>CM057338.1:473851644-476741834 GCA_030015575.1 Agapanthus africanus | reverse complement strand
ACGGTTTGTCCATAGGTACTGTGGCATGTTATGAGTATTTTTAAACTGTGCTCAAGTGTTGAGCGCTTTGGGAAATTTTGGGTGTTTGTTAATTCGATCGGAATGTTTAATATTGTCTAGCTATTTGTGGAATGTGATACAATATTTGGAATTCATTTGGTTAGACATGAAATCCGAAGTATGTGATATTTCGGGTTTATGATGTCTAAGGAGGTTAAGGATTCCAAATGTTGTAGTTTAACATTTTCTTTTCTGCGACCGTAAGTGTAAAATGTTGTGTATCATCATTTTCGTTGCTATATGTCAATGACAATTGGGATACGCATATTTACTTACATTGATAACATGTGATGTTATGTGTTGCTGGGATATGTTATATTGGATCGTCGTGTTTTGAATAGCCGGGTTTTTTTTATGTGAGATGTAAGTTTTTCATTTTCATTCATGTAAAAATTATGTATGTAATATTTTTTTATTGGGGCACTTCCGGGTTGAGGATGATGTCACCATTGATGTATATTATTTACTTTTCCGCATTAGGATAGACCCAAGGCGGAGAGCACAAGTAACCGGGTTCTAAAGTCCAGTGGGAGACCATCTCGAGGAGTCGAAACCGGGTCACCTAACTCTAGAATTGGTAGGGTTGCTTGCCGCTCTCGTAGGGGTCTGGGGATGTGGGTTTTGCTATTCATCGCGACCGTGGAATCCATGTTTTTTACAGGCTTAAAATAAAACACACACCTCCTAATATATCCAATATTTCATATGTTGACTTCCGCTGCTGATATTCTGTGATGTGATTGCTTTATGTGCTTGAGACGAATGCTTTATTATTATATATATGATATATAATAAACGTTGCTTATGTTTTGCACCCGCGCTTTTCCCGCCCCGCTATGTCGTTCGTTAAGTAACCTAACGGTGCATAACGGGACAATGTGGCGAATGCGGATGGCATAAGCGTACATTTTATTTTCGTTTCTTCTGTGATACTTAGGAAGCATAAATGATGGGACTTCATTAATGAGATTAATGAAAAGAAAAGAAACCTAAAGATATTGTAGAATCAAATTTTCAAAAAGGGTAGCTCTAGTTTTTTGCTTTGCATAGCAGTATTCCTTGTAGAATATCCAGCACCACATTCGATGAGGAAAGAGCCGAAATCCCTTCACCGGGAGTGACCTCTTTAGCAAAAGCTAGAAAATGCTACAACCCACTCGGTTTTGTCTTTTGATTGCTTCTCTAGTTCTTTCTTTGCATAGATATATTTGTGAAATATCCTGCACCTTATTCGATAAGGAAAGAGCCGAGATCCCTTCACCGGGAGTGACCTCTTTAGCGAAACTAGCAAAAGTCTCAAAAACACTCCTTTTCAAATCACTCGATTTTGCAACGATATCAAGTTCATTACGCAAAAGGTTTTCATAAAAACCTGTTGTA
Organism: Agapanthus africanus; assembly: GCA_030015575.1. NCBI lineage: Eukaryota > Viridiplantae > Streptophyta > Magnoliopsida > Asparagales > Amaryllidaceae > Agapanthus > Agapanthus africanus. The sequence continues at coordinate 476,740,394 of CM057338.1, read as the reverse complement.
GCTCTCCGTCATTTCAGATAAGTAGTATTTAGTATTCGTACTACGTTTGTTGGCTTTTGTCAAGACGTGGTGTGTAGTAGCTACTTACTGCTTATCTGCTGTATATGATTCGATTGGATTAGAGTAGTCGTACGACTTTATTGGCTTTCGTCGAGGGTCATGCGGGTAGGATTAATTCAATCATGAAATGTACGGGTTGAACTTGATTAGCGGACTATGGTTTGTTGTCTTTCGTAAAGGTCATAGGACGTTAGGGGCAAAATATTATCGGGAGTTTCATGTGTTGAAATTTGCAATGAGATTCCATACCTTCTATGAGATAATTGGATCCCGATACCCACTGCGAGTAAGAGTTGCTCTTGGGAGAGTTTTACACATCACAATTAGCCGATCAAGTAGGTGTCTAGAAAGGTGTTAACGGGGTTACGCCCCTAGGAAAATGAGGTTTATTTTAATTAGGTCCGTACGAAAGCACGGGGAACCTCTCTCAAAGTACCGACACTGGCCTGGCTAAAAGATTGGCGAACTTGTAAGGTGTAATTAATCCCGGCTAGTCTTACTTTTTAGGGTTTGAAGGAAGATTTGATAAAAACAGTGGGAGCCATCCTGATTAGATAAGATAATAACCATTCTAATCTTGCAAGAGCATACGCTAAGTGTTTTCTTCTCTCTCTCCAGGTAGCGACCATGTCAGGCTTTAATCTAGATAATAATATGGATGTATTGACCGAACCCGCTTGTTATACTGAGCAGGGGAACGTTGGTTCCGTTCTTTCTTATAAATGTTATAAGATTGAGCAGGAAATAGGGGAATATCCGGATTCCCAAGCCACCCAAACGAAGAATAAGCATGTTGATGCATCTTCTTCGGGTGTGTTAGTTACCGAGAACTGTTTCTTCGTACACTCTATGTCCTGGGTATTAGATATCGGATCGGGATACCATATATGTAATATGTTACATGGGCTAAGGAAAGGTAGAGAACTGGGAATGGGTGATCATTCTGTAAGAGTAGGTAATAGTGCAAATGTTGCAGCCAAAGCAGTTGGCGAATATCACCTTGTATTACCAAATGGTAATACATTGATTCTGAACGAATGCTATTACATACCGAACCTGATATGCAATCTTATATCAGATTCTTTATTAAGTAAAGAAGAATGTAATTTTGTAGTACAGGATAATGTTATGAACATTTTTCTGAATCAAAAGTTGACTAGATCAGGCTCGTTAAATAATGGCATATACGTTCTAAATCAAACCACAGTTCTTAATGTACAAAACACACACAAGAGGAAGAGTTCAGAAATGAACGAATCCTTCTTGTGGGATTGTAGACTAGGCCATATCAATATAGCACGACTAGCTAACTTACATAAAGATGGATATTTGAATCCGTTCGAATTATCATCTTATGAAACCTGCCAGTCATGTCTCAAAGGAAAGATGACCAAAACTCCGCTTACTGGACACGGAGAAAGAGTTACCAAACTCTTGGGACTGATACATAGAAAGAGTATGCGGTCCCATGTCTATACCTTCCAGGGATGGTTCCTTATACTTCATTACATTCACTGACGATCTCTTAAGATACGGACATGTGTTCCTGTTGAAACACAAGTCTGAAGCTTTTTAGAAATTCAAAGAATATAAGCATGAAGTCGAGAACCAGACGGGTATAAGTATTAAAATCCTTCGATCCGATCGGGGAGGAGAATACTTGAGCACGGAATTCCGTGACTATCTAAAAAAGAAAGGGATTCTCTCTCAGTTTACTCCTCCGTATACACCACATCACAACGGTGTATCAGAGTGGAGGAATCACACCCTATTAGATATGGTGCACTCTATGATGAGTACCGCTGAGTTACCTATTTCCTTTTGGGGTTATGCACTTGAGACAGCCATGCACCTATTGAATATGGTCCCTACCAAATCAGTGCCTACCACTCCATATAAGATATAGAAGGGGAATAGACCATGTCTTAGTTATGTTAAGATATGGGGTTGTCCGGCCTATGTCAAAAGGCAGAATCCGGACAAACTCGAGGCAAGGTTTTTTTTGTGCAAGTTTGTAGGATATCCCAAAAACCCACAAGGGTATATCTTCTACCACACCGAGGAACAAAAGGTGTTTGTTTCTCGGCATGCCACCTTTTTAGAAATGAAATTTCTTGCGAAAAAAATTAGTGGACTTGAGGTAGAACTTGAAGTTCCAGCAACACAAACTACAACGGAAGATTTGGTGGAACCAGAGGATTTGATAGTTCGCAATGAACCTCATCCTTTCCGCCGATCTCGTAGGGTTCTTCATCCACCTGAGAGATACTACGATTTTCTCATTAATTATGGGAGCGAGGATTGCATCATGGAAGATGATGACCCAACTAGCTTCGAGTAGGGCATCACGAGTGGGGACTCTGTGAAATGGCTGAATGCAATGCGATCTGAGATGGAATCCATGTACACCAACAAAGTATGGACTTTGGAAGTTGCTCCTGGAAAGGTAAAATCCATTGGGAGCAAATGGATCTTTAAGAAGAAACTTGGTGCAGATGGAAAATTTGAGACTTTCAAAGCTAGAATTGTTGCAAAAGGTGGATTATGATGAAACCTTTTCTCCAGTGGCTATGCTTAAGTCCATCCAGAACCTACTTGCCATTGCTGCATACCATCACTATGAAATCTGGAAGATGGATATTAAGACCGCCTTTCTAAATGGTGATTTAGAAGAGAGCGTGTACATGACTCAGCCAGAAGGCTTCGTGGATGAACCTTGTATATACAAGAAGGTGGTAGAGATTAAGGTTGTCTTCCTCATATTGTACGTGGATGACATACTCTTGATAGGAAATGATGTTCCTATGCTGCACTCGGTCAAGCTCTTCTTATCACAAAGATTCTCAATGAAAGATGTAGGTGATGCCTCCTACATCTTGGGGATTAAGATCTATAGAGTTATATCTAAACGGATACTGGGATTGTCCCAATCTATATACATAGACACCATACTAAAGAGGTTTAGTATGGAAGATTCCAAGCGTGGGAATTTACCCACGATCTCAGGACTCACTCTCTCCAAAGAGATGTCTCCCAAGACTGATTTGGAGAGAGCTCGCATGCAAGGGATACCCTATGCTTTGGCAGTAGGCTCTATTTTGTATGCGATATTATGTACCAGACCTGATGTAGCATACTCACTAAGTATAGTGAGCAGGTATCAAGTAGATCCAGGAGTGAATCACTGGACAGCTGTGAAGAACATTCTCAAGTACTTGAGAAGGACTAAAGAGATGTTCTTGGTGTATGGTAACGGTGAACTCCAAGTGGAGTCCTTTACCGATTCGAGCTTCCAGAGTGATAAGGACGACTCTAAGTCGGTCTCGGGATTTGTCTTCACCCTCAATGGAAGGCGGTTTGTTGGAAGAGTTCCAAGCAGGAAACCGTGGCAGACTCAACGATGGAGGCTGAATACATCGCTGTCAAAGATGCTGCCAAAGTCACTGTATGGATGAAGAAGTTCATTAACAAACTTGGTGTGGTTCCATCCATCGAGCATCCAATACCTTTGTATTGTGATAACAATGGAGCAGTGGATTTGGCCAAGGAACCCAGGTCCCATCAGCGATCCAGGCATATTGTGAGGCGGTATCACCTGATCCGGGAGATAGTTGATAGCCGGGAGATTGAGGTCAGGGGAGTTGACACGAAGAACAACACGGCAGATCCACTCATGAAGGCCATACCCAAGATACAATTTGAGAGACTCTTCGGGATGTTGGGTATGAGATACTACAACAACTGGCCTTAGTGCAAGTGGGAGATTGTTAGTTATATATATGTCCTAGAGGCCATTATTATACATAAAATGTATATTATAGTGGAAGCTTGGACATATATAGAGAGGACTTTCTTGCTCGACATGATAGTATACTATCCGGTTGCTCTTTGTCTAAACATGATACTTGTATTATGATACTATCTTACTCTCACATGTTAATAAAGCCCTTAGGATGTGTACTTGACTACCATGACTATGATGGAGATCATACTAGTGGGGCCAGGGTAGTCCACAAGTACATCCTTTAATAGTTCCTGGTTGAGGGTGTATCGAGACAGGGCATCGATATTCCAGAGTAGACTAGCGTATACGCTTCTTGACCCATATGATGGGCGATAGATGATCCCACATCCCTTGGTGTTTGACATCAAAGATGGTATACAGGTGCTCAGTGGAGACTGGGTACACTGAACGGACTCGTCGAGAACACCTAGTTGGTATTATACCTATCGTCAGATAGCAGTTCTCTAGTGACACTGGTATAGGTTAGTATGTAGACCCGAGATCGTCATAGAGTCTTGTGTGATTCCCACTATGCTTTGATTTCCACGTTACCATGTTTAAGAGAACGTGCAAAACAGTGGTTTTTGGGTACTGTCCCGAGTCGCATGGAGGCAATGAGCAATAGGAGGGGATTTGTCTCTCCCGGTATTGGGGGTTGATGTTGTGCTGTGCTCGATTGGGTATAACAGAATGTCCCTGGCCAGGGCTGATACGAAGATTTACTGGTAAGTGTTATCAGTAGTTTCTCGACCCATTATGGGCCTCACATCGGCATGACTTATCGGTTACTGGGGTCTGACATTTACCACCCCTAGATTAGATATGCGACATATCAGACGAAGAGACTGGACTCTACGGTGGTGTTACTTACAGGCTTTACCGGAGTATAAGCAGGCTTGCTTGTTGATCTTCTGATCGCTCAATACCTGGGTAGCCGTTACGTCTAAATAATACCGCTGACGGCTTGTGGGTGACTGATATGATCATCACCTACTGCCAGCGTATTAATGAGTCTTTAAAGTCCTATACAGAGGTTTCCTGACTTAGGCGAAACGAAGTAGGAGCACATATGTGATATATGCGGGACCGAGATTAATACGTGTATGTGATACCGTATTCTATTCTCGCGATATGTGATATTGGACGGTTATATGTGATATAGCCGGGTTATCGAATCAAGTGTTGATTCGATAAGTTGATACATATGATATTAGTCGGTTATATATGATATAACCGGATTATTGAATCAAGTGTTGATTTAATAATTTAATATATAATTATATATTTGATATATTAATTTACATTAACTAATATTAGCTCACTTGTGCATTTCTTTTTCTCACATGTGCACACTTAATATATATGCGATATATATTAATTGTGTTTCTTTTTGTGTCGTGGTTGATTATACATGCAACATGGGTGTATGAGACTCACACCATGCTCATGATAATGAGGGGTTTATTTATTTAATGTAAATCAAATAATTAATGGGAAATTAAGCCCATGGTTGAAGCTTGTGGAAGCTTGTGGAACCATTGACTTAGTTTACTAATTTTGTTTTTCCTTAGATATTTATTAAGCTAACCATTATCAAAAACCATGGTTATGTCTCTAAATGAGTTATAGGAGATATTTCTCACCCATAGTTGCCTCTCCCTCATGATTCATTATTCACAACATTATTCTCTTCATCTTCTTCTTCATCAAGAGAGCTCTATAGGTTTTGGAGAGGTGAAGAAAATTAGTGAGAAAATTAATTCTAAAGTGAGAAAAAATCCTACTTCATCATGCTCTACTAGATTAGTCATTTAGTTTAGGGTGTTAGCTTCACTAATCCCTAATTAGTGAAAAGGTAGCTTGTGTAGGTGTCTCCTCGACGTAGATCACCTTCGGCCTCGAAGACTTTGTGCAAGCTTGTTCCTTTCATCTTGTGGAGCCATTCTAGAGTCCGGAAGATCACTACTTAGAGCGAAGGGACTACTACACGGAGCTATTGAAGTGAAGGACCGGTCTACAAAGGTTGTATTCCATATTCACTTAGATGTAAAGTTGTTTACATGTTGTATTGTCTAATTCTCTAGTTAAGATTCTAGGGTTAGGGTTGTTTAGCATGCCAATTTTTGAAAATGGCATAGATGATGCTACCCGAAACCTTGCTGTCGTTCTAGGCATCCCTACACACAAGAGAGTCATCTTTTATTACATGCTCATTTTTTCTTCACTAGCTTTTCCTCAAGTCTCCTTCTTCTTCCTCTAGCTTTTCATGTCTCATGTATTGAGAAACCTAAGACTATTAGAGACATATTAATCTATCTACGCTCTCTACATCATCTAGGCCATATAGTTTAGTGAACTAGATGCCCTAGTTACCTAGGATTTAAGGTAGGAGCTCAAATTATAGACTCTCGGATGGATCGTCTTTGACTCGAGGAGGCCGACGAGAAAGCATCGATCTGTTACGATCCTCGGAGCTTATGACGAGGTGGAGGACAGCAAAGAAAACCTGAAGGACATGTAACATGAGGTATAAACTTCTTTCTGAGTAGTTAACCTCTTAGCAGTTAGCTAGTTAGGGTTTAGCATCGATCCTAGAGTTCAAGTCCGTGTTGCGACACCCATAAAAATCATTTTTTACAAGTGCGCGACATCGACTTACACAGCCCACCCACATAATGCCCATGTTATTCTTGAACAACCGAATCATAATATGATTGCGGTAACTATGTTGAGATCTGGGGCAATGCTGAATAATAGGATAGGCGCACCAGTCGATAACAATAATGGCATCCCGGCGGCACTTCTTCTTCTTCTCATCCAACTTCTTCCTCTTCCAAGCTCGTTCTCTACTCTCCACCGGGCTTGAATTCAAATTCTGTTGCTGCTAACGGACCAACATCTCACTCCACTCAAACACCTATTTTGGGCTCCACAACCTACTCCAAAAACATTGGACCCACCCTCTTTAAGCAAAGCTCCATTTCCAGACTGGTTGAGTCCTCATAAACCAAGACCACAAATGGAGAAGGTTGTGGAGTTATTCAAACAAGTTAACATCAACATACCTTTCTTAGATGTGATCCAACAAGTCTCTTCTTACGCGAAAATCCTTAAGGACTTGTGCACTAAGAAGAGAAAATCTCAAGTACCGAAGAAAGTTTTCAACGCTAGCAACATGACTGATGCTCTTACATAAGATTTTCTTAAGAAACGTAAAGGCCCTTGTTTTCCTACGATTTCAATCACTATTGGGGGTAAAAATATCAACCACGCTCATCTAAATCTTGGTGCTAGTGTTAACTTGCTTCCCTATTCAATATATAAACAACTCGGTATAGGAGAGCTGAAACCTACATACTGTAGACTGATCTATCACCCATCCTAGGGGTAAGTTAGAGGATGTGTTAATCAAAGTCGGGGACTTCATATTCCCTGTGGACTTCTTAGTCTTAGACACACAGCCTATAGCTAACCCCCGGAATCAAATTCCGGTGATTCTCGGCCGCCCATTCTTTGCAACCACTAATGCTATGATCAATTGTCAAAACGGTTCAATAAGCCTATCATTCGGTAAGATGATGATTGAACTCAACATATTTAGGTTGGGCAATCAGCCCACTGAACCGAGTGCTTATATGCTGGATATAGGTTCCGTTCATGAGATCAATCCTAAAATTTGTGAGTTTGAGGAGTTCCTCTTTGATCCCGATGATCTCGACACTACTAGTGCATTTCTCTTTGATCCAACCGCTTTCAAAACTGACAGAGAGTACAAATACTTCACCTTTGCGGATAATCTTGATGAGTCGCCCGATTTTGAATCCTTTGAGCTTACGGATGAGTTGATCGAACCATCCGATTTTGTTTCTTACACTCACTACGAACCCATCATGGAGTCCCCTACCTTGACTTCAATTGTTTCTCCACCGACACTCAAACTCAAACCTTTGTTACCACACCTCAAGTATACTTACTTATGTGAAAACGAGATGCTTCCAGTAATCATCTCGACTTCCTTAACTTCAGAGCAAGAGAAAGCCCTTCTTTCCGTCTTGTGATCCAATTGGCAAGCTTTCGGCTGGACTATGGCTGACATCAAGGGGATTAATCCCTTGATCGTTAAAAATCATATACATCTGATAGATGATACCAAGCCAGCCAGGGACCCACAGTGATGGTTAAATCCCGTCATGAAAGAGGTGGTGAAAAAGAATATCATCAAATGCTTGGATAACGATATTATTTATGTTGGATGTGTATGCCCTAGAGGCCATTATTGTGTGTGTGTGTATAGTGGATGCTTGGACATTTGTATGTACAGGACAATCCTGCTCGGTATGATAGTATGCTATTTGCTTTGTCTTTATCTTAACATGTGTATATGTATTACTTGTTATTACGTATCGCTAATACATGTTAGTAAAGCCCTTAAGATTACTGCTTGACTACCAACGTTATGATAGCAATCATACATGTGGGGGCTGGGTAGTTCATAAGTACATCCTTAAATATCCCTAGTCATGAGAGTATCGAGACTGGGCGTCAATATTCCGGAGTAAACTGGTGTATACATTTCTATACCCCGACGAGGGGCGATGGTTGGTCCTACAGCCATAGGTCATTGGCATCAAGATCCGTATACAGGTGCTCACTGGAGGTGAGTACACTGAACGGACTCGCCAAGAACTTCTATATGTTACTATACATATCTGTTGGATATATGTATGCCCTAGAGGTCATTATATGATAGTGTATGTACCGGTATGTGTGTGTGTGTGTATTCAGGGGACATTCTTGCTCGACAAGATAGTATGCTATCTGGTTGCAACTTTTTATCTTGACATGTTCATTTGATCGTGCTTTCATTCATTTGGTACATATTGGTATAGCCCTCAGGATATGCAGGACTACTGAGATTATGATGCAGATCATACTAGTGGGACATGTGTAGTCTATGAGCATATCCTTGAAATGTTCCTAGTCGTGGGTGTATCAAGATGGGGCATCGATATTACCAGAGTAGACTAGCGTATACGTTGCTTGTGTTAGTTATATGTATGCCCTAGAGGCCATTACTGTACATACGTTGTATATTGTAGTGGATGCTAGGACATATATAGGGAGGACTTTCTTGCTCAACATGATAGTATGCTATCTGGTTGTACTTTATCTTAACATGTACTCTGATTGTCTCTATATTACATGTTGATAAAGCCCTTAGGATATGTACTCGACTACTGGGACTATGATGAGATCATACTAGTGGGGCCACGGTAGTCGACGAGTACATCCTATAACTGTTCCTAGTCGAGGGTGTATCGAGACAGGGCATCGATACACCAGAGTAGACTAGCGTATACGCATCTTGACCCATATGATGGGCGATGGATGATCCTATATCCATCGGTGTTTGACATCAAGGATGGTGTACGGGTGCTCAGTGGAGACTGGGTACACTGGACGGACTCGCCGAGAACTCCCACATGGTATTATACCTCACGTCAGATGGCAGTTCTCTGGTGACACTGGTACAGAGTAGTCTGTTGACCCGAGATCGTCATAGAGTCTTGTGTGATTCCCACTGTGCTTTGATTTCCATCATACCACGTCCAAGAGGGCGTGCAAAAAGGTGGCTTTTGGGTACAGTCCCGAATCACATGGAGGCAATGAGCGATAGGAGGGGATTCGTCTCTCCCGGTATAGGGAGTTGATGTTGTGCTGTGTTCGATTGGCTATAACCAGAAATCCCTGGCCAGGGTTGCTGAGATTTACTGGTAAGTGTTATCAGTAGTTTCTCGAACTGTTATAGACCTCATATCGACACGACTTATCGAGCTACTGGGGTCTGACGTTTACCACCCCTAGGCGAGATATGCGACATATCAGACGACGAGACCGGACTGTACGGGAGTGTTACTGTTTGGATTCACAGGAGAATGTACAGGCTTGCTTGTTGATCTTCTGAGCGCTCAATACCTGGGTAGCTGTTACGTTTAGCTGACCGCTTGCAGCTTGTGGGTGTTTGATATGATCATCACCTACTGCCGGCGTATTGACGATTCTTTAGAGTCCTACACAGAGGTTTCTTGGCTCAGGCAAAACGGAGTAGGAGCACATATGTGATATGTGCGCGACCGAGGATAATACGATATGAGATACCGTATTCTATTCTCGCGATATTTGATATCAGCCGGGTCATCGGATCAAGTGTTGATTCGATGAATCGGTACGGATAAATATTAGTCGGTTATATGCGATATAGCCGGATTGTCGGATCAAGTGTTGATTCGATAATTTAATGTATAATAATATATATGATATATTAAATTACATTAACTAATATTAGCTCACTAAAAGATTCTTTTTCTCACTCGGGTAATACATTGATATATATGCGATATATGTTAATTGTATTATTTTATTTTGTTACAATAAATATTGTATATGTGATATATAATATTGTAACATGTTATAATTATTAATGCAACATGTTTAGTAGAGTTTAAATAAGATTAGGGTTTGATTTGGGTTAATACTTTCTAGAAGATCTAGAAGGTTTTCTTTTGTTTTGCTAAGATATTATGATAGATATTTCTTTGTGACTCACCCTTTAACCCAACCCAAACCCTAACCCTAGTAAACTCTCTACATTGGTTACTACAACCATGGTTGCATAAATGATTATGATAACTTTTTATTATTCATCACAAATGAAAATGGATCACTATTCTTCTTCTTCCTTGAGTTCTTCATTCAAAGCTTTCTTGTTTTGATATTTGTGATGAAAATATGTGAGAAAAAGATAAATAAAGAGAGCAAAAATCCTACTTCATCATCCTCATCTTCACTTGCCCTTTAGATGAGAGTGTTCACTCAATTTTAGTGAGTGTTAGCTTGTGTTAATGAAACTTCAAGGTAGATCATCTTTGTATCGAAGATCGGAAGCAAGACTGTACCTTTCTCTTCGTGGAGCCTCTCGAGAGTCCGGAGCATGATGATCGCAGCGAAGGGACTTCAACACGGAGCATATGAAGTGAAGGACCGGATCTACAAAGGTTGTAATCCCTCTCACTTAGTGTTAAAGTGTTTAGCATGTTAGTTTTCGCCTAATCTCTAGTTTAAAGATCCGTATTCGGCTTGTTCGGCACGGCTAATTTTTTAATCGGGCATGGTTGATGCCTCGTAGACCCTTGTGCGCGTGTCTAGCAACCCTACAGTGGTATCAGAGCCAAGCTAGAGCTTTAGGCGAAGTCTAGACGAACTTTAAAGTCCGATCGAACGCCAAAACCCCGACATGGAATCCTCTCTGTACATTTTTCAAAAATGTGGTTTTTTCTGAATTAAAAATTCTCAGAAAATTAAGCAGGAAAAACTAAGAATTACTGTGAAGTACGGAGCTCTAACTCAAATATTTGACCGCGGAACCGCAGCGAAACCATGGGTTTTGCGGCGGTTCCGCGGCCAAAATTTGGACTTAGTCCCTGAAATTTCATGTAATTATTTTTAGGCCCTTTCTTGTTAATTTTTTCTGGGAATATTTTAATTCCACTCAAGTGTTGAGTTTTCAAGGGTTGTATTAGGGAATCGTTGATTCGATCGGATAATTTAACTTCGTTTAGTTTGTCCGGATAATTTTTAGAAACTGTTAAAAAGTTCGGGCGGATATCAATAACTCACTTTTTCCCCTGTCGGAAAATTTTTCAAAAGTTGGATTTTTCCTAATGTTTAAGAACGTTCTAAGTCGTGCAAGTAACGCGGTGGACCCTCTAGAAGACAACAAACCTTAACTCGATTATGTGACCATCTTGAACTGCTTCTGAACCTTAGGGTTTGTGGAAGTACGGCGTGCCACATATGAGGCGTTGGCTTGACCCTTCTACGGCCGGACCATTGGTACTGTGGCATGTGATGGATGTTTTTAAACTGATTTCAAGTGTTGAGATATATTGGGGAAATCTTGGGTGTTTGATTGTTCGATCGGAAAGTTTAACATTTTCTGTTTTATCTGGAATGTGATACAATATTTGGAATCCAAAAAAATTTATGAGATAACTAATTTGAAAATTATAAATCTAGCAGTTCAGTCTCAGATGATCGGTTGCCACGGAATTTTGATGTGATCAAAAGTCCTTCGCAATCACGTAGCGTACGCGGATACTCACCGGGTAAACTTAATAGACAGCCACGCCCCATAGCCCCGACCAAGTGACTGTAGGAGAACCCCGTCGCCGAAAGCATCTGTTCAGGTGCTCGCGGCAGCGGTGTTCCGCCTTAGTGCACTTCGTCGACGGCATCTGGGGTGCGGCCGTCTACTAAAGTTTGCGACGAGCATTCGATCAGGACGTCGGGAATCTTGTTGAATTGCCCAACTTGATATTGAAAAGAGTTTTCGATAATGAGACTAAAATGCGGGGTTTATAATAGTTAGGCATGCGATGTCTAAGGAATTCATTTGGTTAGGCATGTGATGTCTAAGGAGGTTGCGGATTCCAACTGTTGTAGTTTTATACTTTCTTTTCTGTGACCGTAAGCGTAGTATGTGGTGTATCGCCGGCTTCGTTGCTATACATCAACGACAATCGGGATACGCATACTTGCTTACGTTGATGATATGAGATATTATGTGTTGCTGTGATATGTTGTATTGGATCGTCGCGTTCTGAATAGCCGGGGGTTTTATGTGAGATGAGAGTTTTTTTTTCTTTTTCATTCATGTAAAATTCATTTGTATGTAATATTCTTTTATTGGGGCACTTCCAGGTTGCGGAAGATGTCACCGGTGTATATTATTTACTTTTCCTCATTAGGTAGACCCAATGCGGGGAGCACAAGTAACAGGGTTCTAGGGTCCAGTGGGAGACCATCTCGAGGAGTCGAGACCGGGTCTCCTAACCCTAGAATTGGCAGTGTTACTTGCCGCTCTCGTAGGGGTCTAGGGATGTGGGTTTGGCTATTCATCGCGACCGTGGAATCCGTGTTTTATACAGGCTCGTATTGAAAACACGAACGTCCTAGTATATCCAATATTTCATATATGTTCTTCTGCTGCAATGTTCTGTGATGAGATCATATTACTGCCTGAGACGAATGTTTATATTATATATATATGAGATATATGTTATATTGCAGATTTCGTTTCAAATGTGATGCTTGCGAAGCATATTAAAATGGGACTTCATTAATAAGATTAATGAAATAAAAGAAACCTAAGATGTTGTAGAAACTTGTTTCAAAAAATAAAAACAGGTAGCTACAGTTCTTGCTTTGCATAGCGGTGTTCCTTGTAGAACATCCAGCACCTTATTCGATAAGGAAAGGACCGAGATCCCTTCACCGGGAGTGACTCCTTTAGCAATAACTGGCAGATGCTACAAACTCGGTTTGTCTTTTGATTGCTTCTATAGTTCTTGCTTTGCACAGTGATATATATGATATATCCCGCACCTCATTCGACGAGGAAAGGGCCGACGATCCCTTCACCAGGAGTGACCCCTTTAGCAAAACTAGAAAAGCCTCAAAAACACTCCATTTAAAATCACTCGATTCTACGACGATACCAAGTTCATTACGCAATAGGTTTTCTTAAAAACCTGTCGTAACCCTCCGTCATTTTAGGAAGTAGAGTACTTAGTATTCGTGCTGTGTTTGTTGACCATAGTTAAGGCACAGTGTACGGTAGCTAAGTGATGTCTTCCTATATAGCATATGATGCGATTAGTTAGGACAGTCATATGACTTTGTTGACCTTAGTTAAGGGTCATGTGGGTGGGTCTAATTAATCAAGAAATGATGGGTAGAACTTGACTAGTGCTTATGATTTGTTGACCATAGTTAAGGTCATAAGTCACTAGGGGCAAAATATTATTGGGAATTTCAAGTGTTGAAATTTGCAATGAGATTGCATACCTTCTATGAGATAGTTGGATCCCGATACCCGCTGCGAGTAAGAGTTACTCCTGGGAGAGTTTTACACATTACAATTAGCCGATCAAGTAGGTGTCTAGAAAGGTGTTAACGGGGTTACGCCTCTGGGAAAACGAGGTTTACTTTAATTAGGTTCGTGCGAAAGCACGGGGGACCTCCCTCAAAGTACCGACACTGGCCTGGCTGAAAGATTGGCGAACTTGTAGCGTGTAATTAATCCCGGCTAATCTTTCCTTTTAGGGTTTGAAGGAAGATTTGATTAAAACAGTGGGAAACATCCTGATTAGATATATTAGATAACCAATCTAATCTTGCAAGAGCATACGCTAAGTGTTTTCTTCTCTCTCTCTCCAGGTAGCGACCATATCACGCCTTAATCAAGATAATAATACGGATATATTGACCGAACCCGCTTATTATACTGAGCTGGGGAACGTTGGTCCCGCTCCAACTTATAATTGTTATAAGACAGAGCAGGAAATTGGGGAATACCAGATTTCCCATGCCGCCGAAACGAAGAAAGTGCATACTGATGCATCTTCTTTCGGGTGTGTTCATTACAGAAAACTGTTTCTCAGTATCCTTTACGTCCTGGGTATTTGATACAGGATCAGGATCCCGCATATGTAATCTGTTACATGGGCTACAGATAGGTAGAGAACTGAGAACGGGTGATAAGTTTTATGAGACAGAAAACGGTGCAAGAGTTGCAGCCAAGTCTGTTGGTCACTATCACCCTGTATTACTAGAATACATTAATTCTGAACAAATGTTATTAGATATCGAACCTGATATACAAAATCATATCAGTCTATTTATTAGTAAAGAAGGATATAATTTGGTATTGTTGGATAATGTTTTGAACATTTCCTATATCAAGAGTTGATCGGTTCAGGCACGTTATCTAAAAGCATTGACGTTCTAAATCAAACTACAGTTCTTAGTATACAGAACACACACAAGAGGCAGAGTTCAGAAATGAACGAATCCTTCTTGAGGCATTGTAGACTAGGTCATATCAATGTGACCCGACTAGCTAAGTTACATTTAGATGCATATTTAAATCTGTTTGAATTTACATCTTGTGAAACTTGCCGGTCATGTCACAAAGATAAGATGACTATAGCTCTGTTTATTGGAAACAGAGAAAGAGTTAGTGAACTCTTGGGATTGATACATGCTGATGTATGAAGGTCCCCTGTCTACACATGCCAAGACCGGTTCTTTGTACTTCATTACATTCTCTGATAATCTCTCAAGATTCAGACATGTGTTCCTGTTGAAACGTAAGTCCGAACCTTTTGAGATATTCACAGAATATAAGTTAGAAGTAGAGAACCAAAAATGGGTATAAGTATTATGTCCTTTGATGAGATCAAGGAGGAGAATACTTGAGCACGGAAATCCTGAACTAATTCTAAAGGAGAATGAGATTCTCTCTCAGCATTACTCCTCCGTATACACCATAGCACGTCGGTGTATCGGGGCAGAGCAATAGAACCCTATGTGATATGGTGTGCTCTATGATGAGTACTACTGAGTTTCTTATTTCCTTTTAGATGTTATGCGCTTGAGAAGCTGCATACCTATTGAATAGGGTTCAAATCAAATCAGTTGCCTACTACTTCATATGTGATATGGAAAGGGAAGAGCCCATATCTTAAGCTTGTTAAAATTTGGGGTTGTCCGGCCTATGTCTAAAAGCAAAATCCGGAAAAGCTCGAGGCAAGGTCTGTTATGTAGAACTATAAATGTTCCAGCTATACAAACTGCAGCTGATGATTTGGTAGAACCAAAGGATTCAATAGTTTCCAACGAACCTCAGCCTCTCTGCCGATCTAGTACGGTTCCTCACCCACCCGAGAGATACTTCGGTTTCTCTATGACAGTGGGAGCGAGGATTGCATCATGAGATGATGACCCAACTAGTTTCGAGCAAGCTATCAGGAGTAGGACTCTGTAAGAATGGCTGGATGCTTGGTGATCTGAGATGGAATCCTTATACGCCAACAAAGTATGGACTTTGGTTGCTTTAACTGAAGGGTTAAATCCCCATCAGGAGCGAGTATATCTTGAGAAGATTACTTGGTGTACATCGAAAAGTTGAGACTTTCAAAGCTATGCTTAAGTCCATCCAGATCCTACTTGCCACGGCTACATAACATGACTACGATATCTGGTGGTTGGGTGTCATGAATGCTTTTCTAAATGATGTTTTAGAAATGAGCGTCTATTAGTACACAGCCAGAGGGCTTCGTAGACAGTGGGAGCAGCGGAAACGTGTGCAAGATGCTTTATAGGATAAAGCAGGCATCGCGGAGTTGGAACATCTGTTTTGATGTGGTAGTCAAAGAGTTTGACTTCATCAAAATGGTAGATGAACCTTGTATATACAAAAAGGTAGTAGGGAGTATGGTGGTGATCCTCGTAAAGTACGTGGATGACATACTCTTGATAGAGAAGGAGTTTCCTATGCTACGCTCGGTCAATCTCCGCTTATCACAAGGATTCTCCATATAGGATCAAGGTGATACCTCCTAAATCCTGGGTTTTGGATCTATGAGATAGTTCTAATTGGATGTTAGGATACTCACTAGTTGTAGTGAGATGGTATCAATCGATCCTGGGTTGAATCACTGGAACGGTTCCAGGGTGATAAGGACGACTGAATATCAGTCGCAGGCATTGTCTTTACCCTCAGTAGAGGGACGGTATGTTGGAAGAGTTCCAAGCTAGATACCGTGACATACTAGATGATTAAAGCCAAGATACATCATTACTAAGGATGCTACCAAAGAGGCAGTCTGGATATATATTAGTTCATGCAATGAACTTCGTTCCTACCATTGTGTGACAATGGAGTTGTGGCTTTAGCCAAGGAACTAACGTCCCATCAGAAATCTAGATATAATTCTTAGGCAGTATCGCCAGATCATGGAGATGTTTGATCTCCAGGAAGATCGAGGTTAGGAGAGCAGACGCAGAGGACAACAGCGCGGATCCACTCAGAAAGGCCTTTTTCCCAGTAGAGACTTTTATGGGATGGTTGAGTATGAGATACTTCAACCGCAGCTAAATGTTGGGTATGTGATACCACAACAGATGGCCCTAGTGCAAGTCGGAGATTGTTAGTTATATGTATGCCCTAGAGGCCATTACTGTACATACGATGTATATTGTAGTGGGTGCTAGGACATATATAGGGAGGACTTTCTTGCTCAACATGATAGTATGCTATCTGGTTGTACTTTATCTTAACATGTACTCTGATTGTCTCTATATTACATGTTGATAAAGCCCTTAGGATATGTACTCGACTACTGGGACTATGATGAGATCATACTAGTAGGGCCACGGTAGTCGACGAGTACATCCTATAACTGTTCCTAGTCAAGGGTGTATCGAGACAGGGCATCGATACACCAGAGTAGACTAGCGTATACGCATCTTGACCTATGTGATGGGCGATGGATGATCCCATATCCATCGATGTTTGACATCAAGGATGGTGTACGGGTGCTCAGTGGAGACTGGGTACACTGTACGGACTCGCCGAGAACTCCCAGATGGTATTATACCTCACGTCAGATGGCAGTTCTCCGGTGACACTGGTACAGAGTAGTCTGTTGACCCGAGATCGTCATAGAGTCTTGTGTGATTCCCACTGTGCTTTGATTTCCATCATACCACGTCCAAGAGGGCGTGCAAAAAGGTGGCTTTTGGGTACAGTTCCGAATCACATGGAGGCAATGAGCGATAGGAGGGGATTCGTCTCTCCCGGTATAGGGAGTTGATGTTGTGCTGTGTTCGATTGGCTATAACCAGAAATCCCTGGCCAGGGTTGCTGAGATTTACTGGTAAGTGTTATTAGTAGTTTCTCGAACTGTTATAGACCTCATATCGACACGACTTATCGAGCTACTGGAGTCTGACGTTTACCGCCCCTAGGCGAGATATGCGACATATCAGACGACGAGACCGGACTGTACGGGAGTGTTACTGTTTGGATTCACAGGAGAATGTACAGGCTTGCTTGTTGATCTTCTGAGCGCTCAATACCTGGGTAGCTGTTACGTTTAGCTGACCGCTTGCAGCTTGTGGGTGTTTGATATGATCATCACCTACTGCCGGCGTATTGACGATTCTTTAGAGTCCTACACAGAGGTTTCTTGGCTCAGGCAAAACGGAGTAGGAGCACATATGTGATATGTGCGCGACCGAGGATAATACGATATGAGATACCGTATTCTATTCTCGCGATATTTGATATCAGCCGGGTCATCGGATCAAGTGTTGATTCGATAAATCGGTACGGATAAATATTAGTCGGTTATATGCGATATAGCCGGATTGTCGGATCAAGTGTTGATTCGATAATTTAATGTATAATAATATATATGATATATTAAATTACATTAACTAATATTAGCTCACTAAAAGATTCTTTTTCTCACTCGGGTAATACATTGATATATATGCGATATATGTTAATTGTATTATTTTATTTTGTTACAATAAATATTGTATATGTGATATATAATATTGTAACATGTTATAATTATTAATGCAATATGTTTAGTAGAGTTTAAATAAGATTAGGGTTTGATTTGGGTTAATACTTTCTAGAAGATTCTAGAAGGTTTTCTTTTGTTTTGCTAAGATATTATGATAGATATTTCTTTGTGACTCACCCTTTAACCCAACCCAAACCCTAACCCTAGTAAACTCTCTACATTGGTTACTACAACCATGGTTGCATAAATGATTATGATAACTTTTTATTATTCATCACAAATGAAAATGGATCACTATTCTTCTTCTTCCTTGAGTTCTTCATGCAAAGCTTTCTTGTTTTGATATTTGTGATGAAAATATGTGAGAAAAAGATAAATAAAGAGAGCAAAAATCCTACTCCATCATCCTCATCTTCACTTGCCCTTTAGATGAGAGTGTTCACTCAATTTAAGTGAGTGTTAGCTTGTGTTAATGAAACTTCAAGGTAGATCATCTTTGTATCGAAGATCGGAAGCAAGACTGTACCTTTCTCTTCGTGGAGCCTCTCGAGAGTCCGGAGCATGATGATCGCAGTGAAGGGACTTCAACACGGAGCATATGAAGTGAAGGACCGGATCTACAAAGGTTGTAATCCCTCTCACTTAGTGTTAAAGTGTTTAGCATGTTAGTTTTCGCCTAATCTCTAGTTTAAAGATCCGTATTCGGGTTGTTCGGCACGGCTAATTTTTTAATCGGGCATGGTTGATGCCTCGTAGACCCTTGTGCGCGTGTTTAGCAACCCTACAGCTTGTCCAATATGATGGTCGATGAATGATCCCATATCCATTAGTGTGGTGACACCAAAGACCGTATACGGGTGTTCAGTGAGACTGGGTACACTGAACGGACTCACCGAGAACTCCTATGTGGTATTATATCTATCATCAGATAGCAGTTCTCAGGTGATACTAGTACAGGTTAGTCTATAGACCCGAGATCGTCATAGAGACTTGTGTGCCTCCCACTGTACTTTAATCTCCACCCTACCACGGCTCTACTGAGTCGTGCAAATAGGTGGATTTTGGGTACAGTACCGAGGCACATGGAGGCAATGAGCGATAGGAGGGGTTTCGTCTCTCTCGGTATTGGGGGTTGATGTTGCACCATGTACGATTGGCTATAACAGTATGTCCCTGGCCAGGACTGCTGAGATTTAATGATAAGTGTTATCAGTAGTTTCTCAATCTGTTATGAGCCATATACCAGCATGACTTATTGGGTTATTGGGGTCGACGATATCATACCTAGACTCACATATGTAGCATATTTGATGAAGAGACCGTACTATACGGTAAGTGTTACCAGTTGGCTCGACGGGAGTTTTAGAAGGTTTTCTTGTGTTTCTTCTGATCGCTCAATACCCGGGAGCCGTTACGTACAGCTTGTGCCATTGACGGTTTATGGGCATGTGATGTGATCACTGCCTACTGCTAGCGTATTGATGAGTCTTAGAGTCCACAAGGGGGTCTCCTAGCTCAGGCGAAAAGATGTGGGGTGCATATGTGATATGCGCGGGAGCTCGATTAAATGCGTGTATTGAATACCGTATTTTAATCGGGCGTTTACTATTGGACGTGTCATATGAGATATGACTGGGTTATTAAATCAAGTGTTGATTTAATATTAAGTCCATTAGCTCATTTATTAAAACATATTTCTTTATGATGCATGCATGAGTGTATGTATATATTGATATGCATGCACACATGCAAGCAAACATGTGTCATGGTTGATGATACATTGGTGGTGGCAATGCAAGACACACATGGTAACATATTTAGATATTTTGATTATTTGAGAAAAGCAAAATGGGAATAAAATCATGGTTGACTATTCAACTCTCTTGAGTTGACAAAGTCAATGGTTTCATTGCCCATGGTTTTAGCCTATGGTTTTGCTTAAACTCAAGTTACAAAATATCTAGATATTTTGTAACCATGGTTTAGCATGGATAACTTCACTTACTCTCTTAAGTTTAGAAAGGGTTATCATATTATTCTCTTGAGTTTGTTTTGAGCCATCCCCTTCTTCCTCTCTTTCCTCAAAACTCACTAGGGTTTCAAAAGAAAGAGAAAGAATTAAAAAGAAAAGGTTTTGTAGTGAGATCCAAACCCACATCACCATTCCACTTTAGTCTAGCCCACTAGTGTGGAGTGTTTGCTTCATCTTCTTCCTTGATCAAGTGAAACTTGGAGCTTGGTGCAAAGGGACATCGCGGTGGATCATCGTGGACTCGAAAGGACACAAGCCAACCGGTTCAAACCTCAATCGATCCAAGGAATTTAGGAGGAGGTATACAAAGGTTGTATTTTCTTCCCACTTAGTGTTAGACACTTTATAGTATGTGATACTATAGTTTGTTACTCTATTTTTCTAGTTCGATTCATGTTTGAAATTGTTTAGCACCCTCTAAATTTTTGTTATAGCATGTATGATGCAACCCTAAAGCTAGGATGGTGCTAGAGAATTCCTACAGTGGTATCAGAGCCAAGCTAGAAACTTAAACAATGTTAGAAACAATACAAAAATGAAACAACTCCGAATTAACAAAAACTGCCACTCTCAAATTAAGCTTCTTTGTCGATTTTTAAATGTGCTCGAAAAAATTTTCAAACAACTGCAGAAGCTTACTAGTACTACACTGAGAACACCAGAGAAAAATAGGGAAATTCAACCCTAAAAAACCGGCCACATGGCCTATTTATCTGGCCTGCTCGGCCCCCTTCCGCCAGAAATCCTTCATTTTTCTCTGGTGCTCTGGTGTCTAGGTTTCGGGTTTCAGGTGTTGTTTGTTTAAGCCAAAATTTCATGTGATGCTAATTTTGCTTAGGGGCTTATTCGAAGTGTTTCGTAGTCGTATATTTTAACATTGTATTGGTAACTTGGATGATGTTTAACAGTTTGAGCGAACATTAATCACCCCCATTACCCTCGCTGAAAATTTCCAAGTGTTGGAATTTTCCAAGTTAAATATATTTGAATGTTCGTGCAAGTATCCCTATGAACCCTCTAGAGGAACAAAACCCTAACTCGATTCTATGACCATGGAACCGCGATCAAACCTTAGGGTTTTACATAGTCCTGTGGCGCCATAGGTGAGGCAAGGGTTGACCCTTCTACGGCTCCGCCATAGACACTATGGCGTGTTTTTTTGGATATTTTAGCTTTGCTCAAGTGTTGAGCTCTCGAGGTAATTTGAGGATGTTTGTTGACTCAATCAAAACATTTAACATTGTCTAGATATCTGTAATGTGATACAATAAATGAAATCTACACTAATTAGTTTTGTGAAAAGTAATTAGTTGCGTGTAAGTGTAATATTTCGGTCTCGGTAGAATCGGGAATCTTTTGGAATAACCCGGTTTCTTTTGAAAAGGTGTTTTCATAGTTGAGACCTAAATATAAGATTTGCATTGTTAAGCATGAAATCCAGAATATGTGATATTCTGGGTTTATGATGACTAAAGGCGGTGTCGATTCCAATTGTTATAGTTTTCACTTTCTTTTCTGCGACCGTAAATGTAGTATGTGGTGTATCGCCGGTTTCGTTGCTATACATCAACGACAATTGGGGTACGCATACTTACTTACGTTGATGATATGTGATATTATGTGTTGCTGAGATATGATGTACAGGATCGTCGTGAATGAATAGCCGGAGGTTTTATGTGAGATGAGAGTTTTTCTTTTCATTCATGTAAAATTAATTGTATGTAATATTCTTTTATTGGGGCACTTTCGGGTTGAAGATGATGTCACCATTGTTTTATATTATTTACTTTTTCGCATTAGGATAGACCCAAGGAGGGGAGCACAAGTGACCGAGTTCTACGGTTCAGTGGGAGGCCATCTCGAGAAGTCGAGACCGGGTCTCCTAAACTCTAGAATTGGTAGGGTCACTTCCCGCTCTCGTAGGGGTCTAGGGGTGTGGGCTTGGCTATTCATCATGACCGTGGAATCCGTATTTTCTATTATTGGCTAAATACAAAATACGGACCTCCTAGTATATCCTGTATTTTCATATATGTGCTTCTGTTGATGATATTCTATGATGTGATCACTTTATATGCTGAGACGAATGATGTATTATATATATGGTATATAATAAACGTTGCTATTGTTTTGCATCCGCGCTAGTCCCGCCCCGCTATGCCGTTAGTTAAGTAACCTAACGGTATATAACGGGACATTGTGGCGAATGCGGATGGTATAAGCGTACGTTCTATTTTCGTTTCTTTTTTGTAATGGCTTAAGGACTTAAATGATGGGACTACATTAATAAGATTAATGTAAACAAAAGAAACCTAAAAAGATGTTGTAGAATCAGATTTGAAACCTACTCGGCTTTTTATGAAAAAGAAAGATTTCAAAAGGCGGAGCTTAAGCCACTCCTTTTTAAACCATTGGATTCTACAACGATATCAAGTTCGAAGCGTTAAAGGTTTTCTTAAAACTATCCGCTACCTTCCATCATTTTAGGAAGTAGAGTACTTAGTATTCGTGCTGCGTATTTTGACTATAGTTAAGGCGCAGTGTACGGTAGCTAAGTGATGTCTTCCTACACCGCATATGATGCGATTAGTTAGGACATTCATATGATTATGTTGACTATAGTTAAGGGTCATATGGGTGGGTTTAGTTAATCACGAAATAACGAAAAGAACTTAACTAGTACTTATGATATGTTGAATATAGTTAAGGTCATGAGTACTAAGGGTAAAAACCATATCGGGAGTTTCAAGTGTTGAAATTTGCAATAAGATTGCATACCTTCTATATGATAGTAGGATCCTGATCCCACTGTGAACAATAGTTGCTCCCGGGAGAGTTTAGCACTTTACAATTAGCTAACTCATTAGGTGTCTAGAAAGGTGTCAACGGAGCTACGCCTCTGGGAAAATGAGGTTTATTTTAATTAGGTTCGTGCAAAATCATGGGGAACCTCCCTCAGAAGTATCGGCACTGGCCTGGCTGAACGGTTAGCAAAATTGTAGAATGTAATTAATCCTGGCTAATTTTTTCCTTTTAAGGTTTGAAGGAAAATTTGATAAAAGCAGTGGGAGACATCGATTAGATAAGATAATAAACCAATCTAATATTTGCAAGAGCTTTCGCTGAGTGTATTCTTTTCTCTGTCCTAATGGCAGATAACCATGACTGGACTTAAGCTACTATTAGAGAAAAATAAGCTTACCGGACCGAATTATAAAGATTGGCTAAGGAACATTAACATTGCTCTCACATATGATAAAGTATCATATGTCCTCACTGCCACAGCCCCGCCTAAACCGGGCCCTGAATCTTCTGTTACGGATACGGAGATCCGAAAAACGTGGGATATTGACTGTGCCACCGCCAAATGCCTCGCGCTTGCATCGATGGACAATACACATCAAAAGCAGCACGAGCAGATGGATGTTCAATCCATCTTTCTCCATACAAAAGAGTTGTATAGAGAGCAATCTCGTATCCTACGATATGAAGCATCTCGAAAGATGTTTCAGATGTGGATGGCTCCTGGTACGTCAGTAGGTGACCACGTTTTGAAGATGATAGCTCTTAATGAAGAGCTTGAGGGCCTCGGATGGACAATGGACAACGAGCAATATGCAGATATTGTTCTACAGTCTCTTCCCTCTGCTTTTGCTTATTTCATAGTGAACTTCAACATGCATAGCATGGAGAAATCACAACCCGAACTTCTCAATATGTTGAGAAGTGCGGAGAGCACGCTTAAGGCGAAGTCTCCCTCCCTGCTTGTTGGACAATCTTCTTCTTTCGTCCCAAAAGCCAAGGCCAAGGGAAAGAACAAGAAGAAATCCACCAAGCCGAGAGGTGGAATAAAAAAAGCAAAGGGGAAAGACAAATCCAAAGCTGCGGAGTCGGGAAAATGAGAATGTTTTTTCTGCAAGAAGACAGGACACTGGAAGCGGAACTGTACTGAGTACCATGGTCTCAAGAAAAAGAAACATGGTGATACTTCAGCTGCAGGTGTGTTCGTAACCGAAAACCGTTTTTCTATAAACTCTACTTCCTGGGTATTGGATACCGGTTCGGGTTCTCATATCTGCAATTCTGTGCAGGGGCTGAGAAATAGCAGAGTTTTGAAAACAGGTGATCATACTCTCCGGGTTGGAAATGGTTCCAATGTACATGCAGTTTCAGTGGGAGAGTATCATCTAGGGTTGCCATCGGGTTGTATATTGGTTTTGAACCCATGTTATTTTGTACCAAGCATGCTATGTAATATTGTATCCGTTTCATTTTTTGACAATGAAGGATATCATTTTGTATTGCAGCATAATGTTATGAACATTAAACTAAATCAAGAGTTGATTGGTTATGGTACACTTAATAACGGGATATACGTCCTGAATCAACACACAGTTTTCAACATACAACACACAAATAAAAGAAAGTTTTCAGATATAAATGAAGCTTTTCTTTGGCATTGTAGACTTGGTCATATTAATGAAACAAGACTAAACAAGTTTCATAAAGATGGATATTTAAATTCTTTTGAGTATAAATCTTATACGACTTGCCAGTCTTGTATCAAAGGGAAAATGACCAAAACTCCGTTTACTGGACATGGAGAAAGAGCTACTGAGCTCTTGGGCCTCATACATAGTGATGTATGTGGTCCAATGTCTACACATGCGAGAGACGGTTTTTCTTACTTCATGTCACTACCCGAATTTAGTTCGTGACCGGCACTTAAATCACGTAACGTCTAAAGGCGCAACGTAAATTAAGTAAGCCGAAACCCAGAAATCTAAACGCCTTTTTTTAAATTTTCGGCCAGCACCACCCTCGTATATTCTGATCCAAAACAGATATACAACAATATATAGACATCCCCAAGCGGGAGCTAGCTCTTCACCAAAACGGCGGGGTCACAACCACGCAAGACAGAATATAAGTATATGACGCCCAACGGCGAAGATCAACACAAGGAATAATGTAAAGCAAGACATCAAACCCACCAAGCGAACATATAACCCATCGCTCAAGTCTCGCAACTACAAGTCTTGCTAAGTCTTACTACTTATACAAATACTAGTTTCTGATTTGATGGAGTAAATAGATACAATAGGAATAATAATACAAGAGTGGCACGATCCAACATGTACCACCTACCCAAAGCAAATCACCCGAAAGCAGCTGTGTGCCAGCGATGCCACTACTGATTCAAGCGGTCAACCTGCAAGAACTATGGCACAACGGGGGTGAGTTGCCAACTCGTGAGTAGAAAACATCATCAGGTAGAAATCGAAATAAACAACGATTCCTAAGTCAACTATATCAAAAAGGTAATGCTATGATATCTAGGGTGACCGTATCTACATATGTATGAACAACATAATCAATGCATATCAGTAAGTGGCTATCATCCAACCATATAATCAAATGCCTGTATGCATATGGATCTCATCTACGTGTCAACCAATGACACAACAACATCATGTATGCAAATATCATGAAAGCATATGCAGGTAAATATGAGAATATAAATCAACGTGTGTCCCTCGCGACACATCAAAATCATGGAACCTGAGTGTCCAACATCGACACTCGAAACATCATGAAACCCGTGTCCAACATCGACACGTAAATCCTCATATCTCGGGCTCCGTCAGTCCGGATCGGCCCTCATCAATATCTCGGGCTCCGTCAATCCGGATCGGCCCTCGGGCTGCGTCAGTCTGGATCGGCCCATGGGCTCCATCAGTCCGGACCGTCCCGCATCGTCTCACGAGAAACTATGTTTTCAAACAATACATAAGTTTCTTGAAATACCCCCATGGTTCTCAAATCCATAAATCACATGAAATCCATATCTCAATGCGTAAATCCACGAAATATAATATATGCAATATAAAACAGTAATATAAGTATATTAAGGAAAACCGCTATTTAAATGCTTCAAGTTATTAAATATATCATACGGTTCCCAATTCCTCCAAAATCCAACGCAACATCATATAACGCTGAACATATAGCTAAAGCAAGGTATATGTGTATCTACATGTAAGCATATATGTAGGATGTATTTCATATGCGCAATAGCATAAGAATCAATGTCTCCATGTCAATGACAATACAATACCACATAAGGGTATATGTAACTATAGCAAGGTATGTGGGTGTACATGTAAGTATGTATGCATGATGTACATGTAGCTATATCTCATATTTGTATACACCTGTCAATAATGATACAATACCATATAGGTATAAATGTAGCTGTAGCATAGCAAGGCATATGTGTAAGCATGTAGGTATACGGGTATGCTATATTTCACATGCACAATGGAATAAGAATCATGTCTCAATATTTCTAACCAATACAATATCACATATGTATATGTGCAGCTATAGCAGGGTATATTGTTCATATCAAAATTTTGCATTATTATATCGCCCATTCTTAATCACATTACATATAAATATGTGCTTTTGATCCATGTCTGCTAAATAGTTGCAGGTTATAGGTTCTCAGCTCGTTACAGTGAAATTCATGAAAAGTCGCTACAAATGTGAGACTACGACCAACAACAGATGAATCCGTATGATGCCGCCTACCAGTTCAAGGAACAAATGGAAAATCATTAGACAGTTCAATGCACAGAGCACAAGGGCAGCACAAGATTCAAGACCTCAACGCGAAGCTCAAGGCAAAAGTCCACATCATTCTTCACTGTTGGAAATCTGGAAGGAAATAGAAGAGATTCTGAGAAACCAAGTAAAGAAAACAGAAAATAAAAGCAACACAGAGAAACCCTGAAGAGATGAGCCAAAGATCCCACTTAATGGCCGTGGAACCGCGGCCAAACAGGCATTTCTGCCACAGTTCCGCGGCCGTATGATGCACGTATCGGTGCACGGAGGTGTCGGTGCTTTGACCCGGTTTTCTTAAGGTAGTTTGGTAAATTCATGTATGGATCAGAATGTAACCTAGGGTTTTTTCTATCTATGGATAGGAAAGCCAAAAGCCTCTTTTGGGGCATGCCTCTTTTTAATTTTTGGATCTAAAATTTTAATTTCCCTTGTAATCGTTGAGAGGTCATCAGTAAAGTGAGTTTTTATTTTTATCTTGCATTCTTTTTATCTGGATTTAATTCCTGCAATTTTCTTTTCTGTTCTTTTATTATCTGCAATTTAGATAGTCTATTAAAATAAAACAAAAATGAATTTTATTATCACTTTCCTAATGAGTGAGTAATTCCTCACTTGTTAGGGTTAGGATAGGGAAGGCTTGAGAGAAGGAAATCTCTCTCACTCCTTTCTTTGCCCAAATAATTTTAATTTGGACTCTATTTAATTCAACCACACACCGCTCACTACGGTACCCTATCCCACGTGATAGCGGTGATTCCCTAGTTAGACCGATTGTAGTTGAATTAACCGGAGGTTAGGGCTAAGAGCCAAGAACGGACGGACAAGGACCAAAAGGAAGAAACTAAGTTTTTTTTCCAGTCGTGCTAATCCTCGTTGTTGACTATTACCCTAACGCCTATATTCTTAACTAGGGCATTGAAAAAAGTGAGAAGAATCTCTATTTCGAACTAACCTAATCATAACCCTAGCAAGCATTTATATCATTTTATTCTCATTCTTAGATCTTAAAACAAAACCCAAAATCTTTTGGATTTAACTCGTTAAAATATAAAGAAAAGGATTCCATCTCCCTATGTATCGACTCGTACTCAACCGGCTAGCTACCAAGCGACACCGTCTTAATTGCGGTATTCTTAAATTTAAAACGCATATACAAAACACCAAACAATCAAATGGCGCCGTTGTCGGGGACATGGTAGTCTCTTTCTTTGTGTAATTTCGGGTTAATTAAAAAAAATTAAAAAAATTATAAAAATTGAAAAATTTTAAAACAAAAAAAATATAAAAAATAAAAATCATCTTGTTATTTTTGAAAGGTTTTTGTGCAAGTGTGCAGGCTTGGAGCAAATTCTGATTCAGATCTGGAGCAAGCTCAGTGAACAAATTCAGAATCAGGGGATCTGAACAAACAGAGGAGAACCAACTCAGCATAGAGAAGAATTTTAGAGATCTAAACCTACTTCTCTGTCGCAGAACCGCGGTAGAATCAGGCCTTTGACCACGGAACCGCGGTCAACCTGTGACGTCAGCACCCCATTTTCTCTCAACCTCTTCTCCCTCTCCAATAAATTGTTTTTGTGCAGGATTCTTTGCGCTGCAAAATAAAAAAAAATTGAAAGTGTTTTAGATTTTTTGGTGTTC
Organism: Agapanthus africanus; assembly: GCA_030015575.1. Classification (NCBI taxonomy): domain Eukaryota; kingdom Viridiplantae; phylum Streptophyta; class Magnoliopsida; order Asparagales; family Amaryllidaceae; genus Agapanthus; species Agapanthus africanus. The sequence goes on along the minus strand of CM057338.1, from coordinate 476,711,809 downwards.
CAGGTTTGCATAATTAATACGGGATTTAAGGGGCTATAACACCAACTAAGATTGGGTGGGGATTTCATCACCCTTCCTAAGACCCCAAAAATCACTAAAAGCATACGCATCACTCTTGAGCTTAATTAAAAAATATCTAGACTCAGCCAATTAAGGACTGTCGCGCTTATTAGGACAGAGGAAGGTTGTGGGCATTCAGTCGTTTATCTAAACCTAACTTTGTGGTGCCTGGGCTAGACAAGTGAGAAAGATAAATTTAAAAGGTTCGTCTCACGGTGAGTCGTGAGCGGAACCCTCCTTTCTTTATTTGTGCTTACCTGGCCACAATTGGCGGTGAAGAGGCGATTTGAGGGATATCTCACAACTTGTCACTTTGAAACAGTTAGAAGCAGTCTAGTTGACTTAGGAGACCCTACCTCTAGGTTTGATTGTGCATATTTAAATTGTGGTTGTTTAAAATTGTGTTGTAGTTCCATACAAATTTTTGCAAAACTCTTTCTAAAAAATCACTTTCAAAAATTTCAAAACTCCTAAAACAAACAATTTTTTTAAAAATATAAAAAAAGATTAAAAAATTAAAAAAAAATCACATTCTTTTTCGTTTCCTTTCTCTCATCACATCATGGGTATCCCACCTCGCAAAACTCTTGCCGAACTTTGGTACCCACAACCAGACATTACTTTCTGCGGTTCTTGTTTTGGTCGAATTTTGAACGACCCCTCCATGCCCAAAATTTTTTTGAAAGATCGGATAGACGCGTGTAGGACAAACAATTGGACTCAGCAATCCACTTCGTATCAACCATTTCAAAAATTCACCCTTCTCATATTGATACCCTTTTTGAGAGTTCAGTTGTAACCCCAAAACCTATGTCTATTGCTGAACATATTGAACAATCTCGTAACCGATCTTTCACTTCTTTCACCACAGCGAATTCTTTAGATCAACAATTCAATTCATCTTCTTATCCAAATGTTGATCCTACCCCTGTCCAACCATTCTATTCCTATCCATCTTACCCAACTTTCGCACCTTCCCTAGACATTGCTTCTACACAGCCATTTAGGAGTTTCCAGTATCCAAACAATTTTGAATCTTTTATTGAAACTCCTTCACAACCAATGTCTAGTCTGGAACAGGCGTTGGAAGACTTTAGGGTAGCGTCATGCCAACAGATGATGGAGTTGAATGCGTCCATGGCCGCCCTCATACAACCTAGTGACCCGGTAGCTAGTTTCCAATTAGCTCCACATTTTCCAATTTATGATGAGGCGGTTGGACAGATTGAGAATTTGAGTGGTGAGAGTGAGCTGTACACCCTTCCAAATCAAACCTACCCATCCCCAATTGAATCCCACAACTCCGGTTTTGAATGTCTATCAAGTGTTCCAAATGATTCACCAGTTGAAGATAAAATGTTTAATGAGTTGTACAACTTTGTAGTGTTTGATTTACCTGATTGTGAAGGGTCCCTTTCGAGTGAAACCATCACCAAACTTTTTGACCTCTACACCTCCACTCTAGAACCTAAACTGATTGATACCCATGCTTTTGATGAGGTGTATGAGAAATTTAATTTTCACTTGATCGAGGATATTGACGCTGGGAATATTTTGGATGATGAAACCACAGATTTGGATGAGTTTCTCTCTCCAATTCATCATCCCGAGTCATTAAATGTTTCTCCCGAACTTCATATGCGTCTTGATTTTGATGAGAATTGCATGGATAAGCTAAATTTTGAGGAGAGTATTAAGGAAATTATTGAGGATGAAGCAGTTTTACTTGAGGAGTCGGATTTCCCAATTCATTCTATCCCTTTCATTGACTGCGCACACCCTCCTGAACCTTTAACCGATACCCTTCCTCAATCACTTCCCTCCATCCTCACTCCGACCTTGCAAGAAACCGTTACACTTTCATTTTCAATGTCTGGTTTACCAAGTTCGACGTACCTATGTTTTCTCACGACTCTTGAGGGATTTGACCTCATTTCTCAGTGGGTTGATAGATTAGCACAATCGCTTTTTACACATCGGTCATTACAAATTGTGCTAATTTATATACTCCATCTCCACCCTCAAGTTCGTATTCAACTTCTTTCTTCCACTTTCTCTGGTTCTTCTTCTAATCTTCCTTTAATGATAGCGAGTGTTAATGAATCACAACCCTATATTTTGAGTTCGATAATTCTAGAAAAACAACTTGATTTAGACTCTTTTGAGAATAAGGTAGATGAGCCTTACGAGTCTCCTACCTCCGTAATTTTTGAAAAATCAAGTGTGTTGAATTCTGGCGCGACACTTATTGACATTGAAACGTTCAATCGGACCATCGATGAATGTTTCGAAGATATTTTCGCCGACGAACTCGCATTCCTAAACGACACGGATTTTGTGATTAATCAACCTCTACCTGAAGAAGTCGAACCGCTACCATTTCTTCTTATCCTATACGAGAATGTGACCATTCTTCCCATTCCTAATCATCCACATTCTTGTTTCCGTTCACCATTATTGTTTCGTCTCTACAAATCGAGACGTAAACCCTTTCCATTACACCACTTATCTTTACCCCATTTCTTCCTGACTCTATACAACATGTTCTTCTACCAACCGGTGCGCTTCACTGATAAATTTTTTGAATGGTTGGTGTTAACCTTTGGCCTGTGTAAGGCCTTGTATAACTTGATACTGTGTTTTTCTTCTCCCAACTCTGAACTTTAACGCTTAAACAGTGGAAACACTATTTCACTTAAGTTTTGGGGGGACCATTTTGTGTATATATATTTTGTTTTCTTTTAATAAAAAAAATTAAATAAATAAATTAATAATAAATAAACAAACAGGGGAGTACCGGCAATTTTGACCCTCTTGGTGTAGCCTGACAGTGAAGGCACTGTCAAGTTTAAGTTTGAGGGTGTGCTTGGTAAGCTTTCTTCCTTTGCATTCATATGTATATTTTTGCATTTGCATATTTATTTTAAAACCTATAAAAATCAAAAATTAAAAAAAAAGATGCCTGAAAATTTCAATTTTGACCGTATTTGACTTAAGTTTAATATGACGGTTGACTAGTTAGGAAAACCTAAATCCTAAACTTATTAAATTAAAAACCCTTAAAATAACCTTTCTTAAAAGTTTAACTGTAGAAAATATACGTCCTTATAATTTATTTAGAAATAGGCAGATTTTGAGTTCAGTTCTTGGGCTAAGTCGAAATAAGGGAAGAGTATTGAAAGCTTTATTTGAAGTATAAGTCTAAAAAAAATAATGCTGAACCTTAAGTCCAAATTCTGAAAATATATACCCTACTTTACGCACTTACACACATCTTGAAACTTGAGATAGTAGAGGATACCTTGAAATGCTCTTGTCTAAAATCCTTAGTATGAAGGAAAATAAAATAAAAGTATAAGAGGTGAATAAAGAGATAAAAAAATGAACACTGGTTTTGTAATTACTTAAGGCAGCATAAATAAAAAATATAGCGAGGGTGCTTTATCACCTAGTGCCTTAGACCAACTGGTTTGGGAGTCACTGCTAAGCCTTAGGTATTGCAAGACGAGGATTTACGCTTAAATATGCAAGCACATTTTGTAATCAGTCGTTTAGTATCTCAAGAAGTATTAACGGTCACATGAAGAATGTGTGAGCAATTTCATCTAAAATTCACCAACTAAAAGTACTTTGGATATGGACAAGAGTATGATAGCTTGAATTGAATTTCCACGTGTAGGGGTAAAAAATTACACACACGTAGGGGTATATGATTGGGGTTTGGATGAGAGATAGGAATGAAAGATAGGCCTTATATCTTCAGTAAAGATGATAAAAATTCCTGAGTTGAGATTGCACCTTAGAAGGAAAATTCAAAAGATACTTAAAGCTTTATAAATTTGCAAAATGTATATGATTCTAAGGTTAAATGAAAAGAAGGTGTGAAGAATACAGGTTGATGATTTCTAAGTTGAAGATAATAGACTTCCTCACTAGAATACTGAATTGAAGAATTAGAGTCAACGGCCAAATTGATTGGATTTTGTGGGTAGTATCCGCTGAAAACCATCAGGAGACAACACTTCTCCTATTAGGGACACTTAGAGGTTTAACGGCTTGTTGCACGAGCTCAGTGCAATCGCGTTCCCTGCGAATGTGAGGCTAGGATTTTTTCGAGAACAAAATTGGCTTTGCTCGGGATAAGCAAAATATAAGTTTGGGGGTATTTGTTCATATCAGAATTTTGCATTATTATATCGCCCATTCTTAATCACATTACATATAAATAGGTGCTTTTGATCCATGTCTGCTAAATAGTTGCAGGTTACAGGTTCTCAGCTCGTTACAGTGAAATTCATGAAAAGTCGTTACAAATGTGAGACTACAACCAACAACAGATGAATTCGTATGATGCTGCCTACCAGTTCAAGGAACAAATGGAAAATCATTAGACAGTTCAATGCACAAAGCACAAGGGAAGCACAAGATTCAAGACTTCAACGCACAGCTCAAGGAAAAAGTCCACATCATTCTTCACTGTTGGAAATCTGGAAGGAAATAGAATAGATTCTGAGAAACCAAGTAAAGAAAACAAAAGATAAAAGCAACACAGAGAAACCCTGAAGAGATGAGCCAAAGATCCCACTTAATGGCCACGAAACCGTGGCCAAACAGGCCTTTCTGCCGCGGTTCCACGGCTGTATGATGCACGTGTCGGTGCACGTATCGGTGGAGGTGTCGGTGCTTTAACCCGGTTTTCTTAAGGTAGTTTGGTAAATTCATGTATGGATCATAATGTAACCTAGGGTTTTTTCTATCTATAAATAGGAAAGCCAAAAACTTCTTTTGGGATGCCTCTTTCAGGGTGCCTCTTTTGGGGCATGCCTCTTTTTAATTTCTAGATCTAAAATTTTAATTTCCCTTGTAATCGTTGAGAGGTCATCAATAAAGTGAGTTTTTATTTTTATCTTGCATTCTTTTTATCTGAATTTAATTCCAGCAATTTTTTTATCTGTTCTTTTATTATCTGCAATTTAGATAGTCTATTAAAATAATACAAAAATGAATTTTATTGTCACTTTCCTAATGAGTGAGTAATTCCTCACTTGTTAGGGTTAGGATAGGGAAGGCTTGAGAGAAGGAAATCTCTCTCACTCCTTTCTTTGCCCAAATAATTTTAATTTGGACTCTATTTAATTCAACCACACACCGCTCACTACGGCACCCTATCCCACGTGATAGCGGTGATTCCCTAGTTAGACCGGTTGTGGTTGAATTAACCGGAGGTTAGGGATAAGAGCCAAGAACGGACGGACAAGGACCAAAAGGAAGAAACTAAGTTTCTTCCCAGTCGTGCTAATCCTCGTTGTTGACTATTACCCTGACACCTTTATTCTTAACTAGGGCATTGAAAGAAGTGAGAAGAATCTCTATTTCAAACTAACCTAATCATAACCCTAGCAAGCCTTTATATCAATTTATTCTCATTCTTAGTTCTTAAAACAAAACCCAAAATCTTTTGGATTTAACTCGTTAAAACATAAAGAAAAGGATTCCATCTCCCTGTGGATCGACCCGTACTCAGCCGGCTAGCTACCAAGCAACACCGTCTTGATTGCGGTATTCTTAAATTTAAAACGCATATACAGAAACACCAAACAATCATATGTCATGCAACATAGCAAAATGATGTGAGCGTAGTAAGTAAATCATGCAAGGAGCCATATCATGCCGCAGCAATTCTACTATGTAGTGGCATAGCAATTATCGATGATGAAGGTGAGTGAGCCGGCCAATCTGTGTAAGTGTGACATACGCATCATCGATAATGGTGTAGGTGTACTATCACAGATATATATAATGCAATGAGAATGACATGAATGTAGCATAAAGTACATCGTCAGCTAAATACTATAAGGTATACGTATCTACAATATCCGAGTCGGTGAATCTATAAATTGGTATCCAGCCTCACAACATCACATATGGTATAATCTATCGTAAGGCATATCACTTAAGATTCACACCATTATATATGTCTATATACCTATGTCCCAAGTCACATCTGTATCAATCTCATATCGTGGACCGACAAAGGTATTAACCATCTCATATCGACTCGCGTCCATATAATGACATATCACACGAAGTTATCATATCACATCGTATACTCGTTCTCTTTCAATTCGTACCTATCAGATTCACTTCTCATTTCATATTCTCATATGTCACTATGTTCATTAGAGTTAACTTTCATCATATTATCGTTATTAAATCCTATAATCATGTCCGTCACATATCATTTATCAGGATATAATAATCAAATGATATTCCATATCAATGTTTGCGGGGGTGCTATACGCCATCCACCCGACTTCTCCCATAGATATAAATCTATTCACCTGCTAAACTCCTCGCTTAGCCGTAATCGATGTGCTTCGTCTTCTCGGAATCCACGCGAAGGTGCCTACAATATAAACACATATCGCAATACCATCAAAATCAATGTCCGAAAACCGATACGGCACACTGTGTGCTCATAGGTTAGAACCTATAGCCTACGCATGCAAAACCAACCAAACAACCCTCGTCGTTGACGTACAACTATCCAACGACCTAAAACTGTAGGTTTCCTAGGCACACCAATGAGGTCTCACAAGGCATCAACCATGCCAAATTCAAAAATTTCCGGTGCCGAGAAACCCTAATGCGATCGTTGACTAGAGTATAAGGCGAAAACTAGCAAGTAAACAACTTTACTCTAAAGTGAATGGAAATACAACCTTTGTAGATCCGGTCCTCCACCTCCATAGCTCCGTGGCGATGTCCCTTCGCTGCGATCATCGGATCTCGGACTCTAGTGTTGATTTCATCGGAGAAATGATCGGGCTAGGTCGTCGACTTCGATGCCGAAGATAATCTACGTGGAGGCAACTCAAGATCAAGCTCCAACTTCACCAAGTCATGAAACTTGTGAAGAAAACACCCTATACTACTTGGCAAGTGGTAGAGGATGAAGAAATAGGAAGTGGGTTCACTTTAGAATTTGGATTTCTCACTTGATTTCATCACTTAAGAATTTTCAAGAATGGTTTTCTTTTTCTTCATGAAGAAGAAGAAGAAAAAAATGAATTATCAATAATAGAAAAACAAGTGATGGTTATCATAATGCAACCTTGGTTAAGTGTAGAGAATAAACTAGGGTTAGGTGAATGGTTAGGTTAGGCAAAAGAAACAAAAATGGTTGAACTTTTCAAAGCTTCATGAAGCTTCAATGTAAATCCAAAAGAAGCAACCATTTCTTTTTCCTTTGCCAAAAAGAATAAAGAGAATAAATAAATAAGTAAATCAAAACCCTAACCATTAACATAACCATAGTTTAATCATACACACCCAAGTTTTCATGTATCATCAAACATGATACAAACTAGTGCACAAAACTATATCATATATACAATGTACACATTCAAGTGAGAAAATAATCTTAAGTGAACCAATACTAGTTAATATAAAGTAATATATCAAATATATAATTATACATTAAATCATTAAATCAACACTTGATTTAATGATTCGGTCATACAGCATATAACCGACTAATATAAAGTGTATCAATGTATCGAATCAACACTTGATTCGGTAACCCGGCTATATCACATATAACCTGCCTATGATATAAATCACGAGAATAGAATACAGTATCACATACTGGTATTATTCTCGGTCCCGCACATATCTCATATGCACTCCTATTTCGTTTCGCTTGAGCCAGGAAACCTCTGTGTAGGACTCTAAAGACTCGTCAATACGCCGGCAGCAGGTGATGATCATATCAAACACCCACAAGCCGCAAGCGGTCTGCTAAACGTAACGGCCACCCGGGTATTGAGCGATCAGAAGATCGACGAGCAAGCCCACTCACACTCCTGTCAATCCAACAAGCAACACTTACCGTACAGTCCGGTCTGTTCGTCTGATATGTCGCATATCTCGCCTAGGGGTGTTAAACGTCAGACCCCAGTAGCTCGATAAGTCATGTCGATATGAGGTCTACAACAGTTCGAGATACTACTGGTAACACTTACAAGTAAATCTCAGCAACCCTGGCCAGGGATTTCCGGTTATAGCTAATCGAACACGGTGCAACATCAACTCCCTATACCGGGAGAGACGAATCCCCTCCTATCGCTCATTGCCTCCATGTGATTCGGGACTGTACCCAAAAACCACCGTTTTGCACGCCCTCTTGGACGTGGTAAGGTGGAAATCAAAGCACAGTGGGAATCACACAAGACTCTATGACGATCTCGGGTCTACAGACTAACCTGTACCAGTGTCACCAGAGAACTGCCATCTGACGTAAGGTATAATACCATCTGGGAGTTCTCGGCGAGTCCGTCCAGTGTACCCAGTCTCCACTGAGCACCCGTATATCATCTCTGATGTCAAACACCAATGGATATGGGATCATGTTAGTTATATGTATGCCCTAGAGGCCATTACTATACATAGGATGTATATTGTAGTGGATGCTTGGACATATATAGGGAGGACTTTCTTGCTCGACATGATAGTATGATATCTGGTTGATCTTTACCTTAACGTGTACACTGATTGTCTCTCTGTTACATGTTGGTAAAGCCCTTAGGATGTGTACTTGACTACCTGGACTATGATGCGGATCATACTAGTGGGGACATGGTAGTCCATAAGTACATCCTTCAAGGTCCCTAGTCGTGGGTGTATCGAGACGGGGCATCGATATACCAGAGTAGACTAGCGTATACCTTCTCGACCCATACAGATGGACGATGGATGATCCTATATCCATTAGTGTTTGACATCGGAGATGATATACGGGTGCTCAGTGGAGACTGGGTACACTGGACGGACTCGCCGAGAACTCCCAGATGGTATTATACCTTACGTCAGATGGCAGTTCTCTGGTGACACTGGTACAGGTTAGTCTGTAGACCCGAGATCGTCATAGAGTCATGTATGATTCCCACTGTGCTTTGATTTCCACCTTACCACGTCCAAGAGGGCGTGCAAAATGGTGGTTTTTGGGTACAGTCCCGAATCACATGGAGGCAATGAGCGATAGGAGGGGATTCGTCTCTCCCGGTATAGGGGGTTGATGTTGCACTATGTTCGATTGGCTATAACCGGAAATCCCTGGCCAGGGTTGCTGAGATTTACTGGTAAGTGCTACCTGTAGTTTCTCAAATAGTTATAGACCTCATATCGACACGACTTATCGAGCTATTGGGGTCTGACGTTTACCACCCCTAGGTGAGATATGCGACATATCAGACGACGAGACCGGACTGTACGGTAAGTGTTACTGGTTGGATTCACAGGAGTGTGAGCGGGCTTGCTCGTCGATCTTCTGATCGCTCAATACCCGGGTGGCCGTTACGTTTCGCAGACCGCTTGCGGCTTGTGGGTGTTTGATATGATCATCACCTGCTGCCGGCGTATTGACGAGTCTTTAGAGTCCTACACAGAGGTTTCCTGGCTCAAGCGAAAAAAAATAGGAGCGCATATGAGATATGTGCGGGACCGAGAATAATGCGTGTATGTGATACCGCATTCTATTCTCGCGATAAATGTATCGATTGGTTGTATGCGATATAACCTAGTTATCGAATCGAGGATTGATTCGATAATTCGGTACATTGGATATTAGTCGGTCATATGCGATATGACCGGATCGTTAAATCAAGTGTTGATTTAATGATTTGATCTATAATTATATATTTGATATATTACTTTGCATTAACTAGTATTTGTTCACTTTAGATGGATTTTCTCACTTGAAGTGCGCATTGTATATATGATATAGTATTGTGCACTAGTTTGTATCATGTTTGATGATACATGCAAGCTTGGGTGTAGGTTTACTTTAAACCATGATTAATTGATTGGTTAGGGTTTGATTTATTTAATTATTCATTTATTTATTTTTGGAAAGAAAATGAAATGGTTGCTTCTTTTGTTCTTTTCTTTGAAGCTTCAAGAAGCTTTGACCATTTTGTCTTCTTCTCCTAAACCTAACCATTCACCTAACCTTGGTTCATTCTCTATACTTAACCATGGTTGCAAATATGATAAGGATCATATTATTTTCTATTTTCATAAGACTAATCATATTCTTTTTCTTCTTCTTCTTCTTCAAGAAGAAGAAAGCTTGCAACCTTCAATGGTGACTTCATGAAAAGAGTGAGAAATCCAATTCTAAAGTGGACCCACTTCCTATTTCTTCATCCTCTACCATTTGCCAAGTAGTATAGGGTATTTTCTTCACAAGTTTCATGGCTTGGTGAAGTTGGAGCTTGATCTTGTGTTGCCTCGACGTAGATCATCTTCGGCATCGAAGTCGACGACCTAGCCCGCCCATTTCTCCGATGAAGCAGACGCCAGAGCCCGGGATCCGATGATCGCAGCGAAAGGGACTTCATCACGGAGCTATGGAGGTGGAGGACCGGATCTACAAAGGTTGTATTTCCGTTCACTTAGCAGTAAAGCAGTTTACTAGTTGTAGTTTTCGCCTAATCTCTAGTCAACGATCGCATTAGGGTTTCTCGGCACTTGTAAAATTTGAAATTGGCATGGTTGATGCTTTGTGAGACCTCATTAGTGTTCCTAGGAACCCTACAGATCATCCATCGCCCATCTGTATGGGTTCAATGGAAGTGTGGCTTTGGCCCAGGAACCCTGGTCCCATCAGTGACCCAGACATATTCTGAGGCAGCATCACCTGATCATGGAGATAGATGATCTCCAGGGTGATCAAGGTTAGGAGAGTAGACTCAGAGGACAACACGGCGGATCCACTCACAAAGGCTTTTTCCCAGAGAGAGACTTATATGGGATGGTTGAGTATGTGATACTGCAACCACTGCTACAGATGGCCCTAGTGCAAGTGGGAGATTGTTAGTTATATGTATGCCCTAGAGGCCATTACTGTACATTGGATGTATATTGTAGTGGATGCTGGGACATATATAGGTAGGACTTTCTTGCTCGACATGATAGTACGCTATCTGGTTGCTCTTTATCTTAACATGTATACTTTCTGTCTCTCTGTTACATGTTGATAAAGCCCTTAGGATGTGTACTCGACTTCCAGGACTATGATGTAGATCATACTAGTGGGGCCTGGATAGTCCATGAGTACATCCTTCAATGTTCCTAGTAGTGGGAATATCGATATGGGGCATCGATATTCCAGAGTAGACTAGCGTATATCTTCCCGACCCATGTGATGGGCGATGGATGATCCCATATCCATTGGTGTTTGACATCAGAGATGGTATGCGGGTGCTCAGTGGAGACTGGGTACACTGAACGGACTCGCCGAGAACTCCCAGATGGTATTATACCTCACGTCAGATGGCAGTTCTGTGGTGACACTGGTACAGCTTAGTCTGTTGACCCGAGATCGTCATAGAGTCTTGTGTGTCTCCCACTGTGCTTTGATTTCCATCCTACCACGGCTCTACTGAGTCGTGCAAACAGGTGGTTTTTGGGTACAGTCCCGATTCACATGGAGGCAATGAGCGATAGGAGGGGATTCGTCTCTCCCGGTATTGGGGGTTGATGTTGCGCTATGCACGACTGGCCATAACTGGAAATCCCTGGCCAGGGTTGCAGTGATCTACTGGTAAGTATTATCAGTAGTTTCACACATGTTATGGACCTTATATCGGCATGACTTATCGAGCTACTGGGGTCTGACGTTTACCATCCCTAGGCGAGATATGCGACATATCAGACGAACAGACCGGACTGTACGGTAAGTGTTACTGGTTGGATTCACAGGAGTGTGAGCGGGCTTGCTCGTCGATCTTCTGATCGCTCAATACCCGGGTGGCCGTTACGTTTAGCAGACCGCTTGTGGCTTGTGGGTGTTTGATATGATCATCACCTGATGCCGGCGTATTGACGAGTCTTTAGAGTCCTACACAGAGGTTTCCTGAATCAAGCGAAACGAAATAAGAGCGCATATGAGATATGTGCGGGACCGAGAATAATGCGTGTATGTGATACCGTATTCTATTCTCACGATGAATGTATCGATTGGTTGTATGCGATATAACCTAGTTATCGAATCGAAGATTGATTCGATAAGTCGATACATTGGATACTAGTCGGTTATATGCGACATGACCGGATCATTGAATCAAGTGTTGATTTAATGATTTAATGTATAATTATATATTTGATATATTACTTTACATTAACTAGTATTGGTTCACTCAAGATTGACTTTCTCACTTGAAATGCACAAGTTGTATATGTGATATATTTTTGTGCACTTGTTTGTATCATGTTTGATGATACATGCAAACTTGGGTTTGTGTAAGACTTAAACCATGGTTATGTTAATGGTTAGGATTTTGATTTACTTATTTATTTATTCTTTTTATTTATTTTTGGGCAAAATAAATCATGGTGGCTTTCTTTGTTTGCTACTTGAAGCTTCTTGAAGCTTTGAAAAGTCTAGCTAGTTTGTCTTTTGCCTTAACCCTAACCATTTAACCTAACCCTAGTTAATTCTCTACACTAAACCATGGTTGCAAATATGATAAGTATCATTTTATTTTCTATTTTAAAAATACCTATCATATTCTTCTTCTTCTTCTTCTTCTTAAACAAGAAGAAAGCTTGCTACCATTAATGGCAACATGAGAAAAAGAGTGAGAAATCCAATTCTAAAGTGAACTCACTTCCTATTTCTTCATCCTCTACCACTTGCCAAGTAGTATAGGGTGTTTTCTTCACAAGTTTCATGACTTGGTGAAGTTGGAGCTTGATCTTGAGTTGCCTCGACGTAGATCATCTTCGGCATCGAAGTCGACGACCTAGCCCGATCATTTCTCCGACGAAACCTTCGCCAGAGTCCGGATTCCGATAGGTACAGCGGAGGGACGTCATTACGGAGCCCAGGAAGTGGAGGACCGGATCTACAAAGGTTGTAGTCACTTTCCTTTAGTAATAAAGTCGTTTACTTGCTTGCATCGCCTTATCATCTATTTAACGATCCGTATTAGGGTTTGTAGGCACATGAAAAATTTGAATTGGGCATGTTTGATCTGTTGTGAGACCTCATTAGTGTGCCTAGGAACCCTACAGTGGTATCAGAGTCTAGCTAGAGCCTTAGGCGATGCGTAGACGGAGTTAGAAGTCCGATCGAACCGAAACCCTAATGCAAAATTGCTCTCTGTACATTTTTTAAAATCGGGGATTTTTATGAATTAAAAATATGCAGAAAAATCAGCAGGCTTTTGTAGGAGTTATTGTGAAATTCGAGCGGCTAAATCCATCAAACCGCCGCAGTTCCGCGGCACGAGCCCCTCGTGCGGCGGTTCCGCGGCCGTACGGAAGCATCATTCATTTTAATTTGCACAGTAATTCCTATATTGTTGTGCTGTATTTTATGGGAATTTTTAACTTCTACTCAAGAGTTGAGTTTTCTGGGTTGTATTGGGAGTTCGTAGATTCGATCGGATTATCAAACTTTGTCTATGTGTTTTTTCGGATAAGTTTAGAATGTTAAAAAGTTCGACCGGATATAAATACCCACTTTTTCCCCTGTCGGGAAATTTCCAAGTGTTGGATCTTTCCGTGGTTTAATAACGTTCTAAGTAGTGCAAGTAACGCGATGGACCCTCTAGAAGATAACAAACCTTAACTCGATTATGTGACCGTCTTGAACTGCCCTTTGAACCTTCGGGTTTGGGGCAGTACGGCGTGCCACATGTGAGGCGTTGGCTTGACCCTTCTACGGCTGGACCGTTGGTACTGAGGCACAAAGTGAATGTTTTTAAACTTATTTCATATGTTGAGCTATTTCGGGAAAACTTGGGTGTTCGATTGTTCGATCGGAAAGTTTAACATTTTCTATTTATCCGGAATGTGATACAATATTTGGAATTCACAAGTAGTTATGAGATAACTGAATGAATGTTATAAACATAGAAGTTTAGTCTCACTTGATCGGTTGCCACGGAATTTTGATGTGATCAAAAGTCCGTCGCAATCACGTAGCGTACGCGGATACTCACCGGGTAAACTTAATAGACAGCCTCACTCCATAGCCCCGACCAAGTGACTGTAGGAGAACCCCATCGCCGAAAGCATCCGTTCGGGTGCTCGCGGCAGCGGTGTTCCGCCTTGGTGCACTTCGTCGACGGCATCGGGGGTGCGGCCGTCTACTAAAGTTTGCGACGAGCATTCGATCTGAATGCCGGGAATCCTGTTGAATTGCCCGACTTGATATTGAAAAGTGTTTTCGATAATGAGACTAAAATGCAGGGTTTATAACTGTTAGGCATGCGATGTCTAAGGAATTCATTTGGTTAGGCATGCGATGTCTAAAGAGGTTGCAGATTCCAACTGTTGTAGTTTTTCACTTTCTTTTCTGTGACCGTAAGTGTAATATGTGATATCGCCGGTTTCGTTGCTATATGTCAACAACAATTGGGATGCGCATATTTACTTACGTTGATAACATGTGATGTTATGTGTTGCTGGATATGTTATATTGGATCGTCGTGTTTGAATAGCCGGGGGGTTTTAATGTGAGATGAGTGTTTTTCATTTTCATTCATGTAAAAACTTGTATGTAATATTCTTTTATTGGGGAACTTCCAGGTTGCGGAAGATGTCACCCATTGTATATTATTTACTTTTCCACACTAGGATAGACCCAAGGAGGAGGGCACAAGTAACCGGGTTCTGGAGTCCAGAGGGAGACCAACTCGAGGAGTCGAGTCCGGGTCTCCTAACTCTAGAATTGGTAGGGTTGCTTGCCGCTCTCGTAGGGGTCTAGGGGTGTGGGTTTGGCTATTCATCGCGACCGTGGAATCCGTGTTTTATACTGGCCCGTATTGAAAACACGGACGTCCTAGTATATCCAATGTTTCATATGTTTCTTTTGCTGCGATATCTGTGATGTGATCATGTGATGTTCTGTGATAGATACAGTATATAGTATATATGATATATTATATAGACGTTACTTATGTTTTACACCCGCGCTAGCCCTACCCCGCTCTGCCGTTAGTTACCTAACCTAACGGTGCACGAAGGGACATCGAGGCGAATGCGGATGGCATAAGTGTACGTCGTATTTATCTGTGATGTTTAGGTGACTTATATGATGGGACATTCATTAATGAGATTAATGAAAGAAAATAAACCTAATTGATGTTGTGGAATCGAATTTCAAAATAAAACAGGTAGCTACAGTTCTTGCTTTCCATCGCGGTGTTCCTTGAAGAACATCCTGCACCTTATTCGATGAGGAAAGGACCGAGATCCCTTCACCGGGAGTGACTCCTTTAGCAATAACTGGCAGATGCTACACACTCGGTTTGTCTTTTGATTGCTTCTATAGTTTCTGCTTTGCACAGTGATATATATGATATTTCCCGCACCTCATTCGACGAGGAAAGGGCCGACGATCCCTTCACCGGGAGTGACCCCTTTAGCAAAACTAGAAAAGCCTCAAAAACATTCCATTTAAAAACCATTTGATTCCGCAACGAGATCAAGTTCAGAGCGTTAAAGGTTTTCATAAAAACCATTCGCAACCCTCCGTCATTTTAGGAATTAGAGTACTTAGTATTCGTGCCGTGTTTGTTGACCATAGTCAAGGCACAGTGTACGGTAGCTAAGTGATGTCTTCCTACACCGCATATGATGCGATTAGTTAGGACAGTCGCCTGACTTTGTTGACCTTAGTTAAGGGTCATGAGGGTGGGTCTAATTAATCACGAAATGACGGGTAGAACTTGACTAGTACTTATGATTTGTTGACCATAGTTAAGGTCATAGGTGCTAGGGGTAAAAATCTTTATCGGGAGTTTCAAGTGTTGAAATTTGCAATGAGATTGCATATCTTCTATGTGATAGTTGGATCCCGATACCCACTGCGAGTAATTGTTACTCCTGGGAGAGTTTTGCACTTTACAATTAGCCGATCAAGTAGGTGTCTAGAAAGGTGTCAACGGGGTTACGCCTCTGGGAAAACGAGGTTTACTGTAATTAGGTCAGTGCGAAAGCACGGGGAACCTCCCTCAAAGTACCGACACTGGCCTGGCTGAAAGATTGGCGAACTTATAGAGTGTAATTAATCCTGGCTAGTCTATCCTTTTAGGGTTTGAAGGAAGATTTGATAAAAACAGTGGGAGCCATCCTGATTAGATAAAATAAATAACCAATCTAATCTTGCAAGAGCGCACGCAGAGTGTTTTCTTCTCTCTCTCTCCAGGTAGCGACCATATCATGCCTTAATCAAGATAATAATATGGATGTATTGACCGAACCCGCTTGTTATACTGAGCTGGGGAACGTTGGTCCCGCTCCAACTTATAATTGTTAGCAGGAAATAGGGAAATACCAGAATTCCTATGCCGCCCAAACGAAGAAAGTGCATATGATGCATCTCCTTCGGGTGTGTTCATTACAAAGAACTGTTTCTCAGTATCCTCTGCATCCTGGGTATTTGATACCGGATCAGGATCCCAGATATGTAATCTGTTACATAGGGCTACAAAAAGGTAGAAAAACTGAGAACGGGTGATAGGTTTCATGAGACAGAAAACGGGGCAAGTGTTGCAGCCAAGTCTGTTGGTCACTGCCACCCTGTATTACCAATACATTGATTCTGAACAAATGCTATTAGATACCGAACCTGATATAAAAAATCATATCAGTCTCTTTATTAGTAAAGAAATGATAAAATTGTGTATTGATGGATAATGTTTTGAACATTTCCTATATCAAAAGTTGATCGGTTCAGGCACGTTATCTAAAAGCATTGACGTTCTAAATCAAACTACAGTTCCTAGTATACAGAACACACACAAGAGGAAGAGTTCAGAAATGAACGAATCATTCTTGAGGCATTGTAGACTAGGTCATATCAATGCGACCCGACTGGCTAAAGTTACATTTTATATGCATATTTAAATCAGTTTGAATTTACATCTTGTGAAACTTCCCAGTCATGTCACAAAGATTAGATGACCATAGCTCCGTTTACTGGAAACAGAGAAAGAGTTAGTAAACTCTTGGGACTAATACATGATGATGTATGTATGGTCCCCTTTCTACACATGCCAGGACCGGTTCTTTGTACTTCATTATATTCTCTGATAATCTCTCAAGATTCAGTCATATGTTCCTGTTGAAACATAAGTCCGAAGCTTTTGAGGTGTTCACAGAATATAAGTTGGAAGTAGAGAACCAAAATATGGGTATAAGTATTATGTCCTATGATAAGATCAGGGAAGAGAATACTTGTGCATGGAATTCTTGGATATTCTAAAAGAAAATGAGATTCTCTCTCAGTATTACTCCTCTGAATGCACCCAAGCACAACGGTGTATCGGGGTGGAGCAATCGCACCATATTGGATATAGTGTGCTCTATGATGAGTACTACTGAGTTACCTATTTCCTTTTGGGGTTGTGCACTTGAGAAGCTGCATACCTATTGAATTAGGTTCGAATCAGATCACTGCCTACCACTCCATATAAGATATGGTATGGGAAGAGCCTATCTCTTAAGTAAGTTAAGATTTGGGATTGTCCGGCCTATGTCAAAAGCAAAATCCGGACAAGATCGAGGCAAGGTCAGTTCTGTAGAATTGGAAAGGTTCCAGCCATACAAAACTGCAGCTGATGATTTGATAGAACCAAAGGATTCAATAGTCCCCGACGAACCTCAGCCTCTCCGCCGATCTGGTAGGGTTCCTCACCTACCTGAGAGATACTTCGGTTTCTCGATGACAGTGGGAGCGAGGAATGCATCATGAGATGATGACCCAACTAGTTTCGAGCAGGCCATCGAGAGTAGGGACTCTGTAAGAATGGCTGGATGCTTAGCGATCAGAGATGGAATCCATGTACACCAACAAAGTATGAACTTTGGTTGCTATATCTGAAAGGTTAAATCCCCATCAGGAGTAAGTATATCTTGAGAAGATTACTTGGTGTAGATGGAAAAGTTGAAACTTTCAAAGCTAGACTTGTTAAAGGTTTTCGTCATCGACCAGGCGTGGATAATGATGAAACCTTTTCCAGTGGCTATGCTTAAGTCCATCCAGATCCTACTTGCTATTGCTACATACCATGACTACGATATCTGGTGGTTGGGTGCCATGACTGCTTTTCTAAATAATGATTTAGAAGAGAA
Source organism: Agapanthus africanus (assembly GCA_030015575.1). Lineage (NCBI taxonomy): Eukaryota > Viridiplantae > Streptophyta > Magnoliopsida > Asparagales > Amaryllidaceae > Agapanthus > Agapanthus africanus. Next base: position 476,693,602 of record CM057338.1, on the reverse strand, counting down.
TGTCAATAAGAACACAGCCAGAGGGCTTCGTAAACAGTGGGAGCGGCGGAAACGTGTGCAAGTTGCTTTACATAATAAAGCAGGCATCGCCGAGTTGGAACGTCTGTTTTGATGTGATAGTCAAAGAGTTTGACTTCATCAAAATGGTAGATGAACCTTGTATGTACAAAAGGGTAGTATGGAGTATGGTAATGATCCTCGTATTGTACGTAGACAACATACTCTTAATAGGAAAGGAGTTTCCTATGCTACGATCGGTCGATCTCTTCATATCACATAAATTCTCCATATAGGATCAAAGTGATACCTCCTAAATCCTGGATTTTGGATCTATGAGATAGATATAAATGGATGTTAGGATTCTCACTAGGTTTAGTGAGATGGTATCAGTTGATCCTGGGGAGAATCACTGGAAAGTTTCCAGGGTGATAAGGACGACTGAATGTCAGTCACAGGCATTGTCTTTACCCTCAGTAAAGGGACGGTATGTTGGAAGAGTTCCAAGCTAGATACCGTGGCAAACTAAACGATAAAGGCTGGTAACATCGCTATTAAAGATACTACCAAAGAGGCAGTTTGGGTGTATATTGGTTCATAAGATGAACTAGGTTCCTACCATTGTACGACAATGGAAGTTTGGCTTTGGCCCAGGAACCCTGGTCCCATCAGTGACCCAGACATATTCTGAGGCAGCATCACCTGATCATGGAGATAGATGATCTCCAGGGTGATCGAGATTAGGAGAGTAGACTCAGAGGACAACACGGCGGATCCACTCACAAAGGCTTTTTCCCAGAGAGAGACTTATATGGGATGGTTGAGTATGTGATACTGCAACCACTGCTACAGATGGCCCTAGTGCAAGTGGGAGATTGTTAGTTATATGTATGCCCTAGAGGCCATTACTGTACATTGGATGTATATTGTAGTGGATGCTGGGACATATATAGGTAGGACTTTCTTGCTCGACATGATAGTACGCTATCTGGTTGCTCTTTATCTTAACATGTATACTTTCTGTCTCTCTATTACATGTTGATAAAGCCCTTAGGATGTATACTCGACTTCCAGGACTATGATGTAGATCATACTAGTGGGGCCTGGGTAGTCCATGAGTACATCCTTCAATATTCCTAGTCGTGGGAATATCGAGACGGGGCATCGATATTCTAGAGTAGACTAGCGTATTTCTTCTCGACCCATGTGATGGGCGATGGATGATCCCATATCCATTGGTGTTTGACATCAGAGATGGTATGCGGGTGCTCAGTGGAGACTAACTGAACGGACTCGCCGAGAACTCCCAGATGGTATTATACCTCACGTCAGATGGCAGTTCTGTGGTGACACTGGTACAGCTTAGTCTGTTGACCCGAGATCGTCATAGAGTCTTGTGTGTCTCCCACTGTACTTTGATTTCCACCCTACCACGGCTCTACTGAGGCATGCAAACAGGTGGTTTTTGGGTACAGTCCCGATTCACATGGAGGCAATGAGCGATAGGAGGGGATTCGTCTCTCCCGGTATTGGGGGTTGATGTTGCGCTATGCACGACTGGCCATAACTGGAAATCCCTGGCCAGGGTTGCAGTGATCTACTGGTAACTGTTATCAATAGTTTCACACATGTTATGGACCTTATATCGGCATGACTTATCGAGCTACTGGGGTCTGACGTTTACCACCCCTAGGCGAGATATGCGACATATCAGACGAACAGACCGGACTGTACGGTAAGTGTTACTGGTTGGATTCACAGGAGTGTGAGCGGGCTTGCTCGTCGATCTTCTGATCGCTCAATACCCAGGTGGTCGTTACGTTTAGCAGACCGCTTGCAGCTTGTGGGTGTTTGATATGATCATCACCTGCTGCCGGTGTATTGACGAGTCTTTAGAGTCCTACACAGAGGTTTCCTGGCTCAAGAAAAACGAAATAGGAGTGCATATGAGATATGTGCGGGACCGAGAATAATGCGTGTATGTGATACCGTATTCTATTCTCGCGATGAATGTATCGATTGGTTGAATGCGATATAACCTAGTTATCGAATCGAAGATTGATTCGATAAGTCGATACATTGGATACTAGTCGGTTATATGCGACATGACCGGATCATTGAATCAAGTGTTGATTTAATTTATAATTATATATTTGATATATTACTTTACATTAACTAGTATTGGTTCACTCAAGATTGACTTTCTCACTTGAAATGCATAAGTTGTATATGTGATTTATTTTTGTGCACTTGTTTGTATCATGTTTGATGATACATGCAAACTTGGGTTTGTGTAAGACTTAAACCATAGTTATATTAATGGTTAGGGTTTTGATTTACTTATTTATTTATTCTTTTTATTTATTTTTGGGCAAAATAAATCATGGTGGCTTTCTTTGTTTGCTACTTGAAGCTTCTTGAAGCTTTGAAAAGTCTAGCTAGTTTGTCTTTTGCCTTAACCCTAACCATTCAAGCTAACCCTAGTTAATTCTCTACACTAAACCATGGTTTCAAATATGATAAGTATCATTTTATTTTCTATTTTCAAAATACTTATCATATTCTTCTTCTTCTTCTTCTTCTTCTTCTTCTTAAACGAGAAGAAAGCTTGCTACCATTAATGGCAACATGAGAAAAAGAGTGAGAAATCCAATTCTAAAGTAAACCCACTTCTTATTTCTTTATCCTCTACCACTTGCCAAGTAGTATAGGGTGTTTTCTTCACAAGTTTCATGACTTGGTGAAGTTGGAGCTTGATCTTGAGTTGCCTCGACGTAGATCATCTTCGGCATCGAAGTCAACGACCTAGCCCGATCATTTCTCCGAAGAAACCTTCGCCAGAGTCTGGATTCCGATAGGTACAGCGGAGGGACATCATCACGGAGCCTAGGAAGTGGAGGACCGGATCTACAAAGGTTGTAGTCACTTTCCTTTAGTAATAAAGTCGTTTACTTGCTTGCATCGCCTTATCATCTAGTTAACGATCCGTATTAGGGTTTGTAGGTACATGAAAAATTTGAATTGGGCATGTTTGATCTATTGTGAGACCTCATTAGTGTGCCTAGGAACCCTACAGAGAAGGTATACGCTAGTCTACTCTGGTATATCGATGCCCCGTCTCGATACACCCATGACTAGGGACCTTGAAGGATGTACTTATGGACTACCATGTCCCCACTAGTATGATCCGCATCATTGTCCAGGTAGTCAAGTACACATCCTAAGGGCTTTACCAACATGTAACAGAGAGACAAACAGTATACACGTTAAGGTAAAGAGTAAACAGATAGCATACTATCATGTCGAGCAAGAAAGTCCTCCCTATATATGTCCCAGCATCCACTACAATATACATCCTATATACAGTAATGGCCTCTAAGGCATACATATAACTAACAATCTCCCACTTGCACTAGGGCCATCTGTAGCAATGGTTGTAGTATCTCATACTCAACCATCCCATAAAAGTCTCTCTCTGGGAAAAGGCCTTTGTGAGTGGATCCGCCGTGTTGTCCTCTGAGTCTACTCTCCTAACCTCGATCACCCTGGAGATCAACCATCTCCGTGATCAGGTGACACTGCCTTAGAATATGTCTGGATCACTGATGGGACGGGCGTTCCTTGGCATAAGCCATAACTCCATTGTCACATAATGGGAGGAACGAAGTTCATCTCATGAACTAATATACACCCAGACTGCCTCTTTGGTAGCATCTTAAGTAGCGATGTATCCAGCCTTTATCGTCTAGTATGCCATGGTATCTAGCTTGGAACTCTTCCAACATACCGTCCCTTTACTGAGGGTAAAGACAATGCCTGTGACTGACATTCAGTCGTCCTTATCACCCTGGAACCTTTCCAGTGATTCTCCCCAGGATCAATTGATACTATCTCACTACAACTAGTGAGAATCCTAACATCCATTTACTTCTATCTCATAGATTAAAACTCAGGATTTAGGAGGTATCATCTTGATCCTATATGGAGAATCCTTGTGATAAGCAGAGATTGACCGAGCGTAGCACAGGAAACTCCTTTCTTATCAAGAGTATGTCATCCACGTACTCTACAAGGATCACCACCATACTCCCTACTACCTTTTTGTTTATACAAGGTTTATCTACCATTTTGATGATGTCAAACTCTTTGACTAACACATCAAAACAGACGTTCCAACTCCGCGATGCCTGCTTTATCACATAAAACATCTTGCTCGCGTTTCCGCTGCTCCTACTGTCTACGAGGCCCTCTGGCTGTGTACTTATAGACACTCTTCTAAAACACCATCTAGAAAAGCAGTCATGGCACCCAACCGCCAGATATCGTAGTCATGGTATGTAGCCGTGGCAAGTAAGATCTGGATGGACTTAAGCATAGGCCCCAGAAAAGGTTTCATCATTAGCCACAACTGGTCTGCGATGCAAACCTTTAACAAGTTTAGCTTTGAAAGTCTCAACTTTTCCATGCACACCAAGTAATCTTCTCAAGATATACTTCCTCCTGATGGGGATTTAACCCTTCAGATTAAGCAACCAAAGTCCATACTTTGTTGGTGTATAAGGATTCCATCTCAGATCGCTAAGCATCCAGCCATTCTTACAGAGTCCCACTCTTGATGGCCAGCTCGAAACTAGTTGGGTCATCATCTCATGACACAATCCTCGCTCCCACTGTCATAGAGAAACGGAAGTATCTCTCAGGTGGGTGAGGATCCCTACTAGATCGGCGGAGAGGCTGAGGTTCGTTGGTAACTATTGAATCCTTTGGTTCTTCTAAATCATCAGCTGCAGTTTGTATATCTGGAACCTTTCCAGTTCTACATAACAGACCTTGCCTCGAGCTTGTCCGGATTATGCTTTTAGACATAGCCCGGACAACCCCAAATCTTAACCAACTTAAGATATGGGCTCTTCCCTTTCCATATCACATATGAAGCGGTAGGCAACTGATTTGATTGGAACCCTATTCAATAGGTATGCAACTTCTCAAGTGCATAACACCCAATAGGAAAAAGGTAACTCAGTAGTACTCATCATAGAGCACACCATATCAAATAGGGTGTATCTGCTCCGCTCCGATATACCATCGTGCTATGGTGTATACCGAGGAGTAATTCTGAGAGAGAATCTCATTCTCCTTTAGAATAGACCAGGACTTCCGTGCTCAAGTATTCTCCTCCTCGATCACATCAAAGGACATAATACTTATACCCGTATTTTGGTTCTCTACTTCTAACTTATATTCTGTGAATATCTCAAAAGGTTCGGACTTGTGTTTCAACAGGAACATAGGTCTGAATCTCGAAAGATCATCAGAGAATTTAATGAAGTACAAAGAACCGGTCTTGGCATGTGTAGACAGGGGACCTACATACATCAACATGTATCATTCCAAGAGTTCACTAACTCTTTCTCTGCTTCCAATAAACAGAGCTGTGGTCATCTTATCTTTGTGACATGACCGGCAAGTTTTCACAAGATGTAAATTCAAACAGATTTAAATATGCATCTTTGTGCAACTTAGCTAGTCGGGTCGGATTGATATGACCTAGTCTACAATACCTCAAGAAGGATCCGTTCATTTCTGAACTCTTCCTCTTGTGTGTATTCCGTATACTAAAGAACTGTAGTTTGATTTAAAACATCAATGCTTTTAGATAACGTGCCTGAGCCGATCAACTTTTGATATAGGAAATGTTCAAAACATTATCCAACAATACAAAATTTTATCGTTTCTTTACTAATAAAGAGACTGATATGATTTTGTATATCAGGTTCGGTATCTAATAGCATTTGTTCAGAATCAATGTACTGATAATACAGGGTGACAGTGACCAACAGACTTGACTGCAACACTTGCCCCGTTTTCTGTCTCATGAAACTTATCACCCGTTCTTAGTTCTCTACCTATCTGTAACCCTATGTAACAGATTACATATCTGGGATCCTGATCCGGTATTAAATACCCAGGACGTAGAGGATACAGAGAAACAGTTCTTTGTAACGAACACACCCGAAGATGGTGCATCAACATGCACTTTCTTCGTTTGGGCAGCACGGGAAATTTGGTATTCCCCAATTCCTGCTCTGTCTTATAACAATTATAAGTTGGAGCGGGACCAACGTTCCCTAACTCAGTATAACAAGCGGCTTCGGTCAATACATCCGTATTATTATCTTGATTAAGGAGTGATATGGTCGCTACCTGGAGAGAGAAAGAGAAGAAAACACTCAGCGTATGCTCTTGCAAGATCAGATTGGTTATTATTTTATCTAATCAGGATAGCTCCCACTGTTTTTATCAAATCTTCCTTCAAACCCTAAAAGGAAAGACTAGCCGGGATTAATTACACGCTACAAGTTCGCCAATCTTTCAGCCAGGCCAGTGTCGGTACTTTGAGGGAGGTTTCACGTGCTTTCGTACGGACCTAATTATAGTAAACCTTGTTTTCCCAGAGGCGTAACCCCGTTGACACTTTTGTAGACACCTACTAGATCGGCTAATTGTAATGTGTAAAACTCTCCCAGGTGTAACTCTTACTCGCAGCGGGTATCGGGATCCAACTATCTTATAGAAGGTATGCAATCTCATTGCAAATTTCAACACTTGAAATTCCCGATAATCTTACCCCTAGCACCCTATAACCTTAACGGAGGTCAACAAACTATAGGCTACTAGTCAAGTTCAACCCGTCATTTCTTGATTGAATCAAACCCACCCGCACGACCCTTGACGGAGGTCAACAAGGTCGCACGACTACCCTAATCCAATCTGCATCATATGCATAAGCAGATAAATACTAGTTAGCTACCGCACACTAGACGGAGGTCAATAAACGTAGCACAAATACTAAGTAGGACTTATCTGAAATGACGGAGGGCTACGACAGGTTTTTCTGAAAACCTATTGCGTAATGAACTTGATATCGTTGTAGAATCAAATGATTTTAAAATTGAGTGTTTTTTAGGCTTTTCTAGTTTTGCTAAAGGGGTCACTCCCGGTGAAGGGATCGTCGGCCCTTTCCTCGTTGAATGAGGTGCAGGATATATCATATATATCGCTGTGCAAAGCAAAAACTATAGAAGCAATCAAAATACAAACCGAGGGTTGTAGCATCTGCCAGTTATTGCTAAAGGAGTCACTCCCGGTGAAGGGATCGCCGGCCCTTTCCTCATCGAATAAGGTGCAGGATATATCATATATACCGCTGTGCAAAGCAAGAACTGTAGCTACCGGTTTTATTTTTGAAATTCGATTCTACAACATCTTTAGGTTTCTTTTACTTTCATTAATCACATTAATGAAGTCCCATCATTTTAGTTACCTAAACATCACAGATAAATACGACGTACACTTATGCCATCCGTGTTCGCCTCGATGTCCCCTCGTGCACCGTTAGGTTAGGTAACTAACGGCAGAGCGGGGCAGGGCTAGCGCGGGTGTAAAACATAAGTAACGTCTATATAATATATCATATATACTATATACAGTATTTATCACAGAACATCAAATGATCACATCACAGATATCGCAGCAGAAGAATCATATGAAATATTGGATATACTAGGACGTCCGTGTTTTCAATACGAGCCAGTATAAAACACGGATTCCACGGTCGCGATGAATAGCCAAACCCACACCCTTAGACCCCTACGAGAGCGGCAAGCAACCCTACCAATTCTAGAGTTAGGAGACCCGGACTCGACTCCTCGAGTTGGTCTCCCACTGGACTCCAGAACCCGGTTACTTGTGCCCTCCTCCTTGGGACTATCCTAGTGCGGAAAAGTAAATAATATAGAAAGGGTGACATCTTCCACAACCTGGAAGTGCCCCAATAAAAGAATATTACATACAAGTTTTTACATGAATGAAAATGAAAAACACTCATCTCACATAAAAAAAACCCGGCCATTCAAACTGTAGGGTTCCTAGGCACACTATAGAGGTCTCACAAGGCATCAACCATGCCAATTTAAAATTTTATGGGTGCCGAGAAACCCTAATACGGATCGTCGGCTAGAGTTCTAGGCGAAAAACTAATCTAGTTAACATCTTAACTAAAGATCAGAAGCTACAACCTTTGTAGATCTGGATATCCACTTCCTTAGCTCCATGTAGGCGTCCTCTCGCTGTCCATCTTGAATCCCGAACTCAATCGTCGGCTTCATCGGGAAAATGGGCGGACTAGGTCGTCGGCTTCGTGCCGAAGATGATCTACGTCGAGGCATCACAAGTTCAAGCTCCGACTTCACAAATTTATGAAACTTGTGAAGAAAACACCCAAAACAACTTGGCAAGATGTAGAGGGTGAAGAAATAGGAGGTGGGTTCACTTTAGAATTTGATTTCTCACTTTAGAACTCAAGTTGCCATTGATGGCATCAAGCTTTTTCTTTTGAAGATGAAGAAGAAGATGAAGCTAGAATATGATGAGTATATTTTAAAATGAAAAGTAAATGAATACTTATCATATACTAACTAGGGTAGAGTGTAGAGAATAGACCATGGTTACTTGGATGGGTTAGGGTTAAGCATGAAGACAAGAATGGTTAAGAAGTCAAAGCTTCATGAAGCTTCAACTAGAAACAAACATAGCCACCATTCTTATCTAAATCTTTTCCAAATAAATAAATGAAAAAGCAAAACCCTAATCATCTCTTAACCATGGTTTAATCCTTTACACTTAACCACATGATCAAGTATCATCAAACATGATACAAATATGTGCACAAAAGTATATCACATATACTTTTTGCACATCAAGTGAGAAAATCCATATAAAGTGAACCAATTCTAGCTAATGCAAAGTAATATATCAAATATATAATTATACATTAAATCATTAAATCAACACTTGATTTAACGATCCGGTCATATCGCATATAACCGACTAGTATCCTATGTATCGGCTTATCAAATCAATCCTTGATTCAATAACTAGGTTATATCGAATATAACCATTCGATACATTCATCGCGATAATAGAATACGGTATCTCATACACGCATTATTCTCGGTCCTGCACATATCTCATATGCGCTCCTATTTCGTTTCGCTTGAGCCAGGAAACCTCTGTGTAGGACTCTAAAGACTCGTCAATACGCCGGCAGCAGATGATGATCATATCAAGCACCTACAAGCCGCAAGCAGTCTGCTAAACGTAACGGCCACCCGGGTATTGAGCGATCAGAAGATCGACGAGCTAGCCCGCTCACACTCCTGTGAATCCAACCAGTAACACTTACCGTACAGTCCGGTCTGTTCGTCTGATATGTCGCATATCAAGTCTAGGGGTGGTAAACGTCAGACCCCAATAACCGATAAGTCGTGCCGATGTGAGGCTCATAACGGGTCGAGAAACTACTGGTAACACTTACCAGCAAATCTCTGATCAGCCCTGGCCAAGGACTTCCCTGTTACGGCCAATCGAGCACAGCGCAACATCAACCCCCAATACCGGGAGAGACGAAACCCCTCCTATCGCTCATTGCCTCCATGTGACTCGGGACTGTACCCAAAGACCACCGTTTTGCACGCCCTCATGGATGTGGTAAGGTGGAGATCAAAGCACAGTGGTAATCACACAAGACTCTATGACGATCTCGGGTCTACAGACTAACCTGTACAAGTGTCACCTGAGAACTGCCATCTGACGTGAGGTATAATACCATCTGGGAGTTCTCGGCGAGTCCGTCCAGTATACCCAGTCACCACTGAGCACCCGTATACCATCTCTGATGTCAAACACCAATGGATATGGGATCATCCATCGCCCATCTCATGGGTCGAGAAGCGTATACGCTAGTCTACACTGGTATATCGATGCCCCGTCTCGATACACCCACGACTAGGGACCTTGAAGGATGTACTTATGGACTACCATGTCCCCACTGGTATGATCTGCATCATAGTCCAGGTAGTCAAGTACACATCCTAAGGGCTTTACCAACATGTAACTGTAAGACAGTTTAAAGAGACTAGTATACATGTTAAGATAAAGAGTTACCAGATAGCATACTATCATATCGAGCAAGAAAGTCATCTCTATATATGTCCAAGCATCCAATATAATATACATCATCTGTACAATACTGGCCTCTAGGGCATACATACAACTAACACAAACACGACGATCCAATATAACATATCCAGCAACACATAACATCACATGTCATCAACGTAACTAAATATGCCCATCCCAATTGTCGTTGACATATAACAACGAAACCGGCGACATCACATATTACACTTACGGTCACAGAAAAGAAAGTGTAAAACTACAACAGTTGGAATCCGCAACCTTCATAGACATCGCATGCCTAACCAAATGAATTCCTTAGACATCGCATGCCTAACAATTATAAACCCCGCATTTTAGTCTCATTATCGAAAACTCTTTTCAATATCAAGTCGGGCAATTCAACAAGATTCCTGACATCCTGATCGAATACTAGTCGCAAACTTTAGTAGGCGGCCGCACCCCCGATACCGTCGACGAAGTGCACTAAGGCGGAACACCGCTACCGCGAGCACCCGAACGAATGCTTTCGGCGACGGGGTTCCCCTACAGTCACTTGGTCGGGGCTATATGGTGTGGCTGTCTATTAAGTTTACCCGGCGAGTATCCGCGTACGCTACGTGATTGCGACGGACTTTTGATCACATCAAAATTCCGTGGCAACCGATCAAGTGAGACTAAACCGCTAGATTTATAACATTCATTCAGTTATCTCATAACTACTTGTGAATTCTAATTATTGTATCACATTCCAGATAAATAGAAAATGTTAAACTTTCCGATCGAACAATCAACCACCCAAGTTTTCCCGAAACAGATCAACACATGAAATAAGTTTTAAAACATTCACTTCATGCCTCAGTACCAACGGTCCAGCCGTAGAAGGGTCAAGCCAACGCCTCACATGTGGCACGCCGTACTGCCCCAAACCCTAAGGTTCAAAGGGCAGTTCAAGACGGTCACATAATCGAGTTAAGGTTTTTTATCTTCTAGAGGGACCATCGCATTACTTGCACTACTTAGAACGTCATTAAACTACGGAAAAATCCAACAATTGGAAATTTCCCGGCAGGGAAAAAAGTGGGTATCTATATCCGGTCGAACTTTTTAACATATTCTAAAATTATTCGGAAAAACACATAGACGAAATTAAATAAACCGATCGAATAATCGAATCCCCAAAACAAACCCAGAAAACTCAACTGTGGAGTAAACATTAAAATATCCCAGAAAATACAGCACTAAAATATAGGAATTACTGTGCAAAAATTATGACAAGATGCCCCTTTATAGCCGCGGAACCGCCGCACATGTCATGCTCGTGCCGCAGTTCCGTGGCCACTTGGTCGATTCATGCTCACGTGCTTCACAGTAATTCTTACAAAAGCCTGCTTATTTTTCTGCATATTTTTAATTCACAAAAATCCACAATTTTCAAAAATGTACAGAGAGTGGATTTTGCATTAGGGTTTCGATTCGATCGGACTTCTAACTCCGTCTACACATCGCCTAAGGCTCTAGCTAGGTTCTGATACCACTGTAGGTTTCCTAGGCACACCAATGAGGTCTCACAACGCATCAACCATGCCAAATTCAAAAATTTCCGATGCCGAGAAACCCTAATGCGATCGTTGACTAGAGTATAAGGCGAAAACTAGCAAGTAAACAACTTTACTCTAAAGTGAATGGAAATACAACCTTTGTAGATCCGGTCCTCCACCGCTATAGCTCCGTGGTGATGTGCCTTCGCTGCGATCATCGGATCTCGGACTCTAGTGTTGATTTCATCGGAGAAATGATCGGGCTAGGTCGTCGACTTCGATGCCGAAGATGATCTACGTCGAGGAAACTCAAGATCAAGCTCCAACTTCACTAAGTCATGAAACTTGTGAAGAAAACACCCTATACTACTTTCCAAGTGGTAGAGGATGAAGAAATAGGAAGTGGGTTCACTTTAGAATTTGGATTTCTCACTTGATTTCATCACTTAAGAATTTTCAAGAATGGTTTTCTTTTTCTTCATGAAGAAGAAGAAGAAAAAAATGAATTATCAATAATAGAAAAACAAGTGATGGTTATCATAATGCAACCATGGTTAAGTGTAGAGAATAAACTAGGGTTAGGTTAATGGTTAGGTTAGGCAAAAGAAACAAAAATGGTTGAACTTTTCAAAGCTTCATGAAGCTTCGATGTAAATCCAAAAGAAGCAACCATTTCTTTTTCCTTTGCCAAAAAGAATAAAGAGAATAAATAAATAAGTAAATCAAAACCCTAACCATTAACATAACCATGGTTTAATCATACACACCCAAGTTTGCATGTATCATCAAACATGATACAAACTAGTGCACAAAACTATATCATATATACAATGTGCACATTCAAGTGAGAAAATAATCTTAAGTGAACCAATACTAGTTAATGTAAAGTAATATATCAAATATATAATTATACATTAAATCATTAAATCAACACTTGATTTAATGATCCGGTCATACAGCATATAACCGACTAATATAAAGTGTATCAATGTATCGAATCAACACTTGATTCGGTAACCCGGCTATATCACATATAACCTGCCGATGATACAAATCGAGAGAATAGAATACAGTATCACATACTGGTATTATTCTTGGTCCCGCACATATCTCATATGCGCTCCTATTTCGTTTCACTTGAGCCAGGAAACCTCTGTGTAGGACTCTAAAGACTCGTCAATACGTCGGCAGCAGGTGATAATCATATCAAACACCCACAAGCCGCAAGCGGTCTGCTAAACGTAATGGCCACCCGGGTATTGAGCGATCAGAAGATCGACGAGCAAGCTCGCTCACACTCCTGTGAATCCAACCAGCAACACTTACCGTACAGTCCGGTCTATTCGTCTGATATGTCGCATATCTCGCCTAGGGGTGGTAAACGTCAGACCCCAGTAGCTCGATAAGTCGTGTCGATATGAGGTCTACAACAGTTCGAGATACTACTAGTAACACTTACCAGTAAATCTCAGCAACCCTGGCCAGGGATTTCCGGTTATAGCCAATCGAACACAGTGCAACATCAACTCCCTATACCGGGAGAGAAGAATCCCCTCCTATCGCTCATTGCCTCCATGTGATTCGGGACTGTACCCAAAAACCACCGTTTTGCACGCCCTCTTGGACGTGGTAAGGTGGAAATCAAAGCACAGTGGGAATCACACAAGACTCTGTGACGATCTCGGGTCTACAGACTAACCTGTACCAGTGTCACCAGAGAACTGCCATCTGACGTAAGGTATAATACCATCTGGGAGTTCTCGGCGAGTCTGTCCAGTGTACCCAGTCTCCACTGAGCACCCGTATATCATCTCTGATGTCAAACACCAATGGATATGGGATCATCCATCTCCCATCTGTATGGGTCGAAAAGGTATACGCTAGTCTACTCTGGTATATCGATGCCCCGTCTCGATACACCCACGACTAGGGACCTTGAAGGATGTACTTATGGACTACCATGTCCCCACTAGTATGATCCGCATCATAGTCCAGGTAGTCAAGTACACATCCTAAGGGCTTTACCAACATGTAACAGAGAGACAATCAGTATACACGTTAAGGTAAAGAGTAACCAAATAGCATACTATCATGTCGAGCAAGAAAGTCATCCCTATATATGTCCCAGCATCCCCTACAATATACATCCTATGTACAGTAATGGCCTCTAGGGCATACATATAACTAACAAAAACAATATCAAATACTAAAACCAAGAATTCCAAAATACGGAAAACATAACCAAAAACCACTCACAATAGCTCCTAGATTTTGGTTCAAGTAAACTGGAACTGAACAAACAAGTATAGGGTGTTGTATATGAAGTATATGAGCTACTGGACCAATTCCATACCCAAACACCTATGCTTGGCCGGCCACATTGACCCTAAATCCGGCGAGCTTGGCCAAGTGGTGAGGGAATGGGCTCGTACTTGCAGGATGGCTTCCTATTGGTCTAATTAAATCTCTAGAGTTGTTTGTTTTTCTCTTCCGAGGTCATCCCAGATTCCCTGTAGGCCTTAAGATTTCACAAAACCGGCACGGAACAATTCTAACTTCGTGTATTGGGTTCTAAACTCAATTCCAGGTCAATAGAACACTCTTTAAGGTCTTGTAAACACTCCCTTCATCTCAAATGACCATTTGACAGCAACTTATAATTTTCTAAAATCGATAACCTCATTAACTCAATTTCTAACTAGAAATACGATATCTAACACTAAAAACTAAACTAAAGTGTATGGATTACCTTATTTGCAACCATAAAACTTTCTTGAGTTGCCCAAGTCTTCAAAATCCAAACTTGCGAGGTCCAATGTGTTGAGGATGAAGCGGTGCATGTTTTTAATGAAGGGGGTATAGGATTTTGGTGAAGGATTGGAGATGATGCAAGAGGTAGTGGAGGTTGAAGAAGAAGAAGCAAAGAGATGAAGAAATAATGGGGGAGATGAATGAATGGCAGCCCTCCTCTGTCTCTTACACTCACTCTCTCTTATTCTCACCCTCCTCACAAATATCTATTTTGTTTCTTTCATAAAAATCTCATTGGAATCAATTCTTATTCCATTCACACTTAACTCTTCATTCCTTTTTCTTTTCTATCTTTTCCTTTCTCTTTTCTTTCTCTAACTCTCAAAACTCACAAGTCACAAAACCAACATGCACACATGCACATGACATGGTGCAAAATCATGAAAATCGTAAAAATACGGATTTTGCCAAAAATCCGATAAATATCATTTAAAATAAATAAATCACTTTATTCTCCTATAAATTTCCAAATATTGGTATACACTTATACCACTTTACGAAAATCCCAATTTCGCAAATCGGGTAGTTTTCACGAAATATATTATTTTAATATTAAATTTCAAAAAATAATATTTTATATTTCTGAAAAGTTACAATCTTCCCCCCTTAAACAAATTCGGTCCCCAAATTTAAATTTAACTCCCTACATATTAAAACATTTCAATAATCAACTTAAATCAACAGGGCTCTGAAATCACGGAAGATACAGAAAACCACAGCGCATCCTGTGCACCAGAAAATGAGTACGAAACTCAAAACCGAACTCCGTCAAGCGTCACGCAAATCATTGGACTTGCACGCATACCATCGGAGTCACAAAGGAGATACAGATTTAGAAATCCACTACCGAAATCCCATATGCACTAATCAAATACTATAATGCATATATAGTACGCATCCTTGAAATACCATTTTAAAAAACTGAATAACTCATGCCAAATGTTTCTCAAATCATCGTGTTATGCGTAGCTCACGGTACGAGTGACGGACGCTCAAATATACGTTCCGCCGTTTTAAAAATATCCCAAAAGGTTTTCCTTGTAAAATTTCGTATCACTCGCGGACACGTAAGAAATAGCGAGACTATAGCTCCTTTTGAAAACCTCTTGTTAAACTTTTTTATGCATGCAAAAGTATTCAGGCACTGTCCTCAGACCAGTCTTGTTCGGCCACTATATAATATAGTACCCATCATGAAAACAAAGTGCTCAAGAGCAAAATCAGCCCCAAAAAGGCGTATCCCACATCACGTGCGTCTGGTGCGCACGGAAATCAAATTCAATACAAGTGCCACAATATGCATAAAAGAAAAACTAAGTGCAACGGTGTGCACGAAAACATTTGTCCACTGCAACGGGTGTGCACGACAACAACATCTAGTGCATCTACAGTGCACGAAAATCTCAATCCAGTGCAACTAGAATGCACGAAAGAAAATCCCAATCGAGTGCATCCGGTATGCACAAAATCACATCTCCCATCATGCGCCCAACATGCGTAAAATCCAAATCAAGTGCATCTGTCATGCACAAATAAAAATCTAAATCAAGTGCATCCAACATGCACGAATGAATTCGCATCCAATATGCACGGATAAAATCTAAATCAAGGGCATCCAACATACACGGGTAAAATCTCCCTCAAGTACATCCGATGCGCACAAAATCCAGTACCAAGCGCCTACTATGCGCAAAAATCTGACCCAAGCACGTCAGGTCCGTAAAACATCTGGTGCGGTAGCATGCACGAATACGAACATCAAGTGCAAATGCTCACAAAACGCAAATCTGGTAACAAAAATTCTCAAGACATAAATCGGGTGCAACCAAGGCATGAAATAACAATCTAGTGCAACAAATGCATGAAATACGAATCTGATACAACAAATGCACAAAATACAAATCGGGTGCATCCAGTGCACGAAAAACCAAATCCAGTGCATCCAGGGCACGAAATATCCAATCCGGTGCAACAAATGTACGAGAACTCATCAATAACTCAAATGCGTATAAAAGAAACACCGAGTGTACCAAGGTGTATAAAAATCATAAACGTGTGTAACTGCGTGCACAAAACACGTATCAATGCACCGCAAGCGTATGTGAGCTATACCGAGTGCAAAATCAAATCGAATGCGTACCACATGCACAAAATCAAATCAACCGTACGAAATCCACGAAATCATAACTACGTGCAGCCAAGGCACAAAACCGATATCAAGTGCAATAAATGTGCACAAATCATAGACCAACGAAACGGTGTGTAAAACGTATCTCAAGTGCAATAACTGTGCACCAAATGTAAATACCCAGTAGGTGCAGCCAAGGTGCATGAAAACCATATCATGAAACTCAAATCCAAGCGATATAAGCATGATACTCAGATCACAAACACAAATCGCAACAAATGACAACGAGGTACACCTCCTACAATGTCGAAAAAAAAATGTCGGTGCGCCCAAAACTGGCAGAGCAAGAACATCTGTTTACCTCATGCTCACGGTCTGGCGTCCTCTGTCTCTGGGTCCTCGTTTCTCTGTGGATTACCAATCTCGCAATCTACTCATCGGCCCGGTCAGGTATGCTAACGGAAACAATTCCGCTCTGGCACTCCTCAGGTCATCTCTCGGCCAATTAGCATAATCACTCGTAAAGCAGCACGTCACTGGCGGCGGCCTCTGACCCTCTGAATACACGTGACACAACTGATCCTCGGTGCAAATCTTATTGCAGCAGTGTCCTGGAAGGAACCTGCTCAAGGTCTCTTCCGATCTCGCCTATACCGAACTATACGGAGGCTGGTACTCTTACACATCTTTTCTCGCTTTCTGGACACCTGCGTTCTAAGCGAAACATTTTCTCAGGAACTGGCCGTATCCCAATGCCTCTGTATACATATCAGATCTCTAATCTCAACGGGGAGTAACAACAGCTCGTTAACATCTCGCACGAACCTCTTACTCCACTCGTCTTTATTATCGTCCACTTCGACGTCACGTCATGCTATCTGCATACACCAAATGTTCTCGGCTACAGTCAATCTGGAATCTTTTGCACGGACTCGAAATCATGAACTCGGTATCTTCATCACTCTGTAGAAGATATCTAGCCGAACACGTCCTCGGGAACCCGTCCCAACCATCGGAGGAATACTCAATACCCGTCCGCTCTTGATCAACTCACAACGCATCTGGGTGAGGTCCTCTATCTGAAGCTGGTCCACTTACCGATCTCCTATCGGATCATCCAAAGAACCACGTCATCTCTGGATCGATCTACTCTAGATCTGAGTAAGATTCTCCACACTGGAAATCTTCAACTCAACAGGGCCTGCGTCGGCGCATCAAATCTGACGAATCACTTTCGTCTCTTAACTCAAGATAGACTAGCTATCTCCTGTCGTATCTCTGCATGAAAGCTCCAACGATCTCAGCTCGTAATCTCTGGAAGCGACATCACATCAATCTCAGCAACAGCTGGGTCATCTGTCTATACGGTAGACGACATCACAATCCCTGAGTGTAACAACTCCAATTTTTGTATACATAAATTTGAGTTAAATTTGAAGTATACTTGGAGTATTGATGTTGCTGAAAACACTTTAAGTATCTATTTCCCCACAATAATTACAAGAAGGAGCTTGTAGCTCATTGGTAATACCTTGCACTGCTGAACCAAGCCATCAGAGTTCGAATCCCATACCCCACATTATTTTTAATATTGATTTTTTTAAAACCTTTAGAATACCAAGAGTTTACACGTGCATATCTCACAAAAACCCCACTACACCCAAAGATGTAACACTTGCAGAGGGTAGATGAACCGTCGGGGGAGATCCAGGCCACCGGACTCGGCCGGGAATCGGCCAACTTGGCCTTGACTCGGCCGATTCAGTGCTCCGACCGAGTCACGGCCGAGTCACCCCCGATTTGGCCGATTCTGGCGATGGTCACAACATGAAAGTTATGTCTATTCATATTCCCTATGCACCTGCAAAATTTCAGTTTCATACAACTTCCAGAACTCTTTAAAAACCCCAATTACTCCACTTTTAATACATTTTTTATTACATTTCATCACATTTTTATTTTTTAACTTTTCATCTACCCTAACCCTAACCTAGCCCTATATAAAGACCCCTACCCTCTACTGTTTCACCTAACAACTCTAAGTCCACTCTCCCAAATTCTCGAGAACTCGGTACAAAGAGCGAGAAGCGAAGCGCTGCCGAAACCGACGACGGATTCCGGCTATCGTAGTAGAACCTTCGCGACGTTTTCGACGCACCGACAATCACCACCTCCCTTAGCCTCCTTAGTTTTTCCAAAACCGTAAGTCCCATCTCTTCTATCTCTCTTTTCTTTTAATAGAAAATACGACTTTTTGGAACCCGACGGAAATCGAAACAAACCGATTTTCGATTCGTTTTTCTGCAAATTTCCACTTGTCACCTAATACATAATACCCAAACCTATCTATGATGACTATTAATCACCTAGAAAACAATTCAAATAAAGTTTTTCACATAAAATGATAGCTTTCTTGTAAAACCGTAGTCTTTTCATAAAAATACCATAAAGTTTATTTTTCTTATTCTAATTAATTCCCTCACTCTTAAATATGTTTAACTTGATAAATAAACTTGTAGAAATCAATTTGAATGAATTTTCACACATGAAATAATAACATTTTCAAATACCGTATTCTTGCGCTTTAATACCTTCAAGTTTAATATATCATGTTTAACCTCTAAACTTCATTAAAACTTAAAATAAGTCACGAGATAATGACCTACCTCTACACACACACAAATATAACCCTAATTGATAAACATCAAAATATAGAATACGAAAATACAGGACTTTTCACTAAAATACCATATTCTTTATAAACCTTTTCTAAAAGCTTTAAGTTGCACACAATTCTAAATAAAAGCACGATATGTCATGGACATCGATCGTTTATCTAAACTGTCTTGTGGTGTCTAGACAAGTGTGTCTAGGCTAGTGGTTTTTAATTAGGCCCATGACTGTGGTTCATTCCCACTTACCTGGCACTTACCTGGCCGCAATTGATGGTGAAGAGGCGATTTGATGCTTCTAATGACTTATCGTTTAGACCTTAGAAATAGGCTGGTTGGCTTAGGAAACCCTAGAAAATAAAATACGGAAAGTTATACCTTTTTTCAAATAAATACCTTATATTTATAAAACTGTTTTTACTAAATGAATGGTATTTATTAAACCTAAGCAAAGCGCCGCTACAACCCACCTTTGGGGAACCCGTTAGGGAAAGTACGGTTCATCGTGCACCCGCGGGCTAGTAGTGCGAGATTCAGACCTCCGCAAGGAGCATTCGGTCTCGAAAGGTTTAAAATACGGCATTTAAGAAAAAATGAGATTTTGGAAAATAAAATATTATTTAAAAATTATTCTTGTATTAATATATATATATAAATATCATTTAAACACCTATTTTATTATAATATAAAGTTTCCATCTTTTTCTAAAATTTACAAGTTTAAAAGTTACATTAAAATACCTTGAGTTTCAAATAAATCAATTAATATTTTTATTAGGATATATTCACTAGAATAACACAAATAAAATCCACACTCATTATAACTATAAAGACGAATAACAAATACTTGAGGTGTATTTTTGAAAACTATACAATAGTACTTTTTACATAAAACCCCCTCAAGTTTTATAAATTACAATAAGGCCCCTAACAATTATTGAACTTCAAATTATCTTCTTTTAGTCTAACTCGGGTTTGAGTCTGACTATTTCTGACTTGAATATGATTCAAGTCAATCTATATTCTCTAATATTTCAACTCAAGATGAATACATGAATTCCAGAATCCAGTTAACAATCTACTTGACTGAACCGAACTATGGATATTCCTTTTACATGTTTCCCAGTATTCCATTTACATGACTCTACGGTTATAACCGTTTCCTGATATCATGGTTTCAGTAAGTCAGTTAATCAATCTTACAATCAATACAATTTTACAAGATAACAATATAAACAAGACATCGCGAAGTTTAAGGGGTGGATTGGTACGGAAGGTGTTAAAGGTGGCACGAGGTGGTCAGATTAATACACCTAACCTGAATCCCATTGCTATTGTACCATGGCATAACGGTTCCTTGTACTACACGTGCCCTAGTCTCTGGCAAGTGAGACTCCCCTCGTATACACTGGCATTCTTCTGTACCAAGCTACAAACAACAGCGTTAACATAATATTACAGCAATAGTTTACATTTTAAAAATGTATCTTCTTATTCTGTCTTCTCTACTTCCCTCTTACCCTTGGGACTTACCGAGCGATCTGTTCGCTGACGACATTCTGTTTCTCTCTTCTTTGAATGTCGTCAGGTGACCTGGACCCGGCAGAAGTTGAACCAACCCAAGAAGAGTTGGAGCAATTTGCCGAAGACCCAGCAGTATAATTTCATTGTACACTTTTCTTTTCAGTACTTTCCTTTTCCTGTTATGCCACTGTTTAGGCATTTTTATTTCAGTTGTATTTTCCTTTCCATGTATTGTACAAAGAATGTTAATAAATAAAAGTTGCTATTCTTTTATACTCTTGTCTCTTGTGTATTTATTTTATATTGCTTAGCTACGCTTAGCGTATGTATTTCTAAGTACATACGTAGCGGACCTCGCCGCGTCCCCTTCGCCGTACATTGGGAAGCGGGGCGTGACAGATTTTGTCGGTGGCCCATGCAGGTCAGAGCTGTATAAATCCCTGTCATGCAGTTCTGGTCTGTGTGAACAACCTAAGCAATATAACACAAGAACCAGAAACTAAAATATTCTTTACAATTCATGTTCCTTGAATTTTGCAAATTTCTATTCTTTGAATATTATCATTTCATGTATTTGAATCTGTCCTAATCCAAATTTTTCTTTAAGGTCATGGATTCCCCGAACAACACCAGCACCAACGTTAACAACACCCCTCCAGCACTACCTCTCACACCAGCTGTTCCTGCACCACCCACTGAGCAAACGATGCTATTTGAGGCGATCCGCAGTCTTCTCGAGGGACAGCAACAACTTTTGAACCGTCCTGAGGCCGATGCACCGGGAGTAAAGCAATTCAGGGCTTTGCACCCAAAGCAGTTCTATGGTAAAGGAAGCCCTCTTGAAACGGAAGAATGGGCACAAAGCATCGAAGACGATCTGGCAGCAGCTCAAGTGCCAGACAATGCTTGGGTCCGTGTAGCAAAACTACAACTCACGGATAATGCTCGCAATTGGTGGAAGGCGGAAGAAACCCGTCTGGTACAGCCGATTGAATGGAAGACATTTCGCGAGAAGTTCGACGCGAAATATTTCCCTGTGACTGCCAGGTTTGCTATGGAGCAGCAGTTTATTCATCTACAGCAAGGATCAATGTGGGACAAATCGGTAGATGAATACGACGCTGAGTTCACCATGTTGAGCCGGTAAGATATGTCACAATAGTTCAATTTTAAATATCACATACTACACAGCTAACACAATCTTTGAACAGATTCGCGGCACACTTGATACCGACGGACGAGATCAGAGCCTGTCGCTTTCAGCAAGGTTTGGACACAGAGATTAAGGCTGCTCTAGCCACAGGAAAGTTTTTGACTTATGAGGAAGCCCTAGAAGCTGCCCACAGTTATGAGGCAGTGATAAAAGAGAGGGGCAGACCTCAGTATGCAGGAGTCAAGCGCCCTGCCAACCAGATGGCAGGTAGAGCCACGTCCAGACCATCTTTCGTGCCCAGGCGACCCGGAGTACCAACCCATCGTCCTAGCCCAGCCTTTTGCACCTACTGCAAGAGAACTGGACATATGATGAAGGACTGCCGTCGAGCCAACCGCCTTTGCTTGATCTGCGGTTCAGCCACTCACGGTATTGGATCTTGTCCCCAAAGACAGAACCCAGTTGCTGCACCCAGGCCAGCTAATACTTATCAGCAGCGACCAGCTCTTCAGGCACCTGCTCCCAGACTTGCACTGCCTGCACCACCCAGGGGACCACAAGCTACACCACCTCCTCGTCAGTTCCATCAAGCTCAAAGGAACGTTCCGAGGAATGCTCCTCAGGCCAGGAGGAACGTGCCGAGCCGCCAGGCTTTCATGATGTCTGTGGAAGAAGCTGAAGCGACTGGCCAAGTCATTACTGGTAAACTTCCTTCGCAAACTTATCTTTTAGTCTTGTTTAACTACATATTTTCCCTATACCTAAAACCTATCCCATATACCTTAGGTACAATCCTAGTAGCTTCATTACCTGCACTTGCTGTTTGATACTGGAGCATCCCACTGCTTTATGTCGCAACGATTTGTCCGAACCCATGCGATTCCAGTCTCACCGCTTGTATCCAGCTGGAACGTCAGTTCCGGAAATGGTGTTCTAAAAGCAACTATGGGATACAGCATGTGTCCAGTCGTCGTCTGCAGTCGAGAATTTTATGCTGACTTCAAGGTACTGGATATACCAAACTTCGATGTGGTTCTAGGAATGGACTGGCTTGGAACCTTTTATGCTACCATCGACTGCCGTCAAAGGAGGGTAGTATTTGAGATTCCAGATCATCCGGTCTTCTATTTTAAAAGTGGAGACCGTACATTAGAACCAAGTACTTACAAAGCAAAGCCAAGGGAAGCAGTAGTTGCGGCAGCTCAGGCAGAGGAAGAATCAAGACCGGAGGTAGTTTGAGAGTTCGATGATGTATTTCCTGACGATATATCAGGTTTGCCTCCTGATCGAGCTCTTGAATTCAGTTTTGACTTAGTACCAGGAGCACAACCAGTGATCAAAGCACCGTATAGAGTAAGTCCGGAAGGTTTGAAGGAAGTACGAACACAGTTGGACGAATTACTGGCGAAAGGATGGATTCGTCCCAGCACTTCAAGTTGGGGAGCACCTGTACTATTGGTGAAGAAGAAGGAAGGTTCATACAGAATGTGCATCGACTATAGGGCCTTGAACGAAGTCACAATAAAGAACAAGTATCCACTCCCGCGCATCGACAATTTATTCGATCAGCTAAGTGGATCTTGTGTCTTCTCTAAACTAGATCTTCGTTCAGGTTATCATCAAGTGAAGGTCAAGGAAGCTGATATTCACAAAACAGCTTTCAGAACTCGCTATGGACATTACGAATTTCTAGTAATGCCATTTGGAGTGACCAATGCACCAGCAATCTTCATGAATCTTATGAACCAAGTTTTCCGGGAATATTTAGACAGGTTCGTTGTCATCTTCATCGACGACATCCTGGTATATTCTAAGAATCGGAAAGAACATGCGGAGCACTTACGAATTGTCCTGGAAACTCTTCAACAACATAAGCTTTATGCCAAATACAGCAAGTGCGAGTTTTAGCTAAAACAGGTTGGTTTTCTTGGACACATCGTATCAGGAGAAGGAATTTCTGTGGATCCAGCAAAAGTTTCGGCAGTTAGCGAATGGCCTACACCAAAATCAGTAAAGGATATTCGAAGTTTCTTGGGCTTAGCTGGATATTACAGAAGGTTTATTGAAGGCTTTTCGAAGATAGCAACACCCCCGACCAAGCTCACTCGAAAAGATGAGGAATTTGTGTGGTCAGAAGCATGCGAGCAAGCTTTTGTAGAACTCAAGTCAAGACTGACATCTGCACCTATTCTCGTCATACCGGATCAATCTGGAGGATTTGAAGTGCATTGCGATGCATCCGGTAAGGGACTAGGATGTGTTCTACATCAGCACGGTAAAGTTGTGGCTTATGCTTCAAGACAACTGAAGACTCATGAGCGCAATTATCCGACGCATGATCTGGAGTTGGCAGCCGTTATTTTTGCTTTCAAGATTTGGCGCCACTACTTACTTGGTGAACGAGTGAACATCTACACAGATCATAAAAGTCTGAAGTATGTGTTTACTCAGAAGGAGTTGAATATGCGGCAGAGAAGATGGTTAGAACTCATGGCGGACTTTGACATCAACTTGCAATATCATCCAGGGAAGGTGAACGTAGTACCTGATGCTCTTAGTCGCCAACCATTAGCAATGAATCTCACCGCACAGTGGAAGCTTCAGCAAGACCTACATCAGATGGAAATTGAACTAGTCATGCCAGGTGATGCTTCAAGTTTGATGAATCTCCAAGTTCAATCAACCATTGTCAATCAGATCAAAGCAACTCAAGCCAGCGATGCTAAGTTGCAAAAGATCAGAGAACAAGTGAAGAATGGACTCAGAACAGATTTCATCATCCATGAAGACGGATCTTTGAGATACGGCAGCAGATTGTGTGTACTAAAAGGTCCTGTTCGGGAAGAGTTAATGAAAGAAGCTCACAGCTCTCCCTATTCAGTACATCCTGGAGGTACCAAAATGTACAAAGATCTACGTCGGAACTATTGGTGGCATGGAATGAAGCGTGAAGTAGCCAGAAGTGTCGCAAAATGCTTGGTGTGTCAGCAAGTAAAGGCTGAAATCACAGGACAGCTGGACTACTTCAACCGTTACCAATCCCAGTATGGAAGTGGCAGCACATCATGATGGACTTTGTAACTGCTCTTCCTCGCAGCACAAAGGGTAACAATGCGATATGGGTCATTGTAGATCGACTTACAAAGTCGGCTCACTTCATCCCATTTCGAGTTGGCCAATCAACTGAGACACTAGCAAAGAAGTACATGGAGGTAATAATCTAATATAGATTTAAACACTTCATAATGTACTATCTCTGATACCCATGAACTCATACAGGAAATTGTGAGACTTCATGGAGTACCGGTCTGCATTGTCTCCGATCGTGACACCAGGTTCCGATCGCAATTTTGGCAGAGTCTGCAAGCTAGCTTGGGAACAAGTCTGAACTTCAGCACGGCTTATCATCCACAAACAGATGGTCAGTCGTAATGAACTATTCAGATCTTAGAGGATATGCTCAGAGCATATATACTCGACTTCAAAGGATCGTGGGAAGATCACCTGCATCTTGTGGAGTTCGCGTACAACAACAGCTACCAAGCAAGTATAGGAATGGCACCTTTTGCAGCATTATATGGAAGGAAGTGTCGATCACCATTAAGTTGGGACGACATCGGAGATAGGGAACTCCTTGGACCAGAGATGATAGTAGCGACCGTTAATGTGGTTCGTACTATCAGGGAAAGAATGCGCATAGCCCAAGATAAACAGAAACACTGGGCGGATGCGAAGAAGCGACACTTGGAGTTCCAGCCAGGAGACCATGTATTCTTGAAGATATCTCCGAACCGCGGAGTGATCCGGTTTGGAAGACGGGGTAAGCTAAGTCCGAGATACATTGGACCGTTTGACATACTCGAACGAGTCGGTGAAGTGGCATACCGATTAGCGCTTCCACCCTCATTGGAAGGAGTGCATAACGTGTTCCACATATCCCAACTCAGAAGGTATGTGAGTGACCCCAGCCATGTACTTGATCATTCCGAGCTCACTATACAGCCCGACTTATCTTGTGAGCAACAACCTGTGGAAATTCTGGACAGGAAAGTGAAGACACTTCGGAACAAGGAAGTTAACTTGGTCCGGGTAATGTGGAGAAAAGACACCCCAGGAGAATCCACATGGGAAAGGGAAGATGAAATGCGTGCAAGATATCCAGACCTTTTTGTAAACTAGTCCTCAAATAAAAGTTGTAAATTTCGAGGACGAAATTTTTGTAAGGAGGGTAGATTGTAACAACTCCAATTTTTGTATACATAAATTTGAGTTAAATTTGAAGTATACTTGGAGTATTGATGTTGCTGAAAACACTTTAAGTATCTATTTCCCCACAATAATTACAAGAAGGAGCTTGTAGCTCATTGGTAATACCTTGCACTGCTGAACCAAGCCATCAGAGTTCGAATCCCATACCCCACATTATTTTTAATATTGATTTTTTTAAAACCTTTAGAATACCAAGAGTTTACACGTGCATATCTCATAAAAACCCCACTACACCTAAAGATGTAACACTTGCAGAGGGTAGATGAACCGTCGAGGGAGATCCAGGCCACCGGACTCGGCCGGGAATCGGCCAACTCGGCCTTGACTCAGCCGACTCAGTGCTCCGACCGAGTCACGGCCGAGTCACCCCCGATTCGGCCGATTCCGGTGATGGTCACAATATGAAAGTTGTGTCTTTTCATATTCCCTATGCACCTGCAAAATTTCAGCATCATACAACTTCCAGAACTCTTTAAAAACCCCAATTACTCCACTTTTAATACATTTTTTATTACATTTTATCACATTTTTATTTTTTAACTTTTCATCTACCCTAACCCTAACCTAGCCCTATATAAAGACCCCTACCCTCTACTATTTCACCTAACAACTCTAAGTCCACTCTCCTAAATTCTCGAGAACTCGGTACAAAAAGCGAGAAGCGAAGCGCTGCCGAAACCGACGACGGATTCCGGCGATCATAGTAGAACCTTCGCGACGTTTTCGACGCACCGAAAATCACCACCTCCCTTAGCCTCCTTAGTTTTTCCAAAACCGTAAGTCCCATCTCTTCTATCTCTCTTTTCTTTTAATAGAAAATACGACTTTTTGGAACCCGACGGAAATCGAAACAAACCGATTTCCGATTTGTTTTACTATAAATTTCCACTTGTCACCTAATACATAATACCCAAACCTATATATGATGACTATTAATCACCTAGAAACCAATTCAAATAAAGTTTCTCACATGAAATGATAGCTTTCTTGTAAAACCGTATTCTTTTCATAAAAATACCATAAAGTTTATTTTTCTTATTCTAATTAATTCCCTCACTCTTAAATATGTTTAACTTGATAAATAAACTTGTAGAAATCAATTTGAATGAATTTTCACACATGAAATGATAACGTTTTCAAATACCGTATTCTTGCGCTTTAATACCTTCAAGTTTAATATATCATGTTTAACCTCTAAACTTCATTAAAACTTAAAATAAGTCACGAGATAATGAACTACCTCTACACACACACAAATATAACCCTAATTGATAAACATCAAAATATAGAATACGAAAATACAGGACTTTTCACTAAAATACCATATTCTTTATAAACCTTTTCTAAAAGCTTTAAGTTGCACACAATTCTAAATAAAAGCACGATATGTCATGGACATCGATCGTTTATCTAAACTGTCTTGTGGTGTCTAGACAAGTGTGTCTAGGCTAGTGGTTTTTAATTAGGCCCATGACTGTGGTTCATTCCCACTTACCTGGCACTTACCTGGCCGCAATTGATGGTGAAGAGGCGATTTGATGCTTCTAATGACTTATCGTTTAGACCTTAGAAATAGGCTAGTTGGCTTAGGAAACCCTAGAAAATAAAATACGGAAAGTTATACCTTTTTTCAAATAAATACCTTATATTTAAAAAACTGTTTTTACTAAATGAATGGTATTTATTAAACCTAAGCAAAGCGCCGCTACAACCCACCTTTGGGGAACCCGTTAGGGAAAGTACGGTTCATCGTGCACCCGCGGGCTAGTAGTGCGAGATTCAGACCTCCGCAAGGAGCATTCGGTCTCGAAAGGTTTAAAATACGGCATTTAAGAAAAAATGAGATTTTGGAAAATAAAATATTATTTAAAAATTATTCTTGTATTAATATATATATAAATATCATTTAAACACCTATTTTATTATAATATAAAGTTTCCATCTTTTCTAAAATTTACAAGTTTAAAAGTTACATTAAAATACCATGAGTTTTAAATAAATCAATTAATACTTTTATTAGGATATATTCACTAGAATAACACAAATAAAATCCACACTCATTATAACTATAAAGATGAATAACAAATACTTGAGGTGTATTTTTGAAAACTATACAATAGTACTGTTTACATAAAAACCCCTCAAGTTTTATAAATTACAATAAGGCCCCTAACAATTATTGAACTTAAAATTATCTTCTTTTAGTCTGACTCGGGTTTGAGTCTGACTATTTCTGACTTGAATCATATTCGAGTCAATCTATATTCTTTAATATTTCAACTCAAGATGAATACATGAATTCCAGAATCCAGTTAACAATCTACTTGACTGAACCAAACCATGGATATTCCTTTTACATGTTTCCCAGTATTCCATTTACATGACTCTACGGTTATAACCGTTCCCTGATATCATGGTTTCGGTCAGTCAGTTAATCAATCTTACAATCAATACAATTTTACAAGATAACAATACAAACAAGACATCGCGGGGTTTAAGGGGTAGATTGGTACGGAAGGTGTTAAAGGTGGCACGAGGTGGTCAGATTAATACACCTAACCTGAATCCCATTGCTGTTGTACCGTGGCATAACGGTTCCTTGTACTACACGTGCCCTAGTCTCTGGCAAGTGAGACTCCCCTCGTATACACTGGCATTCTTCTGTACCAAGCTACAAACAACAGCGTTAACATAAAATTACAACAATAGTTTACATTTTAAAAATGTATCTTCTTATTCTATCTTCTTTACTTCCCTCTTACCCTTGGGACTTACCGAGCGATCTGTTCGCTGACGACATTCGGTTTCTCTCTTCTTTGAATGTCGTCAGGTGACCTGGACCCGGCAGAAGTTGAACCAACCCAAGAAGACTTGGAGCAATTTGCCGAAGACCCAGCAATATAATTTCATTGTACACTTTTCTTTTCAGTACTTTCCTTTTCCTGTTATGCCACTGTTTAGGCATTTTTATTTCAGTTGTATTTTCCTTTCCATGTATTGTACAAAGAATGTTAATAAATAAAAGTTGCTATTCTTTTATACTCTTTTCTCTTGTGTATTTATTTTATATTGCTTAGCTACGCTTAGCGTATGTATTTCTGAGTACATACGTAGCGGACCTCGCCGTGTCCCCTTCTCCGTACATTGGGAATTGGGGCGTGACACTGAGGTAGGCTGTACATCAACAGTCCTCTCATAACAGACAGCCTCTAACGATGGCCCGATCATCTCGTACAAAACAGCACACTCGTCTCAAACGAAAGGTCACAACATAACACTACATCGATACGTTCCCATGTCACCAGAAAACATGATGGTCAGTCCTCGTCCACGACGAGCTCGCCCTGACCGCATCACTAGCAGCAGCTCAATCTGTGCTCAAACTATAGTGACAGGAACCTCAATCATATATCGACGAAAAATAGATTAAAGGGATGAAATGAATCAACAGATCTAGAATGAATACATAATCATAAGGAGGAACCGAATCAATAAGAGTATGATCATGGAAACAATTAGAATCAAGGATCTCAAATGGATATATGATCAAAGGAATGAAGAGAATCACCAGTCTCAAGATATGTACATCCTAAGGTCACTTAAATGGAGTATCGTATCGTAAATATGCCACGGAACATACGTACGGTACGTCACACTACTCAAGCTACCTACTCTATCAATTAGGGTCAGCCTATGTAACGAAAGTTACGGTCTAATACCCCCCTGTTCAACTCTAAGTTCCGTAACGTCAAGCCTAGGTTCCGAATTAGATTACGCCCCAGACTCCACATAGTCAAACATAAACTCGAACTAAGGTTAAACCTAGCACTCTGATACCAACTTTGTCACGACCCGAATTTAGTTCGTGACCGGTACTTAAATCGCGTAACGTCTAAAGGTGTAACGTAAATTAATTAAGCCAAAACCCAGAAATCTAAACCCCTTTTTTTAAAAAAAATTCAGGCAGCACCTCCCTTGTATATTCTGATCCAAAACAGATATACAACAATATATAGGCATCTCCAAGAGGGAGCTAACTCTTCGCCAAAACGGCGGGGTCACAACCACGCAAGACAGAATATAAGTATACGACGCCCAACGGCGAAGATCAACACAAGGAATAATGTAAAGCAAGGCATCAAACCCACCAAGCGAACATATAACCCATCGCTCAAGTATCGCAACTACAAGTCTTGCTATTTCATACTATTAATACAAATACTAGTTTCTGATTTGATGGAGTAAATAGATACAATAGGAATAATAATACAAGAGTGGCATGATCCAACAGGTACCACCTATCCAAAGCAAATCACTCGAAAACAGCTGTGTGCCAGCGATGCCGCTACTGATCCAAGTGGTCAACCTACAAGAACTGTGGCATAACGGGGGTGAGTTGCCAACTCGTGAGTAGAAAACATCATCAGGTAGAAATCGAAATAAACAACGATTCCTAAGTCAACTATATTATAAAGGTAATACTATGATATCTAGGGTGACCGTATCTGCATATGTGTGAACAACATAATCAAGGCCTATCAGTAAGTGGACATCATCCAACCATATAATCAAATACCTGTATGCATGTGGATCTCATCTACGTGTCAACCAATAACACAACAACATCATGTATGCAAATATTATGAAAGCATATATAGGTAAATATGAGGATATAAATCAACGTGTGTCCCTCGCGATACATCAAAATCATGGAACCTGAGTGTCCAACATCGGCACTCGAAACATCATGAAACCCGTGTCTAACATCGACGCGTAAATCCTCATATCTCGGGCTCCGTCAGTCCGGATCGGCCCTCAGGTTCCGTCAGTCTGGATCGGCCCATATCAATATCTCGGGCTCCATCAGTCCGAATCGACCCACGGGCTCCGTCTGTCCGGATTGGCCCATATCGTCTCATGAGAAACGTGGTTTTCAAACAATACATAAGTTTCTTGAAATACCCCCACGGTTCTCAAATCTATAAATCACATAAAATCCATATATCAATGCATAAATCTACGAAATATAATATATGTAACATAAAACAATAATATGAGCATATTAAGGAAAACCGCTATTTAAATACTTCAAGTTATTAAATATATCATGCGGTTCCCAATTCCTCCAAAATCCAACGCAACATCATATAACGGTGAACATATAGCTAAAGCAAGGTATATGTGTATCTACATGTAAGCATGTATGTATGATGTATTTCATATGCGCAATAGCATAAGAATCAATGTCTCCATGTCAATGACAATACAATACCACATAAGGGTATATGTAACTATAGCAAGGTATGTGGGTGCACATGTAAGTATGTATGCATGATGTACATGTAGCTATATCTCATATGTGTATACACCTGTCAATAATGATACAATACCATATAGGTATAAATGTAGCGGTAGCATAGTAAGGCATATGTGTAAGCATGTAGGTATACGGGTATGCTATATTTCATATGCACAATGGAATAAGAATCATATCTCAATGTCCCTAACCAATACAATATCACATATGTATATGTGCAGCTATAGCAGGGTATGTCTTGCAACATAGCAAAATGATGTGAGCATAGTAAGTAAATCATGCAAGGAGTCATATCATGCTACAGCAATTCTACTGTGTAGTGACATAGAAATTATCGATGATGAAGCTGTGTGAGCCGGCCAATCTGTGTAAATGTGACATACGCATCATCGATAATGGTGTAGGTGTAGTAGCACAGGTATATGTAATGCAATGAGAATGACATGAACGTAGCATAAAGTACATCGTCGGCTAAATGCTATAAAGTATACGTGTCTACAATATCCGAGTCGGTGAATCTATAAATCGGCATCCATCCTCACAACATCACGTACGGTATAATCCATCGTACGGCATATCACTCAAGATTCACAATATTATATATGTCTATATACCTATGTCCCAGGTCACATCTGTATCAATCTCATATCGTGGACCGACAAAGGTATTAACCATCTCATATCAACTCACATCCATATAATGACATATCACACTAATTCATCATATCACATCGTATACTCGTTCTCTTTCAATTCGTATCTATCATGATTCACTTCTCATTTCATATTCTCATATGTCACTATCTTCATTAGAGTCAACTTTCATCATATTATCGTTATTAAATCCTATAATCATGTCCGTCGCATATCATTTATCAGGATATAATAATCAAACGATATTCTATATCAATGTTTGCGGGGGTGCTATACGCCATCCACCCGACTTCCTCCATAGATATAAATCTACTAACCCGCTAAACTCCTCACTTAGCCGTAGTCGATGTGCTTCGTCGTCTCGGAATCCACGTGAAGGTGCCTACAATATCAACACATATCGCAATACCATCAAAATTAATGTCCGAAAACCGATAAGGCACACAATGCGCTCATAGGTTAGAACCTATAGTCTACGCATGCAAAACCAACCAAACAACCCTCGTCGTTGATGTACAACCATCCAACGACCCAAAACAATATCAAATACTAAAACCAAGAATTCCAAAATACAGAAAACATAACCAAAAACCACACACAATAGCTCCCAGATTTTGGTTCAGGTAAACTGGAACTAAACAAACCAGTATAGGGTGTTGTATATGAAGTATATGAGCTACTGGACCAATTCCATAGCCAAACACCTACGTTTGGCCGGCCACATTGACCCCAAATCCGGCGAGCTCGGCAAAGTGGTGAGGGAATGGGCTCGTACTTGCAAGGTGGCTTCCTATTGGTCCAATTAGTTCTTTAGAGTTGTTTGCTTTTCTCATATACTTCCCAGGTCATCCTAGATTCCCTGTAGGCCTTAAGGTTTCACAAAACCGGCACGGAACAATTCTAACTTCGTGTATCGGGTTCTAAACTCAATTCCAGGTCAATAGAACACTCTCTAAGGTCTTGTAAACACTCCCTTCATCTCAAATGACCATTTGACAGCAACTTATAATTTTCTAAAATTGATAACCTCATTAACTCAATTTCTAACTAGAAATATGATATCTAACACCAAAAACTAAACTAAAGTGTATGGATTACCTTATTTTCAACCATAGAACTTTCTTGAGTTGCCCAAGTCTTCAAAATCCAAACTTGCAAGGTCCGATGTGTTGAGGATGAAACGGTGCATGTTTTTAATGAAGGGGGTATAGGATTTTGGTGAAGGATTAGAGATGATGCATGAGGTAGTGGAGGTTGAAGAAGAAGAAGTAAAGAGATGAAGAAATAATAGGGGAGATGAATGAATGGCATCCCCCCTCTCTCTCCTACACTCACTCTCTCTTATTCTCACCCTCCTCACAAATATCTATTTTGTTTCTTTCATAAAAATCTCATTGGCATCAATTCTTATTCCATTCACACTTAACTCTTTATTCCCTTTTCTTTTCTTTCTTTTCTCTTCTCTTTTCTTTCTCTAACTCTCAAAACCCACAAGTCACAAAACCAACATGCACACATGCACATGACATGGTGGAAAATCATGAAAATCGTAAAATTACGGATTTTGCCAAAAATCCGATAAATATCATTTAAAATAAATAAATCACTTTATTTTCCGATAAATTTCCAAATATTGGTATACACTTATACCACTTTACGAAAATCCCAATTTCATAAATCGGGCAGTTTTCACGAAATATATTATTTTAATTTTAAATTTCCAAAAATAATATTTTATATTTCTGAAAAGTTACACTTCATAACTTTTACTGATGATTTCTCAAGATTCGGTCATGTGTTTTTGTTAAAACATAAGTCTGAAACTTTCGAGAAATTCAAAGAGTACAAACTTGAAGTAGAAAAACAAACTGGAATGAGCATCAAGATACTTCGATCAGATCGAGGTGGAGAGTATCTTTGTACAGAGTTTTCGAACTTCCTAAAAGAGAATGGGATTCTCTCTTAGCTCACTCCCCCTTACACACCACAGCACAACGGTGTGTCAGAACGGCGGAATCGAACCATATTAGATATGGTACGATCCATGATGAGTGATGCTGAGTTGCTCCTATCCTTTTGGGGGCATGAATTGGAGACTGCAGCTTTTCTGTTGAACAAAGTTCCAACCAAGACCGTGTCTACCACTCCATATGAGATATGGTATGGGAAGAGACCATCTCTTAAACGAGTTAAGATTTGGGGTTGTCCGGCTTTTCTTAAAAAGCAGAATCCAGACAAACTCGAGACACGATCGATCAAGTGTATATTTATGGGATATCCGAAACATTCATTTGGGTATGTTTTCTACCGCAAGGAGGAACAGAAGATGTTTGTTTCTCAGTATGCCATGTTTTTGGAAAATGAGATTTTTTTCAAACGATGCTGATGGCAATGTGGTAGATCTAAAAGAAGTTCTAGAGACACAAGTTACAAATGACGACTTGGTTGAATTTGAAGTTGCAACAGAACTTAATGAACCTCAATCACTCCATAGATCTAGTAGGACTTTTCGCCCACCGGAGAGATACTACGGTTTTCTCGTTGATGGTGATAGAGAAGAATGCATCATGGATGATGATGATCCTACCAGTTTTCAGCAAGCTATCATGAATAGTGACTCTGTGAAGTGGCTGGATGCCATGAGATCTGAAATGGAGTCTATGTACACCAACAAAGTATGGACTTTGGATGTTGTACCCTCTGGGGTAAAACCCGTAGGGTGCAAATGGATCTTTAAGAGAAAGATCGGTGTAGATGGGCAGGTAGAGACCTATAAGGCAAGGCTTGTGGCGAAAAGATTTCGACAAAGACCATGTCTGGACTATGACGAAACCTTTTCTCCTGTGTCCATGCTTAAATCCATTCGGATCCTACTTACTATAGCTGCTCGCTACGACTATGAAATCTGGAAGATGGACGTTAAAACGGCTTTTCTAAATGGTGATTTAGAAGAGTGCGTTTATATGGATCAGCAAGAGGGCTTCATCGATAGTGGGAGCAGCGGAAAAACATGTAGGTTGCTTAAAGCCATTTATGGATTAAAACTGGCATCACGGAGTTGGAACATCTGTTTTGATGATGTTATCAAAGAGTTTGATTTCGTCAAAAATCCAGATGATCCTTGTGTTTATAAGAAGATTGTAGGAAGTACTGTCATATTCCTCGTATTGTACGTGGATGACATTCTTCTGATAGGAAACGATGTTTCTATGCTACAATCGGTCAAACTGTTCTTATCACAAAGGTTCTCCATGAAGGACCTGGGTGATGCCTCATACATACTGGGCATGAAGATCTATAGGGATAGATCCAAACGGTTATTGGGATTGTCCCAAACTGTAGGGTTCCTAGGCACTCTAATGGAGTCTCACAAGTGATCAAACATGCACAAATCAAATTTTACGGGTGCCTACAAACCCTAATACGGATTATTTACTAGATATCTAGGCGAAACAAGCAAGTAAATGGAAATGTATCTAAAGGAAAGGGGCTACAACCTTTGTAGATCCGGTCCACCACTTCCTAAGCTCCGCGATGATCTCCCTCCGCTGTCCAAATCAAACCCTTGACTCTAGCATTGGCATCATCGAAGAATAGGCGGGCTTGATCGTCGGTTCGATGCCGAAGATGATCTACGTCGAAGCATCACAAGAACAAGCTCCAACTTCACCAAGCTTTGAAAACTTATGAAGTAAACACCCTATACAACTTGGCAAGAGGTAGAGGATGAAGAAATAGGAAGTGGGTAGACTTTAGTTTTGGATTTCTCACTAGTTTTCATCACTTGCCATTGGAGTAGCAAGCTTTCTCTTTTTGTTGAAGAAGATGAAGAAGAAGAAGAAGATATGATAAGTTAATTAAAAAAGAAAATAAAAAGAATACTTATCATAACTTCAACCATGGTTTAGTGTAGAGATTTAACCAAGGTTTAGAAGAGTGGTTAGGGTTAAAGAAGAGACAAGAATGGTAGACTTTTTCAAAGCTTCAAGAAGCTTCAAAGAAAAGACAAACTAAGCCACCATTTCTTTTTCTCTTTATCTTTTCCAAAACAATAATAAATGGATAAATAAATAAGAGAAAAGAAACCCGAACCATTCACTAAACATTGTTTAATCTTTACACAAACCCAAAAGAGCAAGTATCATCAAATATGATACAATCTTGTGCACAAAAGTATATCACATATACAATGTGTACAAACCAAGTGAGTAAATCCATTTAAAGTGAACCAATACTAGTTAATGCAAAGTAATATATCAAATATATAATTATACATTAAATCATTAAATCAACACTTGATTCAATGATCTGGTTGTATCGCATATAACCGGCTAGTATCCAATGTATCGGCTTATCGAATCAATCCTTGATTCGATAACTAGGTTATATCGCATACAACCATCCGACACATTCATCGCGAGAATGAAATACGGTATCATATACACGCATTATTCTCGGTCCCGCACATATCTCATATGCGCTCCTATTTCGTTTCGCTTGAGCCAGGAAGCCTCTGTGTAGGACTCTAAAGACTCGTCAATACACCGGCAGCGGATGATGATCATATCAAACACCCACAAGCCGCAAGCGGTCTGCTAAACGTAACGGCCACCCGGGTATTGAGCGATCAGAAGATCGACGAGCAAGCCCGCTCATACTCCTGTGAATCCAACCAGTAACACTTACCGTATAGTCCGGTCTGTTCGTCTGATATGTCGCATATCTCGCCTAGGGGTGGTAAACGTCAGACCCCAGTAGCTTGATAAGTCATGCCGACGTGAGGTCCATAACATTCGTAAAACTACTGATAACACTTACCAGTAGGTCACAGCAACCCTGGCCAGGGATTTCCTGTTATGGCCAGTCGAGCATAGCACAACATCAACCCCCAATACCGGGAGAGACGAATCCCCTCCTATCGCTCATTGCCTCCATGTGAATCGGGACTGTACCCAAAAACCACCTGTTTGCACGACTCAGTAGAGCCGTGGTAGGGTGGAAATCAAAGCACAATGGGAGACACACAAGACTCTATAATGATCTCGGGTCAACAGACTAAGCTGTACCAGTGTCACCAGCGAACTGCCATCTGACGTGAGGTATAATACCATCTGGGAGTTCTCGGCGAGTCCGTTCAGTGTACCCAGTCTCCACTGAGCACCCGCATACCATCTTCGATGTCAAACACCAATGGATATGGGATCATCCATCGCCCATCACATGGGTCGAGAAGATATACGCTAGTCTACTCTGGAATATCGATGCCCCGTCTCGATATTCCCACGACTAGGAACAATGAAGGATGTACTCATTGACTACCCAAGCCCCACTAGTATGATCTACATCATAGTCCTGGAAGTCGAGTACACATTCTAAGGGCTTTATCAACATGTAATCAGAGAGACAGAAAGTATACATGTTAAGATAAAGTGCAACCAGATAGCGTACTATCATGTCGAGCAAGAAAGCCCTTCCTATACATGTCCCAGCATCCACTACAATATACATCCAATGTACAGTAATGGCCTCTAGGGCATACATATAACTAACAATCTCCCACTTGCACTAGGGCCATCTGTAGCAGTGGTTGCAGTATCACATACTCAACCATCCCCTAAAAGTCTCTCTTTGGGAAAAAGGCCTTCGTGAGTGGATCCGCCGTGTTGTCCTCTGAGTCTTCTCTCCTAACCTCGATCACCCTGGAGATCAACTATCTCCATGATCAGGTGATGCTGCCTCAGAATTTGTCTGGGTCACTGATGGGACCAGGGTTCCAGGGCCAAAGCCACACTTCCATTGTCATACAATGGCAGG
Source organism: Agapanthus africanus (assembly GCA_030015575.1). NCBI lineage: Eukaryota > Viridiplantae > Streptophyta > Magnoliopsida > Asparagales > Amaryllidaceae > Agapanthus > Agapanthus africanus. The sequence goes on along the minus strand of CM057338.1, from coordinate 476,655,707 downwards.
AACCTAGTTCATCTTATGAACCAATATACACCCAAACTTCCTCTTTGGTAGTATCTTCAATAGCGATGTTACCAGCCTTTATCGTCTAGTTTGCCACGGTATCTAGCTTGGAACTCTTCCAACATACCGTCCCTTTACTGAGGGTAAAGACAGTGCCTGTGACTGACATTCAGTCGTCTTTATCACCCTGGAACACTTCCAGTGATTCTCCCCAGGATCGATTGATACAATCTCACTATACCTAGTGAGAACCCTAATATCCCTTTAGATCTATCTCATAGGTCCAAATCTCAGGATTTAGGAGGTATCATCTTTATACTATTTGGAGAATCCTTGTGATAATAGGAGATTGATCGATCGTAGTATAGGAAACTCTTTTCCTATCAAGAGTATATTGTCTACGTACAATACGAAGATGACCACCTTACTCTCTACTACCCTTTTGTATATACAAGGTTCGTCTACCATTTTGATGAAGTCAAACACTTTGACTGTCACATCAAAACAGACGTTCCAACTCCGCGATGCCTGCTTCATTATGTAAAGCAACTTGCACACGTTTCCGCTGCTCCCACTGTTTACGAAGACCTCTGGCTATGTTCTTATAGACGTTCTCTTCTAAATCAGTATTTAGAAAAGCAGTCATGGCACCCAACAGCCAGATATCGTAGTCATGGTATGTAGCCGTGGTAAGTAGGATCTGGACAGACTTAAGCATAGCTACTGGAAAAAGGTTTCATCATTATCCACGCCTGGTCGATGACGAAAACCTTTAACAAGTCTAGCTTTGAAAGTCTCAACTTTTCCATTTAAACCAAGTAATCTTCTCAAGATATACTTGCTCCTGATGGGGATTTAACCCTTCAGATATAGCAGCTAAAGTCCATACTTTGCTGGTGTACATGGATTCCATCTCAGATCGCTAAGCATCCAGCCATTCTTACAGAGTCCCTACTCTCGATGGCCTGCTCGAAACTAATTGGGTCATCATCTCATGATGCAATCCTTGCTCCCACTGTCATCGAGAAACCGAGGTATCTCTCAGGCGGATGAGGAACCCTACTAGATCGGCGGAGAGGCTGAGGTTCGTCGGGAACTATAGAATCTTATGGTTCTGTCAAATCATCAACTGCAGTTTTGTATAGCTGGAACCTTTCCAGTTCTACAGAACTGATCCTGCCTCGATCTTGTCCGGATTTTGCTTTAAACATAGGCCGGACAACCCCAAATCTTAACTCGCTTAAGAGATGGGTTCTTCCCATACCATATCTTATATGGAGTGGTAGGCAGTGATTTGATTCAAACCTAATTCAATAGGTATGCAGCTTCTCAAGTGCATAACCCCAAAAGGAAATAGGTAACTCAGTAATACTCATCATAGAGCACACCATATCTAATATTGTGCAATTGCTCCGCCCTGATACACCGTTATGCTGTGGTGTATTCAGAGGAGTAACACTGAGAGAAAATCTCATTCTCCTTTAGAATAGTCCAGGAATTCTATGCACAAGTATTCTCCTCCCTGATCTTATCATAGGACATAATACTTATACCCGTATTTTGGTTCTCTACTTCTAACTTATATTCTGTGAATATCTCAAAAGGTTCGGACTTATGTTTCAACAGGAATATATGACTGAATCTTGAGAGATTATCAGAGAATATAATGAAGTATAAAGAACCAGTCCTGGCATGTGTAGACAGGAGACTTTACATACATCATCATGTATCAGTCCCAAGAGTTCATTAACTCTTTCTCGGCTTCCAGTAAGCAGAGCTGGTGTCATTATATCTTTGTGACATGATTGGCAAGTTTCACAAGATGTAAATTTAAACTGATTTAAATATGCATCTAAAATGTAAATTCAGCCAGTCGGGTCGCATTGATATGACCTAGTCTATAATGCCTCAAGAATGATTCGTTCATTTCTGAACTCTTCCTCTTGTGTGTGTTCAGTATACAAGGAACTGTAGTTTGATTTAGAACGTCAATGCTTTTAGATGACGTGCCTGAACCGATCAACTTTTGATATAGGAAATGTTCAAAACATTATCCATCAATACAAAATTATATCATTTCTTTACTAATAAAGAGACTGATATGATTTTGTATATCAGGTTCGGTATCTAATAGCATTTGTTCAGAATCAATGTATTGGTAATACAGGGTGACAGTGACCAACAGACTTGGCTGCAACACTTGCCCCGTTTTCTGCCTCATAAAACTTATCACCCGTTCTCAGTTTTTCTACCTTTTTGTAGCCCTATGTAACATATTACATATCTGGGATCCTGATCCGGTATCATATACCCAGGATGCAGAGGATACTGAGAAACAGTTCTTTGTAATGAACACACCCGAAGGAGATGCATCTCATGCACTTTCTTCGTTTGGGCGGCATGGGAATCCTGGCATTCCCCTATTTCCTGCTCTGTCTTATAACAATTATAAGTTGGAGCGGGACCAACGTTCCCCAGCTCAGTATAACAAGCGGGTTCGGTCAATACATCCATATTATTATCTTGATTAAGGCGTGACATGGTCGCTACCAGGAGAGAGAGAAGAAAACACTCTGCGTGCGCTCTTGCAAGATCAGATTGGTTATATATTTTATCTAATCAGGATGGCTCCCACTGTTTTTATCAAATCTTCCTTCAAACCTTAAAAGGAAAGACTAGCCGGGATTAATTACACTCTACAAGTTCGCCAATCTTTCAGCCAGGCCAGTGTCGGTACTTTGAGGGAGGTTCCCCGTGCTTTCGCACGGACCTAATTACAGTAAACCTCGTTTTCCCAGAGGCGTAACCCCGTTGACACCTTTCTAGACACCTACTTGATCGGCTAATTGCAAAGTGCAAAACTCTCCCAGGAGTAACAGTTACTCGCAGTGGGTATCGGGATCCAACTATCATATAGAAGGTATGCAATCTCATTGCAAATTTCAACACTTGAAACTCCCGATAAAGGTTTTTACCCCTAGCACCTATGACCTTAACTATGGTCAACAAATCATAAGTACTAGTCAAGTTCTACCCGTCATTTCGTGATTAATTAGACCCGCCCACATGACCCTTAACTAAGGTCAACAAAGTCATGCGACTGTCCTAACTAATCGCATCATATGCGGTGTAGGAAGACATCACTTAGCTACCGTACACTGTGCCTTGACTATGATCAACAAACACAGCACGAATACTAAGTACTCTACTTCCTAAAATGACGGAGGGTTGCGGCTGGTTTTTGTGAAAACCTTTAACGCTTTGAACTTGATCTCGTTGCGGAATCAAATGGTTTTTAAATGGAATGTTTTTGAGGCTTTTCTAGTTTTGCTAAAGGGGTCACTCCCGGTGAAGGGATCGTCGGCCCTTTCCTCGTCGAATGAGGTGCGGGATATAACATATATATCACTGTGCAAAGCAGAAACTATAGAAGCTACCAAAAGACAAACCGAGTGACGTAGCATCTGCCAGTTATTGCTAAAGGAGTCACTCCCGGTGAAGGGATCTCGGTCCTTTCCCTATCGAATAAGGTGCAGGATGTTCTACAAGGAACACCACGATGCAAAGCAAAAACTGTAGCTACCTGTTTTAATTTGAAATTCGATTCCACAACATCAATTAGGTTTATTTTCTTTCATTAATCTCATTAATGAATATCCCATCTTTTAAATTACCTAAACATCACAGATAAATATGACGTACACTTATGCCATCCGCATTCGCCTCGATGCCCCCTCGTGCACCGTTAGGTTAGGTAACTAACGGCAGAGCGGGGCAGGGCTAGCGCGGGTGTAAAACATAAGTAACGTCTATATAATATATCATATATACTATATACTACATCTATCTGAACAGAGCACAGAACATCGCATGATCACATCACAGATAATGCAGCAGAAAGAATCATATGAAATATTGGATATACTAGGACGTCCGTGTTTTCAATACGAGCCAGTATAAAACACGGATTCCACGGTCGTGATGAATAGCCAATCCCACACCCCTAGACCCCTACGAGAGCGGCAAGCAACCCTACCAATTCTAGGGTTAGGAGACCCGGACTCGACTCCTCGAGTTGGTCTCCCACTGGACCCTAGAACCCGGTTACTTGTGCTCCCCTCCTTGGGTCTATCCTAGTGCAGAAAAGTAAATAATATACATCAACGGTGACAACTTCCGCAACCTGGAAGTGCCCCAATAAAAGAATATTACATACAAGTTTTTACATGAATGAAAATGAAAAACACTCATCTCACATAAAAAAAACCCCGGCTATTCAAACACGACGATCCAATATAACATATCCAGCAACACATAACATCACATGTCATCAACGTAAGTAAATATGCGCATCCCAATTGTCGTTGACATATAGCAACGAAACCGGCGATATCACATATTACACTTACGGTCACAGAAAAGAAAATGTAAAACTACAACAGTTGGAATCCGCAACCTCCTCAGACATCGCATGCCTGACCAAATGAATTACTTAGACATCGCATGCCTAACAATTATAAACCCCGCATTTTAGTCTCATTATCGAAAACTCTTTTCAATATCAAGTCGGGCAATTCAACAGGATTCCCGACATTCTGATCGAATGCTCGTCGCAAACTTTAGTAGGAGGCCGCACCCCTAACGCCGTCGACGAAGTGCACCAAGGCGGAACACCGCTACCGGGAGCACCTGAACGGATGCTTTCGGCGACGGGGTTCTCCTACAGTCACTTGGTCGGGGCTATGGAGTGAGGCTGTCTATTAAGTTTACCCGGCGAGTATCCGCGTACGCTACGTGATTGCGACGGACTTTTGATCACATCAAAATTCCGTGGCAACCGATCAAGTAAGACTAAACTGCTATGTTTATAACATTCATTCCGTTATCTCATAACTATTTGCGAATTCCAATTATTGTATCACATTCCGGATAAATAGAAAATGCTAAACTTTTCGATCGAACAATCGAACACCCAAGTTTTCCCGATACAGCTCAACACATGAAATAAGTCTAACAACATTCAGTTCGTGCCTTAGTACCAACGGTCCAGCCGTAGAAGGGTCAAGCCAACGCCTCACATGTGGCACGCCGTACTGCCCCAAACCCGAAGGTTCAAAGGGCAGTTCAAGACGGTCACATAATCGAGTTAAGGTTTGTTGTCTTCTAGAGGGTCCATCGCGTTACTTGCACTACTTAGAACGTCGTTAAACTACGGAAAAATCCAACAATTGGAAATTTCCCGGCAGAGGAAAAAGTGGGTATTTATATCCGGTCGAACTTTTTAACATATTCTAAAAATACCCGGAAAAGCACACCGACAAAAATTAGACAGTCCGATCGAATACACCGAGTCCCCAATACAACTCAGAAAATGCAACTCTGGGAAAAATTATTAAAAAACCCCAGGAAAACCAGCACAGACAACTAAGAATTACTGTGCAAAATAGGATGCACATAACGACAAAATGGCCGCGGAACCGCCGCACGAGCCATGCTCGTGCCGCGGATCCGCGGCTCTTTGATGGAATTACTCCATCGAAATTCACAGTAATTCTTAAATTAGCCTGCTGATTTTTCTGGATATTTTTAATGTGGAAAAATCCTCGAAATTAAAAAATGTACAGAGAGCATATTCAAAGTCGGGGTTTTGGGTCGATCGGACTTCTAACTCCGTCAGGACTTCGCCTAAGGCTCTAGCTAGGCTCTGATACCACTGTAGGGTTCCTAGGCACTCTAATGGAGTCTCACAAGTGATCAAACATGCACAAATCAAATTTTACGGGTGCCTACAAACCCTAATACGGATCGTTTACTAGATATCTAGGCGAAACAAGCAAGTAAATGGAAATGTATCTAAAGGAAATGGGCTACAACCTTTGTAGATCCGGTCCACTACTTCCTAAGCTCCGCGATGATCTCCCTCCGCTGTCCAAATCAAACCCTTGACTCTAGCATTGGCATCATCGAAGAATAGGCGGGCTTGATCGTCGGTTCGATGCCGAAGATGATCTACGTCGAAGCATCACAAGAACAAGCTCCAACTTCACCAAGCTTTGAAAACTTGTGAAGTAAACACCCTATACAACTTGGCAAGAGGTAGAGGATGAAGAAATAGGAAGTGGGTAGACTTTAGTTTTGGATTTCTCACTAGTTTTCATCACTTTCCATTGGAGTAGCAAGCTTTCTCTTTTTGTTGAAGAAGATGAAGAAGAAGAAGAAGATATGATAAGTTAATTAAAAAAGAAAATAAAAAGAATACTTATCATAACTTCAACCATGGTTTAGTGTAGAGATTTAACCAAGGTTTAGAAGAGTGGTTAGGGTTAAAGAAGAGACAAGAATGGTAGACTTTTTCAAAGCTTCAAGAAGCTTCAAAGAAAAGACAAACTAAGCCACCATTTCTTTTTCTCTTTATCTTTTCCAAAACAATAATAAATGGATAAATAAATAAGAGAAAAGAAACCCTAACCATTCACTAAACATGGTTTAATCTTTACACAAACCCAAAAGAGCAAGTATCATCAAATATGATACAATCTTGTGCACAAAAGTATATCACATATACAATGTGTACAAACCAAGTGAGTAAATCCATTTAAAGTGAACCAATACTAGTTAATGCAAAGTAATATATCAAATATATAATTATACATTAAATCATTAAATCAACACTTGATTCAATGATCCGGTTATATCTCATATAACCGGCTAGTATCCAATGTATCGGCTTATCGAATCAATCCTTGATTCGATAACTAGGTTATATCGCATACAACCATCCGACACATTCATCGCGAGAATGAAATACGGTATCATATACACGCATTATTCTCGGTCCCGCACATATCTCATATGCGCTCCTATTTCGTTTCGCTTGAGCCAGGAAGCCTCTGTGTAGGACTCTAAAGACTCGTCAATACGCCGGCAGCGGATGATGATCATATCAAACACCCACAAGCCGCAAGCGGTCTGCTAAACGTAACGGCCACCCGGGTATTGAGCGATCAGAAGATCGACGAGCAAGCCTGCTCATACTCCTGTGAATCCAACCAGTAACACTTACCGTATAGTCCGGTCTGTTCGTCTGATATGTCGCATATCTCGCCTAGGGGTGGTAAACGTCAGACCCCAGTAGCTTGATAAGTCATGCCGACGAGAGGTCCATAACATTCGTGAAACTAATGATAACACTTACCAGTAGGTCACTGCAACCCTGGCCAGGGATTTCCTGTTATGGCCAGTCGAGCATAGCACAACATCAACCCCCAATACCGGGAGAGACGAATCCCCTCCTATCGCTCATTGCCTCCATGTGAATCGGGATTGTACCCAAAAACCACCTGTTTGCACGACTCAGTAGAGCCGTGGTAGGGTGGAAATCAAAGCTCAGTGGGAGACACACAAGACTCTATGACGATCTCGGATCAACAGACTAAGCTGTACCAGTGTCACCAGAGAACTGCCATCTGACGTGAGGTATAATACCATCTGGGAGTTCTCGGCGAGTCCGTTCAGTGTACCCAGTCTCCACTGAGCACCCGCATACCATCTTCGATGTCAAACACCAATGGATATGGGATCATCCATCGCCCATCATATGGGTCGAGAAGATATACGCTAGTCTACTCTGGAATATCGATGCCCCGTCTCGATATTCCCACGACTAGGAACAATGAAGGATGTACTCATTGACTACCCAGGCCCCACTAGTATGATCTACATCATAGTCCTGGAAGTCGAGTACACATCCTAAGGGCTTTATCAACATGTAATCAGAGAGACAGAAAGTATACATGTTAAGATAAAGTGCAACCAGATAGCGTACTATCATGTCGAGCAAGAAAGTCCTTCCTATATATGTCCCAGCATCCACTACAATATACATCCAATGTACAGTAATGGCCTCTAGGGCATACATATAACTAACACAAACCGGGTATATTAACACCATTCTAAAGAGGTTTAGTATGAAAGACTCTAAGCGGGGTTCCTTATCCGCTAGTCATGGAGTCACTCTCTCGAAGGACTTTTGCCCAAAGACTGATGAAAAGAGAGCTCGCATGAGCATTATACCCTACGCTTCTGCTATAAGATCTATAATGTATGCGATGTTATGTACATGCCCTGATATAGCTTACGCACTGGGTGTAGTAAGCAGGTATCAATCCAACCCAGGGGAGAATCACTGGACTGCTGTCAAGAACATTCTTAAGTACTTGCGAAGGACTAAAGAAATGTTCTTGGTATATGGTAACAGGGATCTCCAAATGGAGGCCTATACCGATTCGAGCTTCCAGAGTGATAAGGATGACAGTAAATCTATCTAAGGGTTTGACTTTACCCTCAATGGAGGGGCGGTGTGTTGGAAGAGTTCCAAACAGGATAACGTTGCAGACTCCACAATAGAAGCTAAGTATATTGCTGCAAATGATGCTGCCAAGGAAGCCGTCTAGATGAGGAAGTTCATCACGGAACTAGGAGTAGTTCCGACCATTATTGGTCCAATACCTTTGTATTGTGATAATAATGGGGCTATGGCATTATCCAAAAAGCCTAGGTCCCATCAGCGATCCAGACACATTCTCGGGCGATATCATCTGATCCGGGAGATAGTAGATCGCCACAAGATCGAGATTCGGAGAGTAGATATAAAAGATAACACCGCGGATCCACTCACCAAGGCCCTCCCTTTGCCGCAGCATAAGCGACTTTTTGAGAGGTTGGGTATGAGATACGCCAATAATTGGCCTTAGTGCAAGTGGGAGATTGTTGGATATATGTATGCCCTAGAAGCCATTATATGATAGTGTATGTACCGGTGTGTGTGTGTGTATTCAGGGGACATTCTTGCTCGACATAATAGTATGCTATCTGGTTGCACCTTTTTATCTTGACATGTTCATTTGATCGTGTTTTCATTCATTTGGTACATGTTGATATAGTCCTTAGGATATGCAGGACTACTGAGATTATGATGCGGATCATACTAGTGAGACATGTGTAGTCTATAAGCATATCCTTGAAATGTTCCTAGTCGTGGGTGTACCGAGACGGGGCATCGATATTACCAGAGTAGACTAGCGTATACGATGCTTGTCCCATATGATGGGCGATGGATGATCCCATATCCATTGGTGTGGTGACACTAAAAACCGTATACGGGTGCTCAGTGAGACTGGGTACACTGAACGGACACGCCGAGAACTCCTATGTGGTTTATATCTATCTTCGAATAGCAGTTCTCAGGTGACACTGGTACAGGTTAGTCTGTAGATCCGAGATCGTCATAGAGTCTTGTGTGCCTCCTACTGTACTTTGATCTCCACCCTACCATGGCTCTACTGAGTCATGCAAACAGGTGGATTTTGGGTACAGTCCCGAGGCACACGGAAGCAATGAGCGATAAGAGGGGTTTCGTCTCTCCCGGTATTGGGGGTTGATGTTGCACCATGTACGATTGGCAATAACAGGAAGTCCCTGGCCAGGGCTGCTGAGGTTTACTGATAAGTGTTATCAGTAGTTTCTCGATCTGTTATGAGCCATATACCGGCATGACTTATTGGATTATTGGGGTCGACGATACCATCCCTAGACTCAGATATGCAGTATATTCGACGAAGAGACCGGACTGTACGGTAAGTGTTACCAGTTGGCTCGATGGGAGTTTTAGCAGGTTTTCTTGTGTTTCTTCTGATAGCTCAATACCTGGGAGCCGTTACGTATAGCTTGTGCCACTGATGGTTTGTGGGCATATGATGTGATCACTGCCTACTGCTAGCATATTGACGAGTCTTAGAGTCCCACAAAGGGGTCTCCTGGCTCAGGCGAAAAGATGTGGAGTGCATATGTGATATGCACGGGAGCTCGATTAAATGCGTGTATTGGATACGTATTTTAATCGGACGTTTACTATTGGACGGGTCGTATGAGATATGACTGGGTTATTAAATCAAGTATTGATTTAATATTAAGTCCATTAGCTCATTTATTAAAACCTATTTCTTTATGATGCATGCATGAGTGTATGTATATGTTGATATGCATGCACACATGCAAGCATACATGTGTCATGGTTGATAATATATTGGTGGTGGCAATGCAAGACTCACATGGTAAAATATTTAGATATTTTGATTATTTAAGAAAAGCAAAATGAGATTAAAATCATGGTTGACTATTCAACTCTCTTGAGTTGACAAAGTCAATGGTTTCATTGCCCATGGTTTTAGCCCATGGTTTTGCTTAAACTCAAGTTACAAAATATCTAGATATTTTGTAACCATGGTTTAGCATGGATGACTTCACTTACTCTCTTGAGTTTAGAAAGGGTTATCATATTATTCTCTTGAGTTTGTTTTGAGTCATCTCCTTCTTCCTCTCTCTCCTCAAAGCTCACTAGGGTTTTAAAAGAAATAGAAAGAATTAAAAAGAAAAGGTTTTGTAGTAAGATCCAAACCCACATCGCCATTCCACTTTAGTATAGCCCACTAGTGTGGAGTGTTTGCGTCATCTTCTTCCTTGATCAAGTGAAGCTTGGAGCTTGGTGTAAAGGGATTTCGTGGTGGATCATCATGGACTTGGAAGGACACAAGCCAACCGGTTCAAACCTCAATCGATCCAAGAAGTCTAGGAGGAGGTCTACAAAAGTTGTATTTTCTCCCCACTTAGTGTTAAACACTATATAGTATGTGATACTATAGTTTGTTACTCTATTTTTATAGTTCGATTCATGTTTGGAATTGTTTAGCACACTCTAAATTTTTGTTATAGCATGTGTGATGCAACCCTTGTTGGAGATAGTGCCCTCAGAGTCAATTATTGGATCACAGGCACGTGATTGCAATGATTGAGGGAGGACCTATCCCGGTAGGACAGTCTTACTCAAGATGATAGTATGCAATCTGGTTTATCTTTATCATCGTGTACTGCTTTAGGTGACCCTACAGGTCACTATTGCACGTTGATAGAGCCCCTAGGATTCTTGCTTGACTACCAGCAGTATGAGGGCGATCATATACGTGGGAGCTGGTAGTCTATAAGCATATCCTTAAAAGGTCCCTAGTCGTGGGAGTTTCGAGACAGGGCATCGATACTCCAGAGTAGACTAGTGTATATAGTGGAGACCCCGACGAGGGGCGGTAGCCGGTCTCACAAGCCACTGGTGTCAGTTGGATCACCTAAGATGTATACAGGTGCTCATTGGGTTATGAGTACACCAGAAAGGACTCGCCGGGAACATGCTAGTTGGTCGTATACCTAACGTCAGATAGCAGTTCCCTGGTGACATGTGTACATGTTAGTTCATCGACCCGAGGATCGTCAATTGTCTCGTGTGAGTTCCTACTATGCTTTGATTACTACCCTACCACGCTCAAAGGAGACGTGCAAACAGATTTTAGTTGGGTACAGTCCCGAGCCACATGGAGGCAGTGAGCGGATCTTCGGGGGTTCGTCTCTCCCGGTATTGGGGTGAGGTCGCGCTATGTCTAGGAGAGCCAGAACATGAAAAGTCCTTGGCCAAGGCAGGAGATTTACTGGTAGGTATTCCAGTAGTATCTCAGGGTGTTCTGGGCTGCTCTTTGACACGACTTGTACCGTTTTTGGGTACCAACCCCCTAGGCCCGCCATGCGATGCTCATAGACGAACGGACTGGACTGTACGGATATTGTCGCTGACAGGCTCAGTAGGGTGTCAGGATGAGTTCGCTCATCGACGTCCCTTTTGGTCAATAGCTGGTAGCCCGTCACGTATGGCTAATACCTCTGACGTGCTAGTGGTTAAATCCACAGCCATAGTATTGACGGGTCTTTAGAGTCCCCCACATTCTGTTACTCAAGTTTCGGGCGAAACGTTGTAGAGGCCGTATGGAGATATGGCAGGGTTCGATCAGATACAAGCGGTATTGCACGGATCAGGATCGGACGGTTAGTACTAGAGGCCGTATGGAAATATGGCAGGGTTCGATCAGATACGTGCAGTATTGCACGGATCAGGATCGGACAGATAATACTAGCCAGCTTTGGTTTAAGCCGGATCCTAGTATAGTACAGTGTAGATGTTGTCTCATTGCATTTGTATTCGGTCGGAATACAGATGCGGGTGTGTATACACAGTATCGAGGTTTTCCTGTAATTTATTACGGGACCAGTTTTCTGGAGTTGCCAGTTTGCTTTCCGTTTCGGCCATTTTCATTTGTATCTTTCAATGGCCGAAGATTAGTGGAGGAGGGCTTATTTGTGTTTGTGCAAATAAGAATTTGTGGAGGGTGTTCTTTGCATTTTGTTGCATCATGATGGTTTTCATGATGGGTGCACCATCCATTGACTTGGTTAATCCATCATTGCTTGACTTCTATCTTCATGATGGCATGACTTTTGGAAGTGATGATTGTTGTTTGAGTGTTGGACTTTCCTAGTGATCATTTCTTGCATGATGACCATTCCTCTCACTTGCATTATTCTTGTGGCTATCTTTTTCACTCGCTCCCTCACTCTCATTCTCTCCACTCCCATATGCATGGCCGGCCACATTGGGGAGGGGCTGCCGATGTTATTTTGGTGTGGGATTTTTGTATCTTTTGCTTGGAAAAATCCCCACAACACCATCTCCAAAAAGCATATATTATTTCCTCCACCAAATGGCAACATCCACTACCCCAAATGAGATATGAGCACTACACATTCTATAGCAAACCTTGGGCACGTCGGCTCGCCAACTTCGTGCTCGAGTTGCCTCGGTATAGAGGTGGAAGCCCGTAAACGAAGCCGGCGACGTGGTGCCCTTCCGGCGGCGAAGTGCAGACTGGAGATTCCGCGGGAGATCGGGACGACGACGAGAAGACCGGAGGACACGGATCACTCGGTATATCTCTCTTCCCATCTTGTAGTTAGCTAGGACTAGTTTAATGGCACGATCCGGGTTTATAGTGCGCGGTGGTGCCGGTTTGAAAAATTAAAGTAAATCACTGCTTCCGCATTCCGGCGTCGGATTGACGGCCGGGGCGCCGCCGTGCACTTACAGTAGTATCAGAACCTCGCCATTAACATAGTCTAGCTTTGTCTAATGTGTTTTACATTTCCGATCGAACAAAAATTCCAAAACCGCGTTTTTATACACATCAGTTTTCTGTCGAAATTTTTTTGGCTCCAAAAAATTTTCAGTATGTTGCAGAATGATGTGCAGGGAATTTTAAGAATTCTGTGAAAATTTGGTCTCGTGAACAGTCTAAATGACCGCGGAACCCGGCCAAACCCATGCTTGGGCCGCGGTTCCGCCGCGACTTGAACTGTTCAGTGTACCAAAATTTTGCAGAAAGCTCCTGGCTTGAAAATAGGGTTTTTGGAACATTCTTTTTGGGCCCAGAATTTTCTTGATGTGCTACAGTAGTGCTTGGGGGCCCACTTGGTAAATTTTGATCGATCGGATATTTTAAACACATTAATTCACAGTATTTACATTATATTTGCGACCGTGAATGTCACTTGATCGGTAAATCCCGTCTAGCTGCTATAGCCCGGTTAGACGGATTTGCGAACGTGACATTCACGTTGATGTTCTGTGTTATGCTGTGATGTTGCGGATTGGTCATGGGGATAGCCTGGATGAATGCTAGTACAGTTTTTGTTGTATTATGTACATTTGATATTGCGGGGCGAGCGTCCGACATATGGACTGCCGTCACTGCCTGTTTGTATTATTATTTTGGGGCACGACCAGGTTGCGGTCGATGTACCCGTTGTATGTATATTTTACTTTCTGTACTAGGATTACCCCAAGGTGGGGTGCACGGATAGCCGGGTTCTAGAGGGCAATAAGCCCGCATCTCATGGCATTGAGAAGGAGGGGGCTTCACTCTAAGATTGGCGGGCTATTCGCCGCACTCGTAGGGGGTACAGGTTGACCCAGGAGGGGTGCCCAAGTTACCGGATTCCATGAAGTGCTGGGTGGTCCATTCACGGTGCTGAAGAGGGCTGCCTCGCTGTCACGACCCGAAAGTACGGAACGTGACTGGCACTTAGATTACGAGACGTCTAAAGGCGTAACGTAACCTAAGTCAGCCAAAGCCCAGAAAAGTCTAAACCAAAATCAAAAGAGTGTGGAGGAAAACCTTACATGATAACGATTTTTAAATCAATTAAGTTGCATTGAACCCCTTTTTAAAAACATCAAAAATTTCCGAAAATTTCGGCAGAGTCTCCCTACTAAATTCTATCCCCCAAAATGGGTACAACAAGATATACAACCTGTAATCACAAAATGGCATCCCCAAGCGGGAGCTAGCTTTTCGCCCAAGGCGGATCACAACCACACGCAATATATATATGTAATCTCAAGAAAAAGAGCATAAAGAAAGCGAAATGTAAGAAAACACAACGTCCGCTCAAGTGAGCTCGCCCCAAAAGAAACCACATATACACAAATCTCTCAGTCTCATCACTAGGTCGCATATACAAATAAGAAGTGGTAGATGGAGAATACTAGATACAAAAAAAGTACAAAAGAAAAGAGATAAAAGCACTCTCGCAACCCACCTACGAGCAATGTCGCGAGTCTGAGCAAAAGAAGTCACTAACAAGATAAGCCACCGCTACTAGACTGATGAGTCCGACCTGCAAGACACTATGGCACAACGGGGGTGAGTTGCCAGCTCGTGAGTAGAATATAACATCTAGTAAGACAATCGTAAGAATGCACGCAAAATGCGTTACAGCATGTATGTCCAGATGTGATGTAATACCTCCAGTATGCATGCACATGTATGCAATGTCATTACTAAATCTTTAAGTGTTTTAAATGCTAAGAGTTCTGCATTCTTAACTTTAGAAAAAGAATATCTGTATAATAGCTAAATACCATCAAGAAATCATCTGAAACCCGTGTCAAGCATCGACACCAAATATGAAATCACATCTGTCTCAATGTCTCACTGTATCAATGTCTCAAAATATCGGGCTCCGTCAGTCCGGATCGACCCATATCATCAGATCTCACGACAACGGTCGGTATCCTCCGGATACCCGCCGCGCCAGACATTACCAGTAGGTAGTCTTCCCCTGCCAGGCTCATCGTCTACAACTCGATCTTCTTGCCCCGGGGTACCATACCGGGATCACCATGTACCCGAGACGGTTCATCCACTCCTCGAATCGGGTCTCGAAATCCAACAGAAAACATGAAAACTCATGGTGGACGACACATACATCACGAGAAAACCGAAACTTTATTTTAAAAATGATAAATATAAGCTTTTGTTAAATTCTTGCGGTTTTCCCCAAAAATCCAGAAATCGCAGCAATACTGAAATCCTCAAGAAAATCATAATGTCCAACATATTGTATATGATAAATGTCTATGATATCAAGGTATGCGATGTGATTTGTGGTTAGAAATCTATGTAAGTATGATGATGATGCGAGGTATATACATGCTATGCGATTTCATATATCATGTATGATGCAAGTGGTGATACTAAGCTAAACAGGTTCTATGGTGCTCGTGGCATGGAAATTACCAAAAGCGTGTGTGTCACATGAATAGTGCGCATGCAGCAGAAGCCAATGGTAATGGTGTTCGTGTCCTACGAAGTGATATCGCACATGTGTATATGAATATCCATGCAATCTAACAGACGATTAGTTATAAGGGTATGCAATGTGAATGAGGGGGTTAGCTAACTAACAATGCAAATCTTGCAATAAATAAAATAATCCCAAACTACGGGGCGCCTCATGCCATCCAGACGATTTCCCCCATAGATGAATACATCTACTCACCTGAAAGTCTCGCTAATCCGATCCGACCACCGCCTTGCCTTTGCGCGCCGCGTCCGATGTTTCCGCGACCGATCCTAAAATTGCATAACACACAATATAAGATTACAGGTTCATGAAATGACGCAAAACATTGACACTCTCAAATTAATCACAACGTGCACTCGGTACGCGGAAAATACACGAAAATCGCTAAAACCTTAACTAAAATCGCCGTTTCGGGGTAATCGTCAAAACTGAAACCCGACTAAATAAAACCCCGCATTCACGCACACTAATAGTCGTATGAGAAGCTAATTATATCGCTAATATAACGTAATTAGATCACTTCCTAAAATTCATAAAAATCTAGTAAGCGATAGCATACCGATTTCAAAGCAAACATCGCTAATTTACGTCGCGATCGCAACATCGCACAAATATTCGATCTAACCCACTAGATAGCCACAACACTAGCTTAAACCCACTTATCCAATATCAAACCCTAATCTAGAACATCATCCCTTTCTTGAAATTTCAAAACTAACCATTACAATGAAATTAATCACTTTAAAATACTAAACTAGCTTTATTAAACTACAAATTTAACAACTAGTTTAGGATTTATACCTCCCAAGTGAACCCCAACTTGCACTTGCCCTTGAAAGATGCCTCCTTTCACCTTGTTTTAAAACAAATTAGGGTTGGAAAGAGATGGACAAGGATTATGGTTTGAATTTATGAAGAAAATGGTGTATTTTTGTGGATTTTTATTGATTTTGTCATGAATTTAGAAGCAAGAAGTGAGGGGGAAAAATAAGAGCTGCTGCTGCCCAAGCTCGGCCAAGGTGGGAGGGGCAAGAGAGAAATGGAATGGTGTAGAAAATTCCATGGAAAAATCTCTTTCTAGTGCAATTAATGCTTTCACATCAAATTTTCACAAAAAACCCCTTTTTAAGCTCATTTTTGATATGTTTCTTAAACCATTGAAAAAAAATCTTGAAAAGTCATGATAAAATTTTATTAACACTAAATTTTAGTTTATAAAGATTCCTAATTATGAAATTTACCTAATTAAATTTTTATTTATCACTAATTAAATGTATTTTTAAAAGCTTAAAATAATATTAAAAATAATTAATTACGAAACTTTTTTTTATTTAACTAGAAAATTTTAAGTGACATTTTAGTGACCAAATTATAGTAATATCTTATCTAAATTTTGTATAATTAGGTCTATAATGAAAAATACCTATTTTGACTTTTTACGGAAAAAGCTGTTAATTTAGCCGATTACCGAAAAACTGCCTAAACGATTTTCGAAGCGTTACAATCTTCCCCCCTTAAAGAAATTCGGTCCCCGAATTTAGAATTTAACTACGCGTACCTTCAAAAAGATGGGGATATCTCTTCCTCATCTCAACCTCGGTCTCCCAGGTGACCTCCTCGCTGTTCGGGCTACGCCAAAGGACATTGACGGACGGTATAACCTTCGACCTCAATTTCTTCACCTGCCGATCCAAAATGACCACCAGCTGCTCGGTGATTGAAAGATCACGCTCTAGCTGGATCGTCTGGTGCTGAATCGCATGGGAAGGATCATGAAGGTACTTGCGGAGCATCGAGACATGGAACACGGGGTGAACATCGGGGAAGCTGGGCGGAAGAGCTAACTGATAAGCGACTGGACCAACACGCTCTAGGATCTCGAAAGGACCAACATATCTAGGACTCAGCTTCCCTTTCTGCCCAAATCTCATCACACCTTTCATCGGAGAGACCTTCAGGAAAACATGATCGCCAACAGCGAACTCGAGTCGGCGATGGCGCCTGTCAGCATATGATTTCTTCCTACTCTGTGTCGTTCTCATCCTGTCCCGAATCAGCTGTATCTTCTCGGTCGTCTCCTGCACAATCTGTGGCCCCAAAATACTGCTCTCCCTGAGCTCTGTCCAATATACAGGCGATCGATATCTCCTCCCATATAAAGCCTCGAAAGGTGCCATCTGAATCGTCTCCTGGAAGCTATTATTGTAGGAAAACTCGATCAAAGGCAAATGACGATCCCAGCTACCACCGAAATCTAAAACACAAGCTCTGAGCATGTCCTCAAGAGTCTGAATAGTACGCTCCGACTGACCGTCAGTCTGAGGATGAAAGGCTGTGCTAAAACTCAATCGGGTGCCCAATACTTCCTGAAGTTTCTGCCACAATCGGCTGGTAAACTGGGTGCCCCGGTCGGACACGATGCAAGTCGGAACACCATGCAGTCGCACTATCTCATCAATATAAACCTGGGCGTACTGAGAAAATCCAAAAGTGGTCTTCACTGGCAGGAAGTGAGCCGCTTTCGTCAGTCGATCCACAATCACCCAAATAGAGTCATACCCTCGACTGGTCCTGGGTAGACCCACAATGAAGTCCATGGAGACCTGCTCCCACTTCCACTCAGGGATGGGCAAAGGCTGTAACTCGCCGGCTGGCCTCTGGTGCTCGGCCTTGACTTGCTGACAAGTCAAACATCTCGACACAAAGTCTGTAACATCCTTCTTCATCCCGTCCTACCAGTAAACCTCTCTCAAATCATGGTACATCTTGGTGGAACATGGATGCACACTGTATACTGATCTATGTGCCTCCTCGAGGATATCACGCCTCAGTCCCTCAGAATCTGGTACGCACAGTCGAGTCCCAAATCGAAGTATCCCCTGATCATCAATCACGAACTCAGAAACTCTGCCCTGCCGAATCTGCTCAATAATCTCTAAAATACGGGCATCGCTGGACTGTGCCTCGCGGATACGGTCAAGTAACTGTGGGCGTGCTCTGAAATGGGCCAGCTGTCCCCCGGTAGGAGTAAACTCGAACTGCACTCTGCCGTCACATAAAATCTGCCAATCCGCCGTCGACTGCATCTGTACTGCACTCAAACAAGATAGACTACCTCTGGGCCTCCTACTCAAAGCATCTGCCACCACATTCGCCTTGCCCGGATGGTATAAAATCTCGCAGTCATAATCTTTTACCAACTCCATCCAACGGCGCTGTCTCAGATTCAGATCTCGCTGCTGAAAGATATACTTCAAACTCTTGTGGTCAGTGAATATCTGGCACGACTCGCCGTATAGGTAATGTCTCCAGATCTTAAGTGCAAATACCACTGCAGCCATCTCTAAATCATGAGTGGGGTAGTTCTGTTCATGTTTTCTCAGCTGCTGAGAAGCATACGCAATAACTCTGTCGTGCTACATTAATACACAGCCCATCCCCACTCGAGAAGCATCACAATACACCACGAACCCGCCTGATCCTGAAGGCAAAGTTAACACTGGTGCAGTAGTCAGACGAGTCTTCAACTGCTGGAAACTATCCTCACATGCCTGGGTCCAATCAAAAGGAACCCCCTTCTGGGTTAACCAGGTCAGCGGTGCAGTAATGCGGGAGAAATCCTGGACAAAACGTCGATAATAGCCGGCCAGACCTAGAAAACTGCAAACCTCTGTAACTGATACTGGTCTAGGCCAACGCTGAACTGTCTCGATCTTCTTCGGGTCCACACAAATACCATCTCTCGTCACCACATGACCCAAGAAGTCGACACTGTCTAACCAGAATGCGCACTTGGAAAATTTGGCGAACAGCTGATGCTCCTTCAAAGTCTGCAATGTGATATGTAAGTGCTGCTCATGCTCTTCCCGGCTCCGAGAATAAACCAAGATGTCGTCAATGAACACAATAATGAACTGATTGAGATACGGCCTGAATACATGGTTCATCAAATCCATAAATGCTGCCGGGGCATTGGTGAGCCCGAACGACATCACCAAGAACTCATAATGACCATATCGAGTACGGAAAGCGGTCTTCGGAATATCCTCATTCCGAACCCACAACTGGTGATAACCTGACCGTAAATCAACCTTCGAGAAAAACCCTGCACCCTAGAGCTGATCGAATAAGTCATCAATGCGGGGTAGGGGATATCTGTTCCGCACAGTAACCCGGTTCAGCTGACGATAATCAATGCATAAACGCATACTTCCGTCCTTCTTCCTAACAAACAAGACGGGAGCACCCTAAGGTGACACACTCGGTCGGATAAGCCCATTGTCCAGCAAGTCCTGTAACTGATCCTTTAGCTCTCTCAGCTCCGTCAGGGCCATCCGATAAGGCGGTATAGAGATAGGCCCCGTGCCGGGGATCAGGTCGATGCAGAACTCAATATCGCTCTCTAGTGGCAGACCAGGCAGCTCGTCAGGGAATACATCAGGAAACTCTCTCACAACAGGGACCTGGTCCAACGGAACCTCTGTGGAGCTAGTATCACAAACATAAGCTAAGAATCCCTGACACCCTTTCCTTAAGAGCTGACCAGCGCGAAGAGAAGAAATCAAGCTGGGAAGAGTAGCGCTACGATCTTCCTGAATAACAAGAACCGGCTCACCAGGAAAACTGAATCTGACTGCTTTCTCACGGCAGTCCACGGATGCATAACAGGTGGCTAGCCAGTCCATACCAAGAAGAACGTCAAAGTCTAGCATATCGAGGAGAATCAAATCACCCGAAGAATCTCTCTCCCCGATACGAACGGAACATGATCGGTATACGAAACGGGCAACAAACGACTCGCCTACCGGTGTAATAACGACAAGCGGCTGATCTAACGGGGAAGACTCTCGGCCCAACCTCGGTGCAAAGTACGTGGATACATAGGAATGTGTGGAGCCTGGATCAAATAATACCCGTGCATCAAAAGAACATACTGGCAGAGTACCTGTCACGACGGCATTGGATGCCTGTGCATCCTGAGGAGTCCACGCGAACACTCAGGCCTGTCCACCACTAGTAGCTGGCTGTTCTCTGCCTCTACCTCGGCCTCTGCCTTTGCCTCTGTCGCCTCGTCCTCTCTGAACCGGACCGCCACGCCTACGACCTCTAGAAGCATCTGGCTGGCGTGGAGCATCATCAGGAGTAGGAAGTAGAGCTCTCTGAGGAGGTGGTGAGGGTGGTAAGGTCACATGCAGGACTGTCGCCGCGCCCTGGCATCCCATGGTACAGTCTCTGATACGGTGGTAGTGACTCCCGCACCGAAAACATCCTGGCGACGACTGCTGGGTCTGTGGATATGAACCAAACAACTGACCTCGTCTTAATCCTCTGCCTCCACCATCTCCCGGAAATAATCTATCGCGGTGTCTACCCATCTGCCGCTGAGCCGGCGTATCAGTACGGATCCTCTTCAGCCCAGAAACGACCGGAGTCTTAGAAATACGCTCCTCCAAAAGTAAGGCTGCGTCCATTGCGGCTGCGTATGTATCAAAGTGCTGGGTGCCGATGGCAAGGAATAGCTGTGTATCAAGCCCTCGCACAAACCTCTTTATTCTCTTCTCTTCTGTGTCTACTAGGTACGGGGCATATCGAGACAACTGGGTAAACTGTATATCATACTCCGACATCGTCATCCCAGGAGTCTTGCGCATAGACTCAAAACTACGGGCTCGAGCATCTCGGACACTCTCCGGAAGAAAACGGGCAAGAAACGCAGCTGTAAACTCATCCCAGGTCATAGAAGGTAGACCTGCAGCTCGGCCTCTCTCTACTGAATCGTACCATGTCTGGGCAAGACCCTCCAGACGAAAACTAGCAAACTCCACCAATCTATCATCAGAACACCTCAACGAACGGCAAATCCGAGCCATCCTATCAAGAAATGCCTGTGGGTCCTCTGTCGCATCCGTACCGGAAAAAGCTGGAGGTCTCAATCTCATGAACTCTTGTAGTGAAACAGGGATAGTCTCCGTAGTAGCAGGAGCGACCATCTGTGCAGCAGGTACAATCGTGGTCTGTACGGTGGAAGGAACGTCCTCGGATCTCTGTGCCCGACTGGACTCAACTAAAGATCCCATCATCTGTCGCAACTCCTGCATACCGGCCTCTAATCTGGCAATACGGTCAGGATAAGGCGGATCAATATGACCCTGATGGGTAGGCGTATCCTCCCGCTCGATCCTCGCCTCAGACGAGCCCGCTCGAATCTCATCCCTAGCGGCAGCCCGCTGAGCTCTCGTAGTCTTTGGCGGTATCGAAGCTGGAATAAGAAACAGGACCGATAAGAACATTGCAATTGAATCAAGGAATGCAAGGAATCAAGAAAGGAAATACAAGAAATTAAGTCCTAAGGTCACTTAGGCGGAGTACCGTATCGTAAGTATGCCGCGGATCATACTCACGCTACGCCACTCTGCTTAAGTCACCTACTCCATCTACCAAGGTCGTCCTACACTCAGAAAGGTAAAACCTGAGCTCTGATACCAACTTTGTCACGACCCGAAAGTACGGAACATGACTGGCACTTAGATTACAAGACGTCTAAAGGGGTAACGTAACCTAAGTCAGCCAAAGCCCAGAAAAGTCTAAACCAAAATCAAAAGAGTGTGGAGGAAAACCTTACATGATAACGATTTTCAAATCAATTAAGTTACATTGAACCCCTTTTTAAAAACATCAAAAATTTCCGAAAATTTCGGCAGAGTCTTCCTTGTAAATTCTATCCCCCAAAATGGGTACAATAAGATATACAATCTGTAATCACAAAATGGCATCCCCAAGCGGGAGCTAGCTTTTCGCCCAAGGCGGATTACAACCACACGCAATATATATATGTAATCTCAAGAAAAAGAGCATAAAGAAATGCGAAATGTAAGAAAACACAACGTCGACTCAAGTGAGCTCGACCCAAAAGAAACCACATATACAAAAATCTCTCAGTCTCATCACTGGGTCGCATATACAAATAAGAAGTGGTAGATGGAGAATACTAGATACAAAAAAAGTACAAAAGAAAAGAGATAAAAGCACTCTCGCAACCCACATACGAGCAATGTCGCGAGTCTGAGAAAAAGAAGTCACTAACAAGATAAGCCGCCGCTACTAGACTGATGAGTCCGACCTACAAGATACTGTGGCACAACGGGGGTGAGTTGCCAGCTCGTGAGTAGAATATAACATCTAGTAAGGCAATCGTAAGAATGCACGCAAAATGCATTACAGCATGTATGTCCGATGTGATGTAATACCTCTAGTATGTATGTACATGTATGCAATGTCATTACTAAATCTTTAAGTGTTTCAAATGCTAAGAGTTCTGCATTCTTAACTTTAAAAAAAGAATATCTGTATAATAGCTAAATACCATCAAGAAATCATCTGAAACCCGTGTCAAGTATCGACACCAAATATGAAATCACATCTGTCTCAATGTCTCACTGTATCAATGTCTCAAAATATCGGGCTCCGTCAGTCCGGATCGACCCATATCATCAGATCTCACGACAACAGTCGGTATCCTCCGGATACCCACCGCGCCAGACATCACCGGTAGGTAGTCTTCCCCTGCCAGGCCCATCGTCTACAACTCGATCTTCTTGCCCCGGGGTACCATACCGGGCCCACCATGTACCCGAGACGGTTCATCCACTCCTCGAATCAGGTCTCGAAATCCAACAGAAAACATGAAAACTCATGGTGGACGACACATACATCATGAGAAAACCGCAACTTTGTTTTAAAAATGATAAATATAAGCTTTTGTTAAATTCTTGCGGTTTTCCCCAAAAATCCAGAAATCGCAGCAATACTGAAATCCTCAAGAAAATCACAATGTCCAACATGTTGTATATGATAAATGTCTATGATATCAAGGTATGCGATGTGATTTGTGGTTAGAAATCTATGTAAGTATGATGATGATGCGAGGTATATACATGCTATGCGATTTCATATATCATGTATGCTGCAAGTGGTGATACTAAGCTAAACAGGTTCTATGGTGCTCGTGGCATGGAAATTACCAAAGGCGTGTGTGTCACATGAATAGTGCGTGTGCAGAAGAAGCCAATGGTAATGGTGTTCGTGTCCTACGAAGTGATATCGCACATGTGTATATGAATATCCATGCAATCTAACAGACGATTAGTTATAAGGGTATGCAATGTGAATGAGGGGGGTTAGCTAACTAACAATGCAAATCTTGCAATAAATAAAATAATCCCAAACTACAGGGCGCCTCGTGCCATCCAGACGATTTCCCCCATAGATGAATACATCTACTCACCTGAAAGTCTCACTAATCCGATCCGACCACCGCCTTGCCTTTGCGCGCCGCGTCCGATGTTTCCGCGACCGATCCTAGAATTGCATAACACACAATATAAGATTACAGGTTCATGAAATGACGCAAAACATTGACACTCTCAAATTAATCACAACGTGCACTCGGTACGCGGAAAATACACGAAAATCGCTAAAACCTTAACTAAAATCGCCGTTTCGGGGTAATCGTCAAAACTGAAACCCGACTAAATAAAATCCCGCATTCGCGCACACTAATAGTCGTATGAGAAGCTAATTATATCGCTAATATAACTCAATTAGATCACTTCCTAAAATTCATAAAAATCTAGTAAGCGATAGCATACCGATTTCAAAGCAAACATCGCTAATTTACGATATCGCGATCGCAACATCGCACAAATATTCGATCTAACCCACTAGATAGCCACAACACTAGCTTAAACCCACTTATCCAATATCAAACCCTAATCTAGAACATCATCCCTTTCTTGAAATTTCAAAACTAACCATTACAATGAAATTAATCACTTTAAAATACTAAACTAGCTTTATTAAACTACAAATTTAACAACTAGTTTAGGATTTATACCTCCCAAGTGAACCCCAACTTGCACTTGCCCTTGAAAGATGCCTCCTTTCACCTTGTTTTAAAACAAATTAGGGTTGGAAAGAGATGGACAAGGATTACGGTTTGAATTTATGAAGAAAATGGTGTATTTTTGTGGATTTTTATTGATTTTGTCAAGAATTTAGAAGCAAGAAGTGAGGGGGAAAAATAAGAGCTGCTACTACCCAAGCTCGGCCAAGGTGGGAGGGGAAAGAGAGAAATGGAATGGTGTAGAAAATTCCATGGAAAAATCTCTTTCTAGTGCAATTAATGCTTTCACATCAAATTTTCACAAAAAACCCCTTTTTAAGCTCATTTTTGATATGTTTCTTAAACCATTGAAAAAAAATCTTGAAAAGTCATGATACAATTTTATTAACACAAAATTTTAGTTTATAAAGATTCCTAATTATGAAATTTACCTAATTAAATTTGTATTTATCACTAATTAAATGTATTTTTAAAAGCTTAAAATAATATTAAAAATAATTAATTACGAAATTTTTTTTATTTAACTAAAAAATTTTAAGTGACATTTTAGTGACCAAATTATAGTAATATCTTATCTAAATTTTGTATAATTAGGTCTATAATGAAAAATACCTATTTTGACTTTTTACGGAAAAAGCTGTTAATTTAGCCGATTACCGAAAAACTGCCTAAACGATTTTCGAAGCGTTACACTCGCTTTAGGTTTTGGCGGGTAACTTGCCGCGCCCGTAAGGGTCTAGGATTTCATTGCACAGGCTATCCACATGACCAGGGGAACGTCGGGTTTCAGTAGTGGCTCTGTGAAACCCGGGGATCCCATATATCTGCATTGTTCTGTGATGCTGTACATTTCTGTGATGTTGCATTTTATCACGCCTTGAGCGAAATATAATATATTGGTATATATATTAGTAGATGTTGTATATGTTTTGCATCCACGCTAGTCCAGTCCCCACTCTGTCGTTAGTTAGCTAACCTAACGGGTAATAACGAGACCCAGTGGCGAATGCGGATGGCATATACGTACGTCATATTATTTTCGTTCTTTGTGGTGTGATCAATTGATGGGACTGCATTGATTCAGATCAATGCAAGTTAAAAACAAACCTAATCTGATGTTGTTGGAACACTTTTCAAAAAGCTGTTATTGCAAGGACGTTCCCTTTTGTTTTGCATCGTAGTATTCAGTTGGAATATCCTGCTCCTCAGTCGACGAGGCAAGGGCCGAGATCCCTTCACCGGGAGTGACCCCTTGGACAAAAAGTTTGTGTCAGGGCAATAACTTCACTATAGCCGATTACTTTTGCTTTGCATCGTGGTATTCAGTTGGAATATCATGCACCTCATTCTACGGGGAAAGAGCCGAGATCCCTTCACCGGGAGTGACCTCTTTAGCAAAGGTTTTCATCACTATATTTTCATAAAAGCTATCCAGTTCCTTCAAGGATATCAAGTTCATTACGTTAAAGGTTTTCGCCAGAAACCATTCGTAGCCCTCCGTCGTTTCAGACGGGTAGCACGTAGTATTCATGCTATGTTTGTTGACCTTCGTCAAGGCATAGTGAATGGTAGCTGCTTGTTACCTTTCTGCTGCATAGATAGATGTATTGGTTTGGGACAGTCATATAGCCTTGTTGACTTTCGTCGAGGGCTTGTACGGGTGGGTTCAAATTAACCTGGACAATGACTGGTAGAACTTGACATGTGACTTATGATTTGTTGACCTTCGTCAAGGTCATAAGAGCATGGGGCAGAAATCACATCGGGAGTTTCTAAAGAAACTGAAACTTGCCAGATATGCGCATACCTTCTGGAGTGTGATGACGCGACCGGATTCCGTCACGTTATCATGCGATGATAGTTGGATCCCGATTCCCACTGATGAGTTGGTTTACTCCTCGGGTGATCCCGACTAATTCTTCTTTCAGGTTTGGAGGAAAATTTGACGGTACAGTGGGAGGTTTCCAGATTAGATAAATTGGTAACCATTCTGATCTAGGTTAGAGTGCACGCTGAGTGTTTCTTTTCTCTCTCTCTTTGGCAGCGACCATTGACCCGACCCTAAGACTATGACTCAGTGACTAAAATTAAACGAACCTTCTTAAACACTAGCTTTTGGATTGTCAGAGTTGCATACCTCATTGCCACTCCTACTTTTACCCTTTTCTCCAGGACACCCCGTATAACTACGAACGTCCACTTCCATTGGACAAAACCATCGTATGGTTAGATACGAACTCGAAGGAATTCGAGGATGGTTTCCGGTTCTGGAGAAAACGGATAGGAAAATTCAGTTGTTTTTTCCTTTTACCTTCTCTCAAGTTGCGAGTACTCCTTGGTTTAGGAGTAGTACACCTATTACGCAAATTGGATAGTCTTCTTCCAAACCTTAGGCTGGTGCCGAACGGTGGGGAATAAAGAAAACCAATTAGCATAACAATGGTGTGCAGAAGGTATTAAGTTAAGATAAAGCAAGGGATTAGTAGGAGGGCAAAGTAAACTGCGACTGCTGTTCACGACCAAACCAAGTATTTCTTCGCCAATCCTAAAATCACCTTTGTATTTCTCCAGAACACTCCGTATCACTACGAAGATCCACAGTTTATTGGATAATCCATCGTATGGTTATATACGAACTCAAAAGGAACTTGTTCCAGTTCGGGGATGGATTCTGGTTCAGGAGAAATAGGAATAAGGTTTATTCGGTTGTCTTTTATCTTCACCTTCTCTCGCTTTGCGAGTGTTCCTAGGATTAGGACAGTACACCCATTATGCTTATTGGATAGTCTTCGTCCAAACCATAGGCTGGTGCCGAACGGTAGGGAAGGAAGAAAACCATTTGGCCTAAAGGGGTGTGCAGATGGTAATGACTAAAGACATATAAAGGGATTTGGAGAGGTGGCAAAGAATTACACGGTTACAGTTGTGAATATGGATTATGGAAGAGGCATTACTAGGAATACCAGGATACCCCAACGAAACATTTCAATGTTTCAGTTTCACTGTGTACTGTTAATGGAAAACCAATTTCCCGATTAGATACTTACTCCTGGGTATGTATTTACCAGGTATGATTCTCACATCTGTATGGTTTTACAGATGATGAGTGGGAGTAAGTTATTGGAAATTGGGTGATCATCCTCATTATATCGGGATTCGTTGTAATCGGTGATATTTGAGGAAGTCACCTGGATTGTTTGCCGGACGGCAAATATTTGGTTTTGAATATCCGCTGTTATGCACTAATTTCAAATTGATACATCTGTACGTCTATTTTTATAGAGTGAGATATATCTTTTTGAAATTATGTCTGTGACATTTACCTATATCAGTGGATGGTTAGGTAAGGAGCATTAAACAGCGGTGTAATTCTTCTTAACCATAAGTACAGTTTTCAACCTACGACACACAGTGAATGAGTTATCAGACTCAAGGGACTTATACAGAGTATTGTATGTTGTCCAGGGTCCATCAGAGGGGTTGGTCCTCGTACTATATTTGGTTTACTTATGACTTCTCTAGTTTTTAGACAGGTGTTTCGTGGAAACACAGGGTCCAAATTTTGAGAAGTTATAGGTATTTGAATAAAGTAGAGAACCAGGTATTGCAAGTATCGGGATTCTTCAAAGTGATCAAAGATGTAGATACTTGAGTATGGTATTCAGTTGATAGTAATGATTAAGAGAACTTGCTTCTCTTTCAGGTTACTCATAATTGGAAGCATTCCTGAGTTGAGTAACGCTGATCGGCCTCTTTCCATTTAGTTGATATGCACTGGAGACAGCTGCATGATTTGAATCTGGTTCAATTAAATCAGTGCCTCTGATTCTATATTGGATATAGAACAGTTCATATCTTAACGATGTTAAGGTACGGAGAGTTGTCTGGCTTATGCTTAAAAGCAGATTCTGGATAACTCAAGGCACGTTTCTGTAATGGCTGTTTGTGGGTTGACCCAGGCTATGACGAGGGTTGACTTTCTACCATCTGGAATATCACTAGTGATATTGTTCTAGACTCACCACAGTTTTAATAAGGATGGATTTTTTTCAGAAAAACAGTAGTGGGAGTATGGTAGAACTGGAAGTGATTCCAGAACCACAAACGATTACTGAAGATTTCATAGGAACCTAAAGATTCAATCTGGTTTGACATTCCATTGGCCACTCCGCAGATAAGGTGGGTAACCTCAGGCACCCGAGAGGTACTCCGGTAGCCTCAAGGACGGTGACAGGGAGGTTCTTGTTTACCCACACTTGCCATTGCTGTTGTTCCAGGCTGCGAGACCCGGCAGGAGGATGAGTATAGCGTCGTTCTGAACTGGCATCAGAAGTGTACGTGTATATGACTCTGCCAGAGGGTTGTCGTAGTCAGTGGAAGCAGCGGAAGCATTGGTGGACAGGTAGCTTATGTCTATTTATAGACTAAAGCAGATATAGCGGAGATAGATCATCAATTTCTGATGTGACAGTCATAGGTTTGACTTTATCAGAATAGGAGATGGATCTGTTGAGAAGGTAGTAGGGTGTGATGTCATGGTATTTGGATGACATACACAGAATAGGAAAAGAAACTCCTATACTACGATCGGTTATACTTTGGTCGTCACACAGTGGTTTCTCCACATGGGACTTGGACATTATATCCGACATACTGGTTACTAGATCTATGGTTTTAGATCTAGATTTGGGTGGTTTCCCAATTAAGGGTACTTAGACAGCATTCTAAGAGTAATTAGAATGGACGACTCCTGGCACGGTAGTGTACCTGCAGGTGATGGAGTCACCCTCTCTAAAGGTGTCTTACAGACTAAAGGGGAGAAGGATGTGCATGATTGGCAGATCACTTGCTTAGGCAATTGAGTTAATCATGAGATGTCAAGTACCACACCAGATGTTGTTCTTGCACTAGATGCAATAAGTCGACATTGATCCAATCCTGGAGAAACAGTCGGAAGCAGTTTTAGAACATAAGTGGATGTTCTAGGGATATGATAACGACAGCCTCATTCGGGAAACAGTTATCATTCCAGGCTTCCAAGGTGACCTGGACGACAGGGAGGTTGTCAGAGTTATAGTTTTTCCTTCTGACGAGGGGCAGTATTTTGGACAGGTGGTCCAAGGCAATACTGAGGGAGGCATGGCGCAGGATACTGATTAAGTTCAGTTGACGATACAGTCTAAGAAGTTTGGATTTGGAGTTCATTTATGAGCTAGGTCCCATCAGACATCCAGACACATTCTAAGACAGGTATTGCTCATTTCGGGAGATGGCTTTCTCCGCGAACATGAGATATAGAGAGATATAGAAAGAAACATCAAAGCGGATCCACTCATTAAGGCTATTCCTCGAACGCAATAGTTTCGCAAACGAGCTTTGTGAGACTGACTAGTAGAGGAGTTGGGTGTTCGGTATCACACGGGCTGTGAGTATGGGACATCGCAATAATTAGCCTTGAGTGCAAGTGGGAGATTGTTGGAGATAGTGCCCTCATAGTCAATTATTGGATCACAAGCACGTGATTGCAATGATTGAGGGAGGACCTATCCCAGTAGGACAGTCTTACTCAAGATGATAGTATGCTATCTGGTTTATCTTTATCATCGTGTACTGCTTTAGGTGACCCTACAGGTCACTATTGCATGTTGATAGAGCCCCTAGGATTCTTGCTTGACTACCGGCAGTATGAGGGCGATCATATACGTGGGAGCTGGTAGTCTATAAGCATATCCTTAAAAGGTCCCTAGTCGTGGGAGTTTCGAGACAGGGCATCGATACTCCAGAGTAGACTAGTGTATATAGTCGAGACCCCGACGAGGGGCGGTGGCCGGTCTTATAAGCCACTGGTGTCAGTTGGATCACCTAAGATGTATACAGGTGCTCATTGGATTATGAGTACACCGGACAGGACTCGCCGGGAACATGCTAGTTGGTCTTATACCTGACGTCAGATAGCAGTTCCCTGGTGACATGTGTACAGGTTAATTCATCGACCCGAGGATCGTCATTTGTCTCGTATGAGTTCCCACTGTGCTTTGATTACTACCCTACCACGCTCAAAGGAGACGTGCAAACAGGTTTTAGTTGGGTACAGTCCCGAGCCACATGGAGGCAGTGAGCGGATCTTCGGGGGTTCGTCTCTCCCGGTATTGAGGGTGAGGTCGCGCTGTGTCTAGGAGAGCCAGAACATGAAAAGTCCTTGGCTAAGGCAGGAGATTTACTGGTAGGTATTCCAGTAGTATCTCAGGGTGTTCTGGGCTGCTCTTTGACACGACTTGTACCGCTTTTGGGGGTCTGACTTTTACCAACCCCTAGGCCCGCCATGCGATGCTCATAGACGAACGGACCGGACTGTACGGATATTGTCACTGACAGGCTCAGTAGGGTGTCAGGATGAGTTCGCTCATCGACGTCCTTTTTGGTCAATAGCTGGTAGCCCGTCACGTATGGCTAATACCTCTGACGTGCTAATGGTTAAATCCACAGCCATAGTATTGACGAGTCTTTAGAGTCCCCCACATTCTGTTACTCAAGTTTCGGGCGAAACGCTGTAGAGGCCGTATGGAGATATGGCAGGGTTCGATCAGATACGTGAGGTATTGCACGGATCAAGATCAGACGGTTAGTACTAGAGGCCGTATGGAAATATGGCAGGGTTCGATCAGATACGTGCGGTATTGCACGGATCAGGATCGGACAGATAATACTAGCCGGCTTTGGTTTAAGCCGGATCCTAGTATAGTACAGTGTAGATGTTGTCTCATTGCATTTGTATTCGGTCGGAATACAGATGCGGGTGTGTATACGCAGTATCGGTGTTTTCCTGTAATTTATTACGGGACCAGTTTTCTGGAGTTGCCAGTTTGCTTTCCGTTTCGGCCATTTTCATTTGTATCTTTCAATGGCCGAAGATTGGTGGAGGAGGGCTTATTTGCATTTGTGCAAATAAGCATTTGTGGAGGGTGTTCTTTGCATTTTGTTGCATCATGATGGTTTTCATGATGGGTGCACCATCCATTGACTTGGTTAATCCATCATTGCTTCAATTCTATCTTCATGATGGCATGACTTTTGGAAGTGATGATTGTTGTTTGAGTGTTGGACTTTCCTAGTGATCATTTCTTGCATGATGACCATTCCTCTCACTTGCATTATTCTTGTGGCTATCTTTTTCACTCACTCCCTCACTCTCATTCTCTCCACTCCCATATGCATGGCCGGCCACATTGGGGAGGGGCTGCCGATGTTATTTTGGTGTGGGATTTTTGTATCTTTGGCTTGGAAAAATCCCCACAACACCATCTCCAAAAAGCATATATTATTTCCTCCACCAAATGGCAACATCCTCTACCCCAAATGAGACATGAGCACTACACATTCTATAGCAAACCTTGGGCACGTCGGCTCGCCAACTTCGTGCCCAAGTTGCCTCGGTATAGAGGTGGGAGCCCGTAAACGAAGCCGGCGACGTGGTGCCCTTCCGGCGACGAAGTGCAGACTGGAGATTCCGCGGGAGATCGGGACGACGACGAGAAGACCGGAGGACACGGATCACTCGGTATATCTCTCTTCCCATCTTGTAGTTAGCTAGGACTAGTTTAATGGCACGATCTGGGTTTATAGTGCACGGTGATGCCGGTTTGAAAAATTAAAGTAAATCACCGCTTCCGCATTCCGGCGTCGGATTGACGGCCGGGGCGCCGCCGTGCACTTACAACCCTAAACCTAGGATGGTGCTAGAGAATCCCTACACTATCATCAGATAGCAGTTCTCAGGTGATATGAGTACATGATAGTCTTTAGACCTGAGATCATCATTTGTCTCGTGTGAGTTCCTACTGTACTTATATTACTACCCTATTATGGATCTACTGAGTCGTGCAAACACGTTTTAGTTGGATACAGTCCTGAGCATATGGAGGCAGTGAGTGATTGTTGGGGATTCTTCTCCCTCAGTATAGGGAGACGATATCGCACTGTGTTCGGTTGGCCAGCACCATAAGACTTTAGCTAAGGCAGTTGAGATTTACTGATAGTTAGATTAGTAATTTCTCGGATTGGTCCTGAGCCACATCAGCACAAATTATCGGGTTATTAGGGTCTGAAATTTACCACCCCTAGACCCGGTATGCAATACTCTTAAACGAAGAGACCAGATTGTACAGAGATTTTTACGGATAGGTTCAGTAAGAGTTCGGATGAGCTTGCTCATCGGCCTTCCTTTTCGACATGTACCTGGGTAGCCGTTACGTACAGCTGGTGCTGCAGACATGCTTGTGGTTAAACCCACTGCCAGCATACTGTCGAGTCTTTAGAGTCTCACACAAAGGATTTCCCTGGTTCAGGCGAAATGATGTAGTGGCCGTATTTTGATACGTGCTGGGTTCTGATCAAATCAGTGTACTAGCTACCCGGACTTTTGATCGGACGGTTGATAATACTAGCCGTCTTAGGATTAAGCCAGATCACTAAATAAGGTATTGATTTAATAATTTACACATATATATTTCAATGTGTATATTCTAGTATTATGTTCATCGTAATATTCTATCTCTTTTGTTATTCGTATTTTGATACGAATATGGGTATATATATGGAAATATATTCTTGTATTTATACAAGTAGGCATTCTAGAAGGTGGACACCTCATTATGGATTTTCTATTTTGTTAAAAATAGAAATGAGGTGTAAAGGTGATGTTGGCTATAGTGACCTCAAGGCAGTTATTGTAATCACGGGCAGGTGATTATGATGATTAAGGGAGGACCTATACGGGTAAAATAGCCTTACTCAAAATGATAGTATGCTATCTGGTTTGTCTTTATCATCATGTACATGCATAATGTAGTATTACAGATCACTATTATATGTTGATAGAGCCCATAGGATTCTTTCTTGACTACCAGCATTATGATGGCGATCATATACGTGGGAGCTGGGTTGTCTATAAGCACATCCTTAAATGTCTCTAGTCATGGGAGTATCGAGACTGGGCATTGATACTCCAGAGTGGACTAGTGTATACTTATCGAGACCCTGACGAGGGACGGTGGCCGGTCTCACAAGCCATTGGTGTCTGTTGGTCACTTAAGATAGTATACTGGTGCTCATTGGGTTATGAGTACACTGGACGGACTCGCCGGAAACATGCTAGTTGGTATTATACCTATTGTCAGATAGCAGTTCCCAGATGACATGTGTACAGGTTAGTCTGTCGACCTGAGATCGTCATTTGTCTCGTGTGAGTCCCTATTGTGCTTTGATTACCACCCTACCATGGATCAAAGGAGTCGTGCAAACAGGTTTTAGTTGGGTACAGTCCTGAGCCACATGGAGGAAGTAAGCGGATCATCGGGGATTCGTCTCTCCCGGTATTAGGGGTTGATGTCGCGTAGTGCACGGATGGCCATCACCGGAAATCCTTGGCCAAGGTAGTCGAGCATTACTAATTTGAATCAGTAGTTTCTCAATTGGTGATGGGCTTCATACCGACACGAAATGTCGCGTTATAAGGGGTCTGACTTTGTCCACCCCCTAGACTCGATATGCAATACTCTTAGATGAACAGACCAGACTATAGGGATATTTTCATGGACAGGCTCAGTAGGGGTTCGGATGAGTTTGCTCATCATCCTTCCTTTCACTCAATACCTGGGTAGCCATTACGTACAGCTAGTGCCGCTGACGTGCTTATGGTTAAACCCACTGCCAGCATATTGACAAGTCTTTAGAGTCCCACACAGAGGGTTTCCCTCCTTCGGGCGAAACGATATAGAGGCCGTATGGTTTTACGGCAGGGTTCGATCATATATGTGCACTTGTGCACGTATCATGATTCGGACAGATAATACTAGTGCGCTTTGGTTTAAGCCGGATTCTAGTATTATATTATTGGATTATTTTTGTCTCATTGTATTCGTATTTTGTCGGAATATGGATACGGGTATGTATATACGAATGAGGAGTATTCTTGTAATTCATTACAAGGTGCTTCTAGAAGATGCTACCTCATTTTTGTTTATAACCATTTTGATAAATGGTTAATGAGGTGGAGGATGAGGTGTGTCTTGGTTTTAAATGAAGCATGGGTTTGTGGTGACTCATGGTGCACTATTCTAGCATGCTTGATTTATTCTGGTGTTGTGAGATATTTTCTTTACTTGAGATTTTCATTTTTGTTCACAACACTTAGCCATTCTTTCTTGAGTTGCTTCACACTCTCATCCTCAAGCTTTTTTTTCTACCTCCACCCTTTAAGACTTATGTGTTGAGAAACCTAGGGTGTTTAGAAACAAATCAATCCATCATTAGACTCTACATCTTGTAGCCTATCTAATTTAGCGAACTAGGTACCCTAGTTACCTCGGCTATGAGGTAGGAGCTCGAAATACAAATCATCAGGTGGATCATCTTCGATGGAGGGAGACCGGAGATCAAGCTTGATCATAGTGGCCTTTAGGAGCTTGGGAAGATGGTTAAAGACCGAAGGACACGGATCATTCGGTATAACCTTTTTAAACTCCTCTATATGTTAGCTAGCTTAGGGTTAATGGTCGATCCGTAGAATTGGGCCCAAAATTCTTTGCTCTGTCCAGCGAGATCAGGAAAAAGACCAGCGTCGCCAGTTTTTGTAAGGACTTGGGGCTTGGGATTTTTAGTGTGTTTGGGTTCTTGAATATTGGGTTATTGGTATTGTTTGTTTTTGCCCAGATTACATATTTTGTTATCTTTGGTTTAGGGGCAATTCGGGGTATTTCAAAGTCGCTATTTTTAACACTGTTTAAAAGTTTTCAGTACATACATATCTACGACCGTGAATGTCATTAGAGCGGTACAACTCGTCTAATTACTATATGTTCTTTTAGACGGGATTGCGAGCATGAAATTTACGTTGATGTTCTGTGTTATGTTGTGATTGTAGCTAGATCGTCATGGTGGATAGTCAGTAGTGCAATGATAGTTGTATAGTTGAGATTCATTTGTACATTTGATATTGCGGGACGAGCGTCCGACGTGTGGACTGTCGTCTCTGCCAATTTGTATATTATTTGTTTGGGGCACGACTGGGTTGAGGTCGATGTCACTCTTGTACATATATTTTTCTTTTCTGTACTAGGATTACCCCGCGGTGGAGTGCTCGAATAGATGGGTTCTAGAGGAAAACGGGCCCGCATCTCATGGTGTTGAGACGGAGGGGGCCTCACTCTAAAATTGGAGGGCTATTCGACGCATTCGTAAGGGGTACAGGTTGACCCACGGAGAGGTGCTCAAGTTACCGGATTCCGTGAAGTGCTGGATGGCCTATTAACTTTGTTGATTGGGGTTGCCTCACTTCTGGGATTGGCGGGTAACTTGCAGCGCTTTTAGGGGTCCAGGTTTTTATTGCATAGGCTATCCACACGACAGGGAACGTCGGGTCTTATTTGCGGCTCAAATGATACCAGAGGCTCCAAGATTAACCACCATTCTATGTTGCTTGCTGTGATTCTGTGATGTTGCTTATATCATGCCTGGGACGAATGTTATATATATTTATATATATACTAGTATATGGTGTATATATTTTGCATCCGCGCTAGTCCAGCCCCCGCTCTGCCGTTAGTTAAGTAACCTAACGGTGCATGACGGGACCTCGTGGCGAATGCGGATGGCATATACGTCCATTGTATTTTCGTTCTTTTCTAGTGTGATATGGATTAATTGATGGGACTGCAATAATTCTTATTAATGCAAGAAAAACAAACCTATATATGATGTTGGAACCATGTATTTAAAAAATAGACATTAAAGAAGTTTCCTTTTGCTTTGCACAGTGGTATTCGGTTATGAATATCCAGCACCTTATTCGACGAGGCAAGAGCCGGTATCCCTTTATCGGGAGTGACCTCTTGAGCAAAAGTTTGCATCAGGGTAATAACTTCACTATAGTCGATTCTTTTGCTTTGCATCGTAGTATTCAGTTTAGTATATCCTGCCCCTCATTCAGCGAGGAAAGAGCCGAGATCCCTTCACAGGGAGTGACCTCTTTAGTAAAAGTTTGCGCCACTATATATTTATAAAACTACTCGGTTCCTTCAAAGATATCAAGTTCATTACGTTATAGGTTTTTCGCCAAAAACCAGCCGTAGCCCTCCGTCATTTCATACGAGTGGTACTTAGTATTCATGCTACATTTATTGACGTGTCAAGGCGTAGTGTGCGGTAGCTAAGTGGTACTTGTTTGTAGCATGGATATGCAATTGGTTAGGACAGTCGTGCGTCCTTATTGACTGTGTCAAGGGCTCGTACAGGTGGGTTTAATGCAATCAAGATAATTATGGATTAAACTTGACTGGGACTCTTTGATTTGTTGACTGTGTCAAGGTCACTTGGGTCCTAGGGGTAAAAATCATATCGGGAGTTTTAAACATACAGGAAACTTTCCATGCATGTGCATACCTTCTGAAGTGTGGTGACTTGAGTGGCTTCCATCAAGTTATCATGCGATGATAGTTGGATCCTGATTCCCACTGATGAGTAGAACTACTCCTCGGGTGATTTTAGATGATCCCGACTAATTCTCTTTGTAGGTTTGAGGGAGAATTCGAGAAAACAGTGGGAGCCATCCTGATTAGATAAAAAGATTAACCAATCTAATCTAGATTAGAGTGCACGCTGAGTGTTTCTTTTTTCTCTTTCTTTGGTAGCGACCATGGCCTGACCTTAAAAACTCATAAACCAAGTTAACCGAACTTTCTTAAAACACTTTGGCTTTTGGATTGTCATTTAATCGCATATATCATTGCCGCTCCTACATCCCATTTGCATTTCTCCAGAACACTTCGTATCACTACGAAAATCCATATTGCTTGGATATTCCATCGTATAGTTACATACGAACTCGAAGGAACTTATTCCAGTTCGAGGATGGTTTACGGTTCAGGAGAAATAGAATAGGTTTATTCAGTTGTCTTTTTCCTTTAGCTTCTCTCAGGTTGCGAGAGCTCCTAGTATTAGAAGAATACACCTATTGCGCTTATTGGGTAGTCTTCTTCCAAACCATAGGCAGGTGTCAAAAGGTAGAGAAGGAAGAAAACCAATTAGCCTAAGTGTGGTGTACAAAAGATAATAAGTAAAGACATATAAAGGGATTAGATTAAAGGCAAAGGAAATTGCGACTGCTATCATTCACGAAGAAACGGCGTATACCCCTGCCACTCCTATATCACCTTTGCATTTCTCCAGAACACTTC
Organism: Agapanthus africanus; assembly: GCA_030015575.1. NCBI lineage: Eukaryota > Viridiplantae > Streptophyta > Magnoliopsida > Asparagales > Amaryllidaceae > Agapanthus > Agapanthus africanus. Next base: position 476,617,994 of record CM057338.1, on the reverse strand, counting down.
GTATCATTACGAAGATCCATATTGCTTGGGTATGCCATCATATAGTTACATACGAACTCGAAGGAATTTGTTCCAGTTCGGATGGTTTACGGTTCGGGAGAAATAGAATAGGATTATTCAATTGTCTTTTCCCTTTACCTTCTCTCAGGTTGCGAGAGCTCCTAGTATTAGGAGAGTACACCTATTGCTTATTGGACAGTCTTCTTCCAAACCTTAGGCTGGTGCCGAAGGGTAAGGAAGGAAGAAAATCAATTAGCCTAAGTGTGGTGTACAGAAGGTAATAAGTAAAGACATGTTAAACTCTTTAACACTAAGTGAGAGGGATTACAACCTTTGTAGATCCGGTCCTTCACTTCATAAGCTCCGTGTTGAGGTCCCTTCGCTACGATCATCGTGTTCCGGACTCTCGAGAGGTTGCACGAAGAGAAAGATGCAGTCTTGCTTCCGATCTTCAATAACATAGATGATCTACCTTGAAGTTTCATTAACACAAGCTAACACTCATAAAATGATTGAACACCCTTATCTAAATGGCAAGGGTAGATGAGGATGATGAAGTAGGATTTTTGCTCTCTTTTATTTTCTCATTCTCACTCATTTTCTTCACTTGGAAAAAAGCTAGTAAGCTTTTTCCATGAAAAGTAGAAAGAAGAAGAAGAAGAAGAAGAAGAATCATAGAATTCCTTTAGTGAAGAATAATGAAAAGATAAATATGATGAATAATGCAACCATGGTCAACTAAACCCATGTAGAGAATTAACTAGGGCTAGCATTTGGGTTGGGTTAAAAGTGAGTCACCTGAAAATATAAAGCATAATATCTTTTTCAAGACAAAAGAAAAGCTTCTAGAATCTACTAGAAATCTTAACCCTAATCCAAACCCTAATCATGTTTAAACTCCACAAAACATGTTGCATTAGTAATCATATCATGTTACAATATTATATATCACATATATAATATTTATTGTAACAAAATAAAATAATACAATTAACATATATCGCATATATATCAATGTATTACCCGAGTGAGAAAAAGAATCTTTTAGTGAGCTAATATTAGTTAATGTAATTTAATATATCATATATATTATTATACATTAAATTATCGAATCAACACTTGATCCGACAATCCGGCTATATCGCATATAACCGACTAATATTTATCCGTACCGATTCATTGAATCAACACTTGATCCGATGACCCGGCTGATATCATATATCGCGAGAATAGAATACGGTATCTCATATCGCATTATCCTCGATCCCGCACATATCACATATGTGCCCCGACTCCGTTTTGCCTGAGTCAAGAAACCTCTGTGTAGGACTCTAAAGAATCGTCAATACGCCGGCAGTAGGTGATGATCATATCAAACACCCACAAGCTGCAAGCGGTCAGCTAAACGTAACAGCCACCCAGGTATTGAGCGCTCAGAAGATCAACAAGAAAGCCTGTACATTCTCCTGTGAATCCAAACAGTAACACTCCCGTGCAGTCCGGTCTCGTCGTCTGATATGTCGCATATCTTGCCTAGGGGTGGTAAACGTCAGACCCCAGTAGCTTGATAAGTCGTGTCGATATGAGGTCTATTACAGTTCGAGAAACTACTGATAACACTTACTAGTAAATCTCGGCAACCCTGGCCAGGGATTTCCGGTTATAGCCAATCGAACACAGCGCAACATCAACTCCCTATACCGGGAGAGACGAATCCCCTCCTATCGCTCATTGCCTCCATGTGATTCGGGATTGTACCCAAAAGCCACCTTTTTGCACGCCCTCTTGGACGTGGTATGATGGAAATCAAAGCACAGTGGGAATCACACAAGACTCTATGACGATCTCGGGTCAACAGACTACTCTGTACCAGTGTCACCGGAGAACTGCCATCTGACGTGAGGTATAATACCATCTGGGTGTTCTCGGCGAGTCCGTCCAGTGTACCCAGTCTCTACTGAGCACACGTACACCATCCTTGATGTCAAACACCGATAGATATGGGATCATCCATCGCCATCATATGGGTCAAGATGCGTATACGCTAGTCTACTCTGGTGCATCGATGCCCTGTCTCGATACACCCTCGACTAGGAACAGTTATAGAATGTACTCGTCGACTACCGTGGCCCCACTAGTATGATCTCATCATAGTCCCAGTAGTCGAGTACATATCCTAAGGGCTTTATCAACATGTAACATAGAGACAATCAGAGTACATGTTAAGATAAAGTACAACCAGATAGCGTACTATCATGTCAAGCAAGAAAGTCCTCCCTATATATGTCCAAGCATCCACTACAATATACATCGTATGTAAAGTAATGGTCTCTAGGGCATACATATAAATAACAATCTCCCACTTGCACTACGGCCATTTGTTGTGGTATCACATACCCAACAATTAGCTGTGGTTGAAGTATCCCATACTCAACCATCCCATAAAAGTCTCTACTGGGAAAAAGGCCTTTGTGAGTGGATCCGCGTTGTTGTCCTTTGTGTCTACTCTCCTAATCTCGATCTCCCTGGAGATCAACCATCTTCATGATCAGGTGATACTGCCTAAGAATTATATCTGGATTTCTGATGGGACGGTAGTTCCTTGGATAAAGCCACAACTCCATTGTCACACAATGGTAGGAACGAAGTTCATCTCATGAACTTATATATATCCAGACCGCCTCTTTGGTAGCATCCTTGGTAACGATGTATCTTGCCTTTAATCGTCTAGTAAGTCACGGTATTTAGCTTGGAACTCTTCCAACATACCGTCCCTCCACTGAGGGTAAAGACAATGCCTGGGACTGACATTCAGTCGTCCTTATCACCCTGGAACCTTTCCAGTGATTCTCCCCAGGATCGATTGATACCATCTCACTACAACTAGTGAGAATCCTAACATCCATTTAGATCTATCTCATAGATCCAAAACCAGGATTCAGGAGGTATCGCTTTGATCCTATATGGAGAATTCTTGTGATAAGCGGAGATTGACCGAGCGTAGCATAGGAAACTCCTTCCCTATCAAGAGTATGTCATCCACGTACTCTACGAGGATCACCACCATACTCCCTACTACCTTTTTATATATACAAGGTTTATCTACCATTTTGATGAAGTCAAACTCTTTGACTACCACATCAAAATAGATGTTCTAACTCCGCGATGCCTGCTTTATCATATAAAGCATCTTGCACACGTTTCTGCTGCTCCCACTGTCTTACGAAGCCCTCTGGCTGTGTACTTATAGACATTCTCTTCTAAAACATCATTTAGAAAAGCAGTCATGACACCCAACCACCAGATATCGTAGTCATGGTATGTAGCCGTGGTAAGTAGGATCTGGATGGACTTAAGCATAGCTTTGAAAGTCTCAACTATTCCATGTACACCAAGTAATCTTCTCAAGATATACTTGCTCCTGATGGGGATTTAACCCTTCAGATAAAGCAACCAAAGTCCATACTTTGTTGGTGTATAAGGATTCCATCTCAGATCACTAAGCATCCAGCCATTCTTACAGAGTCCCACTCCTGATGGCCAGCTCGAAACTAGTTGGGTCATCATCTCATGATGCAATCCTTGTTCCCACTGTCATAGAGAAAACCAAAGTATCTCTCAGGTGGGTGAGGAACCATGCTAGATCGGCGGAGAGGCTGAGGTTCGTTGGAAACTGCTGAATCCTTTGGTTCTACCAAATCATCAGCTGCAGTTTGTATAGCTGGAACTACTTCCAGTTTTACAGAGCTGACCTTGCCTCGAGATTGTCCGGATTTTGCTTTTAGACATAGGCCGGACAACCCCAAATCTTAACAAACTTAAGATATGGGATCTTCCCTTTCCATATCACATATGAAGTGGTAGGCAACTGATTTGATTTGAACCCTATTCAATAGGGATGCAACTTCTCAAGTGCATAACTCCCAAAAGGAAATAGGAAACTCAGTAGTACTCATCATAGAGCACACCATATCACATAGGGTGCTATTGCTCCGCCCCGATATACCATCGTGCTATGGTGTATATGAAGGAGTAATGCTGAGAGAGAATCTCATTCTCCTTTAGAATAGTCCAGGAATCTCCGTGCTTAAGTATTCTCCTCCTTGATCTCATCAAAGGACATAATACTTATACCCGTATTTGGTTCTCTACTTCTAACTTATATTCTGTGAATATCTCAAAGCTTCGGACTTATGTTTCAACAGGAACACATGTCTGAATCTTGAGAGATTATCAGAGAATGTAATGAAGTACAAAGAACCGGTCTTGGCATGTGTAGACAGGGGACTTTCATACATCAGCATGTATCAATCCTAAGAGTTCACTAACTCTTTTTCTGTTTCCAATAAACAGAGCTGTGGTCATCTTATCTTTGTGACATGAGCGGAAAGTTTCACAAGATGTAAATTCAAACAAATTTAAATATGCATCTAAATGTAACTTTGCTAGTCGGGTCGTATTGATATGACCTAGTCTACAATGCCTCAAGAAGGATCCGTTCATTTCTGAACTCTTCCTCTTGTGTGTGTTCTGTATACTAAGAACTCTAGTTTGATTTAGAACGTCAATACTTTAGATAACGTGCCTGAACCGATCAACTCTTGATATAGGAAATGTTCAAAACATTATCCAACAATACAAAATTATATCCTTCTTTACTAATAAAGAGACTGATATGATGTTGTATATCAGGTTCGGTATCTAATAACATTTGTTCAGAATCAATGTATTCTGGTAATACAGGGTGATAGTGACCAACAGATTTGGCTGCAACACTTGCACCGTTTTCTATCTCATGAAACTTATCACCCGTTCTCAGTTCTCTACCTATCTGTAGCCCATGTAACAAATTACATATGTGGGATCCTGATCCGGTATCAAATACCCAGGACGTAAAGGATACTGAGAAACAGTTCTCTGTAATGAACACACCCGAAGATGATGCATCAACATGCACTTTCTTCGTTTGGGCGGCACGGGAATTCTGGCAATCCCCAATTCCCTGCTCTGTCTTATAACAATTATAAGTTGGAGCGGGACTAACGTTCCCCAGCTCAGTATAACAAGCGGGTTCGGTCAATAAATCCGTATTATTATCTTGATTAAGGCGTGATATGGTCGCTACCTGGAGAGAGAGAGAGAAGAAAACACTCAGCGTATGCTCTTGCAAGATTAGATTGGTTATCTAATATATCTAATCAGGATATCTCCCACTGTTTTAGTCAAATCTTCCTTCAAACCCTAAAAGGAAAGACTAGCCGGGATTAATTACACCTTACAAGTTCGCCAATCTTTCAGCCAGGCCAGTGTCGGTATTTTAAGGGAGGTCCCCCATGCTTTCGCACGAACCTAATTAATGTAAACCTCGTTTTCCCAGAGGCGTAACCCCATTGACACCTTTCTAGACACCTACTTGATCGGCTAATTGTAATGTGTAAAACTCTCCCAGGAGTAACTCTTACTCGCAGCGGGTATCGGGATCCAACTATCTCATAGAAGGCATGCAATCTCATTGCAAATTTCAACACTTGAAATTCCCAATAATATTTTACCCCTAGCGTCCTATGACCTTGACGCAGGCCAATAAACCATAGTCCGCTAGTCAAGTTCAACCCGTCATTTCCCGATTGAATTAAACCCACCCGCACGACCCTTGACGCGGGCCAACAAAGTCGCACGACTACCCTAACTCAATCGCATCATATGCTTTTACAGATAAGCATAAATAGCTACCGAACACTTCGCCTTGACGCAGGCCAACAAACGTAGTACGAATACTATGAAATACTTATCTGAAATGACGGAGGGCTATGTCAGGGTTTTAAGAAAACCCTTTGCGTAATGAACTTGATATCGTTGTAGAATCGAGTGATTTTAAATGGAATGATTTTGAGGCTTTTCTAATATTGCTAAAGAGGTCACTCCCGGTGAAGGGATCGTCGGCTCTTTCCTTATCGAATAAGGTGCAGGATATTTCATAAATATCACTATGCAAAGCAAAAACTATAGAAGCAATCAAAAGACATACCGAGTTTGTAGCATCTGCTAGTTTCGCTAAAGAGATCACTCCCGGTGAAGGGATCTCGGCTCTTTCCTTATCGAATAAGGTGTTGGATGTTCTACAAGGAACACCGCTATGCAAAGCAAGAACTAGAGCTACATGTTTTTGAGACAAGTTTCTACAACATCTTTAGGTTTCTTTTAGTTTCATTAATCTCATTAATGAAGTCCCATTTTATTATGTTTCACAAGCATCATATTTGAAACGAAATCTGTAATATAACATATATCTCATATATATAATATAAACATTCGTCTCAGGCAGTAATATGATCTCATCACAGAACATTGCAGCAGAAGAACACATATGAAATATTGGATATACTAGGACGTCCGTGTTTTTAATACGAGCTTGTATAAAACACGGATTCCACGGTCGTGATGAATAGCCAAACCCACATCCCTAGACCCCTACGAGAGCGGCAAGTAACACTGCCAATTCTAGGGTTAGGAGACCTGGTCTCGACTCCTCGAGATGGTCTCCCACTGGACCCTAGAACTCGGTTACTTGTGCTCCCCACCTTGGGTCTACCTAATGCAGAAAAGTAAATAATATACAATGGTGACATCATTCTCATCCCGGAAGTGCCCCAATAAAAGAATATTACATACAAATGAATTTTACATGAATGAAAAAGAAAAACTCTCATCTCACATAAAACCCCCGGCTATTCAAAACGCGACGATCCAATATAACATATCACAGCAACACATAATATCTCATATCATCAACGTAAGCAAGTATGCGTATCCCGATTGTCGTTGATGTATAGCAACGAAGCCAGCGATACACCACATACTACGCTTACGGTCACAGAAAAAAAAAGTGTAAAATTACAACAGTTGGAATCCGCAACCTTCTTAGACATTGCATGCCTAACCAAATGAATTTCTCAGACATCGCATGCCTAACAATTATAAACTCTGCATTTTAGTCTCATTATCGAAGACTCTTTTCAATATCAAGTCGGGCAATTCAACAAGATTCCCGACATTCTGATCGAATGCTCGTCGCAAACTTTAGTAGATGGCCGCACCCCCGGATGCCGTCAACGAAGTGCACTAAGGCGGAACACCGCTACCGCGAGCACCCGAACGGATGCTTTTGGCGACGGGGTTCTCCTACAGTCACTTGGTCGGGGCTATGGGGCGTGGCTGTCTATTAAGTTTACCCGGCGAGTATCCGCGTACGCTACTTGATTACGACGGACTTTTGATCACATCAAGATTCCGTGGCAACCGATCATCTGAGACTAAACTGCTATGTTTATAATATTCAAATTAGTTATCTCATAACTACATGTGGATTACAAATATTGTATCACATTCCAAATAAATAGACAGTGTTAAACATTCCGATCGAATAATCAAACACCCAAGTTTTCCCCAATATAGCTCAACACTTGAAATCAGTTTAAAAACATCCATCATATGCCATAGTACCGATGGTCCAGCCGTAGAAGGGTCAAGCCAACTCCTCACATGTGGCACGTCGTACTGCCACAAACCCTAAGGTTCAGAGGCAGTTCAAGACGGTCACATAATCGAGTTAAGGTTTGTTGTCTTCTTAAGGGTCCACCGCGTTACTTGCACGACTTAGAACGTTCTTAAACTGGAGAAAAAATCCAACTTTTGAAAAAAATTCCGACAGGGGAAAAAGTTAGTTATTGATATCCATTCGAACTTTTTAACAGTTTCTAAAAATTATCCGAAAAAAATAAACGAAGTTAAATTATTCGATCGAATCAACGAGTCCCCAATACAACCCTAGAAAACTCAACACTTGAGTGAAATTAAAAAAATTCCCAGAAAAAATGACAAGAAAGGACCTAAGAATAAATATATGAAGTTCCAGGGACTAATTCAAAATTTTGGCGGCGGAATCGCCGCCAAACTCTTGTTTTGGCCGCGGTTCCACGGTCAAATCAGCGCATTACAGGTCCGTACTTCACAGTAATTCTTAGTTTTTTCTGCTCTATTTTCTGAGCATTTTTAATTCATAAAAAAACACATTTTCAGAAAATGTCCAGAGAAGGGTTCAAATTAGGGTTTCGGGGTTCGATCGGAGTTTAAACTTCATCTAGACTTCTCCTAAAGCTCTAGCTTGGCTCTGATACCACTGTAGGGTTACTAGGCACTGCCACAAGGGTCTACGAGGCATCAACCATGCCCGATTAAAAATTAGCCGTGCCGAACAACCCGATACGAGATCTTTAAACTAGAGATTAGGTGAAAACTAGTATGTTAAACTCTTTAACACTAAGTGAGAGAGATTACAACCTTTGTAGATCCGGTCCTTCACTTCATAAGCTCCGTGTTGAGGTCCCTTCGCTGCGATCATCGTGTTCCGGACTCTCGAGAGGTTCCACGAAGAGAAAAATGCAGTCATGCTTCCGATCTTCGATAATATAGATGATCTACCTTGAAGTTTCATTAACACAAGCTAACACTCATAAAATGATGTGAACACCCTCATCTAAATGGCAAGGGTAGATGAGGATGATGAAGTAGGATTTTTTCTCTCTTTTATTTTCTCATTCTCACTCATTTTCATCACTTGGAAAAAAGCTAGTAAGCTTTTTCCATGAAAAGTAGAAGGAAGAAGAAGAAGAAGAATCATAGAATTCCTTTTGTGATGAATAATGAAAAGATAAATATGATGAATAATGCAACCATGGTCAACTAAACCCATGTAGAGAATTAACTAGGGCTAGGGTTTGGGTTGGGTTAAAAGTGAGTCACTTGAAAATATCAAGCATAATATCTTTTTCAAGACAAAAGAAAAGCTTCTAGAATCTACTAGAAGTCTTAACCCTAATCCAAACCCTAATCATGTTTAAACTCCACAAAACATATTGCATTAGTAATCATATCATGTTACAATATTATATATCACATATATAATATTTATTGTAACAAAATAAAATAATACAATTAACATATATCGCATATATATCAATGTATTACCCGAGTGAGAAAAAGAATCTTTTAGTGAGCTAATATTAGTTAATGTAATTTAATATATCATATATATTATTATACATTAAATTATCGAATCAACACTTGATCCGACAATCCGGCTATATCGCATATAACCGACTAATATTTATCCGTACCGATTCATCGAATCAACACTTGATCCGATGACCCGGCTGATATCATATATCGCGAGAATAGAATACGGTATCTCATATAGCATTATCCTCGATCCCGCACATATCACATATGTGCCCCGACTCCGTTTTTCCTGAGTCAAGAAACCTCTGTGTAGGACTCTAAAGAATCGTCAATACGCCGGCAGTAGGTGATGATCATATCAAACACCCACAAGCTACAAGCGGTCAACTAAACGTAACAGCCACCCAGGTATTAAGCGCTCAGAAGATCAACAAGCAAGCCTGTACATTCTCCTATGAATCCAAACAGTAACACTCCCGTACAGTCCGGTCTTGTCGTCTGATATGTCGCATATCTCGCCTAGGGGTGGTAAACGTCAGACCCCAGTAGCTTGATAAGTCGTGTCGATATGAGGTCTATAACAGTTCGAGAAACTACTGATAACACTTACTAGTAAATCTCGGCAACCCTGGCCAGGGATTTCCGGTTATAGCCAATCGAACACAGCGCAACATCAACTCCCTATACCGGGAGAGACGAATCCCCTCCTATCGCTCATTGCCTCCATGTGATTCGGGACTGTACCCAAAAGCCACCTTTTTGCACGCCCTCTTGGACGTGGTATGATGGAAATCAAAGCACAGTGGGAATCACACAAGACTCTATGACGATCTCGGGTCAACAGACTACTCTGTACCAGTGTCACCGGAGAACTGCCATCTGACGTGAGGTATAATACCATCTGGGAGTTCTCGGCGAGTCCGTCCAGTGTACCCAGTCTCTACTGAGCACCCGTACACCATCCTTGATGTCAAACACCGATGGATATGGGATCATCCATCGCCCATCATATGGGTCAAGATGCGTTTACGCTAGTCTAGTCTGGTGCATCGATGCCCTGTCTCGATACACCCTCGACTAGGAACAGTTATAGAATGTACTCGTCGACTACCGTGGCCCCACTAGTATGATCTCATCATAGTCCCAGTAGTCGAGTACATATCCTAAGGGCTTTATCAACATGTAATATAGAGACAATCAGAGTACATGTTAAGATAAAGTACAACCAGATAGCGTACTATCATGTCGAGCAAGAAAGTCCCCCCTATATATGTCCAAACATCCACTACAATATACATCGTATGTACAGTAATGGTCTCTTGGGCATACATATAACTAACAGGCATGGCACAGGATACTGATTAAATTCACTAGATGATACATTCTAAGTAGTTTGTTCGATTTGGAGTTCATTTGTGAACTGGGTCCCATCAGATATCTAGACAAATTCTAAGACATGTATTGCTCATTTCGGGGGATAGTCTTTCTCCGTGAAGTTAAGATATAGAGAGAGATAAAGATAGAAACACTGGAGCGAATCCACTCACTGAGGCTGTTTCTCGAACACAATAGTTTCATAAATGAGCTTTGCGAGACTGATTAATAGAGAAGTTGGGCGTTCGGTATCACACAGGCTGTGAGTATGCGACACCGCAATAATTAGCCTTAAGTGCAAATGGGAGATTGTTGGCTATAGTTGTTAGTGTATATGCCCTAGAGGCCATTACTGTATCATACTAGTTTGTATATTACTTAATGGATGCTTGGGATATTCACCTTGTATATACAATCTTGCTCAAAATAGTAGTATGCTACTTGGTTTGTTTCTACTTCAATGTGTACTTGTGTTTATTTCAGTATATCACTTATACGCATTAGTGGAGCCCTTAGGATCTTTGCTTGATTACCAGCGTTGTGATGGCAGTCACACTAGTGGGGGCTGGGTAATCTATAAGCACATCCTTATTCAGGTCCCTGGTCGCAGGACTATCGAGACAGGGCATCGATACTCCGGAGTAGACCAGCGCATGCGCTTCTCATCCCAGTGTGGGAGACGGTCTGTCCCACAGCCGTCAGTACGTCGTACTTGAGATAGTATGCGGGTGCTCGTTAGGTTACGGGTACACTGGACAGGACTCGTAGGGAACTGACTAGTTGGTATTATACCTATCGTCAGTTATCAGTTCCCAGGTGACATGAGTACAGCTTAGTCCGCTGACTTGACACTGTCACTTCGCCTCGGGTGTGTTCCCACTGTACTTTGATCACTACCCTACCACGGCTCAAAGGAGTCGTGCAAACAGGTGGTGGTTGGGTGCAGTCCCGAAGCACTTGGAGGCAGTGACGGTTAGACAGGATTCGTCTCTCCCGGTATTGGGGGTTGACATCGCGCTGTGTCTAGGAGAGCCATTACACGAGTAGTCCCTGGCCAGGGCAAACGAGATATACTGGTAGGTTTCCAGTGTTATCTCAGGGTGTATTGGGCTTCACTCCGGCACGACTTGTACCGCTATTAGGGGACTGACGTTTACCGCCCCCTAGGCCCGCCATGCGATGTATCAGACGAACAGACCGGACTGTACGGAGAATGTCACACTCAGGCTCAGTAGGAGTTCAGATGGGTTTCGCCTCGTCGGTCTTCTTGTCGGCATTACCTGGGGACCATTACGCACAGCTAGTGCCGCTTGCGGTCTGTGGTTAAACCCACTGCCAGCGTAGTGTCGAGTCTTTAGAGTCCCACACAGAAAGCTTTTCGCCTTTAGGCAAAAGAGTAGAGGTCGCATGGTATTGCGACAGGTCGCATGGTTTTGCGACAGGGTTCGGTCACATCCGTGCACTTGTGCACGTACAGTGTCCGGACAGTTTACACTAGCGGGCTTTGGTTTAAGCCAGATCCTAGTGTACCTTATGGGATTGGATTTATCCAGTTTGCATTCGTGTTCCTCGGAACGCGGATGCGGGTGTGTATGCACAGTTGACAGGGAGGCAGAGGCAGTGGATTCTCATTAGGGTTGTTGACAGTTGACCGTTGACTTTTGACTTTTTGCTCAACCCTAATGAGAATATGATTTGTGATTAACTATTATATTAATTAAGTATTATGGTGATATGGTTGTTGACTTGTTGACTTTTGTTGACTTGTTGACTTTGGTGACTTGTTGACTTTTGTTGACTTGTTGACCGGTTGACTAGGCTTGACTAGTTGACCATCATGATGACCATGGTTATCATTTCATGCCAAAGACTTTTTTCTTGCTTGCTTTTTTGAGTAAAATGAGTGCATGATATGATAACCTTATGGTTGCTTCTAACCATCACCAAAAGACTTTTTTGATATGATGAGTTATGATCACTTTGGATTATGAGAGGGTGAAAGGAAAAAGAGAGCCTCATTCTTTCTTGCTCATTCTCTCTCTTGTTCTTGAGCTCTCCCCTTGCTCTCACCCTCAACCTCTTGCTCCCTCTCTTGATCTATGGTTCTCTTGTCTCATGAGTTGAGAATCAAGAACCATAGATAAAATCCCATTCTATTTCCTCTCTACTCATTCTAGTTCACTAGGTTTAGCAAACCAAGTGAACTAGTTTCTTCAAAGACCGAAGAAGGAGCTAAAGGTTGGAGCTTTCAAGTGGATCTATCTTCGGCGTACGGAGACGACGAGAAGGAGCCATCGGACCACCACCAGAGCTTGAAGACGAAGGAGTTCAAGACAAGCTAGGTATAACCATCTCTATCCGAGTAGCTAAATATCTTTAGCTTAGTATGCTAGTTTTAGTTTAGGTAAAGATCCCGACCTAGCTTAGTCCATGTTGCCTCTTGCGTTAAAATTTTGATTTTATACCGTTTCCGCCTCCCCGTAAGAACCGGGGGTCGCAACGTGGACCTACAGTGGTATCAGAGCCTAACTAAACTTAAACTAGCTTGGTAGTGAAGTGTAACGAAGTTCGGAACCGGAAAAATCCAAAAATCAAACTTTACAAAATCTGAGTTTCTGTTGAAATTTTTTCTGGTCAAAATGAAAAACTTTATACTCCTAAATTCGGGTCAGGGTTTTGTGTGAACACCCAAGAAAAACGATACAGTGATTCGCCTAAAGTGCCGCGCTTCCGCCGCGTGATCCTTCTTAGCCGCCGCGGAACCGCCGCGACTTGGTGTCTTCTCTGCATCGTTTTTCGTGCAGTGTGTTTGTGTGTTGGTTTTGGGATTTTTAAAATATATTATATGTGCCCAGATTTTCCAGAAAAGAAATTTCCTTTTGGGGTCCTATAATTCCGTATTTTTTTCCGAACTTCACTGCACTTTGACTATGATGGTTATATCTGTGATGCTTGCATGTATTGAACGTCGGCTAATCGCTATAAGTCGATTAGTCGGGGTTATACATGATCTGTAATGTGCTGGAATGTGTATATGAATGTGTTGGACTGTCGCGGGTGAATAGCCGGGGTGGATGTGAGATGAGCTTTTGTTTTTCTTTCATTCATTGTAAATGTAAATTGATGTAATAATTATTATTTGTTTGACCGCACAACCGGGTCGGGGTTGTAGCCGTCATTGTATAATTCTTTTTACTGTTTTTGCTCCTAGGATAGACCCATGGAGGGGTGCACAAACTACCGAGTACTTGGCGGGTAGTTTGCCGCACCCGTAGGGGTCTTGGGTGGGGTATTTGGCTATTCACCGCGACCGTGTTATCCGCTTTTCGTTTCAGGCTCGAAAGGATTGCGGATTGCTAGTATATCCAATGCATTCATCTGTGATCTGTAATGTCTATCATTGCTTACTATTTAGGCGTTGCTTATGTTTTACAGACGCGCTAGCCCAGCCCCCGCTCTGTCGTTAGTTAAGTAACCTAACGGGTAATGACGGGGCCCCGTGGCGAATGCGAATGGCATAAGCGTACGTCATATTTTGGTTGTTTTCTGCAATGGTAGGATTAATTGATGGGACGCATTAAAAGAACTAATGCAAGAATATCACGCATTAAAAGAACTAATGCAAGATAATAAACCAAGTTAAAGTCGTTGGAACACTTTCGAAAAACCACTCGGTTCTTTTCAAAACAACTTTTAAATACGGAGCTTGAGCCACTCCTTTTAAAAGCTATCTCGTTCCATCGACCAAATCAAGTTCACTACGTTCACGGTTTTGCCAAAACCATCCGTAGCCCTCCGTCGTTTCACATGAATAGTCAATAGTATTCAAGCTGTGTTTGTTGGCCAAAGTCAAGGCACAGTGATTGGTAGCTATTGGGTATTCATGTGCAGCATAGATAGATGCGTTGGTTTGGAACAGTCGTACTGCCTTGTTGGCCAAAGTCAAGGGTAGGTGCGGGTGGATTCAAACTAACCTGGAGAACGACGGGCAGAACTTGACATGTGACTTATAATTTGTTGGCCAAAGTCAAGGTCATAAGAGCATGGGGCAAAAATCCACATCGGGAGTTTCATAAGTACTGAAACTTGCTAGATTTGCATACCATTTGGAGTGTGATGATTCTGGTAGGATTCCTTCAGTTTCGTCACGCGATGATATTTGGATCCCGATCCTACTGTGAGTATATGCTACTCCTCGGGAAATTTCTCACTTAACGATCAATGCTATAAACCTAGTAGGTGCCTAGAAAGGTGTTAGCGGGGCTACGCCCCCAGGGAAAAGAGGTTCTCTAATTAAGGAACTTCGCGAAAGCGTTGGAAAACCTCCCTCGAAGTACCGACACCGGCCTGGCTGAACGGTTAAGCAAGTATTGTACGGTGGGATTGATCCTGACTAATTCTTCCTTTATGGTTTGAGGAGGGATTCGAGAAACAGTGGGAGCCATCCTGTTTAGACAAACTAAAAACCACTCTAAACTTGCAAGAGCATCATGCTGAGTGTTTCTTCTTCTCTCTCCTAATTGCAGCGACCAATCAACATGACTGGACTTAAGTTACTCCTAGATAAAAACAAACTGACAGGGCCAAACTACAAAGATTGGCTCAGGAATGTCACGATAGCAATCACTTATGACAAGCTGGGGTATCTTCTTACCACCAAAGCTCCCCCTGTCCCTGGTCCAACTTCCAGCGTCGCGGATAAGGAAATCCGTAAGACTTGGGAGATTGATAGCGCGAAGGCCAAATGCCTCCTGCTTGCCTCGATGGACAACGAACATCAGAGGAGGCATGAGAATATGGACATGGAGTCCATATTGCTCCATACAAAAGAACTGTATGGAGAGCAATCACGTATCGCAAGATACGAAGCGTCGAAAAAGTTGTTTTCGACAAGAATGGCCGTCGGATCATCAGTAGCCGAGCATGTGCTAAAGATGATCGGCTTCATTGAGGAGCTCGCTGACCTAGGGATCACATTGGAGAGTGAGCTATATACGGATATAGTTCTCCAGTCCCTTCCTTCCACTTACGCCCAGTTTATACTGAACTTCAACCTACAAGAAAAAGAGGTTGAACTATCAGAGCTCCTCAACATGCTGAGGAGCGCAGAGGGCACCCTACAGAAAGGTAGGGAAACATCCACTTTGTTTGTAGGAGGATCATCTTCTTCTAGGTCCAAGGCGAAAGCCAAGGGAAAGAAGAAGAAGGCCCCCGCCAAACCAAGGGGCGGTGTTGGTAAAGTGGATACGAAGGGAAAAGGCAAAGCAACAAAGATAGCGGGGAAGCTTGTGGATAAGGAAGAATGCTTCTATTGTCATAAGAAAGGACACTGGAAGAATGATTGCAGGGCCTGGAAGGCCAGAACACAGGAATTGAAGCAGGTTGCAGCTTCAGCTTCAGGTGTGTATGTTATTGAAAATTGTCTTTCAATAAACTCTACTTCCTGGGTATTGGATACCGGATCAGGATCTCATATCTGTAATTCTTTGCAGGCGTTGAGAAACCGTAGGGTTTTGAAGGCAGGTGACATGACCCTCAAAGTTGCGAACGGAGCTAGCATGGATGCTAAAGCCGTGGGGGACTATCACCTGGGAATGTCAGATGGACATGTTTTGGTTTTGCGTAATTGCTTTTTTGTACCCAACGCAACTTGTAATATCATTTCTGTATCTTTAGTTTCTAAAGAAGGTTATGAATTTGCGTTTGTAAGTAATGTTGTAAACATTCACCTTAATCAAGTTTTGATTGGGTCAGGTACATTGAGTAATGGTATATACGTGTTAAACCAACCACAGATTTTCAACGTCCAGAATACACACAAAAGAAAGTCTCCAGAAATAAATCAGACTTTCTTATGGCATTGTAGATTGGGTCACATCAATGAGAGAAGGTTGACTAAGTTGCATACAGAAGGATATTTGAATGCGTTCGAATATCAATCGTATGCCACTTGTCAATCTTGTCTCAAAGGAAAGATGACAAAGACTCCATTTACTGGACAAGGAGTAAGAGCGAGCGAGCTCTTGGGACTCGTACATAGTGACGTGTGCGGTCCAATGTCTACACATGCCCGAAGCGGACATTCTTACTTCATTACTTTTACGGATGACTTCTCAAGGTACGGTTATGTCTTCTTAATGAAACATAAGTCCGAGGCCTTTGGAAAATTCCAGGAGTATAAGAATGAAGTAGAGAAACAGACCGGCAAAAGTATTAAGATTCTAAGATCGGATCGAGGTGGAGAATACTTAAGTGCCGAGTTCCTGGACTATTTAAAAGAGAACGGAATTCTCTCTCAGCTTACTCCTCCATACACCCCGCAACATAACGGTGTATCGGAGAGACGGAACCGCACCCTATTGGATATGGTGCGGTCCATGATGGGTAATGCTGAGTTACCGCGATCATTCTGGGGGTATGCGCTAGAATCAGCAGCGTACCTTTTGAACCGAGTTCCGACTAAGACTGTGCCTTCCACACCATATGAAATGTGGTGTGGGAAGAGACCCTATCTTAAGCACATTAAGACATGGGGATGTCCGGCTTTTGTCAAAAAGCAGCATGCGGACAAGCTCGAGGCACGCTCAGTACAGTGCAAGTTTGTGGGGTATCCAAAGAACTCAAAAGGATATTTCTTCTACTGTGAAGAGGAACAAAAAGTTCTTGTTTCTCGTCATGCCTACTTCTTGGAAACTGAGTTTTTGGAAAACCAGATAAGTGGGAGCACAGTAGAACTGGAAGAAATTCCAGAACCACGGACTGTTACTGAAAGTTTAGTGGAACCAGAAGGTTCGGAAGAACAGGACATTCCTACGCCGCTCCGCAGAAGTAGTAGGCAGTCTCATCCGCCTGAGAGATACTACGGTTTTCTCATAGACGGGGATAGAGAGGATTGCATCATAGATTATGATGAGCCTACTAGCTTCCAGCAGGCCGTTCAGAGCGTTGACTCAGTGAAATGGCTGGATGCAATGCGGACCGAAATGGAGTCCATGTACACCAACAAGGTATGGACGTTGGACATTGCTCCAGACGGGGTAAAACCCGTAGGATGCAAGTGGATCTTCAAAAGGAAGATTGGTGTAGATGGACAGGTTGAGACCTATAAAGCTAGGCTGGTAGCAAAGGGTTTTCGTCAAAGACCTGGCTTGGACTACGACGAAACCTTTTCTCCAGTAGCCATGCTGAAATCCATTCGGATCCTTCTTGCCATTGCTGCCTTCCACGATTATGAGATCTGGCAAATGGACGTAAAGACAGCTTTTCTAAATGGAAATTTAGAGGAGTGTGTCTATATGGACCAGCCAGAGGGTTTCATTCAGAGTGGGAGCAGCGGAAAGGTGTGCAAGTTGCTTAAGTCCATCTATGGACTAAAGCAGGCTTCGCGGAGTTGGAACATCTGCTTTGATGAGACGGTCAAAGAATTTGGCTTTATCAAAAATCCAGATGAACCATGCATCTATAGTAGATTTGTAGCGAGAACTGTAGTATTCCTCGTTTTATACGTGGATGACATTCTCTTAATAGGAAATGACATTCCTATGCTACAATCTGTCAAGGGGTTCTTGTCACACAGGTTCTCCATGAAAGACCTGGGTGATGCCTCGTACATTCTGGGTATCCGGATCTACCGTGACAGATCCAAGAGGATATTAGGACTTTCACAGTCCAGGTACATCGACACCATACTGAAGAGATTCAGTATGGAAGATTCCAAGCGCGGTAACCTACCGGCTTGTCACGGGATCACCCTCTCTAAAGAGATGTCTCCCAAGACTGATTTGGAGAGGGATCGCATGTCTATTATACCCTACGCTTCTGCGGTAGGCTCTATAATGTATGCGATGTTGTGTACCAGACCGGATGTAGCTTATGCACTGAGTGTGGTAAGCCGGTATCAGTCAAACCCTGGGGAGAAACACTGGATAGCGGTAAAGAACATTCTCAAGTACCTGAGAAGGACTAAGGAGATGTTCTTGGTGTATGGCGGAAAAGACCTCCAGATCGAGGCCTTTGCTGACTCCAGCTTCCAGAGTGACAAGGATGATTCCAAGTCCATGTCGGGTTTTGTCTTTACCCTCAATGGAGGGGCGGTGTGTTGGAAGAGTTCCAAACAAGAAACCGTTGCAGACTCGACGATGGAAGCGGAATACATCGCTGCATCTGATGCCGCAAAAGAAGCTGTCTGGATGAGGAAGTTCTTGAAAGAACTTTATGTGGTTCCGTCCATTGTTGATCCAATACCTCTGTATTGCGACAACAACGGGGCTATAGCTTTAGCGAAGGAACCCAGGTCCCATCAGAGATCCAGGCACATCTTGAGGCGGTATCACCTGATCAGGGAGATCGTGGATCGCCAGGAGATCGAGGTTCGGAGAGTCGCTTCAGAAGATAACACTGCAGATCCATTCACCAAGGCCTTGCCCCAGACTCAGTTCGAGCGGCTGATCGAGATGATAGGTCTTCGATACGCCAGTACATGGCCTTAGTGCAAGTGGGAGATTGTTAGTGTATATGCCCTAGAGGCCATTACTGTATCATACTAGTTTGTATATTACTTAATGGATGCTTGGGATATTCACCTTGTATATACAATCTTGCTCAAAATAGTAGTATGCTACTTGGTTTGTTTCTACTTCAATGTGTACTTGTGTTTATTTCAGTATATCACTTATACGCATTAGTGGAGCCCTTAGGATCTTTGCTTGATTACCAGCGTTGTGATGGCAGTCACACTAGTGGGGGCTGGGTAATCTATAAGCACATCCTTATTCAGGTCCCTGGTCGCAGGACTATCGAGACAGGGCATCGATACTCCGGAGTAGACCAGCGCATGCGCTTCTCATCCCAGTGTGGGAGACGGTCTGTCCCACAGCCGTCAGTACGTCGTACTTGAGATAGTATGCGGGTGCTCGTTAGGTTACGGGTACACTGGACAGGACTCGTAGGGAACTGACTAGTTGGTATTATACCTATCGTCAGTTATCAGTTCCCAGGTGACATGAGTACAGCTTAGTCCGCTGACTTAACACTGTCACTTCGCCTCGGGTGTGTTCCCACTGTACTTTGATCACTACCCTACCACGGCTCAAAGGAGTCGTGCAAACAGGTGGTGGTTGGGTGCAGTCCCGAAGCACTTGGAGGCAGTGACGGTTAGACAGGATTCGTCTCTCCCGGTATTGGGGGTTGACATCGCGCTGTGTCTAGGAGAGCCATTACACGAGTAGTCCCTGGCCAGGGCAAACGAGATATACTGGTAGGTTTCCAGTGTTATCTCAGGGTGTATTGGGCTTCACTCCGGCACGACTTGTACCGCTATTAGGGGACTGACGTTTACCGCCCCCTAGGCCCGCCATGCGATGTATCAGACGAACAGACCGGACTGTACGGAGAATGTCACACTCAGGCTCAGTAGGAGTTCAGATGGGTTTCGCCTCGTCGGTCTTCTTGTCGGCATTACCTGGGGACCATTACGCACAGCTAGTGCCGCTTGCGGTCTGTGGTTAAACCCACTGCCAGCGTAGTGTCGAGTCTTTAGAGTCCCACACAGAAAGCTTTTCGCCTTTAGGCAAAAGAGTAGAGGTCGCATGGTATTGCGACAGGTCGCATGGTTTTGCGACAGGGTTCGGTCACATCCGTGCACTTGTGCACGTACAGTGTCCGGACAGTTTACACTAGCGGGCTTTGGTTTAAGCCAGATCCTAGTGTACCTTATGGGATTGGATTTATCCAGTTTGCATTCGTGTTCCTCGGAACGCGGATGCGGGTGTGTATGCACAGTTGACAGGGAGGCAGAGGCAGTGGATTCTCATTAGGGTTGTTGACAGTTGACCGTTGACTTTTGACTTTTTGCTCAACCCTAATGAGAATATGATTTGTGATTAACTATTATATTAATTAAGTATTATGGTGATATGGTTGTTGACTTGTTGACTTTTGTTGACTTGTTGACTTTGGTGACTTGTTGACTTTTGTTGACTTGTTGACCGGTTGACTAGGCTTGACTAGTTGACCATCATGATGACCATGGTTATCATTTCATGCCAAAGACTTTTTTCTTGCTTGCTTTTTTGAGTAAAATGAGTGCATGATATGATAACCTTATGGTTGCTTCTAACCATCACCAAAAGACTTTTTTGATATGATGAGTTATGATCACTTTGGATTATGAGAGGGTGAAAGGAAAAAGAGAGCCTCATTCTTTCTTGCTCATTCTCTCTCTTGTTCTTGAGCTCTCCCCTTGCTCTCACCCTCAACCTCTTGCTCCCTCTCTTGATCTATGGTTCTCTTGTCTCATGAGTTGAGAATCAAGAACCATAGATAAAATCCCATTCTATTTCCTCTCTACTCATTCTAGTTCACTAGGTTTAGCAAACCAAGTGAACTAGTTTCTTCAAAGACCGAAGAAGGAGCTAAAGGTTGGAGCTTTCAAGTGGATCTATCTTCGGCGTACGGAGACGACGAGAAGGAGCCATCGGACCACCACCGGAGCTTGAAGACGAAGGAGTTCAAGACAAGCTAGGTATAACCATCTCTATCCGAGTAGCTAAATATCTTTAGCTTAGTATGCTAGTTTTAGTTTAGGTAAAGATCCCGACCTAGCTTAGTCCATGTTGCCTCTTGCGTTAAAATTTTGATTTTATACCGTTTCCGCCTCCCCGTAAGAACCGGGGGTCGCAACGTGGACCTACAATAGTGCCCTCAAGGCAGTTATTGTAATCATAGGCAGGTGATTATGATGATTGAAGGAGGATCTATACGGGTAGAACGGTGTTACTCAAAATGATAGTATGATATCTGGTTTGTCTTTATCATCATGTACATGTATAATATGGTATTACAGATCACTATTACATGTTGATAGAGCCCATAGGATTCTTGCTTGACTACCAACATTATGATGGCGATCATATATGTGGGAGCTGTGTGGTCTATATGCATATCCTTAAATGTTCCTAGTCGTGGGAGTATCGAGATTGGGCATTGCTACTCCAGAGTAGACTAGTGTATACTTATCGAGATCCCGATGAAGGGCGATGGCCGGTCTTACAATCCATTGGTGTCTATTGGTCACCTAAGATAGTATACAGATGCTCATTAGGTTATGATTACACTGGACGGACTCGCCGGGAACATGCTAGTTGGTATTATACCTATTGTCAGATAGCAGTTCCCAGGTGACATGTGTATAGATTAGTCTATCGACCTGAGATCTTCATTTATCTCGTGTGAGTTCCCACTGTACTTTGATTACTACCCTACCACTGCTCAAAGGAGTCATGCAAACAGGTTTTAGTTGGGTACAGTCCCGAGCCACATGGAGGCAGTGAGCGGATCGTCGGGGATTCGTCTCTCCCGGTATTGGGGGTTGATGTCGCGTAGTGCACGGGTGGCCATCACCAGAAATCCTTGGCCAAGGTGGTCGAGAATTACTGATTTGAATCAGTAGTTTCTCAGTTGGTGATGGGCTTCATACCGACACGAAATGTCGCGTTATTAGAGGTCTGACATTATCCACCCCCTAGACTCGATATGCGATACTCTTAAACGAACAGACCAGACTGTAGGGATATTGTCACGAATAGGCTCAGTAGGGGTTCGGATGAGTTTGCTTGTCGGTCTTCCTTTTGCTCAATACCTGAATAGCTGTTATATACAGCTAGTGCCGCTGACATGCTTGTGGCTAAATCCACTGCCAGCGTATTGACGGGTCTTTAGAGTCCCACACAGAGGGTTTTCCTGCTTCTGGCGAAATGATATAGAGGTTGTATGGTTTTATGGCAGGGTTCGATCATATACATGCACTTGTGCACGTATCATGATTCAGACGGACAATACTAGTGCGCTTTGGTTTAAGCCGGATTCTAGTATTATATTATTGGATTATTTTCATCTCATTGTATTCGTATTTTGTCGGAATACGGATACGGGTATGTATATACGGATAAGGGGTATTCTTGTAATTCATTACAAGGTGCTTCTATAAGATGCCACCTCATTTTTGTTTATAACCATTTTGATAAATGGTTAATGAGGTGGAGGATGATGTGTGTATTGGCTTTAAATGAAGCATGGGTTTATGGTGACTCATTGGGTGACTCATGGTGCATTATTCTAGCATGCTTGATTTATTCTAGTGTTGTGAGATATTTTCTTTAGTTGAGCTTTTCATTTTTGTTCACAACACTTAGCCATTCTTTCTTGAGTTGCTTCACACTCTCATCCTCAAGCTTCTTCTTCTACCTCCACCCTTCAAGTCTCATGTGTTGAGAAACCTAGGATGTTTATAGACAAATCAATCCATCATTAGACTCTACATCTTCTAGGCTATCTAGTTTAGCGAATTGAGTACCCTAGTTGCCTCGGCTATAAGGTAGGAGCTCGGAATACAAATTCTCAGGTGGATCATCTTCGATGGAGGGAGACCGGAGATCAAGCTTGATCATGGTGGCCTCTAGGAGCTTGGGAAGATGGTTAAAGACCAAAGGACACGGATCATTCGATTTAACCTTTCTAAACTCCTCTATATGTTTGCTAGCTTAGGGTTAATGGTCGATCCGCATCGGGTTGTTCTAGCGCCAGTTTGTAAAATTTTTGTTCCGCAATCGGCTACGATTTGATGGTCAGGGCGCTGGCATAACCCAACAGGTGAGGCATGGAGAAAGAATGGTGATAGAAATGGCTTTATATTTGTTTATTGCATTTGTATGCACTATTCATGCATGGTTGCTATTTTCTATTTGGAAAAATACTTTGGAAAAAACCATGCTAGCCATTTTCATTTTGAGTTAGTTTTTTCATTTCACCATTTCTTTTCTCTTTCCTTTCTTTTAGCTCCTACTTCTTCTTCTTCTCACTTACACTCTCATGAGTTGAGAATCAAAATGAGAAAGAGGTAGAATAATACTTTAACACTTCACAACATTCCTAAGCACTCTAGATTAGCAACCTAGGGTCTTTAGTTGCTCCACTTAATTGTTTGTGTGGAGCTTGAGCCTTGAACCAAATCTCTCGGGTGGATCATCTTCGACAAAGGGAAGACCGGCCTACAAGCTCAATCCCGCCGCCTTAAGGAGCTAAAGAAGAGGATTTGAAGACCCGAAAGACTCGATCTCTTTGGTATAATCTTTTTTATAGTAGCTAAAACTATTTCTAGTTTTCTTGTTTAAGTGTTTGGTTAAGATTCTAAGGTTTAAAGTTTCTAGTGCCTCTCGAATTTTTGTTTTTCATTCCTCAAAGGCTACAGTTGTAGTGGCACGGGCGCTAGGAACTTCATCAATTTACCTAATATCCAACAGCTAGTGGATGAGTCTTATACACATTGTCCCTAAGAAGTCGGGCATTACTAATGAGACGAACAAGTTAATTCTGACTCGCACCCAAACCGAGTGGTGAGTGTGTATTGATTACCAGAAACTCAACGCTGCGACGTGGAAGGATCCCTTCCTACTTCCTTTCATTGACCTAATGCTTGAAAGATTAGCTAGGCATGAGTATTACTGTTTTTTGGATGAATACTCAGGGTACAACCAAGTTCCCATCGCCGAAAAAGATCAGAACAAGATCACTTTCACTTTTCCCTTCGGCACGTTTGCATATAGACGCATGCCCTTTGGATAATGCAATCCCTCGCTACGTTCCAGCGATGTATGATGGGGATATTCTCCGACATAGTTGAGAATTTCCTGAAGATTTTTATAGACGATTTCTCCATCTTTGGAGATTCTTTTGAAGAGTGCTTGCAACACCTTGACGTTGTCCTTACTCGATGTAAGGAAAAGAATCTAATTTTGAACTGGGAGAAATGCCACTTCATGGTTCATGAAGGAATTGTCGTAGGACACATCATTTTACGAAGTGGTATTAAGGTTGATAAGGAAAAAATCGACGTCATCTCTAACTTACCTCCGCCCACTTGAGCCAAAGACATCCGTTCCTTCCTTGGCTATACCGGTTTCTATAAACGTTTTCTATAAACGGTTTCTCAAGGACTTTAGCAAAATTGCTAGGCCCTTGACTTTTCTTTTGGCCAAGGATACTACATTTCATTTCAATTCGGAATGTTTGGCCTCTTTCGAATCTTTGAAATGTTCTCTCACCACGGCTCCCGTTCAGTCATCCCTCGACTGTAATCATCCATTTGAAATTATGTGTGATCCTTCTGACTTTGTTAAAGGTGCTGCGGTCTTAGGACAACACATCGATAAGACGCCACACTTAATTTACTATGTGAGTTGAACACTGAATGATGCTCAAATGAATTATAAAACAACTGTGAAAGAATTTTTTGCTGTTGTATTTGCCCCAGAAAAATTCAGGCCTTATCTCATCGGCTCCCCGGTCGTTGTCTACACTTATCATTCAGCCCTAAGGCATCTTTCGCCAAAAAGGATGCTAAATCCCGGCTAATACGTTGGATGCTCTTACTCAAAGAATTTGACCTTATCATTAAGGACAAGAGTGGATGTAAAAATGTAGTAGCCGATCATCTTTCTCGACCTCCTTCTGGGCCAATGCTTTCCATGCCGATTAATGAAACCTTTCCCGATGAACATCTTGTGACATTATCTTGCAAACCATGGTTCATAGATATTGTGAACTACTTAGCTACAGGACTTGTACCCAACGATTGGTCAAGTCAGGACAAGCACCGAAATCTATCCCAAGTAAAATAATTTTACTGGACGAACCTTATCTGTTTAAGTGTTGTCCTGACCAAGTCATTCATTGGTGTGTCCCAAACAATGAGCTCCAGAGTGTTCTGTCCTTCTGCCATAATCGAGCATGTGGCGGACACTTCGATCCTAAGAAAACTGCAGAAAAAGTCTTACAATGCGGCTTTTACTGGTCGACGCTATTCAAGGTTACACATGAATATTGCAAGACTTGTTCCTGGTGTCAACATTTAGGTTGAATTTTTGAGAGAAATGAAATCCCGCTCCAACCAATCTTGGTTGTTGAGATTTTCGATGTGTGGGTTATAGACTTCATGGGCCCGTTCCCCAATTCTTTTGGAAACCTGTATATTCTGTTAGTTATTGATTATGTCTCGAAATAGGTCGAGACTATCCCAAGCCGAACTAACAGCAACAAGTTTGTCGTTAAGTTCCTTAAAGAGAACATCTTTTCCCGGTTTGGGCACCCTCACGCGATCATAAGCGACAACGGGACACATTTCTACAATTGGTCTTTTGAGGCCTTGATGCGGAAATACTCAATCAACCATAAGCTATCAATGCCCTACCATCTCCAAATATGCGGACAAGCTGAGATTTCAAATAGACAAATCAAGCATATATTGAAGAAAACGATTCCCAAAAGCCGTAAAGATTGGTCCTATAAGCTAACGGATGATCTCTGGGCATTTCGGGCAACTTATCACCGACCTTAGGATATCTCCATATAAGCTTGTGTTTGGAAAAGCTTGTCACCTTCCTGTCAAGATTTAGTATTGAGCTATATAGGAAATTAAGGAGCTGTACTTTGACCTTGACCAAGCGGGCAGCCATCGAAAGCTATAACTGAATGAATTAAATAAGCTTCGGGATGAAGCGTACGATAACGCGGTCATCATAAAGAACCGAACGAAGATGTTTCGCGATAAACACCTTGTGCGCAAAACGTTCACACCGGGACAACAAGTCCTTCTGTACGATAGTCGACTTCATCTTCACCCTGGTGAACTACAATCTCACTGGACTTGAGCATTCTTGGTGCAGTGTGTCTACCCACATGATGCGGTGGACTTAGAGAATCCTAAAGACGGTTCACTTTTCAAAGTGAACGGACATCGGTTGAAGCCGTTCTTCTCCACCGAACCATCGAAGAAGCTCCGTTGTTACATGATCCGGTTTATCACGATTGATCTTCCTCCATCTACCTTACACACTTCATTTTTCCAACCATAAACAGTGGGGACACTGTTTCAAATAAGTGTGGAGGGATGTATGTATATACTGTATTTTGTGTGCTTGTGTAAATACCTCTTTTGCATGAATATTCTTGCCTAGTGAATATTCATTTTTCTTTCGGAAAAAAATATAAAAGAAGAAGAAGAAGAAAAGGAGAGGAAATAAAAGAGAAAAGAAAACAATTGTGAAAATTAGTAATTTTTTTGCAAATAACAAGTTTGGGGTGTTTGTGCAGAAGTGCAAAACATTTTACAATTTTTGACCCCCTACTTTAAAAACTCTTTTCCTCTATCATATGCCCTTTTCTTCTAACTCGAGCCACCCCAAAATTTCCCCAAACTTAAAACCCTAGCCACCTCAAAAAAATTCATCCCCGATCTCACCAAGCCGCCGCCACTATTGACTCTGCCGCTCTTCCGCCACGAGATCGCCACTTCACCTCCTGATTTTTTCAGGGGAGATTTGTTTTCTCTCATCTGTTTGGTAACTTCATATTTGAAAAATTGTGCGTTTATGGCTCTAAAATTTGGACCCCAGAGAAATTTCGCATCCATCTTTAATCACAAGTTTTACAATAGCTATTTCGACAATGAAATTCGAAATCACGGATAGACTTATTTGTTGTACAATCATTCGGATGCATACGCGATTCCGATTCTCATTGAGAGATTTTATGATGGCATTAAGGATGGATGTTTACAAAATTTAGGGCGCATCCGGTTGCAATGGGGGAATCTGGTGATAGAGATTGATGGGGATATGATTTACGAAGTTACCCTAATCTCCCGCATACCCGCACATAACCAACCCCTTCTAATCGATGACTATGTACCGTTTATGGGTGAGAATTGTAGTAGGGAGACTAGGATGGGGATTAAGGTTCCTCGATGTACGCGAACATGCTCATCGTGTGCCATTGGGAACAGAACAACATTTTTGGGAGTTCTCATAATACCACTTTTTTACACCGTCCTTGCATATTGTTCATATGTTAATGACTAGAAACCCATTGTACGACATGTGCATGGTGTTATTACATACGATTAGCTTGGACAAAGGAGCAATCATGTATCCTTGCCCTACACTAGTGACACAACTGTGTCGCTATTTTCTTCTCGCAGATGAGTTCACTTCCTACCTGCAAGCATGTGCACTCACCCTACCCTTAGTTGAAGGTGTGTCCGCAACCTACCGCAATATTCACACACTTTGGTAGTGCACTAAGCCTACCCAAATGGAGGATGTTGTAACGGAGTCCTCTTCTGAAAGCAATGTCGTCGATGAAGAAGATATGACACCCGTGGCTCAAGCAAGCTTGTTGCGGAGAGCACATAAGGGAATGAAGAAAATGATAAGAAGATTGAGACCGCGCAGAGGCGCAATGAGGAAAGGATAGCTGGGATGGATCGCAATATTGAGACCATCTTAGCGAGGGGATAGGGGGTAGTTCGAGTGGGCAGGTAGTTTGAGGAGACAGCGGCAGGAGTGAGGGCACTGCTGCAAATAAGTTTGGGGGGTAAGTTTTGTAAATAGTTATCAATGCATCATATATATATATATATTCTCTTTCTTTGTATGTTCAATTCCCGCATTGCGTCATGTTTAATTTCTACACTGCATTGATATGAAAAATCCAAAAAAAATGCAAAACCTTAAAACCCGGAAAAATTTGAATTTTTTTCCATAACATAAAAACATTATCATCCAGTTAGCTAGTGAGGAAGATTTAGACTCAAAATCTGACGGTTAGGTTAATAGGTTAAAAATAACTAAATCTTAGGTTTAGAAATAGAAAACCCAAAAGATAACCCTCCATGAGTCTAACCATAGAAAATATACGTCTTTGCACCTCACTACTCACATTGTTAGTCTTGAGAATTAGATGAGGAGTTTGAAATGCCTGAAAAAAATATAGAAATATCTTCTTGAGATCAAGTTAGTTTGTTTAGAAGTGAGTAATCTTGAGTATGATTCATGAGTGGGGTTTAGATGAAGGGACGGTATTGAAGTCTTTAATAGAGGTTAATTCTGAAACATAATCCATCTTGAGCTTAGTTGGAGCGACTACACCTTATGTACACAAACACATCTTAAATTTTGGGATGAAAAGAATAACTTGAAATGTCTCCATTGGTTTTCATGCATAAAAGGACAAGTCCTTGTTTTGTGTCCTTGGTAACTTAGGTAATTAAGTCTTAAGGGTGTCTCTACACCTGATGCCCTAAAACCATCTGGCTTGGAAGTTACTGACCCAAAGCCCGCTAAGAAACCAAGAAATCCTAAGAAAACAAGCCAAGCAAGTATTCTCTCCGAGTTAAAAGTCATCACGGTTCTTTATGGGAGAATAATCTTGGTTAAGGACGAGTATCGAGAAAAAAATAGAGAAAAAATAAAAGGGAATAACGGAGATATGAAGGTTAAAAATTGACGTAACAAGATGAAAGAGACTATTACACTGACATGAAGGTGTGTATAAAAAAGACGGATAAAAGGTGGAGTAAAAATTAAGACTTGATCCTTTGTTAGAGATGATATAAATCCTAGATTCGAGACCAAGCTGTAAGATGTAATCTCAAGAGAACTTAAGACCTTACAGACTGACAAGATACTTTTGAATCTTTAAAGAAGGCATGAGGGCTTTAATCGAAGTTTTTAAGACAAAACGATGCTATCCCACGAGCACGTAAAGACGTGTAGGATCTTAAGTTGAATAAAAGTGAGGAGTTAAAAATAGGGTTGGATATTTCTAACTTAGAGTGATAGAGTTTCTAGTCTAGATGCTAAACCTTAAGATTAGAGTCGACGTCTAACTTGCAAAACTAGCTTGACGGAATTTTATGAGTGTAATCCACGGAAAACCCTCAGAAGACAACACTCCTCTAAGGCAACCTAGGGGTTTAACAGCTTGTTGCACATGATAAACGCAATGGTGACTCCTACGAAAGTGAGTTTAGTACTTCTTGTTTCTCTTTAAAACAAAACAGTGAACGATAACTTGGGGGTATTTGTTCACATCATAATATTGCATATCAATACCCCTCATTCTGTATCATTTTGCATATAAATAGGTGATTTTGGTCCGTGTTTGCTACATGAGCACCGGAAAACAGGTATTGGAGCGATTGACGGACTTTCGAGCTTAAACCGGAGCGATTTGGACTAGTCAAAGTCAACAAGTCAATAGTCAAACACTGCATATTTCGAAGAGGCCCAAATCTAAATGTCAAGAGCTAAAACACCTTCAAAAAAGTACACCAAAAAATGGAGTGCCAACTCACAAGTCTCGCGGTGGTTCCGCGGCAATAAGAGAAGGTGTTGTGGCTGATCCGCCGCAGTCTTAGCACCGCAACTGCTAAGGTTTCGGGGGTGGTTTCGTCATTTCGGGTGCTTCCAGAATCAGCCTAGGGCTTCATACTCTAGGGCCTATATATACCTCGTATCAGCTGCCTATCAAGGATATCTTGTAATATAGTTTGTAGGCTAGGGTAGTAGTTAAGTAGGATTAGTTAGCCATCTTGTTCTTCATCTTGTATGGTATTAAAATTATAGTGAGAGCTTTTTGAGTGGATACATAAATGAAGAATGAGAGTTTCAATTATCTTGGTTCTATTTATTTAATAAGTTAGTTTTTATTTATTGCCTTGTTATTTCCTTTCCTTAGATAAATTTTATTTTGGTAAAATAGTTATAATATGTTGGTATTTCATTGCCTTCTTCTTCTTCCTCCTCTATTTTCTTTATCGTTTTGCAAGCCATGATGCTCAAAAGAGTCTCTTGCCTAGGTGAGAGCCTAAGTAGCTAGCTTGCCTTCTCTTCACTTCTTTCTTTTCTCATTCTTCTTCTTCTTGTTTTCGTTTTTTCTTTCTTCTATCATGAGTAAGTAATTTTCTCACTTGTTAGGATAAGGAAAAGGGTAGTTTGAGGGATGGAAAAATCTCCTACCCTTTCCTTTGCCCAACACCTTGGAGATTGAACTCTTACCAAATAATCACAACCCGCTCCTTTAGGCACCATATCCCTTATAATAGAGGTGATCCTAAAACGAAACCGGTTGTGTTTTATTTGACCGGAGGCTTGGGATAAGAGCGAAGAACGGAAGGACAAGGGTCAATAAGAAGGGATTTAGGGTATGAAAGGACTAGCCTAGACTCGCAAATACCCTACCTAAGCATCCTAATCCATGTAGTTCCCGATTATCCTAGCATCAATATCAAGAGAGGCACAAAGGAAAGAATACGGATTATCCTAACTTAACTAACCTAATCCTAACCATAACACGATTTTATTTCACATAATTCAAACACATAGGATAACCTTGAATCACTTGGACATTTG
Source organism: Agapanthus africanus (assembly GCA_030015575.1). Lineage (NCBI taxonomy): Eukaryota > Viridiplantae > Streptophyta > Magnoliopsida > Asparagales > Amaryllidaceae > Agapanthus > Agapanthus africanus. The sequence continues at coordinate 476,587,356 of CM057338.1, read as the reverse complement.
AACTTAACTAGTCTAAAACGAGAATAAAAACACATACCGTCTCTCCATGGATGATCCATAGTCATCATGGCTAGCTACTAGCGAAATCGTCTTGATTGCGGTAAGTGGAACACTTAGAACAAACACATCAATCAAGATCCAGCTCGATAAGCCCATCGAGTGGCGCACCATCATGGAGTGTTTCCTTGATCACTTCTTCTCGGCCACAGCTAAGGCGGAGATAGAGGAGAAGGTCATTACTCTGAAGCAGAATGGCCGTCCTATCGATGTTTATGCAGTGGAATTCAACAGGTTGAGCCATTTTGCTCCATATATAGTAGCCACCGAGGCCGATAGGGCCAGGCACTTTCAGCAAGGACTAGATATTGAGATTCAGCAGCTCGTAGCCTCTATCAACATGAAGACTTTTGCACAGGGATTGCACACTGCCTGAGTATAAGAAAAATTGGCAGAAAAAGTTAGAAGTCGGTGAACCGTGGATAGGAGGCACCTAGTGGTTCAGGCACAAGTAGCATCTTCATCTCGCAGGGCAATTCCGATTCAGAAGTAAGGGGTGGTGCAGATAAAACGCTCATTCGTTCCTCAGCAGCAACGTAGAACCCTGGTTTATGATTACTGCAAGAGGCCGAGGCACCTTCATAAGAGCATTCACAGGGCCAACAAACAGTGTTTAATTTATGGATCCAGTGAATATCGGGTCAATGGTTGCCCTTAGAGGTCACAGCTATAAGGAGGATCCAAACAAGGGCAGAAGACACTCAGTGCTTCAACTCAGATGGGTCCACCCCTGGTATCTCAACAGCGGCTTTTTGAGCAAAAGTAGGCAAATACAGGTCGGAATCAAGGACGGGCTTTCATCCTGACCGCCGAGCAGGATGAGGCTTCTGGTGAAGTGGTTACAGGTACTATTTTAATTTATTATGTTCCAGCCAAAGTATTATTTAATTCGAGTGCTTCACACTCTTCATATCTGCATGATTTGTCGACACACACTCGATACCTCACGAACCATTAATTAGAGGCTGGGAAATACATACCGGTAATGAGGTGATTGTATCTAATCGAGAGTGTAAGCGGTGCCCTATTGTATTCTGTTGTAAAGAGTTTTATGCAAATTTTCTTTTGATTGGGATAGGTAGCTATAACGCCATTCTGGGGGTGGATTAGCTGAGCATTGTAACATTTTGAAAAATTATAAATATTAATTTATAATTTAAATATGGATATAATTTATTTACGAATATAATATCATATATGGATTTTGGGTTTTCGGATTGGTATCCATAAAATTATAATTATTTTGGGGGAAATGAAAATATGAGATATTTTAAAAATGATAAGTATTTTGTTTTAAGAATGATATAGGATTTTGGTGTAAGGATAATGTTTTATTTGTAAAAGTAATTATTTGTAAAAGATTTTTAATTGTAGAGGGTATTTTAATGTAGGATGTATTTATTTGTAAAATGGTTTCGGTTGTAAGAGAGGTTATGGTATATGATAGGTTAGATTTAATCTTCAAACACAACTTATCATACCATGCACTCTCATCTCTCTACCTCCTCTTTATACTACAATATTTCTCTACACCTCCTCCTTCTCATAATTCGAAAGTCCATTCTATTTCCAAACCGAGCATATCTTTCTCCTTAATGTTCATCTCAACTCTAAGCCACCATTACAAAATCACCAAGAGTTTGATGATCACTTCATGAAAATTGTTCAAATTTCAAGCTAAAACCAACACAACTTCATGAAGCCTCAAGGAATCACTTCAAGAGCTGAACTTCCCTTGACATCCATTCATATAGGTAAATATCTATCTTTTTCAAGTTTCCAAGTGTTTCAGTTTCATAATTTTATGATAGATGTCGGAAAAATAGGTTTTTTGTGAAAATTTTGGTGTTCAAATTGAATCTGGAGCAAGTAGGGTTGTCTGAAAAATAAAAAAAAGAGTGTTATGATATGCTGGGATTAGTAGAAGACCACCCTAGAAGCCCGAGCCCCTAAATCCATATTTTGGCCATAAATATATTGCTTTTGGCCATAAATTACTGCACCCTATTGAGTTAGATCTAGCCTATTCTAGTAGTAATTAAGTCACTGTATTGTTCTTTTTCTTCCAGGTTACCTATAGAATAATTTGGAGCACATATCTTATGGAAGTTTGATGTTTTGTGTTTTAAAACTTGGTTTTATGTATTTCTATATCTCGACTTGATCGTTCGACATTCGTAAGTCGACGTCGGGAGTATTTTGTCGTATTTAGCATACGTTGGCCATAGGTTCTAACCTATATACGCTTTGCTCATTATGTCATTTTCGATTTGGATATTTATGCAGTTGTGTCATGATTTTGATTGTAGGTAGGATCGCGGGGACTTCCAAGACGGTGAGGCGGTTATAGGTTTCGACTAGCTCGAGACGTCGGTAAGTAGATTTATATCTAAGGGGGAAGTCGGGTGGATGACGTATAGCACCCCTGCAACCAATTAACTAGGATACTTATACTATATACCTAGGCTATGGTGTTATGTTAGATAACTTAGTCTATAACTAAGTTAGTATATAGTTTGTATCTAGTAGGGTATATATATGTGGATATATCTTTATATATGATTATTTTCATATGCGTACGCGACTTTAGATCTGTACGATATTGATTGGATATTTGATGGATATTGTACGAGAGATGATTCCATACTGATTATGATGAGGATAGTGTGCCAAATACGGCCGAGATTCATTTGGACTCGCGGAGTCATGCGTTTATCCCGATTAGGACATTGCGAATGCTTGAGCTATATTATTTTAAAAACCAACAATTCGTTTTCCACTTTTAAATAACGATTGGCAAAGATGCGTTGCATATTTTAAACAGGTGTCTATTTAAAATATACTGCAGCTTCCTTATTTGTAAAACAACATTTCGTTTTATTTTAAACTATAACGGTATAGCTCATAATAGTTAGCTATGTTTAACGATTATTCACGTCATGATTAGGTTACCTTTTATACGCTCATGATTCGATTACCTATTATATATGCTAGTTGTGTTGTTATTCTCGTATGAAAACACTGATAGAACACTGCACAACTATCAATGATTGCTATGTTGTATAAATCACAGACACGCATGTTACACTACACCTCATTGGTACTTCCATGACACTGTAGGATTGCCACGTTTGATTGCGTTGATGCTGTTATATGAATGCGATGATTGACATATCCATATGATTAATCATCAACTAACATAGATGCATGATGTATTGTTGATGATTGTGATAGCGATGTATGAACATCTTTAATAGAACACTTGCACAAATACTAATGATTTCCATGCAACACAAACACATACGCACATGCTACACTACACATCATTAGTATTTCTATGACACAGTAGGATTGCAATGTTTACTCGTGTTCTAGATATCCATGATAGATGTGATGATACCTATAATAATTTTGATATACAAATACCATCGTTATGGATATTCATATATGATTGTTGCCAATGTGGCAAAGATGATATATGCGTTATATTTTTTATGAACTCGAGACAAATTATATGTGTGCTCTTCGAAACATGTTGTTTTCTATGGATTTGAAAAACCACGGTGGGATTTATAAAACTTGTGAATGTTTTAAAATGTGGATTTCTCTTGATATGATGATTTGGCAACCACCATGAGTTTTCATAGTTTTCATGGTATGATATTATCCGAATCGAGAGAGGGGTTAACCGATTATGGATACATGGTGGACCCAGTACGACACCGAGGAGCAAAAAGTACGTAGGGAGGTATGGGGAGCTAGCGAGGTGGATCGATACCAGAGAGAGTATTAGAGTGCGGCGGATATCCGGGAGATACTGACCGAGGCTGTTGATATCGAGAGAGGACCGGTCTGACGAGACGGTGTCTATGATATATGGATTTACGTGTCGATATTAGACACGAGATTTATGATAATTTTAAGTGTCGGTGATGGACACTTGGTGGATGATGAGTTTGAACACCGATGATGGACACTAGTGAGATTTAGAGTGTCGATATTGGATACTGATATGTTGATATTTGCGTGATCCGTCGAGATGCGTTATTATAGATTATGTTATATAGTAGTCGAACATGACTGATCCATGGGACAGTATCTGAATACTATTTTCACATATCGATGTACATTAAAGAGGTTTCCAAATGAGCTATAGTCTCACTGTTTGACATGTCTAGGACGACACATAAATCTTTCAAACGGAAACTCTCTTAAAAATTCATTTCTAAAAAGTGAGATGTATACTTTAAACTAAACGCATATGATGCTTTATAAATGCACGTCTGCTACTTGTGCCGTGACAAACATATCATACGGCTATTTCGAAAGGATTTTACATACATCTTTCAGCTACTTTATAGGCTTATATATATATATATATATATATATATATGTTATGATGATATATATTTCCCTGTTTACGCGATCGTTTATGATGTGTTTATAGTACTTGTGCATTATACATATATTAGTACAGGATATGATAGTACTATACTTTATGGTCTAGATAGATCGTTATGCATTTCGATTTCTACCTTGCGATATATTTTTATTCACTGAGTTGACAACTCACCCCCGTTGTACCCCAGTTTTTTGCAGGATTGACCACTCGGATCAGTAGCGGCTTTCCGGCACACTTCTTACTTCGGTGAATACTTTAGTAGGGGGATTACATGTTGGAACATAACCGCCCTTTTGTATATGTATTTTCAGTTAGATCTAGTTAAAAACTCTATCGACCAAAACTTGTATATTTGTGGACTTAGATGTTATATGTTTTTGGATGTCGCGCTCGTTGGAGTCGACTTTATATTGTTTTTGTTATGTTTCACTTTCTATTTTTCGTCTTGAGCGTCGTATATTAACAGCGCGGTTGCTCCGTCGTTTGGGCGTGGAAGCTAGCTCCCATTGGGGATACTTTATATATATTATCCTTTGTACATGGTTTTATATAAAATTTACAAAAGAGGTGCTGTCCGATTTTAAACGGCATAGGTGTTTTCAAACAAATTTATTTACACTTTAAAAGAAACTCGGTTCTATTTAGTAACCCTTTTTAAAACTTCACCTCCGCTATTTTAAAAAAAAGGTTTAGATTCCGGATTTTTGGCATACTTGGGTTATGGTGGAGTCCTATAGACTTCACGTGATTTAAGTGTCGGTCACATGCCGCTTTCGGGTCGTGACAGCACGTTCCATGCTATTATCAACTACCAAGCCAAGAGCATAACTTTTCGCATTCCCAATCATCCCGAGTTCTTATTCTTGGACGGTAGCAAATCTTTAGGACCAATAAAGTTCCGAGCGAAACCGAAGAGCAGCACTTTGACCGCAATGGAGGTAGATGAAAAACCAGCACCAGATGTGGTTCGAGAATTTCTAGATGTTTTCCTCGAAGATCAACCTGGTTTACCCTCACCTCGTATTTTGGGTTTCTCGATCGATTCGATTCTAGGCACAGCGCCAGTTTCTAATGCCCCATACATGATGGCTTTAGTCAAGTTGGCCTAGTTGAAAAGGTATATAGGGGACCTTCTGAGTAAGGAATTCATACACCCAAGTGCTTCCCCTTGGGGTGCTTCTGTATTATTGGTGAAGAATAAGGTCGGTTCTTTGCGCATGTGCACCGACTACCGTGAGCTGAACAGAGTTACAATTAAGAACAAGTATCCCATTCCCCGTATTGGTGATTTATTCGATCAGCTCGGTGGTGCCCGAGTATTCTCAAAGCTGGACCTTCGGTCACCAACTTATCAGAGTTAAGGCGAAGGATGTGTGCAAGACAGCTTTTTGGATCCAATACGGCCACTACGAGTTCCTTGTTATGTCATTCGACGTTACTAATGCTCCGGCCATATTTATGGATTTGATGAATCGGGTTTTCTCCAAGTATTTGGATCAGTTTGTCGTGGTGTTCATCGATGACATACTAATCACCCCCTTGTATTCCGTATTTTAGGAAGCAGGGCATGACGGGAGGGTCAATAGATTTCTCTTTTATTGTCGTTTTTTCTAAAGATGGCTTATATTGAGCAGCATCTAACTTGAATTTTGTTTCTAAAAATTCAACATTTCTAGATTCAACTATTACATTAAATTCAAAATTAAGAAGTTTATAAGCTTTACTATGTTCGGTATTGTAAGTGTATCTCAGCACCTCTATCAGGGTTTTAGCAAAAGCATGTGAGCAATTTTTAAAATTCTAGAGGGCTAAGTTTACTAAACATGAATCAAACTAGAGATTAGGGTTTCAATTAAAGAAAAAAGGGATTAACTCTAAGTGAATGGACACTACAACCTTTGTAGACCGGTCCTTCACTTCAATTGCTCCGTGTAGAAGTCCTAAAGTTTCTCTATGACTCCACTTGAAATTGGAAGGGGGTTGCTTGAGGTCTTCGTCGCCTATGATGATCCACCACGAAACTTCTCACTCTCAAACTCTTACTTCACTAATCTATGAATAAGTGAAGATAGCAGCCTATACTAATTTAATATATTAGTGTAGGTTGATGAAGTGGGGAAGTTTCTCACTAAAATTCTTTCTTTTTCTTTTTCTTTTTCTTTTTCTTTTTCTTTTCAACCTAGAAAAATCTCTAGAGAAGAAAAGAAGAGGATGAACTTAGAAATAGATGAATGAACCTTAGAGATAAGATTTGGGATTGATAGATAAGTATGGATGAATAAAACAAATAAAAATAATGAGTCATGGTTACTAGAGCCTTTGAGAACCTTATAGAAGTCATGACTCATCTCTTCATTTTATTTTTATTCATTTATATTTATCAATATCTTTATTTCTTTCTCCAATGTGATTCTTATTTTGCTATGTTCTTTGTATCATCAATCATGATACATTTATATATATCAAATATATATATATATATAAAGAAAAGAATTAAAATTAGCAATTAGTTAATTATTAAATCAACACTTGATTCAATAATCCGGTCATATTATATATAACCCGACTAATATAAAAAATGCCAGATTATAATACGGTATCATATACTCGGAGTTAATCAAGCTCTTGCATATATCTCCATATGTGCCCTACTTTGTTTCACTTGAGCTTGGAAACCTCTATATGGGACTCTTAAGACTCATTAATACGCTAGCAGTAAGTAATGATCATATCAGATACCCACAAGCCGTCAGCGGTACTAGCTGAACGTAATGGCTACCCAGGGATTAAACGAATAGAAGATCAACAAGCAAACTTATTCAAACTCCCGTAGAGTCAATAAGCAACACTTACCGTACAGTCTGGTCTCTTCGTCTGATATGTCGCATATCAAGTCTGGGGGTGGAATCGTAAGACCCCAATAACTCGATAAGTCATGCCGATGTGTGGCCTATAACCAATCGAGAAACTACTGATAACACTTATTAGTAAATCTCATCAGCCATGGCCAGGGACTTTCAGTTATAGCCAATCGCGCATAGCACAATATCAACTCCTAATACCTAGAGAGACGAAACCCCTCTTATCACTCACTGCCTCCATATATCTCGGGACTGTTCCCAAAATCCACCTATTCGCATGACTCAGTAGAGCCATGGTAGGGTGAAAATCAAAGCACAGTGGGAAGCACACAGGATACTATAACGATCTCGGGTCTACAGACTACCATGTACAAGTGTCACCGAAGAACTGCTATTTGACGATAGGTATAATACCATTTAGGAGTTCTCGGCGAGTCCGTTCAGTGTACTCAGTCTCTAATGAGCACCTGTATACAATCTTTGATGTCAAACACAAATGGATATGGGATCATTCATCGCCCCAATCAGGGTCAAGAAACTTATACACTAGTCTACACTGGAATATCAATGCCCTGTCTCGATACTCTCTTGACTAGGAACTGTTAAGGATGTGCTTGTGGACTACACAAGCCCCATCAGTATGATCTGCATCATAATACTGGTAGTCAAGCCAACATCCTAAGGGCTTTATCAACATGTATCAAAAAGACTGAAAACTAAAACAAGTGAACATGTTAAGATAAAGAACAACCAGATAGCATACTATCATGTCGAGCAAGAAAGTCTTCTCTCTCTCTATAAATATTTATATGTGTGTGTGCGCGCGTGCGCGCGTGTGTGTGTGTGTCTAAGCATCCACTATAATAATGGCCTCTGAGGCATACATATTCCTAACAATCTCCCACTTGCACTAAGGCCAATTATTGACGTATCTCATACCCAACATCTCAAAAAGTCGCTCAAATTGCGCCAGTGGAAGGGCCTTGGTGAGTGGATCCGCTGTGTTGTTCTTCATGTCTACTCTCCGAACTTCAATCTCGCGGCGATCAACTATCTCCCGGATCAGGTGATATCGCCTCAGGATATGTCTGGAATGCTGATGGGACCTGGGTTCCTTGGCTAATGCCATAACCCTATTATTATCACAATACAAAGGTATTGGATCAATAATGGTTGAAACCACTCCAAGCTCTGAAATGAACTTCCGCATCCAGACAGCTTCCTTGGCAGCATCATTAGCAGCAATATACTCAGCATCCATCGTTGGGTCTGCAACGGTGTCCTGTTTTGAATTTTTCTAATAAACCGACAAAACCCGAAATAGACTTGTTGTCATCCTTATCACTCTGGAAGTTGGAATCGGTAAAGGCCTCCATTTTGAGATCCCCGTTACCATACACCAAGAACATTTCTTTAGTCCTTCGTAAGTACTTAAGAATGTTCTTCACAATTGTCCAGTGTTTCTCCCCTGGATTGGATTGATACCTGCTTACTACACTCAGTGCGTAAGTTACATCTGGGCGAGTACATAACATCGTATACATGATAGACCCTTCTGCGGAAGCGTATGGTATAACACTCATGCAAACCCTCTCTTTATCAGACTTTGGACAGAAGTCTTTGGAGAGAGTGATTCCGTAACAAGCGGGTAAATTACCTCGCTTGGAATATTCCATACTAAACCTCTTTAGTATGGTGTCTATGTATCTAGATTGGGACAATCCCAACATTCTCTTAGATCTATATCTATAGATCTTAATGCCTAGAATGCACGAGGCATCACCCAGATCCTTTATGGAGAACCTTTGTGATAGGAATAGTTTGACCGATTGTAGCATAGGAACGTCATTTCTTATCAAGAGAATGTCATCCACATACAATACGAGGAATGCGACTGTACCCCCTACAATCTTCTTATAAATGCAAGGTTCATCTACGTTTTTGATAAAATCAAACTCTTTGATTGTATCATCAAAGCAGATATTCTAACTCCGTGATGGCTATTTTAATCCATAAATGGATTTAAGCAACCTGCTTGCTATTTTGCTGCTCCTACTGTCAATGAAGTCTTCCGGCTGATCCATAAAAACGCATTCTTCCAAATCACCATTTAGAAATGCAGTTTTAACGTCCATTTGTCAGATTTCATAGGCGTAGTAAGAAGCAATAGCAAGTAGGATTCGAATGGATTTAAGCATTGCTACTGGAGAAAAGGTCTCATCAGTAGCAATGCTTAAATCAAGTCCAATCCTGGTAGTTGACGAAATCCTTTCGTTGCAAATCAAGCTTTATAGGTCTCTGCCTATCCATCCACACCAATCTTTTTCTTAAAGATCCATTTGCACCCTACGGGTTTTACTCCAGAAGGTGCAACTTCCAAAGTCCATACTTTGTTGATGTGCATGGATTTCATTTCGGTCGCATGGCATCTAACTATTTCACTGAGTCACTACTCGTGATAGCTTGCTGAAAACTAGTAGGGTCATCATCATCCATGATGCAATCTTCTCTATCACCATCAATAAAGAAACCATAGTATCTCTCTGGTGGGCGAGAAGTTCTACGAGATCTACGGAGTGACTGAGACTCGTTGGATTCTATCGAAACTTTAGGTTCAACCAAATCGTCAGTAGTTGTTTGTGGCTCTGGAATTTCTTCCAGTTATACCGTATTGCCAGTAGTATCATTTATAAAAAATTCATTTTCTAAAAATGTGGTATATTGAGAAACAAACACACTTTGTTCCTCCTTGTGGTAGAATAGATATCCATATGAATGTGTAGGATATCCCACAAATTTACACAAAACTAATCATGTCTCGAGTTTGTTTGGATTCTGCTTTGTAATAAAAGCAAGACAACCCCATATCCTAACTCATTTAAGAGATGATCTCTTCCCATACCATATCTCATATGGAGTGGTAGGCACGGATTTGGTCGGAACCTTGATTAATAGATATACAGCAGTCTCTAATGCATACCTCCAAAAAGAAAGTGGCAACTCAGCATCACTCATCATTGAGCGTACCATATCTAATAGAGTACGATTCCTCCGCTCTGACACACCGTTGTGTTGTGGTGTGTACGGAGGAGTGAGCTGAGAGAGAATCCTATTCTCTTTTAGGAAATTTAGGAACTCTGTACTTAAGTGCTCTCCTCCACAATCTGATCGAAGTTTCTTGATACTCAATCCAGTTTGTTTTTCTACTTCAATTTTATACTCCTTGAATTTTTCGAAAGCTTCAGTCTTATGTTTCAGCAAGAACACATGTCCAAACCTCGAGAAATCATCAGTAAAGGTTATGAAGTATGAATAACCGCTTCTTGCATGTGTATACATTGGTCCACATATATCACTATGTATGAGGCCTAAGAGTTCAGTACCTCTCTCTCCGTGTCTTGTAAATGGAGTTTGGGTCATTTTACCCTTGATGCAAGACTGACAAGTCGCATAAAATTTATATTCAAACGGATTCAAATATCAATCTTTATGTAGCTTGGTTAGTCTTGTTTCGTTAATATGACCAAGTCTACAATGCCATATGAATGCTTCATTTATTTCTGAAGTCTTTCTTTTGTTTGTGTGCTGGATGTTGAAAACTGTGTGTTGATTCAGGGCGTAGATTCCTTTATTTAGTGTACCATACCCAATCAACTGTTGATTTAGGTTAATGTTCATAATATTACTTTGTAATACAAAATGATATCCTTCATTGTCTAACAAAGATACAGATATTATATTACATAACATAGTCGGTACAAAATAACATGGATTCAAAATTAATATATACCCTGAAGGCAACCCTAGGTGATACTCTCCTACTGATGGAGTATCAACACTTGAACCATTCCCAACGCGGAGAGTATGATCGCCTTTCTTCAAAACTTTGCTATTTCGCAATTCCTGCACACAATTACAGATGTGAGATCCTGAACTGGTATCTAATACCCAGGATGCAGAGTTTATTGAAAAACGGTTTTCGATGACAAACACACCTGAAGCGGAAGCATCAACATGCTTCTTCTTCTTGAGATCAATGAGGTACTCGGTGAAATTTCTTTTCCAATGCCCCGTCTTATGGCAATAAAAGCATTCTCCCTTTCCTGATCCCGCAGCCCCAGATTTGTCTTTCCTCTTCGCCTTTTTAACTCCACCTCTCGGTTTGGAGGGTTTCTCCTTCTTCTTTTCCTTAGTTTTAGCTTTTGGGACGGAAGAGAAAGATTGCCCAACAAATACAGTGGGAGTTTTCACCATCTTGAGCGTGCTCTCTGCACTTCTCAACATATTAAAAAGTTCAGGAAGTGATTTCTCCAAGTTGTGCATATTGAAGTTCACTATAAATTGACCATAGGCGGGAGGAGACTATAGAACAATATCAATATATTGTTCATTCTCCATGGTTCATCCCAGGTCCTTAAACTCTTCAATAAGGCCTATCATGTTTAGGACATGATCTCCTACGGATGTACCAGCAGCCATCCTCATTTGAAATAACTTTCGTGAGACCTAGTAACGAAAAGCAAGAGATTGCTCCCCATACAACTCTTTTGTATGGAAAAAGATGGATTGCAAATCTATCTTCTCATGTTGCTTTTGATATTCGCTGTCCATCGAAGCTAACATGAGGCATTTTGCTATGGCGCAGTCAATATCCGATATCTTGCGGATCTCCTTATTCGCAACAGAAGAATCAGGGCCTAGGAAGGGAAGGGCTTGAGTAGTAAGGACGTATGCAACCTTATCATAGGTAAGGGCAATGTTAACGTTCCTCGGCCAGTCTTTATAATTTGGTCCCGTCAGTTTGTTTTTCTCTAGTAGAAGCTTAAGTCCAGTCATTGGTATCTGCCATTAGGAGAGAGAAAAGAAAACGCTCAGCGAAAACTCTTGCATGATTAGATTGGTTATTTATCTTATCTAATCGATGTCTCCTACTGCTTTTATCAAATATTCCTTCAAACCCTAAAAAGAAAATTAGCCAGGATTAGTTACATTCTACAAGTTTGCTAACTGGTCAGCCAGGCCAGTGTCGGTACTCTGATGGAGGTTCCCCGTGCTGTCGTATGGACCTAATTAAAAAAAATCTCGTTTTCCTAGAGGTATAACCCCGTTGACACCTTTCTAGACACATACTAGATTAGCTAATTGTAAAGTGTAAAACTCTCCCGGGAGTAACTATTACTCACAGTAGGATCGGGATCCAACTAACAAATAGAAGCTATGCAATCTCATTGCAAATTTCAACACTTGAAATTCCCGATATAGTTTCTACCCCTAGCGACTTATGACCTTAACTATGGTCAACAAATCATAAGCGCTAGTCAAGTTCTATCCACCATTTCATGCTTGATTTAGACTCATTCGTATGACCCTTAACTATGGTCAACAAAGTCGTACGAATGTCCTAATCGGTCGTATTATATTCTTTATAGGAAGACATCACTTAGCTACCGTACACTACGCCTTAACTATAGTCAATAAACGTAGCACGAATACTAAATACTCTACTTCCTAAAATGGCGATGGGCTACGAATGATTTTAATTTAACGTATTGAACTTGATATCGTTGTAGAACCGAGAAATTTGTAAAGGAGTGGCTTATGCTCCGTATTTGAAATATTTGCTTTTTCGTGAAAAAACCGAGTATGTTTCTGTCACGACCCAAAATTCAGTTCGTGACCGGCACTTAAATCACGTAACGTCTAAAAGCGCAATGTAAATTAAGTAAGCCGAAGCCCAGAAATCTAAACCTTGCAAAAAATAAAAAAATAAAAGAGGTGAAATTTTGAAATAAAGGTATGATGAAATCAAAAGTTTTCTTAAATGCATAGATAATGGAACATAAAATGCAAGTGGATTCTACTAGTTGGAAAACATGTTTCGTCTTTTAAAAAATTGGGCAGCACCTCCTTTGTATATTTTGATCCAAAATCACATATACATGATGATATAAAAGGCATCCCCAAGCAGGAGCTAGCTCTTCTCCAATCGGCGAAATCACAACCACGCAAGTCAAAATATATGTATACGACACCCAACGGCGAAGATCAACACAAAGAATAAAGAATAAAGCAAGACATCAACCCATCAAGCGAACATATAACCCATCGCTCTAAGTCCAGCAACCACAAGTCTTTTCTAAGTCTTACTATTTATACAAATACTAGTTTTGATTGATGGAGTTGACTAGATACAATAGGAATAATAATATAAGAGTGACACAATCCAATATGTACCACCTACCAAAGCAAATCACCCGAATCCAAGCTGTGTGCCAGCGATGCCGCTACTGATCAATGCGGTCAACCTACAAGAACTGTGGCACAACGGGGGTGAGTTGCCAACTCGTGAGTAGAAAACATCATCAAGTAGAAATCGAATAAAACAACGATTTCTAGGTCAACTATATCATAAAGGTAATACTATGATATCTAGGATGACCGTATCTGCATATGTGCCAACAATATAATCAATGCATGTATGCATGTGGATAACATCTACGTGTCCATCAATGACACAACATCATTCATGTAAATAATGAAAGCATATGCATGTAAATATGATGATATCAACCAACGTTTGTCCATCAACGACACATCAAAATCATGGAACCTGAGTGTCCAACATTGACACTCGAAACATCATGAAACCCGTGTATAGCATCGACACATAAATCCTCATATCTCAGGCGCCGCATCCTCAGATCGGCCCTCAGGCGCCGCCTACTCTGGTCGGCCCTCATATCCATCTCACGACTCCGGTCGGTATCCTCCGGATAACCGCCGAGTCCAAATACTATCACCGGTAGGTAGTGCTTCCCTGCCAGGCTCACCGCCTAACTATTCGAGTCTTCTTGCCCTGGGGTACCTCACCAGGTCCACCATGTACCCGCAGACGATACCTACATCTCCTCGAATCGGGTATCACAAACCAATCTCAGAATCGAGAAAACTCATGGTGGACGCCTCGAAATATTATATCAAGAGAAACCGGGTTTTTTAAACAATACATAATTTCCTTTGAAATTTAACCACGGTTCTCAAATCCAGAATCTCATAAAAACAGCATCTCAATGCGTAAAATCATAAAGCATGATGTATGCAAACATAGAAAAAAAATATGAGCATGTCAAGTATATCATGTGGCATAGCCTAATGATGTGAGCATAGCAATATATCATAACATGATTTAGCAATTCTACTGTGTAAGTGACATAGCAATTATCGATGATGATGGTGTGTGAGCCGGCAATCTGTGTAAGTGTAATATACGCATCATCGATAATTGTGTAGGTGTACTAGCATAGGTATGTGTAATGCAATGAGAATATCATGAACACAGCATAAAGTACAACGTAAGCGAAATGCTATCAGGTATACGTATCAATAACATATCCGAGTCGATGAATCTATCAATCGGCAATCCAGCCTCATAACATCATGTACGGTAATACATCGTACGGCGGCATCAAACAATCAGGGATTCTATCAACCTATATGACAATGAGGGTATGGACCTAACGTCTCGTACGGCATATCACTCATGATTCACAAAATTATATATATCTATATACCTATATCCTAGGTCACATCCATATCAATCTCATATCATGGGACCAACAAAGGTATCAATTATCTCATATCGACTCGCATCCGTATAACGACATATCAAACCAAGTCATCATATCTCATCGTATACCCTTTTCATCACATCAATATCTCACATCAAGTCATCTTCTTATTCTCATATCATATTTATCAACCTCATAACATGCCACTATAATCTCATACTGATTCTCTTTCACTACATATATATATATATATATATATATATATATATATATATATATATCATGATTCACATTCACGTTTCACATCCTTATATATCAACTCGAGACATCATTTCTATCATATCATGTCACACTAAACCATACACTATAACCTTAAGTCGTGGTATATCTTGTCTCCTACTAATTCTTTAACCATATCCATAAGTTTCTAACATGGTTTCTCTAACCATATTCTATATATCGGTTTCCATTTATAATTTGTGGGGGTGCTATACGCCATCCACCCGACTTCCCCCGTAGATATAAATCTACTCACCTGCGAAACTCCTTGTTCAGCCGTAGTTGATGTGCTTCGTCGTCTCGGAATCTATGCGACGGTACCTATAATAAATACACAGTCGCAATACTATTAAAATAAATTCCGAAATTCGATACGGCACACGAATTGCCTATAGCTTAGAACCTATAGCCTACACATGCAAAAACAACCAAACAACCCTCGCCGTTGACGTACAAACGCCCAACAACCAAATACAAATCCGAACATCAAAACCAAGCATTCAAACCTCGAAAAACTTTGCCCAAAACACTCACAACAGCTCCCAGATTTTAGCTCAGGTTAATTGGGTCTAAACAAGCAAGTATATAGGATAGGTTATATGGATTAGAAGCTACAGGCAAAAACTCAGCACCATTGCCCAACAAAAATCCGGCGACAATTCCCCATTTTCCGAGCTCGCCGGCCATATCAAGGTAAAACTGGCTCGAACTTGGGTGGTGGTCTTCTGGTCAATAATATAGGTCACTGGACTTGTTTGTTTAACTCAGAAACATCCCAGGTTGCCCCAGATTCCCTGTAGGCCAACAAAACTTCACAAAACCGACACGAGGAAGTTTCTAAGTTCGTATATCGGGTTGAAATCTCTGTTTTTGGCCAGCAAAATGTCATTAAGGTTTTACAAACTCTCACAACACTTCAATCTACCAATTACAAGTCAATTTTCCCACTAAACCCTAACTAGGAATTTCTAAGTTCACAAATCCACACTTAATCAATTCTAAACTAAAATAGAAACTAAAGAAACTAAATTACTAAGATAATGGTGTAGGAAATACCTAATTTGGCAACTCAAGAATTTTCTTGAGTTATTCAAAGTCTTCAAAATCCAACATTGAAAGGTCCAATAGGTTTGTAGAGAGGTGGGGATCAACTTTAATGAAGGGAGTATAGGGTTTTGAGAAGGAAATTGAGATGATGCTTAGAGGTGGAGGTGGAGGGAATATGAGTTGAGGAAGATGAAGGAAGAACAATGGAAGTGAGGAAATGGGCATCCCTCTCTCTCTCTCGCTCTCTTATTCTCACCCTCACTCTCTCTCATGCCATGCCTCATGTCATCATTTGGTCCCCTCTCTCTCTCCTCAATAATACACTCTCATATCTTTTTTTCTTTTTGAAACAAAATATCAACAAAATACAATGAAACAACATGCAACAAAAATGCAACATGTCATGGTGTACTAACCATGGAAAAATATAGAAACACGGATTTGGCTTAATCACGATTAGTAGTACACTAATCAATTTTTATTCAAACTGCATATAATTAATTATAAAAATGCCAAATCCGATAAATATATATTTAAATGAATAAATCATTTTAATCTCCAATTATTTCACAAATATTGGTATATATTTATACCATTTTATGAAAACCCCAAATTCGCAAATCGGGTAGTTTTCGCGAAATATATTATTTTAATATTAAATTCCAAAAATAATATTTTATATTTTCTGAAATGTTACAATCTTCCCCCCTTAAATAAATTCGGTCCCCGGATTTAAATTTAAACCCCCAAATACTAAAATATTTCAATAATCAGCTTAAATCAACGGGGCTACGAAATTAAAGAAGATATAGAAATACCACAGCGCATCGTGTGCGCCTGAAAACGAGTATGAAACTCAAAATCGAACTCCGTCAAGCGTCACGCAAATCATCGGAGTTACAATGGAGATATAGATCTCGAAATCTACAGCTGAAATCTAATATGCACTAGTCAAATACTATAATACGTATATAGTACGCATCCTTGGAAAAATCTCTTAAAACGGAATAAAACACATGCAAAATATTTTCTGAATCGCCGTGTGATGCGTAACTCACGGCACAAGTGACGAACGTTCATTTGTAAGGTAATAAATATACGTTCATATATGTTTTATTCAAATATACGTTCCGCCGTTTTGAAATATCCCAAAAGGTTTTCCTTTATAAACGTTTGTATCGCTCGCGGACACGTAGGAAATAGCGAGACTATAGCTCCTTTTTGAAAACCTCTTATTAAACTTTTAATGCATGCAAGTACTCAGGTACTGTCCTCATATCAGTCATGTTCGGCCACTATATAATATAGTACCTATCATGAAAATAAAGTCCTCAAGAGCAAAATCAGTCTCAAAAGGCGTATCCAACAATCATGTACGTCTGGTGTGCACAGAAATCAAATCCAATATAAGTGCCATGATATGCAAAAAAGCAAAACTAAGTGCAACGGGTGTGCATGAAAACATCTGTCCAGTGCAACAGATGTGCACGACAATAATATCAAGTGCATCTATAGTGCACGAAAATCTCAACCCAGTGCAACTAAGCTGCATGAATGAAAATCCCAATCGAGTGCATCCGGTGTGCACAAAATCACATCTCAAATTATGTGCCCAACATGCGCGAAAATCCAATTCAAGTGCATCTGTCATGCACGAATAAAATCTAAATCAAGTGCATCCAACATAGACGGATAAAATCTAACTCAAGAGCATCCGATGCGCACGAAATCCAAATCCGGTGCAGCCAATGCACGAAATATCATCAATAACTCAAATGCGTATAAAAACACCGAGTGTACCAAGGTGTATAAAATCATAAACGTGTGCACTACGTGCACAAAACACGTATCAATGCACTGCAAGCACATGCGAGCTATACCGAGTGCAAAAACCAAATCGAGTGTGTACCACATGCACAAAAATCAAATCAACCGTATGAACTCCACGAAATCAAAAACACGTGCAGCCAAGCCACAAAACCGATCTCAAGTGCAATAAATATGCACAAATTATAAACCAACACAACGGTGTATAAAGCATATCTTAAGTGTAATAACTATGCACAAAATGTAAATACCCAGTAGGTGCAGCCATGGTGCACGAAAACAATATCATGAAACTCAATCATCAAAACTCAAATCCAAGCGATATAAGCATGATACTCGGATCACAAACTCAAATCGCAACAAATGACATTGAGGTACACCTCCTACAATGTCGAAAAATATCGGTGCGCCCAAAACTGGCAGAGTAAGAACATCGGCTTGCTTCCTGCTCACGGTCTGGCGTCCTCTGTTTTTGGGTCCTCATTTCTCTGTGGATTACCAATATCGCAATCCATCGGTTCATCGGCCCGGTCAGGTGTTCTAACGAAAACGATTCCGCTCTGGCACTCCTCTGGTCATCTCTCGGTCAATTTGCATGACCACTCGTAAAGCAGCACGTCACTGGCGTCGGCCTCTGGCCCTCTGAATACACGTGACACAACTGATCCTCAGTGCAAAATCTTATCGCAGCGTTGTCCTGGAAGGAATCTGCTCAAGGTCTCTTCCGATCTCGCCTATGCCGAACTATACGGAGGCCGGTACTCTTACATAATCTTTTCTCATCTTTTGGACATCAGCGTTCTTAGCACAGCATTTCTTTGGAAACTGATCGTATCCCAATGCCTCTGTATACATATCAGATCTCTAATCTCAATGGAGAGTAACAACAGCTCGTTAACATCTCGCATGAACCTCTTGTTCCACTCATCTTTATTATCGTCCACTTCGGCGTCATGTCATGCTATCTGCGTACTGCAATTGTTCTCGGCTACAGTCAATCCGGAGTCTCTCACACGGACTCAAAATTACGAACTCGGTATCTTCATCATTCTGTAGAAGATATCTAGTCAAACACGTCCTCGGGAACTTGTCCCAACCATCGGAGGAATATACTTATTCATCTGCTCTCAATCAACTCACAGCGCATCTGGGTGAGGTCCTCTATCCGAAACTGGTCAACATACTGATCTCCTATTGGAGCATCCAACGAACGTCATCTCTGGATCGATCTACTCTAGATCTGAGTAAGACTCTCTACACTGGAAATCTTCAACTCAACTGGGCCTACGTCGGCGCATCAAATCAGACGAATCATCTCGGTCGCTCAATTCAACTCAAGATAGACTAGCTATCTACTGTCGCATCTCTGCCCGAAAGCTCCAACGATCTTAGCCCATAAGCTCTGGAAATGACATCCCATCAATCTCAGCAACAGCTGGGTCATTTTTCTACACAGTAGACAACATCACGATCTCTGAGGTAGGCCATACATCAACGGTCCTCTCACAATCTGGCATCCTTTATCAATGGCCCGATCATCGGGTGCAAAACCGAACACTCGCCTCAAACGAGAGATCACAACACAAACACTAAATCGATACGTTCCCATATCACCAGAAAACACGATGGTCAGTCCTCGTCCATGACGAGCTCGCCCTGACTGCATCACTAGCAGCAGCTCAATCTGCGCTCAAATCATGGTGACAGGAACCTCAAGCATGTATCAATGAAGATAGATCAAAGGAATGAAAGGAATCAACCGATCCAGAATGGATACATGATCATAAGGAGGAACAGAATCAATGAGAGTATGATCATCGTAATGAATAGAATCAAGGATCTCAAATGGATGTATGATCATGGGAACAAAGAGAATCACAGATCTCAAGATATGTACATCCTAAGGTCGCTTAAGCGGAGTATCGTATCGTAAGTATGCCGCGGAACATACACACGGTACGTCACTCTACTTGAGTTACCTACTCCATCAATCAGGGTCAACCTATATAACGAAAGTTTAGGTCTAATACCCTTCTGTTCAAGTCTAAGTTCCGTAAGGTCAAGCCTAAGTTCCAAAATACATACGCCCCAGACTCTACATAGTCAAATCTAGAATCGAACCAAGGTTAAACCTAGCGCTCTGATACCAACTTTGTCACGACCTGAAATTTAGTTCGTGACCGGCACTTAAATCATGTAACGTCTAAAGGCGCAACGTAAATTAAGTAAGCCGAAGCCCAGAAATCTAAACCTTTCAAAAAAAATAAAAGAGGTGAAGTTTTGAAATAAAGGTATGATAAAATCAAAAGTTTTCTTAAATGCATAGATAATGGAACATGAAAAAATGCAAGTGGATTCTACTAGTTGGAAAATATATTTTGTCTTTTAAAAATTTGGGCAGCACCACCTTTATATATTTTGATCCAAAACTACATATACATGATAATATAAAAGGCATCCCCAAGCGGGAGCTAGCTCTTCGCCAATCGGCGGAATCACAACCACGCAAGTCAAAATATATGTATACGACGCCCAACGGCGAAGATCAACACAAAGAATAAATAATAAAGCAAGACATCAACCCACCAAGCGAACATATAACCCATCGCTCTAAGTCTCGCAACCACAAGTCTCTTCTAACTCTTACTACTTATACAAATACTAGTTTTGATTGATGGAGTCACATAATACAAGGGTAGCATGATCCAATAGTACCACCTACCAAAGCAAATCACCCGAATGCAAGCTGTGTTCCAGTGATGCCGCTACTGATCAATGCGGTCAACCTGCAAGAACTGTGGTATAACGGGGGTGAGTTGCCAACTCGTGAGTAGAAAACATCATCAGGTAGAAATCGAATAAAACAACGATTCCTAGGTCAACTATATCATAAAAGTAATACTATGATATCTAGAGTGACCGTATCTGCATATGTGCCAACGATATAATCAATTCCTGTATGCATGTGGATAACATCTACGTGTCCATCAATGACACAACATCATGCATGTAAATATCATGAAAGCATATGCATGTAAATATGAGGATATCAACCAACGTGTGTCCATCAACGACACATCAAAATCATGGAATCTGAGTGTCCAACACCAACACTCGAAACATCATGAAACCCGTGTCTAGCATCGATACGTAAATCCTCATATCTCAGGCACTGCATCCTTAGATCGGCCCTCAGGCGCCGCATACTCTAGTCGACCCTCATATCCATCTTACGACTCCGGTCGGTATCCTCCGGATAACCGCCGAGTCCAAATACTATCACCGGTAGGTAGTGCTCCCCTGCCAGGCTCACCGCCTAACTATACGAGTTTTCTTGCCCCGGGGTACCTCACCGAGTCCACCATGTACCCGCAGACAGTGCCTACCTCTCCTCGAATCGGGTATCACAAACCAATCTCAGAACCGAGAAAACTCATGGTGGACGCCTCGAAATATCATATCAAGAGAAACCAGGTTTTTTAAACAATACATAATTTCCTTTGAAATTTAACCACGGTTCTCAAATCCAGAATCTCATGAAAACAGCATCTCAATGCGTATAATCATAAAGCATGATGTATGCAAACATAGAACAGAAATGTGAGCATATCAAGTATATCATGTGACAAAGACTAATGATGTGAGCATAGTAATATATCATAGCATGATATAGCAATTCTACTGTGTAAGTGATATAGCAATTATCGATGATGAAGGTGTGTGAGCCGGCAATCTGTGTAAGTGTAATATACGCAACATCGATAATTGTGTAGGTGTACTAGCATAGGTATATGTAATGCAATGAGAATATCATGAACGCGGCATAAAGTACATCGTAAGCGAAATGCTATCAGGTATACGTATCAATAACATATCCGAGTCGATGAATCTATCAATCGGCAATCCAGCCTCATAACATCATGTATGGTAATACATCGTACGGCGGCATCAAACAATCAGGGATTCTATCAACCTATATGACAATGAGGGTACGGACCTAACGTCTCATACGGCATATCACTCATGATTCACAACATTATATATATCTATATACCTATATCTCAGGTCACATCCATATCAATCTCATATCATGGGACTAACAAAGGTATCAATTATCTCATATCGACTCGCATCCGTATAACGACATATCAAACCAAGTCATCATATCTCATCGTCTACCCTTTTCATTACATCAATATTTCGCATCAAGTCATCTTCTTAATCTTATATCATATTTATCAACCTCATAACATGCCACTATAATCTCATACTGATTCTCTTTCACTATATATATATATATATATATATATATATATATATATATATATATATCGTGATTCACATTCACGTTTCACATCCTTATATATCAATTCGAGGCATCATTTCTATCATATCATGTCATACTAAACCATACACTATAACCTTAAGTCGTGGTGTATCTTGTCTCCTACTAATTCTTTAACCATATCCATAAGTTTCTAACATGGTTTCTCTAACCATATTCTATATATCGGTTTCCATTTATAATTTGCGAGAGTGTTATACGCCATCCACCCGACTTTCCCCGTAGATATAAATCTACTCACCTGCGGAACTCCTTGTTCAACCGTAGTCGATGTGCTTCGTCGTCTCGGAATCTACGCGAAGGTACCTACAATAAATACACAGTCACAATGCTATTAAAATAAATTCTGAAATCCGACACGGCACACGAATTGCCTATAGGTTAGAACCTATAGCCTACGCATGCAAAAACAACCAAACAACCCTTGTCGTTGACATACAAATGCCCAACAACCAAATACAAATCCGAACATCAAAACCAAGCATTCAAATCACGGAAAAAATTTCCCAAAACACTCACAACAGCTCCCAGATTTTAGCTCAGGTTAATT
The DNA here is from genome assembly GCA_030015575.1 of Agapanthus africanus. Taxonomy (NCBI): domain Eukaryota; kingdom Viridiplantae; phylum Streptophyta; class Magnoliopsida; order Asparagales; family Amaryllidaceae; genus Agapanthus; species Agapanthus africanus. Next base: position 476,564,420 of record CM057338.1, on the reverse strand, counting down.
GGGTCTAAACAAGCAAGTATAAGGGATAGGTTATATAGATTAGGAGCTACAGGTAAAAACTCAGCACCATTGCCTAACAAAAATCCGGCGACAATGCCCCATTTTTCGAGCGCGCCGGCCATATCAAGGTAAAACTGGCTCAAACTTGGATGGTGGTCTTCTGGTCAATAATATAGGTCACTGGACTTGTTTTTTTAACTCAGAAACATCCCAGGTTGCCCCAGATTCTCTGTAGGCCAACAAAACTTCACAAACCGACACGGGGAAGTTTCTAAGTTCGTATATCGGGTTGAAATCTCTGTTTTTGGCCAACAAAATCATCATTAAGGTTTTACAAACTCTCACAACACTTCAATCTACCAATTACAAGTCAAGTTCCCCACTAAACCCTAACTAGGAATTTCTAATTTCACAAATCCACACTTAATCAATTCTAAACTAAAGAAACTAAATTACTAAGCTAATAGTGTAGGAAATATCTCATTTGGAAACTCAAGAATTTTCTTGAGTTGCTCAAAGTCTTCAAAATCCAACTTTAAAAGGTCAGAGAGGTGGGGATCAACTTTAATGAAGGGAGTATAAGGTTTTGAGAAGGAAATTGAGATGATACTTGGAGGTGGGGGTGGAGGGAATATGAGTTAAGGAAGATGAAGGAAGAACAATGGGGGTGAGAAAATGGGCATCTCTCTCTCTCTCTCTCTTATATTCTCACCCTCACTCTCTCTCATGCCATGCCTCATGTCATCATTTGGTCCCCTCTCTCTCTCCTCAATAATACACTCTCATATCTTTTCTCTTTTTGAAACCAAATATCAACAAAATACAATGAAACAATATGCAACAAAAATGCAACATGTCATGGTGCACTAACCATGGAAAAATGTAGAAACACGGATTTGGCTTAATCACGATTAGTAGTGTACTAATCAATTTTTATTCAAACTGTATATAATTAATTATAAAAATGCCAAATCCGATAAATATATTTTTAAATGAATAAATCATTTTAATCTCCAATTATTTCATAAATATTGGTATATATTTATACCATTTTACGAAAACCCCAAATTTGCAAATCGGGTAGTTTTCGCGAAATATATTATTTTAATATTAAATTCCAAAAATAATATTTTATAATTTCTGAAATGTTAGAGTTTCAAATTTGATTCTACAATATCTTTAGGTTTCTTTTCTTAATATTAATCTTATTAATTTTATCCCATCATTTAAACTCCTAATCATCACAGAAAAAACGAAAATAAAACACACATATATGACATCCGCATTCGCCACAGGGACCCGGGTCTTCACCGTAAGGTTACTTAACTTACGGCAGGGCGAGATCTGTACTAGCGCGGATGCAAAACATATATAGTGTCTACTAATATATCATATATATAAGTAGCATTCGTTTCACACAGTTATATGATCACATCACATCACAGCACAACAGAAGCATGTATATGAAATATAGGATATTTTAGGAAGTCCGTGTTTTAGATTAAGCCATTAAAAAAAATACTGATTGCACAGTCATGATGAGTAGCCAAGCTCACACCCCTAGACCCCTACGAGAGCGGCAAGCAACCCTTTCAATTCTAGAGTTAGGTGACCGGTCTCAACTCCTTGAGATGGCCTCCCACTGAACTCTAGAACCTGGTTACTTGTGCTCTCCGTCTTGGATCTATCCTAATACGGAAAAATAAATAATATACATCAAATGGAAACAACATCCTCAACCCGAAAGTGTCCCAATAAAAAAATATTATATACATTTATTTACATGAATGAAAAATAAAAACTCTCATCTCACATAAAACCCCCGGCTATTCAATCACAACGATCATATATAACATATTAATATAGCAACAGAATAATATCACATGTCATCAACATAAGTAAATATGCGTATTCCTAATGTCGTTGACGTATAGCAACGAGATCAGAGATATTGTCGCATATTACACTTACGGTCGCAGAAAAGAAATGAAAACTACAATAATTAGAATCCGCATCTATAGACATCATAAACCCGGATTATCACATACTTCAAATTTCATGCCTAATGTGTTAAATCTTACATTTAAACCTTGAATTGAAAACTCTTTTCAAAGATAAAGCGGGGAAATTCAACAAGATCCCTAGAAAAATCGAAGGCTCGTCGGGAACTTTAATGGATGGTCGCACCCACAAAAGCGTCAACGAAGTAGACTTGGACGGAACACCATCGCCGCGAGCACCCGAGTGGATGCTCTTGGCCATGGGGTTCTCCTATAATCACTTTGTCAAGGCAAAGGGGCGTGGCTATCTACAAGTGTTTCCCGGCGAGTATTCACGTACAATACGAGATTACGACGGAGTTTCGATCCAAATCTAAACTCCGTGGAAATCCATTATTCAAGGCTAAAATGTGGGATTTATAAATTGATAACTAGTTTTCGCAAAACTAATCAGTGTGGATTCTAACCATTGTATCACACTTCCAAAACACATTAGACGGTGTTAACATTTCGATCGATTTTCTAATCTTCAACAATTCACTGAGACCACAACCACTTGAGCCTCATTTAAAATTTCCAGAAAACTCAAAATTTGAAACTGAAGTAGATCAAGAAATATGGAGTCCTAACTCCACAAGTAAGCGGCGGAACCGCGGCCAAAACATAGGCTAGGCCGCGGTTCCATGGCCACTTGGTGGACTTAGGATCTCGTATTTCTTGAGCCTACTTAGAAAAGCCTGCTGAATTTTATGATAATTTTAATTCTCGAGAATATCGAATTTTAAAAAATTGAACAGAAACTATAAAATTTAAAAATTAAAATGCTGATCGAACACTTTAATTTCATCTAAACTACTCCTAAGCCTCTAGTTTGACTCTGATACTATATAAGTGTATCTCAGCACCTCTACTAGGGTTTTAGAAAAAGCATGTGAGAAATTTTTAAAATTCTAGAAGGCTAAGTTTACTAAACATGAATCGAACTAGAGATTAGGGTTTCAATTAAAAAAAAAAGGATTAACTCTAAGTGAATGGAAACTACAACCTTTGTAGACCGGTCCTTCACTTCAATTGCTCTGTGTAGAAGTCCTAGAGCTCCTCTACGACTCCACTTGAAATTCGAATGGGCTTGCTTGAGGTCTTCGTCGTCTATGATGATCCGCCACGAAGCTTCTCACTCTCAAACTCTTACTTCACTAATATATGAATAAGTGAAGATAACAACCTATACTGATTTGCTATATTCGTGTAGGTTGATGAAGTGGGAAAGTTTCTTACTAAAATCGTTTCTTTTTCTTTTCAACCTAGAAAAATCTCTAGAGAAGAAAAGAAGATGATGAACTTAGAAATAGATGAATGAACCTTAGAGATAAGATTGGGGATTGATAGATAAGTATGAATGAATAAAACAAATAAAAAGAATGAGTCATGCTTACTAGAGCCTTTGAGAACCTCATAGAAGCCATAACTCATCTCTTCATTTTGTTTTTATTCATTTATATTTATCAATATCTTTATTCTTTTCTCCAATGTGATTCTTATATTGCCATGTTCTTTGTATCATCAACCATGATACATTTATATATATATATATATAAAGAAAAGAATTAAAATGAGTAATTAGTTAATTATTAAATCAACACTTGATTCGATAATCCGGTCATATCATATATAACCCGACTAATATAAAAACGCCAGATTATAATACAGTATCATATACCCATAGTTAATCAAGCTCCTGCACGTATCTCCATATATGCCTTACTTCGTTTCGCTTGAGCTTGAGCTTGGAAACCTCTATGTGGGACTCTTAAGACTCGTCAATACACTAGCAGTAGGTAATGATCATATCAAATACCCATAAGCCGTCAGCGGTACTAGCTGGACGTAACGGCTACCCAGGTATTGAACGAATATAAGATCAACAAGCAAACTTGTTCAAACTCCCGTAGAGTCAATAAGCAACACTTATCATACAGTCTGGTCTCTTTGTCTGATATGTCACATATCGAGTCTGGGGGGTGGAATCATCAGACCCCAATAACTCGATAAGTCATGCCGATGTGTAGCCTATAACTAATCGAGAAACTACTGATAACACTTATTAGTAAATCTCATCAGCCCTGGCCAGGGACTTGCGGTTATAGCCAATCGCACATAGCACAACATAAACTCCCAATACCGGAAGAGACGAAACCCCTCCTATCGCTCACTGCCTCTATATGTCTCGAAACTGTATCCAAAATCCACCTGTTCACACGACTCAGTAAAGCCGTGGTAGGGTGGAAATCAAAGTACAGTGGGAAGCACACAAGACGCTATGACGATCTTACAAACTAACACGTACAAGTGTCACCGGAGAAATGCTATTTGACAATAGGTATAATACCATCTAGGATTTCTTGGTGAGTCCGTTCAGTGTACTCAGTCTCTAATGAGCACATGTATACAATCTTTGATGTCAAACACCAATGGATATGGGATCATCCATCGCCCAAATACAGGGTCAAGAAACGTATACACTAGTCTATTTTGGAATATCAATGCCCTGTCTAGATACTCCCTCGATTAGGACCTATTAAGGATGTGCTTGTGGACTACACAAGCCCCACTGGTATGATCTACATCATAGTTCTGGTAGTCAAGCCAACATCCTTAGGGCTTTATCAACATATATCAAAAAGATAGAAAAATAAAACAAGTGAACATGTTAAGATAAAGAGCAACCAGATAGCATACTACCATGTCGAGCAAGAAAGTCCTCTCTGTGTGTGTGTGTGTGTGTGTGTGTGTGTGTGTGTGTGTGTGTGTGTGTGTGTCCAAGCATCCACTATAATAACGGCCTCTAGGGCATACATATTCCTAACAGGTATATCCTATAAATACATTTTTGAGTGCTCTAAGACCTAATTTAGTCTGTTTAGGTTCAGAAATCCTATAATATGCCAAACACCCTCACACTTTTAAATAAGTCAAATTTGGCTTTCTTTGCTTCCATAACTTGTATGGGCTGATTTTTGACTTTTTTGATAGAATTCTATTATGTAAATGGCAAGCCGTCAATAAAGTTTCTCCCCATAAATTTAATGGCAATTTTGCATGTAACAACATAGAATTCACCATTTCCACAAGAGAACAATTTATCATTTCCGCTAAATTATTCTGTTGAGAAGTATATGGCACTGTCATTTCATGCACTATACCATATTGCTCGCAAAAATTTATAAATTCGTTTGGAGAAATGTTCTCCCCTTCTATCATTGTGAAGAACTTTAATCTTATTACTAAGTTGATTTTCAACTTCTGCATTATAAATTTTAAACATGGAGAATGCATATTCTTTGCTTTTCATTAAATATGCATACATATATTTAGAGTGTTCATCTATAGAAGTAATGAAATACTTTCTCCCTCCTCTAATAACCATTCCGTTAAGTTCACATAAATCAGAATGGATTAAGTCTGAAATCCCCAAATTTCTTTCAACTCTTGGAAAATATCTTTTAGACATTTTTAACTGTATACAAATCTCACATTTATGATCACTACTAAAATCATAAAAAATTAAACCAAGTTTATGCATATTATTTAAATATCGAAAATTTAAATGTCCTAATCTATAATGCCATAAATTAAAAGATTTCGAGACATAAGCAAAAGGCACTTTATTTTCATTAATGCTAAATGCAAACATTCCAATATAAGAGTAGCCATTTCCCACAAAAGTCTCATTCTTCGACAAAATTAATTTGTCCGATTCAATTACAATTTTAAATCCCCTTTTACATAACAAATCAGCAGACGCTAAATTCTTTCTTATATTGGGAACATAGAGAACATTTAATAGTCACAATTTCTTCTCGGATGTGAAGTGAAGATCAACAGAACCCTTTCTTAGTACAAGTGCATGGTTCTGGTTACCCATTAAGACTTCATGGCCATCATTTGCCTCGTCAAAATCTTTGAATATTGACTTATCTTTGCAAATGTAAACTATTGCACCGGAGTCGAGTCACTACCCAGAATCTGAGTCCGCCATATTTACTTCAATGATCATACCGTTGTTTACAATGGTAATCAAGGCATAGTAGGCCTCCTCAACATTGTTCACATGCTTGATCTCCTGATTTCATTCTTTGTTGAAATCAGTTTTGCGGTACCTACATTTTCGAGCAAAATTGTAATATCCGGTTCTATTTGTACTATTTCCCGTATTTGAATAAAATATTTTTCCAATTTAATCCCAATTATTTATCTATTTTTCCTATTTCTTTTCCTATTTTCCTTTTAACCCTAACCGATCAAATTAAGTATCCTAACTAATAACTTAACCCATCTATCTATTTTTTCCCATAGCCCAAAATCCTAAAGTTCCAAACCCTTTTGGTAAATACCCTAGCCCAACTCCTCTTCTCTCTTCCTTAACGCTAAACTTAACCCCACCCTTCTTGAATTACCCCCAAAATATCAACAATAGAATCCCTTCATCAAACCCTCTTAATTTTTCCCCTTTAATCCCCAATATTCTCCATTTAATTCTAATGATTTTTCCTTAAATCTCTCTCTCTCTCTCATTTTAAACACAGACACACACACACTCTCTCTCTCTCACTCATCTCTTTTTTTCAAAAAAAACAGAACAATCTCTCTCTCTAAAAAATTCTCATCTCTCTCTCATTCTCTCTCCCCTCACAACTCCGGAGCCATCTCTCCTTCCTCCAGCGGCGCCTCCCTCAACCGTGGCTCCCTCTATCCGAGTTTCCCTCGCCACCCCGACCATCCTAGCCGCTGTCGTGCCGTGTCCGGCATCTCCGCTATCATGATCATCAACTCGTCGCCAAACAAATTATATACTTGCTTACATGCTATACTATATTTATATCGATGCGTACGAATTATATCGGAAAATACCATTGCGATTTAATAAAAAGATGTATTTTAATTTGAGTAATGTTGTTTGAGATATGATCAAGTCTAGAACCTAGTGATAACGCCGTAGAAAAATGGTAGAATCATATACCGTCTACTGGTTGAAAGAAGCAAGCGTTTCCGTTGCGAATCGAATGTTTATTCTAGGTATTCGATGCTAAACATAAAGTAAAAACCCATCTTTAAATGGCGGAACTTATGATCGTTAAACCCGGTTACTGTTTATAGAGATACTGTAGAAATTTGATTGCAAATTAATATCATTGCACCCATAAAATATTACTCCCGAAAACCATTGCGAAATCAGAATTTTCCCGAACATGCTAGATCGTTAAATTCATAATAAATCTTTTACACATTAGATTTTACTGTTCCATGGCTCGTATCGAAGACAACAGCGTAACCTATAGCACCCTATAATTGATCTCTGAATTTTAATAAGTTATGATAAAGAAAACTGAGGAAAAATGCGGCTCTGGACTGCAGTCTATAGCAGTAATCCCTATTAAACCCCATTTTTTAAACGTCTATAACTCTCTGTTCAAATTCGTAAATGCGCGGAGCCCTATATCAGTGCATAGAAAATTGAGTTATCTTTCTTAATCCACTGGTTTCATTAGATTTCTTCACCTTATGATATTTTTAACATATTTTATAATGTCGATGCGTCTGGCTGAATTCTGTAGTGACAGATTTTACACATCGAACTTAACCTGACCATAACTCCCTGTTTATATAGGATATCACTGATCCGTTGATTGCGTTAATATACTAATTGATAACCCTAAATATTATTGTAATACCCGGTATCTTGTATATAAAAAATTTTATATATTTTTTTTAAAACTTTATTTCCTATATTTTTTTTCCAAATATTTTCCCTATATTTCTCCTATTTCATTTTCATTAAATCCTATTTTTCCTTATTATTTTCCCACTCCTATTTTTAATTTCCCAATTAATCTCCGTCTAATTTTTCTAACCCTAACTATTAAACCCTAACCTTTTATTATTTTCTAAAATTTTACTTAACCCCAACCCAGCCCATTCCTTTCCCCTCTCTTTTAATTTCTTTTCCAAAGCCCAACTCTTCCTTTTTCCTTCTCTTTTTCCCTTACCCCAGCCCAGGCCCAACTCCCTCAACCCAAACCCCTAATACCCGACCCGACACCCAAATCCGACCCGCTTCCCCACTCCTTTCTTCTTCCTCTCTTCATTCCCGTTTCCCGCCCATTTTTCCCCTGCTTCGCCCTCTTCTCGCGCCCATGACCCGTTCCCTCACCCTACACCCTACACCCTACACCCTCCACCCTAGCGACCACGTCCCCACTCCTCTCTCATCAACTACCCCGAGCGCTTCTCTCGCCCAACTCCTCCATCTCCTCAACGTCCCCTCCCTTTCGCGCTCCACGAGACCCGCGCCCATGCTCCAACGACTGTGCCCACTTCCCCACTCCCACGAGACTCGCTCCCCTCGCCTGCTCGCTCTCTCTTTCTCCTCACAACTAAACACCACCTCCAACTCTATCTCCTCTCTCCTCTTTCCCCTGCACACCGAGAAATCCCCAACCCCAAGGACCCTGCACCCATCACCTTGCCTCCTCGCCGTCGTCGCTACCCCACCGCCTGACCCACGTCGTCGACCTCCTCACCTCGCCTCTTATCCCTGACGATGAATCCATGCACCGTGCAAACCCATAACCTCCACTATCGCCGAGCTCCTGCTCCATCGCCGGCCATCACCACTACCACCCATAGCCGAGAGCTCCATCGCCTTCGTCTGCTCCGGCCAACCAACTCACCGCCGGCCTTCAACACTATAACCACCAGCTCCACAGACGCCTCATCCCCACCACAACCTCCAAGCTCCACCACGCGCCTATAATCCGACGCCGATCTCTAACCTCAAAGACTTCGCCATCAAGACCACCAGCCACCGCGACCTGCTTCATCATCCGACTCCGGGGCCACCTCCGACCGCAGCCGCCTCGCCCGGCAACCGCAGCCATCGCTTCCTCCAAGCCACCGGCTGCAACCCTCCTCTGACGAGCAACCATCACTGCCTCCGGCTAACCTTAAGCCGCCGACGAGGCCCTGAAAACCACCGCTACAATCACCACCTCACTGGAGAGCCCCGAGCACCGCCACCGAGTTTCAGCTTCTTCGAGCACCTCCCCATCTCCAAGTTCTCGTCACCCGCTGCCCACTCGCCGCCACGAGCACCGACCGCCACCATCGTCGTCGGCTCACCCCAGCACCGCCTGAGCACCCGCACGACCACCTCCACGTTGCCAACAGCCGCATCTCGTCACCAACTTCCAAGCCCCGTACCCGAGCTCCTCTTGCTCCCTCCATCTGCTCCAGCTATGACCCAGAACTGCGCGATGACCGCTCCGCCGTCGACGGCCTCATCTCTACAAACTCAGAGCCTTCAAGTACCACCGCCGACGTCGATCCATGCGAGTTGTAGCCAATCACAAGCAAGAATTCGAGGCTCCGCCACTGTGATTCTAAGGCTCGCGAACTCCGGTTTTGCCGCAACGATCGTTTTCGCATCCGTAACGAGCATCGCAGCGTTCGAGCGATCCATCATCTCCGTGACATAGTCCTAGGAAAGTGAACTCCTCACTTGCTTACATGCTAGTATCTTACAGTTTAGATTTAACACTTAGTTAAACTGTTTACATCTATATATGTATGTATATATGTACGCATAGTGGATCATCGTTCGGGTCACTATGATACCCGCGATGTTTGGATCCGATACAAATTGTTTGGAATCAAGTTCTAATCATGTAGGGAATATAGATATCGAAATCACCTTGAAATTAGTTAGATAAAATAAGATCCCAATGTATTGTGTTAACCGCTCGATATTACCCTACGTGTTTGATGCGAACTGTAAACGATAACTAAATCACATATGGAGGAACTTGTTGCGGATGGATCCGCTTACTGATAACAAACATCATTTAGGATTTTGGTTTTAAAATAGTAAAGTTTACATCATGTAATGATGCCCCTAAGAAGCGACGTTAAATCTGGAATTCACCGCAGATATCACGTTCAAAAATCTATATTAAATACAACTCACAACCTAATGTTTTAGGGCTTGTATCTAAGCTAGCGGATAAACTTACATCACCCCATAGTTTATCGTTGCATTTTGATAAGTTGTAACGATAAATACTGAGGCGATTCGCGGCCATAAACTGCAGTCCGGGCAGCGTTTCGTTTTGGATACTAGACTTGGACCATCTGTATACCCCTTATGTAAACTGAAAATGCACGGAACCCCATATGATCACGTAGATAATTTAATTATCTAACCCCTGAATCGGGTCCCGTGTTGTTTCACCGTCGTTTGATATTTAATTTGTATTTTAGAATACCGTGGTGTTCTGCAGTTTCTGCAGTGACCTCTTTTACACCATCACATTGTACATAACCTAACTTCTAATAAAGGAATCCTATTGATAATCCGTTTAATGAGTTGGAAACATAACAGAAAAATCTACAATTAGTTGAACTGTAGTGTCACCTAATTATGCTCCCAACTATGAGTGAAACATGTTACGAAACGGACTTCCAGTTCAGAAATTGGATTTCTAGCAGTAAACATTTAAAATGAAATGGCCATAACTAGCGAACCTGAAACCCGATTGACGTGAAACCAATTTTTATGGATAGATAATTAAACATGATGCTTATCCCTTTTTATTGTTTTGCCTAATTCTGTACATATGATTTATAGTAAATTTTGCAAATGGTAGGACACTGGCTGCTGATATCTTATTCATGTCTTAAGTAATGCATTCTCATCATATCATGTAGAGGTCATATTCATTGGTAACTTAGTGATCGTGTAGATTACCCAGTGATAGATATCGGTGATTTTATTATGGCAGGTACGTTAGTGTTAAAGCATGAATGAATAAGTGAAGTAACACGTACTTGTACACAATCAGCGAACCCAGTTAATTTATTGTATTGTCGACGCCTATGGGGCATATGTAAGTGTAACTATAACTGGTATGAGACGTTTATGGAAGCACTTATATTAGTGTCATAAGTAAGGCGTCAAACACATTCCATTTATCTTGGGTACCAGTTGAGACATGCTTGATGGAGACCCTGTCTCCAGTTCTCACGTAGACTTGTCATGGACCGACTAGTATTTGGATTTATGGTCGGTGTTTGATGTGGACCACAGGGTGTGGGGTAATTTGAGTGTGAGTTCAACGGAATCTCAGAAGTCCCATTGCCGGCATATACCATGATTTTGGGAGTTGTATGGATGGAGTTACTGATTATTATCGCGCGTGATTCGGGCCCGTGTTCCCTTGCCCCTGGGGCCTTACCCTTGGATTGGGGATACTCCTGTGTGGTTGACGCTCACACTTAGACTGACGATAGGTTTAACGACCTGAACAGTGAGACTTAGAGACTGATAGGTTTAGTGACATGCATTGATTACTGATTCGATATACCTGCCTTACTGTTTATCTGCTTTATTGTTTACCTGTACTGGCTACTTCATGCTCATGTCATTACTCCATGCTTACTGTTTCATATTCATCTTCATTGCACGTGTTTATATTTGTATTTATATATATTGCTATTGTGTCGCTCTGACGACCTGAGTATGCATGTTTAGAGTGAGAAGTGGACTTAGCTTGGATCAGGACCTGTCGTGCCTTGAGGATGTTGCGGACATCTAAATCAGCAACTCCAGCGCTATCTTTCTTTTGACTCTATCTGATTAGTTTTATATCTGTTTTGATTTAGTGATTGCATTTCTCATTACCTGTGCATTGATTACTGATTACCACATAAAGCTAGAAGCCGAAGTGTGACTACGGCAGAATGTTTCCTCGACCGTAGGAGCATGGCTAGCCTTGTCAACCCCTCGTATTCCGTATTTTGGGAAGCGAGGCATGATATGGTTTTCAACTGTAACAACGCCCAAATATGTATGTAACCGATAGAAAAACACGTTCGAAGATGGACTTTCACTTCGGAAACTGAAACTCCAGTAGTGAACATCCGTATTGAAATAAACGTATCTCCATAAACAAAACCCCGATTGTTACAAAACTAATTATCCTGACTATATAATTGAGTCTACTATTTATACCTTTTATACTATTTTGTCTAAATCTGCACGTATGAATAACCGTGATTTTCCCAACCTGAATAACACCGATTGCCCATGTTTTATTCTTAGGGTATTTCAATTGCATTTTCATTATATTTCTTGCTTTTACCGTGGTGCTTAGTGATGGCTTGCATTTACACCCTGGTGATTATAGTGCATTTTCGAGTGGTAATATTATCGATTAGTTGTGTCAAGTACTCTTGTGAAAGTGATTGAACAGTGAAAGTGATTGAACAGCGACATTGATGCGTACTTATATACAACCAGTTCGATACATGAACACATACTGAAACCTGGGGAAATTGAGATGGAATTTAACTTGTATTTAGAAAGGTATAGTGTTTTAGAGAATGATCATTCGAACAGTGATATATATGTTTATACCGGGTCTGGCGGCACAACCGACATTGTTATGTCCCGGGCATAGTGGACCGTAGTCTTGGACATGCACGGGACTCTCGTTAAACACGATAACTCTTTTCCACCAATCGATTTCATTGACTTAGAGACTGATAGGTTTAGCAACATAGACATTGTATTTATTACCGTTTGACACATATACCTTACTGTTACTCGTGCATGTCATTTCATACTTATTATTTCGCTGTCTGCTATTTCACATTCATTATTATTGTACCTACTTTATTGCCGTATTGTGTCACCCTGACGACCTAATGCATGCTTAAAGTGCGAAGCGGACCCAACACAGGAGTCAGACCTGCCTTACGAGCTTACAGAGATCTAATCAGAGACTCGAAGTTACTATATTTCCTTGCTTTCCATAAAGACCTTGTATTGCACTTGGTTAGTAGTTGATATTATTGTCAAAATCTTGTATCCAGTGAACTCTTTTGATTTAATATAATAAAAAAGTGATTGTGATTTCCTTTACTTGTACTGCATTTTACTGATTACTATATAATGCTAGAAACCGAAGTGTAACTACGGTATGATTATTTCTTGACCGTAGGAGCATGTCTGTTCTAGTCACCCGCGTATTATGTATTTTGGGAAGCGGGACGTGGAAAAAATACCCTTCCTTTCCGCAAATATAACATCATTTATTATTTTTCAGGTTGCTATTGAATTTTCTTTTGTTGGGCTTGGAATAGTTTGGCTTAGCCTTCTTCTAAACAACACCCTCTATATGGTTACCACTAGAATCATTCTCGATCTCATCTTTCTTGTCTCTTAGACGTGCTTCCTCTTCAATTTACAAATTTCTTTGAATTTGCCCGAGAGTGAAGTTTTCTGCCTTATAAAGCAATTTCTTTTGGTAAACTTTCCAAGTACGTAGCAGTTTTGATATGATTGTTCCAACTTGGAAGGTTCGGGCAATTTTATATCCAGAGCATTCATTTGATTGACAAGTGGTTTAAGTTCATGACATTGATCTAAAATAGACTTTTTGTCAATCATACGATACTCAAAATATTTTGAAATTAAATACTTGTTTGTACCTTACTCTTCCACATTGTATTTGAACTTCAGAGCCTTCCAAATTTCTTTTGCTGAAGTCGTCTTGATATAGTTATCAAAGAGGCGATCTGACAGAATATCCAGAATGTGACTTCTGCAGAGACATTCATCCTCTTCTCGTTTCTTTCTGGTCTTCATAAGAACTTCGCTATCAATATCCATAGATGCTTGAATCGGTGTAGGATCGTCGTCGAGTACATAAAAAATCTTCAGCACCGTCGGAAGAAAGTGCATCTTGTCTGCCCATCGGGTGTAGTTTTCCCTGTCAAACTGATTAAGTTTAACAAGGCCTTGGTTCATAATTTTGGCTGAGGTTAGGCTAGATTCCGACTCCATCGTATACGAAATAAATCCCTGAAATTGTTAGAATTTTAATGTAGGAATCGAAAAAATTATAGGTACAAGTAAATAAATTTATTGACTCTAAGGCGCAATCAGATTATTTTAAGGATTTATTTGTCCCCACTCAAATTGAGTTTGCTAAAGGGTTGCAGATAAGGATCTTTTAGAATACAATAAAGTCCGAAGTTGCTGCGATCAGCAAAAATCAAAGAAATTTCAAAATTCAAATAATAAGAGAATTAGTAGAGAAGAAGAAACTGTAATGTTATTAAGAAAATCGGTTTTATTTATAGATTCTCAAAGGTTATCAAAAACGGTTGCAACTTTTTGAAAAGACAAAAGTATAAATTTCAAAATTCACAACCTTTCAAATACTCCAACATCGACCTTGGTTTATCTCACAGATCATGCTTGTGTACAAATTAACCTTAAGAAATGTGCAGAGCGGATATTATATTTGGAGTTGTACATCAAATGCAGGATATTGGTAAACTCTTACATCTTCTGAAAGAAAATGATAATAAATCCTAGACCCACCACGAACAAAAAACACCCTTTTTGATCACTAGATAGGAATTAACTAACAGCTTCGTTATTTTCTACCACATCCGTTTTACCAAAGAAGGGAAACACCCTTTCAAATAAAAGAAAAAGAAAAGGAAAAAGAAAAGGAAAATACCGAATTATGTTATAACTAAATCAATATAAAATACAAAATGGTCAGGAAACAAAATAAATTCTAGCGTTTTTTCCGCTAGCCCCTAAACTTATAAGTTACTCTCCTGCTACCCCTCAAATGACAAAGGAGCATTTTTTAAGAATATTTTGTTATCACCGTTAGGAATTAACAGCATCATATTGAGAGGGGGATATATATTACCCAAAACCTATTTTATAAGTTTCAAAATATACTACATTAATCATTACAGAACTTCCATACATACATTACTTTAATGTATAATGTGATTTCAATTGATTTGCCATATAAACGCAGAAAGTGATGGACGAACAAAATGAATTCTGATAACCCCTCAAAGTGCAACATATATGTTTTACAGTACAACATACATCACGGTACACAGTAGCAGCATGCTGCAGCAGCAACTAAACCACACACAATCAAGCATCAGCATCCTGATACTACTATATAGCAGATACGCTACAGTCACTAAACAGGGTATTTGCAGTCGTTCATCATCATCCAACAACACAGAGGAACGAAACAGAAATCTGAACCAAAACCACAGTCACCGGAGAGAAAAACTCAATTCTCCTTCACCTCTTCGTCGGCTGCAGCCTTTTTCACTTCTCCTTCTTCAACCGCAGACACTTTGATCATTTCTTTTCCTTCTTCAACTACAGCTTTGGTATCTTCTTCATTGGATGCCACCTTTTTGCGATCCCCTTTAGCACTAGAAGCCACCAGATCATCGAAGTTGTCCGTTTTCGCCAAAAAAATCTCAATCTATTATGGAAAACAGAGCAGACTTACCAAAGCCATTGCACTATCAATTAAGATAAGTAATTAAATTCGGATTGATAATTAATCAATTAACTTCACCTTGGCTTTGCGAACAAGGCGACCCTTGGACTCATCCTTGGTACCCACAGTGGATGTCAGGATCTCTGTTTGATTACATTACAGATAAATTATGTTAGGCATTTACAACACAACTTAAAATGCTGGTAAATTAAATCAGTTTGTTTTCTTTACTCTTCTCGGTGGCGAGGCCGTTGTTCTTGAGAATCTCCGCGACTGTGACCACAGTACCAATTGCTAAAACAGAAATCTAGCTGTTAGTTCAACAATAAAAAGAACATTAAAAATTAAACTTTATTGAGATATGATGGTTCGAGACAAAATAATCACAATCAGAGATCCATTGTAAACTAATTTCAAAATATAAAGAAAATCAGTGTCTAGGAATCAAGAAAAAAGTTGAAGAAATAAATTAACAAGCAATTCTTTGTAAAAGATTCTAAACGGCAAAAGGAAAATTAAATCGTATAAACATGTGAGATTCCAGACTAGCTTAAGTCAAAAGTAAACTGTAAATTACAAAAACATATTCTGTGACAAACAGGAATGAAAATGTTGACTGATTACTAATATTCGAGTCGAAGAAACGGAGGAAATGGTTGAGATTCTCATTTCCAGAATCTTGAAAAAATAATAACGGATTCTTGGTTCAACATCGTTGCAAACGTTACAAATTCAGATAAATTTAACATTAAAATTATATCATTTTTCATGCTTCGAAATTCCCAACTAATAATCCTACACATATGTTCGAGATCTGCGATCAAAAGTTATATTTAGCTAATCAAAATTAGAAGGAATCAACTGACATGTTTAATAAGCTCCATCAATCAAGAACAATAATTTGGTCAAATTCATGAAAAATAATGGAAATTCCACCAAATTAAGGGAAAATCTACCCATTCCGAGAGCAGAGAGCTCGATCTCGCTATGCTGCTGCATGTACCTCTGCAATTCCACACAAAACAACACATCCATAAGATTTTTTTATCACTGAAAACATAAATTACAAGTAAAAATCGAAGATCAAGAATGCAAATCCTAAATTAACACTAGATCTCTCAAATCAATCGGAAATTTTGCAAAATGATTCGAAGATCACATCATAGATCAAATTTATCACAGATCGAAAGGTAATTAAAAACAAATCTTGAGAAATTGATCGAAATTAATCAAACCTTCGCCAGATTCACATAGAAGAAGAGCGGCTTCTTCTTCGTGGAGACCTGGATGCGGTTGCTCTTCTGTGGGCCCACCGCCGTAATCGCCGCTGCGTCGTTGTTCGCCGCCACCTCCATCGATAGATCGGAACTTTCTTTCTCTGAAACTCACTTTCTCTCTTGCGCTCGCTCTCTCTCTCTCTCGCTCGCTCGCTCGCTCCCTCCAAGAATGATGGCTGGGCCTTGGCGCCTCTTTAATAGGCGACGGTTTCTTGGGTATCCAATGGGAGAGCAACGCGTGGGGATCAGTTGGGGGTGGCGATTTCGTTTCTTGGCGGTTATGGAGTCGGTCCGTACGAATTCGTTTTTATTGTTGCGATTCGAATTGTATGACTAATTTGCCCTTATCTCCACCACATGAGAGAGTAAACTTATGGTATTATTAGGTTTTAATTTAGAAGAATGCTGAAATATTTTCTTTATATGATCGCCCAATGGATATTTTTTTTTTACCAGAAAACACGGATAGACGAGACATCATGAATACTGGGATCAAATGATATGTGCCAAACTGGTTGGAGTTAAAAGATTTTGTTAACTATGGATGGGTCGACCCATTTATGTAAAATGGTTATTATTTAGTGTGTTTTTTTGTAAACTTGACTTGAATTCACAATTTTTTTCCTACCACATAATTGATAAGATAAATATAAGAGGTTTTATAACGATCAAGAAGAATGTGCATACTATATAAAATCTTAATCTAACGATCCAAGAACAAATTAATAATTTAACAACCACATGTAAATCTAAAATATACGAATGAGTCTGTCCCATTAATAAATAGGTAAACAATTATAAATTACATACATGGCTCAATAGACGGAAAAAAAAACACACAGGAGAAAAGATCGTCGAAGTTGAAACGGCAAAGAAAATTTAGCAAAGTCTAAGCAGATTGTCAAAACCCTAACTTACACAAAAAAATGCGCAGGACTGAGCCCAGCTCAGCTCATCACCTGCTTGAAAAGCAGGACATCAGCCCGCTGGATTGGTTTCTACTGGGACATCACTTTCGTCTCGGGGGAGGTCGACAGCTTCGCTCTTGGATAGTCGGCCCTGCGCCACTGTGTAGCACAGGCCAATCCTCGTCCTCCGGGGGCCGACGAAGACGTACTTCACCTTATATTCATGGATGGAAGAAGGGACTGCCACTACCCCCGACCCGGCCATCCCCATCCTTACGTTTTTTAAACGAAAAGTACACCTAGCTCGGCTCTTCCTTACTGGTATCGGGGTGATTTTTATAACAAAGAAAAGACAAGAGGAGGGTCAAACTGAAGGGGATCCGATCAAATTTTTACTGGACCAGAAAACCAAGAAGTATCCTCCACGAGTTCGGCACTAGCTGACCCGGGGCAAGATGGAAGCAATGAAGCACCGCACAAACCTCTGGTGAGAAGGACTTACACATTCCTGCCCGGAATGCTTTCAGCTTTTTGCCACTAACAACTCCGGTGTCCACAGTAGCTTCGGAGTTTGCTTTTAGTGCAGGTAACAGAGTTTTGAGCAATAAGATAGTGAGGCTGTCGGATGACGCATTGGAGATTGCAGTGTGCCGAAAAAATTGGTTCGATGCAGAAGCAAGACAACAACACGTTAAAAGTATTGAAGACTCCGACACCGATGAAGAGTAAAGACCAATAGAAACTAACTAGTTAGTTTTTTTCCATTGAATTGTATTTAATTTTTTTGGTAATTGTATGAGGGGTAAGATTTGCCAACTTATGTCCTCCCTCAAAATATTTTTTAATTAATAAAATATCTAGATCTGGCCCGGCACCTACACAAAGTTCGGGATAAAAAAAAATTCCAAAATGTTTTAATAAAAAAAATTTTGCTTTAATTTTTTTTTAAGAAAAAATCTAAATTTTAAAACGAGCCGATCTGTTTTGGCCGGCCCGACTGCCCGAGCTCGGCCCGGCCCGACCCAAGCCGTACCACGGACCGGGCTGGGTTCGGGCCGGTCCTAAGCCCGGCTCGAAACCCGGTGTAACATTTCAGAAAAATAAAATATTATTTTGGGGAATTTTTATAATTTAATATTAATTTTAATGAATATTTTAATATTTCGGTATAATTAAATACCGATGAATGGGGAAAAATTTGGAAAATTATGGAAATTACTTAAAAGATGGTGCTTTATGAGATTCTTGCAAAATATGAAAATTTATGATTTATTTGACACTATTTTTGTGCTAATCGCGATTAGATATCGCTAATCGAACACAAAACGTGTTTTGTGCACATGACATGCAAAAGTCTTTTTGCAACACTTGTTACATTTTTCCTATATGATTTTTGGATGTATGGTTATTTGTTTTGGTTTTAATATTGAGGAGAGAAGAAAACTTAGAAAAAGAAAAGAAATGAAATGAAAATGATAAGATAATGGGTATGGGCAAGAGAGAGAGTGAGGTGAGGGGTTCATTGACTTGCTCCCAGTTCTTTTCCCTTTCAATTTTCTTCTCCATTTCCTCTCCAAGAGCTGCTGTCTCATCTCCACCTCCACTTCACACATCACTAACAACCTTAAAACAACACCGAAATATCATTCGCACTTCACAAAAAGCATGCACAAGCCCTCAAGCAACCTTTTGGACCAAGAAAGTTTTCATTTTGGTGTTGTTGAGGATTCATGAGTGTCTAATGAGGTAATCCCTTCACAGTTAGTGTAATATTTCAAGTACTTTAGCCTCTTTTTAAGTTTAATATCGTTTTGGCGAAGTTTAGTGAAAATTGAAATCGCAAGTTGGGAATTAGGGTTTGATTGAGTAGAGATTGTGTAATTAGGCTTTAGAGATGGCCTTAAACCCCTCCCAATTGATAGAAACCCAGAACAACCCAACTGAAACCCAAAATACGGAATTACAGAACTTTTCATGTCGTTTTGTGAGTGTTTAGGGTGTGCAGGGAAATCTGGTATAACTTGGGATTTTTACGAGAAAAACAAACAAGTTCAGAGGCCAATTTGAGACCATGTGAGACCACCCTGACCAGACGACACCCCATATCCCCAGGAAAACCAAGGAGGCCGGTTTTGGCAAGGGAGTGGCCGTCCACTTAGTGGTAGGATGTGTCCAGGTTGTTCCAGTAGCTCATATGTACCCTATACTTCACCCCAGTATTGTTTGTGCACCACCTAGTTTGGACCTTGTAACAACCGAGTTTAGTTATACCAATTCCAGTTCCCGTATTCATATATATATGTGGTATTTTATTGATTTATCTTGTTTGGGTACGAATGATAGTTACTTTTGCATTGCATTCGACCTGTCCCGCTTGCTTGAACCTGTTGTTTTTATATTTAGAAACTATCCTGACCTGTTAAATAGACACGTGCATTTAATGTAGACTGCATATTAATTTTTATTTGGCATCGCCATTTTCTCATGTAACATTTTAGATCACGGTAAATAAATTAAAATTGCATTTCATAACCTGTGTGATACCCCTAACCCTGTGATAGCGTCCTTGCATCTTGTTCTCGTCCCGTTCAGTGAAACGGTTGTGTTTGGATGGCTACGCGCACGTACGTGCGTCCATTCTTGGGAGTATGCATTTTTGTTACCTAATCTTTCATTTTAAAATTTAGAGGTCGTATTTATTTTTCGTATTTTAAATCTAAATTTTTTGACCCGACCCGGGCGCATTTTGAAATACTTTTGTATCTCGCCAAAAATCATTCATTTAAGATATTTTTATTATTAAACAAATATATATTCTTCTGATTACCAACTAATGAAAATCTTTTAAAATATTTCTCCCCACCAATCCCAGTCTCCTTTTGTGCTGGCCCCACCACACCGAGCCATCTCTCTCTCTTCCCTTCTCTTTCTCTCTCTCTATTCTCTCTTTCTCTCTCCTGCATAAAATCCAAATTTCTCTCTCGTCACTGTTCCTCTCTCTCTCTCACTCCTCTCGATCTCCCCTCTCTCTCCTCTCGATTCTCTCTCTCTCTCTTCCGTATCTCTCTCTTTCTATCTCCCCTCTATATATTCCTTCTTCATCCTTTCTCTTTTTTTTACAAACGAAACCCATAACCTCTAACCCTAGCCGCCGTCTCCTCTTCGCCGTTGCCCCAAAACACCTCGACGTCTCCCCGACTTCGTCGACTACTCAACCTCATCGCCTCCGCATTTCCTTTCTCCTTTCCCGAGCACCCTGCACGCGCACAGCCAAGCACAGCCCGAGCACCCTGCGCGCTTGCCCCGCCGGAGCTGATCGCCGCCGGTGACCTTGTCCTCGTGTCCCTGACCCCCGTGCACCCCAGTGAGCCTTACTCCCTCTCTTCTCCTTATTTCTTCTTCTTTTCTTTTCTTTTCCTTCTTCGGTTTTTTTAGGTTGCAGCCGTCCTCTGCAGATCACCCGCCGGAGCTCCGTCGACGCCGTCGATCCCCTCACGACCATCTTTTCCAACCACAATGAGCTTCCTTCTCCTCCTTCCTCCTTCCCTTCTTCTCTTCTTCATTCTTTTATGCAATTCTTTCTTGATCTGTTCACTGTTGATTTTTGTTGCCGGAATCCGGCCGTGTCGTCGATGATCCCGACGACCCAGCGAGGATATCTGACCCGTGTGATCCCATTATACGTTGTGTGGATTCGTTCCGTGTACCGTGCGCGCGTCGCGACTTTTCCCGCCGACGCGTGACGTTCCGTATACCCGTTTCGCGTTCTGTCGAGGCAAGTGAAACTTGCTACATGCTATTCATAATACTTTATACTCATTTGATTACATGTTAAACCTATAGACTTAATCCAATGTCTTATGTTACGTTTAACGTTCGCTGTTCCATTATATCATTTTAGACCCAGAAATTGAAGCATACCCTGTTGCATTTTGAATTACTTTACCTAGTACCCACATCCGTATTTAAATCACATAATATTTATTTACATGGCCTATAATACCCTTTTAAATAGTTTATAACCGTTCAAACACCTGTTTGCATCCATATCGTTTAATATACATAATATTGCATCCATAGATCACTTGAATATATAATATTACAATATTAACATTCCACACTTGATATATAGTAGTTTAATTAATATTGGAACTTTAATTTTAACTCTAACCATGACTGTGCATCTATATGCCTTAATCTGTACCTGATTGCATATTACATTACAGTGTTTTATTTTAGTGTTCCATTAGTACTTCATGTTTGTTTTGTATACACATGCTTATGTTAGTTTGATTATGAGCACCCACGTGACATTTGTGCACCCTCAACATGATTTGATACACTACTATTTGATACGACTTGGAACTGTGCAACTCTTGACATAACATGATACCTATATACTACCTGACTTGACCTGATGTACCATGGCTTTATCTGTTGTCACGCCCCACTTCCCAGAGTACGCTAAAATAGGCATGTGACATAGCCAACTATGCTACCTGTGGTTAGGAAAAATCCTTTCACAGTCACATTACGGCTGTAGAGATATCAAGAACAGGAAAGTAAACTAACTATCTAATACATGTCCATAAGCCAGAGTAAAAGAGTCAAGAAATGTTATAGTATGCGGAAGCAAAAGATCAAATAAACACCTGGAAAGTAAGACCGGATACCGGCATGATCCCTACCGCTCGATCTAACAGCGGCAAAACTCCTGATCAGTCTGCAACAAAGGTAGCGGATCTGGGCCATGCAAAACCCAGACGTCAGCGCGTCATAACATCAAGCAATAATAAATGAACAGGATACACGAGATATGCAGGCATGAATCATAAATAGTAATAAGTCAACAGGGATGTATAACAGTGAAGTGTATCAGTGTATGTGACGTGTAGTGATCAATCTAAACTGTGCTACTAGGTTGTCTACTCTAAAGTTTGTTTGAAATCAATTAATGTAATCCTCCATGTAACTCAAAGGATATGTCCCGTTACCCCCCGGGACCACGGATCAGGAATATATAAACCAAGAGTGGTTCTGTCCCGTTACCCCCGGGACCACGGATCAAGATGTAAGAGTCACGAATGGCTCTGTCCCGTTACCCCCCGGGACCACGGATCAAGATGTAAGAGTCACGAATGGCTCTGTCCCGTTACCCCCCGGGACCACGGATCAAGTAATACCCTTTTAAGTTACACTTTAGTTTACACTTTTGATTTCCCCATACCCCCAAGGTTATGTGTTCAAGTCAGGTATTCCGTAATCAAGAACTAATGCCAACACAGGATCAGGTAGGTGCAGGTTTGTCTGGATAGACAACAGGAACGGTCCGTAAGGACTACATGTCAGGTTTGTTGGCATTAGACACAGGATCAGGTAACGGGTCAGGTCATGGTACATCAGGTCAAGTCAAGCAGTGTACGGTACCATATCATGTCAAGTAGGAAGTGTAACAGGTCATGTCAGGAAGCACAAGATGTCATGTGGGTGCTCATAATCAAACTAACATAAGCATGTGTATAAATAAACAAGCATGAGTACTATCAGAACAATAAACTGGAACATGTAATATAATATGCAAATAGATATAATTTCAAGGATATGGATGCACACTTATCGATTAGGGTTACATTTATAGTTCCAATATTAATTAGGATGCAATTTATTAAACATGGAGTGTTAATATCACATTATTATATAGTAATGTGATCTATGGATGCAATTATATGTATCTTAAATGCGATGGATGCAAACGGGTATCCGAAAAGTTATAAAACTATAAAATGGTAATGTGGGATGTACAACTAAGCAATATGTGATATAAATATTGATATAATAATATTAATATGGATAGCATATTCAAAGCGATTAATAACTATAAAAGTGGTATTGATTAACCATGCACAAGAAAGTTCCGTTCAGAAATTCAGCGTCACCCTGATTCGTAAAATAGCTTAAAAATAACAAACGTTCTCCAAAAAGGACGTGTCTTATACCAAAATAAAGATAATTCAATAAGGTTTTCAGTTTTATAAGTATAAGCATCTCAGGTTATCCCTACAAAAAGTTATGAACATTCGAAGTTGAAAGTTTGCTGCTGGAATTTTCCTGGACAGCAGTTTAAAGACATATTCATTTGCATTTTACATTATTTAAACAATTTATTTTGCAAGTAAATATTTCATAGAGTTATAGTATTCTGAGCTATCTTCGTAACGAACTAAAGAACATATACTAATGATTTTTCTATGGTTTATAATGAATTTTATAAGGTAAGGTGTACAGTAAATTTCAGATTTGTCGTATCCTTTTTTTTCAACGACGTTTCATGTGTAAACTATAATATTTTCAAATATATAATATTATAAAATGCAGATTATAAACTAATTAAAGATAATAATAAAAAATATTACGACGATATATATTTTAAATGATATGGATGCAGTATAATGTAATCTAGTATGTCACAAGATAAGTTTTCATGATCTAGATTTAATATGATATAAACGGATGCAAACGGAACATCGAAACGTTATAAAATTAAACATGGGACACTAGATTCAAACTATAGGTATGGTATTTATTTAAATAGGTATAAAATGAATTATATAGCATGTAGCAAGATTAACTTGCCTCGATGGGTCGCGAATCGGGAAAACGGAACGTTAACCGTCGGCGGGGAAAACTCGCGACGGGCGCACGGTTCACGGAATGAACCCAAACAACGAACAAAGGAACCACACGGGTCGGGGTACCTCGCTGGAACGCCGAGAAGCGTCACCGGCACGACGGAATTCCGGCAACAAAAGAACAGTTAAAAAAAAGAGAAATGAAACATGAAGTAAGAAGAGAAAGAATGATAAAGAGAAGTACGAGAGAATATATTAGAGAGAGAGAGAGAAAAAGTGGAGAGAGAGAGAGAGAGCTGCAGGTGGGGGCCCACGGAATTAAAAGGAACGCGATTGGCTAAAGAAGAATCGTTAGTTAGGGATAAATATTAATTAAAGATTCAAAACATTTTAAGGAACAGTAGGATATATATAGGTTAATTTAAAGATTTAAAAGATAGGTAATGAACAGTAAGATATCAGGTTAGTTAGAAAAATATATGCGATGGTTTTAATAATATTAAATTTAGGATTTTGGCGCCAAATAAAACATTTCCAAATCGCATCCGGGTCGAGTCCAAAAATTTGAAATTGAAATAATAGGATTTTAAGCGGGATCCAAATTTTAAAATTAAGTGTTTTATGATTAAAAAGCATACCCCCAAAACGAACACATGTACGCGCGCGTAGCCGTCCAAACTCGTCCGTTTCACTGAACGGGACGAGAACACAATGCACGGACGCTACCACGAGGCTAGGGGTGTCAAGTAGGCCAAGATGAATATTTTCAATTTTATTTTAGATGCCAAAATTTGTTATATGTAGAAATGACTTTGCCGGGTAAATTTTACAGTAAGCAACAAACAAGTAAGTTAAATGAAATGAGTACCACATTATGCTCAAACAGTAACTGAAAATAGTAGCATTGGGCTCGGGTGTTACATCTGTTACCTGATCTTGTTACTAATGCCAATAAACCTGACATGTTGTCCGTACGGACATTTCCTGTTGTCTATCCAGACAAACCTGTACCTGCCTGATCCTGTGCTGGCGTTAGCTTCAGATTATTTTAATACCTGACTTGAACACATATAACTTGGGGGTATGTGGAAATCATTGATGAAACCTGACTTGTAACTCAACAGTTCGCTACCTTTACTGATCAGTTTTAGAGGCTAGGCCAGCCTTGGGATGATGCTTCTGACATCATCCATCGTTACCCACTATCTTTTAGAGGCTAGGCCAGCCTTGGGATGATGCTGTTGACATCATTCATCGTTACCCTTTTCCTTTAGTGCCTAGCGGCATGTCTCGGTTTCAGCCCGAGAATCTTTACCGTGATCCCGGGCACGCACGGGATACTATTGAGTTACATCGATGATTTATCAAATTGATTTCAAAGATTGAGAGTGGTTAACCCAATAGACCAGTTTAGATTACTCACTAGACATTACACCACTATCCTTACTTATATCACTGTTATGCCTGTTTTATTATTTAAACTCATACCTGCATGTATTGCTACCCCATGTTTATAGTATTGCTTGATATTATGACGCTCTGACGTCTGGGTTTTGCATGGCCCAGATTCCTTGCCTTTGCTGCAGTCCAAGCAGGAGTATTTCAGTCAGCAGGCTGAGCGGTGAGGACTTGCTAGTAGTTAGTTCTTTTACTTTCAGTATTATTTCATTTCTGATGTGAGCCCGCATTATGGGACATACATTCCAGTTATTCTTGTATTGGATCTTTTGCTTACGCATTATTTTATTCTTGACTCGTTTTATTTTGGCTTATGGACATGTATTAGATAGTTTATTCTTGTTCTTGATATCTCTACAGCCGTAATGTGACTGTGGATGGATATTTCCTATCCACAGGTAGCATGGTTGGCTATGTCACGTGCCCATTTTAGCGTACTTTGGAAAGCGGGGCGTGACATAGTTCTTTTGGTATCAGAGACATAGGATCTAGGTTAATCGGGTTTGATTCCTTTTATAGTCGAGTATTTAGACCCAATACACGAATCAGAATACTCGTGATTAGGAAACTTGTCCTGCCACCTTACCGTCTTACCATTTCTTGAATCTTAACTTCCTCCTGATCCTACTTTTACGATATGCAAACCTCCTTTGCATATTGACTCGAGACCTGGTTTCCTTTGGTTATCTCTAGAACTTAGGCGACTTGGGTGGAGTTATATAATTGTAGCTATGATACCGCGGCATGGTTACAATGCGGTACTCTATTTAAGTAACTTGGAATTCTAGCCTTGATTCATATCCTTAACCTACATTTTGAATCTGTTATCATGCTAACCCTTTTGGTGCTTTGATTTCAGGAATATGGCAGACAAGAATCTAAAAACGTATTGAAGGCGTGTTGACGAAGCCGCTATACTTGGAGTAATACGTGGGATGTTGGAGAACCAAAGACGGCAGACCGAGCTGAACCAGCAGCAAGCTGACTCTTTACAGGAAGGTTTGCGGACCGTTCAGCAGTCCGTGAACAATGTTGTGGCCAGACCAGTGGATCGTGTGGGAACCGTAGCGGACTTCAGAAGACTGGGTCCGTCTGTCTTTACTGGTTTGGAGGAGCCGTTGCCAGCGGAGCAATGGCTGGTTGACACGGAGAATTTACTCATTGCGGCACAGATCCCAGAAGATAAGAGAGTGGATGTGGTACGCATCCATTTGGTGGATTACGCCCGTGAATGGTGGCTTGTGGAAGAGACCCACTTGCCCAAGTCGATCAGTTGGGCAAATTTTTCAAAGAGTTTCTTGGAGAAGTTCTTCCCGCGGACTGCACGGGAGGAAATGGAAGAGAAGTTCATCAGTCTAAAGCAGAACGGCGCACCTGTAGATGTACATGCAGCTGAGTGGACACGGCTCAGTAGATTCGATGGACCTTTGGTTGCCAACGATGCTGATAGGGCAAAGAGGTTCATGCGCAGTTTGGATGTGGACATCCAGAGGAAGATTGTCTCCCTGGGTTTGACCACTTTCTCACAGGTACTTACGGCGGCCCGAGAACAGCAGAGCCTATCTGTGAAGACTGGGAGTACACAGCAGACAGCAATTACAGTACGGAAGCCGGCACTTGCACCAAACCGAGCACATGGACACAGAGGTATTCCAGTGAACCGTCGTGACGTAACACCTATGAAGAAGCATACTGTCGTTGATCAAAGAAGGAGCGTGATTTGTAACTACTGCCATTTACCCGGCATGTGAAAAGAGACCGTCGAAGGAGGCAAGGACTTTGTTTGGTTTGTGGATCGGCGGATCATACTATTAATGCTTGTCCGTCGAAGCTTCGCACGAAGGATGATGTTCAGAAGCCGCCGCAGAAACCATTTCCGGGACAGAAGCAGCTGACTCAGGGACCCAATCAAGTTCGAGCTTTTACCCTGACGGCTGAGGAAGCTAAAGCTTCAGGAGAAGTTGTTTCAGGTATTCTACTTGTTCATGGTTTTCCCGCATTAGCGTTATTTGATTCTGGTGCATCCCATTGTTTTATGTCGTCCAAGTTTATTGCTACACACTCGATTATTTGCACGACCCTGTCTAGTTGTTGGGACATACACACTGGGAATGGGAAGATCATATCTAGTAGAGAATGTAAGGATTGTGCAGTGGTCGTTTGCGGACGAGAGCTGTTTGCGGATTTCTTGGTGATTGATACAAGAACCTATGAAGTCGTCTTGGGAATGGATTTTCTCGACACTTTCCATGCTCACATTGATTGTAGGGCAAAGAAAGTAATTTTCCAGATCCCCGGACATCCAGAGTTTATCTTCACTGGAGGAAGCAGTTTTGTCGGGCCAGTCGAGTTTAGGGCTAGGCCGACAGCTAATGTTCTTTCGTCGATGGAGGTTGCTCAAGATGAAACGCCAGCTGTTGTTCGAGATTTCATGGACGTATTTGAAGACATATCAGGTTTACCGCCAAAGCGAGACGTGGAGTTCACAATTGATCTTGTTCCTGGTGTGGCGCCAGTTTCTAAAGCACACTATCCAATGGCACCAGTGGAGTTGGAAGAAATTAAGAAGCAGGTTACTGAATTACTTGAGAAGGGTTGGATTCGAAGCAGTAACTCGCCTTGGGGAGCTCCAGTTCTTCTAGCCAAGAAGAAAGATGGCACAAGAAGGATGTGCATCGATTATCGAGAATTAAACCGGGTGACGATTAAGAACAAGTACCCGATCCCTCGCATTGGCGAATTATTTGAGCAGCTTAGTGGCGCGAGGGTATTCTCAAAGCTGGATTTGCGGTCCGGATATCATCAGGTCCGAGTTAAGACAGAAGATATTTGCAAGACGGCATTCCGAACTCGGTATGGACATTACGAATATTTAGTGATGCCCTTCGGAGTAACGAATGCACCGGCAATATTCATGGACTTGATGAACCGAATCTTTTCACCATTCTTGGACCAGTTTATAGTGGTGTTCATTGATGATATTCTGGTCTACTCGAAGTGTAGGGTTCCTAGGCACACTAGTGAGGTCTCCCAAGCCATCAACCATGGCAATTTCAAAAAATATGGTGCCTACAAACCC
This sequence comes from Agapanthus africanus, assembly GCA_030015575.1. Classification (NCBI taxonomy): domain Eukaryota; kingdom Viridiplantae; phylum Streptophyta; class Magnoliopsida; order Asparagales; family Amaryllidaceae; genus Agapanthus; species Agapanthus africanus. The sequence continues at coordinate 476,535,678 of CM057338.1, read as the reverse complement.
TAAACTACGGATCGATAACTAGATGTCTAGGCGAAAAAGAACTAGTTAACACTTAACTATTGGGAATACGGAAATACAACCTTTGTAGATCCGGTCCTCCACCTCCACGGCTCCGCAACGAGGTCGTCTCCGCTGTCCAAATCAAATCCGGGCTCTAGGATCGGCTTCGTCGGAGAATGGGCAAGCTAGGTCGTCGATGTCCATGCCGAAGATGATCTACGTCGAGGCATCGCTAAATCAAGCTCCACCTTCACCAAGCCCTAAAACTTGTGAAGGAAACACACTCTACTACTTGGCAAGAGGTAGAGGATGAAGAAATAGGAAGTGGGTAGACTTTAGAATTGGATTTCTCACTTGTTTGCTCAATTCACCATTGATGAAGAAAGCTTTTTCTTCTTGAGTTCAAGGAAGAAGAAGAAGAAATGTTATGATAAGTTAAAAGAATAAGAAAAGAAAATGAATTCTTATCATAATTTTAACTAGAGTCAAGTGTAGAGAATGAATCATGGTTAGTGGGAATGGTTAGGGTTAAGGATGAGATAAGAATGGTTGACTTGAACAAAGCTTCATGAAGCTTCAACATAAAACAAAATTAGCCACCATTCTTTTCTCATTTTCTTTTATTCATTTATCAAAATTAAATGGATAATTAAATAAGATAAATGAATAACAAATAATAAACCCTAACCATTTCATTAACCAAGGTTTAATACTTTACACTTAACCAAAAAGCATGCATCATCAAACATGATACAAGCAAGTGCACAAAATCATATCACATATATAATGCGCACAAACCAAGTGAGAAAATCCGTTTAAAGTGAACCAATACTAGTTAGTGCAAAGCAATATATCAAATATATAATTATGCATTAAATCATTAAATCAACACTTGATTCAATGATCCGGTCATGTCGCACACAACCGACTAGTATTCAATGTATCGGCTTATCGAATCAATCCTTGATTCGATAACTAGGGTATATCGCATATAACCTAATCGATACATTCATCGCGAGAATGAAATACGGTATCACATACACGTATTATTCTCGGTCCCGCACATATCTCATATGCGCTCCTATTTCGTTTCGCTTGAGCCAGGAAACCTCTGTGTAGGACTCTAAAGACTCGTCAATATGCCGGCAGCAGGTGATGATCATATCAAACACCCACAAGCCGCAAGCGGTCTGCTAAACGTAACGGCCACCCGGGTATTGAGCGATCTGAAGATCGACGAGCAAGCCCGCTCACACTCCAGTGAATCCAACCAGTAACACTACCGTACAGTCCGGTCTGATCGTCTGATATGTCGCATATCTTGCCTAGGGGTGGTAAACGTCAGACCCCAATAGCTCGATAAGTCGTGTCGATATGAGGTCTATAACTGTTCGAGAAACTACTGGTAACACTTACCAGTAAATCTCAGCAACCCTGGCCAGGGATTTCCTGTTATAGCCAATCGAATACAGCGCAACATCAACCCCCTATACCGGGAGAGACGAATCCCCTCCTATCGCTCATTGCCTCCATGTGACTCGGGACTGTACCCAAAAACCACCGTTTTGCACGCCCTCTTGGACGTGGTAAGATGGAAATCAAAGCACAGTGGGAACCACACAAGACTCTATGACGATCTCGGGTCAACAGACTACTCTGTACCAGTGTCACCAGAGAACTGCCATCTGACGTGAGGTATAATACCATCTGGGAGTTCTCGGCGAGTCCGTCCAGTGTACCCAGTCTCTACTGAGCACCCGTATATCATCTCCGATGTCAAACACCAATGGATATGGGATCATCCATCGCCCATCTGTATGGGTCGAGAAGGTATACGCTAGTCTACTCTGGTATATCGATGCCCCGTCTCGATACACCCACGACTAGGGACTTTGAAGGATGTACTTTTGGACTACCATGTCCCCACTAGTATGATCCGCATCATAGTCCAGGTAGTCAAGTACAGATCCTAAGGGCTTTACCAACATGTAACAGAGAGACAATCAGCATACACGTTAAGGTAAAGTGTAACCAGATAGCATACTATCATGTCGAGCAAGAAAGTCCTCTCTATATATGTCCCAGCATCCACTACAATATACATCCTATGTACAGTAATGGCCTCTAGGGCATACATATAACTAACAATCTCCCACTTGCACTAGGGCCATCTGTAGCAGTGGTTGCAGTATCTCATACTCAACCATCCCTTAAAAGTCTCTCTCTGGGAACAGGCCTTTGTGAGTGGATCCGCTGTGTTGTCCTCTGAGTCTACTCTCCTAACCTCGATCTCCCTGGAGATCAACCATCTCCATGATCAAGTGATACTGCCTTAGAATATGTCTGGATCACTGATGGGACGGACGTTCCTTGGCAAAAGCCACAACTCCATTGTCACACAATGGGAGGAACATAGTTCATCTCATGAACCATTATACATCCAAACAGCCTTTTTGGTAGCATCTTAAGTAGCGATGTATCCTGCCTTCATCGTCTAGTATGTCACGGTATCTAGCTTGGAACTCTTCCAACATACCGTCCCTTTACTGAGGGTAAAGACAATGCCTGTGACTGACATTCAGTCGTCTTTATCACCCTGGAACCCTTCCAGTGATTCTCCCCAGGATCGGTTGATACCGTCTCACTACAATTAGTGAGAATCCTAACATCCAATTAAATCTATCTCATAGATCTAAAATCCAGGATTTAGTAGGTATCACTTTGATCCTATATGGAGAATTCTAGTGATAAGCGGAGATTGACCGAGCGTAGCATAGGAAACTACTTCCCTATCAAGAGTATGTCATCCACGTACTCTACGAGGATCACCACCATACTCCCTACTACCTTTTTGTATATACAAGGTTCATCTACCATTTTGATGATGTCAACTTCTTTGACTAATCCATCAAAACAGATGTTCCAACTCCGCGATGCCTGCTTTATCCTATAAAACATCTTGCACACGTTTCCGCTGCTCCCACTGTCTACGAGGCCCTCTGGCTGTGTACTTATAGACGCTCTCTTCTAAATCATCATTTAGAAAAGCAGTCAAGACACCCAACCACCAGATATCGCAGTCATGGTATGTAGCCGTGACAAGTAGGATCTGGATGGACTTAAGCATAGCTACTGGAAAAGGTTTCATCATTATCCATGCCTGGTCGATGACGAAAACCTTTAACAATTCTAGCTTTGAAAGTCTCAACTTTTCCATCTACACCAAGTAATCTTCTCAAGATATACTTGCTCCTGATGGGGATTTAACCCTTCAGATATAGCAGCCAAAGTCCATACTTTGCTGGTGTATAAGGATTCCATCTCAGATCGATAAGCATCCAGCCATTCTTACAGAGTCTTACTCCTGATGGCCAGCTCGAAGCTAGTTGGGTCATCATCTCATGATGCAATCCCCGCTCCCACTGTCATAGAGAAACCGAAGTATCTCTCAGGTGGGTGAGGAACCCTACTAGATCGGCGGAGAGGCTGAGGTTCGTTGGTATCTATTGAATCCTTTGGTTCTGTCAAATCATCTGCTGTAGTTCTGTATAGCTGGAACCTTTCCAGTTCTACATTACAGACTTTGCCTTGAGCTTGTCCGGATTTTGCTTTCAGACATAGGCCAGACAACCCCAAATCTTAACTAACTTAAGATATGGGCTCTTCCCTTTCCATATCATATATGAAGTGGTAGGCAACTGATTTGATTCGAACCCTATTCAATAGGTATGCAGCTTCTCAAGTGCATAACTCCCTAAAGGAAATAGGTAACTCAGTAGTACTCATCATAGAGCACACCTTATCATATAGGGTGTATCTGCTCCGCCCCGATATACCATCGTGCTATGGTGTATTCAGAGGAGTAATGCTGAGAGAGAATCTCATTCTCCTTTAGAATAGTCCAGTATTTCCGTGCTCAAGTATTCTCCTCCTTGATCTCATCATAGGCCATAATACTTATACCCGTACTAGTTCTCTACTTCTAACTTATATTCCGTGAATATCTCAAAAGGTTCGGACTTGTGTTTCAACAGGAACATAGGTCTGAATCTAAAGAGATCATCAGAGAACATAATGAAGTATAAAGAACCAGTCTTGGCATGTGTAGACAGGGGACCTACATACATCAACATGTATTATCCCAAGAGTTCGCTAACTCTTTCTCTGTTTCCAATAAACAGAGCTAGTGTCATTTTATCTTTGTGACATGACTGGCGAGTTTCACAAGATGTAAGTTCAAACTAATTTAAATATGCATCTTTATGTAACTCTAGCCAGTCGGGTCGCATTGATCTGACCTAGTCTACAATACCTCAAGAAGGATTCGTTCAATTCTGAACTCTTCCTCTTGTGTGTGATCCGTATACTAAGAACTGTAGTTTGATTTAGAACATCAACGCTTTTAGATAACGTGCCTGAACCGATCAACTTTTGATATAGGAAATGTTCAAAACATTATCCAACAATACAAAATTATATCCTTTCTTTACTAATAAAGAGACTGATATGATTTTGTATATCAGGTTCGGTATCTAACAACATTCGTTCAGAATCAATGTATCGGTAATACAGGGTGACAGTGACCAACAGACTTGGCTGCAACATTTGCCCCGTTTTCTGCCTCATGAAACTTATCACCCGTTCTCATTTCTCTACCTTTCTGTAGCCCTATGTAACAGATTACATATCTGGGATCCTGATCTGGTATCACATACCCAGGACGCGGAGGATCTGAGAAACAGTTCTTTGTAACGAACACACCCGAAGATGATGCATCAGAATGCACTCTCTTCGTTTGGGCGGCACGGGAAATCTGGTATTCCCCAATTTCCTGCTCTGTCTTATAACAATTATAAGTTGGAGCGGGACCAACGTTCCCCAGCTTAGTATAACAAGCGGGTTCGGTCAATAATCCGTATTATTATCTTGATTAAGGCGTGATATGGTCGCTACCAGGAGAGAGAGAGAAGAAAACACTCAGCGTGCGCTCTGTCAAGAATAGATTGGTTATTATTTTATCTAATTAGGATGGCTCCCACTGCTTTTTATCAAATCTTCCTTCAAACCCTAAAAGGAAAGACTAGCCGGGATTAATTACACACTACAAGTTCGCCAATCTTTCAGCCAGGCCAGTGTCGGTACTTTGAGGGAGGTCCCCCATGCTTTCGCACGAACCTAATTACTGTAAACCTCGTTTTCCCAGAGGCGTAACCCCGTTGACACCTTTCTAGACACCTACTTGATCGGCTAATTGTAATGTATAAAACTCTCCCAGGAGTAACACTTACTCGCAGCGGGTATCGGGATCCAACTATCTCATAGAAGGTATGCAATCTCATTGCAAATTTCAACACTTGAAATTCCCGATAATATTTTTGCCCCTAGCGTCTATATGACCTTAACATAGTCAACAAATCATAAGTGCTAGTCAAGTTCAACCCGTCATTTCCCGATTGAATTAAACCCACCCGCACGACCCTTAACATAGTCAACAAAGTCGCACGACTACCCTAATCCAATCACATCATATGCTTATGCAGATAAGCACTAATCAGCTACCGCACACTGCGTCTTGACAGAGGTCAACAAACGCAGCACGAATACTAACCAGTACGTATCTGAAATGACGGAGGGCTACGACAGGTTTTTCTGAAAACCTATTGCGTAATGAACTTGATATCGTTGCAGAATCAAATGATTTTAAAATGGAGTGCTTTTGAGGCTTTTCTAGTTTTGCTAAAGGAGTCACTCCCGGTGAAGGGATCGTCGGTCCTTTCCTCGTCGAATGAGGTGCGGGATATATCATATATATCACTGTGCAAAGCAGAACTCTTAAAAGCAATCAAAAGACAAACCGAGTGTGTAGCATCTGCCAGTTATTGCTAAAGGAGTCACTCCCGGTGAAGGGATCTCGGTCCTTTCCTCGTCGGATGAGGTGCAGGATATATCACATATACCGCTGTGCAAAGCAAGAACTGTAGCTACCTGTTTTATTTTGAAATTCGATTCTACAACATCTTAGGTTTCTTTTATTTCATTAATCACATTAATGAAGTCCCATCATTTAAATACCTAAACATCACAGATAGATATAACGTACACTTATGCCATCCGCATTCGCCTCGATGTCCCCTCGTGCACCGTTAGGTTAGGTAACTAACGACAGAGCAGGGCAGGGCTAGCGCGGGTGTAAAACATAAGTAACGTCTATATAATATATCATATATACTATATACTATATCCATCACAGAAACATCACATGATCTCATCACAGATATCGCAGCAGAAGAAATATATGAAATATTGGATATACTAGGACGTCCGTGTTTTCAATACGAGCCAGTATAAAACACGGATTCCACGGTCGCGATGAATAGCCAAACCCACACCCCTAGACCCCTACGAGAGCGGCAAGCAACCCTACCAATTCTAGAGTTAGGAGACCCGGACTTGACTCCTCGAGTTGGTCTCCCACTGGACTCCAGAACCCGGTCACTTGTGCTCCCCTCCTTGGGTCTATCCTAGTACGGAAAAGTAAATAATATACAACAGGTGACAACTCCCGCAACCTGGAAGCGCCCCAATAAAAGAATATTACATACAAGTTTTTACATGAATGAAAATGAAAAACACTCATCTCACATAAAAAACCCCCGGCTATTCAAACACGACGATCCAATATAACATATCCAGCAACACATAACATCACATGTCATCAACGTAAGTAAATATGTCCATCCCAATTGTCGTTGACATATAGCAACGAAACCGGCGATATCACATATTACACTTACGGTCACAGAAAAGAAAGTGTAAAACTACAACAGTTGGAATCCGCAACCACCTCAGACATCTCATGCCTGACCAAATGAATTACTTAGACATCGTATGCCTAACAATTATAAACCCCGCATTTTAGTCTCAAAATTGAAAACTCTTTTCAATACCAAGTCGGGCAATTCAACAAGATTTCCGACATCCTGATCGAATGCTCGTCGCAAACTTCAGTAGACGGCTGCACCCCCGATACCGTCGACGAAGTGCACCAAGGCGGAACACCGCTACCGCGAGCACCCGTACGGATGCTTTCGGCGACGGGGTTCTCCTACAGTCACTTGGTCGGGGCTATGGAGTGAGGCTGTCTATTAAGTTTACCCGGCGAGTATCCGCGTACGCTACGTGATTGCGACGGACTTTTGATCACATCAAAATTCCGTGGCAACCGATCAAGTGAGACTAAACTGCTGTGTTTATAACATTCATTTAGTTATCACATAACTACTTGTGAATTCCAATTATTGTATCCCATTCCAGATAAACAGAAAATGTTAAACTTTTCGATCGAATCAATCTAACACCCAAGTTTTCCCAATACAGCTCAACACATGAAATAAGTCTAACAACATTCCGTTCGTACCTCAGTACCAACGGTCCAGCCGTAGAAGGGTCAAGCCAACGCCTCACATGTGGCACGCCGTACTGTCCCAAACCCGAAGGTTCAAAGGGCGGTTCAAGACGGTCACATAATCGAGTTAAGGTTTGTGTCTTCTAGAGGGACCATCGCGTTACTTGCACTACTTAGAACGTCGTCAAACTACGGAAAAATCCAACACTTGGAAATTTCCCGACAGGGGAAAAATTGGGTATTTATATCCGGTCGAACTTTTTAACATATTCTAAGATTTATCCGGAAAGCCAAACAGACAAAATTTGATACCCCGATCGAAACACCGAATCCCCAAAATAATCCCAGAAAATACAACTCTGGAATAAGTTTTAAATATTCCCAGAAAACTCAGCATAAAATAATAGGAATTACTGTGCAGAGCAGGTACGATGACGTCACCAATATAGCGCGGAACCGCCGCATAAGCAGTGCTTATGCCGCGGTTCCGCCGCCGTTCAAACGAATTACTCACCTGAGTTTGCACCGTAATTCTTAGTTTTATTTTATGTATTTTCTAGAAATTTTTAATTCACAAAAATCCGCATTTTAGGAAAAAGTCCAGAGAGCAATAATGGTTCGGGGTTTCGGGTTCGGTCGGACTTCAATTTCCGTCTGGACTTCGCCTAAGGCTCTAGCTAGGCTCTGATACCACTGTATGGTTCCTAGGCACACTAGTGAGGTCTCCCAAGCCATCAACCATGGCAATTTCAAAAAATATGGTGCCTACAAACCCTAAACTACGGATCGATAACTAGATGTCTAGGCGAAAAAGAACTAGTTAACACTTAACTATTGGGAATACGGAAATACAACCTTTGTAGATCCGGTCCTCCACCTCCACGGCTCCGCAACGAGGTCGTCTCCGCTGTCCAAATCAAATCCGGGCTCTAGGATCGGCTTCGTCGGAGAATGGGCAAGCTAGGTCGTCGATGTCCATGCCGAAGATGATCTACGTCGAGGCATCGCTAAATCAAGCTCCACCTTCACCAAGCCCTAAAACTTGTGAAGGAAACACACTCTACTACTTGGCAAGAGGTAGAGGATGAAGAAATAGGAAGTGGGTAGACTTTAGAATTGGATTTCTCACTTGTTTGCTCAATTCACCATTGATGAAGAAAGCTTTTTCTTCTTGAGTTCAAGGAAGAAGAAGAAGAAATGTTATGATAAGTTAAAAGAATAAGAAAAGAAAATGAATTCTTATCATAATTTTAACTAGAGTCAAGTGTAGAGAATGAATCATGGTTAGTGGGAATGGTTAGGGTTAAGGATGAGATAAGAATGGTTGACTTGAACAAAGCTTCATGAAGCTTCAACATAAAACAAAATTAGCCACCATTCTTTTCTCATTTTCTTTTATTCATTTATCAAAATTAAATGGATAATTAAATAAGATAAATGAATAACAAATAATAAACCCTAACCATTTCATTAACCAAGGTTTAATACTTTACACTTAACCAAAAAGCATGCATCATCAAACATGATACAAGCAAGTGCACAAAATCATATCACATATATAATGCGCACAAACCAAGTGAGAAAATCCGTTTAAAGTGAACCAATACTAGTTAGTGCAAAGCAATATATCAAATATATAATTATGCATTAAATCATTAAATCAACACTTGATTCAATGATCCGGTCATGTCGCACACAACCGACTAGTATTCAATGTATCGGCTTATCGAATCAATCCTTGATTCGATAACTAGGGTATATCGCATATAACCTAATCGATACATTCATCGCGAGAATGAAATACGGTATCACATACACGTATTATTCTCGGTCCCGCACATATCTCATATGCGCTCCTATTTCGTTTCGCTTGAGCCAGGAAACCTCTGTGTAGGACTCTAAAGACTCGTCAATACGCCGGCAGCAGGTGATGATCATATCAAACACCCACAAGCCGCAAGCGGTCTGCTAAACGTAACGGCCACCCGGGTATTGAGCGATCTGAAGATCGACGAGCAAGCCCGCTCACACTCCAGTGAATCCAACCAGTAACACTACCGTACAGTCCGGTCTGATCGTCTGATATGTCGCATATCTTGCCTAGGGGTGGTAAACGTCAGACCCCAATAGCTCGATAAGTCGTGTCGATATGAGGTCTATAACTGTTCGAGAAACTACTGGTAACACTTACCAGTAAATCTCAGCAACCCTGGCCAGGGATTTCCTGTTATAGCCAATCGAACACAGCGCAACATCAACCCCCTATACCGGGAGAGACGAATCCCCTCCTATCGCTCATTGCCTCCATGCGACTCGGGACTGTACCCAAAAACCACCGTTTTGCACGCCCTATTGGACGTGGTAAGATGGAAATCAAAGCACAGTGGGAACCACACAAGACTCTATGACGATCTTGGGTCAACAGACTACTCTGTACCAGTGTCACCAGAGAACTGCCATCTGACGTGAGGTATAATACCATCTGGGAGTTCTCGGTGAGTCCGTCCAGTGTACCCAGTCTCTACTGAGAACCCGTATATCATCTCCGATGTCAAACACCAATGGATATGGGATCATCCATCGCCCATCTGTATGGGTCGAGAAGGTATACGCTAGTCTACTCTGGTATATCGATGCCCCGTCTCGATACACCCACGACTAGGGACTTTGAAGGATGTACTTTTGGACTACCATGTCCCCACTAGTATGATCCGCATCATAGTCCAGGTAGTCAAGTACAGATCCTAAGGGCTTTACCAACATGTAACAGAGAGACAATCAGCATACACGTTAAGGTAAAGTGTAACCAGATAGCATACTATCATGTCGAGCAAGAAAGTCCTCCCTATATATGTCCCAGCATCCACTACAATATACATCCTATGTACAGTAATGGCCTCTAGGGCATACATATAACTAACACGAAGAGTATTGAAGAGCATGCAGAACATTTGAAGATCGCACCGCAGACGTTGAGACAAGAAAAATTATATGCAAAGATGAGCAAGTGCGAGTTTTGGATGGAAGAAGTAAAGTTTTTGGGACATGTCGTGTTTGGCGATGGAACCGTTGTTGATCCCGAAAAGATTGCAGCAGTTCGAGATTGGCCGATTCCGAAGAATGTTGCGGAGATAAGAAGCTTTCTTGGACTCGCCGGGTATTACAGACGGTTCGTGGAGAACTTTGCTCGTCTGGCGGAACCGTTGACCAAGCTTACGCGCAAGGAGGTACCATTTGTGTGGACGGATAAGTGTGCGTCAGCTTTTGAGGCGTTGAAGCAGAGATTGATAACCGCTCCTATTCTGACCGTGCCAGACAGTTCCGGAGGATTGGTAATACAGAGCGACGCATCTGGGAAAGGATTGGGATGTGTTTTGATGCGGCATGGGAAGGTTATAGTGTACGCATCGAGACAGTTGAAGACCCATGAGAAGAATTACCCAACTCATAACTTGGAGCTTGCAGCTGTGATCTTCGCTTTGAAGATTTGGAGACACTACCTTTTGGGCGAAAGGGTCGAGGTTTTCACCGATCATAAAAGCTTGAAGTATGTGTTCATGCAGAAGGAGCTTAATATAAGGTAGCGCAGATGGTTGGAGCTGATGGCTGACTACGATCTTGATCATAAGTACCATCCGGGGAAAGTTAATGTCGTGCTGGATGCGCTCAGTCGGTTACCAGCAATTCAGATGTTGACTGCACAGAAGGAACTCATTGAAGACTTTCGAAGATTTGATTTAGAGGTTGTGCTACCGCATTCTTCGGGACAGTTGATGCAGCTACAGGTATATTCGTCGTTGATCGAGAATATTAAAGCCGCGCAATCGCGACCCTAGATTGCGAAAGTTTCGAGAACAGCTTGAAGCTGGATTTCGAACAGATTTATTGATCCATGAAGATGGTTCGTTGAGATATGGTAGCCGGTTGTGTGTGCCAAAGGGAGATATTCGCGAAGAACTTATGAAGGAGGCACACAGTTCAGCATATTCCGTACATCCAGGAGGCACGAAGATGTACCGAGATATACGACAACATTTCTGGTGGGAAGGCATGAAACGGGAGATTGCCAGCTTTGTAGCAAAGTGCTTGGTGTGTCAGCAAGTTAAGGCTGAACATAAAAGGGTTGCTGGTTTATTGCAACCACTTCCGGTTCCTCAGTGGAAGTGGGAACATATATCCATGGATTTCGTGACAGCTCTACCGCGGAGTCCAAAAAGCAGCAATGCAGTTTGGGTGATTATTGATCGATTGACCAAGGCAGCTCATTTCATCCCTTTTCGAATTGGTCAATCAATAGAAACTTTGGCAGAACGGTACATGCAAGAGATTGTAAGATTGCATGGTGTACCAGTGAGCATCGTGTCCGACCGTGACACCCATTTCTTATCACACTTTTGGAGGAGCTTACAGGAATGTTTGGGGACTCGTTTGAAGTTTAGCACCGCTTATCATCCTCAAACAGATGGCCAGTCGGAGAGAACGATCCAAACTCTTGAAGATATGTTGAGAGCTTGCATGTTGGACTTCAAGGGTTCGTGGGAGGACCATCTACATTTGGTGGAGTTTTCTTACAACAACAGTTTCCAGGCGACTATTCAGATGGCTCCATTCGAAGCTTTATATGGTCGCAAGTGCCGTTCGCCTGTTTGTTGGGACGATATCGGTGAACGAAGATTGTTGGGACCAGATTTGGTGGTGCAAACAGTTGAGAAGGTTAACACTATCCGGAATCATAAGAAAGCAGCACAAGACCGACAGAAGAGTTGGGCAGATACGTCGAGAAGACCTCTACAGTTCGTCGTGGGTGATTTGGTATTCTTGAAGATATCACCGACTAGAGGGGTGATTCGTTTCGGAAGTCGAGGAAAGCTCAGTCCTCGATTCGTTGGACCTTTTGAGATTTTGGAGCGTGTTGGTGAGGTAGCGTATCGATTGGCATTGCCGCGGTCCTTGATGAATGTTCATGACGTGTTTCACGTATCTCAACTCCGTAAATATGTTCGAGATGAAACATATGTGTTGGATCATTCGGAGCTAACTGTACGAGAAGATTTGACTTTTGAGAAGCGACCGGTGTCGATCGTGGATCGAAGAGAAAATGTTCTTAAGAACAAGGTCATCCCTCTTGTACTTGTTTCTTGGGGTAATCGCTCACATGGAGAGTCAACTTGGGAACGAGAAGATGAAATCCGGCGGAATTTTCCCCATCTATTCTTGTAGTATGATTGATTGTTTATCCTTTCTTGTTTTGGAATTTCGAGAACGAAATTCTTTTTTGTAGTTGGGTATAATGTAACAACCGAGTTCAGTCATACCAATTCCGGTTCCCGTATTCATATATATGTGGTATTTTATTGATTTATCTTGTTTGGGTGCGAATGGTAGTTACTTTTACATTGCATTCGACCCGACCTGCTTGCTTGAACCTGTTGTTTTTATATTTAGAAACCACCCTGACCTGTTAAATAGACACGTGCATTTAATGTAGACTGCATATTAATTTTATTTGGCATCGCCATTTTATCATGTAACATTTTAGATCACGGTAAATAAATTAAAATTGCATTTCATAGCCTGCATGATACCCCTAACCCTGCGGTAGCGTCCTTGCATCTTGTTCTCGTCCCGTTCAGTGAAACGGACGTGTTTGGATGGCTACGCGCACGTACGTGCGTCCGTTCTTGGGGGTATGCATTTTTGTTACCTAATCTTTCATTTTAAAATTTGGAGGTCGCATTTATTTTTCGTATTTTAAATCTAAATTTTTGGACCTGACCCGAGCGCATTTTGAAATACTTTTGTATCTCGCCAAAAATCATTCATTTAAGATATTTTTATTATTAAACGAATATATATTCTTCTGATTACCAACTAATGAAAATATTTTAAAATATTTTCTTTAAAATATTTCTCCCCACCAATCTCAGGTCTCCTTTTGTGCTGGCCCCACCACACCGAGCCATCTCTCTCTTCCCTTCTCTTTCTCTCTCTCTTCTCTCTATTCTCTCTTTCTCTCTCCTTCATAAAATCCAAATTTCTCTCTCGTCACTGTTCCTCTCTCTCTCACTCCTCTCGATCTCCCCTCTCTCTCCTCTCGATTCTCTCTCTCTCTCTTCTGTATCTCTCTCTTTCTCTCTCCCCTCTATATATTCCTTCTTCACCCTTTCTCTTTTTTTTTTAAAAACGAAACCCATAACCTCTAACCCTAGCCGCCGTCTCCTATTCGCCGTCGCCCCAAAACACCACGACGTCTCCCCGACTTCGTCGACTACTCAACCTCATCGCCTCCGCATTTCCTTTCTCCTTTCCCGAGCACCCTGCACGCGCACAGCCCGAGCACCCTGCGCGCTTGCCCCGCCGAAGCTGATCGCTGCCGGTGACCTTGTCCTCATGTCCCTGACCCCCATGCACCCCAGTGAGCCTTACTTCCTCTCCTTTCCTTCTTTCTTCTTCTTTTCTTCTTCTTTTCCTTCTTCGGTTTTTTTTAGGTTGCAGCCGTCCTCTGCAGATCACCCGCCGGAGCGCCATCGACGCCGTCGATCCCCTCATGACCATCTTTGCCAACCACAGTGAGCTTCCTTCTCCTCCTTACTCATTCCCTTCTTCTCTTCTTCATTCTTTTATGCAATTCTTTCTTGATCCGTTCACTGTTGATTTTTGTTGCCGGAATTCGGCCGTGCCGTCGACGATCCCGACAACCCAGCGAGGATATCTGACCCGTGTGATCCCATTGTACGTTGTGTGGATTCGTTCCGTGTACTGTGCGCGCGTCGCGGCTTTTCCTGCCGACGCGTGACGTTCCGTATACCCGTTTCGCGTTCTGTCGAGGCAAGTGAAACTTGCTACATGCTATTCATAATACTTTATACTCATTTGATTACATGTTAAACCTATAGATTTACTCCAATGTCTCATGTTACGTTTAACGTCCGCTGTTCCATTATATCATTTTAGACCCAGAAATTGAGGCATACCCTGTTGCATTTTGAATTACTGTACCTAGTACCCACGTCCATATTTAAATCACATAATAATTATTTACATGGCCCATAATACCGTTTTAAATAGTTTATAACCGTTCAAACACCTGTTTGCATCCATACGTTTAATATACATAATATTGCATCCATAAATCACTTGAATATATAATATTACAATATTAACATTCCACACTTGATATATTGTAGTTTAATTAGTATTGGAACATTAACTTTAACCCTAACCATGACTGTGCATCTATATGCCTTAATCTGTACCTGATTGCATATTACATTACAGTGTTTCATTTTAGTGTTCCATTAGTACTTCATGTTTGTTTTGTATACTCATGTTTATGTTAGTTTGATTATGAGCACCCACGTGACATTTGTGCACGCCCGACATGATTTGATACACTACTATTTGATACGACTTGGAACCATGCAACTCTTGACATGACATGATACCTATATACTATCTGACTTGACCTGATGTATCATGGCTTTATCTGTTACCTGATCTTGTTACTAATGCCAACAAACCTGACATGTTGTCCGTACGGACATTTCCTGTTGTCTATCCAGACAAACCTGTACCTGTCTGATCCTATGTTGGCGTTAGCTTCAGATTATTTTAATACCTGACTTGAACACATATAACTTGGGGGTATAGGGAAATCAATGATGAAACCTGACTTGTAACTCGACAGTTCGCTACCTTTACTGTAACGACTCTAAAATTCCTATATTTTCGTATTAATAAAATTCTGTATTTGTATATTTGGTATATTTTTATTTCCATGTTATTAGTTATATTTAATCCCTTCATCTATTTTTCGCATCTAAGTATTTTCTAAAACTCATTTCTTTTTACCCAAACTTATTCTTTAAGCCCAATTCCTTTCTTTTCATTCCCATTCTCTACAGCCCAAGCCCAGCTTCCATTTTCTAAAAAAAAAATTTCCTTTTCTTTTTATCCAAATTCATTTACTCAATTTCTCTTTAAATAACACCTAAATCCAATCTCATTTTCATTTATAAAACTATGAGCCCAAAAGCCCACTTTCTTTTCAAGCAACTGCATATATTTAATTCTAATTAAATATGTGCATGAACAAGTTTGCAGCTCATTGGTTAAGTCTTTGCATTGTTAGTTCATAAGTCACATGTTCAAATCCTTATTCTTGCAATTATTTTTTATCATTTTTTTATTCTTCTCATAACCTACAAATGAGACCTTTCATTTCCAAAATGAATGGTGATCTTTCATTTCTCTTTTAATTCTCATGTTGAATGCATATATTATTATACATAATTCACCGTTACACCATCTTTATTGTCCTCCTCTATCTTTTCCTTCTTCACATTTTTCTATCTCTCACTTCTTTCTCTTCACCCAGAGTCCAAGAAGAAGAACATGAAGAAGTCTTCAAGAAGTCTCGCTACTAATGCGAGGCTATCGGCGGATAGACAAACCCGGTGACAATACCGGCTTGTACAGGTAAGTCCCTTCTCTCTTTCCCTCCCTCCATCTCTTTCTTTTTCTCTTTATATTTGTCTTGTTTTATATTGACATGAAAAACTTCCCTTGACATATCATAGTTTCTAAATAATTAATGAAATGGATACATATATAAATAATAAACACACAAACATACACACATATATAGTTTGTAAAGTCTTTCTCATTACTCTCAATTCACATGTTAAGATTTTATAGTGACCAATTAGGATTGCATGTTTGCTGTTTTATTTTAAATCACTTTATTTAAAGTTTGTATAAAAAAATGAAGTTACGAATATATCATGGTTTTCTCATTTCTCACATATGACATATCAATACCTTTAGTTTTAAAATAATTTTTATAAATTAATTTTTAATTCTGAAAATTTCAGGAAATTTACATATGATAGAATATATTATTTCGTATACGCTGTAAAAGTTTTTGATCGAACCGCATAACGGTTTAGGAATTATATCGTTTTTATTCACTGATCGTAAAATAGAAAACTGCAGTTATCGGTCAACTTCTAGGATATATAACTTGGTATACCGGTATCCAAATTGAGCAAACTAAGGTGTTTTTGATATCTACATCGAATGATCTATGTTTTCTTAGTTTTATATTTTTACTGAAAACCCATCTAAGTTAAAGAAAACTGCGTTACAATATTAAGTGACGGATCTGGACAGAATCTGTCCTGATTCGCACACTGTTTTTAAATTAGACATAACTCAAACTCCCGATGTCCGTTCGTGACAAAATTTAAATGTGTAGATGAACAATTGATAGAACTATAATTTTATGTATACTTTATTACTTAGAAATGCATGAAACACCCCGATATAGGTTTTGCAATATAACATATAGTTGCTGTCCAGAAATATGAATTTCTTTTTTAAACACTGATATTAAAATGATCATAACTAGAGCTTCAGAAATCCAAATCATGTGAATCTTGGTGTTTTCGATAAGTACATCGAAATACCTAAAATTTTCTAATAATCTTTGTAAGCTGAAACCTGATGGAAATTAACTCAAACTGTGTTTTAAAAATATGTGACGGTGCTGAATAGATTCTGATCTGTTTTGCGCAACGATACGAAAACAGATATATCTTTCAAACCGGTAGTCATATTTAGGTGAAACCGGAACTCACGCATGAAAAACACTTAGGGCCATATTTTTTGTTTATGTTCCGCATTCGTTCTACTTGATTAATTAGTCGTTCATAATATTTCTTTATAGCATTGTTTTTGGTAGTTACTCGTATAATATACTTGACTCATTTCATGCTATTCGAACATGTATACATATTTATCTTGATTATTAAATTGTTGTATGTACATAAATACGATAATTAAATATTTGAGTTGTATCTTGAAAACTATACAAAAGTATTTTTACATAAAACCCCCTCAAGTTTTATAAATTACCCTAAGGACCTTTGCACTTATAAGACTTCGATTCACATCCCTGATTGTCTGACTCGGGTTTGAGTCTGATTAATCCGACCTGAATATGATTCAAGTCAATCCATAATCTATAAGTTTCCAATTCAATATAAACACATGAATCCATGAATACAATTACCAGTTTACACAACTTGACTGAACCGAACCATGGATATTCATTCCTTTTACATGTTTCCCAGTATTCCATTTACATGACTCTACGGTTATAACCGTTTCCTAATATCATGGTTTCGGTCAGTCAGTCAATCAATCATACAACCAATACAATTTATAAGATAACAATACAAACAAAATATCGCGGGGTTTAAGGGGTAGACTGGTACGGAATATGTTAAAGGTGGCACGAGGTGGTCACTTAAGACGTAATTACATCCATGCCGTTGTTCCGTGGTATTATCGACGGAGCCTTTTACTACAGGTTACCAAGGTCCCTGGTGTAAGTGGGACTTCCCTCGTATACACTGGCATCTTCTGTACCAGGCTACAAACAACAGCGTTAATACAACATTACAATATTATAATACAGCATTAAAAGCTACTCTCTCTCTCTCTCTTTCTTCTTTTCTACCTCTCCCTTATCTTTGGGACTTACCGAGCGACCTGTTCGCTGACGACATTCTATCTCTTTCTTCTTTGAATGTCGTCAGGTGGTTTGGACCCAGCGGAGATCGAGCCATCTCAAGAAGACTTGGAGCAGTTTGCCGAAGACCCTGCACTTTAGTTTCATTGTACACTTTTCCTTTATGTATTTTTCATTTCCTGTTATGCCACTGTTTAGGCATCTTTTTATTTCAGTTGTATTTCCTTTTCATGTATTGTACAAAGAATGTTAATAAATAAAAGTTGCTGTTCTTTTTATACTCTTGTCTCTTGTGTAATATTTTATATTGCTTAGCTACGCTTAGCGTATGTACTTCTGAGTACATACGTAGCGGACCTCGTCGCGTCCACTTCACCGTACACTGGGAAGCGGGGCATGACATTTACTGATCATTTTTAGAGGCTAGGCCAGCCTTGGGATGCTACAGCTGACATCATCCATCGTTACCCACTACCTTTTAGAGGCTAGGCCAGCTTGGGATGATGTTGTTGACATCATTCATCGTTACCCTTTTCCTTTAGTGCCTAGCGGCATGTCTCGGTTTCAGCCCGAGAATCTTCACCGTGATCCCGGGCACGCACGGGATACTATTGAGTTACATCGATGATTCATCAAATTGATTTCAAAGATTGAGAGTAGTTAACCCAATAGACCAGTTTAGATTACTCACTACACATTACCCCACTGTCCTTACTTATATCACTGTTATGCCTGTTTTATTATTTAAACTCATACATGCATGTATTGCTACCCCCTGTTTATAGTATTGCTTGATATTATGACGTTCTGACGTCTGGGTTTTGCATGGCCCAGATTCCTTGCCTTTGCTGCAGTCCGAGCAGGAGTATTTCAGTCAGCAGGCTGAGCGGTGAGGACTTGCTAGTAGTTAGTTCTTTTACTTTCAGTATTATTTCATTTCTGATGTGAGCCCGCATTATGGGACATACATTCCAGTTATTCTTGTATTGGATCTTTTGCTTCCGCATTATTTTATTCTTGACTCATTTTATTTTGGCTTATGGACATGTGTTATTTAGTTTATTCTTGTTCTTGATATCTCTACAGCCGTAATGTGACTGTGGATGGATATTTTCTATCCACAGGTAGCATGGTTGGCTATGTCACGTGCCCATCTTAGCGTACTCTGGGAAGCGGGGCGTTACAGACCTGAACTAAAATCTGTGGCATGTTTTCTTGGTTTCTGCCTTGTATTTAGTGTTGTTTATGAATTCAAGTTTTGATATTTGGTATTGTACTTGATCGCTTGACGTTTGTACGTCTATATCAAGTGTTATTTGGTGATTTTGAAAGAGTGGTCTATAGGTTCTAACCTATAGGATTTTAAGCGTATCGTTTTTGGTTTTCGTGTGTCGTTTCGTCTTTGAATTTGATTTTAACGTGATACGATACGTTATATGTGTAGGTACCCGACGTGATGTCGAGACGTTGAAGATGAAGATGGCGACATCGGCATCGGCACACAAGAAGCAAGATGCAAGGTGAGTAGATTATATCTACGGGGGAAGTCGGGTGGATGGCGTATAGGACCCCCGCAGTTCGATATTTAGTATAGTATATATATACTATTTATGATAGCTTATAGTGTGTCGTGGATATTGAGATGAGACTATGAGTACTATGGTTAGATTAGGGCGTAGAAGTAAATTAGTATAGTTCCTAGTTGCGAACCCTAGAATAGGTTTACACCCGCATGCACATACATGCTTATTTGTTATGGTTATACCTGGATGATAAGGATAGTGGATGATATTTGGAGATGAGTCGATGAGATTGGGCACAGTACCGTGAGATCGATGATATGATGTGGTTCGTATTTGGGATACGACATGTGATTTTAGCAGGCCTTTGGACGCGTGTTTCACACACACATTCGTAATTACCTAGATGGTATCAATTTGTACTAGACTTAGATCAGTACCCCAGATCATGAGATATGATGATAAGGATACCTGATAGTTGATGAGATGAATGTGATATCGACCCGTACCCAGCTTTTGGGATGTCGTACGATGATTTACCGTACGAGCTTCATATTGATGATAGATCCGCACTCATGACTCGAGGATGTCATATGATATTGTATCGTACGCGGTACCTTTGAGGCAGGATCACCGACTATTATACTATATATATATATATATATATATCGACTCAGATTTAGGTGGTTTCCATACCCCTCCTATTTGACTTGTTAGCTAGATCTGTAGTTGCTAGTAAAGGTTAGGCTAGGCTGATGTCATACCTATTTCAAAACTAACGAATCGGGAGTATTTCAAGAATAGGCACAGGGATACTACGGATATTTTCAAAAGACGCATCTTTTCTTAAAAACACCGTAGCCCTTATTATACTAAAAAAAAACCGATTCGTCTTATTTCAAAAGGCAAACTGTAGTTTTTTTTTTATATTGATGCCGATGTGTCACTGTTGCATTTATTAGTCGATTCCTGCAGGGAAATCTGGTATAACTTGGGATTTTTACGAGAAAAACAAATAAGTCCATAGGCCAATTTGAGACCATGTGAGACCACCCTGACCAGACGACACCCCATATCCCCAGGAAAATCGAGGAGGCCGGTTTTGGCAAGGGAGTGGACGGCCAATTAGTGGTGGGATGTGTCCAGGTTGTTCCAGTAGCTCATATGTACCCTATATTTCACCCCAGTATTGTTTGTGCACCTAGTTTGGATCTGAACTAAAATCTGGGGCATGTTTTCTTGGTTTCTACCTTGTATTTAGTGTTATTTATGAATTCAAGTTTTGATATTTGGTATTGTACTTGATCGCTTGACGTTTGTACGTCTATATCAAGTGTTACTTGGTGATTTTGAAAGAGTGGTCCATATGTTCTAATCTATAGGCTTTTAAGCGTATCGTTTTGGTTTTCGTGTGTCATTTCGTCTTTGAATTTGATTTTAACACGATACGATACGTTATATGTGTAGGTACCCGACGTGATGTCGAGACGTTGAAGATAAAGATGGCGACATCGGCATCGGCACACAAGAAGCAAGACGCAAGGTGAGTAGATTATATCTACGGGGGAAGTCGGATGGATGGCGTATAACACCCCCGCAGTTCGATGTTTAGTATAGTATATATGTACTATTTATGATAGCTTATAGTGTGTCGTGGATATTGAGATGAGACTAGGAGTACTATGGTTAGATTAGGGCGTAGAAGTAAATTAGTATAGTTCCTAGTTGCGAACCCTAGAATAGGTTTACACCCGCGCACACACACGCATGCTTATTTGTTATGGTTATACATGGACGATGAGGATAGTTGATGATATTTGGAGATGAGTCGATGATATTGGGCACAGTGCCGTGAGATCGGTGATATGATGTGGTTCGTATTTGGGATACGACATGTGATTTTAGCGGGCCTTTGGACGCGTGTTTCACACACGCATTCATAATTACCTAGATGGTATCGATTTGTACTAGACTTAGATCAGTACCCAGATCATGAGATATGATGATAAGGATATTTGATAATTGATGAGAGGAATGTGATATTGACCCATACCCAGCTTTTGGGATGTCGTACGATGATTTACCGTACGAGCTTCATATTGATGATAGATCCGCACTCATGACTCGAGGATGTCATATGATATTGTATCGTACGTGGTACCTTTGAGGCGGGATCACCGACTATTATACTTATATATATATATATATATATATATATATATATATATATATATATATCGACTCAGATTTGGTTGTTTCCATACCCCTCCTATTTGACTTGTTAGCTAGATCTGTAGTTGCTAGTAAAGGTTAGGCTAGGCTGATGTCATACCTATTTCAAAACTAACGAATCCGGAGTATTTCAAGAATAGGCACAGGGATACTACAGATATTTTCAAAATACGCATCTTTTCTTAAAAACACCGTAGCCCTTATTATACTAAAAAAAACCGATTCGTCTTATTTCAAAAGGCAAACTGTAGGACTTTTTTTATATTGATGTCGATGTGTCACTGTTGCGTTTATTAGTCGATTCCTGCATATTCTTGTTATTCGCATCGCATTGCATGTGCAAATGGTTATTGTTATATTAGAATCATGCTGTTAGGACACCAGCACCATATCGATGATGTATATGTTCCACGTACACCTGCTTGCCGGCTCACATACTTCAACATCGATAATTGCCATGTCACTACACTGTAGTACTGTTGCATTCAGGATATGATCCCTTGAATAGTATACTTGTGTACATACCTATTGTACACCCATACGTGCATACATACGTATTCGCACATACATAGATGATTCTTGCTGGATTTGGAGATTTGGAAACCGCAAGATACTCTTTAAAACTGATTCATTTTAAAAGAGCGGTTTCCCTCAATATGTACATATTACTATTCCATATTGCATGATATACTGATGTGCTTACATTTCTTTTACATGCCGTATACATCATGCTTTTGATTATACGCATTGAGATATGTTGTTTCCATGATATTTCTGGATTTGGGAACCGTGGATATTTTCAAAGAGAGTATGTAATTGTTTTAAAAACCCAGTTACCCTTGATATGATATTTCAGTGCGTCCACCATGTGTTTTCTCGGTGCTGAGAGCGACATGTGAAACCCAATTCGAGGAGCGGATGAGGCCGATTGCGGGTACATGGTGGACCCGGTATGGTACCCCGGGGCGAGAACGGATCTGCTGTGTAGCTAGACGGTGAGCCTTGCAGAGGGACCACTATCTACCGGTGATTGTATTTGAGCTCGGCGGATATCCGGAGGATACCGACCGGAGTCGAGAGATGATATGGGCCGATCCAGACTGACGGTGCCCGATATATGAGGATTTACGTGCCGATGCTAGGCACAGGTTTCATGATGTTTTTGAGTGTCGATGCTTAACACTCGGGTTTCATGATTTTGATATGTCGCGAGCGACACCTGTTGATTTACATCCTCATACTCCCATGCATATTTTTATGATATTTACATGCATGATGCTTATTGTCATTGGGTGACACGTGGACGATTTCCACATACATATATTGACATTGATTACATAGTTGGATGATATCCACTTTTTCATAGACTTCATGATATAGTCGACATTGATCATACCTCATATTTATGATATGTTATTACCTGAGGCACTGGCATGAGCACCTGGCACTACACTCATGTATAGATGTTACATTGCCACCTTATCTTGCTTCAGACTTATTCATTTGAGGTTTATATATAAATTTGATCGTATTGACCTAGGATTGTGTCATACATACGATTTTTGCTCTGTGATGTTTTCTATTCACGAGTTGGCAACTCACCCTCGTTATGCCACAGTTCTTGCAGGTTTTGCCGTACAGGTTTCATTGCGGCTTTTCTGGCACACTACTTCCTTTCTGGATGATTGCATTGGTAGGTGGGTTCACTCGCATCATGACCACCCTTGTATTTATTTTATTCAGTTGTATCTAGAAATTCCATCAACCAAAATTGTATTTTGTTTCAGACTTAGAATACCGGTAATGTATTATTTCGACCTTAGAGTCACGCGTTGTAGTATTATGGTTTTCATACTGATTTTGAGTTTCTTTTGAGTTTTGATCCTCGCCCTTTGGCGTTGTATATTATACTGCTTGTGTGGTTGTGATCGTCGATTGACGAAGAGCTAGCTCCCACTTGGGGATGCGTTTTATCATTGTATTTATATTATTCTTGTTGTACCCCGTTCGGGGCCAGTATTTACAAAGGAAACTCTGCCGAAATTTTTAGAAATGATATGGAGGATTTAAAATGCATATTCGGCTTACCTTTTTTAAAACCCTTGTTTTAAAAACTTGTTTTCTTCACTTCTTAAAACTATTTCCTTTATTTATTACTTAAAAATGGTTTTGGAATTCTGGGCTTTTTGGCTTACTTGGATTAGATGGGGTCTTATAGACTTCATATGATTCAAGTGTCAGTCACGGGCTATTTCGGGTCGTGACACCCGGTCAACCCAGGCCAGGCCCGGCCCGGCCCAAAGACGGCCCGGCCTGATAGACACTCTGAGTTCAATATAACCGTGGTGTATTTATTGGTGCCATTGCAAGTCCAGCAATCACTAATCTTCAAGGGTGGCAAACGGGCCGGGCCAAGCTCGAATCGACTGGTCTTCACGTCGGACCTCAGCCCGGCCCGTGTGCCCCAAACCCGAACCCAGCCTGCCATAGTCCGGGCTTGGGTCGGGCCGGTTAAACTGGTCCGGACCAAGTGCAATTTAAATAATTTTTTTAAAAAAACTTGTTTTTTTTCGGGGTTTTTTATCCGAGCTTTGGTTAGGTCCCGGCCTAGACCTAGATATTTTTTAAAGGGGGACATAAGTTGGCAAACCTTACCCTTTATATAATTGCCAAAAAAATAGCAAATACAAATTTTTTTAACAAAATAATTAGTAAACTCCTCTAAAGTCTTTACTTTTCATCAGTGTCGGGGTTTTAAATATATTAATGTGTTGTCCTTTGACTTTTACCTCGAACCAATCTTTTTGGCATACTGCGACCATCACTGCTTCATCCGACAGTCCCGTTCTCTTATTGCTCAAAACTTGGTTACCTGCACCAATAGCAAACTCCGAAGCTACTATAGACACCGAAATTTTTTGCAAATCACGAGCCATACCAGAAAGTATAAGATACATGTGTTCATGTGTTTTCCACCAGTCCAAAATATCAAAATTATCTATTTGTTCAACAGTGAGAAAAATACCGAAATCAGTTTGTAAATACATTGTAAGTTCATTAGAAAAAGAAGAAGTAGTAGAGATAGTGGTTCTTTATTTCTTTTTACTTATAATACAAAAAATCCCTTTTTATAAGTTTGAAATGAAGATGAAGATGTAGAAGATGTTCTGGTTTGACCGTATTATGCGTCGTACCAAATATACATATCTTGCAAATAAGAATTTAAAATATTTTTATAATCTTCTATATCAGTACCTAGGTTATCGTGGTATCTAATCTAATAAAACAAATAAACTATCTAATTTAATTCTAGGATCAAAAACTGCAGCTAAACCAAACAATGCATGAATTTTCCCCCAGTATTTATTCAATTTGTAAACCATGCCATTTAAAATTTTAAAAAATGCACTTTGAAGGTCAAATAAATATTCATTAATAATATTACTAATATAAAATAATTGTTCAACTGATAAACATGCAGCTTGGTAGTAAACACCAGATAAAGTGTTAGTTGCGTTATAAAATATTTCTAAAAATTCCATAACATATTCACAGACAAACCAATCAACCTCCTCTAAATCATTACCAGGCATCTGATCCTGAAAAAATAAACTAATAGGAATCTTATTTTTAAAACACATTTCAATATTTCATAAGTGGAATTCCACCTAGTCGGAATGCTGAATTTGATTGATCTAAATTTTATATTTAACTGGGCACAAAAATACTTAAAAATTTATTTTCTGGATCTAGAGGTTTCAATAAATATCATTGCATTTTTAATTTTTTATAAATGGGTATCAATAATTTTAAGACCATCTTGTACAATTAAATTTGAAATATGGAATGCACATCTTTGATGAAATAATGCCCCGTTTAAAATAGGATTTAAATTATTTTTTTAAATCGTTGCAGCGGAAGTATTATCGGTAAAATTATCAAAACTAATTGAAAATATTTTATTTTGAATATCATATTCACGTAAAGTGTTCAAAATACAACTTCTTATATTGTTTCCTGAATGCGGATGCTCCATTTTTGGAAAACCGATAATTTTTTTAAAAAAATCCAATCATTATCAATAAAATGTGCAGTAACACAAATATAACTAATGCCCCATTTCATAGTCCAAAGATCATAGGTTAATGCAACTTTGCCTTTAAGATTTGCAAAAATACAAACTAAACCAGCTTTGGTTTCATAAAAAATATTTAGAAGTATCACTTCTAAGTGTATTTCTTGATATTCTTTGAAACGCAGGATTATATGCAGTTTTTTAATAATTTATTAAATTTCTTGTTTTCAGCAAAACTAAATGGTTGTTCAGCATATCCAGCAAGTTCCCTTTTATTGGTATCTTGAGAATAAGAAAAACTAGTTAAAGAGTTAGAAGCCACACTAAGAGTTGTCAGCTGAGAATCTGGTTTTTGATGGGTGTTTAAATGTCTTCTTAGATGGTTGGTTCCATCTTTAGAGCCACAATTAAAATCTTTTCCGCATTTTTTACAAACTGTGCATAAGCCTTTATCTCTACCCACCTTTTTTCTCAAAACATTTCCAAATTTCAGAAGTTTTGGTTCGTTCGGGGTTTAGGAGCAGAAGTGCTAGATTCAAGAACATTGGGAGCCGGAACTTCTTCAGGGGTATGGCTTTGTGGCGTAGGCATTTGAAAACTAGCATTCATCTCAAAATTAGCAAAATCAAAGTTAGGAGAATAAAAATCAGTTATTGGCATCATATTACTTAATCTAATTTGCTCTTGTGTATCTAATTCAATTTGAAAAGAACGTCTAGGGTTTGATGCACTGCGGCCAAATTTCTTAATGCAATTGCCTCTTGTGAGTTGGAATCAAGTTGAATAGAACGTTTCCGTAAAGATGAAACACCCCTATTATCTTGTGATGATGATGAACCGGCCATTCTTAATTAAAAAATATTAGTAAGAGAGAAATAGATACGATAAAAAATCAGATGACAAAAATATATAACAAATAACAAAAAAAATCTGATTCCAAATAGCATAATCAAATTATGAAGAACGAAGCGAAGATTGAGATTGCAAGAATGAAAATTGCTTGATTGTACTGCTGTGAATTGTGATAGAGAGATGTGGAGATTGAAAATTGTATTGTTGTGAACTGTGATGAAAATGAGAAATGTAAGAAGGTATTTATAGAGTTTTGAATAATGAGAAATGGGGATGTAAACTTTTGAATGGGGGTTTTTTGAAAAAATGTAAAATTTTGAACAGTCAAAAATTCCAAATTTCGAAAATCCCTCGCTCCCCATTACATCACACGGTATTCCCTCCCCTTTATTTCAATCTTTTCCTCCCTTTTTTGAAATCCCCACTCCCTTTATATCAAATCAAAAGGTTGATCCCCCAACCACCCATAACAGCCATATTTTGATTTCCATTTCCAGGTACAAATTTATTCAAGCGGGGCCCACAAAAATATTTTAAATTCAAAACATCAAAAAAGTTGGCGGGACCATATATTTTTTTTAAAATTTGCTCCGGACCTGGGCCAGACTGTAAAACCCCAGTTCAATGTATATATTTTCCGTATTTTTCCAGGATTTTCCTATTTATTTTTTTCATTTTTTAAATTAATTTTCTAAAACCCACACCCTAAACTACCCTACCCGACCCAACACGGCCTTTCCCGACCCGAACCCCCCATTCTTCTTCATCTCCATCTTCTTTTCTTTTCTTTTCCCACCCTTTTTCCCAACGACTCTCTTCTCGCGCTCGACCCCAACCGGCCTTCGTCGACGCCGCGCCCACCATGCTAATGACCTCCCTGAGATCACCTCCTCCGAATCCCCACTCCATCTCCTCTTACCTCCGCAAGACCCGTTCCCCAACGTCCCTCTCCTACTTCCTCACGACCGCCACCTCGTAACCCGCGCCCATCTCCACGACGCCCTTACCAACGATCCCCCGAGATCCCCTCCCCCAAATCCTCACTTGCTCCCCTCTCTCGCCTCTCGCTGACGTCTCCGCGAGACCCCTCCCCCACGACCTCGTCCTCGCTCACGTCTCAACTACCTCCGAGATTTTGTGGCCCCTCCCCTGCGATCTTCCCCTACCTCTCCCTCACACTTAATAACTCTCGTCCTCTCTCCAACTCTCTCACTGACCCAGCCCCACTACAAACTCCCATCCCCGACGAGCCACCAGGACCTCCTTTAGAAACCAACGCCTCTACCACCACACCGAGCCTCAGCTCTTTCCTACTCTCAACAACCCAACTTCATCATTACACCCGAGCCCCACTATAGCCTTCACCACCGCCGCCGACCTCATATCTGCACAACTCCACCATCGCCAAATTCAAGCTCCCCTACAACCTCCGTTGCCACCGTTGGCTTCCTCCCATCGCCACCGCCACCGCCTGAAACCACAGCACCACTCCACCTCCATCATCTCCTTCCCCCATCAACACTGCAACCAGTCGTTGTTAAGGCCGCTGCACATCACCGCCGTTGAGCCATCATCGACCGCCCCCCCGGCGTCGACAACACCATAGTGGAGCACCCACTTCCCCTCTCGTAGGCCTCCTCCTCTCTCAAGCACCCATCTTTGACCCCACAGTGCCACCACCGTGCTCACATCGAACCCGCCACCGTGCCACAGCTGCACCACCGGGTACCCAGACGTGTCACGTCCCGTACCCACTCCCCGTGCCACACCGTACCCACACGCCATGCCAGCCTCCATGCCACGCCATGCCTATCCCCGTGCCACGCTGTGCCAGCCTCCGTGTCACACCGTACCCCGATCTAGTGCATGCACTGTGCCTACTCCCGCACCAGGATCACGTCCAGTATCATGTTGCACTGTGCCACTCCCGCACCACGCACCGAGCCAAGACCACACCCGCTACCGTGTCACACCTGAGTTGTCTCTGTGCCCATTATTGGATCTCCGCGTACCGTGCATGCGCCACCCACCGTGTCCAGTATCGCAACGTCTCGTGTGTCGAGACGAAACCCGCAAGTGGTGTCGCTTCTATATCAGCGACCGAAGGCAAGTGAAATCCTCACTTGATTTTAACATGCTATATAATTTCGTGTTAAAATTTTATTAGATAGATTATTACGAATGAGTGTTTAGTAGTATATTGACATGTATATATTGTAAGTATTATATACCATTTTCGTGAGTTGGACAAAACCGACATTAATTTGATAATTCAAGGTATTGAACGCTAAGAGTTCAATGTGGTGAACTGATCCCAAAACCCTGTCGAAAATGCTCTAATAATTTCCTTTGCTGCTTACGAACATTATGTAGAAAACTGAACTCTAAAAAAGCATCGCGCAAGGAAACGGCGTCCCAAAGACGCGACGTCAAATCTGATTTTACTGTACACGTAGTAGTGTTAAATTGGTATTAAATTAGTTACATGTCGGAATGTAATGTTCTATGGTTCATATCGAAGCCGACTTGATAAGATAAAACCCTATATAGTTTTCCCTTCAATGCTGATAGACCACTATAACAAGAATTGACTGGGAATGCGGCTCTGGACTGCAGTCCGGGGCAGCATTCCACGAGGATATCTGAACTTAAGCGCCTGCACGTCCCTACATAAAACTGAAAATGCACGGAGTCTAATATAGGAGCGCATATAATTTTGTTAGCTAACATATAGATCTAGTTTCGTCTAGTTTCTCTATAGTTTAGTATTTTGTTTATATTTTAGACTGTCGACGTGTTCTGCAGTTTCTGTAGTGATATTTCTTTCACCTTCACACTATACAAGATATATCTCCTAGTGCAGAAAGGCTATCTTGGATCTGCTTGATGCGTTGGAAACCTAACAAATATAACTAGGTTTTATTCAACTGGGGAAATGTCTGAATCTAAACACAATCCCTAATAAACCATGCGTGAAGTTGAACTTCTAGTTCTGAAACTGGAATTCCAGCAACTGATCGCTGATTTAAAATGATGATAAGTTGTTAACCTGAATTCCTATTGACACGATACTAATTTTACCGCTTAGATAATCAAGTATAATTCATACGCCTTTCATATTGTTTTGGTTGGTTCTATGCGTGTGATTTATGGTGAATTTCTTAAGTCATATAGCGTTGGCTGTCATAATTTAGTGAATATATGTTCAGTGCATTTCTACCTTATTTTGTGTTTGGCTTATACCTTCAGCATAGTGATCGTTTACATTGAAACCTAGCAACTGATTTGCATTGTCGATATATAAGTGTTAGTGATGGGGTTGTGGCAAGTACGATGGTGAACCGGTGATTGAAAGTGATATTGATAAGTGGAAGCGTGATTGAAAGTGAAAACGATACGTATTTGTTCACAGCCTATTTAATACCCGAACACATACTATAACCTGGGGAATGGAGAAATTAAGGTGGAATTGAACTCGTATTTAGTGATATATAGTGACTTAGAGAATGATCATTCGATCTTAGTGATATATTTATACACACACACAAACACACATTAGGTTGTGGGCCTAGCGGCACGGTTGCAGGGTTATATCCTGGGCAACAGTGGACCGTAGTCTCGGGTATGCACGAAACTCTTATTAAACACGAGCATCCTTTCTACCAATTGATTTTATTGACCTAGTGCCTGATAAGTAGTGACATACACATTGCCTAGTTTTCTAACATGATATATATACCGCGATGTTCATATTCAAATGATATTCATTATTCTCATGTTTCTGTATTCTGTCGCACCTTACATATTTGATAACATTGTATGCACATTATATATTTATTGCTATATGTGTCGCCCTGACGACCTGAGTGTGCATGCTTAGAGGACGAAGTAGACCCAGCTAAGGAGCAGGACCTGCCATTCGAGATCGCGGAGGTCTAGACCACGACATCAGTGTCGCCCTTTTGCTATAAGCACAATGTTATTCCGTTGTTTGGTTATTTCTTTATGCAAAATAAATGAACCTTGAACTCTTTTATTTTGATGTAATAAAGGTGTGAACTGTGCTTTCCTTTACTCTAGTACTGTTTACTGACTACCATGTAATGCTAAAAGCCAAAGTGTGAATACAGCGGGATTATTCCCTGACCGTAGGAGCATAGATAGCCTAGTCACCCCTCGCATTTTCGTATTTTAGGAAGCGGGGCGTGACATGGTTTTGTTGGTATCAGAGCCAGGTTTGGATGAAATTACAGTTCCGTCGAGGGATCCTTAGTTTGAGTTACACCCTTGACGTATGCCTTATTACATTTCTTTTTCACTTTCTAATCCTCGTTGAATCTGTTAGGAATATGTATGCCCTAGAGGCCATTATTGTATAATATAGTGGATGCTCGGACATATATAGAGATGACTTTCTTGCTCGACATGATAGTATGCTATCTGGTTGTTCTTTATTTTAACATGTTCACTGGTATTATTATACCGTCTGTCATATACATATTGATAAAGCCCTTAAGATGTTGGCTTGACTACCAGGACTATGATGCGAATCATACTACTGGGACTTGGGTAATCCACAAGCACATCCTTCAATTGTTCCTAGTCGAGGGAATATCGAGACAAGGTATCGATATTCCAGAGTAGACTAGTGTGTACGTTTCGTGACCCTGTATGGGGCAATGGTTGATCCCATATTCATTGGTGTTTGACATCAAAGATTGTTCACAGGTGCTCATTAAAGAATGGGTACACCGAACATGACTCGCCGAGAACTCCTAGTTAGTATTATACCAATCTTCAGATAGCAGTTCTCTGGTGACACTGGTACATGTTAGTTTGTAGACCCGAGATCGCCATAGAGTCTTGTGTGGCTCCCATTGTGCTTTGATTTTCTCCCTACCATGGCTCAAAGGAGTCGTGCAAATAGGTGGATTTTGGGTACAGTCCCAAGTCACATGGAGGCAATGAGCGATAATAGGGGTTTCGTCTCTCCCGGTCCAGGGGGTTGATGTCACGACCCGAAATTTGGCACGTGACTGCCCTTAAACCACGTAACGTCTTCAGGCGTAATGTAATTTAAGTAAGTCGAAAACCCAGCAATCTAAACCATCAAAAGTAGTAAGTGATAATAACATTGTTAAAACTTTTGGAATCTCAATCAAAATCTTTAAAGTCCAAATTTACTTCCTTTAAAAATTTGGCAGCACCTCCTTTGTAAAAACCAGCCCCAAAAAGGGTACAACATAAATATATAAGTAAGCATCCCCAGCGGGAGAAAATCCACGCCCAAAGGCGGAAAACAACTACCACAACAAATATACGACGCCGTAGCGAAGAAAAAGACGATATAAAGTGAAACAGCATGAAAGGCCTCCAAAATTATAAAATAATATACAATATCGTTCTCACAACTCGCCTCTAAGTCAATACATGAAGTAGTAGATGGAGAGTACTAGATAAAACGAAAATACAAATGAGCATCATCGAATAACCGCAAACCCATCTACAGCAAAACTGCACACAGTCAGCCGTAACGGTATCCGCTGCAAAAAATGATACAATAGATGAAAGCCCTGTCGCGACTGCTCTGAGGGACACCTGCAAAACACCGTGGCACAATGGGGATGAGTTTCCAACTCGTGAATAGTAAATAACATATGCAGGTAATCGCAGGTATGCACGTACTGCGATAATCTATCGCATGCAAGCTGATAGCAATAAATGGCAATATGTATATGCAACATTCATGAAAGGTACTCTATCAGGTACTACTAATACATGAAGAAATGCATATTGAATAAATGCTGAGTATGGGATAAAACATGTCATCCTCACGGAATCCTCATCGTGGCACGACCAGTGTCCATCAAGACAATCTAAATCCCAATACCAAAGGCACCGCATCCTCAGATCAGCCCTAAATCCTGTAAGTCTCATGGAACCTGAGTGTCCAACATCAACACCCGAAAACATCATAAAAACTATGCATGTGTGTGTGTGTATGTATATGTGTGTGTGTATCCCTCAACTATACATAAAAATCATGGAACCTGAGTGTCCAACATTGACACTCGAAAACATCATGAAATACCCATGTCCAACATCGACACGTAAATCCTCATATATATAGGGCTCCGTCAGTCCGGATCGACCCCTGGGCTCCGTCAGTCCGGATCGGCTCAGATGTCCACGTATCATACGTCTCACGGAATATGAGTGCCCAGCTCCGACATTCATAATTCCCGTATCCATACGTCTCAATACTGTCACCGGTAAGGTAGTACTCCCCTGTCTCGAGCTCATCGCCATCACCTGCGATCTTCTTGCTTCGGGGTACCTCCGGGCCCCACCATATACCCGCACACGGCCTCGTCCACTCCTCGCATGGGGTATATAACACAAATCTCAGAACCGAGAAATCTTATGGTGGACGCATCGAAAATATGATATTAAGAGAAACCGGGTTTTTCAAACAATGCATAATTTCATAAAATACCACGGTCCTCAAATCCAGAAAATATCAAGTAATGAATAAGAGTACTTGCATAAATCATAATGATGATATATATTATATATATGTTCATATATAACAACGTCCCATACCACTGATATATATATACATATATAACAGCATCCCATACCACTGATATATATCATCAGGAGTAAAACATCCAGAAAATATCATATGAAATCCATATCTCAATGCGTAAATCCATGAAATATAATATATGCTTGAAACAGTAATATGAGCATATAAAGGAAAAACCGCTATTTAAATGCATCAAGTCATTAAATATATCATGCGGTTTCCAATCCCTCCGAATCAAGTGCAGTATCATATAAAGGTGAACATGTAGCTATAACAAGGTATGTGTATATACATGTCAATAATGATGCAATACTCTTCAGATATATGTGTAGCTGTAGCATAGCAAGGAATGTGTATATATATGTCAATAATGATGCAATACCCTCCAGGTATATGTATAGCTGTAGCATAGCAAGGTATGTGTATATACATGTCAATAATGATGCAATACCCTCCAGGTATATGTGTAGCTGTAGCATAGCAAGGTATGTGTATATACATATCAATAATGATGTAATACCCTCCAGATATATGTGTAGCTGTAGCATAGCAAGGTATGTGTATAAGCATGTAGGTATACAGGTATGCTATATCTCATATGCACAATGAAAAATAAGATCATGTCTCAAGTCCCTAGCCAATACAATATTACGTATGTATAGGTGTTGTGCGTGTCATGGCAATTATCGACGGTGTGGGTGGCATACAATCAGTGCCCGTGCAACATGAACCGTCAATAATGGTGTTGTGTCTCATTAATACTATGTCCATATGCAATAGGAAAATGAGGTATGCAACAATGGTACACATGCACAATCAAGTAATGATATGCAATGAAGTTCATGCACAATCTCTATGTGTGCAATATACTTAATATCAAGAATCATATTATATCTAGCCCTGACGCATAATGTCATGCGGGCGATTCCCCTGTAGATGTTAAATCTACTCATAGATGATCTTGGGCTAAGTAAAGCCAACCACTTGCTTTCCCTTCTCCGCAGCTACGAAGTCCCCGCCTGCGACCGTAAGATCATACAACAATATAACAAGTTTATATTAGCAATCGACCAATAATACGTATCAACTAAGTTTCACCGACGCACTAACTCCAAACATACTCTCAAGTGTTCGTCTAGTGGCTAACGTGCGTAGCGACACTACGAAACCAACCCAAGAGCAAAGCTACACAAGGTACACGTACCGTGTTGGATAACGTAACGCGTGTATTCGTAACACTAGAAACTAGCAAAGTGATCCCAGATTTTGTATACTGTCAAAACTCAAAAATCAAACAGTACCAAACACTTCAAAACAACTGTAGACAGCTACCCTCCAAAAACCAAACCCAAACTCCACAAAAAATCCGAGGTCGCCGGATTTCTTCTTCATGTCGCCGGCCAAATCCGAGCGCATGGGGTTCGTGCTTCAGGTGAATGCTTAGGGTCTCTATTTCAACACAACTATATTGCTAGATTTTTCAGTATACATTCTAGGTCACAGCAGATCACAGATATCATAAAAAGACACTAAAATACGATATGTGCATGAAACTTTACTTTTAGTGTTCTAAACAATAACTAACAAGGTACACAACATTAAGAAGACCTACTTGACAGAAAGAGATCATTACCTAACCATAAAAGCTCAAAGATCCTAGTTTTCCAAGCTCCAAGGGATCTTAGAGGCAAAACAAGACATAGGATGTGATTTGGGTGAGATTTAAAGAAGTTTTGGTAAGATTTAGTGAAGGGGTAGTGTAGGGTTCAGTTGAGGCTTAGATGGGATGAAGAAATAATGAGGAAGAGATTGTGTGAGAGAGAATGAGTGTGTGTGTGGTGTTAAGGGTGAGAGGTGAGTGGAGGGTGAGTGCACCTTGCATTAACTCTCTCCCTCACTTCGCCATTAATGCAAGCATGACTCCCCATGAGTCACCTTGCCACCTCCTCTCCAAAAAAACACAAATGAAAATATCTCATTCAAATATCTAGGTTTAAGTGCTAGGTTAAATTAGGCAAGGATTAGCTTAAGGGTGTCATGGTCACTAACGAAATTAACACAAACTAACCCTCACATTAACATGCACACGTGCGTACAAGCCATAACAAATAATAATAAAATATTAATTAATTGTTATAAAATGTGAGGAAACCAAATTGGTTAACTTTTACAGAAAACCCACATTATCGCTTAATTAACACTAATCGAAAAACTAAGGTGTTACAGTTGATGTTGCGCTATGCTCGATTGGCTATAACAAGAAGTCCATGTCCAGGGCTGTTGATGAGAATTACTGGTAAGAGTTATCAGTAGTTTCTCGTGTCGTTATAGGCCACACATCGGCATGACTTATCAAGTAATTGGGGTCTGACGATTCCACCCCCAGACTCGATATGCGATATATCAGACGAAGAGACCGGACTGTACGGTAAGTGTTACTTATATGCTTCATGGGAGTTTGGACAGGCTTGCTTGTTGATCTTCTATTCGCTCAATACCTGGGTAACCGCTATGTCCAACTAGTACCGCTGACTGCTTGTAGGTAACTGATGTGATCATTATCTGCTACTGGCGTATTGACGAGTCTTTAAAGTCCCACACAGAAGTTTTCTAGTTCAAACGAAACGAAGTAGGGCACATATGCTGATATGTACGGGGGCCTGATTAAATACGAGTATGTGATACCGTATTCTAATCTGGCGGTTATTTGATATCAGTTAGGTTATATGTGATATGACCGGATTATTGAATCAAGTGTTGATTTGATAATGTGATATACAGATAAATGATATTAGTCGGTTATATGTGATATAACCGGATTATTAAATCAAGTGTTGATTTAATAATATGTTATATATTTATATTTGATATAATTATAAATTAACTAATATTATTGCTCACTAATTATTTGCTTATCTTTATATATATATATATATATATATATATATATATATATTATGAAGCATGATTGATTTTCTATTTTTAGAAAATAGAAAAAGAGGTGGAAATAGAGAGACTTTTGAGGGATGGGCAAGACATGTCTTTTATTATTTATATATTGGTCTTGCAACACTATTGAAGTGTGGTTGAATAAATTTATTGAAAATTTATACATGCTTCAATAAGTGAGCAAGTGTAGAGCCATTTTAGGGTTGGTTCATTTTTTCCTTGGCCATTTTTCTTGAGCTCATATGATGAGTTCTCCTCTCTAGCTCTCTCCATCTTCTTCCTCAGCTCCTCCAAGCTCAATCCCTCACATGAGTTGTGAAAGCTTGAGCTTTATGAGAACCCTAGTGAGCAAACAAAACCCCTACTTTATCATCCTACACTTGATTAGCAATTAAGTGTAGTGTGTTTCCTTCGCTAAAGAGCTTAGTGAAGAGGTAGCTTGGATTAGCGGAGCTTCGGGTGGATCATCTTCGGCACGAAGATCGTAAAGGAAGCTCGATCCAACTTCAAGTGGAGCCTAGTGGGGTCGCGTGGACTACTACACGGAGCTTGAGAAGAGAAGGACATAGTCTACAAAGGTTGTAGCATCCTTCTCTTGCTAGTTTTTATGATATCATCATAGTTAACCCTAATATTCTAGTTTGATCATTAATTAGTCTATCTTGGCACCTAGAAATTTTTAAAATTGCATGCTTGATGCCCATTTAAACCTCATGGTGGTGCTAGGGTAGACTTTCATGGTATCAGAGACAAGCTAGAAGATCAGGGAAAGTCTACACGATGTTAAAGTATTCGATCAAACTTTGAAAACCCGATTTCCCCAAGTTTCTGTCGATTTTTCAAAACTTGAATTTTTCAGATTAAAAATATATAGAAAATCGTGCAGGGAATTTAGTGGAGCCCCAAGAAATTTAAGATGCCAATTCCACCAAAGAGCCGCGAACCGCGGCCTAAACCCATGTTTGGTCGCGGTTCCACCGCACTCTTGTGGCATTCTGGCATCAATTTTCTTCTGCTGCTCCATTATCATATTTGGCATTTTCTGGGTGTTTTTAATGAGACTCAAGTTGTTGAGATCTATGTAATTTGTGGGTGTTTGAGGAATCGATCGAAATGTTTAGCATCGTGTAGATTATGATGATATGTGATACGATATTTAGAATCCACAATAATTAGTTTTGTGAAACTAGTTAGTGTTTTATAAATCTAGCGTTTTAGTCTCAGTTGATCGATTGCAACGGAGTTTCTATTCGGATCAAAACTCCGTCGCAATTGCGTATTGTACGTGATCACTTAGTCGGGAATCTTGTTGAATTATCCGACTGCTTATTGAAAAGAGTTTTCAATTTGAGACTAAAATGCAGTGTTTATAAGTTAGGCATGAAATTCGGAATATGAGATATTCCGGGTTTATGATGTCTAAGGTATTTGCGGATTCTAAATATTGTAGTTTTTCATTTCTTTTCTGCGACCGTAAGTGTAATATGTGGTGTATCCCCGATCTCATTGCTATATGTAAACGGAATTTGGGATACGCATATTTACTTATGTTGATGACATGTGATATTATGTGTTGCCCTGATATGTTATATTGGATCGTCGTTATTGAATAGCCGGGGGTTTTTGCGTGAGATGAGAGTTTTTTAATTTTCATTCATGTAAAAATTTGTATGCAATATTTTTTTATTGGGGCACTTCCGGTTTGAGGATGATGTCACCATTGATGTATATTATTTACTTTTCTGCATTAGGATAGACCCAAGGCGGGGAGCAAAAGTAACCGGGTTCTAGAGTCCAGTGGGAGACCACCTCGAGGAGTCGAGACCGAGTCTCCTAACTCTAGAATTGGGAGGGTTGCTTGCCACTCTCATAGGGGTCTAGGAATGTGGGTTTGGCTATTTATCATGATCGTGGAATCCGTGTTTTTTATTATTGGCTTAATTTAAAACACGGACCACTTATTATATCCAATATTTCATATGTTGACTTCTGCTGCTTAGTTCTGTGATGTGATCATATAACTGCGTGAGATGAATGCTATATATATGATATATATAATAAATGTTGCTTGTGTTTTGCACCCGCGCTAGTCCAGCCCCCGCTCTGCCATTAGTTAAGCAACCTAACGGTGCATGATGGGGCCTCGTAGCGAATGCGGATGGCATAAGCAAGCATTCGATTTTCGGTTCTTTTCAGTGATGTTTAGGGAAACATAAATGAAGGGACTTCATTAACGAGATTAATGGGGAAAAAAGAAAACTAAAGATGTTGTAGAATCGAAATTGTAAAAAGGTAGATCTAGTTTTTGCTTTTTATAGTGGTATTCCTTGATGAATATCCAGCACCTCATTCGATGAGGAAAGAGCCGAGATCCCTTCACCGGGAGTGACCTCTTTAGCAAAACTAGCAAATGCTACAACCCAATCGGTTTTGCTTTAATAGTTTCTCTAGTTCTTGTTTTGCATAGTGGTATTCCTTGATGAATATCCAGCATCTCATTCGATGAGGAAAGAGCCGAGATCCCTTCATCGGAAGTGACCTCTTTAGCAAAACTAACAAAAGCTACAAAAACACTCCTTTTCAAAACACTAGATTCTACAACGATATCAAGTTCATTACGTTAAAGTTTTTCTTCAAAACCAGTCGTAGTCCTACGTCATTTCAGATAAGTACTATTTAGTATTCGTGCTGCGTTTGTTGGCCTGCGTCAAGGCGTAGTGTACGGTAGCTGATTAGTGCTTATTTGCCGCATTTGATGCAATTGGATTAGGGTAGTCGTACGGCATTGTTTATCCTGCATCAAGG
The DNA here is from genome assembly GCA_030015575.1 of Agapanthus africanus. NCBI lineage: Eukaryota > Viridiplantae > Streptophyta > Magnoliopsida > Asparagales > Amaryllidaceae > Agapanthus > Agapanthus africanus. The sequence goes on along the minus strand of CM057338.1, from coordinate 476,496,717 downwards.
GTCGTGCGAGTGGGTTTAATTCAATCATGAAATGAATGGGTTGAACTTGACTAGCGGCCTATGGTTTGTTGGCCTGCATCAAGGTTATAAGTCGTTAAGGGTAAAAACAGATATCAGAAATTTCAAGTGTTGGAATTTGCAATGAGATTGCATACATTCTATATGACAGTTGGATCCCGATACCCACTGCGAGTAAGAGTTACTCCTGAGAGAGTTTTCCACTTTACAATTAGCCGATCCTTTAGGTGTCTAAGAAAGGTGTTAATGGGGTGATGCCCTTGCAGAAACGAGGTTATTTAATTAGTTCCATGCGAAAGCATGGGGAGACTCTCTCGGAGTACCAATACCTGCCTGGCCGAACGATTGGCGAACTTGTATGGTGTAATTAATCCTGGATAATCTTACCTTTTAGGGTTTGAAGGAGGATTTGATAAAAACAGTGGGAGACATCCTGATTAGATAAGATAATAACCAATCTAATCTTGTAAAGAGCACATGCAAAAATGATTATCCTTCTCTCTCTCTCTCTCCTGGTAGCGACCAATGACACGCCTTAATCAAGATAATAATATGAATGTATTGACCCCACTTATTATATTGGGCTAGGTTCCGTTTTTTCTTATGATTGTCATAAGTCTGAGCAAGGAATAGGGGAATACCCAGATTCCCACGCAACCCGAACGAAGGAGCATGCTGATGCATCTTCTTCGGGTATGTTCGTTACCGAGAACTGTTTCTCAGTTTGCTCTATGTCCTGGGTATTGGATACCGGATCAGGATTCCACGTATGTAATTTGTTACATGGGTTAAGTAGAGGTAGAGAACTAGGAAAAGGTGATATTCCTCAGAGAAGAGAATGGTGCAATTGTTTCAGCCAAAGCAGTTGGCGAATATCATCTTGTATTACCAAGTGGTAATACAATGATTCTGAGCGACTGTTATTTTGTACCAAAAATATTGTGAATGTTTTCCTAAATCAAGTGTTGATTGGGTATGGTACGTTGTGTAATGGTATATACGTTCTAAATCAAACTACAGTTCTAAACGTATAGAACACACACAAAAGGAAATGTTCAGAAATGAACGAAACCCTCTTATGGCATTGTAGACTAGGTCATATCAATGCGACAAGACTGGCTAAGTTGCATAAGGATGGATATTTGAATCCGTTCGAATTTACATCTTATGAAACTTGTCAGTCATGTCTCAAAGGAAAGATGACCAAAACTCCATTTACTGGACACGGAGAAAGAGCTACTGAACTCTTGGGACAGATACATAGTGATGTATGCGGTCCTATGTCTACACATGCCAGGAATAGTTCCTCGAAATTTATTACATTCACCGATGATCTCTCAAGATTCGGACATGTGTTCCTGTTGAAACACAAGTCTGAAACTTTTGAGAAATTCAAGAAATATAAGAAAGAAGTAGAGAACCAGACAGGTAAAAGTATTAAAATCCATCGATCTGATCGAGGAGGAGAATACTTGAGTATGGAATTCCGTGACTATTTAAAAGAGAATGGGATTCTCTCTCAGCTTACTCCTCCATATACACCATAGCATAACGAAGTATCGGAGCGGAGGAATCGCACCCTATTAGATATGGTGCGCTCTATGATGAGTGTTGCTGAGTTACTTATTTCCTTTTAGGGTTATGCACTTGAGAAAGCTGCATATCTATTGAATAGGGTTCCGACCAAATCCGTGCCTACTACTCCATATGAGATATGGAATGGGAAGAGACCATCTCTTAAACGAGTTAAGATATGAGGTTGTCCGGCCTATGATAAAAAGAAAAATCCGAACAAGCTCGAGGCAAGGTCTGTTTTGTGCAAGTTTGTAGATATCCAAAAGATTCTTATGGATATATCTTCTACCATTCTGAGGAACAAAAAGTGTCTGTTTCTCAATATGCCGCCTTCTTAGAAAAAGAATTTCTTGTAAAAGAAATTAGTGGCAATGAGGTAGAACTGGAAGAAGTTCTAGCTACACAAACTATTACTGATGATTTGGTAGAATCGGAGGATCCAATAGTACCCAACGAACCTCGGCCACTCCGCAGATCTAACAGGGTTCCTCATCCACCTGAGAGATACTATGGTTTTCTCATAGACGGTGGGAGCGAGGATTGCATCATGGAAGATGATGACCTAATTAGTTTCGAGCAGGCCATCAAAAGTGGAGACTCTATGAAATGGCTGGATGTTATGCGATCTGAGATGAAATCCATGTACACCAACAAAGAATGGACTTTGAAAGTTGCTCTTGAAGGGGTAAAACCCATCGGGAGAAAATGGATCTTTAAGAAGAAAATTGGTGTAGATGGAAAAGTTGAGACTTTCAAAGCTAGACTTGTAGCAAAAGGTTTTCGTCAACGACCTGGTGTCGATTATGATAAGACATTTTCTCATATTGCCATGCTTAAGTCCATCAGGATCCTACTTGCCATTGCTGCATACCATGACTACGAAATCCGGCATATGGACGTCAAGACTGCTTTTCTAAATGGTGATTTAGAAGAGAGTGTGTACATGACTCAACCAGAAGGCTTCATTGACAGTGGGAGCAGCGGAAGCGTGTGCAAGCTGCTTAAATCAATCTACGGATTAAATCAGGCATCGCAGAGCTGGAACATCTGTTTCGGTGAAGCTGTCAAAGAGTTAGACTTCATCAAAAATATAGATGAACCATATATATATATATATAAGAAGGTAGTAAAGAGTAAGGTTGTATTCCTCGTATTGTATATGGATGACATACTCTTGATAGGAAACGACGTTCCTATGCTACACTCGGTCAAGCTCTTCTTATCAAAAAAGTTCTCCATGAAAGATCTAGGTGATGCCTCCTACATCCTGGAGATAAAGATCTAGGTGATGCCTCCTACATCCTGGTGATAAAGATCTATAGAGATAGATCTAGACGGATGTTGGAATTGTCCCAATCCAGGTACATAAACACCATACTAAAGAGGTTTAGTATGGAAGATTTTAAGCGTGGTAATTTACCCGCTTGTTCAGGAATCACTCTCTCCAAAAGAGATGTCTCCCAAGAATGATTTGGAGAGAGCTCGCATGCAAGGGATACCCTATACTTCGGCAGTCGGGTCTATCATGTATGCGATGTTATGTACCAGACCGGATGTAACTTACTTACTAGGTGTAGTGAGCAGGTATCAATCAGATCCTGGAGAAAAGCACTGGACAGCTGTGAAGAACATTCTTAAGTACTTGAGAAGAACTAAAGAGATGTTTTTGGTGTATGGTAACGGTGAACTCCAGGTGGAGTCCTTTACCGATTCGAGCTTCCAGAGTGATAAGGACGACAGTAAGTCGGTCTCGGATTTTGTCTTCACCATCAATGGAGGGGAGGTATGTTGGAAGAGTTCCAAGAAAGATACCGTAGCAGACTCGACGATGGAGGATGAATACATCGCTGCTAACGATGCTGCTAAAGAGCCTTTCTGGATGAAGAAGTTCATAGCTGAACTTGGTGTGGTTCCATCCATTGAGCATCCAATACCTATGTATTGTGATAACAATAGAGCTGTGGATTTGGCCGAGAAACCCTATTCCTATTAGAGATCCGGACATATTCTTAGGCGGTATCACCTGATCAGGAAGATAGTAGATCGCTGGGAGATCGAGGTCATGAGAATTGACACGAAGGATAATACAGCAGATTCACTCACAAAGGCCCTCCCCTAGACACAGCTTGAGAGACATTTTGGGATGTTGGGTATGAGATACTACAATAACTGTCCTTAGTGCAAGTGGGAGATTGTTAGGAATATGTATGCCCTAGAGGCCATTATTATATGATATAGTGGATGCTTGGACATATATATTGTCATGCCCCACCCCCAATACAGAGAGTATTGTCGGCTCTGGCCGAAGCCACACGGTTTTTTCCTTCGGGGCGAACCGGACCCGACCAGGGGCCACTTCCAAGGAGGTCACCCATCCCAAGACTTCCCTGACACGAGCATGCTTAACTACGGAGTTCTCAAGCTCCTATAGTGCCGGTTCACTTAATAGGCGTCTCTGTATTGAAGAGTGGTATATTTCCATTTATAGTACAGATCTGCCCTCTTTCGGAATGTATTCCGAAGATTCCCCATTATCCTACAGTTGGTCCAACGGATTCAAGAGGTGGCCCCCGCCCTTTAGGCATAACACTTGGCGTGACATTTTGTTTCTTGTGGCACTTTGTTCCATAAGCAAGAACCGGGTCCCGACATTACGATGTGTAAGTACGCGTCGGAACAACTGGGGGCCTCCTATCACTCGAGCTGGGGCCCGGGCCCCTGAATTTATTGATTAGCTTCTCCTAAATTCGTGCAGCGTTGAGCACCTATGCAAAAGTCTGCAACTCAAGTGACGCAATCAACTGTTGCAGCTCAAAGTCAAGTCTCTGCAAGAAACGTCTCGCCCTGGTGGCCTCTGAAGCGACCATATATGATGCGAATCGGCTCAGACGATTGAATTCTGCCGCATACACGTCAACGGGGAGTGATATGGTTTTGTTGGTATCAGAGCTTGTCCCTCAATAGTAGGTCTGTGGTTCGAGGACGAACCATTGTTCAAAAGTGGCGAGAATGTCGGGACTCGGTTCTTACTTATGGAACAAAGTGCCACACGGAACAAAGTGCCACGCCAAGTGTCATGCCTAGGGGGCGGGGGCCATCTCTTGAATCCATGGGACCGATTGTAGAACAATAGGGAATCTTCGGAATACATTCTGAAAGAGGGCAGATCTATACTATAAATGGAACGATACCACTCTTCAATACAGAGACGCCTTTTAAGTGAACCGGCACTACAAGTGCTTGAGAACTCCGTAGTTAAGCGTGCTCGAGTCAGGGAAGTCTTAGGATGGGTGACCTCCTGGGAAGTGGCCCCTGGGCGGGTCTGGTTCACCCGAAAGACAAAACCGTACGGCTTCGTCCAGAGCGGACAATACTCTCTCTCTATTGAGGGTGGGGCGTGACATATATAGATGACTTTCTTGCTCGACATGATAGTATGCTATCTGGTTGTTCTTTATCTTAACATGTTCACTTGTATTATTATACCGTCTTTCATATACATGTTGATAAAGCCCTTAAGATGTAGGCTTGACTATCAGGACTATGATGAGGATCATACTACTAGGACCTGGGTAGTCCACAAGCACATCCTTCAATTGTTCCTAATCGAGAGAATATCGAGATAGGGTATCGATATTCCAGAGTAGACTAGTGTGTACATTTTTTTGACCCTGTATGGGGCGATGGTTGATCCCATTTCCATTTGTGTTTGACATCAAAGATTGTTCACAAGTGCTCATTAAAGAATGGGTACACCGAACAGGACTCACCAAGAACTCCTAGTTGGTATTATACCTATCGTCAGATAGTAGTTCTCTGGTGACACTGGTACAAGTTATTTTATAGACCCGAGATCGTCATAGAGTCTTGTGTGGCTCCCATTGTGCTTTGATTTCCTCCCTACCACGGCTCAAAAGAGCCGTGCAAACAGGTGGATTTTGGGTACAGTCCCGAGTCACATGAAGGTAATGAGCGATAAGAGGGGTTTCGTCTCTCCCGGTATAGGGAGTTGATGTTGTGCTATGCTCAATTGGCTATAACAGGAAGTCCCTGTCCAGGGTTGTTGATGAGAATTACTGGTAAGAGTTATCAATAGTTTCTCGTGCCGTTATAGGCCATATATCAGCATGACTTATCAAGTTATTGGGGTCTGACGATTCTACCCCCAGACTCGATATGCGACATATCAGACGAAGAGACTGAGCTATACGGTAAGTGTTACTTATAGGCTTCATGGGAGTTTGGACAGGCTTACTTGTTGATCTTCTATTCGCTCAATATCTGGGTAGCCATTATATCCAGCTAGTACCGTTGACTGCTTGTGGGTAACTGATGTGATCATTACCTACTGCTGGCGTATTGACGAGTCTTTAAAGTCCCACATAGAAGTTTCCTAGTTCAAACGAAACGAAGTAAGGCACATATGCTGATATGTGCGGGGGCCTGATTAAATACGAGTATGTGATACCGTACTCTAATCTGGCGGTTATTTGATATCAGTTAGGTTATATGTGATATGACCGGATTATTGAATCAAGTGTTGATTTGATAATGTGATATACAGATAAATGATATTAGTCGGTTATATGTGATATAACCGGATTATTAAATCAAGTGTTGAATTAATAATATGATATATATTTATATTTGATATAATTATATATTAACTAATATTATTGCTCACTAATTATTTGCTTATCTTTATATATATATATATGAAGCATGATTGATTTTCTATTTTTAGGAAATAGAAAAAGAGGTGGAAATGGGGAGACTTTTGAGGGATGGGCAACATGGCTTTTATTATTTATATATTGGTCTTGCAACACTATTGAAGCGTGGTTGAATAAATTTATTGAAAATTTATACATGCTTCAATAAGTGAGCAAGTGTAGAGCCATTTTTGGGGTTGGTTCATTTTTTGCCTTAGCCATTTTTCTTGAGCTCATATGATGAGTTCTCCTCTCTAGCTCTCTCCATCTTCTTCCTCACCTCCTCCAAGCTCAATCCCTTACATGAGTTGTGAAACCTTGAGCTTGTGATAACCCTGGTGAGCAAACAAAACCCATACTTCACCATCCTACACTTGATTAGAAATTAAGTATAGTGTATTTCCTTCACTAAAGAGTTTAGCGAAGAGGTAGCTTGGATTAGCGGAGCTTTGGATGGATCATTTTCGACACGAAGATCGCAAAGGAAGCTCGATCCAACTTCAAGTGGAGCCTAGTGGAGTCGCGTGGACTACTACACGGAGCTTGATAAGAGAAGGACACGGCCTACAAAGATTATAGCATCCTTCTCTTAGCTAGTTTTTGTGATACCATCATAGTTAACCTTAATATTCTAGTTTGATCCTTAGTTAGTCTAGCTTAGCACTTAGAAATTTTTAAAATTGAATTCTTAATGCCTATTTAAACCTCATGGTGGTGCTAGGGTAGACTTTCAGAATCATCGTGTAGCCATTGTTTGAATCTGATTTCTTTTGATCATCTTTTAGAAAAATGGACTCCTCGGGCAACTCCTCAGGTGCCGGTTCCCACGATCGTACCGAGAAGAGACTTAGCACACTGACGACCCTAGCCCAGGCTTAATAGAGAAAGACCGATCTTCTGACCGAGGGATTTAAAGCAGTACAGGAGACCGCAATTACCGCTCTGGAGAGATCTACGCATGTTCCCGCCGTCCCCGAGGGTGCCCTCGTACTGACTACACAGGCTAGGGTTGGTACCGTTTCGGACTTTAGGAGGCTTCATCCAGCGGTCTTCACGGGTCAACAAATCCACTCGAGGCCGAGCAATGGCTCATCAACGTGGAGAACCTTTTAATGGCCGCTCGAGTTCCTAATGATGACAGAGTAAGCATGGTGAAGATCCAGTTAGAAGACGAGGCTCGCATATGGTGGCCCGTAGAGGAAAGCTGGCTAGAGAAACCTATCAGATGGGACATGCTCTCTGCGTGCTTTCTAGATCACTATTTCCCGGCCACTTCCAAAGCCGAAATGGAGGAGAAATTCATCATGTTGAAGTAAAATGGACGCTCAGTGGATGTCTACGCCGCAGAGTTTAACCGGATGAGTCTCTGCGCACCGTACATGGTAGCCACTGCGCCAGGGCCAGACGGTTTCAGCAGGGGCTCGATATTGAACTGCAGCAACTTATTGCGTCTCTTAACCTACAGACCTTCGCTCAGGTGATGAACGCTGCCCGAGTACAGGAAAGATTAGCGAAGAAGGCCAAGGGCAAACGATCGGTGGATAGGAGATCCCACATAGTTCCAGCACGAGCTACCATTTCCCCCCGTGGAGCGATCCTAGTTCACAAGCCGGGTGTTACGCGAATGAAGCGTACTTTCTCACCTCAGCATCCACAGCGGAGGGCACTAATTTGTGACTATTTCCAGAGGCCATGGCACATGTAGAGAGATTGTCGCAGAGCCAAGGGGCAATGTCTGATTTGTGGATCCAGCGAATACAGGGTCAGCGGGTGTCCCCAGAGATCCGAGCTACAGAGAGGGTTCGAGCAACAACAACTGTCGTACGACACTTCAGATCAGAGGCATCCACCTCTGGTATCCCAGTGGCGGTTATTCGATTAGAGACGGACTAGTATGGGTCAGAATCAGGGGAGGGCTTTCACCCTGTCCGCTGAGCAAACCGAGGCTTCTGAAGAAGTGGTTGCAGATAATCTCCTTGTTTATTCTGTACCAGCTAGAGTTCTTTTTGATTCGGGTGCTTCGCATTGCTTTATTTCTACGCGGTTTGTTGACACACACTCTATACCTCACGAGTCGTTGATCAAGGGTTAAGAGAAACATACAAGTAACGGAATTATTGTGTCCAGCCAAGAGTGTAGGTTATGTCATGTGGTGGTTTGTGGCAGAGAATTTTATGCAAACTTTCTTCTTATTAGGACTGGTAGCTACGACGCCATTTTGGAGATAGATTGGTTGAGCACGTTTCATGCTGTTATCAACTGCCGGGTTAGGAGTGTGACTTTGCGCATTCCTAATCATTCGGAGTTCGTGTTTGTGGGTGGCAGCGAGTCTTTGGAACCAGCTAAGTTCCGAGCAAAACCGAAGACCTTTATAGCTATGGAGATAGACGAGGAGCCAGCACCGGAGGTAGTTCGAGAGTTTCTTGATGTGTTCCCTGAAGATCTACTTAGTTTGCCCCCTCCTCGCGTATTGTGCTTCTTAATCAACCTGATTCCAGGAACGATGCCAGTTTCCAAGGCTCCCAACAGGATGGCGCCAGTTGAGTTTGAAAGTGTACGCGAGCACCGCAACGGGGTTTAAACGGGCATCACACATGCAATTTTAAAAATTTCGGGTGCTAACGAACGCTAACCAAGATCTTAACTAGATTAATAGGGTTTAACAATGATGATACGATTAACTATAGAAAGAGAAAGGGGCAACAACCTTTGTAGACCGTGTCTTTCTCTTCATAAAGCTTCGGATAGTAGTCCATGCGACTCCACTAGGCTCCACTTGAAGAATGAACAAGGTTCATCCGATGATCTTCGTGCCGAAGATGATCCGTCCGAAGTCCGCCAATCCAAGCTACCTCTTTACTAAACTCTTTAGTGAAGGAAACACACTACACCAGAGTGTTAATGAAGTGTAAGATAGTGAAGTAGGGGTTTTATTTGCTCACTAGGATTTCAAGCTTCATGGTTCACATCACATGTGACGGGTTGAAGCTTGAAGGCATGAAAAGGAAGAAGAAGATGAAGAGGAGCTAGAGAGCAACTCAAGAAGGAGCTCTAGAAAAACACAAGTCCAAAATCAATGAGAGTGTATGTCAACTCTCTTGACCCCTCACTCATTCAAGTATGGAGTAAATATCAATATTAAATTGCAACCATACTTGAATAGCGAGTCAAGAGAAATAAATAAATGATAAAGGCCAATCCTTACCACTCCTCCACATTTTCCACCTCTTCTTCTATTTTCCAAAAATAGAAATTCATGCCATGCTTCATTATATATATATATATATATATATATATATATATATATATATATATATATATATATATACATACATATATATATATATATGATACCTAGAGTTCACCATTTTGGAAGCTCGAATCGGTAAAGGACTCCACCTAGAGTTCACTGTTACCATACACCAAGAACATCTCTTTAGTGCTTCTCAAGTACTTAAGAATGTTCTTCACAGCTATCCAGTATTTCTCCTTTGGATCTGATTGATACCTACTCACTACACCTAGTGATTAAGCTATATCTGGTCTGGTACATAACATCGCATACATGATTGACCCAACTGCCGAAGCATAGGGTATCCCTTGCATGCGAGCCCTCTCCAAATCAGTCTTGGAAGACATCTCTTTGGATAGAGTGATTCCTGAACAAGCAGGTACATTACCACGCTTAGAATCTTCCATATTAAACCACTTTAGTATGGTTTCTATGTACCTGGATTGGGACAATCCCAACATCCGTTTAGATCTATCTCTATAGATCTATATCCCCAGGATGTAAGAGGTATCACTTAGATCTGTCACGGAGAACATGTGTGATAAAAAGAGCTTGACCGAGTGTAGCATAGGAATATCATTTCCTATCAAGTGTATGTCATCCATGTATAATACGATGAAGACAACTTTACTCTATACAACCTTCTTATATATACATGGTTCATCTACATTTTTGATGAAGTCAAATTCTTTGACAACTTCATCAAAACAGATGTTCCATCTCCGTGATGCCTGCTTTAATCCATAGATGGATTTAAGAAGCTTGCACACGCTTCCGCTGCTTCCACTGTCTACAAAACCCTCTGGCTGTGTCATGTACACGCTCTCTTCTAAATCACCATTTAGAAAAGTGGTCTTGACGTGCAATCTGCCAGATTTCGTAGTTATGGTATGCAGCAACGGCAATTAGGATCCTAATGGACTTAAGCAAAAGCACTGGAGAAAATGTTTCATCATAGTCGACATCTGGTCGTTGGCGAAAACCTTTTGCTATAAGTCTAGCTTTGAAAGTCTCAACTTTTCCATCTACACCAATTATCTTCTCAAGATCCACTTGCTTCCTATGGGTTTTACCCCTTCAGGAGCAACTTTCAAAGTCTATACTTTGTTGGTGTACATGGATTCCATCTCAGATCATATAGCATCCAGCCATTTCACATTGTCTCCACTTGTGCTGGCCTTCTTGAAACTACTTGGGACATCATCTTCCATGATTCAAACCTTGCTCCCACCGTCTATGAGAAAACCGTAGTATCTCTCAGGTGGATGAGGAACCCTACTAGATCTGGGGAGTGGCTAATGTTCATTGGGGACTATTGAATCCTCTAGTTCCACCAAATCGTCAGTAATAGTTTGTGTTGCTGGAACTTCTTCCAGTTCTACCTCATTGCCACTGATTTCTTTCACAAAAAATTCCTTTTCTAAAAAGGTGGCATGTCGAGAAATAAACACCTTTTGTTCCTCGGTATGGTAGAAGATACACCCTCGCGAATGTTTGGGATATCCTACAAATTTACACAGAACTGGCCTTGCCTTGAGCTTGTCCGGATTTTTCTTTTTAATATAAGTCGGACAACCTCATATCTTAACACGTTTAAGAGATGGTTTCTTCCCATTCCATATCTCATATGGAGTGGTAGGCAATGGATTTGGTCGGAACTCTATTTAATAGGAATGCAGCTTTCTCAAGTGCATAACCCTAAAAGGAAATAGGCAACTCAGCATTACTCATCATATAGCGCATCATATCTAATAGGGTGGGATACCTATGCTCCAATACTCCATTGTGTTGTGGTGTATATAGAGAAGTAAGCTGAGAGAGAATCCCATTCTCTTTTAAGTAGTCTCTGAATTCCGTACTCAAGTATTCTCCTCCCTGATCATATCGAAGGATTTTAATACTTTTACCCATCCGGTTCTCAACTTCGTACTTATATTCCTTGAATTTCTCAAAAGATTCAGATTTGTGTTTCAACAGGAACACATGTCCGTATCTTAAGAGATCATCGGTGAATGTAATAAAGTACGAAGAACCAATCCCGGTATGTGTAGACATAGGACCGCATACATCACTATGTATCTGTCCCAAGAGTTCAGTAGCTCTTTCTCCGTGTCTAGTAAACGAAGATTTGGTCATCTTGCCTTTAAAACATGACTGGAAAGTTTCATAAGATATAAATTCGAACGGATTCAAATATGCATCCTTATGCAACTTTATCTAGTCTTGTCGCATTGATATGACCTAGTCTACAGTGCCACAATAAAGCTTCGTTCATTCTGAACTGTTCCTCTTGTGTGTGCTCTATATACTTAGAATTGTATTGTGATTTAGAACGTATATATCATTATACAACGTATCAAACCCAATCAACACTTGATTTAGGAAAACATTCACAATATTTTTGGTACGAAATAGCAGTCGCTCAGAATCATTGTATTACCAGTTGGTAACACTAGGTGATATTTGCCAACTGATTTGGCTGCAACAATTGCACCATCCCTACTACTAGAGACACATCACCATTTCCCAGTTCTCTACCTCTCTATAGCCCATGTAACAAATTACAAATGTGGAATCTTGATCTGGTATCCAATACCCAGGACATAGAGCAAACTGAGAAATAGTTCTTGGTTACGAACACACCCGAAGACGATGCATCAACATGCTTATTCTTCGTTTGGATGGCGTGGGAATCCGGATATCCCCCTATTCCTTGCTCAGACTTATGACAATCATAAGATAGAGCGGAACCTTGCCCGGTATAATAAGCGGGTTCGGTCAATACATCCATATTAAAGCATGTCATTGGTCGCTACTAGGAAAGAGAGAAAGATAATCACTTTGCGTGCGCTATTTGCAAGATTAGATTGGTTATTATTTTATCTAATCAGGATGGCTCCCACTGTTCTTATCAAATCTTCCTTCAAACCCTAAAAGGTAAGATTAGCCGGGATTAATTACACCCTACAAGTTCGCCAATCGTTTAGCCAGGCAGGTATTGGTACTCCGAAGGAGTCTCCTCATGCTTTTGCATGGAACTAATGAAATAACCTCCTTTCCGCAGAGGCATCACGCCGTTAACACCTTTCTTAGATACCTAATGGATCGGCTAATTGTAAAGTGGAAAACTCTCTCAGGAGTAACTCTTACTCGCAGTGGGTATCGGGATCCAACTATTATATAGAAGGTATGCAATCTCATTGCAAATTTTAACACTTGAAATCCCCAATATTTGTTTCTACCCCTAGCAACTTATGACGTTGGCTATGGTCAACAAATCATAAGCGCTAGCCAAGTTCAACCCGTCATTTCTTGATTGAATTAAACCCACTCGTACGACCCTTAGCTAAGGTCAACAAAGCCGTATGACTACCCTAATCCAATCGTATCACATGCTGCAGATAAGCACTAATCAGCTACCGCACACCATGCCTTGGCTATGGTCAACAAACGTAGCACAAATACTAAATAGTACTTTTCTGAAATGATGGAGGGCTACGGCTGGTTTTTAAGAAAACCTTTAACGTAATGAACTTGGTATTGTTGTAGAATCTAGTGATTTTGAAAAGGAGTGGTTTAAGCTCCGCTTTTAAAATCGAGTAGTTTTCAAAAACAACCCGAATAGCTTTTACTAGCTTTTGCTAATGTCACGCCCCGCTTCCCAAAATACGGAATACGAGGGGTTGACAAGGCTAGCCATACTCCTATGGTCAAGGAAATGTTCTGCCGTAGTCACACTTCGGCTTCTAGCATTACGTGGTAATCAGTAATCGTAGCACAGGTAATGAGAAATGCAGTCATTAATTTTATCAAAAAAAATAAAAGATATACCAGTTAGAGATTAAGGGAAAGATAGCGCTGGCGTCCCTGATCTAGATATCCGTACTATCCTCGAAGTAAGGCAGGTCCTGATTCGAGATCAGTTCACTTCTCACTCTAAGCATACATACTCAGGTCGTCAGAGCGACACAATAGCAATATATATAAATACATATGTAAACACGTGTGTAACAACCCTAAACTTTCTGTACAATTTTTTTTCAAAAATACAGAAAGGGGTACTTGAGCCTGAGCACGAGTTATAAGTTTGATTTGATTTTGAACAGCAAGAAGGGACTTGTAGCTTATTGGTAAGACCTTACACTGCTGAACCAAAGCACCAGAGTTCAAATCCCATCAGCCACACTTTTTTCTAAAATTAAATTCTTTTAATTTTTTAGAAGCCCAAGATTCTACACGAGCACAACACGTAAACTGAAGAGTCACAAATAAAACAAACGAGTTCACTGCAGTAGACCAACCGACCCCGACACGTGGCAAAGAGATGAGCCCCGACTCGCCCGACTCGGGCCAGCGAACTCACTGACTCAGCCGGCGCCGCCGGTCTGACTCTGTCCAAACCCAAATTTTCTTTATCTCGGGCAACTCTTGGACTCCCCTCATAACCCCTATATTATTTGTTTTCACTGCATATTTACAGAGCACCATAAAACTCACATTTAATCCATTTTTATTACAATTTTAATACACCCTTTCACTACCCTAAAACCCTAATTTTCCCTATAAATTGTAAGTCGGTGTACTACACCCCACGAGTTGCGGGGAGGCGGAAATATGAAAAACAATCATTTTGTTTGAACTTAACATCGACTAACCGAAGAATCTTTGCTAAACTATAACTAACAAATACATAGGAGTTGTTAACTACTATGAGAAGAGATTATACCTAGTGAACCTAGTCCTTCGTCTTTTCGTTATCCACCTCATCGTCGGCCTCCTCTATGTAATAGACGATCCACCACGAGAGCTTCTACTCCAAGCTTTGCCTCTAATCTTGAGGTAACTAGGTTTCTTTAGTTGCTAATCAAAGTCACCTAGATGATATAGAGTATGGTTATGGATTAATTAGTCTATCTAATCCTTGATCTCAACACATGAGGGGTAGGATTAGGGTTTGAAGAGAGGGTGAGCTTGAGGAGAGAGAAGGTGAGCATAAGAATGAGAATGAGATAATGATCTCTCTTGAATATATGAAGCATAATGATTTATCAAATAAATAAATAAAATGATTAATCATCATGCTTCATTAATTCAATATGTGTGATTCACTACATGAGTCATTAACCATTTAATGATGCATTAATGACATGGATGAATCACACAAATGAGTGACTAAAGCAATAAATGCTTATGCCACCTAAACCCTCAAGTCACCATACTTCTAAAAGCTTCCCGCCAAATTACGAGAACGCCAATCCGATCCGTGAAAACACGGAAAAACTTTAGACTGTATAAATCCAATAACCCGATACTAGAATCTGGCTTAAACCAAAGCCGGCTAGTAAAAACTGTCCGAACGTCGTACGTGCGTTTAAACACGTATGCGTCCGAACCCTTATCGTAAAACCATACGACCTCTATATCGTTTCGCCTGGAGAATGGAAACTCTCTGTGTAGGACTCTAAAGACTCGACTACTATGCGGTAGTGGGTTTAACCACAGACCGCAAGCGGCACTATCTGTACGTAACGGTCCCCAGGTAGATGTCGATAAGAAGGCCGATGAGGAAATCCATCCGAACTCCTACTGAGCCTGATGTGACAATCTTCGTACAGTCCGGTCTGTTCGTCTAGGACTATCGCATATCGAGCCTAGGGGGGCGGCAAGCGTCAGTCCCCTAAAAGCGGTATAAGTCGTGTCGGAGTGTAGCCCATTACACCTTGAGAAACTACTGGAAAACTACCAGTAAATCTTGCTTGCCCTGGCCAGGGCTTCGCGTAATGGCTCTCTGACACAGCGCGATATCAACTCCTAATACCGGGAGAGACGAATCCTGTCTAACCGCCACTGCCTCCAAGTGCTCGGGACTGCACCCAACTGCTACCTGTTTGCACGACTCCTTTGAGCCGTGGTAGGGTAGCAATCTAAGAACAGTGGGACACACTCGAGGCAAAGTAGCAGTGTCAAGTCTTGGGACTACGCTGTACTCATGTCACCTGGGAACTGTTAACTGACGACGGGTATAATACCAACCAACAGTTCCCCGCGAGTCCTGTCCGGTGTACCCGTAACCCAACGAGCACCTGTATACTATCTCAAGTACGACGTACCGATGGCTGTGGGACAGACCATCTCCCCAACTGGGATGAGAAGCGTACACACTAGTCTACTCCGGAGTATCGATGCCCTGTCTCGATAATCCTACGACTAGGGACCTGAAAAAGGATGTGCTTGTAGACTACCCAGCCCCTACTAGTGTGACTGCCATCACAACGCTGGTAGTCAAGCAAGATTCTAAGGGCCCTATCAATACGTACACACATATTAAGATAGATAAAACCAAGTAGCATACTACAATGTTTAGCAAGACTGTTATATAACTGTGAATATCCCAAGCTTTCATTAAGTAATATACAAGCTAGTATGATACAATAATAGCCCCTAGGGCATATACACTAAAAATCTCCCACTTGCACTAGGGCCATGTACTGGCATATCGAAGACCGATGATCTCGAGTAGCTTCTCAAACTGAATCTGAGGTAAGGCCTTTGTGAATGGATCAGCAATGTTCTCCTCTGTAGCAACTCTCCGGACCTCGATCTCCCGGCGATCTACGATCTCCCTGATCAGGTGATACCACCTTAAGATGTGTCTGGACTTCTGATGGGACCTTGGTTCCTTTGCTAAAGTTATAGCTCCGTTGTTGTCGCAATACAGAAGTATTGGATCAACAATGGTAGGAACCACTTGAAGTTCTGTGAGGAACTTCTTCATCCAGACCGCTTCTTTTGCGGCATCGCAAGCAGCAATATACTCCGCTTCCATCGTTGAGTCTACAACGGTGTCCTGCTTGGAGCTCTTCCAGCACATCGCCCCTCCATTGAGTGTAAAGACATAACCCGACATGGACTTGGAGTCATCCTTATCACTCTAAAAGCCAGAATCAGCAAAGGCCTCGAGCTTAAGGTCTTTTCCGTCGTAAACCAAGAACATCTCCTTAGTCCTTCTTAGGTACTTGAGAATGTTCTTTACTGCTATCCAGTGCTTCTCCCCTGGGTCTGACTGATACCGGCTTACCACGCTCAGTGCGTAAGCTACATCTAGTCTGGTGCACAACATCGCATATATTATAGAGCCTACCGCAGAAGCGTAAGGTATAATTGACATGCGTTCCCTTTCCAAATCAGTCTTGGGAGACATCTCTTTGGAGCGGGTGATTCCGTGACAAGCCGGTAAATTACCGCGCTTAGAATCTTCCATACTAAATCTTTTCAGTACAGTGTTGATATACCTGGACTGCGAAAGTCCCAACATCCTCTTGGATCTATCACGATAGATCCGGATCCCCAGAATGTAAGAGGCATCACCCAGGTCTTTCATGGAGAACTTGTGTGATAAGAATCCTTTGACAGATTGTAGCATAGGAATGTCATTTCCTATCAATAGAATGTCATCCACGTACAAGACGAGGAATACGACAGTTCGTGCTACAATTTTACAATATATACATAGTTCACCTGGATTTTTGATAAAGTCATAATCTTTGACCGTTTCATCAAAACAGATGTTCCAACTCCGTGATGCCTGCTTTAGTCCATAAATGGACTTAAGCAACTTGCATACTTTCCCGCTGCTCCCACTCTGATTGAAGCCTTCTGGCTGATCCATATAGACGTACTCTTCCAAATTACCATTTAGAAAAGCCGTCTTTACGTCCATCTACCAGATCTCATAATCATGGAAGGCGGCAATAGCAAGAACGACCCGAATGGATTTGAGCATAGCCACTGGAGAAAAAGTCTCGTCAAAGTCCAAACCAGGTCTTTGACGAAAACCCTTTGCAACAAGTCTAGCCTTATAGGTTTCAACCTGTCCATCTACACCAATCTTTTTCTTGAAGATCCATTTGCATCTTGTGGGTTTTACCCCATCTGGAGCAAAGTCCAAAGTCCATACTTTGTTGGTGTACATGGACTCCATTTCGGTCCGCATTGCATCTAGCCATCACCGAGTCGCCGCTCTGGATAGCCTGCTGGAAGCTAGTAGGTTCATCATCATCAATGGCGCAATCCTCTCTATCCCCATATATGAGAAAACCGTAGTATCTCTCAGGCGGATGAGACGGCCTATTACTCCTGCGGAGGGGTGCGGGAATGTCCTGTTCTTCTTGAACTACTGGTTCTACCAAACTTTCAGTAGTAGTTTGTGGTTTTGAAATTTCTTCCAGTTCTATTTCGCTCCCACTTGTTTCCTTTTCTATAAACCGCTGTTCTAGAAAATGGGCATTACGAGAAACAAAAACCTTTTGTTCCTCTGCGTAATAGAAATAATACCCCTTGGAGTTCTTTGGATATCCCACAAACTTACACTGTACTGATCGTGCCTCGAGTTTGTCTGCATGCTGCTTTTTAACAAAAGCTGGACATCCCCATATCTTCAGATACTGAAGATAGGGTTTCTTCCCACTCCACATCTGATATGGCGTGGTAGACACAGTCTTGGTAGGAACCCTGTTCAAAAGATATGCCGCTGATTCTAGCGCATAACCCCAGAAAAATCGTGGTAACTCAGCATTACTCATCATGGAACGTACCATATCCAATAGGGTTCAATTCCTTCTCTCCGATACACCGCTATGCTGTGGAGTGTATGGAGGAGTAAGCTGAGAGAGAATTCCTTTCTCTTTTAGGTAACCTAGGAACTCGGCACTTAAGTATTCACCACCTCGATCGGATCTTAGTGTCTTGATACTTTTGTCGGTTTGGTTTTCTACTTCATTCTTATACTCTTGGAATTTCTCAAAAGCCTCGGATTTATGTTTCATCAGAAAAATGAATCTGTACCTAGAGTAATCATCCGTAAAAGTAATGAAATAGAAAAAACCACCTCTTGCATGTGTAGACATAGGACCACATACATCGCTGTGTATGAGTCCTAAGAGCTCGCTCGCTCTGACTCCATGTCCAGTGAATGGAGTCTTTGTCATCTTTCCTTTGAGACATGATTGACAAGTGGCATAAGTTTGATATTCGAACGAGTCCAAATATCCTTCTCTATGTAACTTAGTTAACCTTGTCTCATTGATGTGACCCAGTCTACAATGTCGTAAGAAAAACTTATTTAAATCTGGAGACTTTCTTTTTAGTGTGTTCTGGACATTGAAAATCTGTAGTTGGTTTAAGACATATATACCGTTATCCAGTGTACCGGACCCAATCAAACCATGATTAAGGTGGATGTTAACAACGTCGCTTACAAACGTGAAATCATAACCTTTATTTGATAACAAGGAAACTGATATGATGTTACACGTTAAACTGGGTACACAAAAACAGTTATGTAAAACCAAAATATGTCCACTCGTCAATCCCAGGTGATAATCCCCTACGGACACAGCTCCCACGCTAGCTCCGTTAGCAACCATTAGGGTCATATCACCAACCTTCAGCACTCTATGGTTTCTCAGTGCCTGCAAGTACTACTGAAACAAGTTCTTTGAGGTCTCGTATCTAGCTATACGAGATTGCTCTCCATAAAGTTCTTTGAGGTCTCGTATCTAGCTATACGGCCAACCTCGCTTGAAACAAGTTCTTTGAGGTCTCGTATCTAGCTATACGAGATTGCTCTCCATAAAGTTCCTTTGTATGGAGAAATATGGCATCTAGATCCATATCCTCGTGCCTCCTCTGATGTTCATTATTCATCGAGGCAAGCACGATGCACTTAGCCTTCGCGCAATCTAACTCCCAGGTTTTGCAGATTTCCTTATCCGCATTACTGGATTTGGGACCTGGGACTGCAGGTGCCTTAGCGGTGAGGACATACCCCAATCTGTCATAGGTCAAAGCCATTTTGACATTCCGCAACCAATCTTTATAGTTTGGCCCTGTCAATATATTTTTCTCTAATAGTAACTTAAGTTCTATCATGTTTTGGGTCGCTGCAATGAGAGAGAGAGGGAACACTTTAGCATGATGCTCTTGCAAGTTTAGAGTGGTTTTTAGTTTATCTAAGCTGGATGGCTCCCACTGTTTCTCGAATCCTTCCTTAAACCAAAAAGGAAGAACTAGCCAGGACTATTCTCACTGTACAATACTTGCTTAACCGTTCAGCCAGGCCGGTGTCGATACTTCGAGGGAGGTTTTCCAACGCTTTCGTGAAGTTCCTTAATTAAATAACCTCTTTTCTCTGGGGGCGTAACCCCGCTGACACCTTTCTCGACACCTACTTGGTTTATAGCATTGATCGTTAAGTGACGAATCTCCTGATGAGTAGCATATACTCACAGTAGGATCGGGATCCAAATATCATCGTATGATAATGCTGAAGGAATCCTACCAACATTCATCAAACTCCAAATGGTATGCATCTCTTTGCAAATTTCAGTTTCTTTAGAAATTCCTGATATAAATTTCTACCCCATGCTCTTATGATCTTGGCGTTGGTCAAAATGTCATAAGTCACATGTCAAGTTCTACCCATCATTATCTTGTTAATTTGAACCCATCCATACATACCCCTGACGTTAGCCAAATAATAATATGACTGTCCCAAACTAACTCATCTATCTATACAACAAATGAATACCCAGCAGCTACCAAACACTATGCCTTGGCGTTGGTCAAAATACATAGCTTGAATACTACTGAATACCCAAATGAAATGACGGAGGGCTACGAATGGTTTTGGCGAAACCGTGAACGTAGTGAACTTGATATGACCGAAGGAACCTGATAGCTTTTAAAAGGAGTGGTTAAAGCTCCGCAATTAAAAAAATATCTTCTGTTTTAAAAATGACCGAGTGGTTTCTTTTAAACTGTTCCAACGATTCAAGTTTGGTTTATTTTCTTTGCATTAATAATAATGCGTCCCATCATTAACTTATCATTGCAGAAAACAACGAAAATACAACGTCCTCTTATGTCATCTGCATTCGCCACTGGGTCCCGTCATCACCCGTTAGGTTACTTAACTAACGACAGAGCGGGGGCTGGGCTAGCGCGGGTGTAAAATATAAGTGACATCTAAATAGCTATCATATATAGATATTGTACATTCGTCTAACGCAATAATAGGCATTCCAGATCACAGATGAACATTATTGGATTTACAAGCAATCCGCGTTTCCTTTGAGCCTGCAACGAAAGACAGATTACACAGTTGTGATGAATAGCCATTACCCCACCCTAGACCCCTACGGGTACGGCAAACTACCCGCCAAGTACCCGAAATGAAGCGGTCTCCCTCAACAACGTGAGTAGGCCACTAAACACTTCAAAGTACCCGGTAGTTTGTGCACCCCACCTTGGGTCTATCCTAGGAGCAAAAACAGTAAAATGAAATAATACAACGGTGGCTACAACCGCAACCTGGATGTGCCCCGCAAAATAATATTACAACATATTACAATTACATCGAATGAATGAATATTAAAACCCATCTCAAACCCCGGCTAATCATCACAACAATCCAATCAAGTTCATAATCACAAACAGTAAAATCATTACAGAAGTGTGCAACCCCCTGCCAACCGACATACTAGCAGTTAGGGGAGGTTTACGAACACATTATACAATTCACAGATATAATCTAATTAGCAAACATCGTATAATTTCGATCGAGAAAACACTTTAGATTCTACTCCAAAACTTCTCTGTGCACCCGAGACTTGAGCGGAAAATAAACATTCCAGAAAAGAAAAAATATTCACAGAAGAGTTACTGGGGAAAATTGGGCTGAATCGGCTTCAACTCGGCCGCGGATCCGCGGCGGATCGGTGGGATCGGCCGCGGTTCCGTGGCTGTTTGGCCGATTCATGCACCCAATTTTTTCCAGTATTCTTATATTTCCCTGCTTGTAATTTTAAAGGTCCCTGAAAAATTTTTAGACCTCGATTTAAATTCGACAGAAACTTGGTGAATACGATATTTTTTCCGGTTCGTTTTGCGTTCGAAATTGTAACGACTTTGCTAATAAGTTAATTATTCTTTAGCGAGGCTCTAATACCACTGTAAGTCGATGTACTACACCCCACGAGTTACGGGGAGGCGGAAATATGAAAAACAATCATTTTGTTTGAACTTAACATCGACTAACCGAAAAATCTTTGCTAAACTATAACTAACAAATACATAGGAGTTGTTAACTACTATGAGAAGAGATTATACCTAGTGAACCCAGTCCTTCGTCTTTTCGTTATCCACCTCCTCGTCGGCCTCCTCTATGTAATAGAAGATCCACCACGAGAGCTTCTACTCCAAGCTTTGCCTCTAATCTTGAGGTAACTAGGTTTCTTTAGTTGCTAATCAAAGTCACCTAGATGATATAGAGTATGGTTATGGATTAATTAGTCTATCTAATCCTTGATCTCAACACATGAGGGGTAGGATTAGGGTTTGAAGAGAGAGTGAGCTTGAGGAGAGAGAAGGTGAGCATAAGAATGAGAATCAGATAATGATCTCTCTTGAATATATGAAGCATAATGATTTATCAAATAAATAAATAAAATGATTAATCATCATGCTTCATTAATTCAATATGTGTGATTCACTACATGAGTCATTAACCATTTAATGATGCATTAGCGACATGGATGAATCACATAAATGAGTGACTAAAGCAATAAATGCTTATGCCACCTAAACCCTCAAGTCACCATACTTCTAGAAGCTTCCCGCCAAATTACGAGAACGCCCCTCCTATCCGTGAAAACACGGAAAAACTTTAGACTGTATAAATCCAATAACCCGATACTAGAATTTGGCTTAAACCAAAGCCGGCTAGTAAAAACTGTCCGAACATCGTACATGCGTTTAAACACGTATGCGTCCGAACCCTTGTCGTAAAACCATACGACCTCTATATCGTTTTGCCTGGAGCATGGAAACTCTCTATGTGGGACTCTAAAGACTCGATTACTACGCTGGCAGTGGGTTTAACCACAGACCGCAAGCGGCACTAGCTGTACGTAACGGTCCCCAGGTAGATGTCGATAAGAAGGCCGATAAGGAAACCCATCCGAACTCCTACTGAGCCTGATGTGACAATCTCCGTACAGTCCGGTCTGTTCGTCTAGGACTATCGCATATCGGGCCTAGGGGGCGACAAGCGTCAGTCCCCTAAAAGCGGTATAAGTCGTGTCGGAGTGTAGCCCATTACACCTTGAGAAACTACTGGAAAACCTACCAGTAAATCTCGCTTGCCCTGGCCAAGGACTTTGCGTAATGGCTCTCTGACACAGCGCGATATCAACTCCCAATACCGGGAGAGACGAATCCTGTCTAACCGCCACTGCCTCCAAGTGCTCGGGACTGCACCCAACTGCTACATGTTTGCATGAATCCTTTGGGTCGTGGTAGGGTAGCAATCTAAGAACAATGGGACACACTCGAGGCGAAGTAGCAGTGTCAAGTCTGCGGAATATGCTGTACTCATGTCACCTGGGAACTGTTAACTGACGACGGGTATAATACCAACCAACAGTTCCCCGCGGGTCCTGTCCGGTGTACCCGTAACCCAACGAGCACCCTGTATACTATCTCAAGTACGATGTACTGATGGCTGTAGGACAGACCATCTCCTCAACTGGGTTGAGAAGCGTATACACTAGTCTACTCCGGAGTATCGATGCCCTGTCTCGATAATCCTACGACTAGGGACCTAAAAAAGGATGTGCTTGTAGACTACCCAGCCCCCACTAGTGTGACTGCTATCACAACGCTGGTAGTCAAGCAAGATCCTAAGGGCTCTATCAATACGTACACATATATTAAGATAGATAAAACCAAGTAGCATACTACCATGTTTAGCAAGACTGTTATATAACTGTGAATATCCCAAGCTTCCATTAAGTAATATACAAGCTAGTATGACACAATAATGGCCCCTAGGGCATATACACTAACATAAATACGACCCTCAAATCACCCCCTCACTCACAAATCCCTGCCCAAACTCTCAAGAAAATTCCCAAGTCTTTTGTGTGAAGGTGGAGTTAGCAAAAGGGCGAAACTCCGACGAACTTCCGACGGCAATCCAAGAAGATTCCGAAGAAGAAACGACGTACCGACACCTCCCACCTCTTCCTCCTTCTCTCTTCTAGTCAAATAACCTGTAAGTCCCTACTTATTCCTCTTTTCTCTATTCTAAAAATATTCAAAACTAAAACCAGACGGAAGCGGAGTTAGTCCGACTTCCGATTCGGTTTTCTTTTAAAACTACAATTTTTCTTAATAAAGATACCTTCATATCATCACATATTGTTCATTAAACATTAATAAATATCTTTAACAAGTTTCATCACAAAATATTTTTATATGCATCTTTTATCGCAATTTTACATTAAAATACTACAAACTTTAGTTTCCGACATAAACTCTATAATACCCTTATACTTTTAGAAAACTCACGAGGTAATGACCTACCTTCTCACAACACATATATATAATATAGCACGATGGAATTTGGGAACATAAATTTGGGAAAATACGACTTTATATATAACTACCTTCAACTTATAAAATATTTTTCTACAAGAAGTGTATTTTAACAAATCTTTACAATTGTGCCTCTACAACCCACATTGGGGTACCCGTTCAGTATGGTGCGGATTATCGCACATCCTCGGACCTAATAGAGTGAGATGCAGACCTCCGCAGGGAGCATACGATCTCGAAAGATTTAAAATACAATTTTCTTTAGAAAATGTGATTTCTATTATAAATAAAACTTATATTTTTAATAAATAAATATATATGTAATTATTATCAAAATATCTATTTTTAATATTTATAATATTCCACATTTCCAAAATTCAAGAAAAAAATATCTCATTTACAAGAAAATACCATACAATTCCAATATTCCAAATAAATACTTTATACTTTAAAAACTAGGTCATATTCACTAGAAATTTCACATTGAATAAAAGAAACATCTATGAAAACTCTAAAGACGATAATTAAATACTTGAGGTATATTTTGAAAGTATAACAAAACTATTTTATATAAAACCCCTCAAGTTATACTAAATTACAATAAGAATCCTAGTAAACATAGGTTTAAGCAGGACCAGTCTCTTGAGCCTCAGGGAGCCGGAGATATGGGTGCTTGCCTATTTAAGGTAGACAACTTAACAAACGGTGTTATCAACATGGTAATTGTCTTTGAAAAAGATACAAATCATGCCGTCCATATGCAGCAGTTACCGATAGCACCAAAACATAATTCAGGATTCAATTTCTTTTCTAATTGTCTAATTCAGACTGAGTCTCAAGATAATCAATCTGACTTGAATATGATTCAAGTATCAAACTTCAATACAACATGGATTTATGAATCCGTATTTTCAATCCAATCAATCTATATTGACCGAACCGAACCATGGATATATTCCATCTACATGTTCATCCATTATATCTGTTCCATTACTGATATCATAGTTTCGGCAAGTACTCCATCTATATACAATATACAATTCAAACAATACATCAATACAATTAAGAAATCGCGGGGTTTATAAAGGGTAGATTGGTACGGAAGGTGTTAGAAGTGGTACGAGACAGCAACCATAAAGACACCTAACCTGAATTCAATTGCCATTGTATCGTGGCTGAACGGTTCCTTGTACTCCATATAACGTAGTCTCTGGTCTAATGAGACTCCTCTCGTATACACTGGCCTCTTCTGTACCAAGCTACAAACAACAGCGTTAACACTAAATACAACATTATAAAAATATATACTCTATTCTGTCAATTCCATTCCTGTCTATTTACGAGACTTACCGAGCGATTTGTTCGCTGACGACATTCTCTTTCTTCTTCTTTGGAATGTCGTCAGGTGATTCGGACTCACTGAGATCGAGCCCACCTGCTAGGATTTGGACCAGCTAGCTTTCGACCCAGAGCTTTAGATTCCTTGTACACGTTTACATTCTGTATTTTCCATTTCTGTTATGCCACTGTTTAGGCATTGCTTTCCATTCCATGTATTTACTTTTCAGTTGTATTATAAAAAGAATGTTTAATAAATAAAGTTGTTGTTCAATTATATCCATTGACATTGTCTCTTGTGCATTTTACTTATATTTCTTAGATATGCTTAGCATGTTTACTTCAGAGTAAATACAAAGCGGCCTCGGCGCGTCCTCTGCCCTTATACTGGGAAGCAGGGCGTGACAACGTGCAATAATGATGAACATGAAACAGTAAACACGGAGTGATGACATGAGTATGAAGTAATCGGTACAGGTAACGATAAAGCAAGTGTATCAGATCAGTAGCCAATGCAATGTTCATGTCACTAAACCTATCGGTCTCTAAGTCTCAATGTCCAAGTCACTAAACCTATCGTCAGTCCAAGTGTGAGCGTCAACCACCGCAGGAGTATCCCCAATCCAAGGGTAGGCCCCATGGGCAAGGGAACATTGGTCCGAATCACGCTCGCTAATAATCAGTAATAGCACTCATACGACTCCCGAAATCGCTATATATGCCGACAGAGGGACTCCCGAAATTCCATTGATTGAACTCACACTCAAACTACCCCACACCCGCGGTCTACATTGTTCCCGTAAAAATCTTCGGCCAAGAGCTATTTGTTCCTGTTTATGCCGGCTTAAATTTCGTTTACAGATATGTGTAAAACCAGGCTCATTTATATACACACATGCACACATCAGAGGAAGAACAGGTGTTCAACGACAAAAACAAAGTATTTAATTGAACATTTTATTCTACAAAAAATAAATCACCAAACATGGGATCGAAAGTACAGAGATTCACAAAACTATGGATAAAATTTTCTAACTCCCTCTCTGCCTTCTCCACCATGACAAAGCGGCAATCTTCACGAGGAGTAGCTACCCATCGGTCAGCACCGCACCCATCAGCAAAGGAAGAAATGACAACCCACTGAGCCCGTATCTGGCTTAGCAGCTGAGTAGAGCGGTCCCTTAGAGCTGTGGTGATCAAAAGTGCCTCGTGGAAGCACTCGATCTTGTCTTCCGCGGCGTCGAGCATTGCCGGAGTCATCTTCGCCGGAGGAAGGGGAATATCATCGATCACGGACAAGAAGACCATCCGGAACCAAATGGAGCCGATAGGGAGAGGAGATCTGATTGGTAAATTTTTTGTGTGCTAAGTTTGTTACCGCAATCAAGACGGTTTCTCTTATAGCTAGCCGGTTGAGTACGGGTCGTCCGCAGGGAGACGGGAATCTTTTTCTATGTGCTTTAACGAGTTAAGTCCAATTTTTCAGGTTTGTTTTTAGATTACTTATGTGCTAAAATGATATATAGAGAGAGCTTGTTAGGGTTAGGATTAGGTTAGTTTGAGTTAGGAGTCGCTCACTTTTTTTGTTGCCACTCTTAATGTCGGTGTTACGGTAATCGGCAACAACGGGGATTAGCACGACTAGGAAGGAACTTGCGAGTATAAACTAGGCTTTCCAACGCATAAGTTCTTCCTTTTGATACTTGTCCGTCCGTTCTTGGCTCTTAGCCTTAACCTCCGGTTAATTCAACCACAACCGGTCTCACTAAGGAATCACCGCTATCATGTAGGATAGGGTGCCGTAGGGAGCGGATTGTGGTTCAATTAACGGGAGTCCGAATCAAGATGTTGGGTAAGAAAAGAGTGAGAGAGATTTCCTTCTCTCAAACTTTCCTTATCCTACCCAAACAAGTATGAAAACTACTCACCCATTATAAAGAAAATGAAAATAAAACAAAGGAGGAAAATAGAAAGAAAGAGGTTAGAAGATTACAACTAGCTATTTGCGACCTCACCTCGGCAAGGATCAAGCGTAAGCATCATGGTTGTTTAAGGATAAAGGAAAAGAGAACAAGAAAGAAACAAACACAAATAACAACAACTAAATTAGCAAATGAAAATTACAAGCAATAATAGTTAACAAAATAAAAAGACAAGCATGGTAAGAACAAGAACTCCTTTATTCATTCTTCACCCACAAAAGCTCACTACAAGTTTTTTAATGGAGAAGAGATGAGAGGAGGAAGAAGAACAACAACATATAACCTAAAATCTAAATACAAGATTATGGACTCCCTTGGCTTTAGCAAGATCTGGACTATTTATAGGCAGGCAACAGAAACTGTAATACCCATCCCCTTTTATACCAAAACCTGTATTTTATTACTCTAGAATTCTATTTATTTTATTTATAAATTTATTTCTTCTAAACCCCATTTTCTTCTATCAATAAAACCCAAACCTTATTATATCTTATATTTTCCTTATCCTCAGCCCAAGTTAAGTGATAATGGAAATTAATTTTCTTTTATTTAAATTCTCGACCCGTTTCAATACTCAGCACACAAGGTTTAATAAAAAGGGAATTCTTTTTCCAAATCAGCCCACCCAAATTCCTTCAGCCCGTTCCATTTCCTATTTTTTAAACTTAATTTCCTTATCAAAAACCCCGGCCCATTCTTTCTTTTCTCCTCTAATTTCCCATTTTAATTCCCTGGCCCGGCCCGTTTCTTCTTTTTTCCCATTTAAATTTATTTTCTTTTCCTTGTGTAGGCCCAGCCCACTCTTCCCTCACCCGCGCCCGCTACCCGGCTCGGCCCACTACCCTTTTCTTCCCCAACGGCTCCTTTTCTCCCGCCCACGCCATCGATGCCTCGATCCGGTTCCTCCGCCCACGCCCACGTCGCAGCGCGCGTTTCCCCATGACCCGCTCCCCAACGCTTCGCACCTCCTCTCTCCTTCACCCCCATCACTTTCCCCCATTCCTCACTCTCTCAACCCACCACGAAACCACTGCATACCCCTTTCACCGTAACCGAGCTCCTCTAACCACCATCGTCGTTGCCAACAACCGCCATCACTGACCACCCCAAGCTTCTCTCCACCTCCTCCCTCCCTCACACCTCAACTCCTCCTTCTCCTAATACCGCGACCGCCATCACCCCCACCACAGAAACCCCGAGCCCTTCTCCTCCCCGAGATCTTCCTTCACCGACATCATCAACTTCCCTTCAACCCATTTTGTCGAGCTCAACTCCGGCCGACCCCATCATCACCGACGAGCCACTTCTTCCCTCTCGTCACTGCATCTCTCCCCCTCACTTAACTATATCTCTCTCAACCTCCCTGCATCACTCTCTCCCTCGTCCCCTCTGTGCCCTCTCTCTCTCCCTGCACTCTCCCATTCCTCTGTTTCTCTCTCTCTAATCCTTTCTCTCTCCCCCTCAATCCCTCTGTCTCCCCTCTCTCTAGCAGATCTCACTCTCTCCCTCTCTCTCTCCCCTTCCTTCTACAGTGACTCACTCTAAAACATCATTCCCTATTCAACCCACCACCGAGCTCACACTCTCGAAGCCGAGCTCAAGCCCCGTCGAACACTTGGTTGTCATCACCGCAACAGCCACCGTTGACGACTCTATCGGCGGCGCTGTTGTCTTTGTCATCTCTGCGATCATAACCGTCACCGTAGTAATCACCGTCGCACCCACCGAGCCGTCGAATCCAAGAGCCGAGGCCGCGAACCCTACACGCGCCATTCATCGCGCGTTCGTGCCATTACCACTGCCGTGCATCGCCAAGATGCCTCCAGGCAAGTTTTCTACTTACTTCATGCTAATTTATCCTTATTATAAATTAAGATCGTATAGATTCCGTAGTAATATTACCTGATAAATTATATTACGTACCTGTTCGATACTTGTTCCCAAAGAAAATACTCTTCTAATTTGACGGAACTAAATGGTATAGTTTGGCCCGTATGACCGTGAATCTAGTGTGTGAATTTCGTTGGATAATATGACCGTTAACGACTAAAACGACTATCCCCAAGTTTACTCGCAAAACTGGAATTTTATTGTACCTAAAAACCGTTAAAATCACCATAAATTATATACATACTGGAATGATGCGTTCGAGGGCTCAAATCGAAGCCAACTCGACGAAATTTAACCCTATACTAGTTTCTAGATATTCCTATACTTAAACTGTGACAATATTTGGATCGGAGTGCGACTCTGGACTGCAGTCCATAGCGACTCCAGTTGTGGTTCACTGTCCCGTAATGAACACCACCCTGTTTCCTTAACTCGTAGGTTGCGGAACTCCGCTGTTTATTATAGGTGAATGTGTTAGCTAGACAACACAGGTGGTTTCATCCTGTTTCGTTATAGTTTGTTATTTAATCTGCAATTTAATAGATGTGGACGTATAACAGTCCCGAACAGATTCTGAGATGACATATTAATGTTAAACAGTGTATAACTCCTGACGTACAGATGCGATTAAAAATCCGTCTGTTGCGTTGAAAACCTTACTGAAATACCTAGATTTCATTCAACTGTAGCATTGCTAAAATTTGATCCCATCTGGGATTAAATGCGTTGCGAAACGGACTTCTGATTCTGAAACCGGATTTCCAGCCGCGAACGCTTAAAATGAAATAGCTATAATTAATTATCCTGGAACCCGATTGGAATGAAACTAAATTCGATGGATAGATAACTGAACATACTAATTATTACCTGTTTATCTTTTCGCTAAACTGTACACGTTTGATTTATGATAATTTATGCAAGTGGTAGATTGTTGATTCATGACATCCTAAACATGCTTAATATACTGTTTACGCATCATATCTTACACATGTCATTACATTGATAACCTAGTGATAACGTATATTTACCCAGTGTTAGATTTTAGTGATGATTGTGGCAAGTACGTCAGTGTTCATGTATCAGTGAATAAGTGAAAGTGATACGTACTTGTACACAATCAGTGAACCTTATCATTCTATTGCATTGTCGACGTCTGTGAGACGCGTGTACGTGTGACTATAAGTGGTATGGGACACTTATGGAAGCTCTTGCATGGGTGTCACAGATAAGGCACCAGACACTGCCATTTATCTTAGGTATTAGTCGGGACGTGCTTGATGGAGGACCTGCCTCCAGTTCTCGCGCAGACTTGTCACCGACCGATTGGTATTTAGGGTTATGGTTAGCGTTTGATGTAGACCATGGGGTGTGGGGTAGTTTGAGTGTGAGTTCAACAGAATCTCGGGAGTCCCATGCCGGCTTATATATTTAAGGAGATATATGGAGATTTACAGGGTATGTGATTATTACCGTGATATACATGTTGGGCCCGTGGTCCCTTGCCCTTGGGTTCTACCCTTGGGTGGAGGACACTCGCGAGTGGTTGACTCTCACACTTGGACTGGCGATAGGCTTAGTGACCTGTACAGTGAGACTTAGAGACCGATAGGGATACTGGCATTGATATATCTTACTTACTGTGTTGACATACATGGCATATCGTTCTACTGCTTTTACCGTTTCCGCTGCATTGATTACTACATATTCATATTCATACTGTCATTGATTTACGGTTATACATATCTATTATCACTGTTATAATTGTTACATGAATTTATAAATTATATTGCTATTGTGTCGCTCTGACGACCTGAGTATGCATGCTATGTGTGAGGAGAAGATTTAGCCGGGACCAGGACTAGCGCACATAACGGACATCTTGTTTAGCTATCCAGAGTCACATCTTTTGTTTCCCCTCAGGTCAGTTCTTTACATTGTTTCATTCAGTTACTGCATTTCTCATTACCTGCGCATCATTTACTGTTTACCATGAAAAACTAGAAGCCGAAGTGTGACTACGGCAGGACATTTCCTTGACCGTAGGAGCATGGCTGGCCTTGTCTACCCCCCGTATTCCATATTTTGGGAAGCGGGGCGTGACAGAAACTCTAGGGCAACAATCAGAACAAGGATGAAATTACCAATCTGCCCTCAAAAGATGGCCTTCTGTAGAGGTCGTACGATCGCAGTTCCGCTGCCTAAGCATGCTTAGGCTGCGGTTCCGCGGTCCTATTGGAGACTTAGGTCACCAAAAAAGGTGAGTTGCCCTGGTTTGTAGTACCCTTCAATCTGGTATATGTTTTTTCTCATAATTTCTTCACGATTTTTCCAGAATTTCTGTTGATCAAAAGATGATTTGATGTGGATCTTTTTGTCATGATTTCCTCGAGCTCCGCGTAGATATCTTGGATCTTGTGTTGCCATTGAGCCTTGTGCATGAAAATGACATTGATTTGTCATTTTGTCTCTTAAACTGGTGTGTGGCAACATACGGATAGAGAGCGGAGACCCGTGTTTTATCTGTGGTTGGCAGTAATCCGGATTTTGTCGTGTTTTTCCATAAATTTCACCTTTTAGAGCCGAGAACCTGTATCCTGCAATTGACTAGCAAACACAGCTCAAGAGTACCTACCGATAAGCAATGTGATAAAAATTGGGCGGTATAAAAATGCAAAAATCTGATATGAACAAGATCCTATATGAGTCAAGAGCTCGTGCAGCACTGTGTCGCATTGGTCATCCATAAGAGTAGGGTTCACCAAGCGCGCAGCAAAACGAGGAACAATTTCCTCAATGGGCACCTCTCATGGCTGCCGATGAATATGTGGACGATTACAAGCCATATCTCTTCTCTGTCAAAATGATTCTCTAAAAAGTGAGAAAGAAGAGAAGCATTGCTTCATATTATGAAGGGAGACATTTAAGTCTAGGCACAGAAAATGCTGTGCATGATGGAACTATTTCCAAGATCTGGGAAAGAGAAGTTTGACTCAGGAAAAGCGGAGAAAGAAGGTGAAAAGACACCTTCAGTAATGAGGCAGCGCCTCATAAGAGCGCTCGCGCCAAGAGCGCCAGCGCTAAAAGTCAAAGACTCCGAGGCAGCGCTCACGTGCAAAGTACGCGAGAGCTCGCGCCAAGAGCGCCAGCGCTAAAGATTCCGAGGCAGCGCCTCACGTGAAAAGCACGAGAGCGCTCGCGCCAGGAGCGCCAGCGCTAAGAGTCAAAGACTCTGAGTCAGCGCCTCACGTGCAAAGCACGAGAGTGCTCGCGCCAGGAGCGCCAGCGTTAAGAGTCAAATACTCTGAGACGGCGCCTCACGTGACTCTGAGGCAGCGCCTCACGTGCAAAGCACGAGAGCGCCAAGCGCTAAAACTAAATGTTCTCCACCATTAGATCAAAGATCTAAATGAGATGAATAAATCATCAAATTACAGAATAAAATTCTGTTGAGGAAATACTCCTCAAATCTTTCTAAACAAGAAATAATGTGCTCTGTAATTCAGAGCACCATTGAATCAAAGATCCAATGGTGATCAAAAATCACTAAGATGCAGAATAAGTTCTGTATGGGAAAATATTTTTCCAATATTGTTAAAAACAAGAAGATTGTCTTCTGTAAAACAGAAGCCCTTTGATCAAAGATCCAACGGTGGGAAATATTCCCGAAATCAATCAGAAATCTCTCAATGAGAGATTTCCCTAACTGATTCAACAAATCAGCCTCCTCTATATAAAGGACCCAAGACTTCAAGTCTTAGCGGGAAGAACCTCCCCATAAAACTTCAAGTTCTCAGAAAATAAAAAGAGAAGAGTAAGCTCTAAAAAGAAGAACCTTCTTCATGGTAAATAAAAAGAAGAAAGATCATAGCATCTCTTGATAAAAAAATAAGAACTTGGTTCTTTTTCTAGATCACAGATCTATAAGACAAAGTCATTCACAAAAACAGAAGAGATCATAGCATCTCTTCATAAAAAGAAGAACTTAGTTCTTAGATCCATGAGACAAAGTCTCTTATAAACGAGAATTTAATTCTCAGAGCACAGAACTAACCAGAACTGCCAAAGAAGCGCATCAGCGCTCCAAGTCTGGCGCTCAGCGCCAAGCGCACCACGTGCTCCTCACGTGTGCGCTATTTCAAAAGAAGCGCTCCAAGTCTAACGCTCAGCGCCAAGCGCACCACGTGCTCCTCACGTGTGCGCTATTTCAAAAGAAGCGCTTCAGCGCTCCAAGTCTGGCGTTCAGCGCCAAGCGCACCACGTGCTCCCCACGTGTGTGTTTCCCCCAATCAGAGTAAAGCTCTGTTTGAATTTCAAAATTCAAAAATTGAAGCAACGCTTCAGATTCCTTGCGCTGCGCACAGAGCGCCACGTGTCAACAGCAGAAACGCCAGCGCCAGGAATCCTACGCCCAAGGCAGCACCCCCCCAATCAGAGCAAAGCTCTGTTTCAAAATTCAAATTTTAAAAATGAAGCAACGCTTCAGGTCCCTTGCGCTCTGCGCCACGTGTCAAACACAGGCACACTAGTGCAATTGCGCTGCGCTCTGCACTGCGCGCCACATGTCAAACGCAGGCGCGCTAGCGCAATTGCGCTGCGCGCCACGTGTCAAACGCAAGCGCGCTAGTGCCAATTGCGCCAGCACTGGAATTTAAATAATAAATTATTAATTAATCAGAATTAAAATTCTAGAAAAATCTTTTCAATCTTATTAAAATAAGAAGATTATCTTCTGTAAAACAGAGGCCTTAGGATCAAAGATCCAACGGTGGGGAAATATCCTCAGATCAATCAGAGAAAAATCTCTGTAACTAACCTAACAGATCAATTGGCCCTATATAAAGGCCCCTAGACTCCAAGTCTCACATATATACAGAAGAGAGAGAACCCTCTAAAAACTTTGAGAAAAACTCAAAAAGAAAGAAAGGCAAGCCTTTGAAAAAAGAAGATCATCTTCTTCATCTTTAAAGGTAAATGATCAAATTCTTGGAAGAACAGAGATGAAATCATCTCATTAAAATAGAAGAATCATCTTCTAAAAAGATCAAAGATCTAAGAACAAGATCAAGATCTTCAATAAAAAAGAAAAAGATCAAAAAGATCTAATTATAAAAGATTAAAAAAGAAGTAATTTACTTCATTCCTAGATCTTTTGATATATTAAGGCACAGCCTTTTGATGAGAACAAGAACCTTGGTTCTTGGATCTTGAGGCAATGCCTCTTTTAAAGAACAGAACAAAAATTGTTCATTGATCTCAAATTGATCAAGATGCGCTCTGCGCTATTGGACAAAAATTGTTCATTGATCTCAAATTGATCAAGATGCGCTCTGCGCTATTGGACAGTGCCTTGCACTTTTGAAATGCGCATTTGCGCTCCTTGGACTGGAGCACGTCACCAGAACGCGCCACGTGTCAACCACAGAACAATTTGCGCTTTGCGCTTCTAAATATAGCGCATTGCACTCTTGGACTGGCGCACTGCGCCAGAGCGCGCCACGTGTCATTCACTGGCACAGCGCACTGGCGCAGCGCACTCAGAAAGCGCAGTGCGCTAACAAACTTGCGCTTAGCGCAGAGCATGACATGTGTCACCTTCGCATGCGCTAGCGCAATGCGCTCTTTGATTGGCGCAAAGCGCCTGACAAGCCACGTGGCGCACTATCAGACCACTAAAATGCTATGCATTTAATTACATCTAATGACAGAGCCCAATGCTATGCATTATAAAAGGGCAGAGCCCAAGTGAAAGCCTAATAGGCAGAACATGAATAAAATGTTAAACATTTTTCAACTGGACTTAGCCCAATTCTGGCCATAAGTCCTCAATATAAATTGAACTGAGCACATCTGCTCTTCCACTCAATTTACACCCAGTTCGAGGGTACATCTCTTTACTCCTCTGACATCCGTCGTTGTAATCCTTCAACGTTGTTAGAGAGGTGACGGGTCCCAACAACCACATACTGCTACGGACTGTGGGGTCCTTAAACTCATGAACTATGATGTCCTTAACCTCGACCGTGATGTCTTAAAACTAATACCGGACTATGATGTCCTTAACCTCGACCGTGATGTCTTAAAACTAATACCGGACTGTGGGGTCCTTAAACTCATGGACTATGACGTCCTTAACCTTGACCGCGATGTCTTAAAACTAACAATGGACCGTAATGTCCTTAAACTAATTATCGACCGCAATGTCACTAAACTAAACAATAGAGCCCAATTGCTCTCTTGTCGGATCTAAACGATCCCGTTAAGTTGATCTTAGTCTAAAATTAGACTAACGTGTCCTTAACGAACGTATAAGTTGATCCTAGCCTCAAATAAGCTGTATCACATCGAGATATCGATTCGTTTTCTGCGGCTAACGTATCCTTAAACACACCCCCCAAACCCAAATCTAAGGAAGATACGGATTTGGACCAGTCCACGTCCTACGGGCGACAACATAACTTAGTCTCCGTATACAATCCACGGGCAACAGAACACAAAACAAACATCCACGACACGAAGTGACCATATGAAGAAGGAGAAAGTTATTACCGCGATGCGGTAACATAATTAACTGCAGGGGATTGCGCCTGCAGGGAAGAGCGTCCCCACAATCAAAAACCCCTCAAACGAGGGGGAATCTGACGAAGTCTGCTATATCGGCCGCATCCGTTTAAACCTTCGATACATGGTGACATAAATCAACTTGGCATCTTCGGAGAGGTGGACGGATAGCACCAATTAGCATCTGCCCCCAGATTCAGGCAAGACGTTCAGTCTTCCCGGCCACCGGCGGTAAACAGTGTGCACTATTTCATAAGAAGCGCCTTAGCGCTCCAGGTCTGGCGCTCAGCGCCAAGCGCACCACGTGCTCCCCACGTGTGCGCTATTTCACAAGAAGCGCCTTAGCGTTCCAGGTGTAGCGCTCAGCACCAAGCGCACCACGTGCTCCTCACGTGTGCGCTGAGGGGACACAAAGTGTTCTTTAAATAAACCCTAGCACCATAAAAAATGTTCAACACTCGGTAAAAAACAAAAGAAAAAGGGGTGTCAGAACCCAAATCAATGCTCAGCATTGTTAAATAAAAAAGGGACTGAGCCCAAATAAATGTGCAACATTTTATTCAAAACTAAGTGGGCTGAGCCCAAGTTGGCTACAAATCCCTAATTCAGATCAACTGAGCTCATGTGCTCATAATCTTTTTAATTGGTTTTGGTCTCAAACCTGACTATAGATCTCTCAACCAATATTGGTTCAAGGGTACATCTCTTCATATCTTTGATACAGGTCGTTGTAATTCTTCAACGTCTTCAAAGAAATGGAGGGTCCCAATAACCAAAAAACTTTTGGCGCATCCTTAAATTGTGAAACCAAAATACCAGACTATGATGTCTTTAAACCGGACTATGAGGTCCTTAAAACTCATGGACTATGATGTCCTTAAACTTTACGGACTATGATGTCCTTAAACTCATGGACTATGATGTCCTTAAACTTTACGGACTATAATGTCCTTAAACCCAATGGACCATGATGTCCCTAAACTCATGGACTATGAGGTCCTTAAACTTTACGGACTATGAGATCCTTAGACTCATGGACTATAAGGTACTTAAACTGTGGACCGCAATGTACCTAAACTAAAACGATAGAGTCCAAATATTCTTTCGTTGGATCTAAATGATCCCAAAATCCTGTTGGATAGATCTTCGTCTAAAATTAGACTAACGTATTCTCAACAAACGTTTAAGTTGATTTTAATCTCAATGAGATTAACGATCCTTAAACCCAAATCAAACCCAAATCTAAGAAAATACGGATTTGGACTAATCTACGCCCTACGGGCGACAACATAAATTAGTCTCCGTATACGATCCACGGGCAACCTAAAACAAAAAAATACACACGACACGAAGTGAACATCTAGAGAAGGAGAAAGTGGTTATCGCTACGCGGTAACGTGATTAACTACAGGGGCTTGCGCCTGCAGGGAAGAGCGTCCCCATAATCAAACCCCCTCGCAAACGAGGGGGAATCTGACGAAGTCTGCTACAACGGCCGCATCTGTCCAAACCTCCGATACACGGTGCCATAAATCAACTTGGTATCTTCGGAGAGGTGGACATATAAAACCAAATAGCATATGCCCCTAAAATTCAGGCCAGACGTCCCAACGTCCCGGTCGTGTCTTTTGACGGAGAACAGATTATGGCATGCCCGGTGGGACCTTTTCCTTTTTCCACTCCACACTTCGTGTGTCGTGTTCGTGAACAAATCGCGGTTTAATATGGTTGCCCCTGAATTCGGGTACTAAGATTTGGTGTCTTGCTCCCGTGCAGTGAAAATGGCTTCCCACAGCAACAGCAACTCCCACTCCGTCCTCGCTGGAGGAGTGACCTATGGGCCCGAAGCGGCCTCCATCTTCGCCATGCCAGTGGAAAATGTGACTCAGGCTACCACTGGACTATTCTTTGGGACCATGATCCCACCGGCAAGCTCAACGTTTCAATACCGTCACAGGAAGCTCTGAAGAAGTCGGTCTTTGATCAGCTTACCACTACCACGGCCCCTCTCAACGGGCCGACCAATTCCAAGTCCAACGCCTCGGTCTTTAATAGACTAGGACAAAGCTCAAGTGGGTCCATGAAGAAGCCTGCAATACCTGAACGAGTTATCTCGAAGCGAATAGCCATTCCAACTCCGACGGACGAAGTCGTCAAAGGGGCTTCTCCTGCTAAGGGATCGGTCTTTGCAAGACTGGCCATCCCATTTCCTGGTTCGGGTGAGGTCGTCCAAACTACTTCCCCTGCCCAAAGGTCAGTCTTCGACAAGTTGGACGTTTCGTCTCAGCGGACGTCAGTCTTTGATAGGCTGGCACCAACAACAACCCTTCACCAGAAGAGGGGGCATAATGAAGCCACCCCCGTAACTAAGCCAGTACCGTCTGCAAGACATTCTCGACGTCTCCACTGGTGCCGAGTGAGGAAAGCTGGAGGCAGTTCCCCTTCTGGATTGACTCCACCAGCTCCGATGGTCGAAGTCGATGCTGCTGTTCCAACTGGGAACAGCTTTGAACCACTCAGGAGGGTCCGCGAGAATTCTCCGACCGCTGTATTGAAAAGATCTCCTCCACCTATAGAGAATGTTACAAAGTCAAAGCCGGAGCAGCCCCCTCAGCGGCTGTCTTCCAAAATCCACAAGGTATGGCAGAGAGTCTAGGATTCTGTGATCGACAAGGACTATTCCCGCCAACAGAAGAAGATGAAGACTCAACAGGAAGAGGACCATCCCTCTGCCATGCCACGCAAAGTACCGTCTGCTCAGTTGCCTACTGCAATAGCCCCCTCAACTTTAATCATCCATAAAAAGAGGAGGGCAGGGAAGATCCCTATGCCTACAACGAATCTCAAGGGCACTAAACCCAGACGCTCCAAGTCTGGGGGCATGGTGGTGCATGCTATTTATATAGCTTCCGGAAAGGTGGAAAGCTGTGCCTCTGAGGGTCATCGACCACTCACCCGATCGGTAACAAAAGCTCAAGAGCAACAACAGAAGCTCCAGGAGATGTTAACAAAGATGGCTGCACTCACGGGATATAAGGAAAGCCCCGAAGTATCATCGGATCAGCGCCAGGAACAGGAAACTGATGCCGAGTTCCTCCGGAAGACGCTAGAAAAGAAAGATCAAGAGGCAGCGAAATAAGCAGCCAATATAAAACAAATGGCGTTATTGTTCCAGGATATGGTAGGCATGATGATCCAGTCAGACCCTCCAGTTGAAGATCCGCCAATAATAATCGAAGACGACAGAGGGGAGACATCAAACCCTCTTCCGGCCTTTTCAGCAGCAAAGGAGTAAACAATCTCGAAGGCTGCGCTCGATGATTATATAGCTCAACAGATACGAGCCCATCAAGCGAACGAAGTTGCTGGCCAAGTCGTCAGAACTGGGCGACCATATCCTAACTGGTACGATCAGATTAAATACCCGCCAGGATAAACCATTCCTAAGTTTCACGTATATAAGGGGACGGGCAATCCCCATCAACATGTCGCTCAGTTCAGGGCTCCGTGCGGCAACACTAGAGGTGACGATAAGCTACTGCTTCGCCAATTCATCGGCAGCTTGGCGGAGACGGCGTTCGAATGGTATTCAGAGCTTCCCATCGATTCCGTCAAAACTTTTACGAAGATGGAGTTGCTATTCACCCAGCGTTTCGCAAGCGCCAGTGAACGCACCCCAATCACAGCGTTGATCGATGCCAGGGTGAAGCCAGGCGAAATATGGGTTTAGTATGCGATACGGTGGCGGAACCTATGGTCGAAGTGCGAACAACGCATAGAAGAGGCTCCTGCAGTAGGCATGTTTGTGGGAACCCTCGAACCGCAGGCGACCATATCCCAGTTTATGATGTTCTTCAAGCTGACCACTTTCCAGGCCTTGATCGACAAGCTGGCCTAAATGGACCAGATGGGCCATAGACTGTCCTTTTCAAAGACGGAGCTTCGAAATGAAAAGGCAAAGGGAAAGCGACCTTTGTCGCCAACGCTCAACAGCAACCAAGTGTCCCGAGACCGATTGTTCGCCAAAGCAACAAGCGGCGATCCCTCGATGAGAAGTTGAGGCGCCCTTACTCATTCCCCCAGGATAAAACAAGGAGACTGTTCGAACTGGCAATGCGCAATGGGCTCATTACTCTACAGAGCCGAGACACCCACTGCAACCGAACGACGTCAACGATCCCAATTACTGCCCCTACCACCGAGTATTGGGCCATCCGATCGAAGACCGCTACGTCTTCAAAAACTGGGTTGAAGACCAATACCAACAGGGAAAGTTCGTGCTGTCCGAAAACTGGAAGGTAAATCTGCCACAACAGCACACTCCTAAAAGGGGGACACGCCGGGGGCATCATGCTCTTTCATAGAAGAAGCTCCATGGAAGGTCGCTCTTTCAGCCAAAACAAAACGAATGCTGAAGGGTCTTCAAGCATGCCCCATAATTAGGTGGAAAAGCCCGCTAGAGCCCGAGATCATTGAGGGGATGCTGAAACCGTGCCCGACACCGAGAGTTGGTAGCAATGGGCAAACTACCCAGGTCCAGCCGTCAAAGTCTTCGAAGAAGACTAAGGAGTCCGCGCAGCCTGATGACGAGCGCACAGACCTACAAAAGCATATTGACACGCTGGAGAAATACAACCAGAAGGCGCGGACCCCAGTCACCATCCAAGAATTTCTCAACCATATCCTTGAGAACGGAAATGATGACAATGACGAGGGAGACAACTAGTCAGAAGAACCCGAGGATTACGTGGCAAGTTGTCACATGATCTCTCATTCGTCACTAAATGATGAAGAACCTCACTCGGCGTTAGAAGATAACATAGAGGAGCTAGGGGCAGAATCGGCACCAAAATCCTTGGAACCGTCCGATGAGATGATTGATGTGCTGCTAAACGAAGCCCGTCAGAATAGCAAAGTTGATCGAGAACGCAAAATGGCTATATTCGAAAAAGCCATGCGTCGGCGTCAAGTTGAAGAAGTCACGGTAGGGATAGATCACAAAACACCCCAACCAAATCAAATTACACTCTAAATGGGTGTATCCCACTCTATCGTCATGTATACCATCACGTAACAAATACACATGCATGCAGGACAAACGATGGACCGTAATGTCCTTAAACTAACAATGGACCGAAACGTCCTTAAACTAACAATGGACCAAAATGTCCTAAAACTAATAATGGACCGTAATGTCTTTAAACTAACAATGGACCGTAATGTCCTTAAACTAACGATGGATCGTAATGTCCTAAAACTAACTATGGACCAAAATGTGTCACGACCCAAAATTGGGCACATGACCGGCACTTAAACTACGTAACATCAACAGGCGTAACGCAATTAAGTAAACCGAAAAACCCAGCAATCTAAACCATTACAAGAAATAAAGATAGATCACTTTTAAAATCTCGATGCAAAACTTTAAACTTAAGTTTGTTTTTCATAAAAAAAATTGGCAGCACCTCCTTTGTAAAAACTAGCCCCGAAACGGGTACAAACATAAGATAAAAGTAAAACATCCCCAAAATGGAGCAAATCTCGCCCAACGGTGGAACAACCACCATAACAGATATACGACGCCGTAGCGAAGAAATGAAATAATCCACATATATAAAGGCCAGCTCACACAAGCACGACAACCAGAGTCATAAGAATAAACAATATCGATCCCCACAACTCGTCTCTAAGTCAATACATGAAGGTGGTAGATGGTGTAAGTCCACGTTACCTCTCTCGGTACTTACGGGCTTGTGGAACTGATGAAAAACGATTTTCAAGAGGTGGTAACATGGACTCAAAATACGGATCTTTGTTAAACAACTACCTAACAACCTAACTAGAGTTTTACCTACTTGGTTAGGGGGCTATACCTTTCTTGAACTCCTTCGTCTTCAACTCTTTTCGGTGTACGGATCGGCCTCACCTCGTCATCTCCTTGCGCCGAAGATGGATCCACCTGAAAGCTTCTACCTTTGGCTTCTTCTTCGAACTTGAAGAAACTAGAACACTTGGTTTGCTAAACCTTGTGAACTAGGATGAGTAGAGAAGTGATATGGGTTTTCTTTTATCTCTAAGGCAATGTTTCTCAACTCATGAGAGGGTGTTGCCATGAACTAGAGAGAGCAAGAGGGAGAGCTCAAGCAAGAGAGAGAAATGAAATGAGAGAATGAGTAAGTCTTTTGCTATCCAAGCTCTCATAATCCAAAACCATCATAACAAAATAGTAATCAAGTATTATGTGATGGTTCAAGTCAAAATGGCTATATCATTTCATGCACTCATTTTGCATAAATAAACAAGCAAGCAAAAGTCTTTGCCATGAAATGATAGCCATTGTCATGATGATGGTCAACTAGTCCAACCTAGTCAACCGGTCAACAAAGTCAACCCCTCAACAACCATGTCACTATAACACTTAATTAATATTATTGTTAATCATATTTCTTATTCTCATTAGGGTTTAGCCAAAAGTCAACAGTCAACAGTCAACAATCCCAATGAGAATCCTCTGCCTCTGTCTCTCTGTCAACTGTGCATACACACCCGCATCCGCGTTCCGAGGAACACGAATACAAACGAGATAAAACCGATCCCAAAATGTACACTAGGATCTGGCTTAAACCAAAGCCCGCTAGTGTTAACTGTCCGGACACCAAACGTGCACAAGTGCACGGATGTGACCGAACCCTGTCGCAAAACCATGCGACCTGTCGCAAAACCATGACTCTTTTGCCTAAATGCGAATAGCTTTCTGTGTGGGACCCTAAAGACTCGAAACTACGCTGGCAGTGGGTTTAACCACAGACCGCAAGCGGCACTAGCTGTGTGTAACGGTCCCCAGGTAGATGCCGACAAGAAGACTGACGAGGTGAAACCCATCTGAACTCCTACTGAGCCTGAATGTGATAATCTCTATACAGTTCGGTCTGTTCGTCTGATA
Source organism: Agapanthus africanus (assembly GCA_030015575.1). Lineage (NCBI taxonomy): Eukaryota > Viridiplantae > Streptophyta > Magnoliopsida > Asparagales > Amaryllidaceae > Agapanthus > Agapanthus africanus. The sequence continues at coordinate 476,453,973 of CM057338.1, read as the reverse complement.
CATCTCATGGCGGGCCTAGGGGGCGATAAACGTCAGTCCCCTAATAGCGGTATAATTCGTGTCGGAGTGTAGCCCAGAACACCCTGAGATAGCACTGGAAACCTACCAGTATATCTCGCTTGCCCTGGCCAGGGACTACTTGTGTAATGGCTCTCCTAGACACAGCACGATGTCAACCCCCAATACCGGGAGAGACGAATCCTGTCTAACCGTCACTGCCTCCAAGTGCTTCGGGACTGCACCCAACTACTACCTGTTTGCACGACTCCTTTGAGCCGTGGTAGGGTAGTAATCTAAGTACAGTGGGAACACACTCGAGGCGAAATGACAGTGTCAAGTCAGCGGACTAAGCTGTACTCATGTCACCTGGGAACTGATAACTGACGATAGGTATAGTACCAACCAACAGTTCCCGACGAGTCCTGTCCAGTGTACTCGTAACCCAACGAGCACCCGCATACTATCTCAAGTACGACGTACTGACAGCTGTGGGACAGACCGTCTCCCACACTAGGATGAGAAGCGCATACGCTAGTCTACTCCGGAGTATCGATGCCCTGTCTCGATAGTCCTGCGACTAGGGACCTGCATAAGGATATGCTTATAGATTACCTAGCCCCCACTAGTGTGACTGCCATCACAACGCTGGTAATCAAGCAAAGATCATAAGGGCTCCACTAATGTGTATAGGTGATATACTAAACTAAACACATGTACACATTAAATTAGAAACAAACCAAGTAGCATACTACTATATTGAGCAAGATTGTCTATACAAGGTGAATATCCCAAGCTTCTATTAAGTAATATACAAACTAGTATGATACAGTAATGGCCTCTAGGGCATATACACTAACAATCTCCCACTTGCACTAAGGCCATGTACTGGCGTATCGAAGACCTATCATCTCGATCAGCCGCTCGAACTGAGTCTGGGGTAAGGCCTTTGTGAGTGGATCAGCAGTGTTATCTTCCGTAGAAACTCTCCGAACCTCGATCTCCTGGCGACCCACGATCTCCCTGATCAGATGATACCGCCTCAAGATGTGTCTGGACTTCTGATGGGACCTGGGTTCCTTTGCTAAAGCTATAGCCCCATTGTTATCGCAATATAGAGGTATTAGATCAACAATGGACGGAACCGCCTGAAGTTTAGTTAAGAACTTCCTTATCCAGACGGCTTCTTTTGCGGCATCTGCAGCAGCGATATATTCCGCTTCCATCGTCGAGTCAGCAACGGTTTCCTGTTTGGAACTCTTCCAACACACCGCCCCTCTATTGAGGGTAAAGACATAACCCGACATGGACTTGGAATCATCCTTGTCACTCTGGAAGCTGGAGTCAGCAAAGGCCTCGATCTGGAGGTCTTTTCCGCCATACACCAAGAACATCTCCTTAGTCCTTCTCAGGTACTTGAGAATGTTCTTTACTGCTATCCAGTGTTTCTCCCCAGGGTTTGACTTATACCGGCTTACCACACTCAGTGCATAAGCTACATCTGGTCTGGTACACAACATCACATACATTATAGAGCCTACCGCAGAAGCGTAGGGTATAATAGACATGCGATCCCTTTCCAAATCAGTCTTGGGAGACATCTCTTTGGAAAGGGTGATCCCGTGACAAGCCGGTAGATTACCGCGCTTGGAATCTTCCATACTGAATCTTTTCAGTATGGTGTCGATGTACCTGGACTGTGAGAGTCCCAGTATCCTCTTGGATCTGTCACGATAGATCCGGATCCCCAGAATGTATGAGGCATCACCCAGGTCTTTCATGGAGAACCTGTATGACAAGAACCTTTGACAGATTGTAGCATAAGAATGTCATTTCCTATTAAGAGAATGTCATCCACGTATAAAACGAGGAATACTACAGTTCTCGTTACAAATCTACTATAGATGCATGGTTCATCTGGATTTTTGATAAAGCCAAATTCTTTGATCGTCTCATCAAAACAGATGTTCCAACTCCGCGATGCCTGCTTTAGTCCGTAGATGGACTTAAGCAACTTGCACACCTTTCCGCTGCTCCCACTCTGAATGAAACCCTCTGGCTGGTCCATATAAACACACTCCTTTAAATTTCCATTTAGAAAAGCAGTCTTTACGTCCATCTGCCAAATCTCATAATCGTGGAAGGCAGCAATGGCAAGAAGGATCCGAATGTATTTCAGCATAGCTACTGGAGAAAAGCTCTCCTCATAGTCCAAACCAAGTCTTTGACGAAAACCCTTTGCAACCAGTCTAGATTTATAGGTCTCAACCTGTCCATCTACACCAATCTTCCTTTTGAAGATCCACTTGCATCCTACGGGTTTTACCCCATCTGGAGCAACGTCCAACATCCATACTTTGTTGGTGTACATGGACTCCATTTCGGTCCGCGTTGCATCCAGCCATTTTACCGAGTCAACGCTATGAATGTCCTGCTGGAAGCTAGTCGGCTCATCATAATCAATGATGCAATCCTCTCTATCCTCGTCTATGAGAAAACCGTAGTATCTCTCGGGCGGATGAGACTGCCTACTACTCATGCGGAGCGGCGCAGGAATGTCCTGTTCTTTTGAACCTTCTGGTTCTACTAAGCTCTCGATAATAGCTCGTGGTTCTGGAATTTCTTCCAGTTCTATTGCACTCCCACTTATCTGGTTTTCCAAAAACTCAGTTTCCAAGAAGCAGGCATGACGAGAAACAAAAACCTTTTGTTCCTCTTCGCAATAGAAGAAATATCCCTTGGAATTCTTTGGATATCCCACGAACTTGCACTGTACTGAGCGTGCCTCGAGTTTGTCCGCATGCTGCTTTTTGACAGAAGCCGGACATCCCCATGTCTTAATGTGCTTAAGATAGGGTTTCTTCCCACACCACATCTGATATGGTGTGGTAGGCACAGTCTTAGTTGGAACTCGGTTCAAAAGATCTGCGGCTGATTCTAGCGCATATCCCCAGAATGATCGCGGTAACTCAGCGTTACTCATCATGGAACGAACCATATCCAATAGGGTCCTGTTCCGTCTCTCCGATACACCGTTGTGTTGCGGAGTGTATGGAGGAGTAAGCTGAGAGAGAATACCATTCTCTTTTAGGAAATCCAGGAACTCGGCACTCAAGTATTCTCCACCTCGATCAGATCTTAGTGTCTTGATACTTTTGCCGGTTTGTTTTTCTACTTCATTCTTATATTCCTGGAATTTTCCAAAGGCTTCAGATTTATGTTTCATTAAGAAGACGTATCCGTACCTTGAAAAGTCATCCGTAAAAGTTATGAAGTAAGAAAAACCACTTCGCGCATGTGTAGACATTGGACCGCATACGTCGCTGTGTACGAGTCCCAAGAGCTCGCTCGCTCTTACTCCGTGTCCAGTGAACGGAGTCTTTGTCATCTTTCCTTTGAGACAGGATTGACAAGTTGCATACGATTGATATTGGAATGGATCCAAATATCCTTCTGTATGTAACTTAGTCAATCTTCTCTCATTGATGTGACCCAGTCTACAATGCCATAAGAAAGCCTGATTAGTTTCCAGAGACTTTCTTTTGTGTGTATTCTGGACATTGAAAATCTGTGGTTGGTTTAATACGTATATACCATTGCTTAATGTACCTGACCCAATCAGAACTTGATTAAGGTGAATGTTCACAACATTACTTACAAATGCAAATTCATAACCTTCTTTAGATAATAAAGATACAGAAATGATATTACAAGTTGCATTGGGTACAAAATAGCAATTACGCAAAACCAAAACGTGTCCATCTGACAAGCCCAGGTGATAGTCCCCCATGGACTCAGCATCCATGCCAGCTCCGTTTGCAACTCTGAGGGTCATATCACCTGCCTTCAAAACCCTACGCTTTCTCAGTGCCTGCAAAAAATTACAGATATGAGATCCTGATCCGGTATCCAATACCCAGGAAGTAGAGTTTATTGAAAGACTATTTTCTATAACATACACACCTGAAGCTGAAGCCGCAAATTGCTTCAGATCCTGTGATCTGGCCTTCCAAGCCCTGCAATCTTTCTTCCAGTGTCCACTCTTGTGACAGTAAAAGCATTCTTCCTTATCCACAAGCTTCCCCGCTACCTTTGTTGCTTTTGCCTTTCCCTTCGTATCCACTTTACTAACACCGCCCCTTGGTTTGGCGGGGGTTTTCTTCTTCTTTCCCTTGGCTTTCGCCTTGGACCTAGAAGAGGAAGATCCTCCTACAAACAAAGTGGATGTTTCCCTACCTTTCTGTAGGGTGACCTCTGCACTCCTCAGCATGTTGAGGAGCTCTGAAAGTTCAACTTCTTTTTCTTGCAAGTTGAAATTCAGGATGAACTGGGCGTAAGTGGAAGGAAGGGACTGAAGAATCAAGTCCGTATAGAGCTCATTCTCCAATGTGGTCCCAAGGTCCACGAGCTCCTCAATGAAGCCAATCATCTTAAGCACGTGTTCCGCTACTGATGATCCGATGGCCAACCTTGCCAAAAATAGCTTCTTCGACACTTCGTATCTTACGATACGAGATTGCTCTCCATACAGTTCTTTTGTATGGAGAAATATGGATTCGAGGTCCATATTCTCATGCCTCCTCTGATGTTCGTTGTCCATAGAGGCAAGCACGAGGCACTTGGCCTTCGCGCAGTCGATTTCCCAGGTCTTATGGATTTCCCTATCCGCGATGCTGGTTTTGGGACCTGGGACAGGGGGAGCTTTGGTGGTAAGGAGATACCCCAACTTGTCATAAGTGATTGCCATTTTGACATTCCTGAGCCAATCTTTGTAGTTTGGCCCTGTCAGTAAGTTTTTATCTAGTAATAACTTAAGTCCGGTCATGATGTTTGGTCGCTGTAATTAGGAGAGAGAGAAGAAACAATTTAGCATGATGCTCTTGCAAGTTTAGAGCGGTTTTTAATTTGTCTAAACCGGATGGCTCCCACTGTCTCTCGAATCCCTCCTCAAACAAAAAAGGAAGAATTAGTCAGGATCAATCTCACCGTACAATACTTGCTTAACCGTTCGGCCAGGCTGGTGTCGGTACTTCGAGGGAGATTTTCCAACGCTTTCGCGAAGTTCCTTAATTAAATAACCCTTTTCCCTATGGGCGTAGCCCCGCTAACACCTTTCTAGACACCTACTTAGTTTATAGCATTGATCGTTAAGTGAGAAATTTTCCGAGGAGTAGCATATACTCACAGTAGGATCGGGATCCAAATATCATCGCGTGACAAAACTGAAGGAATCCTACCAGAATCATCACGCTCCAAATGGTATGCAGCGCTAGCAAGTTTCAGGTTCTTTTGAAACTCCCGATGTGGATTTTTGCCCCATGCTCTTATGACCTTGACTTTGGCCAACAAATCATAAGTCACATGTCAAGTTCTACCCGTCATTCTCCAGGTTAATTTGAACCCACCCGTACCTACCCTTGACTTTGGCCAACAAGGCGGTACGACTATCCCAAACCAACGCATCTATCTTTACTGCACATGAATACCCAATAGCTACCAATCACTATGCCTTGACTTTGGCCAACAAACATAGCTTGAATACTATTGACCATCCATGTGAAACGACGGAGGGCTACGAATGGTTTTGGCGAAACCGTGAACGTAGTGAACTTGATATAATCGAAGGAACGAGATAGATTTTAAAAGGAGTGGCTTAAGCTCCGCGTTTAAAAGTTATTTTTGAAAAGAAACCAAGTGGTTTTTGAAAGTGTTCCAACGACTTTTACTTGGTTTATTTTTCTTGCATTAATTCCAATGCGTCCCATCATTTAATCCTACCATTGCAGAAAACAACCAAAATATGACGTACGCTTACGCCATCCGCATTCGCCACGGGGCCTCGTCATTACCCGTTAGGTTACTTAACTAACGACAGAGCAGGGGCTGGACTAGCGCGGATGCAAAACATAAGCAACGCCTAAATAATATCATACATAGATATATTGCAATGATAGCCATTTCAGATCACAGATGAATACATTGGATATACTAGGAATCCGCAATTCGTACGAGCCTGTAACGAAAAGCGGATTACACGGTCGTGATGAATAGCCAATACCCCACCCTAGACCCCTACGGGTGCGGCAAACTACCCGCCAAATATCCGAAGCGGAGCAACCTCCCTCAACATCGTGAGTAGGCTACTCGGCACTTCGAGATACCCGGTAGTTTGTGCACCCCTCCTTGGGTCTATCCTAGGAGCAAAAACAGTAAAAAGAAATTATACAATGACGGCTCAACCCAGACCCGGTTGTGCGGCCAAAAATAATATTACATCAATTTACATATTACATGAATTGAAAGATAAAAGGAAAAACTCTCATCTCACAACCCCCCGGCTATTCACCCGCGACAATCCAATGAGTTCATATACGCATACCATCAACATTACAGATCACAGATATGTATAACCCCCACTAATCGACGTATAGCGATTAGCAGACGTTCAATACATATAACACATCACAAATATAAACCCGTTAGCTTTATTCTTTAGAAGTTCGATCAAAATACGGTTTTCTAAGCCCCAAAAATAAATTTTGCTTTCTGGAAAATCTGGGCAGAAAAAACATATTGTAAAAATCTCAAAACACCCCTATGACCTCACTGTAAGAAAAATCTTCCACGGCCGAGTCAACTCGGCCGCGGTTCCGCGGCAGGAGCAAGCTCCTGCCGCGGTTCCGCGGCGCGTTGATGGGCTCTATGGACCATTTTTCTATAGTGAGATGTAAAAACCCTGAGTCAAATTTTAAGGCAAGATTTATTATTTTTGGAACAGAGGAAAAGTTCGACAGAAAGTATGAAACCCGGGTGTTTTTCGCGACTTTTTTCTACGATCGAACTTCTACTTACATTGCTAACATGTTAGATAGTGTTTAACTAGGCTCTGCTACCACGGTAAGTCCACGTTACCTCTCACGGTACTTACGGGCTTGCGGAACTGATGAAAAACGATTTTCAAGAGGTGGTAACATGGACTCAAAATACGGATCTTTGTTAAACAACTACCTAACAACCTAACTGGAGTTTTACCTACTTGGTTAGGGGGCTATACCTTTCTTGAACTCCTTCGTCTTCAACTCTTTCCGGTGTACGGATCGGCCTCACCTTGTCGTCTCCTTGCGCCGAAGATGGATCCACCTGAAAGCTTCTACCTTTGGCTTCTTCTTCAAACTTGAAGAAACTAGAACACTTGGTTTGCTAAACCTTGTGAACTAGGATGAGTAGAGAAGTGATATGGGTTTTCTTTTATCTCTAAGGCAATGTTTCTCAACTCATGAGAGGGTGTTGCCTTGAACTAGAGAGAGAGCAAGAGGAAGAGCAAGAGGGAGAGCTCAAGCAAGATAGAGAAATGAAATGAGAGAATGAGTAAGTCTTTTGCCATCCAAGCTCTTATAATCCAAAACCATCATAACAAAATAGTAATCAAGTATTATGTGATGGTTCAAGTCAAAATGGCTATATCATTTCATGCACTCATTTTGCATAAATAAACAAGCAAGCAAAAGTCTTTGCCATAAAATGATAGCCATTGTCATGATGATGGTCAACCAGTCCAACCTAGTCAACCGGTCAACAAAGTCAACAAGTCAACAAAGTCAACCCCTCAACAACCATGTCACTATAACACTTAATTAATATTATTGTTAATCATATTTCTTATTCTTATTAGGGTTTAGCCAAAAGTCAACAGTCAACAACCCCAATGAGAATCCTCTGCCTCTGTCTCTCTGTCAACTGTGCATACACACCCGCATCCGCGTTCCGAGGAACACGAATACAAACGAGATAAAACCAATCCCAAAATGTACACTAGGATCTGGCTTAAACCAAAGCCCGCTAGTGTTAACTGTCCGGACACTAAACGTGCACAAGTGCACGGATGTGACCGAACCCTGTCGCAAAACCATGCGACCTATCGCAAAACCATGCGACCTCCACTCTTTTGCCTAAAGGCGAATAGCTTTCTGTGTGGGACTCTAAAGACTCGACACTACGCTGGCAATGGGTTTAACCACAAACCGCAAGCGGCACTAGCTGTGCGTAACGGTCCCCAGGTAGATGCCGACAAGAAGACTGACGAGGTGAAACCCATCTGAACTCTTACTGAGCCTGAATGTGACAATCTCTATACAGTCCGGTATGTTCGTCTGATACATCTCATGACGGGCCTAGGGGGGCGGTAAACGTCAGTTCCCTAATAGCGGTACAAGTCGTGTCGGAGTGTAGCCCAGAACACCCTACGATAGCACTGGAAACCTACCAGTATATCTCGCTTGCCCTGGCCAGGGACTACTCGTGTAATGGCTCTCCTAGACACAGCACGATGTTAACCCCCAATACCGGGAGAGACGAATCCTATCTAACCGTCACTGCCTCCAAGTGCTTCGGGACTGCACCCAACTACTACCTGTTTGCACGACTCCTTTGAGCCGTGGTAGGGTAGTAATCTAAGTACAGTGGGAACACACTCGAGGCGAAGTGACAGTGTCAAGTCAGCGGACTAAGCTGTACTCATGTCACCTGGGAACTGATAACTGACGATAGGTATAGTACCAACCAACAGTTCCCGATGAGTCCTGTCCAGTGTACTCGTAACCCAACGAGCACCCGCATACTATCTCAAGTACGACGTACTGACGGCTGTGGGACAGACCGTCTCCCATACTGGGATGAGAAGCGCATACGCTAGTCTACTCCGGAGTATCGATGCCCTGTCTCGATAGTCCTGCGACTAGGGACCTGCATAAGGATGTGCTTATAGATTACCTAGCCCCTACTAGTGTGACTGCCATCAAAACGCTGGTAATCAAGCAAAGATCCTAAGGGCTCCACTAATGTGTATAGGTGATATACTAAAATAAACACATGTACACATTAAAGTAGAAACAAACCAAGTAGCATACTACTATATTGAGCAAGATTGTCTATACAAGGTGAATATCCCAAGCTTCCATTAAGTAATATACAAACTAGTATGATACAGTAATGGCCTCTAGGGCATATACACTAACAGATGGAGAGTACTAGATACAAGAAATATACAATGTACATCATCGGATAACCGCAACCCATCTATAGAAAACGGCTTCACAGCCAAACGTAGCAGTATCCATAAAAGTAGAGATAAAAAGGCGCCATGCCGCGACCAATCTGATGATCAGACCTGAAAAACCCTGCGGCACAACGGGGGTGAGTTGCCAACTCGTGAATAGTAAATAACATCATACAGTAATCACAAGTATGTACTAAGTATGACAATATATATATATATAACAGTCATGAAAGGTATTCTATCAGGTACTACTAATACATGAAGCAAGTGCATATCAAATAAATGCGGAGTACGGGGTAAAACATGTCAACCTCATGGAATCCTCATCGTGGCGAACCAGTGTCCATCAAGACAATTTAAATCCCTAAATCCCTTCCTCAAAACGGCCCCCACATCGGCCCCTCACATCGGGCACATCGGCCCATCATATCGGGCACATCAGCCCATCATATCGCAATGAATAAGAATACATGCACATATCACTATGATGATATATATTATAGGTATACATACATATATACATATATATATATATATACACCACTGATATATATATATATATATATATATATATATATCAGTGGTATGGGACGCTGTTATATATGTACACCTATTATATATATATATATATATATATATATTATAGGTGTACATATATAACAGCGTCCCATACCACTGATATATATATATATACATGTATATATATCAGCGTCCCATACCACTGATATATATACACAGGAGTAAAACATCCAGAAACATCATATGAAATCCATATATCAATGCGAAATCCATGAAATATAATATATGCAACATGAAACAGTAATATGAGCATATATAGGAAAAAACCGCTATTTAACTGCAACATGTTATTAAATATATCATGCGGTTCCTAATTTCTCCGAAATCCAACGCAATATCATATAAAGGTGAACATGTAGCTATAGCCAGGTATGCGTAACCATGTCGGTATAACAACATATGTGTATCTACCTATCAATAATAATGTAATACCCTCCAGGTATATGTGTAGCTATATCAAGCTAGGTATGTGTATAGACATGTCAATAATGATACAATACCCTCCGGGTATGTGTGTAGCTAGCATATAGTCATGGCAAGGCATATGTGTAAGCATGTAGGTATACAGTTGTGCTATATGTCATATGCACAATGGAATATGAATCAATGTCTCAATGTCCCTAACCATATAATATCACGTATGTATAGGTGTTGTGCGTGTCATAGCAATTATTTACGGTGTGAATGGCATACAATCAGTGCTCGTGCAACATGAGCCGTCAATAATAGTGCAGTGTCCAAAAAGTACAAGTCCAAGCACAACAAGTAATAATATGCAATGAAGTTTTATGCACAATCTCGCTATATATGCAATATAACATGCGGCTAATATTATATCATATCTAGCACAAACGCATAACGCCATGCGGGCGAATTCCCCATAGATGTTAAATCTACTCACCGACAGTCGCGGGCTAGGTAAATCCAATCACCTGCTTCCCTTTCTTCGCAGCGTCCGAAGTCCCCGCCTGCGATCCTATTAACACAAAACATAACCAGTGCAAATCTCAGAAATCGATCAATATCACGTACACAAGACGTTTGACCAACGCACCAACTCCAATCCGACCCAAAAGTGTTCGTCTAACGGCTAACGTGCGTAACGACAAACCAACACCAGCCCAAGTGTAGCAGCACACCAGATCACGAACCGTGTCGGATAACGTAACACGCGTACACAAAACACTAGAATATAGCAAAGTGGTCCCAGATTTTGATACACTAAAAATTGGTGAAAGTTGCAAGTACCACGAGACCAAAAACAACCACAGAGACCCTACGCCAAAACCCCAACACCCCAGCCCCCACTCTGGCCGCAATTTGCAGCCAGAACCATTAAATTTGCGGCTCAAACATTAAAGGGCGGTCTCAGGTTTTTATGGTGGGTTCTATACCTCAACACTATGTCACTGTGATGGGAACTTTTCCAGAAAACACCTGGTTCTACAGCAGATCTCAGAGACACAAAGTTGACACTAAAAATACGATATTTTGCACAAAATGCTACCTTTTGTGTTCCAATTCATAACAACAAGGCAACACAACAATATAACTCCTAATTATCAGTTTGAGGACATTACCTAGCCACTCTTGCTCACAAATCCTAGCTTTCTAAGCTCTAAGGCAACCTAGTGGCTAATCAAGACATTTGAAGTATTTTCCATTGAATTTTGTGAAGTTTTAGCAAGGATTTGTGAAGAGAAGGTAAGGGTTCAGTTTGGGAGTTGAGGGAAAAGAGAAATGATGAGAGTGAAAGAAAATGAGAGAGTTAGAGGGTGAGAGGGTGAATGTAGGGTCAACTAATCACTCTCTCCCTCACCTCCATTAATACCACCATTAATGCTTCCATGACTCACTAGCCACCTCTCTCTCTCTCTCCAAACAAGATATTTTCCCCACACAAAAGATCTAGGAAAAAGGTTAAGGCAAGGTTAAATTGGACAAGGTTTAGCTTAAGGTGTTATAGTTGCTAAACAAGGTTAACACTAAATATACCCATACATTAACATGCACGTGTGTGTGCAAGCCATATCAAATAATAATAAACTATTAATTAATTGATATAAAATGCGAGGAACCCGATTTAGTAAATTTTCCTTAAAAAACCCACACTAACGCTTAATTAACACTAATCGCATTCCAAAGTGTTACAAAATGTCCTAAAACTAACGACGGACCGAAACGTCTTGAAACTACTACAAACCGCAGCATCCTAGGGCTGACATAAAAAATGGTATGTCCATAAACAAGATGGGCACGGATGAAAACCTGAAAGGACTCCGTGAGTAAAAACAGCAAGACTACCGACGATGTTTGTGAAAACCCGAAAGGGCGCAAACTCGTAAAAAAAATGGTACGTCCACAAACAAGATGGGCACGAATGAAAACCTGAAAGGACTCCGTGAGTAAAAACGGCAAGACTACCGACAATATTTGTGAAAACTCGAAATGGCGCAAACTCGTAAAAAAAATAGTCGAAATGTTTGGGCAACTCACAATAAAAATCAGCGAGTAAAATATATGCATACAAAATAGCCGAAATGATTGGGCACCGTGAAAAATAGCCGAAATGATTCGACAATCGCGACTTTCGTGATATAAAAAGCTGAAATGATAGAGAATCACGGAAAGAAATAAGAAATAAAAAAATGATGAAAGAATGAAACTTTGGCCCTGCAAGTGAGGTCACATCGACTTCTGTATACAATCCACGGGCACTAACAAAAGGGAACCACATTTCCCTACCAGACTCTGTCAAAGGGAAGCCAAATCTTAACGGCAACATCCATAGCCTAAAGATCACCACGATGTTTCGTCTCAAGCGAACGCAGACGTAACATCAACCACCGACCTTGGGGTCACAACCAAATGGAGCCATGGCAAAGTCCCTAGTTCCAAATCTCAACGGCAACATCTACAGCCTAAAGATCAGTAACGGTGTTCCTCCTCATTCCAGCAGGATATGGACCCGACACCACCAATCGAAGCTACGGAAAAGCCCCTAGTTCTAAGACTCCACGGTTCACAGACAACCTAAAGTCAACCCATACACCACAGGAGGCAGAGCAAGTCAACCCAGACACCGCAGAAAACGGAAATACGTCAGCAAATGACCCCGTCTCGGAAACACGTCAGCAAATGACTTCCTTCATGGAAATACATCATCCAATGACCTCCGTCATGGAAATACGTCATCCAATGACTCCGTCTCGGAAACAAGTCAACCGACCCCAGGGAAATCAGTGTCCTTGGCAAGACCTCTCGATTCAGGGAAATCAGCGTCCTTAGCGAGAACCTCTTGATTCGCGTCGACCCGCAAGGAAGTCAGTGTCTTTGCAGGAATCTATCGATTCGTCTCGACCCTAAGGAAATCAGTGTCCTTGGCAAGACCTCTCGATTCAGGGAAATCAGCGTCCTTGGCGAGAACCTCTCGATTCGCGTCGACCCACAAGAAAATCAGTGTCTTTGCAGGAATATCTCGATTCGTCTCGACCTCCAGGGAAATCAGTGTCCTTGGCAAGACCTCGATTCAGGGAAATCAGCGTCCTTGGCGAAAACCTTGATTCGCGTCGACCAGCAAGGAAATCAGTGTCTTTGCAGGAATCTCTCGATTCGTCTCGACCCCAGGGAAATCAGTGTCCTTGGCAAGACCTCTCGATTCAGGGAAATCAGCGTCCTTGGCGAGAACCTCGATTCGCGTCGACCCGTAAGGAAATCGGTGTCTTTGCAGGAATCTCTCGATTCGTCTCGATTCAGGGAAATCAGCGTCCTTGGCGAGAACCTCTCGATTCGCGTCGACCCGCAAGGAAATCAGTGTCTTTACAGGTATCTCTCGATTCGTCTCGACCCCAGGGAAATCAGCGTCCTTGGCAAGACCTCTCGATTCAGGGAAATCAGCGTCCTTGGCGAGAACCTCTTGATTCGCGTCGACCCGCAAGGAAATCAGCGTCTTTGCAGGAATCTCTCGATTCGTCTCGACCCCAGGGAAATCAGTGTCCTTGGCAAGACTTCTCGATTCAGGGAAATCGGCGTCCTTGGCGAGAACCTCTCGATTCGCGTCGACCCGCAAGGAAATCAGTATCTTTGCGGGAATCCCACGATTCGTCTCGACCCCGGGGAAATTAGTGTCCCTGCGCATAAAGAAAATTCTCTTATGGGATCCTTGCGATTCTCAAGAGAAAACGCACTTAGGAGTCCTCATGACTCCTAAGGAAAAAAGACACCTACGGGATCCTCTCGACTCGCAGGGAGAAAAGTCTTTATCAGACCTTCATGGCTCATAAAGTTGAAAAGTCTTCAGTGGCAGATCCTAACCTTGTCTCCTAAGCCATCACTGCCCTGCAAGGAGGTCAAGATGGACTATCTGTAATACCCAGTTCCACTATAAATATCTTTCGTATTTTAAATAAATAATTTCCCCAAAAATTTCTATTCCAAACTTTTACAACTATTATTTTCCTAAATTTTCTAAATTTAATTTCCTAACTTAAATCTTAAACTCTAACTTTTAAACCCTAACCCTTTTATTTTTTCAAATTATTTTCCTAATCTACCCCAGCCCAACCCACACCCGACCCGGCCCATTCCCCTAACACCCGACCCGACCCGATTCCTCAGCACCCCTCTCCTTCTTCGTCTCTTCTCTTTTCCCGCCTCTCCCGCGATGCCTCCCCACTTACGCATGACCCGCTCCCCTCAACAACCCACGACCCCTCCTCCTTCGCCAACCGCCTGCGACTCGATCCCCCTCGCCTCCCTCATCCTCGCACCGCTCCGCGAAGACTATGCCCATCTCCAGGACGACGAAGCCACGGGCCCAACAACCCCCGCACACCCACACCTCCCATGACGAGCTCCTCCATCTACCTCGACCTTCCACCATCACCCTCCCTCTCTCCATCTTACTCTCTCAATTTCTCTTTCCCCCACTTGCCCTACTGCAACCTCTCTCCCCTCCGCGCACCAAACTCCCAAAACCCGAACCCAACCCCTTCCTCCACATCCGGCGACAACACCTCCTTCACGATCCATCACCGACAAGCCCTAGCGTCGTCGAAGAACCCATCTCCATCACCCATCAAGTGCTCCGCGGTGGGTGATGGCGCAACTGGCGGCAGAGTCAGCGCCGGAGGCGCCTGGGGCGCAGCGTCGTCAGCTGCAGGGAGGTCTCGGCCAATCACTGACGGGGATCATAAGGATAGCGGTGACGTGGTACTTCTCCATGAAGTTCTTTCCCCCGAAGAAGTCATGGTTTAAGGCGACGCAGCAGATCTCTAAGTTTTAAATCTGAAGCTAGAATGGTCAGAAGACCACGAGCTGGTTTTGGTGAACACATTGTAAGTTACCATTCATTATCAAGAAATCAAGCTTCTCCACCACGTGGATCAAGATGAATTGATGGAAGGAAAGAGGCGACGGAACACTTCAGAGACTTTCAGTACAAGCGACGGCCAGGGAGAAGCCCGCCACCAGCAAAAGATTTCTCGCGAGGCCGTAGGTTTGATTTGATGGATTCTCCTGGGAGACCGAGGCTAGATGAGATCCTCGCCCTGATTTTGTTGATTTTGGTAGAGGATCTAGACAAGATGGAAAGGATTATGTTAATGATGGCAATATGAAGCGCTTGCGGGGTGATTATGAAAATGGTATCATGGGTATGAAACCACGACCCAAGTCTTCAGAGTTTCAACAAAGAGAAATCCCTAGGGGTTTTGACAGGGGCAATGAGAGAAAAGTTGGGGGACTCACCCCGAAGATCTTCTAAAGAAGAGAACGGCCGTCTTAGAAAATTATGGAGATGGAAATTACAATGCCAACTTCAAGTCACTTGGTGCCCGAGACAGTGATAACATTGATGCACAAAGGATGCATCTTTTCAGATTTTCAGTCAAGATGCTGCTCTAATGAAAGTTCTATTGTACAGAAGTGCTTCTTAGTTCTTTTCCTGGACCAGCTACTGGAGATCCGAGTGATCCTGAGTATCAACCGGGAGCTTCATTTGGAAGAACTCACCCTGTGGTAACATAGTTGCGCGAGTTAAAAGCAGATAAAAGGAAGAGCTTGCTTGGAAACCCGGAAGAGGCTGATGATAAAGTGCAAGAGATTAAGGAAGATGCACAGGATGATAGCAAGGATGAAGGTCATGTAGAATGGGTTTCTTATATGAAGCCAAATATTACAATTAATCTTGTTGATGACTTCACAAGGCCAAACTCTAGCCGAGCTCGAGCCGAGGCCAAACTTTTCGTGTTGCCGTGTCCTGCCTGGTCCGTGCATGCAACGTGCCGTACCGATCATCACCGTTCGTTGCTGTCGTGTCGCCGATCGTCGTCGTCAGGCAAGTTTCTGAACTTTCTATCATGCTACATATACCCAAATATACTTATGCATGTGTATATGATAAACCAATATAAAACCCCATAGTTACGATTACTAAAACCCGATAATCATCTTTTGATATATATATATATATATATATATATATATATATATATATATATATATATATATATATATATATATGTTCCGGTCAATTGAAACTCCCATTTCGTGATATATATAGATCGTGTACTGATAGTTAACTACATGTTGGGATCTAAAGGTTAATGTTTATATATTGAAATGATATCCCTGAGAACCGACGCTAAAACTAGAAATCCCCGTACATATCACGTTGGAAAATTAATAGTAAATTAAATACAAATCAAAATGCGATGTTCTATGGCTCGTATCGAAGCCAACAGATAAACCTATAGCACCTAATAGTTTATCTTTGCATTTTGATAAGTTATAATAATGAATACTGAGTCGATTCGTTTCCCTGAACTACAGCAGGGGCAACGTTCGTTTTGAATACCTGGCTTGGGAACATCTGTACACCCCTTCCTTAAACTGAAAATGCGCAGAACCCTATATGGTCGCATAGATAATTTAGTTATATAACACCTGAATCTAGTCCCGTGTCGTTTCGCCTTCGTTTGACATTTAATTCGTATTTTAGGATACCGTTGTGTCCTGCAGTTTTCTGCAGTGACAGTTTGTACACATTGATATTAAACTGAACATATCTTTCCGTATACAGCGGATATCATAGACCTGTCTGATAAGTTGGAAACCTAAATGTTAAACCTAAATATTATCCAACTATATAGTCGCCTAATTACGATCCCAACTGGGATTAAAACGTGTTACGAAACGGGCTTCCAATTCAGAAATTGGATTTCCAGCAGTGAACACTAAAAATGAAATGGCCATAACTAGCAAACCTGAAACCCGATTGATGCGAAACTAATTTTTATGTACAGATAGTCAAACTTACTGCTTACCCCTTTTATATTGTTTTGTTTAATTCTGCACGTACGATTTTTCGTAAATTTTGCAAGTTGCACAACACTGGCTGCTGATACTTTTATTCATATCGTAATTATTGCATTCTCATCATATCATGTAAAGGTCATATACAGTGGTAACCTATTGATCGTGTACATTACCCAGTGATAGATATTAGTGTTTTGATTATGGCAAGTACGTTAGTGTTAAAACATGAATAAATAAGTGAAGTGACACGTACTTGTACACAATCAGCGGACCCAGTTAATTTATTGCATTGTCGACGCCTATGGGGCATATGTAAGTGTAACTATAACTGGTATGGGACGGTTATGGAAGCACTTATATTAGTGACATAGAGAAGACGTCAAACACAGTCCATTTATCTTGGGTACCAGTCGAGACATGCTTGATGGAGATCCTGTCTCCAGTTCTCGCGTAAACTTGTCATGGGTCGACTAGTATTTGGGTTTATGGTCGGTTTATCATGTAGACCACAGGGTGTGGGGTAGTTTGAGTGTGAGTTCAACGGAATCTGGGGAGTCCCATTGCCGGCATATACCGTGATTTTGGGAGTTGTATGGATGGTGTTACTGATTATTATCGTGCGTGATTCGGGCCCGTGTTCCCTTACCCCTGGGGCCCTATCCTTGGGTTGGGGATACTCCTGCGTGGTTGACCCTCACACTTGGACTGACGATAGATTTAGCGACCTGGATAGTAAGACTTAGAGACTGATAGGGTTAGTGATATTAACATGCATTGCTTACTGATTCGATATGCCTACTTTACTGTTTGCCTGCACCGATTATTTCATGTGCGTCATCATTCTATATTTACTGCTTCATGTTCATCATCATTGCACGTGTTTACTTTTGCATTTATATATATTGCTATTGTGTTGCTCTGACGACCTGAGTATGCATGCTTAGAGTGAGAAGTGGACTTGGCTCGGATTCGGACCCGACGTACCTTGAGGATACCGCGGACATCCAGATCAGCCATGCCAGCGCTGTCTTTCTCTTGATCCCTATCTGGTATCTCTTATATTCCTTTTGATAGATTCGTGACTGCATTTCTCATTACCTGTGCATTGATTACTGATTACCATGTAAAGCTAGAAGCCGAAGTGTGACTACGGCAGGATATTTCCTCGACCGTAGGAGCATGGCTGGCCTTGTCAACCCCTCGTATTCCGCATTTTGGAAAGCGGGACGTGACACTATCTATGAGCCACACTCTCCGAAATTGAACATCTACGAGGGAAACAGCCACTTACGAGTCCTCTCGACTTGTAAAGGAGAAAATTCTCTTGTAAGATCCTTACGACTCTCAAGAGAAAGCTCACTTAGGAATCCTCACGACTCCCAAGGAGAAAATACACCTACGGGATCATCTCGACTCATAAGGAGAAAAGTCTTTATGAGACCCTCACGGCTCATAAAGTTGAAAAGTCTTAGGCGGCAGACCTGAACCTGTTTCCTAAGCTATCGCTACCCTACAAAGGGTTCAGGATAAACTGTTATCTACCATCTATGGGCCATACTTGCCAAAGTTACAGGCCACTGAAATGGAGAAGTTACTCATGAGCATATAAACTACTTCACGCCAGAGTAAGACATAAAGAAATAGAAGGGTGCAGCTCATGGAGCTGAGGGTTTGGAACTATATCCCTTAAGAGTTGAGATTTGAGTTAATGATAAATGATGACGCTTGTGTCCGCTCGCTATCTTCTTAGATCAAGATTCTGAAAGTTATATACCAACCCAAAACTGGTCATACGCTATGAATTACTCTACACTACTTCACCCACGTATATACTTACATGGGCAAAGTAGTGGGGGGCATTTGTTCCCGCCAAAATCTTCGGCCAAGAGCTATTTGTTCATGTTTATGTCGGCTTAAGTTTCGTTTACAGATATGTGTGAAACCAGGCTCATTCATATACGCACATGTACACATCAGAGGAAGAACAGGTGTTCAACGACAAAAACAAAGCATTTAATTGAACATTTTATTCTACAGGAAATAGATCACCAAATATGGGATCGAAAGTACAGGGATTCACAAAACTATAAATAAAATTATCTAACTCTCTCTCTCTGCCTTCTCCACCATGACAAAGCGGCGATCTTCAAGAGCAGTAGCTACCCATCGGTCAGCACCGCACCCATCAGCAAAGGCAGAAATGACGACCCGCTGAGCCCGTATCTGTTTTAGCAGCCGAGTAGAGCGGTCCCTCAGAGCTGTGGTGATCAAAAGTGCCTTGTGGAAGCACTCGATCTTGTCTTCTGCGGCGGCGAGCATTACCGGAGTCATCTCCGCCGGAGGAGGGGGAATATCATTGATCACGGACAAGAAGACCATCCAGAGCCAAATGGAGCCGATGGAGAGAGGAGATCGTATACGAGTCAAGAGCTCGTGCAGCACTGTGTTGCATTGGTCATCCGTAAGAGTAGGGTTCACCAAGTGCGCATCAAAACGGGGAACAATTTCCTCAATGAGCACCTTCCATGGCTGCCAGTGAACATGTGAGCGATTACAAGCCATATCTCTTCTCTGTCAAAATGATTCTCTAAAAAGTGAGAAAGAAGAGAAGCATTGATTCAGATTATGAAGGGAGATATTTAAGTCTAGGCACAGAAAATGCTGTGCATGATGGAACTATTTCCAAGATCTGGGAAAGAGAAATTTGACTCAGAAAAAGCGGAGAAAGAAGGTGAAAAGACACCTTCAGTAATGAGGCAGCGCCTCATAAGAGCGCTCACGCCAAGAGCGCCAGTGCTAAAAGTCAAAAACTCTGAGGCAGCGCTCACGTCCAAAGCACGAGAGCGCTGGCGCCAAGAGTGCCAGCGCTAAAGACTCCGAGGCAGCGCCTCACGTGCAAAGCACAAAAGCGCTCGCGCCAGGAGCACAAGCGCTAAGAGTCAAAGACTCTGAGGCAGCGCCTCACGTGCAAAGTACGAGAGCACTAGCGCCAGGAGCGCCAGCGCTAAGAGTCAAAGACTCTGAGACAGCGCCTCACGTGCAAAGTACGAGAGCGCTGGCGCCAGGAGCGCTAGCGCTAAGAGTGAAAGACTCTGAGGCAGCGCCTCACATGCAAAGCATGAGAGCGCCAAGTGCTAGAACTAAATGTTCTCCACCATTGGATCAAAGATCCAACTGAGATGAATAAATCATCAAATTACAGAATAAAATTCTGTTGAGGAAATACTCCTCAAATCTTTCCAAACAAGAAAGATTTCACTCTGTAAATCAGAGCACCGTTGGATCAAAGATCCAATGGTGAGTAAAAATCACTAAGATACAGAATAAGTTCTGTATGGGAAAATATTTTTCCAATCTTGTTAAAAATAAGAAGACTGTCTTCTGTAAAACAGAAACCCTTGGATCAAAGATCTAACGGTGAGAAACATTTCCCAAATCAATCAGAAATCTCTCAATGAGAGATTTTCCTAACTGATTCAACAAATCAGCCCCCCCTATATAAAGGACCCAAGACTTCAAGTCTTAGAGGGAAGAACCCCCCATAAAACTTCAAGTTCTCAGAAAAGAAAAAGAGAAGAGCAAGCTCTAAGAAGAACTTTTTTCAAGGTAAATAAAAAGAAGATAGATCATAGCATTTCTTGATTAAAAAAAATAAGAACTTAGTTCTTTTTCTAGATCACAGATCTATAAGACAAAGTCTTTCACAAAAAAAGAAGAGATCGTAGCATCTCTTCGTAAAAAGAAGAACTTAGTTTTTAGATCCATGAGACAAAGTCTTTTATAAACGAGAATTTAATTCTCAGAGCACAGAACTGACCAGAACTACCAAAGAAACGCTTCAGCGCTCCAAGTCTAGCGCTCAGCGCCAAGCGCACCACGTGCTCCTCACGTGTGCGCTATTTCAAAAGAAGCGCTTCAGCGCTCCAAGTCTAGCGCTCAGCGCCAAGCGCAGCACGTGCTCCTCACGTGTGCGCTATTTCAAAAGAAGCGCTTCAGCGCTCCAAGTCTGGCATTCAGCGCCAAGCGCACCACGTGCTCCCCACGTGTGTGCTATTTCATAAGAAGCGCCTTAGCGCTCTAGGTCTGGCGCTCAGCGCCAAGCACACCACATGCTCCCCACGCGTACGCTATTTCACAAGAAGCGCCTTAGCGCTCCAGGTGTAGCGCTCAGCGCAAAGCGCACCACGTGCTCCCCACGTCTGCGCTATTTCATAAGAAGCGCCTTAGCGCTCTAGGTCTGACGCTCAGCGCCAAGCGTACCACATGCTCCTCACGTGTGCGCTGAGGGGACACAAAGTGTTCTTTAAATAAACCCTAGCGCCATAAAAAGTGTTCAACACTCGGTAAAAGACAAAAGAAAAAGGGGTGTCAGAACCCAAATCAATGCTCAGCATTGTTAAATAAAAAAAGGGACTGAGCCCAAATAAATGTGCAACATTTTATTCAAAACTAAGCGGGCTGAGCCCAAGTTGGCTACAAATACCTAATTCAGATCAACTGAGCCCATGTCCTCATAATCTTTTTAATTGGTCTTGGTCTCAAACCTGACTATAGATCTCTCAACCAATATTGGTTCAAGGGTTCATCTCTTCATACCTCTGATACATGTCATTATAATTCTTCAACGTCTTCAGAGAGATGGAGGGTCCCAATAACCAAAAAAAATTTGGTGCATCCTTAAATTGTGAAACCAAAATACCAGACTATGATGTCCTTAAACCGGACTATAAGGTCCTTAAAACTCATGGACTATGATGTCCTTAAACTTTACGGACTATGAGGTCCATAAACTCATGGACTATGATGTCCTTAAAATTTACGGACTATGATGTCCTTAAACCCAATGGACCATGACGTCCCTAAACTCAATGGACCATGACGTCCCTAAACTCATGGACTATGACGTCCTTAAACTTTACGGACTATGAGGTCCTTAAACTCATGGACTATGATGTCCTTAAACGGTGGACTGCAATGTCCTTAAACTAAAACAATAGAGTCTAAATACTCTTTCGTTGGATCTAAATGATCCTAAAATCCTGTTGGGTAGATCTTAGTCTAAAATTAGACTAACGTATCCTCAACAAACGTTTAAGTTGATCTTAATCTCAATGAGATTAACGATCCTTAAACCCAAATCAAACCCAAATATAAGAAAATACGGATTTGGACTAATCTATCCCCTATGGGCGACAACATAAATTAGTCTCCGTATACGATCCACGGGCAACCTAAAACAAAACAAATACGCACGACATAAAGTGAACATCTGGAGAAGGAGAAAGTGGTTATCTCTATGCGGTAACGTAATTAACTGCAGGGCCTTACGCCTGCAGGGAAGAGCGTCCCCATAATCAAAAACCCTACGCAAACGAGGGGGAATCTGACGAAGTCTGCTACAACAGCCGCATCTGTCCAAACCTCCGATACACGGTACCATAAATTAACTTGGCATCTTCGAAGAGGTGGACAGATAAAACCAAATAGCATCTGCCCCCAAAATTCAGGCCAGACGTCCTAACGTTCTGATCGCTTCTTTCGGCGGAGAACATACATCAAACACCGACCATGAACCCAAATACTAGTCACTCCATGACAAGTCTACGCGAGAACTGGAGACAGGATCTCCAACAAGCATGTCTCGACTGTTTTCCAAGATAAATAGACAGTACTCAATTTCTTACCTATGACACTAATATAAGTGTTTACATAACCGTCACATTCCAATTATAGTTACACTTATATATGTCCTATAGGTGTCGACAATGCAATAATTTAACTAGTTCCGCTGATTGTGTACAAGTACGTGTCACTTCCCTTATTCATTCACGCTTTAACACTAACGCACTTGCTACAATCCAATCACTAATATTTATCACTGGGTAATGTAACACAGTCACTAGGTTATCAATGTTTATGACCACTATTCAAATGAGGATGCAACCTCTACATGATATGATGAGAATGCAATTAATTATAATACAAATAAAATATAGCAGCCAGTATCATACAACTTTCAAAATTTACTATAAATCACACGTGTAGAATTAAGCAAAAGAATATAAAAGGGGTAAGCATTATGTTTAATTATCTGTCCATCAAAATTAGTTTCGTTTCAATCGGGTTTCAGGTTTGCTAGTTATGGTTATTTCATTTTAAGTGTTTAGTGCTGGAAATCCAATTTCTGAATTGGAAGTCCGTTTCGTAACACGTTTTACTCCCAGTTGGGAGCTTAATTAGGCGACGCTACAGTTAGATAATATTTAGAATTATCTGTTATTTCCCCAATGCATTAGACAGATCAATAATATCCACTATAAACAGGGAGATATGTACTGTTTTAGGGTGAGGTATGCATTCTGTCTCTGCACGAAACTACAGAACACATTGACGATTTAAAAGAAGTTATAAATATCAAACGATACTGGAATGCAACGAGACTAGTACCATTAGAAGTCTAATTAAATTATATAAACTTATATGTATGGCTCTGCACACTTGCACGCTTAAACAGTGAGAAACATGCGTTCTAAAACAGGTAAGGGTAAAGATTCTTTCTCTGGACAGCAGTTCAGAGCCACGATTCTGCTCAGTATTTGTCATTATAGATTATTAAAATACAAGGACGAACTCTAGGGTGCTGTAGGTTAATCTATTGGCTTCGATAAGAGCCATTGAAAATTAAGTTGCGAGTTGTATTCAATTTAATATGGATTTTAGAACATGGCCTGTGCGGTGAATTCCAGATTCAACGTCGCCTTTTGGGGGGCGTCGTTTCTTATGTGAAACAACATTATTTTGCCTTTAAATTTTTACACGATAATTATAAATAGTAAAGAGATTTATATATCATAAGTTCTGCTATTTTCATTTAGGTTTTAGTTTAGGATTCGCATCGAACACTCTTGCATTATATACATATCACGATTGAAACATCGGTTTTACCTAATTAATTAAAGTGTGATTTAATCACTACAAGTTCTACACGATACTAGAAAGGTAATATTAAACCTGAATGTGTTCCACTCAATATGATTAAATGACGATGGTCACACATTAGAATGTAAAGATAATTATAATGTAAATATAATATCGATATAACTACAATTTGACAACGAATAATTTATAGCATGTAAAGCAAGTGAGGGGTTCACTTGCCTCGGTTGCTGACATAGAAGCGACACCACTTGCGGACTTCGTTTCGACACATGAGATGATGCGATGTTGGACACGTGCGCGATGCGCGGTGACTCAGTACTGGATGCAGTGGCGACGAGGGCATGATGCGGTAGTGGACGTGGTGATGACGCGGGTGTGACTGGGTACTGGGCACGATCTTGACTCGATGCGTGGTGCGGGAGCGGCACAGCGTGTGCACTGGATCAGGCATGGTATGGCACGGGGGCTGGCCTGATGTGGCACGGGGAGTGGGTACGGGACATGACACGTCTGGGTACGCGGTGGCACAGAGGCGGGCACGGTATGGCACGTGGCGACTTCACGTGGTTGGCGATGCTCTGGTGGGGGTCGACGGTAGAGGTGGCAGTGGGAGGAGCTCGGGTTGGAGGAGGCGATGGTTGCTGAGGAGTTCGTTGGGTTTAGTGGGGCTCGGTTGAGAGCGGGAGTGAGCATGGCTCGGGCTGGTGGTGTTGCTGGAGACGTCTGCGGAGGGTGCAGTGACGGAGCAGAGGTGTCGAGGTGGCAGTAATGAGGAGGTGGTGGCGATCTCGATGGCGGTGACAGGGGGTTGAGGGAAGCGAGGATGATGATGCTCGGGGGTCGGGATTCTTAGGTCAAGCTCAGGATGTAGGATGGTGCTCGGGCTTGGAGATGGAGGTGGCGACGGGCTCAACGGAGGTGGCTCAACAGCCGGCCGACGATAACGAGGGCGTGCAGGCAAGGTGGGGAGACGGGGACGGTGACGATAACGGGTAAGGCCGTGGGTTGTGGTGTGCAAGGGAAGCTCGGGTGATGGGTCACTCAGGTGTTGGAGAAGAAGAGAGGAGAGAGGAGGAGAAGGTGGGGTCGGAGTTCCGGTGGTGCTGTGGGGGAGCTCGAGAAGGGGCTTGGTGTCGCGGTGTGGGTCCCCGCGGTTGGAGGAGACGAGGAGGTTGTAGGGGAGCTCGGTTGGTTGGGGCTAGGAGAGGAGGTGATGTGTCGTGGGAGGTGAAGAGCTCGAGAGGGGCTTCGCGAGTGGAGAGATAGAGGAGTGAGGAGAGAGGGCCGGTCGTTGCGGAGTGGGCACGAGGACGGGGACTTGGCGAAGGTGTCGGTGGGTAGAGGTGAGCGGTGGTGTAGATGAGGAGGGGAGAAGATGGTGAGGGGATCACGGGGTCAGTTGGGCGTAGGCTCCGTCGTAGGAGCGAGCCGAGCAGGGGAGGAACAAGACGTGGGTGAGGGAGAAGGAGGGTCGTGGTTGAGCGGGTCGTGGGGGCTCGTTGGGGCGAAGACGAGGTCGCGGGGGCACGGATCGTGGGGAAACTTGGCGGGAAAGAATGAGAGGGAGAAGAAGAAGAAGGGGGAGAGGGAGTCGGGTCGGGTTAGGGGGTGTTGGGTCGGGCGTGGGTAGGGTTAGCGAACGGGCTGGGCTTTGGGGTAGATAAGGAGAAATAATAAAAAGGTTTCTTCCTCCCGCGCCCGCCGCCGCCCGGCCCGCATTAGAGGGGAAGATTTGCAAAGCGGAAAAAGACAGAGGGACATCTTATTCATGATAAGTTTAGCCCACCTCAAACGAGAAGCTGAAAGTCATCCAACGGAGAGGGGGAAACAAGGAAGGAATCAAGAAGAAAGATGCACTGACAGCCTAAAGTGAGAAGGCGAGCGGAACGGATACTGAAAGCTATTGTGGGGCCTTTGCAATGACAAATGGCTTTCTAAGTTCCCAGAGTCTCTACCATCAAGCATTTGGTGCCTATTGGCTCAGACCACTGCCCCCTCTTCCTCTCGCTAGATCATTCTTTGTCTAACAAGAGCAAACCATTCAGGTTCGATTTGGCTCGAGCATGAACAATCTAGGTAAGTTCTTAGGAATGCTTGGCCTTTCAACGGCCCCGGCTTTTAGAGTTCATTCCATCTTTAAGGCAACGAAAGCAGTACAAAAGAGGTGGTCGGGAACCTCGGGCCGGGCGGCGGCGAGCATGGGAGGAAGAAACCTAACCGCCGAGAAGACGCTCTTCTCTTAGGTCCTTTTTTCTGTGCAACACAGGAAAGCGCCCTCTTTTTGTCATCCCTGTCCCAGAGGATGGCTCAAATCCATGTACCTTCGTTCGGGTATTTTACCCTCACTCGTCTGCTCTCCTTGCTTACTTGCGCTTTTGCTTCCAACTCGAACTACTGACTTTCTTTATCCTTAACCTCACCCGACCCGAGCTCTCAAGCGGATTAGCCCTTCCTCCTTTGCTTTGGCGTGATCACCTGCCTCGCTGAACTGCTTTTCTCTATAGTCACTGCCCTTGCTGCCTTAGCTGTCAAGCTTCGACTTAGAGGGCTCGAAAGCCACAAAGGCTTGGCATCCAGAGTTGCGGAAGAGCGGGCGAATGCCCGTGGGTAAATTTTTTCTGCAAGAGTCAATTCATCTCGAGGGAAATTCATTTCGTTACATGGAACAAAACATCAAACTCGGTTCAAGGAACAACACCCTTGCATGTCGGGAATCGAGGGGGGACATACTGGACGTAACAACTCCCGTCGGTTGGGGGCTGTGCCGCCCTGCCTTTCGATGGGTTTAAGTTATTAGGTTTTAGAAGAAATATAGAAAATCATGTAGAAAATTTTTGGGGGGGGCAATTTTGGGAAATTATTTATAACAAATACAGTTACGGTATAATCAGAACTGGGTATTAAAGCTAAAGAGGTCACTCCCGGTGAAGGGATCTCGGCTCTTTCCTCGTCGATTGAGGTGCTGGAAATCCATCAAGGAATACCACTATGCAAAGAAAGAACTACCGAAGCTATAATGATAAACTAAGTGGGTTGTAGCATTTACTAGTTTTGCTAAAGAGGTCAATCCCGGTGAAGGGATCTCAGCTCTTTCCTCATCGAATGAGGTGCTGTATATTCATCGAGGAATACCACTATGCAAAACAAGAACTAGAGCTACCATTATAAAAACTTTTGATTTTACAACATTTTTAGGTTTCTTTTCTTTTCATTAATCTCATTAATGAAGTCCCGTCATTTAATATTTCCTAAACATCACAGAAAAAGAAACGAAAATAGAACGTACGCTTATGCCATCCGCATTCGCCACGGGACCCCGTCATGCACCATTCGGTTACTTAACTAACGGCAGAGCGGAGGCTGGACTAATGCGGGTGCAAAACATAAGCAACGTTTATTATATATATCATATATATATATATATATAGCATTCGTCTCACGCAGTTATATGATCACATCACAGAACCAAGTAGCAAAAGTCAACATATGAAATATTGGATATACTAGGAGGTCCGTATTTTAAATTTAGCCAGTAATACAAAAAACGGATTCCACAGTCATGATGAATAGCCAAACCCACATCCCATAGAACCCTACGATAGCGGCAAACAACCCTACCAATTCTAGAGTTAGGAGACCCGGTCTCAACTCCTTGAGATGGTCTCCCACTGGACTCTAGAACCCGGCTACTTGTGCTCCCCGTCTTGGGTCTATTCTAATGCGGAAAAGTAAATAATATACATGAATGGTGAAATCATCCTCAACCCGGAAGTGTCCCAATAAAAGAATATTACATACAGATTTTACATGAATGAAAATGAAAAACTCTCATCTCACGCAAAACCCCCGGCTATTCAATCACGACGATCCAATAAAACATATCACAGCAACACATAATATCACATGTCATCAACGTAAGTAAATACGCGTATCCTAAATTTTGTTGACATATAGCAACGAGATTTGGGATACCCCACATATTACACTTACGGTCACAGAAAAGAAATGAAAAACTACAATAATTAGAATTCGTATTTCCTTAGACATCATAAACCCGGAATATCTCATATTCCGATTTTCATGCCTAACTTGTAAACCTTGCATTTTAGTCTCAAATTGAAAACACTTTTCAATAAGTTGTCGGATAATTCAACAAGATTCCCGATTAAGTGATCGCGTACTATACGCAATTGCGACGGAGTTTTAATCCGAATCAAAACTCCGTGGCAATCGATCAAACGAGACTAAACGGCTAGATTTACAATATACAAACTAGTTTTCACAAAACTAATTATTCCGGATTCTAAAAATTGTATTACATAACATCAAAGTCTATACAACGTTAAACATTTCGATCGATTTATCGAATACCTAGAAAATCCAGAGACCTCAACAACTTGAGAATCATTAAAAACATCCAGAAAGTGCCAAATGCCTAAATGGAGCAGCACAAGAAAAATGATACCTCAACCCCACTAACATGCCACGGGACCGCGGCCAAACATGGTGTTTGGCCGCGCTTCCGCGGCCGTTTGTTGGTGTTGAGTTCTCAAATTTTTTGTGACTCCATTAGAAAGCCTGCACGATTTTCTGCATATTTTTAATCACCAAAATTCCAACTTTTGAAAAATCGACAGAAACTTGATAAATTGCGGCTGCGAAAAATCGATCGAACACTTTAACACCGTAAAGACCTACCCAAATGTTCTAGCCTGGCTCTGATACCAGGAAAGTGTATGCGAGCACCGCGACGGGGTTTAAACGGGCATCACACATGCAGTTTTAAAAATTTCGGGTGCTAACGAACACTAACCAAGATCTTAACTAGAATAATAGGGTTTAACAATGATGATATGATTAACTATAGAAAAAGAAAGGGGCAACAACCTTTTTAGACCGTGTCCTTCTCTTCATAAAGCTTTGGGTAGTAGTCCACGCGATTCCACTAGGCTCCACTTGAAGAATGAACAAGGTTCCTTCGATGATCTTCGTGCCGAAGATGATCCACCTGAAGTCCGCCAATCTAAGCTACCTCTTCACTAAACTCTTTAGTGAAGGAAACACACTACACCAGAGTGCTAATGAAGTGCAGGATGGTGAAGTAAGGGTTTTATTTGCTCACTAAGATTTCAAGCTTCATGGTTCACATCACATGTGAGAGGTTGAAGCTTGAAGGCATGAAGAGGAAGAAGAAGATGAAGAAGAGCTAGAGAGCAACTCAAGAAGGAGCTCTAGAAAAACACAGTCCAAAATCAATGAGAGTGTATGTCAATTCTCTTGACCCCTCACTCATTCAAGTATGGAGTAAATATCAATATTAAATTGCAACCATACTTGAATAGCGAGTCAAGAGAAATAAATAAATGATAAAGGGCATGCCTCACCATTCCTCCTCATTTTCCACCTCTTTTTCTATTTTCCAAAAATAGAAATTCATGACATGCTTCATCATATATATATATATATATATTAATACATATATATAACAAAATAATTAGTGAGCTAATAATATTAGTTAAGATATAATTATATCAAATATTATATATATCATATTATTAAATCAACACTTGATTTAATAATCCGGTTATATCACATATAACCTACTAATATCATTTATCTGTATATCACATTATCAAATCAACACTTGATTCGATAATCCGGTTATATCACATAAAACCTTACCGACTTCAGATAACCGCCAGATTAGAATATGGTATCACATACACGTATTTAATCAGGCCCCGCACATATTACATATGATCCCTGCTTCGTTTCGCTTGAACCAGAAAACTTCTGTGTGGGACTCTAAAGACTCGTCAATACGCCAGCAGTAGGCGATGATCACATCAGTCACCAACAAGCCGTCAACGGTACTAGCTGGACGTAACGGCTATCCAGGTATTGAGCGATTAGAAGATCAACAAGCAAGCTTGTCCAAACTCCTATGAAGCCTATAAGTAACACTTACCATACAGTCCAGTCTCTTCGTCTGATATGTCGCATATCGAGTCTAGGGGTGGTATCGTCAAACCCCAATAACTTGATAAGTCATGCCGATGTATGGCTCATACCGGTATGAGAAACTACTGATAATACTTATCAGTAAATCTCATCAATAGCCCTGGCCAGGGACTTACTGTTATAGCCAATCGAACATAGCGCAACATCAACCCCCAATACCAAGATAGACGAAACCCCTCCCATCGCTCATTGCCTCCATGTGACTTGGGACTGTACCCAAAATCCACTTGTTTGCACGACTCCTTTGAACCGTGGTGGGAGGAAATCAAAGCACAGTGGGAGCCACACAAGACTCTATGACGATCTCATTTCTACAAACTAACATGTACCAGTGTCACAAGAGAACTGCTATCTGACGATATGTATAATACGAACTAGGAGTTCTCGGCGAGTCCTGTTCGATGTACCCATTCTCTAATGAGCACATGTGTACAATCATTGATGTCAAACACCAATGGATATAGGATCAACCATCGCCCCATACAGGGTCAAGAAACGTACACACTAGTCTACTCTGGAATATCGATACCCTGTCTCGATATTCCCTCGACTAGGAACAATTGAAGGATGTGCTTGTGGACTACCCAGGTCCCAGTAGTATGATCCACATCATAATCTTGATAGTCAAGCCAATATCTTAAGGGCTTTATCAACATATATATGAGAGACGGTATAATAATACCAGTGAACATGTTAAGTTAAAAGGAAACTAGATAGCATACTATCATGTCGAGCAAGAAAGTCCTCCATATATATGTCCAAGCATCCACTATATCATACAATAATGGCCTCTAAAGCATACATATCACTAACAGA
The DNA here is from genome assembly GCA_030015575.1 of Agapanthus africanus. Taxonomy (NCBI): domain Eukaryota; kingdom Viridiplantae; phylum Streptophyta; class Magnoliopsida; order Asparagales; family Amaryllidaceae; genus Agapanthus; species Agapanthus africanus. Next base: position 476,423,249 of record CM057338.1, on the reverse strand, counting down.
GTTGGAAGAATTAAAGAAGCAGATAGAAGATCTTCTGGACAAGGGATTTATCCATCCAAGTGCTTCCCCATGGGGTGTTCCTGTGTTGCTGGTTAAGAAGAAAGATGGTTCTTTGCGCATGTGCATCGACTACCGGGAGTTGAATCGGGTGACCGTGAAAAAAAAGTATCCCATTCCCCGCATCGATGACTTGTTTGACCAGCTGGGTGGTGCTCGGGTATTTTCTAAACTAGACCTTCAGTCAGGGTATCACCAAATCAGGGTTAAGGTAGAGGATGTATGCAAGACGGCTTTCCGAACCCGATATGGCCACTATGAGTTTCTTGTGATGTCGTTCGGTGTTACCAATGCACTAGCCATATTTATGGACTTGATGAACAAGTATTTGGATTAGTTTGTTGTCGTATTCATCGACGACATTCTAGTCTATTCCAAAAGTAGAGAGGAGCACGCCGAGCACCTACGAATTGTATTGCAGGTTCTACGGGAGAAGAAGCTCTATGCTAAGCTAAGCAAGTGCAAGTTTTGGCTCGACAAGGTGCAATTTCTGGGGCATATTGTTTCAAGTGACGGCATTTCAATGGATCCGACGAAGATCGAATCTATTAAAGACAGGACAATACCAAAATCGGTTGCTGAGATAAGAAGCTTTTTGGGATTGGCTGGATATTATCGGCGGTTTGTCCAAGATTTCGCCAGAGTAACGGAACCCTTGACGAAGCTCACGCGGAAGGAGGTGTCGTATGTTTGGTTGGAGTAGTGCACCCAAGCGTTCGAGCTGTTGAAACCGAAGTTGACCATGGCCCCAATCCCGACTGTGCCAGACAGCTCGGGTGGTTTGGTTATTCATAGTGATGCGTCGGGAAAAGGTTTAGGCTGTGTTTTAATGTAGTACAGTCGAGTGGCAGCTTATGCCTCTCGTCAGTTGAAAACTCACGAGAAGAACTACCCCACGCATGACTTGGAATTAGCGGCCGCTGTGTTCATTTTAAAGATATGAAGGCATTACTTGCTATGCGAAAGAGTGGAGGTGTACACGGATTACAAAAATTTGAAGTACGTGTTCACTCAGAAGGAGCATAATATGAGACAACGCAGATGGTTGGAATTGATGGCAGACTACGATATTGATCTGCAGTATCATTCGGGAAAGGTGAACGTCGTTCCTGACGCTCTCAGTCACAAGTCGTCAGCTGCATTGCTGACTTGTCAGAAGGGGATTCTCGATGACCTTCAGAGACTCGAGATGGAGGTAGTCACACCGGGTGTGCCTGGACAGCTCTGGCAGTTGCAGGTTTAATCATTGCTTATAGATCGCATTAAAGCTGCACAAACTGGAGACTCTCAGTTGCAGAATTTTAAAAGTTAGTTGAGACTGGTTTGAGGACGGATTTGCAGGTTCACAAAGATGGTTCCCTGAGATTTGGCAATCGGCTGTGTGTTCCAACAGGGGGTATTCGAGATGAAGTTCTAGCTGAGGCACACAGTTCTGCTTACTCAGTCACCCAGGAGGCACCAAGATGTACAAAGACCTGAGGCAGCACTTCTGGTGGAACGGAATGAAGAGGGAGATTGCCCGCTTTGTCTCCAAGTGTCTGGTATGCCAATAGGTGAAATCCGAGCATCAGAGAATCGCTGGGTTGTTGCAACCGCTTCCAGTGCCAGAGTGGAAATGGGAGCACATCACCATGGATTCTTTGACGGCACTACCTCGAAGTCGAAGGGGAAACAATGTCGTCTGGGTTATTGTTGATCGTCTCACGAAAGCAGCACATTTCATACCTTTTCGAGTCGGACAATCGACGGAGTCACTTGCAGAGATATATATGCAGAAGATTGTGAGATTGTTGGGGTGCTCGTTAGTATCGTGTTTGATCGAGACACCGGGTTCATTTCTCATTTCTGAAAGAGCCTGCAGGAAAGTTTGGGCACGCGTCTCAAGTTCTACACGGCCTATCATTCGCAGACAGACAGGCAATCTGAGCGTACTATCCAAATGCTGGAGGTTATGCTGAGGGCATGCATACTTGACTTTCAGGGCTCTTGGGAAGATCATGTCATGACCCAAAATATTAGCTCGTGACCGGCACTAAAATTACGCAACGTCTACAGGCGTAACGTAACCTAAGTAAGCCGCAACCCAGAAATCTAAACCTTACAACAGAAGTAAGTAAAGAAAACATTAATACAACATTGAGAAACTTAAGTAAAAATCCTTAAACTTATCTTAACTCTTTTCCTTGGTTTTCATAAAAATTTCGGCAGCACCTCCTTTGTAAAAACTAGCCTCGAAAACGGGTATAACAAGGAATATAAAGAAAGCATCCCAAACGGGAGCAAAACACGCCCAACGGCGGAAACAACACCAAAAGTATAAATAACAAGTATACGACGCCCGACGGCGAAGATCCACATAAGGAAATAAAGTAAAAAATGACATCAACCCCAAAAGCGAACATAAAAACCCATCGCTCAAGTCTCGCAACTACAAGTCTTCTAAGTCTGCAACATATACAATTACTAGTTTCTGATTTGATGGAGTGACTAGATACAATATGAATAACAAGTACGAGAGGGGCACGATCCAACATGTACCGCCTACCAAAACAAATCACCCGAAAGCAAGATGTGTGCCAGCGATGCCGCTACTGATCCAAGCGGACAACCTGCAAGAACTGTGGCACAAAGGGGATGAGTTGCCAACTCGTGAGTAGAAAACATCAACAGGTAGAAATCGAAATAAACAACGATTCCTAGGTCAACTATATTATAAAGGTAATACTATGATATCTAGGGTGACTGTATCTGCATATGTGCCAACACAATATAAATGCCTAACAGCAAGTGTAAATCACCCAACAATGAATCAATGCATGTATGCAGGTGGATCTCGTCCAACAATAAAATCAATGCATGTATGCAATGGATCTCTTCCAACAATAAAATCAATGCATGTATGCAGTGGATCTCGTCCACGTGTCAACCACTGACACAACAACTCCTGCATGTAAATATCATAAAAGCGTATGCAGGTAAATATGAGGATATCAAAGAGTGTGTGTCCATCAATGCCACATCACAATCATGGAAACCTGGGTGTCTGTCACCGACACCCGAAACATCATGAATACCCGTGTCTAGCATCGACACGTAAATCCTCATAACTCAGGCGCTGTCACCACGACTGGCCCTGACGTCGTGTCCGTACATCACTCCAGTCGGTATCCCCACGATAACCGCCGAGTCCAAATACTATCACCGGTAGGTACTTGCCCGCCTTCCAGGCTCATCGTCTGTACCACGAACATCTTGCCGAGGGGAACCATACCGGGCTCCACCATGTACCCGCACATGGCCCACTACACTCATCGCATCGGGTATATATCACAAATCTTATAACCGAGAAATCTCATGGTGGACGTATCAAAATATCATATCAAGAGAAACCGGGTTTTAAAACAATACATAGTTTCTTGAAAATACCCCCACGGTTCTCAAATCCATAAATCACATGAAATCTATATCTCAATGCGTAAAATCCATATAAAACTGATATATGTAACATAAAACATCAATATGAGCACATAAAGGGAAAACCGCTCATTTAAATGAATCCAGCTTTAAAAATATATCTTGCGGTTCCTAAATCCTCCGAAAACAAGTGCAGCATCATATGAAGTGTATATGTAACTGTAGGTATAAGTATCTACATGTAATCAAGTATGTATGATGCATTTCATAAGTGCAATGGCGCAATAGTCAACGTCTCAATATCACATGTCAATGCAATACCACCTAGGGGTATATGCAACTGTAGCAAGATATGTGGATGTACATGTCAGTATATATGCATGATGTACATGTAGCTGTAGCAAAGTATGTGGGTGTACATATCAATATATCATGCAACCTAGCATAGTGATATGAACATGGCAGTATATCATAGCATGATATAGCAATTCTACTGTGTAAGTGACATAGAAATTATCGATGAAGAAGTGTGTGCGCTGGCAATCTGTGTAAGTGTAACATACGCATCATCGATAATGGTGTAGTGTACTAGAACAGGTATAAGAAATGCAATGAGAATAGCATGCATGCAGCATAATGCATATAATGAATCAAATGCTATGGGGTATACATATCAATAAGACCGAGTCGGTGAATCTATCAATCGGCATCCAGACTCACAACATCACGTACGGTACAATCCATCATACGGCATCCTCTAATCAAGGGTATAGATAAATCAACAGATAAAAGTCATCGCGTACGGTAATCTAAAATGCAGCGGAATTAACAAATAGGGATTCTATCGACCTATACCACATCGGGGTACGGATCAAAGTCTCGTATGGCATATCACTCATTATGAAATCATTATCCATAAAAATATATACATATCTCTCAGGTCACATCCATGTCAATCTCGTATCAGGGGACCTACAATGTATCAACAATTACGTATCGACTCGAATCCATATAATAACATATCACACTAAGTCATCATAATCACATCGTATACTCGTCCATCACATTAATATCTTGCATCACATTAACTGAACATCGCACTTGTTCTCTTTTAATTCATACCTATCACAATACACTTATCATTTCATATTCTCCTAAACTAATATGTTCACTAGTGTCCACTTCTATCACATTATCTTGAAATTCCTACAATCATGTCCATCGCATATCATTTATCAGGATATAATAATCAATGATCTTTCAATCCAATATTTGTGGGGGTGATATACGCCATCCACCCGACTTCCCCGGTAGATATAAATCTACTCACCTGCTAAACTCCTCGCTTAGCCATAGTCAATGCGCTTCGTCGTCTCGGAATCCACGCGAAGGTACCTACAATCAATACGAATTCGCAACGCTATGAACATCAAATTCCGAAATCCAAAACGGCACGTGGTGCGCTCATAGGTTAGAACTTATAGCCTACACATGCAAAACAATCAACTACACTTGTCGTTGACGTACAAATATCCAACGACCAAGTACAACATCCAAAACTCAAAACCAAGAATCCAAATACCGTAAACATAGCCGAAACCCTAAATAGGGTCACTATACATAAAAACTGCTACATTAAAAATCCAATAATACCAATACGCATTTACAAACACAATAAATATCGTAGGTATTAATATTTACGTCATCTCCATTTTCATTTAAAACCCACGTCAAATTTTACTGAAAAGCTAGTAAGTAGTTATATCATTTTATCTCAATTTAGCACAAGTCTAGAAATTTAACAATTCTAGCGATCGCAAATATCACCAATAAACATAACTAAGTTATCCAAACCATATCCATAATTTTAATCTTTCCTAAAAATGAGTTAGAAAAACCTAGTTTGCAATTAAGCTTAAAAAGGCGATTAGGAAAAATAACAATTATCACTTTCACAATATACTTAAGTTTTCCAAGTCTACACATCTTGCTTAACAACATAAACACATCAAAACCCTAACTTGATTTCATAATAATTAACATGAATTAATTACACATGAACTTTAAAGCTATAATTAGCACTTAATTAAGCTAGCTTAAGAATTAAGCAATAATTTAAAAGATTAGGATTATGATTTATACCTCACAAACAAGATCTCAATTTTAGCAACATCACCAAAATTAACCCTCCAAAATGAAGCTCTTCTTGAAGATCAAAGCAAGATTAGGCTTAAGGATTAATGGGTATGAATTTAAATTTGGAGTTTAAAGGATTATTTGTGGATTTTTGATCATTTTTTTGAGCTTGGAATGATGAAGATGAGGCAAGAGAAGAAGGAGGGCAGCAAGGGGAGAAAGGGCTCGGCCATGATGAATAAATGGAGGGGGTTTTGTGAAATGAAGGAAAATTCTAGCTAAAAATAGCATTAAATGCTAATAAATGCACTTAAGTTCTGTTTTGCCACCTTTTCATTTCTTTATTTTCTTTTTAAAATTTAAACCATTAGTCATCACAAAAAATTTAGATATTAAAAAAGAAGGTTCTAAACTAATTCTAGTGATTAAATTAGTAATGATTCTCGTTAGAAGTAATTACCATAATTTACGTGTATAATTTACCACTTAAAATAATATTTTATTAGGGAAATATCCTATTTGAACCAAAACTTCCCATATACCCCCAAAGCTCGCGCACTAGCTTTATTTTAGCTAAACTAGGTGCCGGTAAGTTTATACTGAAGTTTGATCAAAAACCGGTTAAAACGGAAAATACCGACTATTTTACCTTAAAACAGAAAAAATTTCGCATAACGATTTCTAAAACGTTGCAATCTTCCCCGCTTAAAGAAATTCGGTCTCTGAATTTAAATTTAAATTTAAACCCCCAAATGCTAAAACATTACAATAAGAAGCTAAATCAACGGGGCTCCGAAATAACGGAAGAAACAGAAAACCACATCGCATCCTGCGCGCCGGAAAAATGAGTACTAAACTCAAAACCGATCTCCGTCAAGCGTCACGTAAATCAACGGATTTGCACGCATATCATCAGAGTCACAAAGGAGATTCAAATCTCAAATCCACTACCGAAATCTCATATGCACTAATCAAATACTATAATGCACATATATAGTACGCATCCTGTTTGAGAAATCTCCAAAAACCGAATAAATCATATGCATAATACTTTCTGAATTTCCGCGAAATGCATAACTCATGGCACAAGTGACGGACGCTCATTTGTAAAGTAATAATATACCAGCATATATGTTTTGCCAAAATATGCGTCTCGCCTTTCTGAAATATCCCAAAAGGCTTAATTTGTAAACTTTCGTGTCACACGCAGACACGTAAGAAATAGAAAGACTATAGCTCCTTTTTGAAAACCTCTTGGTAAACTTTTTATGCATGCAAAGTACACAGGTACCGTCCTCGGATCAGTCCTGTTAGGGTACTACAAAGTATAGGGTCTCATCATGAAAACAAAGTGCTCAAAAGCAAAATCAGCCTCAAAAGGCGTATCCAACAATTACGTGTGTCTGATGTGCACGGAAATCAAATCCAAATACAAGTGCCAATATGCACGAAAGAAAAACTAAGTGCAACTGGTGTGCACAAAAGTATCTGTCCAGTGCAACAGGTGTGCACGATAACAACATCTAGTGCATCTATAGTGCATGAAAATCTCAACCAGTGCAACTGTCATGCACGAACGAAAATCCCAATCGAGTGCATCCGGTGTGCACAAATCACATCTCATATCATGCGCTCAACATGCGCAAAAATCCAACTCAAGTGCATCCGTCATGCACAAATACAATCTGAATCAAGTGCATCCCATATGCACGAATAAAAATCTAAATCAAGCGCCTAATATGCGCAAAATCCGACCCAAGTGTGTCAGGTCCGTAAAAAGCATCAAGTGCAGTAGCATGCACGAAAACGAATATCAAGTATGCACGCACACGAAAACACAAATCCGGTAAAATAAATGCTCAAAGGCATAAATCGAGTGCAACGAATGCACGAAATACCAATCCTGTGCATCCAGTGCACGAAATATCAAATCCTGTGCATCCCGTGCATGAAATATCATCAATAACTCAAATGCGTATGAAAACCACACGAGTGTACCAAGGTGTATAAAAATCATAAAAGTGTGCAACTACGTGCACAAAACACGTATCAATGCACTGCAAGCACATATGAGCTATACCGAGTGCTAAAATCAAATCGAGTGCGTACCACACGCACATATCAAATCAACTGTATGAAATCCAAGAAATCATAAACATGTGCAGTTAAGGCACGAAATCATAAACATGTGCAGTTAAGGCACAAAATCAACATCAAGTGCAAATAGATATGCACAAATCACGAACCAATACAACAGTGTGTAAAACGTATATCCAGTGCAACAACTATGCACAAAATGTAAATACCCAGTAGGTGCAGCCATGGTGCACAAAATATCATGAAACACAAAATCCAAGAGATATAAGCATGATACTTGGATCACAACGCAAATCACAAAAAATGACATTGAGGTATACCTCCTACAATGTCGAAGAAAAAGTCGGTGCGCCCAAACTGGCAGAGCAAGAACATCTGCTCGCCTCCTGCCCACGGTCTGGCGTCCTCTGTGTCTGGGTCCTCAGAATACACGTAACACATCTGATCCTCGGTGCAAATCTTATTGCAGCAGTGTCATGGAAGGAACCGACTCAAGGTCTCTTCCGATCTCGCCTACGCCGAACTATACGGAGGCTGGTACTCTTACATAATCTTTCTCATTCTCTGGACATCTGTGTTCTCAGCATAACTTTCCCTCGGAAACTGGTTGTATCTCAACGCCTTTGTACACATATCCGATCTCTAATCTCAACGGGGAGTAATAACAGCTCGTTAACGTCTCGCACGAACCTCTTGCTCCACTCGTCTTCATTATCGTCCACTTGACGTCGCATCATGCTATCTGTGTACCGTAAATGTTCTCGGATATAGTCAATCCAGAGTCTCTCACACGGACTCGAACTACAAACACGGTATCTTCATCACTCTATCGAAGATATCTAGCCGAACACGTCCTAGGGAACCCGTCCCAACAATCGGAGGAATACTCAATATTTGTCCATTCTCGATCAACTCACAACACACCTGGGTGAGGTCCTCTATCCGAAGCTGGTCTTGTTGCTGATCTCGTATCACAGGATATCCGGACGGCGTTAAACTTTTCGATCGAGTCATCAAAAGTCCCAAAATTTTCCGAGAACTCAACACCTGAGCACGGTTTAATAATATTCGGTATATGCCACAGTACCTATGGACCGACCATAGAAGGGCAGACTCAAGCCTCACTAATGGCATCGCTAAACTGCCGCAAACCCTAAGGTTCAAAAGCGGTTTCATGGTTATCACATTGAGTTAGGGTTTCATTCTTCTAGTGGGTCCACAGAAGCACTTGCATGTCCTTCCGAATACTTTAATCTTAGAAAAATAGGTTTTCTGACATTCGTTCGAACCTTTCAACTCCGCCCAGACGACATGTGAACACCCTTCGTCCGCATGCTAAACAATGCCCCCAATCCTCAAGGATAGACGATACATCAACGGTCATCTCTGGGTCGGTCTACTCTAGATCTGAGTAAGACTCTCCACACTGGCAATCTTCAACTCAACTGGGTCTGCGTCGGCGCATCAATCAGACGAATCATCTTCGTCTCTCAACTCAAGATAGACTAGCTACCACATGTCGCCTCTCTGCCTGAAAGCTCCAGTGATCTCAGCTCTTAAGCTCTGGAAGCGGCATCACATCAATCTCAGCAATGGCTGGGTCATCTGTCTGCATGGTAGATGACATCACAATCTCAGGAGATGCTGTACATTAACAGTCCTCTCCCAACAGGCAGCCTCTAACAAAGGCCCGGTCATCCGGTACAAAACCGCACACTCGTCTTACGCGAGGGGTCACAACAATACAACACTACATCGATACGTTCCCATATCACCAGAAAACACGATGGTCGGTCCTCATCTACGACGAGCTCACCCTGACCGCATCACCAGCAGCAGCTCAATTTGCGCTCAAACCATGGTGACAGGAACCTCAATCAAGTATCGACGAAAAGATCAAAAAGCTGAAAAGAGTCAACAGATCCCAAAATGGATACATGATCATAAGGAGGAGTAAAATCACCGAGAGTATGATCATGGAAGCGAATAAAATCAAGTATCTCAATAGATGTAAAATCAAAGGAACGAAGAGAATCACCAGTCTTAAGATATGTACATCCTAAGGTCACTTAAGTGGAGTATCGTATCGTAAATATGCTACGGAACATACGTACGGTACGCCACTCTACTCAAGCTACCTACTCCATCAATCAGGGTCAGCCTATAAAACGAAAGTTCGGGTCTAACACCCCCTTGTTCAAGTCTAAGTTTCGTAAGGTCAAGCCTACGTTCCAAAATATAAACGCCCTAGACCCCATATAGTCAAACCTAGACTCGAACTAAGGTTAAACCTAGCGCTCTGATACCAACTTTGTCACGACCCAAAATATTAGCTCATGACCGGCACTTAAATTACGCAACGGCTACAGGCATAACGTAACCTAAGTAAGCCGCAACCCAGAAATCTAAACCATACAACAGAAGTAAGTAAAGAAAACATTGATACAACATTGAGAAACTTAAGTAAAAATCCTTACACTTATCTTAACTCTTTTTCTTGGTTTTCATAAAAATTTCGACAGCACCTCCTTTGAAAAAACTAGCCCCGAAAACGGGTACAACAAGGAATATAAAGAAAGCATCCCAAACGGGAGCAAAACACGCCCAACGGCGGAAACAACACCACAAGTATAAATAACAAGTATATAACACCCGACGGAGAAGATCCACATAAGGAAATAAAGTAAATGAATACATCAACCCCAAAAGAGAACAAAAAAACCCATCGCTCAAGTCTCGCAACTACAAGTCTTCTAAGTCTGCAACATATACAATTACTAGGTTTTTATTTGATGGAGTGACTAGATACAATATGAATAACAAGTACGAGAGGGGCACGATCCAACATGTACTACCTACCAAAACAAATCACACGAAAGCAAGCTGTGTGCCAGCGATGCCGCTACTGATCCAATCGGACAACCTGCAAGAACTGTGGCACAACGTGGGTGAGTTGCCAACTCGTGAGTAGAAAATATCAACATGTAGAAATCGAAATAAACAACGATTCCTAGGTCAACTATATCATAAAGGTAATACTATGATATCTAGGGTGACCGTATCTGCATATGTGCCAACACAATATAAATGCCTAACAGCAAGTGTAAATCACCCAACAATGAATCAATGCATGTATGCAGGTGGACCTCGTCCAACAGTAAAATCAATGCATGTATGCAGTGGATCTCGTCCAACAATAAAATCAATGCATGTATGCAGTGGATCTCGTCCACGTATCAACCACTGACACAACAACTCCTGCATGTAAATATCATAAAAGCGTATGCAGGTAAATATGAGAATATCAAAGAGTGTGTGTCCATCAATGCCACATCACAATCATGGAAACCTGGGTGTCTATCACCGACACCCGAAACATCATGAATACCCGTGTCTAGCATCGACACGTAAATCCTCATAACTCAGGCGCTGTCACCACGACTGGCCCTGACGTCGTGTCCGTACATCACTCCGGTCGGTATCCCCACGATAACCGCCGAGTCCAAATACTATCACCGGTAGATACTTGCCCGCCTTCCAGGCTCATCGTCTGTACCACGAACATCTTGCCGAGGGAAACCGTACCGGGCTCCACCATGTACCCGCACACGGCCCACTACACTCCTCGCATCGGGTATATATCATAAATCTCAGAACCGAGAAATCTCATGGTGGACACATCAAAATATCATATCAAGAGAAACCGGGTTTTTAAACAATACATAGTTTCTTGAAAATACCCCCACGGTTCTCAAATCCATAAATCACATGAAATCCATATCTCAATGTATAAAATCCATATAAAACTGATATATGCAACATAAAATATCAATATGAGCATATAAAGGGAAAACCGCTCTTTTAAATGAATCCAGCTTTAAAAATATATCTTGCGGTTCCCAAATCCTCCGAAAACAAGTGCAGCATCATATGAAGTGTACATGTAACTGTTGCAAGGTATAAGTATCTACATGTAATCAAGTATGTATGATGCATTTCATAAGTGCAATGGCGCAATAGTCAACGTCTCAATATCACATGTCAATGCAATACCACCTAGGGGTTTATGCAACTATAGAGAGTTATGTGGATGTACATGTCAGTATCTATGCATGATATACATGTAGCTGTAGCAAAGTATATGGGTGTACATGTCAATATATCATGCAACCTATCATAGTGATATGAACATGGCAGTATATCATAGAATGATATAGCAATTCTACTGTGTAAGTGACATAGCAATTATCGATGAAGAAGTGTGTGCGCTGGCAATCTGTGTAAGTGTAACATACGCATCATCGATAATGGTGTAATGTACTGGCACAGGTATAAGAAATGCAATGAGAATAGCATGCATGCAGCATAATACATATAATGAATCAAATGCTATGGGGTATACATATCAACAAGACCTAGTCGGTGAATCTATCAATCGGCATCCAGCCTCACAACATCACGTACGGTACAATCCATCGTACGGCATCCTTTAATCAAGGGTATGGATAAATCAACAGATAAAAGTCATCACGTACGGTAATCTAACGTACAGCGGGATTAACAAATAGGGATTCTATCGACCTATACCACATCGGGGTACGGATCAAAGTCTCGTACGACATATCACTCATTATGCAATCATTATCCATAAAAATATATACCTATCTCTCAGGTCACATCCATGTCAATCTCGTATCAGGGGACCTACAAGGTATCAACAATCACGTATCGACTCGAATCCATATAATGACATATCACACTAAGTCATCATAATCACATCATATACTTGTCCATCACATTAATATCTCACATTACATTAACTGAACATCACACTTGTTCTCTTTTAATTCATACCTATCATGATTCACTTATCATTTCATATTCTCCTAAACCAATATGTTCACTAGTGTCCACTTCTATCACATTATCTTGAAATTCCTACAATCATGTCCATCGCATATCATTTATCAGGATATAATAATCAATGATCTTTCAATCCAATATTTTCGGGGGTGCTATACGCCATCCATCCGATTTTCCCGGTAGATATAAATCTACTCACCTGCTAAACTCGTCGCTTAGCCGTAGTCGATGCGCTTCGTCGTCTCGGAATCCACGCGAAGGTACCTACAATCAATACGAATTCGCAACGCTATTAATATCAAATTCCGAAATCCAAAACGGCACGCGGTGCACTCATAGGTTAGAACCTATAGCCTACACATGCAAAACAATGAACTACACTTGTCGTTGACGTACAAACATCCAACGACCAAGTACAATATCCAAAACTCAAAACCAAGAATCCAAATACTGTAAACATAGCCGAAACCCTAAATAAGATCGCTATACATGAAAACTCCCACATTAAAAACCCAATAATACCAATACGCATTTACAAACACAATAAATATCGTAGGTGTTAATATTTACGTCATCTCCATTTTCATTTAAAACCCACGTCAAATTTTACCGAAAAGCTAGTAAGCAGTTATATCATTTTATCTCAATTTAGCACAAGTCTAGAAATTTAACAAATCTAGCGATCGCAAACATCGCCTATAAGCATAACTAAGTTATCCAAACCATATCCATAATTTTAATCTTTCCCCAAAATGAGTTAGAAAAACCTAGTTTGCAATTAAGCTTAAAAGGCGATTAGGAAAAATAACAATTATCATTTTCACAATATACTTAACTTTTCCAAGTCTACACATCTTGCTTAACAACATAAACATGTCAAAACCCTAACTTGATTTCATAATAATTAACATGAATTAATTACACGTGAACTTTAAAGCTATAATTAGCACTTAATTAAGCTAGCTTAAGAATTAAGCAACAATTTAAAAGATTAGGATTCTAATTTATAACTCACAAACAAGATCTCAATTTTAGCAACATCACCAAAATTAACCCTCCAAAATGAAGCTCTTCTTGAAGATCAAAGCAAGATTAAGCTTAAGGATTAATGGGTATGAATTTAAATTTGGAGTTTAATAGATTATTTGTGGATTTTTGATCATTTTTTTGAGCTTGGAATGATGAAGATGAGGCAAGAGAAGAAGGAGGGCAGCAAGGGGAGAAAGGGCTCGGCCATGATGAATAAATGGAGGGGGTTTTGTGAAATGAAGGAAAATTCTAGCTAAAAACAGCATTAAATGCTAATAAATGCACTTAAGTCCTTTTTTGCCACCTTTTCATTTCTTTATTTTCTTTTTAATTTAAATCATTAGTCATCACAAAAAATCTAGATATTAAAAAAGAAGGTTCTAAACTAATTCTAGTGATTAGATTAGCAATGATTCTCGTTAGAAGTAATTACCAAAATTTATGTGTATAATTTACCACTTAAAATAATATTTTATTAGGGAAAAATCCTATTTGAACCAAAACTTCCCATATACCTCCAAAGCTCACGTACTAGCTTTATTTTAGCTAAACTAGGTGCCGGCAAGTTTATACGGAAGTTTGATCAAAAACCGGTTAAAACGACAAATACCGACTATTTTACCCTAAAACGGAAAAATTCGCATAACGATTTCTAAAACGTTTCAGATCACCTCCATCTGGTAGAGTTTTCGTATAACAACAACTACCAAGCTAACATCCAGATGGCACCATTCGAGGCTCTGTATGGACGAAAGTGTCGGTCCCCTCTTTGTTAGGATGACATGGGTGAACGAAGGTTGTTGGGCCATGAAAGTAACTCGACTGAGCTAAGTTCGCAAAATGGCCTGTATAGCCAAAGCCCCATCCGCTAATTGTGGTCGTCCTTGTCGGCTGGCTGCAACAAGGTGCCTGCTTTTTTCAAATGAGCTGAGCTCATAGTACAAACAGTGAGCAAGGTTCAGACGATCAGGCAACGTATCTCGGCGGCTCAGGACCGACAAAAGAGTTAGGCAGATGCCGGAAGAAGGTCGTTGGAGTTTGGTGTTGGTGATCACGTATTTTTGAAAATATCACCCACTCGGGGAGTGATCGGGTTTTGTAGTCGGGGGAAACTTAGTCCCCGATTTATCGAACTTTTTGAGGTGCTAGAGCGAGTAGGAGAAGTGGCATATCGACTTGCCTTGCCTCCATCGCTAGCTGGTGTACACAATACCTTCTATGTATCTTAGTTAAGGCATTACGTTCGGGATGACAGCCATATCTTGAACCATTCAGAGTTAGCATTGGGCACTGATCTATTTTACGAGGAGCAGCCTACCACCATTCTCGATCGTCGGGAAAAAGTGCTAAAGAACAAAGTCATTCCTTTGGTTCGAGTTTCTTGGGATGGTCGTTCTCCAGGAGAGTCTACCTGGGAACGCCATGAGGACATCCGTTCACGTTTTCGGCACCTATTTGAATAGTTGTTGGTTGTTCCGTTGTTTTCATTCTTTAATTTCGAGGACGAAATTTTTTCTAAGGGGGGTATGATGTAAATCTCCGGTTCCATGTATATATTTTCCGTATTTTTCCAGGATTTTATTATTATTTTTTCATTTTTTATTATTTATTAATTTTCTAAAACCCATACCCTAAACTACCCTACCCGACCCGACACGACCTTACCCGACCCGATGATTTGTCTCAAAAACTATCTAGTAATCGCAATCAAGAATGGCGTCGCTTGATATCTAGCCGGTGAGTACGGGTCGGTCCACAGGGATGTTGTGAATTTCTTATTCGCTCAAACGAGTTAATTCCGATGGGAGCCGGATTGATTATTAAATCTAAAAACTGAATTAATCTATATCTAAATCTTGCTAGGGTTAGGTCTAGGTTAAGTTTGGAAAGTCAATAAATCTCACCGCTTTCTATACCAATATGAAGATCTAATTAGGTGTTATGGTAAATATTAATAAAAGGGATTAGGATGATTGGGAAGATTGTTCTTCCTCTAGATCCTTTTCCTTCCTATCTTAATCTTTACCCTAACCTCCATGGAAAACCTTAAAATCCGGGCCTTTAGACTACGGTATCACTGCTACCTCGTGGGTAGAGTGCCGTAGGGAGCGGAATAAGAAGGTATGCATGGAGTTCTATGAAAATATATAACGGGCAAGAAAGGGGATGAGAGATCTTCGTCTCTCAAATCTTCCTCAGATCTAACCCTAACAAGCGAGAAGACTACTCACTCATTAGGGAATTAAAATACATTTATCTAGGGCAGAGAATAAAAATTACCTGGGGCAAGAATTTAAATCTAAACTAGGGCAATTAAATAAATCTACTTACTTTACATATGGCTCTCTCCAAACATTTACGCAGGGTTGTCAGATCTGAATAGATGATATGAAAAGAGGCATCGATGCTCTCCAAAAGAATTCTAAATTTTATTCATAGAAAGAGGCATAGGGAGGCATGAGAAATTACAATGATTAGAGTTCCTATTTATAGAGAATAGGAAACCCTAGGTTTACAATTGATCTGCATGTCTAAAATTACAAATATAGCCCTAGAAAATCTTTTCAGCGCCTCTAAACATTTTGGTAAAATAATATCCGCGTACGGGCACAATATGGCCGCGGAACCACGGCAATAGCAGGCTTGGGCCGCGGTTCCGCGGCCCTTTAGAAAGAATGGGTGCTGAAAATTTAGGGTTTTGTTCTTGGTCTTATTAGGCTTCTGGTTATTTGTATCAATTGGGCTTCTACATTGGTTCCAGATCTTCAGTGAATAATTGCGGTGGACTTTTAACCGTTCGCTTTGTAATCTTGGACCTTGCATTGCCTTGTACTTTGTGAATTTTATCTTTGATGTCGGCTTGATCAAGAGTCTTCTGTTTGTTGGTCAAAGTCCACTTTTGCATCGTCTTTTCATCGTTTTCACTGTTTTCTGTCCAAGAACCTGTAACCTGTAATATGTAGCAGACATGCGTCAAAAGTACATGTTTATTTATTGTAAAAATGCATAAGAATGGGGAATATAAAATACAATGTTATGATATGAACAAATACCCCCAAACTTATCTTTTACTCGTCCTCGAGCAAACTTATTTTTTTATTCTCGATAAAAATCTAACCTAGCCGCACTTTCGCAGGGAAACGCGATTGCACTGAGCACGTGCAACAAGCCGTTAAACCTTTAGGTGTCCCTAGTAGGATGAGTGTTGTCTCCTGAGGGTTTTCAGCGGATACTACCCACAAAATCCTATCAATTTGGCTTTTCGACTTTTGTTTTTCAATTAGGGTTTTCTAACAAGGAATTCTATTATCTTCGACCCGTAAATTATCCACCCATATTCTTCACACTTCCTTATCATTTAACTTAAGATTATATATGTTCTGCAGACCTACTTAGCTTTCGGCATCTCTTAAGTTTTCCTTCTAGGGTTCCATCTCCACTTAGGAATTTTTATCAACTCTACTAAAGATACAAGTTCTATTCTTCATTCCTTTCTCTTCTCTAAACTCCAATCACATATCCCTACGTGTGTGTATAGATCACCCCTACACTTGGAAATTCAAATCAAGCAATCATACTCTTTTCCGTTGTCCAAAGTACTTCTTAATAGGTGAATGAATTTTGCTTAAACATCCTTCATGCGACCGTTAATACTTCTTGAGGTACCAACAACCGATTACAAGATATGTTTGCACTTTAAAGCGTAGTTCCTAGTCTTGCAACACCCAAGGCTTTTAGCAGTGACTCCCAAACCAGTTGGTCTAAGGCACTAGGTGATGAAGCACCCTCGCTAAATATTTTTCTATTTTTGCAGCCTTAAGTAATCACAAAAACCAGTGTTCATTTTTTTTTCTTTATTCACTTTTTTTCTTTTATTTTCATTGTACTAAGAACTTTAGACAAGAGCATTTCAAGATCTCCTCTACTATTCCAAGTTTCAAGGTGCGTGATTGTGCAAATTGTAGGGTATACGTTTTCAGAATCTAGACTTAAGCTAGGAATTATCTTTCAAACTTGTACTCTAATAAAAATTTCAATATTTTTCCTTCGTTTCAACTTAGCCCAAGAAGTGAACCCAAAATTTGCCTATTTCTAAATAAACTACAAAGACATACTTTCTACCGCTAAACTTTAAGGAAGGTTATTTTTAGGGTTTTAATTTACTACGTCAAAGATCTAGTTGTTCCTATCCAGTTAACCTATTTGTCAAACTCATGTCAAATAAGCCAGAATTGAATACAATAATTTTTATAATTTTTGAAATTTTTCAATTTTTATGGGTTTTCAAATAAGTATGCAAATGCAAAAATATGTACAAATGAATGCGAAGGAAGAAGACGTACCGAGCATACCCCCAAACATAAACTTGACAGTGTCCTCACTATCATGCTAAACCAAGAGGGTCAAAATGCCGGCACTCCCCTGTTTATTTATTTATAATTTATTTATATTTTTATTTTTTGAATTTTTTATTTTTTTATTTTTTTATAGAAAAAGAAAACAAAAATATATATACATATATACAACAAGGTTCCTCCCCAAACTTAAGCTTGGCCTTACACAAGCCAAAGGTTAGCACCAACCATTCAAAAATCTTGTCGTGGTAATAGCTGAGTTGGTGAAATAATGGAGTGTAGAGGAAAGAAATGAGAAACACGCGAGACCGTGTGGAAAGAAGAATGGTAGAATATGGTCTCGGTGGGGGAGAAGAATGGCGGAAAGGAGAAAGAAGGGTCGCGCGATCTTGAGGGTGTAAATCGAGTGAATAAATTAGCGCAATTTGTGATGACCGATGTGTTAAGAGCGATTGCGCTAACCTATCAACTCGTCGAGAAATGGGATCAAATCCCTCAAGATTCGCAAGAAAACATGGGTACGCCGAACTTGGTATAGGAGATGA
Organism: Agapanthus africanus; assembly: GCA_030015575.1. Taxonomy (NCBI): domain Eukaryota; kingdom Viridiplantae; phylum Streptophyta; class Magnoliopsida; order Asparagales; family Amaryllidaceae; genus Agapanthus; species Agapanthus africanus. Next base: position 476,404,753 of record CM057338.1, on the reverse strand, counting down.
AAGCATAACGGTCACTTGCACAGTCGGAACAATAGGAAGGATGGAAGGAAGTGAGTGAGGAAGGGTATCAGTTAAGGATTTAGGAGGATGTATTGGAAAATTCGACACATCAAACGAAAATGGTTCAACCTCAATATTATCCTCAGTACTATCCTCATAATTCTCCTCAATATTTTTTCCTCAAAAATTTGCTCATCCATGCCAATATCATCAAAATCAAGACGCATATGAAGTTCGGGAGAAACATTTAATGACTCAGGATGATGAATTGGACATAAAATTTCAATTAAATCGATGGGTTCATCATCCGAAATATTCCCGGCGTCTATATCCTCAATCAAGTGAAAATCAATTTTTTCTAACACCTCATCAAAAGCATGGATATTTATCGATTTAGGTTCTAGAGTGGAGGTGTAAAGATCGAAAGGGGTTCTTCACAATTTGGCAAATCAAACACTACAAAGTCGCACAACTCGTTTTTATTTTGAACTTATGAATCATTTAGGACATTCGATGGAAAACTGGAGTTGTGGGCTTCAATTGGGTAAGAGTAGGTTTGATTTGGAAATCCTCTCATATTCTCATTCTGTCCAACCGCCTTCTCATAAATTGAAAAATTTGGAGCTAGCGGGAAACTAGCTACCAGTTCACTGGGTTGCATAAGGGCGGCCACGGACGCTTCCACATTCCTAACCATTTTGTTTGTTGCCGCGATATACGCCTCCAACGCCTCTTCCAAACTAGACTTTGGTGGTAAGGGGGTTTCGGTAAAAGATTCAAAATCGTGTGGATATGCAAAACTCCCTAATGGCTGTGTAGAATCAATGTCTAGTGAGGGTGGGAAGGTCGGGTAGGACTGGTAGGAAGTGGTTGATTGGACAGGGGTAGGGTCAACATATGGATAAAAATGTGAATAGTTATGCGGATCCCTAGAACTAGATGAGTGGAGGGGGGTGAAAGATCGGCTGCGAGATTGAGCAATATGCTCAGCAATGGACATCGGCTTAGGAGAGACGGTAGGACTTAAAAAAGTGGTATCAACATATGGAGGTGGTAAAGGTTGACTTGGTTGACACAAAGTGGGTTGAAAAGTCAAACTGTTTCCCCTAGACGCCTCTATTTGATCTTTCAAAGATATTTTAGGCAAGGAAGGATCGTCTTTAAATTGATTGAACAAATTGCCGAACGACGCAAAATTAGGTTCGGGATACCAAAGTTCGGCAAGTGATTTATTATGTGGGCTACCCATGTTAGAAGAAAGGGAGAAAGAAAGAAAGTTTGTTGGTGCAAGTATTTATTTGCGGCAAAAGTTTGCAAGTTCTTGTAATAAAAATTTTCCTTTTTCTTTTTCTTTATTTGAAAATTGTTGCAAAAAGATTTTTAATTAAAGATATGCAACCGAAAATATATTACCTGCAATCAGTTATTATCTTAAGCATATCACAAGAATCTTTATTTGGAAAAAATTGTTGCAAAAAGATATTCGAGAAAAAATATGCAACAAAAAAGATTACTTGCAATCAATTTTCATTTCAAGCGGGGCCCAAAAATCCTGCACAAAATTGTTATTTGGAAGGGGAAATATTTTTATAGCTCTGCAGGAATTTTCAGAAAAGATATTTCAAAAATTACAGAGGAGGAACAGAAGATCTTACAGAAATTTTTTTAGAAGAAGATGTCACCAGCGCGCCGCCCTTCCGCGGCAATAGAGGGTTAACACCGTGGTTTCGCAGCGGGGAAGTCGGCACGGATCCCCAAAATTTTTGTAGCGCACTGAGTCAGCAAGGTGGCCGCGTTTCTGCGGTCTAAGTCTGGTTTCGGCCGCGGAAGCGCGGCACGTTGAATGATTCAAATTTCCAGAAAAATTCTACTATTTTGTTTTTGAAATCCTTCTCTGTTCTGATCTCCTGATTTCTGTTTCGCCTTCTGGAAATTTCCAGATCCGTCTCGATTGTTCCTGCAAAATTCAAACACAAAGTACCCTTTCCAAAAAATAACAATTGATATATTTTTATATTTTTTGTGATTTTTCATATTTTTATGATTTTTTGAATTTTGATTAACCCGAAATTGCAAAAAGGAAATAGCACGCCATCCCCGGCAACGGCGCCATTTGATTTGTCTCAAAAACTATCTAGTAACCGCAATCAAGAACGGCGTCGTTTGATAGCTAGCCGGTGAGTACGGGTCGGTCCACAGGGATGTTGTGAATTTCCTATTCGCTTAAACGAGTTAATTCCGATTGGAGCCGGATTGATTATTAAATCTAAAAACTGAATTAATCTATATCTAAATCTTGCTAGGGTTAGGTCTAGGTTAAGTTTGGAAAGTCAATAAATCTCACCGCTTTCTATACCCATATGAAGATCTAATTAGGTGTTATGGTAAATATTAATAAAAGGGATTAGGATGATTGGGAAAATTGTTCTTCCTCTAGATCCTTGTCCTTCCTTTCTTAATCTTTACCCTAACCTCCATGGAAAACCTTAAAATCCGGGCCTTTAGACTACGGTATCACCGCTACCTCGTGGGTAGAGTGCCGTAGGGAGCGGAATAAGAAGGTATGCATGGAGTTCTATGAAAATATATGACGGGCAAGAAAGGGGATGAGAGATCTTCGTCTCTCAAACCTTCCCCAGATCTAACCCTAACAAGCGAGGAGACTACTCACTCATTAGGGAATTAAAATACATTTATCTAGGGCAGAGAATAAAAATTACCTAGGGCAAGAATTTAAATCTAAACTAGGGCAATTAAATAAATCTATTTACTTTACAGATGGCTCTCTCCAAACATTTACGCAGGGTTGTCAGATCTGAATAGATGATATGAAAAGAGGCATCGATGCTCTCCAAAAGAATTCTAAATTTTATTCATAGAAAGAGGCATAGGGAGGCATGAGAAATTACAATGATTAGAGTTCCTATTTATAGAGAATAGGAAACCTTAGGTTTGCAATTGATCCGCATGTCTAAAGTTACAAATATAGCCCTAGAAAATCTTTTCAGCGCCTCTAAACATTTTGGTAAAATAATATCCGTGTACGGGCATAATATGGCCGCGGAACCGCGGCAATAGCAGGCTTGGGCCGCGGTTCCGCGACCCTTTAGAAAGAATGGGTGCTGAAAATTTAGGGTTTTGTTCTTGGTCTTATTGGGTTTTTGGTTCTTTGGTTCTTTTATCAATTGGGCTTCTACATTGGTTCCAGATCTTCGGTGAATAATTGCGGTGGACTTTTAACCGTTCGCTTTGTAATCTTGGACCTTGCATTGCCTTATACTTTGTGAATTTTATCTTTGATGTCGGCTTGATCAAGAGTCTTCTGTTTGTTGGTCAAAGTCCACTTTTGCATCGTCTTTTCATCGTTTTCACTGTTTTCTGTCCAAGAACCTGTAACCTGTAATATGTAGCAGACATGTGTCAAAAGTACCTGTTTATTTATTGTAAAAATGCATAAGAATGGGGAATATAAAATACAGTATTATGATATGAACACCCGAACCCCCCATTCTTCTTCTTCTTCTCTTTCTTCTTTTCTTTTCTTTTCCCGCCCCTTTTCCCAACGACTCCCTTTTCGCGCTCGACCCCGACCGGCCCTCATCGATACCACGCCCGCCATTCCAACGACCTCCTCGAGATCGCCTCCTCCGAATCCTCACTCCCTCTCCTCTCGTCTCCACAAGACCCGTTCCCCAACGTCCCTCTCCTCCTTCCTCGCGACCGCCACCTCATGACCCGCGCCCATATCCGCGACACCCTCGCCAACGATCTCCCCGAGATCCCCTCCCCCAAATCCTTACTTGCTCCCCTCTCTCGCCCCTCACCGATGTCTCCGCGAGACCCGTTCCCCCACGACCTCGTTCTCACCGACGTCTCAACCGCCTCCGAGATTTTGCGGCCCCTCCCCTGCGATCTCCCCCTACCTCTCCCTCACACTCAATAACTCTTTTCTTCTCTCCAACTCTCTCACTCTCTCTCACGGACCCAGCCCCACTACAAACTCCCATACCCGGCGAGCCACCACGACCTCCTCCAGAAACCAATGCCTCCACCACCACACTGATCCTCAGCTCTTTCCCACTCTCAACAACCCAACTTCATCATTACACCCGAGCCCCACTATAACTTTCACCGCCGCCGCCGACCTCATCTCTGCACAACTCCACCATCGCCGACTTCAAGCTCCCTTGCAACCGCCGTTGCCACCGTCGACTTCCTCCCATCGCCACTGCCACCTCCTGAAATCACAGCACCACTCCACCTCCATCATCTACTTCCCCCATCAACACTGTAACCAGTCGTTGTCAAGGCCGCTGCACATCATCGCTATTGAGCCATCACCGACCGCCTCCCGACGTCGACAACACCACAGCGGAGCACCCACTTACCCTCTCGCAGGCATCCTCCCCTCTCAAGCGCCCATCCTTGACCCCACAATGCCACCACCGTGCTCACATCGAACTCGCCTCCGCACTGCCACCAGGCCAGGGCTACACCACCGCGTACCCAGACGTGTCGCGCCCCGTAGCCACTCCCAGTGCCACACTGTACCCCTACGTCGTGCCAGCGTCTATGCCACGCCATGCCAGTCCCCGTGCCAGCCTCCGTGCCATGCCGTTCCAGTCCCCGTGCCATACCATACCAGCCTCCATGCCACACTGTACCCCGATCCAGTGCACGCACCGTGCCCACTCCCGCACCAGCATCGCGTCCAGTACCGTGTCGCGTCGTGCCACTCCCGCACCATGCACCGAGCCAAGACCACGCCCGCTACCGTGTCACACCCGCGTTATCTCCATGCCTACTATCGGATCTCCGCGCATCGCATATGCGCCACGCGCCGTGTCCAGTATCGTATTGTCTCGTGTGTCGAGACGAAGCCCGCAGGTGGTGTCGCTTCTATATCAGCGACCGAAAGTAAGTGAAATCCTCACTTGCTTTTAACATACTATATGATTTCGTGATAAAATTTTATTAGATAGATTATTATGAATGGGTGTTTAGTAGTATATTGACACGTATATATTGTAAGTATTATATACCGTTTTCGTGAGTTGGACAAAACTGACATTAATTCAATAATTCAAGGTATTGAACGCTAAGAGTTCGATGTGGTGAACTGATTCCAAAACCCTGTCGAAAATTCTCTAATAATTTTCTTTGCTGCTTACAAATATTATGTAGAAAACTGAACTCAGATGACAAAGAGCCGTGCAAGGAAACGACGTACCAAAGACGCGACGTCAAATCTGATTTTACTGTACACATAGTAGTGTTAAATTGGTATTAAATTAGTTACATGTCGGAATGTAATGTTCTATGGCTCATATCGAAGCCGACTCGATAATCTAGAACCCTTTATAGTTTACCCTTCAAGTCTGATAGACCACTATAACTAGAATTGATTGGGAATGCGGCTCTGGACTGCAGTCCGAGGCAGCATTCCATGAGGATATCTGATCTTAAGCGCCCGCACGTCCATACATAAAACTGAAAATGCATGGAATACTATATAAGCATGTAGATAATTTGGTTAGATAACATATGGATCTAGTTTCGTTCAGTTTCACCATCGTTTGGTATTTTTTTTATATTTTAGACTGTCAACGTGTTCTGCAGTTTCTGTAGTGATATTTCTTTCACCTTCACACTAAACAGGACATATCTCCTTGTACGGAAAGGCTATCTTGGATCCTCTTGATGTGTAGGAAACCTAATAGATAGAAGTACGTTTTATTCACCTGGGGAAACATCCTAATCTAAACACAATCCCTAATAAAACGTGGGTGAAGTTGAACTTCCAGTTCTAAAACTAGAATTCCAGCAACTGATCGCTGATTTAAAATGACGATAAGTCATTAACCTAAATTCCTATTGACACAAAACTAATTTTACCGCTTAGATAATCAAGTATACTTCATATGCCTTTTATATTGTTTTGATCGGTTCTATACGTGTGATTTATGGTGAATTTCGCAAGTCATATAGCGTTGGCTGTCATAATTTAGTGAATATATGTTCAGTGCATTTCTACCTTATTTTGTGTTTGCTTTATACCTTCTGCATAGTGATCGTTTACATTGAGACCTAGCGACTGATTTGCATTGTCGATATATAAGTGTTAGTGATGGGGTTGTGCCAAGTACGATAGTGAACCAGTGATTGAAAGTGATATTGATAAGTGGAAGCGTTATTGAAAGTGAAAACGATACGTATTTGTTCACAACCTATCTAATAGCTAAACACATACTATAACCTGGGGAATAGGAAAATCAAGATGGAATTGAACTCGTATTTAGGTAGGTATGGTGACTTAGAGGATGATCATTCGATATTAGTGATACACGCACGCACACACACTAGGTCGTGGGCCTAGCGGCACGGCTGCAGGGTTATATCCCGGACAACAGTGGACCGTAGTATCGGACATGCACAAGACCCCTGTTAAACACGAGCATCCTTCCCACCAATTGATTTCATTGACTTAGTGACTGATAAGTAGTGACATACACATTTCCTAGTTTGCTGACATGATATATATACCGCACTGTTCATATTCAAATGATATTCATTATTCTCATGTTTCTGTATTCTGTTGCACCTTACATATTTGATAACATTATACGCACATTATATATTTATTGCTATATGTGTCGCCCTGACGACCTGAGTGTGCATGCTCAAAGGATGAAGTAGACCCATCTAAGGAGCAGGACCTGCACATTGTTATTCCGTTGGTTGGTTATTTCTTTATGCAAAATAAATGTACCTTGAACTCTTTTATTTTGATATAATAAAGTTTTGAACTGTGATTTTCTTTACTCTAGTAGTATTTACTGAGTACCATGTAATGCTAGAAACCGAAGTGTGACTACGGTGGGATTATTCCCTGATCGTAGAAGCATGGTTGGCCTAGTCACCCCCCGTATTTCCATATTTTGGGAAGTGGGGCATGACACGGGTCATCAGGTGTTAGTTGTATGTATGCCCTAGAGGCCATTATTGTACATATGATGTATATTATAGTGGATGCTTGGATATATATATGGAGGACTTTCTTGCTCGACATGATAGTATGCTATCTAGTTGCTATTTATCTTGGCATGTACACTTATTGTCTCTCTGTTACATGTTGATAAAGCCTTTAGGATGTGTACTTGACTATCAGGATTGTGATGCAGATCATACTAGTGTGGCCAGGGTAGTCAGTAAGTACATCCTTCAATTGTTCCTAATCGTGGGAGTATCGAGACGGGGCATCGATATTCCAGAGTAGATTAGCGTATACGCTTCTTGACCCATATGATGGGTGATGGATGACCCCACATCCGTTGGTGTTTGACATCAAAGATGGTATACGGATGCTCAATGGAGACTGGGTACACTGAACAGGACTCGCCGAAAACTCCTAGATTGTATTATACCTCACGTCAGATAGCAGCTCTGGTGACACTGGTACAGGTTAGTCTGTAGACCCGAGATCGTCATAGAGTCTTGTGTGATTCCCACTGTGCTTTGATTTCCACCTTACCACGTTCAAGAGAACATGCAAAACGGTGGTTTTTGGGTACAGCCCCGAGTCACATGGAGGCAATTAGCGATAGGAGGGGATTTCGTCTCTCCCGGTATTGGGGGTTGATGTTGCGCTGTGCTCGATTGGCTATAATAGGAAATCCCTGGCCAGGGTTGCTGAGATTTACTGGTAAGTGTTATCAGTAGTTTCTCGAACCGTTATGGGCCTCACATCGGCATAACTTATCAGGCTATTGGGGTTTGACGTTTACCACCCCCAGGCTGGATATGCGACATATCAGACGAAAAGACAGGAGAGTACGGTAGTGTTACTTATTGGATTCGCAGTAGTATGATCAGGCTTGCTTGTTAATCTTCTGATCGCTCAATACCCAGGTAGCCGTTACGTCCAGCTAATACTGTTGACGGCTTATGGGTGACTGATATGATCATCACCTACTGCCGGCGTATTGACGAGTCTTCAGAGTCCTACACAGAGGTTTCCTGGCTCAGGCGAAATGAAATAGGAGCACATATGTGATATGTGCGGGACCGAGATTAATACGTGTATGTGATATCGTATTCTATTCTCGCGATATGTGATATCGGTCGGTTATATATGATATAGCCAGGTTATCGAATCAAGTGTTGATTCGATAAGTTGATACAAATAATATTAGTCGGTTATATGTGATATGGACGGATTATTAAATCAAGTGTTGATTTAATAATTTAATGTATGATTATATATATTTGATATATTAATTTTACATTAACTAATATTAGCTCACTTAAGGATTTCTTTATCTCACTTATGCATTTAATATATGTGTGATATATATTAATTGTGTTTCTTTTTGTGTCATGCTTGATGATATATGCTATATGGGTGTATGAGACTCACACCATGCTTATGATAATGTGGGGTTTATTTATTTAAAGTAAATCAAAAATTAGTTGAAAATTAGTCACATGGTTTGAGCTCAGTAGAAGCTTGTAGAACCATTGACTTAGTCCACTAGTTTTGTTTTACATTAGATATTTATTGACCCAACCATTAGCTTAAGCCATGATTAAGTCTCTACATGAGTTAGTATGAGATATTATCTCACCCATGGTTGCTATTCTCACTCATGGATTCACTCACTCCATTCTCATCTTCATCTTCTTCTTCATTCCAATTTTGCTCTCTAGCTTTTTGGAAAGTGAAGAAATATAGTAAGAAAAATTATTCTAAAGTGATCAAATATCCTACTTCATCAACCTACACTAGATTAGCCATTTAGTTTAGGTTGTTTGCTTCACTAATTCCCAATTAATGAAGATGTAGCTTGAGTTAGAGTCTCCTTGACGTAGATCATCTTCGGCTTCGAAGACTTCAAGCAAGCTTCTTCATTTCACCTTGTGGAGCCTTACTAGAGTCCGGAAGATCACTACTTGGAGCGAAGGGACTACTACACGGAGCTTTTGAAGTGAAGGACCGGTCTACAAAGGTTGTATTTCTTGTTCGCTTAGATATAAAGATGTTTACATGCATGTTTCGTCTAATTCTCTAATTAAGACTCTATGGTTAGGGTTGTTTAGCATGCCAAATTTTTGAAAACGGTATGGTCGCTCCTCTCGAAACCTTGTGGCGGTGCTATGGAACCCAACAGTGGTATCAGAGCCATGCTAGAAAATTAGACGATATTAGTAGAATTACGAACCGAAACAACTCTGAAACCTCGAAACAAAATGCCTAGTTTCTGTCGAAATTTTTAAGTCCTCTAAATTTTTTTTAAGTAACTGCAGAATGTTGCATGAGATGTAACATGAACATGAGACAAAAACGAACCCTTTTCGCCGGATTTTACCCGGCGTAATAAGCCAAAAAACCGGCCTGGCCAGTCTGGATTAAGTGTTTAGGCTTCGTTTTTGGTTTGTGTTCCGGGCTCTGGGGTTTGGTGTTTCAGGTGTTGTTTGCTTTTACTAAGATTGCATGTGATGTTATCTTTCTGTAAAGGCGATTCAGAGTGTTTCGTAGTCATAATTCTAACATCGTTTCGGGTAATTTAGACGACGTTAAAAAGTTCGAACGAATATCAAATACCTATTTTTCTCCTTCGCTGGAAAATTTTCCAAAAGTTGGATTTTTCCAAGTTTAAAATCTTCAGAAAATCTTGCAGGTGATTCTATGGACCCTCTAGAAGAACGATACCCAAACTCGACTCTTTAACCACGGAACCGTGGCTAAACCCTAGGGTTTGCGCAGTTCCGCGGCGCTATGAGTGAAGCATGGGTCGGCCCTTCTACGGTTAGTCCATAGGTACTGTGGCATGTTCTGGGTATTTTTAAATTGTGCTCAAGTATTGAGCTCTCTGGGAAATTTTGGGTGTTTGTTGATTCGATCGAAAAGTTTAATATCGTCTAGCTATCTGTGAATTGTGATACAATATTTGGAATCCACAATAATTAGTTTTGTGAAAACTAATTTGAATTTTATAAACCTAGCAATTTAGTCTTATTTGATCGGTTGCCACGGGGTTTTGATTCGGATCAAAACTCCGTCGCAATCTCGTATAGTACGCGAATGTTTGCCGGGTAATGTTACTAGATAGCCACGCCCCATAGCCCCGACCAAATGACTGCAGGAGAACCTCATTGCCTAAAGCATCCGTCCGGGTGCTTGTGGCCGTGGTGTTCCGTCTAAGTGCACTTCGTCGACGGTATCGGGGGTGCGGCCGTCTACTAATGTTTACGACGAACATTCGATCAGCTTGTCGGGAATCTTGTTGAATTTCCCGACTGGTTATTGAAAAGTGTTTTCAATGTCGAGACTAAAATGCGGGGTTTATAATTGTTAGGCATGAAATTCAGAATATGTGATATTCCGGGTTTATGATATCTAAGGAATTCATTTGGTTAGGCATGAAATCCAAAGTATGTGATACATTAGGTTTATGATGTCTAAGGGTGTTGCGGATTCCAATTGTTGTAGTCTTCACTTTCTTTTCTGTGACCATAAGTGTAATATGTAGTGTATCGCCGGTTCTTACATTGATGACATGTGATGTTATGTGTTGTTGTTATATGTTGTATTGGATCGTTGTATTTGAATAGCTGGGGTTTTTGCGTGAGATGAGAGTTTTTTTTTTATTTTCATTCATGTAAAAACTTGTATGTAATATTCTTTTATTGGGGCACTTCCGGGTTGAGAATGACATCACCATTGATGTATATTATTTACTTTTCCGCATTAGGATAGACCCAAGGCGAGAAGCACAAGTAACCGGGTTCTAGGGTCCAGTGGGAGACCGTCTCGAGGAGTCGAGACCGGGTCTCCTAACTCTATAATTGGTAGGGTTGCTTGCCATTCTCGCAGGGGTCTAGGGATGTGGGTTTGGCTATTCATCACGACCATGGAATTCGTGTTTTTTACTGGCTTAATTTAAAACACGGAATTCCTAGTATATCCAATATTTCATATGTGGACTTCTCCTGCTCATATTCTGTGATGTGATAATTTATATGCTGAGACGAATGTTATTATTATATATATGATATATAATAAACGTTTCTTATGTTTTACACTCGTGCTAGTCCCTCCCCGCTATGTCGTTAGTTAAGTAACCTAACGGTGCATAACGGGACACTGTGGCGAATGCGGATGGAATAAGCATACATTATACTTTCATTTCTTTTATGATGCTTAGGAAGCATAAATGATGGGACTTCATTAATGATATTAATGAAAGGAATGAAACCAAAAGATGTTGTGGAATCAAATTTTCAAAAATGGTAGCTCTAGTTCTTGTTTTACATAGTGGTATTCCTTATAGAATATCCAGCACCTTATTCGATAAGGAAAGAGCCGAGATCCCTTCACCGAGAGTGACCTCTTTAGCGAGCAGATGCTACAACCCACTCGGTTTTGTTTTTGATTGCTTCTCTAGTTCTTGCTTTGCATAGTGGTATTCCTGAATATCCAGCACCTCATTCGACGAGGAAAGAGACGAGATCCCTTCACCGGGAGTGACCTCTTTAGCGAAACTAGTAAAAGCCTCAAAGACACTCCTTTTCAAAATCACTCGATTCTCCAACGATATCAAGTTCATTATACAAAAGGTTTTATTAAAAACTCATCGTAGCCATCTGTCATTTCAGATAAGTACTACTTAGTATTCGTGCTACGTTTGTTGGCCTGCGTCAAGGCGTAGTGTGCGGTAGCTATTTAGTGTTTATCTGCTGCATGTGATGCGATTGGATTAGGGTAGTCGTGCGACTTTGTTGGCCTACGTCAAGGGTTGTGCGGGTGTTAATTCAATCATGAAATGTACGAGTTGAACTTGACTAGAGAACTATGGTTTGTTGGCCTGCGTCAAGGTCATAGGACGCTAAGGGCAAAATATTATCGGGAATTTTAAGTGTTGAAATTTGCAATGAGATTGTATACCTTCTATGAGATAGTTGGATCCCGATATCCACTGCGAGTAAAAGTTACTCCTGGGAGAGTTTTTCACATTACTATTAACTGATCAAAGTAGGTGTCTAGAAAGGAGTTAACGGGGTTACGCCTCTGGGAAAACGGGGTTTATTTTAATTAGGTCTATGAAAAAGCACGGGGAACCTTTCTCAAAGTACCGGCACTGGCCTGGCCGAAAGATTGGCGAACTTGTAGGGTGCAATTAATCCCGGCTAGTCTTACCTTTTAGGATTTGAAGGAATATTTGATAAAAATAGTGGGAGCCATCCTGATTAGATAAAATAATAACCAAACTGATCTTACAAGATCATACGCTGAGTGTTTTCTTCTCTCTCTCTCTCTCTCTCTCTCTTTCTCTCTACTGGTAGCGACCGTGACATGCCTTAATTAAGATAATACTATAGATGTATTGACCGAACCCGCTTGTTATACTGAGCTGGGGAACGTTGGTTCCGCTCTACTTTATAATTGTTATAAGTCCGAGCAGGAAATAGGGTAATATCCGGATTCCTACGCGACCCAATCGAGGAATGAGCATGTTGATGCATATTCTTCGGGTGTGTTCGTTACCAAGAACCGTTTCTTAGTATTCTCTACATCCTAGGTATGAGATACCGGATCAGAATCTCACATATGTAATCTGTTACATGGGCTACAGAAAGGTAGAGAACTGGGATTGGGTGATATGTCTCTAAGTGTTAGAGAATGGTGCAATTGTTGCAGCCAAATCAGTTGGCAAATATTACCTTGTATTACCAAATGGTAATTACATTAATTCTGAACGAATGTTATTACATACCGAAGCTGATATACAACATTACATCAGATTCTTTATTAAGTTAAAGAAAGATATAATTTTGTATTTCAGGATAATGTTGTGAACATTTTCCTTAATCAAGAGTTGATTGGATCAGGCACGTTATGTAATGGCATATAAGTTCTAAATCAAACCACCGTTCAAAATATATAGAACACACACAAGAGGAGTAGTTCAGAAATGAACGAATCCTTCTTATGGCATTATAGACTAGGTCATATTAATGCTACACAACTAGCTAAGTTACATAAGGATGAATATTAGAATCTGTTCGAATTTTCATCATATGATACTTGTCAGTCTTGTCTCAAAGGTAAAATGACCAAACCTCCGTTTACTGGAAACAGAGAAAGAGTTATTGAACTCTAGGGACTGATTCATGGTGATGTATACGGTCCTATGTCTACAAACGCCAGGGTTGGTTCCTCGTACTTCATTATATTCACTGACCATCTCTTAAGATTCGGACATATGTTCTTGTTGAAACATATGTCTGAAACTTGTAAGAAGTTCAAAGAATATAAGCTTGAAGTTGAGAACCAGACGGGTTGAAATATTAAAGTTCTTCAATGTGATCGAGGAGGACAATACTTGTGCACGGAGTTCTTGGATTATTTAATAGAGAATGGGATTCTCTCTCAGCTTACTCCTTCGTATACACCACAGCACAACAGTGTATCGGGACGGAGGTATCGCACCCTATTGATACGGCGCGCTTTATGATGAGTATTGCTGAGTTGCCTGTTTCCTTTTAGAGTTTTGCACTTGAGAAGCTGCATACCTGTTGAATATGGTTCCATCCAAATCTGTGCCTACCACTCCATATGAGATATGGAATGGGAAGAGACCATATCTTAAACGAGTTAAGATATGAGCTTGTCTGGCCTATATTGGAAAGCAAAATCCGGACAAGCTCGAGGCAATGTCGGTTCTGTATAAGTTTGTTGGATATCCCAAACATTCGCAAAGGTATATCTTCTACCACCCCGAGGAGCAAAAAGTGTTTTGTTTCTCAGCATGCCACCTTTTTAGAAAAGGAATTTCTTATGGAAGAAATTTGTGGTCATGAGATAGAAATAGAAAGAGTTCCAGCTAGACAAACTAACAGCTGATAATTTGGTGAAACCAAAGGATTTAATAGTCTCCAACAAATCTCAGCCTCTCCGCGAATCTGGTAGGGTTCCTCATCCACTTGAGATATACTACGGTTTTCTCAATGACAGTGGGAGCGGGGATTGCATCATGGTAGATGATGACCCAACTAGGTTCAGGCAGGCCATCATGAGTGGGGACTCTGTGAAATGGCTGGATGCTATGCGATTTGAGATGGAATCCATGTACACCAACAAAGTATGACTTTTAAAATTGCATCTAAAGGGGTAAAACCCACCGGGAGCAAGTGGATCTTGAGAAGATTCTTGGTGTAGATGAAAAAGTTGAGACTTTCGAAACTAGACTTGTAGTAAAAAGTTTTCGTCAATAACCAGGTTTGGATTATGATGAAACATTTTCTCCAATGGCTATGCTTAAGTCCTTCAGGGTTAAAGCACGCATCACGGAGTTGGAACATATGTTTTGATGTGGCAGTCAAAGAGTGTAATACCCCGGGTGGAGTTGGGGCTGAATACCACCTACCCCGTGAGAAGTGAGATGCTATCTGGTATCGATGTGGAGATGTAACCGATACGGGTGCACATGGGGACCCACCAGAACAATGGGGAGTATCGAATTCCATTCTGAAAGAGGGCACAATCTAAACTATAAATGGAATGATACCACTCCTATAACACAGAGGCGCCTTTTGGATGAATCGGAACTCCGGAGTTTGAGCGTGCTTGAGCCAGAGAAATTCTGGGATAAGTGACCTACTGGGAAGTAGCCCCGGGTTCATTCAAAGGGACACAACCGTGCGGTTTCGGCCAGAGCGAACAATACCATCTGTGTTTGGGGGTGGGTCGTGACAAATATAGTATCAAAGCCGGTCTCTCAAAAGTAGGTCTGTGGTTCGAGGACGAACCATTGTTCTAAGTGGGGGGAATATAATACACCAGGTGGAGTTGGGGCTGAATACCACCTACCCCGTGAGAAGTGAGATGCTATCCGGTATCGAGGTGGGGATGTAACCGATAAGGATGCATATGGGGACCCACAAGAACAATGGGGAGTATCGAATTCCATTCCGAAAGAGGGCACGATCTGAACTATAAATGGAATGATACCACTCCTATAACACAGAGGCGCCTTTTGGATGAATCGGAACTCTGGAGTTTGAAGAACTCCGTAAGAGTTTGACTTCATCAAAAAAGTAGATGAACCTTGTATATACATGAAGGTTGTAGAGAGTAAGGT
The DNA here is from genome assembly GCA_030015575.1 of Agapanthus africanus. NCBI lineage: Eukaryota > Viridiplantae > Streptophyta > Magnoliopsida > Asparagales > Amaryllidaceae > Agapanthus > Agapanthus africanus. The sequence goes on along the minus strand of CM057338.1, from coordinate 476,389,613 downwards.
TGTTTTCCACGTATTGTACGTAGATGACATATTCTTGATAGGAAAAGAGTTTCCTATGCTACACTCGGTCAAGCTCCTCTTATCATGAGGATTCTCCATGAAAGATCTGGATGATGCCTACTACATCTTAAGGATTATGATCTATAGAGATAGATCTAAGTAGATGTTGGGAGTGTCCCAAATCCAGGTACATTAACACCATACCAAAGGCGTTTATTATGGGAGATTCTAAGCGTGGTGGTTCGCCCACTTACTCAGGAATCACTCTCTCCAAAAAGATGTCCCTCAAGACTGATTTAGAGAGAGCTCGCATACAAGGGATACCCTATGCTTCGGCAGTAGGCTCTATCATGTATGCGATGTTATGCACCAGACCAGATGTAGCTGACTCACTAGGTGTGGTGATCAGGAATCAATCGGATCTTGGGAGAATCACTAGACAGCTGTGAAGGACATTCTTAAGTACTTGAGAAGCATTGAAGAAATGTTCTTGGTGTTTGGTAACAGTGAACTCCAGTGGGAGTCCTTTACCAATTCAAGCTTCTAGAGTGATAAGGTCGACTAAAAGTCGGTCTCAGGCTGTCTTTACCCTCAGTGGAGGGACGATATGTTGGAAAAGTTCCAAGCTAGATACCATGGCAAATTAGACAATAAAGGCTGAATACATCGCTGCCAACGATGCTGCCAAAGTGTCTGTCTGGATTTTTTTGTTCATGAGATGAACACGGTTCCTATCAATGAACGTCCAATAACTGTTACTGTGACAACAATGGAGTTGTGGCTTTGGCCTAGGAACCCCGGACCCATCAGCGATCCAGACATATTCTGAGGCAGTATCACCTAATCAGGGAGATGGTTGATCTCCAAGGGATTGAGGAAAGAAGAGTTGACACGAAGGATAACACAGCGGATCTACTCACAGAGGCCTTTCCTTAGAGAGACTTTTATGGGGCGTTGAGTATGAGATACTACAACAAATGGCCTTAGTGCAAGTGAGAGATTGTCAGTTGTATGTATGCCCTAGAGGCTATTATTGTACATATGATGTATATTATAGTGGATGCTTGGACATATATAGGGAGGACTTTCTTGCTCGACATGATAGTATGCTATCGGATTGCTCTTTATCTTGACATGTACACTTATTGTCTCTCTGTTGCATGTTGATAAAACCCTTAGAATGTGTACTTGACTACCAGGATTGTGATGCAGATCATACTAGTGGGGCCAGAGTAGTCGGTAAGTACATCCTTCAATTGTTCCTAGTCGTTGGAGTATCGAGACGGGGCATCGATATTCCAGAGTAGACTAGCGTATACGCTTCTTGACCCATATGATGGGCGATGGATGATCCCACATTGGTATTTGACATCAAAGATGGTATACTGGTGCTCAGTAGAGACTGGGTACATTGAACAGGACTCGCCGAGAACTCCTAAATGGTATTATACCTCACGTCAGATAACAGTTCTCTGGTGACACTGGTACAGATTAGTCTGTAGACCCGAGATCGTCATAGAGTCTTGTGTGATTCCTACCGTGCTTTGATTTCCAGCTTACCACGTTCAAGAGAACGTGCAAAACGGTGGTTTTTGGGTACAGTCCCGAGTCACATGGAGGCAATGAGCGATAGGAAGGGTGTAGGATGTTTTTCGTCACCCCATTGAGATGGGAATACGCGCGCACTTGTCAGGCGTACTACAAATTCCCCCTGCCTAGGGTAGGCTGGGGTTTATTGATTGTGGGGATCCAAATCTGCGGCAGCCGCGGACTAAGCTGTCGTTAATTACCTTTCGCCTTTGGAGCGAGGGAACCTCCGATTGATGGGTTAAACTGGTCATGCGAACTCATTGTGCAGCATACGTGTGTTTTGGAGGGGGCTTGGATATATCGGGAGCCACGCAGAGTTTTTTACGGGGGTCCCGCTACCCAGATAGCGAACTGGGGGTCAAGAGGGCTAGCAGCCCCCTTGCGGGGTGTGGGGTAGCGCCCCGGCCCAAATTTTTTTTGAGAAGGACAGTGTTGTAGAGTGTGTGTGTGTGTGTACATACATATATATATAAAGGGGGAAAGCTCCCAAAGGACGCGTAGGGCCAGCGTCTCACGTGCCTAGCACGCGAGCGCTGGGCGCTCGAGCGCTAGCGCACTACGTGCCCGGCACGTGGGCGCTGGGTGCTGGGCGCTTGGGGCGCTTGGGCACCGGCGAGGAAAAGAGGATTATAGCCCCAGAAATAGGATTTAAAATCCCAAAAGAGGATTTAGAGTGGAGTTAAACTCCTAAGATATTTTGGAGTTGAAGAAAGGGGTTCTTCTTTGAAGCCCTGGGTCTTCCCAAAAATGGGGGTTTTGGAGATGGGCCTCCTTCTTCCTCCTCTGTTGGCAGGATCTTGAAGATCAAGAAATATGAGATTTTAAAAATCTCCCCTTTTTGAGATATAATGGCAGATCCAAGTTCCCCTTTGTGGGTTTTGTGGTGAAAAACTATTTAGTTTTGTAAAAGGAAGAGTAAAACTCTCGATTTAATTCAAAAGAAAGAATAAGGTTTTAGAACCTTGAGGAAGGAGAAAGAGGCACAGGCCCTAATTTTTGGGGAATAAAAAGTCTATGCTTTATTCATCATCATGTTGCCTTATATAGGCTTACACATTTACATATAGCCATTTGGGCTTTACAAAATGGCATTTTGCTCATCCCATGGCTCATGTGCCATTTCTTTTTTGCACATAAGCCACGAGCTTACAAAATATTGGCTTTATGCCCATTTTGCATACATTTGTGCACAAAAAATTACATGAAAATTATTTGTTACATGATTTTTTATTTTGGCATGGGGAGGGCCGGCCGCTTCATGTTCGGGCTCAAGTCGGGCATGAGCCCACTTGTTCTGGGTTTGGGCCCACCTGACTTGGGGTTGACCTTGACTTTGACTTGGTCAACTAGGGGTGCAAATTTTGACCCCAACAAAGTGCCCCTCATCAATGAATGCATACCACATGTGTGAGTCGTGTGAATGAAATTGATGGATCTTCTTTCACGTGGAGGTGGCTTTCCATAGTTCCCACTTTTTGGGATGCACTGCCCTTTTTACAACATGGACGGTCGACGCTTGACGCGTCTCCGAGACGGAGTGTCCGTGGTAGACGTTTCCCTAGCCTGGAGCGTTCTGGTTCCCGCTTTGTAGGAAGCCTGCACTGCCCTTTTTACGACATGGATGGTCGACGCTTGACGCGTCTCCGAGGCGGAGTGTCCGTGGTAGACTTTTCCCTGGCCCTGAGTGATCTGGTTCCTGCTTTGTAGGAAGCCTGCACTGCCCTTTTTGCGACATGGACGGTCGACGCTCTGATCCGGAGGGATTTGGTTCCCGATTTGTGGGAAGCCTGCACTGCCCTTTTTGCGACATGGACGGTCGACGCTCTGATCCGGAGCGATTTGGTTCCCGATTTGTGGGAAGCCTGCACTGCCCTTTTTGCGATATGGACGGTAGACGCTTGACGTGTCTCCGAGACGGAGTGTCCGTGGTAGACTTTTCCTCGGCCCGGAGTGATCTGGTTCCTGCTTTGTAGGAAGCCTGCACTGCCCTTTTTGTGACATGGACGTTCGACGCTCTGATCCAGAGCGATTTGGTTCCCGATTTGTGGGAAGCTGCACTGCCCTTTTTGCGACATGGACGGTCGACGCTCTAATTAGGAGCGATTTGGTTCCCGGTTTGTGGGAAGCCTGCACTGCCTTTTTTGCGACATGGACGGTCGACGCTTGACGCGTCTCCGAGACGGAGTGTCCGTGGTAGACGTTTCCCTGGCCCGGAGTGATCCGGTTCCTGCTTTGTAGGAAGCCTGCACTGCCCTTTTTGCGACATAGACGGTCGACGCTCTGATCCGGAGCGATTTGGTTCCTGATTTGTGGGAAGCCTGCACTGCCCTTTTTGCGACATGGACGGTCGACGCTATGCTCCGAAGTGATTTGGTTCCCGATTTGTGGGAAGCCTGCACTGGCTTTTTTGTGACATGGACGGTCAACGCTCTATTTGACTTGCTCTGCTTCCTGCAGTGTCAGGGGTGAACTTGATTTTCTCCGCTTCTTGCGATGTCGAGATTGGATTCTGACTTGCTCTGCTTTCTGCGGTGTCAGAGTTGAAGTTGACTTGTTGATTGCGATTTGGGTTGACATCAGCATCGCTACACTGGAATATGGTACCAGGAGCGAATCATCATCTATCATGAGAGGATTTGGGGATTTTAGTTTTTGTTTGGCATCAGTATTGCTGCACTGGAATAATGCCAGGAGCAACTCATCATCTGCCCCGGGAGGATTTGGGAATTGGTGGCTTAGGAAACAGGTTTTAGGTCCCTATCACCTAAGACTTTTCAATTTTGTGAGTCGTAAGGGTCTCACAAAGAATTTTCTCCCTACGGGTCGTAAGGATCCCGTAGGTGTATTTTCTCCTTAGGAGTCGTGGGGATTCCTAAGTGTGTTGCTCCTTTGTGAGTTGTAAGGATCTCACGCGGGAATTTTCTCCTCACAAAGTCGAGAGGACTTTGTGAGTGCATTTCATCTCTTTTTTACGAGTTTGCGCCCTTTCGGGTTTTCACAAACTCACCGGCAGTCCTGCTGTTTTTACTCACAGAGCCCTTTCGGGTTTTCATCTGTGCCCATTTTGCTTGTGGACATACCCTTTTTTTTTGAATCTTCATCGCCGGTGGGACTTTGAATGTGGTCTCACCGGTAGGACTTGGGAGGGATTGGGATTGTTTTACGCCCATGGATTGTATACGGTTTTGCAGGATGTATGATCCAGACCGTAGGGCCGGAAAAATTTCGGGACTTTGTCGGTGTCTGCATCGCTGCACTGGAATATGGTACCAGGAGCGACTCATCATTCGCCATTGGGATTTGGAATTGGTTGGCGTCTGCATCACTGCACTGGAATATGGTACCAGGAGCGACTCATCATTCGCCGTTGGGGTATGGGATTTGGAATTTGGTTGGCGTCTGCATCGCTGCACTGGAATATGATACCAAGAGCGACTTATCATTCACCACTTGGGGATTAGGGAGCGATAGCTTAGGAGACAGGTTTAGATCCCTATCACCTAAGGCTTTTCAATTTTATGGGCCGTATGGGTCCCATAAAAGCATTTTCTCCCTACGAGTCATTAGGATCCCGTAGGTGCATTTTCTCCTTAGGAGTCGTAAGGACTCCCAAGTGTGTTTTTCCTTTGTGAGTCGTAAGGATCCCACGAAGGTTTGTTCTCCTCATGTATCGTGAGGACACATGAGTGGGTCTTCCCAATGAAGCATAATTCCGAGGGCGGAGACCAGCCACGTAACTGGTGATTGCGGTGGGGTATGGATATGCTGAGAATCATTTGAGCCCGTGGATTGTATACGACAGTTAATTTGGGGACTAACCATAGGGCCGGGAGAATTTTAGAAATTTGAATTTTTGTTGGCGTCTGCATCGCTGTACTGGAATATGGTACCAGGAGCGACTCATCATTCGCCTTTGTTTTGTTTGTTTTTTTTTGTTTTTGTTTTCATTTTTGTTTTACCGCGATTCCTCTATCATTTCAGCTTTTCTTATCGTGAAGGTCGCGATTGCCCTATCATTTCGGCTATTTATTCGCGGTTGCCCTATCATTTCGGCTTTATTTTTCATCTTTATTTTACATTTTTATTGCGAGTAGCCCCATCATTTCGGCTTTTCTTTTCTTTTTTCTTTTTATTTACACATTTTTTTTATTTACACATTTTTTTTACATTCCCAGTTTAACGACTTAGAGGTCGATTGTTCCCAGTTTAACGACGTGGTGGTCATTGTTCCCAGTTTAACGACGTGGTGGTCATCTGTTTCCAGTTTAAAGACTTAGAGGTCTACTGTTTCCAGTTTAACGACGTGGTGGTCATCTGTTTCCAGTTTAAAGATTTAGAGGTCTACTGTTTCCAGTTTAACGACGTGGTGGTCATCTGTTTCCAGTTTAAAGACTTAGAAGTCTACTGTTTCCAGTTTAACGACGTGGTGGTCATGTTTCTAGTTTAACGACGTGGTGGTCATCTTTGCTTATCCCAGCTCCTTGAATTTTGATCTTGGCGGAGCTGTATTGATGACCGTAGCTCTGTGGCTTGCCGATACATCCGAGAACTGTGAGGTTTTTCCAAGCTTGTATTAGTCCTCTGCCCAATCTTTAAAAACACATCAGTCTTCAATGGCATGACTCACCACCCTATGGTATGGGCAGTATACGGGATCGCCGGTCATATTCATTTCATGTGGCCTCTTCGGAATATGCAATTGCAGACCGTTGTTCAAGACTTTCTCGAATATATTGCGGACCTCATCCCTCCTGAAGGAGTACACCTTCTTCTTTCTCTCCATTAGAGTAGGTGCCCTGACTGATGTTGGTCCTTGAGGCCAATCATTCTTTGGTTCGCCCTTTTCAGATAATGGCACATGTCTGGGAGGATTAGGTTCCCGAAAGGTTTCGGTTTCCATTTGTATGAAATCGGCGGTCGTAGCTTGACTGTTTGCTAACACGCCTTTAGACAGTTCTATCTCTCCCGTCTTGTATTGCCTTTCGACCCAATGTTTGAAGACGAAGCAGTCCTCAATGGCATGACCTATCACCCTGTGACAGGGGCAATATTTTAGGTCGTCGGTCATATTCGCTTCTTGCGGTCTCTTTGATTCTGGCAGTTGTAGACCGTTTCTTAGGGCGTCCCTGAATATCTTGTGGACTTTTTCCCTCTTGAAGGAATAAAATTTTTCCAGTTTCTCTTTCAGAGACAATTCCCCTCCGGCGTATGTATCGGAGGCACTGGAGGCTGATCGCGGCCGTTTTTCGCGAAAGCGCTCCGCTCTTAGGTTGAAGGGGGTATCAGTTGGCTGCTTCAGGGTATCAATCCCTGGCTCATGAACCAAAATTTGATTCTGCTCTAATTGCAATCGGACAACTTGGGTCGCGAGATCTGCCGCGACGTTTACCAATTCGTCGACCTTGGACTATACCTTGGCTAACTTCTCATCCATGTCCTGAAGCTTCCTCTGAAGCCATCGGAATAACGCTTGTTCTATAGTTCCGGCTATGACAACCGGGTCATCTTTATTGCCTGAACTTAATTCCGCAGGAACCACGGGCTCCTCTGGCTTATCGGCCTGAGCGGGCTCTTCATCACTTAGATCGGGACGATGCTGGGTAGCGTCAATCATATCATCACCATGGCTATGAAGAAGAGGAGGATTCATTTCTTCATGTCCGACCATGTAGACAGTGCGAACCACATACCCAGCCATCTCTTTATCTTTGGCGGCTGATTTCGCGGAGCGGTCCGGGCTTTGGAAATTCATAAATTTTAACATGGCCAGAGCCCTAGACCTTTTGTTGGCTCTGTATCTGAGCCGCTTCTGCCTCAGCTTCTCTGTCTTGAGCGGTTGGCAGGCTTCTGCTCTTCGGGAAGCCGCCATAAGCTGAGTGATGGGGATGCTTGAGAAGACACCCAATCGAGCAGTTGTCAAAGGCGCCGCTGGAGCTTGTCCGAGATGCCTTGTTGCTTTGTTAGTGTTGATGGCCTTGCCCCTAACTAGGGCCAAGGAAAGTCGTTCAAACACCGACTTGCGTTTGTGTTGGGGCGCCCTCGCGACCATGACATTCGGCCTTTTTCCCCTTTGAGACCGGTTTATCTGTTACCGGAGCTTGAGGAGCTGGGACGGCGTTAGCTGACACGAACATAATAGAGCCAAATGGTAGCGGCTCCTCCTCCCATTGTCGCCCGAGACTGGCCAGAAGGACCGTCCTGGAGTCCATCTTCATCGTGTAGGAGACGGGAGTTGTGTTGAGAGCTGAGCTTATTCTTGGAGACATTTTTGCTGCGACCGGAGATTGCAATTTGAAATTTGTTAACCTGCACAAAGAAGCATGATTTCAGTACAGACAGTCGATATATATATTGATTGAGTTCGCATAAACGTTTAACCCGAAATATGGGAGGAGAGAAAAGTCCCACCGGGCGTGCCAGAATCTGTAGGTGTTTTTCGTCACCTCATTGAGATAGGAATACGCGTGCGCTTGTCAGGCGTACTACAGATTCCCCCTGCCTAGGGTAGGCCGGGGTTTATTGATTGTGGGGATCTAAATCTCCGGCAGCCGCGGACTAAGCTGCCGTTAATTACCCCTCGCCTTTGAAGCGAGAGAACCTCCGATTGACGGGTTAAACTGGTCATGTGAACTCAATGTGTAGTGTACGTGTGTTTTGGAGGGGGCTTGGATATATCGGGAGCCACGCAGAGTTTTTTACGGGGGTCCCGCTATCCGAATAGCGGACTGGGGGTCAAGGGGGCTAGCAGCCCCTTGCGGGGTGTGGGGCAGCGCCCCGGCCCAATTTTTTTTGAGAAGGACAGTGTTGTAGAGTATGTGTGTGTGTGTATACATACATATATATATAAAGGGGGAAAGCGCCCAAAGGACGCGTGGGGCCAGCGCCTTACGTGCCTAGCACGCTAGCGCACCACGTGTCCGACATGCGGGCGCTGGGCGCTTGAGCGCTGGGCGTTCGACGTGCCCGGCACGTGGGTGCTGGGCATTTGAGTGCTAGGCGCTCGAGCGCGGGCGCACTACGTGCCCGGCACGTAGGTGCTGGGCGTTTGAGCGCAAGGCGCTCAGGCGCTAGCGCACCGCATGCCCCGCATGTGGGCGCTGAGCGCTTGGGGCGCTCGGGCGCCTCGGCGCAGGCGAGGAAAAGGGGATTATAGCCCCAGAAATAGGATTTAAAATCCCAAAAGAGGATTTAGAGTGAAGTTAAACTCCTAAGATATTTTGGAGTTGATGAAAGGGGTTCTTCTTTGGAACCCCGAGTCTCCCCAAAATGGGGTTTTCGGAGATGGGCCTCCTTTTTCCTCCTCTGTTGGCAGGATCTTGAAGATCAAGAAATATGAGATTTTAAAAATCTCCCCCTTTTGAGATCTAATGGCATATCCAAGTTCCCCTTTGTGGGTTTTATGGTGAAAAACTATTTAGTTTTGTAAAAGGAAGAGTAAAACTCTTGATTTAATTCAAAAGAAAGAATAAGGTTTTAGAACCTTGAGGAAGGAAAAAGAGGCACGGGCCCTAATTTTTGGGAAATAAAAAGTCTATGCTTTATTCATCATCATGTTGCCTTATATAGGCTTACACATTTACATATAGCCCTTTGGGCTTTACAAAATGGCATTTTGCCCATCCCATGGCTCATGTGCCATTTCTTTTTTGCACATAAGCCACGGGCTTACAAAATATTGGCTTTATGCCCATTTTGCATACATTCGTGCACAAAAAATTACATGAAAATTATTTGTTACATGATTTTTTATTTTGGCATGGGGAGGGCCGGCAGCTTCATGTTCGGGCTCGACTCAGGCATGAGCCCACTTGATCTGGGCTTGGGCCCACCTGGCTTGGGGTTGACCTTGATTTTGACTTGGTCAACTAGGGGTGCAAATTTTGACCCCAACAAGGGGATTTCATCTCTCCCTGTATTGGGGGTTAATGTTGCGCTGTGCTCGATTGGCCATAACAGGAAATCTCTGGACAGGATTGCTGAGATTTACTGGTAAGTATTATCAGTAGTTTCTCGAACCGTTATGGGCCTCACATCGGCATGACTTATCAGGCTATTAGGGTCTCACGTTTACCACCCCCAGACTGGATATGCGACATATCAGACGAAGAGACCGGACTGTACGGTAGTGTTACTTATTGGATTCACAGGAGCATGAGCATGCTTGCTTGTTGATATTCTGATCGCTCAATACCCGAGTAGCCGTCACGTCCAGCTAGTACCGCTGACGGTTTGTCGGTGACTGATATGATCATCACCTACTGCCGCCGTATTGACAAGTTTTTAGAGTCCTACACAGAGGTTTCCTGGCTCAGGCGAAACGAAGTAGGAGCACATATGTGATATGTGCGGGACTGAGATTAATACGTGTATGTGATATCGTATTCTATTCTCACGATATGTGATATCGGTCGGTTATATATGATATAGCCAGGTTATCGAATCAAGTGTTGATTCGATAAATTGATACAAATAATATTAGTCGGTTATATGTGATATGGCCGGATTATTAAATCAAGTGTTGATTTAATAATTTAATGTATGATTATATATATTTGATATATTAATTTTACATTAGCTAATATTAGCTCACTTAAGGATTTCTTTATCTCACTTATGCATTTAATATATGTGTGATATATATTAATTGTGTTTCTTTTTGTGTCATGCTTGATGATATATGCTATATGGGTGTATGAGACTCACACCATACTTATGATAATGTGGGGTTTATTTATTTAAAGTAAATCAAAAATTAGTTGGAAATTAGTCACATGGTTTGAGCTTAGTAGAAGCTTGTAGAACCATTGACTTGGTCCACTAGTTTTGTTTTACATTAGATATTTATTAACCCAACCATTAGCTTAAGCCATGATTAAGTCTCTACATGAGTTAGTATGAGATATTATCTCACCCATGGTTGCTATTCTCATTCATGGATTCACTCACTCCATTCTTATCTTCATCTTCTTCTTCATTCCAATTTTGCTCTCTAGATTTTTGGAAAGTGAAGAAATATAGTAAGAAAAATTATTCTAAAGTGATCAAATATCCTACTTCATCAATCTACACTAGATTAGCCATTTAGTTTAGGTTGTTTGCTTCACTAATTCCCAATTAATGAAGATGTAGCTTGAGTTAGAGTCTTCTTGACGTAGATCATCTTCGGCTTCGAAGACTTCAAGCAAGCTTCTTCATTTCACCTTGTGGAGCCTTACTAGAGTCCGGAAGATCACTACTTGGAGCGAAGGGGCTACTACACGGAGCTTTTGAAGTGAAGGACCGGTCTACAAAGGTTGTATTTCTTGTTCGCTTAGATATAAAGATATTTACATGCATGTTTCGTCTAATTCTCTAATTAAGATTCTATGGTTAGGGTTATTAAATCAAGTGTTGATTTAATAATTTAATGTATAATTATATATATTTGATATATTAATTTTACATTAACTAATATTAGCTCACTTAAGGATTTCTTTATCCCACTTATGCATTTAATATATATGTGATATATATTAATTGTGTTTCTTTTTGTGTCATGCTTGATGCTACATGTTACATGTGAGTATGAGACTCACACCATACTTATGATAATGTGGGGTTTATTTATTTAAAGTAAATCAAAAATTGATTGGAAATTAGTCACATGGTTTGAGCTTAGTGGAAGCTTGTAGAACTATTGACTTAGTTCCCTAGTTTTGTTTTACATTAGACATTTATTAACCCAACCATTAGCTTAAGTCATGGTTAAGTCTCTGCATGAATTAGTATGAGATATTATCTCACCTATGGATGCTATTCTCACTCATGGATTCATGCACTCCATTCTCATCTTCATCTTCTTCTTCATTCCAATTTTGCTCTCTAGCTTTTTGGAAAGTGAAGAAATACATTGAGAAAAATTATTCTAAAGTGAGCAAATATTCTATTTCATCAAGCTACACTAGATTAGCTATTTAGTTTAGATTGTTTGCTTCACTAATTCCCAATCAGTAAAGAGATAGCTTGAGTTAGAGTCTTCTCGATTTAGATCGTTTTCGGCCTCAAAGACTTCAAGTAAACTTCTTCATTTCACCTTGTGAAGCCTTACTAGAGTCCGGAAGATCACTACTTGGAGCGAATAGACTGCTATACAGAGCTTTTGAAGTGAAGAACCGGTCTACAAAGGTTGTATTTCTTGTTCACTTAGATGTAAAAATGTTTACATGCATGTTTCGTCTAATTCTCTGGTTAAAATTCTATGGTTAGGGTTCTTTAGCATGCCAAATTTTTGAAAACGGTATGGTCAATACTTCCCGAAAACTTGTGACGGTGCTATGGAACCCAGCATCAGGCTGCCCCAGCCGAGCCCAGGCCGGGTCTCTACGGCGACTGAACCGGGCTGGCCGTGCCAAAACATGGGCCGAGCTGCGGGCCACCCGGCCCGTTTGCCACTTCCCCCTTTACCATAACTGGAAACGAATCAAGGATGCAGATTTATTGCTAATTCATACACCCTCTCCTCTCCTTTCCTTTCCTTCACATGTTTTGACATCACATAATTAATTTTTGGAATTTTGATGTATACACCCCTATCTTCTTTTGTATTTGTATAAATCAGTTTGATATTTTCTTAAAACTAGTTTAGATACTTATTATTATTATTATACTTTAGCATACGGCTCATTACATGACCGCGGCTATTGTGCAGGGAAAAAAGGGTATGGGGGTGGGGACAACGTTTGCTGTTTGCGGCTGTGCATATACTGAAAATGGGTACTCGTTGTCTTGCCATCTTTTCTTTTTCACTTAATCATGTCTGAAATATAATTTTATAGTTTTCACTGGTTTATTAACTTCTTAGCCTATCCATTTTCAATAAATCTTTGTTTTCGGAAGAGTTATTTTAAATAAGACTATATTATATATATACACCAAGCTCTGACAAAAGGGTAGTGGAATATTTTAAACTTTGACCTTTTGGGGTGATGGAAAGATACATGGAGTAGAAACACGTATGAAACACATTTTTATTATATTAAAATCAATTAATATTTTAGACAAGAATGATAAGGTTGCATTACCTAAATAGAAACGGACATGTTTACCCTCGGAAAATGGCGGAATTTATGGGACCCACGATTAAAAATTTGTAAGAGCCGAGAGCGAAGCATATGATTCAATCTCAGCCGTTCTAATTCCTTCAGAGCAATCCAGCCGTTAAAATATTCAAGGACCGCGCTATTGGGTTCGACAACAAAAGACAAAGCACTGTTTTTTTGGATTAGGGGCTGTTTGGTTGCAAAATTATGAAATTTGGATTCCAAGATAGTACGGTTGGAAATTTCTGGATTTGGTAATTTGTTGTTTGGTTAGTATTGGATTCTTAGTATTGGATTTATAGATCATTTTAATCCTTGTTTGGTTGGTGAAAAGAAAGCGGAATTTAGATTTAAGGATTTTAGGGTCTGTTTGGTTGCAAGATTATGAAATTTGGATTGGAAAACAGTACGTTTGAAAATTTCTGGATTTGATAATTTGTTGTTTGGTTGGCATTGGATTCTTAGTATTGGATTTATAGATCCTTTTAATCCTTGTTTGGTTGCTGAAAAGAAAGCGGAATTTGGATTTAAGGATTTTAGGGTCTGTTTGGTTGCAAGATTATGAAATTTGGATTCGAAAACAGTACGTTTGAAAATTTCTGGATTTGATAATTTGTTGTTTGGTTGGTTTTGGATTTATAGTATTGGATTTGTAGATTCTTGTAATTTTTGTTTGGTTGGTGAAAATAAAGTGGGATTTGGATTTGAAGATTGTAGAGAGAGATAGATAGAGAGAGGATTATTAAATAAATAAAGTACATGGGTCCATCTAAAAGTACAATGAATAGCGGCAAATCCTTGAAAATCCTTAAAAAATTTTGGATTCAGGAACCCTTGTTTTATGGCGGGCCTCCATAAAAAATAAAGAAATTCCAGAAATCCAAATCCATCAAGCAAACACAAAATATGGAATCCCAGGATTGCACAATCCAAATCCATATAAATCCAACAACCAAACAGGCCCTTAGAGAGAGAGATGGAGAGAGAATTATTACATAAATAAAGCATCCGGGTTTCATCTAAAAATATAATGAATAGTGTCAAATCCTTATAAATTCTCAAAATTTTTTAGGATTCAATCATTGTTTTGTGGTAGGCTCCCCATAAAAAATAAAGGAATTCTACAAATTCAAATTTCACAACCAAACACAAAATTATGAAATACTTACAATTTTTTGGATTCCATGATTCAATTCCTTGTCGACTCAACTTTGAATCTCGCCGTTAGTGACGGTAAGAGTATTCTTTTATAAACGTCACTTTTAGTCTGATGCTTCGAGTGTTAAATTTGCAACATTTTTTGAATAATTTGTATGATGCGAAACAGTGAAAGGAAAGGGGTAATGTGAAAAGATGTCATGTGGTCTTTTATAGGAGGGCACGGAGTTCGTCGGCGCCCCGAGAAGCGGAGGAACGAGTGAAGAGTGAAGGAAGAGGAGGAGAGAGAAAGCTAGGGTTTCGAGATCTTTCACTTGAGGTCGAAGATCGAAAGAAATAGGTATCGTTTCTCTCATTTTTTGGTCTTTAATCGTCTCGTTTTTGTTCTGATTGAAAGAATGTGAGATTGAGATTGATTTCGTTTAGGAGAATGCGATCGATGTTGCTTTGTTGGATCGATCACTGATTCAGTGGAATTCGAGGCGAGAATGAGGTTTTGTGCTAAGGTTTTCGATTGATGGATTACTTATGAGTAGAATCGAGTAACTTTTGTTGTTGATTGATGATATTTTTCTTTTATGGATGATTTGTTGCGTTGAGAAAAGATTGGCGAGTTTGGATGCCCTTGATTTGGTTCTTTCCTTGTGATTTTTGGGCTTTGAGTTCGCGGATTTGATTTTTGTCTGCAGTTGAACCTGCATTTATACTTGAAATCTCTATATATTAATTTACCAAAAATCTTGATAGGAAAGTATTGTGATGTTACAAAGATCAGTAGTTTCTAATTACTTGGTTTGTCTCACTCCATGTGTCATTCAATGGATTTTCCCCCCAATGCCTGTTGAATCGCGGGGGTTCACTTGATCTGTTTTATTTATACTGTGAGCTGTTGTCATTTGTGCAGGGAATTTTTTTTGCAAGATATAAGTCCCCTAGAATAAATAAAGATGAGATTTTACTGTCCTCATGGTAGACACAACATTCTGTGCCTTTAAAGACCTCTTGCGACCTTGTGCGGCCGGCCAGCGAACATATATTGTCCCTTGGCGATACACATTCTGTTTTACAAGTATTCTTTCTAAGTCATATCATATTTTAGTAAGCAGCATTTGTGAACTTATTTACATATCAGCATACACAAAAATATAATGGAGGCATTGTTATCGCATCTAGCATGTTTTCCAAGTCAGTGTAATGCACAGGTCTTGCATTAGATAACATTATCAAATTCTAGCCCATTCTATTATCAATGTTATTATTCATTTTACACGTTAACTAAAGCAACACAAAGAACTAATAAAAAAATTTAAGTTAAGAAAGACAATAATTTTGCACATAAGCTATATTAAAGGTTATGATCTAACTTCCCGAGCACCCATCCCAAAATGCGAGGCTATGTTAGATATTTTAATCCAATCACACAAGTAGCACTATGCAACATGGACTACTCTAATGAGAGTTTCTTAATACCTTAAATCTAATTAATAATTTTATTGATATTTTTAAAAGGAAAGGTAAACAAATTGAAACAATTAGAGTAACAAGTTTAATAGAATAACTAAATTAGGAAGTATTTTTTTTGACATACCCTCTAATTTCTTTTCTATATTGATGTATCACAGATCATTGGTATTGGATGTGTACATTAGGTTGTGATAGACGTGACTCCATGAGAATCTTATAAGGACCTGAAATTCTCACGCCTTGAGCGCACTCCTTTGAATCAGCGTGAGATGATTTGAACCATATATGCCAGAATGAATGACTTTGACCTAAGCAGCTCTTTTTGTGTAATCTGCTTGATTTGACCTAATCAAAACACACCCTTTCACATCTTTCTTAGGAGCAACTATTTTAGTAGAATAACTGATATAAAGGGTGTTTTTTGGTATACCCTCCTATTTTCTTTGCTATTTTGATATGCCTTCCATTATTCGTGGATGTTTTCACATTCCAAAATTCTTCAAAAAAGTTTAAACCCCATGCCCCCCCCCAAAAAAAAGTTAAAACTGCTGTCAACTTTGAGAGAAAAAAGATGAAAAGACTCAATTTCCCTTCTCACATCTTCTTCTTCAAATACAAAAAAAAAATGGATGCTTTTGGGGTACTGCATGGTAATCCATGGAGAGTAGAAGTAAACTATCATGTTATGTATCTTCTACAATGCTTTCTTCTAGTATTTTTTAAAAATTAATAATGATTGTGCCTTCAAATCTGAGTTTTTTCCTCCTTATAGGTCGGTTCAATTTGGATATTTTTTTTGTTAGGGTTTGATCGATCTGAGTTTTTTGGGTCATGTTTGTGATTTGAGGATTAAAAGGTAGAAAAGAGAAAAATGTAGGGGACAACGGAGAAGGAGAAGAAGAGAAGTGAAGAAAAGGAGATTTGGAACAGAAAGAAGAAGGAAATGAACACGTTAGGGTTTGTTGATTTGGGGTTTGATGAAGAAGAAGGTTATAAGGGTATGATTGGTACTCAATAATTAAGATATATTTTAAAAATATTGAAGCCTTAAAATTTAACGCCAATTTGATGGTTTTGGAGGGTTTTTGAAACGACTTTTAAAGTTTTTTTTAGAGGGGGGTGGTGGAGGGAAGATCGAAAAATACTTGGGTAGATCAAATTATCTTAGATTTTTGGGCTGTATACAGAAATATCGATATATATTAAAAGAAATCGGGACCCTATTTGGAGCCAATAGATGTGGCCTGCAATTTTATGAATGTGTCATGGAGGGCTAGAAACCGTTGCCTTGTATTGTGCATGTTCACATTGAGTATGCAGTTTTTTTTGGTCTGGATCATTTGGCAAATGCTTGGTCATAAGCTATTTTTTTGGTCGAGGACGTTTAAAGGTCATGCCGAAGCTACATTACTTGCGTTATATTCCAGGCCTATGGATCTGACACTCATATAAAAAATTATCACTTTAGCAAATCAAAACTATGAATACTGGAAATATTAGGCTGTTCCCAAGTTCATGAGAGTATGTAGGACACTAATTGATCGTTGTTTATGTAAAAAACAGTAGTTAATGCAATAATCATCGTCTCTTAAGTTTTCTCTATTAAGAAAGAGGACAATAGTCATACATAAATACATCTATAAATTAAATCATGTTGTAATCAATTGATACTTATATTCTTAGTTTATTAATTATTGATATGTGTTCGATCAATCTATAATGCAATGTATGTTTCAGGACGTCTCAGGACGAGTATCCCACAATAATACTTAAATATCCGAGGATTTGATAAGAATATGATGCAAGCCCGCTATAAGATAATAAATCTTCTCAACAATTTCCTGAGCAACTTAGGCCAAACTTATCCAATAATGAAGATACGCGGAGATAGTTGAAGGAAGAAATACGAAGGAGAGAATTTTCTTTCCTCTCTAGTTTTTCATATCAGTTCCTTATATTGACTATCCACTTTTATGTGTTATTAAGTAGTTGAGCCAGTGGAGTTTTCTTAGGATGGAAACCTACATTTGGATTGGATACCAACATTTATATGATAGAGTTGGAGAGTTTTGAGTTAGTGGTGAACTCCATCACTAATAATTACTCTTACAAATAAAAGATTTTACAATTGAAATTTTATTCATTTATTGCGTCTAACTGTTTGAGTCCTCTACCTCTAGTTAATCTACACAATATTAGCCTCTTTCTTGGGTATTTAAGTTTGTAATTATATTGTACTACTATATTTACACAATATTAAGAATGATATATTAATCGTTACTTTAACCGAGGAGACGACCTTAACATAGCAGAATGGAAGAAACATATTCATATAGATGACCGCAAAATTTTGGGATAAAGGCTTGAGGCTTCTTGTTGTTGTAGTCGTCTCGTACTATATTTGTTTTCAACAATGCATTTATGTTAGAGTACTAAATCTTTTCATAATGCATTTGTCATTTTATAGATTTCAAGGCATTGGAACTTCATCAAAGTTTTGTGTGTCTAGCAAATATGATCATATTAGTGAATTTTTTGGTGGGCATAGATTTTTTTGCACCTTATTTAATTCCTTTTCTAACGATTTGATTTATATAGTGTTAGTACTATGCAACCGTAATGCACTTGTTTCCATCTCTACTTTCAGTTTCCCTTTGTAGGGAGTTACTACTTACAAGCCGCAATTTCTCAGGTTTTTCATTGCACCACTCGTTGAAAACCATGTTCCCAGCTCCACTGTCACCCTGGGAAGTCAAACGAGTTTTAATTCCCTGTCCCACTCTGTTTGAGTTAAAATGGCGGAGATTAGTTTGATAGTTGCGGGATAGCTAATTTAAATATTTACTAGTCTTTTTTTATGAATTAAGTTCTCTTAAAAAAACTAATAATATTGGCAGTACTGATAGATTGGAAATAGTAGCATTGCAAAGTTGTCTGTTATTATTGTGCTTCATCTCTGTTTGGAAACAGTTTATCTTATAGTTACCTAAGATTTGGCTACCTTGTTGCATATGTTAATGTATTATCTGCATCATATCATGGTTTGAAATCTCGCCGGCCCTGATCCGAGATGGCCGATTCCGATCCCAAAATCAACCATCCGAGTTCCGATACCGAGATCAATTCGGAGATTTTAAAACTGGGTATTGTCCGGGTTCTCCAATTAGTTTTGTGGTTTTAGTGTTAGGTTTATCAATGGATTGGTGAGTTTAAAATGGGTTATGGTTTATTTGACATCATTAATTGAAGTTTATAGTTATCATTACAACTTATTGAAAAAACCATTGTAGGCATCAGTACATCACCGACTGCCAAGAAACATATCACATTGTTTATAGTTATTTTAACTATTTATTAAAAAAATCTACTAATTATTTCTTGATTACTCTAGCGATAAAAAGTTCGAGAATTCCAATCCAAGATGGCCGTTTCCGACCATAAAAATGATTGTCCGATACCGAGATTTTAAACCTTGCATCATATAATGTCCTTACCGAATCAGTTATACACATATCTTTAGACTTGCTTAATTCTGGGGTAGCAAAATAGGAAGGAGAACACGAAAGCTTCGTCATTTAAGATGATGCACATAGAACCCTGTATGAAGATTATGTTAAACAAAAATTATTGGTTCACATGAATGCAAATACAACACTTGAAAAAGATGCCATGCTGTATGCCAACCGGTTATAACTCTTTTCCCTTCAATTTTAGTATAATAAAATATCCTGATTTCTCTGGTTTACTTGTTCGTTTTCCTCTTTTTTTGACCAATACTTGATGTGAACAAATTAAATTATTTTATTTGTAAATTAGTTATGTTTTGGGAGTATACTAAGCACATCACAAATTACTATGCAAAGTGATAGCTTTGGACCAAATGCATATCTCATATTTTAAATAAAAAATCATGATTTGGATCTTCTTGTTTTTGTTATTTGTGAGAGTAAATGACTCTGTTGAGGCGTCTAGTCTATAGTTTTGATGTTTGCATAAATCTATATCTAACAATTCTTTGTCAATTTCTCTAACAGTTAGTTCCAGCCTATAATAATCAGATAATTGTATTACTTCCTATTGTAAGAACACAGTCTATATGGCAGAATCTACCTTCTCTCGCTCTCTCCCCCTCTCTCTCCCCACAGCATATTTTCTACAAGATACTGGAGCACGAGCATCAATGCTATACAGTTTTTACTTTTTACGATGTTTGGAGCTATTTGCCATTTCTTGTTTCTAGTTACAGCTCAGACTTTATTCTTCAAATGATGATTTGAATTACCTGGTTAATGCATCTCTTTCACTCTCTAACTTAAATGAGCCGCATTTAATTGAGGTGCCATTTTTATTCTCTCTTGTTGTGACTAGTTGATATTGTGCTTTTTAATCTCGTGGTTTAGATGGGTGGGCTTTGACATCAGTGGTCCCAAATTAGGTAGTATACCTCATTGATATGTAGCACCAACAAACTGTTTCATCAACTACTTCTGTTTGATTTTACATTTTATTCTGACAATGTTTTATTATATTCAATCTAACAGCACTTGAGCTGTGTAATTACTGGCATTAAGTTGCTTTAATTGGGCAAAAAGTAATTATAACACCCATATATCTATTGTGGTAGACACGGTGGATCTTTCATCAGGATGGTCCACCATGTACTTTGTAAAGTAACCTTTTGGAACAAGGATACTTCTCCTCCTAATCACAAATATATTTATCATTAATCTCCTCTCATCTGTAGAATTGTGTCTATTGTTGAGAGGTTCTGAAAGCTGAATGATCCCTTCGCAGAAGTCAAGATCTATATATGTTACGAGACATTTATTTAGAGTGTACATAGATAATATTCGAGGATAAACCTTATCATTAATGCTTTTTATTGGCTCAGCTTTACCAGACTTTGTTGTACATTATTTGGAAGAGTAGACAGGTATAACTTAGTGCCCTTGACAAATTGTTTTTTTTTGTACTCATTAGTCAATAGAGTACAAGTGACTTGAGTATATAATTTTTTAGTAATTTTTTTAAATTTTTTTTGTGGTTCTTTGTAGCTCAATGGGGAAGGAAGTCATAGATATGTGCTCAGATGAGGAGTCAGATTGTGTCATGATTTCTTCATCTTCTGATAACCCTGAAATACATGACGATCATGCTTCCAAATCTTATCAATTTTCTGGGTCGGATGAAGCTCTAATACCGCATCCTGATCCTCGTGAGTCAAAAGAAGACGGTGCAAAGGATGGTGACATGACATATCACATGGAAATTTCTATCACTGGAGCTGTTAACTGTCTCAAGGAGCAAGAATTGCCTTGTGTTGGAAATTTGAACTTAGATGCTGATGTAGCAGAGAAGAAAACGATGAACAGGGTAGTTCAGAAACCAACAAATAATACAAATGTGGATCATCCTGCAAGGTTGGCCTCAAAATCTGTTACTGCTACAAATGTGAGGTCCAGCCACACAGTTCCCCAACCGTTTGCTCTAGCCACTGACAGGCATGCTTCAGGTGGAAATC
The DNA here is from genome assembly GCA_030015575.1 of Agapanthus africanus. Lineage (NCBI taxonomy): Eukaryota > Viridiplantae > Streptophyta > Magnoliopsida > Asparagales > Amaryllidaceae > Agapanthus > Agapanthus africanus. The sequence continues at coordinate 476,368,802 of CM057338.1, read as the reverse complement.
GTTCTTTGGTTCCTAATATTGCTGGTGATGGGGACAGAAATCCCGATCCAAGCAGTTTGCAACCTCAGAACCTAGTGAAGAAGGCTCAGGTTATAATCATTAATTAGTTGTCATTTTTCTCCTTGCTGGTTCAATTGATTAGTCACCTGTCTCTTTTTAGATTATTCTCTAAGAGACTTGTTAGTTTCTAGTCATTACAGAAGTTTTTTTTTTGACTTGTTTTCTTCTGTCATTTTGTTATGTTCTATCGTCTCCACTTGAGATCCCAAGTTGTTTTCTACAATACACTGAACATCCCAGCAGTAATTTTGTGTCTGTTCTAGTTTTATTTATCCTATCTTTTTCCCTGTACGAATCATCTTTTATCTGTGTGTTAGATTCTGATGCATACTTTTTAGGTATTTGCATTAATGTCCATTGGACTAAATGTTGCTTCATTATACTTATAGTACAGTATCAGGCATGAAATTTAGCTTTTCCATCGGGAAAGTCAAATCTTTTTTGCAATTACTTTTGCACTCTGTATTTCTGCTTCCATCTCTACTATTTATTCTCATGGTGGAATTTGCATTACTAATAATGTTTTCGTTTCCCTGTTTATCCTTAGTTCTGGTATTTATTTAAGATTTTTAAGTTAACACTTGATTCACTTGTATAATATTTTAAAGTTCAAATATTGGATAGGAATTTTCAGCCCCCAGGATATTATGTCGAGTCTATGATGTTATCTGGTTGGTGACTTCTGAACTACTTCCTCACTTTCATCCTGTATCTTTTGTAATATGATGCAGGAAATAACCTATTTGTGCTTTTAATATGGCTTCATATCTACTGTGCAACTTATGCTTAAGTAATACTTGCATTATTAATTTACAGGGCTATCTGCTTAATACATTAAGGAAGCCTCAATCTGAAAATACTAAACATATTGATGAAGAAGATTCTTGCTCCATTGCTTCCTCGTATCCTCTTGATAGCCTTGTTTCTGAAACATTATGCACTTCCTTTTTCTTTATTGATGGTTATCATTACGTTCCTTAACAATAGTAGAACTGCTGCATCTGTGAAGACGCTGAAAGGAAGGGCTACAGTGGCATTGACACCTAGTTTTAGGTGTAATGAGCGGGCTGAGAAGCGGAAAGAGGTGGGCTCTTTGTATTCTTTTTCCCTGTGTAGTAATTAGTGTAGTTTGGATTTTATATTTCAATGTAAAAAATTCGTATCATTGTTCTCTCTCTTAGTTCTATTCGAAGTTGGAAGAGAAACACCAAGCTTTGGAGGCAGAGAAAAATCAATGCGAAGCTAGAACAAAGGTATAGTCTTTTGTTTTTAACTTTTTCCACTATGATGTTACATGCCAAAGCCAACTTATTTCATCATTTGTTTTTCTTGAAATCCTTTTTATTGCCTTCTAATCGGATCCTTCTTATGGGTGGAGTCGGTTTTTTTTGTTGTCTTTTGTGTGTGTGTGTGGGGGGGGGGGGGGGCGGGGGGGATGGGCCTAGGGCCCACCCATAATATTTGAATAATCTAGTATACTTATATGTGAAGTGTTTATTTTCATATATAAACTGAAAAGATTACTTAGAAATTACTGACTTGAAGTTGGGGTACTGGTTACTGCTTTCCTTTGTGGGCCTGTCGGGGTTTGAGATCCATGACCAAAATTATTTTACTGTTTTTATTTGTACGACACATGTTGCTTAAGAAGGAAAGTTCAATAAAAACCTTGTGTTTTCCCTATATTTATCTGATCCCTTATCATTTATATTAGTTTATAATCTCTTAAACAGATTTAATCTGAAACAATCATTTCCATTGGCGTTTATTTATAAAGGGAGTTTCAGATTTAATTTTTTTTGGAATATTTAATGCATAAGATAAAACAAACCATCTTGTTTAGTTTTGTTGTGTATTTTCTTCTTATTATTTTTTAAAATCTTACAAAACTAGTCTTTTCCTCAAAAGTAATATTTATGTCATATTTTCCTTTCCGATTGAGAGTGTGCTCAACTTGTTAAAATTCTCTCTTATATCTATAATTCCAGTAACATGAAATATGTAGAACACATATATATGGTAAATAAGAACTCGAACTTAATATTTGAATATAAAAGCTTTTACATTTTTAGATATAGATCCCCCTCACATAAAAAAAGTTGTTAAAAAATAATAAAAATCCTTGTTCCGCCCCTAGTCTTTCTTATTGTCCTTGTTGGTACTAGCTTTCAAATTTCCAACATGCACATTGTTGTTCCACTACTTAAAGCGTTTACTAAAGCCATTTGAGATCTGATGACTTGTGTTTGCGACAATGGTTGAGTTTCCGGCTAACAATTTTATTTTGGCCTTTCAAATCGGCTTTGAAGGGGATCAATAAGAAACATCATGTGAAAATTGGTATGGGGGAATCTTTATTTGGAACTATTTTTCTTGAGAATATAAATCCAGGTCTTTATGAGAGTTATTAGTTTATTTGCACTTTTGGGCCAACATTATTTGATCTGAACCATTATGCTTACATTTTAAAATTTAATCACAAATATTGAGATCTCGAGTGTGTTGACTATTAAGCTAGGTTTCATTGCTTGCATAACAGATCTAGGGTTTACTTTTAGGTTTTGCATGTTGCTCGATTGATTTTTTCGTCTTGCATCTTCACATGAAGCCCTTTGGTTCCATTCCATGTCAGTAACCTAAGCATTTTGGTGTAAGTCATGAAAAAGTACACAGACAGTTGCACATGGAAAAAGGATGCATCTCTTTGCTAGGAACAAATTAATGCTAAGTCTGATCAATCTGATACCCAAAATATATTTTTATTGACAAGCAATCTGGTGAGACTGGTCAATCTGATATCCAAAAAAGACGGGAAGAGTTTGTGGTTGTGATTTTTCTGATATAGTTACATGTATATAATTTTCTGGAAGTGTTCAAAAGTGACAGACTATGCAGATGATACAAAACAAAGTAATCAATAATTAGATCTTCTCAATTCTCATACTTTAAAGATGCAAAAGCGTTCTCAAGGTTCCTTAAATGTAATCGCATTCTTTGCCAGGTTGTTGTAACATCAAAGTGCAGAATTACACCTAATTATACATAAGGTATTACACAATCTGCTGGTCGGTATATCATCACAGTGCAAGAAATAAAATTTTATTCTGAAGAAAATACATAAGCATCTTCAATTTTCCGACTCCTTGTTTAACCTGGTGACAAGCTGATGTCTGGCATTTTGATCTTACTTAGAATCTAGAATATCATTTCATACTGTAAAGTGCATTAGTTTGTAAGTTTGTAACATGAACTGGCCTATGCGGGTTTCAGTGTTTTGGAATTTTAGATTTAAAATTAGGGCTATTTATTGGCACATTTCATATTAACTTTTGTTTTGACATTTATGCTTTGTTCTAGAGTTTTGATCCAGTATTGAATTTTATTGCTTTCTTTGGTTCTCTATGTTCAAATTTAATTAAGTGCCCTCCATCCTTTTGTTCTCCATGTTTAAATTTGACTGCCAAGAAGGCTCTAATTATATAACGAGGTCTTGCAATCAAAATTAAGATTTTTCTTTCTTGTTTGCAATCTGGATATGATTGAATAAATCACGGGGATTCAGAAAGGACTTGGCTCTTCTTACACATATCTGAGATATGAGTGGAAGGTCTTATTACACGTGTAACACAATTTGTAGTTTTGCTTTTTCCTTTTTCCTCCTTCTATGATTAGTTAAAACTAGGGGTAAACCTTGCGCATCGGCAGGGGTTAGGATTATTTCTTAAAATAAGTAGTATGTCCATTCCTGATGGTTTGAGTAGACCAAATATAAAATGGTTATATAAATTCCAATTTTAAGTTTTAATTCCAAAAGCATATTATCGAGTTGGGATTATGCATTTTGTGTCGAAGAAAACCATAAACCAAGCACTTCTTTTGGCTTTTTGATAAAATATATTGATACCCATTGTTGTTTGTGATTTTTATATGTGAGTATTAGGGGATAAACATCAGACTCCAAACTAAATCAATTTTTCACATGATTTTCAAACATGTTAAATTGGAATTTTGCTTCTTACCACAAGCGATAAAGATAGTTAACCTTTTTTCTGAAAAATTCAAGTTTTCAATCGATAAAAAAAAACCAATCAATGAGCACAAGTCATGAATGAAACAATAAATCTTTGAAAGGAAACCTCAAAATTATTCAATTTACAAAAAAAGAAATTAAATAAAATCTTTGAAGATAGCAAAATTCCAAAAGCATGACTAATAAAAAGACCTATAATAAGTTGGAATGAAGAAATCCAAAATAATTTCATACAGTTTTCTACTTTATTATCATCTCTGTTGATTTTATCTCAAATAGTTTTAGCTTTTTTCCTTCATGTTGCTATCTCTTAGCCTTTTCTATTATCACCTACAACACCAAAACTAAAAAAAAAAAAACTCATGCTAAAATGCAAGAAACCATCTTCACTTTTGATCGAAAAGCAAGAAATCATCCTAAACTTGTATACATGCATCTTATCCTATAAACTTAAGACCATTAGATTTTTTGGTGTGTTCCCTAAAATGCCCCTCAGTCTTTTCTTCTCCAAATTTTATCTTATCTCACTTCCCCCCTCCAAACTTTTCCTTCTTTCTTTCCCAAAATCTCTATTGCTAAAACACCAGCTATTTTCTCTCCTCCAAGAGTCGGCATGGATTCAATAGAGTTTGGATTTGGAAAAGATGAAGAAAAAGAAATAGAATAATTATGTTAGTCAATTAAATTGATTAGAAGGGCATTTTTTGGTATAAAAAGTCTTATAAATGGATAAATTAGCACCATAGTTTTTTTTGGGTAAAATGCATGTTTAAGTTTAGAAGGGTTTCCTGTTTTTCAGATAAAAGTTTTTTTGGGGCGCTGTGGTTCCCTGTATTTTAGCCCAAAACTTGAGGATTTTTTGAGGCTAAAGTTCACTAAACCCCCATTGAGTTTGGTCCTATCCCAGAAAACCTTAAAGAAGTTTGATTGGCGCAGAAAACCCTCCATAGATAACGGTGACTAGCTAATCGTGTTAAGTAAGCATTAAAATGACTATTTTGCCCTCATATATAAACATAGTTAATTAAATTATTAATTAATAATATTAATTTTATTCTTAAATTATTAATTAATAGCTCATGCTTAGGAAGAGGAGAAGGTGGTCGGAGGATACGAGGAGGGGAGGTGAGGCGGGGTAGGAGGGTGGTCGAAGGAGGTGGGCGAAGTGGTTTTGGTGGTGATGTCGAGGTTGAAGAAGGTGGACGAGGTGGGTTTGGTGGTGGTGTTGAGGTTAAAGGAGTTGGGTTCGATGGTGGTGGTGTTGAGGATGAAGCAGATGGGTTTGTTGTGGTGGTAGTGGTGGTGTTGAGGTTGAAGAAGGTGGGTTTGTTGTGGTGGTAGTGGTGGTGTTGAGGTAGAAGAAGGTGGGTTTGGTATGGAGATGAGGGGAGGGGGCATGAGGTGATGGGGAGAGGGGGCATGAGGCGATGGGGAGAAGGGGCGGCGACGATGGGGAGGATAGGCGGCGGCTGCAATGAAGGCGGTTGCGGGTCAGGGCTTGGTTTTTTTGCTAAATTAGCTAGGGTTAGTATAGAGAAAAGATGAGGGTGGTTTGAGAAATTTTATAATTTTTTGTTGATGTGGTATTTGGTTAACGTGGCCGTGATGTGACTTAATGGTGTTGATATGTCACAATTATCTATAGGGTTTTCTGCGCCAATTAAACTTTTTGAGGGTTTTCTGTGATATGGTCAAACTCATTGGCGGTTTGATGAACTTTAAGCCTTTTTTATATCTCACCCCCAAAATTTACTAAATTTCACCCCTAAAATTTCATATTTCTAAATTTTCCCGCTAAAACTTCTCCGTGAATAAAAAAACCCATATCATTTATATTTCGTGAGAATTTAACTTGGGTTTTAACCAAGGACTTGAGTTAGAGGCGCTATCTCTTCATCTTTCTTCTTAAAGGACCGAGAATCCTTCTCTTTCCAACTTCAGATTTTTCATGGGTTTCATCATTTCAATATATCCTAGATCGTTTTCATTGGAGTCGTCAAATTTGGTACAATAAGAAGCTCAAAATCCTTTACAACAACCCATAAGCAATGGAGGAAGATGAATACCTTTAATTATTTGTCTAAATGAAAGGCTTAATTTCGAAATCAAGTAATCTGTCACGTTCCGCTTCTCAAAAGACGGAAGCATGCACGCGACGAGGCCCACGACGTATTTATTCCGAGAAGGTCATTTCTCAAAACAAATACGCTAAGCATAATTAAGCAATATAACATAACAAGAAATGACATGATGAAAATCCAACTTTATATATTTACATTCTAAACTTTACAAAATTTAAACTGATACAAGAACATAAACTGAAAGTGCCTAACATGTGGCATATTGAAAGAAACTAAAGATCGGCTTTGGATGCGAACTGGTCAAAATCCTCAGCAGGTTCCACCTTCCGAGTCTCTAGATTATCTAACAAACATCCAAAGAAACAAAAGATGGGCGGAATGCCCGTCTGCAGAGTTATGCTCGGTAAGTCCCCAAAGAAGATAAGAAGGTGAATATGATAAAGGATATGCATGCAAGTAGAAAATGAATTCTAATGCAGTAATGGATAGTTAAAGGTATCAAGTAAACATGAGTATGGTAATATATCTAAGCATGGTAATATAACATGAGCATGACAATACAATATAGCATGTGTCAATCATCATAAGCATGTAATAAGTGTGCATTAGTGAATATGAAGTGAAGGTCAAGTGTCCTAAATAAGTCTCTACAAAGATCAACTAATCTAACGTAAGTTTAAGATATGAGTATCAATTAAATCTCAAGAGTGTTCTCGAACTCAATCTGCTGTAATCCAAGGGTAAGGAATCTTGGACCCTCATGATTGTTAGTAACGGACTTCGACCGTCGTCGAAATATTTCAAATCCAACAGGGTATAATCCAGGGGCAAGCAAACACGGGCCTTCATCATTATTAGTATTCGTGATTGTTAGCATGAGACTCTTGATTCACAACTCAAATTAACCCAACACCCCGCGTATTCAAAATTATTAGTTAAAACTACAAGTCTTGCCTGAATCCATAAATACAAACGAGAGAGTACAAGTTGAATTCGTGTCAGTTGCATGTATTCGTGTCAGTTGCATGTATTCGTGTCAAGTTCAAGTAATATTCAAGTATTCGTGTCAAGTTGTATTCATGGTTCGAGTTAAGTCGGTTCAAGTGTACATATTGGGTTAAAGTATTCATACCAAGTTCAAGTATTCATGTCAAGTCATATATTCATGTCAAGTTGAGTCAAGCATGTAATATGTTTAACCAAGTGATTCAAGCATGGTTCATGACACTAGTATGAAAGTAAATGTGATTCAGCTTACAAGTTAAGTACTACAACCAATTTCTTATATTTTGAGATGGTATGAATTGATTTGTTTAAAAAGCTAGGCAAGCGAATCACTGATTGTCTCTGGCTTTCCGAGGCTCAAGAGAAAATATATCACTTAAACTATCTGCTTCCTAAATATCAGCCCTAGGAATTTTTTGGTATTTATGTGAAAATGACATTTTGAAACTTCATGGTATTTATATAAAATAAACAATTAAATTATCGAGGAGTTTTATGTAAAATATTATATTTTAAAATCTCGAGGGTGTTTTGATAAAAGTATGTTTTCGGTAAATTAGGGTATTTTAATGAAAAATCTTATCTTTTGGAAATTTAGGACATTTTAATAAAAGCCTAACCTTTTAAACTTTTATTGAAAACTTCTAATTTGCAATTCTTTTTCTTTTAAATTACATATTGATGATAAATAGTAAGTTAATTCATTATCTTAATATTGTTGATATTGTTTTATTTTATTTTAGATTCCGTACTCTTTTCCTTTCGAGATTGCGCACCGTCTAGAGTTCTGCATATCACTCCACTAAACTCATGCTTGTGCTTTAACCAGCACCGTACTAATCACAACAGGTTCACCTAAAGAGGGTTGTAGAGGCGAATTTTGCGAAGGAAATTTTTTAGATAATTTTATTTCTAAAACTCTAGGGTATTTTAATAAAAGCATGACTTTAGATTTTACTAACATATTTATAGTGGTTTAGAAACCGTACGTGTGGGATAGGCCGTTACCCCGTGTTTTATCCCCGATTTATCACATAATCTATTTACATAATTTTGCATCACCAATCATGTTGGAGGTATTTATTTATAATTTAGCAGGAAAAAGTGACCTGCATTCACACCATCTTACTGAATTTTAAAAACTTCACAGACTTTCAAATACCATTAATATTGTCTCCGCAGGCAAAAATATATTTATAGAAAGGAGAGTGGCTACATGTATGCTTCTTATCTTATTATACACATGATTATAACAATGATGTCCATTTTAGCACTACTGTTATTCCTTCAAAATGTAAAAGAATATTGTACACCCCAGTCCATTAATTTCAATTCCATTTGTTCATCTTAAGTTTTATTGAAGTTCTTCACTACACTGTAATTCCTATTTCACATCACACTTGTGCATTATGTATATAAGTCATGCATATATATAGCTAAAAACATTATGAGCTCTAATAAAATTAGGCACAAAGTCTTTCCACTATGACATGTTAACACATTATACTTGACATTATATATATGTAGACGTTCACTGAACTTAGCTTAGAAGAGAGGAGAGAGACAGAGGGGGAGGGTGAGCTTGACCTAGATGTAAGAGATGAAGGGGACTCGGTTTGTAGAACCGAGCTTGACGACACAAAAGAAAAGGAGCTTGAGGGCTTCATGGCTTCCAAAAGAGGCTTGGGCTTGAAAGCTTATGAGAGATGGAACTTTGAGTGTAATTTTTCTGAATAATTCAGAGGAGAGATGAGCTAGGGTAGGTTGGTATTTATATGGAAGGAAATAAGGTAGTATGGTGAATTAAAAGGGAATTAAAATGTATTAAAAAGAGGGTTAATGGAGGGGATGAAGGGACCGGGGGTTGTCTGTGTTGAATAGGGGGTTTTGGTATATGAAAAGGAGTTGCAGGGAGTTCAAGGGACGGACCAACACGGATGGAGCCTGCTTGGAGATGGTTGGGCCGACCAAACCATTCCCAGGTCAGGCCCAAGGGGTTGGATGGGGTCAGGGCAAGGGTCATATGTTCGGGTCAATTTATATACTCCAAAATCGTATACCTTTTCTTCTAAAATGTTTCGTAACTCCGTGCATCGTCCGTGAGACTTTCAATATTCAAAAACGGCAAAAAATTTAATAAAATAATTCAGGATGCAAGGATTCGAACACACGGACTGTGGGAGAGCAGTGTAGAGACTTAACCAATGGGCTACACGCTTGTTCTTGAATATTATTTATTAATATTTACTTATAACTTGATTCAAGAATAGAAATACGACCTTTAAAGAGATACAAAGGTATAGGAAAATTAAGATCGTTACATTCTATCCTCCTTAAAAATAATTTCGTCATCAAAATTACACAAGAAAGTTATTGCAACAGATCAAGGAAAAAGGGTTAGGATAATACAGCCGCGTTTCGTCGTTGTGCTCCATCAGTCGGTGATCGGGAGTTTTGAATACTACTCTCCTTTGATGACAATCAATACTACTCTCCTTTGATGACAATCAAGGATAGCGGAAATAGTCTGAAGTTAACGAGAACGGTTAAAAAACACAAAATAGTTTCGAATACTTGCAAGTGAAAAGAAGTAGACTGAATCCAAGGAATCAAAAGCTAGAATGTGATATTCAAGGAATCAAATTGGAGTTTCAAGACGGATTCAAAGGAATTGGAAATGCAAGGAATGGAAAATTTGTTGAATTTCATAATTCTTGTCATACATTGCTTATGACCTCCACACCGAATTGACCTGTATGGGCCACCAATAAAACCCGTCACGCCCCGCTTCCCAAAAGACGGAAGCAGACACGTGACGAAGCCCGCGACGTATTTATTCCGAGGTCATTTCTCAAAACAAATACGCTAAGCGTAATTAAGTAATATAGCATAACAAGAAATGGCATGATGAAAATCCAACTTTATATATTTACATTCTAAACTTTATAAAATTTAAATTGATACAAGAATGTAAACTGAAAGTGCCTAACATGTGGCATACTGAAAGTAAAAGTTGAAAGAAACTAAAAATCGGTTTCGGGTGCGAATTGGCCGAAATCCTCCGTAGGTTCCACCTCCTCAGTCTCTAGATCATCTGACGAACATTCCAGAGAAACAAAGGATGAGTGGAATTCCTGTCAGTGAACTTGTGCTTGGTAAGTTCCCAAAGAGGATAAGGTGAATGTGATAAAGGATATACATATAAGTAGAATATGAATTCTAATGCGATAAAGGATAGTTAAAGGTATCGATTAAACGTGAGCATGGTAATATATCTAAGCATGACAATATAACATGATCATGTCAATACGGTATAGTATGTGTCAATCATCATAAGTATGTAACAAGTGCAGTAGTGAACATGAAGTGAAGGTCAAGTGTCCTAAAGAAGTCTTTACACAGGTTAACTAATCTAACGTAAGTTTAAGATAAGTATCAACCAAATCTTAAGAGTGTTTCCGAAACCAACAGGTTATAATTCAGGGGTAAGGAACCATGAGCCCTCATGATTGTTAGCAACGAGATTTCGACCGTCGTCGAAGTATTCCAAATCTAACAGGCTATAACACAGGGGCAAGGAAACATGGGCCTTCATGATTGGACTCTTGAGATTCCATTGGACTCGCAACTCAAACTAGCCCAACACCCCGTGTATTCTAAATTATTAGTTAAAGCTACACGTCTTGCCCGAATCCATGAATACAAATGAGAGTACAAGTTGAATTCGTGTCAGTTGCATGTATTCGTGTCAAGTTCATATAATATTCAAGTATTTGTGTCAAGTTGTATCCATGGTTCGAGTTAAGTCAGTTCAAATATCCATGTCGTCATATATTCATGTCAAGTTAAGTTGAGTCAAGTATGTAATATGCTTAGCCAAGTGATTCAAGCATGTGGTTCATGACATAGGACTAGCATGAAAGTAAATGTGATTCAGGTTATAAGTTAAGTATTAAAACCAATTTCTTACATTTTGAAACAATATGAATTGATTTGCTTAAAAAGCTAGACAAGCGAATCTATGATTGGCTTTAGCTTCCTGAGACTCAAGAGAGAATATGTCACTTAAACCATCTGCTTTCTAAATACTAGTCCTAGGATTTCTATGGTATTTATGTGAAAAGATGATATTTTGAAACTTCATGGTATTTATGTAAAATAAGCCATTAAATTATCGAGGAGTTTTATGTAAAATATTATATTTTAAAATCTCGAGGGTGTTTTGATAAAGTATGTTTTCGGTAAATTAGGGTATTTTAGTGAAAAATCTTGTCTTTTGGAAATTTAGGACATTTTAATTAAAACTTAACCTTTTAAACTTTTATTGAAAAATTCTAATTTGCAATTCCTTTCTTTTAAATTACATATAGATGATAAATAGTAAGTTAATTCATTATCTTAATATTGTTGATATTGTTTTATTTTGTTTTAGATTCCGTACTCATTTTCTTTCGAGACCGCGTTCATGAAGAGCTCTGCATTTCACTCCACTAAACCCAAGATTGTGCTTTAATCAACACTAATCACAACAGATTTCCCTAAAAAGAGTTGTAGAGGCGAATTTTGCGTTGGAATTTTTTTAGATAATTCTATTTCTAAAACTCTAGGGTATTTTAATAGAAGCATGACTTTAGATTTTACTAACCTATTTATAGTGGTTTAGAAACCGTACGTGTGTGTGGTAGGTCGTTACCCCGTGCTTTATCCCCGATTTATCACATAATATGTTTACATAATTTTTCATCAGCAATCATGTGGGAGGTATTTATTTATAATTTAGCAGGAAAAACTAATGATCCACATTCACACCATCTTACTATATTTAAAAAACTTTGCAGACTTTCAGATATCAATAACATTTAATATTGTCTCCTTAGGCAAAAAATATTTATAGAAAGGAAATTTGCTACATGCATGCTTCTTATCTTATTATAAACATGATTATAACAATGATGTCGATTTTAGCACTACAGCTATTCCTTCTAAATATAAAGAATATTGTACACCCCCTGTTCATTAATCTCAATTCCGTTTGTTCATATTAAATTTTATTGAAGCTCACCACCTACACTGTAGTTTCTATTTCATGTCACACTTGATCATTTTGTATACTAGTCATGCATATATATTGCTAAAATCATTATGATCTCTAATAAAATTAGGCACAGTCTTTCCACAAGACATGTTAACACATTATACTTGACATTATATATATATAGACGTTCATTGATCTTAGCTTAGAAGAGAGGAGAGAGACGGAGGGGAGAGGAAGGGATCTACGGGTTGCGCTCGATCTAGGTGTAGGAGATGAAGGGGACTCGGTTTGAAGAACCGAGCTTGACGATGCAAAGGAAAAGGAGCCTGAGGGTTTCTTGGCTTCCAAAAGAGGCTCGGTTTGAAAAGTCTTGAGAGATGGAACTTTGAGTGTAATTTTTCAGAATAATTCAGAGGGGAGATGAGCTAGGGTAGCTTGGTATTTATAGGGAAAGAAATAGGGTAGTATGGTGAATTAAAAGAGAATTAAAATGTATTAAAAAGAAGGTTAATGGAGGAGATGAAAGGACTGGGGGTTTTCCGTGTTGAATGGGGGGGTTTTGGTATATGAAGCTGCAAGGAGTTCAAGGGACATACCAACACGGGTGGAGCCCGTTTGGAGATGGTTGGGCCCGTTTGGAGATGGTTGGGCCGACCAAACCATGCCCAGGTCAGCCTAAGGGGGTGGATAGGGTCAGGGCAAGGGTCGTGTGTTCGGCCAGTTTATATAGTCCAAAATCGTATATGTTTTCTTCTAAAACGTTTCGTAACTCTGTGCATCGCCCGTGAGACTTTCAGGATTCAAAAACGACAAAGAGAAATAAAATAAAATAATTCGGGATGCAAAATTTTGAACATCTATGGGAGACAGCGTAGTGACTTAACCAATGGGCTACGAGCTTGTTCTTGAATATTATTTATCAAGAATTACTTATAGCTCGATTCAAAAACAGAAGTACATCCTTTAAAGGGATACAAATGTATAAGAAAATTGGGGTCGTTACATAATTCTAACCCTAGCCTTAATTTGCAAGAGGAAAGATGACTGTTGCATTTTGGTCTTTCTTCAAGTCTCTTAACGGGTGAAAATTCACAACTAATGGAAAATTCTTATAAGATGAGTAAATCTAATTGGGAGAGATTTTTGAACAAATGTTTTATGGGGGAAATTTAGAAATATGTAAGTTTTGGGGGTGAGATAAAAAAACCCAAAACTTAATTACATAGAAATTTACGAGTCGTATCAATATGGGCCATATTAGTCTTATAAGACAATCAAGAGGAGTGCTGCATGATTGTAGGAATATTAGACAAATACCCTTTTTGTCTTTTTCATATGACATTCTTTATATACTATAATAACTTGCGCTTTTATGTTGATTACCAAATATTGCCTTTATTTCTATTTCCAACCTAGTTGAAATCATAAGCTAAAAAGGGAAAAATATTCTTAGTAAGATATGAGTAAAGACGTCTGATGTACAATCCTATTATTAGCAAGATATTTATTGAAATAATCAGAAACATATTCTTTTGCATTATCTGGACGTAAAATTTTCAACGACACCAAATTGGTTTTGAAATTGTAGATGAAAGACACGAAATATATTACTTAATTAAGAGCGATTTTTCATCAAGTACAAATAAGCGATACAAGAAAAATCATCTACAAATATGATAACATATTTAAAACCTAAATATGATGGTCCATTGAAGGGACCCCAAATATCTGAATGCACTAAATGAAAAGGGTTAACATACGACTCTTAGAAATTAGAAAAGATGCACGATGATGTTTACTAGACTGACACGACTCACAATTAAGTGATTTTATTGACCTAAGATGTGGGAATAAATTCTGAACCTTCATATTGGGATGATCCATCTGACAGTGGAGCTGAAGAGGAGAAACTGATGAGAACAAAACCGCGAAACCTGAAGAAAAAACATCATCCATGTTCAAATAATAAAGGCCTTGAGATTCATGCCCGCCACTAATCAGCTTCCTGGTTTGCAGATCCTAAAAGACGAAATGCGAAGAATAAAATGTTCCATAATAGTTCAACAATCTCGTAAGCTTGCTAACTGACAATAAGCTAATAGGGAATCGTGGAACATGATAAACAGATGAAAACGAAAGATTCTTGGATAGATGTACCGACCCACCTCCAGTGATAGAGGAGGAAGATCCATCGGCCAAGGTGACATGAGATTATTGTTTAGACGGTGTAATGGAAATAAAAGAATCACGATTACCCGTCATATGATCTGTAGCACCTGAATTAATGATCCAGGATTTGCTAGTGGCACTATAAACTATAGGAGTACCTAAAGCATTGGTTACCGTGGCAACAGAAGCAGACCGCTGAGTGGAGAGGAGGTTGTGATACTCATCTTCAAAATTAGATACCATCTTTGAGGTCGAAGATGCCGCATCAGATGGAGCAGTGAGATGCAAGTACTCCAATATATCAACCTGAGAGGATGTATGATTAGCAAAAGGTTTGCCATGTAGATCCCAACAAAAGTCAACGGATGGTCTGATTTCCCACAGTATGTTCACAACTTTTCACCTCGACCACCACCATGATCACGTCCCTCATCACGACCACCACCACGAAAATAGCCATGATCACGACCACGTGTACTGCCAGATGAGATCGCTAATGTAGAGTTATCCACACTATTATTACCACACATTAGACGAGCGATCTGACACGGAAGAACGGCGTAACTTAGAGAATACTTTATAAAGGGTTGGAATCTCTGAACTCCCTAAAATAGCAGATCGAACGGACTCATACTCCGGGGGAAGACTCGATAAAAAACGCACAGCATTCAGTATCTCATATTGCTTCATCTTCGCAACATTGGAAGAAATAGGCTAATACAAATCCAATTCCTGGCATAATCTATTGAAAGACGAGTAATGGTCTTCAAGGGAGTTCGCACCTTTTTCCACCTGGAAATAATCCTGATACAGCTGATAAATGCGTGCAATATTGCTTGAACCAGAGTTGTATTTTTAAGTTCTCATATCTCCTTCGACGTAAGCAAAAACACAACGTTGTTCAACTTAGGTTCCATGCTATTCAACAACCAAGTTCGAATCTGCGTATTTTCAGCAAGCCAATCATCATATTTCTTCTCGTTCTTGTCCTTAGCAGGAGGACTTTCCAGCAAGTAATGCAATTTCCGTTTATCCATCAAGGTCTTGACTGCAACATACCATTGGGTATAATTATCACCATTAAGCTTTTCGATACCATCGCAATAAAATCAACCGAGGTAAATAAACTTCCTCCATTGCCCGTTGTCATCGACATGATTCCAGCAGTAAAGATCAACCACAGCCAAAACCAACAATGACCAACGACGAACAACGATCAACAACCAATAATAAACAACGACCACCAATCAGAAATAATAAAATCAATATCCGCATCAATATACGACATCCAACAACCAACGAAAAAGTCGGGATAATATTATGTGAATTCAGATCAGATTTGAATTAGATCATTAATATGATGTGGTGATGCAGAGTGCAGTGGTGACTGGTGATGCGATGGTGATGCGGTGGCGGCGCGAGATCTGGTGTAATCTGGTGCGGTGATCTGGTGCTGTGGTGTGCGATCTGGTGCGGTGGTGTGATCTGGTGCAACTGTGGTGCGGTGATCTGGTGCGGTGGTACGGTCTAGTGCGGTGATCTGGTGTGGTGGTGCGAGATCTGGTGCGGCGATGTGTGATGACAAGGATCTGGAGTCAAGGTCCGGTGTGGCTAGGGTTTGATGGTGGAGGTTGGCGGCGGCTAGGGTTTTGGCGAAACATGGCTCTGATACCATGACAAAGAATTTGAGGAAAAAATAGATTTATTTTTTTATTAGGTAATTCATGAAGGAATACATATAAATTTATACCAGAGTTTATGGATACGGGTTTGGATCCAATATTAAAAGCCCAACTACTTTATCATACATTATCTCTAATATTTTTAAAATATGATTTTTTTTATTTTTGAATTAAGTTCTGAATATGATTATTACGAGGTATTAGATCATCATTCATTTCCCATAAGTGTTTTCATTTCTCGTAAGTGTTTAGGTTTGATTTTCTTCTCCTATGGTATATCTTTGTCACATATTATCCTTCGTAGAAATAATAAACTTTGTCCATGTAATCAATCATTATTTTCAAGTTTATATAAAATTGAATGAGGATTATTGAGCGCGCAGTGACATGAGAGCATTGTGAGTAGAGGTGTCAAGAATAGCCGTAACCCGTTTGGCCCGTGGGTCGACCCGTAAAACTCGGGCCCGTTTAAAAGCATCATCGGGTCGACCAGGCCCACGGGTCGTAGGTTTACCCGTTTGTTGACCCGATCCGCGGGTTCATTGGTCCCGTATCGAAAATAAAAAATCAAGCAATTTATCATGTTGTTTTTCTAGTCATGTTCAATAAATTTGTTATGTTAAAATTATATCATGAATATTAAATCGTCCTTAGATTGTGCATTTAAATGCAATTATTATCTTTAGTTATGATATTTAATCTTTTAAACCCAAAAAAGTCTAAAAATCAAATTTCTTTTATTAAATTGAAAACCACTTTGGAAACAAACATAAAAAACAATATATGTTATCTATCAACCTGTTAACCCTTCATGGATGACCCGTTTATTCATACACGGTTTACCCGCACATCCGACCGCTGTATATGGGCACACAAATTATGCCCCGTTTAAATCCGCGCATTTTTACTCACTCTCATTTCACCCACTACCCGCAATGATCCGCCCGCAGGTGGCCCGACCCGCCCGTTTGACACCGCTAATTATGAGCAAGTTTGAAATACACAACCAGCTAAAGCTGTATCAGCAGTTTATGGTGGTCTGTTGTTTTATATTTTCCCTTATACTGTAGTCTACATGGTTAATTGTTGCATGAACCTAGCAACTTACCCATATGCTTGTCTAGCAACTCTAGTTTCTAATTTTTCCATCCCAATCCATCATGAAAAAATCATTAGTTTTTATCCCATTGGACAGCTATGCACGCAAAGCTTTTCCCGTTTTTGCATGATAAAGAATGTTATCGAAATCATGAATATAGTTTGCCTTGCCCTTTTCAGTCTTGATATGGTTGCTGTGGTGCAACATCATCATGCGTTTGGTAAATTAAATTTTCTGCAATTTCTCACTTTTACCTATTGTATACTTAATTGAATCTTTCATATGTATCCATGCATATTTTTTACTCTTTACTGGTAAATAATTTCTCGAATTCTGTAGCTGAACAAAAATTCCTAAATAAATTTGATGATAATCTATCAGCACCTTAACTTAGAACTCTTATTTGTCTCAGGAAGAGCGAGAGGCAGCTTTAAGGCAACTTAGGAAGAGCATGACTTTTAAGGCAACACCCATGCCCAGCTTCTACCATGAGGGACCTCCTCCGAAGGCTGAACTGAAAAAGGTATACTAAGTAAGCTTTGTTGTTGTTGTTGTTTTCGTATAATATTCTTCGTTCATGACTGGTTTCACTTTCATCTGGTCAAATCTATTCTTTATATGGAAGATAAACCGGTAACTTATTTTTTTTCCCTTTATCAGTAATTTGTAGGATCATAAGAAATGCTGGACGTAGAACTTATTTACTTTTTTCCTTATTTTTTGGTTGACATTCCCGAGTGATTACTTTCTGGGCCATTGCATGTAGTAATATTTCTTACTGCACTTTTAAATGCGAGCACGATAGTACTTGGACATGGATTTCTCTGCTACTGCTACCAGCTTAAAGTACTTGCTACTACCCTAAAACTCTGATGTTATGTAGTGCTTGAGGGAGAGATTTTATATAGGGTAAATTATATATAACACCATCGTTTTTTTTTCCAATTTTTCATCATAACACCATTGAAATTTTAAAGTACAACTTCTGCTGTTGATTTTTCATTACACCGAACACCCTCACGGTAAACATAAAAAGTATTTATTACAACCATTTTTCTCTCTAGTTTTCTTTAGAACACCATTGTAATTTGAAAATTCAATTTATGCCTTTGTTTTTTCATTGATACACCAAACGCCCTCAGTCAACATAAAAAGAAGATTTTACTGTTTTACTTATCCACCAGAGTATTTTTGGGTTTTACACTCATGTGAAAGACATGTGCTAACCTGCTAACACTTGCAGACTGAATGGTAGCTTTATGAGGTTTACTGCAGATTTTAAAGTTCATCGGAGCTTAACAGGAAACTGAAAAGTTTGATGGTGTTTTTCGTAATTACCGTTATTTTAATATATTCAAATAAAATCTTACTTTCTTTACTTCTTTTGATGGAAGGTACCGACAACTCGTGCAAAATCACCCAAACTTGGTCGAAGGAAGAGCTGCGGTGATACCACCAATACTTCTCAAGTCGAGAACAACACTAACGGGCGCACAACTCGTCATAGCTTCGGTAGCTATAAAGTTGCCAACAAGCTTCAGAGTAATGCAAAGAATGGGAGTCCTGTTTTCAAAGACAAGGAAGGATCGAACAAATCGCTTCCTCGTAAGGTAACTGAGCCAAGGGCTGCTGATATCTCCGTGCAGTCTTGACCCATACCATTACTTTCCCTTTTTAAGTTACCTCTCTTATGATCTTGCATCACATAAATGAATACTTGGTATTGGAAGAAGCTATAATTTCGTTTTGAGAACTTGTTGCTAGGATTCGTGTGATGTAGGATGGTGTAAATTTATTTTAAGTTATAATGTCGAAGCGTGTACGTAACTGAGAGATCGCTTAAAAAATTGTTTTCGACTGCTTATGGTTGGTATTTTGCAGTGTTCTGTTTAAACATTTTAATCTTTAACTGCATGTTTCAAGTCTCATTAGTTCATTATGCCTCGAGAGTTTGAATGTAAATTCTAAACTAAAATCCTTGTTGTATTTCCACTTCTTACATTTTGCCTTGGTCTAGGTGTGGAAGATGAAAGTTGGCCTTAAAATCTTGTAGCTGATTAAATAGTCTGGTTGTTAGAGTTCAAGATGTGAAAGATGGAAGTTGGTCATAAAAATCGAGACCGTAAGTTTTTTATACTCTCGCTCGTTTACTTCTTGGTTCTAATTCCTCATTATTAGTATTTGTCACGTCCCGCTTTCAAAATATGGAATACGGAAGGCGACTAGGTCAACCATGCTCCTACGGTTAATGAATAATTTTACCGTAGTCACACTTCGGTTTCTAGCATTACATGGTAATCAGTAAACACATCATAGAAGTACAGGAAACACATCACCGGTTTATTATGTCAAATTTCATTGTTCATAATTTGTAATAGTTGAACTGGAAAGGAAACTACTAACCAAGTGCGAATACAAAAAAACTTTAGGGAAAGCAGTGAAAGTGCTGAAAGTAAAACCGTCTAGATCTCTGTAAGCTCGAACGGTAGATTTGATTCCTGAGTGGTCCTCTCCAAACTCTGAGCATGCATACTCAGGTTGTCGGGACGACGCGATAACAATAATATAGTAGCAATATAATAAAAGCATGAAACGAAAGCTAATAACAGTGAAAACAGTGTATACAGGTAATCAATGTATCAACACGCAATGCAATATATGCTCCATGTCCTTATTGATCGTTAGGTCAATTTGAAATCGAATTATGGAAAAGAGTGATCATCTTTAACGAGGGTCTCGTGCGTATCCGAGATTACGGCCCACTGTTGTCCGGGACATAACCCTATCGCTAAGTCCATAACCTAAAATATATATAAGAGTCGCTGTTCGAATGATTATCTTCTAAATCGCTAAACTTTGCTAAATATAAATTCCATTCCACTTCGATTTCCCTTTTTCCTCAGGTTTCAATAACTATATATATGGGGCTAGTTGTGCAAATACGCACCAATAACCTGGTTTTATTCATTTTTCATTGCACTGTTCACGTTCACGAATCATTCACTTTTCATTGGCGTACTTCACACAACTAATCCAATACCACTCACGTTCGACAACGAAATAACCGCTAAGAATCAATAAGAGTATCCGCTATCACTAAAGATGTTACGGCCGACTAAATATGAGAATTATGCCGCGAATCAAGTCATGTACAAAATGAATTTCTACATGCCTCATGAGTTCATAAAGATATACTAAATCGTAAGATCGTAATTAGGCAAAACGATACAAAAGGGGTAGAAAGTAAATTTAAAGAGAAATCCAATAAAATTAGTTTCAGGTCAATCGGGTTTCAGGTTTGCGAGTTACGGTCATTCTATTTTACGTGTTCATTTCTGGAAGTCCAGTTTCTGAACTGAAAGTTTGTTTCATAACACGTTTTACTCCCTGTTGAGATCATAATTAGGTGATACTACAGTTCAACTATTTATATGTTTGTGAGTTAACTCTACATCTCAGAACACAGATCAACAATAGTCATCTTAATTTAGGAGTTATGATCAGTTTACTGATGAAGGGTGTAAACTGAATTTGCAGAAATCTGTCGTACACACCAATAGTTTAAAATGTGTTATAAATATTAAACGACACTGGAATGCAATGAGACCAGTACCGTTAGAAAGCTAATTCAATTATATACGCTTCTACGTATGGTTCCGCGCTCTTGCACATTTAAACAAGATGACACAGGTGTTTTGAAACAGATAAAAGTAGAGAATTCTGTTTTGTACTGTAGTCTAGAGTCAAGATACTCCTTTGTTTTTGCTATCAAAATGATATTATAACTAGTAACTATTTCCACAGATTTAAAGATTAAACAGTTCTCTTCGTAACGAGCCTAAGCATGCCACGATCCGACTTTTTTGGAATTAAATATAGATTTTACGGGATAACTTATATGGGAAAGTTCAGATTTTGTATCAATAAGTCGGACGTCATTTTGTGGTTAAAACGATATCAATTTGCCACCAAATTACTACAGCTTGTTTGTTAACAACATTAGGGTCTTAATATCATAAGTTCCGCCATTTTCAACTTTGTTTTCACATAAGATTCGCATCGGACACCTAGGTTAAGTATACACGTGTACCAATCACAATGTTATTTTCATTCGATTGATCCAAAGATGATTAATTCTAGCAAATTCCCCTTGGTACTAACATGTTATGATAGATCGATTAAAAATGAACCACTAAAGATCACAGGGTGTAGATAACATTTACGGTTAATTTAAGACGTGAATTTGTAGTTTTAACGTATTCACGCGGACTAGCATATATATATATCTAATGTGTATAGCATGTAAACAAGTGGAGTGCACTTGCCTGCGACGAATCGACGATTACGACAACGTCGATGACACGGGCACAGCACGACGATCACAACACGGCAGCGACAGTAAGCTTGGCGCGGTTACAGTGGCAGCAAGGAGGTGAGAGGTGATGGCGTGGCTTTGGGGCTTGGTGGTTGGAGAAAGAGAGAGGGTGAGGTTAGAGAAGAAGAGAGTGAGAATATATATATATATATATATATATATATATATATATATATAGAGAGAGAGAGAGAGAGAGAGAGAGAGTGTTCTGTGTATTTAAAAAAAAGAGAGTGATATTTGAGTGAGTTGATAGAAATTAATGGGCGATTAAGGGAATTAATTGGAATCGATGGGAAATCCTTCGGTTTGGGATTCGAGGAGTTTTGAAAATGAAGTAGGAAAAGAAATGTTGAGCTAGAAAGAAGGAAGGGAAGGAGTCGGGCTTTGAAGTGGGTGAGGGAGTGGGGCCAGTCTGGTATGGGCTTGGAAAAACAATGTTGGCTTGTGGGTTTAGAGTAGGATATTGAGTTTGGGTAGGATTTAGTTTTAGGGTATTAACTTGGTTTGAAAAAATAGAATTTAAGAGTTAGGAAAACATATACAGAAATTTGGGTATTAAAAAATAGATTAGCCTTTAGGAATAATAAATACAATTAATAAAATATAAATGGGTAAATTATTCGGAAACAACATTTTATTTAAATATGGATATTAGAGTATAAAAGTAAATGAGTATTACAGTATTTAAATTAACAATTAATTTGGAATTAGAATTAGAATTAATAAAAGGAACGAAACAACAGAATTATTACCATTAATTCTAGGTATCGTAGAAAAATGATTTTAAAAAAATTACGCATCTTGAGATTCAATGATACTATTTTGAGAATAAGCACCATGCAATTCAGTCATCAAAAATTTATAAATTTTCCTAGTGTAAGAATAGCGAATAAAAATGCACTCAATTGCTCTATTATCCAACTTGGGTCGCTTAGGCTCTGGAAGCCGAACGAGAGTGCGACATCCCCCACTTTAAAATAACTAAAATTAGGTTTCCTCATTTTTCAAAGTTCACAGGGTGTTACATTTTTATTTTTCTAAGAAATTCTATGCAGTATATGACATACAGTGAATAATGCTTCACCTCATAAATTCGCATTTAATCCTGAATTATAAACCTAGACAAAATTGGATGGTTGTATATTAGAATCAAGTCACACAAATCCCATTTACATATTCGTTCTCAACAATTTTGCAACTAGATTGTTGTGTAGGTTTATGGTGTGATGGTCACACTTAATAAGATTTCTCACCAAACAAGATGGGAGCCTATCAGTAGCCACCACCCCCATGATGGCTTTAATTTCCAAAGCTAGTACCGATGCCAAAAGCCACTCAAAAGCTCAATTCTGATAAGATTCCATTAGCCAATCCACCGCTACAGAGAACCCTTAACAATATACATATGTTCGCTACACTTGTATTTTTCATTTTCTGGTTTTTGAATTTATATCGTCTATCAGTCTTGCATCGGTAGTTATCTGCGATTTTAAAAATGCTGACATGATACATCAATATACATCTCAGAAGAAAAGGATCGGAGATACAAGTCACATACCGGTCTTTTAATAAATGGTTGTTTTGAGATTAAAATCCTTCCTATGAAAAACAATTGTATTTTTTTTTTTTATATAATTCTTCTTCTTCTTTTTTATTTCTTTCTTTTTATCACCGTAAGGCTTTGTCAGGGTCTTTGCTAGTTTTCTTGGTATTTAAGCTTGGAATCACAACTTGCAGTTTGAACCCCAGCTTGCATATCTATGCCCCTTTTTTCCCAAGTGGGAAGCAAAAGAGAAACCCTTTTTGTTTGGGAATAAAACACAGTGCCAAGATCCCTTATTAAGTCAGACCTAGCCTAAACAAGAACAATTTTTTTTGAAACTATAAGTTTAATAATACCTAAGAATATAGTCATTTTTTGAAACTATAAGTTTAATAATACCTAAGAATATAGTCTTCGTACCACCTAAATTTCCCTTTTCTAACTTTCCATATATATATATATATATATATATATATATATATATGAGAATAATGGAGGAAAGAGGCAATATGAGGGAATTTCCTCCTATGGCGTCGAAAAAACACACCCTCCATCGTGTTTTCCGACGATCGGAATGCATCATCTTCATCGTTATCATCTAAGATGAGGGTACACCAAATTTCATGTGATTCTACAATTTTTTCACCGTTGATTTAGCAATGTAAAAAGTTCCGGTAAACCGTTACTTTTGAACCCACTAATACAACGGTGAAAAAGTTGTAGAATTACATGAAATTTGGTGTACCCACATCTTAGATGATAACGATGAAGATGATGCATTCCGATCGTCGGAAAGCACGATGGAGGATGTATTTTCTCGACGCCAAAGGAGGAAATTCCCTCCGATGGCATCTTTCCTCCCATTATTCTCTCTCTCTCTATATATATGGAGGAAAGATACCAAAGAAGGGAATTTACTCCTATGGCGCTGAAAAAATACACCCTCCACAATTTTTTTCGAAAATCGGTATCCATCAACTTCATCTTTATTATCTAAGATGTGGATACACCAAATTTCATATGATTCCACCATTTTTTTCGTTGAATTAGCGGGTGCAAAATTAACGGTTTACCAACAATAGAACTTTTTACACTGCTAATTCAACGGTGAAAATGTGGTAAAATCACACGAAATTCTGTGTATCTATGTTTTAGATGATAAAAATAAAGATGATGGATGCCGATCGTCGAAATGGTGGAGGGTAGATTTTTGATGCCAGCTGACGAACTTAGGGCCCCTTTTCTTTCTTTATTATTCTCTCTCTGTATGTATATTATAGTTCTAATATTCTATCTCATGCTAGTACTTGATTAGGGTGCATGCATTAGTGAGATGGAAAATATTTTCAGTTGACTTCAATATAGCATATAATAATAAGGATTTTAGATGAGTTGGATTATCATTCATGTGACAAAAAGTGCTTTAGTTTCTTCAAACTATAGATTTATATTTACTTTATTCTTTCTTTGTTTGAAGTAACAAGCCCACCTTACGTAATAGCCATACATGTGTGTAAATCATGTTGAAAAGTGAAACAATATTTAATATATTCTCAGAATAGTCAAGAAGAAGAATTCATTCCTCTTATAAAAAAGCGAATAATGGAGGAAAAAGCACCTAGAAGGCTTTTTGCGTTAAGTGGCGGTAAAAAATACACCCTCCACAGTTTTATTCGATGATTAACGCCTTCCAACTTGATATCTATTCTTTAATTTGTCGACAAACCAAATTTCATATGATTACAACACCATTCATCGTTGATTTAACAATGTAAAAAGTTCTATTATCGGCAAACCGTTAATTTTGCACCGATGGCGTATTTTTTGCTGCCACCTGACGCAAAGAGCCTCCTATGGCCTCCCCTCTCTCTCTATATATATATCTCTCTCTCTCTCACACATGCAATATCTTGCAACATGCGCTCTCTCTCTCATGTTCATGAAAGTTGAGGGGATTGTTGTTTGGTTCGAATTCTTTCACATAAACTTGTATAGTTGGGTGAAAATTATTTCGGACCAGGCTTCATTCTCCCTAATGCTCATGGAAACTCTCATTGAATAAAGACATCAAAATACTTTTCTCAAAACAAGTAAGTTCTTCTTCCTTAGATGGAATGTCAAATTCTTACAACTACTATTTGAATGATATAATTTGTGAATTTGTTGATCATATCTCTTTGTTTTTAGCTATTTGGTTGAGAAAATAGGGTGATGATTGAGGGACAATCATTTTGAGAGATTAGAAGAAGGATTATTAGCAAAGAAGAATTGCCCGCCATGAGTAGGTTTGAGATAAAATTTAATATATATGGAGATATTCATTTGTAAATTAAACATGTGAGAAATGACTTATTCAACATCGATCCAAACTATCCTTGATGCTAATCTCCTTAACTCTAATCTATGCTCTTTAGACAGAGATACCTCAAGTAAGCTCAATCATCTTCTACAACTCTCGACGAATCTATTCTCAAACAAAAATAAAAAATCAACTATGTTCAATCACATGGTTGTGGAAATAATAGATTCTTAATTTTACTCTGTGTCTAAAATATGAAGTCTAAAATGTGAAGCTCCAATTATATCAAATCTATCCAATTTGAAGATGGTTTATTCACTTCCAATTTTTCTGGCGTTGTTTCTAAAACCGTACACTTCTATCAAATATTCTCTCAACTCATCTCACTGATATTCATTTTTTTTGTTGACAAAGGACAAAAATAGAGGAACCATACATCCATAAAATTTCCAAACCCATCATTAATGATGAGATTAAAAAACGTGGTTTTCAATGCTGGTAGCTTCAAAATATCCGAGGCCGGATGATTCAATATTCTTGAAAACTTGGTAATAAAAACAATCCTTTGATTTTTTTCATTACTGTTATGCAACCAAATTTGCCAACACCTGTTTGATTTCTCTTATTTCTAAACCAAAAATCCATATTAAGTTTTTGTCTATATCTTTTTGTAATTTTATTTACATGTATATTGTTAAAATTCTTGTATTTAGACTCAAGTCTATCATGGAACATTTTATCCCCTCCATGCAAAGTGTTTTTATTCATGATCGAAGTATATTATCTTCTTGCTTCCGATTTAATTCATAATTTTCGTCAATGGAATGGAAAAATGGTTTTTCTGTACGATTTGTACAAATCATTTAATTTCCGTTATTAAAGATTTTCTTTTGCATAATGAATCAAAAAGGTTTTCCTTTAATATGGCTTTCATGCTTATATATATATATTAACCGATGTGCTTGATTAATTTGAACGGCTTATATGGATATTTTAGTTTAACATCCGGTCTTGGATAAGATAATCTTTTTTCACCTTTGGAGAGCACTTATTTCTCTCACCTTTGGCAAGAAAATATGGATTCCATTGAATTTGGGAGACTAGAGAGGAGGTCACTTGGTATTTTTCATATTCTTTTATGTTGATGATATTCATGTTCCTGGAGAAAACTATGTGGAATCGGCAATGCAAATGACATACTCAATTCCGTCAAAAGTATCTCCGGTCTATGAGCAAATAGAAATAAAAGAAATATTTTTTTTCTCGTTTAAAGTGGTTTCCAGTTTCAAGTTGTTGATTCTCAAACATTTAGCACGGAGGAGGGGACATGTTCTTTTATATATCTGGGTCTTTCACTCTTCTTCCAAAAATCTTCGTACTTCCATGTATCAACCTCCTATAAATAAAATGACGGCAAGACTTAATGGATGGAAGTTCAAACTTCTCTCAATGGCCGATCGTTTTGAGCTTATTCGTCCACTCTCCACACTAATCAAACATATTAGTCTCAAACTTCCAACGTTCCAAAAAGAATATTGTAACGTCCGTGTTTACCGCCGAAAACTGGACTGAGACGTGGAGGCGTCTAGCCTGAATTTGGGGGCAGATGTTATTTGGACATATCCATCTATCTCTCCGAAAATACCAAGTTGATTTATGACACCATATATCGGAGGTTTGGATAGATGCGATCGATGTAGCAGACTACATCAGATTCCCCCTTATTTGTGAGGGGTTTTTGATTGTGGGGACCCTCTTCCCTGCAGGCGCAAGCTCCTATAGTTAATTACGTTACCGCGTTGCGATAATCTCTTTCTCCTACTCTGGTAGGTCACTTTGTGTCATGTTGTATTTTATTCATTTTGGTTGCCCGTGGATTGTATATGGAGACTAGTTTATGTTGTCGCCAGTAGGGCGCGGATTAGTCCAAATCCGTATATTAGATTTGGGGGTTTGAACTAAGAACGTAGATCTCATATAAATGAGATCTATCAGTTCATAGGATATTTGGGTTTGATCTAAGAATCATTAGTTATGTATCAGACTAAGACCGACTTAGAAATAATGAGCATATGGGCTCGACTAATCATCAGATCATATATGAATAGCCCATGGATAGTATACAGTAGTCAATATGGACGCAATCCGCAGGTCCAAATATATCAGTTTAAGGACATCGCGGTCCAATATTCCCATATTTGGGACGAATACTAGTTTAAAAACGTTTCGGTCTATCATTCCCGTGCTTGGGAATGAATATCAATTTAAGAACATTTCGGTCGAACATTCCCTTGTTTTGGATGAAGGAGTTGTTAGTTGTTGGGACCCGCCACCTCTTTGAAGACGTTGAGGAATTATGACGACATATATCAAAAGTGTGGAAAGATGCACCCTTAAACAAAATCCCATATATAAGGAAAAAGATTATGTCAAAACCGCGGATCGTTAATTTTATATGAGATTAAGATTAAAATCATTAGTCATATATGAGATTAAGATCGATTTTGGATATCATGAGCATATGGGCTCAATTAATTTTCCAATCAAAAAAATTTAACTTCAGAGACTCGGTCTATTTTAGACCAAGTGTTGGGTTTTTATGTTACCCGACAGTGTTAAACACTGGGCCATATTCTTTGTTATGAGTATTACATTGCCCAACAGTGCTAAGCACTGAGCAGAGAATCCCAAGCTATAGGATATAATATCCTGCTTGTTTTAGTGTTCCACGTGAGTCGCTGCTCTTTTTTCTCGCTCACGTGTTATCACAGGAGGCGCTATGTTTTTTGGTGCTCACGTGCGATAACGTGGGGCGCTTCAATAGTGCTACGCACTAATATTTTTCTGTTTTCTGGCGTTCATGTGCTATCATGTAAGGCGTTAAGTTTTGGCACTCACGTGTGTTTCACATGAGACACCATGTATTTAGAGATTTAATCTTTGTTGATATTTTTAGAGAAATTAAACATCTGTTAATAGTATTTTGGCCATTAACGATCACCAAGACCGCTGTTTTGAGAATCTGGGATCATATTCTTTAAGAATTAAGTTTTTGATTATGAAGGAACTATGTTTCTGGAGTATTATGTACTCTATCTTCTTCATATTCTTCTCTCATGTCCTTTTCAACCTTATTCTTCCCTAAATCTTTGATTCTCTAGAACAAAATTTTCTCGATGAGAATTAAATTCTCAATTTATGGAAGACTTGTCTTGTGGATCTCAGATCCAGAGAAAGAACTAAATTCTTTTAAAGTGTTAAACCCTTGGATATGATATGATAGGTGAAGGAGATGTTTTGATCTCTGCTTTTTTTACCTAGGGTTTGAGAGGAGAAAGATCTTTTTCTTCGAAGAGAATTAAATTCCCTGTTTTTTGTGGAATCTTTTGGAGAGCCTTCTGTTTTTTTTACAGAAGTTTATGGGGGGTCTCCTCTCTCTCGTGATTTAATCTTTTTGCTTCTAATTATAAGAGAAAAATCAATCCGTTTTGAGAAAATCTTTCATTGAGAGATTATAATTGATTTTTTAATTAATCAGAATGATCTTAAAGATCAACCGGTGAATTTTATTCACCGTTGGATTTTTAATCCAAAAGCTCTCTGTTTAACAGAGAAGATTTCTTATTTGTTTTAATAAGATTAGGAAAATATTTTTCTAATATAGAATTTTATTCTATCATATGAATTTCTTGTTAGTTTAACAAGATTAGAAAATATTTCCCATATAGAATTTAATTCTATTATATGAATATATTGTTTGTTTAACAAGATTAGGAAGATATTTTCCTAACCATAAAATTTAATTTTGTTTAACAGAGAAGATTTTTCTTATCTTAGAAAGATCGGGGAAATTTTCCATATAGAATTTATTTCTATCACATGGTTTACTTGTTGATATTTTATCACCATTGGATTTTGGTTGATCGTGAAAAAGTGTGTGTATGTATATTGTAAATAATCACAATCAATAACGGTGTCGCAATAGCTAGCCGATAGTGAGTACGGGTCATTCACAGAGAAACGGTGAACTACTTTTCTTGCTTTAGACGAGTTGATAGAAGAAAGGTGGAGTTTTGATCGTTTATTCTAAGAAGATTGAAGATCTTATAAGAAAAGGGTTTGTAGGGTTTATAGGACTTAGTAGTTAATGGATGGAGATTTAAAAATAATTCTTTTTATGTTTTAATTGTTTAATACAAGAGAGATAGCGATGAATGTGGATTAGAGTTCTTGGAGGGAATTAGGGTTTCCCTCTACTGCCCCTTGTCCTTCCATTGTTCTCTATTTATCTCAAGCTCTTAACAAAATAAGTATTAACGAATCTCAAATCGTGGTCGTGACTATCATGAATTGATAGCGCGCTTGATAAGAGAGTTAACATTCATTTTGCGAAATTTTATAAAAATTAAAGCATAAAAAGAAATTTAAGGATTTTTTCATTCATTATTCTACTATATCCTACAACCCTAGCAAGCAAGAATTTACTCACCCATGGTTATTAACAAAGTAGAAGAGAGGTGGAAGATGACGGAATTCATAATTAAAAATTAAAAGTGCAGAAAGTAATTGCGGAATGTAAGTGCAGAAAGTAATGCGGAAAATAAAGTGTAGAAAGTAAATGCGACAAAATTAAAAGGAAAGACTACCTTTATTGATTAACTATTGCATTACAAAATTTCTCGCTGAAAAATAGTAGATTACAAAACCCTAGTTTGCTCGCTAGATCTCTCTTTCTCTTCAATTGAAATTTTAAATTGAATCTTCAATCTTGAATGGTTTTGATAGATGGCTCTTGGTTCTTTATATAATCTCTGGAATTAGAAACGCTAGATGCCATATTGTAGTAGGTATAAATACGATCATGCTCCTGAAGTTTCAAATCCTACGGCCACCAGAGAATCGAGCAACCGCCGCCTTCTGGTCAGTTTGCGCCTCCAGATTTCTCGTGGCTTCTTCTCTCGATATTTGGAGATCCCCTTGATAAAAATATTCTGAAAATATTGCTTTTAGTCTCCGCCGTTGCGAGATTATCACGACCCGAAAGAGCACGTGACTGACCCTTGAATCATATGAAGTCTATAGGACCTTATCTAATCCAAGTAAGCCAAAAACCCAGAAATCTAAAACCATTTTAAGGAGTAAATAAGAAAACTAGTTTTTAAGAAGTAAGGAAAACATGTTTAAAAGTGAGGTTTTTAAAGTAAGTAAGCCATATATGCATTTTAAATCCTCAATATCTTTTCTGAAAATTTCGGCAGAGTTTCCTTTGTAAATACTGGCCCCGAACGAGGTACACCATGAATAATATATATATGCACAATAAAAGGCATCCCCAAGCGGAAGCTAGCTCTTCGTCAATCGACGGTCACAACCACGCAAGCAATATAATATACAACGCCAAAGGGCGAGGATCAAAACTCAAAAAGAAACTCAAAATCAACATGAAAACCATAATACTACAACACGCGACTCTAAGGTCGAAATAATACATAACTGGTTTTCTAAGTCTGAAACAATATACAAGTTTTGGTTGATGGAATTACTAGATACAACTGAATAAAATAATACAAGGGTAGTCACGATGCGAGTGAACCCATGTACCAATGCAATCACCCGTGAGGGAAGCAGTGTGCCAGAAAAGCCGCAATCAAACATGTGCGGTAAAACCTGCAAGAACTGTGGCACAACGGGGGTGAGTTGCCAACTCGTGAATAGAAAACATCGCAGAGTAGAAATTGTATGCATGACATAATCCTAGGTCAATACGATCAGTAATAATATATCCTCAAATGAATAAGTCTGAAGCATGATAAGATGGCAATATAACATCTATACATGAGTGTAGTGACAAGTGCTCGTGCCAGTGCCTCAGGTAGCAATATATCATAAATATGAGGTATGATCAATGTAATCAATGTCAACTATATCAGGAAGTCTAATAGTATGTGGATATCATCCAACTATATGATCAATGTCTGTATGTATGTGGATCTCGTCCACGTGTCACCCAATGACAATAAGCATCATGCATGTAAATATCATAAAACATATGCATGGAAGTATGAGGATGTAAATCAACATGTGTCGCTCGCGACATATCAAAATCATGGAACCTGAGTGTCAAGCATTGACACTCGAAAACATCATGAAACCTGTGCCTAGCATCGGCATGTAAATCCTCATATATCGGTCTCCGTCAGTCTGGATCGGCCCATATTATCTCTCAACTCCGGTCGGTATCCTCTGGATATCCGCCGAGCTCAAATACAATCACCGGTAGGTACTCGCCACCCTGTCAGGCTCATCGTCTGCTCCACGAAAAACATTTCTCGTCCCGGGGAACCATACCGGGTCCACCATGAACCCGCAAACGAATCATCCAACTTCTCGAATCGGGTTTCAAGCACACGTCTCAGAACCGAAAAAACGCATGGTGGATGCACTGAAATATCATATCAAGGGTAACCGGGTTTTTAAAACAATACATACTCTCTTTTGAAATACCCACGGTTCCCAAATCCAGAAATATCATGGAAACAACATATCTCAATGCGTATAATCATAAAGTATGATGTATGCGACGTATAAAAGAATGTAAGCATATCAGTATGTCATGCAAGTATGGGTGTACAATAGGTATGTACACAAGTATGCCATGCAAGGGATCATATCCTGAATGCAACAGTAGTACAGTGTAGTGACATGGCAATTATCGATGATGAAGTGTGTGAGCCGGCAAGTAGGTGTACGTGGAACATATGTGATTGGAATGATTTAGCGTGCTTGCGCTTTTAAAAGATGAATCAAAAATATTTATTAACCGCGATCAAGAACGGCATCGCTTGGTAGCTAGCCGGTGAGTACGGGTCGGTCCACAGGGATGTTGTGTATTTCCTAATTGGTCGAACGAGTTAATTCTAAACCGTGTGAATGGATTGATTAAATCTAAAAACTAAAGTTTATCTAAATTTTGCTAGGGTTAGGTTTAGCTTAAGTTTGGAAATTGAAGATTTCCTCACCGCTTTCTATACCCAAATTAAGATATCTTTAGGAGTTATGGTAATTATTAATAAAGGGGATTAGTATCATCGGGAAGAAACAGTGTTTCTTCCTCTAGGTTCTTGTCCTTCCTTTCTTAATCCTTACTCTAACCTCCATGGAAAACACGCTCAACCGGGCCTTTATACTACGGTATCACCGCTACCTCGTGGGATAGGGTGCCGTAGGGAGCAGTGTGTGCATGTATGCATGGAGTCCTATAAAAACGTGTGATGGGCAAGAAAGGGGTGAAAAATCTTCATCCCTCAAGCCTTCCCCAAATCTAACCCTAACAAGCGAGGAGACTACTCGCTCATTAGGGAATTTAAAAACATTTCTAAACTATCTATCTAGGGCAGAGAATTAAATCTAAACTAGGGCAAGAATAGAAAATTATACTAGGGCATGGAAATAAACTTTAACTAGGACGATGAAAAGAAAACTTACTCCTAATTTTATTTGATGCTCTCTTCATTCATTGCAGAAAATTACAGATCTGAATTTTAGATATAAAATGAGGCACAAGAAGAGACATACCTCCAAAAGAGGTATAGGGTTTCTATTTATAGATCATAAAAACCCTAGGGTTACAATCGCCGCATGTATGCTTTTACAAAATTGCCACTAGGAAGACTAATCAACGCGCCGCCATTTACCATAATTTTTTTCCATCAATACGGGCGCGCTATGGCCGCGGAACCGCGGCCATAGACCAGATTTGGCCGCGGTTCCGCGGCCAAACAGTAAGATCGTGTCTTCAATTTTGCTGTGCTGGTTCTGCTTCTCTTTGTCTTCCTATTTGTTTGGTTGGTTCTTCATAATGTCTTCTATTTCTCTTCCAGACCTTCACAGTGAGTAATGCAGTGGACTTTTACCATTCGCTTCGTGTCGAAGTCTTGAACCTTGCGCTGCCCTGTACTTTGTGAACTGATGTTCGTGTAGGCTTGATCAAGATTCTTCTATTTGTTGGTCGTAGTCTCACTTTTGCATCGTCTTTTGTCTTTTTCAATGTTTTTGTTCCGAGAACCTGTAACCTGTAACTATGTAGCTGACATGGGTCAAAAGCACCTGTTTATTTGAAAAATGCATAAGAATAGGGAATATAATAATGCAAAATTATGATATGAACAATATGCATCATCGATAATGGTGCTGGTGTCCTAACAGCATGAGTTTAATATAACAATAACCATTTGCACATGCAATGCGATGCGAAAAGCAAGAATATGCGGCAAATGAATAATAACACAACAGTGCAGTATCTACATCAATGTACCTATGTCATACTGTTTTGCCATTTGAAAGAGGACGAATCGGGGTTTTTAGGAAAATAAGGGCTACGGTGTTTTTAAGAAAAGATGCGTTTTTTGAAAATATCCTTAGAATCCCTTTACCTGTCTTTAAAATACTCTCGATTCGCTAGTTTTTGAAATAGGTATAACATCGGCCTAGCCGACATCTACTAGAAAAACTACAGCTCTAACTAACCAGTCAATCAGGAGGGGTATGGAAACCACCTAAATCTGAGTCGATATATATATATATATATATATATATATATATATATAAAATAGTCGGTGATCCCGTCTCAAAGGTATCGCGTACGATACAATATCATATGACATCCTCGAGTCATGAGTGCGGATCTATCATCAATATAAAGCTCGTACGGTAAATCATCGTACAGCATCCCAAAAGCTGAGTACGGGTTCTGTAAGTGCACGGCGGCGCCCCGGCCGTCAATCCGACGGCCAAATGCGGAAGCGGTGATAAACTTTAATTTTGCGAACTTAGCAAACCGGAACCACCGCGCACCAAACCCCGGATCGGGCCATTAAACTTGTCCTGGCTAACTAACAAGATAGGGAAGAGAAATACCGAGTGATCCGAGTCCTCCGGTCTTCTCGTCGTCGTCCCGATCTCTCGCGGAATGTCCGGTCTCCATCTCCTCGCCGGAAGGGCACCACGTCGCCTGCATCTTTTACGGGCTCCCACCTCAATACCGAGGCAACTCGGGCGCGAAGTTGGCTGGCCGACGCGTCCAAGATTTGCTGTAGAAAGTGTAGTGTAGAGGCTATGTCTCATTTGGGGTTTTGTTGCCATTTGAAGATGATGGAGGAAACAAGATACGGAAAAATGGTGCTTGCATTTTTCCTAGCATGATATGAGATCAAGAAAAATCCCACAAGCTCAAAATGAAACTCTCTCATATTTTCTCACAAGTGTAGCCCTCTCTCTCAAGTGAGAATGGTGGAGGAATCAAATATCAATCCATAACAAGAAGGGAGGTGAGTGTAGGAAAAGGTGGAGGGTGACCCCTTCCTTCAAGGTAAACCTCTCATCAAAGACCAAATCAATCTAAATCCTTTCTAATCTCATTAATGCACCATCATGGATGAAAAAGCAAAGATGCTTAACATATCATAATGAATACATTTGCAAGAAACCCCCTCCACAAAAGTTATTTGCACAATTGCAAATAACCCCCTCCATCGGAAAAGTCCGGCCGGGAAAGAACAAAGGAAAACCGGCCGGAACGGAATGCAAAATGGCAACTCCAGAAAACTGGTCCTGTAATAAATTACAGGAAAACCCCGATACTGTGCATACACACCCGCATCTGTATTCCGACCGGATACAAATGCAATGAGACAAAATCTACACTGTACTAAACTAGGATCCGGCTTAAACCAAAACCGGCTAGTAATGTTCGTCCGATCCTGATCCGTGCAATACCGCACGTATCAGATCGAACCCTGCCATATATCCATACGGACACTAGTACAAACCGTCCGATCCTGACCCGTGCAATACCGCACGTGTCTGATCGGACCCTGCCATATCTCCATACGGCCTCTACAGCTTTTCGCCCGAAAGCTTGAGTAACTGAAAGTGTGGTGGACTCTAAAGACTCGTCAATATTATGGCTGTGGATTTAACCACTAGCACGTCAGAGGTATAAGCCAATACGTAACGGGCCACCAGCTATTGACCAAAAGGGACGTCGATGAGCGAACTCATCCTGACACCCTACTGAGCCTGTCAGTGACAATATCCGTATAGTCCGGTCCGTTCGTCTATGAGCATCGCATGTCGGGCCTAGGGGGTGGGTAAAAGTCAGACCCCCAAAAGCGGTACAAGTCGTGTCGGAGTGTAGCCCAGAACACCCTGAGATACTACTGGAATACCTACCAGTAAATCTCCTGCCTTGGCCAAGGACTTCGTGTAATGGCTCTCCTAGACACAGCGCGACCTCACCCCCAATACCGGGAGAGACGAACCCCTGAAGATCCGCTCACTGCCTCCATGTGGCTCGGGACTGTACCCAACTAAAACCTGTTTGCACGACTCCTTTGAGCCGTGGTAGGGTAGTAATCAAAGCACAGTGGGAACTCACACGAGACAAATGACGATCTCAGGTCGATGAACTAACCTGTACACATGTCACCAGGGAACTGCTATCTGACGTCAGGTATAAGACCGACTAGCAGGTTCCCTGCGAGTCCTGTCCGGTGTACTCATAACCCAATGAGCACCTGTATACATCTTAGGTGAACCAACTGACACCAGTGGCTTGTGAGACCGGCCACCGCCCCTCGTCGGGGTCTCGACTGTATACACTAGTCTACATTGGAGTATCGATGCCCTGTCTCGAAACTCCCACGACTAGGGACCTTTTAAGGATGTGCTTATAGACCCCAGCTCCCACTTATATGATCGCCCTCATACTGCTGGTGGTCAAGCAAGAATCCTAGGGGCTCTACCAACGTGTAATAGCGACTTGTCAGGTCACCTAAAGCAGTACACGATGATAAAGATAAACCAGATAGCATACTATCATCTTGAGTAAGACTGTCATACCGGGATAGGTCCTCCCTCAATCATTGCAATCACGTGCCTGTGATCCAATAATTGACTCTGAGGGCACTATCTCCAACAATCTCCCACTTGCACTCAAGGCTAATTATTGCGATGTCGCATACTCACAGCCCGTGTGATACCGAACACCCAACTCCTCTACTAGTCAGTCTCACAAAGCCTGTTTGCGAAACTCTTGCGATCGAGGAATAGCCTCAGTGAGTGGATCCGCCATGATGTTTCTTTCTATGTCTCTCTATATCTCAAGTTCGCGGAGAAAGCCATCTCTCGAAATGAGCAATACCTATCTTAGAATGTCTGGATGTCTGATGGGACCTAGTTCATAAATGAACTCCAAATCCAAACTTCTTCGACTGTATCGTCAACTGAACTTAATCAGTATCCTGCGTCATGCCTCCCTCAGTATTTCCTTGGACCACCTATCCAAAATACTGTCTCTCATCAGAAGGAAAACTATAACTCTGACAACCTCCTTGTCGTCCGGGTCACCTTGGAAGCCTGGAATGATAACTGTCTCCCAAAGAGGCTATCGTTATCATATCCCTAGAACATGCACTTATGTTCTAAAACTGCTTCCGATTGTTTTTCCAGGATTGGATCAATATCAACTTATTGCATCTTGTGCAAGAATAACATCTGGTGTGGTACTTGACATCTCATGATTGACTCAATTGCCTAAGCAAGTGATATGACAATCATGCACATCCCTCTCCCCTTTAGTCTGTAAGACACCTTTAGAGAGGGTGACTCCATCACCTGCAGGTACACTACCGTGCCAGGAGTCGTCCATTCTAAATACTCTTAGAATGCTGTCAAAGTACCCTGATTGGGAAACCACCCAAATCTAGATCTAAAACCATAGATCTAGTAACCAGTATGTCTGATATAATGTCCAAGTCCCATGTGGAGAAACCACTGTGTGACGACCATAGTATAACCGATCGTAGTATAGGAGTTTCTTTTCCTACTCTGTGTATGTCATCCAAATACCAGGATATCACACCCTACTACCTTCTCAACAGATCCATCCCCTATTCTGATGACGTCAAACCTATGACTGTCACATCAGAAATAGATGATCTATCTCCGCTATATCTGCTTTAGTCTATAAATAGACATAAGCCTGATGTCCACCAATGCTTCCGCTGCTCCCACTGACTACGACAACCCTCTGGCAGAGTCATATAGACGTGCACTTCTAAAGCTAGTTTAGAACGACGCTATACTCATCCTCCTGTCGGGTCTCGCAGCCTGGAACAACAACAATGGCAAGTGTGGGTAAACAAGAACTTCCCTGTCACCGTCCTTGAGGCTACCGGGGTACCTCTCGGGTGCCTGAAGTTACCCACCTTATCTGCGGAGTGGCCAATGGAATGTCAATCCATATTGAATCTTTAGGTTCCTTATCAAATCTTCAGTAATCGTTTGCGGTTCTGGAATCGATTCCAGTTCTACCATACTCCCACTACTGTTTTCTGAAAAATAACCATTTCTTTTTAAAATGTGGCGAGTTAAGAACAATATCACTATTGATCTTCCAGATGGTAGAAAGTCAACCCTCGTCATAGCCTGGGTCAACCCACAAACAACCATTACAGAAACGTGCCTTGAGTTGTCCAGTGTCTGGTTTTAATCATAAGCCGGACAACTCCCCGTACCTTAACATCGTTAAGATATGAACTGTTCTATATCCAATATAGAACCAGAGGCACTGATTTAAATGAACCAGATTCAAATCATGCAGCTATCTCCAGTGCATGTCAACTAAATGGAAGGAGGCCGATCAGCGTTACTCAACTTAGGAATGCTTCCAATTATGAGTAACCTGAAAGAGAAGCAATTTCTCTTTATTATTACTATCAACTGAATACCATACACAAGTATCTACATCTTCGATCACTTTGAAGAATCCCGATACTTGCTACACCTGGTACTCTACTTTATTCAAATACCTATAACTCCTCAAAACTTAGACCCTGTGTTTCTACGAAACACATGTCTAAGAAC
Source organism: Agapanthus africanus (assembly GCA_030015575.1). NCBI lineage: Eukaryota > Viridiplantae > Streptophyta > Magnoliopsida > Asparagales > Amaryllidaceae > Agapanthus > Agapanthus africanus. Next base: position 476,330,500 of record CM057338.1, on the reverse strand, counting down.
TAGAGAAGTTAAAAGTAAACAGAATATAGTATGAGGACCAACCCCTCTGTCCTAATGGACACTGGACAACATACAATACTCTGTATAAGTCCGCTGAGTCTAACAACTCTTTCACTGTGCGTCGTAAGTTGAAAACTGCACTTATGGTTAAGAAGAATTACACCGCTGTTTGATGCTCCTTACCTAACCATCCACTGATATAGGTAAATGTCATCGACATAATATCAAAAGGTATATCTCACTCTATGAAAATAGACGTACAGATATATCAATTTGAAATTGGTGCACAACAGCGGATATTCAAAACCAAATATTTGCCGACCGGCAAACAGCCCAGGTGATCTCCTCAAATATCACCGATTACAACGAATCCCGATATAATGAGGATGATCACCCTATTCCCAATAACTTACTCCCACTCATCATCTGTAAAACCATACAGATGTGAGAATCATACCTGGTAAATACATACCCTGGAGTAAGTATCTAATCGGGAAATCAGTTTTCTTTTAACAGTACACAGTTGAACTGAAACATTGAAATGTTTCGATGGGGTATCCTGGTATTCCTAGTAATGCCTCTACCATTATCCAGATTCACAACTATAACCGTATAATTCTTTGCCACCTCTCCAAATCCCTTTATATGTCTTTAGTCATTACCTTCTGCACACCCCTTTAGGCCAATTGGTTTTCTTCCTTCCCTACCGTTCGGCACCAGCCTATGGTTTGGAAGAAGACTATCCAATAAGCATAATGGGTGTACTGTCCTAGTCCTAGGAGCACTCGCAATGCGAGAGACGGTGAAGATAAAAGACAACCGAATAAACCTTATTCCTATTTCTCCTGGACCAGAATCCATCCCCGAACTGGAACAAGTTCCTTTCGAGTTCGTATATAACCATACGATGGAGTATCCAATAAACTGTGGATCTTCGTAGTGATACGGAGTGTCCTGGAGAAATACAAAGGTGATTTAGGATTGGCGAAGAAATACTTGGTTTGGTCGTGAATATCAGCCGCAATTTACTTTGCCCTCTTACTAATCCCTTGTTTTGTCTTAATCTTAATACCTTCTGCACACCATCGTTATGCTAATTGGTTTTCTTCATTCCCTACCGGTCGGCACCAGCCTAAGGTTTGGAAGAAGACTATCCAATTTGCGTAATAGGTGTACTATCTCCTAAACCAAGGAGTACTCGCAACCTGAGAGAAGATAAAAGGAAAAGACAACTGAATAATCCTATCCGTTTTCTCCAAAACCGGAAACCATCCTCGAATTCCTTCGAGTTCGTATCTAACCATACGATGGTTTTGTCCAATGGAAGTGGACGTTCGTAGCAATACGGGGTGTCCTGGAGAAAAGGGTAAAAGTAGGAGTGGCAATGAGGTCTGCAACTCAGACAATCCAAAAGCCAGTGTTTAAGAAGGTTCGGTCAACTTGGTCTCTGAGTCATAGTCTTAGGGTCGGGTCAATGGTCGCTGCCAGAGAGAGAGAGAGAGAAAAGAAACACTCAGCGTGCACTCTAACCTAGATCAGAATGGTTACCAATTTATCTAATCTGGAAACCTCCCACTGTACCTTAAATTCTCCTCCAAACCTGAAAGAAGAATTAGTCGGGGTCACCCGAGGAGTAAACTAACTCATCAGTGGGAATCGGGATCCAACTCTCATCGCATGATAACGTGACGTAATCCGCTCACGTTATCACACTCCAGAAGGTATGCGCATATCTGGCAAGTTTCAGTTCTTTTGAAACTCCCGATGTGATTTTTACCCTATGCTCTTATGACCTTGACTTTGGCCAACATATCATAAGTCACATGTCAAGTTCAACCCGTCATTCTCCAGGTTAATTAGAATCCACCCGTACCTACCCTTGACTTTGGCCAAAATGGCAGTACGGCTGTCCCAAACCAACGCATCTATCTATGCTGCATATGAATACCCAACAGCTACCAAACACTGTGCCTTGACTTTGGCCAACATACACAGCTTGAATACTATTGACTATCCATATGAAACGACGGAGGGCTACGAATGGTTTCTGGCGAAAACCTTTAACGTAATGAACTTGAAATCGTTGAAGGAACGGATAGCTTTTTAGAAAATATAGTGACGAAAACCTTTACTAAAGAGGTCACTCCCGGTGAAGGGATCTCGGCTCTTTCCCCGTAGAATGGGGTGCAGGATATTCCAAATGAATACCACGATGCAAAGCAAAAGTAATCGGCTATAGTGAAGTTAATGCCCTGACGCAAACTTCTGTCCAAGGGGTCACTCCCGTTGAAGGGATCTCGGCCCTTGCCTCGTCGACTGAGGAGCAGGATATTCCAAATGAATACCACGATGCAAAACAAAAGTGAACGTCCTTGCAGTAACAGTTTTTTGAAAAGTGTTCCAACAACATCAGAATAGGTTTGTTTATCTTGCATTGATCCGAATCAATGCAGTCCCATCAATTGATCACACCACAAAGAACGAAAATATACTGATGTACGTATATGCCATCCGCATTCACCACTGGGTCCCGTCATCACCCGTTAGGTTAGCTAACTAACGGCAGAGCGGGGACTGGACTAGTGCGGATGAAAAACATATACAACATCTACTAATATATATACCAATATATTATATTTCGCTCAAGGCGTGAATAAAATGCAACATCACAGAAATGTACAGCATTACAGAACAATACAGATATTTGGGATCCCCGGGTTTCACAGAGCCACTACTGAAACCCGACGTTCCCCTGGTCGTGTGGATAGCCTGTGCAATGAAAACCTAGACCCCTACGGGCGCGGCAAGTCACCCGCCAAAACCTGAAGCGAGGCAGCCTCCTTCAGCACCGTGAATGGACCACCCAGCACTTCACGGAATCCGGCAACTTGGGCACCCCTCCTGGGTCAACCTGTACCCCCTACGAGTGCGGCGAATAGCCCGCCAATCCTAGAGTGAAGCCTCCTCCGTATCAATGCCATGAGATGCGGGCTTGTTGCCCTCCAGAACCCGGCTATCCGTGCACCCCACCACGGGGTAATCCTAGTACAGAAAGTAAAATATACATACAACGGGTACATCGACCGCAACCAGGTCGTGCCCCAAAAGAATAATACAAACAGGCAGTGACGGCAGTCCACATGTCGGACGCTCGCCCCGCAATATCAAATGTACATAATACAACAGAAACAGTACTAGCATTGCATCCAGGCTATCCCCCACGACCGATCCGCAACATCACAGCAAAAACACAGAACATCAACGTGAAAGTCACGTTCGCAAATCCGTCTAACCGGGCTATAGCAGTTAGACCGGATTTACCGATCGAGTGACATTCACGGTCGCAGATATAATGTAAATATTGTGAAAAATGTGTTTAAAATATCCGATCGATCAAAAATTAACAAGTGGGCCCCCAAGCAATACTGTAGCACTCACAGAAATTCTGGGCCCAATTTTAATATTCCAAAACCCCTAAAATATGCACAGAAGCCCACTGGAAAAAAATGATGCAGTGAGGACACCAATGTGCGGCGGAACCGCGGCCCAAGGGGGGTTTGGCCGCGGTTCCGCGCTTCAGTGGTCGACTCACTGTGTCGAAATTTTCCAGTATTCTTAGAACTCCCTGCACATCATTCTGAGACAACCTGAAAAATTTTTAGAGCCAGAAAAAATTCGACAGAAAACTGATGTGAGGAAAATGTGGTTTTTTGGAATTTTGGTCGATCGGAAATGCAAACACATCAAACAAAGCTAGACGAAGTTAATGGCAAGACTCTGATACCACTGTAAGTGCACGGCGGCGCCCCGGCCGTCAATCCGACGGCCAAATGCGGAAGCGGTGATAAACTTTAATTTTGCGAAATTAGCAAACCGGCACCACCGCGCACTAAACCCCGGATCGGGCCATTAAACTTGTCCTAGCTAACTAACAAGATAGGGAAGAGATATACCGAGTGATCCGAGTCCTCCGGTCTTCTCGTCATCGTCCCGATCTCTCGCGGAATGTCCGGTCTCCATCTCCTCGCCGGAAGGGCACCACGTCGCCTGCATCTTTTACGGGCTCCCACCTCAATACCGAGGCAACTCGGGCGCGAAGTTGGCTGGCCGACGCGTCCAAGATTTGCTGTAGAAAGTGTAGTGTAGAGGCTATGTCTCATTTGGGGTTTTGTTGCCATTTGAAGATGATGGAGGAAACAAGATACGGAAAAATGGTGCTTGCATTTTTCCTAGCATGATATGAGATCAAGAAAAATCCCACAAGCTCAAAATGAAACTCTCTCATATTTTCTCACAAGTGTAGCCCTCTCTCTCAAGTGAGAATGGTGGAGGAATCAAATATCAATCCATAACAAGAAGGGAGGTGAGTGTAGGAAAAGGTGGAGGGTGACCCCTTCCTTCAAGGTAAACCTCTCATCAAAGACCAAATCAATCTAAATCCTTTCTAATCTCATTAATGCACCATCATGGATGAAAAAGCAAAGATGCTTAACATATCATAATGAATACATTTGCAAGAAACCCCCTCCACAAAAGTTATTTGCACAATTGCAAATAACCCCCTCCATCGGAAAAGTCCGGCCGGGAAAGAACAAAGGAAAACCGGCCGGAACGGAATGCAAAATGGCAACTCCAGAAAACTGGTCCCGTAATAAATTACAGGAAAACCCCGATACTGTGCATACATACCCGCATCTGTATTCCGACCGGATACAAATGCAATGAGACAAAATCTACACTGTACTAAACTAGGATCCGGCTTAAACCAAAACCGGCTAGTAATGTTCGTCCGATCCTGATCCGTGTAATACCGCACGTATCAGATCGAACCCTGCCATATATCCATACGGCCACTAGTACAAACCGTCCGATCCTGACCCGTGCAATACCGCACGTGTCTGATCGGACCCTGCCATATCTCCATACGGCCTCTACAGCTTTTCGCCCGAAAGCTTGAGTAACTGAAAGTGTGGTGGACTCTAAAGACTCGTCAATACTATGGCTGTGGATTTAACCACTAGCACGTCAGAGGTATAAGCCAATACGTAACGGGCCACCAGCTATTGACCAAAAGGGACGTCGATGAGCGAACTCATCCTGACACCCTACTGAGCTTGTCAGTGACAATATCCGTACAGTCCGGTCCGTTCGTCTATGAGCATCGCATGTCGGGCCTAGGGGGTGGGTAAAAGTCAGACCCCCAAAAGCGGTACAAGTCATGTCGGAGTGTAGCCCAGAACACCCTGAGATACTACTGGAATACCTACCAGTAAATCTCCTGCCTTGGCCAAGGACTTCGTGTAATGGCTCTCCTAGACACAGCGCGACCTCACCCCCAATACCGGGAGAGACGAACCCCTGAAGATCCGCTCACTGCCTCCATGTGGCTCGGGACTGTACCCAACTAAAACCTGTTTGCACGACTCCTTTGAGCCGTGGTAGGGTAGTAATCAAAGCACAGTGGGAACTCACACGAGACAAATGACGATCTCAGGTCGATGAACTAACCTGTACACATGTCACCAGGGAACTACTATCTGACGTCAGGTATAAGACCAACTAGCAGGTTCCCGGCGAGTCCTGTCCGGTGTACTCATAACCCAATGAGCACCTGTATACATCTTAGGTGAACCAACTGACACCAGTGGCTTGTGAGACCGGCCACCGCCCCTCGTCGGGGTCTCGACTGTATACACTAGTCTACATTGGAGTATCGATGCCCTGTCTCGAAACTCCCATGACTAGGGACCTTTTAAGGATGTGCTTATAGACCCCAGCTCCCACTTATATGATCGCCCTCATACTGCTGGTGGTCAAGTAAGAATCCTCGGGGCTCCACCAACGTGTAATAGCGACTTGTCAGGTCACCTAAAGCAGTACACGATGATAAAGATAAACCAGATAGCATACTATCATCTCGAGTAAGACTGTCATACCGGGATAGGTCCTCCCTCAATCATTGCAATCACGTGCCTGTGATCCAATAATTGACTCTGAGGGCACTATCTCCAACAGGGTTAATACCACATTCCTCTCATCAATTATCAGGTTTCCTTATCATCATATCTCATGATCTGGGGTACTGATATAAGTCTAGTACAAAATGATACCATCTAGGTAATATGAATGCGTGTGTGAAACACACGTCCAAAGGCCCGCTAAAATCACATGTCGTATCCCAAATACGAATCACAATATATCACTGATCTCATGGCACTATACCCAATCTCATCGACTCATCTCCTAATATCATCCACTATTCTCATCATCTAGATATAACTATAACAAGTAAGCATGTGTGTGCGTGTGGGTGTAAACCTATTCTAGGGTTCGCAACTAAGAACTATACTAGTTTACTTATACGCCATAATCTAACCATAGTACACCTAATCTCATCTCAAATATCCACGACACACAATAAGCTATCATATATATAGTATATATATACTATACTAAACATCGAACTGCGGGGGTGCTATACGCCATCCACCTGACTTCCACCGTAGATATAATCTACTCACCTTGCGTCTTGCTTGTCGATGTTGATGTCGCCATCCTCTTCTTCATTGTCTCGAATCGTCGTGGGGGTATCTACATATCACACGTATCGTATCGCATTAAAACCAAATCGAAACCAAAACGATACGCTTAAAAGCTTATAGGTTAGAACCTATGGACTACGCTTTCAAAACCATCAAACAATCCTCGATATCGTCGTATAAACGCCAAGTAATCGAGGTAAAACGCAATTATACAAATCCAGAATTTAAAATACGCAAAACAAAAACACGAATTAAAACAGCAACTTAGGAAAAAGGCTCCAGATTCTACCCTAGGTCAAATTGGACAATTTTGCACATGCCAGGGGTCTAATTTACTGGAGATGGGGCTACAGAACCAATACGAGGCAGATTGGCCCAGGTCTGGCCGCAAATTGGGGCCAGAGAGATTAAATCTGCGGCTATAATTGGGAGTTAGGGGCTAAGCTTTTGGTGGTAGCTTCCTGGGTGCCTGCACATCTCTCTGTGTTCACAAAATGATTTTCAGAGTCTCGGGGTGATAGCAGATTCCATTTAATCTTCACAGAATCACAGTTTTTCCGATATCGGCTTTTCTAAATCCATATTCCAGGGTTCTAGTCTCTGGTTTGAGTCTTAATCCTAGCACTAGGGGATTAGTGTGGCCTCTACTGAGCTTAATTACTCACCACAACTCTCAATTTCCAATAATCCTAACTAGAATTTTCATACCCTCACTAAACATCACTATATCGGTTTAAAGTTAACATGAATGTGAAAGCAATAGGAAAACTATGCTAGTGGTTCAGAAAATACCTCATTTGGCAACTCAAGAAAATTCTTGAGTTGCCCCAAGTGGCCAAAACCTTTCCTTTCTTGGTCCAATGCGTTTCCCTTGAGCTTGTGCATATTTTTAATGAAGTGGGATTTGGGTTTTGAGTTTGTTTTGGAGATGAAATGGGGTGATTTGTAGAGGAGGGAGGAGAAGGCATCAGCATCAGCATGTGGAGATGGAGGGGAGAGGAATGAGTGAATAATGAAGAGGAATGGCCAAAGTCAACACACCCTCACCTTTCTCTCTCTCACCCATACCCATTATTCTAATATTCTACCTTTCTTTTCTAATTTCCTTCTCTCTTCAATAGTAACCCCAAATAACAAACCATGCACCCAAAACAAGTAAGAAAATTCAACAAGTGTTTAAGAAAAGATATCGTGCATGTTTTGCACAAAACAAGCTTAACCGCGATTAGCGATTTTTAATCGCGATTAGCACTAAATTAGCATATAATTAATCATAAAAACTTAAAAATTGCATAATTCACATAAAACACCCTCTTTTAGTAATTTCTATAATTTTCCAAATTTTTCCCCTCATTTATCGGTATTTAATTATACCGAAATGTTAAAATATTCATTAAAATTAATATTAAATTATAAAAATTCCCAAAAATAATATTTTATTTTTCTGAAATGTTACAATCTTCCCCCCTAAAGAAATTCGGTCCCCGAATTTAAATTTAAACCCCTCAAATACCAAAATATTTCAATAGAAAGTCCAAGTCGTCGGGGCTCCGAAATCATTAATACATAAAACGCATCATAGCGCAACGCATGCGCAGGAACAATAAGCAGATAACTCAAAATCAAAACTTCGTCAAGCATTCCGCAATCATCGGAGTCATGGTAAAGACACAAATGCCAAATTCAAAATAAAACCACTATGATATCAATCAGAACTATACATGTAAACATCAAATCCATACATGTATATAACTGAAGGAAATGCATGCCAAACCTTTTTAATGTTGCTGTGCTATGCGCGTATCGCGGCACAGTAGCGGATGTCTATTGTAAGAAAATAACCATATACGTATATATCTTTTGTTTAATATGTACGTTCTGCCATTTTGAAAACAATTTAGAAGGGTTTCCTTATTTTAAACGTTTCGTGCCATATCAGACACGTAGGTAAATACTGAGACTATAACTCCCTTTTTGGAAATCCCTTCAATAACTATTAATGCATGCAAAATATGTCCAGGTACTGTCCTCTGACTAGTCCTGCTCAGTACGAAAACAAATAGCACATATCATGAAAGCGCACTGATCTATAAGTAATCACTCCCGAAATGTATATAAGAATACCCTGTGCGCCTGGTGCGCACGGAAATCAAAATCCATATATGTGCCATACATGTGCACAAAAATATCATCTAGGTGCAACGGGTGTGCACGAAACATCTGCCAAGGGCAACGGGCGTGCCTGACAGCAAAATCAGGTGCATCTGACATGCACGAAGAATCCCGATTTAGTGCATCTAGTGTGCACCAAAATCGTATCTCAAAACATGCGCTCAACACGCGCGAAAATCCAAATCAAATACACGGAATGCAAGAAATCAACATCAATATCAAAATCAAAATCGACGGTATAGAATACGGCTCAATCAAAATCAGGTATACCGCGGTGTATAAGCTTACAACCATGTGCATCAGCGTGCACAAATCAAATTAAAACACTAAAAGTGCATGAAAACTATGCTGGAAGCGTAAATCAAATCACCGGCATAAAGTAGACATGAAATCACAATCAATACCTCAAGCGTAATAACTATGCGCAAAATATAAATAACCAGTAGGTGCAACCATGGTGCACGAAAACAAATATTATGGAACTCAGCCATCAAGACTAAATCATGTGAATAGATGGCCCAAATACCGAAATCCCAGGGTGACGGATACGTGATAATCGAATCACAAACTCACAAATCATAAATACCGTCGTCGGTATATCCTCCTTCAAAGTCGGGAAGGTGTCGGTGCATCTAATGCTAGCAGCGCAAGATACCTACTCACCTCTTGCTCACGGTCTGGCGTCCTCTGTCTCTGGGTCCTTATCTCCTCTGCTGATTAACAATCTCGCAATCCTTCGGCTCATCGGCCCTGTCAGGTGTGCTAACGGGGACGATTCCATTCTGGCACTTCTCTGGTCATCTCTCGGTCAATCCTCACGGCCACTCGTAAAGCAGCACGTCACTGGCGCCGACCTCTGGTCCTCTGAATGCACATCACACTTCTGCGCCTGGGTGCAAATCTTATTGCAGCAGTGTCCTGGAAGGAATTCTGCTCAAGGTCTCTTCCGATCTTGCCTATGCCGAACTGTACGGAGGCTGGTACTCTTGCATAATCTTTTCTCGCTCTCTGGACATCTGCATTCTCAGTACATCATTTACTCGGAAGCTGGTCGCATCCCAACGCCTCTGTATGCGTGTCGCATCTCTGATGTCAGCGGAGTGGAACGTCATCTCGTCGAATTCTCGTGCGACCTCTTTACTCCACTTTGTTCCAATGTTGACTGATTCAGACTCGTCTTCTCGTGGCTGCATGGACTGCGCTCCAACGGCCATACTCGTATCTGGAGTCTCCCAAACAATGTGTCCCATCACATGATATCCGAAAAATGTCGAACCATTCGATCGATTTGTCAAAACCTCATAATCCCCCCAAGAGATCAACATCTTGAGTACAGTTTAATAGTATTCCGGTACATACCACAGCACCTGTGGACCAACCGTAGAAGGGCAAACCCAAGCCTCACAAATGGCACCGCTAAACTGCCGCAAACCCTAAGGTTCGGAGGCGTTCCATGATCATTACATCGAGTTAGGTTTTCATTCTTCTAGAGGGTCCATAGAATCGCTTGCATGTCTTTCCGAATACTTTAAACTTGGAATATGGGTTTCTGACATTCGATCGCCTCCATCGACTACCAACGAACCTGCGTGAAGTCGTCTCTAGCTGGAATCAATCAATCTGATGACCTCGCATCGGGGTAAGCGAACGAACCACATGTCCTAGTCGTTCATTCTCGGGTGACTAGCGACCTTCCATCATATCTCTAAGTATATACTTATGCTGCAGTAGCTCCAACATCTGGGCGATATCTCGTCATTTGTAGCAACAACTGGCTCATTCGTCTGTACGCTGAACATCGCCTCAATCACCATGAATAAGCGATATATCAATGGTCATCACACTCTGGATGGCCTCTAGCAGTAGCCTGATCCTCTGGTGTCAATCGGCACATCCAGGAAATCTCGTAAAAGCGATCAGTCAAACGCTCATGGCACGAAAACATAATAAAACGAAGCCTTCTATGCAGTCATACGTCTCTGGAATCACGCCTCGGTCAGTCCCCGTCCGTGACGAGCTCAAGCTGACGCAACTCTAGCCGTAGCTCTCTCTGCCCGTGTAATTGTGGCAGCAAAATCATAACCAATATCGATGAGGATAGATCATAGGAATGAATATAATACTGTGCAAGGAAATGTACATCCTAAGGTCTCTTAAGCGGAGTAGCGTATCGTAAATATGCCGCGGAACATACGTACGGTACGTCACTCTACTCAAGCTACCTACTCCATCAACCAAGGATCATCCTAGGCGACGAAAGTTCGGGTATAATACCCCCTCGACTAAGTCTAAGTTCCGTAAGGTCAAGCCTAAGTTCCGTGTATATATATATATATATATATATATATATATATATATATATATATATATATATAAATGTTCTAGGCTCCACATAGTCAAACTTAGATTCGAACCAAGGTTAACCTAGCGCTCTGATACCAACTTTGTCACGACCCGAAAGAGCACGTGACTGGCCCTTGAATCATATGAAGTCTATAGGACCTCATCTAATCCAAGTAAGCCAAAAACCCAGAAATCTAAAACCATTTTAAGGAGTAAATAGGAAAACTAGTTTTTAAGAAGTAAGGAAAACATGTTTAAAAGTGAGGTTTTTAAAGTAAGTAAGCCGAATATGCATTTTAAATTCTCAATGTCTTTTCTGAAAATTTTGGCAGAGTTTCCTTTGTAAATACTGGCCCCGAACGGGGTACAACATGAATAATATATATATGCACAATAAAAGGCATCCCCAAGCGGGAGCTAGCTCTTCGTCAATCGACGGTCACAACCACGCAAGCAATATAATATACAACGCCAAAGGGCGAGAATCAAAACTAAAAAAGAAACTCAAAATTAACATGAAAACCATAATACTACAACGTGCGACTCTAAGGTCGAAATAATACATAACTGGTTTTCTAAGTCTGAAACAATATACAAGTTTTGGTTGATGGAATTACTAGATACAACTGAATAAAATAATACAAGGGTGGTCACGATGCGAGTGAACCCACCTACCAATGCAATCACCCGTGAGGGAAGCAGTGTGCCAGAAAAGCCACAATCAAACCTGTGCGGCAAAACCTGCAAGAACTGTGGCACAACGGGGGTGAGTTGCCAACTCGTGAATAGAAAACATCGCAGAGTAGAAATCGTATGCATGACATAATCCTAGGTCAATACGATCAGTAATAATATATTCTCAAATGAATAAGTCTGAAGCATGATAAGGTGGCAATATAACATCTATACATGAGTGTAGTGCCAAGTGCTCGTGCCAGTGCCTCAGGTAGCAATATATCATAAATATGAGGTATGATCAATGTAATCAATGTCAACTATATTAGGAAGTCTAATAGTATGTGGATATCATCCAACTATGTGATCAATGTCTGTATGTATGTGGATCTCGTCCACGTGTCACCCAATGACAATAAGCATCATGCATGTAAATATCATAAAGCATATGCATGGAAGTATGAGGATCTAAATCAACATGTGTCGCTCGCGACATATCAAAATCATGGAACTTGAGTGTCAAGTATCGACACTCGAAAACATCATGAAACCTGTGCCTAGCATCGACATGTAAATCCTCATATATCGGGCTCCGTCAGTCTGGATCGGCCCATATCATCTCTCAACTCCGGTCGGTATCCTCCGGATATCTGCCGAGCTCAAATACAATCACCGGTAGGTACTCGCCACCCTGCCAGGCTCATCGTCTGCTCCACGAAAAACATTACTTGCCTCGGGGAACCATACCGGGTCCACCATGAACCCGCAAACGGATCATCCAACTCCTCGAATCGGGTTTCAAGCACACGTCTCAGAACCGAGAAAACGCATGGTGGACGCACTGAAATATCATATCAAGGGTAACCGGGTTTTTAAAACAATACATACTCTCTTTTGAAATACCCACGGTTCCCAAATCCAGAAATATCATAGAAACAACATATTTCAATGCGTATAATCATAAAGCATGATGTATGCGACGTATAAAAGAATGTAAGCATATGAGTATGTCATGCAAGTATGGGTGTATAATAGGTATGTATACAAGTATGCCATGCAAGGGATCATATCCTGAATGCAACAGTAGTACAGTGTAGTGACATGGCAATTATCGATGATGAAGTGTGTGAGCCGGCAAGAAGGTGTACGTGGAACATATGCATCATCGATAATGGTGCTGGTATCTTAACAGCATGAGTTTAATATAACAATAACCATTTGCACATGTAATGCGATGCGAAAAGCAAGAATATGCGGCAAATGAATAATAACACAACAGTGCAGTATCTACATCAATGTACCTATGTCATACTGTTTTGCCATTTGAAAGAGGATGAATCGGGGTTTTTAGGAAAATAAGGGCTATGGTGTTTTTAAGAAAAGATGCGTTTTTTGAAAATATCCGTAGAATCCCTTTGCCTGTCTTTAAAATACTCCCGATTCGCTAGTTTTTGAAATAGGTATGACATCGGCCTAGTCGACATCTACTAGAAAAACTACAGCTCTAACTAACCAGTCAATCAGGAGGGGTATGGAAACCACCTAAATCTGAGTCGATATATATATATATATATATATATATATATATATATATATATATATAGAAATATAATAGTCGGTGATCCCGCCTCAAAGGTACCGCGTACGATACAATATCATATGACATCCTCGAGTCATGAGTGCGGATCTATCATCAATATAAAGCTCGTACGGTAAATCATCGTACGGCATCCCAAAAGCTGGGTACGGGTCAATACCACATTCCTCTCATCAATTATCAGGTATCCTTATCATCATATCTCATGATCTGGGGTACTGATCTAAGTCTAGTACAAAACGATACCATCTAGGTAATATGAATGCGTGTGTGAAACACACGTCCAAAGGCCCGCTAAAATCACATGTCGTATCCCAAATACGAATCACAATATATCACCGATCTCATGGCACTATGCCCAATCTCATCGACTCATCTCCCAATATCATCCACTATTCTCATCATCTAGATATAACTATAACAAGTAAGCATGTGTGTGCGTGTGGGTGTAAACCTATTCTAGGGTTCGCAACTAAGAACTATACTAGTTTACTTGTACGCCCTAATCTAACCATAGTACACCTAATCTCATCTTAAATATCCACGACACGCAATAAGCTATCATATATATAGTATATATATACGATACTAAACATCGAACCGCGGGGGTGCTATACGCCATCCACCTGACTTCCCCCGTAGATATAGTCTACTCACCTTTCGTCTCGCTTGTCGATGTTGATGTCGCCATCATCTTCTTCATCGTCTCGAATCGTCATGGGGGTACCTACATATCACATGTATCGCATCGCATTAAAACTAAATCGAAACCAAAACGATACGCTTAAAAACTTATAGGTTAGAACCTATGGACTACGCTTTCAAAACCATCAAACAATTCTCGATATCGTCGTATAAACGCCAAGTAATCGAGGTAAAACGCAATTATACAAATCCAGAATTTAAAATACGCAAAACAAAAACACGAATTAAAACAGCAACTTAGGAAAAAGGCTCCAGATTCTACCCTAGGTCAATTGGACAATTTTGCACATGCCAGGGGTCTAATTTACTGGAGATGGGGCTACAGAACCAATACGAGGCAGATTGGCCCAGGTCTGGCCGCAAATTGCGGCCAGAGGGATTAAATCTGCGGACATAATTGGGAGTTAGGGGCTAGGCTTTTGGTGGTAGCTTCCTGGGTGCCTGCACATCTCTCTGTGTTCACAAAATGATTTTCAGAGTCTCAGGGTGATATCAGATTCCATTTAATCTTCACAGAATCACAGTTTTTCCGATATCGGCTTTTCTAAATCCGTATTCCAGGGTTCTAGTCTCTGGTTTGAGTCTTAATCCTAGCACTAGGGGATTAGTGTGTCCTCTACTGAGCTTAATTACTCACCACAACTCTCAATTTCCAATAATCCTAACTAGATTTTTCATACCCTCACTAAATATCACTATATCGGTTTAAAGTTAACATGGATGTGAAAGCAATAGGAAAACTATGCTAGTGGTTCAGAAAATACCTCATTTGGCAACTCAAGAAAATTCTTGAGTTGCCCCAAGTGGCCAAAACCTTTCCTTTCTTGGTCTAATGCGTTTCCCTTGAGCTTGTGCATCTTTTTAATGAAATGGGATTTGGGTTTTGAGTTTGTTTTGGAGATGAAATGAGGTGATTTGTTGAGGAGGGAGGAGAAGGCAGCAGCAGCAGCATGTGGAGATGGAGCGGAGAGGAATGCGTGAATAATGAAGAGGAATGGCCAAGTCGACACACCCTCATCTTTCTCTCTCTCACCCATACCCATTATTCTAATATTCTACCTTTCTTTTCTAATTTCCTTTTCTCTTCAATAGTAACCCCAAATAACAAACCATTCATCCAAAACAAGTAAGAAAATGCAACAAGTGTTAAAGAAAAGATATCGTGCATGTTTTGCACAAAACAAGCTTAAACGCGATTAGCGATTTTTAATCGCGATTAGCAATAAATTAGCATATAATTAATCATAAAAACTTAAAAATTGCATAATTCACATAAAACACCCTCTTTTAGTAATTTCTATAATTTTCCAAATTTTTCCCCATTTATCGGTATTTAATTATACCGAAATATTAAAATATTCATTAAAATTAATATTAAATTATAAAAATTCCCAAAAATAATATTTTATTTTTCTGAAATGTTACAGAGATTCTTCGATTTGCTCATAATATTCAGATTTGGTTTGATACCTCGATTTGTTATGGATCTTCTACTCATAGTTTAGACATGAGCTAATCTTATTATAATACCTGTATAATATCTCAAATCAAATTGTTAGTAGCATTTGTTTTATTTGAGATATTATTCCAACCATACATGTGATATGATATTTTAAAAATATTGGTTGACTATTTGATATGATATGTATATTTTAATAATAATCTCATGGATATTTTATTTAAATATGACATGCATATATTTCCCTAATTATATTAATTATAAATGAAGAAACATATGATAATAATTTTTTTACAAATAAACCCACATATGTTCTTTATTTACAAATAACACCTTTTATTAATTTATAATAATAGGGAAAATGTCCATACAAATGTGCAATATATTTGACTGATCAAATACCCCAAACTTATCTTTGATCGTCCTGAGCAAACTATTTTATTATCAAAAGAAAAAGAGAAACCTAATACACTTTCGTAGGTAATACGATTACACTTAGCTCGTGCAACAAGCCTTTAAACCTCTAGGTGTCCTTAGCAGGATGAGTGTTGTCTGCTGAGCGTTTTCAACGGATTACACACACAAAATCCCAAAATAAAAGAAAGAAGACAAAAGTTACATGCAAAGATAAGGAATATATAAAAGAAAGAACTTGAAAATAAGAGTTTCAAACTACACTAACTTTTAAGTTGTCATGAACCCTATCTTAATAGTCATGAAAAGATGTCAGAAATCCCATCCTCACTTAATAAAATATCGTCTTTAGTCTTCCTCCCTATCTCTCCTCCAAACATCGATCATATATCCCTACGTGTGTATAAAAATCATCTTTACACTTGGAGAATTCAATTCAAGCTATCATACCCTTTGGCCTATATTCCTTAGTACATTTTAGTCGGTGATGTTTTAGATGGATTTGCTTACACATTTTTCATGTGTCCGTTAATACTTTTTGAGGTACTAACCAACTGATTACCGAATGTGCTCACTTATTAAGACGTAATTAGCAATATCCTAGTCTTGCAACGCCTAAGATTTAGCAGTGACTCCCAAACCAGTTGGTCTAAGGCACTAGGTGATAATGTACCCTTGCTATATTTTTTTATGCTGCCTTAAGTAATTACAAAGCCAGTGTTCATTTTTCTGCAGCATTTATTTTATATGTCATTTATATTTTTTTAATTTATATATATTTTTCATACTAAGACTTCTAAGCAAGAGTATTTCAAGGTATTCTCTATTATCCTAAGTTTCAAGATGTGTGTAAATGCGTATAGTAGGGTATCAACGTTCAGGACTCAAGAATAGAGACTATTTTTCAGATTTATTTTTATCTGCAGATTAGTAATTCCTTTATTTTACTAACCCTTAGGACAACAGCTCATGACCATGTATTACTAGTTTTGTTTTAAAACATCTAATTTCTTGCATTTCTTAAATTTCTTCTTCTCTTTCATATGTATTTTTCATTTTCTAACTTTTATTTTCAACATTTTTTTAATAGTGCCTAGTGTCAAATGATATGTCAATAAATACAAACCTCCCCCCAAACCTATTTGCAGCAGTGTCCTCACTGATATTGTTCTTCGAGCGCATAAACCTGTAGACTTGGGTGGAGAATAATAGGGGCAAAAGACAGTCAAATGATAAACCACCCCCAAACTTGTTCTTTGGCACACATGGATATTTATTTATTTATTTATATATACACACCTCCATTCTTAGATAAAACAGTGTTACCAAAATATGGAGGTGAGGCGGAGGAAAATTAATCGTGATAAAATGGCTCATGCAGGAACAGGAGCTCCTCCGATGGGTCAACGGAAAAGTACGGTTATAATCTATGCCCATTTAATTTGAAATAAAACCGTTTTTAACATTTTCTATATCTACTGCACCGTGCGGGTACACATACCGTATCACAAAGGTTCTTTCCAACAAGATCTTAGCTTACCCGGATGAAAATGGAGACGGGAATCGTAAAGAAGGACTTGTTGTCCCGGTGTGAAAGTTTTTCTTAAAAGGTTTTTGTCGTGGAACACCTTTGTCCAGTTCTTTACTATAACCGCATTATCGTAGGCTTCATCACGAAGCTCGCTTAACTCATTTAATTATAGCTTCCGATAGCTGCCTGCTTGGTCAAAATCAAAGTTTAGCTATTTAATTGCCCACATTGCTTTATGTTCAATCTTAACAGGAAGGTGGCAAGCCTTTCTAAACACCAGTCGGTATAGAGACATACCAAGATCGGTCTTATATGCGGTACGAAATGCCCAAAGAGCATCGGTCAGTTTAGTAGATCAATCTTTACGGTTCTTAGAAACCGTTTTCTCCAAAATTTATTTGATTTGTCTATTGGAGATCTCAGCTTGCCCGCTCATTTGAGGATGATAGGGCGTAGAAAGTTTATGGTTGATTGAATATTTCTGCATCAAATCCTCAAAATACCGATTGCAGAAATATGTTTCATTGTCGCTAATGATAGCGCGAGGGTGCCCGAACCGAGAAAAGATATTTTCTTTAAGAAACTTAATAACAACCTTGTTGTCATTAGTACGACACGGTATTGTCTCAACCCATTTAGAGACATAATCAACTGCTAAGAGAATGTATAAGTTCCCAAAAAAGATAGGAAACAGGCTCATAAAATCAATTCCCTATATATCAAATATCTCAACAACCAAGATAGGTTGGAGTGGCATCTCATTTCTCCGTGAAATTTGACCCATGTGTTGACACCGTGAACAAGTTTTGCAATAATCATATGCATCTTTAAATAACGTTGGCCAATAAAAGCCACATTGCAAAACTTTCTCCGCCGTTTTTCTTATACCAAAGTGACCGCCACATGCTTGATCATGGAAGAAGGACAATACACTTTTGAACTCAGTATTAGGGACACATCTGCGAATGATCTGATCGGGACAATACTTAAATAAATAGGGTTCGTCCTAGTAAAAGTGTTTTGCTTAGGATAAAAATTTGTGATTGTCTTGATTTGACCATTCGCTGGGTAGAAGTCCCGTTGCTAAATAATTCACAATATCAGCGAACCAAGGCTCGCAAGATAGGGTCAAGAGATGTTCGTCCAGAAAAGAATCATTTATTAGCAATGTCAACGTTAGCGAAGAAGAAAGTCGTGAAAGATGGTCGGTTACGATATTTTCACATCCACTTTTGTCTCGTATTACAAGGTCAAATTCTTGTAACAAAAGGATCCAACGTATTACCCTGGATTTAGCATCCTTCTTCGATAAAAGATATCTTAAAGCATGTTAGTTGTATGTATGCCCTAGAGGCCAGTATTGTACAGATGATGTATATTATATTGGATGCTTGGACATATATAGAGATGACTTTCTTGCTCGATATGATAGTATGCTATCTGGTTACTCTTTATCTTAACATGTACACTTGTCTCTTTAAACTGTCTTATAGTTACATGTTGATAAAGCCCTTAGGATGTGTACTTGACTACCTGGACTATGATGCAGATCATACTAGTGGGGACATGGTAGTCCATAAGTACATCCTTCAAGGTCCCTAGTCGTGGGTGTATCGAGACAGGGCATCGATATACCAGTGTAGACTAGTGTATACGCTTCTCGACCCATGAGATGGCCGATGGATGATCCCATATCCATTGGTGTTTGACATCAGAGATGGTATACGGGTGCTCAGTGGAGACTGGATACACTGGACGGACTCGCCGAGAACTCCCAGATGGTATTATACCTCACGTCAGATGGCAGTTCTCAGGTGACACTTGTACAGGTTAGTCTGTAGACCCGAGATCGTCATAGAGTCTTGTGTGATTCCCACTGTGCTTTGATCTCCACCTTACCACGTCCATGAGGGTGTGCAAAATGGTGGTCTTTGGGTACAGTCCCGAGTCACATGGAGGCAATGAGCGATAGGAGGGGTTTCGTCTCTCCCGGTATTGGGGGTTGATGTTGTGCTGTGCTCGATTGGCCGTAACAGGGAAGTCCCTGGCCAGGGCTGATCAGAGATTTGCTGGTAAGTGTTACCAGTAGTTTCTCGACCCGTTATGAGCCTCATATCGGCACGACTTATCGGTTATTGGGGTCTGACGTTTACCACCCCTAGACTTGATATGCGACATATCAGACGAACAGATCGGACTGTACGGTAAGTGTTACTGGTTGGATTCACAGGAGTGTGAGCGGGCTAGCTCGTCGATCTTCTGATCGCTCAATACCAGGATGGCCATTACGTTTAGCAGACCGCTTGCGGCTTGTGGGTGCTTGATATGATCATCATCTGCTACCGGCGTATTGACGAGTCTTTAGAGTCCTACACAGAGGTTTCCTGGCTCAAGCGAAACGAAATAGGAGCGCATATGAGATATGTGCAGGACCGAGAATAATGCATGTATGTGATACCGTATTCCATTCTCGCGATGAATATATCGATTGGTTATATTCGATATAACCTAGTTATCGAATCATTGATTCGATAAATCGATACATTGTATACTAGTCGGTTATGTGCGACATGACCGGATCATTGAATCAAGTGTTGATTTAATGATTTAATGTATAATTATATATTTGATATATTATTTTGCATTAACTAGTATTGGTTCACTTTAAATGGATTTTCTCACTTGATGTGCAAGTTGTATATGTGATATACTTTTGTGCACATCTTTGTATCATGTTTGATGATGCTTGCTCATTTGGTTAAGTGTAAAGAATTAAACCTAGGTTAAGAAAGTGATTAGGGTTTTAATTATCCATTCTTTTATTTATTGATTTTGGAAAAAGAATGGGATAAGAATACAAAATGGTTGCTTTCATTCTTGAACCTTTGTGAAGCTTCATGAAGCGTTGACCAAAGTGACCAATTTGTCTTCATGCTTAACCCTAACCACTCTTCTAACCTTGGTCAATTCTCTACACCTAACCATGGTTGCTATTATGATAAGTATTCATTTCTTTTTCATTTTTGATACACTTATCATAATATTTCCTTCTTCTTGATCTTCTTCTTCAAGAAAGAAAGCTTGATGCCATCAATGGCAACTTGAGTTCTAAAGTGAGAAATCCAATTCTAAAGTGAACCCACCTCCTATTTCTTCACCCTCTACCTCTTGCCAAGTTGTTTTGGGTGTTTTCTTCACAAGTTTCACAAATTTGTGAAGTCGGAGCTTGAACTTGTGATGCCTCGACGTAGATCATCTTCGGCACGAAGCCGACGACCTAGTCCGCCCATTTCTCCGATCAAGCCGACGATTGAGTCCGGGATTCAAGATGGACAGCGAGAGGATACCTACGTGGAGCTAAGGAAGTGGAGAACCGGATCTACAAAGGTTGTAGCCTTTCTCTTTTAGTTAAAGTGTTAACTAGTTTCGTTTTTCGCCTAAAATTCTAGTTAACGATCTAGTCTAGGGTTTCTCGGCACCGTAAAATTTGAAATTGCCATGGTAGATGCCTTGTGAGACCTCTTGAGAGTGCCTAGGAACCCTTCAGTGGTATCAGAGCCTAGCTAGAGCCTTAGGCGAAGTCTAAACGACGTTTGAAACCCGATCGAACCGAAACCCTAAATTCCACGATGCTCTCTGGAAATTTTCTGAAAATTTGGATTTTTGTGAATTAAAAATATGCAGAAAAATAAGCAGGTATTTCTAAGAATTACAGTGAAGCACGATCTCATGATTCCACAAATGTGCGGCGGAACCGCGGCATTAGCATGCTAATGCGGCGGTTCCGCGGCCAACTTGTCCCTTCTCCTCTTGATTTCTGCACAGTAATTCTTATATTTTAATGCTATATTTTCTGGGTATTTTTATTATGACTCTAGAGTTGAGTATTCTGGAGTTGTATTGGGAATCGAAGATTCGATCGGATTATCAAATTTCGTCTGTGTGTTTTTCCGGATAATTTAAGAATATGTTAAAAAGTTCGACCGGATATAAATACCCAACTTTTCCCCTGCCGGAAAATTTCCAAGTGTTGGATTTTTCTGTGGTTTAAAGACGTTCTAAGTAGTGCAAGTAACGCGATAGTCCCTCTAGAAGACAACAAACCTTAACTCGATTATGTGACCGTCTTGAACTGCCCTTTGAACCTTCGGGTTTGGGGCAGTACGGCGTGCCACATGTGAGGCGTTGGCTTGACCCTTCTACGGCTGGACCGTTGGTACTGAGGCATGAAATGAATGTCTTTGAACTTATTTCATGTGTTGAACGGTTTCGGGAAAACTTGGGTGTTCGAATGTTCGATCGGAAAGTTTAATATTTTTTATTTATCCGGAATGGGATACAATAATTGGAATTCACAAACAGTTATGAGATAACTGAATGAATGTTATAAATCTAGCGGTTTAGTTTCATTTGATATTGAAAAGAGTTTTCGATAATGAGACTAAAATGCGGGGTTTATAACTGTTAGGCATGTGATGTCTAAGTACTTCATTTGATTAGGCATGTGATGTCTAAAGAGGTTGCGGATTCCAACTGTTGTAGTTTTACACTTTCTATTCTGTGACCGTAAGTGTAATATGTGATATCGCCGGTTTCGTTGCTATATGTCAACGACAATTGGGATGCGCATATTTACTTACGTTGATGACATGTGATGTTATGTGTTGCTGGATATGTTATATTGGATTGTCGTGTTTGAATAGCCGGGTTTTTTTTTATGTGAGATGAGTGTTTTTCATTTTAATTCATGTAAAAAATTTTGTATGTAATATTCTTTTATTGGGGCACTTCCAGGTTGCGGAAGCTGTCACCCTTTGTATATTATTTACTTTTCCGCATTAGGATAGACCCAAGGAGGGGAGCACAAGTAACCGGGTTCTAGGGTCCAGTGGGAGAACAACTCGAGGAGTCGAGTCCGGGTCTCCTAACCCTAGAATTGGTAGGGTTGCTTGCCGCTCTCGTAGGGGTCTAGGGGTGTGGGATTGGCTATTCATCAAGACCGTGGAATCCGTGTTTTATACTGGCTCGTATTGAAAACACGGACGTCCTAGTATATCCAATATTTCATATGTTTCTTCTGCTGCGATATCTGTGATGTTATGTGATAGATACTATATATAGTATATATGATATATTATATAGATGTTACTTATGTTTTGCACCCGCACTAACCCTGCCCTGCTCTGTCGTTAGTTACCTAACCTAACGGTGCACGAGGGGACATCCAGGCGAATGCGGATGGCATAAGTGTACGTCGTATTTATCTGTGATGTTTATGTGACATAAATGATGGGACTTCATTAATGTGATTAATGAAAGAAAAGAAACCTAAGATGTTGTAGAATCAGATTTTAAACAAAACAGGTAGCTACAGTTCTTGCTTTGCATAGCGGTATATATGATATACCCTGCACCTTATTCGATGAGGAAAGGACCGAGATCCCTTCACCGGGAGTGACTCCTTTAGCAATAACTGGCAGATGCTACACACTCGGTTTGACTTTTGATTGCTTCTATAGTTTCTGTTTTGCACAGTGATATATATGATATATCCCGCACCTCATTCGACGAGGAAAGGGCCGACGATCCCTTCACCGGGAGTGACCCCTTTAGCAAAACTAGAAAAGCCTCAAAATCATTCCATTTCAAAACTTCATTTGATTCTACAACGATATCAAGTTCATTACGCAATAGGTTTTCAGAAAAACCTGTCGTAGCCCTCCGTCATTTCAGATAAGTCCTATTTAGTATTCGTGCTACGTTTGTTGACCTCCGTCAAGGCGTAGTGTGCGGTAGCTAACTAGTATTTATCTGCTTATGCATATGATGCAGATTGGATTAGGGTAGTCGTGCGGCCTTGTTGACCTCCGTCAAGGGTCGTGCGGGTGGGTTTAATTCGATCAAGAAATGACGGGTTGAACTTGACTAGTAGCCTATGGTTTGTTGACCTCCGTCAAGGTCATAGGGTGCTAGGGGCAAAATATTATCGGGAATTTCAAGTGTTGAAATTTGCAATGAGATTGCATACCTTCTATGAGATAGTTGGATCCCGATACCCACTGCGAGTAAGAGTTACTCCTGGGAGAGTTTTACACATTGCAATTAGCAGATCAAGTAGGTGTCTAGAAAGGTGTCAATGGGGTTACGCCTCTGGGAAAACGAGGTTTACATTAATTAGGTTCGTGCGAAAGCACGGGGGACCTCCCTCAAAGTACCGACACTGGCCTGGCTGAAAGATTGGCGAACTTGTAGTGTGTAATTAATCCCGGCTAGTCTTTCCTTTTAGGGTTTGAAGGAAGATTTGATAAAAACCAGTGGGAGCCATCCTGATTAGATAAGATAATAACCAATCTGATCTTGCACGAGCTTACGCTAAAGTGTTTTCTTCTCTCTCTCTCCAGGTAGCGACCATTTCATGCCCTAATAAAGATAATAATATGGATGTATTGACCGAACCCGCATGTTATACTGTGCTGGGGAACGTTGGTTCCGTTCTTACCTATAAGAGTTATAGGACTGAACAGGATATAGGGGAATACCAGGATTCCCATGCCACCCGAATGAAGAAAGTACATGATGATGCATTTTCTTCGGGTGCGTTCGTTACAGAGAACTGTTTCTCCATTTGCTCTACGTCCTGGGTATTAGATACCGGGTCAGGATCCCATATATGTAATCAGTTACATGGGCTTAGGAAAGGTAGAGAACTTGGAGAAGGTGATAAAGACATTAGAGTTGGAAATGGTGCAATTGTTGCAGCTAAGACTGTCGGGGAATATCACCTTGTATTACCAACTGGTAATACATTGGTTCTGAACGAATGCTATTACATGCCGAACCTGATATGCAACATTATATCGGTTTCTTTGTTGAGTAAAGAGGGATATAATTTTGTATTATAGGATAATGTTATGGACATTTTCCGTAACCAAAAGTTGGTTGGATCAGGCACGTTGTGCAATGGCATTTATGTTCTAAATCAATCAACAGTTCTGAGCATAACAAACACACACAAGAGGAAGAGTTCAGAATTGAACGAATCCTTCTTATGGCATTGTAGACTGGGTCACATCAATGCGACACGACTAGCTAAGTTGCATAAGGATGGATATTTAAATCCGTTTGAATTTTCATCTTATGACACTTGCCAGTCATGTCTTAAAGGCAAGATGACCAAAACTCCGTTTACGGGACACGGAGAAAGAGTTACCGAACTCTTGGGACTGATACATAGTGATGTATGCGGTCCCATGTCTACACATGCCAGGGATGGTTCTTCGTACTTCATTACATTCACTGACGATCTCTCTAGATTCGGATATGTGTTCCTGATGAAACACAAATCAGAAGCTTTTGAGAAATTTAGAGAATATAAACAAGAAGTCGAGAACCAAACCGGAAAAAGTATTAAAATCCTACGATCTGATCGAGGAGGTGAATACTTGAGCATTGAATTCCTGGACTTCCTAAAAGAGAATGGGATTCTCTCTCAGCTAACTCCTCCATATACACCACAGCACAATGGTGTATCAGAACGGAGGAACCGCACCCTATTGGATATGGTGCGCTCTATGATAAGTATAGCTGAGTTACCTGTTTCCTTCTGGGGATATGCACTGGAAACAGCAGCATACCTACTGAATAGGGTTCCCACCAAATCTGTGCCTACCACACCATATGAGATATGGGAAGGGAAGAGACCATATCTTAATTTTATTAAGATATGGGGTTGCCCGGCCTATGTCAAAAGACAAAAACCGGACAAACTCGAGGCAAGGTCTGTTTTGTGTAAATTTGTTGGATATCCCAAACATTCGCGAGGGTATATCTTTTACCACAGTGAGGAACAAAGAGTATTTGTTGCTCAACATGCCACCTTTTTAGAAAAGGAATTTCTTGCAAAAGAGATTAGTGGCTCTGAGGTAGAACTGGAAGAGGTTCCAGCTGAACAAAACACAACAGAAGATTTAGTGGAACCAGAGGATTCAGTAGCTCCCAATGAACCTCAGCCACTCCGCCGATCTAGTAGGGTTCCTCGCCAACCTGAGAGATACTACGGTTTTCTCATGGATGGTGGGAGCGAGGATTGCATCATGGAGGATGATGACCCAACTAGCTTCGAGCAGGCCATCATGAGTAGGGACTCAGTGAAATGGCTGGATGCAATGCGGTCCGAGATGGAATCCATGTACACCAACAAAGTATGGACTTTGGAAGTTGCTCTTGAAGGGGTAAAACCCATTGGGAGCAAGTGGATCTTCAAGAAGAAACTTGGTGTAGATGGGAAAGTGGAGACTTTCAAAGCTTGACTTGTTGCAAAGGGTTTTCGTCAAAGACCAGGTGTGGACTATGACGAAACTTTTTCTCCAGTGGCTATGCTTAAATCCATCTGGATCATGCTTGCCATCGCTGCATATCATGACTACGAAATCTGGCAAATGGATGTTAAGACCGCCTTTCTAAATGGTGATTTAGAAGAGTGCGTGTACATGACTCAGCCAGAGGGCTTCGTAGACAGTGGGAGCAACGGGAAGGTGTGCAAGCTGCTTAAATCCATTTATGGATTAAAGCAAGCATCGCGGAGTTGGAACATCTGCTTTGACGTCGTTATCAAAGAGTTTGATTTCGTCAAAAACCCAGATGAACCTTGTATCTACAAGAAGGTAGCAGAGAGTAAGGTTGTCTTCCTCGTATTGTACGTGGACGACATACTCTTGATAGGAAATGATATTCCTATGCTGCAATCGGTCAAGCTCTTCTTATCACAAAGATTCTCGATGAAAGATCTTGGTGATGCCTCCTGCATATTGGGAATCAGGATCTATAGAGATAGATCCAAACGGATATTGGGATTGTCCCAATCCAGGTACATTGACACCATACTAAAGAGGTTTAGTATGGAAGAATCCAAGCATGGGAACTTGCCCACGATCTCTGGAGTCACTCTCTCCAAAGAGATGTCTCCCAAGACTGATTTGGAGAGAGCTCGCATGCAAAGGATACCCTATGCTTCGGCTGTAGGCTCTATCATGTACGCGATGCTATGTACCAGACCCGATGTAGCATACTCACTAAGTGTAGTGAGCAGGTATCAAGCTGATCCTGGAGAGAGTCACTGGACAGCTGTGAAGAGTATTCTCAAGTACTTGCGAAGGACTAAAGAGATGCTCTTGGTGTATGGTAACGGAGAACTCCAAGTGGAGTCCTTTACCGATTCGAGCTTCCAGAGTGATAAGGACGACTCTAAGTCGCAGTCGGGATTTTTCTTTACCCTTTACAGAGGGGCGGTTAGCTGAAAGAGTTCCAAGCAGGAAACCGTGGCAGACTCGACGATGGAGGCTGAATACATCGCTGCCAACGATGCTGCTAAAGAGGCTGTCTGGATCAAGAAGTTCATTATTGAACTTGGAGTGGTTCCATCCATTGAGCATCCAATACCTTTGTATTGCGATAACAATGGAGCGGTGGCTTTGGCCAAGGAACCTAGGTCCCATCAGCGATCCAGGCATATTCTGAGGCGGTATCACCTGATCCGGGAGATAGTTGATCGCCGGGAGATCGAGGTCAGGAGGGTTGACACGAAGAACAACACGGCGGATCCACTCACGAAGGCCATTCCCCAGATACAGTTTGAGAGACTCTTTGGGATGCTCGGTATGCGATACTACAGCAGCGGGCCCTAGTGCAAGTGGGAGATTGTTAGTTGTATGTATGCCCTAGAGGTCAGTATTATACAGATGATGTATATTATATTGGATGCTTGGACATATATAGAGATGACTTTCTTGCTCGATATGATAGTATGCTATCTGGTTACTCTTTATCTTAACATGTACACTTGTCTCTTTAAACTGTCTTATAGTTACATGTTGATAAAGCCCTTAGGATGTGTACTTGACTACCTGGACTATGATGCAGATCATACTAGTGGGGACATGGTAGTCCATAAGTACATCCTTCAAGGTCCCTAGTCGTGGGTGTATCGAGACAGGGCATCGATATACCAGTGTAGACTAGCGTATACGCTTCTCGACCCATGAGATGGGCGATGGATGATCCCATATCTATTGGTGTTTGATATCAGAGATGGTATACGGGTGCTCAGTGGAGACTGGGTACACTGGACGGACTCGCCGAGAACTCCCAGATGGTATTATACCTCACGTCAGATGGCAGTTCTCAGGTGACACTTGTACAGGTTAGTCTGTAGACCCGAGATCGTCATAGAGTCTTGTGTGATTCCCACTGTGCTTTGATCTCCACCTTACCACGTCCATGTGGGTGTGCAAAACGGTGGTCTTTGGGTACAGTCCCGAGTCACATGGAGGCAATGAGCGATAGGAGGGGTTTCGTCTCTCCCGGTATTGGGGGTTGATGTTGCGCTGTGCTCGATTGGCCGTAACAGGGAAGTCCCTGGCCAGGGCTGATCAGAGATTTGCTGGTAAGTGTTACCAGTAGTTTCTCGACCCGTTATGAGCCTCATATCGGCACGACTTATCGGTTATTGGGGTCTGACGTTTACCACCCCTAGACTTGATATGCGACATATCAGACGAACAGACCGGACTGTACGGTAAGTGTTACTGGTTGGATTCACAGGAGTGTGAGCGGGCTAGCTCGTCGATCTTCTGATCGCTCAATACCCGGATGGCCGTTACGTTTAGCAGACCGCTTGCGGCTTGTGGGTGCTTGATATGATCATCATCTGCTACCGGCGTATTGACGAGTCTTTAGAGTCCTACACAGAGGTTTCCTGGCTCAAGCGAAAAGAAATAGGAGCGCATATGAGATATGTGCAGGACCGAGAATAATGCGTGTATGTGATACCGTATTCCATTCTCACGATGAATATATCGATTGGTTATATTCGATATAACCTAGTTATCGAATCATTGATTCGATAAATCGATACATTGTATACTAGTCGGTTATGTGCGACATGACCGGATCATTGAATCAAGTGTTGATTTAATAATTTAATGTATAATTATATATTTGATATATTATTTTGCATTAACTAGTATTGGTTCACTTTAAATGGATTTTCTCACTTGATGTGCAAGTTGTATATGTGATATACTTTTGTGCATATCTTTGTATCATGTTTGATGATGCTTGCTCATTTGGTTAAGTGTAAAGAATTAAACCTAGGTTAAGAAAGTGATTAGGGTTTTAATTATCCATTATTTTATTTATTGATTTTGGAAAAAGAATGGGATAAGAATACAAAATGGTTGCTTTCATTCTTGAACCTTTGTGAAGCTTCATGAAGCTTTGACCAAAGTGACCAATTTGTCTTCATGCTTAACCCTAACCACTCTTCTAACCTTGGTCAATTCTCTACACCTAACCATGGTTGCTATTATGATAAGTATTCATTTCTTTTTCATTTTTGATACACTTATCATAATATTTCCTTCTTCTTGATCTTCTTCTTCAAGAAAGAAAGCTTGATGCCATCAATGGCAACTTGAGTTCTAAAGTGAGAAATCCAATTCTAAAGTGAACCCACCTCCTATTTCTTCACCCTCTACCTCTTGCCAAGTTGTTTTGGGTGTGTTCTTCACAAGTTTCACAAATTTGTGAAGTCAGAGCTTGAACTTGTGATGCCTCGACGTAGATCATCTTCGGCACGAAGCCGACGACCTAGTTCGCCCATTTCTCTGATCAAGCCGACGATTGAGTCCGGGATTCAAGATGGACAGCGAGAGGATACCTACGTGGAGCTAAGGAAGTGGAGAACCGGATCTACAAAGGTTGTAGCCTTTCTCTTTTAGTTAAAGTGTTAACTAGTTTCGTTTTTCGCCTAAAATTCTAGTTAACGATCTAGTCTAGGGTTTCTCGGCACCGTAAAATTTGAAATTGGCATGGTAGATGCCTTGTGAGACCTCTTGAGAGTGCCTAGGAACCCTTCAAAGCAGAATGATCAGTGTAAACTACAACCGGAGAGCCAATTAAGTAGGGCCAGATTTTTTCTAATGCAAATACAACTGCCAAAAGTTCTTTCTCGGTAGTTGTATAATTCATTTGGGTATCATTCAAGGCCCTACTCGCATAATAAATCACATATGGTATCTTATCGATATGCTGTCCTAAGACTACACCAATACCAA
This sequence comes from Agapanthus africanus, assembly GCA_030015575.1. Lineage (NCBI taxonomy): Eukaryota > Viridiplantae > Streptophyta > Magnoliopsida > Asparagales > Amaryllidaceae > Agapanthus > Agapanthus africanus. The sequence goes on along the minus strand of CM057338.1, from coordinate 476,300,949 downwards.
AATTGGATGTATCACACATAAACTCAAAAGGGTGATTCCAGTCTGGAGATGATAGAACAGGGGCTGTCATGGGGGAACGTTTAAGTGATTCAAAAGCAGCCAAGTAATCCAAGTCGAAGTGAAATGTTGTATCTTTGGCCAAAAGAAGAGTTAAAGGTTTAGCAATCTTGCTAAAGTCCCTAATGAATCGTCTATAAAATCCGGCATAACTAAGAAAGAATCGTATATCTTTGACGCATTTGGGAGGAGGAAGGTTGGAAACGACATCTATTTTAGCCCTTTCTACCTCAATAACTTTTCGTGAAATGATATGCCCAATGACAATACCTTCTTGAACCATGAAATAATATTTTTCCCAATTCAAAATTAGATTCTTATCCTTACAGCAGGTAAGAACAGCGTCAAGATGAGTAAGCATTTCTCAAAAGAGTCCCCAAATATGGAGAAATCTTCCATAAATATCTCCAGAAAATTCTCGACCATATCCGAGAATATCCCCATCATACACCGCTGAAATGTAGCGGGAGCATTGTATGACCCAAAGGGCATGCGTCTAAAAGCGAAAGTACCGAAAGGACAAGTAAAAGTTGTCTTATCTTGATCCTTTTCATCGATGGGAATCTGGTTATAGCCTGAGTATTCATCCAAAAAACAGTAGTACTCATGCCTAGCTAAACGTTCTAACATCTGGTCAATGAAGAGTATAGGGAAGTGATCTTTCCTTATCGTGGCATTGAGTTTTCTATAATCAATACATACCCGCCATCCAGTTTGAGTGTGTGTTTGAATCAACTCATTAGCCTCATTAGTTATGACCGTGATGCAAGACATTTTTGGGACCATATGAATAGGACTTACCCATTGGCTATCAGATATTGGATAAATTATACCATTGTCTAAGTATTTGACGATTTCTTTCTTCACCGTCTCTTTCATGACGGGATTCAACCATCTTTGTGGGTCATGGGCTGGTTTGGCCTCATCCATCAAATGTATATCATGTTCAACAATCAAGGGACCAATCCCTTAGATGTCCGCCATTGTCCAACCAAAAGAATGCCGATTCGATCCCAAGACAGACAGAAGAGCTCTTTCTTGCTCTAAAGCTAGAGACGCTGATATGATAACGAGTAAAGACTCGTTCTCACATAAATATGCATATTTAAGGTGAGATGGCATCGAATTGAGATCAAGTGTCGGCGGAGAGACGATAGAAGGTAGGGTAACGGAATGATACTCGGACTCCATAAGAGGTTCATAACTAGATAAAAAATTGACTCGGATAGCTCAACTGACTTTGTCGACAAGTTAAAGGATTCAAACTCGGGGGTGGACTTGTTGACAGAAGGGTCTCGTGAATTAAGATCATTAAGGAAAGTGAACTCTTTGTATTCCCTATCCGTGTAAGGAATAGCTGGATCAAACAATAACGCACTAGTAGCCTCGAGATCATTATCGTAGAGCTTCTCAAATTCGCAACTGTCGGAAGCTATCTCGTTGACAGAACATATATCAATCATATGAGCAGAAGGTTAGAAGGGTTGACTTCCTACCCTGAAAATATTAAGTTCAATTGTCATCTTTCTAAAGGATAGGTTCATGGAACCGTTATGACAATTGATTACCGCATTGGAAGTTGCTAGAAAAGGTCGACCAAGAATCACCGAGATTTGGTTTTATGGGGTTGCCACAGGCTGTGTATCTAAAACTATAAAGTCCACAGGGAATATAAATTCCCCGACTTTGATCAATACGTCCTTTAGCTCACCCCTAGGGTGGGTGATAGATCGATTGACCATCTAAAGAGTGCAGTGCGTAGGTTTCAACTCTCCTATTCCTCATTGTTCATAAACAGAATACGGGAGCAAGTTAACACTAGCACCTAGATCGAGTATAGCGCGATTGATATTTTTACCCTCAATAGTTATAGAAATTGTAGGATAACAGGGGTCCTTATGTTTCTTGGGAAAATGTTGGGTAAGAGCATCACTCACATTGCTCATTAAGAAAACTTTTTTAGGTACTTGAGTTTTCCTTTTCTTAGTGCACAAGTCCTTAAGAATTTTTGCATAGGATGGAACTTGTTGGATAGTATCTAAGAGAGGAATATTAATGTTAACTTGCTTAAACATTTCCACAATCTTCTCCATTTGTGGACTTGGTTTGTTGGGCCTCAACTTGTTTGGAAAAAGGGCTTTATTAACAGGGGTTTAGTCCAACTCTTGTGGAGAAGTTTGTGGGGGATGGAATGGATCCCAAAATTGGATTTGGGGTGGTCGGAGCGCGTGATCCATTCAAGGAAGTGGACTGAGAGTTTGAGCCTAATGGAGAACGGAGAATAGGCTTGGAGGAAGAAGTTTGATTAGACGAAGTAGAAGTAGAAGTAGCAGCCGGGGTTTCATCTAAATCATCAACTTGTTCACCAATATGGTTATTCAGCACTCTTCCCAATCTCAACGTAGTTACGTCACTCACGTTATGACTTTGTTGGTTAAGGACGATGTTAGTGCTTTGTGAGTGGCCTGGATTTGGTAGAGGTTGGGATAGAAGTTTCCCTTTCTCTCTTTCACTCATCACGGCATTTAACTGTGCAATTTGTGCTTCGATCGATTTTATGCTTTCACCGTAGGAAGCACTGTGTTGCACTAGCGTTTGGATAGAAGACGTTAAATTAGCCGACGTTTGCGCAGATTGTTTAATAAATGATTCTAAGCTTCTTTCGAGTGCAGAGATTTTATCGGTACCAGCCGGAGGAATATTATTCTGTGATTGGAAAGAATTATTATAAGGGGTAAAGTTGTTGGCCGGGTTTTGGAACGATTGCGGTTGAAAGGGCTGCTGAATTTGTTGTGGTGATTGTTGTTGTTGTGGAGGAAGCCTTTGATAGTTATTTTGACTTGGGAGCTGATTTTTATTTTGGTTTTGGTTCCAAGCACAATTAGGATGATTCCTCCATCCCTGATTATATGTGGATGAATAAGGATCGTTTCTAGGTCGTTGCTGAAAAGCAGTATTAGTTTGTTCTTGACCTTGAGACAGAGGATTCAAAGGAAATTCTTCCGTTAAATGTGATGAGTCAAAACCGCAACCACACACGGTTTTGGGGAGTGTAACTTGGTTTAAGGTGGCTGAAGAGAATTTGCTTTCCATAGCTTCGAGTTTCTTTTGCATCACAGCAATTTCGGCTTTCATTGCGATGAAAGTATCGAGCTGATGGATACCTGCCCTAGATGAAGACAATGTTGTTAGTCTTGTGATCTCCCACTGTAGTGTTTGTTCGGCGAGATCTTCAAGAAATTGCCACGCTTCCACGTCGGATTTTGACTTGAAATGACATTGACAAACGGGTTCTAGCATTTGTTTTGTCGCTGGATTAATACTCTCATACATAATTTGGCAAAGTTGCCATCTTTCGATTCCGTGATGAGGGCATTGGACAAGGAGATCTTTAAACTGTTCAAAGCATCTCCAAAAGGGTTCGTTGGGAAGTTGGGCAAACTGGTTAATCTCGCTCCTAATGCGAGCAGTCTTGTGATTAGGATAAAATTTCTTATGGAATGCTTTAACAAATTCATCCCAATTGGTTATAGAATGTGAGGAGGTACTATAAAAACATTTCTTTGCGAGATCACATAAGGTAAAAGGGAGAAGACGTAATCGCATAGCATCCCCTAAAAGTAGGGTGGTGCTCATCATTACACATACGTTTTCGAATTTGGTTATAAAAATGTATGCATCTTTAGATTCAAGCCTGTGAAATTTGGGCAACAAGTTGATGAAGTGGGGTTTAATTTCGAAATTATTCTCATTGGCTGGTGGAAGAGACATACACGTAAGTAGGGGTCTACGAGTGGGGTAGCATCGGTCTTGGAGAGCGATGCGTGGTGGATTTTCAATTTGCGCACCTACGGGTGGTAGCAATGTGGTGTTGTTAAAACCTGGTGGAGATCCGTCCATCTCGGGAGATGTGGTAGGTGGAGGAGAAATATAAAGTGAAGAAGTATCGATTTCAGAGTCCACAGCAAAAACGCGGACTAGACGGGCACTAGAATCCCGTGTCCAGCCGATCATGCACTAAGTGGGTTTAGTGCACGTAGCAGCGTATGATAACGTGCGAGAACAATTTTAAAAAGGATTTGTTTTGACAAAAGAGTGATGGATACAAGGCTTGACTCAACCAATCACAAAATTGCACAATCAGTCCCTAGAGCTAGGGTCACTTAGGTCAAGTCACTAGACCGCTCCTAGACTTCCAAAGGACAAGACGTAGGATCAAATCCTCTATCACCTTCTTATTAATCTTGCAGCCAGGTAAGTGACAGTTAAGTGGGAGGTATCTGCTATACGAATCACCGAAATAACGGGCCTAATTAAGTAACCACTTTCCTTAGTCACACTTGCCTAATACACCACAAGAGAAATGCGAATAAGCAATAGATTACCCACGAACCTCCTTTGTCCTAATTGAGCACAAATGTCCTTATAGGCTTGATCTAGATATTTTTTTATTAATATAGGGTGATAGTATACTCGTTTGTGATTTGTAGGGCCTAGGAAGGGTGATAAAATTCCCACCTAATCAGAATTTGGGTTTATTACCCCTTATTGTCCGGTTTAAATATACAAAACAAACCGAAATAAAAAACACGCAAAATGATTTCTTTTGGCGGCGTTGTTTGCAAAGAATTCTGCAGGTAAAAACAGTTTATTGGAGTTTTAGAGGAGAGAGGAAGAAAATAGGAGAATACCAGAGAGATTTAAGGGCTCAATTCCCTAAGGTGGCCGCGCTTCCGTTGCCAAATGCAATGTTGGGCTGCGGCTGCACCTCCTATTGATGAGATCTACCCACCAAACTTCTTCACAACACACTACTGCTCCTCTGGTTCAAGTTGAAAGTCTCTGAATTTCTGTTGGCTCACTCCAATTACTCCAGATTTCCTTGCAAAACTCGCACAAGAATCGTTAAAAACATAAAATGCGGTTTTGGTTCTCTTTTATTTTATATTTCTGGTTTTTAGTAGAAATTAACCCGAATAATAAGAAAAATAATTACGACCGTTTCCCCGGCAACATCACCATTTGGTTGATTGTGAAAAAATGTGTGTATGTATGTTGTAAATAACCACAATCAATAACGGTGTCGCAATAGCTAGCCAATAGTGAGTACGGGTCATCCAGAGAGAAACGGTTAACTGCTTTTCTTGCTTTAGACAAGTTGATAGAAGAAAGGTAGAGTTTTGATCGTTTATTCTAAGAAGATTGAAGATTTTATAAGAAAAGGGCTTGTGGGGTTTATAGAACTTAGCAGTTAATGGATGCAGATTTAAAAATAATTCTTTTTATCTTTTAATTGTTTAATACTAGAGAGATAGCGATGAATGTGAATTAGGGTTCTTGGAGGGAATTAGGGTTTCCCTCTACTGCCCCTTGTCCTTCCATTGATCTCTATTTATCTAAAGCCCTTAACAAAATAAGTATTAACGAATCTCAAATTGTGGTCATGACTATCATGAATTGACAGCACGCCCGATAAAAGGGTTAACATTCATTTTGCTAAAGTTTATAAAAATTAAAGCATAAAAAGAAGTTAAGGGATTTTTTCATCCATTATTCTACCCTATCCTACAACCCTAGCAAGCAAGAATTTACTCACTCATGTTTATTAGCAAAGTAGAAGAGAGGTGGAAGATGACAAAATTCATAATTAAAAATTAAAAGTGCAGAAAGTAATGCGGAAAGTAAAGTGCAGAAAGTAAATGCGCCAAATTTAAAAGGAAAGACTACATTTATTGATTAAATATTGCATTACAAAATTTCTCGCTGAAAAATAGTAGATTACAAAACCCTAGTTTGCTCTCTAGATCTATCTCTCTTCAATTGAAATTTTAAATCGAATCTTCAATTTTCAATGGTTTTAATAGATGGCTCTCGGTCCTTTATATAGTCTCTGAAATTAGAAATCGTAGATGCCATATTGAAGTAGGTATAAATACGATCATGCCCCTGAAGTTTCAGATCCTACGGCCACCAGAGAACCGTGCAACTGCCGCCATCTGGTGAGTTTGTGCCTCCAGATTTCTTGTGGCTTCTTCTCTCGATATTTGGAGATCCTCTTGATAAAAATATTCTGGAAATATTGCTCTTAGTATCTGCCGTTGCGAGATTCTTCGATTTGCTCTTAATATTCGGCAGATTTGGTTTGATACTTCGATTTGTTGTGGATCTCTTACTCATAGTTCAGACTTAAGCTAATCTTATTATAATACCTGTACAATATCTCAAATCAAATTGTTAGTAGAATTTGTTTTATTTGAGATATTATTCCAACCAATTATATGATATGATATCTTAAGAATATTGGTTAAGAATATTTGAAATGATATGCATATTTTAATAATAATCTCGTGGATATATTATTTAAATATGATATGCATATATTTCCCTAATTATATTAATTATAAATGAAGAAACATATGATAATAATATTTTTACAAATAAACTCACATATGTTCTTTATTTACAAATAACACATTTTATTAATTTATAATAATGGGGAAATGTCCATACAAATATGCAATATATTTGACTGATCAGATTTTAAATCCAAAGATTCTCTGTTAGAGAAAAATCTTTCCATATTAGAAAGATCAGGCAAAATATTTCCCAAATACAATTTAATTCTATTACGGAGAATTTAATTCTATCAGATGAGAGCGTTTTAAATTGGGGCGCTTACATGTTATCACGTGAGCGCTGCTATATACATATATGGCAGTGGTGCTCACGTGCTTTGCATGTGAGCGCTGCCAAAAGAATGCAGTAAGGGAACTCACATGTTTAACACGTGGGTGCTCACGTGTTTAACACGTGAGGGCTATCATAGAATTTAATCCTATCTAAAACCGGTACTCACATACTTTGTATGTGAATGATCACATGTTTAACACGTAAAGGATGCTATAGGATTTAATCCTGACCGCAGAAAGTACTCACGTGCTTTGCACTTAGGGGCTGTCATAGAATTTAAATATATCTGAAGCCGCTACTCACATGCTTTGCATGTGAGTGATCACGTGTTTAACACATGGGGTCTGCCCTCTATTTTTATAAAGGGAACAAGTTTTGAGCCAAAATTTTTGGAGGGAACAAATGCCCCTACTACTTTGCTCACGTAGGTATGTACGTGGGTTAAGTAGTGCAAAGTTATACATCACCATAGAATTGATGGCTCAGAAGATAGGTTTAGGTCTTTGTCGCCTAAGATTTTGTCCATCTTCATGAGCCGTAAGGGATCCAGGAAGGTTTTTCTCCCTATGAGTCGTGAGGATCTCATTGGTGCATATTCTCCCTAGAAATCATGGGGATTCCTTAGTGTCCATCGTCTCCGTGAGTTGTAAGGATCCCACTCGGGTATTTTTTCTTTACAAGTTGTGAGGACCCGTAAGTGGCTTCTTTACTTCATTGGCATGTAATTTTGACGAATGTGGCCCATGGATAGTATACAAGAGTCAATCCTGACCTCTTTATAGGGCAGCGATGGCTTAGAAAATAGGTTTAGATCTGTCGTCTAAGGCTTTTCAACTTTATAAGTTATGAGGGTCTCATAAAGATATTTCTCCCTATGACTCGAGAAGATCTCGTAGATGTATTTTCTCCTTAGAAGTCGTGAGGACTTCTAAGTGTGTTTTCTCTTGAGAGCCGTTAGGTTCTCACAAGAGTATTTTCCCCTTACGAATCGAGAGGACCCGTAAGTGGCTTCTTCTCCTCATCGGTATGCAACTTTGGAGAATTTGGCCTGTGGATAGTATACAAGAGTCAGTCTGGACCTACTTGTAGGGTAATGGTGGCTTAGAAAACGGGTTGATATCCCCGTCACCTAAGGCTTTTCACCTTCATGAGCCGTGAATGTCTCATAAAGATGTTTTTCCCTACGAGTCGAGAGGATCTCGTAGGTGTATCCTAACGTGAAATAGATAAGCCCTTTCTTTTATGATAGGGGTTCAATAGGTTTATGGTACTGGGTTAAGTCCATCGTACCGTCGCGTTGGCTGATATATTCTCGACATGCAGTCTCTTAGGTTGCAGCTCGAGTAGCCCCGCGTCTGTCGTGTCTCTGATCTCTTCTGAGGATGGACAAGACGTTTTCAAGTAGTCTTCTTATATCGGAATATTCACATTACCATTAGAAGACCCAGTGTTAGGTGTTGCCGTGGCGTTTTACTTGAGGTTAGGCTCGATTTGGAACCCCGATGAGTCATAACCGCACCCTTCTTGGGTGGGATGATATCCAATGATCTTTAGGCTGTAGACATTGCCATCAAGACCCAAAGGTAAGAATATGCCGTCCCTTCGCTTTTCTTTTACTGATGCTGCGCCAATTCTTCGCTGAAATAGGGTAAACATCCATATGACCTCTAGGCCGTATATATCGCTATCGAGGTCTAGAGCTAGAATATTTCCATCACTCCACTTTTATTTGACCGTTGCATCCGCACCCTGTTCTAATGAGGAGGAACGTCGAGATGATCTCTAGGCTGTAGATGTTGCCATTGAGATCAAGAGCTAGGATTTTGCCGTCACTCCACTTTTATTTGACCCTTGGGTCCTTATTGACGTTGCATCTGCACCAAGAAGGAACGTGGAGATGATCTCTAGGCTGTACATGTTGCCATCGAGATTTGGAGTTAGGAATATGCCATTGCTCCACTTTTTATTTGACCCCTGGGTCCTTATTGACGTCGCATCTGCACTATCATGCCCTGCTTCCTAAAAAACGTATACACGGCATATGACAGAGCCAACCATGCTACCTGTGGCTAGGAATCATCCCCTCACAGTCACATTACGGCTGTCAATCGGATATCAAGAACAATAAAATATATAATCTGGCTAACACATGTCCATCTGCCACAATAAATAAAATTAAGAAATAGGTGTAGTGGAAACGAATTAAGATCCAATAAACAATTGTATCTGAATCACATCCTAATATGGGCTCACATCAATAGAAATAAACTACGGAAATAAATAAACTAAGAGTCTCTAAACTAAATAGCTAGCTTCTCATTGCTCGGATTGATTGCTAAATTACTCTTGATTTGCCTGCGATAAAGATTGAGGAATTAGGCCATGCAAAGCCCAGACGTCAGTGCGTCATAAATACCAAAATAATAGTAATAACTAGGATATGATGCTATTATTAAACATGTGTATGAATAATAAACACAGGTGTAGAACAGTGAGTTGTATGTATGTGATGTGTATCATAAAGTCTGTGCTTCTAGGTTATCTATTTTACAAGTCTTTGAAATTAATTAATATAATTCTCATCGTAACTCAACAGTATATATCCCGTTCAAACCTCCACGGGGTCACGACACAATAATTTATTCTGTAACACCCAAAATCACGGCAAACAATGATTATTCCGTAACGCCCGGAACCACGACAAACAATGATTATTCCGTAACGTCCGGAAACACGGCAAACAATAATAATGATTATTCCGTAATGCCCAGAATTACGGCAAACAATAATAATATCCTCTTGAGTAATATGTTTCGGTTACATTCTTGATTTCCCTTTTTCTCCCAAGGTTCTGTGTTCAAGTCAGGTATTGATGATATAAATCTAATGCCAACACATGATCAATCAGGTACCGGTCTTGTCTATGCAGACAAAAAGTCACGTCCGTTAGGACAACAATCATGATTGTTGGCATTAGTAATAAGATCCAAGTAACAAGTCTGGTAGTGGGTCGTGAATATACCATGTACTGTATATTAACTAAAATAGATACCAATATAAAACTGTAATCAATATCGAAACACAATTACTGCCAGGATGATATGTATCTATCTGTAATAACCGTTATACGTCTATTACCATGTATGTTGCAATCTAGAAATCATATCGAGCTGATATAGTAGTATGATAATATCTTGATGTTCCAGCATGCAATTAGATAACCTATTATCAGTACGAATACATACAGATACTATAAAACGGTAAATCGGTAATTTCTGCTGAATAGTAAAACACATGCACTATAATTTATCAAGTAAACATTGATATAATAACATAGCATATTGCAAGTTTAGAACTTGCCTGATCGGATCTCACGTCGAGATACGGATGTCACGTTCCGACAGCAAAATAAAGTTACGACGTAAACTTACGTGCACAAGACTTTACCCGGCTGAGCAGCTGCGTGACGTGATGACAGGGTTAGATGACGATGGTGGCTGGGTCGTCTGTATCGTTGGCGATGCGCGCAACTCTGGTGGGACGGCCGGAAAAAGAGAAAAGAGAAGAAATAAAGAAAAGAAATAAGAAGAAGAAGAAGAGAGGAAGAAGTGGAAGTCGTTATTGTGGTTATTGGTGTGCTATCGAGGACAGAGGAGATGGTGGTGACGAGATGATGGCGACGAGGCGAAGTCATTGGTGGCGAGATCGTGAGTCTTGAATGGTGATCGGGGAAAAGAGCAAGGGTCGGTGGTGGTGGTATAAGGTGTTTTGGGTTGCTGGGGAGACGAGGAGGCGATGGAGGTGGTCGGTGGTGGCGGGTTCCTGGTGACGAGGGGTTGCCGGTGATGGAGGATGTTGGGTTCTTGGCGTTGGGGAGGTTCTGGGTTAGGGCGTGGGGTCGTCGGGGAGGAGACGAGGAGTGAAGATGATGGAGGTGGTTTGGTGGTGGCATGGTGATAGCATGGTGGTGGTCTGGTGGTGGTCTGGTGGCAGCACGGTGATACATGGCGGCGGCACGGTGGCGGCACGATGGTGGTCTGGTGGCGGCATGGTGGTGGTCTGGTAGTGGCACGATGATTGGGGAGAGAGACGAGAGGAGAGAGAGAATTATATTATTATATATAGTATATAATATATTTATTGGATATAGTGCCCTCAAAGTCAATTATTGGATCGCAGGTACGTGATTGCAATGATTGAGGGAGGACCTATACCGATATGACAGTCTTGCTCGAGATGATAGTATGCTATGTGGTTTGTCTTTATCATCGTGTACTTGCTTTAGTTCACTATTGCATGTTGATAGAGCTCATAGGATTCTTGCTTGACTGCCAGCAGTATGATGGCGATCATATACGTGGGAGCTGGGGTCTATAAGCACATCCTTAAAGTGTCCCTAGTCGTGGGAGTTTCGAGACAGGGCATCGATACTCCAGAGTAGACTAGTGTATACAGTCGAGACCCCGACGAGGGGCGGTGGCCAATCTCACAAGCTATTGGTGTCAGTTGGTTCACCTAAGATGTATACAGGTGCTCATTGGGTTATGAGTACACCGGACATGACTCGCCGGGAACATGCTAGTTGGTATTATACATATCGTCAGATAGCAGTTCCCAGGTGACATGTGTACAGGTTAGTCTGTCAACCTGAGATCGTCATTTGTCTCGTGTGAGTTCCCACGGTGCTTTGATTGCTACCCTACCACGGCTCAAAGGAGTCGTGCAAACGGGTTTTAGTTGGGTACAGTCCCGAGCCACATGGAGGCAGTGAGCGGATTTTCAGGGATTCGTCTCTCCCGGTATTAGGGGTGAGATCGCGCTGTGTTTAGGAGAGCCATTACACGAAATCTCTGGCCAGGGTAATCGAGATTTACTGGTAGGTATTCCAGTAGTATCTCAAGGTGTTCTGGGCTTCTCTCCGACACGACTTATACCGCTATTGGGGATCTGACGTTTACCAACCCCCTAGGCACTATATGCGATACTCATAGACGAACAGACCAGACTGTGCGGATATTGTCACTGTCAGGCTCAGTATGGTTTCAGGATGAGTTCGCTCATCAGCTTCCCCTTCTTTCAATACATAGGCAACCGTTACGTACAGCTAGTACCTCTGACGTGCTAATGGTTATACCCACTGCCAGTGTATTGATGAGTTATTAGAGTCCCCTACAGAAAGTTTCCCAAGTTCGGGCGAAACGTTGTAGAGGCCATATGGTTTTATGGCAGGGTCCGATCATATCCGTGCACTTGTGCACGAATCATGATCGGACGGATAATACTAGCGGGTTTTGGTTTAAGCCGGATCCTAGTATTATATTATAGCAATATTTTTGTCTCATTGCATTCGTATTCGGTCGGAATACAAATACGGGTATGTATTTACAGTCGAGGTGTAATCTCGCAATTCGTTACGGGATTATTTTGGGAGTTGCCAGTTTTCTTTTTCCGTCTTATACATCACCCTCTCTACCTTGACTTTGACCATTCTTTCTCACCTTTTCTTGCTCTGAATTTCCGGGTCTGCAACTGCTGGCAGCATGGGGTTGTTTGGTGCATTAAATGGGCATGGAAGGGCCTGGGTTGAATGGACTTTTCTGTGAGGGGTTGTCTGCAAATTCGCAGGCCAGCATGGTGGCTGTTTTGTTTGCTTGGGGGGCTTTTGCAAGTTGGCAAGTTTTTAAATGTGCAAGGGTTTTTTGGTGGTGACATATATATTCACACTCACTTGATAAAAACCCACACTCCCCTTTTTGCAATCCATAGAGAGTTTTCTGGGGTGTGGCCGAGCACCATTTTTGCTTGGGGCTGATTTGGGGCATGGCTGATTTTGATTTTCCATTGAAAAATTCTTTGCTCATCTCATCATCCAATTTGGCAACTTCAATTAACTTCCACCCAAACACCTGGGTGCCTTGAGACAAACTATTCTACACTATCTCTACTTCAATCTTGGACATGTCGGCTAGCAAACTTCATGTCCGAGTTGCTTCGGTTTGAAGCGGGAGCCCGTATAATGATTCGATGACGTGGTGCCACTTTGACGAGCGAGATCGGGCAGCGGACTTCGTCGGCCCAGCAGCGAGGAGTTTGGCGTAGAGATTGAAGACCGAAGGACACTGATCGATCGGTATAATCTTTCCAAACTCCTTTACATTTTGCTAGTTTACGGTTAATGAAACGATCCGGGTTTTTGGGTCGCGGTGGCGCCAGTTTCGTAAAAAGTTTTTATTCCGTATTTGGCGTCAGTTTGACCGCCGGGACGCCACCGCATCCCAACATGGTATCAGAGCCATGCTATTAACACTTACTTGCTTGTTCTAACATGTTTAAAATATCGATCGAACAAAATTTCCGAAACCGCAATTTCAAAACTTAAGTTTCTGTCGAATTTGTAAACTGGTCTAAAAATTATTTTGGGCACGTCAGAAAATCAGGCAGGCTTTTGTAAGACCACTGTAGAAAATTGGGAAGTTGTTCCCTCAGGAACGCCACGGAACCGCCGCCATACCTACGTATTAGCCGCGGTTCCGCCGCCATTATGGGGATTCAATGCACCAAGTTTCTTCTGGGGGTCTTCATCTTGGAATTGGGGTTTCTGGAACTTTTATTTTTTGGCCCATATTATTTTGAGTACTGGATTTATACTTGGGGTCCACTTCGGGAAGTTTTGTCGATCGAGATTTTAAATGTGTTAGTTTACAGTGGTTACATTATATCTGCGACCGTGAATGTTATTTGAGCAGTAAATCTTATCTAATTGCTATAGCTCTTTTAGACGGGATTTGCGAACGTGACATTCACATTGATGTTCTGTGTTGTGCTGTGATGTTGCGGATTTGTCGTGGTGGATAGTTCCTGTGCAATGGTAGTGCTGTTTGGATTTATTTGTACATTTGATATTGCGGGGCGAGCATCCGACATGTGGACTGCCGTCACTGCCTGTTTGTATATTATTCTTTTGGGGCACGACTGGGTTGAGGTCGATGTACCCGTTGTATATATATTTTCTTTTCTGTACTAGGATTACCCCGCGGTGGGGTGCACGGATAGCCGGGTTCTACAGGGCAACGAGCCCGCATCTCATGGCTTTGAGACGGAGGGGGCTTCACTCTAGAATTCGCGGGCTATTCGCCGCACTCATAGTGGGTATAGGTTGACCCAAGGAGGGGTGCTCAAGTTACCGGATTCCGTGAAGTGCTGGGTAGTTCATTCACGTTGCTGAAGGGGGCTGCCTCGCTTCAGGTTTTGGCGGGTAACTTGCCATGCTCGTAGGGGTCTAGGTTTTCATTGCACAGGCTATCCACACGACCAGGGGAACGTCGGGTTTCATTTGCGGCTCTATGAAACCCGGGGATCCTAGATTATCTGTATTGTTCTGAGATGCTTATTACTTTTCTGTGATGTTGCATTTATCATGCCTGGAGCGATTATTATATATTGATATATATTCTAGTAGATGTTGTATATGTTTTGCACCCGCGCTAGTCCAGTCCCCGCTCTGTCGTTAGTTAAGTAACCTAACGGGTGATGATGGGACCCAGTGGCGAATGCGGATGGCATATACGTACATCATATTTTCGTTCTTTTCTGGTGTGATCATTTGATGGCACTACGTTGATTCTTATCAATGCAAGGAAAACAAATCTATATTTGATGTTGTTAGAACCATTTTTTCAAAAAGCTGTTATTACAATGGCGTTCTCTTTTGTTTTGCACAGTGGTATTCGGTTATGAATATCCAGCACCTCATTCGACGAGGCAAGGGCCGAGATCCCTTCATCGGGAGTGACCCCTTGGACAGAGGTTTGCGTCAGGGTAATAACTTCACTATAGTTGATTACTTTTTTCTTTGCATCATGATATTCAGTTTGGAATATCCTGCACCTCATTTGACGGGGAAAGAGCCGAGATCCCTTCACCGGGAGTGACCTCTTTAGCAAAGGTTTTCGCTACTATATATTTATTAAAAGCTATCCGGTTTCTTCAACGATATCAAGTTCATTATGCTAAAGGTTTTTCGCCAAAAACCAGCCGTAGCCCTCCGTCATTTCTTATAAGTACTATTTAGTATTCGTGCTATGTTTGTTGGCAAGCGTCAAGACATAGTGTACGGTAGCTAAATATTACTTATTTGTAGCATGGATATGCGATTGATCGGGACAGTCGTACAGCTTTGTTGGCAAGCGTCAAGGGTTTGTGCGGGTGGGTTCGAGTTAATCCAGGACAATGACGGGTTGAACTTGACTAGTGGCTTATGACTTGTTGGCAAGCGTCAAGGTTATAGGTCGTTAGGGGTAAAATCATATCGGGAGTTTCAAACATACATGAAACTTGCCAGGCTTGCGCATACCTTCTGGAGTGTGATGACGTGAGTGGCTTTCATCACGTTATCATGCGATGATAGTTGGATCCCGATTCCCACTGATGAGTTGGACTACTCCTTGGGTGATCCCGACTAATTCTTCTTTCAGGTTTGGAGGAGAATTTGAGAATACAGTGGGAGGTTTCCTGATCAGATAAAATGATTAACCATTCTGATCTAGCTTAGAGTGCATGCAGAGTGTTTCTTTTCTCTCTCTCTTTGACTGCGACCATAACCCGACCCTAGAAAATAACTCAGTAACCAAGTTAACCGAACTTTCTTAAAACTCTGGCTTTTAGATTGTCTGAGTTGCATACATCATTGCCACTCCTTCTTTTACCCTTTGCATTTCTCCAGAACACCCCGTATTACTACGAACATCCACTTCCATTGGATAAATCCATCGTATGGTTATATACGAACTCGGAGGAGCTTCTTCGAGGATGGATTCTGGTTCTGGAGAGATTGAATAGGACTATTCAGTTGTCTTTTCCTTTTACCTTCTCTCAGGTTGTGAGGGCTCCTAGGATTAGGAGAGGGTACACCTATTATGCTTATTGGATAGTCTTCTTCCAAACCATAGGCAGGAGCCGAAAGGTAGGGAATGAAGAAAACCAATTAGCCTAAGTTTGGTGTACAGAAGGTAATAAGTAAAGACAAATAAAGGGATCAGAAAGAGGGCAAAGTAAATTGCGACTGTAATCATTCACGACCAAACCACGTATTTCATCGCCACTCCTACTTCACCTTTGTATTTCTCCAGAACACCCCGTATGACTACGAACATCCAATTCTATTGGATAAATCCATCGTATGGTTATATACGAACTCGAAGGAACTTTTTCGAGAATGGATTCTGGTTCAGGAGAAATAGGAATAAGGTTTATTCAGTTGTCTTTTATCTTTACCTTCTCTCAGGTTGCGAGTGCTCCTATGATTAGGAGAGTACATCTATTATGCTTATTGGATAGTCTTCTTCCAAACCATAGGCTGGTGCCGAACGGTAGGAAAGGAAGAAAACCACTTAGCCTAACGATGGTGTACAGAAGGTAATGAGTAAAGAAAAATAAAGGGAATTGGAGAGATGGCAACGAAATATATGGTTACAGTCATGAATCTGATAATGGAAGAGGCATTATTAGGAATACCCGGATTCCCCTTCGAAACATATTCATGTTTCAGTTTCACTGTGTATTGTTAATAGAAAGCTGATTTCCCAATTAGCCCTTGCTCCAGGGTATGTATTTACCAGGTTTGATTCTCACATTTGAATGATTTTACAGATGATGAGTGGGAGTAAGTTATTGGGAATTAGGTGGTCATCCTCATTATATCGGAATTCGTTGTAATTGGTGATATTTGAGGAAATCGCCTGGGTACAGTTTTCAACCTACGACGCACAGAGTTTGAGTTTTTCAACTCAGGGGACTTATACAAAGTATTGCATGTTGTCCAGTGTCCATTAGGACAAAGGGGTTGGTCCTCGTACTGTATTCTGTTTACTTGTGACTTCTCAATTTTTAGACAAGTGTTTCGTAGAAATACAAGGTCTAATTTTGAGAAGTTATAGGTAAAAGAATAAAGTAGAGAACCACGTATTGCGAGTATCAGGATTCTTCAAGGTGATCGAAGATGTAGATACTTGTAGTTGGTATTCAGTTGATAGTAATGATTTTTTTGAGAACTTTCTTCTCTTTCAGGTTACTCATAATTGGATGCACTCCTAAGTTGAGTAATGCTGATCGGCCTCTCTCCATTCAGCGAACATGCACTGGAGACAGCTACATGATTTGAATCTGGTTCCAATTAAATCAGTGCCTCTATTTCTATATGGTGTATAGAATGGTTCATATCTTAACGATGTTAAGGTACAGGGAGTTGTCCGGCTTATGCTTAAAACCAGACTCTGGATAACTCAAGGCACGTTTCTGTAATGGCAGTTTGTGGGTTAACTCGGGCTTTGATGAGGATTGACTTTCTACCATCTGGAAGATCAATAGTGATATTGTTCTTGACTCGCCACATTTTTAGTAAAATGGATTTTTTTCAGAAAACAGTAGTGGGAGTAAGGTAGAACTGGAAGTGATTCCAGAACCGCAAACGATTACAGAAAATTTAATAGGACCTAAAGATTCAATCAGGATTGACATTCTATTAGCCACTCTGCAGATATGGTGGGTAATCTCAGGCACCCGAGAGGTACTTCGGTATCCTCAAGGACGTTGATAGGGAGGTTCTTGTTTACCCAGACTTGCCATTACTGCTGTTCCAGACTATGAGACCCGGCAGGAGGATGAGTATAGCATCGTTCTAAACTAGCTTTAGAAGTGCACGTGTATATGACTCTGCCAGAGGGTTGTTGTAGTCAGAGGGAGCAGCAAAAGCATAGTGGATAAGTAGCTTATGTCTATTTATAGACTAAAGCAGATATGGCGGAGATAGATTATCTATTTTTGATGTGACAGTCATAGGTTTTGACTTCATCAGAATAGGAGATGGATCTGTTAAGAAGGTAGTAGGGTGTGATGTCCTGGTACTTGGATGACATACACATAGTAGGAAGTGAAATTCCTACACTATGATCGGTTATACCGTGGTTGTCACACATTAGTTTCTCCACATAGGATATGGATATAATATCATATGTTGTTTTTTGCACTAGATGCAATAGGTTGATATATTATTCCAATCCTGGAGAAATGTTCGGAAGCAGCTTATGAACATAAATGGTGGTTCTAGGGATTTGATAACGACAGCTTCCTTCGGGAGACAGTCATCATTCCAGGCTTCCAAGATGACCCGGATGACAGAGTGACTGTCAGAGTTATAGTTTTCCCTCTGACGAGGGGCAGTAGTTTGGACAGGTAGTCCAAGCGGATACTAAGGGAGGCATGCTGCAGGATACTGATTAAATTCAGTTGACGATACAGTCTAAGAAGTTTGCTGGATTTGGAGTTCATTTATGAACTGGGTCCCATCAGATATCTAGACATATTCTAAGATAGGTATTGCTCATTTTGGGAGATGGTTTTCTCCACGAACTTGGGAAAAAGAGAGACATGGAAAGAAACATCAGGGCGGATCCACTGACTGAAGCTATTTCTCGAACACAATAGTTTTACAAACGAGCTTTGTGAAACTGATTAGTAGAGGAGTTGGATGTTTGGTATCACACGAGCTGTGAGTACGCGACATCGCAATAATTAGCCTTAAGTGCAAGTGGGAGATTGTTGGATATAGTGCCCTCAAAGTCAATTATTGGATCGCAGGTACGTGATTGCAATGATTGAGGGATAACCTATACCGATATGACAGTCTTGCTCGAGATGATAGTATGCTATTTGGTTTGTCTTTATTATCGTGTACATGCTTTAGTTCACTATTGCATGTTGATAGAGCTCATAGGATTCTTGCTTGACTGCCAGCAGTATGATGGCGATCATATACGTGGGAGCTGGGTTCTATAAGCACATCCTTAAAGTGTCCTTAGTCGTGGGAGTTTCGAGACAGGGTATCGATACTCCAGAGTAGACTAGTTTATACAGTCGAGACCCCGACGAGGGGCGGTGGCCGGTCTCACAAGCCATTGGTGTCAGTTGGTTCACCTAAGATGTATACAGGTGCTAATTGGGTTATGAGTACACCAGACATGATTCACCGGGAACATGCTAGTTGGTATTATACATATCGTCAGATAGCAGTTCCCAGGTGACATGTGTACAGGTTAGCCTGTCGACCTGAGATCGTCATTTGTCTCGTGTGAGTTCCCACTGTGCTTTGATTACTACCCTACCATGGCTCAAAGGAGTCGTGCAAACAGGTTTTAGTTGGGTACAGTCCCGAGCCACATGGAGGCAGTGAGCGGATTGTCAGGGATTCGTCTCTCCCGGTATTGGGGGTGAGATCGCGCTGTGTTTAGGAGAGCCATTACACGAAATCCCT
Organism: Agapanthus africanus; assembly: GCA_030015575.1. Lineage (NCBI taxonomy): Eukaryota > Viridiplantae > Streptophyta > Magnoliopsida > Asparagales > Amaryllidaceae > Agapanthus > Agapanthus africanus. The sequence continues at coordinate 476,281,895 of CM057338.1, read as the reverse complement.
AGTCAGGGTAATCGAGATTTACTGGTAGGTATTCCAGTAGTATCTTAGGGTGTTCTGGGCTTCTCTCCGACACGACTTATACCGCTATTGGGGATCTGACGTTTACCAGCCCCCTAGGCCCTATATGCGATACTCATAGATGAACAGACCGGACTATGTGGATATTGTCACTGTCAGGCTCAGTATGGTTTCAGGATGAGTTCGCTCATCAGCTTCCCCTTCTTTCAATACATAGGCAACCTTTATGTACAGCTAGTATCTCTGACGTGCTAGTGGTTATACCCACTGCCAGTGTATTGATGAGTCATTAGAGTCCCCCACAGAAAGTTTCCCAAGTTCGGAAGAAACGTTGTAGAGGCCATATGGTTTTATGGCAGGGTCCGATCATATCCGTGCACTTGTGCACGAATCATGATCGGACGGATAATACTAGCTGGTTTTGGTTTAAGCCGGATCCTAGTATTATATTGTAGGGATATTTTTGTCTCATTGCATTCATATTCGGTCGGAATACAAATGCGGGTATGTATTTACAGTCGAGGTGTAATCTCGCAATTCGTTACGGGATTATTTTGGGAGTTGCCAGTTTTCTTTTTCCGTCTTATACATCACCCTCTACCTTGACTTTGACCATTCTTTCTCACCTTTTTCTTGCTCTGAATTTCCGGGTCTGCAACTGCTGGCAGCATGGGGTTGTTTGGTGCATTAAATGGGCATGGGAGGGCCTGGGTTGAATGGACTTTTCTGTGAGGGGTTGTCTGCAAATTCGCAGGCCAGCATGGTGGCTATTTTGTTTGCTTGTGGGGGCTTTTGCAAGTTGGCAAGTTTTTAAATGTGCAAGGGGTTTTTTGTGGTGACATATATATTCACACTCACTTGATAAAAACCCACACTCCCCTTTTTGCAATCCATAGAGAGTTTTTTGGGGTGTGGCCGAGCACCATTTTTGCTTGGGGCTGATTTGGGGCATGGATGATTTTGATTTTCCATTGAAAAATTCTTTGCTCATCTCATCATCCAATTTGGCAACTTCAATTAACCTCCACCCAAACACATGGGTGCCTTGAGACAAACTATTCTACACTATCTCTACTTCAATCTTGGACATGTCGGCTAGCAAACTTCATGTCCGAGTTGCTTCGGTTTGAAGCGGGATCCTGTATAAAGTTTCGATGACGTGGTGCCACTTTGACGAGCGAGATCGGGGAGCGGATTTCGTCGGCCCACCAGTGAGGAGTTTGGCGTAGAGATTGAAGACCGAAGGACACCGATTGATCGGTATAATCTTTCCAAACTTCTTTACATTTTGGTAGTTTACAGTTAATGGAACGATCCGGGTTTTTGGGTCGCGGTGGCGCCGGTTTCGTAAAAAGTTTTTATTCCGCATTTGGCGTCGGTTTGACCGCCGGGGCACCGTCGCATCCCAACAATATTATATATTTATAGTATTTGTTTATGGATAATATCAAATCATTCCAAATATTACCCGAATTTAGTCAAAAAATATAGTTTTGAGAATAAAATATATATATGTAAAGATTTTGGCCATAATGCAATAATCTAGTGTTAAATACATATACCTCCAAATAAAATTTAGGTAAATATTCAGAAATATTTTGTTGTCTATATTTTAATATTTGACCATAATAGATAAGAGCATCAAAATATTTAATAAATATCTTATTGATGCTCTTAAATACATATCTTATTGATGCTCTTAGTTAGAAAACATTGATATCCAATGCAAAGTTAGTTAGAAAAATATTATTTATTTATATCTAGTACTATAAATAGATATGTAAACATTTAAACATATATAAAGTATATATAGTACTCGATTAACGTAGATACACCATACTAATAAGTATTTGATATCCTTGTACCATATCGGGTTCTAAACATGCAGGTCAGGTCGGATAACGACTACTACTACTTGAATTCACAACCTAATAGCCAAAAGAATAAAAGAATTATAAAGAAAGACTTAAAATACCAAATTATATTGTATAAACGTATTAGGGTGTTACATGCTCCGAGAAGGAACGTCGAGCTGGAGTTAGGATTTTTCCATTACACCTCTTTTATTTGAACCTTTGGTCTTTTGATGACGTCGTGTTTGCATCCTGCTGGAATGAGAAGAACGTCGAGTTGATCTCTAGGCTGTAGATATTGCCATCGAGATCTGGAGTTAGAAATATGTAATTTCTCCACTTTTATTTGACCCTTGGGTCCTTGTTGAGTCGCATCTGCACCGAGAAGGAACGTCGAGATGATCTCTAGGCTGTAGATATTGCCATCGAGATCTGGAGTTAGGAATATGCTATTACTCCACTTTTGCTTTGGCTCCTTAGAGCTTTGTTGACGCCACGTCTGTACTCTGCTGGAGTAAGAGGGACGTCGAACTGGTCTTTAGGCCGCATATATTGCCATCGAGACTTGGAGTTAGGAATATGCCTTTACTCCATCTTTGATTTGACCTTTTCGGCCTTTGTTGACGTTGCATCTGCACCGTGCTGGAATGAGAAGGAACATTGAGCTGGAGCTGGGATTTTCCCATTACTCCATTTTGATTTGGCCCCTTAGAGCTTTGTCGATACCACGTCTGTACTTTGCTGGAGTAAGAGGGATGTTCAAATAGTCTTTAGGCTGTAGACGTGCCATTAAGACTCGGTTCTTCTTTTGACGAAATATGGTGGGAAAATATAGTTTTCTTTCTTTCATTTGTGCCCATGGACTGTATACAAGAGTCAATATGGACCTACTTGTATGGCAGAATTTTTTTATTTTTTTATTATTTTTTTTATTTATTTTCGCGATCCTATATCTTTTCAGCTTTTCATATCGCGAAAGTCGCAACTGCCCAATCATTTCGTCTTTTTATCGCGGTGCTCAATTATTTCGGCTTTTTTTGACTCGCTGTTTGCTGCCCCATCATTTCGGCTATTATGCACATATATTTTTTATGACCCACTGATTTTTATTGCGAGCTGCCATATTATTTCGGCTATTTCATACGTATCCTTTTTTTTGCGACTTGCTGTGTTTTATTACGAGTCAGGAACTTGGGATCTGATATCTATCTCGGTATCAGCATCGTTTCAACTGGAATATTTCTAGGAATGAATCACCATATGCCTTGCGAGGACTTGAAGTTTGGCACCTATTGAAAGTGTATGCTAGCACCACGATAGGGTCAAAACCGACATCATACATACAATTTTCAAATTTTAGAGGTGCTAATCAACACTAACCAAGGATCAAACTAGACTATTAGGGTTTCTATGATGATATCATTAACTTTACACTAAGAGATGGATGGTTACAACCTTTGTAGACCGTATCCTTCTCTTCTAAAGCTCCGGGTCATAGTCCACGCGACTCCACTAGGTTCCACTTGAAGGTTGAACGAACTTGCTTCGATGACCTTCGTGCTGAAGATGATCCACCCGAAGTCTGCTAATCCAAGCTATCTTTTCATTAAACTCTTTAGTGAAGTAAACACACTACACCAAAGCGCTAATCTAGTGTAGGTTGGTGAAGTAGGGGTTATGTTTGCTCACTAGGGTTCTCATAAGCTCAAGGTTTCACAACACACGTGAGGGATTGAGCTTGGAGGAGGTGAGGAGGAGGATGGAGAGTGCTAGAGAGCAAGAGCTCATCATGTGAGCTCAAGAAAAACTCAAGTCTAGAATGAAGTGTTGTATGGCTTCACAAATATTAACTCTATTATTGAAGCATGGAATTCAATTCAATATAAAATTGAACCATGCTTCAATAGTAGATCCAAACCAATATAATATAAAGCAAAGCCATACTTCACCCCTCCACAAAAGTCTCCCCAATTTTCACCTCACATTTTCTATTTTCTAAATATAGAAAAACCATGCTATGATTCATATAATATATATATATATATATATATATATATATTAATATATATATTATGAAGAATAATTAGTGAGCTAATAATATTAGTCAATATATAATTATATCAAATATAAATATATATCATATTATTAAATCAACACTTGATTCAATAATCCAGTTATATCATTGTTCACCGCCGAAAGACGTGACCGGGACGTTAGGACGTCTGGCTTTAATTTTGGGGGCAGATGCTATTTGGATTAATCCATCCACCTCTTCGAAAATGCCAAGTTGATTTATGGCACCGTATATCGGAGGTTTGAACGGATGCGGCCATTGCAGTAGACTTTATCAGATTCCCCATCGTTTTTCGAGGGATTTTTGATTGTGGGGACACTCTTCCCTGCAGGCGCAAACCCCTGCAGTTAATTACATTACCGCATCATGATAACCACTTTCTCCTGTTTCGGAAGTTCACTTCGTGTCGTGTGTGTTTTTTTATTTGTTTAGGTTGCCCGTGGATTGTATACGGAGACTAATTTATGTTGTCACCCGTAGGGCGTGGATTAGTCCAAATCCGTATTTCTTAGATTTGGTTTTTTTAATTTAAGGATCGTTAATCTATTTTGAGATTAAGATCGACTTAAACGTATGTAAGCATTTAAGGCTCGGTTGGTTTTTTGTCAAGGATACATTAGTCTAATTTGAGACTAAGATCTACTTAACAAGGTTTTAGAATCATTTTTGTTTCAGATCCAACAAGAGAGCATTTGGGCTGTGTTGTCTTAGTTTAAGGACGTTTCGGTCCGTTATCGCCATTTTGGAGGCAAAGTTTTAGTTTAAGGACGTCTTGGTCCGTTGTCCATTTTGCGCGCATGTGTATATGTTACGTGACAGTATGAACAACGATGATTTGGGATGCACCCAGTTTGGGGTGCGGTTTGATTTGAGGTGTGCACGTGAGTTTGGAAGTGCACCAAAGAATTGTTGGTTGTCGGGACCCGCCACCTCTCTGAAGACGTTGAGGAATTACAACGACATATATCAGAGGAGTGGAGAGATGTACCCTTATACTAAATCCCGTATTTGAAGGAGAGAGGGGTGTGTGTGCTGTGGACCTAAGAATCATTAGTCATTTTTGAGACTGATATCATCTTAGGAGATATGGGATGAATATCATTTTGGATATCATCAGTTGAAAGATCATTAGTCATATTTGGGACTAAGATCAATTTGGGGAATCATGAGCACAAGGTGGCTCGGTTGATTTGAAATCGAAGAGGTTTTGACCTTGGGAAAACTTAGCCAGTTTGGGCTAGGTCTGAGTCTCCATAGTTACTCAACAGTGCTAAGTACTGGTATATGTAGCACTCACGTGTATCCCACATGAGGCGCTGGATCAGTGTTAAACACTAAACTCCAGAGGCGCTCACTTGTGAACACGTGAGGCACTCCAAATGTGGGCGCTGCTCTTTGGGTTTTATTCCCCCCTCTTGTATATAAGTTCTAAGTACTTGGTTCTCATGGCGCTCACGTGTGAAACACGTGAAGAGCCCCAAATATGGGCGCTGCCCTTTGGTTTTATTGCCTCTTCTTTTATATAAGTGCTAAGCACTTGATTGGGGGTCGCGTGCAAAATACATGACTGCCTTAGGAAGTGCTCCTTGCTCCTCTTTTAAGCACTCGCGTGGGAAACACGTGATGCAGTCTCCGCCATTTCTTTTTGTTCATTAGAAACACTCATGTGGAAAACACGTGAGGTCTCGTTATGGTGTTAAACACTAACGCATCACCAGACTATTCTTCTGTGTTCTTGAAAATTTTGATCTCTTATTAATAACATTTCTAGTCATTAGGATTTGGGTTTGGAAGGTCTCAGATTATTATCATTGTCTGAGGGATGAGAAATCAAGTTCTCCTCTTATTCTTTGCAAGAATTAAATTCTTTTTATATGGTTAAACCCTAGCTTTCAGAGGAATTAAATTCGCATATGTTTTTGTAAGAATTAAATTCTTTAGACTCAATTCTTTCCCCTAGGTTTTGAATCTGCATGACAGAATCTCTCTGATGAGAATTAAATTCTCAACTTATGGGGAGATCTGCTTCTGCAAATCTCAACCAGAGGAAGAACTAAGTTCTTATATGAAGGGTTAAACCCTTAGAGAGGCAAAGAATGATCTTTGTGTTTTTCCTTTACCTAGTGTTTTTCCGACGAAACAAGTCTTCATTGAGGATTAAATTCTTTTCTCCTTTTTTTTTGTTTCGTCTGTTTTTTTTCTTTTTTTTCTCTCTCTTTCTGTGTGTTTCCCTTTCTCTTTTTTTTAAAAGCTTATGGGGGGCTTCCTCTCCTCAGACTTGAAGTCTTCAGTCCTTTATATAGTAGAGACGAGTTTGTTAATTAGTTTTTGAAGAAATCTCTCATTAAGAAATCCTAAGTGATTTGGGGAATTTTACCCACCATTGGATCTTTGATCCAAGGGTTTCTATTTTACAGAACAAGATTGGGGAAATATTTTCCCTTGCACAGAATTCATTCTGCAAAATAGTGATTTTTTAATCACCGTTGGGTTTTTAATCTAACGATCCTCTGTTTTAAAGAAGGCATATAATTTTATTCTATGATCCCACCGAATCTATATTTATTATTTTAGAAAGATTTGAGGAATATTTCCACTCAACAGAATTTTAATTCCGAGTTTTGATGATTTATCATCTTCGTTGGACCTTTTGATCCAATGGCTCTATTTAACAGAGAGTAGAATTTAATTCTACCTGGACGCCAGCACGTGTTGTGCACGTGGGCGCTAATTAAAGTTTTAATTCTTTTATGTGCTTTGCACATTGGCGCCCATGTGAGGAGCACGTGCGGCGCCAATATAAGAGTTTTTTTAACTCTGGCGCTGGCCCCCTCATGGAAGGCACGTGATCCGCTGCCTCTTAAATTTTGAATAGAGCTTTGCTCTTTTATTGGGTGAAGCAAATGCCTCCCCACCGTTGTGCTCACGTGGTTCACACGTGAGTGCAGCGATATCACCTTTTCCACCATTCGATCTCCTGGAGAGTTAAACCGTCTCTTAAAGTTTTATAAATAGGGTATTTGGCCCTTAAGATGGCAGCCGTTCATCTTCTTCTTAACCTTCTTCTATTTTGAAAATTTAATTCTCCTTTCAGAGCTCAGATCTCTGTTCAAAGAAACTTTTTTAGAGTCAAAACTCTGTCAAAGTTTTGGTAAGAATCATGACCATGTTCTAATGTTTAAGGAATCTCTTCATGTCTTAGGTTTTTTTTAACCCATTAACAGAGCTTTGCTCTTCTTTTTGCAATGATCTCTTAGAGATCTAAATTTTTTTTACTTGAGTAAATCGTAGATCTTAATGATCTTTTAAGGTTTTACCCTGTTAGCAATTTTGATTTTTGAAGGTTATTTAGAATTTAATTCCCTTTCTCGAGTGGAGTTCCGGGATGTTATCCCATTGTTCTATAGAGCTTGGCTTTGAAGAATTTCTTAAAGAAATTCTTTTGGGAATTTTATTCCCTTCATAATTTCTTGACAAATTTGAAATTTGTTTGCAGAACACAGTTTTCGAGGGAGTTCAACTCCAGAGTTTAATGATGTTTTCTCATTAATTGAGAATCCTTTTGGATATTATTTTTTAATGAGTGGATGCCCCATCATTGATGGGGCATTACTTTGATTTTGTGGGCCCCCTATCCCTTTCTTTTCGAACTGCGATGCAGTATAAATTTAAGTGTAAAAGAATGCTAAAGCCTTGAACATTGTGTCAATAGATGACCCCTCCATTTTTATGCAGGTACTATGGCTTTCGATTCCTTATTTCCCTTCGTTCGTTCGGAGAGTGCCTTTGCCGATGCGCCTGTAGATCGGGAAGTCTTCGCACTTATCCGAGACCATGACCCAGAGCAAAAGTCTCTTCATTTATGGGGGTCATGGTATAGTCAAATCATTCGGGATCGGCGTAGTTTTACTTGCGTAGCTCCTTCGGAGCCGATCCTGGTGATCCATTATGCTGATTCGCCGCCGGTGACCTTCGCAGTAGAAAAGGTCAATTGGACCTCGGAAGGTCGTCTTCAGCCTTTCATGGCTTCAATACCAGTGCAGCCACTGATGGCCTTGGATATTTTGGGGTGACGCATATGCCAGGGAGAGTCGCATCCTTGGGGGCAAGTTTACAAGATTGGAGTGACTCCCCGTCAGTCGGCCGGCTATCTACAGTAGGCCTGATATATCCTGTTGGCCAAGAAATCGCTGTTATTAAAGACCGGGTTTTATCCCGCGATCTACGCGTCACTCTTTTACTACCACGCTCCTCATGTGTGGTGGATCAAATCCTTTTTGGAATAATGGAACATCCCAACCCATACCTTTCTCCTATTAGATCGAGAGGTTTTGATTTCATTGGAGAAGTTTGCAGAGTTCTCCGGCCTACCTGTCAGAGGGGAGCACTATGAGAAGCTACTTCCACCCGACGAGTATGTCTTCGCCAACAAACCAGTGGTAATGGGCCTTACTCCGGAGAATGTCGTTCAACATCAGTTCCCAAGCTTGATTAAGATGTTGAACATGTATGAGAGTTTATTCTTGGAGTTTGGCGGGCACGGAGTTGGTTTCGCAGATTTCATCGCCCGCTTTCTTTGTCCAGAAGTTCTGACTAAACAGGCTGCGAAATTCGCCAAACTTGATAACCCGTTAGGGTTTGGTTCGGATAACTTGCCGACTGCAGAGGCGGATTTAAAGAAATTATTTATTCCGGATACTCTAGTCGCCACTTTGCAGAGATTGCTGCCCCGGATGTTGACGAAGAGACGTTCTTTCTGGGGTTTATTGGCTTATGGCTGAGTTAGTTTGTGCTTCTGACGCACCCCCGCTACAAGAGGCTATCTGTTTTTTATCTGGCTTATCGCATCGTCACGGGGACGCGCATGGCCGTTGGGATTGCGGGGTTGGCTCATTTGTATTATGGCCTGAGCTTAGCTGCTGACACCACTCAACCGGGGGTAAAGCCCGTGTATATCCCATTACACTACTTCACATCATGGATCGAGATGCATGTACTGGGCACCTTTGGATTTCATAAACGACCTTGATTCTATGAAGGCTACAACTTCCCCCGGGTTATGCATCTAGTTGACGCTTCCGCTCCAGATCCATCATAGCGAGAGGCTCGGCGACTGCTCCTTTGCCCACGCATGGTTGGGGACAGTATGTCCTTTGTCGATAGAGTCCTGATTATCGGCAAAGAATCTTTCAAGGTGGTCCAACCGTTGCATGATACTTTCAAAGACGGGGCTTCCGCGTTGAGGGCTCGGGAGGTTATGCACCTGTATTTGATCAGGCCGGGCTTCTTAGTATTTAGACAGAATGCTTCAATGCTGTTTATGAGGTACAACCCGAATCGTTTTGCCCAACAATTGGGTTATAATCAAGGTGTTCCTCTTTAGGCGTTCTTAGTTGAGCCGGTTGCTACGGAGTAGGGTATTTGCAGCGCAACACATCATTTTATGCGATTAAATACGGGGTCCCATTTCCTTATCAGTGAGCCGAGCTATGTGCCAAAAGCCTCGAATGCTTACGTCACGTGGTACCAGCATGCGATATGTGCTGTTATTAGGGAGAAGAGGCGGCTGCTACTTGACCATAAGGATGCCGTCCCGGCCGGTAATCCACCGGTCCCACTGAAGCGACGTGCCACTGTTCATCCTTTTTTTAAAAGAAATCACTACGGTTGTAGTCCCACGAGATTTTCCTGATAAGCTTCGACCGGATGTTCCTCCGACTGCGGTAGCCGTGGCGTCTCCGGACTCAGGCATCAGTTCAGAGATCGGGACCCGTCGTCCGAAAAAACCCGTTAAGCGAAAGCTTTCATCATCAGCGGCATGCGTCGTTTCGCAGAAAAGGAAGAAGTCCCTATTTTCTGCTGATATTGTGTTCGGACAGGAGCCTCACGCCCCTTATAGCGAGGGCTTGTGCGAATATGGCACCAATGAGGGTTTAATTAATGCGCCTGTGACCGATACTTACCTTCAGGCTGCCATTGATGCTTCCAAACGACTGGTCCGTGAAGAAGCAGCGTTGGTTTGTATTATGGAGTCCGGTATAGTCCATTTACACTTTTCTGCATATATCCCCTCCCTCCTTATTATACTTTATTAATGCTCTCTTCCTTAACAGGTATCTCTGCTGAAGAGGCTCTCGCGGTTTCCCTCAAGACGTTTGAGGAGGATGAGAGGCTCCGCACTTTTTTGGGCCTTGGTATAATTCGTTTCATTACACCTTTACTCTTTTAATTCCTTTTATTCATGGTCTGACTCTCTTTCTTTATCCTATTACAGGGGCCACCAAAACCTAGGTTATTCCGAGTGCAGTGCCAATCCCAGGTGGTGATGTAGGAAAGCTTCTAGAGCCACCGACCGCGGCCGAGGCCCTCCTAAGGCCACCACAGGAGGCGTTGCTGAAGCAGTCGATGATGGATGCCGTAGCGGCTCCAAAGGCCGAGCTAGGTTCGGACGACGACGTTCCCCTGTCGGAAGTTTTAAGGAGGTCGGTTCTCAAGGTCCAGGCGGAGAGGAAGCGTAGAAAGCATGCTGCGAGGGAACATGAAGCTGTCTTGGCTGCGGGTGCAGGTTCGAGTAATGTTCCACCTGCTAACATTCCTTCGGTGGACGTTCCTTCTACCCTGTCTACTGCCCATAGACAGGTTGCGCGTGCAGCTCGTGAAAAGGGTGAACGGCTACTTCAAGGTAGAACAACGCACGACTCTTAGTAACAGCCTTTTTTTAACATAAGCATTTTTTATTTACAGAGCCAGATTTAGGTGACGGTGTGACAGGGGAAGTGCCGACAATTAAAGAGCCTGAAGTGGCCAATCTTTCTCTGGAATCTGGATCCGTTCCAACAGTCCCTCCCTCTCCCTGTGGATCAGGGGTGACACAAGCGTTACGACGGCCCTTGTCGAGTCAGGGGATGAAGCCGTGGGTGCTGAATCTACCCTCCCCATGGAAATCGAAGAAGTCGTTACGACCGGTGACGCTTCGGGCACGGTTTCGGTTTCTGACCCGTCAGGCTTTCCTTGGGCTATTATCTTTAAGCTTTTAATCCTGCTAAACATCTCTGATGATATTTCTTTTGTCCTGAGCATACGCGCAGTAAACCCTGAAGCTATACTGGTTAAAGAATTATAGCTGGCCATTGCCTTGACTGTCACAGTTCCTTTTCCCTCTTTTGATTCTCCCCGAATTTCAGAAGGTAAAGACTTCTCATTTATTTACTCACTGTAGATACCATTTTTTGCATTAACCATATATTATCGCTACCTTGCAGGAGTGCTCTTTGACCACTTATACCAAGTGCTAAACCCACATTTTTCCTTCCAATCGGAAGTCATTCCCCCTTCCGGCATTGGTCAGTATATTCTTCGCTTGATGTTTCTTCCTTTCATGAGTAGACCTTCTGTTGCTAAGCTTTCCTCATATTGACCATAGTATCATGGCCCGAAGGAGGGAGTGAAGGAATAGCCAAGCCTCCGGTGCTCCCCGTCTTGCCACTTTCAACAGCTGGTACGGTAGCTTTTATCCATTAGCTTTCTTCTTTATCTTTCAAGTTGAAATTTGACCCTCATTCGCGCGTGATTTATTTTGCAGCAATTATGTCGGCTTCGCTTTATTTTGAGTCTCGCATTCCCATGCCTATGGGGCATTTTACTAAACGTCAATCTTCCATGGGTGCAGTGACTAGAAAGCGGATGTTAAGCGAATTTATCGAAGATCTTGATGCCGAGGCTCTCACCTCCGCTGTGGATTTCGCTGACGAAGTCAATCCTATGCTGACGACGCTTGCGAATTTCCACAACAAAGATTTCGTTCGCTTTTGGGTACATTGTAAGGAGATCGAGGCTTGTTTGCATGAGATTGAGCTCAAGCGTCTCGCTCTGAAGTATTGACCTTGAAGGCTCAGCGTGTCGCATGGATCAAGCAAAGCGCCGACTTCATTCAGTATTTTGAACAAGTGCTGACCCTGAAGCGAAAGGAGCATGAGACGACTTCTGGCGAATCCATTCAAATGCGCGCCCAAATCGAAGCGAATGCCGCACAGCTGAAAGCTATCTTTGAAAAACTCCAACAATGTATATCCGATAAGCTGGCGCTGAAGCAGAAACTCGTCTTTACTGAGAGGGTCATGCAAGATTGCGAAGCTGCCAAGCAGGAAATTGCTGAGAAGCTTTCATCCTACTTGCAACAATGGGCTCAAATCGAAGCGGGGCTGGCTGCAGTATCTGAATGCGAGGAGGAGTTGCGGGGAGCGCGTGAGTGGGTCGCCAATTTTTTGAAAGCCTCTCCTTCCTAATTGTAACTGTATTCCCCTTTTTGTATTAATTGTATCTCTTAAACATTTTGATTCATGAATAAGAATATACATTTTTTCCTTTGCATCCGCTTATCTGTGTCTTGATGTGGCGCTAATTAGTTTATTTACTCGTTTCGGAGTTTGTAGTATATTTACTCGTTTTAGAGTTTCTAGTTTACGCACTCGTTTCGGAGTTTGTAGTTTATTCACTCATTCTGGAGTCTCTAGTTTATGGACTCATTTCGGAGTTTGTAGTTTATTCACTCATTTCGGAGTCTCTAGTTTATAGACTCATTTTGGAGTTTGTTTAGTTTACCTTCCTTGGGCTTATAGGCAAACTCGTCCTAACGTTATAGATAACCCCTGCTGTTTGCGACAGAGGTCCGTTAGGTTTTGCGGTACTAGGGTTTTAGTCCATGGTACCGTCGCGTTGTCTGATGAATTCCCCGATATGCAGTCTTTATGCTGCCGTTCGAGAAGCCCCGCGACTGTCATGTCTCTGATCCTTTCGAGGGCTGGACAAGACGTCTTCAAGTAATCTTCTTAGGCAGTTTGACCGTCGGAAGAGCAAGCGTTAGGAATTTTGCCATGCCGCTTTTTACTTGAGATTACGCACAGTTTGGGAGCCCCGATGAGTCATAACCACTCCGCACTAGTGTGGGATGATCTCCGATAGTCTTTCGGGTTTTATTTGAGTTACCGTTAAGACCCTGAAGCTAGGAATTTTGCATTCGCTTCCTTTTGATTTGGCTATTTTGGAGCCTTTGTTGACATTGCGTCTGCTGTAACGAGAAGAATGTCAAGATAGTCTTTAGGTTGTTTTGTGAACCGTTAAGACTTGGAGCTAGGATTTTTTCCATGGATCCGTTTTGTTTCGACCCTGGGGTCTTTTGTTGACGTCGCGTCTGCATCCTGCTGAAGTGAGAGGGAACGTCGTTGTTGACATTGTGTCTGCTGTAATGAGATGAATGTTGAGGTAGTCTTTAGGTTGTTTTGTGAACCGTCAAGACTTGGAGCTAGGAATTTTGCCATGGCTCCGTTTTGTTTCGACCCTGGGGTCTTTTGTTGACGTCGCGTCTGCATCCCGCTGGAGTGAGAGGGAACGCCATTGTGGACATTGCGTCTGCTGTAACGAGATGAATGTTGAGATAGGTTTTAGGTTGTTTTGTGAACCGTCAAGACTTGGAGCTAGGAATTTTGCCATGGCTCCATTTTGTTTCGACCCTGAGGTCTTTTGTTGACGTCGCATCGCATCCTGCTGGAATGAGAAGGTACGCCGGGGTCATCTCTAGGTTGTATATGAACCGTCAAGATCTGGCTTTCCCTTTGACGGAGCTTGGTGGAAAAACATTGTTCCCTTTTTCATTTGTGTCCATGGATTGTATATAGGGGTCGGTATAGACTCACCTGCAGGGTAGATGAAATTTTATTTTATTTTATTTTTTATTTCCGTGATGCTTTATCTTTTCAGCTTTTCATATCGTGAAAGTCACGATTGCCCAATCATTTCGGCTATTTTTATATTTTTACTCGCTGCTTTTTATTGCGAGTTGTCCAAACATTTCAGCTATTTCATATGCATATATTTTTTGCTCGCTGATTTTTATTGCGAGTTGCCCTGTCATTTCGGCTATTTTTATATGCATTTTTTTGCTCCCTGATTTTTATTGCGAGTATGGAACTTAAGATCTGATACCAATCTTGGCATCAACATCGCTGCGACTGTAATATTGCCAGGAATGAATTATCATTTGCTTTGAAAGGACTTGGAGTTTGACATCGATTTAGGCATCAATATCGCTGCAAATGGGATATTGTCAGGAGCGAATCATCATTAGCTTGTGCTGGTTTGAACAAATGTGGCTTAGTACACAGGGTTAGGATCCTATCGACTAAGACTTTTCGACTTTATGAACTGTAAAGGTCTCATAAAGTTAATTTTTCCTACGAGTCGTGAGGATTTCATAGGCGTATTTTCTCCTTAGGAATCATGGGGACTCCTAAGTGTGTGTTCTCTTATATGTTGTAAGGATCTTACAAGAGTGTTTGTTTTCTCCTTATAAGTCGAGAGGACTTATAAGTGTCATTTACCATATGAGAACATTCCTCGTGTAACACCTTAGGATTTCGATTAGTGTTAATTAAGCGATAATACAGGTTTTTGGTAAAAAGTTTACCAATTTGGGTTTCTTACATTTTATAACATTTAATTAATAATTTATTATTATTTGTTATAGCTTGCACACACATGTGCATGTTAATGTGGGGGTGTGTTAATCGTGTTTTGTGACCATGACAACTTAATCCAAATCCTAATCCTTGCTTTGCTTTAAACCTTAAACCTTTGATTTTTGTGAGAGATATTTTCCTTTTGGGTTTTGGATTGGGAGGAGGTGGCAATGGTGAGTTATGAGAGCCATGCTTGCATTAATGAAGAGTTAATGTTTGGTGCACTCACCATTATTCTCACCTCTTTCTCTAACTCACTCTCATTCTCTCTCACTTATTCTTTCTCATCTTTTTCTTCATACTCCTCACTCTCAACTGAACACATAATCCTTCCTTCACAAATCTTGACTAAACCTTCACAAAATCTTACCCAAATCACTTCATAAACCTTGTTTTGCCTCTTAGATGCCTTGGAGCTTGGAAAGCTAGGAACTTTGAGCTTGTGGGAGTAGGTAATGATCTCTATCTGTTAATTAAGTCTTTTTAATGTTGTGTAGTTTGTAAGTTTTAGTTTAGAACGTGTAAAGTTTAGTTTCGGGTAAATATCATATTTTTAGTGTAGATTGGTATCTCGGATGATCTGCTATCAAACCATGTATTTGTTGGAAAAGTTCCCATCACAGTGACCTTGTGTAGTGACTTAGAACCCACCATAAAACTCGAGCCCAATCCCTTTCCTTATGGCTGCAAATAAATTGCTGCTGGCCGCAAATTTCGGCCAGACTGGTGAGTTGGGTGTTGTGTTTTGGGGTAGGGGTCTCTGGGGTTGTGTGTGGTCTTGTGGTATGTGCAACTTTTACAAATTGTTTGGATAGAAAAATCTGGGATCACTTTGCTTGTTTCTAGTGTTTCGATTGCGCGCGTTACGTTATCCGATACGGTTCGTGTTCTTGTGTAGCTGTTGCTCTTGAGTTGGTTTCGTAGTGTCGCTACACACGTTAGCCACTAGACGAACAAATGAGAGTGTGTTTGGAGTTGGTGCGTCGGTCAAACGTAGTTTGTACGTGTTATTGATCGATTGCCAATATATACTTGTTATGTTGTTTTATGATCTTAGGGACGCGGGCGGGGACTTCGGACGCTGCGAAGAAGGGAAAGCGCGTGGTTGGCTTCACTTAGCCCCAGGATCATTTATGAGTAGATTTAACATCTACAGGGGAATCGCCCGCATGGCGTTATGCGTGTAGGCTAGATATGATATGATATTAGCCGCATGTTTATATTGCACATATAGATTGTGTATAAAACTTCATTGCATATTATTACTTGTTGTGCTTGGACTTGTACCCATTGGACACTGCACTATTATTGACGGCTCATGTTGCAGAGCACTGATTGTATGCCACCCACACCGTCAATAATTGCCATGACACGCACTACACACATACATATATGATATTGTATGGTTAGGGACATTGAGACATTGATTCATATTCCATTGTGCATATGACATATAGCATACATGTATACCTACATGCTTACACATATGTCTTGCCATGACTACATGCTAGCTACCCATATATCTATATGGTATTGTACCATTAGAGATAGGTATAAACACACATAAGACATAGCTACATGTACATCTTGCATACATACATATACCTGGAGGGTATTGTATCATTATTGACATGTATATACACATACCCAGCTTGATATAGCTACACTCATACCTGGAGGGTATTACATCATTACTGATAGGTAGATACACATATTTTGCTATACCGACATGGTTACACATACCTAACTATAGCAACATGTTCACTTTTATATGATGTTGCGTTTGGTTTCGGAGAAATTAGGAACCGCATGATATACATAATAACTTGTTGCAGTTAAATAGCGGTTTTTCTTTTATATGCCCATATTACCGTTTCATGTTGCATATATTATATTTTATGGATTTCGCATTGATATATGGATTTCATATGATGTTTTACTTCTGGGTATATATATCAGTGGTATGGGACGCTGATATATATATATATACATGTATATATATCAGTGGTATGGGACGCTATTATATACGTACATCTATAATACACACACACACACACACACACACACACATATATATATATATCAGTGGTATGGGACGCTGTTATATATGTATAGCTATAATATATATCATCATAATGATCTATGCAAATATACTTATTAATTATATATGTGGGCCGATTCAATGGTCGAGCTGATATTATGGTCGATATGTGGGCCGATTCAATGGCCGGGCCGATATTATGGTCGATATGTGGGCCGATTCAATGGCCAGGCCGATTCAATGACCGATATGAGGGGCCTATGTGCCCGATGTGCCCGATATGAAGGGCCTATGTGCCCGATGTGAGGATGACATGTTTTATTCCGTACTCCGTATTTATTTGATATGCATTGCTTCATGTATTAGTAGTCCCTGATAGAGTACCTTTCATGACTGTTGCATATATATATTGCCATTTATTGCTATCGGCTTGCATGTGATAGATTAGCGCAGTACGTGCATACTTGCGATTACCTGCATATGTTATTTACTATTTACGAGTTGTCAACTCACCCCCATTGTGCCACAGGGTTGTATAGGTTGTCCCTCAGAGCAGTCAGAAGCAGGGCTTTTCATCTATCGTATCATCTTTTACGGTGGATACCGCTTCGGCTGACTGGGTGCAGTTTTGCTATAGGTGGGTTTTGCGGTTATCCGATATTGCTCATTGTATATCCGTTGTATCCAGTACTCTCCATCTACCATTTTCATGTATTGACTTAGAGACGAGTTGTGAGGACGATATTGTATATTATTTGTGACTTGGAGATTTTCATGTTGTTCACTTTATATCTTCTTTTTCTTCACTACGGCGTCGTATATCTGTTGTGGTGGTTGTTTTCTGCCTTTGGGCATCGATTTGCTCCCGTTGGGGATGCTTTACTTATATATTTATGTTGTACCCTTTAGGGGGCTTTTTTTACAAAGGAGGTGCTGCCAAATTTTAAAGGAAGTAAATTTGGACTTTAAAGAATTTTGATTGAGATTTCAAAAGTTTTAACAATGTTATTATCACTTACTACTTTTGATGGTTTAGATTGCTGGGTTTTTGGCTTACTTGAATTACATTACGTTTGGAGACGTTACGTAGTTTAAGGGCCGTCACGTGCTAAATTTTGGGTCGTGACACCTCGTCATTGGTGGAACTTGGTAGGGGAAATCGTTTATTTGTGCCCGTGGATTGTTTACAAGAGCCAATATTAGACCACCTGTAGGGCAACTTGGGGAATATGATGTTGGGTTGCAACAGTGCCCCGGCCGTCTTTCCGAGGCCAAATGCGGAACAAAAACTTTTTACGAATTGGCGCTAACCGCATCCCGAAAAATCCCGGATCATACCATTAACCTTTAACTAGAAAACTGTAAACGGGGTTTCGAGATTATACCGATCGATCTGAGTCCTTCGGTCTTTAACCTCAGCCCCTAGCATGTTGCGGATGCACCGACGAAGCTTGCTCCCCGATCTCGCTCGATCTACGATCTCCTCCTCGCCGAAAACTGCGCCACATCAACGAATCTTTATACGGGCTCCCACCTCTGAACCGAGGCAACTCGGACATGAAGTTTGCTAGCCGACGTGTCCAAGGTTGCTGTAGAATAAGTGTAGAACGCTTTGTCTCGAGGGTTAATCGAAGTTGCCATTTGGAGTGGAGATGGAGAAATGAGCTTTTGAATGAGCTAATCAAATTTGTGCATAAGGAAATGAATCAAATTTCTCACTCAAAAAAATAGGGCTGCCAAGATGAAGTGCTCGGCTAATATTTTGGTAGTGGGAATGATAAGGGGGTGAGCACAAGGGAGAGGGGTGATCATATGCAAAAAGGCAACAAAAACCCACACCAAAACATCTCATCCAATCCCATCACAATTAAAGCACCAAGTGAGCTAATGATGCTAGAAAAAGCAAGAAGCTTGCTGGAAAAACCTGGAGCCCCAGCGCCACACAAAAGCCCCTCCTTTACTAATTGCTACATTTGCAAATGAACCCTTCAATGCAAAAATCAGCCATGGAAGAGAGGAATGGAAAAATGGCCAAGTAAAGAATGCAAACTGGCAACTTCAAAAAGCGATCCGGTAACAAAATTACAGGATAACTCCGCAACTGTATATACATACCCGCATTTGTATTCCGACCGAATTCAAATGCAATGAGACAAAATCTACACAGTATAATACTAGGATCTGGCTTAAACCAAAGTCCGCTAGTATTATCTGTCCGAAACATGACACGTGCACAAGTGCACGTGTATGTTCGAACCCTGCCATAAATCCATACGGCTTCTACAACGTTTCGCCCGAACTGGGAAACTTTATGTGGGGGACTCTAAAGACTCATCAATATTCTGGCAGTAGGTTTAACCACAAGCCGTCAGTGGTACTAGCTGTATGTAACGGCTGCCTATATACTGAGTGAAAGGGAGTCCGATGAGCGAACTCATCCTGGAACCCTACTGAGCCTATGTGTGACAATATCCGTACAGTCCGGTCCGTTCGTCTATGAGTATCGCATATTGGGCCTAGGGAGCTGGTAAACGTCAGACCCCTAAAAGCGGTATAAGTCGTGTCGGAGTGTAGCCCAAAACACCTGAGATACTACTGGAATACCTACCGGTAAATCTCACTTACCATGGCCATGGATTTTGTGTAATGGCTCTCCTAAACACATCACGATCTGACTCCCAACGCTGGGAGAGACGAATCCCCTGCCGATCCGCTCTCTGCCTCCATGTGGCTCGGGACTGCACCCAACTAAAACCTGTTTGCATGACTCCTTTGAGCCGTGGTAGGGTAATAATCAAAGCACAGTGGGAACTCACACGAGACAAATGACGATCTCAGGTCGATAGACTAACCTGTACACATGTCACCTGGGAATTGCTATCTGACGACGGTTTTAATAACCAGTTAGCATATTCCCGGCGAGTCCTGTCCAGTGTACTCATAACCCAATGAGCACCTGTATACATCTTAGGTGAACCAACTGACACCAATGGCTTGCGAGACCGGCCACCGCCCCTCGTCGGGGTCTCGACTGTATACACTAGTCTACTCCGGAATATCGATGCCCTGTCTCGAAACTCCCGTGACTATGGACCACATTTAAGGATATGCTTATAGACTACCCAACTCTCACGTATATGATCGCCATCATACTGCTGGTAGTCAAGCAAGAACCCTATGGGCTTTATCAATGTGCAATAGTGGTATATATCATATCACCTAAATCAGAAAGAAGAGATGCCAGGGCGGCACAGATTCATAGCTACATCAGGCTACTCTACACGATGATAAAGATAAACCAGATAGCTTACTATCATCTCGAGTAAGACTGTCCTACCGGTATAGGTCCTCCCTCAATCATTGCAATTACGTGCCTGCGATCTAATAATTGACTTTGAGGGCACTATATCCAACAATCTCCCACTTGCACTCAAGGCTAATTATTGCGATGTCGTATACTCACAGCCCGTGTGATACCGAACACCTAACTCCTCTACTGATCAGTCTCATAAAGCTTGTTTGTAAAACTATTGTGTTCGAGAAATAGCCTCAGTGAGTGGATCCGCTCTGATGTTTTTTTCTACGTCTTTCTATATCTCAAGTTCGTAGAGAAAACCATCTCCCGAAATGAGCAATACCTGTCTTAGAATATGTCTGGATATCTGATGGGACCTAGTTCACGAATGAACTCCAAATCCAAACTTCTTAGACTGTATCGTCAACTGAACTTAATCAGTACCCTGCGCCATGTCTCCCTCAGTATCCGCTTGGACCACTTGTGCAAACTACTGCCCCTCGTCAGAGGGAAAACTATAACTCTGACAGTCACTCTTTCATCCAGGTCATCTTAGAAGCCTGGAATGATAACCGTCTCCGGAAGGAGGCTAGCGTTATCAAATCCCTAGAACATCCACTTATGTTCTAAAACTGCTTCCAAACGTTTCTCTAGGATTGGATTAATATCAACTTATTGCATCTAGTGCAAAAACAACACCTGGTGTGGTACTTGACATCCCATGATCAACTCAAATGCCTAAGCAAGTGATCTGCCAATCATGCACACCCCTCTCCTTTTTAGTCTGTAAGACACCTTTAGAGAGGGTGACTCCATGACCTACTGGTACACCACCATGCCAGGAGTCGTCCATTCTAAATACCTTTAGAATGCTGTCTAAGTACCCAGATTGGGAAACTACTCAAATCTAGATCTAAAACCATAGATCTTGTAACCAGGATATCGGATATAATATCCATATCCTATGCGGAGAAACTACTGTGTGACGACCACAGTATAACCGATTGTAGTATAGGAATTTTACTTCCTACTCTGTGTATGTCATCCAAATACCAGGACATCACACCCTACTACTTTCTTAACAGATCCATCCCCTATTTTGATGAAGTCAAAGCCTATGACTATCATATCAAAAGTAGATGATCTATCTCCGCTATATCTGCTTTAGTCTATAAATAGACACAAGCTTCTTGTCTACTATGCTTCTGCTGCTCCCACTAACTACGACAACCCTTTGGCAGAATAATATACACGCGCGCTTCTAAAACTAGTTTAGAACGATGCTATACTTATCCTCCTGCCGGGTCTCATAGTCTGGAACAACAGTAATGGCAAGTCTGGGTAAACAAGAACCTCCCTGTCACTGTCTTTGAGGCTACCGGAGTATCTCTCGGGTGTCTGAGGTTACCCACCATATCTGCGGAGTGGCTAATAGAATGTCAAACCTGATTGAATCTTTAGGTCCTATTAAATTTTCCGTAATCGTTTGCGGTTCTGGAATCTCTTCCAGTTCTACCATACTCCCACTACTGTTTTATGAAAAAAATCCATTTTACTAAAACTGTAGCGAGTCAAGAACAATATCACTATTGATCTTCCAGATGGTAGAAAGTCAACCCTCGTCAAAACCAAGGTCAACCCACAAACAACAATTACAGAAACGTGCCTTGAGTTATCCAGAGTCTGGTTTCAAGCATAAGCCGGACAACTCCATATACCTTAACATCGTTAAGATATGATCCATTCTATATACAATATAGAAACAGAGGCACTGATTAATTAGAACTAGATTCAAATCAAGCAGCTGTCTCTAGTGCATGTCAACTAAATGGAGAGAGGCCGATCAGCATTACTCAACTTAGGAGTGCATCCAATTATGAGTAACCTGAAAGAGAAGCAAGTCCTCTAAAACATTACTATCAACTGAATACCAACCGTAAGTATCTACATCTTAGATCACCTTGAAGAATCCCGATACTTGCTTCACCTGGTTCTCTACTTTATTCTTATACCTATAACTTCTCAAACTTGGACTATGTGTTTCTACGAAACACATGTCTAAAACTAGAGAAGTCACAAGTAAACAGAATATAGTACGAGGACCTACCCCTTTGTCCTAATGGACACTGGACAACATATAATACTTTGTATAAGTCCCCTGAGTTTAATAACCCAAACCTTGTGCGTCGTAGGTTGAAAACTGTACCCAGACGATTTCCTCAAATATCACCAATTACAACGAATTCCGATATAATGAGGATAATCACCTAATTCCCAATAACTTACTCACACTCATCATCTGTAAAACTATACAGATGTGAGAATCATACCTGGTAAATACATACCCTGGAGTAAGAACCACTTGGGAAATCAGTTTTCTATTAACAATACACAGTGAAACTGAAACATGAATATGTTTCGAAAGGGGTATCCGGGTATTCCTAGTAATGCCTCTTGCATTATCCTGATTCATGACTATAACCGTATGTTTCCTTTGCCATCTCTCCAAATCCCTTTATCTGTCTTTAGTCGTTACCTTCTGTACACCATTGTTTGGCTTAATGGTTTTCTTCCTTCCATACCGTTCGGCACTAGCCTATGGTTTGGAAGAAGACTATCCAATAAGCATAATAGGTGTACTCTCATAATCCTAGGAGTTCTTGTAACCTGAGAGAATGTAATGATAAAAGACAACTGAATGAACCTTATTCTATTTCTCCTGAACCAGAATCCATCCCCGAACTGGAACAAGTTCCATCAAGTTCGTATATAACCATACGATGGATTATCCAAATAACTGTGGATCTTCGTAGTGATACGGGGTCTGGAGAAATACAAAGGTGAAATAGGAGTGGCGATGAAATACTTGGTTTGGTTGTGAATAGCAGTCGCAATTTACTTTGCCATCTTTCTAATCCCTTTATTTTGTCTTTACCTATTACCTTCTGTACACTACCGTTAGGCTAATTGGTTTTCTTCATTCCATACCTTTCGGCACCTGCCTATGGTTTGGAAGAAGACTATCCAATAAGCGTAATAGGTGTACTGTCCCCTAATCCTAGGAGCCCTCATAACCTGAGAGAAGGTAAAAGGGAAAAACAACTGAATAGTCCTATTCAATCTCTCCAGAACCAGAATCTATCCTCGAATCTGGAATAAGTTCCTTCGAGTTCGTATATAACCATACGATTGATTTATCCAATGGAAGTGGACGTTCGTAGTAATACGAGGTGTTTTGGAGAAATGCAAAGGGTAAAAGAAGGAGTGGCAATGATGTATGCAACTCAGACAATCCAAAGCCAGTGTTTTAAGAAAGTTCAGTTAACTTGGTCACTGAGTCATAGTCTAGGGTCGGGTCATGGTCGCAGCCAAAGAGAGAGAGAAAAGAAACACTCTGCGTGCACTCTAACCTAGATCAGAATAGTTATCTTTTTATCTAATCAGGAAACCTCCCAATGTATCCTCAAATTCTCCTCCAAACCTGAAAGAAGAATTAGTCGGGATCACCCGAGGAGTAAACCAACTCATCAGTGGGAATCGAGATCCAACTATCATCGCATGATAACGTGACGGAATCCACTCACGTTATCACACTCCAGATGGTATGCACATGCCTGACAAGTTTCAATTTCTTTAGAAACTCCCGATGTGATTTTTACCCCTAGGACCCAAGTGATCTTGACACGGTCAACAAATCAAAGAGTCCTAGTCAAGTTCAACCCGTCATTATCCTGAATTGCATTAAACCCACCCGAACGAGCCCTTGACACAGTCAACAAGGCCACACGACTGTCCTAACCAATCGCATTAATATACTACAAACAAGCACTATTTAGCTACCGCACACTACGCCTTGACACAGTCAACAAACGCAGCACAAATACTAAATAATACTTGTAAGAAATGACGGAGGGCTACGGCTGGTTTTTGGCGAAAAACCTTTAGCGTAATGAACTTGATATCGTTGAAGGAACCGCATAACCTTTTATAAAAATATAGCGGCGAAAACCTTTGCTAAAGAGGTCACTCCCGGTGAAAGGATCTCGGCTCTTTCCCCGTAGAATGAGGTGCAGGATATTCCAACTGAATACCACGATGCAAAGCAAAAGTAATCGGCTACAGTGAAGTTATTACCCTGACGCAAACCTATGTCCAAGGGGTCACTCCCGGTGAAGGGATCTCGGCCCTTGCCTCGTCGAATGAGGTGCTGGATATTCTAAACTGAATACCACTGTGCAAAACAAAAGAGAACGTCCTTGTAATAACAGCTTTTTGAAAATTTGTTCCAACAACATCTGTATAGGTCTGTTTTCTTTGCATTGATCCGAATCAACGCAGTCCCATCAATTAATCACACCAGAAAAGAACGAAAATAAAATGTACGTATATGCCATCCGCATTCGCCACTGGGTCCCGTCATCTCCCGTTAGGTTACTTAACTAACGACAGAGCGGGGACTGGACTAGCATGGGTGTAAAACATATACAACATCTACTAGTATATATATATCAATATACAATAATCGCTCAAGGCGTGATAAATTCAAGATCACAGAAAAGTAATAAGCATCACAGAACAATACAGATAATCTGGGATCCCCAGGTTTCATATAGCCAAAAATGAAACCCGACGTTCCCCTGGTCATGTGGATAGCCTGTGCAATGAAAACCTTGACCCCTACGAGTGCGGCAAGTTACCCGCCAAAACCAGAAGCGAGGCAGCCCCCTTCAGCATCGTGAATGGACCACCCAGCACTTCACGGAATTCGGTAACTTGAGCACCCCACCTTAGGCCATTTTATACCCCCTACAAGTGCGGCGAATAGCCCGCCAATCCTAGAGTGAAGCCCCCTCCGTCTCAAAGCCATGAGATGCAGGCCCGTTGCCCTCTAGAACCCAGATATCCGTGCACTCCACCTTGGGGTAATCCTACTACAGAAAAGAAAAAATATACAACGGGTATATCGACCTCAGCCCGGTCGTGCCCTAAAAGAATAATACAAACAGGCAGTGACGGCAGTCCACATGTCGGACGCTCGTCCCGCAATATCAAATGTACAAATATATCCAAACTGTACTAATATTGCAACAAGCTATCCAGCACGACGAATCCGCAACATCACAGCACAACACAGAAGATCAACGTGAATGTCACGTTCGCAAATCCGTTTAAAAGAGCTATAGCAATTAGATAAGATTTACCGATCGAATGACATTCACGGTCGCAGATATAAAGTAAGCACTGTGAACTAACTTATTTAAAATTTTGATCGACAAAATTTCCCGAAGTGGGCCCCAAGCACAAACTCCAGTACTCAAAATAATCTGGGCCAAAACTAAAATATCCAGAAACCCCAATTCCATGTTAAAGACCTAAAAGAAAAATTTAGTGCACTGAATCACCAACACTGCAGCGGAACCGTGGCCAAAACGTGGGTACGGCCGCGGTTCCGCGGCGCTACAGAGGGATCATGCAACTAAATTTTAACAGTGGTCTTAGAAAAGCCTGCCTTATTTTCTGAAACAACCAAAATAATTTTTCGACGACAAAAAATTTCGACAGAAACTTTGAACTTGGAATTGCAGTTTTGGAAATTTCGTCCGATTGATGTTTTAAATAAGTTAGAACAAGCTAGTAAAGGTTAATGGCGTGGCTCTGATACCATTGTTGGGTTGCGGCAGCGCCCCAGCCATCTTTCCGAGGCCAAATGCAGAACAAATTTTTTTTACGAACTGGCGCTAACCGCATCCCGAAAAATCCCGGATCGTACCATTAACCTTTAACTAGAAAACTGTAAACGGGGTTTCAAGATTATACCGATCGATCCGAGTCCTTCGGTCTTTAACCTCAGCCCCTAGCATGTTGCGGATGCGCCGACGAAGCTTGCTCTCTGATCTCGCTCGATCTACGATCTCCTCCTTGCCGAAAACTGCGCCACATCAACGAATCTTTATACGGGCTCCCACCTCTGAACCGAGGCAACTCGGACACGAAGTTTGCTAGCCGACGTGTCCAAAGTTGCTGTAGAATAAGTGTAGAACGCTTTGTCTCGAGGGTTAATCGAAGTTTCCATTTGGAGTGGAGATGGAGAAATGAGATTTTTGAATGAGCTAATCAAATTTGTGCATAAGGAAATGAATCAAATTTCTCACTCAAAAAAATGGGGCTGCCAAGATGAAGTGCTCGGCCAATATTTTGGAAGTGGGAATGATAATGGGGTGAGCACAAGAGAGAGGGGTGCTCATATGCAAAAAAGCAACAAAAACCCACACCAAAACATCTCATCCAATCCCATCACAATTAAAGCACCAAGTGAGCCAATGATGCTAGAAAAAGCAAGAAGCTTGCTGGGAAAAACTGGAGCCCCGGCGCCACACAAAAGCCCCTCCTTTACTAATTGCCACATTTGCAAATGAACCCCTCAATGCAAAAATCGGCCATGGAAGAGAGGAATGGAAAAATGGCCAAGTAAAGAATGCAAACTGGCAACTTCAAAAAGCGATCCGGTAACAAAATCACAGGATAACTCCGCAACTATATATACATACCCGCATTTGTATTCCGACCGAATACAAATGCAATGAGACAAAATCTACACAGTATAATACTAGGATCCAGCTTAAACCAAAGCCCGCTAGTATTATCCGTCCGAAACACGACACATGCACAAGTGCACGCGTATATTCGAACCCTGCCATAAATCCATACGGCCTCTATAACGTTTCGTTCGAACTGGGAAATTTTCTATGGGGGACTCTAAAGACTCGTCAATATTCTGGCAGTGGGTTTAACCACAAGCCGTCAGTGGTACTAGCTGTACGTAACGGATGCCCATGTACTGAGTGAAAGGGAGTCCGATGAGTGAACTTATCCTGGAACCCTACTGAGCCTATGTGTGATAATATCCGTACAGTCCGGTCCGTTCTTCTATGAGTATCACATATCGGGCCTAGGGAGCTGGTAAACGTCAGACCCCCAAAAGCGGTATAAGTCGTGTCGGAGTGTAGCCCAAAACACCTGAGATACTACTGGAATACCTACCGATAAATCTGTCTTACCATGGCTATGGATTTTGTGTAATGGCTCTCCTAGACACAGCACGATCTCACTCCCAATGCTGGGAGAGACGAATCCCCTGCCGATCCGCTCACTGCCTCCATGTGGCTCGGGACTGCACCCAACTAAAACCTGTTTGCACGACTCCTTTGAGCCGTGGTAGGGTAATAATAAAAGCATAGTGGGAACTCACATGAGACAAATGAGGATCTCAGGTCGATAGACTAACCTGTACACATGTCACCTGGGAATTGCTATCTGACGACGGTTTTAATAACCAGCTAGCATATTCCCGGCGAGTCCTGTCCAGTGTACTCATAACCCAATGAGCACCTATATACATCTTAGGTGAACCAACTGACAACAATGGCTTGTGAGACCGGCCACCGCCCCTCGTCGGGGTCTCGACTGTATACACTAGTCTACTCCGGAGTATCGATGCCCTGTCTCGAAACTCCCGTGACTAGGGACCACATTTAAGGATATGCTTATAGACTACCCAACTCTCACGTATATGATCGCCATCATACTGCTGGTAGTCAAGCATGAACCCTATGGGCTTTATCAATGTGCAATAGTGATATATATCATGTCACCTAAATCAGTACACGATGATAAAGACAAACCGGATAGCTTACTATCATCTCGAGTAAGACTGTCCTACCGGTATAAGTCCTCCCTCAATCATTGCAATCACGTGCCTGCGATCCAATAATTGACTTTGAGGGCACTATATCCAATATATGATGGCTTAAGAACAGGTTAATGTGCCTGTGGCTTAAAGTTTTTGAATCCAATGAGCCGTGAGGGTCTCATAGGGGGAGTTTTCCTTACGAGTCGAGAGGATCTCGTAAGTAAAATTTTTACGAGATTGCGCCCTTTCGGGTTTTCATAAGCTCGCCGGCAGCCATGCTGTTTTTACTCGCGGCGCCCTTTCGGACGTTTATCCGTGCCCATTTTGCTTGTGGACATACCATTTTTTTTAACGAGATTGCGCCCTTTTGGGTTTTCACAAACTCACCGGTAGCCCTGCTGTTTTTACTCACGGCGCCCTTTCTGGTTTTCATCCGTGCCCATTTTGCTTGTGAACATACCATTTTTTTTAACGAGATCGCACCCTTCTGGGTTTTCACAAACTCGCCGGTAGCCTTACTGTTTTTACTCACGGCGCCCTTTCGGGTTTTCATCCGTAACCATTTTGCTTGTGAACATACCATTTTTTATCCATCGGTTTGCCAATGGGACTTTGGTTGCAGTCTTCGCCGTTGGAGGTTTGATTGCAACACAGATTTCAAGAGAGGATATCGTCGTATTTGGGGCGATGCACCATGTTTGAGGCGGCGCCCTAGTTTAAGGACATTCCGGTCCATTGTTAGTTTAGGGACATCTTGGTCCATAGCCAGTTTAAGAACATAGTGGTCCATTATCACCATTTTTGAGGTGAGGCTTTAGTTTAAGGACATTACAGTCCGTTGTTGCCATGTTTGAGGCGATGTTTTTCCGAATACCACTTAGAGTTTTGACTCAGGAAGATAGCAAGCGGACACGAGCGTCGTCATCTATCATTGACCGAAGTCGTGACTCGTCATGCGTGGTATTTCTTACGAAATCGGCCGTTTATTGGCCGGAAAGGTCTTTCCCCATGCATATTCATGAGCAAATAGACCCCACCTTGGTAGACCTTATTTATGATGTACGGGCCTTCATAGTTTGGCTCGAATTTCCCCCGTGTTGCACGATTGGGAATCATAAGTCTTTTGAAGACTAGCACGAGTTCGCCTTGGTGGAATGTTCTCGGCCAAGTAAGTTTTTCGTATGAGCGTGACATCATTGCCTTGTAAGCTTCTAGGTTTTGCTGCGCCATGAGGTGAGTTTCATCGAGGGCGTCGAGCTCCTCAAGCCGAAGATGGGAATTCTCGTCATCTATTAGCTCGTATCGAACCGCTACTCGGAGAGAAGGGAGTTCTATTCCCAAAGGAAGGACTGCTTCAGTGTCGAATACCAACGCGTATGGTGTTGTATTCGTAGCCGTTTTGAACGTCGTTCGGTACGGCCCAGAGAGCTTCGTGCAGTCTCTCGTGCTAGTTCTTTTTGTTTCTGGACACCGTTTACTTTATAATCTTGGTCAAGGTCTTGTTGAAAGCTTCAGCTAGACCGTTGGCATGAGGATTATAGACTGAAGAGTATCTCCAGTCTATTTTATGCTGCTCTGCGAAGCGGCTGATTTTATGGCTCCTGTAGGCTGGCCCATTATCTGAGATTATCTGTCGCAGAGTGGCGAACCGGTAGATGGCATGTGTCTTGAAGAAATGGAGAATATTCTCTATCTTCACTTCCTTTAGTGGTACTGCTTCCGCCCACTTAGAAAAGTAGTCAATCGATGCCAGTATGAACCGATTTCCTTTGGATGATGCTGGCTCAATGGGGCCGATTATATCGGTTCCCCACATTTCGAACATCCAGCTAGCTACCGTTGGGTGTAGCGGATTTGGATATTGGTGGATGATGTCCCTATGAATCTGGAATGAATGACACCGCTTCACATATTCGAGACAGTCCTGAATCATTGTAGGTCAATAGTGACCCATTCTTTTGATCTTCAGCTTCATCTTTGGCCCGGCTTGATGAGAATCGTAGAGTCCGTCGTGAGTTTCTTGGACGACCCTCTTTGCTTCTTTTGGCCCCAAGCACCTTAGCCACAGACAGTTGAGCGACCTCTTGTATAGAGTATTATTGACGAAGGCAAAAGACAGAGCCCGTTTCATGAGCTGATGTCTTGACGACATGTTTTCGGGCGTTCGATAGGATTTGAAGTAGTCTATGAAGACTTCCCTCCAATCCTTGACCTTTTCTTCGTCTTCTATTCGGAGGACCACTTGTTTGTTCATTTCTTTTCCTTCAGATGGCTCCATTGAATCCTATGAAGATATTTCTGCTGGCACGAGTGCCTGACGGTTTTGCACAACGATTCTTATGTCATCGAGGTTTTCGTCAGCCAGCTCCTTAGCAAGCTTGGCTAATGCATCTACCTTACTATTTTCCATACGCGGTATGCTTTCCAAGATGTTGGAGGGGATTTGTATCAGCATTTGCTGCACTCTCCTACCATATTTTATCAACTCTGGTTTGCACGTCTGATAGTCGCCATTTACTTTGCTAATGATCAGCTGGGAGTCTCTATATATGAGGAGGTTTCGATTCCCATATCGACAGCGATCTCAAGGCCCGCTATCAAGTTTCATATTTATCCTCGTTGTTTGTTCTTGGTTCCGTTAAGGAAAGGGCGAAACACATTATCCCTCATTGCGGAGTCACGAAGATGAGGCCCACCCCGACTTTGATTATAGGGGTGTTATGCTTCCGCTTCTTCATGGAAGATGCTCCATCGAAGTAGAGTTCCCATTGGATATTATTTCCTTCCTCCTCACTTTCGATTGTGTCGAACACGTGTTCGTCTGGAAATTCACAATTTAAGGGAGAATCGGCTGGTATCGGATGCTCTGCAATAAATTCGGCGATGGCTTGGCCTTTCACTGCTTTGAGGGGTCGATACGTTATCGAGAATTCCATCAAGAGGAGGGCCCATTTGGCTAGCCTTCCTGTTAGTATGGCTCTTAACATCAAATATTTGAGATGATCCACCTTTGATATGAGACGGACCTCATGTGCCAAGGCATAGTGTCTGAGCTTCGTTATAGAGAAGATTAGTGCCAGGCAGTGCTTTTCGATAGGGGAGTAGTAGTTTTCTGCCTCCAGGAGAACTCGACTCAAAGAATAGAAAGTTCTCTCCTTCCCCTTGTCATTCTCCTATGCCCATAACGCGCCTAGAGAACCTTCCAGAGCTGTTGTGTACAGGATAAGGGGCTTTCTCTTAACCGGAATGGTCAGTACCGGCGGGTTCTGCAGGTATTGCTTGATTTCGTCCACTGCACCTTGGCATTTACGATCCCAAACGAACGGGGTCCCCTTCTTCATTAGATGGCTGTAGGGCGGCATTTGCCGGAGAGGTTGGCTATGAACCGCCGGATATATGCGAGCTTTCCTTGGAGAGACCGCAGTTGTTTAAGAGTTCTTAACATGGGAATTTCCATAATCACCTTGATCTTTGATGGGTCTATTTCAATGCCTCGGTGTCGTATGATAGATCCCAGGAATTTTCCTGAGGAGACTCCAAACGCATATTTCGGAGGATTCATCTTTAGATTGTATTTCCGAAGACGCTGGAACACTATGTTCAGATGTTCCCAGTGCTCCTCGTACAATTTGCTTTTCAACACAAGGTCATCAATATAACATTCGACAATCTCATGTATGAGGTCATCAAAGATCTTCATCATGGCCCTCTGGTAGGTAGCGCCTGCGTTCTTCAAACCGAAGGGCATCACCTCATAGCAGAATATGCCTAGCGGAGTCTAGAAGGCGGTGTGCTTTTGGTCTTCAGGATGCATTTTTATTTGATTGTGTTAGTTATATGTATGCCCTAGAGGCCATTACTATACATAGGATGTATATTGTAGTGGATGCTTGGACATATATAGGGAGGACTTTCTTGCTCGACATGATAGTATGCTATCTGGTTGCTCTTTACCTTAACGTGTACACTGATTGTCTCTCTGTTACATGTTGGTAAAGCCCTTAGGATGTGTACTTGACTACCTGGACCATGATGCAGATCATAATAGTGGGGACATGGTAGTCCATAAGTACATCCTTCAAGGTCTCTAGTCGTGGGTGTATCGAGACGGGACATCGATATACCAGAGTAGACTAGCGTATACCTTCTCGACCCATACAGATGGGCGATGGATGATCCCATATCCATTGGTGTTTGACATCAAAGATGATATACGGGTGCTCAGTGGAGACTGGGTACACTGGACGGACTCGCCGAGAACTCCCAGATGGTATTATACCTTACGTCAGATAGAAGTTCTCTGGTGACACTGGTACAGGTTAGTCTGTAGACCCGAGATCGTCATAGAGTCTTGTGTGATTTCCACTGTGCTATGATTTCCACCTTACCACGCCCAAGAGGGCGTGCAAAACGGTGGTTTTTGGATACAGTCCCGATTCACATGGAGGCAATGAGCGATAGGAGGGGATTCGTCTCTCTCGGTATAGGGAGTTGATGTTGCGCTGTGTTCGATTGGCTATTGTAAGTGCACGGCGGCGCCCCGGCCTCCATCCCGAGGCCAAATGCGGAAGCGATGGTTAACTTTAATTTTTCAAACCGGCACCATCGCGCACTAAAACCCGGATTGGGCCATTAAACTAGTCCTAGCTAACTACAAGATGGGAAGAGAGATATACCGAGTGATCTGTGTCTTCCGGTCTTCTCGTCGTCGTCCCGATCTCCCGCAGAAGCTCCGGTCTCCACCTCGTCGCCGGAAGGGCACCACGTCGCCGGCTTCTTTTATGGGCTCCCACCTCTATACCGAGGCAACTCGGGCACGAAGTTGGCGAGCCGACGTACCCAAGGTTTGCTGTAGAATGCGTGTAGTGCTGATGTCTCATTTTGGGGTTCATGGAGGTTGCCATTTTGTGGAGGAGAATGAACTATACTTTGGAGGTGGAACTATTGGATTTTTGTGAATCCAAATGAGTGTAAATCCCTTGCACAAAAATTGGGACAGCCCCCTATAAGGAGTGGCCGGCCATATGAGGAGAAGAGAGAGAGGGGGAGAAAATCCTAGTGGGGTTGTATCAATAATACAAGGAAAAAGAATGATAGATCACCAAGTCAAAGAGCAAACCACACTCCTTCATCATGACCAACCATCATCATCAAGCATGATAATGAACAAAGATCAACACTCCACCACAACCATCATGAAAACAAAAGTCAAGCCATCATGGTCAAAAGAAGTCAAATGATGGTGCAAGTATCATGATACAATAAAATGCAAAGAACACCCTCCACAAACGCTTATTTGCACAAATGCAAATAAGCCCTCCTCCACCAAACTTCGGCCATTGAAAGATACAAAGAAATATGGCCGAAACGGAAAGCAAACTGGCAACTCCAGAAAACTGGTCCCGTAATAAATTACAGGAAAACCCCGATACTGTGTATACACACCCGCATTTGTATTCCGACCGAAATACAAATGCAATGAGACAAAATCTACACTGTACTATACTAGGATCCGGCTTAAACCAAAGCCGGCTAGTATTATCCGTTCGATCCTGATCCGTGCAATACCGCACGTATCTGATCGAACCCTGCCATATCTCCATACGGCCTCTACAGCGTTTCGCCCGAAAGCATGAGTAACTGAATGTGTGGTGGACTCTAAAGACTCGTCAATACTATGGCTGTGGATTTAACCACTAGCACGTCAGAGGTATTAGCCATACGTGATGGGCCACCAGCTATTGACTAAAAGGGACGTCGATGAGCGAACTCATCCTGACATCCTACTGAGCCTGTCAGTGACAATATCCATACAGTCCGGTCCGTTCGTCTATGAGCATCGCATGGCGGGCCTAGGGGGTTGGTAAAGTCAGACCCCCAAAAGCGGTACAAGTCGTGTCGGAGTGTAGCCCAGAACACCCTGAGATACTACTGGAATACCTACCAGTAAATCTCCTGCCTCGGCCGAGGGCTTCGTGTAATGGCTCTCCTAGACACAGCGTGACCTCACCCCCAATACCGGGAGAGACGAACCCCTGAAGATCCGCTCACTGCCTCCATGTGGCTCGGGACTGTACCCAACTAAAACCTGTTTGCACGTCTCCTTTGAGCGTGGTAGGGTAGTAATCAAAGTACAGTGGGAACTCACACAAGACAAATGACGATCCCCAGGTCGATGAACTAACCTGTACACATGTCACCTGGGAACTGCTATCTGACGTCTGGTATAAGACCAACTAGCATGTTCCCGGCGAGTCCTGTCCGGTGTACTCATAACCCAATGAGCACCTGTATACATCTTAGGTGATCCAACTGACACCAATGGCTTGTGAGACCGGCCACCGCCCCTCGTCGGGGTCTCGACTGTATACACTAGTCTACTCTGGAGTATCGATGCCCTGTCTCGAAACTCCCACGACTAGGGACCTTTTAAGGATGTGCTTATAGACCCCAGCTCCCACTTATATGATCGCCCTCATACTGCTGGTGGTCAAGCAAGAATCCTAGGGGCTCTATCAACGTGTAATAGCGACATGTCAGGTCACCTAAAGCAGTACACGATGATAAAGATAAACCAGATAGCATACTATCATCTCGAGTAAGACTGTCCTACTGGGACAGGTCCTCCCTCAATCATTGCAATCACGTGCCTGTGATCCAATAATTGACTCTGAGGGCACTATCTCCAACAATCTCCCACTTGCACTCAAGGCTAATTATTGCGATGTCGCATACTCAGAGCCTGTGTGATACCGAACACCCAACTCCTCTACTAGTCAGTCTCACAAATCCCGTTTGCGAAACTAATGCGTTCGAGGAATAGCCTCAGTGAGTGGATCCGCTTTGATGTCTCTTTCTATGTCTCTCTATATCTCAAGTTCATGGAGAAACCCATCTCCCGAAATGAGCAATACCTGTCTTAGAATGTGTCTGGATGTCTGATGGGACCTAGCTCATAAATGAACTCCAAATCCAAACTTCTTAGACTGTATCGTCAACTGAACTTAATCAGTATCCTGCGCCATGCCTCCCTCAGTATTGCCTTGGACCACCTGTCCAAAATACTGCCCCTCGTCAGAAGGATAAACTATAACTCTGACAACCTCCTTTTCGTCCAGGTCACCTTGGAAGCCTGGAATGATAACTGTCTCCCGAATGAGGCTGTCGTTATCATATCCCTAGAACATCCACTTATGTTCTAAAAATGCTTCCGACTGTTTCTCCAGGATTGGATCAATGTCAACTTATTGCATCCAGTGCAAGAACAACATCTGGTGTGGTACTTGACATCTCATGATTGACTCAATTGCCTAAGCAAGTGATCTGCCAATCATGCACATCCCTCTCCGCTTTAGTTTGTAAGACACCTTTAGAGAGGGTGACTCCATCACCTGCAGGTACACTACCGCGCCAGGAGTCGTCCATTCTAAATACTCTTAGAATGCTGTCTAAGTACCCTTAATTGGGAAACCACCCAAATCTAGATCTAAAACCATAGATCTAGTAACCAGTATGTCTAATATAATGTCCAAGTCCCATGTGGAGAAACCACTGTGTGACGACCAAAGTATAACCGATTGTAGTATAGGAATATCACTTCCTACTCTGTGTATGTCATCCAAATACCAGGACATCACACCCTACTACCTTCTCAACAGATCATTCTGATGAAGTCAAACCTATGACTGTCACATCAGAAATTGATGATCTATCTCTGCTATATTTGCTTTAGTCTATAAATAGACATAAGCTACCTGTCCACCAATACTTCCGCTGCTCCCACTGACTACGACAACCCTCTGGCATAGTCATATACACGTACACTTCTAAAGCAAGTTTAGAACGACGCTATACTCATCCTCCTGCCGGGTCTCACAGTCTGGAACAACAGCAATGGCAAGTGTGGGTAAACAAGAACTTCCCTGTCACCGTCCTTGAGGCTACCGGAGTACCTCTCGGGTGCCTGAAGTTACCCACCTTATCTGCGGAGTGGCCAATGGAATGTCAAACCAGATTGAATCTTTAGGTTCCTATCAAATCTTCAGTAATCGTTTGTGGTTCTGGAATCACTTCCAGTTCTACCATACTCCTACTGCTGTTTTCTAAAAAAAAATCCATTTTTAATAAAACTGTGGCGAGTCAAGAACAATATCACTATTGATCTTCCAGATGGTAGAAAGTCAACCCTCGTCATAGCCTGGGTCAACCCACAAACAGCC
This sequence comes from Agapanthus africanus, assembly GCA_030015575.1. Taxonomy (NCBI): domain Eukaryota; kingdom Viridiplantae; phylum Streptophyta; class Magnoliopsida; order Asparagales; family Amaryllidaceae; genus Agapanthus; species Agapanthus africanus. The sequence goes on along the minus strand of CM057338.1, from coordinate 476,246,191 downwards.
ATTACAGAAAACGTGCCTTGAGTTATCCAGAGTCTGGTTTTAATCATAAGCCAGACAACTCCCCATACCTTAACATCGTTAAGATATGAACTGTTCTATATCCAATATAGAACCAGAGGCACTAATTTAATTGAACCAGATTCAAATCATGCAGCTGTCTCCAGTGCATGTCAACTAAATGGAAGAAGGCCGATCAGCGTTACTCGACTTAGGAATGCTTCCAATTATGAGTAACCTGAAAGAGAAGCAAGTTCTCTTAATCATTACTATCAACTGAATACCATTCACAAGTATCTACATCTTCGATCACTTTGAAGAATCCCGATACTTGCAATACCTAGTTCTCTACTTTATTCTAATACCTATAACTTCTCCAAATTCGGACCCTGTGTTTCCACGAAACACCTGTCTAAAAACTAGAGAAGTCATAAGTAAACCGAATATAGTACGAGGACCAACCCCTCTGTCCTAATGGACCCTGGACAACATACAATACTCTGTATAAGTCCCTTGAGTCTGACAACTCATTCACTGTGTGTCGTAGGTTGAAAACTGTACTTATGGTTAAGAAGAATTACACCGCTGTTTAATGCTCCTTACCTAACCATCCACTGATATAGGTAAATGCCATAGACATAATTTCAAAAAGGTATATCTCACTCTATGAAAATAGACATACAGATATATCGATTTGAAATTGGTGCATAACAGCGGATATTCAAAACCAAATATTTGCCGACCGGCAAACAGCCCAGGTGATTTCCTCAAATATCACCGATTATAGCGAATCCCGATATTATGAGGATGATCACCTAATTCCCACTAACCTACTCCCACTCATCATCTGTAAAACCATACAGATATGAGAATCATACCTGGTAAATACATACCCTGGAGTAAGTGTCTAATTGGGAAATCAGTTTTCCTTTAACAGTACACAGTGAAACAGAAACATTGAAATGTTTCGATGGGGTATCCGGGTATTCCTAGTAATGCCTCTTCCAGATTCACAACTGTAACCGTATAAATCTCTGCCACCTCTCCAAATCCCTTCATATGTCTTTAGTCATTACCTTCTGTACACCCCTTTAGGCCAAATGGTTTTCTTCCTTCCCTACCGTTCGGCACCAGCCTATGGTTTGGAAGAAGACTATCCAATAAGCATAATGGGTGTACTGTCTTAATCCTAAGAGCACTCGCAATGCGAGAGAAGGTGAAGATAAAAGACACCTGAATAAACCTTATTCCAATTTCTCCTTGAAGCAGAATCCATCCCCGAACTGGAACAAGTTCCTTTCGAGTTCGTATATAACCATACGATGGAATATCCAATAAACTGTGGATCTTCGTAGTGATACGGAGTGTTCTGGAGAAATACAAAGGTGATTTGGGAGCGGTAATGAAATACCTGGTTTGGTCATGAATATCAGTCGCAATTTACTTTGCCTTCTTACTAATCCCTTGCTTTGTCTTAACTTAATACCTTCTGTACACCATCGTTAGGCTAATTGGTTTTTTTCATTCCCCACCGTTCGGCACCAGCCTAAGGTTTGGAAGAAGACTATCTAATTTGCGTAATAGGTGTCCTATCTCCGAAACCAAGGAGTACTCGCAACCTGAGAGAAGGTAAAAGGAAAAGACAACTGAATAGTCCTATCCGTTTCCTCCAGAACCTGAAACCATCCTCGAATAAATTCCTTCGAGTTCGTATATAACCATACGATGGTTTTGTCCAATGGAAGTGGACGTTCATAGTAATACGGGGTGTCCTGGAGAAAAGGGTAAAAGCAGGTGTGGCAATGAGGTCTGCAACTCTGACAATCCAAAAGCCAGTGTTTAAGAAGGTTCGGTCAACTTGGTCACTGAGTCATAGTCTTAGGGTCGGGTCAATGGTCGCTGCCGACGAGAGAGAGAAAAGAAACACTCAGCGTGCACTCTAACCTAGATCAGAATGGTTACCAATTTATCTAATCTGGAAACCTCCCACTGTACCGTCAAATTCTCCTCCAAACCTGAAAGAAGAATTAGTCGGGGTCACCCGAGGAGTAAACTAACTCATCAGTGGGAATCGGGATCCAACTATCATCGCATGATAACGTGACGGAATCCGCTCACGGTGTCACACTCCAGAAGGTATGCGCATATCTGGCAAGTTTCAGTTCTTTTGAAACTCCCGATGTGGTTTTTGCCCCATGCTCTTATGACCTTGGCGTGAGGTCAAAATATCATAAGTCACATGTCAAGTTCTACCCATCATTGTCCATGTTAATTTGAACCCACCCATACATACCCTTGACGTAGGCCAAAATAGTAGTACGACTGTCCCAAACCAACGCATCTATCTATGCAACAGATAAATACTCGGCAGCTACCAAACACTATGCCTTGGCGTGAGGTCAAAATACATAGCTTGAATACTACCGAATATTTAACTGAAATGATGGAGGGCTACGAATGGTTTCTGGCGAAAACCTTTAACGTAATGAACTTGATATTGTTGAAGGAACCGGATAGCTTTTAAAAATATAGTAACGAAAACCTTCGCTAAAGAGGTCACTCCCGGTGAAGGGATCTCGGCTCTTTCCCCGTAGAATGAGGTGCAGGATATTCCAACTGAATACCACGATGCAAAGCAAAAGTAATCGGTTATAGTGAAGTTAATGTCCTGACGCAAACTTTTGTCCAAGGGGTCACTCCCGGTGAAGGGATCTCGGCCCTTGCCTCGTCGACTGAGGAGTAGGATATTCCAACTGAATACCACGATGCAAAACAAAAGAGAACGTCCTTGCAAATAACAGCTTTTTGAAAAATGTTCCAACAACATCAGATAAGGTTTGTTTTTAACTTGCATTGATCCGAATCAATGCAGTCCCATCAATTGATCACACCACAAAGAACGAAAATATACTGATGTACGTATATGCCATCCGCATTCGCCACTAGGTCCCGTCATTACCCGTTAGGTTAGCTAACTAACGACAGAGCGGGGACTGGACTAGCGCGGATGCAAAACATATACAACATCTACTAGTATATATACCAATATATAATATTTCGCTCAAGGCGTGATAAAAATGCAACATCACAGAAATGTACAGCATCACAGAACAATACAGATATCTGGGATCCCCGGGTTTCACAGAGCCACTACTGAAACCCGACGTTCCCCTGGTCGTGTGGATAACCTGTGCAATGAAATCCTAGACCCCTACGGGCGCGGCAAGTTACCCACCAAAACCTGAAGCGAGGCAGCCCCTTCAGCAACGTGAATGGACCACCCAGCACTTCACGGAATCCGGTAACTTGGGCACCCCTCCTGGGTCAACCTGTACCCCCTACGAGTGCGGCGAATAGCCCGCCAATTCTAGAGTGAAGCCCCCTCCGTCTCAATGCCATGAGATTCGGGATCGTTGCCCTCTAGAACCCGGCTATCCGTGCACCCCTCCGCGGGGCAATCCTAGTACAGAAAGTAAAATATACATACAACGGGTACATCGACCGCAACCTGGTCGTGCCCCAAAAGAATAATATACAAGCAGGCAGTGACGGCAATCCACAAGTCGGATGCTCGTCCCGCAATATCAAATGTACATAAAACAACAAAATACTGTACTAGCATTGCATCCAGGCTATCCCCCACGACCAATCCGCAACATCACAACAAAATCACAGAACATCAACGTGAAAGTCACGTTCGCAAATCCGTCTAACCGGGCTATAGCAGTTAGACTGGATTTACCGATCAAGTGACATTCACGGTCGCAGATATAATGTAAATACTGTGAACTAATGTGTCTAAAATATCCGATCGATCAAATTTTAACAAGTGGGCCCCCAAGTACTACTGTAGCACATCAAGAAATTATGGGCCCAAAATTAATATTCCAAAACCCCTATTTTCATCCCAGGAGCATTCTGTAAAATTTTGGGGGACTGAACAGTTCAAGTCGCGGCGGAACCGCGGCCCAAGCATGGGTTTGGCCGCGGTTCCGCGGTGGTCTGGACTGTTCACGAGCCCAAATTTTCACAGAACTCTTAGAATGTCCTACACATCATTCTGAAACAACCTGAAAAATTTTTGGACTTCAAAAAATTTCGACAGAAACTGATGTGAAGAAAAATACGGTTTTTGGAAAATTTGTTCGATCGGAAATGTAAAACACATTAGACCAAGCTAGACTATGTTAATGGCGAGGCTCACTGTAAGTGCACGGCGGCGCCCCGGCCTCCATCCAGAGGCCAAATGCGGAAGCGATGGTTAACTTTAATTTTTCAAACCGGCACCACCGCGCACTAAAACCCGGATCGGGCCATTAAACTAGTCCTAGCTAACTACAAGATGGGAAGAGAGATATACCGAGTGATCTGTGTCCTCCGGTCTTCTCGTCGTCGTCCCGATCTCCCGCGGAAGCTCCGGTCTCCACCTCGTCGGCGGAAGGGCACCACGTCGCCGGCTTCTTTTACGGGCTCCCACCTCTATACCGAGGCAACTCGGGCATGAAGTTGGCGAGCCGACGTACCCAAGGTTTGCTGTAGAATGCGTGTAGTGCTCATGTCTCATTTTGGGGTTCATGGAGGTTGCCATTTTGTGGAGGAGAATGAACTATACTTTGGAGGTGGAACTATTGGATTTTTGTGAAGCCAAATGAGTGTAAATCCCTTGCACAAAAATTGGGACAGCCCCCTATGAGCAGTGGCCGGCCATATGAGGAGAAGAGAGAGAGAGGGGGAGAAAATCCTAGTGGGGTTGTATCAATAATACAAGGAAAAAGAATGATAGATCACCAAGTCAAAGAGCAAACCACACTCCCTCATCATGACCAACCATCATCATCAAGCATGATAATGAACAAAGACCAACACTCCACCACAACCATCATGAAAACAAAAGTCAAGCCATCATGGTCAAAAGAAGTCAAATGATGGTGCAAGTATCATGATACAATAAAATGCAAAGAACACCCTCCACAAACGCTTATTTGCACAAATGCAAATAAGCCCTCCTCCACCAAACTTCGGCCATTGAAAGATACAAAGAAATATGGCCGAAACGGAAAGCAAACTGGCAACTCCAGAAAACTGGTCCCGTAATAAATTACAGGAAAACCCCGATACTGTGTATACACACCCGCATTTGTATTCCGACCGAAATACAAATGCAATGAGACAAAATCTACACTGTACTATACTAGGATCCGGCTTAAACCAAAGCCGGCTAGTATTATCCGTTTGATCCTGATCCGTGCAATACCGCACGTATCTGATCGAACCCTGCCATATCTCCATACGGCCTCTACAGCGTTTCGCCCAAAAGCATGAGTAACTGAATGTTTGGTGGACTCTAAAGACTCGTCAATACTATGGCTATGGATTTAACCACTAGCACGTCAGAGGTATTAGCCATACGTGACGGGCCACCAGCTATTGACCAAAAGGGACGTCGATGAGCGAACTCATCCTGACACCCTACTGAGCCTGTCAGTGACAATATCCGTACAGTCCGGTCCGTTCGTCTATGAGCATCGCATGGCGGGCCTAGGGGGTTGGTAAAGTCAGACCCCCAAAAGCGGTACAAGTTGTGTCGGAGTGTAGCTCAGAACACCCTGAGATACTACTGGAATACCTACCAGTAAATCTCCTGCCTCGGCCGAGTGCTTCGTGTAATGGCTCTCCTAGACACAGCGCGACCTCACCCCCAATACCGGGAGAGACGAACCCCTGAAGATCCACTCACTGCCTCCATGTGGCTCGGGACTGTACCCAACTAAAACCTGTTTGCACGTCTCCTTTGAGCGTGGTAGGGTAGTAATCGAAGTACAGTGGGAACTCACACGAGACAAATGACGATCCCCAGGTCGATGAACTAACCTGTACACATGTCACCTGGGAACTGCTATCTGACGTCTGGTATAAGACCAACTAGCATGTTCCCGGTGAGTCCTGTCCGGTGTACTCATAACCCAATGAGCACCTGTATACATCTTAGGTGATCCAACTGACACCAGTGGCTTGTGAGACCGGCCATTGCCCTTCGTCGGGGTCTCGACTGTATACACTAGTCTACTCTGGAGTATCGATGCCTTGTCTCGAAACTCCCACGACTAGGGACCTTTTAAGGATGTGCTTATAGACCCCAGCTCCCACTTATATGATCGCCCTCATACTGCTGGTGGTCAAGCAAGAATCCTAGGGGCTCTATCAACGTGTAATAGCGACATGTCAGGTCACCTAAAGCAGTACACGATGATAAAGATAAACCAGATAGCATACTATCATCTCGAGTAAGACCGTCCTACTGGGACAGGTCCTCCCTCAATCATTGCAATCACGTGCCTGTGATCCAATAATTGACTCTGAGGGCACTATCTCCAATGGCTATAACCGGAAATCCCTGGCCAGGGTTGCTGAGATTTACTGGTAAGTGTTACCAGTAGTTTCTCGAACTGTTATAGACCTCATATCGACACGACTTATCGAGCTACTGGGGTCTGACGTTTACCACCCCTAGGCGAGATATGCGACATATGAGACGAACAGACCGGACTGTACGGTAAGTGTTACTGGTTGGATTCACAGGAGTGTGAGCGGGCTTGCTCATTGATCTTCTGATCGCTCAATACCCGGGTGGCCGTTACGTTTAGCAGACCGCTTGCGGCTTATGGGTGTTTGATATGATCATCACCTGCTGCCGGCGTATTGACGAGTCTTTAGAGTCCTACACAGAGGTTTCCTGGCTCAAGCGAAACGAAATAGGAGCGCATATGAGATATGTGCGGGACCGAGAATAATACCAGTATGTGATACTGTGTTCTATTCTCACGATTTGTATCATGGGACGGTTATATGAGATATAACCGGGTTACCGAATCAAATGTTGATTCGATATATTGATACACTTGATATTAGTCGGTTATATGCAATATGACCGGATCATTAAATCAAGTGTTGATTTAATGATTTAATGTATAATTATATATTTGATATATTACTTTACATTAACTGGTATTTGTTCACTTAAGATTGATTTTCTCACTTGATGTGCACAAGTTGTATATGTGATATATGTTTGTGCACTAGTTTGTATCATGTTTGATGATACATGCAAACTTGGGTATGTGTATGATGTAAACCATGTTTAGGTTAATAGTTAGGTTTTATTTTCTTTCTTTATTTATTTTTGGAAAAACTAAATAGTGGCTTTTCTTATTTTGGCTTGAAGCTTCATGAAACTTCAAAGCATCTTTGAAATAGTCTACCATTTTGTTTTATCCTTTAACCTAACCATTACACCTAAACCCTAGTTTATTCTCTACATGTGTTAACTTTACCCATGGTTGCATTATGATAAGCATCACTTGAATTTTCTTTTAAGATAATTCATTTTCTTTTCTTCTTCATCTTCTTTATGAGGTGAAGAAAGCTTACTAGAAAATTCCAAGTGTTGAAATCAAGTGAGAAATCCAAATCCAAAGTGAACCCACTTCCTATTTCTTCATCCTCTACCACTTGCCATGTTGTATAGGGTGTTATCTTCACAAGTTTCATGACCTAGTGAAGATGGAGCTTGAGTCTGAGTCGTCTCGACGTAGATCATCTTCGACATCGAAGTCAACGACCTAGCCCGATCATTTCTCCAATGAAACCAACGCTAGAGTCCAGGATCCCGATGATCGCAGCGGATGGACGTCATCACGGAGCTGAAGAAGTGGAGGACCGGATCTACAAAGGTTGTAATCCCTTTCACTTGTAGTTAAAGTAGTTAACTTGCTTAGTTTCGCCTTACCTCTAGTTAACGATCTTGCATTAGGGTTTCTCGACACATGGAAAATTTGATTTTGGCATGGTTGATCAGTTGTAGAACCTCATGAGTGTGCCTAGGAACCCTACAGTGGTATAAGAGCCAGGTTAGAGCTTTAGGCGAAGTGTAGACGAAGTTAGAAACCCGATCGAACCCCGAAACCCTAAACTACACCCTTCTCTGTACATTTTCTGAAACTGTGCATTTTCATAATTAAAAATGCTTAAAAAATTCAGCAGGCAATTTTAAGAAATACAGTGCAAAACGACAAAAAGATGCGCCCAAGGCGCCGCGGAACCGCGGCACAAGCTTGGCTTCTGCGGCGGTTCCGCGGCCATATGATGACGTAATCCTTTACTTTTGCACAGTAATTTCTTACTGTAAGTGCTGTGTTTTCTGGGAATTTTTAATCTATACTCAACAGTTGAGTTTTCTGGGTTGTATTGGGGACTCGGTTTTTCGATCGGAAAGTTTAACTTTGTCTATGTGTTTTTCTGGATATTTTAGAACATGTTAAAAAGTTCGACCGGATAAAAATACTCACTTTTTCCCCTGCCGGGAAATTTCCATGTGTTAGATTTTTCCGTAGTTTAAGAATGTTCTAAGTAGTGCAAGTAACGCGATGGACCCTCTAGAAGACAACAAACCTTAACTCGATTATGTGACCGTCTTGAACTGCCCTTTGAACCTTAGGGTTTGGGGCAGTACGGCGTGCCACATGTGAGGCATTGGCTTGACCCTTCTACGGCTGGACCGTTGGTACTGTGGCATGAAGTGGATGTTTTTAAACTTATTTCATGTGTTGAGCTTTTCGGGAAAACTTGGGTGTTTGATTGTTCGATCGGAAAGTTTAACATTTTCTATTTATCTGGAATGTGATACAATATTTGGAATTCACAAGTTGTTATGAGATAACTGAATGAATGTTATAAACATAGCAATTTAGTCTCATTTGATCGGTTGCCACGGGATTTTGATGTGATCAAAAGTCCGTCGCAATCGCGTAGCGTACGCGGATACTCGTCGGTAAACTTAATAGATAGCCACGCCCCATAGCCCCGACCAAGTGACTGTAGGAGAACCCCGTCGCCGAAAGCATCCGTTCAGGTGCTCGCGGCAGCGGTGTTCCGCCTTAGTGCACTTCGTCGACGGTATCGGGGGTGCGGCCGTCTACTAAAGTTTGCGACGAGCATTCGGTCAGGATGCTGGGAATCTTGTTGAGTTGCCCGACTTGATATTGAAAAGAAATTTCGAGAAATGAGACTAAAATGCGGGGTTTATAATTGTTAGGCATGTGATGTCTTAGTAATTCATTTGATTAGGCATGCGACGTCTAAAGAGTTTGCGGATTCCAACTGTTGTAGTTTTACACTTTCTTTTCTGTGACCGTAAGTGTAATATGTGATATCGCCGGTTTCGTTGCTATATGTCAACGACAATTGGGATGGGCATATTTACTTACGTCGATGACATGTGATGTTATGTGTTGCTGGATATGTTATATTGGATCGTCGTGTTTGAATGGCCGGGTTTTTTTTAATGTGAGATGAGTGTTTTTCTTTTTCATTCATGTAAAAACTTGTATGTAATATTCTTTTATTGGGGCATTTCCAGGTTGCGGAAGATGTCACCGTTGATGTATATTATTTACTTTTCCGCATTAGGATAGACCCAAGGAGGGGAGCACAAGTAACCGGGTTCTAGGGTCCAGTAGGAGACCATCTCGAGGAGTCGAGTCCGGGTCTCCTAACCCTAGAATTGGTAGGGTTGCTTGCCGCTCTCGTAGGGGTCTAGGGGTGTGAGATTGGCTATTCATCACGACCGTGGAATCCGTGTTTTATACAGGCTCAAAATAAAACACGGACGTCCTAGTATATCCAATATTTCATATGATATTTTCTGCTGCATTATCTGTGATGTGATCATGTGATATGTTCAGATAGATATTATATATAGTATATATGATATATTATATAGACGTTGCTTATGTTTTACAGCCGCGCTAGCCCTGCCTTGCTCTGGCGTTAGTTACCTAACCTAACGGTGCAGACGGGACATCGAGGCGAATCCGGATGGCATAAGTGTACGTCGTATTTATCTGTGATGTTTAGGTACTTAAATGATGGGACTTCATTAATGTGATTAATGAAAGAAAAGAAACCTAAAAGATGTTTTGGAATCGAATTTTCAAAAACAGGTAGCTACAGTTCTTGCTTTGCATCGCGGTGTTCCTTGTAGAACATCCTGCACCTTATTCGATGAGGAAAGGGCCGAGATCCCTTCACCGGGAGTGACCCCTTTAGCAATAACTGGCAGATGCTACAACACTCGGTTTGTCTTTTGATTGCTTCTATAGTTCTTGCTTTGCACAGTGATATATATGATATATCCTGCACCTCATTCGATGAGGAAAGGGCCGACGATCCCTTCACCGGGAGTGACCCCTTTAGCAAAACTAGAAAAAGCCTAAAAAACACTCCATTTTAAAATCATTTGATTCTACAACGATATCAAGTTCATTACGCAATAGGTTTTCAGAAAAACCTGTCGGAGCCCTCCGTCATTTCAGATAAGTAGTAGTTAGTATTCGTGCTGCGTTTGTTGGCCTTTGTCAAGGCGTAGTGTGTGGTAGCTGACTAGTGCTTATCTGCTTATGCATATGATGCAGATTGGGTTAAGGTAGTCGTACGACCTTGTTGGCCTTTGTCAAGGGTCGTGCGGGTGGGTTAATTCAATCAAGAAATGACGGGTTGAACTTGACTAGCATCCTATAGTTTGTTGGCCTTTGTCAAGGTCATAGGAGGTTAGGGGCAAAATTATCGGGAATTTCAAGTGTTGAAATTTGCAATGAGATTGCATACCTTCTATGAGATAGTTGGATCTCGATACCCACTGCGAGTAATTGTTACTCCTGGGAGAGTTTTACACATTACAATTAGCCGATCAAGTAGGTGTCTAGAAAGGTGTCAACGGGGTTACGCCTCTGGGAAAACGAGGTTTACTTTAATTAGGTCCGTGCGAAAGCACGGGGAACCTCCCTTAAAGTACCGACACTGGCCTGGCTGAAAGATTGGCGAAGTTGTAGGTATAATTAATCCCGGATAGTCTTTCCTTTTAGGGTTTGAAGGAAGATTTGATAAAAACAGTGGGAGCCATCCTGATTAGATATAATAATAACCAATCTGATCTTGCAAGAGCGCACGCAGAGTGTTTTCTTCTCCCTCTCTCCAGGTAGCGACCATATCACGCCTTAATCAAGATAATAATACGGATGTATTGACCGTACCCGCTTGTTATAATGAGCTGGGAAACGTTGGTCCCGCTCCAACTTATAAATGTTATAAGACAGAGCAGGAAATAGGGGATTACCAGAATTCCCGTGCCGCCCAAACGAAGAAAGTGCATGCTGAAGTATCATCTTCGGGTGTGTTCATTACAAAGAACTGTTTCTCAATGTCCTTTACGTCCTGGGTATATGATACCGGATCAGGATCCCGCATATGTAATCTGTTACATGGGCTACAGATAGGTAGAGAACTGAGAACGGGTGATAAGTTTCATGAGATAGAAAACGGTGCAAGTGTTGCAGCCAAGTCTGTTGGTCACTATCACCCTATATTACTAGAATACATTGATTCTGAACGAATGTTATTAGATACCGAACCTGATATACAACATCATATCAGTCTCTTTATTAGTAAAGAAAGGATATAATTTTGTATTGTTGGATAATGTTTTGAACATTTCCTATATCAAGAGTTGATCGGTTCAGGCACGTTATCTAAAAGCATTAATGTTCTAAATCAAACTACAGTTCTTAGTATACAGAACACACACAAGAGGAAGAGTTCAGAAATGAACGAATCCTTATTTAGGTATTGTAGACTAGGCCATATCAATGTGACCCGACTAGCTGAAGTTACATATAGATGCATATTTAAATTAGTTTGAATTTACATCTTGTGAAACTTGCCGGTCATGTCACAAAGATAAAATGACCACAGCTCTGTTTATTGGAAACAGAGAAAGAGTTGGTGAACTTTTGGGATTAATACATGCTGATGTATGAAGGTCCCCTGTCTACATATGCCAAGACCGGTTCTTTGTACTTCATTACATTCACTGATGATCTCTCAAGATTCAGATATATGTTCCTGTTGAAACACAAGTCCGAAACTTTTGAGATAATCACAGAATATAAGTTAGAAGTAGAGAACCAAAATCAGGGTATAAGTATTATGTCCTTTGATATGATCAAGGAGGAGAATACTTGAGCACGAAAATCCTGGACTATTCTAAAGGAGAATGAGTTTCTCTCTCAGCATTATTACTCCGTATACACCACAGCACGTAGGCATATCGGGGTGGAGCGATCGCACCATATTGGATATGGTGTGCTCTATGATGAGTACTACTGAGTTACCTATTTTCTTTTGGGGTTATGCACTTGAGAAGCTGCATACCTATTGAATTGGGTTCGAATCAAATCAGTGCCTACCACTCCATATAAGATATGGTATGGGAAGAGCCTATTTCTTAAGTAAGTTAAGATTTGGGATTGTCCGGCCTATGTCAAAAGAAAAATCCGGACAAGATCGAGGCAAGGTCAGTTCTGTAGAACTGGAAAGGTTCCAGCTATACAAACTACAGCAGATGATTTGGTAGAACCAAATGATTCAGTAGATTCCAACGAACCTCAGCCTCTCCGCCGATCTAGTAGGGTTCCTCACCCACCTGAGAGATACTTCGGTTTCTCTGTGACAGTGGGAGCGAGGATTGCATCATAAGATGATGACCCAACTAGTTTTGAGCTGGCCATCAGGAGTGGGACTCTGTAAGAATGGCTGGATGCTTATTGATCTGAGATGGAATCCTTATACACCAACAAAGTATGGACTTTGGTTGCTTTATCTGAAGGGTTAAATCCCCATCAGGAGCAAGTATATCTTGAGAAGATTACTTGGTGTACATGGAAAAGTTGAGACTTTCAAAGCTATACTTAAGTCCATCCAGATCCTACTTGCCACGGCTGCATACCATGACCACGATATTTGGTGGTTGGGTGCCATGAATGCTTTTCTAAATAATGATTTAGAAGAGAACGTCTATAAGTACACAGCCAGAGGCCTTCGTAAACAGTGGGAGCAGCGGAAACGTGTGCAAGTTGCTTTGCAGGATAAAGCAGGCATCGCGGAGTTGGAACATCTGTTTTGATGTAGTAGTCAAATAGTTTGACTTCATCAAAATGGTAGATGAACCTTGTATATACAAGAAGGTAGTAGGGAGTATGGTGGTGATCCTCGTAGAGTACGTGGATGACATACTCTAGATGGGGAAGGAGTTTCCTATGCTACGCTCGGTCAATCTCCGCTTATCACAAGGATTCTCCATATAGGATCAAAGTGATACCTGCTAAATCCTGGGTTTTGGATGTATGAGATAGATCTAATTGGATTTTAGGATACTCGCTAGTTGTAGTGAGATGGTATCATTCGATCCTGGGGAGAATCACGGGAAAGATTCCAGGGTGATAAGGACGACTGAATGTCAGTCACGGGCATTGTCTTTACCCTTAGTAAAGGGACGGTATGTTGGAAGAGTTCCAAGCTAGATACCGTGGCTTACTAGACGATAAAGGCTGGATACATCGCTACTTAAGATGCTACCAAAGAGGCTGTTTGGGTGTATATTAGTTCATGAGATGAACTTAGTTCCTCCCATTGTGTGACAATGGAGTTGTGGCTTATGCTAAGGAACGTCCGTCCCATCAGTGATCCAGACATATTCTAAGGCAGTATCACCTGATCATGGAGATGGTTGATCACCAAGAAGATCGAGGTTAGGAGAGTAGACTCAGAGGACAACATGGCGGATCCACTCACAAAAGCCTTTTCCCAGAAAGAGACTTTTATGGGATGGTTGAGTATGAGATACTGCAACCACTGCTATCAGATGACCCTAGTGCAAGTGGGAGATTGTTAGTTATATGTATGCCCTAGAGGCCATTACTATACATAGGATGTATATTGTAGTGGATGCTTGGACATATATAGGGAGGAATTTCTTGCTCGACATGATAGTATGCTATCTGGTTGCTCTTTACCTTAACGTGTACACTGATTGTCTCTCTGTTACATGTTGGTAAAGCCCTTAGGATGTGTACTTGACTACCTGGACTACGATGCGGATCATACTAGTGGGGACATGGTAGTCCATAAGTACATTCTTCAAGGTCCCTAGTCGTGGGTGTATCGAGACGGGGCATCGATATACCAGAGTAGACTAGCGTATACCTTCTCGACCCATACAGATGGGCGATGGATGATCCCATATCCATTGGTGTTTGACATCAGAGATGATATACGGATGCTCAGTGGAGACTAGGTACACTGGACGGACTCGCCGAGAACTCCCAGATGGTATTATACCTTACGTTAGATGGCAGTTCTCTGGTGACACTGGTACAGGTTAGTCTGTAGACCCGAGATCGTCATAGAGTCTTGTGTGATTCCCACTGTGCTTTGATTTCTACCTTACCACGTCCAAGAGAGCGTGCAAAATGGTGGTTTTTAGGTACTGTCCCGATTCACATGGAGACAATGAGCGATAGGAGGGGATTCGTCTCTCCCGGTATAGGGAGTTGATGTTGCGCTGTGTTCGATTGGCTATAACCGGAAATCCCTGGCCAGGATTGCTGAGATTTACTGGTAAGTGTTACCAGTAGTTTCTCGAACTATTATAGACCTCATATTGACACAACTTATCGAGCTACTGGGGTCTGACGTTTACCACCCCTCGGCGAGATATGCGATATATGAGACGAACAGACCGGACTGTACGGTAAGTGTTACTGGTTGGATTCACAGGAGTGTGAGCTGGCTTGCTCGTTGATCTTCTGATCGCTCAATACCCGGGTGGCCGTTACGTTTAGCAGACCGCTTGCGGCTTGTGGGTGTTTGATATGATCATCACCTGCTGCCGGCGTATTGACGAGTCTTTAGAGTCCTACACAGAGGTTTCCTAGCTCGAGCGAAACGAAATAGGAGCGCATATGAGATATGTGCGGGACTGAGAATAATACCAGTATGTGATACTGTGTTCTATTCTCGTGATTTGTATCATGAGACGGTTATATGAGATATAACCGGGTTACCGAATCAAATGTTGATTCGATATATTGATACACTTGATATTAGTCGGTTATATGCAATATGACCGGATCATTAAATCAAGTGTTGATTTAATGTATAATTATATATTTGATATATTACTTTACATTAACTGGTATTTGTTCACTTAAGATTGATTTTCTCACTTGATGTGCACAAGTTGTATATGTGATATATGTTTGTGCACTAGTTTGTATCATGTTTGATGATACATGCAAACTTGGGTGTGTGTATGATGTAAACCATGTTTAGGTTAATAGTTAGGTTTATTTTCTTTCTTTCTTTATTTTTGGAAAAACTAAATGGCGGCTTTTCTTATTTTGGCTTGAAGCTTCATGAAGCTTCAAAGTATCTTTGAAAAAGTCTACCATTTTGTTTTATCCTTTAACCTAACCATTACACCTAAACCCTAGTTTATTCTCTACATGTGTTAACTTCACCCATGGTTGCATTATGATAAGCATCACTTGAATTTTCTTTTAAGATAATTCATTTTCTTTTCTTCTTCATCTTCTTCATGAGGTGAAGAAAGCTTACTAGAAAATTCCAAGTTTTGAAATCAAGTGAGAAATCCAAATCCAAAGTGAACCCACTTTCTATTTCTTCATCCTCTACCACTTGCCATGTTGTATAGGGTGTTATCTTCACAAGTTTCATGACCTAGTGAAGATGGAGCTTGAGTCTGAGTCGCCTCGACGTAGATCATCTTCGGCATCGAAGTCAATGACCTAGCCCGATCATTTCTCCGATGAAACCAACGCTAGAGTCCAGGATCCCGATGATCGCAGCGGAGGGACGTCATCACGGAGCTAAAGAAGTGGAGGACCGGATCTACAAAGATTGTAATCCCTTTCACTTGTAGTTAAAGTAGTTAACTTGCTTAGTTTCGCCTTACCTCTAGTTAACGATATAGCATTAGGGTTTCTCGGCACATGGAAAATTTGATTTTGGCATGGTTGATCAGTTGTAGAACCTCATGAGTGTGCCTAGGAACCCTACAGATTGTAGCCTGGAGATCCATCCATGAAGGAGAAGACCTCATGAGTGGACGTGTTATCGATCATCAGCTCGGTAACAGCTACTGGGTAGTCATCCTTCGGACAAGCTTTGTTAAGGTCTCGAAAGTCCACGCAGATGCGCACTGTTCCATTTTTCTTCATCACTGGAAAAATGTTGGCAATCCAATCGGGATACTGAACTTCTTGGATGAAGCCGGAGTCAATAAGTTTCTTGATTTCGGCATTGATACTCATCTTGAGTTCGAGCCGTATTCTTCTTGGCGCCTGTTTGACTGGCTTGACGTCCGGCGATATAGCCAGTTTATGCACCGCTATTTTCGGATCCAGTCCCGGCATCTCGGAATAGTTCTATGTGAAGCAGTCTTTATATTGCATAAGCACGTTCTTTAGTGCGGCCACCTATATTTTAGACAACAGCTCACTGAAAAACGTGGGTCTCGGCTCATTTTCCATGCCCAAGTCGATTTTCATTAGATTGTCCGACGTAGTGTGTATCCCATCTTCCAGCTCTTTTGGCGCTGGTGGAAATTCTGAGATCACCCTGTCCTCATCCATATTCTCATAGTTCCCCTCTTTTGAGAATGTTATCACATGGCGGGTATGGGTTTGCTTCCATTCTTGACGTTGATCTGGACCTACTCTCGCAATATAGGTTGCTTTTGGCTCATGCTTTCGCATTGGGGTTACCCTTCAACTGTCGGATAGAGCGAACCTGCCTTGTTGATACTGGTTTTCGACCCAGTCTTTGAAGGTGAAGCAGTATTCAAGGGGATGACCTGTTGCTCGGTGATAGGAGCACTAATCCGGATGATGGACCTCGTTTATTTGTTCGGGATGCCGAGACTTCGGAAGCATCATCATTTGATGCTTCATGACAATGTTGAATATTTTCCTTGTCTTGTCTTGAGGGAAAGATTATTCCTGACCTATCTTCTTGATAAAGGACATGTTCCAACCATGTTTTTCTTGATAACGCGGCTTCTTAGATATACCCTGTTGTTTGCGAACGTTGTTTGCACTCTTTGTCATGTTTTTGCCTCTATTTCGGGATTTTTCCTTCTTGCGAGAACATACAGCGAGCTGGGGATGGAGGGCATTGTAGTCTTCTTTCTCTGCAGACTGCTGGTTGAGGCGTTGCGTCCTGGCCTTTTCATAAATACCCATTTCGCGACTGTGGTTATCCCGAATCTTTTGACAGGCTTCTTTTACTAGCTTGTCAACTTGTTCTTCGAACGATGGACTTAATGTTCTTAGAGCGGGATCTCGTTCTGTTTCAACGTCACGGCTATTTGAAAGAGCGTTCACTTCTTCACCAGAGCTGTTTATGACACGGCAGCCATGAAATCGATCCCGTTTCTTGGACTGAACGTATTCGAGCCCAGTTGTCTCCATCTTCCCATTGGGCATCTTTCATTGAGTCCCGGGAATGTCCCAAATCTTGTTGTAGAATTGGGCTTGTCGAGCGGTTTGTTTGAAGGGTACGCTTTGGTATTTTAATAGCCTTTTCAATCCCTCTGCGTAATATCTGGGTGGACGGATTGGTTGAAACCTGTCAAGCGTAAAATCGGCACCATGCCAGACTTCTTTCTCTATTTTAGTCTCCGTAGATTGGTAGAAGGGGATTGCCTTTTCACCTCTTCGTCTGGGAGGGATGTAGAAAGTCCGTAGCTCTTGCACGCTGTATGTATCAAGCGTATCGAGTTCTTTGCAATGCCGTAGCGGAACTATGGTGATTTTTAAATTCTGATCAGCTCCAGTAACAGTTTGTGCTGACGGGCGAGTGGAGAACACGGCGTTGGCCTCGTCCGCAGATTCACTGCCGAAGACCAAAATAGGAGCAGATGGGCCAGGCCTGTTGCCTTAGGGTTGCCCGGAGTAGACTATCTCTTCATCCTCCTCGGTATCGCTCCCAAAGATCGGGGTAATGGTGATGGATTTTTGTTTATTCTCCGGCTAATGACATCTTCCCGTGTCTTCAAACTCTAGTAGGAAATACTTGGCGTCTTCATACACTGATGATGTGTAGAAGGGATGACGTTGTACTCATGTAACCAAGGCCAGCCGAGCAAAGCGTTGTAGCAAGTCTTGGCGTCGATGACATAAAATTTGATGTCAGTGATGAGTAACCCAAAGCATAACATCAATATTACGGACCCAAGCGTCCATGAGGACTATGAGTCGAACCCAGAGATGGTAATTTTGTCCTGAACCAGGTACTGAACATTCATGCAGATCTCCTTCAGCAACTTCACATTGAGAAGATTGACGGAGGACCCATTGTTGTCTAGGAGATCTTCCCTATCTTGATGTCGTGGCAGTACCCGGTGACATATAGAGGACGATTGTGCTCGCACGTTCCAAGGAGGAGATCTTCATCGCCGAATGTAATGCCAGCTGTATGAACCTCTGCCAGCTCGTCCTTCATCTTTTCTTCTGTAAGGAAAGCTTGGAACTGATCGGGCTCCTGTAATGCCCTGATCAAAGAATCTCTTACTTCTTTGGACAGGAGAAGAGCATCCAATATACTCAGTTGTGAGGGTATCTTCCTCAGATGTGCCAGGACATTGTAATCCACCTTGTTTTTCTTAGGCGGGTCCTTGGCTGCGAGCTCTTCGATGACTCTATCATCGAGGGAAATTTCTTCAAGGAATTTTTCCTTCCCCTTGTCTCTTTTTCTCGAACCTTTGTTTGTAGGCCCGAGGTTCTTTTCAGGTAGCGTGCGGTTACACAGCTAAATATTCTCGCAGTTCTTCTCTTCCTCTTCTTTTTCGGAGGTGGAGTTCTTAAAAAGAGGGACGGGGGTCATTTCTTCCTCAGAATTGCTTCCGAAGGTAAGAACTTAGAGCTTTTCGCTTTCTCGACTGGTATCAACCATATGACAGTTGCCATTCGTTCTCTCACATGCACTTGTCGAACTTCTTTGCTGTCGACGAGCTTCGCGTTTCATCCTCTTGAAGTGCTGTTAATGGGCAACGTATCCTTGCCACCACTTCTTGAAGGAACTGCATTATTCGGTGGGGTGAGTAACCTTCCTATGGTATAAGCAGTAGTTCGGATGTGAATCCTCTCCGTTGAGACTTATGAACCCGGGCATGTTTCCTTTAAGAGGCGGCAACTTCATTCCTACTGACAGGGCTTTGGCGAACTGCTTCTCTGCTTTGATCCTGCTCTTGTTTGCCGTTGGTGTGCTTTGGTTTGGTCGGAATACTTTACGACTCCTCCTTGCCGCAGCTTCTTCGTCCTGGCGCTGATGCTTAGCCTTTTCGTATATGGTTGTTTCGCGTTCTCGGTCAGCTTTGCTTTTTTGAAAGGCTTCGTTTAATAGCCTATCGATTGGGTTTTCTGATAGTTCCAGGGATTTTAATGCTGCCCCTGCCCCTAGTTCCTCTGCGTTGCTTTCCGATACCGAGGGAGCTTCTTCGACATTTGACGACGAATGGGAGACCATGTGGCAACTTGCTACATAGTCCCGGGTTTCTTCTGATGAGTCATTTCCCTCATCATCGTCACTATCTCCGTTCTCAAGGATTTGCTTGAGAAACTCTTCGAGAGTAACTGGTGTCCGCGCCTTCTGGTTGTATTCTTCCACCGCGTCAATGTACTTTTGCAGGTCCATGCGCTTATTGTCAGGCTGCACAGGCGTCTTGGTCTTCTTCTTTCCCTTCGAAGACTTTGAAGGCTTGACCTGTATGTTTTGCCCATCGTTAGTAGTTTTCGGTGTGGGACGCGGTTTCAGCATCCTCTCAATGATCTCGGGCTCTAGCGGGCTTTTCCACCTGATCGCTGGACATTCTTGAAGATCCTTCAGCATTCTTTTAGTTTTAGCTGAAAGGACAACTTCGCACGGAGCTTTCTCCACAAACGAACATGATGCCCCCGGCATATCCACCTTTTTAGGAGCGTGCCTCTGTAGCGGGTGTTAGATATGTATGCTCTAGAGGCCTGCATTATATAGGATACTAGGCATGTTTATGTACAGAAACAATTTTTGCTCGAAATGATAGTATGCTATCTGGTTTATCTTCATCTTAACGTGTGATGTGTTGTATTTCATATCTTTATGTATATGTTGATGAAGCCCTGAGGATTATGCTTGACTACCAGGATTATGATGTAGATCATACTAGTGAGGCCTGAGCAGTCTATAAGAATATCCTTTAATAGTTCTTAGTCAAGGGTATATCGAGACAGGGCATCAATATTACCAGAGTGGACTAGTGTGTACGTTTCTTGACCCTGGGGGCGATGGTTGATCCCACAACCATTGGTGTTCGACATCAAAGATTGTACACAGGTGCTCATTGGAGAATGGGTACACCAAACAGGACTCGCCGAGAACTCCTAGATGGTATATATACCTATTGTCAGATATCAGTTCTCTAGTGACACCTGTACATGTTAGTCTGTAGACCCGAGATCGTCATAGTGTCTTGTGTGATTCCCACTGTGCTTTGATTTCCTCCCTACCACGGCTCTACTGAGTCGTACAAACAGGTGGATTTTGGGTACAGTCCCGAATCACATAGAGGCGGTGAGCGATAGGAGGGGTTTCGTCTCTCCCGGTATAGGGAGTTGATGTCGCGCTATGCTTGATCGGACATAACAGTAAATCCCTGGCTAGGGTTGTCGAGATTTACTGATAAGAGTGATCGGTAGTTTCTCGAACCGTTATGGGCCATAATTCAGCATGACTTATAAAGTTTCTGGGTCTGACATTTACCACCCCTAGACTTCATATACGACGCATCAGACGAAGAGACCGGACTGTACAATAAGTGTTGTTTAAAGGCTCGTTAGGGTTGGGATGAGTTCGCTCGTCGGCCAACTTTTCGTCATGTACCTGGGTAGCCGTTACGCACAGCTAGTGCCGCTGACGTGCTTGTGGTTAAACCCACTGCCAGCGTACTGTCGAGTCTTTAGATTCCCATACAGAGGGTTCCCTAGTTCAGGCAAAAGATATAGAGGCCGTAAGTTGTTACGACAGGGTTTCGATCATGTTCGTGTAATGGTTACAGGAATGATGATCGGAAGGATAATACTGGCAGGCTTTGGTTTAAGACGGATACCAGTATTATATTATTTGGATTATTTGTATTCGTATTTTTCGGAATATGGATACGGGTATACTTATACGGTATACGGTGAGGGGTATTCTTGTAATTGTGCAAGAACACCTTCTAGAAGGAGACACCTCATAATTGGATATTTATTTTATGAAAGTAGATATATGAGGTGGAATTAGGAGAATTGTCAAAGAATGGGTCAAAGAATGGCTATTTGAATATTTTATTCATTTGGGATTACTATTCAAGTATAGTGCATTATTTTAGAGATAAAATAATACACAACTCAATTATTTCCATGAGCCATTACCCTTGATGCATGCTTGATATTTCCTCATTCTATTTTTCACATTCTCTCTCCTAATTATCTCCTTCTTCCTCCTCCTAGCTTTAACCTTCACATGAGTTGTGAATCAAAAGCTTAGGGCTAAAAGTAATCCATTAGTTCATCTCTACATCATCTAAGTGATCATTTATAGCACACTTGATCTCTTAGTTAACTCTTGTGAAGAGTTTGTAGCTTGTTTTATAGCTCTCGGGTGGATCATCTTGGATCTAGAGGTGACCGAAGACCGAGTTCTTCTCAACCATCGAAGGAGCCAAGGAGTCGTAGCGGAAAGAAGACCCGAAGGACCGTTTTCTTAAGGTATAACCCCTATCATAGTAAATAAGATATCTAGATAGGATTTCTAGTTATGGTTTAGCACAAGATCTAAGTTTAAAGTAGGTGTTGCATGCAAGAAAAATTATTGTTTGCCACTTCCGCCTCCTCACAAATGTTGTGAGGGTGTGCAACATCTACTAACATAGTATCAGAGCCTAACTAAACCATAACTAGTTATTTATACGATATTTAAAATTTAGAAAAACGAAACAACTCCAAAACCGTAAAACTAAAAACTGCTCTTTGGAAATTTTTAAAAAGTGTTCTATATTTTTTTTGAGCATATGAACAATACTTGTTATGAGATAACTAGACAACTCTAGAAAAATGAGCCCAAATCACCGGATTTTTCCCGGCGAGATTCACAAAATCCCCGGCGTCGCCGGATCAAAAGTTGAGTTTGGGCTTGGGTTTTTTGGGGTTCTCTATACTTTGTGTTTTTGGTTTTATGGTATTGTTTAATTATTTCCAGATTACATGTGATGTATCCTAAGTGTTAGGGGAAATCAGAGTGTTTCAAAATCGAATTTTTAACGTCGTTTATCCGCTTTTCAGTTTAGTATGTGTTTGAAACGTCCACTAATTGCTATACGACGATTAGTGGGGATTGCACATATGGATATCATATGATGGTATGTGTATCTGAATGTGTTGGATCTTCGTGGATGAATAGCCGAAGGGATGTGAGAAGAGCGTTTTTCTTTTCTTTCATTCATGTAATTTGTAAAAAGCAATGTAATATTATTTTGCGGGGCACATCCGGGTTGAGATTGTAGCCATCATTATATAATTTCTTTTTACTGCTTTTGCTGTTAGGATAGACCCAAGGTGGGGTGCATAAACTATCGGGTTCTCGAAGTGCCGAGTGGCCTACTCATTATATTGAGGGAGGCTGTTTCACTTCGGGAATTTGGCTGGTAGTTTTCCGCACCCGTAGGGGTCTAGGATGGGGTTTGGCTATGCATCACGACCGTGGAACTCGTCCTTCGTTGAGGGCTTAAATAAAATACGGAATTCCTAGATATATAATAAACGTTGCTTATGTTTTGCACCCATGCTAGTCCAGCTCACGCTCTGTCGTTAGTTAAGTAACCTAACGGTGCATGACGGGGCCCCGTGAAGAATGCGGATGGCATAAGCGTACGTTCTATTTTCGTTTCTTTTCTGTGATGTTTAGGAAACGTAAATGATGGGGAAACATTAATGTGATTAATGTTAAGAAAAAGAAACCTAAAGATGTTGTAGAATCAAAATTTTTAAAATGGGTAACTCTAGTTTTTGCTTTGCATAGAGATATTCCTTGATGAATATCCAGCACCTCATTCGATGAGGAAAAGGCCGAGATCCCTTCACCGGGAGTGACTCCTTTAACAAAACTAGCAAATGTTACAAAGCACTCGATTTGTTTTTATATTTGATCTAATTTTTGCTTTGCATCGTGGTATTCATGAATATCAAGCACCTCATTCGACGAGAAAAGAGCCGAGATCTCTTCACTGGGAGTGACCTCTTTAGCAAAATTAGAAAGATACTACAAAACCATTCGACTTTTAAAACTGGAGCTTAAACCACTCCTTTCACTAGATTCTACAACGATATCAAGTTCAAAACATTAAAGGTTTTCATCAAAACCATCCGTTGCCCTCCGTCATTTTAGGAAGAAGAGTACTTAGTATTCGTACCACATTTGTTGACTATAGTTAAGGCGTGGTGTACGGTAGCTAAGTGATGTCTTTCTACAAAGCATTTGATGCGATCGATTAGGACATTCATATGACTTTGTTGATCATAGTTAATGGTCATGCAGGTGGGTCTAAATCAATCACGAAATGGCGGGTAGAACTTGACTAGTTCTTATGATTTGTTAACCATAGTTAAGGTCATAAGACACTAGGGGTAAAAACCATATCGGGAATTTCAAGAGTTGAAATTTGCAATGAGATTGCATACCTTCTATTTGGATAGTTGGATCCCGATCCCACTGTGAGTAAAAGTTACTCCCAGGAGAGTTTTGCATTTTACAATTAGCTAATCCAGTAGGTGTCTAGAAAGGTGTCAACGGGGTTATGCCTCTAGGAAAACGAGGTTTATTTTAATTAGGTCGTGCGAAAGCACGGGGAATCTGTAAGTCCACGTTGCGACCCCCGGTGCTTACGGGGAGGCGGAAACGGAATAAAAAACAAATTTTTATCGCAAAGGGGCAACATGGACTAAACAAGGTCGGGATCGTGTCTAAACTAAACTAGCAAGCATACAAAGGAGCGTTAGCTACTCGGATGAAGAGTTATACATAAACTTGAACTCCTTCTTCTTCAAACCTTGTAGAGGTTGATGGTTCTTGCCTCGTAGCCTTCTTCCGTCGAAGATGGATCCACCTGAGGGTTCAACCTTCGGGCTCTTCCTCGAACTTTGAGTGAACTAGAATCTCCGGCTTGCTAAACCCTTGATCCTAGAGTGAGTAGAGAGTGTCTAGGGGTTGTTTTTCTTTTAAGGTGAGGGATTCTCAACTCATGAGAAGGATTCACCTTAAGCTTGAGGAAGAAGAAGATGAAGTGAGGAGAGAGAATGGTTATGAAAGAATGAGCTATATTTTTCCTTTTGCAACCATATCAAAAAGAAAAAGAATTATCTAAATAATAATAATTCAAAATGAGAATAGTTGATGGTAGTTTTGGAATGACCACTATCATGCTTCATTAAATGAAATGTAAGCATGAATCAAGGAGTATCTTTACAAAGCATGATGGTGGTCAACATTCAACCATGGTCAACAAGTCAACCATGGTCAACAAGTCAACAAAATCAACCATAACATAATTCTCATTTAATTACTATTATTAATAGATAATCCATAAATCCATTAGGGTTTGGAAAATGATGACTGTCAACTGTGCATACGCACCCGTTCCGAAACCCTAATGAAATACCTCATCCTCCGCCTCAAGCAACTGTGCATACACACCTGCATTCTCGTTCCGAGGAACAAGAATACCGAGATATAAAAGCAACCCCCAAAAGATATACCAGTATCTGGCTCAAACCAGAGCCTGCCAGTATAATCCGTCCGGACTCCAAACGTGCACAAGTGCGCGGATGAGAACGAACCCTGCCGCAAAACCATGCGACCTCTACTCTGTTTTGCCCAGAGGCGAATACCCTCTGTGTGGGACTCTAAAGACTCGACACTACGCTGGCAGTGGGTTTAACCACAGACCGCAAGCGGCACTAGCTGTGCGTAACGGTCCCCAGGTAGATGCCGACAAGAAGGCTGACGAGGTGAAACCCCATCTGAACTCCTACTGAGTCTGAATGTGACATTCTCCGTACAGTCCGGTCTGTTCGTCTGATACATCGCATGTCGGGCCTAGGGGGCGGTAAAACGTCAGTCCCCCAATAGCGGTACAAGTCGTGTCGGAGTGAAGCCCAAAACACCCTGAGATAATACTGGAAGCCTACCAGTATATCTCGCTTGCCCTGGCCAGGGACTACTCGTGTAATGGCTCTCCTAGACACAGCGCGATGTCAACCCCCAATACCGGGAGAGAAGAATCCTGTCTAACCGTCACTGCCTCCAAGTGCTTCGGGACTGCACCCAACCACTACCTGTTTGCACGACTCCTTTGAGCCGTGGTAGGGTAGTGATCAAAGTGTAGTGGGAACACACTCGAGGCGAAGTGCCAGTATCAAGTCAGCGGACTAAGCTGTACTCATGTCACCTGGGAACTGATAACTGACGATAGGTATAATACCAACCTTTCAGTTCCCGACGAGTCCTGTCCAGTGTACCCGTAACCTAACGAGCACCCGTATACTATCTCCAGTACGACGTACTGATGGCTGTGGGACAGACCATCTCCCACACTGGGATGAGAAGCGCATACGCTAGTCTACTCCGGAGTATCGATGCCCTGTCTCGATAGTCCTGCGACTAGGGACCTGTATAAGGATGTGCTTATAGATTACCCAGCCCCCACTAGTGTGACTGCCATCACAACGCTGGTAATCAAGCAAAGATCCTAAGGGCTCCACTAATGCGTATAGGTGATATCGCAAAATAAACACATGTACACATTGAAGTAGAAACAAACCAAGTAGCATACTACTATATTGAGCAAGATTGTTTATACAAGGTGAATATCCCAAGCTTCCATTAAGTAATATACAAACTAGTATGATACAGTAATGGCCTCTAGGGCATATACACTAACAATCTCCCACTTGCACTAAGGCCATGTACTGGCGTATCGAAGACCTATCATCTCGATCAGCCGCTCGAACTGAGTCTGGGGTAGGGCCTTGGTGAATGGATCTGCAGTGTTTTCTTCTGAAGCAACCCTCCGAACCTCGATCTCCTTGCGATCCACGATCTCCCTGATCAGGTGATACCGCCTCAAGATGTGCCTGGATCTCTGATGGGACCTGGGTTCCTTTGCTAAAGCTATAGCCCCGTTGTTGTCGCAATACAGAGGTATTGGGTCAACAATGGACGGAACCACCTGAAGTTCTTTCAAGAACTTCCTCATCCAGACAGCTTCTTTTGCGGCATCAGATGCAGCGATGTATTCCGCTTCCATAGTCGAGTCTGCAACGGTTTCCTGTTTGGAACTCTTCCAACACACCGCCCCTCCATTGAGGGTAAAGACAAAACCCGACATGGACTTGGAATCATCCTTGTCACTCTGGAAGCTGGAGTCAGCAAAGGCCTCGATCTGGAGGTCTTTTCCGCCATACACCAAGAACATCTCCTTAGTCCTTCTCAGGTACTTGAGAATGTTCTTTACTGCTATCCAGTGTTTCTCCCCAGGGTTTGACTGATACCGGCTTACTACACTCAGTGCATAAGCTACATCCGGTCTGGTACACAACATCGCATACATTATAGAGCCTACCGCAGAAGCGTAGGGTATAATAGACATGCGATCCCTCTCCAAATCAGTCTTGGGAGACATCTCTTTAGAGAGGGTGATCCCGTGACAAGCCGGTAGGTTACCGCGCTTGGAATCTTCCATACTGAATCTTTTCAGTATAGTGTCGATGTACCTGGACTGTGAAAGTCCTAATATCCTCTTGGATCTATCACGATGGATCCGGATCCCCAGGATGTATGAGGCATCACCCAGGTCTTTCATGGAGAACCTGTGTGACAAGAAACCCTTGACAGATTGTAGCATAGGAATGTCATTTCCTATTAAGAGAATGTCATCCACGTATAAAACAAGGAATACTACAGTTCTCGCTACAAATCTACTATAGATGCATGATTCATCTGGATTTTTGATAAAGTCAAATTCCTTGACCGTCTCATCAAAACAGATGTTCCAACTCCGCGATGCCTGCTTTAGTCCATAGATAGACTTAAGCAGCTTGCACACCTTTCCGCTGCTCCCACTCTGAATGAAACCCTCTGGCTGATCCATATAGACACACTCCTCTAAATTTCCATTTAGAAAAGCGGTTTTTACGTCCATCTGCCAAATCTCATAATCGTGGAAGGCAGCAATGGCAAGAAGGATCCGAATGGATTTCAGCATAGCCACTGGAGAAAAGGTTTCGTCATAGTCCAAGCCAGGTCTTTGACGGAAACCCTTTGCTACAAGTCTAGCTTTATAGGTCTCAACCTGTCCATCTACACCAATCTTCCTTTTGAAGATCCACTTGCATCCTACGGGTTTTACCCCGTCTGGAGCAATGTCCAACGCCCATACTTTGTTGGTGTACATGGAATCCATTTCGGTCCGCATTGCATCCAGCCATTTTACCGAGTCAACGCTCTGAACGGCCTGTTGGAAGCTAGTAGGCTCGTCATAATCTATGGCGCAATCCTCTCTATCCCCGTCTATGAGAAAACCGTAGTATCTCTCGGGCGGATGAGACTGCCTACTACTTCTGCGGAGTGGCGTAGGAATGTCCTGTTCATTTGAACCCTCTGGTTCTACTAAGCTTTCAGTAATAGCTCGTGGTTCTGGATTTCTTCCAGTTCTACTGTGCTCCCACTTATCTGGTTTTCCAAAAACTCAGTTTCCAAGAAGTAGGCATGACGAGAAACAAGAACTTTTTGTTCCTCTTCACAGTAGAAGAAATATCCCTTAGAGTTCTTTGGATATCCCACGAACTTACACTGTACTGAGCGTGCCTCGAGCTTGTCCGCATGCTGCTTTTTAACAAAAGCTGGACATCCCCAAGTCTTAATATGACTGAGATGGGGCCTCTTCCCACACCACATCTCATATGGTGTAGTAGGCACAGTTTTAGTAGGAACTCGGTTCAATAGGTACGCAGCTGATTCTAGTGCATACCCCCAGAATGATCGCGGTAACTCAGCGTTACTCATCATGGACCGTACCATATCCAATAGGGTTCGGTTCCGTCTCTCCGATACACCGTTATGTTGCGGAGTGTATGGAGGAGTAAGCTGAGAGAGAATCCCATTCTCTTTTAAGTAATTCAGGAACTCGGCACTTAAGTATTCTCCACCTCGATCCGATCTTAGAATCTTGATACTTTTGCCGGTTTGTTTTTCAACTTCATTCTTATATTCCTGGAATTTTTCAAAAGCTTCGGACTTATGTTTCATTAAGAAGACATAACCGTACCTTGAAAAGTCATCCGTAAAAGTAATGAAGTAAGAATAACCGCTTCGCGCATGTGTAGACATTGGACCGCACACGTCACTGTGTACGAGTCCCAAGAGCTCGCTCGCTCTTACTCCGTGTCCAGTGAACGGAGTCTTTGTCATCTTTCCTTTGAGACAGGATTGACAAGTGGCATATGATTGATATTCGAACGGATCCAAATATCCTTCTGTATGTAACTTAGTCAACCTTCTCTCATTGATGTGACCCAGTCTACAATGCCATAAGAAAGTCTGATTGATATCTGGAGACTTTCTTTTGTGTGTATTCTGGACATTGAAAACTTGTGGTTGGTTTAATACGTATATACCATTGCTCAGTGTACCTGACCCAATCAGAACTTGATTAAGGTGAATGTTTACAACATTACTTACAAACGCAAATTCATAACCTTCTTTAGAAACCAAAGATACAGAAATGATATTACAAGTTGCGTTGGGTACAAAAAAGCAATTACGCAAAACCAAAACATGCCGATCTGACATTCCCAGGTGATAGTCCCCCACGGCTTTAGCATCCATGCTAGCTCCGTTCGCAACTCTGAGGGTCATGTCACCTGCCTTCAAAAACCTACGGTTTCTCAACGCCTGCAAAGAATTACAGATATGAGATCCTGATCCGGTATCCAATACCCAGGAAGTAGAGTTTATAGAAAGACAGTTTTCAATAACATACACACCTGAAGCTGAAGCCGCAACCTGCTTCAGTTCCTGTGTCCTGGCTTTCCAAGCCCTGCAATCTTTCTTCCAGTGTCCACTCTTATGACAATAGAAGCACTCTTCCTTTCCAACAAGCTTCCCCGCAATCTTTGTTGCCTTTTCCTTTCCCTTCGTACCCACTTTACTAACACCGCCTCTTGGTTTGGCGGGGGCTTTCTTCCTCTTTCCCTTGGCTTTCGCCTTGGACCTAGAGGAAGAAGATCCTCCTACAAACAAAGCGGGTGTTTCCCTACCCTTCTGTAGGGTGCCCTCTGCGCTCCTCAGCAGGTTGAGGAGTTCTGAAAGTTCAACTTCCTTTTCTTGCAAGTTGAAATTCAGTATGAACTGGGCGTAAGTGGATGGAAGGGACTGGAGAATTAAATCCGTATAAAGTTCACTGTCCAACGTGGTCCCAAGTTCCGCGAGCTCCTCAGTGTAGCCAATCATCTTAAGCACGTGGTCCGCTACCGATGATCCGACGGCCAACTTTGTCGAAAATAACTTCTTCGACACTTCGTATCTTGCGATACGAGACTGCTCTCCATACAGTTCTTTTGTATGGAGAAATATGGACTCGAGGTCCATATTCTCATGCCTCCTCTGATGTTCGTTGTCCATAGAGGCAAGCACGAGGCACCTGGCCTTCGCGCAATCAATCTCCCAAGTCTTACGGATTTCCTTATCCGCGACGCTGGAGGTGGGACCTGGGACGGGGGGAGCTTTGGTGGTAAGAAGATACCCCAGCTTGTCGTAAGTGATTGCCAATTTGACATTCCTGAGCCAATCTTTGTAGTTTGGCCCTGTCAGTATGTTTTTATCTAGAAGTAACTTAAGTCCAGTCATTTCGAATTTGGTCGCTGCAGGGGGGAGAGAAGAAACACTTTAGCACGATGCTCTTGCAAGTTTAGAATGGTTTTTAATTTGTCTAAACAGGATGGCTCCCACTGTCTCTCGAATCCCTCCTCAAACCACAAAGGAAGAATTAGCCGGGATCAAACCCACCGTACAATACTTGCTTAACCGTTCAGCCAGGCCAGTGTCGGTACTTCGAGGGAGGTTTTCCAACGCTTTCGCGAAGTTCCTTAATTTAAGAACCTCTTTTCCCTGGGGGCGTAGCCCCGCTAACACCTTTCTAGGCACCTACTAGGTTTATAGCATTGATCGTTTAGTGAGAAATTTCCCGAGGAGTAGCATATACTCACAGTAGGATCGGGATCCAAATATCATCGCGTGACGAAAATGAAGGAATCCTACCATAATCATCACACTCCAAATGGTATGCAAATCTAGCAAGTTTCAGTACTTGTGAAACTCCCGATGTGGATTTTTGCCCCATGCTCTTATGATCTTGACTTTGGCCAACAAATCATAAGTCACATGTCAAGTTCTTCCCGTCGTTCTCCAGGTTAATTTGAATCCACCCGTACATACCCTTGACTTTGGCCAACAAGGCAGTACGACTGTTCCAAATCAACGCATCTATCTATGCTGCACATGAATATCCAATAGCTACCAATCACTATGCCTTGACTTTGGCCAACAAACACAGCTTGAATACTATTGACTATTTATGTGAAACGACGGAGGGCTACGAATGGTTTTGGTAAAACCGTGAACGTAGTGAACTTGATATAATCGATGGAACGAGATAGCTTTTAGAAGGAGTGGCTCAAGCTCCGCATTTAAAAGTTAGTTTTGAAAAGAACCGAGTGGTTTTTCGAAAGTGTTCCAACGACTTTAACTTGGTTTATTATCTTGCATTAGTTCTTTTAATGCGTGATATTCTTGCATTAGTTCTTTTAATGCGTCCCATCATTTAATCCTACCATTGCAGAAAACAACCAAAATATGACGTACGCTTATGCCATTCGCATTCGCCACGGGGTCCCGTCATCACTCGTTAGGTTACTTAACTAACGACAGAGCGGGAGCTGGGCTAGTGCGGCTGTAAAACATAAGCAACACCTAAATAGAAAGCAATGATAGACATTACAGATCACAGATGAATACATTGGATATACTAGCAATCCGCAATCCTTTCGAGCCTGCAACGAAAAGCGGATTACACGGTCGCGGTGAATAGCCAAATACCCCACCCAAGACCCCTACGGGTGCGGCAAACTACCCGCCAAGTACTTGGCAGTTTGTGCACCCCTCCATGGGTCTATCCTAGGAGCAAAAATAGTAAAAAGAATTATACAATGACGGCTACAACCCCGACCCGGTTGTGCGGCCATACAAATAATATTATTACATCAATTTACATTTACAAATGAATGAAAGAAAAACAAAAGCTCATCTCACATCCACCCCGGCTATTCACCCGCGACAGTCCAACAGATTCATATACACAATCCAATATCAAACACAGATCATGTATAACCCCGACCAATCGACTTATAGCGATTAGCCGACGTTCAATACATGCAAACATCACAGATATAACCATCATAGTCAAAGTGCAGTGAAGTTCGGAAAAAATACGGAATTATAGGACCCCAAAAGTAAATTTCTGTTCCGGAAAATCTGGGCACATATAACATATTTGAAAAATCCCAAAACCCTACCAGAAGAACACTGCACAAAACACGATCTCATGAAGTGCACAAACGGCGGCGGATCCGCGGCTAGATGAACAGGTGGGGCCGCGGATGGGCGGCGCTTTGAAGGAATCATGGGATCGTTTTTGGTGGGTGTTCTCAGAAAACCCTGAGCCGATTTTAGGAGTATAAAGTTTTTCATTTAGAGCATAAAAAATTTCAACAGAAACTTAGGGTTTTAGTTTTTCCGGTTTTGCGATTTTTCGGTTCCGAACTTCGTTACACTTCACTACCAAGCTAGTTTAAGTTTAGTTAGGCTCTGATACCACTGTAAGTCCACGTTGCGACCCCCGGTGCTTACGGGGAGGCGGAAACGGAATAAAAAACAAATTTTTATCGCAAAGGGGCAACATGGACTAAACAAGGTCGGGATCGTGTCTAAACTAAACTAGCAAGCATACAAAGGAGCGTTAGCTACTCGGATGAAGAGTTATACCTAAACTTGAACTCCTTCTTCTTCAAACCTTGTAGAGGTTGATGGTTCTTGCCTCGTAGCCTTCTTCCGTCGAAGATGGATCCACCTGAGGGTTCAACCTTCGGGCTCTTCCTCGAACTTTGAGTGAACTAGAATCTCCGGCTTGCTAAACCCTTGATCCTAGAGTGAGTAGAGAGTGTCTAGGGGTTGTTTTTCTTTTAAGGTGAGGGATTCTCAACTCATGAGAAGGATTCACCTTAAGCTTGAGGAAGAAGAAGATGAAGTGAGGAGAGAGAATGGTTATGAAAGAATGAGCTATATTTTTCCTTTTGCAACCATATCAAAAAGAAAAAGAATTATCTAAATAATAATAATTCAAAATGAGAATAGTTGATGGTAGTTTTGGAATGACCACTATCATGCTTCATTAAATGAAATGTAAGCATGAATCAAGGAGTATCTTTACAAAGCATGATGGTGGTCAACATTCAACCATGGTCAACAAGTCAACCATGGTCAACAAGTCAACAAAATCAACCATAACATAATTCTCATTTAATTACTATTATTAATAGATAATCCATAAATCCATTAGGGTTTGGAAAATGATGACTGTCAACTGTGCATACGCACCCGTTCCGAAACCCTAATGAAATACCTCATCCTCCGCCTCAAGCAACTGTGCATACACACCTGCATTCTCGTTCCGAGGAACAAGAATACCGAGATATAAAAGCAACCCCCAAAAGATATACCAGTATCTGGCTCAAACCAGAGCCTGCCAGTATAATCCGTCCGGACTCCAAACGTGCACAAGTGCGCGGATGAGAACGAACCCTGCCGCAAAACCATGCGACCTCTACTCTGTTTTGCCCAGAGGCGAATACCCTCTGTGTGGGACTCTAAAGACTCGACACTACGCTGGCAGTGGGTTTAACCACAGACCGCAAGCGGCACTAGCTGTGCGTAACGGTCCCCAGGTAGATGCCGACAAGAAGGCTGACGAGGTGAAACCCCATCTGAACTCCTACTGAGTCTGAATGTGACATTCTCCGTACAGTCCGGTCTGTTCGTCTGATACATCGCATGTCGGGCCTAGGGGGCGGTAAAACGTCAGTCCCCCAATAGCGGTACAAGTCGTGTCGGAGTGAAGCCCAAAACACCCTGAGATAATACTGGAAGCCTACCAGTATATCTCGCTTGCCCTGGCCAGGGACTACTCGTGTAATGGCTCTCCTAGACACAGCGCGATGTCAACCCCCAATACCGGGAGAGAAGAATCCTGTCTAACCGTCACTGCCTCCAAGTGCTTCGGGACTGCACCCAACCACTACCTGTTTGCACGACTCCTTTGAGCCGTGGTAGGGTAGTGATCAAAGTGTAGTGGGAACACACTCGAGGCGAAGTGCCAGTATCAAGTCAGCGGACTAAGCTGTACTCATGTCACCTGGGAACTGATAACTGACGATAGGTATAATACCAACCTTTCAGTTCCCGACGAGTCCTGTCCAGTGTACCCGTAACCTAACGAGCACCCGTATACTATCTCCAGTACGACGTACTGATGGCTGTGGGACAGACCATCTCCCACACTGGGATGAGAAGCGCATACGCTAGTCTACTCCGGAGTATCGATGCCCTGTCTCGATAGTCCTGCGACTAGGGACCTGTATAAGGATGTGCTTATAGATTACCCAGCCCCCACTAGTGTGACTGCCATCACAACGCTGGTAATCAAGCAAAGATCCTAAGGGCTCCACTAATGCGTATAGGTGATATCGCAAAATAAACACATGTACACATTGAAGTAGAAACAAACCAAGTAGCATACTACTATATTGAGCAAGATTGTTTATACAAGGTGAATATCCCAAGCTTCCATTAAGTAATATACAAACTAGTATGATACAGTAATGGCCTCTAGGGCATATACACTAACAGAATCTCCCTCGGAGTAACGACACTAGCCTGGCCGACCGGTTAGCGAACTTGTAGATTACAATTAATCCTGGCTAATTTTCTTTTTAAGGTTTGAAGAAAAATTTGATAAAAGCAGCGGTAGACATCGATTAGATAAGATTAATAACCAATCTAATCATGCAAGTACAATCGTTGAGTGTCTTCTTTTCTCGCTCCTAATGGCAGATACCTATGACGGGACTTAAGCTTTTATTAAATAAGAATAAACTCACGGGGCCGAATTACAAAGACTGGCTAAGGAACGTAAATATTGCCCTGACCTATGATAAGGTCGGATACGTCCTGACTACTCCAGCCCCTCCTAGCCCAGGCCCTGATTCTTCAGTTGCAGATAAAGAAATCCGCAAGACATGGGATATAAACTGTACAACAACCAAATGTCTCACGCTTGCTTTTATGACCAATGAACATCAGAAGAAGCATGAGAAGATGGATGTACAATCCATCTTTCTCCATACAAAGGAGTTGTATGGAGAGAAATCTTGCACTCTCTGATACGAGGTATCTTGAAAGTTGTTTCAGATACGGATGGCTGCTGGTACGTCTGTAGGTGATCATGTATTGAAGATGATAGGACTTATCGAAGAACTAGAGGACCTGGGTTGGACCATGGAGAACGAACAGTATATTGATATTGTTCTACAGTCCCTCCCCTGCCTTTGCTCAGTTCATTGTGAACTTCAACATGCACAACATGGAGAAGTCACTTCCTGAACTCCTCAATATGTTAAGGAGTGCAGAGAGCATGCTAAAAGTAGCGAAAACTCCCGCTCTAATTGCTGGGCCATCTTCCTTTTCCGTCCCGAAAGCTAAGGCCAAGGGAAAGAAGAAGAAGAATCACATCAAGCCGAGAGGAGGAGTGAAAAAGGCACCGGAAAAGGATAAGATAGGGGCTGCTGCGTCAGGAAGAGCGGAATGCTTCCACTGCCACAAGACTGGGCACTGGAAGAGAAACTGCGTTGGATACCTTGCCGACCTCAAGAAGAAGAAGCATGCTGATGCTTCCACTTCAGGTGTGTTTGTAACAGAAAACTGTTTTTCAATTAACTCTGCTTTCTGAGTATTAAATACCGGGTCAGGATCTCACATCTGTAATTGTGTGCAGGGGCTGAGAAATAGCAGATTTTTGAAGAAAGGTGATCACACTCTCCTTGTTGGGAATGGTTCCTCTATACATGCTGTAGCAGTGGGAGAGTATCACCTTGGTTTGCCGTCGGGTTGTATATTGGTTTTGAACCCATGTTATTTTGTACCTTCGATGTTATGTAATATTATATCAATATCGTTGTTGGACAATGAAGGATATAATTTTGTGTTACAATCTAATGTTATTAACATTAACCTTAATCAAGAGTTGATTGGGTCTGGTACATTAAATAACGAGATATACGTCCTAAATCAACAAACAGTTTTCAATATACAACATACAAACAAAAGGAAGATTTCAGACATAAATGAAGCTTTCATTTGGCATTGTAGACTTGGTCATATTAATGAAACAAGACTAACCAAGCTACATAAAGATGGATATTTAAACTCGTTTGAATATAAATCTTATGCGACTTGCCAGTCTTGTATCAAAGGTAAAATGACCAAAACTCTGTTTATTGGATATGGAGAGAGAGCTACTAAACTCTTAGGCCTCATACATAGTGATGTATGTGGACCAATGTCTACACATGCGAGAGCTGGTTTTTCATACTTCATAACTTTTACTGATGATTTCTAGAGATTTGGATACGTGTTCTTGTTGAAACATAAGTCCGAAGCCTTCGAAAAGTTCAAGGAGTATAAATCTGAAGTAGAAAAACAAACAGGCTTGAGTATCAAGAAACTTCGATCGGATCGAGGAGGTGAGTATCTAAGCCCAGAGTTTCTAGATTTACTAAAAGAGAATGGGATTCTCTCTCAGCTCACTCCTCCGTACACACCACAGCACAACGATGTGTCGGAACGGAGGAATCGTACCCTATTAGATATGGTACGATCAATAATGAGTGATGCTGAGTTACCACTTTCATTATGGGGGCATGCATTGGAGACTGCGATATATTTTTTGAATAGGATTCCGACCAAAACCGTTTCTACCACTCCATATGAGATATGGTATGGGAAGAGACCATCTCTTAAACGAGTTAGGATATGGGGTTGTCCGGCTTATGTGAAAAAGCAGAATCCAGACAAATTCGAGACACAATCGGTTTTATGCAGATTTGTGGGATATCCAAAACATTCATATGGATATCTTTTCTATCACAAGGAGGAACAAAAGGTGCTTTTTTTCTCAGTATGCCATATTTTTAGAAAATGAGTTTTTTACAAATGACACTGTTGGCAATGCGGTAGAACTAGAAGAAATTCCAGAACCACAAACAAATACCGATGATTTGGTTGAACCTGAGGTTTCAATAGAACCTGACGAGCTTCACCCACTCCGTAGATCTAGTATGACTTCTCGCCCACCTGTTAGATACTACGATTTTCTAATTGATGGTGATAGAGAAGATTGCATCATGGATGATGATGATCCTACTGGTTTTCAGCAAGCTATCACAAGTGGTGACTCAGTGAAGTGGCTGGATGCCATGAGATCCGAAATGGAATCCATGCACACCAACAAAGTATGGATTTTGGAGGTTGCACCTTCTGGAGTAAAACCTATAGGGTGTAAGTGGATCTTTAAGAGAAAAAATTGGTGTGGATGGTCAGGTGGAGACCTATAAAACTAGGTTGATTACAAAAGGATTTCGTCAAAGACCAGGCTTGGACTATGATGAAACCTTTTCACCAGTCACGATGCTTAAATCCATTCGGATCCTCCTTGCTATAGTTGCTCACTATGACTATGAAATCTGGCAGATGGATGTTAAAACGGCATTTCTAAATGGTGATTTAGAAGAATGCGTTTTTATGGATCATCCAGAAGGCTTCATTGACAGTGGGAGCAGCAGAAAAGCATGCAGGTTGCTTAAATCCATCTATGGATTAAAGTAGACATCACGGAGTTGGAACATTTGCTTTGTTGATACAATCAAAGAGTTTGGTTTTAACAAAAATGTAGATGAATCATGTATTTATAAATGGATTGCAGAGAGTACTATTACATTCTTCCTATTGTACGTGGACGACATTCTCTTGATAGGAAATGATATTCCTATGCTACAATCGGTCAAACTATTCTTATCGCAGAGGTTCTCTATGAAAAACCTAGGTGATACCTCGTACATTCTGAGAATTAAGATTTATAGAGATAGATCTAAGAAATTATTGGGATTGTCCCAATCGAGATACATAAACACCATACTAAAAAGGTTTAGTATGGAAGATTCCAAGCGAGGTAATTTACCTGCTTGTCACGGGATCGCCCTCTCCAAAGAGATGTCTCCAAAGACTGATGAGGAAAGGGCTCGCATGAGCATTATACCTTACGCTTCGGCGGTAGGATCTATAATGTATGCGATGTTGTGTACTCGCCCAGATGTAGCTTATGCACTGAGTGCAGTAAGCAGGTATCAATCCAATCCAGGGGAGAAACATTGGACTGCTGTGAAGAATATTCTGTAGTTCTTGCGAAGGACTAAAGAGATATTCTTGGTGTATGGTAACGGAGATCTCCAAATGGAGGCCTTTACCGACTCCAGCTTCCAGAGCGACAAGGATGATAGTAAGTTTATCTCACCGTTTGTATTTACTCTAAATACAGGGGTGGTATGTTGGAAGAGTTCCAAGCAAGATACCGTCGTTGACTCCACGATGGAAGCTGAGTATATTATTGCTAATGATGCCGCAAAAGAAGCAGTCTGGATAAGGAAGTTCATTTCTGAACTTCAGGTGGTTCCATCCATTGCTAATCCAATCCCTTTGTATTGCGATAACAATGGAGCCATGGTTTTGGCAAAGGAACCGCGGTCTCATCAGAAATCCATACATATCTTGAGGCGGTATCACCTCATCAGAGAGATAGTGGAACACCGGGACATCGAGGTACGAAGAGTAAACACGAAAGACAACACAACAGATCCATTCACCAAGGTCATCCCTCAAGTCCAGTTTGAGAGACTATTCGAGATGTTGGGCATGTGGTACGCCGGCAACTGGTTCTAGTGTAGACAGTGGGTACTTATTTCACCAACTACAGGCCTTAGTGCAAGTGGGAGATTGTTAGATATGTATGCCCTAGAGTCCTGTATTGTATAGGATGCTAGGCATGTATATGTACAGAAATAATTTTTGCTCGAAATGGTAGTATGCTATCTGGTTAATCTTCATCTTAACGTGTGATGTGTTGTATTTCATATCTTTATATAAATGTTGATGAAGCCCTTAGGATTATGCTTGACTGCCAGGATTATGATGTAGATCATACTAGTGGGGCCTGGGCAGTCTATAAGGATATCCTTTAATAGTTCCTAGTCGAGGGTATATCGATACAGGGCGTCGATATTACCAGAGTAGACTAGTGTGTACGTTTCTTGACCCTGGGGGCGATGGTTGATCCCACAACCATTGGTGTTCGACATCAAAAATTATACATAGGTGCTCATTGGAGAATTGGTACACCGAACAGGACTCGCCGAGAACTCCTAGATGGTATATATACCTATTGTCAGATAGCAGTTCTCTGGTGACACTTGTACAGGTTAGTCTGTAGACCCGAAATTGTCATAGTGTCTTGTGTGATTCCCACCGTGCTTTGATTTCCTCCCTACCACGGCTCTACCGAGTCGTGCAAACAGGTAGATTTTGGGTATAGTCCCGAATCACATGGAGGCGGTGAGCGATAGGAGGGGTTTCGTCTCTCCCGGTTTAGGGAGTTGATATCGCGCTATGCTTGATCGGCCATAACAGCAAATCCCTGGCCATGGTTGTCGAGATTTACCGATAAGAGTTATCAGTAGTTTCTCAAACCGTTATGGTCCATAAATCAGCATGGCTTATAAAATTTCTGGGGTATGACATTTACCACCCCTAGACTTCATATGCGACGTATCAGATGAAGAGACCAGACTGTACGGTAAGTGTTGCTTACAGGCTCGTTAGGGTTCGGATGAGTTCACTCGTCGGCCACCTTTTCGTCATGTACCTGGCTAGCCATTACGCACAGCTAGTGCCGCTGACGTGCTTGTTGTTAAACCCACTGCCAGCGTACTGTCGAGTCTTTAGAGTCCCATACAGAGGGTTCCCTGGTTCAGGAAAAAGATGTAGATGCCGTAAGTTGTTACGGCAGGGTTTCGATCATGTTCGTGTAATGATTACAGGAATGATGATCGGAAGGATAATACTGGCAGGGTTTGGTTTAAGCCGGATACCGGTATTATATTATTTCGATTATTTGTATTCGTATTTTTCGGAATACGGATACGGGTATACTTATACGGTATACGGTGAGGGATATTCTTGTAATTGTGCAAGAACACCTTTTAGAAGGAGACACCTCATAATTGGATATTTATTTTATGAAAATAGATATATAAGGTGGAATTAGGAGAATTGTCAATGCATGGGTCAAAGAATGGATCTTTGAACATTTTATTCATTTGGGATTACTATTCAAGTATGATGCATTATTTTAGAGATAAAATAATACACAACTCAATTATTTCCATGAGTCTACCCTTGATGCATGCTTGTTATTTCCTCATTCTATTTTTCACATCCTATCTCCTAATTATCACCTTCTTCCTCCTCCTCCTAGCTGTAACATTCACATGAGTTGTGAATCAAAAGCTTAGGGCTAAAAGTAATCTATTAGTTCATCTCTACATCATCTAAGTGATCATTTCAAGCACACTTGATCTTTTAGTTAACTCTTGTCAAGAGTTTGTATCTTGTTTTATAGCTCTCGGATGGATCATCTTGGATCTAGAGATGACCGGAGACCGAGTTCTTCTCAACCATCGAAGGAGCCAAGGAGTCGTAGGGGAAAGAAGACTCGAAGGACCGTTTCCTTGAGGTATAACCCCTATCATAGTAGATAAGATCTCTAGATAGGATTTCTAGTTATGGTTTAGCACAAGA
Source organism: Agapanthus africanus (assembly GCA_030015575.1). Lineage (NCBI taxonomy): Eukaryota > Viridiplantae > Streptophyta > Magnoliopsida > Asparagales > Amaryllidaceae > Agapanthus > Agapanthus africanus. Next base: position 476,206,135 of record CM057338.1, on the reverse strand, counting down.
TCTAGGTTTAAAGTAGGTGTTGCATGCAAGAAAAATTATTGTTTGCCACTTCTGCCTCCTCACGAGTGTTGTGAGGGCGTACAACATCTACTAACAGCGGGTTCACCCTCCAGTTCTCTGACAGCGTGAATTTCCCCTGAAGGTACTGGTCCTCGGCCTAGTTCTTGAAGATGTAGCAATCCTCAATGGGGTGGCTCACCATTTGGTGATAGGAGCAGTAGTTGGGGTTGTTGACGTCACCGGGTTGCAGTGGACGTTTTGGGTCCAGCAGAATGATGTATTTGTTGCGCACTGCCAGTTCAAACAGTTTCCTCATTTTATCTCGGGGAAACGAGTAAGCACGTCCTAGTTTCTCTTCCAGGGATTGGCGCGGGCACGTGTTATTTTGGTGAGCAACCGGTTTCAGGTCACTCGGTTGTTGTTGAGTGTTGGTAACGAAGGCCGCTTTCCCTTTACCCTTTGCATTCTAAGGGTCCATTTTTGAAAGAGGAAGGTCCGTGGCCCATCTGGTCCATTTGGGCCAACTTGTTGATCAGAGCCTGGAAGGTGGTCGGCTTAAAGAACGTCATGAACTGGGACACAGTCGCATGAGGATCCAGAGTCCCTATGAACATGCCCACGGCAGGAGCTTCTTCGATACATTGTTCGCATTTTGACCATAGGTTCCGCCACCGGATTGCGTATTGAATCCAGGTCTCTCCTGGCTTCACCCTGGCATTGATTAATGCCGTGATCAGGGTGCGCTCACTTACAATGGTGAACCGCTGTGTGAAAAACAATTCCATTACCGTTAATGTTTTGATGGAGTCATTTAGGAGCTCCGATTACCATTCGAATGTTGTTTCCGACAAGCTGCCAACGAACTGGCGAAGCAGCAATTTGTCGTCGCCTCCAGTATTGCCGCATAGAGCTCTGAACTGAGCGATGTGATGATGAGGATTGTCTGTCCCTTTGTACACATGGAACTTGGGGATCGTATATCCTGGCGGGTATTTGATTTGGTCATACCAGCCCGGATACGGTCGTCCAGTTCTGACGACTTAGCCAGCCGCTTCACTCGTCTGATGAGCTCGTATTTGTTGAGCTATGTAATCATCAAGGGAAAATTTGGAGATTGTTTCCACCCTGGCCATTGATAAAGCCGGAAGAGGGTTTGATGTTTCCCCTTTGTCGTCCTCGATGATTATCGGCAGGTCTTCAGTTGGAGGTTCTGGATGGATCATCATTCCAACCATATCTTGGAACAAAAGTGCCATTTACTTTATATTAGCAGCTTGTTCTGTGGCCTCCTTATCCTTTCTTTCAAGCACCCTTCGCATGAACTCTATATCAGTCTCTTGCTCCTGACGCTATTCAGACGCCAATTCCGGGCTTTCTTTCTGCCCGGTGAGTGCTGAAATTTTCATCAGCATCTCCTGGAGCTTTTTTCAACGATCGAGTTTGCGGTTGATGACCCACGGAAGTAAGGCTTTCTTATTTTCCGGAAGCCATGTAAACCGTGTGCACGATAATGCTCCTAAACTTGGGGCGTTTGGGTCCATCACCTTTGGAATTTGCCGCCGGTGGTGGGATTTTCTCCAGCCTCGTCCTTTTGTGGGAGGTTGAAGTTGAAAGAGCCGTTGTAACAGGCGCCTATGTAGAAGACGTCCCTCGCTGTATAACGGAGGGATAGCCTTTCTCCTGCCGAACCTTCATTTTCTTCAGTCGGCGAGAGTATTCTTTGTCAATTACAGAATCTTGGACTTTATGCCGGACCCTGTGAATTTAGGAAGAGAGCCGCTGAGGGGGTTGCTCCGGCTTTTCCTGCATTGTGTTTTTAGCAGGAAGTGGATATTTCTTCAACACTGCGGTTGGGGAGTTTTTGCGCACCCTCTTTAGTGCTTCAAAACTGTTCCCGGTTGGAACAACAGCGTCAACTTACACCATTGGAGCTGGTGGAGTAAGTACAGAAGGGGAGTTTCCCCAGCTCTTCTCACCCGGCGTCAGTGGCGAAGTCGAGCGTGTCTTGCAGATAGGACCACCTCAGTTGTGGAAACGACTCTGTCATTCCCCTGACTTTAATGAGGGGATACTGTTGGTGTCAGCCTGTCGAAAACTGATGTCCGTTGAGAGCGAACGACCAATCTTTCGAAGGCCGAATTTCTGGTAGGGGAAGAACTTTTGATTACTTCACCTGTAGCAGGATTTGGCACGGCCACTCTTACGAAGACCGATCTTTTGGTAGGAGAAGCATATTTGACTACTTCACCTGCCGGAGGAGTTAGGAGGACTATTCGTTTCGGTATAGCCCTTTCAGGTATCGCGAGCCTCTTTGCGGGCCTACTTGAACTTTGGTTCACCCTGTTGAATACTGAAGTGGCAGACTTGGACGACCCGTTGCAAGGGGCCGTAGTGGTTGCAAGTCGATCGAAGACCGACTTCTTGGGAGCTTCCTGTGGTGGCACTGAGGCGCTAAAGCTTGCTGGCGGGAGCACGGTCCCGAAGAACAATCCAATGGTGGGTTGAGTTACCTGCCCCACCGGCATTGAAAAGATAGAGGCCGCATTGGGTCCATATGTCACTCCTCCAGTTAGGGCGGAGCGGGAGTTGCTGTTGCAGTTTGTGCAACTTGAAGCCATTGATCTTTTTTCTTCTTCTGCATAGGAGCAAGATACCAAATCTTAGTACCTCGAATCCAAGGGCAACCATAGCAAACCAAGATTTTTTGTTCGCGAAACACGACACACGAAGTGTGGAGTGGAAAGAGAAAAAGGTCCCACCGTGTGTGCTAGAATCTGTTCACCGCCGAAAGACGCGACCGGGACGTTAGGACGTCTGGCCTGAATTTTGGTGGCAGATGCTATTTGGCTTAATCCGTCCACCTTTCCGAAGATCCCATGCTGATTTATGGCACCGTAAATCGGAGGTTTAGACGGATGCGGCTGTTGTAGCAGATTTCGTCAGATTCCCCCTCATTTTTCGAGGGGTTTTTGATTGTGGGGAAGCTCTACCCTGCAGGCGCAACCTTCTGTAGTTAATTACGTTACCGCATCGCGATAACCACTTTCTCCTGCTCCGGAAGTTCACTTCGCATCGTGTGTGTTTTTTATTTGTTTAGGTTGCCCGTGGATTGTATATGAAGATTAATTTATGTTGTCGTTCGTAGGGCGTGGATTAGTCCAAATCCGTATTTCTTAGATTTGGGTTTTTTTATTTAAGGATCGTTAATCTATTTTGAGATTAAGATCGACTTAAACCTATGTAAGCATTTGGGGATCGGTTGGTTTTTTGTTAAGGATACATTAGTCCAATTTGAGACTAAGATCTACTTAACAAGGTTTTAGGATCATTTTTGTTTCAGATCCAACAAGAGAGCATTTGGGCTCTGTTGTTTTAGTTTAAGGACGTTTTGGTCCGTTATTGCCATTTTGGAGGCGAAGTTTTAGTTTGAGGACATCTCGGTCTGTTGGGGTGAGGTTTTAGTTTAAGAACGTCTAGGTCCGTTGATCACCATTTTGGAGGTGAGGTTTTAGTTTAAGGACGCCTCGGTCTGTTGATCACCATTTTGGAGGTGAGGTTTTAGTTTAAGGACGTCTCGGTCCGTTGTCCATCATGGCAAAGTGCTCGGCCAAAAACTGACCAAATGAGTTCAAATTTCTTCTGTGTTCATTTAATATCTCAAATCTTATTCTGCAGTTGTTTAAAAAAATTTTAGAGCACTCTTTAAAATCGACAGAAACTAGGTAATCTTGTTTCAAGTTTCGGAGTTGTTTCCGTTTCGTAATTCTACACAATCCGTCTAATTCTTTAGCTAGGCTCTGATACCACTGTAGGGTTCTTGTGCACAACGGCAAGGTTTCGGGAGGCATCGTTCATGCTATTTTCAAATTTTTGCCATTTTAAAGAACCCTAAACTAGAATCTTTAACTAGAGAATCATACGAAATAAATTGTAAACTACTTTACAGCTAAGTGAACTATGAATACAACCTTTGTAGACCGGTCCTTCACTTCAATAGCTCCGTGTAATAGCCCCTTCGCTCCAAGTAGTGATCTTCCGGACTCTAGCATAGCTTCACGAGAAGAAAGGCACGAACTTTCTTGAAGTCTTCGAGGCCGAAAATGATCTACGTCGAGGAGACACTAACCCAAGCTAGTACTTCACTAATGAGAGATTAGTGAAGCTAAGACCCTATACTAAAGTGATAATCTAGTAGAGGATGATGAAGTAGGATTTTTGCTCACTTTAGAATTGATTTTCTCACTAATATTTCTCACTTGCTCAAAAGCTAGAGAGCTCTTGAGCTTGAAGAAGAAGATGAAGAGAGATAGTATTGTGAGAGTGAATGGCAACCATGGGTGAGAAAATATCTAATATTACTCATGTGAAGACTTAACCATGAGTTTAGATAATGGTTGGGTTAACAAATATCTAGTGTAAGACAAAACCAGTGGACTAATTCAATGGATCTCAAAGCTTCATGAAGCTTCATACCATGTGACAAATTTTCAACTAATAATTGAATTACAATAAATAAATAAACCCTACATTATCTTTATCATGGTGTAAATCTCATACACCCATGTTGCATGTATCATCAACCATGACATATAATTAAAACACAATTAATATATATCACATATTTATTAAGTGTGCACATGTGAGAAAAATAAATGCTTAAGTGAGCTAATATTAGTTAATGTAAACTAGTATATCACATATACAATTATACACTAAATTATCAAATCAACCATTGATTTAATAATCCGGCTATATCTCATATGACCGACTAATATTTTATGTATCAACTTATCGAATCAACACTTGATTCGATAACCCGGCTATATCACATACAACCGACCGATTTAAATCGCGAGAATAAAATATGGTATCACATACTTGTATTAATCTCGGTCTCGCACATATCACATATGTGCTCCTACTTTGTTTTGCCTGAGCCAGTAAAACCTTTGTGTAGGACTCTAAAAACTCGTCAATACGCCGTCAGTAGGTGATGATCATATCAAGCACCCACAAGCTGTCAGCGTTACTAGCTGGATGTAACAGCTACCCGGGTATTGAGCGATCAGAAGATTAACAAGCAAGCCCGCTCTAGCTCCTGTACAGCCTGTCAGTAACACTACCGTACAGTCCGGTCTCTTCGTTTAAGATGTCGCATATCAAGTCTAGGGGTGGTAAACGTCAAACCCCAATAACTCGATAAGTCATGCCGATACGAGGCTCATAACGGGTCGAGAAACTACTGATAACACTTACCAGTAAATCTCTAAATCATCCCTGGCCAGAGACTTCCAGTTATAGCCAATCGAGCACATCACGACATCTACCCCTAATACCGGGAGAGATGAAATCCCCTCCTATCGCTTATTGCCTCCATGTGACTCGGGACTGTACCCAAAATCCACCGTTTTGCACGTCCTCTTGAACGTGGTAAGGTGGAAATCAAAGCACTGTGGAAATCACACAAGATTCTATGACGATCTCGGGTCTACAGACTAACCTGTACCAGTGTCACCAAAGAACTGCTATCTGACGTCTGGTATAATACCATCTAGGAGTTCTCGGCGAGTCCGTCCAGTGTACCCAGTCTCCACCGAGCACCCATATACTATCTCTGATGTCAAATACCAATGGATATGGGATCATCCATGTCACGACCCGAAGGTACGGAACGTGACTGACACTTAAACTACAAAACGTCTTAAGGCGCAACGTAATCTAAGTAAGCCAAAACCCAGAAAACTAAACCATTTAACGAATAGAGTGAAGGAAAACTTGTTTTAAAGCAAGTGGTTTCATCAAAATAAGTGGCATTAAATATTTAAAAACAACATCATATTTTCCCGAAAATTCGGCAGAGTCTTCTTTGTAAATACTGGCCCCCAAACGGGTACAACACATGAAATACATATAAACAAAGAATAAGGCATCCCCAGGCAGGAGTTAGCTTTTCGCCCATGGCGGAATCACAACCACATGCAATATGTATATCAAATGTGCCCAATAAGCATAAAAAAACAAGAAACAAGCAAATACCACGTCGGCTCAAGTGAGCATCGACACCAAACACCACAAATACAAGTCTCACGAGTCTCACTGTCTAGTCAAATATACAAGGGTAGATGGAGTATACTAGATACAATATAAAGTACATGATGGAATAAAACTATCCTCGCAACCCACCTATGAGCAATGCTGCATATCGAGCAAATGAAGCCAAAAGAGGAAGGACGGCCGCCGCTACAGCGCTGACGGGTCAACCAGCAAGATACTGTGGCACAACGGGGGTGAGTTGCCAACTCGTGAATAGTAAATAACATCTAATAAGGCTATCGTAAGCATGCACGCAAATGCATCTCAACTTACGCAAGTCGATATAATACAATGTACTAACATGAATGCAACATGAATGCATAATCAACACGTGATCTGAATATGTTTAGTATGAGAACAACTGTATTCTTATCTTAGTAAAACTTCTGTAATTTAACTGTAGTATCATCAATGAAATCAATAGAAATCCGTGTCAAGCATCGACACAAAATATGAATATCTCAATGTCTCGATGTATCAATATCTCAATCTCTCGGGCTCTGGCAATCTGGACTGGCCTATATCATCAAATCTCAAGACTATGTCGGTATCCTCCGGATATCCGCCGCGTCACAAATAACCGGTCGGTAGTGCTCCCCTGCCGGCTCAACGCCATCATCTGCGACCATCTTGCCCCGGGGTACCGTACCGGGTCCACCATGCACCCACAGATGGTTCCTCCTCCTCCTTGAATCGGGTGTATGATACCGCTCAAGAACCGAGAAATCTCATGGTGGACGATATATACATCATATCATGAGAAAACCGCAACTTATATTTTTAAAATGGTAATACGTTTTTAAATCCTTGCGGTTTCTCTAAATCCATAAATTTCGTAAATACGGAAATCTTCGAAAGGAATCATAATACATGAATGCCTATGATATCAACAATATGAAATGCGATGCGGAACTAGAAAACTATGTATGAACGATGATGCAATGAGATATATGCACATGACTAACAATCCTACGTATCCATCCTGATGAATTGAATATATATATACAGGTTTATTATTCATAATTGGCGCGATTGATAAGATTCGGATTTAAACAATCTATATAGTGTTCGTGGCATAGCAATTACCAAGGTGTGTGTGTCTCCATGAATAGTGCCCGTGCAGTATAAACCAATGGTAATAGTGTAAGTGTCCTATGAGATGATATCACACACATATATATAAAAGATGATGCGATGCAACAAGATGAATAATTAGGAACTATGCATATAAATGCAAGTACTAAAAGAAATTCTAACCATCAGACGCCTTGCGCCATCCAAACGATTTTCCCGTAGATGTGTACATCTACTCACCAGGATGCCTTGGCTAGTCTGATCCAATCACCGCCTTTCCTTTCCGTGCCGCGTCCGATGTCTTCACAACCGATCCTGGAATCGTACAAATATTAATATAGAAAGCTAAACATTCGATAAAACGCGAAGACAACAATACGAAGGAATTAATGCCACGAGTAAGAATACGTGTGCACTTGGTGCACAAGACGTGAATAACAACACACAAAACCATCCCGATCTGGTTGTTATCCCAGACACACCAGGCCACGACTCGCATCGTACGTATCGCGCAAGATACAGCACACCAAAAATAGATAATTGGTCCCGGATTTTATCTGGAGCAGAAACAAGTAAAACAAATAAGACCAAATCACATATAATACCTACAGACAACTACCTGAAAAGTTTCAATGTTTTTCTCCAAAATTGGGCCGGCCACGAGGGGGTTGTCACCGGGTGAAAAGGGTCCAGCTTTCTACACTACACTCCCAACACAATGTATAGTCTATTGTATATGTTTGTTTGTTTTAAAAACTACCATAGTAATAGCTGATTCACAGTATCACAAAACTAGTTTCAAAACTGTATTAAAACACTAATTTGTGACATTAAGGTATTTTAGTGTAATTGTGTAGAAGGAATTGGATTAATAAACACTAACTAATCTTAATTATCCTAATTATACCATACAAGCCCTAACTTATCCTAATCTTCACTTAAACCTCAAAGTTATCACTAATATACCACTTAAACACTAAATTAAGCATGATAAACTAAAAGTTTAGCAAACGAATACTTAAGTTAGGCCTTATACCTCAAGGGGAGATAGAATTGATTCAACTTAAGATTTCTTGCCTCCCAAATGGAAAACTTGCCTCAAGAACCATGAAAAGACTTGATTTTTGATGTTTGGATTTGATTTTGTGAAGATGTGAGGGATTTATGTGTGAGGTAGAGATTAATCCATGGAAAAATGAAGAAGGAAGAAGGGAGAGGGCTGCTGAGTTGAGAGAGAGAGAGAGAGTGCTCTAGAGTGAAGAGAGAGAGAGAGAGAAATGAGCCATGCTTGCATTAAATGCCTCCCATGCCTATATTTCTTTTCTTTTTCTCATTTTCTTTAAAATTGAAAATTCTAGAACACTTGAGAGGAGAGAATGAAGAGTATGTTGTATAAAACGAAAAAGTGATTAGGTTGCCATGGTTGTTTAAGCATGTATCATCATGTTAGCTTAGGGTTACACAAGATGTGTGCGCGCATGCTTTAAGGAAATAGTTTAGTAATTAATAAATAAGTAAAATAAATATTTTAAGTGAATAAAAATTTAAATGACAATTTACGCATATTCACATCAACAAATAGATACATTCATGTTTATATGGAAAATATTTATTAACAAGGTTTTTATGAAAAACACGTATTTTCGCTAATTAACACGAAATTAACCTATACGAATTTTCAAAGCGTTACAATCCATCGCCCATCTCAAGGGTCGAGAAGCGTATACGCTAGTCTACACTGGTATATCGTTGCCCTGTCTCGATACACCCACGACTAGGAACATTAAAAGATGAATTTATGGACTACCATGGCCCCACTAGTATGATCTGCATCATAATCCTGGTAGTCTAGTACACATCCTAAGGGCTTTACCAATATGTAACCATAAGACAATATCAATAGACAAGTATACATGTTAAGATAAAGAGCAATCAGATAGCATACTATCATGTCAAGCAAGGAAGTCCTCTCTATATATGTCTAAGCATCCACTATAATATACATTATATGTTGTAACATTTCAGAAAAATAAGATATTATTTTTGGGAATTTATATAATTAAAATAATAAATATTATGAATATTTTAATGATATGGTATAATTAAATACCGATAATTTGGGAAATATTGGGAAGTTAACTTGAATGGTGATTTTTGGAAGAATTTATGTGATTTAAGCAAATTACAAATTCTTTATGATTAATTATATTCTATTTTAATGCTAATCTCGATTAAATATCACTAATCGTGCATTAAGTATTGATTTGTTTTGTGCACATGACATGCACCATGTCATGTTACACATTTGTTAAATTTTCCTACCATGGTCTTTTCTTTTTATCATGCATGGTTTTTTTTTTAAAGGAAACGAAAAGATAAAGTGAAGAAAAGAAAAGAAAAATAAAAAGGAAATAGATTAAAGAATGGGTATGGGCAAGAGAGAGAAGAGGGTGAGGTGAGGGGTCATTTGATTTGTCTACCATTTGTTTTCCTTCATTATTTCCTTCATCATTTTCCCTCCCCTTCCTCTCATGGTTGCCCTCCTCCTTCCACCTTCTTCTACACCTCATAACAACCCCAAAAACACCTCAAAACCCCTCATTCCTTTCATTAAAAATATGCATAAGCTCACTACAAGTGTCACGCCCCGCTTCCCAAAATACGGAATACGAGGGATGATTAGGCCAGCCATGCTCCTACGGTTAAGAAATAATCCCGCCGTAGTCACACTTCGGCTTCTAGCATTACATGGTAATTAGTAAACACAGCACAGAATTAAAGGAAATACATCACTAGTTATTACATTAAATTTCATTGTTCACAATTTGCAACAAAACAAAGAAAAGAACTAGCCCATATGTTTACTGGAAGTTATGAATTGTACAATAAAGGGGTATACGTTCTGTCCCTGTTTGGGACTGCTATATGTTCTGTTGATTTAAAATATAATTTACATAGTAAACGACAGTAAGAACAAATGAAACCACTTTCAATGGTTAGCTGACAGATTTATCTTCGCTATAGTATAGGGTTTCGCATTATAACATTTTCATACAGCAGGGAGAAAGTATTATAAAACTAGAATCGACAGCCAGTGCTGCTCTGGACTGTAGTCCAGAGCCGCACTTCGAACCAGTTTCAGTCACCTTTTTAGCATAGAAATAGATTAAAACTCTTATGGTGTTCTATATCGTCGAGTCGGCTTCGATATGAGCCCTTGAACGCAACATTCTGATTTATAACCAATTAACTGTGATTTTTACAAGGTCCAGGTACGAAAATTTCAGTTTTAACGGGTCCAAATGGGAAAGACCCATCACGACATTAAAGTCCGTATTTTCCAGCCAAATCATAACACATCGTTCGTTATTACTCGGGCCATCATATGTGATTAGTTTCCGTCAATTTAACGGGGGTTTTCCATTCGGGTTTTGCATCGAACACTTGCATTACACCGATTCGCACGAAAAGTATATATAGAATTTATTGGTAATTTGAATTGAAATAGGTAAAATTAGCATGAAGCAAGCATTATACTTGCCTGATGACGTATCGACGATGGTACGGCAGTGACGCAGTGGCGACGAGACACGTGTATGGCACAACTACAACACAATGAGGCTCGGTTAGGCTTGGGCTTGGCCTCGACTCGAGCTTGGAGATGGAACTGCTGCGGATTGGGTGTGACGAGATGAAGGTGATGTGGGGATCTTGGTGGCTTCGTCTGTGTCGAGAGGTCGGCAATGGAGGTTGAAGGCAAGGGGTCGGCAATGGAGGTTGGTGGCCGGAGATGGTTGCGGTGGAGATGCAGTGGGTTTGGGGTGTGTAGTTGGGGATAGAGAGAGGTAGAGGAGGAAGAAGGTGAGGCTGCAGGTGTGTAGGCGAGGGTGCTTGTTGTTGAGGTGGTCGAGGGTTTGAGGAGGAGGTGAGGGAGTTGGGGAGAGTTTTTTGGTGTAGAAGGTAATGGAGGCAATGGGTGGTGTTGGGTGAGAGAGGCTCGGTTTTGTATGAGAGAGAGAGAGAGAGACGAGGTCGAGGGAAGAAGTTCGCGAGTGCACGCGTGTGAGGTCGTGGGTCGAGGAGTGGGGACATGGTCGCGACGAGCGGCGGGGACGTGGGGAGAAGGAAAAGAAGCGGGAAAAATAAGGGAGTGGGAAAAGAGAAGCGGGCCGGGTATGGGGCTTGGGCCGGGTATGGGGCTTGGGCCAGGAATTTTTTTTTGTTTAGGAAAAATTCAGAATTTAAAAACATATGCATCTAAATTCATACAAAAATATACGGAAAATAGAAAAACATTCAAGGGGACTTGGAAAAATATGGAAAAATTTATTTACAGAACTGGGAATTTACATCATACCCTCCTTACAAAATTTCATCCTTGAAATTTAGAAAAGAGACAACGAAACAGCACTACACAAACAGATGTGGAAAACGTGCATGGATATCCTCCTCACGCTCCCAAGTAGATTCTCCTGGGGAACGACCGCCCTAAGACACTCGGATTAACAGAATGACTTTATTCTTCAGCACTTTTTCTCTGCGGTCAAGGATAGTGGTGGGCTGCTCCTCGTATGATAGGTCAGTGCCCAAAGCTAACTCCGAATGGTCCAGAACATGGCTATCATCCCGAACATAACGCCGCAACAGAGATACGTGGAAAGTATTATGCACGTCAGCTAGCGAAGGAGGCAAGGCAAGTCGATAGGCCACATCTCCTACTCGCTCAAGCACCTCAAAAGGTCCGATGAAACGGGGACTGAGTTTCTCGCGATCTCAAAACCTGATAACTCCGCGGTTAGGGGAAATCTTCAAGAATACGTGATCTCCGACCTCAAATTCTAGCGCTCTCCTGTTGGCATCTGTCAAACTCTTCTGTCGGTCCTGAGCCATCTTAATGCGCTGTCTGATCATTTGGACTTTGTCTACCGTCTAAAAAATGAGTTCGGGACCCAGTAATCTTCGTTCGCCCACATCAACCCAACAAATAGGGGATCGACATTTACGCCCGTAAAGTGTTTCGAAAGGAGCCATCTGGATGCTATCCTGGTAACTGTTGTTATAAGAAAACTCAACCAGATGCAGATGATCCTCCCAAGAACTGTAAGGTTCCTAGGCACTCTAGTGAGGTCTCACAAGGCATCGAACATGCCAATTTAAAAAAAAATGGTGCCGAGAAACCCTAGACTACGGATCTTTAGACTAGAATTCAAGGCGAAATGAAAACTTAGTTAACTACTTAACTAAAGGAAGAGAGCTACAACCTTTGTAGATCCGGATACCCACTTCCTTAGCTCCACGAGGGCGTCCTCTCGCTGTCCATCTTGAACCTTGGACTCTCGTGACGGCTTCATCGGAGAAACGTGCGGAATAGGTCGTCGGCTTCGTGTCAAAGACGATCTACGTCGAGGTTGCACAAGCTCAAGCTCCGACTTCACAAAGTTGTGAAACTTGTGAAGAAAACACCCAAAACAACTTGGCAAGAGGTAGAGGGTGAAGAAATAGGAGGTGGGTTCACTTTAGAATTGGATTTTACTCACTTTTGCTCATGTTGCCATTGATGGCAACTAGTTTTCTCTCTTGAAGAAGGAGAAGAAGAAGAAAGAATATGATAAGTGTTGAGATTTAATAAAATTAAATCAATACTTATCATAAAGAGAACCATAGTTGAGTGTAGAGAGTTAACTAAGGTTAGAAGAATGGTTAGGGTTTAATGTGAAGACAAATGGTCACAAAGTCAAAGCTTCATGAAGCTTCAACAATGTTCAAGAAAGAAAGCAACCATTTTGTATTCTTATGCCATTCTTTTTCCAAAAAAGAATAAATAAAAGAATGGATAAATGAAAACCCTAATCACTTTCTTAACCTAGGTTTAATTCTATACACTTAACCTAATGAGCAAGCATCATCAAACATGATACTAACATGTGCACAAAAATATATCACATATACAATTTGCACATCAAGTGAGAATATCCATTTAAAGTAAACCAATACTAGTTAATGCAAAGTAATATATCAAATATATAATTATACATTAAATCATTAAATCAACATTTGATTCAATGATCCGGTCATGTCGCACATAACCGACCAGAATCCAATGTATCGATTTATCGAATCAATGATTCGATAACTAGGTCATATCGAATACAACCAATCGAAATATTTAACGCGAGAATGAAATGCGGTATCACATACACGCATTATTCTCGCTCCCGAACATATCTCATATGCGCTCCTATTTCGTTTCGCTTGAGCCAGGAAACCTCTGTGTAAGACTCTAAAGACTCGTCAATGCGCCGGTAGCAGATGATGATCATATCAAGCATCCACAAGCCGCAAGCGGTCTGCCAAACGTAACGGCCACCCGGATATTGAGCGATCAGAAGATCGACGAGCTAGCCCGCTTACACTCCGGTGAATCCATCCAGTCACACTTACCGTACAGTCCGGTCTCTTCGTCTGATACGTCGCATATCAAGTCTAGGGGTGGTAAACGTCAGACCCCAATACTCGATAAGTCGTGCCGATGTGAGGCTCATAACGGGTCGAGAAACTACTGGTAACACTTACCAGCAAATCTCTGATCAGCCCTGGCCAGGGACTTCCCTGTTACGGCCAATCGAGCACAGCGCAACATCAACCCCCAATACCGGGAGAGACGAAACCCCTCCTATCGCTCATTGCCTCCATATGACTCGGGACTGTACCCAAAGACCACTGTTTCGCACGCCCTCCTGGACGTGGTAAGGTGGAGATCAAAGCACAGTGGGAATCACAAAAGACTCTATGACGATCTCGGGTCTACAGACTAACCTGCACAAGTGTCACCTGAGAACTGCCATCTGACGTGAGGTATAATACCATCTGGGAGTTCTCGGCGAGTCCGTCCAGTGTACCCAGTCTCCACTGAGCACCCGTATACCATCTCTGATGTCAAACACCAATGGATATGGGATCATCCATCGCCCATCACATGGGTCGAGAAGCATATACGCTAGTCTACTCTGGTATATCGATGCCCCGTCTCGATACACCCACGACTAGGGACCTTGAAGGATGTACTTATGGACTACCATGTCCCCACTAGTATGATCTGCATCATAGTCCAGGTAGTCAAGTACACATCCTCAGGGCTTTACCAACATGTAACTACAAGACAGTATAAAGAGACTAGTGTACATGTTAAGATAAAGAGTAACCAGATAGCATACTATCATATCGAGCAAGAAAGTCATCTCTATATATGTCCAAGCATCCAATATAATATACAACATCTGTACAATACTGGCCTCTAGGGCATACATACAACTAACAATCTCCCACTTGCACTAGGGCCAGCTGCTGTAGTATCGCATACCGAGCATCCCGAAGAGTCTCTCAAACTGTGTCTGGGGAATGGCCTTCGTGAGTGGATCCGCCGTGTTGTTCTTCATGTCAACCCTCCTGACCTCGATCTCCCGGCGATCAACTATCTCCCGGATCAGGTGATACCGCCTCAGAATATGCCTGGATCGCTGATGGGACCTGGGTTCCTTGGCCAAAGCCACCGCTCCATTGTTATCGCAATACAAAGGTATTGGATGCTCAATGGATGGAACCACTCCAAGTTCAGTAATGAACTTCTTGATCCAGACAGCCTCTTTGGCAGCATCGTTGGCAGCGATGTATTCAGCCTCCATCGTCGAGTCTGCCACGGTTTCCTGCTTGGAACTCTTCCAGCTAACCGCCCCTCCGTAAAGGGTAAAGACAAAACCCGACTGCGACTTAGAGTCGTCCTTATCACTCTGGAAGCTCGAATCGGTAAAGGACTCCACTTGGAGCTCTCCGTTACCATACACCAAGAACATATCTCTAGTCCTTCGCAAGTACTTGAGAATTCTCTTCACAGCTGTCCAGTGACTCTCTCCAGGATCAGCTTGATACCTGCTCACTATACTTAGTGAGTATGCTACATCGGGTCTGGTACATAGCATCGCATACATGATAGAGCCTACTGCCGAAGCATAGGGTATCCCTTGCATGCGAGCTCTCTCCAAATCAGTCTTGGGAGACATCTCTGTTGGTGTATATGCCCTAGAGGCCATTACTGTATCATACTAGTATGTATATTACTTAATGGAAGCTTGGGATATTCACAGTTGTACAGACAATCTTGCTCAATATAGTAGTATGCTACTTGGTTTGACTCTGCTTTAATGTGTACTTGTGTGTTTATTTATTATATCACCTATACGCATTAGTAGAGCCCTTTGGATCCTTGCTTGATTACCGGCGTTGTGATGGCGATCACACTCGTGGGGGCTGGGTGATCTACAAGCACATCCTTTTACACGTCCCTAGTCGTGGGAGTATCGAGATAGGGCATCGAAACTCCGGAGTAGACTAGCGTATGCGCTTCTCATCCCAGCACGGGAGACGGTCTGTCCCACAGCCGTCAGTACGTCGTACTTGAGATAGTATGCGGGTGCTCGTTAGGTTACGAGTACACTGGACAGGACTCGTCGGGAACTGATGGTTGGTATTATACCTATCGTCAGTTATCAGTTCCCAGGTGACATGAGTACAGCTTAGTCCGCTGACTTGACACTGTCACTCCGCCTCGAGTGTGTTCCCACTGTTCTTTGATTACTACCCTACCACGGCTCTTCTGAGTCGTGTAAACAGGTAGTAGTTGGGAGCAGTCCCGAAGCACTTGGAGGCAGTGACGGTTAGACAGGATTCGTCTCTCCCGGTATTGGGGGTTGACATCGCGCTGTGTCTAGGAGAGCCATTACACAAGTAGTCCCTGGCCAGGGCAAGCGAGATATACTGGTAGGTTCCAGTGCTATCTCAGGGTGTTCTGGGCTTCACTCCGGCACGACTTGTACCGCTATTAGGGGTCTGACGCTTGCCGCCCCCCTAGGCCCGACATGCGATGTATCAGACGAACAGACCGGACTGTACGGAGATTGTCACATACAGACTCAGTAGGAGTTCGGATGGGTATACCTCATCGGCCTTCTTATCGACATCTACCTGGGGACCGTTACGTACAGCTAGTGCCGCTTGCGGTCTGTGGTTAAACCCACTGCCAGCGTAGTGTCGAGTCTTTAGAGTCCCACACAGAGAGTTTCCCTGCACTAAGCGAAACGTGTAGAGGCCGTATGGTTTTTCGGCAGGGCTGCGATCACTTACGTACACTTGTGTGCGTATGATGTTCGGGCAGGCAGTACTGGTGGGCTTTGGTTTAAGCCAGATCCTAATATTGCACGGATGGTTTTGTTTTGTCTTCTGCGCATCCGCATTCTACGGAATACGGATGCAGGTGTGTATGCACAGTTTTCTGGAGCGATGAAGGAGGAGGTGCCTCATTAGGGTTTTAGCAGTTGGTTCGGCCAAAACCACTATGTGGCAGGCTCATTAGGGTTTTGACAGTTGATTCGGTCAAAACCATTTTGAGGCGGACTCATTAGGGTTTCGACAGTTCGTTTGGTCAAAACCATAATGAGCCGGGGACATTATTTACTAATCCTTTCATTGATAATTTTGTTATGGCTAATTACATTGACCGTTTGACCATCTTGACTTTGTTGACCATTTGACCAAAGTTGACTTGGATCTTCTTAGAAGATCTAAAGTATTCTTTGGTTTTCTTTTTATTTAGTTATGATAATGGTCATGTCATTTGTAGCCATCACCTTTATCTTGATTGGATTTGTAATGATAATGTTTGTGCATTATTGCAACCATGGTTAGCTTTTCTCTTGGTTAAGCTTTTCATTTGCTTATTCTCATTCTCTCTCTTGAAATGAGAAGCTCCATGGTTGCTAGAAAATCTCCTTCTTCTTCCTCCTCTTGATTTCTCCTTTGATCTCATGTGTTGAGAGAAAAAGGATTCTACTTGACAAACACATCCATACATCCTCTCTACACAACCTAGGGCTTCTAGATTAGCCATCTCCTTGCCCTAGTTACCTCGGCTTGAGGTGGAGCTCGGTGTACATCTCTCGGGTGGATCGTCTTCGACTCAAGGAGGCCGCGGAGGTGACCGAAGTCCGGATCAACCATTGAGCAAGCGATGAGAAGAAGAACAAGAAGAGAAGAACATCAAAGAAGAACAACAACAAGAAGTGAAGGAGTTCAAGTTGAGGTATAACCACTTTGCCGAGTAGTTAATTCTTCTTTGCAAGTATGCTAGTTTAGTTTAGCAAAGATCCGGCTTTTACGGTCCATGTTACAAAGTTTAGAAAAATTTTGATTTACCGTTTTCCGCAACCCCGAAAGTATCGGGAGAGGTAACGTGGACCTAACAGTGGTATCAGAGCCTAACTAAACATAAACTAGCTTGGTAGTAAAGTGTATCGAAGTTCGAAAACGGAAAAATCGAAAAAAACCAAGTTGTAAAAATCTGAGTTTCTGTTAAAACTTTTTCTGGTCAAAACAAACTTTGTTATAGCTCAAAAATCATCTCAGGGTTTTTAGAAGAAACCACCAAAAACGATGCAGCGACTCAACCAAAGCGCCGCGCTTCCGCGGCAAGAGCAAGCTCTTGCCTCGGAACCGCGGCCAAGTTGGTGAGTTACTGCATCGATTTTGGTGCAGTGTGTTTCTGACATGGTTTTAGGATTTTTCAGATATATTATATGTGCCCAGATTTTCCAGAATACAAATTTGTTTTTGGGGGCCTATAATTCCGTATTTTTTTTTTCCGAACTTCAATATACTTTGACTATAAAGGTTATATCTGTGATGTATCTTATGTATTGAACGTCGGCTAATCGCTATATGTCGATTAGTCGGGGTTATACATATCTGTGATCTGTGATTGTTCTTGATGGTTTGTGGATATGAACTCGTTGGATTGTCGCGGATGAATAGCCGGGGTGATGTGAGATGAGAGTTTCTTTTTCTTTCATTCATGTAACAAATGTAAATTGATGTAATATTATTATTTGTTTGGCCGCACAACCGGGTCGGGGTTGTAGCCGTCATTGTATAATTCTTTTTACTGTTTTTGCTCCTAGGATAGACCCATGGAGGGGGTGCACAAACTGCCGAGTACTTGGCGGGTAGTTTGCCGCACCCGTAGGGGTCTTGGGTGGGGTATTTGGCTATTCACCGCGACCGTGTTATCCGCTTTTCGTTCCAGGCTCGAAAGGATTGCGGATTGCTAGTATATCCAATGTATTCATCTGTGATCTGTAATGTCTATCATTGCTTTACTATTTAGGCGTTGCTTATGTTTTACAGCCGCGCTAGCCCAGCCCCCGCTCTGTCGTTAGTTAAGTAACCTAACGAGTGATGACGGGACCCCGTGGCGAATGCGAATGGCATAAGCGTACGTCATATTTTGGTTGTTTTCTGCAATGGTAGGGTTAAATGATGGGACGCATTAAAAGAACTAATGCAAGAATATCACGCATTAAAAGAACTAATGCAAGAAAATAAACCTAAAAGACGTTGTTGGAACAATTTTTCAAAAAGCTGTTATTACAAGGACGTTCATTTTTGTTTTGCATCGCGGTATTCGGTTATGAATGCCCTGCACCTCAGTCGACGAGGCAAGGGCCGAGATCCCTTCACCGGGAGTGACCCCTTGGACAAAAGTTTGCGTCAGGGTAATAACTTCACTATAGTCGATTATTCTTGCTTTGCATCGAGGTATTCAATTTGGAATATCCTGCACCTCATTCGACGAGGAAAGAGCCGAGATCCCTTCACAGGGAGTGACCTCTTTAGCAAAAGTTTTTCGCCACTATATTTTCAAAAAGGGTGCAATCATGTTCCTTCAACGATATCAAGTTCATTACGTTAACGGGTTTTTCGCCAAAAACCCAGCCGTAGCCCTCCGTCGTTTCGGATAATTAATACTTAGTATTCGTGCTGCGTTTGTTGATTATTCGTCAAGACACAGTGAACGGTAGCTGAGTAATAATTCTCTGTTGCACTGATAGATTGGTTAGGACGGTCGCATGATTTTGTTGATTATTCGTCAAGGATCATGCGGGCGGGTCTAATGCAATCCTGGATAACGACGGGTTGAACTTGACTAGGACCTTTTGATTTGTTGATTATTCGTCAAGGTCACTTGGGTCCTAGGGGCAAAAACCACATCGGGAGTTTCAAAAGAACTGAAACTTGCAGATTTAGCATACCTTCTGGAGTGTGGTGACTAGAGTGGATTCCATCTAGGTTATCACACAATGACAGTTGGATCCCGATCCCACTGATGAGTTGGTTTACTCTCGGGAGATTATTTCACTTAACGATCAATGCTATAAACCTAGTAGGTGTCTAGAAAGGTGTTAGCGGGGTTACGCCCCCAGGGAAAAGAGGTTCTTTAATTAAGGAACTTCGCGAAAGCGTTGGAAAACCTCCCTCGAAGTACCGACACTAGCCTGGCTGAAAGGTTAAGCAAGTATTGTGACGTGAATTAAAACCCGGCTAGTTCTTCTTTTAAAAGGTTTTAAGAAGAATTTGAGGAAACAGTGGGAGACATCCTGGTTAGATAAATTAATAAACCAATCTAATCTTGCAAGAGCATACGCTGAGTGTTTCTTTTCTCTTTCCAGGCAGCAACCCTTTCACGCCCTAATCAAGATAACAAAATGTATCGCTTGACCGAACCGAATTCTTATTCGGGACTGGGGAAAGTTGGTTCAGCTCTAACTTATGACAACAGTCATGAGTATGAGAATGGGAAAGAGGAAAGTATGGATTTCCAGGATACCCAGTCGAAGAAGAAGCATGGTTTTGCATCTACTTCAGGTGTTCTTGTAATTGAGAACTGTTTTACGGTCAGCCCTACCTCCTGGGTACTTGATACCGGATCAGGATCTCATATCTGTAATTTATTGCAGGGACTGAGAAAAAGTAGGAAAGTTGCACCGGGTGATATGTCGCTCAGAGTAGCGAACGGAGCACAAGTTAATGCGGCAGCCGTCGGTGAATATCACCTAGTATTGCCAAATGGCAAGACTATGATTTTGAACGATTGCTACTATGTACCCTCCATGGTTTGCAACATCATATCAGTTTCTTTACTCGATAAAGATAGATATAAGTTTGTTCTTGAAAAGAATATCATGAACATTTACCTTGATAAGGTACTGGTTGCAGAGGGTACACTGTTTAATGGTATCTACGTTCTAAATCAGAATACAGTTCTCAATATACAAAACACACGCAAGAGGAAGAATTCAGATACGAATGAATCCTACTTGTGGCATTGTAGACTTGGTCATGTCGGAGAGAAAAGACTGAGTAAGTTGCATAAAGATGGACTCTTGGATGCGTTTGAGTTTTCATCTTATGAAACTTGTCAGTCTTGTCTCAAAGGGAAGATGACCAAATCTCCGTTCACCGGACATGGAGAAAGAGCAGCAGAGCTCTTGGGACTCGTACATAGTGATGTATGTGGTCCGATGTCTATACATGCAAGGGGTGGGTTCTCGTACTTCATCACATTCACTGACGATCTCTCTAGGTTCGGATATGTGTATCTGATGAAATACAAATCTGAAGCTTTTGAGAAATTCAAGGAATTCAGAAACGAAGTAGAGAACCAGACAGGCAAAAGTATCAAGATCCTCCGGTCTGACAGGGGAGGGGAGTACTTAAGCACGGAATTCCTAGATTACTTAAAAGAGAATGGTATTCTCTCTCAGCTTACTCCTCCTTATACACCACAGCACAACGGTGTATCGGAACGGAGGAATCGTACCCTATTGGATATGGTTCGCTCCATGATGAGTAGTGCTGAGTTACCTCTTTCATTCTGGGGATATGCACTTCAAACTGCAGCACATCTATTGAATCAAGTTCCATCCAAATCCGTGCCTAAGACTCCGTATGAGATATGGAGTGGTAAAAGTTTGTATCTTAAACGTATTAAGATTTGGGGTTGCCCAGCTTATGTCAAAAAGCAGAACCCAGACAAACTTGAGGCACGGGCAGTTTTGTGTAAGTTTGTGGGATACCCAAAAGATTCAAGTGGGTATCTATTCTACCATGCAGAGGAACAGAAGATAATTGTTTCAAGAAATGCCACATTTTTAGAAAAAGAATTTCTTGTTAAAAACATTAGTGGCAGCACGGTAGAACTGGATGAAATTCCAGAAACACAAGCTTTAACAGAAAATTTGGAGGAACCGCTAGATTCAATAACCCCAAACGAACCTCAGCCACTCCGCAGATCTGGTAGGATTTCTCATCCGCCCGAGAGATACTACGGTTTTCTCATAGACGGGGATCGAGAGGATTGCATCTTGGAAGAAGATGACCCTACCAGTTTCAGGCAGGCCATTATCAGTAGGGACTCTGATAAGTGGCAGGAAGCAATGCAATCCGAAATGGAGTCCATGTACGCCAATAAAGTGTGGACCATGGATATTGCTCCACCTGGGGTAAAACCCGTTGGATGCAAATGGATCTACAAAAGGAAACTTGGTGTAGATGGGCAGGTGGAAACCTATAAAGCTAGACTCGTTGCAAAAGGTTTTCGTCAAAGACCTGGTTTGGACTATGATGAAACTTTTTCTCCGGTGGCTATGCTCAAATCCATTCGGATCCTACTTGCCATTGCTGCCTTCCATGACTATGAAATCTGGCAGATGGATGTTAAAACGGCTTTCCTAAACGGTTGTTTGGAAGAGTGCGTTTACATGGATCAACCAGAAGGTTTCGTAGACAGTGGGAGCAGCGGAAGGGTGTGCAAGTTGCTTAAATCCATTTATGGATTAAAGCAGGCATCGCGGAGCTGGAACATCTGTTTTGATGAGGCAATCAAGGAATTTGATTTCATCAAGAACGAAGATGAACCCTGTGTATATAAGAAGATTGTAGGACGAACTGTCGTATTCCTAGTCTTGTACGTGGACGACATTCTTTTGATAGGAAATGATGTTCCTATGCTACAATCGGTCAAGCTATTTTTGTCACAAAGGTTCTCCATGAAGGACCTGGGTGATGCCTCGTACATTCTGGGGATCAAGATCTATAGAGATAGATCCAAGAGACTATTGGGACTTTCGCAGTCCAGGTACATAGAGACCGTACTAAAGAGATTTAGTATGGAGGGTTCCAAGCGCGGTAACATACCCGCATTGCACGGAATTACCCTCTCCAAGAAGATGTCTCCTAAGACTGACGAGGAGAGGGTTCGCATGAGCACTATACCCTACGCTTCGGCGGTAGGATCTATAATGTATGCGATGCTATGTACAAGACCAGATGTAGCTTACGCGTTGAGCGCGGTAAGCCGGTATCAGTCAGACCCAGGGGAGGACCACTGGACAGCAGTGAAGAACATTCTCAAGTACCTGAGAAGGACTAAGGAGATGTTCCTGGTTTACGGTAATGGAGACCTCCGGGTCGAGTCCTTTACCGATTCAAGCTTCCAGAGTGACAAAGATGACAGCAAGTCTGTCTCGGGTTTTGTGTTTACCCTCAACGGAGGGGCGGTATGTTGGAGGAGTTCCAAGCAGGATACCGTCGCAGACTCGACGATGGAGGCTGAATACATTGCTGCAAGCGATGCCGCAAAAGAGGCGGTCTGGATTAAGAAGTTCATTAGTGAACTTCAGGTGGTTCCGTCCATTGTTGACCCAATACCTTTGTATTGCGATAACAATGGGGCTATAGCTTTAGCGAAGGAACCAAGGTCCCATCAGAAATCCAGGCACATCTTAAGGCGGTATCACCTGATCAGGGAGATCATTGATCGCCAGGAGATCGAGGTGCGGAGAGTGGACACAAAGGACAACACTGCGGACCCATTCACAAAGGCTTTACCCCAGACTCAGTTCGAGCGGCTGATCGAGATGATAGGTCTTCGATACGCCAGTACATGGCCTTAGTGCAAGTGGGAGATTGTTGGTGTATATGCCCTAGAGGCCATTACTGTATCATACTAGTATGTATATTACTTAATGGAAGCTTGGGATATTCACAGTTGTACAGACAATCTTGCTCAATATAGTAGTATGCTACTTGGTTTGTCTCTGCTTTAATGTGTACTTGTGTGTTTATTTATTATATCACCTATACGCATTAGTAGAGCCCCTTGGATCCTTGCTTGATTACCGGCGTTGTGATGGCGATCACACTCGTGGGGGCTGGGTGATCTACAAGCACATCCTTTTACACGTCCCTAGTCGTGGGAGTATCGAGATAGGGCATCGAAACTCCGGAGTAGACTAGCGTATGCGCTTCTCATCCCAGCACGGGAGACGGTCTGTCCCACAGCCGTCAGTACGTCGTACTTGAGATAGTATGCGGGTGCTCGTTAGGTTACGAGTACACTGGACAGGACTCGTCGGGAACTGATGGTTGGTATTATACCTATCGTCAGTTATCAGTTCCCAGGTGACATGAGTACAGCTTAGTCCGCTGACTTGACACTGTCACTCCGCCTCGAGTGTGTTCCCACTGTTCTTTGATTACTACCCTACCACGGCTCTTCTGAGTCGTGTAAACAGGTAGTAGTTGGGAGCAGTTCCGAAGCACTTGGAGGCAGTGACGGTTAGACAGGATTCGTCTCTCTCGGTATTGGGGGTTGACATCGCGCTGTGTCTAGGAGAGCCATTACACAAGTAGTCCCTGGCCAGGGCAAGCGAGATATACTGGTAGGTTCCAGTGCTATCTCAGGGTGTTCTGGGCTTCACTCCGGCACGACTTGTACCGCTATTAGGGGTCTGACGCTTGCCGCCCCCTAGGCCCGACATGCGATGTATCAGACGAACAGACTGGACTGTACGGAGATTGTCACATACAGACTCAGTAGGAGTTCGGATGGGTTTACCTCATCGGCCTTCTTATCGACATCTACCTGGGGACCGTTACGTACAGCTAGTGCCGCTTGCGGTCTGTGGTTAAACCCACTGCCAGCGTAGTGTCGAGTCTTTAGAGTCCCACACAGAGAGTTTCCCTGCACTAAGCGAAACGTGTAGAGGCCGTATGGTTTTTCGGCAGGGCTGCGATCACTTACGTACACTTGTGTGCGTATGATGTTCGGGCAGGCAGTACTGGTGGGCTTTGGTTTAAGCCAGATCCTAATATTGCACGGATGGTTTTGTTTTGTCTTCTGCGCATCCGCATTCTACGGAATACGGATGCAGGTGTGTATGCACAGTTTTCTGGAGCGATGAAGGAGGAGGTGCCTCATTAGGGTTTTGGCAGTTGGTTCGGCCAAAACCACTATGTGGCAGGCTCATTAGGGTTTTGACAGTTGATTCGGTCAAAACCATTTTGAGGCGGACTCATTAGGGTTTCGACAGTTCGTTTGGTCAAAACCATAATGAGCCGGGGACATTATTTACTAATCCTTTCATTGATAATTTTGTTATGGCTAATTACATTGACCGTTTGACCATCTTGACTTTGTTGACCATTTGACCAAAGTTGACTTGGATCTTCTTAGAAGATCTAAAGTATTCTTTGGTTTTCTTTTTATTTAGTTATGATAATGGTCATGTCATTTGTAGCCATCACCTTTATCTTGATTGGATTTGTAATGATAATGTTTGTGCATTATTGCAACCATGGTTAGCTTTTCTCTTGGTTAAGCTTTTCATTTGCTTATTCTCATTCTCTCTCTTGAAATGAGAAGCTCCATGGTTGCTAGAAAATCTCCTTCTTCTTCCTCCTCTTGATTTCTCCTTTGATCTCATGTGTTGAGAGAAAAAGGATTCTACTTGACAAACACATCCATACATCCTCTCTACACAACCTAGGGCTTCTAGATTAGCCATCTCCTTGCCCTAGTTACCTCGGCTTGAGGTGGAGCTCGGTGTACATCTCTCGGGTGGATCGTCTTCGACTCAAGGAGGCCGCGGAGGTGACCGAAGTCCGGATCAACCATTGAGCAAGCGATGAGAAGAAGAACAAGAAGAGAAGAACATCAAAGAAGAACAACAACAAGAAGTGAAGGAGTTCAAGTTGAGGTATAACCACTTTGCCGAGTAGTTAATTCTTCTTTGCAAGTATGCTAGTTTAGTTTAGCAAAGATCCGGCTTTTACGGTCCATGTTACAAAGTTTAGAAAAATTTTGATTTACCGTTTCCGCAACCCCGAAAGTACCGGGAGAGGTAACGTGGACCTAACAATCTCTTTGGAGAGAGTGACTCCAGAGATCGTGGGCATGTTCCCACGCTTGGACTCTTCCATACTAAACCTCTTTAGTATGGTGTCAATGTACCTGGATTGGGACAATCCCAAAATCCGTTTGGATCTATCTCTATGGATCCTAATTCCCATTATGCAGGAGGCATCACCAAGATCTTTCATTGAGAATCTTTGTGATAAGAAGAGCTTGACCGATTGCAGCATAAGAATATCATTTCCTATCAAGAGTATGTCGTCCACGTACAATACGAGGAAGACAATCTTACTCTCTGCTACCTTCCTGTAGATACAAGGTTCATCTGGATTTTTGACGAAATCAAACTCTTTGATAACGACGTCAAAGCAGATGTTCCAACTCCGCGATGCTTGCTTTAATCCATAAATGGATTTAAGCAGCTTGCACACCTTCCCGCTGCTCCCACTGTCTACGAAGCCCTCTGGCTGAGTCATGTACACGCACTCTTCTAAATCACCGTTTAGAAAGGCGGTCTTAACATCCATTTGCCAGATTTCATAATCATGATATGCAGCGATGGCAAGCATGATCCGGATGGATTTAAGCATAGCCACTGGAGAAAAGGTCTCGTCATAGTCCACACCTGGTCTTTGACGAAAACCCTTTGCTACAAGTTTAGCTTTGAAAGTCTCCACTTTCCCATCTACACCAAGTTTCTTCTTGAAGATCCACTTGCTCCCAATGGGTTTTACCCCTTCAGGAGCAACGTCCAAAGTCCATACTTTGTTGGTGTACATGGATTCCATCTCGGACCGCATAGCATCCAGCCATTTCACTGAGTCCCCACTCGTGATGGCCTGCTCGAAGCTAGTTGGGTCATCATCCTCCATGATGCAATCCTCGCTTCCACCGTCAATGAGAAAACCGTAGTATCTCTCTGGTGGACGAGAAACCCTACTAGATCGGCGGAGAGGCTGAGGTTCGTCGGGAGCTACTGAATCCTCTGGTTCCACTAAATCTTCAGTTTGAGTTTGTGTAGCCGGAATTTCTTCCAGTTCTACCTCATCGCCACTAATTTCTTTTGCAAGAAATTCCTTTTCCAAAAAGGTGGCATGTCGAGAAACAAACACTTTTTGTTCCTCTGTATGGTAGAAAAGATATCCATGTGAATGTTTGGGATATCCCACAAACTTGCATAGAACTGACCGTGCCTCGAGTTTGTCCGGATTTTGCCTTTTGACATAGGCCGGGCAACCCCATATCTTAACTCGTTTAAGACATGGTCTCTTCCTACTCCATATCTCATATGGTGTGGTAGGTACAGATTTAGATGGAACTTGATTCAATAGGTATGCTGCTGTCTCCAACGCATAACCCCAGAAGGAAATAGGCAACTCAGCTGTGCTCATCATAGAGCGCACCATATCTAATAGGGTGCGGTTCCTCCGTTCTGATACACCGTTGTGCTGTGGTGTATATGGAGGAGTCAGCTGAGAGAGAATCCCATTCTCTTTTAGGAAGTCCAGGAATTCATTGCTTAAGTATTCTCCTCCTCGATCAGATCGTAGGATTTTAATACTTTTTTCGGTTTGGTTCTCAACTTCTTGCTTATATTCCCTAAATTTCTCAAAAGCTTCTGATTTGTGTTTCATCAGGAACACATACCCGAACCTAGAGAGATCGTCAGTGAATGTAATGAAGTATGAAGAACCATCCCTGGCATGTGTAGACATGGGACCGCATACATCACTATGTATCAGTCCCAAGAGTTCGGTAACTCTTTCTCCGTGTCCCGTAAACGGAGTTTTGGTCATCTTGCCTTTGAGACATGACTGGCAAGTGTCATAAGATGAAAATTCAAACGGATTTAAATATCTATCTTTATGCAACTTAGCTAGTCGTGTCGTATTGATGTGACCCAGTCTACAATGCCACAAGAAGGATTCATTGAGTTCAGAACTCTTCCTCTTGTGTGTGTTTGTTATGCTCAGGACTGTTGATTGATTTAGAACATAAATACCATTGCATAACGTGCCTGATCCAACCAACTTTTGGTTATGGAAAATGTTCATAACATTGTCCTGTAAAACAAAATTATATCCCTCTTTACTTAATAAAGAAACCGATATAATGTTGCATATCAGGTTCGGCATGTAATAGCATTCGTTCAGAACCAATGTATTACCAGTTGGTAATACAAGGTGATATTCCCCGACAGTCTTAGCTGCAACAATTGCACCATTTCCAACTCTAATGTCTTTATCACCTTCTCCAAGTTCTCTACCTTTCTTAAGCCCATGTAACTGATTACATATATGGGATCCTGACCCGGTATCTAATACCCAGGACGTAGAGCAAATGGAGAAACAGTTCTCAGTAACGAACACACCCGAAGAAAATGCATCAACATGTACTTTCTTCATTCGGGTGGCATGGGAATCCTGGTATTCCCCTATATCCTGTTCATTCCTATAACTCTTACAGGAAAGAACGGAACCAACGTTCCCCAGCACAGTATAACATGCAGGTTCGGTCAATACATCCATATTATTATCTTGATTAAGGCATGAACTGGTCGCTACCTGGAGAGAGAGAGAAGAAAACACTTTAGCGTATGCTCGTGCAAGATCAGATTGGTTATTATCTTATCTAATCAGGATGGCTCCCACTTCTTTTTATCAAATCTTCCTTCAAACCCTAAAAGGAAAGACTAGCCGGGATTAATTACACACTACAAGTTCGCCAATCTTTCAGCCAGGCCAGTATCGGTACTTTGAGGGAGGTCCCCCGTGCTTTCGCACGAACCTAATTAATGTAAACCTCGTTTTTCCAGAGGCGTAACCCCGTTGACACCTTTCTAGACACCTACTTGATCAGCTAATTGCAATGTGTAAAACTCTCCCAGGAGTAACTCTTACTCGCAGTGGGTA
Organism: Agapanthus africanus; assembly: GCA_030015575.1. Lineage (NCBI taxonomy): Eukaryota > Viridiplantae > Streptophyta > Magnoliopsida > Asparagales > Amaryllidaceae > Agapanthus > Agapanthus africanus. The sequence continues at coordinate 476,177,977 of CM057338.1, read as the reverse complement.
TCGGGATCCAACTATCTCATAGAAGGTATGCAATCTCATTGCAAATTTCAACACTTGAAATTCCCGATAATATTTTGCCCCTAGTGTCCTATGACCTTGACAAAGGCCAACAAATCACAGGATGCTAGTCAAGTTCAACCCGTCATTTCTTGATTGAATCAAACCCACCCGCACGACCCTTGACAAAGGCTAACAAGGTCGTACGACTACCCTGAAACAATCTGCATCACATTCATAAGCAGATAAGAACTATTCAGCTACCGCACACTACGCCTTGACAAAGGCCAACAAACGCAGCACGAATACTAAACAGTTCTAATCTGAAATGACGGAGGGCTACGGCAGGTTTTTCGGAAAACCTATTGCGTAATGAACTTGATATCGTTGTAGAATCAAATGAAGTTTTGAAATGGAGTGATTTTGAGGCTTTTCTAGTTTTGCTAAAGGAGTCACTCCCGGTGAAGGAATCTCGGTCCTTTCCTCGTCGAATGAGGTGCGGGATATATCATATATATCGCTGTGCAAAGCAAAAACTCTTAAAAGCAATCAAAAAACAAACCGAGTGTGTAGCATCTGCCAGTTATCGCTAAAGGAGTCACTCCCGGTGAAGGGATCTCGGTCCTTTCCTCATCGAATAAGGTGCAGGATATATCACATATACCGCTGTGCAAAGCAAGAACTGCAGCTACCTGTTTTATTTTAAAATTTGATTCTACAACATCTTAGGTTTCTTATCTTTCATTAATCACATTAATGAAGTCCCATCATTTAAATACCTAAACATCACAGATAGATATGACGTACACTTATGCCATCCGCATTCGCCTCGATGTCCCCTCGTGCACCGTTAGGTTAGGTAACTAACGACAGAGCAGGGCAGGGCTAGCGCGGGTGTAAAACATAAGTAACGTCTATATAATATATCATATATACTATATACTATATCCATCACAGAGTCACAACACAGATATCGCAGCAGAATAAACATATGAAATATTGGATATACCAGGACGTCCGTGTTTTCAGTACGAGCCAGTATAAAACACGGATTCCACGGTCGTGATGAATAGCCAATCCCACACCCCTAGACCCCTACGAGAGCGGCAAGCAACCCTGCCAATTCTAGGGTTAGGAGACCCGGACTCGACTCCTCGAGTTGGTCTCCCACTGGACCCCAGAACCCGGTTACTTGTGCTCCCCTCCTTGGGTCTATCCTAATGCGGAAAAGTAAATAATATACAAAAGGTGACATCTTCCGCTACCTGGAAGTGCCCCAAATAAAAGAATATTATATACAAGTTTTTACATGAATGAAAATGAAAAACACTCATCTCACATAAAAACCCCCGGCTATTCGAATACGACGATCCAATATAACATATCCAGCAACATATAACATCACATGTCATCAACGTAAGTAAGTATGCATACCCCAATTGTCGTTGACGTATAGCAACGAAACTGGCGATATGAACATACTACACTTACGGTCACAGAAAAGAAAGTGTAAAACTACAACAATTGGAATCCGCAACTTCTTTAGACATCGCATGCCTAACAGATATAAATCCCGCATTTTAGTCTCATTATCGAAAACTCTTTTCAATATCAAATGGGACTAAATTGCTAGATTTATAACATTCATTCAGTTATCTCATAACTACTTGTGAATTCCAATTATTGTATCACATTCCAGATAAACAGAAAATGTTAAACTTTCCGATCGAACAGTCGAATACCCAAGTTTTCCCGATACAGTCCAACACATGAAATAAGTCTAGCAACATTCAGTTCGTGCCTCAGTACCAACGGTCCAGCCGTAGAAGGGTCAAGCCAACGCCTCACATGTGGCACGCCGTACTGCCCCAAACCCGAAGGTTCAAAGGGCAGTTCAAGACGGTCACATAATCGAGTTAAGGTTTGTTGTCTTCTAGAGGGTCCATCGCGTTACTTGCACTACTTAGAACGTCGTTAAACTACGGAAAAATCCAACACTTGGAAATTTCCCGATAGGGGAAAAATTGGGTATTTATATCCGGTTGAACTTTTTAACATATTCAAAAAATTATCCGGAAATATACAAAGACGAAATTTGATAATCCGATCGAAACACTGATTCCCAATAGTACCCCAGAATACTCTTCTGTAGAGTCACAATAAAAATGTCCCAGAAAATATAGCATTATATTGTATGAGTTACTGTGCAGAAATCATTAGCCAAAGGAATAGTACGGCCGCGGAACCGCCGCATCATGTATAGCACGTGCCGCGGTTCCGCGGTGGAAAAATTGATTCAGGCCCTCGTATTTCACAGTAATTCAAATAACACCCTGCTTGATTTTCTGCATATTTTTAATTGACAAAAAACCCAATTTTTAGAAAAAGTCCAGAGAGCATTTTAGGGTTTTGGGTTTTGGTTCGATAGGGTTTCAAACGTCGTCGGGACTTCGCCTAAGGCTCTAGCTAGGCTCTGATACCAGTGTAAGGTTCCTAGGCACTCTAGTGAGGTCTCACAAGGTATCGAACATGCCAATTAAAAAAAAATGGTGCCGAGAAACCCTAGACTACGGATCTTTGGACTAGAATTCTAGGCGAAATGAAAACTTAGTTAACTACTTAACTAAAGGAAGAGAGCTACAACCTTTGTAGATCCGGATACCCACTTCCTTAACTCCACGAGGGCGTCCTCTCGCTGTCCATCTTAAACCTTGGACTCTCGTGACGGCTTCATCGGAGAAACGTGCGGAATAGGTCGTCGGCTTCGTATCAAAGACGATCTACGTCGAGGTTGCACAAGCTCAAGCTCCGACTTCACAAAGTTGTGAAACTTGTGAAGAAAACACCCAAAACAACTTGGCAAGAGGTAGAGGGTGAAGAAATAGGAGGTGGGTTCACTTTAGAATTGGATTTTACTCACCTTTGCTCATGTTGCCATTGATGGCAACTAGTTTTCTCTCTTGAAGAAGAAGGAGAAGAAGAAGAAAGAATATGATAAGTGTTGAGATTTAATAAAATTAAATCAATACTTATCATAAAGAGAACCATAGTTAAGTGTAGAGAGTTAACTAAGGTTAGAAGAATGGTTAGGGTTTAATGTGAAGACAAATGGTCACAAAGTCAAAGCTTCATGAAGCTTCAACAATGTTCAAGAAAGAAAGCAACCATTTTGTATTCTTATGCCATTCTTTTTCCAAAAAAGAATAAATAAAAGAATGGATAAATGAAAACCCTAATCACTTTCTTAACCTAGGTTTAATTCTATACACTTAACCTAATGAGCAAGCATCATCAAACATGATACTAACATGTGCACAAAAATATATCACATATACAATTTGCACATCAAGTGAGAATATCCATTTAAAGTAAACCAATACTAGTTAATGCAAAGTAATATATCAAATATATAATTATACATTAAATCATTAAATCAACATTTGATTCAATGATCCGGTCATGTCGCACATAACCGACTAGAATCCAATGTATCGATTTATCGAATCAATGATTCGATAACTAGGTCATATCGAATACAACCAATCGAAACATTTAACGCGAGAATGAAATGCGGTATCACATACACGTATTATTCTCGCTCCCGCACATATCTCATATGCGCTCCTATTTCGTTTCGCTTGAGCCAGGAAATCTCTGTGTAGGACTCTAAAGACTCGTCAAGAACCCTGGAAGTCCAACATACAAGCCCTCAACATGTCCTTGAGCGTCTGAATCGTACGCTCGGATTGTCCGTCCGTCTGTGGATGATACTCTGTGCTGAACTTGAGGCGGGTACCCATACTCTCCTGTAAGCTCCTCCAAAAGTGCGAAACAAATCTGGTGTCTCGATCTGACACAATGCTGACCGGAACTCTGTGAAGTCGCACTATCTCTTGCATGTATTTCTCCGCAAGCGACTCTGTTGACTGTCCCACCCGAAAGGTTATAAAATGTGTAACTTTCGTAAGGCGGTCGATGATAACCCAAACGGCGTTGTTGCCCCCAGGGTTCCGTGGTAAGACAGTCACAAAATCCATAGTAATGTGCTCCCACTTCCACTCTGGTATCGGAAGCGGTTGTAACAGTCCCGCTGTTCTCTGGTGTTCCGCCTTCACTTGCTGACATACTAAACACCTGGATACAAACCGTGCAATCTCTCGCTTCATCCCGTTCCACCAAAAGTGTTGCTTCAGATCTCGATACATTTTCGTGCCTCCTGGATTCACAGAATAAACTGAACTATGAGCCTCGGCAAGTACCTCTTCTCGAATATCCCCTTTGGGTACGCAGAGTCTGCTACTGAATCTCAGAGAGCCGTCTCGATGTATGAGTAAGTCTGTTCTCAGCCCGGCATCCACCTGCTCTTTGAACTTTTGCAATCGAGAATCATCAGGTTGCGCAGCCTTGATGCGATCTACAAGAGAAGACTGCACCTGTAGTTGCCAAAACTGCCTGATTGCACTCGACGTAACGACCTCTAGTTCGAGCTTCTGAAAATCCTCAATGATGCTCCTCTGGCTGGTCAACATCATGACCGCTGGCTTGCGACTGAGAGCATCGGGTACAACATTTACTGTTCCCGGATGATACTGTAAGTCTAAGTCATAGTCCGCCATTAATTCTAGCCATCGGCGCTGCCTCATATTCAGTTCTTTCTGAGTGAACACGTACTTCCGACTCTTGTGATCTGTGTACACCTCTACCTTCTCGCCTAACAGCTAATGCCTCCATATCTTCAATGCGAAAACCACTGTGGCTAACTCCAAGTCGTGAGTAGGGCAGTTCCTCTCGTGATTCATCAGCTGTCATGAGACGTAAGCAACCACCCGACCGTGCTGCATCAGAACACAGCCTAAGCCCTTCCCTGAAGCATCGCTATGTATCACCAATCCACCGGAATTAACTGGTACTGTAAGAATAGGCGCCGTGGTAAATTTCTGCTTCAGTGCCTCAAAAGCCCGAGTACACTCCTCCGTCCACACATACGGTACATCCTTCCGTGTCAGCTTCGTCAAAGGTTCAGCGAGTCGTGAAAAGTCTTGAACGAACCGTTATCCGGCCAGTCCCAGGAAGCTTCTGATCTCGGCCACTGACTTCGGTGTCAGCCAATCTCTAACAGATTCTATCTTTGCCGGGTCCACTGAGACGCCTTCACCCGAAACAACGTGTTCCAAGAACTGCACCTTGTCGAGCCAGAACTCACACTTGCTCAATTTTGCGTACAGCTTCTCTTCCTGAAGAATTCGTAATACTGTTCGCAAGTGTTCGGCATGCTCCTCTAGAGTCTTAGAGTAGACTAGTATGTCGTCGATGAATACAACGAAAAACGTGTCCAAGTACTTCGCAAATACTCGATTCATCAGATCCATAAATATAGCTGGAGCATTGGTAACACCGAACGGCATCACAAGGAACTCATAATGCCCGTATCGGGTCCTGAAAGCCGTTTTGCATATATCCTCGGCCGCTACTCTGATCTGGTGATAGCCCGAACGGAGTCCAACTTCGAAAATACTCAAGCCCTACTTAACTGATCAAATAAATCGTCGATGCACGGAATGGGGTATTTGTTCTTTATCGTGACTTTGTTCAGCTCCCGGTAGTCTATGCACATCCGTAGTGATCCATCCTTTTTCTTTACCAACAAAACTGGTGCACCCCACGGTGAAGCGCTTGGGCGGATAAATCCTTTCTCTAGGAGTTCTCCAATTTGCTTCTTCAATTCTGCCAACTCAGCCGGTGCCATTCTGTACGGGGCCTTGGAAACTGGTGCTGTACTTGGAATCAAATCAATAGAGAATTCCAAAATGCGGGGAGGTGGTAGACCTGGTAAATCTTCGGGGAACACATCCAGAAAATCCCAAACAATCTCTGGGGCTGGACTCTCATCGATCTCCAAAGCTGTCAACGCTTTTGGCTTGGCTCTAAACTTAGCTGGCTCCAAAGACTCGCTCCCACGTTAAAAAATAAACTCTAGGTGATCGGGAATGCGGAAAGTCACATTTCTTGATCGGCAATCAATAATTGCATGGAATGTACTCATCCAATCCATCCCGAGAATTGTGTCATAGATGCCTGTTCCGATTAAAAGGAAATTCATATAGAATTCCCTACCACATACTACAACTGGACAAGATCTACATTCTCGACTGGATACTATAACACCCGTATGTATTTCTAAACCCTTGGTTAATGGTTCATGTGGTATGGAGTGTGTATCAACGAAATGCACAGATATGAAACAGTGTGATGCTCCAGTATCAAATAGTAATCTAGCTGGCATGGAATGTACGAGTAGAATACCTGTAACAACTTCACCTGAAGCCTATGCCTGCTCGGCGGTCAAGGTGAAAGCCCGTCCTTGACCGCGGCCTGTGTAGGGTTGCCTTTGTTCCTGTGACCTCTGCTGCTGCGGTCCAGACCCTCCCTGTAACTCTGTTTGCTCGGGGAAACCACTAACTCGGTGCTGGCTGGATCCGCAAATCAAACACTGTCCCTTGGCATGGCGACAGTCCTTCTGGGTGTGCCCATCCCTGTGGCAGTAGCCGCAAACTAAGTCTTTACTTTGGGGGCAATGCTGGGGCACGAATGGACGCTTCATCTGCGTCTTCCCTGGCCTGTGAACTGGTATGACCCCTCGAGACGATGTGTGAGTACGCGCTGGAACAATTGGTGGCCTCCTATCACTCGAGCTGGGGCTCCTAAATTTATTGATCATATTCTCCTGAATTCGTGCCGCGTTGAGCACCTGCGCAAAAGTCTGCAACTCGAGTGACGCGATCAACTGTTGTAGCTCAAAATCAAGTCCTTGTAAGAAACGCGTAGCCCTGGTGGCCTCTGAAACGGCCATATACGGAGCAAATCGGCTCAGACGGTTGAATTCTGCCGAATATGTGTCCACGGGACGGCCATTCTGCTTCAGTAAGATGAATCTTTCTTCTATCTTAGCCTTGGCGGTGGAAGGAAAATAGTGGTCCAAGTAGCACTCCTTGAATTTGCTCCATTCGATTGGCCCTTCTAGTCTTCTTTCTTCAACCGAAAATCAAGTACGGGCTTCGTCCTCCAACTGGATCTTTATCATATTCACTTTCTCTTTATCGGGTACCCTTGCGCCAGTCAGTAGGTTCTCCATATTGACCAGCCATTGCTCGGCCTCGAGTGGTTCGGCTAGTCCTGTAAATACAGCTAGATGTAACCTCTGAAAATTCGATACGGTGGCAGCCCTGGCAGAAAAATCTAGTGAAGTGGTGCTCTTGGGGGCGGTAATGAGAGCGGAGGGTCCCCCTACTGCGGTAATGGCCTTGAGTCCCTCGGTGAGTAGGTCTGCCTTTCTCTCTTGAGCTTCTGCGAGGGTCGTCAGTGCATTCAAGATCCTCTCCGTGCAATCCTGAGAACTTGGGTCTGACGAGTGGTCGTTTGGGGACGTCATGTCGCTGGAAGACATTTAAACAGATATGAGTAGATACAAGGATGAAAGTGAGGGATAGTGAAGAGAAAATAATGCAATAACGTGTAGTTAATATTATCCCTTACTACTAAACGCGACTCTAATACCAACAAAACCATGTCACACCCTGCTTCCCAAAATACGGAATACGAGGGATGATTAGGCCAGCCATGCTCCTACGGTCAAGGAATAATCCCGCCGAAGTCACACTTCGGGTTCTAGCATTACATGGTAATCAGTAAACATAACACAGAAGTAAAGGAAATACACACTAGTTATTACATCAATTTTCATTGTTCACAATTTGCAACAAAACAAAGAAAAGAACTACTAACCAAGTGCGAATACAAAGTTTCTTTAGGGAAAACAGTAAAGGTACTGGAGACACGACCGTCTAAATCTCTGCAAGCTCGAAGGGCAGGTCTGACTCCTGAACTGGTTCTTCCTCAAGGTCTGAGCATGCATACTCAGGTCGACAGAGCGACATAATAACAATATTATAATAATAACAAGAGACAAGAAAATAAAAGTAATAACGGCGGAGATAAAATGCAGGTAATCAATATGTCACTAGCTGATGCAATGTATGATCTGTGTCCCTATTGGTCTCTAAGTCACTTTTAAAATCAAGTTGTGGAAAGGTTGATCATGTTTAACGAGGGTCTCGTACGTACCCGAGACTATGGCCCGTTGTTGCCCGGGACATAACCCTGTCAGCCGGACCGCTGGGCCCAACGTAATATATATAAGAGTCGCTGTTCGAATGATCATCCTCTAAATCACTGACCTCGCTAAATACAACTTCCTTTCCACTTCGATTTCCCCCTTTTCTCCAGGTTTCACTATCTATGAATATGGGCTAGTTGTCTACAAGTACGCATCAGTAACACGATTTTATTCACTGTTCACTATATGGTTCATTGTCACGCATCACTCACTATTCACCGGCGTACATGACACAACCACACCGATACTGTACACGTTTGACAATGCAATATACATGGAGAAGTAACATGAATATTCACTATCACTAGAGGTCTTGTAGTCGGGTAGAACTATGAATCATGCCGCTATACAGTTTATGTGCAGTACAAGTCGTTATGCATCTTATGAACATAGAAAATTCGTATTAAATCATGAATTCAGAATTAAGCAAAAAGATACAAAAGCGGTAATAATTAAACTCAGTCGACAGTTCAAAAAAATTGATTTCAAGTCAATCGGGTTTCGGGTTCGCAAGTTACAGTCGTTTCATTTTAAGTGTTCGCTGCTGGAAATTCTGTTCTTGAACTGAAGGTCCATTTCGTAACACAGTTTTCACCCTGTTGAGATCAAAATTTGGTGACGCTATAGTTGAACAAAATTTAGGTTTATTAGTTAGGTTTCGAACACACTAGACGGATCGATAATATCCATGGTGTACTGTAAGTAATACATTGTACAATAAAGGGGTATACGTTCTATCCCTGTTTAGGACTGCTATATGTTCTGTTGATTTAAAATATAATTTACATAGTAAACGACTGTAAAAATGAATGAAACTACTTTAAATAGTTAGCTAACAGATTTATCTTTGCTATAGTATATGGTTCTACATCATAACATTTTCATACAGGAAGGAGAAAGTATTACAAAACTAGAATCGACAGCCAGTGCTGCTCTAGACTGCAGTATGGAGCCGCACTCCGAACCATTTTCCGTCACCTTTTTAGCATAGAAATAGATTAAAACACTTATGGTGTTCTAGCTCATCGAGTTAGATTCGATATGAGCTCTCGAACGCAACATTCCGATTTATAACCAATTAACTGTGATTTTTACAAGGTTCAGGTACGAAAATTTCAGTTTTATTGGGTCCAAATAGGAAAGACCCATCACGTCATTAAAGTCCGTATTTTCCAGCCAAATCATAACACAGCGTTCATTATTACTCGGGCCATCATATGCGATTAGTTTCCATCAATTTAACGGGGGTTTTCCATTCGGGTTTTGCATCGAACATTTGCATTACACCGATTCGCACGAAAAGTATATATAGAATTTATTGGTAATTTGAATTGAAATAGGTAAAATTAGCATGAAGCAAGCATTATACTTGCCTGATGACGTATCGAGGACGGTACGGTAGCGACGCGGTGGAGACGAGACACGTGTATGGAACAACTACAACATAATGAGGCTCGGTTAGGCTTGGGCTTGGCCTCGACTTGAGCTTGGAGATAGAACTGCTGCGGCTAGGGATTGGGTGTGACGAGATGAAGGTGATGTGGGGATCTTGGCAGCTTCATCTGTGTTGAGAGGTCGTAGTGGCCGGAGGCGGCTGCGGTGGTTGAAGGCAAAGGGTCAGCAATGGAGGTTGGTGGCTAGAGATTCTTGCGGTGGAGATGCAGTGGGTTTGGGGTTGTGTAGTCGGGGATAGAGAGAGGTGGAGGAGGAAGAAGGTGAGGCTGTTGGTGTGCAGGCGAGGGTGCTCGGTGTTGAGGTGGTCGAGGGTTTGAGGAGGAGGCGAGGGAGTTAGGGAGTGTTTTTTGGTGAAGAAGGTAATGGAGGCAACGGGTGGTGTTGGGTGAGAGAGGCTCGGTTTTGTATGAGAGAGGGAGACGAGGTCGAGGGGGTGTTCGCGAGCGTGCGCGCGTGAGGTCATGGGTCGAGGAGTGGGGACATGGTCGCGATGAGCAGCGGGGACGTGGGGAGAAGGAAAAGAAGCGGGAAAAATAAGGGAGTGAGGAAAGTGAAGCGGGTCGGGTATGGAGCTTGGGCCGGGTATGGGGCTTGGGCCGGAATTTTTTTTTGTTTAGGAAAAATTCAGAATTTAAAAACATATGCATCTAAATTCATACAAAAATATAGCGAAAATAAAAAAACATTCAAGGGGACTTGGAAAAATATGGAAAAATTTATTTACGGAACTGGGAATTTACATCATACCCTCCTTACAAAATTTCATCCTCGAAATTTAGAAAAGAGACAACAAAACAGCACTACACAAACAGATGTGGAAAACATGCACGGATATCCTCCTCACGCTCCCAGGTAGATTCTCCTGGGGAACGACCGCCCCAAGACACTCGGACTAACGGAATGACTTTATTCTTCAGCACTTTTTCTCTATGGTCGAGGATAGTGGTGGGCTGCTCCTCGTAAGATAGGTCAGTGCCCAAAACTAACTCCGAATGGTCTAGAATATGGCTGTCATCCCGAACATAACGCCGCAACTGAGATACGTGGAAAGTATTGTGCACGCCAGCTAGCGACAGAGGCAAGGCAAGTCGATAGGCCACCTCTCCTAGTTGCTCTAGCACCTCAAAAGGTCCGATGAAACGGGGACTGAGTTTCCTGCGACCTCCAAACCTGATAACTCTGCAGGTAGGGGAAATCTTCAGGAATACGTGATCTCCGACCTCAAATTCTAGCGCTCTCCTGCTGGCATCCGCCCAACTCTTCTGTTGGTCCTGAGCCGTCTTAATGCGCTGTCTGATCATTTGGACTTTGTCTACCGTCTGAACAATGAGTTCGGGGCCCAGTAATCTTCGTTCGCCCACATCATCCCAACAAATAGGGGATCGACATTTACGCCCGTAAAGTGCTTCGAAAGGAGCCATCTGGATGCTAGCCTGGTAACTGTTATTATAAGAAAACTCAACCAGATGCAGATGATCCTCCTAATAACCCTAGAAGTCCAACATACAAGCCCTCAACATGTCCTCGAGCGTCTGAATCGTACGCTCGGATTGTCCATCCGTTTGTGGATGATACGCTGTGCTGAACTTGAGACGGGTACCCGGACTCTCCTGTAAGCTCTTCCAAAAGCACGAAACAAATCTGGTGTCTTGATATGACACAATGCTGACTGGAACTCCGTGAAGTCGCACTATCTCTTGCATATATTTCTCTGCAAGCGACTCTGTCGACTGTCCCAACCGGAAGGGTATAAAGTGTGCAGCTTTCGTAAGGTGGTTGACGATAACCCAAACGGCGTTGTTGCCCCCAGGGTTCCGTGGTAAGGCAGTCACAAAATCCATAGTAATGTGCTCCCACTTCCACTTTGGTATCGGAAGAGGTTGTAACAGTCCCGCTATTCTCTGGTGTTCCGCCTTCACTTGCTGACATACCAAACACCTGGATATAAACCGTGCAATCTCTCGCTTCATCCCGTTCCACCAAAAGTGTTGCTTCAGATCTCGATACATTTTCGTGCCTCCTGGATTCATAGAATAAGCTGAACTAGGAGCCTCAGCAAGTACCTCTTCTCGAACATCCCCTTTGGGTACATAGAGTCTGCTACCGAATCTCAGAGAACCGTCTCGATGTATGAGTAAGTCTGTTCTCAGCCTGGCATCCACTTGCTCTTTGAACTTTTGCAATCGAGGATCATCAGGTTGCGCATCCTTGATGCGATCTACAAGAGAAGACTGCACCTGTAGTTGCCAAAACTGCCTGATTGCACTCGGCGTAATGACCTCTAGCTCGAGCTTCTGAAAATCCTCAATGATGCTCCTCTGGCTGGTCAACATCATGACCGCTGGCTTGCGACTGAGAGCATCGGGTACAACATTTACTTTTCCTGGATGATACTGTAAGTCTAAGTCATACTCCACCATTAATTCTAGCCATCGGTGCAGCCTCATATTTAATTCTTTCCGAGTGAACACGTACTTCAGACTCTTGTGATCCGTGTATACCTCTACCTTCTCGCCTAACAGGTAGTGCCTCCAGATCTTCAATGCGAAAACCACTGCGGCTTACTCCAAGTCGTGAGTAAGGTATTTCCTCTCGTAATTCCTCAGCTGTCGTGAGGCATAAGCTACCACCCGACCGTGCTGCATCAGAACACAGCCTAAGCCCTTCCCTGAAGCATCTCTATGTATCACCAACCTACCGGAATTAACTGGTACTGTAAGAATAGGCGCCGTGGTCAATTTCTGCTTTGGTGCCTCAAAAGCCCGAATACACTCCTCCGTCCACACATACGGTACATCCTTCCGTGTCAGCTTCGTCAAAGGTTCAGCGACTCGCTCAAAGTCTTGAACGAACCGTCGATAATATCCGGCCAGTCCCAGGAAGCTTCTGATCTCGGCCACTGACTTCGGTGTCGGCCAATCTCTAACAGATTCTATCTTTGCCGGGTCCACCGAGATGCCTTCGCCCGAAACAACGTGTCCCAAGAACTGCACCTTGTCGATCCAGAACTCACACTTGCTCAATTTTGCATACATCTTCTCTTCCCGAAGAATTCGTAATACTGTTCGCAAGTGTTCGGCATGTTCCTCTCGAGTCTTAGAGTAGACTAGTATGTCGTCGATGAATACAACGACAAACGTGTCCAAGTACTTCGCAAATACTCGATTCATCGGATCCATAAATATAGCTGGAGCATTGGTAACACCGAACGGCATCATAAGGAACTCATAATGCCCGTATCGGGTCCTGAAAGCCGTCTTGCATATATCCTCGGCCGCTATACTGATCTGGTGATAGCACGAACGGAGATCCAACTTTGAAAATACTCTGGCCCCACTTAATTGATCAAATAAGTCGTCGATGCGCGGAATGGGGTATTTGTTCTTTATCGTGACTTTGTTCAGCTCCCGGTAGTCTATGTACATCCGTAGTGATCCATTCTTTTTCTTTACCAACAAAACTGGTGCACCCCATGGTGAAGCGCTTGGACGGATAAATCCTTTCTCCAGGAGTTCTCCAATTTGCTTCTTCAATTCTGCCAACTCAACCGGTGCCATTCTGTACGGGGTCTTGGAAACTGGTGCTGTACCTGAAATCAAATCAATAGAGAATTTCAAAACGCGGGAAGGTGGTAGACCTGGTAAATCTTTGGGGAACACATCTAGAAAATCCCGAACAATTTCTGGGGCTGGACTCTCATCGATCTCCATAGTTGTCAACGCTTTTGGCTTGGCTCTAAACTTGGCTGGCTCCAAAGACTCGCTCCCGCCTTCAAAAATAAACTCTGGGTGATTGGGAATGCGGAAAGTCACATTCCTTGATCGGCAATCAATAATTGCATGGAATGTACTCATCCAATCCATCCCGAGAATTGCGTCATAGATGCCTGTTCCGACTAAAAGAAAATTCGCTTAAAATTCCCTGCTACATACTACAACTGGACAAGATCTACATTCTCGACTGGATACTATAACACCATTACCCGTATGTATTTCTAAACCCTTGGTTAATGGTTCATGTGGTATGGAGTGTGTATCAACGAAATGCACAGATATGAAACAGTGTGATGCTCCAGAATCAAACAGTACTCTAGCTGGCATGGAATGTACGAGTAAAATACCTGTAACAACTTCACCTGAAGCCTCTGCCTGCTTGGCGGTCAAGGTGAAAACCCGTCCTTGACCGCGGCCTATGTAGGGTTGCCTCTGTTCCTGTGACCTCTGCTGCTGCGGCCAGACCCTCCCTGTAACTCTGTTCGCTCGGGGCAACTACTAACTAGGTGCTGGCTGGATCCGCAAATCAAACACTGTCCCTTGGCACGGCGACAGTCCTTCTGGGTGTGCCCATCCCTCTGGCAGTAGCCGCAAACTAAGTCTTTACTCTGGGGGCGATGCTGGGGCACGAGTGGACGCTTCATCTGCGTTGTCCCTGGCCTGTGAACTGGTATGACCCCTCGAGACGGTGTGTGAGTATGCGCTGGAACAACTGGGGGCCTCCTATCACTCGAGCTGGGGCCCCTAAATTTATTGATCAAATTCTCCTGAATTCGTGCCACATTGAGCACCTGCGCAAAAGTCTGCAACTCGAGTGACGCGATCAACTGCTGTAGCTCAAATCAAGTCCCTGTAAGAAATGCCTGGTCCTGGTGGCCTCTGAAACGACCATATACGGAGCAAATCGGCTCAGACGTTTGAATTCTGCCGTATATGTGTCCACGGGACGGCCATTCTACTTCAGTAAGATGAATCTTTCTTCCATCTCTGCCTTGGCGGTGGAAGGAAAATAGTGGTCCAAGAAGCACTCCTTGAATTTGCTCCATACGATTGGCCCTTCTAGTCTGCTTTCTTCAACCGACCATCAAGTACGGGCTTTGTCCTCCAACTGGATCTTTATCACATTCACTTTCTCTTCATCGGGTACCCCTGTGGCCGTCAGTAGGTTCTCCATATTGACCAGCCATTGCTCGGCCTTGAGTGGTTCGGCTAGTCCCGTAAATACAGTTGGATGTAACCTTCGAAAGTTCGACACGGTGCCAGCCCTGGCAGAAAAAGCTGGTGTAGTGGTGCTCTCGGGGGCGGTAATGAGAGCGGAGGGTCCCCTTACTGTGGTAATGGCCCTGAGTCCCTCGGTGAGTAGGTCCGTCTTTCTCTCTTGAGGTTCTGCGAGAGTCGTCAGTGCATTCAAGATCCTCTCTGTGCGATCTTAAGAACTTGAGTCCGAGGAGTGGTCGTTTGGGGACGTCATGTCGCCGGAAGACATTTAAACGGATATGATTAGATACAAGGATGAAAGTGAGGGATAGTGAAGAGAAAATAATGTAATAAAGTGTAGTTAATGTTATCCCTTACTACTAAACGCGACTCTGATACCAAAAAAACCATGTCACGCCCCGCTTCCTAAAATACGGAATACGAGGGATGATTAGGCCAGCCATGCTCCCACGGTCAAGGAATAATCCCACCGTAGTCACACTTCGGCTTCTAGCATTACATGGTAATCAGTAAACACAGTACAGAAGTAAAGAAATACATCACTAGTTATCACATCAACTTTCATTGTTCACAATTTTCAACAAAACAAAGAAAAGAACTACTAACCAAGTGCGAATACAGGGTTTCTTTAGGGAAAACAGTAAAGGTACTGGAGGCACGACCGTCTAAATCTCTGCAAGCTCGAAGGGCAGGTCTGACTCCTGAACTGGTTCTTCCTCAAGGTCTGAGCATGCATACTCAGGTCGTCAGAGCGACATAATAGTAATATTATAATAATAACAAGAGACAAGAAAATGAAAGTAATAACGGTGGAGATAAAATACAGGTAATCAATATGTCACTAGCTGATGCAATGTATGATCTGTGTCCCTATCGGTCTCTAAGTCACTTTTGAAATCGAGTTGTGGAAAGGTTGATCATGTTTAACGAGGGTCTCGTACGTACCCGAGACTACGGCCCGCTGTTGCCCGGGACATAACCCTGTCAGCCTGACCGTTAGGCCCAACCTACTATATATAAGAGTCGCTGTTCGAACGATCATCTTCTAAATCACTGACCTCGCTAAATACAACTCCCTTTCCATTTCGATTTCCCCCTTTTCCCCATGTTTCACTATCTATGAATATGGGCTAGTTGTATACAAGTACACATCAGTAACACGATATTATTCACTGTTCACTGTATGGTGCATTGTCACGAATCACTCACTATTCACCGGCGTACTTGAAACAACCACACCGATACTGTACACGTTCAACAATGCAATATACATGGAGAATTAACACGAATATTCACTATCACTAGAGGTCTTGTATTCGGGTAGAACTTTGAATCATGCCGCAATACAGTTTATGTGCAGTACAAGTCGTTATGCATCTTATGAACATAGAAAATTCGTATTAAATCATGAATTCAGAATTAAGCAAAAAGATACAAAAGTGGTAATAAGTAAACTCAGTTAGAAGTTCAAGAAAATTGATTTCAAGTCAATCGGGTTTCGGGTTCGCATGTTACAGTCGTTTCATTTTTAGTGTTCGCTGCTGGAAATTCAGTTCCTGAACTGAAGGACCATTTCGTAACACTGTTTTCACCCTCTTGAGGTCAAAATTTGGCGACGCTATAGTTGAACAAAATTTAGGTTTATTAGTTAGGTTTCTAACGCATTAGACGGATCGATAATATCCATGGTGTAATGGAAATTATCCATTGTACAATAAAGGGCTATACGTTCTGTCCCTGTTTGGGACTGCTATATGTTCTGTTGATTTAAAATATAATTTACATAGTAAACGACAGTAAAAATGAATGAAACCACTTTAAATGGTTAGATAACAGATTTATATTCGCTATAGTATATGGTTCCGCATCATAACATTTTCATACAGAAGGGAGAAAGTATTACAATATCGACAGCCAGTGCTGCTCTGGACTGCAGTCCAGAGCCGCACTCCGAACCAGTTTCTGTCACCTTTTTAGCATAGAAACATATTAAAACTCTTATGGTGTTCTAGGTCGTCAAGTTGGATTCGATATGAGCCTTCTAACACAACATTCCGATTTATAACCAATTAACTGTGATTTTTACAAGGTTCAGGTACGGAAATTTCAGTTTTAATGGGTCCAAATGGGAAAGACCCATCACGTCATTAAAGTCCATATTTTCCAGCCAAATCATAACACAATGTTCGTTTTTACTCGGGCCATCATATGTGATTATTTTCGTCAATTTAACGGGGGTTTTCCATTCGGGTTTTGCATCGAACACTTGCATTACACCGATTCGCACGAAAAGTATATATAGAATTTATTGGTAATTTGAATTGAAATAGGTAAAATTAGCTTGAAGCAAGTATTATACTTGCCTGATGACGTATCGACGACAGTACGGAAGCGACGCGGTGGAGACGAGACACGTGTATGACACAACTACAACACAATAAGGCTCGGTTAGGCTTGGGCTAGGCTTCGACTCGAGCTTGGAGATGGTACTGCTGCGGCTAGGGATTGGGTGTGATGAGATGAAGGTGATATGGGGATCATGGCGGCTTTGTCTATGTTAAGAGGTCGTAGTGGCTGGAGGTGGTTGAAGGCAAGGGGTCGGTAATGGAGGTTGGTGGCCGGAGATGGTTGCGGTGGAGATGCAGTGGGTTTGGGGTTGTGTAGTCGGGGATAGAGAGAGGTGGAGGAGGAAGAAGGTGGGGTTGTTGGTGTGCAGGCGAGGGTGCTCGGTGTTGAGGTGGTCGAGGGTTTGAGGAGGAGGTGAGGGAGTTGGGGGGAGTTTTTTGGTGAAGAAGGTAATGGAGGCAACGGGTGGTGTTGGGTGAGAGAGGCTCGGTTTTGTATGAGAGAGGGAGACGAGGTCGAGGGAGGGAGTTCGCAAGCGCGCGCACGTGAGGTCGTGGGTCGAGGAGTGGGGACGTGGTCGTGACGAGCTGCAGGGACGTGGGGAGAAGGAAAAGAAGCGGGAAAAATAAGGGAGTGGGGAAAGAGAAGCGGGTCGGGTATGGAGCTTGGGTCGGGTAATGGGCTTGGGCCATGATTTTTTTTTGTTTAGGAAAAATTCAGAATTTAAAAACATATGCATCTAAATTCATACAAAAATATAGGGAAAATAGAAAAACATTCAAGGGGACTTGGAAAAATTTATTTACGAAACTGGGAATTTACAATAAGCATGGGGAACCAAGAAAGTTAGGATTTTGAAGACTTGGGGAAACTCAAGAAAATTCTTAAGTTGCCAAATGAGATAATTCTTTCACATTAAGTGTAGTACTTGATCTCCTTTAGCTTCTATGTTAGTTTAGAATCGTTTTAGTGAGGTTTAATGATGTTTGAAAGTTTCAAGATGAGGGTTAGGGCTTTTCTTGAGTTGTGAGGGTGCAAATGAGAGTATTTGGTGACTACAAACCCCTTTAGTGATAATATTTTAGACCAAAACAGAAACAAAACCAAAAACCGGATTCAAAACTTATCATATCGGTTTTGTGATGATATTAGTGCCTATAGGGAATCTGGAATGAATCGAGACCTTTACAAGAAAACAAGCAACTCCATTAACCTAGATTGGACACTAGGAGGCCACCCTGAGACGACTAAACCTAAATTCCCCTGCATGGCTGAGCAGACCGGAATTTTGGAGAATGAGGCCGGCCAAAGTGTAGAGGATAGTTTCTAGGTTTGGCATGTAGCTCACATACCCCTTATACAACACCCCACTACTGTTTGTTTATCCCCATTTTACCTAAAACAAAATCTGGGACCATTTTCTTAAGTTGCTGCTTTGAATTCCTCGATGTCCATGACTTGAATTTTGGATATTTTGTTTTATCTCGGTCACTTGACGTTTGTACGTCGATATCGGGTGTTATTTGGTTGATTTGCGTGAGTAGATATATATCTACGGGGGAAGTCGGGTGGATGGCGTATAGTACCCCCGCAGTTTCGTAGTGTAGTTTAGGAATGTGTTATATATATATATATATATATATATATATATATATATATATATATATATAAAGATGTGTATTATGATACGTGGATGATTATCAAGAAATGCTTTAGGTGACTTTGGGTTAGTGTTAGCGTATTTGGAATGTTAATGCCTTAATTTAGTTTTTAGACGCGAAACCTTAGAGTAATGATTGCACACGCGCACACACACACGCATACATTTGATTTCTTATGCGTATATGGGGATATATATATATATATACATATATGTATGTGAGTATGTATATGTATATATATATATATATATACGTATACATATACACGGATGATGAAGATAGTATATGATACTTGGAGATGAGTCGATGTGATTGGGCATGATGCCATGAGATCGGTGATGTGATTTGGGTCATGTGATGAGACACGACATGATATTATAGTGGATCGTTGGACGATATGTTTTTACGCACACGCGGATATATATATATATATATATGTTGATGGTATCGGAATGTACTAGACTTTTGATTGGTACCCCTAATTCAGGATATGATGATAATGATACCTGATAAATTATGAGTTATATGTGATATTGACCCGTACCCCGATTTGGGACGCCGTATGATGGATTTTACCGTACGATGTATAAATATGATGATTGATCCGCACTCTCGACTCGAGAATGTCGTATTATATATTTTATCATACGTGACGCTATTGAGGCGGGATTACAGACTACTAGATATATATATATCGACTCAGACTTAGGTGGATTTCCTTACCCTTTGGTTGGTCTCTTAGCTTGTCCTGTAGTTTACTTAGTAGATGTTAGATCTGGGCTCGAATCATACTTATTTCCAAAACTAACGAATCGTGAGTATTTTAAAGACAGGCCAAGGGATACCGAGGATGTCGTATTATATATTTTATCGTACATGACGGTATTGAGGTGGGATCACCGACTACTAGATATATATATCAACTCAGACTTAGGTGGATTTTTTACCCTTTGGTTAGTCTCTTAGCTTGTCCTGTAGTTTACTTAGTAGATGTTAGATCTGGGCTTGAGTCATACTTATTTCCAAAACGAACGAATCGTGAGTATTTTAAAGACAGGACAAGTGATACTACGAATATTTAAAAGGACGTATCTTTTCTTAAAAACACCGTAGCCCCTATTTTCTAAATACCACGATTCGTGCTATTTCAAATGCCAAAACTGTATGACTAGTATATATAAATGTTCATTCTTATATGTTGCGTTTACTATTCAGTTTCCATATAATCTTACTGTTCGCATCGCATTGCATGCTTAAATGTGTTTTCATTAGTTATTATGAACCCATGCTGTCAGAACACCAGCACCATTACCGATGATGCGTATGCTCCATGTACACTTGCTTGCCGGCTCACACACATGATCATCGGTAATTGCCATGTCACGTACACTTTTGAGAAAATTATTTCATTTACATAGATTGCTAGCTGATAGTTCCAATATGTTATTGCTTTCATATACTAGTTTAATTATTGCATTCCTTACTTAATATCCGATGCATTCATATATTCATTTGTCATGCAATATTAAGGAACTTTATGCCGGTAATTCACTGTCATTTACTCTTGAGATTGGGATTTCCATGGGATTTCTGGATTTGGAGAAACCGCAAAAATTTTATAAACTTATTATCATTTTAAAGATAGAAAATTGCGGTTTTCTCATGATATGATTTGAGAGGTGTCCACCATGAGTTTTCTCGGCTCTTGAGCAGTATCATACACCTGATTCGAGGAGGAGAATGAACCGTCTGCGGGTGCATGGTGGACCCGGTGCGGTATCCCGGGGCAAGATGGTCACTGATTATTCCAAAAATTTAAGTTTACCGTAATCAGAAACGGCGTCGCTTTGCAGCTAGCCGGTGAATACGGGTCGATCCGCAGAGATGTGTAAATTTCTGTTTTTGTGTTTTCACGAGTTGATTCCGTTGGTTGTTTGGTTTTTGTCGATTGATTTAAAAACTAATTTATCTGATATGAATGAACTCGTTAGGGTTAGGTCTAAGGTAGGGTTGATGAGATCAATATTGTCACCTCTTTCAATGCCGTTTGATTAAAACTTTTTAGAAAATCACAACAATTATTAGCAAAGGGGATTAGGATGATCGGGAAGAAACGAAGTTTCTTCCTCTAGATCCTTGTCCGTCCTTTTCTATTAATTGCTGCAATCTTCATGGACGTCATGTATGTCCGGCCTTTTTTACTACGGTTCACCGTTACCTCGTAGGTAGGGTGCCGTAGGGGGCGGATCATACATGCGTGCATGAAGTTCTTGTTTTGAAAATATGTTGGCATTGAAGGAGGTGAGAGATATTCATCTCTCACTCCCTTCCTTATTCCTAACCCTAACGAGCGAGAATTTTACTCGCTCATTAGGGAATTATCTAAAAACGACATTTTGTTGTTAAGTTTTAAAGTGTTTGTTCAGATCTTGTGTTATAACTTACTGCAGATTAAAAATAGCTAAACTAGTTAACTAGTGCAAGTAATAAAATTAGAACTAAGGCAGGAATAAAAAGAATTAAAACTTACAAGAAAGTGATGCTCTAGATCTCCCAACAAATCTGATTTTTATTGATTGAAAAGAGGCATGGCATTTTACAGATTTTGAGTACAATTTATAAGAAAACAGTGAAGCTAGGGTTACAGACTTTCGTAGATATGCAATTACTGATTTGCCCCCTAAAAATCCCAACATCTGCACCGACACACCGACAGGGAGAATTTCGACCGACACGGGCCTGAGATGGCCGCGGAACCGCGGCAATGTGGCGCTTGGGCCGCGGTTCCGCGGCCCTTTGGTGGGCTTAGCTCACCATCTTTTCTGGTCTTGGTTTATATTTTCTTGGGCTTCCTATTTTATACTTCTTTTCTCTGTTGGGCTTCTTAGTTTTCTCCAGATCCCCAGTGAAAACTTGTAAGGATCTTTTGACCATTTCACTTTTGTCTTTTGGACCTTGCACTGTTCTTCGTCTCGGCTTGGGTAAGATCCGTCTGCTTGTTGGTCAAAAGTCCCTTTTCTGTATCATCTTTCGTCTTTTTCACTGTATTTGCTCCAAGAGCCTGTATCCTGTAACATGCAACAAACGAGCGTCAAAAGTACCTGTTTACTTATAAAATGCATAAAAGTGGGGCGTATGAATTGCAATATTATGATATGAACAAATACCCCCAAACTTACCTTTTTGCTCGTCCTCGAGCAAACTTATTAATTTATTCTAACCTAGCCGCACTTTCGCAGGGAAACGCGATTGCACTGAGCACGTGCAACAAGCCGTTAAACCTCTAGGTGTCCCTAGTAGGAGGAGTGTTGTCTCCTGAGGGTTTTCAGCTGATTACACCCACAAAATCCTATCAATTTGGTTTTTCGACTTTTGCTTTCCAATTAGGTTTTCTAACAAGGAATTCTATTATCGTCGCCCTGCAAATTATCCACCCATATGCTTCACACTTCCTTATTATGTAACTTAAGATTGTACATGTTCTATAAAATTACTTAGAATTCAGCATTTCTTAAGTTTTTCTTCTAGAGTTTCATCTCCACTTAGGAATTTCTATCAACTCTATTAAAGATACAAGTTTTATTCTTCATTCCTTTCTCTTATCTAGACTCTAATCACATATCCCCACGTGTGTGTAATTTTCACCCCTACACTTGGAAATTCAAATCAAGCAATCGTACTCTCGTCCATTGTCCAAAGCACTTATTAATTTATGAATTTTTCTTAACTTTCGCTTACACATCCTTCATGCGACCGTTAATACTTCTTGAGGTACCAACAGCCGATTACAAGATGCGTTAGCCCTTTAAAGCGTATTTCCTAGTTTTTGCAACACCCAAGGCTTTTAGCAGTGACTCCCAAACCAGTTGGTCCAAGGCACTAGGTGATGAAGCACCCTTGCTAAATAATTTTCTAGCCCTAAGTAATCACAAAAACCAGTGTCCATTTTTTTTTTATTCACTTTTTTTCTTTTTTTATTTTCATTGTGCTAAGGACTTTAGACAAGAGTAATTCAAGGTCTCTTCTACTAATCCAAGTTTCAAGGTGCGTGATTGTGCATTTTGTAGGGTACATGTTTTTAGAATCTAAACTTAAACTAGGAACTATCTTTCGAACTTATACTTTAATAAGAATATTAATCCTCTTCCCTCATTTTGGCTTAACCCACGAAGTGAACCCAAAATTTTCCTATTCCTAAATAACCTATAAAGACATATATTCTCTAATGTTAAACTTTAAGGAATGTTTAATTTTAGGGTTTTTAATTTACTAAGTCTAAGATCTAGTTTTCCCTAGCCAGTTAACCTTTTTATCAAACTCAAGTTAATTAACCAAAATTGAATACAATAATTTTTATAATTTTGAATTTTTCAATTTTTTATGGGTTTTTTCAGTTTCCTAATTTTTTTTATTTTTCAAATTTTCAAATTTTTATGAATTTTTTATATAAAGATGCAATGCAGAAATTAAATATGCAAAAGGAAAAGAAAATATATACAATATGCAATGCAAAAGATAACTATATACATTACCCTCTCCCCCAAACTTGAGCAAAGCAGTGCCCTCACTGCCCGGCCCCACGTCGCACTCGTGAGCGTGACCGTGATCGTTCCCCTCTAGCCAAAAGTGTTTGGATTCCCCTCTCAATTTCCGTCAACCGACGGTCGTGATCTCGTGCAGTTGCCCGAAACTCATCCCTCAAAGAGTCGATTCTTCTCACTGTTCTTCGCATCAATCGCGCATGCTCCTGGGGAGTTAGTTCTTCCCCGCTCGAAGTCGAGCTCGAGCTAGGGGTGTGTGTAGGTACATTTTTTGCCGGTTCCGTTCGTGTCCAAATATCCGTGAGTCTAGAGTAGGACGACGAGACGCCCTCTACAAGTGGTCGAACAGGGACACCGTCTATCATGTATGCGTCAATTTCCTCGACGGGGAGGAAATATCGGCAGATTTGTGTAACAAGCATGGGACATGGGTATACGGAACCTTGTTTCCCCGTACCTATGGATTGGAGCAAAACCGTGCACATGTCGAACCTAGGATTCTTCATCATCAGTGTGTGTACGACATGTAAAGAAGGGGTGAAAAAAGTCGTGTTGTGGGAACTACCAAAGATATTGTTTTGTGCCCACCGGCACACAATTAAAACGTTCGCGAAAAGGGTCCGTGCTTGGATGCCCTTACGCGGTTCTCGTGCACAGTCATTACCCATCAAGGGCATATAATCTTCAAAGCGCAATGGGTGCTCATGTGCAGGTACACATGGTATGAGTGTAACCTCGTGTATCAAGTCCCTATCGATGTGAATTTCCCGATTTCCCCAATTTAGTTTAATGTAACCTAAGTTGTCAAGGCTATTATCTTCCATGGATTCGTAAAATAGGGCAACTAGGTTAGGTAGGGCAAATGCAGATGAGTGATTATGGAGTAGGAAATTCCAGCCCCGTTGTGCGATTTCATGTGCGAAATATCTACCGTATACCTCGTGTGCGAAAACAGGGGAAAAATCCCGTTCAAACTGCATTTTGTGTGCCATTTAGATGTTTCCAGTAAAAATATATGCAGTAACAGAGAGGGAATTAATAGAGTTACCTCCCCTGAAAATTTCAGGGGGTGAAGACTGCAGACGGCGGAGGTTGCGCGGCTGGAGGAGGCGGAGGCGGCGGATCCGCGGCGGTTTGGCGGCGGCACGGCGAGATTCTTCTGCAACAGGTTGGTGATGGCGGCTAGGGTTTTTTAGAGAGGAAAAATTTAGGGTTAAGAAAACAGTGGGCTCGGTTCCTTTAAATAGAGGATGGGAGGGTTATTTGCTTAAAACACCCTCTAAAACGAGGGTTTTATTTGTAAAATCAGCTCTTAATCTGCAAATTTGCAATTAGGTCCAAAAATTATTATTATTTTTTTTATTTTTCCAATTTTTATTTTTTATTAATTTTTTTATTTTTTATTTTTATATATATACAAACAATATACACACCCCCAAACTTTTTTGAAATACTGTTTTGGGAAAAGAAATTTGGGGGTAAAGTGGAGGAAGATCAATCAGTGTAAATCGGCTCCTGCAAAAACAGGAGCTCCTCCGTAGGGTCCGCTGTGAAGAACGGTTTCAGTCGATGCCTATTCATCTTGAATAAGGTACTGTCTTCAGGGTTCTCAAGATCAACCGCACCGTGCGGATAAACGGTGCGGACTACAAAAGGTCCTCTCCATCTGGACCGGAGCTTGCCGGGATGAAAATGTAACCGAGTGTCATAAAGTAGAACCTGTTGACCAGGTTCGAAAGTTTTTCGCAAAAGGTGTTTATCGTGAAACACCTTGGCTCGGTTTTTAGCAGTTATGGCATTATCATATGCCTCATCCCTCAGCTCCTCCAACTCATTCAATTGCAGCTTCCGATTGCTGCCCGCATCTCCTAAAGATAGATTCAGCTCTTTGATAGCCCAGAATGCTTTATGCTCAATCTCCACTGGGAGGTGGCAAGCCTTCCCGTACACAAGCCGGTATGGAGACATACCAAGATCGGTTTTGTATGCATTACGGAAAGCCCATAGTGCATCGATCAGTTTAAGTGACCAATCCTTACGGTTTTTGGAAACCGTTTTCTCCAAGATTTGCTTTATTTGCCGATTTGAAACCTCGGCTTGCCCACATGTTTGAGGGTGATATGGCGTTGACAACTTGTGGGTGATAGAGTATTTGCGCATTAAGGACTCGAAAGTCCTATTGCAGAAGTGAGAACCATTATCACTTATTATCGCCCGAGGGTGCCCAAATCGAGAAAATATGTGTTCTTTAAGAAACCGAACGACAACTTTATTATCGTTCGTTCGGCTGGGCACAGCCTCAACCCACTTTGAAACATAATCAACCGCCAAAAGAATATACACATTTCCAAAAGAGTTAGGAAATGGTCCCATGAAATCTATACCCCAAACATCAAAAATGTCGACAACCAAAATAGGTTGGAGCGGCATTTCGTTTCTCCGCGATATCTGGCCCAAGTGTTGGCACCGGGAGCAAGTTTTGCAGTATTCAAATGCATCCTTGAAGAGTCGTGGCCAATAGAAACCACACTGCAAAACTTTTTCGGCTGTCTTCTTTGGGCCAAAGTGCCCGCCACATGCTTGATCGTGGCAAAAAGACAGCACACTCTTGACCTCACTTTCGGGTACACACCGACGAATGATTTGGTCGGAACAGTATTTAGAAAGATAGGGCTCATCCCAGTAAAAATGCTTTACTTGGGATAAAAATCGAAGTTTATCCTGTTTCGACCAACCATTGGGTATCAGGCCAGTGGCTAAGTAATTCACAATATCGGCGAACCATGGTTCGCAAGAAACGGTCAAGAGTTGCTCGTCGGGAAAAACATCAGTGATTGGAAGATCGAGCGTGGGGGAAGAAGGAAGTCGTGATAGGTGATCAGCTACTACGTTTTCACATCCTTTTTTGTCCTTAATGACAAGGTCAAACTCTTGTAATAAAAGGATCCAATGTATTAGCCTTGACTTAGCATCTTTCTTCGCAAAAAGGTGGCGAAAAGCTGAATGATCTGTATATACAACGACTGGAGAGCCGATTAAATAAGGCCGAAATTTTTCGAGTGCAAACACAACAGCTAAAAACTCTTTTTCTGTTGTTGTGTATTTGAGTTGGGCCTCATTTAGTGTTCGGCTAGCATAATAAATCACGTGCGGCATCTTATTAATGTGCTGTCCAAGAACAGCGCCAATAGCAAAGTCTGATGCGTCGCACATGATTTCAAAAGGGTGCGTCCAGTCGGGAGATGAGAGGATGGGCGCAGTGATGAGGGAATGCTTCAAGGACTCGAATGCTTCAATGCAAGTGGAGTCAAAAGCAAAAGTTGTGTCCTTGGCCAGTAAGAGAGTCAAGGGTCTAGCAATCTTGCTAAATTCCTTGATGAACCGTCTGTAAAAACCGGCGTGGCCAAGGAAGGCTCTAATATCTTTGACGCATTTTGGGGGAGGGAGGTTAGAAATCACTTCGATTTTTGCTCTATCTACCTCGATGCCGTTTTGCGAGATGACATGTCCTAAGACAATGCCCTCTCTGTTAGGTTTGTCTAGCACCCTATAATGAGTTTTGAAGCATCACATGTCTCAAAGTATGTATTTTGATGGTGCTAAACAAACACCCAAAGGAATCGATCCTAGAAAATTAGGGTTACTAAACTTTAAGCTAATAAAAATAAGGGTTTCGAGACTACAACCTTTGTAGCTCCCTTTTTGCTTGACTCCTTAGACTCTTGGGTGTTGGAAGAAAGTCCACTTGTAGTCCTCTCACGTCCACGACGATCCACCCGGAGTTTCCCGTCCAAGCTAGCAACTTTGGAAAAACCAAGAGAACACTCTAATCAAGTTGGCTAAACTTGAGTAGAATGATGTTGTGGCTAAAGATCTCACTTCAAAATCCTATTTTTATGAGTATTTTGCTCTCTTGAAAGAACTAGAGAGCAAAGCATCAAGGTTGATGAAGATGGTAGTCTTTTGTGAAGAAGAGAATAATAGAACCATTGAAAGAGAAAAGAAAAATAAGCATATATATATTTTTTCTTTCTCATACCCAACCATGGTTAGATCTAAAGATATTATTGGATTTAAGTTAAAAGCACAAAAAGAAAATAAACCATGGGTTAAAGGTTAGGTGAGCATGGTAAGGTTAAGAAGAGTGTAGAAACCCTTAATGATTTAACCCATTTTCATTTCCTTTTTGCTTTAATTTAAAAACAATAATAATCCAAAAAAATAACCATGGTGTGATTCTTATATTGCCACCATTCTCATTTTATAAGCATCCATGATAAAATGATGTATGTATGCATGTGTGCATGCACATCCATATGTGCATGAACAAGAATGAATGCATACATGCATGCATACATCCAAAATAAACAAGATAGGATTTGTAGTGAGAAGCTAATGATAAATCAACACTTGATTCACTAATCCGGTCATATCACATACGACCCGACCATTAGCAAGCTGCCCAATTAATATACGGTATCCTATACACGCATTTTAATCGGGTCCAAGCGCATATCACATACGCACACCACAACGTTTCGCCTGGACTAGGTAACTCCTATGTGGGACTCTAAGACTCGTCAATACGCCGGCAGTGGGTGATGATCACATCAAGCACCCCCAAGCCGCAAGCGGTCAGCTAAACGTAACGGCCACCCGGGTATTGAGCGATCAGAAGAAAACAAGCGAACCTGTTACAACTCCCGTCGAGCCATCCGGCAACACTACCGTACAGTCCGGTCTCTTCGTCAGATATGCCGCATATCGAGTCTAGGGATGGTCACGTCGACCCTAATGCCTCAATAAGTCGTGCCGTTGAATGGTCTATAATAGTTCGAGAAACTGCTGATAACACTTATCAGTAAATCTCATCAGCCCTGGCCAGGGACTTTCTGATATAACCAGTCGGGCACAGCACAGCATCAACTCCCTATACCGGGAGAGACGAAACCCCTCCTATCGCTCATCGCCTTCGTGTGTCTCGGGACTGTACCCAACGGCCGCCTGTTTGCACAACTCAGTAGAGCCGTGGTAGGGTGGCAATCAAAGTACAGTGGGAGAACACACAAGACTCCATGACGATCTCGGGTCTACAGACTAACCTGTACCAGTGTCACCTGAGAACTGCTATTCGACGATAGATATAATTCCATATAGGAGTTCTCGGTGAGTCCGTCCAGTGTACCCAGTCAGCACTGAGCACCCGTATATGATCTTGATGTCAAACATCGATGAATGTGGGAACATCCATCGCCCATCGTATGGGTCTAGTATCATATACGCTAGTCTACACTGGTATATCAATGCCCCGTCTCGATATACCTACGACTAGGGACTTTCTAGGATAAGCTTATAGACTACAGATGTCCCACTAGTATGATCTCCATCATAGTCAGAGTAGTCAAGCCAATATCCTCAGGGCTTTATCAGCATGTATGAATGAATAAAAGCATGATCAAATCAACATGTCAGATAAAGTAGAACCAGATAGCATACTATCATGTCGAGCAAGAATGCATACTGAATATATATATATATATATACATGTATAGATACATCCACTATCACATAATGGCCTCTAGGGCATACATATATCCAACAATCTCCCACTTGCACTAAGGCCAGTTATTGGCGTATCTCATACCCAACATCTCAAAAAGTCGCTCATACTGCGGCTGAGGGAGGGCCTTGGTGAATGGATCCGCGGCGTTATTCTTTGTGTCTACCCTCCTAATCTCGATCTCGCGGCGATCTACAATCTCCCGGATCAAATGAAAACTCCTCAGGATGTGTCTGGACCGCTGATGGGATCTGGGCTCCTTGGCTAACGCCATAGCCCCATTATTGTCACAATACAAAGGTATCGGATCAATAATGGTTGGAACTACTCCTAGCTCCGAGACGAACTTCTTCATCCAGACGGCTTCCTTGGCGGCATCATTTGCAGCAATGTACTCAGCTTCCATCGTAGAGTCTGCAACGGTATCTTGTTTGGAACTCTTCCAACTCACCGCCCCTCCATTGAGGGTAAATACAAACCCAGAGATTGATTTGCTGTCGTCCTTATCGCTCTGGAAGCTCGAATCGGTAAAGGCCTCCATTTGGAGATCTCCATTACCATACACCAAGAACAATTCTTTAGTCTTTCGCAAGTACTTAAGAATGTTCTTCACAGCTGTCCAGTGATTCTCCCCTGGGTTGGATTGATACCTGCTTACAACACTAAGTGCATAAGCTACATCTGGGCGTGTACATAACATCGCATACATTATAGATCCTACTGCCGAAGCATAAGGTATAATACTCATGCGAGCTCTCTCTTCATCGGTCTTTGGGCAAGAATCCTTGGAGAGAGTGACCCCATGGCAAGCAGGTAAGGTACCCCGCTTGGAGTCTTCCATACTAAACCTTTTTAGGATGGTGTCAATATACCTGGTTTGGGACAATCCCAATAACCTTTTGGATCTATCCCTATAGATCCTTATGCCCAGAATGTATGTGGCATCACCCAGGTCCTTCATGGAGAACCTCAGTGATAAGAAAGATTTGACCGACTGTAGCATAGGAATATCATTTCCTATCAGAAGAATGTCGTCCACGTACAATACGAGAAATGTGACAGCTCTCCCTACAACCTTCTTATAAACACAAGGTTCATCTGGATTTTTGATGAAATCAAACTCTTTGATGACATCATCAAAACAGATGTTCCAACTCCGTGATGCCTGCTTTAACCCATATATGGATTTAAGCAATTTACATGCTTTCCCGCTGCTCCCACTGTCAATGAAGCCCTCTGGCTGATCCATATAAACGCATTCTTCTAAATTTCCATTTAGAAATGCGGTTTTAACGTCCATCTGCCAGATTTCATAGTCGTAGTGAGCAGCAATAGCAAGTAGGATCCGAATGGATTTAAGCATGGCTACGGGAGAAAAAGTTTCGTCATAGTCCAAACCTGGTCTTTGACGAAAACCCTTCGCCACAAGTCTTGCCTTATAGGTCTCTACCTGCCCATCTGCACCAATCTTTCTTTTAAAGATCCATTTGCACCCCACAGGTTTTACCCTAGGGGGCACAACGTCCAAAGTCCATACTTTGTTGGTGTACATAGACTCCATTTCGGATCTCATGGCATCCAGCCACTTCACAGAGTCTTTACTCGTGATAGCTTGCTGAAAACTGGTAGGATCATCATCATCCATGATGCAATCTTCTCCGTTACCATCAATGAGGAAACCGTAGTACCTCTCCGGTGGGCGAGAAGTCCTACCAAACCTACGGAGTGGCCGAGGTTCTTCAGTTTCTGCTGTAACAGCCGGTTCAACCAAATCGTCATTTGTAGTTTGTGTCTCTAGAACCTCTTCTAGATCCACCACCTTGCCATCATCTTTGTCTGTGAAAAACTCTTTTTCCAAGAATGTGGCATGTTGAGAAACGAACACTTTTTGTTCCTCTTTGTGGTAGAATAGATATCCATAAGAATTCTTTGGATATCCCACAAAGTTACATAAGACTGACCGTGTCTCGAGTTTGTCCGGATTCTGCTTTTTAACATAGGTCGGGCAACCCCAAATCTTAATTCTCTTAAGAGATGGTCTCTTCCCATGCCATATCTCATATGGTGTGGTAGACACGGCTTTGGTTGGAACCCTATTTAGTAGAAACGCTGCAGTTTCTAATGCATGCCCCCAAAACGAGACGGGTAACTCAGCGTCACTCATCATGGACCGGACCATATCTAATAGGGTCCTATTCCTTCGTTCTGACACACCGTTGTGCTGTGGTGTGTAAGGAGGAGTGAGCTGAGAGAGAATCCCATTCTCTTTCAAGAAGTTTGCAAATTCTGCACTGAGATACTCACCACCTCGATCTGATCGAAGTATCTTGATACTCAAGCCGGTTTGTTTTTCTACTTCTTGTTTATATTCAATGAATTTCTCAAAAGCTTCGGACTTGTGTTTTAATAAAAATACATGACCGAATCTTGAGAAATCGTCAGTGAATGTAATGAAGTATGAAAAACCGCCTCTAGCCTGTGTAGACATAGGCCCACATACATCACTATGTATGAGGCCCAAGAGCTGAGTAGCTCTTTCTCCGTGTCCGGTAAACGGAGTTTTGGTCATTTTACCCTTGATACAAGACTGGCAAGTCGCATAAGATTTATATTCAAAAGAATTTAAATATCCATCTTTGTGCAACTTGTTTAGTCTTGTTTCGTTAATATGACCAAGTCTACAGTGCCAAAGAAAAGCTTCATTTAACTCTGAAAGTTTTCTTTTATTAGTGTGTTGTATGCTGAAAACTGTGTGTTGATTTAGGACATATATTCCGTTGTTAAGCGTACCATACCCAACCAACATTTGATTCAGGTTAATGTTCATAACATTGTTCTGCAATACAAAATTATACCCTTCATTGTCCAACAAAGAAACGGATATTATATTACATAGCATACTTGGTACAAAATAACATGGATTTAAAACCAAAATACATCCAGATGGCAACCCCAAGTGATACTCTCCCACTGCGACTGTATGTACATTGGAACCATTTCCAACGCGGAGAGTATGGTCACCTGTCCTCAAAACCTTGCTATTTCTCAGCCCCTGCATAGAATTGCAAATGTGAGAACCTGAACCGGTATCCAATACCCAGGAAACAGAGTTTATAGAAAAACAGTTTTCAGTCACAAACGCACCTGAAGCAGAAGCATCACCATACTTCTTCTTGAGACTTAAGTACTCCGTGCAATTGCGCTTCCAATGTCCTGTCTTGTGGCAGTGAAAACATTCGCCCTTCCTCGAGTCTCCAGCCTTGGACTTTCCCTTTCCCTTCACCTTTTTAACTCCGCCTTTAGGATTAGTGGGTTTCTTCTTTTTCTTTCCCTTGGCCTTGGCTTTCGGGCGAGAAGAGGAAGACTGTCCAATAGTCATAACGGGAGTTTTTGCTAACTTCATAGTGCTATCTGCACTCCTTAACATATTAAGGAGTTCAGGGAGGTCCTTCTCCATGCCATGCATGTTGAAGTTCACTATGAACTGAGCAAAGGTGGAGGGGAGGGACTGCAGAATAATATTTATATATTGTTCATTGTCCATCGTCCATCCAAGGTCCTCAAGCTCTTCTATAAGAGCTATCATCTTCAGAACATGGTCTCCTACTGGTGTGCCAGGGGCCATTCGCATCTGAAACAATTTCTTTGATGCTTCGTATCGTAATACGCGGGATTGCTCCCCATACAACTCCTTTGTATGGAGCAATATACCGCGAATGTCCATGTCCTCGTGTTGCTTTTGATGTGTGTTATCCATCGATGCAAGCGCGAGGCATGTGGCCGTGGCACAGTCAGCGTCCCAAGCCTTGTGAACTTCAATGTCCGCAACTGAGGATTTTGGACCAGGGACGGGCGGGGCTGAAACCGTGAGGACATATGATACTTTATCATAAGTCAAGGCGATTTTCAGATTCCTCAGCCAGTCTTTATAGTTGGTCCCATTCAGTTTTTTTTTACCTAGTAAAAGCTTGAGTCCAGTCATGGGTATCTGCCATTAAGAGAGAGAAAAGAATACACTCAGCGAAAGCTCTTGCATAGATTAGATTGGTTATTATCTTGTCTAATCGATGTTTCCCACTGCTTTTTATCGAGTTTTTCTTTCAAACCTTAAAAAGAAAAACTAGCCAGGATTAATTACAGTCTACAACTTCGCTAACCGTTCAGCCAGGCCAGTGTCGGTACTTGAGGGAGGTTCCCCGTGCTTTCGCACGGACCTAATTAGAGTAAACCTCGTTTTCCCAGAGGCGGAGCCCCGTTAACACCTTTCTAGACACCTAATGAGTTAGCTAATTGTAAACTGTAAAACTCTCCTAGGAGCAACTATTGCCCACAGTGGGATCGGGATCCAACCATCACATGGAAGGTATGCAATCTCATTGCAAATTTCAACTATTGAAATTCCCGATGTGGTTTTTACCCCTAATACTCGTGGCCTTGGCTAAGGTCAACAAATCAAGAGCACTAGTCAAGCTCAACCCATCATTTCTTGATTGATTAGACCCGTTCACATGACCCTTGGCTAAGGTCAACAAAGTCATATGCCCGTCCTAATTAATCTGCATCATATGCGTTTGTAGGAAGACATCACTTAGCTACCGTACACTACGCCTTGGCTAAGGTCAACAAACGTAGCATGAATACTAAGTACTCTACTTCCTAAAATGACGGAGGGTTGCGGATGATTTTTAAGAAAATCTTTAACGCTTTGAGCTTGATATCGTTGTAGAATCAAGTGGTTTTAAAAAAGGAGTGGCTTAAGCTCCGCAGTTTTTGAAATATAGCTTTTTCATAAAAAACCGTGGTTTTTCAAATCCGATTCTACAACATCTTTTAGGTTTATTTTCTTTACATTAATCACATTAATGTAATCCCATCATTTAAGTCCTTAAGCCAATCACAGAAAAGAAACGAAAATAACACATACGCTTATGCCATCCGCATTACCGCAATATTCCGTTATGCACCGTTAGGTTACTTAACTAACGGCATACCGGGACGGGACTAGCGCGGGTGTAAAACATAAGCAACGTCTACTATATATCATATATATAATATGTCATTCGTCTCAGATATCACAGAACACAGGCAGCAGAAATATAGATATAACGTGGGATATATTAGGACGTCCGTATTTAGTATTTAGCCAGAATAGAAAATACGGATTCCACAGTCGCGATGAATAGCCAAGCCCACACCCTGGTCCCCTACGAGAGCGGCAAGTGACCCTGCCAATTCTGGAGTTTAGGAGACCCGGTCTCGACTCCTCGAGATGGCCTCCCACTGAACCCCAGACCCCGGTCACCTGTGCTCCCCTCCTTGGGTCCATCCTAATGCGGAAAAATAAATAATATACAACACTGGTGACACAACCTCAACCCGGAAGTGCCCCAAATAAAAGAATATTACATTACATTTGAATTTACATGAATGAAAATATAAAACTCTCATCTCACATAAAACCCCCCGGCTATTCAATCGCGACAATCCTGCACATCATATCTCAGCAACACATAATATCTCATATCATCAACGTAAGTAAGTATGCATACCCTAATTGTCGTTGATGTATAGCAACAAAACCGGCGATATCGTACATACTACACTTACGGTCACAGAAAAGAAAGTGTAAAACTGCAATATCTGGAATCCACATTCGCTTTAGACATCACAAATGCGAAATATCACATATTCCGTATTTCATGTTTAGTAATATGAATTCCACACATTGCATCAAATTCCGGATAAACAGACAGTATTAAAGTTTTCGAACAATCGATCAAATACTCAAGATTCACTAAAGCTCAACACTTGAGCAGAGTTCAAAAAACCGGAGTGTGACACAGTAGTAGCGGTCCAGCCGTAGAAGGGTCAAGCCAACGCCTTACATGTGGCACGCCGTACTGCCCCAAACCCTAAGGTTCAAAGGGCAGTTCAAGACGGTCACATAATCGAGTTAAGGTTTGTTGTCTTCTAGAGGGACCACCACAAAACTTGCACGTATATCCAATATTTTCAAACTCCGTGAAAAGTGAGTAAATGATAGTTGTTCGAACACTTCAATACTTTCTAGTTTACCCGGAAAAGGAAACGAAATGAAAATTCCGATCGAAACGACGAGTCCAAAACCATCTCCAGAATTTTCAACAGTAGATTCAGAATAAACATACTCAAAATATACTATAGCAGGTAAGGAAAAACACTGTGCAAAATATAGTGTGAGATCCCCTTGTATGGCCGCGGATCCGCGGCCTAAGCTTGCTTGCGCCGCTGTTCCGCGGCCAAAAGTACTGTTCATGGGCACGAATTCTCCAGTTTGTCTTATATTTACTAGCTCTATTTTTTGAGTATTTTTAATTCTGAAAAATGTCAGTCTTTAAAAAATTTTCAGAGAGTGTCCCGTAATTCCGTATTTTGTTTCGATCGGAGTTTTTACTTCGCTAAAGCATCGCCTAATGTTCTAGGTCGGCTCTGATACCATTGTTAGGTTTGTCTAGCACCCTATAATGAGTTTTGAAGCATCACATGTCTCAAAGTATGTATTTTGATGGTGCTAAACAAACACGCAAAGGAATCGATCCTAGAAAGTTAGGGTTACTAAACTTTAAGCTAATAAAAATAAGGGTTTCGAGACTACAACCTTTGTAGCTCCCTTTTTGCTTGACTCCTTAGACTCTTGGGTGTTGGAAGAAGGTCCACTTGTAGTCCTCTCACGTCCACGGCGATCCACCCGGAGTTTCCCGTCCAAGCTAGTAACTTTGGAAAAACCAAGAGAACACTCTAATCAAGTTGGCTAAACTTGAGTAGAATGATGTTGTGGCTAAAGATCTCACTTCAAAATCCTATTTTTATGAGTATTTTTCTCTCTTGAAAGAACTAGAGAGCAAAGCATCAAGGTTGATGAAGATGGTGGTCTTTTGTGAAGAAGAGAATAATAGAACCATTGAAAGAGAAAAGAAAAATAAGCATATATATATTTTTTATTTCTCATACCCAACCATGGTTAGATCTAAAGATATTATTGGATTTAAGTTAAAAGCACAAAAAGAAAATAAACCATGGGTTAAAGGTTAGGTGAGCATGGTAAGGTTAAGAAGAGTGTAGAAACCCTTAATGATTTAACCCATTTTCATTTCCTTTTTGCTTTAATTTAAAAACAATAATAATCCAAAAAAATAACCATGGTGTGATTCTTATATTGCCACCATTCTCATTGTATAAGCAACCATGATAAAATGATGTATGTATGCATGTGTGCATGCACATCCATATGTGCATGAACAAGAATGAATGCATACATGCATACATACATCCAAAATAAACAAGATAGGATTTGTAGTGAGAAGCTAATGATAAATCAACACTTGATTCACTAATCCGGTCATATCACATACGACCCGACCATTAGCAAGCCGCCCAATTAATATACGGTATCCTATACACGCATTTTAATCGGGTCCAAGCGCATATCACATACGCACACCACAACGTTTCGCCTGGACTAGGTAACTCCTATGTGGGACTCTAAGACTCGTCAATACGCCGGCAGTGGGTGATGATCACATCAAGCACCCCCAAGCCGCAAGCGGTCAGCTAAACATAACGGCCACCCGGGTATTGAGCGATCAGAAGAAAACAAGCGAACCTGTTACAACTCCCGTCGAGCCATCTGGCAACACTACCGTACAGTCCGGTCTCTTCGTCAGATATGCCGCATATCGAGTCTAGGGATGGTCACGTCGACCCTAATGATAAGTCGTGCCGTTGAATGGTCTATAACAGTTCGAGAAACTGCTGATAACACTTATCAGTAAATCTCATCAGCCCTGGCCAGAGACTTTCTGATATAACCAGTCGGGCACAGCATAGCATCAACTCCCTATACCGGGAGAGACAAAACCCCTCCTATCGCTCATCGCCTTCGTGTGTCTCGGGACTGTACCCAACGGCCGCCTGTTTGCACGACTCAGTAGAGCCGTGGTAGGGTGGCAATCAAAGTACAGTAGGAGAACACACAAGACTCCATGACGATCTCGGGTCTACAGACTAACCTGTACCAGTGTCCCCTGAGAACTGCTATTCGACGATAGATATAATTCCATATAGGAGTTCTCGGTGAGTCCGTCCAGTGTACCCAGTCAGCACTGAGCACCCGTATATGATCTTGATGTCAAACATCGATGAATGTGGGAACATCCATCGCCCATCGTATGGGTCTAGTATCATATACGCTAGTCTACACTGGTATATCAATGCCCCGTCTCGATATACCTACGACTATGGACTTTCTAGGATATGCTTATAGACTACAGATGTCCCACTAGTATGATCTCCATCATAGTCAGAGTAGTCAAGCCAATATCCTCAGGGCTTTATCAGCATGTATGAATGAATAAAAGCATGATCAAAGCAACATGTCAGATAAAGTAGAACCAGATAGCATACTATCATGTCGAGCAAGAATGCATACTGAATATATATATATATATATATATATATATATATATATACATGTATAGATACATCTACTATCACATAATGGCCTCTAGGGCATACATATATCCAACACTCTCGCACCATGAAATGGCACTTCTCCCAATTCAATGTGAGGTTCTTATCCTTGCAGCGGGTAAGAACAGCGTCAAGATGGCGTAAACACTCGTCGAAGGAGTCGCCAAAGATGGAGAAATCATCCATAAAGATCTCCAAGAACTTTTCAACCATGTCTGAAAAGATCCCCATCATACACCGCTGAAATGTCGCGGGTGCATTGCATAACCCAAAGGGCATGCGACGATAAGCAAACGTGCCAAAGGGACAAGTGAATGTTGTCTTGTCTTGGTCCTCTTTGGCGATGGGGAC
Source organism: Agapanthus africanus (assembly GCA_030015575.1). NCBI lineage: Eukaryota > Viridiplantae > Streptophyta > Magnoliopsida > Asparagales > Amaryllidaceae > Agapanthus > Agapanthus africanus. The sequence goes on along the minus strand of CM057338.1, from coordinate 476,140,394 downwards.
TTGGTTGTAACCGGAATAGCCATCGAGAAAGCAATAGAACTCGTGCCCTGCCAATCGCTCGAGCATTTGGTCAATGAAAGGTAAAGGAAAGTGGTCTTTCCTTGTTGCGGCATTGAGTTTCCTATAGTCTATGCAGACTCGCCACCCAGTTTGGGTGCGAGTGGGAGTCAACTCATTTGCCTCATTAGTAATGACCGTAATGCCCGATTTCTTTGGCACGACGTGGATTGGGCTAACCCATTGGCTATCCGAGATAGGGTAAATGATACCGCTATCCATACACTTGACAATTTCCTTCTTAATAGCCTCTTTCATGATGGGGTTGAGGCGCCTTTGTGGATCCCGTGCTGGCTTGGCATCATCCATTAAGTGTATATGATGTTCGACTATGAGGGGACTAATCCCCTTAATATCCGCTATAGACTAGCCGAAAGCTTGCCGATTATTATGTAAGACCATCAAAAGAGCCTTCTCTTGCTCAAGAGCTAGAGAGGTTGATATAATGACAGGTAAGGTCTTATTATCACCTAGATAAGCATATTTTAGGTGTGTCGGCAAAAGCTTTAATTCGAGTTTAGGAGGTGAAACAATAGATGGTAAGAATGGGGTAGTTGTTTCAAACTCGAATGATTCCATCAAAGGTTTGAACCGAGTGTACGCAACAGTGTCGGATGGTTCAACTAACTCATCCGAAAAAGCAAAAAACTACAATTCAGGTGATGAGTCTTCAAAGTCATCAACGAAGGTAAAGCACTCAAAATCATTATCCGCTGTGAAAGCTGCGTCGGATTCTAGGAGGAACGCACTAGTGGCGTTAACATTGCTGTGATCGAACAAAAAATTCTCGAATTCACAGTCCTCCTCCGCGATCTCATTGATCGAGCAAACATCGAGTACACTAGCATTAGGCTCAGCCGGCTGACTTCCTAACTTGAAAATATTGAGCTCAATTGTCATATTGCCGAAAGATAGGTTCATTGAACCGTTACGACAATTGATCACTGCGTTGGAAGTAGCCAGAAATGGTCGACCAAGTATTACCGGAATTTGGTTCCGGGGGTTAGCAACAGGTTGTGTATCCATCACTATAAAGTCAACGGGGAAAATGAAATCCCCTACTCTAATTAACACATCCTCCAGCTCTCCCCTAGGATGGGTTATTGACCGGTCGGCCATTTGGAGAGTACAGTGAGTGGGCTTAAGCTCTCCAACGCCCAATTGTTCGTACACAGAATAGGGTAGCAAATTGACACTCGCACCAAGATCTAGTAGTGCTCTATTTATGTTCTTGTCCCCAATTGTTATCGAAATGATGGGACACCCGAGTCCTATTGCTTTGGGGGTAAGGAATTTACAAGAGCATCGCTAATAGCACTAGCCACAAAAACTTTCTTTGGCACTTGCGAATTCCTCTTTTTGGTGCATAAGTCCTTTAAAATTTTTGCATATGAAGGAACTTGCTGGATGGCATCCAAAAGAGGGATATTTATGCTAACCTGTTTGAACAACTCAACAATCTTCTCCATCTGTGGAGTTGGTTTATTGGATCTCAACCTATTAGGGAAAGGAACATTTTGAAAGGTGGTTGAGTCCAATTTTTACGGATCAGATTGTCGAGTTGGAACGGCACCCCATGTAGATGTGTTCGTGTTGTTAGAAATGGGTCTGTTCGAGCTAGAAGAGGTAGAGCCATGTGAAGGGTGGAGAATAGGCTCTGAAGAAGAAGAAGAAGGTGAAGAAGATGAAGAAGTCCCACCGGCAGGGGTGTCATTGTTCATGCCCACATTTTTCTGCAACACTTTTCCCGATCTCAACGTGGTCACGGCATTTACGTTATGATTCTGCTGTTGATATGCAGCGTGTGCGTGACCGGGGTTGGGTAGTGGTTGAGACGGGAGTTTTCCTTTTTCGCGCTCGCTCAAAGCTGCATTGAGTTGTGCAATTTGTGCCTCAATTGATTTGATGCTTTGATCGTGTGAGGCACTATTTTGCACTAAAGATTGAATAGAAGTCTCAAGTCTTGCTGTAGACTGTGTAGATTGCTTAAGGAACACATCTAGACTTCTTTCGAGCGAGCTAACCTTATCATTATTAGGTTGAACATAATTATTTGGCTGGTAAGCATTGTTAGGCACAAAATTGTTCACCTGATTAGGGTAAGGTTGTTGTTGAAATTGTTGCGGTTGAAATTGAGTTTGTGAGGGTGCCTATTGTTGTTGTTGTAGAGGAGGAGGTCTTTGAAAGTTGTTATTTCCTTGGAATTGTTGATTTTGGTTCCAAGCGAAATTTGGGTGACTCTTCCATCCCGGATTATATGTCGAAGAGTACGGATCGTTTCTTTGTCATTGCTGAAATGCAGCATTGACTTGATCCTGTCCTTGAGTGGATGCATTATAAGGACACTCTTCGGTTAGGTGTGATGGATCCGCACAACAAGCACAGACAGTTCGTGGGGGCATAGCAGGGGCAGGAGAAGGCGATGAGATTTTGGTCTCAATCGCTTCTAGCTTTTTCGTAAGAGCGGCCATCTCGGCCTTCATGGCAATCGACATCTCTACTTGATGTATGCCTGCCCTAGATTGACCACTAGAAGATGATGTGGTCTTGGTACTCTCCCACTGTATTGTTTGCTCACTAAGATCCTCAAGAAACTGCCATGCTTCATCACTAGACTTAGAGAGAAAATGACCTTGACAGATGGTTTCTAGCAACTGCTTCGTTGCCGAGTTCAATCCTTCGTATAATGTTTGGCAAAGTTGCCAACTTTTGATCCCATGATGAGGGCATTGAACTAGTAGGTCCTTAAATCTCTCGAAGCACTTCCAAAATGGCTCGGAAGGAAGTTGTGAGAATTGAATTATTTCATTGCGGATTCTGGCAGTTTTGTGATGAGGATAGAACTTTTTCAGAAAAGCTTTCACAAACTTGTCCCAATTTCTTATGGAGTGTGATGCGGTGCTATATAGCCACTTCTCGGCTAGGTCACATAAGGTGAAAGGAATGACCCTTAGTCTTATAGCGTCATCACTTAATTGGGTTGTCTTCATCATAGCGCACACATTTTGGAATTTATTTATAAAGATATATGCGTCTTCAGATTCCAAACATTGAAATTTTGGCAGCATATTGATGAAATGCGGTTTTATCTCAAAATTGTCCCCATTTGCCGGTGGGGGTGAAAGACAAGTTGGTAAAGAAGTGCGGATGGGGTAAAAGAGATCCTGGAGCGCAACTCGTGCGGGCGCTTCAACAGGCGGCTGGTTCGGGTTATTCGCACCTAACGGAGGTGGAATCCTTCCCGTCGGTATAGTATTGTTGGGGTTGAATCCCGACATGCCTTCGGTGAAAGAATTTGAAGTTGAGGGTAAGAAAGTGGACGGAGTGTCGACTTTAGTGTCGAAAGGTTCGTCGGTCGGTACCAACGAAACACGGACTAATCGGGCGTCAGTATCCCTAGTCTAAAGTGACATACACTAAAGGGTAGTGCAGTCAGAAAAAAGAAAAAGACAGAATGTGGAGGTAAGGTAACGTCAGTGAGGGAAAGTGGTGGAAGTGAGTTGCAAGTTTTCTTAGCGGCAAGTTGCAAGTTTTGAAAAGATTTTTCTTTTTTTTTTTTGTGAGAGTTTTGCAAAAAGGTTTTTCAAAAGGGACTCGTGACATAAATGTATCAACCACACATGCACAATCAGGCCTTGATCTAAGGTCGCCTAGGTCTGCTAGACAGCTCCTAACTAGGGCTAGAAATAGGACCTCAAACCGCCTCTTCACGGACAAGTACGGCCAGGTAAGTGGGAAGGAACCACCACTACAGTGGGCCTAATTAATAACAACTAGCCTAGACATCGCAATGTCGGTTAGGATAAACGGCCGATGCCTATACTAGTCCTTTTCCTATTGAGCTCGATGTCCTTAGGTCTGAGTCTAATCTTTTTTAATTAATTGTGGTCAATGCACATGCTTTAGGTGTTTTCTGGGGTCCTGGGAAGGGTGATGAAATCCCCACCCAATCTGAGTTTGGTCAATTAGCCCCTTAGAGTCCGATTAAATTATGCAAAACAGTAAAATTCACTTGCAATCAATTTTTAGCGTGGCGCAAAGAAACCTGCAGAAAATCTGTTATTTAAAAGGGGGAGAAAGAATTTTTGCGCAAAGAAGTCCTGCAGAAAGTTTTTACAGAGAGATATATGGGAGGTTGAAGAGGGGATAAAGAGAGAGCAAACCATGCAATTTTTATGTGCTGACGTGGCAGTGAGGCGGCGGTTCCGCGGTCTTTGGGCCCCTTTTGCGGCGGAAACGCGGCCAATTGAGCAGATTAGGCTCTGAAAAAAAAAGTGCTGCTCTGTGCTTGCAATTCCTCTCTGTTCTTATGTACCAACTTCTATTTTGCTCTCTGTAAATTTCCAGATTCACAATCCTTTGCTGTTCCTGCAAGATTCAAAACGTAGAACCTTTCAAACAGATAAAAAATCGCTAAAATGTTTTTGTATTTTGTATTTTCTGATTTTTATGAATTTTCAAAATTTATATCAACCCGAAATCATACAAAACAAAAAAATTACGCCATCCCCGGCAACGGCACCATTTGATTATTCCAAAAATTTAAGTTTACCGTAATCAGAAACGGCGTCGCTTTGCAGCTAGCCGGTGAATACGGGTCGATCCGCAGAGATGTGTAAATTTCTGTTTTTGTGTTTTCACGAGTTGATTCCGTTGGTTGTTTGGTTTTTGTCGATTGATTTAAAAACTAATTTATATGATATGAATGAACTCGTTAGGGTTAGGTCTAAGGTAGGGTTGATGAGATCAATATTGTCACCTCTTTCAATGCCGTTTGATTAAAGCTTTTTAGAAAATCACAACAATTATTCGCAAAGGGGATTAGGATGATCGGGAAGAAACGAAGTTTCTTCCTCTAGATCCTTGTCCGTCCTTTCCTATTAATTGCTGCAATCTTCATGGACGTCATGTATGTCCGGCCTTTTTTACTACGGTTCACCGTTACCTCGTAGGTAGGGTGCCGTAGGGGGCGGATCATACATGCGTGCATGAAGTTCTTGTTTTGAAAATATGTTGGCATTGAAGGAGGTGAGAGATATTCATCTCTCACTCCCTCCCTTATTCCTAATCCTAACGAGCGAGGATTTTACTCGCTCATTAGGGAATTATCTAAAAACGACATTTTGTTGTTAAGTTTTAAAGTGTTTGTTCAGATCTTGTGTTATAACTTACTGCAGATTAAAAATAGCTAAACTAGTTAACTAGGGCAAGTAATAAAATTAGAACTAAGACAGGAATAAAAAGAATTAAAACTTACAAGAAAGTGATGCTCTAGATCTCCCAACAAATCTGATTTTTATTGATTGAAAAGAGGCATGATATTTTATAGATTTTGAGTACAATTTATAACTAAACAGTGAAGCTAGGGTTACAGACTTTCGTAGATATGCAATTACTGATTTGCCCCCTAAAAATCCCAACATCTGTACCGACACACCGACAGGGAGAATTTCCACCGACACGGGCCTGAGATGGCCTCGGAACCGCGGCAATGTGGCGCTTGGGCCGCGGCCCTTTGGTGGGCTTAGCTCACCATCTTTTCTGGTCTTGGTTTATATTTTCTTGGGCTTCCTATTTTATACTTCTTTTCTCTGTTGGGCTTCTTAGTTTTCTCCAGATCCCCAGTGAAAACTTGTAAGGATCTTTTGACCATTTCACTTTTGTCTTTTGGACCTTGCACTGTTCTTCGTCTCGGCTTGGGTAAGATCCGTCTGCTTGTTGGTCAAAAGTCCCTTTTCTGTATCATCTTTCGTCTTTTTCACTGTATTTGCTCCAAGAGCCTATATCCTGTAACATGCAACAAACGAGCGTCAAAAGTACCTGTTTACTTATAAAATGCATAAAAGTGGGGCTTATGAATTGCAATATTATGATATGAACAGTCACAGATGATGGCGTTGAGCCTGGCAGGGGAGCACTACCGACCGGTTATTGTGATGCGGTAGATATCCGGAGGATACTGACGTAGTCTTAAGATTTGATGATATGCCAGTCCGTATTGCCGGAGCCTGAGATATTGAGATTGATGATATGGGCCAGTCCGGATTGCCGGATCCCGAGATATTGAGATATCGAGATATATATTTTATGTCGATGCTTGACACTGATTCTCTGTTGATTTCATTGATGATACTTCGATTTTTATACAGAAATCTCACTAAGATATGACAACAGTTTTCTTATTCAGTTGCATTCTGTTTTCATGCATTCATACATCATATTTATAATATGTTGTTACCTGAGGCACTGACAAGAGCACTTGGTATTACACTATGTATAGATGTTTACCCTGACCATTTTCAGATGTTTCAGGTTATATATTATTTGGATATTATTGTATGACCTAGGATAGAGTCATACATCTGATTTCTTCTCGGTGATGTTTTCTACTCACGAGTTGGCAACTCATCCCCGTTGTGCCACAGTTTCTTACAGGTTTTACCGTACAGGTTTCATTGCGGCTTGCTGGCACACCGCTTCTTTTCGGGTGATTGCTTTGGTAGGTGGGTTTACTTGTATCGTGACCATCATTGTACTTTATTTATATTCAGTTGTATCTAGTAACTCCATCAGCCAGACTTGTATATTTTATAGACTTAGAAGACCAGTGTATATTCTTTCGACCTTAGAGTCGCGCGCTTGTATTATTATGTTTTTTCTCTGGTTTTCTTGAGGATATTGCTTTTCTTGATGAGTTTTGATCCTCGCCCTTCGGCGTTGTATATTATATTGCATTACGTGGTTGTGTCCGCCAATTGACGAAGAGCTAGCTCCCGCTTGAGGATGCCTTTATTCATTATGTTTATTATTCCTGCTTGTACCTGTTTGGGGCCAGTATTTATAAAGGAGACTCTGCCGAATTTTTCGGGAAAATATGATGTTGCTTTAAAATGTTTAATGCTACTTTGTATTAAAACCACTTACTTTAAAACAAGTTTTCCTTCACTTCTTCTTTAAATGGTTTAGATTTCTAGGATTTTGGCTTACTTGGATTAGATGGGGTCCTATAGACTTCATATGATTCAAGTGCCAGTCACGTGCCATTTCGGGTCGTGACAAAGTTGGTATCAGAGCGCTAGGTTTAACCTTGGTTCGAGTCTACGTATACCGACGTAGTCTTGAGATTTGATGATATAGGCCAGTTCGGATTGCCGGAGCCCGAGGTATTGAGATTGATGATATGGGCCGGTCCGGATTGCCGGAGCCCGAGATATTGAGTTATCGAGATATATATTTTGTGTCGATACTTGACACTAATTCTTTGTTGATTTCATTGATGATACTTTGATTTTTATACAGAAATCTCCCTAAGATATGAAAACAGTTTTCTTATTCAGTTGCATTCTGTTTTCATGCATTCGTACACCATATTTATGATATGTTGTTACCTGAGGCACTGACACGAGCACTTGGTATTACACTATGTATAGATATTTACCCTGGCCATTTTTAGATGTTTTAGGTTATATATTATTTGGATATTATTGTATGACCTAGGATAGAGTCATACATGCGATTTCTTCTCGGTGATGTTTTCTACTCACGAGTTGGCAACTCACCACCGTTGTGCCACAGTTACTTGCAGGTTTTTCCATACAGGTTTCATTGCGGCTTGCTGGCACACCACTTCTTTTCGGGTGATTACTTTGGTAGGTGGGTTCACTCGCATCGTGACCACCATTGTATTTTATTTATATTCAGTTGTATCTAGTAACTCCATCAACCAGACTTGTATATTTTATAGACTTAGAAGACCAGTGTATATTCTTTCGACCTTAGAGTCATGCGCTTGTATTATTATGGTTTTTCTCTGGTTTTCTTGAGGATATTGCTTTTCTTGATGATTTTTGATCCTCGCCCTTCGGCGTTATATATTATATTGCATTGCGTGGTTTTGTCTGCCAATTGGCGAAGAGCTAGCTCCCGCTTGGGTATGCCTTTATTCATTATGTTTATTATTCCTGCTTGTACCCGTTTGGGGCCAGTATTTACAAAGGAGACTCTGCCGAATTTTTCGGGAAAATATGATGTTGCTTTAAAATGTTTAATGCCACTTTGTATTAAAATCACTTACTTTAAAACAAGTTTTCCTTCACTTCTTCTTTAAATGGTTTAGATTTCTGGGATTTTGGCTTACTTGGATCAGATGGGGTCCTATAGACTTCATATGATTCAAGTGCCAGTCACGCGCCATTTCGGGTCGTGACAAAGTTGGTATCAGAGCGCTAGGTTTAACCTTGGTTCAAATCTATGTTTGACTATGCGGAGTCTAGGGCGTTTATATATATTTGAAACCTAGGCTTGACCTTACAGAACTTAGACTTGGTCGAGGGGATATTAGACCCGGACTTTCGTCGCGTAAGTTGACCTTGGTTGATGGATTAGGTGACTTTAGTAGAGTGACGTACTGTGTGTATGTTCCGCGGCATACTTACGATACGCTACCCCGCTTAGGAAGTCTTAGGAGTACATTTCTTTGCACAGTATTCTATTCGTTCATTGATCTATCCTCATCGATATTGGTTTGTGGTTTTATTGCCACGGTTTCACGGGCAAAGAGAGCCACGGCTAGAGTTGTGGTCAGCATGAGCTCGTCTTGGACGAGAACTGACCAGGACGTAATTCCGGTGACACACAATTGCTTAGATGTGTCATTTTATTGTGTTATTCGTGATATAAGCGTTTCGATATATCGTTTTACTATGTTTTCTCATGGACGCGAGCGTGCAGAACAGCACCAGAGGATTAGGCCATTGCTAGAGACCGGCTAGAATGTGATGATCGTTAATGCACCATTTATTCTTGATGATTGAGGCACTGTTCAGCATGCGGATGAATGAGCCAGCTGTTGCTGCGACTGACAAGATATCACCCCAGATATTTGAAACTATTACAGCACGAGTTGTACTTAGGGATGTGATAAAAGATCGCTAGTCACCCATGGAGGAATGACTAGGACATGTGGTTCGTTTGCATACCCCGATGCGAGGTCATCAGATTAATTGATTCCAGCTAGAGAAGACTTCACGCAGGTACGTTGAGAGTCGATAGAAACGATCGAACGTCAGAAACCTATTTTTTCCAAGTTTAAGGTATTTGGAAAAAAACATGCAAGTAATTCTGTAGACCCTCTAGAAGAATGAAACCCTAACTCGATATAATGACCATGGGAACTCTTTTGAACATTAAGGTTTGCGGCAGTTCCGCGGTGCCATTAATGAGGCTTGGGTTTTCCCTTCTATGGCTGGTCCATAGATACTGTGGCATGTACTGGATATTATTAAACTGTACTCAAGTGTTGAGCTCTCGGGGAATTATGGGACTTTGATGAATCGATTGAAAAGTTCGACGTCGTCCGGATATCATATGATGGGACACTACATGAAGAGACTTGGACCTAGGATCGGTCGTATTACGCATACCCAGTAGGCTAGAGTTCGGTATCATTGACGAAATTTGTTATGAGTGACCATGATAGTGGGCCAGAGTGTTAGTTATATGTATGCCCTAGAAGCCATTACTGTACATAGGATGTATATTGTAGTGGATGCTGGGACATATATAGGGAGGACTTTCTTGCTCGACATGATAGTATGCTATCTGGTTGAACTTTACCTTAACGTGTATACTGATTGTCTCTCTGTTACATGTTGGTAAAGCCCTTAGGATGTGTGCTTGACTACCTGGACTATGATGCGGATCATACTAGTGGGGACATGGTAGTCCATAAGTACATCCTTCAAAGTCCCTAGTCGTGGGTGTATCGAGACGGGGCATCGATATACCAGAGTAGACTAGCGTATACCTTCTCGACCCATACAGATGGGTGATGGATGATCCCATATCCATTGGTGTTTGACATCAGAGATGATGTACGGGTGCTCAGTAGAGACTGGGTACACTGGACGGACTCGCCGAGAACTCCCAGATGGTATTATACCTCACGTCAGATGGCAGTTCTCTGGTGACACTGGTACAGAGTAGTCTGTTGACCCGAGATCGTCATAGAGTCTTGTGTGGTTCCCACTGTGCTTTGATTTCCATCTTACCACGTCCAAGAGGGCGTGCAAAACGGTGGTTTTTGGGTACAGTCCCGAGTCACATGGAGGCAATGAGCGATAGGAGGGGATTCGTCTCTCCCGGTATAGGGGGTTGATGTTGCGCTGTGTTCGATTGGCTATAACAGGAAATCCCTGGCCAGGGTTGCTGAGATTTACTGGTAAGTGTTACCAGTAGTTTCTCGAATTGTTATAGACCTCATATCGACACGACTTATCGAGCTATTGGGGTCTGACGTTTACCACCCCTAGGCGAGATATGCGACATATCAGACGATCAGACCGGACTGTACGGTAGTGTTACTGGTTGGATTCACTGGAGTGTGAGTGGGCTTGCTCGTCGATCTTCTGATCGCTCAATACCCGGGTGGCCGTTATGTTTAGCAGACCGCTTGCGGCTTGTGGGTGTTTGATATGATCATCACCTGCTGCCGGCGTATTGACGAGTCTTTAGAGTCCTACACAGAGGTTTCCTGGCTCAAGCGAAACGAAATAGGAGCGCATATGAGATATGTGCGGGACCGAGAATAATGCGTGTATGTGATACTGTATTCCATTCTCGCGATGAATGTATCGATTAGGTTATATGCGATATACCCTAGTTATCGAATCAAGGATTGATTCGATAAATCGATACATTGGATATTAGTCGGTTATATGCGATATGACCGGATCGTTAAATCAAGTGTTGATTTAATGATTTAATGTATAATTATATATTTGATATATCACTTTACATTAACTAGTATTGGTTTATTTTAAATGGATTTTCTCACTTGGATTGTGCACATTGTATATGTGATATATTTTTGTGCACTTGTATGTATCATGTTTGATGATGCATGCTAACTTGTGTTTTGTGTAAAGTTTAAACCATGGTTATGTAATGGTTAGGGTTTTCATTTTCATATCTATTTATTCATTTATTTATTTATTTTCTTTTTGGAAAATGAAAAGAAAAATGGTGGCTTTATTTGGATATATGTTGAAGCTTCATGAAGCTTTGACTTAGTCACCATTTTTGTCTTCATACCTAACCTAACCATTCACTTAACCTTAGTTTAGTCTCTACACTTTACCATGGTTGCATTATGATAAGGATTCAATTTATTTTATATTTTGAATTAACCTATCATAATTCTTTCTTCATCTTCTTCATCTTCTTCTTCCTTGAAGAAGCTTGCTTCATCAATGGTGATTGATGAAAACAAGTGAGAAATCCAATTCTAAAGTCTACCCACTTCCTATTTCTTCATCCTCTACCTCTTGCCAAGTAGTAGAGTGTGTTTTCTTCACAAGTTTCTTGACTTGGTGAAGTGAGAGCTTGATCTAGTGATGCTTCGACGTAGATCATCTTCGGCATGGACATCGACGACCTAGCTCGCCTATTCTCCGATGAAGCCGACGCTAGAGCCTGGGATTTGTTTTGGACAGCGAGAGGACTTCATTGCGGAGCTATGGAGGTGGAGCACCGGATCTACAAAGGTTGTATTTCCGATTCTTATAGTTAAGTGTTAACTAGTTACTTTGTTCGCCTAGAAATCTAGCCAACGATCCGTTCTAGGTTTTCTCGGCACCGTTTAAATTTGAAATTGGCATGATTGATGCCTTGTGAGACCTCTTGAGAGTGCCTAGGAACCCTACAGTGGTATCAGAGCCTAGCCAGAGCCTTAGGCGAAGTCTAGACGGAATTTGAAGTCCGAACGAACCGAAAACCCAACCCGGAAAATGCTCTCTGTCCTTTTTTCAAAAACGTGGATTTTTCCAAATTAAAAATTACTAAAAAATTCAGCAGGGAAATCTAAGAATTACGGCGCAAAAATTTTCTCGTGAACAGTACAAACCGCGGCGGAACCGCGGCAGAAGCCTGGCTTCTACGGCGGTTCCGCGGCAATTTGATGACGTCACCCTTCCCTGTTTGCACAGTAACTCCTATTTTAATATGCTGGATTTTCTGGGAATTTTTAATATTTATTAATGAGTTGAATTTTCTGGGTTGTTTTGGGGATTCGAATGTTCGATCGGATTATCAGATTTTGTCTATGTGGCTTTCCGGATAAATTTTTAGAATATGTTAAAAAGTTCGACCGGATATAAATACCCAACTTTTCCCCTGTCGGGAAATTTCCAAGTGTTGGATTTTTCCGTAGTTTAACGACGTTCTAAGTAGTGCAAGTAACGCGATGGTCCCTCTAGAAGACAACAAACCTTAACTCGATTATGTGACCGTCTTGAACTGCCCTTTGAACCTTCGGGTTTGGGGCAGTACGGCGTGCCACATGTGAGGCGTTGGCTTGACCCTTCTACGGCTGGACCGTTGGTACTGAGGCACGAACTGAATGTTGTTAGACTTATTTCATGAGTTGATCTGTTTCGGGAAAACTTGGGTGTTTGAATGTTCGATCGGAAAGTTTAACATTTTCTGTTTATCTGGAATGTGATACAATAATTGGAATTCACAATAAGTTATGTGATAACTGAATGAATGTTATAAACATAGCAGTTTAGTCTCACTTGATCGGTTGCCACGGAATTTTGATGTGATCAAAATTCCGTCGCAATCACGTAGCGTACGCGGATACTCGCCGGGTAAACTTAATAGACAGCCTCACTCCATAGCCCCGACCAAGTGACTGTAGGAGAACCCCGTCGCCGAAAGCATCCGTTCGGGTGCTCGCGGTAGCGGTGTTCCGCCTTGGTGCACTTCGTCGACGGTAACGGGGGTGCGGCCGTCTACTGAAGTTCGCGACGAGCATTCGATCAGGATGTCGGGAATCTTGTTGAATTGCCCGACTTGATATTGAAAAGTGTTTTCGATAATGAGACTAAAATGCGGGGTTTATAATTGTTAGGCATGCGATGTCTAAGGAATTCATTTGGTCAGGCATGCGATGTCTGAGGTGGTTGCGGATTCCAACTGTTGTAGTTTTACACTTTCTTTTCTGTGACCGTAAGTGTAATATGTGATATCGCCGGTTTCGTTGCTATATGTCAACGATAATTGGGATACGCATGTTTACTTACGTTGATGACATGTGATGTTATGCGTTGCTGGATATGTTATATTGGATCGTCGTGTTTGAATAGCCGGGGGTTTTTATGTGAGATGAGTGTTTTTCATTTTCATTCATGTAAAAACTTGTATGTAATATTCTTTTATTGGGGCACTTCCAGGTTGCGGAAGATATCACCTTTTGTATATTATTTACTTTTCCGCACTAGGATAGACCCAAGGAGGAGGGCACAAGTAACCGGGTTCTGGAGTCCAGTGGGAGACCAACTCGAGGAGTCGAGTCCGGGTCTCCTAACCCTAGAATTGGTAGGGTTGCTTGCCGCTCTCGTAGGGGTCTAGGGGTGTGGGTTTGGCTATTCATCGCGACCGTGGAATCCGTGTTTTATACTGGCTCGTATTGAAAACACGGACGTCCTAGTATATCCAATATTTCATATGTTTCTTCTGCTGCGATATCTGTGATGTGATCATGTGATGTTCTGTGATAGATACAGCATATAGTATATATGATATATTATATAGGCGTTACTTATGTTTTACACCCGTGCTAGCTCTGCCCCGCTCTGCCGTTAGTTACCTAACCTAACGGTGCACGAGGGGACATCGAGGCGAATGCGGATGGCATAAGTGTACGTCGTATTTATCTGTGATGTTTAGGTAATTTAAATGATGGGACTTCATTAATGTGATTAATGAAATAAAAAGAAACCTAAGATGTTGTAGAATCGAATTTCAAAATTAAAACAGGTAGCTACAGTTCTTGCTTTGCACAGCGGTATATGTGATATATCCTGCACCTTATTCGATGAGGAAAGGACCGAGATCCCTTCACCGGGAGTGACTCCTTTAGCAATAACTGGCAGATGCTACACAATCGGTTTGTCTTTTGATTGCTTTTAAGAGTTTTTGCTTTGCACAGTGATATATATGATATATCCCGCACCTCATTCGACGAGGAAAGGACCGACGATCCCTTCACCGGGAGTGACTCCTTTAGCAAAACTAGAAAAGCTTCAAAAACACTCCATTTTAAAATCATTTGATTCTACAACGATATCAAGTTCATTACGCAATAGGTTTTTAGAAAACCTGTCGTAGCCCTCCGTCATTTCAGATAAGTGGTAGTTAGTATTCGTGCTACGTTTGTTGGCCTGCGTCAAGGCATAGTGTGCGGTAGCTAACTAGTATTTATCTGCTTATGCATATGATGCAGATTGGATTAGGGTAGTCGTGCGACTTTATTGGCCTGCGTCAAGGGTCGTGCGGGTGGGTTTAATTCAATCAGGAAATGACGGGTTGAACTTGACTAGCGCACTATGGTTTGTTGGCCTGCGTCAAGGTCATAGGACGCTAGGGGCAAAATATTATCGGGAATTTCAAGTGTTGAAATTTGCAATGAGATTGCATACCTTCTATGAGATAGTTGGATCCCGATACCCGCTGCGAGTAAGAGTTACTCCTGGGAGAGTTTTACACATTACAATTAGTCGATCAAGTAGGTGTCTAGAAAGGTGTTAACGAGGTTACGCCTCTGGGAAAACGAGGTTTACATTAATTAGGTTCGTGCGAAAGCACGGGGGACCTCCCTCAAAGTACCGACACTGGCCTGGCTGAAAGATTGGCAAACTTGTAGTGTGTAATTAATCCCGGCTAGTCTTTCCTTTTAAGGTTTGAAGGAAGATTTGATAAAAAGCAGTGGGAGCCATCCTGATTAGATAAAATAAAAACCAATCTATTCTTGCAAGAGCGCACGCTGAGTGTTTTCTTCTCTCTCTCTCCAGGTAGCGACCATATCACGCCTTAATCAAGATAATAATACGGATTATTGACCAAACCCGCTTGTTATACTATGCTGGGGAACGTTGGTCCCGCTCTACCTTATAATTGTTATAAAACCGAGCAGGTAATTGGGGATTACCAGAATTCCCGTGCCGCCCAAACGAAGAGAGTGCATGCTGATGCATCATCTTCGGGTGTGTTCGTTACAAAGAACTGTTTCTCTGTATCCTCTACGCCATGGGTATGTGATACCAGATCAGGATCCCAGATATGTAATCTGTTACATAGGGCTACAGCTAGGTAGAGAACTGAGAACGGGTGATAAGTTTCATGAGACAGAAAACGGGGCAAGAGTTGCAGCCAAGTCTGTTGGTCACTATCACCCTGTATTACCAATACATTGATTCTGAACGAATGTTATTAGATACCGAACCTGATATACAAAATCATATCACTCTCTTTATTAGTAAAGAAATGATAAAATTTTGTATTGTTGGATAATGTTTTGAACATTTCCTATATCAAAAGTTGATCGGTTCAGGCACGTTATCTAAAGGCATTGATGTTCTAAATCAAACTACAGTTCTTTAGTATACAGAACACACACAAGAGGAAGAGTTCAGAAATGAACGAATCCTGCTTGAGGCATTGTAGACTAGGTCATATCAATGCGATCCGACTGGCTGAAGTTACATTTTAGATGCATATTTAAATCAGTTTGAATTTACATCTTGTGAAACTTGCCAGTCATGTCACAAAGATAAGATGACCATATCTCTGTTTATTGGAAACAGAGAAAGAGTTAGTAAACTCTTGGGATGATACATGTTGATGTATGTTAGGTCCCCTGTCTACATATGCCAGGACTGGTTCTTTGTACTTCATTACATTCTCTGATGATCTTTCGAGATTCAGACCTATGTTCCTGTTGAAACACAAGTCCGAACCTTTTGAGATATTCACAGAATATAAGAGAGAAGTAGAGAACCAAAATACGGGTATAAGTATTATGTCCTATGATGAGATCAAGGAGGAGAATACTTGAGCACGGAATTCCTGGACTATTCTAAAGGAGAATGCGATTCTCTCTCAGCAT
This sequence comes from Agapanthus africanus, assembly GCA_030015575.1. Classification (NCBI taxonomy): domain Eukaryota; kingdom Viridiplantae; phylum Streptophyta; class Magnoliopsida; order Asparagales; family Amaryllidaceae; genus Agapanthus; species Agapanthus africanus. The sequence goes on along the minus strand of CM057338.1, from coordinate 476,124,391 downwards.
TACTCCTCCGTATACACCGTTGCACGATGGTATGTCGGGGCGGAGCAGATACACCCTATTTGATATGGTGTGCTCTATGATGAGTACTACTGAGTTACCTATTTCCTTTTGGGGAGTTATGCACTTGAGAAGCTGCATACCTATTGAATAGGGTTCAAATCAAATCAATGCCTACCACTTCATATGTGATATGGAAAGGGAAGAGCCCATATCTTAAGTTAGTTAAGATTTGGGGTTGTCCGGCCTATGTCTAAAAGAAAAATCCAGACAAGCACGAGGCAAGGTCTGTAATGTAGAACTGGAAAGGTTCCAGCTATACGAACTACAGCAGATGATTTGATAGAACCAAGGGATTCAGTAGATACCAACGAACCTCAGCCTCTCCGCCGATCTAGTAGGGTTCCTCACCCACCTGAGAGATACTTCGGTTTCTCTATGACAGTGGGAGCGAGGATTGCATCATGAGATGATGACCCAACTAGTTCCGAGCTGGCCATCAGGAGTGTGACTCTGTAAGAATGGCTGGATGCTTAGTGATCTGAGGTGGAATCCATGTACACCAACAAAGTATGAACTTTGGTTGCTATATCTGAAGGGTTAAATCCCCATCAGGAGCAAGTATATCTTGAGAAGATTACTTGGTGTACATCGAAAAGTTGAGACTTTCAAAGCTAGACTTGTTAAAAATGTGCATCATTGACCAGGTGTGGATAATGATGAAACCTTTTTCAAGTAGCTATGCTTAAGTCCATCCAGATCCTACTTGTCACGGCTACATACCATGACTACGATATCTGGTGGTTGGGTGTCATGACTGCTTTTCTAAATGATGTTTTAGAAGAGTGCGTCTATAAGTACACAGCCAGAGGGCTTCGTAAACAGCGGGAGCAGCGGAAACGTGTGCAAGATGCTTTATAGGATAAAGCAGGCATCGCAGAGTTGGAACATCTGTTTTGATGGATTAGTCAAAGAAGTTGACATCATCAAAATGGTAGATGAACCTTGTATATACAAAAAGGTAGTAGGGAGTATGGTGATGATCCTCGTAGAGTACGTGGATAACATACTCTTGATAAGAAAGGAGTTTCCTATGCTACGCTCGGTCAATCTCCGCTTATCACAATGATTCTCCATATAGGATCAAAGTGATACCCCCTAAATCCTGGGTTTTGGATCTATGAGATAGATCTAATTGGATGTTAGGATTCTCACTAGTTGTAGTGAGATGGTATCAATCGATCCTGGGGAGAATCACTGGAAGGGTTCCAGGGTGATAAAGACGACTGAGTGTCAGTCACAGGCATTGTCTTTACCCTCAGTAAAGGGACGGTATGTTGGAAGAGTTCCAAGCTAGATACCGTGACATACTAGACGATAAAGGCATGATACATCGCTACTTAAGATGCTACCCTAGAGGCTGTTTGGGTGTATATTGGTTCATGAGATGAACTACGTTCCTACCATTGTGAGACAATGGAGTTGTGGCTTATGCCGAGGAACGCCGGTCCCATCAGTGATCCAGACATATTCTAAGGCAGTATTACCTGATCATGGAGATGGTTGATCTCCAGGGGATCGAGGTTTGGAGAGTAGACTCAGAGGACAACACAGCGGATCCACTCACAAAGGCCTGTTCCCAGAGAGAGATTTTTATGGGATGGTTGAGTATGAGATACTACAACCACTGCTATCAGTTGGCCCTAGTGCAAGTAGGAGATTGTTAGTTATATGTATGCCCTAGAGGCCATTACTGTACATAGGATGTATATAGTAGTGGATGCTGGGACATATATAGGGAGGACTTTCTTGCTCGACATGATAGTATGCTATCTGGTTGAACTTTACCTTAATGTGTATACTGATTGTCTCTCTGTTACATGTTGGTAAAGCCCTTAGGATGTGTGCTTCACTACCTGGACTATGATGCGGATCATACTAGTGGGGACATGGTAGTCCATAAGTACATCCTTCAAAGTCCCTAGTTGTGGGTGTATCGAGACGGGGCATCGATATACCAGAGTAGACTAGCGTATACCTTCTCGACCCATACAGATGGGCGATGGATGATCCCATATCCATTGGTGTTTGACATCAGAGATGATGTACGGGTGCTCAGTAGAGACTGGGTACACTGGACGGACTCGCCGAGAACTCCCAGATGGTATTATACCTCACGTCAGATGGCAGTTCTCTGGTGACACTGGTACAGAGTAGTCTGTTGACCCGAGATCGTCATAGAGTCTTATGTGGTTCCCACCGTGCTTTGATTTCTATCTTACCACGTCCAAGAGGGCGTGCAAAACGGTGGTTTTTGGGTACAGTCCCGAGTCACATGGAGGCAATGAGCGATAGGAGGGGATTCGTCTCTCCCGGTATAGGGGGTTGATGTTGCGCTGTGTTCGATTGGCTATAACAGGAAATCCCTGGCCAGGGTTGCTGAGATTTACTGGTAAGTGTTACCAGTAGTTTCTCGAATTGTTATAGACCTCATATCGACACGACTTATCGAGCTATTGGGGTCTGACGTTTACCACCCCTAGGCGAGATATGCGACATATCAGACGATCAGACCGGACTGTACGGTAGTGTTACTGGTTGGATTCACTGGAGTATGAGCGGGCTTGCTCGTCGATCTTCTGATCGCTCAATACCCGGGTGGCCGTTACGTTTAGCAGACCGCTTGCGGCTTGTGGGTGTTTGATATGATCATCACCTGCTGCCGGCGTATTGACGAGTCTTTAGAGTCCTACACAGAGGTTTCCTGGCTCAAGCGAAACGAAATAGGAGCGCATATGAGATATGTGCGGGACCGAGAATAATGCGTGTATGTGATACCGTATTCCATTCTCGCGATGAATGTATCGATTAGGTTATATGCGATATACCCTAGTTATCGAATCAAGGATTGATTCGATAAATCGATACATTGGATATTAGTCGGTTATATGCGATATGACCGGATCGTTAAATCAAGTGTTGATTTAATGATTTAATGTATAATTATATATTTGATATATCACTTTACATTAACTAGTATTGGTTTACTTTAAATGGATTTTCTCACTTGGATTGTGCACATTGTATATGTGATATATTTTTGTGCACTTGTATGTATCATGTTTGATGATGCATGCTAACTTTTGTTTTGTGTAAAGTTTAAACCATGGTTATGTAATGGTTAGGGTTTTCATTTTCATATCTATTTATTCATTTATTTATTTATTTTCTTTTTGGAAAATGAAAAGAAAAATGGTGGCTTTATTTGGATATATGTTGAAGCTTCATGAAGCTTTGACTTAGTCACCATTTTTGTCTTCATACCTAACCTAACCATTCACTTAACCTTAGTTTAGTCTCTACACTTTACCATGGTTGCATTATGATAAGGATTCAATTTATTTTCTATTTTGAATTAACCTATCATAATTCTTTCTTCATCTTCTTCATCTTCTTCTTCCTTGAAGAAGCTTGCTTCATCAATGGTGATTGATGAAAACAAGTGAGAAATCCAATTCTAAAGTCTACCCACTTCCTATTTCTTCATCCTCTACCTCTTGCCAAGTAGTAGAGTGTGTTTTCTTCACAAGTTTCTTGACTTGGTGAAGTGAGAGCTTGATCTAGTGATGCTTCGACGTAGATCATCTTCGGCATGGACATCGACGACCTAGCTCGCCTATTCTCCGATGAAGCCGACGCTAGAGCCCGGGATTTGTTTTGGACAGCGAGAGGACTTCATTGCGGAGCTATGGAGGTGGAGCACCGGATCTACAAAGGTTGTATTTCCAATTCTTATAGTTAAGTGTTAACTAGTTACTTTGTTCGCCTAGAAATCTAGCCAACGATCCGTTCTAGGTTTTCTCGGCACCGTTTAAATTTGAAATTGGCATGGTTGATGCCTTGTGAGACCTCTTGAGAGTGCCTAGGAACCCTACACAGAGATCTTTAGAGGATGTGCCAGAGTGGAACTGTTTCCGTCATCATTTCAATATTGGGCCGTTGAACTGAAGAGTTATGTAACTGGAAATTCACAGTGAGAGATGAGTGCCTAAGGGCACAAGGCGCAGACTATGAAAAGGAGGCAAGTAGATATCTTGCTCTGCTAGCTTTGGATGCACCGACACCTTCTCGATTTTGAAGGAAGGACATATCGACGACAGTGTTTACAATTTGCAATTTGGTGATTCGAATATCACGTGTCCGTTATTTCAACCTAGCACTGACTTGAATCACTGAACTCGCTTCAGTTGGATTTCGGTGTTTTTGGGCAATTTATTTGCATGATTAAGATTTTGTGCACCACAGTTGCACTCGACTTCGATTTGATGTCATTCGAGATATTTGATTTTGATTTCATGCCTATGGTATGTATGTGATTTGACTTGTGCCTTCGGTGTAGTTTCCATGCACTTTTAGTATTTTGATTCGATTTGTGCATGTAGTTATGAGATTATATACCACAGTATAACTGTTTTGGATTGAGATGTGTTGTATACCGTCGATTTCGATTGTGATACTCGATATTTGTTTTCTTGCACCTTGTGCACTTGATTTGTATTCTTGCGCATACTTAACACGCTTGATGCGATTTTGGTGCACGCCAGATGCACTAAATCGAGATTTTTCGTGAATATCAGATGCACCTGATATTGTTGTCAGGCACACTCGTTGCCCTTGACAGGTGTTTTCGTGCACACCCGTTGCACTTAGATTTTGTTTCTGTGCACATGTATGGTACATTCATTGATTTTGATTTCCGTGCGCACCAGACGCACGTGGCATCTTATATATATTTAGGGATTGATTTCTTTTGGAGCAGGATGTATTATGATATTTACTATTTGGTATAGTAACTGAACAGGAGTAGTCAGAGGACAGAACTTGAATATGTTTTTGCATGCATCGATAGTTATCGAAGGGATTTCCAAAAGGGAGCTATTGTCTCAATATTTACCTACGTGTCTGAGATGACACGAAACATTTTATAAAGAAAGCCTTTCTAAATTATTTTCAAAACGGCGAGACGTATGTTGAACGAAAGATATATATATGTATATAGAATTATTTTCTTACAAATAAACGTCCGCTACTTATGCTGTGATACGCGCACCGCACAGTGACTTGAAAAAGGTTTGGCATGCATTTCTTTCAGATGTTTTGATGAGTTTACAACGATGCGTACTATGTACATGTTATAGTTTTGATGTATATCATGTTGGTTTTTATACTAGACTTGACATTGGTATCTTCAACATGACTTCGATGATTGCGTGATACTTAACGGAGTTTTGATTTCGAGATTATATACTCATTTCCATGCATATGCATTGTGCTACAATGTGTTTTATGTATTTATGATTTCGGAGCCCCGACGACTTGATGATTTTACTGAAACGTTTTAGTATTTGAGGGGTTTAAATTCGGGGACCGAATTTATTTAAGGGGGGAAGACTGTAACATTTCAGAAAAATAAGATATTATTTTTGGGAATTTATATAATTAAAATAATAAATATTATGAATATTTTAATGATATGGTATAATTAAATACCGATAATTTGGGAAATATTGGGAAGTTAACTTGAATGGTGATTTTTGGAAGAATTTATGTGATTTAAGTAAATTACAAATTCTTTATGATTAATTATATTCTATTTTAATGCTAATCTCGATTAAATATCACCAATAGTGCATTTAGCATTGATTTGTTTTGTGCACATGACATGCACCATGTCATGTTACACATTTGTTACATTTTCCTACCATGGTCTTTTCTTTTTATCATGCATGGCTTTGTTTTAAAGGAAAAGAAAAGATAAAGTGAGGAAAAGAAAAGATAAAGTGAAGAAAAGAGAAAGAAAAGGGAAATAGATTAAAGAATGGGGTATGGGCAAGAGAGAGAAGTGGGTGAGATGAGGGGTCATTTGACTTGTGTCCTATTTGTTTTCCTTCATTATTTCCTTCATCATTTTCCTTCCCCTTCCTCTCATGGCTGCCCTCCTCCTTCCACCTCCTTCTACACCTCATAACAAACCCCAAAACACCTCAAAACCCCTCAAAACCCCTCATTCCTTTCATTAAAAATATGCACAAGCTCACTACAAGCACGGGGAACCAAGAAAATTGGGATTTTGAAGACTTGGGGCAACTCAAGAAAATTCTTGAGTTGCCAAATGAGGTAATTATTTCACATTAAGTGTAGTACTTGATCTCCTTTAGCTTCTATGTTAGTTTAGAATCGTTTTAGTGAGTTTTAATGATGTTTGAAAATTTCAAGATGAGGGTTAGGGCTTTTCTTGAGTTGTGAGGGTGCAATTGAGAGTATTTGGTGACTACAAACCCCTTTAGTGATAATCTTTTAGACCAAAACAGAAACAAAACCAAAAACCGGATTTAAAACTTGTCATGTCAGTTTTGTGATGATATTAGTGCCTGTAGGGAATCTGGAATGAACCGAGACCTTTACAACAAAAACAAGCAACTCCATTGACCTAGATTGGACACTAGGAGGCCACCCTGAGAAGACTAAACCCAAATTCCCCTGCATGGCCGAGCAGGACGGAATTTTGGGGAATGAGGCCGGCCAAAGTGTAGGGGATAGTTTCTAGGTTTGGTATGTAGCTCACATACCCCTTATACAACACCCCACTACTGTTTGTTTATCCCTATTTTACCTGAAACAAAATCTGGGACCATTTTCTTGCATTGCTGTTTTGAATTCCTTGATGTCCATGACTTGAATTTTGGATATTTTGTTTTATCTCGGTCACTTGACGTTTGTACGCCGATATCGGGTGTTGTTTGGTTGATTTGCGTGAGTAGATATATATCTACGGGGGAAATCGGGTGGAAGGCGTATAGCACCCCCACAGTTTCGTAGTATAGTTTACGAATACGTTATATATATATATATATATATATATATATATATATATATATATATATATATTTAAAGATGTGTATTATGATACGTGGATGATTATCAAGAAATGCTTTAGGTGACTTTGGGTTAGTGTTAGCGTATTTGGGAAGTTAATGCCTTAATTTAGTTTTTAGTCGCGAAACCCTAGAGTAATGATTGCACACACCCGCATACATTTGATTTCTTGTGCGTATATGGTGATATATATATATATATATATTAATATATGTATGTGAGTATGTGTGTGTATTTGTGTATATATACGGATGATGAGGATAGTATACGATACTTGGAGATGAGTTGATGTGATTGAGCATGATGCCATGAGATTGGTGATGTGATTTGGGTCGTGTGATGAGACACGACATGATATTATAGCGGATTGTTGGACGGAGTGTTTTCATACACACGCGGATATATATATATATATATATATATATATATATATATGTTGATGGTATCGGAATGTACTAGAGTTTAGATCAGTACCCCTAATTCAGGATATGATGATAATGATACCAGATAAATTATGAGTTATATGTGATATTGACCCGTACCCCGATTTGGGACGCCGTACGATGGATTTTACCTTACGATGTATAAATATGATGATTGATCCGCACTCTCGACTCGAGGATGTCGTATTATATATTTTATCGTACGTGATGCTATTGAAGCGGGATCATCGACTACTAGATATATATCTACTCAGACTTAGGTGGATTTTCTTACCCTTTGGTTAGTCTCTTAGCTTGTCCTGTAGTTTACTTAGTAGATGTTAGATCTGGGCTCGAGTTATACTTATTTCCAAAACTAACGAATCGTGAGTATTTTAAAGACAGGCTAAGGGATACCAAGGATGTCGTATTATATATTTTATCGTACATGGCGCTATTGAGGCGGGATCACCGACTACTAGATATATATATCGACCCAGACTTAGGTGGATTTCCTTACCTTTTGGTTAGTCTCTTAGCTTGTCCTGTAGTTTACTTAGTAGATGTTAGATCTGGGCTCGAGTCATACTTATTTCCAAAACTATCGAATCATGACTATTTTAAAGACAGGCCAAGGGATACTACGAATATTTAAAAGGACGTACATTTTCTTACAAACACTGTAGCCCCTATTTTCTAAACACCACGATTCGTGCTATTTCAAATGCCAAAACTGTATGACTCGTATATATAAATGTTCATTCTTAAATGTTGCGTTTACTATTCATTTTCCGTATATTCTTGCTGTTCGCATCGCATTGCATGCTTAAATGTGTTTTCATTAGTTATTTTGAACCCATGCTGTCAGGACACCAGCACCATTACCGATGATGCGTATGCTCCACGTACACTTACTTGCCGGCTCACACATATCATCATCTGTAATTGCCATGTCACGTACACTTTAGAGAATATTATTTCATTGATATAGCTTGCTAGCTGATAGTTCCAATATGTTATTGCTTTCATATGCTAGTTTAATTATCGCATTCCTTACTTGATATCCGATGCATTCATATATTCATTTGTCATGCAATATTATGGAACTTTATGCCGGTAATTCACTGTCATTTACTCTTGAGATTGGGATTTCGGATTTCCATGAGATTTCTGGATTTGGAGAAACTGCAAAGATTTTATAAACTTATTATCATTTTAAAGATAGAAAATTGCGGTTTTCTCATGATATGATTTGAGAGGTGTTCACCATGAGTTTTCTCGGCTCTTGACCAGTATCATACACCCGATTCGAGGAGGAGGATGAACCGTCTGCGGGTGCATGGTGGACCCGGTGCAGTACTCCGGGACAAGATGGTCGCAGATGATGGCGTTGAGCCTGGCAGGGGAGCACTACCGATCGGTTATTATGACGCGGCAGATATCCGGAGGATACCGACGTAGTCTTTAGGTTTGATGATATAGGCCAGTCCGGATTGCCGGAGCCTGAGGTATTGAGATTGATGATATGGGCCAGTCCGGATTGCCGGAGCCCGAGAAATTGAGATATCGAGATATATATTTTGTGTCGATGCTTGACACTGATTCTTTATTGATTTTATTGATGATACTTCGATTTTTATACAGAAATCTCACTAAGATATGAAAACAGTTTTCTCATTCAGTTGCATTCTGTTTTCATGCATTCATACATCATATTTATGATATGTTGTTACCTGAGGCACTGACACGAGCACTTGGTATTACACTATGTATAGATGTTTACCCAGGCCATTTTCAGATGTTTCAGGTTATATATTATTTGGATATTATTGTATGACCTAGGATAGAGTCATACATGCGACTTCTTCTCGGTGATATTTTCTACTCATGAGTTGGCAACTCACCCCCGTTGTGCTACAGTTTCTTACAGGTTTTGCCGTACAGGTTTCATTGCGGCTTTCTGGCACACCGTTTCCTTCCGGGTGATTGTTTTGGTAGGTAGGTTCACTCGCATCGTGACCACCATTGTACTTTATTTATATTCAGTTATATCTAGTAACTCCATCAATCAGACTTGTATATTTTAAAGACTTTGAAGACCAGTGTATATTCTTTTGACCTTAGAGTCGCGCGCTTGTATTATTATGGTTTTTCTCTGGTTTTCTTGAGGATATTGCTTTTCTTGATGAGTTTTGATTCTCGCCCTTCGGCGTTGTATATTATATTGCATTGCGTGATTGTGTCCGCAAATTGGCGAAGAGCTAGCTCCCGCTTGGGGATGCCTTTATTCATTATGTTTATTATTCCTGCTTGTAACTGTTTGGGGCCAGTATTTACAAAGGAGACTCTGCCGAATTTTTCGGGAAAATATGATGTTGCTTTAAAATGTTTAATGCCACTTTGTATTAAAACCACTTACTTTAAAATAAGTTTTCCTTCACTTCTTCTTTAAATGGTTTTGATTTCTGGGATTTTGGCTTACTTGGATTAGATGGGGTCCTATAGACTTCATATGATTCAAGTGCCAGTCACGCGCCATTTCGGGTCATGACATATGTACAATAATGGCCTTTAGGGCATACATACAACTAACAATCTCCCACTTGCACTAGGGCCAGCTGTTATAGTATCGCATACCCAACACCCTGAAGAGTCACTCGAACTGTATCTGGGGAATGGCCTTCATGAGTGGATCCGCTGTATTGTTCTTCGTGTCAACTCTCCTGACCTCGATCTCCCGGCAATCAACTATTTCCTGGATCAGGTGATACTGCCTCAGAATATGCCAAGATTGCTAATGGGACCTGGGTTCCTTAGCCAAAGCCACCGCTCCATTGTTATCACAATACAAAGGTATTGGATACTCAATGGATGGAACCACTCCAAGTTCAGTTATGAACTTCTTCATCCAGACAGCCTCTTTGGCAGCATCGTTGGCAGCGATGTATTCAGCCTCCATCGTCGAGCCTACCACGGTTTCCTGCTTGGATCTCTTCCAGCATACCACCCCTCTATTGAAGGTAAAGACAAATCCCGAGACCGACTTGGAGTCGTCCTTATCACTCTGAAAGCTCAAATCGGTAAAGGACTCCACTTGGAGTTCTCCGTTATCATACACCAAGAGCATCTCTTTAGTCCTTCTCAAGTACTTGAGAATGCTCTTCACAGCTGTCTAGTGACTCTCTCCTGGATCTGCTTGATACCTACTCACTACACTTAATGAGTATGCCACATCGGGTCTGGTACATAGCATCGCGTATATGATGGAGCCTACTGCCGAAGCATAGGGTGTCACTTGCATGCGAGCTCTCTCCGAATCAATCTTGGAAGACTTCTTTTTGGAGAGAGTGAGTCCTGAAATCGTGGGTAAAAACCCACGCTTGGATTCTTCCATACTAAATCTCTTTAGTATGGTGTCAATGTACCTGGATTGGGACAATCCCAATATCCGTTTGGATCTATCTCTATAAATCTTAATCCCCAAGATGTAGGAGGCATCACCTAGATCTTTTATTGAGAATCTTTGTGATAAGAAGAGCTTGACCGATTGCAGCATAGGAATACCATTTCTTATCAAGAGTATGTCATCCACTTACAATACGAGGAAGACAACCTTACTCTCTGCCACCTTCTTGTATATAGAAAGTTCATCTACGTTTTTGACGAAATCAAACTCTTTGACAACGACATCAAAACAGATGTTCCAACTCCGCGATACTTACTTTAACCCGTAGATGGATTTAAGCAGCTTGCACACTTTTCCGCTGCTCCTACTGTTTACGAAGCCCTCTGGCTGAGTCATGTACACGCACTCCTCTAAATCACCATTTAGAAAGGCGGTCTTAACATCCATTTGCCGGATTTCGTAGTCATGGTATGCAGCAATGGCAAGTAGGATCAGGATGGACTTAAGCATAGCCACTGGAGAAAAGGTTTCGTCATAATCCACACCTGGTCGTTGACGAAAACCCTTTGCAACAAGTCTAGCTTTGAAAGTCTCAACTTCCATCTACACCAAGTTTCTTCTTAAAGATCCATTTGCTCCTAATGGGTTTTACCCCTTCAGGAGCAACTTCCAAAGGCCATACTTTGTTGGTGTATATAGATTCCATCTCAGATCGTATTGCATCGAGTCATTTCACAGAGTCTCTACTCGTGATGGCCTGCTCGAAACTAGTTGGGTCACATCTTCCATGATGCAATCCTCGCTCCCACCATCAATGAGAAAACCGTAGTATCTCTCAAGTGGATGGGGAACCCTACTAGATCGGCGGAGAGGCTGAGGTTCGTTGGGAGCTATCGAATCCTCTGGTTTAACCAAATTTTCTGTCGTAGTTTGTATAGCTGGAACTTCTTCCAGTTCTACCTCCTTGCCACTAATTTCTTTTTCAAGAAATTCCTTTTCTAAATAGGTGGCATGTTGAGAAACAAACACCTTTTGTTCTTCGGCGTGGTAGAAGATATACCCGCGCTGTAACGCTTTGAAAATCGTTTAGGTGAAATTTCAGAGAATCGGTAAAATAACAGGTGTTTTCCGTAAAAACCAAGATATAAATATCTTTTAATATAAAATTTAATATATATATTCTAGTTACGTAATTGCTAGTATTTGGTGTTTATTGAGTCACTTGTAAAATTTCTAGTTGACTGAAATTTTTTCCGAAATTAATTATTTTAATATTATTTTAAATCGTCACTAATACATTTAATTAGGGATAATTACAAATTGGAATGGGTTAATATAAGTTTTGTGTATCATAACACATTAAACCAAATTGTAACATGTTGTTTTTGAAATGAAATGAAATTGTTAAGATGGTTCAAAAAAATATGATAGAAAAGGCTTAAATAGTGAAATTTATGTAAATGGAAATTGATGTAACTTGCATTTAATGAACTTGGGAGATCTTTTTTTCACTAGAACCATCTACCCAAACCCACACACACCCTCTTCCTTAGCTGGCTGAGCCCATTAGGCTGCCCCCATACTCACTCATCACACTTCAAAATCAAAAAGAAAAGGAAATTAAAGTGAGAGGAATATTTTCGTCTTAAGTCAATTTGAGGTATGGATTTCATTTGACTTGGACTCTCTCTCTCATCCTCTCCCCACTTCATTGCTCGGCTACTCCCACAGCAGCCCCTCCCAATTCTTTTTCCTCTCATTTCCATTGCCAAAAAAGCCTCATTTCCTTATAAAAAATCCACAAATTAACTCACAAATTCAAAGCAAACTCAAAATCCAAGCCCTACCCATTTTACCTTAGCCTATTTAGTATGGATCTTGGTGAAAAGTTAGCATTTTGGAGACAAGTTGCATGTTGGATCTCTTGAAATTTTGAGGTATAATCTAACCCTTTAGTTAAATTGTTGTTAAATACTTATATCAAACTAAATTAGTAAGTAATATAGCTTTAATTTCAAGAATTTAGTTTTCAAGTGAAGAGTTGAATTGGAAGTTAGGGTTTTAATCAATTGATTATGGTTGTGTGAGATAGTTTAACATCTTAAGACTTGTTAAAACTAATCTAGTTGCCAATTCGCTTATTGTAACATTTAAAATGTCCAAATTAAGTTTTTAGCAAACTAGGTTTAGAAATTAATTCAAAATGTGAGATTAAAATATGGTTAAGGTTTTCATCACATCATTAACAATATAATGGGTAGTTTGACACTTTAAGATATGTAAAATGTAAGCTAGTTTCTAGTTTGCCAATTGTTACTTTAAAAAAAAATTGTCTAAATTATATATATTGTAAACTAGATTTTTAGAATTATGAAAATAAGTGGGATTAAAAATCTAGTAAAGGGTTTGGGTGGCTTAGTTAGGATATTTAGTGAGCATTGTAGCCACTAAAATCGTTAAAACATTTAGTTTTGAACTAAAATGGAAAATTTTGCTTACTAGGTTTTCGGAAAAATAGCTTTTAAAGTGACTTTGAGGTTTTGGTGAATTACAATCTATTTCATACTATAATTAGTGTTTTGTGAATGTGCAAATGGGTACGTTTGGATTTTTCTCGATCAATCGGCATTTGTACGCCGATGTCGAGGGTTATTTGGTTCTTTTGCATAAACGGACCATAGGTTTTGACCTATGTGTGATTCGTGTGTCGTTTTGGTCATGAGTCAGATTTTAATGCGATATGATGTGTTATGATATGTAGGTACCCTTACGAGGACTTCGAGATGACAAGCAAGCGCGTGGCGACATCGGTATCGGCAAGCGAAGATCAAGATGAGTAGATATATATCTACGAGGGAAGTCGGGTGGATGGCGTATAGCACCCCCGCAATTTCATTAGATTTCGATGTGATGTGATATAGATATACATATATGGGTTATTGCGAGATATGAACCTTAGCAAGAAAAGAATTAGGAGATCATGGGTTAATGTTAGCGAGATTTGAGGAAAGTGGTTTAGTTGGTTTCTAAGTCTTGAACCCTAGAGCGAGCTTATTACACATACACATACACGCACGGGATATGGTTTTGGCTATACCTGTTATATGTATGTGGATAGATGTGGATGCGTGGGTTTATATATATACATATACGTGTACACGGATGATAGAGTATAGTATATGATACTATGAGAGGAGTCGTTGTGATTGGGCATGGTGCCGCGAGATCGGTGATATGATTTGGTTCGTATTAGGAGATACGACATGATATTATAGCGGATCTTTAGGCGAGTTGTTTCAGACACACGCATATATATTTGTTGATATTATCAGTTTGTACGAGACTTAGATCTGTACCCCAGTTCATGATATATGATGATAAGGATACCAGATAAGAAATAAGATAAACATGATATTTGACCCGTACTCAGATTTGGGATGCCATACGATAGATTTACCGTACGAAATATAGTTATGAGGTTAGATTCGCACTCTTGACTCGAGAATGTCATATTATTTATTGTATTGTACGTAATACTATTGAGGAGAGATCACCGACTACTATATATATATATATATATATATCTATATATAGATCGACTCAGACTTAGGTGGAATCCCTTACCCTTTTGACTGGGCTCGAGTCATACTCATTTTCAAAATTAGAGAATTGTGAGTAATTTAAATACCAAACTGTATGACTCATATTTTGGGTAGGTATATTTTCAGGGTTGCTATTACTACATCACTTTCTATATATTCATGATGTTTCATTGCATTGCATGCCTGTACATATATTATCTGTAATTATTATGAAACCCTGCTGTCAGGACACCAGCACCATTACCGATGATGCGTATGTTCCACGTACTCCTGCTTGCCGGCTCACACACACATCATCATCGGTAATTGCCATGTCACGTACACTTTAGAGAATACTATTCATTGACATAGCTTGCTAGTTGATAGTTGCAATATGTTATCGCTTACATATGCTAGTTTAACTATTGAATTTATTACATGATATCAGATACATTCATATATTCATTGGTCATGCAGTATTATGGAGATTTATGCCGGTATTCACTGTTTATTGATATCATGATTTTTATGATTTTGGATCCTTTTTGAGATTTCTGGATTTGGAAACCGCATGTGAAAGTTTTATAAACTGATAATTTGTTTTAAAGGGATAGATATGGTTTTCCTTGATATGATGAGTATTGTCCACCATGATGTTTTCTTGGTTCTGAGATGGTTTTCGAGACCCGATTCGAGGAGTTGGATGAACTGTCTGCGGGTACATGGTGGACCCGGTATGGTACCCGGGGTAAGAAGCTCGAGTTGTAGACGATGAGCTCGGCAGGGGCAGACTGCCTACCGGTGATTTTTTGGCGCGGCGGATATCCGGAGGATACCGTTCGTGGTCGTATGATTGATGATATGGGCCGATCCGGACTGAAGGAGCCCGAGTTATTGGGATATTGAGATATTGAAATCCATGTTTTGTGTCGATATTTGACACTGATTTCTCTATTGATTTCATTGATGATATTCGATTTATATACATACAGAAATCTCATTAAATAAAGAAAACAGTTTTCTCACCCATGATGCATTCTGTTTCCATTTGTAATTCATTCCTACATCATATATCTGATATGTTGCTATCTGATGCACTGACACGAGCACGTAGTATTGCACTTATACGTAGATGGATCAGGATATTATTTGAGGATATTACTTGGTATGACCTAGGATAGCGTCATACATGCGATTTCTGCTCTGTGATATTTTCTACTCACGAGTTGGCAAGTCACCCCCGTTGTGCCACAGTTCCTTGCCGGTTTTGCCGTACAGGTATCTTGACGGCTTGCTGGCACGCTGCTTTCATTTCGGGCGATTGCTTTGGTAGGTGGGTTCACTTGCATCGTGACCACCATTGTACATTTATTATTTCAGTTGTATCTAGTAATCTCCATCAACCAGACTTGTATATTTGTTAGAGATAGAAGACCAGTGTATATTCTTTCGACCGTAGAGTCGCGTGCTGTATTATTGTGGTTTTCCTATGGTTTTCTTGGTGATATGGGCTTTCTTTTGAGTTTTGATCCTCGCCCTTGGCGTTGTATATTATATTGCTTGCGTGGTTGTGACTGTCGATTGACGAAGAGCTAGCTCCCGCTTGGGGATGATTTTTATCATTCATGTATATATTGTTCATGTTGTACCCTGTTCGGGGCCTGTATTTACAAAGGAAACTCTTCCGAAATTTTCAGAAAAGACTTGATATTTTAAAAAATTCAATACTTCGACTTATGTTGTTAAACTTCTTGCTTTAAATTGGTTTTTCCTTCACTCTACTGCTTTACTTGGTTTTGATTTCTGGGTTTTGGTTTACTAAGATTACGTACGCCTCGAGACGTTTCGTAATTTAGGTGCCTGTCATGTTCCGTACTTTTCGAGTCGTGACAAAGTTGGTATCAGAGCGTTAGGTTTTACCTCCTGAGTGTAGGATGACCTTTGGTTGATGGAGTAGGCAACTTTAGTAGAGTGACGTACCGTGTGTATGTTCCGTGGCATACTTACGATACGCTACTCCGCTTAAGAATGCTTAGGATGTACATTTCCTTGCATAGTATTATATTCATTCCTATGATCTATCCCCTTAAGTACCAGCTTATGGTTTTGTTACCACGGTTGTACGGGCGTGGAGAGCTACGGCTAGAGTTGCGTCAGCACGAGCTCGTCACGGACGAGGACTGATCAGGGCGTGATTCCAGGGACATACGATTGCATAGAGGCGTCGTTTTATTGTGTTTTCGCGCCATGAGCGTTTGATGGGTCACTTTTACAAGATTACTCGGACGTGCAGATCAGCACCAGAGGATTGAGCCATTGATAGATGCCAGCCAGAAGTGATGACCATTGATGTATCTCCTATTCATGATGATTGAGACACGGTTCAGCGTGCAGACAAATGAGCCAGTTGCTGCTGCGAATGACTAGGACATGTGATTCATTGCCTACCCCGATGCGAGATCATCAGATTGATTGATTCTAGTTAGAGACGACTTCACGCTGATACGTTAAGAGTCGATATAGACGATCGAAGGTCAGGAACCCATTTTCCAAGTTTAAAGTATTCGGAAAACAATGCAAGTAATTCTACAGACCCTTTAGAAGAATGAAACCCTAACTCGACATAATGACTATGTGAAAGCCTTTGAACCTTAGGGTTTACGGCAGTTCCGCGGTGCCATTAGTGAGGCTTGGGTTTGCCCTTCTACGGCTAGTCAACCAGCGCTGTGGTATGTACTCGATACTATTAAACTGTACTCAAGATGTTGAGCTCTTGTAGGATTATGGGACTTTGACGAATCGATCGAAAGGTTCGACTTCATTCGGATATCATGTGATAGGATAAATTGCTTGGGAGACTCCAGATACGAGTATAGACGTTGGAGCACAGTCCATGCAGCCACGAAGAGACGAGTCTGAAGCAGTCGACATTAAAGAAAAGTGGAGTAAGAGGTTCGTACGAGATCTTGATGATATGACGTTCCACTCCGCCGACATCCGAGATGTGATACGCATGCAGATGTATTGTATATGGATATATCATCCAGAAGTAGTCGCGATGAGTATGCAGCCGTTCCGGAACCAGAAATTGATATAGAAAAGGGTGATAACCTCCGGGAAGTTCGGCAGAAACGAGATTGAGAGGGGCTTCGACGGAACCTTTGTGGAATACTATACGAGAAGACTTGGACCTAGGAGAGGTTATATTGTGCACAGCCAGTAGGTCAGAGTTCGGTATCGTCGACGAGACATGTTATGAGTGACCATGATAGTTGGCCAGAGATGTTTAGAGGATGTGCCAGAGTGGACTGCTTCCATTATCGTTTCTATATTGAACCATTGAGCCGAGGAGCTATGCACTTAGCAATCTACAGTGAGAGACGAGAGCCTAAGGGCACCAGATGACAGACCACGAACAGTAGGCAAGTAGATATCTTGCTCTGGTAGTATTGGATGCACCGACACCTTCTCGACTTTGAAGGAGGACATATCGACGACGGTAATTATGATTTGTGATTTGGTGATTCGATTATCACGTATCCGTCATTTTTGGATTTCGGTATTTTGGACGATTTGTTTGCATGATTGAGATTTTTGTACACTACGGTTGCACTTGACTTCGATTGATGTCATTCGAGATATTAATTTTGATTTCATGCTTATGATATGCATATGATTTGACTTGTATTTTCGGCATAGTTTTCATGCACTTTTAGTATTTGATTTGATTTTGTGCACGCTGATGCACATGGTTGTGAGATTATATACCACGGTAGACCTGATTTGGATTTGGATTGAATGTGTCGTATACCGTCGATTTCGATTTTGATATTTGATATTTGTCTTCATACACTTGATTTGGATTCTTGCGCATGTTTGGGCGCTTGATGCGATTTTGGTGCACACCAGATGCACTAAAATCGAGATTCTTCGTGCATATCAGATGTACCTGATATTGCTATCAGGCACACCCGTTGCCCTTGACAGATGTTTTGTGCACACCCGATGCACTTAGATGATGTTTCTGTGCACATGTATAGCACATTCATGGGTTTTGATTTCCGTGCGCACCAGACGCACGTAGCATTCATATGCACATTTTGGGATTGATTTCTTAGGGAGCAGTACGTTTTTATGATATTTGCTATTTGTTTTCATACTGAGTAGGACTAGTCAGAGGACAGTACCTGAATATATTTTGCATGCATTGATAGTTATGGAAGGGATTTTCAAAAAGGGAGCTATAGTCTCAGTATTTACCAACGTGTCTGATATGACACGAAACGTTTAAAACAAGGAAACCCTTCTAAATCGTTTTCAAAACGGCGGGACGTGCATATTAAACAAAGGATATATATATATATATATATATATATATATATTTATTTTCTTACAATAAACGTCTTCCACTGTGCTGTGATATGCGCATCGCACAGCAATTTGTAAAAGCTTTGGCATGCATTCCTTCAGTTGTTTTGATGAGTTTACGATGATGCGTACTAGGTACAGGTTATAGTTTCGATGTTTATCACGTCGGTTTTCGTATTGTGTTTAGACATTGATGTCTTCCCCATAACTCCGATAATTGCGGGATGCTTGACGGAGTTTTGATTTTGGTTATGTACACGTTTTCATACGCATGCATTGCGCTAAGATGTGTTTTAAGTATTGTTGATTTCGGAGCCCCGACGACTTGATTGTTTTGCTGGAATATTTTAGTATTTGGGGAAAGTTCTAATTTAAATTCGAGGACCGAATTTCTTTAAGGGAGGAAGATTGTAACGTTTTGAAAATCGTTTAGGTGAAATTTTGGAGAATCGGTAAAATAACGGGTGTTTTCTGTAAAAACCAAGATATAAATATCTTTTAATATAAAATTAAATATACCTATTCTATTTATGTAATTGCTAGTATTTGGTGTTTATTGAGTCACTTGTAAAATTTCTAGTTGACTGAATTTTTTCCAAAATTAATTATTTTAATATTATTTTAAGCCATCACTAATACATTTAATTAAGGATAATTACAAATTGGAATGGGTTAATACAAGTTTTGTGCATCATAACACATTAAACCAAATTGTAACATGTTGTTTTTGAAATGAAATGAAATTGTTAAGATGGTTCAAAAAAATATGATAGAAAAGTCTTAAATAGTGAAATTTATGTAAATAGAAATTGATGTAACTTGCATTTAATGAACTTAGGAGATCTTTTTTTCACTAGAACCATCTACCCAAACCCACACACCCCCTCTTCCTTAGCTGGCCGAGCCCATTAGGCTACCCCCACACTCACTCATCACACTTCAAAATCAAAAAGAAAAGGAAATTAAAGTGAGAGGAATATTTTGGTCTTAAGTCAATTTGAGGTATGGGTTTCATTTGACTTGGACTCTCTCTCCCCTCCTCTCCCCACTTCATTGGTCGGCCACTCCCATAGCAGCCCCACCCAATTCTTTTTCCTCTCATTTCCATTGCCAAAAAAGCCTCATTTCCTTATCAAAAATCCACAAATTAACTCACAAAATCCAAGCAAACTCAAAATCCAAGCCCTACCCATTTTACCTTAGCCTATCTAGTATGGATCTTGGTGAAAAGTTAGTATTTTGGAGACAAGTTGCATGTTGGATCTCTTGAAATTGTGAGGTATAATCTAACCCTTTAGTTAAATTGTTGTTAAATACTTAAATCAAACTAAATTAGTTAGTAATATAGCTTTAATTTCAAGAATTTAGTTTTCAAGAGAAGAGTTGAATTGGAAGTTAGGGTTTTGATCAATTGATTATGGTTGTGTGAGGTAGTTTAACATCTTAAGACTTGCTAAAACTAATCTAGTTGCTAATTTGCTAATTGTAATATTTAAAATGTCCAAATTAAGTTTTTAGCGAACTAGGTTTCGAAATTAATTCAAAAAGTGATATTAAAATATGGTTAAGATTTTCATCACATCATTAACAATATAATGGGTAGTTTGAAACTTTAAGACATGTAAAATGTAAGCTAGTTTCTAATTTGCCAATTGTTACATTAAAAAAAATTGTCCAAATTATATATATTGTAAACTAGATTTTTAGAATTATGAAAATAAGTGGGATTAAAAATCTAGTAAAGGGTTTGGGTGGCTTAGTTAAGATATTTAGTGAGCATTGTAGCCACTAAAACATTAAAACATTTAGTTTTACACTAAAATGGAAAATTTTGCTTACTAGGTTTTCGGAAAAATAGCTTTTAAAGTGACTTTGAGGTTTTAGTGAATTACAATCTATTTCATATTATAATTAGTGTTTTGTGAATGTGAAAATGGGCACGTTTCGGTTTTTCTCGATCAATCGGTGTTTGTACGCCGATATCGAGGGTTATTTGGTTCTTTTGCATAAACGGACCATAGGTTTTGACCTATATGAGATTCGTGTGTCGTTTTGGTCATGAGTCGGATTTTAATACGATATGATGTGTTATGATACGTAGGTACCCTCACGAGGACTTCGAGACGACAAGCAAGCGCGTGACGACATCGGCATCGGCAAGATAAGATCAAGGTGAGTAGATATATATCTACGGGGGAAGTCGGGTGGATGGCGTATAGCACCCCCGCAATTTCATAAGATTTCGATGTGATATGATATAGATATACATATATAGGTTGTTGCGAGATATGAACCTTAGCAAGAAAAGCATTAGGAGATCATGGGTTAATGTTAGCGAGATTTGAGTAAAGTGGTTTAGTTGGTTTCTTAGTCGTGAACCCTAGAGTGAGGTTGTTACACATACACATACACACACGAGATATGGTTTTGGGTGTACCTGTTATATGTATGTAGATAGATGTAGATACATGGGTTTATATATATACATATACGTGTACACGGATGATAGAAGATAATATATGATATTATGAGAGGAGTCGTTGTGATTGGGCATGGTGCCGCGAGATCGGTGATATAATTTGGTTCGTATTAGGAGATACGGCATGATATTATAGCGGATCTTTAGGCGAGGTGTTTCAGACACATGCACATATATTTGTTGATGGTATCAGTTTGTACTAGACTTAGATCTGTACCCCAGTTCATGATATATGATGATAAGGATACCAGATAAGAAATGAGATAAACATGATATTTGACCCGTACCCAGATTTGGGATGCCGTACGATAGATTTACCGTACGAAATATAGTTATGAGGATAGATCCGCACTCTTGACTCGAGAATGTCATATTATTTATTGTATCGTATGTAATACTATTGAGGCGTGATCACCGACTACTATATATATATATATATATATATATATAGATCGACTCAGACTTAGGTGGATTTCCTTACCCTTTTGACTGGGCTCGAGTCATACTCATTTTCAAAAGTGGAGAATTGTGAGTAATTTAAATACCAAACTGTATGTCTCGTATTTTGGGTAGGTATATTTTCAGGGTTGCTGTTACTACATCACTTTCTGTATATTCATGATGTTTCATCGCATTGCATGCCTGTACATATGCTATCTGTAATTATTATGAAACCCTACTGTCAGGACACCAGCACCATTACCGATGATGCGTATGTTCCACGTACTCCTGCTTGCCGGCTCACACACACATCATCATCGGTAATTGCCATGTCACGTACACTTTAGAGAATACTATTCATTGACATAGCTTGCTAGTTGATAGTTGCAATATGTTATCGCTTACATATGCTAGTTTAACTATTGCATTTATTGCATGATATCTGATACATTCATATATTCATTGGTCATGCAGTATTATGGAGATTTATGCCGATATTCACTGTTTATTGATATCATGATTTTTATGATTTCGGATCCTTTTTGAGATTTCTGGATTTGGAAACCGCATGTGAAAGTTTTATAAACTGATGATTTGTTTTATAGAGATAGATGCGGTTTTCCTTGATATGATAAGTATTGTCCACCATGATGTTTTCTCGGTTCTGAGATGGTTTTCGAGACCCGATTCGTGGAGTTGGATGAACCGTCTGCGGGTACATGGTGGACTTGGTATGGTACCCCGGGGCAAGAAGCTCGAGTTGTAGACGATGAGCCCGGCAGGGGCAGACTGCCTACCGGTGATTGTTTGGCGCAGCGGATATCCGTAGGATACCGTTCGTGGTCGTGTGATTGATGATATGGGCCGATCCGGACTGATGGAGCCCAGGGTATTGGGATATTGAGATATTGAGATCCATGTTTTGTGTCGATACTTGACACTGATTTCTTTGTTGATTTCATTGATGATATTCGATTTATATACATACAGGAATCTCATTAAATAAAGAAAACAGTTTTCTCACTCATGATATATTCTGTTTCCATTTGTAATGCATTCCTACATCATATATCTGATATGTTGCTATCTGAGGCACTGACACGAGCACGTAGTATTGCACTTATATGTAGATGGATCAGGATATTATTTGAGTATATTACTTGGTATGACCTAGGATAACGTCATACATGCGATTTCTGCTCTGTGATATTTTCTACTCATGAGTTGGCAACTCACCCCTGTTGTGCCACAGTTCCTTGCAGGTTTTGCCGTACAGGTATCTTGACGGCTTGCTGGCACGCTGCTTTCATTTCGGGCGATTGTTTTGGTAGGTGGGTTCACTTTTATCGTGACCACCATTGTACATTTATTATTTCAGTTGTATCTTGTAAACTCCATCAACCAGACTTGTATATTTGTTAGAGATAGAAGACCAGTGTATATTCTTTCGACCGTAGAGTCGCGTGCTGTATTATTGTGGTTTTCCTCTGGTTTTCTTGGTGATATGGGCTTTCTTTTGAGTTTTGATCCTCGCTCTTGGCGTTGTATATTATATTGCTTGCGTGGTTGTGACCGTCGATTGACGAAGAGCTCGCTCCCGCTTGGGAATGCCTTTTATCATTCATGTATATATTATTCATGTTGTACCCCGTTCGGGGCCAGTATTTATAAAGGAAACTCTGCCGAAATTTTCAGAAAAGACTTCAGATTTTAAAAAATGCAATTCTTCGGCTTATGTTGTTAAACTTCTTGCTTTAAATTGGTTTTTCCTTCACTTTACTGCTTTACTTGGTTTTGATTTCTGGGTTTTGGCTTACTTAGATTACGTACGTCTCGAGACGTTTCGTAATTTAGGTGCCTGTCATGTTCCGTACTTTTCGAGTCATGACATGCGCGAATGTTTAGGATATCCAATAAACTTACACAGAAAAGACTTTGCCTCGAGCTTGTTCGGATTTTGTATTTTCATATATGCCGGACAACCCCATATCTTAATATAATTAAGATATGGTCTTTTTCCTTGCCATATCTCATATGGAGTGGTTGGCACAGATTTGGTGGGAACCATATTCAATAGGCCTGCAGCTGTCTCCAGTGCATATCCCCAAAAAGAAATAGGTAACTCAGCGGTGCTTATCATAGAGCGCACCATATCTGATAGGGTGCGATTCCTCCGTTCCGATACACCGTTGTACTGTTGTGTATACGGAGGAGTAAGCTGAAAGATAATCCCATTCTCTTTTAGATAGTCCCGGAACTCATTGCTCAAGTATTCTCCTCCTCGATCAAATCGAAGGATTTTAATACTTTTACCTGTTTGGTTCTCGACTTCGTGCTTATATTCTTTGAATTTCTCAAAAATTTCATCAGGAACACATATCCGAATCTTGAGAGATCGTCAGTGAATGTAATAAAGTATGAGGAACCATTCCTGGTATGTGTAGACATAGGACCACATACATCACTATGTATCAGTCCCAAGAGTTCCGTAACTCTTTCTCCGTGTCTACTAAACGGAGTTTTGGTCATTTTTCCTTTGAGACAAGACTGGAAAGTTTCATAAGATGAAAATTCAAACAGATTCAAATATCCATCCTTATGTAACTTAGCTAGTCGTGTCGCTGTCACGACCCGAAGGTACGGAACGTGACTAGCACTTAAATTACGAACGTCTCGAGGAGTACGTAATCTAAGTAAGCCAAAGCCCAGAAATATAAACCAAATAATGAAATAGAGTGATGGAAGACATATTTAAAGAAAGCGATTTTCACAAAACAAGTCGCATTAAACAATTTATAAACATCGAAATTTACGAAAATTTCGGCAGAGTCTCCTTTGTAAATACTGGCCCCCAAATGGGTACAACACATGAAAATACATATAAATCATAAATAAAGGCATCCCCAAGCGGCAGCTAGCTCTTCGCCAAAGGTGGAATCACAACTACATGCAATATGTATATCAAAAGCACGAAAATAAGCGTTTGAAAGTAAGAAATAAGAAACACTGCGTCGGCTCAAGTGAGCATCGACACCAAACTATAAATACAAGTCTCAAGTCTCACCGTCTAGTCCAATATACAAGGGTAGATGGAGTATACTAGATACAAAATAAAAATATACGGTGAGAACAAAAGCTAATCCTCCAAAACCCACCTATGAGCAAGCTGTATGTCGATGCAACGAAGCAGAAAAGAAGGTACTCCCGCCAATACTGTGCTGACGGGTCAAACCTGCAAAATACTGTGGCACAATGTGGGTGAGTTGCCAACTCGTGAGTAGTAAGTAATATCTGATAAGGTTATCGTAAGCATGCACGCAAATGCGTCACAACCTATGCATATACTTATATAATGCAATGTACTAATATGCATACAACATGAATGCCTAATCAATATAAAACCCGAGTATGTTTGGCATGAGAAAATCATTATTTTCATTTTAGAAAAACTCCTATGAAATAGCTGAAGTAATATCAATGAAATCATCAGAAATCCGTATCAATCATTGACGCAAAACATATATATATCTCAGTGGCTCAATATCTGAATATCTGAATATCTCAATATCTCTGTGTCTCAACATCTCAACATTTCAATATTTCTGTATCTTAAATCTCAATATCTCGAGCTCCGGCAATCCGGATAGGCCCAAATCATCAAATCTCATCGACTGCGGTTGGTATCCTCCGGATATCCGCCATATCAGACATCACCGGTAGGTAGTCTTCCCCAGCCAGGCTCATCGTCATCCCCACAAAAACACTCTCGCCCCGGGGTACCACACCGGGCCTACCATGTACCCGAGACGGTTCCTCCACTCCTCGAATCGGGTCTCAAAATCTAACAGAAAACATGAAAACTCATGGTGGACGACACATACATCACGAGAAAACCGCAACTTTCATTTTTAAAAAGGATAATAAGTTTATAAATTCTTGCGGTTTTCCCCAAAATCCAGAAATCTCATAAATACTGAAATCCTCGAGAAGAATCACAATATATAAACATGTCAGTGATTTGAAAATCTATGATACAGTAGTATATACCATGCGAAGTACGGCCAGAAGCTATGCATGAATCATAGATGCAATGAAGTATGTGTATGGCTAACAACCCTATGTATCCTTTTTAATGGAATGAATATGCAAGTATAAGTATATGGATCATATATGATGCAATTGCACTAATAATAATACTAAGCAATTTTTATAGTGTTCGTGACATAGCAATTACCATTGGCGTGTGTGTTCGCATAAATAGTGCACGTGCGGCACGAACCAATGGTAATGGTGCAAGTGTCCTATGAAATGATATCTCTCTCTCTCACACACACACACATATAACGATGCGATGCAACGAGATGGTTAACTAGGAAACTACGCATATAAATGACATTACTACTAGTAATCCTATTGTCGGGCGCCTCCCGCCATCCAGACGATCCCTCCATAGATGTATACATCTACTCACCGGGACGCCTCGGCTAATCTGATTCGATTTCCGCTCTGTCTTTCCTTTCCATGCCACATCCGACGTCTCCGCACCCGATCCTAAAATCGCATACAAACACAAAACATAAGGCTAAATATTCTGCAAAACATGATATCAAGACCATATGAGAAAACTAGCTCCCACAGCTAAACGCGTGTGCACTCGAAGCACCAAAACGTGTGCGCTAACGTCTGAAACCACCCCGATTGGCTGCGATTCACAGCAGAAACCAAACCCAGACTCAGAACGTACGTGTCGCGTAAGTCACAATAATAAAAACATAGGTAATTTGGTCCCAGATTTTATCTGGAGCAAAAACAAGAAAAACAAGCAATACCAAATACCATAAAATACCTACAGACAGCGACCATGCAAAAATCTTTATCTTATGAGGAGCAGGATTAGACCATATGATTTTATAAAAAGGAAAAGACTGATTGGTAGAGTTAATAGCCTTATACATCATTTTGATTGCCTATCCATATAAAGTCATATTGATTCAGAGGGTTAAGAGATTGAGTGGAAATAGTTTTCAAGAGATTCTGCAAGCTGGATTTATCCTCAAGAGAAAGAAATTTAGTAAAAGCAGGTTTTCAACAGTAAGAATCATTGCTAATATAACCCTATGTGTGAACACAAGCATTGTGGTTCCAAGCCATCTTATATAATGTAGGGAAATCAATAGCAAGAGAGTTTTTGCAATGAATTCGTGCCACACTAAGCTTAAAAGGACAATCAAATTGAAACACAGGGACTGATAGTTCTAAATTAGCCCTAATAGGTCAAAAGTGAAGGGAGTTTCCTGAAATATAACCCGTTTTTCACCAGATCTGAGAGTAACAAACCCTGAAAGCTTGTTCCTCTAGAATTGTCACGACCCAAATGTGGCACGTGACCGGCACTTAAAGCACGTGACATCTAAAGACGTCGACGCGGTTCAAGTAAGCCGAAACCCGGAATCTAAACCCTTTTTGAAAAATATTGGAGGTGAGTTTAAAATAGTTATAAGATGGAATCGGTTTAAATAACATTTAAATTTAACTAAGTATGTTTAAAAAACATCTATGATGTTTTGAAATTTGACAGCACCTCCCTTGCATTTTTGTATAACCCGATACAACATAATAATATAAATAGCATCCCAACGGGAGCTAGCTTCCACGCCCAAACAGTGGAGAAACCAAGAAAACAATATACGACGCACAATGGCGAAGAAAAGAAGAGCAAAACAAAATCAATAGTATAAAATGGTCGACTCCAATGAGTGCGATATCACAACACACAAACTCTAAGTCTTACTTCTAAGTCCACAATATACCCTATCTAAGTTGATAGAGTTTTTACTAGATACAAGAATATATGAATAATCAAGTGTGAGTACGTTACAATAGTAATCCACTTACCAATCAATCACCGAAAAGGATATGTGCCCAAGCCGCTGATAATCCAAGCGGTAAAACCTGCAAGAAACTGTGGCACAACGGGGATGAGTTGCCAACTCAGTGAATAAAAGTACATCTAAAGGTAGAAATCGAAATGCATGACGATACCTAGGTCATAACTATAGTACTATCATGATATGTACTAATAATATGATATGCGAATGTATTATAATGCAACACTAACTATCATGCAATCCCAAGTTGAATATATCAAATGCAAATGACCTGTATCTAGGTATAAGCCTAATGTAACCGAATATATATATATATATATATATATATATATATATATATATATACCTCTTCTTTAAAATAGCCGTGGAATAGATATGTCACGGAATAAAGTATACGTGATAGTATAAAATATAATAGATATCTTATTTAAGATATACGTCATGCAATTTTAATGAATAGTGTTAAGAGGTTTACAATTTAAAAGATTTCAGTGTCATCTCAGACACGTCCAAATAATGAGTCTATAGCTCAATTTTTGAAATCCTTTTTATGTATATGAATGCCGGTACAATTAAATACAGGTACTGTCCCCCTGGATCAATCCTGGTCGGCTACAATAACTATAATCTAACTGTGTACCTCATGGTAGCAATCATATCAATATATATGGATGTCCAGCATCGACACCCGAAATCAGAAATCTCTCGTGTCCATCACCGACACCTAAATGCAGATATCGTCGACACCATCTCAATAGATAATCGCCACCCAATATCCCTGGCCCTGGTCGGTATACCCTGGATATTCGCCGTGCTCATCTCAATCTCCGGTATCGAGTATCCTCGCTAGGTTCCCCGCCTCTAATGCGGCTTTCCTGTCCCTCGGTCTCGAACCGGTTCCACCATGTATCCGACTGTAAAACCCCCACTCAGTCTGGATAAGTATTAAGTCAGAAACCGTAGAGGCCCCCCACTCGGTTTGGAATAAAAATCATCAGAAAACATCATGCTCATGGTGGACGCCAACTCATCATATCCAAAAATATCAGGTAAAGAATGAGGATACCTGCATAGATTATTCTGATAATATATTATATATATACATATATCACAGTGTCCCATACCACTGATATATATCATCAGGAGTAAAATATCCAGAAAATCCATAAGAATCAAATATAACATCTATAGTACTGATACTTGCAATGTGCAGCAGGAAATAAAGTAAGACTGTATAAATAAATCATACGGTCATAAAGATATCAATTCTACTGTGTCATGGCACTACTAATGATGTGTAGTGTAGCATACGCGTCTGTGCTCGTGCAGCACGGCAATCATTAGTATTTGTGCAAGTGTTCTAAAAGGTGTAATAGCCTACTTATATCAATATCTATATATACTGTATATAACATAATGGTTATACAGTGACATGGCAGTACCAATGAGGTGTAGTATAACATATGTGTACGTGCTTATGCAGTATAGTACTCATTGGTAGTTGTGTAGTGTTCTATCAAAGTGTTCGTATTACAGAAACGTATACTATCGATAATTATAATGCGAACATGTAAAGTAAATCTAAACGTAACTAATAACTGTAATTACCTGCTATGAGCTATACCATTATCTTTGAAAATAGAACGAAATGTTGGTTTTGAGATAAGAAAGCAGCCTTAGGTTAAAATAGATATTCGTTTTGGAAATTGGCACCGCATCATTGTTTTTATCATTAAAAGAGAAATGAATCGTATTTTTTTAAAAGAATATAGCTCGCACAAGTATTACATCCTAAAATGGTATATAATCTAACTCTACGAGTCTAAAGGAAACTTGGTCGTTATTCGGCAAACGAATCTCATCATTTCCAATATGTATAGTTTATCGTATAATACCTCACCGTATCGCTATATCAAAATCATTTCTAGAACGTCATAATCCTTCGTACTAACTTACCAAACCATAATTAAATTACATGCAATTGAATATCATGCTAGATGCAAACTATCTCCAATATCAATATCTTGAATAAATACTAAACTATCTAGATACCACAATACTATTTATAAGGATGCGGGGGTGCTATACGCCATCCATCCGACTTCCCCCGTAGATGTAAATCTACTCACCAACTCGTTGAGCTCACTGAAATCCACGCCGTTATGTCCGCCAACTCCGTCTCAGAAATCTTCGAAATCGTACCTATAATTGTATTTAAAGTCACATCGATGAAAATATCATATCGAAAACCAACACAATGAGATAGGCACCCATAGGTTAGAACCTACAGTATACTTAACCCAAAAACGATAATATATATCTGTCGTTAATGTATAATCGTTAATGGTTCAGTTGCAGTTCAAAATACGAAAACTCTGTATCGTAAATATCTGAAATTTGATAAAACCATTATTAAAACGTTCCCAGATTTTACTGTGTAAATATTTAGACAAAACAAACAATACAGAGACTTATAAAATACCAAAACAAAGCTACAGAAGAAAAATCAACACCAAAAGCTTAGGGAGGGCCGGCGTCGACGGAAATTCTTGGAATGTCACCAGGTCACACATGGAGTTAGGGGCTCGGGCTTTAGGTGAAGTCTCCTATAGCGATCTCAGTATAGTTTTGGTCATGCTAGTTTTTCTAGTGATTATACCTATTAGTTCCAGATTCAATTACAGTAGCTAAATATCACAAAACAAACTGTTTTTTTAATACTGCACACAAAAATTGATATTGGACAGAATGATTAATTAAAGATAGAGGAAGATATACCTATAAAGATTTTGTATAATGGAACACCAGCTCATGAATTGTGTGTGGGAGCATCTAGGTCTTATAGAGGCTCTAGCTTAATGATGTGCACAACTTTGATGAAGGGATTCATTTCTTCTCCATTTGGAGTGATGAACACTTAGGAAATTTTGTTTGGAGCTTGAAGAGTTGAGTTTTTGTAGAGTTGAGAGGCTAAGAAATTTACTAGGTATTGTGTGGTGTAGAGAATGCATGAGGTGGAGGTTGAGAGGTGAAGGTGGCATGGAGGAAGGAGGATGTGTCACAATTGAAGTGAGGTGGTGTGTTCATGCAAGGAGGAAGTGTAAAGAGAAGAAGGAGGAGGTGGAGAGTTATGGACAACGGTGAAAATGAGGTTTTGAGTGAAGGTTAGCATAGAATATCTGTCACGCCCCACTTCCCAGTGTACGGGCAGAGGATGCGACGAGGCCGCTATGTATTTACTGTGAAGTAAATACGCTAAGCGTATCTAAGCAATATAAGAGTAAATACACAAGAGATAAGATATAATAAAACAACAACTTTATTTATTCACATTCTTTTTGTACAATGCATGAAAAGGTAAATACAACTGAATGAAAGCTATGCCTAAACATTGTCATAACAGAAAAGGAAAAGTACTGAAATAAAAGTGTACAACGAACTAAAGCTCTGGGTCTTCAATGAAGTGGTCCAACTCTTCACTAGTGGGCTCGATCTCCGAAGTGTCCAGATCACCTGACGACATTCAAAGAAGAAAGGAAGAGAATATCGTCAGCGAACAAATCGCTCGGTAATTCCTAAAGGTAAGGGAGAAATAGAATATACAGAAAGAGAAGGTAGCTTTTAAAGTTGTATTATATGGTTAACGCTGTTGTTTGTAGTTTAGTACAGAAGGATGCCAGTATACGAGAGGAGTCTCTATATGCCAGAGACTAGAGGCAAGTATAGTATAAGGAACTGTTTATGCCACGGTACAACAGCAACTGAATTCAGGTTAGGTGCATTAAATCTTGCTGTCTCGTGCCACTTCTAACACCTTCCGTACCAATCTACCTCTTAAACCCCGTGATATCTTGTTTGTATTGTGTTGTCTTGTAATATAGATTGTATAATTGGATGACTTGCCGAAACCATGATATCAGTAAATGGATATAACTGTAAAATCATGGATGTAACTGGAGAATCATTTAAATGGAAATATATCCATGGTTCGGTTCAGTCAATATAGATTGAATAGTTTGAACAGATTGAATATATGAATTCATGTCGAATTGTAATATTATAGATTGTAAATTGTACTTGAATCATATTCAAGTCAGATTATAATGAGACTCATTCTGAGTAAGAATAATTAGAAAAGAAATTGAAGTCCTGATTGTTTTAATGTTATCGGTAACCGCTGCACATGGGCGGCAGGATTTGTGTCTTTTTCAAAGATGATTACCATGTTGATAACACCGTTTGTTAAGTAGTCTGCCTTAGATAGACAAGCACCCACTTCTCTGGCTCCCTGAGGCTCAAGAGATTGGTCCCGCTTAAATCTATATTTACTAGGGTCCTCAGGGTAATTTATAGAACTTGAGGGGGTTTTATGTAAAAATACTTTTGTATAATTTTCAAAATACATCCCAAGTGTTTACTTATCGTCTTCAGAATTGTAATAAGTGTAGATTTTATACATGTGACATTTCTAGTGAGAATAACCTAATTTTCACAATATATGGTATTAAATTGTAATATTGCATTTGTATGGAATTCATGGTATTTTAATGTAAAGTGATTCTTTGATTTGGAAAGTTGGAATATTTATATTATAAAAAAATAGATATTTTGATATTATATATATATATATATTTATAAAAATAAATTTTAATATATATTATAATTCTATAAATCTAATTTTTCTTAAGATTTTCGTATTTTAAATCTTTCGAGACCGAATGCTCCTTGCGGAGGTCTGCATCTCACACTACTAAGCCCAGAGATGTGCGATAATCCACACTATCTCAGTCGGGCTCCCCAAAATGGGTTGTAGCGGCGCTTTGCAAAGATTTGTTTAAAAATACTAAATCTTGTAAAAATGGTTTTACTAGTAAAGGGTATTTATATGTAAAGGTTCGTTTCCTGTATTCTATGTTCCCAAAAAGTATTTTTCTATGTTTCATTTGAGTGTTGTGAGGAGGTAGGTCATTACATCGTGATCTAACTTAAAGGTATAGCAGAATTGTGATGATTTAATGTCAAAATGAAACTACATGGTATTTTACTGAAAAAGAGCGATAAAGGTTACAAAATGATATAGATTGTCATGAAACTTGTTCAAAATATTTTTTAATGATTAATAATCAACATGTAATGGTTTAATAGGGTTGTGTTTAAGAAAAGTGGGATTTTTAGAAAGAAACAGAATCGGAAATCGGTTTGACTCCGATTCCGTCGGGTTTTATTAAAAGATATTTTTAGAGTAGCAAAGGAGAGAGAGGTGGGACTTATGGGTTTAGCTTAAAGAGGAGAGGGAGAGGGAGTGGACGTAGCTTCCGGTGCGTCATTTCGTCGCCGGGATCTCTTAGGGTTGTCGCTGGAAAATCACCGGAGCTTCGCCTTTCGCTTCTTCCAAAGTACACTAGAGTTCTAGGAAATTTCTTGAGAGTTTTGTTCAGAATTTTGGAGTGAGGGGGTAGTATTTAAGGGTTGTATTTATAAGGTTATGCTAGGGTTAGGGTAGGTGAAATGTTAAAATGAAAAAATGTGATAAATTGTAATAAAATGTATTAAAAGTGGAGTAATTGGGATTTTAAAGTGTCTCTGTTATTGGTCTGCACATTTAAACTATACAGGAGTACAAGGGAGATGAGAAGCCTAAATTTTCATGTTGGGGACTTGGCGGTCCGGCCGAGTCCGGCCGGCGGCGTCGGCCCGAGTCGGTCGAGCCACCGGCCGATTCGGCCGAGTCCGGCCGCCGTTGGCTTCCCCGACGCTTCCATAGTCCCCTGGTACAGTTATTTTTTCATGTGTAGTGGGGTTTTTGTGAGTTATGCACGTGTAAACCCTTGGTATTATAAAAATTCAAAATAAAACAATATTAAAAATAATGCGGGGTATGGGATTTGAATTCTGGTGGCTTGGTTCAGCAGTGCAAGGTATTACCAATGAGCTACAAACTCCTTCTTGTAATTAATTAGCAAAACAAATATTTATTGTACTCACAGAAAATGCAAATACCCCAAGTATACATTAATTTTTAAACAAATTTTTGTACTTTAAAATTGGAGTTGTTACAATATCATATGCCATCCATGATTAAAAGAAATACAACAATAAAGAAAGACTTTCATATTATAAATCCAAATCCATATGAAATAAAAGATATGAAATGATAAATCTATCACTTAATTATCATTAGCTTAATGAAAATTACAATGTCATGTTAAAATAATTAAAACATCATTTTTATGACATCACACACGTTTATTTATATTTATTGAAATGACTACATTTTTACGGATAAAATTCCGATACCAAAAGTTGTATGTGATATCACTTTTATAAACTCATTATTTTTATATTTAAAGTTATAAATTAATATTTATAATTTTCCAAAATGTTACAGTCTCTTCCCCTTAAAGAAATTCGGTCTCCGAATTTAATTTAAACCCCCTTTTTAAAACATTTGTCTTAATCCAATCTGCTAAATTTTAAAACAATTTTCCGGGGTCCAAATTTAAAACGTAAAACCTGCTCGATATAACAAAACTCTAAAGTCCCATACGAGCTAAAACGCATCATAACGCAACCGTGTGAGTGAAAACTCAAAAAGATATAATTTCACATAACTGTAACTCTAGCAATTGCTATGAGAATTACTCCAGTTATGATGCACTTTGCCAAATACGAAAACCGTTGTGTATTCTAAGTACACAATAATTGCCGCAATCGTAGTGCAATATCGATGCACACGACCAATCGAAAAATATATGAATCAAATCTATAATATATCCTATCAAGTGCAAAGCATGAAAACAAAATCAACCCTGATGGGTTTGCGTGCAATCTCAAACCACACATCATGGTGTGCATGAAAACAAAATAGCGCTAAGTGCAACAGGCGTGTACAAAACGATATCCACTGTATGTACTGTGCATGGAACAAAAGTGTACAAAATAGTATCAAGTGCATCGGAGTGCACAAAATCAAAATCATGTGCATCAGAGTGCACAAAATCAACACCAAGTATACCTAGGGTGTATATATATATATATAATCTCTTAACCATATGCATCTGATATGCACGGAAATATCAGTGTAGTGCATCCGGTGTACATAACACTCCAATCGAGTGCAGTCACCTGGCACGAAAATCTCAACAAGTGCACCTGGTGTGCACAAAACATAATGTGACCCACAAATCCTCAAAAACACATATGTCAAAATAACGAATGTTTAGTTTCCCTTTCTCCAACGTTGAAAATGAAATGTTTTAGATCATAAAAACGCAAATCAAACTCAAAGGATATCGAAGCATATCCTCTTCAATGTCGAAAGGTGTTTATACCACCGGAATTGGCATAGCAAGGATTACTACTTGCCGTCTGTCACGTTCTAACATTCTTTATCTCTGAATTCTGATTCTTCTTGTAGATCTCTAACGTCAGGGTCTCTTCATACAATCGTCCGGTGAGGAGCAATGACACAATCAGTCCTACTGCTGATACCTTTCAACACATCTTCTTGGTCAGTAGTCCAGTCTCTCATAATGCAACTTGTTAATGACGGAAATATCTATTCTCAGCTTGTGTGCTAACAACTGATCCTGGGTCCAATCCTACTTATTATCAACTTTCAGAAAGAATCCCTTCAAGTCTCCTGCTGATCTCAGCTATCCAGCCTGCCCGGAATTAACACTCATTTCTGAATCTACTTTCTCTTTAGTAACGACTGTCATTTCCTTAAGATTTTCCCTAAAAGTGTGGTCATACTTGCTTCTTCATTTGCTTTGAATCTTCAACATCGACGGTGAAGAACAACTGTCCACTGAAACTTTGCACTAATCTCCTATTGCATAAATTTCCAATATCAACAAATTAAGAAGTATATCACGATAATCATGCGAGTTGAAAGTCATACTCGATTATGACCATGCCCGGAGCCTTACAAGACTTCCCAAAAACACGAATCCGGCATCTCTGATACTCTGTAGAAGAATCTCGCTAAGCCCACCTTCGAAAGTCATCCCAATTCGTCAGAGAAAAACTTACTGCACGATCTCTTTCTCGAGCGACTTGCATCAGGTCTGAGCAAAATCCATCGGAAGAAGCAAATCAATTTCACCGATCTCATATCGGAGCACCACAACGGATTAAAAGTCCTAACTATTCCACATCTGAATGGCTACGAATCCTTCTGATCCGTCTACACTTGTAAACATCGTCAACCATTAACTTCGTGAACTCTAGAAGCAACATCTCGATAACCCCAGTAATGTTTGTTACCACTATCTGAACAGTACGCGACACTACGATCTTCGGAGAGGGGAAAACATCATTCCTCAAGTCCAACTGATCTCCAGCAATGACTCGGCCATCTGGTGTGGATCCCGAAGAAACTCGCTTCACATTAGAACCTGATCGAATATGAATAAATGACATGTCTCTATGTCACTGGAAAGTCACCCTGGTCAGTCCTTGTCCCAGACAAGTCTACTCTGACCGTATCTCTAACTGCAGCCATCTCGGCTCCCATAAACATGGTGACTGAAACAATCATCATGCACTGACGAGGATAGATCAACGGAATGAATAGAAGGGAGATCATAAAATATAAATCCTAAGGCAACTTAGGCGGAGTATAATATCGTAAATATGCCGCGGAACATATGTACGGTACGTCACTTTACTTAGTACCTACTCCATCACCCAAGGTCATCCTATATAACGAATGTTCGGGTATAAGACCCCCAAAGTCAAGTCTAAATCCTATAAGGTCAAGCTTAGGTAACAAAAGTGTATGCCCAGACTCCATCTAGTCAAACCTAGACTCGAACAAAGGTTAAACCAAACGCTCTGATACTAACTTTGTCACGACCCAAATGTGGCTCATGACCGGCACTTAAAGTACGTGACATCTAAAGACGTCGACGCGGTTCAAGTAAGCTGAAATCCAGAATCTAAACCCTTTTTGAAAAATATTGGAGGTGAGTTTAAAATAGTCATCAGATGAAATCAGTTTAAATAACATTTAAATTTAACTAAGTATGTTTGAAAAACATCTATGACGTTTTGAAATTTGATAGCACCTCCCTTGCATTTTTTGTATAACCCAATACAACATAATAATATAAATAGTATCCCAACGGGAGCTAGCTTCCACGCCCAAACAGTAGAGCAACTAAGCAAACAATATACGACGCACAACGGCGAAGAAAAGAAAAGCGAAACAAAATCAATAATATAAAATGGTCGACTCCAATGAGTGCGACATCACAACACACAAATTCTAAGTCTCGCTTCTAAGTACACAATATACCCTTTCTAAGTTGATGGAGTTTTCACTAGATACAAGAATATATTGTTGGATGTATATGCCTTAGAGGCCAGTATTGTATATGTATACATATGGATACTAGGGATATGTATGTACAAAATAATCTTGCTCAGTTTTATAGTATATTATTTGACTTGTCTTTATTGGGATATGTGTATTTATTGTTATTATATCTGGTTTGCACATATTGATAAAGACTCGATACGGTAGTATACTATTGTGGTTTGTCTTTATCTTAACATGGCATATGTCATACTCGTTATTACATATTGCAGTTACATGTTGATAAAGCCCCTAGGATCTTGCTTGACTACCCACGTTGTGATGGCGATCATACTTGTGGGAGTAGGGTAGTCCATAAGCACATCCTTAAATGGTCCCTAGTCGCGTGAGTATCGAGACTGGGCACTGATACTCAGAGTAGACTGGTGTGTACGTTTCTTGCCCCATCAGGGGATGGTTGGTCCTGCAGCCATTGGTCTGATGCACCTAAGATCGTATACAGGTGCTCACTGGGTGTGAGTATACTGGACGGACTCACCGATAACTTCTATATGGTACTATACCTATCGTCAGATGGAAGTTCTCAGATGACATGTGTACAGGTTAGTCTTTGAACCTGAGATCGGCATTTGTCTGGTGTGAGTTCCCATTGAGCTTTGATCACTACCCTACAACGGCTCTACTAAGTCGTGCAAACAGGTTTTGGTTGGGTTCAGTCCCGAGCTACATGGAGGCAGTGAGCGATTGTCGGGGATTCGTCTCTCCCGGTATAGGGAGTCGATATCGCACTGTGATTCGATTGGTCAGAACCATAAGACCTTGGCCAAGGCAGTTGGGATCTACTGATAGGCTGATCAGTAGTTTCCCGGATTGGTCCTGAGCCATATCGGCACGACTTATCAGGTTGTTAGGGTCTGACGTTCACCATCCCCTAGACCTGGTATGTGATACTCTTTGACGAAGAGACCGGACTGTACGGATATTGTCACGGATAGGCTCAGTAGGAGTTCGGACGAGTTTGCTCGTCGGCCTTCCTTATCGACAGGTACCTGGGCAGTCGTTACGTAGAGCTAGTGCCGCTGACATGCTTGTGGTTAAACCCACTGCCAGAGTACTGTCGAGTCTTTAGAGTCCCACACAGAGGGTTTCCCTGATCCAGGAAAAACGATGTAGTAGCCGTATTGGACACGTGCAGGGTTCGATCGATTGATGTACTTAGTACTCGGATTTTCGATCGGACAGTTTGTAATACTAGTCGGCTCGGGTTTGAGCCGGGTTATTAAATCAGGTATTGATTTAATAATTTACGTATATGTATTTCGATATATATATTCTAGTATTAATTTCTTCGTGTTATTCTATCTCTTTTGGGCGTTCGGATTTTTATCTGATTGCCGGTATATTTGTACAGTAGTTAGAAATCC
This sequence comes from Agapanthus africanus, assembly GCA_030015575.1. Taxonomy (NCBI): domain Eukaryota; kingdom Viridiplantae; phylum Streptophyta; class Magnoliopsida; order Asparagales; family Amaryllidaceae; genus Agapanthus; species Agapanthus africanus. Next base: position 476,086,127 of record CM057338.1, on the reverse strand, counting down.
GTATTTATTACAGTTTTCCTTCTAGAAGGTGGCCACCTCATTTTGTATTTTCCATTTATTTCATAAATGGAAATGAGGTGTAAAGTAAGAGTATGGGAGGAAAATAGGTAACCATGCTTCAATAGTAGTCAAATGAATTTATAATTCATTTTGGGTTTACTATTGAAGCATGGTTGCTAATTGTTTAATGAAAGAATTGATATACAATACCATTGTGTATATTTTCTCTTTCATGGTTGATTCATTATTTTCCTTGAGCTCTCTTTTGCTCTCATCTCCTCTTTGCTCTCTAGCTTCCTCCACTTTCATCTTCTTCATCTTCACTACCTTTTCATGTGTTGAGAATCAAGTGAAGAGGCAAGAAAGAGATAGCTATACACTTAGACACCCTCCACTACATTCTAGATTACTTGGACTAGCATCCCAAGTTCTCTAGTTGCTCTTTTGATATATTGCCAAGAGCTAGAGCCATGGATCATACTCCCCGGGTGGATTATCAAGGACCAAGGAAGGCCGGAGAACAAGCTCGATCCCGGAGGACGACGGAGCAAGGAAAGAAGTTCAAGCATGTTCAAGGCGCTTGCTAGGAGCTAAAAATGAAGAAAGAAGACCGAAGGACTTGGTTCGTTTGGTGAGCTTTCTATCATAGTAGATATCCCTTCTTCTATAGCTAGTTAGTTTTATGGAAAAGATCCGGTTAAGTTTTATTCTTGTGCCAAGTTTTTGTTCGCAAGAAAATTTTTGTTCCGCATTTGGCCACGGAAGTTGGCCGGGGCACTAGGGTAACCCTTCATGGTATCAGAGACACCCATAAAACCTATACTAGCTTGTTGAATCGTGTTTAGAATAACTATCGACTGGATTTTTCAAAAACTGCATTTCCTCACATGATGTTTCTGTCGATTTTTAAAGTGCTCGAAAAATCAATATTTTGCTCTCAGAAAATCATGCAGGCTTTTTAAGACCACAGAAGGAAAGTTGGCACGTGAGCCCTCTAAACCGCCGCGGATCCGCCGCTCAAACCCCCTATTGGCGGCGGAGCCGCGGCCATTTTGGGGGCCTACGTGATCAAATTTTTTCTGCGCCTCATTTATTTTAAGTTGTGGTTTCTGGAATAATTACTTTTTGGGCCCAGATTTGTTACAGTGTTGGTTTAATACTTGGGGCCCACTTAGAAAGTTTAGTCGATCGTAATTTTAAAATACGTATTTTATTTTCAGTACATTCACTTTTATCTGCGACCGGGAATGTCACTAGATCGGTAAAACTCGTCTAACTGCTATATGTCCTTTTAGACGGGTTTTGCGAACGTGATATTCGCGTTGATATTGTATGCTAGTGCTGTGATTGTGGTTGGATTGTCGTGGTGGATAGCATGTTGTGCAATGTTAGAAATACAGTTAATAATTTCGTTTGTATATTTGTTATTGCAGGGCGAGCGTCCGACATGTGGACTGCCGTCTTTGCCGTTTGTATATTATTTTGGGGCACGACCGGGCTGAGGTCGATGTCACCGGTTGTATATTTTTAATTTTCTGTATTAGGATTACCCCGCGGTGGGATGCACGAATAGCCGGGTTCTAGAAGGCAACAAGCCCACATTTCATGGCGCTGAGACGGAGGGGGCTTCATTGTAGAACTGGCAGGCTATTCGCCGCACTCGTAGGGGGGTACAGGTTTTCATTGCACTGGCTATCCACACGACCGGGAACATCATGTTTTATTTGCGGCTCAAATGAAACCCGGGGCTCCAAGACTATCCACCATTCTGTAATGTTATCTGTGATGTTGTTTATTATCATGCCTGGGACGAATGTTATATATACTTATATATATACTAGTAGATGTTGTATATGTTTTGCACCCGCGCTAGTCTATCCCCCGCTCTGTCGTTAGTTATGTAACCTAACGGGTGATGACGGGGTCCCGTGGCGAATGCAGATGGTATATACGTACATTTTATTTTCGTTCTTTTCTGGTGTGATAGGTTACAAATTGATGGGACCGCATTAATTTTAATTAATGCAGGATAAAAACCTAAAAAGATGTTGTTGGAACTAGATTTTAAAAAACTGAAATTATAGACGTTCTCTTTTGCTTTGCATAGTGGTATTCAGTTTGGAATATCCTGCACCTCATTCGATGAGGCAAGGGCCAAGATCCCTTCACCGGGAGTAACCCCTTGAGTAAAAGTTTGCATCAAGGTAATAACTTTAATATAGTCGACTATTTTTGCTTTACATCGAGGTATTCAATTTGGAATATCCTACACCTCATTCGACGAGGAAAGAGCCGAGATCCCTTCATAGGGAGTGACCTCTTTAGCAGAAGTTTTCGCCACTATATATTTACAAAACTACCCAGGTTCCTTCAACGATATCAAGTTCATTACGTTAACAGGTTTTTCGCCAAAAACCCAGCTGTAGCCCTCCGTCATTTCTTACAAGTATTGCTTAGTATTCATGCTGTGTATGTTGACCTCTGCCAAGGCATAGTGAATGGTAGCTAAGTAATGCTTGTTTGTTGCATAGATATGCGATTATTTAGGACAGTCGCACGGTCATTTTGACCTCTGTCAAGGGCTTATGCGGGTGGGTCTAAATTAATCCAGGACAATGACGGGTTGAACTTGACTTGCGACTTATGACATGTTGACCTCTGTCAAGGTCATGAAGCTGCTTGGGGTAAAAACCACATCAGGAGTTTCAAACATACAGGAAACTTGCAGATTTAGCATACCTTCTGGAGTGTGGTGACTAGAGTGGATTCCATCTAGTGCATCACACAATGATAGTTGGATCCCGATCCCACTGATGAGTAGGATTACTCTTGGGAGATTTTTTCACTTAACAATCAATGCTATAAACCAAGTAGGTGTCTAGAAATGTGTTAGCGGGGCTACGCCTACAGGGAAAAGAGGTTATATAATTAAGGAATTTCGCGAAAGCGTTGGAAAACCTCCCTCGAAATACCAACACCGGCCTGGCTGAAAGGTTAAGCAAGTATTGTGACGTGCGATTAATCCTAACTAGTTCTTCTTTTAGGGTTTGAAGAAGAATTTGAGGAAACAGTGGGAGCCATCGTGAGTAGATAAATTAATAAACCAATCTAATCTTGCAAGAGCGCACGCTGAGTGTTTTCCCTCTCTCTCTCCAGGTAGCAACCATTTCACGCCCTAATCAAGATAATAAAATGTATTGCTTGACCGATCCGAATTCTTATTCGGGGCTGAGGAACGTCGGTTCGACTCTAACTTATGACAACGGTCATGAGTATGAGCAAGGGAAAGAGGAAAGTTTGAATTTCTTGACAACCCCATCGAAGAAGAAAAATACTATTGCATCTTCTTCAGGCGTTCTTGTTATTGAGAACTATTTTTCGGTCAGTCCTACCTCCTGGGTACTCGATACCGGATCAGGATCTCATATCTGTAATTTATTGCAGGGACTGAGAAAAAGTAGGATAGGTTCTGGTGATATGTCCTTCAGAGTAGGGAACGGAGCACAAGTTAATACTGCAGCCGTCGGTGAATATCACCTAGTATTGCCAAATAGCAATACTATGATTTTGAACAATTGCTACTATGTGCCTTCCATGCTTTGCAACATCATATCAGTTTCTTTACTTAATAAAAATAGATATAACTTTGTTCTTGATAGAAATATCATGAACATTTACCTTGATAAGGTACTGGTTGCAGAAGGTATACTGTGTAATGGTATATATGTTCTAAATCAAAACACAGTTCTCAATATACAAAACGCATGCAAGAGGAAGAGTTTAGATACGAACGAATCCTACTTATGGCATTATAGACTTGGTCATATCGGAGAGAAAAGACTAAGTAAGTTGCATAAAGATGGACTCTTGAATACGTTCGAATTTTCATCTTATGAAACTTGTCAGTCCTGTCTCAAAGGAAAGATGACCAAATCTCCGTTCACCGGGCATGGAGAAAGAGCAGCAGAGCTCTTAGGACTCATACACAGTGACGTGTATGGTCCAATATCTATACATGCAAGGGGTGGGTTCTCGTATTTCATCACATTCACTGACGATCTCTCTAGGTTCGGATATGTGTATCTCACGAACACAAATATGAAGCTTTTGAGAAATTCAAAGAATTCAGAGAGGAAGTAGAGAACCAGATTGGCAAAAATATTAAGATCCTTCGATCTGATAGAGGGGGGAGTACATAAGTACGAAATTCAGGGACTTTCTAAAAGAGAATGGTATTCTCTCTCAGCTTACTCCTCCGTATACTCCACAACACAACGGTGTGTCGGAGCGGAGGAGTCGTACCCTATTAGATATGGTTTGCTCCATGATGAGTAATGCTGAGTTACCTCTTTCATTCTGGGGACTTGCGCTCGAGACAGTAGCTTACCTATTGAATCAAGTCCCATCCAAATCTATACCTAAGACTCCATATGAAATATGGAGTGGAAAAAAACCATGTTTTAAAAGGGTTAAGATATGGGGTTGTCCGGTCTATGTGAAAAACCAGAATCCGGACAAACTTAAGGCACGGTCAGTTCTATATAAGTTTGTAGGATATCCCAGGAATTCAAATGGATATCTGTTCTACCACACCGAGGAACAGAAGGTGTTTGTTACTCAGCACGCCGCATTCTTAGAGTGGCAGTTTCTTGCAAAAGAAATTAGTGGGAGCACGGTAGAACTGGAAGAAATTCCAGAGGGACAAACTACAACTGAAGATTTGGTGGAACCTCAAGATTCAATAACCCTTGACGAACCTCAGCCACTCCGCAGATCTAGTAGGATTTCTCATCCGTCCGAGAGATACTACGGTTTTCTCATAGATGGGGATCGAGAGGATTGCATCTTGGAAGAAGATGATCCTACTAATTTCAGGCAGGTCATTATCAGTAGGGACTCTGATAAGTGGCTGGATACTATGCAATCTGAAATGGAGTCCATGTACACCAATAAAGTGTGGACCCTGGAAGTTGCTCCACCTGGGGTAAAACCCGTTGGATGCAAATGGATCTACAAGAAGAAACTTGGTGTAGATGGGCAGGTGGAAACCTATAAGGCTAGACTCGTTGCAAAAGGTTTTCGTCAAAGACCAGGAGTGGACTATGACGAAACCTTGTCTCTAGTGGCTATGCTCAAATCCATTAGGATCCTGCTTGCCATTGCTGCCTTCCATGACTATGAGATCTGGCAGATGGATGTAAAAACGGCTTTTCTAAACAGAAGTTTAGAAGAGTGCGTTTATATAGATCATTCAGAAGGTTTTATAGACAGTGGGAGCAGCGGGAAGGTGTGTAAGTTGCACAAATCCATTTATGGATTGAAGCAAGCATCGCGGAGCTGGAACATCTGTTTTGATGAAAAAGTCAAGGACTTTGACTTCATCAAGAACGAAGATGAGCCATGTATTTATAAGAAGATTGTAGGACGAACTGTCGTGTTCCTAGTCTTGTACGTGGACGACATTCTTCTTATAGGAAATGACATTCCTATGCTACAATCGGTCAAGCTATTCTTATCACAAAGGTTCTCTATGAAAGACCTAGGTGATGCCTCGTACATTCTGGGGATCAAGATCTTCAGAGATAGATCCAAGCGACTACTGGGACTTTCACAGTCCAGGTACATAGAGACCGTACTAAACAGATTTAGTATGGAATATTCCAAGCATGGTAACATACCTGCATTGCACGGAATCACCCTCTCCAAGGAGATGTCTCCCAAGACTGACGAGGAGAGGGTTCGCATGAGCACTATACCCTACGCTTCGGCGGTAGGATATATAATGTATGCGATGCTATGTACAAGACCAGATGTAGCTTACGCGCTAAGCGTGGTAAGCCGGTATCAGTCAGACCCAGGTGAGGACCACTGGATAGCAGTGAAGAACATTCTCAAGTACCTGAGAAGGACTAAGGAGATGTTCCTGATTTACGGTAATGGGGACTTCAGGGTCGAGTCCTTTACCGACTCAAGCTTCCAGAGTGACAAGGATGACAGCAAGTCTGTCTCGGGTTTTGTGTTTACCCTCAACGGAAGGGCGGTATGTTGGAAGAGTTCCAAACAGGATACCGTCGCAGACTCAACAATGGAGGCTGAATACATTGCTGCAAGCAATGCCGCAAAAGAGGCGGTCTGGATAAAGAAGTTCATAGCCGAACTTCAGGTGGTTCCATCCATTGTTGATCCAGTACCAGTGTATTGTGACAACAATAGGGCTATAGCTTTAGCGAAGGAACCACGGTCCCATCAGAAATCCAGGCACATCTTAAGGCGGTATCACCTGATCAGGGAGATCGTAGATCGCCAGGAGATCGAGGTTCGGAGAGTGGATACGAAGGACAACACGGAGGATCCATTTACGAAGGCCCTCCCTCAAGCACAGTTCGAGCGACTTTTTGGGATGTTGGGTATGCGGTACGCCAGCAGCTGGCCTTAGAGCAGACGTTGGGTATTCGGTACGCCAATCACTGGCCTTTAGTGCAAGTGGGAGATTGTTGGATGTATATGCCCTAGAGGCCAGTATTGTATATGTATACATATGGATACTAGGGATATGTATGTACAAAACAATCTTGCTCAGTTTTATAGTATATTATTTGACTTGTCTTTATCGGGATATGTGTATTTATTGTTATTATATCTGGTTTGCACATATTGATAAAGACTCGATACGGTAGTATACTATTGTGGTTTGTCTTTATCTTAACATGGCATATGTCATACTCGTTATTACATATTGCGGTTACATGTTGATAAAGCCCCTAGGATCTTGCTTGACTACCCGCGTTGTGATGGCGATCATACTTGTGGGAGTAGGGTAGTCCATAAGCACATCCTTAAATGGTCCTTAGTCGCGTGAGTATCGAGACTGGGCACTGATACTCCAGAGTAGACTGGTGTGTACGTTTCTTGCCCCATCGGGGGATGGTTGGTCCCGCAGCCATTGGACTGATGCACCTAAGATCTTATACAGGTGCTCACTGGGTGTGAGTACACTGGATGGACTCGCCGAGAACTTCCATATGGTACTATACCTATCGTCAGATGGAAGTTCTCAGGTGACATGTGTACAGGTTAGTCTTTGGACCTGAGATCGGCATTTGTCTCGTGTGAGTTCCCATTGAACTTTGATCACTACCCTACAATGGCTCTACTGAGTTGTGCAAACAGGTTTTGGTTGGGTTCAGTCCCGAGCCACATGGAGGCAGTGAGCGATTGTCGGGGATTCGTCTCTCCCGGTATAGGGAGTCGATATCGCACTGTGATTCGATTGGTCAGGACCATAAGACCTTGGCCAAGAAAGTTTGGATCTACTGATAGTCTGATCAGTAGTTTCCCGGATTGGTCCTGAGCCACATCGGCACGACTTATCAGGTTGTTAGGGTCTGACGTTCACCATCCCCTAGACCCGGTATGCGATACTCTTTGATGAAGAGACCGGACTGTACGGATATTGTCACGGATAGGCTCAGTAGGAGTTCGGACGAGCTTGCTCGTCGGCCTTCCTTTTCGACAGGTACCTGGGCAGCCGTTACGTACAGCTAGTGCCGCTGACGTGCTTGTGGTTAAACCCACTACCAGAGTACTGTCGAGTCTTTAGAGTCCTACACAGAGGGTTTCCCTGATCCAGGCGAAACGATGTAGTAGCCGTATTGGTTACGTGCAGAGTTCGATCGATTGATGTACTTGGTACTCGGATTTTCGATCGGACAGTTTGTAATACTAGCCGGCTCGGGTTTGAGCTGGATTATTAAATCAGGTATTGATTTAATAATTTACGTATATGTATTTCGATATATATATTCTAGTATTACGTTCTTCGTGTTATTCTATCTCTTTTGGGCGTTCGGATTTTTATCTGATTGCCGGTATATTTGTACAGTAGTTGGAAATCCGTATTTATTACAGTTTTCCTTCTAGAAGGTAGCCACCTCATTTTGTATTTTCCATTTATTTCATAAATGGAAATGAGTTGTAAAGTAAGAGTATAGGAGGAAATGAGGTGACCATGCTTCAATAGTAGTCAAATGAATTTATAATTCATTTTGGGTTTACTATTGAAGCATGGTTGCTAATTGTTTAATGAAAGAATTGATATACAAAACCATTGTGTATATTTTCTCTTTCATGGTTGATTCATTATTTTCCTTGAGCTCTCTTTTGCTCTCATCTCCACTTTGCTCTCTAGCTTCCTCCACCTTCATCTTCTTCCTCTTCACTACCTTCTCATGTGTTGAGAATCAAGTGAAGAGGCAAGAAAGAGATAGCTATACACTTAGACACCCTCCACTACATCCTAAATTACTTGGACTAGCATCCCAAGTTCTCTAGTTGCTCTTTTGATATATTGCAAAGAGCTAGAGCCATGGATCATACTCCCCGGGTGGATCATCAAGGACCAAGGAAGGCCAGAGAACAAGCTCGATCCCGGAGGACCGACGGAGCAAGGAAAGAAGTTCAAGCATGTTCAAGGCGCTTGCTAGGAGCTAAGGATGGAGAAAGAAGACCGAAGGACTTGGTTCGTTTGGTGAGGTTTCTATCATAGTAGATAGCCCTTCTTCTTTAGCTAGTTAGTTTTATGGAAATGATCCGGTTAAGTTTTATTCTAGTGCCAAGTTTTTGTTCGCAAGAAATTTTTGTTCCGCATTTGGCCACGGAAGTTGGCCGGGGCACTAGGGTAACCCTTCATATATGAATAATCAAGTGTGAGTACGATATAGTAGTAACCCACTTACCAATCAATCTCCGAAAAGGATGTGTGCCCAAGCCACTGATAATCCAAGCGGTAAAACCTGCAAGAAACTGTGGCACAACGGGGATGAGTTGCCAACTCAGTGAATAAAAGTACATCTAAAGGAAGAAATCGAAATGCACGAATATACATAGGTCATAAGTATAGTACTATCATGATATGTACTAATATAATATGATATGCGAATGTATCATAATGCAACACTAACTATCATGCAATCCCAAGTAGAATATATCAAATGCAAATGACCTGTATCTAGGTATAAGCCCAATGTAACCGAATATATATATATATATATATATATATATATATATATATATATATATATATATAAAGCTCTTCTTTAAAATAGCCGCGGAATAGATATGTCACGGCAAAAAGCAGACGTGATAGTATGAAATATAATAGATATCTTATTTAAGATATACGTCCTGCAATTTTAATGAATAGTGTTAAGACGTTTACAATTTAAAAGATTTCAGTGTCATCTCAGACACGTCCAAATAATGAGGCTATAGCTCGATTTTTGAAATCCTTTTTATGTATATGAATGCCCGTACAAATATATATAGGTACTGTCCCCCGGATTAGTCCTGGTCGGCTACAATAACTGTAATCTAACTGTGTACCTCATGATAGAAATCATATCAATATGTATGGATGTACAGCATCGACACCCGAAATCAGAAATCTCCCGTGTCCATCACCGACACGTAAATACAGATATTGTCGACACATCTCAACAGATGATCGCCAACCGATATCCCTGGCCCCGGTCGATATCCTCTGGATATCCGCCGTGCTCATCTTAATCTCTGGTATCGAGTATCCTTGCTAGGCTCCCCGCCTCTAATGCGGCTTTCTTGACCCTCGGTCTCGAACCGGCTCCACCATGTATCCGACTGTATAGCCCCCCCACTCAGTCTGGATAAGTATCAAGTCCGAAACTGTATAGCCCCCCCCCACTCGGTTCGGAATAAAAACCATCTGAAAATATCAAGCTCATGGTGGACGCCAACTCATCATATCCAAAAATATCAGGTAAAAAATGAGAATACTTGCATAGATCATTCTGATGATATATTATATATATACATATATCAAAGTGTCCCATAACACTGATATATATCATCAGGAGTAAAATATCCAGAAAATCCATAAGAATCAAATATAACATCTATAGTACTGATACTTGCAATGTGCAGCAGGAAATAAAGTAAGACTGCATAAATAAATCATACGGGCATAAAGATATCAATTCTACGGTGTCATGGCACTACTAATGATGTGTAGTGTAGCATACGTGTCTGTGCTCGTGCAGCATGGCAATCATTAGTATTTGTGCAAGTGTTCTAAAAAGTGCAATAGCCTACTTATATCAATATCTATATATACTGTATATAACATAACGGTTATATAGTGACATGGCAGTACCAATGAGGTGTAGTATAACATATGTGTACGTGCTTGTGCAGTATAGTACTCATTGGTAGTTGTGCAGTGTTCTATCAGAGTGTTCGTATTACGGAAACGTATACTATCGATAATTATAACGCAAATATTTAAAGTAAATCTAAACGTAACTAATAACTATAATTACTTGCTATGAGCTATACTATTATCTTTGAAAATAGAACGAAACGTTGGTTTTGAGATAAGGAAGCTGCCTTAGGTTAAAATAGATATTCGTTTTTGAAATTGGCACTGCATCCTTGTTTTTATCATTAAAAGAGAAACAAATCGTAGTTTTTAAAAGAATATAGCTCGCACAAGTATTACATCCTAAAACGGAATATAATCTAACTCTACGAGTCTAAAGGAAACTTGGCCGTTATTCGGCGTACGAATCTCATCATTTCCAATACGTATAGTTTATCGTATAATACTTCACCGTATCGCTATATCAAAATCATTTCTAGAACGTCATAATCCTTCGTACTAACTTACCAAACCATAATTAAACTACATGCAATTGAATATCATGCTAGATGCAAACTATCTCCAATATCAATATCTTGAATAAATACTAAACTATCTAGATACCACAATACTATTTATAAGATTGCGGGGGTGCTATACGCCATCCACCCGAATTCCCCCGTAGATGTAAATGTACTCACCAACTCGTTGAGCTCTCTGAAATCCATGCTGTTATGTCCGCCAACTCCGTCTCGGAAATCTTCGAAATCGTACCTATAATTGTATTTAAAATCACATCGATGAAAATATCATATCGAAAACCAACACAATGAGATAGGTACCCATAGGTTAGAACCTACAGTATACTTAACCCAAAAAAGTCAATATATATCTGTCGTTAATGTATAAACGTTAACGGTTCAGTTGCAGTTCAAAATACGAAAACTCCGTATCGTAAATATCTGAAATTTGATAAAACCATTACTAAAACATTCCCAGATTTTATTGTGTAAATATTTAGACAAAACAAACAATACAGAGACTAATAAAATACCAAAACAAAGCTACAGAAGAAAAATCAATACCAAAAGCCCAGGGGGGCCGGCGTCGCCGGAAATTCTTGGAATATCGCCGGGTCACACATAGAGTTAGGGGCTCGGGCTTTAGGTGAAGTCTCCTATAGCGATCTCAGAATAGTTTTGGTCTTGCTAGTTTTTCTAGTGATTATACCTATTAGTTTCAGATTCAATTACAGTAGCTAAATATCACAAAACAAACTATTTTTGTAATACTGCACACAAAAACTGATATTGGACAGATTAATTGAAGATAGAAGAAGATATACCTATGAAGATTTTGTATAATGGAACACCAACTCATGAATTGTGTGTGGGAGCATCTAGGTCTTATAGAGGCTCTAGCTTAATGATGTGCACAACTTTGATGAAGAGATTCATTTCTTCTCCATTTGGAGTGATGAACACTTAGGAAATTTTATTTGGAGCTTGAAGAGTTGAGTTTTTGTTCAGTTGATAGGCTAAGAAATTTACTAGGTATTGTGTGGTATAGAGAATGCATGAGGTGGAGGTTGAGAGGTGGAGGTGGTATGGAGGAAGGAGAATGTGTCACAATTGAAGTGAGGTGGTGTGTTCATGCAAGGAGGAGGTGTAAAGAGAAGAAGGAGGAGGTGGAGAGTTATGAACAAGGGTGAAGATGAAGTGTTGTGTGAAGGTTAGCATAGAATATCTGTCATGCCCCACTTCCCAGTGTACGGACAGAGGACGCGACGAGGCCGCTACGTATTTACTGTGAAGTAAATATGCTAAGCGTATCTAAGCAATATAAGAGTAAATACACAAGAGACAAGATATAAAAAAACATCAACTTTATTTATTCACATTCTTTCTGTACAATGTATGGAAAAGTAAATACAAATGAATGAAAGCAATGCCTAAACAGTTGCATAACAGAAAAGGAAAAATACTGAAATAAAAGTATACATAAGCGGCAGAGTGGTTGGAGTAGAGGACGTGGTTGGTGGGGGCGAGGGCGACGGCGTCGGAGAAGTGCTTGATCGCGGCGGCGAAGTCGTCGGAGGAAAAGACGGCGTTGCCCTTGGCTTTGCCCTCATCGGCCAAAGGGATGGGATGAAGTTTTTAGAGGAATTGAAGTGGAAAAAAAATTGGCTGCTGCCAAAGGGGGCTCGGCCAAATTAGGAATGAGGGAAAAGAGAGAAAAGTAAATGGTTGTGTGTGGGTGTGTAGAAGTTTCCATATTTAGTACCCTTTTATTCTTTTCTTTTCCTTATTATTTTCACAAATAAGAAATGTGTTGGAAAATTTTAAAGAGAGAGAGAGAGGGTGCTCATGAGCTCGGCCATAGCAGGTAGAGAGAGGGGGGGAAAAAATGAAGTGTTAGTTTGTATGTGTAGAAACTTCCCCAATTGTATCCTATATTATTTCCTTTACTTAATTAATTCATTTAATTCTATTTTCTAGCCCTAGACTTCTCTAGAAGCATGGATTCAATTAGAGAAAGATTTAGCATGTTATAAACTTAATTCTATGTTGTCATGGTGCACCATTGTAAAATTAACCCATTCAAATTGGTAGTTTATGCTAATTTAATGTATAATTGAAAGCTCAAAATAATATTAAAATAATTAATTAAGAAAAAATATTTAAGTAAACTAATAATTTATAAATGGCTAAATAAATATCAAATACTAGCAATTACATAGTTAAAATAGGCGTATTTAAGTCTATATTGAAAAATAATTATAGTTGCATTTTATGGAAAATACGAGTTATTTTAACGGTTATCGGGAAAATTCACCTAAAGAATTTATTTATTTATTTATTTTTAAAATGTTACAGCCGCATTGATATGACCTAGACTACAATGCCACAAGAAGAATTCGTTCATTTCTGAACTCTTCCTTTTGTGTGTGTTTTGTACATTAAGAACTGTGGTTTGATTTAGAACGTATATGCCATTATTTAACGAGCCTGATCCTTTCAACTTTTGATTTAGGAAGCTATTCATAACATTATGTCGCGACCCAAAAGTAGCACGTGACCGGCATTTAAAACACGTGACATCTAAAGATATCGACGTAATCTAAGTAAGCCTAAACCCGGAATCTAAACCCTTTTTGAAGATATTGGAGGTAAGTTTAAAACAGTCATCAGATGGAATCAGTTTAATTAACATTTAAATTTAATACGTATGTTTGAAAAAAAAACATCTATGACGTTTTGAAAATCTGAACGCACCTTCTTTGAAAATTTTATATAAAAACCCAATACAACTACCACAATAAAATATCATCCCAAGGGAGCCAGCTTTCACGTCAAGAAGACGGAACAGCCCAACAATCTAGATCAGAAGTCGACTCTAAAGAGTGCGACATCACCACACATAAATTCTAAGTCTCGTTTCTAAGTCCATAATATATTATTTCTAAGTTGATGGAGTTTCCGCTAGATACAAGAATATATGAATAATCAAGAGTGAGTATGATACAATAATAACTCACTTACCCATCACTCCCCAAAAGAATTTGTGTCCAAGGCGCTGATAATCCAAGCGGTAAAACCTACAAGAAACTGTAGCACAACGGGGATGAGTTGCCAATTCAGTGAATAAAATTACATCTAAAGGTAGAAATCGAAATGCATGACGATACCTAGATCATAAGTATAGTACTATCATAATCTGTATCGATATACTATATGATATGCCAAGGTCCAATACTAACTATCATGCAATCACAAATATAATATCTTAATGTCATATGAATCAAATCATGAATCTATTATCCGTATTTGAATTCCTTTTTTTCTGTAAATGTCTGTACAAATATATGCAGGTACTGTCCCCCGGATCAGTCCTGGTGGAATCCAATAAATAAATAACTGGCTATGTACCTTAAGATAATGATCACATCAATATACATATAGATGTCTAGCATCGACATCGAAATCCGAAATCTCTCGTGTCCAGCATCGACACGTAAAAATAGATACCGTCGATACCATCTCAACAGATGATGGCCACTCGATATCCTGGCTACGATCAATATCCCCTGGATATCTGCCGTACCTAATCGAACCCCGGTCAGTATCCCCTGGATAGCTGCCGTGCTCATCTCAATCTCCGGTCAGTATCCCTTGGATATCTGCCGTGCTCAATTCTATCTCCGGTATCGAGTATCCTCGCTAGGCTCCCCCGCCTTAATGCGGCTATCCTGCCCCTCGGTCTTGACTGGGTCCACCATGTATCTAACTGTATATCTCCCCCACTCAATCTGGATAATGTAAAAATCTGCGACCGTATATCTCCCACACTCGGTCCGGAACAAAACCAGAAAACACAAAACTCATGGTGGACGTTTTACTCATCATTTCAAAATATCAAGGAATAAGAATAATTGCATAGTTTGTATTGATGATATTCTATATGTATGTGTGTGTGTGTGTGTGTGTGTGTGTGTGTGTGTGTATAACAGTGTCCCATACCACTGATATATATATCATCAGGAGTAAAATACTCAGAAATCCCAAGAAAATCAAATACATCATGTATAATACTACAATATGAATAGGAAACGACTACGTAATCATATCACATAACATAATGACTTCAGTTCTAATGCGTCATGGCACTACTAATGATGTGTAGTGTAGCATATGCTTCTGTGCTCGTGCAACATGGAAATCATTAGTATTTGTGTAAGTGTTCTACGGTGTAACAATTTATATATTTACACATATATATCAGAACGATTCTATAGTGACATGGCAGTACCAATAAGGTATAGTGTAACATATATTTTACGTGCTTGTGCAGCATAGTACTCATTGGTATTCAGAGTGTGCGTAACGCGGAAACATATAATATAGAATACATAATACAAACCTATAAGTAATCTAAACATACCTACTGTAATTACTTACTATGAGCTATACCAATATCTTTAGAAATGATCGGAACATTAAGTTTAAAATAAGGAAGCTGCCTTAGATTTAAAAGAGATATTTGTTTTAGAAACTGGCACGCATCCTGGTAGTTTATTTAAAAGACAACGAACCGTGGTTTTTTTAAAAGAATATAACTCATACAAGTATTACATCCTATAATAGAATATAACCTAACTCCATGAAGAAAGGAATAAATTGGCCGTTAGTCGACATACAAAATTCATCATTTCCAATACATATAAATCTTTATATTATAGCTCATCAGATTGCAATATCCATATCATCCTAAGTACGGCATGATTCCTCATACAGCTCATTAAGTCATACCCATGTCGTACGGATCCAACATTATGTACCTGTCTCACTTAAAACTATATATGAACTCTATGCAAATGAAAGACATATAAGATGCGATACTATATCAATATTTTGAATAACTACTATACTAACTAGAATCATAATACTATTTATAAGGTTGCGGGGGGTGCTATACTCCATCCACCCGACTTCCCCAGTAGATATAAATCTACTTACCCACTTGAGAACTCGCTGAATCCACACTGCTACATCGCCCACTCCGTCTCAGAATCCTCGAATCGTACCTATAGTCGTATTTAAATCGCATAGGTGTAAATATCATATCGGAAATTAAAACAACATGTTAAACACCCGTAGGTTAGAACCTACAGTATACTTATCTCAAAAACGACCATATAATTCTGTCGTTAACGTATAAACGTTAACGGTTTAACTGCAACATCAAAACACGAAAACTTCGTATCATAAATATCTGAATTTTGAGAAAACCATTTTTAAAACATTCCCAGATTCCTCTGTATGAATAATTAGGTAAAACAAACAATATAGAGACTTATAAAATACCAAAACAAAGTTACAGGAGAAAAATCAACACCAAACTCTCAAGGGGGGCCGGCGTCGCCGGAATTCTTAAGGTGGGTCGCCGGATTTTTTTTGTGGGGAGTTTAGGCTCATGTTTGAAGTGGTGTCTCCTAGAAGTCTCAGTATACTTTTGGTCTTATTTGAATATTTAGTGTTTATACCTATTAGTTCCAGATTCGATTACAGTAGCTAAATTATCACAAAAACCTAGTTTATGATGCAGCACAGCTGGAGATGCTACGTATCGTTGGTTACAAAACTTAAGTTAATCTGAGCTAACCCTTTTCTGGTCAAGATATATAAAAACAGAACTCATGGTACGATATATCCATGTCGTATCTAAGTATCTTAACCCCAAAGCTGATATTTATTCCCAGATTTCTTATACCACTAAACTAAAACAATTAAACAATGCCAAACACACTTATATATCTATATAGAACTACCCTGAAAACCACAATGTCCAACTCTACCAGAAATCCGGCAAGATCGGAAATTTCTCTTATGTCGCCGGCTCATCTCCGAGGTAAGGGGTCCGTCTTCCTGTGTGTTACTCTAGGTCCAATTTACAAGGTTAAGGCACTGTTTTGATTTTCTAATTTACATCTAAACTATAGCAGGTTAACACAGAGGCTAAATTTATCAAAATACAATAACCGATTTCTATATTTAACTTTTCAAAACTAGAAATCTAAAGAGTTTTAGAGATTTTACCTTTGGAGATAGTGAAAATGGAACACCAGCTCAAGAATTTTGTGTGTGGGAGCATTTTGGTTTGGTAATGGATCAAGCTTAATGATTGGTACAAGTTGCTGAAGGGATTCATTGCTCTCACTCCTTGGTATGAACACTTAGAGAATTTTCTTGGTTTGGGGCTGAAAAGTGTTGTGTTTCAGTTGGAATAGCTACTGAAAATTATAAGTACAATATGCAAATAGGGTGAGAAGTTTTGTAGAGAAAGCATGTGGTGTGTGATGAGAGGTAGAGGTGGCATGAGAGGAAGAAGGAGGTGTAAGAATAAAATGAGGTAGTATTTTCATGCAAGAAGGAGGTGTGAGCTTAAGATTCATTTGGAGTTGTGGTGTATGTGAGGTTCAACTTACTCTAACCATGACCTAGCACCTTTGCAAAAAGGACCTCACACAAAATCCAATTACATAGTCTTTTCGCAAAACCCCCTCATTTTCTAAGTTATTATATAAACGTTATTTTATTAAAATGAAACTAAATTATCCACTAAAACCCTTGAAATTTACTAATGTTATAACTAAAATTCCAATTTTTATTAGTTCCATATACTACTTATGAAAATGTCCTATTTGGTTTTAATAACTTTTTAAATTAACCTTTTATTATTTAATTAATTAAATTTATTTATTTTTCCAAAATTTCCAAAATGTTACAATATTTCCTCCTTAAAAAAATTCGGTCCCCGAATTTAAATTAAACCTCTTAAAACATTTTCTTAACCCAATCAACTTATCTCAAAACAAGTTCCCGGGTTCCAATTTTAAAATATAAAATTGCTCGATATAACACGACTCCAAAGTCCCATATGAGCTAAAAATGCATCGTAACGCAACAGTGTGCGTGAAAACTCAAAAGATAATCTTTCATAACTGTAACTCTAGCGATTGCTATGGGAATTACTCCAGTTATAACAAAAATTGTGCCAATTACGAAAACTGTTGTGTATCCTAAGCACACAAATCAACGCCATAATCGTAATGCAATATCAGTGCATATGACCAAGCGAAAAATCAAATCTATGACATATCCTATCCAGTGCAATTCATTAAATCAAAATCAACCCTTAATGGTTTTGTATGTAAGTCTCAAACCGCACTTCACGGTGTGCACGAAAACAAAACAGCGCTAAGTGCAACAGGCGTGCACGAAACGATATCCACTGCATCCACTATGCATGGAATAAAAGTATACAAAATAATACCAAGTGCATCGGGGTGCATAAAATCAAAAATCTAATGCATCAGAGTGTACAAAATCAAACCAAGTATACCCATGATAGATATATAAATTCTTAACCATGTGCATCTGATGTGCACGGAAACTCAGTGTAGTGTATCCGGTGCACACAACACCCAATCAAGGGCAGTCACCTCGCACTAAAATCTCAAGAAGTGCACCTGGTGTGCACAAAACATAAATCAAATGAAATTACTGTACATAAAATCCCATCAAATGCACCTGATGTGCACAAAACATAAATTGATCCTCAAATCTTTAAAATATAAAAAAAAATCATGGACATCGAGTCGTCCTTTCTCCAACGTTTGAAAATGAATGTTTTAGAGTATAAAAACGTAAATTGAGCTTAAAGAACATCGAAGCATATTTTCTTCAATGTCGGAAGGTGTTATACCACCGGAATTGGCATAGCAAGAATTACAACTTGTCGTTTGCCACGTTCAAATTTTCTCTGCCTCTGAATTCAGGTTCTTCTTGCGGATCTCTAATACCATAGCTTATTTACATGATTACCCGGTGAGGAGCAATAACACCATTCGTCTTATTGTGGATACCTCCCATCACACCTTCTTGACCCGTAGTCCAGTCCTTTGTAACGCAACATGTTGATAACGGAAATCTCTGTCCTCTACGTGTGTACTAACAATTAATCCTAGTCCAATATTATTTATTATAAGCTCCTGGAAAATCAAGTCTTCTACTAAAATCATTTATCCAGCCTGCCGGGAACTAGTACTTATTACTGAGTCCACTTTCCCTTTGATAACCACTGTCATTTCCTTTTTGATTTCCTCTTGAAAGTGTAGTTGTACGCCTCATCAAATCTTCAATATCCACTGTATAGAGCAACTGTCCACTGAAACTTCGTACCTATCTCCTGTCCTATAAATTCCCTATATCGATCGCTTAAGGAGCATATCTGTATCGTCACGTGAATTTGCAAGTCGTGCTTAGTTATGACCCACTCAGAGTCTTTCAAACTCAGAAACACGAATCCGTCATCTCTGCTACTCTGTAGAAGAATCTAGCTAATCTCACCTTCGAAGACTCGTCCCAAATTGTCGGAGGAAAACTTACTGCACGATCCCTTTCTTGAACTACTTGCATCTGGTCTAACAACTCCATCGAAAGAAGTGCATCACTTTCACCGATCTCGTATCGAAGCGCCACAATGGATTAAAAATCCTAACCATTCCACACCTGAACGGCTATGAATCCTGCTGATACATCTACACATGTAACATTGTCAACCTTTAACTTCATGAACTCCGGAATTAACATCTCGATAATCTTAGCAAAGGTTGATACCGCTGTCTGAATAGTACCCAACACCATGATCTTCAGAGAGGGAAAAATATCACGTCTTAAGTTTGCCTGAGCTCTAACAATGACTCTACCATCTGGTGCGGATCCCGAAGAAACTCGCTTCACTATCAGAACTCGATCAATTATGAATAAACGATGTATCTCTATATCATCGGAAAGTCACCCCGGTTAGTCCTTGTCCCAGACAAGTCTGCTCTGACCGCATCTCTAACAGCAGCCCTTTCGGCCCTAATAAACATGGTGATCGAAACAATCAATCATGCACTGACGAAGATAGATCAACGGAAAGAATAGAAGGAAGATCTCAAGATATAAATCCTAAGATAACTTAGGTGGAGTGTCATATCGTAAATATGCCGCGGAATATATGTACGGTGCGTCACTCTACTTAATACCTACTCTATCAACAAAGGTCATCCTATATAACAAAAGTTCGGGTATAAGACCCCCATAGTCAAGTCTAAGTCCTATAAGGTCAAGCCCAGGTAACAAAATATATCCCCAGACTCCATATAGTCAACCTAGACTCGAACAAAGGTTAAACCAAACGCTCTGATACCAACTTTGTCACGACCCAAAAGTAGCACGTGACCGGCACTTAAAACACGTGACATATAAAGATATCGACGTAATCTAAGTAAGCCGAAACCCGGAATCTAAACCCTTTTTGAAGATATTGGAGGTAAGTTTAAAACAGTCATCAGATAGAATCAGTTTAATTAACCTTTAAATTTAATACATATGTTTAAGAAAATACATTTATGATGTTTTGAAAATAAGACCGCACCTCCTTTGAAAATTTTATATAAAAACCCAATACAACTACCATAATAAAATAACATCCTAACGGGAGCCAGCTTTCACATCAAGAAGACGGAACAGCCAAACAATCTATATCAGAAGTCAACTCTAAAGAGTGCGACATCACCACACATATATTCTAAGTCTCGTTTCTAAGTCCATAATATATTATTTCTAAGTTGATAGAGTTTCCGCTAGATACAAGAATCTATGAATAATCAAGAGTGAGTATGATACAATAATAACTCACTTACCCATCACTCCCCAAAAGAATGTGTGTCCAAGCCGCTGATAATCCAAGCGGTAAAACCTGTAAGAAACTGTGGCACAACGGGGATGAGTTGCCAACTCAGTGAATAAAAGTACATTTAAAGGTAGAAATCGAAATGCATGACGATACCTAGGTCATAAGTATAGTACTATCATAATCTGTATCGATATACTATATGATATGCCAAGGCCCAATACTAACTATCATGCAATCACAAGTATAATATCTTAATGTCATATGAATCAAATCATGAATCTATTATCCGTATTTGAATTCCCTTTTTTTTTCTATAAATGTCTGTACAAAAATATGCAGGTACTGTCCCCCGGATTAGTCTTGGTGGAATCCAATAAATAAATAACTGGCTGTGTACCTTATGATAATGATCACACCAATATACATATAGATGTCCAGCATTGACATCGAAATCCGAAATCTCTCGTGTCCAGCATCGACACGTAAAAATAGATACCGTCGACACCATCTCAACAGATGATCGCCACTCGATATCCTGGCTACGATCAATATCCCCTGGATATCTGCCGTACCTAATCGAACCCCGGTCAGTATCCCCTGGATAGCTGCCGTGCTCATCTCAATCTCCGGTCAGTATCCCTTGGATATCTGCCGTGCTCAATTTTATCTCCGGTATCGAGTATCCTCGCTAGGCTCTCCCGCCTTAATGCGGCTATCCTGCCCCTCGGTCTCGATCGGGTCCACCATGTATCCAACTGTATATCTCCCCCACTCAGTCTGGATAACATAAAAATCCGCGACCGTATATCTCCCCCACTCGGTCCGGAACAAAACCAGAAAACACAAAACTCATGGTGGACGTTTTACTCATCATTTCAAAATATCAAGTAAGGAATAAGAATAATTGCATAGTTTGTATTGATGATATTCTATATATATATATATATATATATATATATATATATATATATATAACAGTGTCCCATACCACTGATATATATATCATCAGGAGTAAAATACTCAGAAATCCCAAGAAAATCAAATACATCATCTATAATACTACAACATGAATAGGAAACGACTACGTAATCATATCACATAAGATAATGACTTCACTTCTAATGTGTCATGGCACTACTACTGATGTGTAGTGTAGCATATGCGTCTGTGCTCGTGCAACATGGAAATCATTAATATTTATGCAAGTGTTCTACGGTGTAACAATTTATATATTTACACATATATATCAAAACGATTCTACAGTGACATGGCAGTACCAATGAGGTGTAGTGTAACATATATTTTACGTGCTTGTGCAGCATGGTACTCATTGGTATTTGTGCAGTGTTCTATCAGAGTGTGCGTAACGCGGAAACATATAATATAGAATACATAATGCAAACCTATAAGTAATCTAAACATACTTACTGTAATTACTTGGTATGAGCTATACCATTATCTTTAGAAATGATCGGAACGTTAAGTTCGAAATAAGGAATCTGCCTTAGATTTAAAAGAGATATTTGTTTAAGAAACTGGCACGCATCCTGGTAGTTTATTTAAAAGACAACGAACCGTGGTTTTTTTAAAAGAAAATAACTCATACAAGTATTATATCCTATAACAGAATATAACCTAACTCCACGAAGTAAGGAATAAATTGGCCGTTAGTCGGCATACAAAGTTCATCATTTCCAATACATATAAATCTTCATATTATAGCTCATTAGATTGCTATATCCATATCATCCTAAGTACGGCATGATTCCTCATACAACTCATCAAGTCATACCCATGTCGTACGGATCCAACATTATGTACCTGTCTCACTTAAAACTATATATGAACTCTATGCAAATGAAAGACATATAAGATGCGATACTATATCAATATTTTAAATAACTACTATACTAACTAGAATCATAATACTATTTATAAGGTTGCGGGGGTGCTATACTCCATCCTCCCGACTTCCCCAGTAGATATAAATCTACTCACCAACTTGAGAACTCGCTGATTCCACACTGCTACATCGCCCACTCCGTCTCGGTATCCTCGAATCGTACCTATAGTCGTATTTAAATCGCATAGGTGTAAATATCATATCGGAAATTAAAACAACATGTTAAACACCCGTAGGTTAGAACCTACAGTATACTTATCTCAAAAACGACCATATAATTCTGTCGCTAACGTATAAACATTAACGGTTTAACTGCAACATCAAAATACGAAAACTTCGTATCATAAATATCTGAATTTTGAGAAAACCATTTTTAAAACATTCCCAGATTCCTCTGTATGAATAATTAGGTAAAACAAACAATACAGAGACTTATAAAATACCAAAACAAAGTTACAGGAGAAAAATCAACACCAAACTCTCAAGGGGGGTCGGCGTCGCCGGCCCCCCTTGAGGTTGGTCGCCGGATTTTTTTTGTAGGGAGTTTAGGCTCATGTTTGAAGTGGTGTCTCCTAGAAGTCTCAGTATACTTTTGGTCTTATTTGAATATTTAGTGTTTATACCTATTAGTTCCAGATTCGATTACAGTAGCTAAATTATCACAAAAACCTAGTTTATGATGCAGCACAGCTAGAGATGCTACGTATCGTTGGTTACAAAACTTAAGTTAATCTGAGCTAACCCTTTTCTGGTCAAGATATATAAAAACAGAACTCATGGTACGATATATCCATGTCGTATCTAAGTATCTTAACCCCAAAACTGATATTTATTCCCAGATTTCTTATACCACTAAACTAAAACAATTAAACAATACCAAACATACTTATATATCTATATAGAACTACCCTGAAAACCACAATGTCCAACTCCACCAGAAATCCGGCGAGATCGGAAATTTCCCTTATGTCGCCAGCTCATCTCCGAGGTAAGGGGTCCGTCTTCCTGTGTGTTACTCTAGGTCCAATTTACAAGGTTAAGGCACTGTTTTGATTTTGTAATTTAAATCTAAACTATAGCAAGTTAATACAGAGGCTAAACTTATCAAAATACAATAACCGATTTCTATATTTAACTTTTCAGAACTAGAAATCTAAAGAGTTTTAGAGATTTTACCTTTGGAGATAGTGAAAATGGAACACCAGCTCAAGAATTTTGTGTGTGGGAGCATTTTGGTTTGGTAATGGATTAAGCTTAATGATTGGTACAAGTTGATGAAGGGATTCATTGTTTTCACTCCTTGGTGTGAACACTTAGAGAATTTTCTTGGTTTGGGGCTGAAGAGTGTGGTGTTTCAGTTGGAATAGCCACTGAAAATTATAAGCACAATGTGCAAATAGGGTGAGAAGTTTTGTAGAGAAAGCATGTGGTGTGTGATGAGAGGTAGAGGTGGCATGAGAGGAAGAAGGAGGTGTAAGAATAAAAGGAGGTAGTGTTTTCATGCAAAAAAGAGGTGTGAGCTTAAGGTTCATTTGGAGTTGTGGTGTATGTGAGGTTCAACTTACTCTAACCATGACCTAGCACCTTTGCAAAAAGGACCTCACACAAAATCCAATTACATAGTCTTTTCGCAAAACCCCCTCATTTTCTAAGTTATTATATAAACATTATTTTATTAAAATAAAGCTAAATTATCCACTAAAACCCTTGAAATTTACTAATGTTATAACTAAAATTCCAATTTTTATTAGCTCCATATACTACTTATGAAAATGTCTTATTTGGTTTTAATAACTTTTTAAATTAACATTTTATTATTTAATTAATTAAATTTATTTATTTTTCCAAAATTTCCAAAATGTTACACATTATCTTGTACTAAAAAATTATATCCTTATTTACTTAATAAAGAAACTGATATTAGATTGCATATCAGGATCGAAATGTAATAGCATTCGCTCAGAATCAATGTATTGCCATTTGGTAATATAAGATGATATTCGCCAACTGCTTTGGCTGCAACATTTGCACCATTCCCGACTCTTACAGAATGATCACTCATTCCCAGTTCTCTACCTTTCCTTAGCCCATGTAACATATTACATATGTGGGATCCCGATCCGGTAGCTAATACGCAGGACGTAGAGTGAACTGAGAAACAGTTCTCGATATCAAACACATCCGAAGAAGATGCATCAAGATACTCATTTTTCGTTTGGGCGGCATGAGAATCTGGATATTCCCCTATTTCCTGCTCTGTCTTATAACAATTATAAGAAAGAACGGAACCAACGTTCCCCAGCTCAGTATAACAAGCGGGTTCGGTCAATACATCCATATTATTATCTTGATTAAGGCCTGACATGGTCGCTACCTGGAGAGAGTGAGAAGAAAACACTTTAGCGTATGCTCTTGCAAGATCTTCCTTCAAACCCTAAAAGGAAAGACTAGCCGGGATTAATTACGCCTTACAAGTTCACCAATCTTTCAGCCAGGCCAGTGTTGGTACTTTGAGGGAGGTTCCCCGTGCTTTCGCACGGACCTCATTAAAATAAACCTTGTTTTCCCAGAGGCAAAATCCCGTAAACACTTTTCTAGACACCTACTTGATCGGCTAATTGTCTTGTGTAAAACTCTCACAGGAGTAACTCTTACTCGCAGTGGGTATCGGGATCCAAGTATCTCATGGAAGGTATGCAATCTCATTGCAAATTTTAACACTTGACATTCCCGATAATATTTTGTCCCTAGCGTCCTATGACCTTGACGCAGGCTAACAAACCATAGTCCGCTAGTCAAGTTCAACCCGTCATTTCCTGATTGAATTAAACCGACCTGCACGACCCTTGACACAGGCCAACAAAGTCGCGCGACTACCCTAATCCAATCTCATCTTATGTTGCAGATAAGCACTAGTTAGCTACTGCACACTACGCCTTGACGCAGACCAACAAACATAGCACGAATTCTAAGTGGTACTTATCTGAAATGACGGAGGGCTACAAAAGGTTTTTTAGAAAACCTTTTGCGTAATGAACTTGATATCGTTGTAGAAACAAGTGATTTTTGAAAAGGAGTGTTTTAGAGGCTTTTTACTAGTTTTGCTAAAGAAGTCACTCCTGGTGAAGGGATCTCGGCTCTTTCCTTATCGAATAAGGTGCAAGATATTTCATAAATACCGCTATGCAAAGCAAGAACTAAAAGAAGCAATCAAAAACAAAACCGAGTTTTGTAGCATCTGCTAGCTTTTGCTAAAGAGGTCACTCCCGGTGAAGGGATCTCGGCTCTTTCCTTATCGAATAAGCTGCTGGATATTTTACAAGGAATACCGCTATGCAAAGCAAAAACTAGAGCTACCCTTTTTGAAAATTTGATTCTACAATATCTTTTAGGGTTCTTTTCTTTCATTAATCTTTTTAATGAAGTCCTATCGTTTATCCTTCCTAAGCATCACAGAAAATGAAACGAAAAAACAACATACGCTTATGCCATCCGCATTCGCCACAGTGTCCCGTATGCACCATTAGGTTAATTAACTAACGGCATAACGGGAAGGAATTAGCGCGGGTGCAAAACATAAGCAACGTCTATTATATATCTCATATATAATATATAGCCATTCGTTTCAGAATCCACAGTGATCACATCACAGAGCAGCAGAAGAAACATATGAAATATTGGATATACTAGGAGGTCCGTGTTTTGTTTTGAGCTTGTATAAAACACGGATTCTACGGTCACGATGAATAGCTAAATCCACATCCGTAGACCCCTACGAGAGCGACAAGCAACCCTACCAATTCTAGAGTTAGGAGACCTAGACTCGACTCCTCTAGTTGGTCTCTCACTAGAGTCTAGAACTCGGTTACTTGTGCTCCCCTCCTTGGGTCTATCCTAATGCGGAAAAGTAAATAATATACAACAATTGTGACATCATCCTCAACCCGAAAGTGCCCCAATAAAAGAATATTACATACAATGAATTTTACATGAATGAAAATAAAAACTCTCATCTCACATAAAACCTCGGCTATTCAAAACACGACGATCCAATATAACATATCATAACAACACATAATATCACATATCATCAATATAAGTAAATATGCATATCCCAATTGTTGTTGACATATAACAATGGAACCGGCGATACACCACATATTACAGTTACGGTCACAGAAAAGAAAATATCAAACTACAACATTTAGAATCCATAATAACCTAAGACATCATAAACCTAAAATATCACATACTTTGGATTTCATGCCTAACTATATGAATTCCACATATTGTATCACATTCCACAAATAGTTAGACGATGTTAAACATTCCGATCGAATCAACAAACACCCAAAATTTCCCAAAAAGCTCAACACTTGAGCGTAGTTTAAAAATACTCAGTACATCTCCTATGAACCAGCCGTAGAAGGGTCAACCAATGCCTCACATGTGGCACCGCTGAACTACCACAAACCCTAGGGTTTAGTGGCGGTTCTGACGGTCACATAATCAAGTTAAGGTTTCGTTCTTCTAGAGGGTCCACGGTATCGCTTGCATGATTTTCTGAAAGTTTTAAATTAAGGAAAAATCCAACACTTGGAAAATTTTCCGGCAAGGGTTAAAGTGGGTATTTGATATCCAACACTTGGAAAATAACCCGAAAAACTGTTAGAATTACGACTACGAAACACTCCGAGTTGCCTTTGCAGAAAGTTAACATCACATGAAAATTTAGCAAAAACAAACAACGCCTGAAACACCAAAACCCAGAGGCCAGAACACAAAAAAAATTTGAAGCCCAGAACAGACTGTATGGCTGGCCTGCTCGGTTTTCATGGCAAAGTGCTCGGCCAAAAACCTGCAAAATGAGTTCAAATTTCTTCTGTGTTCATTTGATATCTCAAATATCATTTTGCAGTTGTTTAAAAAATTTTTAGAGCACTCTTTAAAATCGACTGAAACTGGGTAATCTTGTTTCAAGTTTCGGAGTTATTTCGGTTTCATAATCTTACACAATCCGTCTAATTCTCTAGCTATGCTTTGATACCACTGTAGGGTTCTTGTGCACAATAGCAAGGTTTCGGGAGGCATCGTCCATGTCATTTTTAAATTTTTGCCGTTTTAAAGAACCCTAAACTAGAGAATCATACGAAACAAATTGTAAACTACTTTACAACTAAATGAATTAGGAATACAACCTTTGTAGACCGGTCCTTCACTTCAATAGCTCCATGTAGTAGTCCCTTCGCTCCAAGTAGTGATCTTTCGGACTCTAGCATTGCTTCATGAGAAGAAAGGAACGAACTTGCTTGAAGTCTTCGAGGTCGAAGATGATTTACGTCGAGGAGACACTAACCCAAGCTACTATTTCACTAATGAGAGATTAGTGAAGCCGACACCCTATACTAAAGTGCTAATCTAGTAGAGGATAATGAAGTAGAATTTTTGCTCACTTTAGAATTGATTTTCTCATTAATATTTCTCACTTGCTCAAAAGCTAGTGAGCTCTTGAGCTTGAAGAAGAAGATGAAGAGAGATAATGTTGTGAGAGTGAATGGCAACCATGGGTGAGAAAATATCTAATATTACTCATGTAGAGACTTAACCATAAGTTTAGATAATGGTTAAGTTAACAAATATCTAGTGTAAGAGAAAACTAGTGGACTAAGTCAATGGATCTCAAAGCTTCATGAAGTTTCATGCCATGTGACAAATTTCCAACTAATAATTGAATTATAATAAATAAATAAACCCTACATTATCTTTATCATGATATAAGTCTCATACACCCATGGTGCATGTATCATCAACCATGACACATAATTAAAACACAATTAATATATATCACATATATATTAAGTGTGCACATGTGAGAAAAATAAATGCTTAAGTGAGCTAATATTAGTTAATGTAAACTAGTATATCATATATACAATTATACACTAAATTATCA
This sequence comes from Agapanthus africanus, assembly GCA_030015575.1. Classification (NCBI taxonomy): domain Eukaryota; kingdom Viridiplantae; phylum Streptophyta; class Magnoliopsida; order Asparagales; family Amaryllidaceae; genus Agapanthus; species Agapanthus africanus. The sequence continues at coordinate 476,057,855 of CM057338.1, read as the reverse complement.
AATCAAACATTGATTTAATCCGTCTATATCTCATATGACCGACTAATATTTTATGTATCAACTTATCGAATCAACACTTGATTCGATAACCCGGCTATATCACATACAACCGACCAATACAAATAAATAATGAGAATAAAATACGGTATCACATACTCATATTAATCTCGGTCCCGCACATATTACATATGTGCTCCTATTTCGTTTTGCCTGAGCCAGTAAAACCTCTGTGTAGGACTCTAAAGACTCGTCAATACGCCAGCAGTAAGTGGCGATCATATCAAGCACCCACAAGCCGTCAGTGGTACTAGCTGTACATAACGGCTATCCGGGTATTGAGTGATCAGAAGATCAATAAGAAAGCTCGCTCTAACTCCTGTAAAGCCTGTCAGTAACACTACCGTACAGTCCGGTCTCTTCGTCTAAGATGTCGCATATCAAGTCTAGAGGTGGTAAACGTCAGACCCCAATAACTCGATAAGTCCTGCCAATACGAGGCTCATAATGGGTCGAGAAACTACTGATAACACTTACCAGTAAATCTCTAAATCAGCCCTAGCCAAGGACTTCCAGTTATAGCCAATCGAGCACTGCACGACATCTACCCCCAATACCGGAAGAGACAAAATCCCCTCCTATTGCTCATTGCCTCCATGTGATTCAGGACTGTACCCAAAAACCACCGTTTTGCACGTCCTCTTGAACGTGGTAAGGTGGAAATCAAAGTACAGTAGGAATCACACAAGACTCTATGACGATCTCGGGTTTACAGACTAACCTGTACCAGTGTCACCAGAGAACTGCTATCTGACGTCAGGTATAATACCATCTAGGAGTTCTCGGCGAGTCCGTCCAGTATACCTAGTCTCCACTGAGCACCTGTATACCATCTCTGATGTCAAACACCAATAGACATGGGATCATCCATCGCCCATCTCATGGGCCGAGAAGCATATACGCTAGTCTATACTGGTATATCGATGCCCTGTCTCGATGCACCCATGACTAGGAACATTAAAAGATGAACTTATGGACTACCATGGTCCCACTAGTATGATCTGTATCACAATCCTGGTAGTCAAGTACACATCCTAAGGGCTTTACCAACATGTAATCATAAGACAGTATCGAGAGACAAGTATACATGTTAAGATAAAGAGCAACCAGATAGCATACTATCATGTCGAGAAAGAAAGTCCTCTCTATATATGTCCAAGCATCTACTATAATAAACATCATATGTACAATAATGGCCTCTCGGGCATACATACAACTAACATTGCTGTTGTAGTTTGTGTAGCTTGAAACCATTGATCTTTTTTCTTCTTCTGCATAGGAGCAAGACACCAAATCTTAGTACCTCGAATCCAAGGGCAACCATAGTAAACCACGATTTTTTGTTCGCGAAACCGAACATGAAGTGTGGAGTGGAAAGAGAAAAAGGTCCCACCGGGTGTGCCAGAATCTGTTACCGCCGAAAGACGCAACCGGGACGTTAGGACGTCTGGCCTGAATTTTGGGGGCAGATGCTATTTGGCTTAATCCGTCCACCTATCCAAAGATTCCAAGTTGATTTATGGCACTGTATATCGGAGGTTTGGACGGATGCGGCCGTTGTAGCAGACTTCGTCAGATTCCCCCTCGTTTTTCGAGGGGTTTTTGATTGTGGGGAAGCTCTTCCTTGCAGGCGCAAACCCCTGCAGTTAATTACATTACCGCATCGCGATAACCACTTTCTCCTGCTCCGGAAGTTCACTTCGTGTCGTGTGTGTTTTTTATTTGTTTAGGTTGCCCGTGGATTGTATACGGAGATTAATTTATGTTGTCGTCCATAGGGCGTGGATTAGTCCAAATCCGTATTTCTTAGATTTGGGGTTTTTTTAATTTAAGGATCGTTAATCTATTTTGAGATTAAGATCGACTTAAATGTATGTAAGCATTTGGGGCTCGGTTGGTTTTTTGTTAAGGATACATTAGTCCAATTTGAGACTAAGATCTACTTAACAAGGTTTTAAGATCATTTTTGTTTCAGAGCCAATAAGAGAGCATTTGAGCTCTGTTGTTTTAGTTTAAGGACGTTTCGGTCCGTTATCGCTATTTTGGAGGCGAAGTTTTAGTTTGAGGACATCTCGGTCTGTTGGGGTGAGTTTTTAGTTTAAGAACGTCTCGGTCCGTTGATCACCATTTTGGAGGTGGGGTTTTAGTTTAAGGACGTCTTGGTCCGTTGATCACCATTTTGAAGGTGAGCTTTTAGTTTAAGGACGTCTCGGTCCGTTGTCCATCTTGCGCGCACGTGTATTTGTTATGTGACAGGATGAACAACTATGATTTGGGATGCATCCAGTTTGGGGTGCGGTTTGATTTGAGGTGTGCACGTCAGTTTGGAAGTGCACCAAAGAATTGTTGGTTGTCAGGACCCGCCACTTCTCTGAAGACGTTGGGGAATTACAACGATATATATCAGAGGTGTGGAGAGATGTACTCTTATACCAAATCCCGTATTTGAGGGAGAAGGGGGTGTTGTGGACCTAAGAATCATTAGTCATTTTTGAGACTAATATTATCTTAGGAGATATGAGATGAATATCATTTTGGATATCATCAGTTGAAATATCATCAGTCATGTTTGGGACTAAGATCAATTTGGGGAATCATAAGCACAAGGGGGCTCGGTTGATTGGAAATCGAAGAGGTTTTGACCTTGGTAAAACTTAGCCAATTTGGGCTAGGTCTGAGTCTCCATAGTTACTCAACAGTGCTAAGCACTGGTATATGCAGCATTCATGTGTATCCCATATGAGGCGCTGGATCAGTGTTAAACATTAAACTCCAGAGGCACTCATGTGAGGCACTTAAAATGTAGGCGCTGCACTTTGGGTTTTATTCCCCCCTCTTTTATATAAATGCTAAGCACTTGGTTCTTATGGCTCTCACGTGTGAAATACGTGAGGCGCCCCAAATATGGGCGCTGCCCTTTGGTTTTATAGCCTCTTCTTTTATATAAGTGCTAAGCACTTGATTGGGGGTTGCGTTCAAAACACGTAACTGCCTTAGGAAGTGCTCCTTGCTCCTCTTTTAAGCACCCGCATGGGAAATAAGTGATGCAGTCTCCGCCGTTTCTTTTTGTTCATTAGAAACACTCATGTGGAAAACACATGAGGTCTCGTTATGGTGTTAAACACTAACGCATCACCAGGCTGTTCTTCTGTGTTCTTAGAAATTTTGATCTCTTATTAATGACATTTTTAGTCATTAGAATTTGGGTTTGGAAGGTCTCAAATTATTATCATTGTCTGAGAGATGAGGAATCAAGTTCTCCTCTTATTCTTTGCAAGAATTAAATTCTTTTTATAGGATTAAACCCTATCTTTCATAGCAATTAAATTCCCATATGTTTTTGTAAGAATTAAATTCTTTGGACTCAATTCTTTCCCCTAGGTTTTGAATCTGTATGACAGAATCTTCCCGAGAGAATTAAATTCTCAACTTGTGCGGAGATCTGCTTCTGCAGATCTTAACCAGAGGAAGAATTAAGTTCTTATATGAAGGGTTAAACCTTTAGAGAGGCAAAGAACGATCTTTGTGTTTTTCCTTTACCTAGTGTTTTTTCGACGAAACAAGTCTTCGCTGAGGATTAAATTCTCTTCTCTTTTTTTTTTGTCTGTTTTCTTCTTCTTTTTTCTCTTTTTCTCTCTGTGTGTTTCCTCTCTCTTTTTTAAAAGCTTATGGGGGGGCTTCCTCTCCCCAGACTTGAAGTCTTCGGTCCTTTATATAGTAGAGGGGAGTTTGTTAATTAGTTTTTAAAGAAATCTCTCATTAAGAGATCCTAATTGATTTAGGGATTTTTACCCACCATTGGATTTTTGATCCAAGGGTTTCTGTTTTACAGAACAAGATTGGGGAAATATTTTCCCTTGCACAGAATTTATTCTGCAAAACGGTGATCCCACGGAAGGTATATTTCTTGTTTTAGAATGATTTGAGGAATATTTTCTCTCAACAGAATTTTAATTCTGAGTCTTGATGATTTATCATCCCCGTTGGATCTTTAATCCAACGGCTCTGTTTAACAGAGAGTATAATTTAATTCTACCTGGGCGCCGGTGCTCACGTGTTGTGAACATAGGCACTAATTAAGGTTTTAATTCCTTTATGTGCTTTGCACATTGGCGCCTACATGAGGACCACGTGCAGTGCCAATATAAGAGTTTTCTAACTCTGGCGCTGGCTCCTTCGTGGAAGGCATGTGAGGCGCTGCCTCTTAAATTTTGAACAGAGCTTTGCTCTTTTATTGGGGGAAACAATCAACCGACTAATATCATTTATCTGTATATCACATTATCAAATCAACACTTGATTAAATAATCCGGTTATATTATAATAACCTAACCGATAACAAATAACCGCCGGATTACAATATGGTATTTCATGCTCATATTTAATCAGTCCCCCGCACATATCAACATATGTGCCTTACTTCGTTTCGCTTGAACCAGGAAACTTCTATGTGGGACTCTAAACACTCATCAATACGCCAGCAGTAGGTGATGATCACATCAGTCACCCACAAGTTGTCAGCTGTACTAGCTGGACGTAACGGCTACCCAGGTATTGAATGAATAGAAGATCAACAAGCAAGCTTGTCCAAACTCCCATGAAGTCTATAGGTAACACTTACCGTACAGTGTGGTCTCTTCATCTGATGTGTCACATATCGAGTCTAGAGGTGGAATCATCAGACCCCAATAACTTGATAAGTCATACCGATGTAAGGCCTATAACGGTACGAGAAACTACTAATAACACTTACCAGTAAATTTCATCAACAGCCCTGGCCAGGGACTTCCTGTTATAGCTAATCGAGCATAGCGTAACATCAACTCCCTATAGCTGGAGAGACGAAACCTCTTCTATCGCTCATTGCCTCCATGTGACTCGGGACTGTACCCAAAATCCACCTGTTTGCACGACTTCTTTTAGCCGTGGTAAGGAGGAAATCAAAGCACAGTTGGAACAACACAAGACTCTATGATGATCTCGGGTCTACAGACTAACATGTACTAGTGTCACCAGAGAACTGCTATCTGACGATAGGTGTAGTACCATCTAGGAGTTCTCGGCGAGTCCTGTTCGGTGTACCCATTCTCTAATGAGCACATGTGTACAATCTTTGATGTCAAACACCAATGTATATGGGATCAAACATCGCACCATACAGGGTCATGAAATGTACACACTAGCCTATTCTGGAATATCGATGACCTATCTCGATATTCCTTCGACTTGGAACAATTGTAGGATGTGCTTATGGACTACCCAGGTCCCAGTAGTATGATCCGCATCATAGTCCTGATAGTCAAGCCTACATCCTAAGCGATTTATCAACATGTATATGAGAGACAGTATAATAATACCAGTAAACATGTTAAGATAAAGGCAACCAGATAGTATACTATCATGTCGAGTAAGAAAGTCCTCCATATATATGTCCAAGCATCCACTATATCATACAATAATGGCCCCTAGGGCATATATATCACTAACAATCTCCCACTTGCACTAAGGCCAGTTGTTGTAGTAATTCATACCCAACATCCCAAAAGTCTCTCGATTAGCATCTGGGGGAGGGCCTTGGTGAGTGGATCCGCTGTGTTATCCTCTGTGTCAACTCTCTTGACCTCGATCTCCCGGCGATATACTATCTCCCTGATCAGGTGATACCGCCTAAGAATATGTCTAGATCACTGATGGGAAAGGGTTCCTTGGCCAAAGCCATGGCTTCATTATTATCACAATACACAGGTATTGGATGCCCAATGGATGGAACCTCACAAAGTTCATCTCATGAACTTCTTCATCCAAACAGCCTCTATGGCAGCATCGTTGGCAGCGATGTATTCAGCTTCCATCGTCGAGTCTGCTATGGTATCTAGCTTGGAACTCTTCCAACATACCGTCCCTCTACTGAGGGTGAAGACAAAATCCGAGACCGACCTACTGTCATTCTTATCACTATGGAACCTCGAATCGGTAAAGGACTTCACCGTTACCATACACTAATAATATCTCTTTAGTCCTTCTCAAGTACTTAAGAATGTTCTTCACAGCTGTCCAGTATTTCTCCCCAGGATCTGATTGATACATACTCACTACACCTAGTGAGTAGGCTACATTTGATCTGGTACACAACATCGCATACATGATTTACCCGACTGCCGAAGCATAGGGTATCCCTTGCATGCGAGCCTTCTCCAAATCAGTCTTGGAAGACATCTCTTTAGAGAGAGTGATTCCTGAACAAGAGGGTACATTACCATGCTTAGAATCTTCCATACTAAATCTCTTTAGTATGGTGTCTATATACATGGATTGGGACAATCCCAACATCCGTCCAGATCTATCTCTATAGATCTATATCTCCAGGATGTAGGAGGCATCACTTAGATCTTTCATGGAGAACTTTTGTGATAAGAAGAGCTTGATCGAGTGTAGCATAAGAACATCGTTTCCTATCAAGAGTATGTCATCCACGTACAATACGAGGAAGACAACCTTACTCTCTACAACCTTCTTATATATACATGGTTCATCTACATTTTTAATGAAGTCAAACTCTTTGACAGCTTCATCAAAACAGATGTTCCAGCTCCGCGATGCCTGTTTTAATCCGTAGATGGATTTAAGCAGCTTGCACACGCTTCCGCTGCTCCCACTATTTATAAGGCCCTCTGTCTGTGTCATGTACACGCTCTCTTCTAAATCACCATTTAGATAAGCGGTCTTGATGTCCATCAGCCAGATTTCGTAGTCATGGTATGCAGCAACGACAAGTAGGATCCTGATGAACTTAAGCATAAACACTGGAGAGAAGGTTTCATCATAGTCGACACCTGGTCGTTGACGAAAACCTTTTGCTACAAGTCTAGCTTTAAAAGTCTTAACTTTTCCATCTACACCAATTATCTTCTCAAGATCCACTTGCTCCCGATGGGTTTTACCCCTTCAGGAGAAGCTTCCAAAGTCCATACTTTGTTGGTGTACATGGATTCCATCTCAGATCACATAGCATCCAGCCATTTCACATAGTCTCCACTTGTGATGGCCTGCTCGAAACTAGTTGAGTCATCATCTTCCATGATGCAATCCTCGCTCCCACCGTCTATGAGAAAATCGTAGTATCTCTCAGGTGGGTGAGGAACCCTACTAGATCTGCGGAGTGGCTCAGGTTCGTTGGGGACTATTGAATCCTCCGGTTCCACCAAATTGTCAGTTATTTTTTGTGTAGCTGGAACTTCTTCTAGTTCTACCTTATTACCACTAATCTCTTTGACAAGAAATTCCTTTTCTAAAAAAGGTGGTATGTCGAGAAAAAAACACCTTTTGTTCCTTGGTGTGGTAGAAGATATACCCATGCGAATGTTTGGGATATCCTACAAACTTGCACACAACTGACCTTGCATAGAGCTTGTTTGGATTTTGCTTTTTAACATAGGCCGGACAACCCCATGTCTTAACTCGTTTAAGAGATGGTCTCTTCCCATTCCATATCTCATATGGAGTGGTAGGCACGGATTTGATCGGAACTCTATTCTATAGGAATGCAGTTATCTCAAGTGCATAACCCCAAAAAGAAATATGCAACTCAGTATTACTCATCATAGAGCGCACCATATTTAATAGGGTGCAATTCCTCCGCTGTGAAACTCTATTGTGTTGTGGTGCATACAGAGGAGTAAGCTGAGAGAGAATCCCATTCTCTTTTTAGTATTCTCTGAATTCCGTGCTCAAGTATTCTCCTTCCTGATCAGATTGAAGGATTTTAATACTTTTACCCGTCTGGTTCTCAACTTTGTACTTATATTCCTTGAATTTCTCAAAAGATTCAGATTTGTTTCTCAACAGGAACACATGTCCATATCTTGAGAGATCATCGATGAATGTAATAAAGTACGAGAAACCATTCCTGGTATGTGTAGACATAGAACCACATACATCACTATGTATCTGTCCCAAGAGTTCAGTAGCTCTTTCTCCGTGTCCAGTAAACGGAGATTTGGTCATCTTGCCTTTGAGACATGACTGGCAAGTTTCATAAGATGTAAATTCAAATGGATTCAAATATGCATCCTTATGCAACTCAGCTAGTCTTGTCGCATTGATATGACCTAGTCTACAATGCCACAAGAAGGCTTCGTTCATTTATGAACTGTTCCTCTTGTGTGTTTTCTGTATACTTAGAACTGTGTTGTGATTTAGAACGTATATACCATTATAAAATGTACCATACCCAATCAACACTTGATTTAGGAAAATATCCATAATATTTTTGGTACGAAATAACAGTCGCTGAGAATCATTGTGTTACTACTTGGTAATACAAGGTGATATTCGCCAACTGCTTTGGCTGCAACAATTGCACCATTCCCTACTTCTAGAGACATATCACCCTTTTCCAGTTCTCTACCTTTCTTTAGCCCATGTAACAAATTACATACGTGGGATCCTGATTCGGTATCTAATACCCAGGATGTACAGTAAACTGAGAAATAGTTCTGGGTAATGAACACACCCGAAGACGATGCATCAACATACTTATTCTTCGTTTAGGTGGCATGGGAGTCCTGATATTCCCCTATTCCTTGCTCAGACTTATGACAATCATAAGATAGAACGAAACTTAGCCCAGTATAATAAGTGGGTTCGGTCAATACATCCATATTATTATCTTGATTAAGACGTGTCATTGGTCACTATCAGTAGAGAGAGAAGGATAATCACTTTTGCGTGCACTCTTTGCAAGATTAGATTGATTATTATTTTATTTAATCAGGATGGCTCCCACTGTTTTTATCAAATCTTCCTTCAAACCCTAAAATGTAAGCTTAGCCGGGATTAATTACACCCTACAAGTTCGCCAATCGTTCGGCCAGGCAGGTATTGGTACTCCGAGAGAGTCTCCCCATGCTTTCGCATGGAACTAATTAAATAACCTCATTTCTGCAGGGGCATCACCCCGTTAACACCTTTCTTAGACACCTAATGGATCGGGTAATTGTAAAGTGGAAAACTCTCTCAGGAGTAACTCTTACTCGCAGTGAGTATCGGGATCCAACTATCATATAGAAGGTATACAATCTCATTGCAAATTTCAACACCTGAAATTCCCAATATTTATTTTTACCCCTAGCAACTTATGACCTTGTCTATGGTCAACAAATCATAAGCGCTAGCCCAGTTTAACCCATTCTTTCTTGATTGAATTAAACCCACCCGCACGACCCTTGACGCAGGCCAACAAAGTCGCATGACTACCCTAATCCAATCGCATCACATGCTGCAGATAAGCACTAATTAGCTACCTCACACTACGTCTTGGCTATAGTCAACAAACGGAGCATGAATACTAAATAGTACTTATCTGAAATGACGGAGGGCTACGGCTGGATTTTAAGAAAACCTTTAACGTAATGAACTTGATATCGTTGTAGAATCTAGTGATTTTGAAAAAGGAGTGGTTTAAGCTCCGCTTTTAAAATTGAGTAGTTTTCAAAAACAAAACGTATAGCTTTTACTAGCTTTTGCTAAAGAGGTCACTCCTGGTGAAGGGATCTTGGCTCTTTCCTCATCGAATGAGGTGCTGGATATCCATCAAGGAATACCTCAATGCAAAGCAAGAACTACAGAAGCTATGATGATAAACCGAGTAGGTTGTAGAATTTGCTAGTTTTTCTAAAGAGGTCATTCCCGGTGAAGAGATCTCGGCTCTTTCCTCATCGAATGAGGTGCTGGATATTCATCAAGGAATACCACTATGCAAACTAAGAACTGGAGCTACCTTTTTAAGAACCTTTGATTCTACAATATCTTTAGGTTTCTTTTCTTTTCATTAATCTCATAATAAAGTCCCATCATTTAATGTTTCCTAAACATCACAGAAAATGAAATGAAAATAGAATGTACGCTTATGCCAACCGCATTCGCCATGGGGCCTCGTCATGCACCGTTAGGTTACTTAACTAACGGCAGAGCGGGGGCTGGACTAGCGCGGGTGCAAAATAAGCAATGTTTATATATATATATATATATATATATATATATATATATATATATATAGCATTCGTCTCACGCAGTTATATGAACACATCACAGAACCAAGCAGCAGAAGTCAACATATGAAATATTGGATATACTAGGTGGTCCGTGTTTTAAATTCAGCCAGCAATGAAAAACACGGATTCCATAGTTGTGATGAATAGCCAAACCCACATCCCTAGACCCCTGTGAGAGCGGAAAGCAACCCTACCAATTCTAGAGTTAGGAGACCCGGTCTCGACTCCTCGAGATGGTCTCCCACTGGACTCCAGAACCTGATTACTTGTGCTCCCCACCTTGGGTCTATCCTAATGCAGAAAAGTAAATAATATACATCACTGGTGACATCATCCTCAACCCGGAAGTGTCCCAATAAAAGAATATTACATACATTTTACATGAATGAAAATTGTAAAAATCTCATCTCACATAAAACCCCCGTCTATTCATTCACGACGATCCAATATAACATATCACAGCAACGTATAACATCACATGTCGTGTATCCCAAATTCCATTGACATATAGTAACGAGATTTGGGATACCCCACATATTACACTTACGGTCGCAGAAAAGAAATGAAAAACTATAATAATTAGAATTCGTATTTCTTTAGACATCATAAACCCGGAACATCTCATATTCTAAATTTCATGCCTAACCTATAAACCCTGTATTTTAGTCTCAAATCGAAAACACTTTTCAATAACTTAGTCGGGCAATTCAACAAGATTCCCGAGTACCCGATCGAATGCTCTTCGGAAACTTTAATAGATGGTCGCACCCCTGATACCTTCAACGAAGTAAACTTAGGCAGAACACTGTGGCCGCGAGCACCCGAGTGGATGCTTTTGGCAATGAGGTTCTCTTATAGTCACTTGGTTGGGGCTATGGGGTGTGGCTACCTAGTAAAGTTATTCGGTGAGTATTCGCTACGATACGCGATTGCGACGGAGTTTCGATCCGAATCGAAATTTCGTGGCAATCGATCAAAAGAGACAACAATGCTAGATTTACAAAATTCCAGATCTAGGCCAAGATAAACTACCGTAGGGAGTTTATTGAAACCATTGAATTTATTAACTAGTTTTCACAAAACCAATTATTTTGGATTCTAAAAATTGTATCACATATCATCAAAATCTATACGACGTTAAACATTTCGATCGATTTATCGAACATCCACAAAATCCAGAGACCTCAACAACTTGAGCATCACTAAAAACATCCAGAAAGTGCCAAATTTAAGAATGGAAGAACACAAGAAAAATTAACCCATAACTCCCCAAACATGCGGTGGAACCGCAGCCAAACTAGGGTTAGGTCCGCGATTCCGCGGCTTTTTGAGGGAGTTAGGGTTTCAAATTTCTTATGGCTCCATATAAAATCCTGCACAATTTTCTGCATATTTTTAATCACCAAAATTTCAACTTTTGAAAAATCGACAGAAACATGCTATTTTATGGGTTTCGAAACTCGATCTAACATTTTAATATCGTAAAGACCTTCCCTAATGTTCTAACTTGGATTTGATACCATGAAAGTATATGCCAGCACCACGATAGGGTCAAAACAGGCATCACACATGCAATTTTCAAATTTTAGAGGTGCTAATCAACACTAACCAAGGATCAAACTAGACTATTTGGGTTTCTATGATGATGTCATAAACTTTACACTAAGAGATTAATGGCTACAACCTTTGTAGACCATGTCCTTCTATTCTAAAGCTTCGGGTCATAGTCTACGCGACTCCACTGGGCTCCACTTGAAAGTTGAACGAACTTGCTTCGATGATCTTCGTGCCGAAGATGATCCACCCGAAGTCCGCTAATCCAAGCTATCTCTTCACTAAACTCTTTAGTGAAGTAAACACACTACACCAAAGCGCTAATCTAATGTAGGATGGTGAAGTAGGGGTTATGTTTGCTCACTAGGGTTCTCACAAACTCAAGGTTTCACAACACATGTGAGGGATTGAGCCTGGAGGAGGTGAGAAGGAGGATGGAGAGAGCTAGAGAGCAAGAGCTCATCATGTGAGCTCAAGAAAAACTCAAGTCTAGAATGAAGTGTTGTATGGCTTCACAAATATCAACTCTATTATTGAAGCATGGAACTCAATTCAATATAAAATTGAACTATGCTTCAATAATAGATCCAAACCAATATAATATAAAGCAAAGCCATGCTTCACCCCTCCACAAAAGTCTCCGCATTTTTCACTTCACATTTTCTATTTTCTAAAAATAGAAAATCCATGCCATGCTTCATACAATATATATATATATATATATATATATATATATATATATATATATATATATATATATTATGAAGAATAATTAGCGACCTAATAATATTAGTCAATATATAATTATATCAAATATAAATATATATCATATTATTAAATCAACACTTGATTCAATAATCCGGTTATATCACATATAACGACTAATATCATTTATCTGTATATCACATTATCAAATCAACACTTGATTCAATAATCCGGTTATATCACATATAACCTAACCGATAACAAATAACCGCCAGATTATAATACGGTATCTCATACTCGTATTTAATCAGGCCCCCGCATATATCAACATATGTGCCCTACTTCGTTTCGCTTGAACCAGGAAACTTCTCTGTGGGACTCTAAAGACTCGTCAATACGCCAACAGTAGGTGATGATCAAATCAGTCACTTACAAGCCGTCAGTGGTACTATCTGGACGTAACGGCTACCCAAGTATTGAACGAATAGAAAATCAACAAGCAAGCTTGTCCAAACTCCAATGAAGCTTATAGGTAACACTTACCATACAGTTCGGTCTCTTTGTTTGATATGTCGTATATCGAGTCTGGGGGTAGAATTGTCAGACCCCAATAACTTGATAAGTCATACCGATGTAAGGCCTATAACGGTACGAGAAACTACAGATAACACTTACCAGTAAATCTCATCAACATCCCTGGCCAGGGACTTTCTGTTATAGCCAATCGAGCATAGCGTAACATCAACTCCCTATACCGGGAGAGACGAAACCCTTCCTAACGCTCATTGCCTCCATGTGACTCGGGACTGTACCCAAAATCCACCTATTTGCACGACTCGTTTGAGCAGTGGTAGGGAAGAAATCAAAGCACAGTGGGAACCACACAAGACTCTATGATGATCTCAGGTCTAAAAACTAACCTGTACCAGTGTCATCAGAGAACTGCTATCTGGCGATAGCTATAGTACTATCCAGGAGTACTCGGCGAGTCCTGTTCGGTGTACCATTCTCTAATGAGCACCTGTGTACAATCTTTTATGTCAAACACCAATGGATATGGGATCAATCATCGCCCCATACAGGGTCAAGAAACATACACACTAGTCTACTCTGGAATATCAATGCCCTGTCTCGATATTCTCTCGACTAGGAACAATTGAAGGATGTGCTTATGGACTACCCACGTCCTAATAGTATGATCCGCATCATAGTCCTGGTAGTCAAGCCTATATCCTAAGGGATTTATCAACATGTATATAAGAGATAGTATAATAATACCAGTGAACATGTTAAGATAAAGGCAACCAAATAGCATACTATCATATCGAGCAAGAAAGTCCTCTATATATATGTCCAAGCATCCACATTATCATATAATAATGGTCTCTAGGGCATACATATCACTAACACCTATTTAGGCATCAATATATCTATAATTGGGATATTACCATGAGCGAATCATCATTTGACCTCATTGATTTGAACAAAGGTGGCTTAGCAAACAGGATTAGGATCCTGTCGACTAAGGCCTTTGATTTCATGAGCCGTAAGGGTCTCATAAAGGTAATTCTCCCTACGAGTCCAGTGGATATCATATATGTATTTTCTCCTTAAGAATCGTGGGGATTCCTAAATGTGTTTTCTCTTATTAGTCGAAAGGATCATATAAGAGTATTTTCTCCTTATAAGTCGAGAGGACTTATAAGTGTTGTTCACCATATCGGGATATCTCTCGCCATTGTTGGAACTCGGTTGGAACATATTTTGTTCATGCCCATGAATTGTATACAAGAGTCGATATCAAACTACTTGTAGGGCAACTTAGGAGATATGACGGCTTAAGAACAGGTTTGGATCCCTGTAATTTAAGGCTTTTGAATTCTATAAGCCGTGAGGGTCTCATACGGGGGAATTCTTCATACGAGTCATGAGGATCTCGCATGTGTACTTTCTCCTTAGGATTCGTATGGATTGTTAAGAGTGTTGCCCCTTTGTGAGTCATAAGGATCTCACGTAGGTTTTTTTTCTCTTTACAACGTCGAGAGGGCCTTGCAAGTGCACACATTTTTTTAACGGGTTTGCACCTTCTTGGGTTTTCACAAACTCGCCGGTAGTCCCGCTGTTTTTACTCACGGCGTCCTTTTGGGTTTTCATCTGTGCCCATTTCGCTTGTGGACATACCGTTTTTTTGCGAACGGTAGAACTCTTGAAAGTAGTTTCGTCGCAAGTGACCCATCTATTTGTCGATGGGATTTGGAGGTGACTTCATCGCAGAAATAGCGATGTAGCAAGTGAGAACTTGAGTTGCAACCTTCGTTGGTGGGCCTTAGGTCACAATATAGATCTCAAGGGAGCAAATTAGTTTAGGGACATTACGGTCCATTATCGCCGTGTTTGGGGCGACGCGCTGGTTTAGGGACATTTCGGTCCATTATTAGTTTAGAGACATTTCGATCCAACATCTTCTTGTTCGGAGCAAAATGCTAGTTTATGGACGTTTCGGTTCAACATTCCTATGTTCGGGACGAATATTAGTTTAAGGACATTTCGGTCCATCATTCCCATGTTCAGGACGAATATTAGTGTAAGGACATTTCGGTCCATCATTACCGTGCTCGGAGCAAAATGCTAGTTTTGGGACGTTTCGGTCCATGGTTTATCATTTGGTTGGGGAGTTACATAACACATCCCATCCAACGCTTGCTTACTAAGGCGCTGTTGTCTATCCTTTGTTTGAATGGACACTTCACATCTTAAGCTATCTTCACCTTCTTGAACTGCTTATTTTACCATTGCAGCAACCGGGTTGTTTTGCGAGAAATACCGGGCACTTTACACGATATCTGCCCCCTACTCATCATTGTTTCCTTCTGACGCTGATGGAGTATCTTCTTCATATAAGAAGGAACGAGATATCACATCACTCATTCTGCCGCGTCTTCTTCTCCCTAGGAAGAATGAACATGACTTGGGGGCTTTTCCCCTCATCATCTGATTCGGAGTGGGATATGGATTCCACATCCCTTCTATGGTTTTTGGTTCAAGCGGGCTATTCCACTTGATTGCAAGACTTGCTTATAGGTCCCTTAATACCCTTTCTGTTTTTTTGAAGAAAGGACCGTCTTCACATAGTGATTCCTCCGCCAGTGAACAAGATGCCCCCTGAGTATATTTCGGGGGGAAGGGAAGCGAGTATTCGTGTCTCAATCTTTTCAAGGGTAGAACCTGTGCTGTCACTATTTCAGCGAAAGGTTGCTTCAGAGCTGTTCATTTTTGTTGAGCGTTGGCGAAAAATGCCGCCTTGCCTATGCTTTTCATATATCTTCATCGGAAGAGGATACGTCTTGGTCCATCTGATCTAATCGATCTATTTTATCTATGAGCTCTTGAAAGGTCGTCGGCTTGAAGAAAGTCATATATGGGAACACCTTTGAATTTGGGTTAAAAGTGGCTATGAATATTCCCATGGCTGAAACTTCATCGATGCGCTGCTCGCATTTAGACCAGAAATTTCGCCATCAGGTAACATATTGAACCCAGGTCTTATTCGGTCCAACCCTTGCATTGACCAACGCCGCCACGGTAGTGCGTTTATTCGCACTGGCGAATCTCTGACAGAAGAGCATCTCTATCTCGTCGAAGGTATTCACGGGGTCGTTTGGGAGTTCCGCATACCATTCAAACGCAATGCCCGCTAGACTGCTGACAAACTGTCGGAGGAGCTGTATATCATTTCCTCCAGTGTTGCCGTACATGGATTTAAATCGCGCGATATGCTAGCGAGTATTCCCAGTTCCTTTGTACATGTGGAACGTAGGAAGTATGTATTCTGGCAGGTACTTTTCTTGATCGTACCAAGCCGGATACGGTCGACTAGTCTTGATGGACCTATTTGCTGCTTCACTGGCATAGTGATTTTGATTTCCTGAGCGATATATGCGTCCAGCTTTTCTTTTGGGATCATTTCCTCCTCAGCCATTGATGAGACTTGCAGAAGATTTGAAATGTCACCCTTGTCTTTAAGAGCGACTACCGGTAGTTCATCTTCCAGTGGTTCCGAATGGTCCATCATTCTTGCCATATTCTGAATCAGAAGGGCCATCTGGTTCATTTTGGTGGACATTGCTGCCGCTTCTTCATCTCACTTCTTAAGATTGCGCTTTAGGAAGTCAATATCCGATTCCTACCCTATTCTTTCTTCGGGTGCATCTTCTGGGTTTGCCTGAGGGAATGGATTAGCGAGTGTTGCCGCCTGAGCAAGCATCTCCTGCAGCTTTTCATGTTGCCGCGAGCTTTTGTCAGAGACCGAGTATGCAGCATGTGACTAGTAGAAGTTCGACTTTCGTCTTTGGAGCTCACTATATAGATGGTGTGAACTACTATGCCCCCAGGCTTAGGACGTTTGGAGTTTTGGCCTTTGAAGATTGCCTTGGGCGCTTGAGTTTTATTTGGCCTCTTTATTTTGTGAGAAGCTGCTTTGGGAGGAACCATCATATCAGGAACCGCTTTGGGATGATACCCTTGTATTTGGAAAGGGAGTTGTTAGAGTTTGGCTGACGTTTAGGGAAAGAGCCACGGACGACGACTGAGTTCTTCACCTGCTTCCGCATCTTATATATGGATGAGGAAAGTCTTTTTCAAGAGCGAACTGGTTTCTGCTCTTGTTAGATCTCCACGGACTGCGGAGATTTCTTCGGTCGCGGTGGGGAATTTTGCCTGACCATTTGCAGCAGCTCGAAACTGTTCCCGGTTAGAACAATAGCATTCACCATCGGAGTTGAACGAGGTGGAGTCAACACGGACAGAGAACTGCACCTAGCTTGTCTTATTTGATGTTGATATCGGCGTAGGTGATGTCTTGCGACCGGAGCTTCATCAGTCTCAGAAGTTTGCTGAGCTTGCCCCATGTTTTCTTTGAGAGCATGACTATTCTTCCCTTTGTGTCGACCTTGGTCCTCGGCAGGAGCCAATCGTATGAAGATTGATACTGTCGGCAGAGCTGAAGGTAGGGGATCTAGCCCGTGGATGACAGACTTCTTCTGAGCTTCCCCCTTCAACGTTGAGGAACCGAAGGTAGGAGGTGGGAGTATCGACCCAAAGAAAAGCTGTCACGCCCCGCTTCCCAATAGACGGAAACGGTGATGTAGCAGGCAACGTATTTACTATGAAATGAATACGTTAAGCGTAATTAAGCAATATATAAAAATGAATAAGAATGACAAGAGAATAAAATGAACCAGCAACTTTATTTACATTCAACTTTATATACAACTGTTCGAAATAAAAGATACAATAATCAAAAGCAAATGCCTAACAATGGTATACTGAAAGTAAGTGCAGAGAAACTAGTAGTCAGGCTGAGCAGTAAGTTGGTCCAAGTCTTCCTGGCTCGGCTTTATCTCCTCAGAGTCTGATCCTCCTGACGAACATTCCAAAGAAAGAAACAGAAAGGAATGTCATCAGCGAACTAACACTCGGTAAGTCTCAAAAGAAGAAAGAGAAGATAGTATATAAAGTGAAATGAACAAGTAAAGTTGCATATGACCGATTACTAGTATATGATAATTATTCTTACGTGGTTGTTTGTAGTTTAATAAGGAAGGTATTTATGTATATGAGAGGAGTCCATCTTACCCCGTGGAATATGGTAGCATGTAGTACAATGCCCCGTCATTGCTCACATGACAACGTCATGTGAATTCATGTAAGTGTCTTTTAAGTGACCTTTCGTGCCACGATATACGTTCCGTACTAATCTACCTCTTTATCCCCGCATAATGCATTGTATAGATTATGTTTACAAGTTTTGGCCGAAACCATGATACAAAATGTTCAGATTCATATTCAGGTTGTAATCATGTATTCAAGTAGTCATGTCAAGTTCATGTCAAGTTATAACCATGGTTCGGTCAAGTCAAGTCAAGTATACATATTTGAATTCGAGTATTCATGTTCATGATCAAGTATTCGTGTTTGATTTTGGATTTAGGTTTGAGGTTGGATTCAGACTGAGTCAGACACTTGTAAACTGATTTAACTCTTGAATTCTTAGGTTCAGGAATTATCGGCAACTTTTGCACATGGACAATAAGATGTGTCTTTTTCCAAGACAATTGCTATTGATAACTCCTATTAAGTTTTCTAACCTGAATAGGGAAGCCCTCATTTTCTCCGGATCCCTAGGGCTCAAAAGAATTGATCCCACTTAAACCTATATTTACTAAAGTCCTTAAATATTGTTTTGTATATCTTGAGGGGGTTTTATGAAAAATATTTTAATATATATTAAAAATAAAACCTCGAGGGTGATTTGTATTATTTAGGGTTTTCATGAGCATGTGTTTTGATTATTGAGGTATTTTAATAATAAATACCTAGCTTTTAAAAGTTTATGGTATTTTATTGAAAACTAATCATTTTTAGTAATCTGATGGTATTTTATTGACATTCATTAATCTTTCATTTTTAGAAAAATATAGTTTCATAATATAATGGAAATACGGATTTATAATTTTATATAATTTTTAATTTTTTTTGAAAATTAGCCTTATTTAGAAAATTCGCATTTCTTAAAAACGTATTTTATATCTTTTCGAGATCGAAGACTCCGTGAGGAGTGCTGCATCTCGCTCTATTATCTCTAGGATGTGCGATAATCCGCACCATTCATTAGCGGGTCTCCTAATGAGGGCTGTAGATGTATAATTGCAAAGGAATAGAAATACCGCTTTAAAAGATACCCGGTTTTAAAGTATGTGGTATTTTATTGTAAAGATTATTCTTCGAAACAAATATACATACAAATAGGCATCATGCTATGAAACCAAAGTGTACGTGTGGGGTAGATCGTTACTCCGTGAAGTTTTTCCTAAAGGTATAGTTTTAACGAAAACGTAATGAAGTGATAATAAAGCTCAAGGTATTTTAATGAAAAAGTTTAATTATGGTTGTTTCACATGAGATTCTTGGTTAAACTTGATTCTAAATATTGGTATTTAAGATTACAAGTAATGTGGTAAAATTAGATTGACCAAATTATAAAGAAAAAGGGAGTTTCTAGGGTTTAGAAAAAGAATATCGGTAATAACTCCACTTTACCGATATAAGATTTAAAGATGAATTTCAATGAAAAGGACGAGAGCTGGGAGGGACTTACGGTTTAAATATGTCAAGAAGAGGTTAAGGAAGAGGAGGGAGGATTCATGGTATCGCGGGAGCTCCGTGTTTTCCGCCGAAAGACGCGACCGGTACGTTTAGGACGTCTGGCCTGAATTTTGGGGCAGATGCTATTTGGTTTTATCCGTCCACCTCTCCGAAAATGCCAAGTTGATTTATGGAACCATGCATCGGAGGTTTGGACAAATGCGGCCGATGTAATAGACTTCGTCAGATTTCCCCTCGTTGTGAGAGGTTTTTGATTGTGGGGACGCTCTTCCCTGCAGGCGCAAGCCTCTGCAGTTAATTACATTACCGCGAAGCGATAACCACTTTCTCCTGCTCCAGATGTTCACTTCGTGTCGTGTCGTATTTGTTTTAGTTTTCGTTGCCCGTGGATTGTATACGGAGACTAATTTGTGTTGTCGCCCGTAGGGTGTGGATTAGTCCAAATCCGTATTTTCTTAGATTTGGGTTTGTTTGATTTAAGGATCGTTAACCTTGTTTAAGATTAAGATCGACTTAAATGTTTGTTAAGGATACGTTAGTCTAATTTTAGACTAAGATCTACTTAACATGGTTTTAGGATCATTTAGATCCAACGAAAGAGCATTTGGGCTCTATTATTTTAGTTTAAGGACGTTGCGGTCCGTTATTAGTTTAGGGACGTTGCAGTCCATAGATCACCATTTTTTGGGGGTGAGGGTTTAGTTTTAAGGACGTTGCGGTCCACGGTTGGTTTAAGGATGTCATAGTCGATAGTGTTTAGTTTAGGGACGTTGCAGTCCATAGAGTTTTTAGTTTAAGGACATCATAGTCCATAGGGTTTAAGGACATCATAGTCCATAGAGTTTAGTTTAGGGACGTTGCGGTCCATCGGGTTTAAGGACATTATAGTCCATAGAGTTGTTGGTTGTCGGGACCCGCCACCTCTCTGAAGACGTTGAAGAATTTCAACAACATGTATCAGAGATGTGAGGAGATGTACCCTTGAACCAATGAATGTTCATCAGGGACTTGGTAGTCCTGTTTAGGACTAAGGCCAATTTAGAAGAAGACATATGGGCTCGGTCGATTTGGGGTTTGGCCAACCTTGGGCTCAGCCTACTTGATTACTTATTTGAGCTTGATCCCCTTTCTGTATCTGCATTGCTGAGCGTTGATTTGGGTTCTGACACCCCTTTTTCTTTTTTTGTTTTACTTATACTCTTTTATATGGAGTGTTAAATAATTTATAGCGCCCACGTGCAGAGCACATGAGGCGCTCGGCGCTAAGCTCCAAATACTGAGTGCTAAGCACCTTTTATTAAATAGTGCCCACGTAAGGAGCACGTGGAGCGCTCAGCGCTGAGCGCCAGACTTTGAGTGCCAAGCGCTTCTTATTAAATAGCGTCCATGTGAGGAGCACGTAGAGCGCTCGGCGCTGAGCGCCGAACTTTGAGCGCTAAGCGCTTCTTATTAAATAGCGCCCACTTGAGGAGCACGTGGAGCGCTCGGTGCTGAGCGCCGAACTTTGAGTGCTAAGCACTGAGTTTTCTGTTCTGCTCAATTCAATTCTCTGAGAATTAGATTATCACTTATAAATGACTTTGTGTTATAGATCTGAGATCTGGAAAAAGAACTAAGTTCTTCTGATGTGAGAGTTAAACTCTTAGATATGAAGGAGACGCTATGATCTCTCTTATTTTTGTTTACCTTGAGGAGAAATCATTCCTCGTCTTTGAAGTTTGAAATTTATGGGTTTTTTTTCTCTACAAGACTTGAAGTCTTGGGTCTTTTATATAGTGGAGGCTGATTTGTTGATTTAGTTAAGGAAATCTCTCATTGAGAGATCTTTAATTGATCTGGGGATTTTATCCACTGTTGGATCTTTGATCCTAGGCCTTCTGTTTTACAGAAGATATTTTTCTTGTTCTTAACAAGATTGGGAAAATATTTTCTCGTACAGAGCTTATTCTGTATCTTGGTGATTTTTAATCACCATTAGATTTTTAATCCAACGATGCTCCATTTTACAGATATTAATCTTTCCTGTTTTAGGAAGATTCGAGGAATATTTCCTCAACATAATTTAATTCTGTAATTTGATGATTTATCATCTTCGTTGGATCTTTGATCCAAGGGTGAAGAACTTTTAGTTCTGGCGCTGGCGCTCTCGTGCTTTGCACGTGAGGCGGTGCCTCAGAGTTTTTAACTGTGGGCACTGGCGCTCTCGTACTTTGCACGTGAGGCACTGCCTCAGTTCAAATTTTGAACAGAGCCTTGCTCTCTTATTGGGGGAAATAAATGCCCCCCACTGTTACGCTCACGTGGCTCACACGTTAGTGCAGCGGTGGCATCCTTTTCCACCATTGGATCACCTTGGAAGTCGGATCGTCTTCCAACGCCTATAAGTAGATCGTTTGGCCTTTGAGATGACTTCTGTTCATCTTCTTCTTTTATTGTTTCTGAGAATTTAATTCTTCCTTCAGAGCTTAGATCTCTGCCCAAGGAAATTCTTTTTAGAGTTAGAACTCTGCCTAAATTTGGTAAGGATCGAACCTATTAACAAAGCTTTGCTCTTCTCAGATCATAGATCTTAAAATAGAATTTTAGGGTTACTTAACCCATTAATTAGAACACTGTTCCTTTCTATGAAGAACTCTTAGAGTTCGTTTTGTAGATCTTAAAGATCTTGGAGTTTTTACTCTGCAAAAAGCTTTACTTTTTAGGGTTCTGATGGATTACTCCATCGTTTTCACAGAGCATGGCTTTTAGAAATTTTAGGGAACTTTTATTCCCCTCATAATTAAAGTTGTAATTTCTGTTTGCAGAGCACTGCTCTCGAGGGGGTTTAACTCCTTGGACCAATGAGTTTCTCATTAAATGAGAACCTTTTTAGGATTTCCTCCTTAATGATTGACTGTCTCATCAATGATGAGCTGTCACTTTGATTTTGTGGGTCCCCCTCGGTCCCTTTTTCCTGCATTGCAGTGTGGTACAAATTTAAAGTACTAAATATCAGAATTTGTAATGTAGTATTGACATCTAACTCTCGTTTCTTTTCGCGCAGGTACTATGTCTTTTGACTCTTCTTTCCCATTTGTTCGCCCAGAGAGTGCATACACCGATGCGCCCATAGATCGGGAAGTTTTTGCACTGATTAAAGATCATGACCCGGAGCAGAAGTGTCTTCACTTATAGGGGTTATGGTACAACCAAATTATTCAGGGTCGGCGCAGTTTCTCTTGTGCGGCGCCTTTAGAGCCAATTTCCTTCATTCATTATGCTGACTCGCCCCAAGTGAATTACGCTGTGGAGAAGGTTAACTAGACTATGGAGGGACGCTTCCAGCCCTCTATGGGCTCGATACCTGTACAGCCGCCGATGGCTTTAGATATTCTGGGGCGGCGCATATGTCAAGGCGAGTCGCGCCCTTAGGGACAGGCATACATGATAGGCTTGACTCCTCGCCATTCAGTCGGATACTTGCAGTGGACTCGATATATCTTGTCAGCCAAAAAGTCGCTGCTGCTGAACCTCGGGTTATACCCTGCTATCTACGCGTTTCTTTTCCAGTATCCCAGACCTCACGTATGGTGGGTCAAGGCTTTCTTGGAACAGTGGAATACCTTGACTCACACCTTTCTTTTATCGGATCGGGAGGTTTCGATTTCCTTGGAGGAATTTGCAGAAATTTCGGGCCTACCCGTTAGAGGGGAACATTACGAGGAAATACTTCCCCCTGAAGAGTACATCTTTGCCACCAAATCAGTGGTGATGGGTTTCACTCTGGAGAATGCTATTCAACATCGATTCCCGAGTCTAATCAAGGTGTTGAAAATTTACGAGAGTCTGTTTGTCGAGTCCGGAAGGCACGGAGTCAGCTTCGCGGATTTCATCGCCCGCTTTCTTCGCCTGGAAGTCTTGTCAAAACAAGCCACGAAATTCGCCAAGCTTGACGATCCTTTTGGTTTTGGCTTAGACAATCAGCCGACAGCGGAAGCGGATCAAAGGAATTTCTTCATCCCAGACACCCCGGTCGTCCCTTTTGCAGAGCTCACAGCTTCAGATGTCGACGAAGAGACGTTCTTTTTGGGTTTTTCGGGCTATGGTTAAGCTGGTTTGTGCTCCCAATGCACCCTCGATATATAAGGCCATCCGTCTTCTATCCGGCTTACCGAATGGTTGTTGGGAAGCGAGTGGCTGTCGGGATCGCTGGTCTGGCTCACCTGTATCATGGCTTAAGCTTAGTGGCAGATACCACTCAGCCGGGGGTACAGCCCGTACATCTCCCGCTGCACTATTTCACGTTGTGGATCGAACTGCATGTGCTTGGCGCTTTTGGAGTCCACAAACGGCTCCGTTTCTATGACAGTTATAATTTCCCCCGGGTTATGTTTCTAGTTGACGCTTCTGCTTTAAATCCGTAATAGCGAGAGGCTCGGGGTTTAGTCCTTCACCCGCGTATGGTCAGGGATGGCATGACTTTCGTCGATAAGGTCTTAACTATCGGCAAGGAATCCACTAAAATGGTGCAGCATTTTCGCGATACCTTCAAAGACGGGGCTCCTACATTGAAGGCTCGGGAGATTCTGCATTTGTATTCAATCAGGCCGGGCTTTGTAGTGTTCAGGCAGAACGACTCGGCGCAGTTCATGAGGTACAACCCGCACCATTTTGATCAACAGTCTGGTTACGATCAGGGTGTTTCGCTTAAGGCTTTTTTAGCTGAGCCGGTTGCTACGGAAGAGGGTATCTGCAGCACGCTGCATAACTTCATACGGCTAAATACCGGGTCCAACTTTCTTATCAGTGAGCCGAGCTACGTTTCGAAAGCCTTGAATGCATACATGGCGTGGTACCAGCATGCGACGGGTACTGTTATTAGGGAAGAAAGGCGGTTACTGCTCGATCGCAAGGGTGCAGTCCCTGTCGGTAATCCAGCTGTCCACTTAAAGCGACGGACTACTGTTAGTCCTTCCTTAAGAGAAGCTGCTGCGGTTGCGGTCCCGCGCGCCTTTCCTGAGAAGCCTCTACCCCGTGTTCCTGTAGAAACGGTAGCTGCAGTGTCTCCATAGCCTGATGTTGGTGTAGAAATTGGGACCTGCCGCCCAAAAATTCCCGTTAAGCGCAAGCTCTTGTCATCGGCTGCCAGCGCTCGCTCGCAAAAGAAGAAGAATTCGTTGTTTTCTGCCGACGTCATATTTGGCCAGGAGCCACATGCTCCTTACAGCGAGGGTTTGTGCGAGTATGGGACCAATGAGGGTTTATTCATCGCGCCTGTGGATGATACTGATCTCCAGGCTGCCATTTTGGCTTCCGAGCGACTGGCTCGCAATGAAGCGGCACTGATCACTATCGCGAAGTCAGGTATACTTCAGTTACATTCTTCCATGACTATCTTCTTTTATTATGTTTCAACTGACGCTTTCTTCTTCAACAGGTATTTCTTCCGAAAAGGCTCTCGTGGCTTCCCTCAAGACATTTGAAGAGGAAGAGAGGCTCCGCGCTTGTTTGGTGCTTGGTAAAATTTCGTTCATTGTGCCTTTATTCCTTTCTTTATTCGTGCTCTGACCCTTTCTTTTATATTTTTGCAGGGGCTACCTTGACTCTTATTATTCCAAGTGTAGTGCCGATCCTGAGCAGCGATGCGGCAAAACTTCCGGAACCAGCTGTTATGGCCCCAGCTCTCCTAACGTCCCCACAGGAGGCTTTGCTAAAGTAGCCGATGAAGGATGCCGTAACGGCTCCAGAGGCAGAGCTTGGTTCGGACGACGATGCCCCTTATTAGAGGTCTTGAGGAGATCGCTTCTCACTGCTCAGATCGAAAGGAAGCGTAGGAAGCATGCGGCGAGCGAACGCGATGCCAGTTTGGCCGTGGGTGCAGGCTCAAGTATCATTCCACTAGCTGATACTCCTTCGGCGGATGTTCCCTCTGCGTTGTCTAACGCCCGTAGACAGGTTGCGCGTGTAGCTCGGGAAGAAATCGAAAAGCTGCTCCAAGGTAACGTAACGCTGAGTCTTTTACTAGAACTTGATCTTCGAATTTTGACATATGCATTTTCTGCAGGGCCAAGTCTTGGCGATGGGATGACGGGTGAAACCCTAGCGGTTACCGTGCCCGAAGTTGCTATCCTCTCTCTGGAATCTGGGACTATCCAGATCGCCGCTCTTTCCCTGTGTGGCTCTTTGGTATCGGCGGGCGTCTCAAGCGTTACGATAGCCCTCGTCGAATCAGGGGATGAAGCCATGGGTGCAGAAACTACTCCTTTGAGGGAGAGCGAAGAAGCCGCTATGCTTGGTGATGCTTCCGTCGCGGTTTCGGTTGATGACCCATCACGTAGGTCTTGGGTCACTGTTCTCTTTTTATTTCTCAATCCCGATCAGCTGCCTCTAACGATATTTTGTTTGTAGGTGCAGTGAACGCTGAGATTGTACCATCTGAAACACCTCCGGTCGCCGCCATGACGGCTGTTGTTCTCTCGCCTTCTCCTATGTCCTCTGAAATGCTGGAAGGTATAGGTTTGCGATTTATCAGTTTCTCCATGGGTACCATCCTTTTTGTATTGACAGTATATTGTCACAACTTTGCAGGAGTCCTTTTTGACCATCTATATCAGGTGCTGAACCCGCATTTCTCCTTCCAGTCGGAAGTCATTCCGCCTCCTGGTACTGGTTAGTATATCCTTCAGCTATTGTCTCCTTCTTTCTTTTATGAATAGTCGTATTGTTGCTAAGTCTTCTTTATATTTATCGCAGCGTCAAGGATCAGAGGAGGGGACGAGAGAATAGCCGCGCCTCCGGTACTCCCAATTTTTCCACCTGCCATAGCCGGTATAATAGACTCCATCGCTCGTGTATTTTCTTTAACTCCCGAGTCGACATTTGACCATAATTTGTTTTGTAGCAATCACACCGGCTCCAGATCCCTTTGAGTCTCGCATCCCAATGCCGGCAGGGCCCTTTGCTAAATGCCCATCTTCCAGGGGCGCTGCGAATAGACGGTGGATGCTGAGCGAATTCGTCGAGGATCATGACACCGAGGCCTCACATCCGCTGCAGATTTTGCTGCTGAGGTTAATCCTATACTGGCGACGCTCGTGAACTTCCTTGATGAAGGTGTCGTCGAGTCTTGGGTTAATTACTGCAGAAAGATCGAGGCTTGCCTGCACGAGATTGAGCTCAAGCGTCTTGCTCCTAAGGTTCTGGCTTTGAATTCCCAGCGAGCTTCATGGGTTGAGCATAGTGTTCCTTTCCTCCGTCATTATGAATAAGAGGCAATCTTGAGACGAAAGGAACACGAGGTGGCTTCCAACGAGTCTGTCCGATTGCGCGCCTAGATTGAAGCGAATGCTGCGCAGTTAAAAGCTGTCTTCGACAATCTCCAACAATGCATTTCGGATGGGTTGACGCTGAGGCACACGCTTGACTCCACCGAGTGGGTCGTGTAGGACTGCGAAGCTGCCATGCTAGAAACTGCCGAAAAGCTTTCGTCCTGTTCGCAGCGGCGAACTCAAATTGAAGTGGAATTGGCCGCGGTGGCTAACCATGAGAAGGGATTGAGAGGAGTGTGTGTTAGTGTATATGCCCTAGAGGCCATTACTGTATCATACTAGTTTGTATATTACTTAATGGAAGCTTGGGATATTCACCTTGTATATACAATCTTGCTCAAAATAGTAGTATGCTACTTGGTTTGTTTCTACTTCAATATGTACATGTGTTTGTTTTATTATATCACCTATACGCATTAGTGGAGCCCTTAGGATCTTTGCTTGATTACCAGCGTTGTGATGGCAGTCACACTAGTGGGGGCTGGGTAATCTATAAGCACATTCTTATGCAGGTCCCTAGTCGCAGGACAATCGAGACAGGGCATTGATACTCCGGAGTAGACTAGCGCATGCGCTTCTCATCCCAGAGTGGGAGATGGTCTGTCCCACAGCCATCAGTACGTCGTACTGGAGATAGTATGCGGGTGCTCGTTAGGTTACGAGTACACTGGACAGGACTCGTCGGGAACTGACCGGTTGGTATTA
This sequence comes from Agapanthus africanus, assembly GCA_030015575.1. Taxonomy (NCBI): domain Eukaryota; kingdom Viridiplantae; phylum Streptophyta; class Magnoliopsida; order Asparagales; family Amaryllidaceae; genus Agapanthus; species Agapanthus africanus. Next base: position 476,030,311 of record CM057338.1, on the reverse strand, counting down.
TACCTATCGTCAGTTATCAGTTCCCAGGTGACATGAGTACAGCTTAGTCCGCTGACTTGACACTGTCACTTCGTCTCGAGTGTGTTCCCACTGTACTTTGATTACTACCCTACCACTGCTCAAAGGAGTCGTGCAAACAGGTAGTCTTTGGGTGCAGTCCCGAAGCACTTGGAGGCAGTGACGGTTAGACAGGATTCGTCTCTCCCAGTATTGGGGTTGACATCGCGCTGTATTTAGGAGAGCCATTACACGAGTAGTCCCTGGCCAGGGCAAGCGAGATATACTGGTAGGTTTCCAGTGTTATCTCAGGGTGTTTTGGGATTCACTCCGACACGACTTGTACCGCTATTAGGGGACTGACGTTTACCGCCCCCCTAGGCCCGCCATGCGATGTATCAGACGAATAGACCGGACTGTACGGAGACTGTCACATTCAGGCTCAGTAGGAGTTCAGATGGGTTTCACCTCGTCAGTCTTCTTGTCGACATCTACTTGGGGACCGTTATGCACAGCTAGTGCCGCTTGCGGTCTGTGGTTAAACCCACTGCCAGTGTAGTGTCGAGTCTTTAGAGTCCCACACAGAAAGCTATTCGCCTTTAGGCAAAAAAGTATAGGTCGCATGGTTTTGCGACAGGTCGCATGGTTTTGCGACAGGGTTCGGTCACATCCGTGCACTTGTGCACGTACAGTGTCCGGACAGTTAACACTAGCGGGCTTTGGTTTAAGCCAGATCCTAGTGTACGTTTTGGGATTGGTTTTATCCAGTATGTATTCGTGTTCCTCGGAACGCGGATGCGGGTGTGTATGCACAGTTGACGGAGAGACAGAGGCAGAGGATTCTCATTAGGGTTGTTGACCATTGACTGTTGACTATTGACTTTTTGCTCAACCCTAATGAGAATATGATATGTAATTAACAATAATATTAATTAAGTATTATAGTGACATGGTTGTTGAGGGGTTGACTTTGTTGACTTGTTGACTTTGTTGACCGGTTGACTAGGTTGGACTAGTTGACCATCATGATGACAATGGCTATCATTTCATGGCAAAGACTTTTGCTTGCTTGTTCTCTTATGCAAAATGAGTGCATGAAATGATATGGCTATTGTAGCTTAAACCATCACTAATACTTGATTGCTATTATTGGTTTTGATGGTTTTGGATTATGAGAGCCAAGAGAGAAAAGTCATGCTCATTCTTTCATTTCCTTTCTCTCTCTTATGTTCTTGAGCTCTCATCTTCTTCCTCTTGCTCTCCCTCTCTTTAGTTTATGGTTCACTTGTCTCATGTGCTGAGAACCAAGAACCATAGAGAAAATCCCAACACACTCTCCTCTACTCACTCTAGTTCATAAGGTTTAGCAAACCGAGTGAACTAGTTTCTTCAAAGTTCGAAGAAGAAGCCAAAGGTAGAAGCTTTCAGGTGGATCGATCTTCGGCACAAGGAGACGACGGGGTGAAGCCGATCCATACACCATCGAGGTTTGAAGACAAAGGAGTTCAAGAAAGAAAGGTATAACCCCCTAACCGAGTAGTTAACAACTCCTAGTTAGGTTATTAGTTAGATGTTTAACAAAGATCCGGTTTTGAGTCCATGTTACCGCTTCTAGAAAATTGTTTTTCATCAAATTCCGCATGCCCGAAAGTACCGGGAGAGGTAGCATGGACTTATAGTGGTATCAGAGCCTAGTTAAACTCTATCTAACATGTTAGCAAAGTAACTAGAAGATCGATCAAAGAAAAGGTCACGAAACGAACCCGATATGCCAAGTTTCTGCCGATTTTTTTTCTGTTCAAAAATTGATAAATTTCATCGTAAAAATCGGCTCAGGCTTTTTATTGAATAACCAAAAAATTTGGTCCCACGAACCGATTAAAGCGCCGCGGAAACGCGGCGGGAGCGCTCTCCCGCCGCGGTTCCGCGGCCGAGTTGACTCGGCCGAGGTCCAAACTTTGTGCAGTGTATTTCTGGGGTTGTTTTGGGATTTTTGAAATATGTCTTTTCAGCCCAGATTTTCCAGAACGAAAATTTTATGTTTGGGGCCTAAAAATCCGTATTTTTGATAGAACTTCTAAAGACTTAAGCTGACGGTTTTTTTATCTGTGATGTGACATTTGTATTGAACGTCTGCTAATCGCTATATGTCGATTAGTGGGAGTTATACAAATCTGTGATCTGTAATGTCATTGGAATGTGTATATGAATTCATTGGATTGTCGCGGGTGAATAGCCGGGGGTTGTGAGACGAGAGTTTTCTTTTCTTTCAATTTATGTAAATTTGTAAATTGATGTAATAATTATTTGTATGGCCGCACAACCGGGTCGGGATTGTAGCCGTCATTGTATAATTTCTTTTTACTGTTTTTGCTCCTAGGATAGACCCATGGAGCGGGTGCACAAACTACCGGGTATTCCGAAGTGCCGAGTGGCCTACTCACGGAGTTGAGGGAGGTTGCTTCGCTTCGGATACTTGGCGGGTAGTTTGCCGCACCCGTAGGGGTCTTGGGTGGGGTATTGGCTATTCACCGCGACCGTGTAATCTGCTTTTCGTTACAGGCTCGTACGAATTGCGGATTTCTAGTATATCCAATGTGTTCATCTGTGATCTGAAATGGCTATCATTGCAATATATCTATATATGATATTATTTAGGCGTTGCTTATGTTTTACAGCCGCGCTAGCCCAGCCCCCGCTCTGTCGTTAGTTAAGTAACCTAACGGGTAATGACGGGGTCCCGTGGCGAATGCGAATGGCATAAGCGTACGTCATATTTTGGTTGTTTTCTGCAATGGTAGGATTAAATGATGGGACGCATTAAAAGAACTAATGCAAGAATATCACGCATTAAAAGAACTAATGCAAGAAAAATAAACCAAGTAAAAGTCGTTGGAACACTTTCGAAAAACCACTCGGTTCTTTTCAAAACCAACTTTTAAATGCGGAGCTTGAGCCACTCCTTTTAAAAGCTATCTCGTTCCATCGATTAGATCAAGTTCACTACGTTCATGGTTTCGCCAAAACCATTCGTAGCCCTCCGTCGTTTCACATGAATAGTCAATAGTATTCAAGCTATGTTTGTTGGCCAAAGTCAAGGCATAGTGATTGGTAGCTATTGGGTATTCATGTGCAGCATAGATAGATGCGTTGGTTTGGAACAGTCGTACTGCCTTGTTGGCCAAAGTCAAGGGTAGGTGCGGGTGGATTCAAATTAACCTGGAGAACGACGGGTAGAACTTGACATGTGACTTATGATTTGTTGGCCAAAGTCAAGGTCATAAGAGCATGGGGCAAAAATCCACATCGGGAGTTTCAAAAGAACTGAAACTTGCTAGTGTTGCATACCATTTGGAGTGTGATGATTCTGGTAGGATTCCTTCAGTTTCTTCACGCGATGATATTTGGATCCCGATCCTACTGTGAGTATATGCTACTCCTCGGGAAATTTCTCACTTAACGATCAATGCTATAAACCTAGTAGGTGTCTAGAAAGATGTTAGCGGGGCTACACCCCCAGGGAAAAGAGGTTATTTAATTAAGGAACTTCGCGAAAGCGTTGGAAAACCTCCCTCGAAGTACCGACACTGGCCTGGCTGAACGGTTAAGCAAGAATTGTACGGTGAGATTGATCCTGACTAATTCTTCCTTTTTTGTTTGAGGAGGGATTCGAGAGACAGTGGGAGCCATCCTGTTTAGATAAACTAAAAACCACTCTAAACTTGCAAAAGCATCATGCTGAGTGTTTCTTCTCTCCTAATTGCAGCGACCAATCGACATGACTGGACTTAAGTTACTTCTAGATAAAAACATACTGACAGGGCCAAACTACAAAGATTGGCTCAGAAATGTCAAGATGGCAATCACTTACGACAAGCTGGGGTATCTTCTTACCACCAAAGCTCCCCCTGTCCCAGGTCCCAAAACCAGCGTCGCGGATAAGGAAATCTGTAAGACCTGGGAAATCGATTGCGCGAAGGCCAAGTGCCTCGTGCTTGCCTCTATGGACAACGAACATCAGAGGAGGCACGAGAATATGGACCTCGAGTCCATATTTCTCCATACAAAAGAACTGTATGGAGAGCAGTCTCGTATCGCAAGATACGAAGTGTCGAAGAAGTTATTTTCGGCAAGGTTGGCCGTCGGATCATCGGTAGCGGAACACATGCTTAAGATGATTGGCTACATTGAGGAGCTCGCGGACCTTGGGATCACGTTGGAGAATGAGCTCTATACGGACTTGATTCTCCAGTCCCTTCCTTCCACTTACACCCAGTTTATACTGAACTTCAACTTACAAGAAAAGGAAGTTGAGCTTTCAGAACTCCTCAACATGCTGAGGAGCGCAGAGGGCACCCTACAGAAAGGTAGGGAAACATCCACTTTGTTTGTAGGAGGATCTTCCTCTTCTAGGTCCAAGGCGAAAGCCAAGGGAAAGAAGAAGAAAGCCCCCGCCAAACCAAGGGACGGTGTTAGTAAAGTGGATACGAAGGGAAAGGCAAAAGAAACAAAGAAAGTGGGAAAGCTTGTGGATAAAGAAGAATGCTTCTATTGTCATAAGAAGGGACACTGGAAGAATGATTGCAGGGCTTGGAAAGCCAGAACACAGGAACTGAAGCAGGTTGCAGCTTCAGCTTCAGGTGTGTATGTTATTGATAACTGTCTTTCAATAAACTCTACTTCCTGGGTATTGGATACCGGATCAGGATCTCATATATGTAATTCTTTGCAGGCGTTGAGAAACCGTAGGTTTTTGAAGGTAGGTGACATGACCCTCAAAGTTGCAAACGGAGCTAGCATGGATGCTAAGGCCGTGGGGGACTATCACCTGGGAATGTCAGATGGACATGTTTTGGTTTTACTTAATTGCTTTTTTGTACCCAACGCAACTTGTAATATCATTTCTGTATCTTTGGTTTCTAAAGAAGGTTATGAATTTGCGTTTGTAAGTAATGTTGTAAACATTCACCTTAATCAAGTCTTGATTGGGTCAGGTACATTGAGCAATGGTATATACGTATTAAACCAACCACAGATTTTCAATGTCCAGAATACATACAAAAGAAAGTCTCCGGAAATCAATCAGACTTTCTTATGGCATTGTAGACTGGGTCACATCAATGAGAGAAGGTTGACGAAGTTACATACAGAAGGATATTTGAACCCGTTCGAATATCAATCGTATGCCACTTGTCAATCCTGTCTCAAAGGAAAGATGACAAAGACTCCGTTCACTGGACACAGAGTAAGAGCGAGCGAGCTCTTGGGACTCGTACACAGCGACGTGTGCGGTCCAATGTCTACACATGCACGAAGCGGTTATTCTTACTTCATTACTTTTACGGATGACTTTTCAAGGTACGGTTATGTCTTCTTAATGAAACATAAGTCCGAAGCTTTTGGAAAGTTCCAGGAATATAAGAATGAAGTAGAAAAACAAACCGGCAAAAGTATCAAGATTCTAAGATCGGATCGAGGTAGTGAATACTTGAGTGCCGAGTTCCTGGACTATTTAAAAGAGAACGGAATTCTCTCTCAGCTTACTCCCCCATACACTCCGCAACATAACGGTGTATCGGAGAGACGGAACCGAACCCTATTGGATATGGTACGGTCCATGATGAGTAACGCTAAGTTACCGCGATCATTCTGGGGGTATGCACTAGAATCAGCTGCATACCTTTTGAACCGAGTTCCCACTAAGACTGTGCCTACCACACCATATGAGATGTGGTGTGGGAAGAAACCCTATCTTAAGCACATTAAGACATGGGGATATCCAGCTTTTGTCAAAAAGCAGCATGCGGACAAGCTCGAGGCACGCTCAGTACAGTGCAAGTTCGTGGGATATCCAAAGAACTCCAAGGGATATTTTTTCTACCGCGAAGAGGAACAAAAGGTTTTTGTTTCTCGTCATGCCTACTTCTTGGAAACTGAGTTTTTGGAAAACCAGATAAGTGGGAGCACAGTAGAACTGGAAGAAATTCCAGAACCACGAGCTATTACTGAAAGCTTAGTGGAACCAGAGGGTTCAAAAGAACAGGACATTCCTACGCCGCTCCGCAGGGGTAGTAGGCAGTCTCATCCGCCCGAGAGATACTACGGTTTTCTCATAGACGGGGATAGAGAGGATTGCATCATAGATTATGATGAGCCTACTAGCTTCCAGCAGGCCGTTCAGAGCGTTGACTCGGTAAAATGGCTGGATGAAATGCGGACCGAAATGGAGTCCATGTACACCAACAAAGTATGGACGTTGGACATTGCTCCAGACGGGGTAAAACCCGTAGGATGCAAGTGGATCTTCAAAAGGAAGATTGGTATAGATGGACAGGTTGAGACCTATAAAGCTAGACTTGTTGCAAAGGGTTTTCGTCAAAGAACTGGTTTGGACTATGACGAGACCTTTTCTCCAGTAGCTATGCTGAAATCCATTCGGATCCTTCTTGCCATTGCTGCCTTCCACGATTATGAGATTTAGCAGATGGACGTAAAGACCGCCTTTCTAAATGGAAATTTAGAGGAGTGTGTCTATATGGACCAGCCAGAGGGTTTCATTCAGAGTGGGAGCAGCGGAAAAGTGTGCAAGTTGCTTAAGTCCATCTACGGACTAAAGCAGGCATCGCGGAGTTGGAACATCTGTTTTGATGAGACGGTCAAGGAATTTGGCTTTATCAAAAATCCAGATGAACCATGCATCTATAGTAGATTTGTAGCGAGAACTGTAGTATTCCTCGTTTTATACGTGGATGACATTCTCTTGATAGGAAATGACATTCCTATGCTACAATGTGTCAAGGGGTTCTTGTCACACAGGTTCTCCATGAAAGACCTGGGTGATGCCTCATACATCCTGGGGATCCGGATCCATCGTGATAGATCTAAGAGGATATTAGGACTTTCACAGTCCAGGTACATCGACACCATACTGAAAAGATTCAGTATGGAAGATTCCAAGCGCGGTAACCTACCGGCTTGTCACGGGATCACCCTCTCTAAAGAGATGTCTCCCAAGACTGATTTGGAGAGGGTTCGCATGTCTATTATACCCTACGCTTCTGCGGTAGGCTCTATAATGTATGCGATGTTGTGTACCAGACCGGATGTAGCTTATGCACTGAGTGTGGTAAGCCGGTATCAGTCAAACTCTGGGGAGAAACACTGGATAGCGGTAAAGAACATTCTCAAGTACCTAAGAAGGACTAAGGAGATGTTCTTGGTGTATGGCGGAAAAGACCTCCAGATCGAGGCCTTTGCTGACTCCAGCTTCCAGAGTGACAAGGATGATTCCAAGTCCATGTCGGGTTTTGTCTTTACCCTCAATGGAGGGGCGGTGTGTTGGAAGAGTTCCAAACAGGAAACCGTTGCAGACTCGACGATGGAAGGGGAATACATCGCTGCATCTGATGCCGAAAAAGAAGATGTCTGGATGAGGAAGTTCTTGAAAGAACTTCAGGTGGTTCCGTCCATTGTTGATCCAATACCTCTGTATTGCGACAACAACGGGGCTATAGCTTTAGCGAAGGAACCCAGGTCCCATCAGAGATCCAGACACATCTTGAGGCGGTATCACCTGATCAGGGAGATCGTGGATCGCCAGGAGATCGAGGTTCGGAGGGTTGCTTCAGAAGATAACACTGCAGATCCATTCACCAAGGCCTTGCCCCAGACTCAGTTCGAGCGGCTGATCGAGATGATAGGTCTTCGATACGCCAGTACATGGCCTTAGTGCAAGTGGAAGATTGTTAGTGTATATGCCCTAGAGGCCATTACTGTATCATACTAGTTTGTATATTACTTAATGGAAGCTTGGGATATTCACCTTGTATATACAATCTTGCTCAAAATAGTAGTATGCTACTTAGTTTGTTTCTACTTCAATGTGTACATGTGTTTATTTTATTATATCACCTATACGCATTAGTGGAGCCCTTAGGATCTTTGCTTGATTACCAGCGTTGTGATGGCAGTCACACTAGTGGGGGCTGGGTAATCTATAAGCACATCCTTATGCAGGTCCCTAGCCGCAGGACTATCGAGACAGGGCATCGATACTCCGGAGTAGACTAGCGCATGCGCCTCTCATCCCAGAGTGGGAGATGGTCTATCCCACAGCCATCAGTACGTCGTACTGGAGATAGTATGCGGGTGCTCGTTAGGTTACGAGTACACTGGACAGGACATGTCGGGAACTGACCGGTTGGTATTATACCTATCGTCAGTTATCAGTTCCCAGGTGACATGAGTATAGCTTAGTCCGCTGACTTGACACTGTCACTTCGCCTCGAGTGTGTTCCTACTGTACTTTGATTACAACCCTACCACGGCTCAAAGGAGTCGTGCAAACAGGTAGTCTTTGGGTGCAGTCCCGAAGCACTTGGAGGCAGTGACGGTTAGAAAGAAGTCGTCTCTTCCGGTATGGGGTTGACATCGCGCTGTGTTTAGGAGAGCCATTACACGAGTAGTCCCTGGCCAGGGCAAGCGAGATATACTGGTAGGTTTCCAGTATTATCTCAGGGTGTTTTGGGCTTCACTCTGACATGACTTGTACCGCTATTAGGGGACTGACGTTTACCGCCCCCCTAGGCCCGCCATGCGATGTATCAGACGAACAGACCGGACTGTACGGAGACTGTCACATTCAGGCTCAGTAGGAGTTCAGATGGGTTTCACCTCGTCAGTCTTCTTGTCGGCATCTACCTGGGGACCGTTATGCACAGCTAGTGCTGCTTGCGGTCTGTGGTTAAACCCACTGCCAGCGTAGTGTCGAGTCTTTAGAGTCCCACACAGAAAGCTATTCGCCTTTAGGCAAAAGAGTAGAGGTCGCATGGTTTTGCGACAGGTCGCATGGTTTTGCGACAGGGTTCGGTCACATCCGTGCACTTGTGCACGTACAGTGTCCGGACAGTTAACACTAGCGGGCTTTGGTTTAAGCCAGATCCTAGTGTACGTTTTGGGATTGGTTTTATCCAGTATATATTCGTGTTCCTCGGAACGCGGATGCGGGTGTGTATGCACAGTTGACGGAGAGACAGAGGCAGAGGATTCTCATTAGGGTTGTTGACCGTTGACTGTTGTCTATTGACTTTTTGCTCAACCCTAATGAGAATATGATATGTAATTAACAATAATATTAATTAAGTATTATAGTGACATGGTTGTTGAGGGGTTGACTTTGTTGACTTGTTGACTTTGTTGACCGGTTGACTAGGTTGGACTAGTTGACCATCATGATGACAATGGCTATCATTTTATGGCAAAGACTTTTGCTTGCTTGTTCTCTTGTGCAAAATGAGTGCATGAAATGATATGGCTATTGTAGCTTAAACCATCACTAATACTTGATTGCTATTATTGGTTTTGATGGTTTTGGATTATGAGAGCAAAGAGAGAAAAGTCTTGCTCATTCTTTCATTTCCTTTCTCTCTCTTATGTTCTTGAGCTCTCATCTTCTTCCTCTTGCTCTCCCTCTCTTTAGTTTATGGTTCACTTGTCTCATGTTTTGAGAACCAAGAACCATAGAGAAAATCCCAACACACTCTCCTCTACTCACTCTAGTTCATAAGGTTTAGCAAACTGAGTGAACTAGTTTCTTCAAAGTTCGAAGAAGAAGCCAAAGGTAGAAGCTTTCAGGTGGATCGATCTTCGGCGCAAGGAGACGACGGGTTGAAGCCGATCCGTACACCATCGAGGTTTGAAGACGAAGGAGTTCAAGAAAGAAAGGTATAACCCCCTAACCGAGTAGTTAACAACTCCTAGTTAGGTTGTTAGTTAGATGTTTAACAAAGATCCGGTTTTGAGTCCATGTTACCGCCTCTAGAAAATTGTTTTTCATCAAATTCCGCATGCCCGAAAGTACCGGGAGAGGTAGCATGGACTTACAGTGCGCGAGCGTCTTGCTGACTTATTAAAGATACCTCCTTCTTAGCAGTCGTTTCTGTATTTTTTTTTGACTGAAAATTGGTAATTGGTGAATAACATGCATTCATTTCTCATTCTTTTATGTGATGTATCCTGTATTCACTTAAATTCCTGAATAAATGGCATATTTTATCTCATATTATCACTTTCTTTTCTTTGCCGTGTCATTGGCATGTGACTTTAGCAAATGTGGCCCATTGATGGTAGATAACAGTTCATCTTGAACTCCTTGTAGGGTAAAGATGGCTTAAGAAACAGGTTCAGGTCTGCTGTCTAAGACTTTTCAACTTTATAATCCGTGAGGGTCTCATAAAGACGTTTCTCCCCATGAGTCGAGAGGATCTCGTAGATGTAATTTCTCCTTAGGGGTCGTGAGGACTCCTAAGTGTGTTTTCTCTTGAGAGTCGTAAAGATCTTACAAGAGAGTTTTCTTTTTACGGGTTGAAGGGTTTGCGCAGGGATACTGATTTCCCTGGGGGTCGAGACGAATTGAGAGATTATTGGTTGATTTGATTCCGAGATGGAGCATTGCTTCGGCAGGGAGGTCATTGGTTGACTTGTTTCCGAGACAGAGCGTTGCTCCGGCGGGGAGGTCATTGGTTGACTTATTTCCGGGTTGGAGCGTTATTCCAATGGGGAGGTCATTGGTTGACTTGTTTCCGGGTTGGAGCGTTGTTCCGGCAGGGAGGTCATTGGTTGACTTGTTTCCGAGACGGAGTGTTGCTCCAGCGGGGAGATCATTGGTTGACTTGTTTCCGGGTCGGAGCGTTGTTCCGACGGGGAGGTCATTGGTTGACTTATTTCCGGGTCGAAGCATTGTTCCAACGGGGAAGTCATTGGTTGACTTGTTTTCGGGACGGAGCGTTGTTCCGTGGGGGAGGTCATTGGTTTACTTGATTCCGAGACGGAGCGTTGTTTCACCGGGGAGGTCATTGGCTGACTTGTTTCCGAGATGGAACGTTGTTCCGGCGGGGAGGTCATTGGCTGACTTATTTCCAAGATGGAGCGTTGTTCCAGTGGGGAGGTCATTGACTGACTTGTTTCCGAGACGGAGCATTGTTCCAGCGGGGAGGTCATTGGCTGACTTGTTTCCGAGACGGAGCATTGTTCCAGCGGGGAGGTCATTGGCTGACTTGTTTCCGAGATGGAGCGATGTTCCGACGGGGAGGTCATTGGCTGACTTGTTTCCGAGACGGAGCGTTGTTCCGGCGAGGAGATCAATGGCTGACTTGTTTCCGAGATGGAGCGTTGTTTCGGCGGGGAGGTCATTGGCTGACTTATTTCCGAGACGGAGCGTTGTTCCGGCGGGGAGGTCATTGGCTGACTTGTTTCCGAGACAGAGTGTTGTTCCGGCGGGGAGGTCATTGGCTGACTTGTTTCCGAGACGGAGCGCTGTTCCGGCGGGGAGGTCATTGGCTGACTTGTTTCCGAGACGGAGCGCTGTTCCGGCGGAGAGGTCATTGGCTGACTTGTTTCCGAGACGGAGCGTTGTTCCGGCGGGGAGGTCATTGGATGACTTGTTTCCGAGACGGTGCGTTGTTCCGGCGGGGAGGTTATTGGTTGATTTGTTTCCGAGACGGAGCGTTGTTCCGGCGGGGAGGTCATTGGCTGACTTGTTTTCGAGATGGAGCGTTGTTCCGGCGGGGAGGTCATTGGCTGACTTGTTTCCGAGACAGAGCGTTGCTTCGGCGGGGAGGTCATTGGTTGACTTGTTTCCGAGACGGACGTTGTTCCGGCGGCGAGGTCGTTGGCTGACTTGTTTTCGAGACGGATCGTTGTTCCGGCGGGAAGATCATTGGTTGACTTGTTTCCGAGACGGTGCGTTGTTTCCGTGGGGAGGCCATTGGTGCTAGGTTATGGCAGCGCCCCGGCTATAAAAAACGTGGCCAAATGCGGAACAAAAATTTACTAAACTGGCGCTACCATTACCCGATTCCCGGATCGACCTTAAACGCTAAACTAGCAAGCTAATAAAGAAGTTAGAATAGTTGTACCGAGTTGATCCGTGCCCTTCAGTCTTCATTCCAAGCTCCTAGTGGTTCCTTGATGAAGTTTGGTTGCCGGTCTTCCTCCATCTCCGATGATCCATCTGAGGGAAACGGCGCAAACTTCAGCCTCGAAAAACGGGGCAACCGACGCTCAAAAGTTGCTAGTAGTGGAGAGTGGAGGTGTAGGATAGTCTCACTATATTTTCTCTCATAACAAAAACTCAAGTGAGCAATACAAGAAGATGAAGAAGGAGGTGAGCAAAACTAATGGCATGAGCAAAAAATGGTTAAGTGTTTTTGCAAATGAGAATGAGAGTGAGCTAGTCAAAGAACCAAATGAGCAAATCCCCCACACCATAGCATGTGGCTGCCCTCTCTTTTTCCTCTCTCAAAAAAATCACAAAATATCTCATCTCATTTTCAAATAAACAATACCAAAGCCATGCTTCACAACTTGCTTTGACCCAATGCCCATATCCATGCCATGTCACCTTTTCCACCTCATTTAAAAGCAAATGATTTTCTAAAGAAAATCAATAATGAGGTGGCATCTTCTAGAAGCCATTCTGTATAAATACGGAATACTTTCCGGTACATGTATCGAAATATATATACGCGTATTCGTACCAAAATACGAATAGCCAAGAGAGAAAATGAATAGTGAACAATAATACTAGAATACATATATATAAATACATATATAAATTATTAAATCAAAACCTGATTTAATAATCCGGCTTAATCCTAAACCGCTAGTATTATCAACCGTCCGATCAAAGTCTGTGCCGCATGTGCACATATTTAATCGGACACCTGTATGTACCAACATACATGATCTACACCATATCGCCTGAACCGTGAAAACCCTCTGTGTGGGACTCTAAAGACTCGTCAATACGCTGGCAGTGGGTTTAACCACAAGCACGTCAGCGGCATTAGCTGTACGTAACGGCTACCCAGGTATTGAGCGAAAGGGAGGCCGACGAGCAAACTCATCCAAAACCCCTACTGAGCCTGACAGTGACAATATCCGTACAGTCTGGTCTGTTCCTCTAAGAGTATCGCATATCGAGTCTAGGGGGTGGATGAAGTCAGACCTCTGACAGCGCGACATTTAGTGTCGGGATGAAATCCATCACCACCTGAGAAATTATCGATCCTGGATCGGTAATTCTCGTCCACCGTGGCCACGGATTTCTGGTGATGGCCATCCGTGCACAACGCGACTTCAACCCCCAATACCGGGAGAGACGAATCTCCGACGATCCGATCACTGCCTCCATGTGGCTCGGGGCTATACCCAACTAAAACCTGTTTGCACAACTCCTTTGAGCCGTGGTAAGGTAGTAATCAAAGCACAGTGGGAACTCACACGAGACAAATGACGATCTCAGGTCGACAGACTAACCTGTACACATGTCACCTGGGAACTGCTATCTTACAATAGGTATAATACCAACTAGCAGGTTCCTGGCGAGTCCGTCCAGTGTACTCATAACCCAATGAGCACCTGTATACTATCTTAGGTGAACAAACTAACACCAATGGCTTGTGAGACCTGGCCACCGCCCCTCGTCGGGGTCTCGATCTGTATACACTAGTCTACACTGGAGTATTGATGCCCAATCTTGATACCCCCACGAATAGGGATATTTAAGGATGTGCTTATAGACCCCCAGCTCCAACGTATATGATCGCTATCATAATGTTGGTAGTCAAGCAAGTATCCCATGGGCTCTATCAACATGTACATGATGATAAAGACAAACCAGATAGCATACTATCATCTTGAGTAAGTCTGTTTTATCGGTATAGGTCCTCCCTCAATCATCATAATCCCCTGCCTGCGATTACGATAATTGCCTTGAGGGCACTATAGCCAACAATCTCCCACTTGCACTTAAGACCAATTATTGCGGTGTCGCATACTCACATCTCGTGTGATACCGAACACCCAACTTCTCTAGTAACCAGTTTCGCAAAGCCCGTTTGCGAAACTATTGCATTCGAGAAATAGCCTCAGTGAGTGGATCCACTCTAATGTTTCTTTCTGTATCTCTCTATATCTCAACTTTGCGGAGAAAACTATCTCCCGAAATGAGCAATACCTGTCTTAGAATTTGTCTGGATATCTGATGGGACCCAGTTCTCAAATGAACTCCAAATCCAGCAAACTTCTTAGACTGTATCGTCTACTGAATTTAATCAGTATCCTGCGCCATGCCTTCCTTAGTATCTGCTTGGACCACCTGTCCAACATACTGTCCCACAAGTGAGGAAAAAGTGTAACTCTGACAGTCACCCTGTCATCCAGGTCACCTGGGAAGCCTGAAATGATAACCATCTCGCCAAGGAGGCTGTTGTAATCATTTCCCAAGAACATCCATTTATGTTCAATAACTGCTTCCCAATGTTTCTCCAGGATTGGATATGTTTATTGCAGTTAGTGCAAAAACAATATCTGGTGTGGTACTTGACATTTCATGATTAACATAATTGCCTAAGCAAGTGATATGCTAATCATGCAGATCCCTCTCCCCTTTAGTCTGTAAGACACTTTCAGAGAGGGTGACTCCATCACCTGCAGGTACACCACCATGCCAGAAGTCGTCCATCCAAAAAAAACTTTTTAGAATAATGTCAAAGTACCCAGATTGGGATACTTCAAGAATCTAGATCTAGAACCATAGATCTAGTAACCAGAAACCCTGATATTATATCTGTTTCCTTTGTGGAGAAACAACTTTGTGACAACCACAGTATAACCGATCATAGTATAGGAATATCTCTTCCTATCAAGTGCATGCCATTCTAATACCTGGACATCACTCTCTACTACCTTCTTAGCAGATCCATCTCCTATTCTGATGAAGTCAAATCTTATGACTGTCGCATCAAAAATAGATGACCTATTTTCGCTATACCTGCTTTAGTCTATAAATAGACATAAGCTACTTGCCCACTATGCTTCCGCTGCTCCCACTGACTACAACAACCCTCTGACAGAGTCATATACACGTGCACTTCTAAAGCTAGTTTAGAACGACGCTATACTCATCCTCCTGCCGGGTCTTATAGTCTAGAACAGCAGCAATGGCAAGTCTGGGTAAACAAGAACCTCCCTGTCACCATCACTGAGAAGACCGAAGTACCTCTCGGGTGGCTAAGGTTACCCACCAAATCTGCGGAGTGGCTAATGGAATGTCAAATCCAATTGAATTCTTAAGGTTCTATTAAATCTTCAGTGATCATTTGTGGTTCTGGAATCACTTCCAGTTCTACCATACTCCCACTTATGTTTTCTGAAAAAATCCATTTTACTAAAACTGTGACGAGTCAAGAACAATATAAACATTGATCTTCCTGATGGTAGAAAGTTAACCCTCGTCAATGCCCGGGATAACCCACAAACTGCCATTACTGAAACGTGCCTCGAGTTTATCCGGATTCTAGTTTTAAGCATCAACCGGACAACTCCCTATACCTTAACATCGTTAAGATATAAATTGATTCTATATATATATATATCCAGGATCGAAACAAAAGCACTAATTTAATTGGAACCAGATTCAAAATTATGCAGCTGTCTCCAGTGCATATCAACCAAATGGAAAAAGGCCAATCAACATTACTCATCTAGGAGTGCATCCATATATGAGTAATCTGAAAGAGAAGCAAGTTTTCAAAACCATTACTATCAACGAAATCCCAAACACAAGTATCTAAATCTTCGACTTCCTCGAAGAATCCTGATACTTCCAACAAATGGTTCTCTACTTTATTCTTATACCTATAACTTTTCAATATCTGGACCTTGCATTTCAACGAAATACTTGTCTATAACTAGAGAAGTTATGAGTAAACAGAATATAGTACGAGTACCAACCCCTCTGTCCTAATGGACACTGGACAATATACAATACTTTGTACAAGTCCTCTGAGTTTAATAACTCAAGCCCTGTGCGCTGTATGTTGAAAAACTGTACTATGTTTAAGAAGAATTACACCACTGTTGAATGCACCTTACCTAATCACCAACTGATATAGGTAAATGTCACAGACATAATATCAAAAATTTATATCTCACTTTATAAAATAAACGTACAGATATATCAGTTTGAAATTGGTATATAACTACGGATATTCAAAATCAAATATTTTCCGTCTGGCAAAAACTCAGGCGATTTCCTCAAATATCACCAATTACAACGAATTCCGATATAATGACTATCTAATCACCCAATTTCCAATATCTTACTCCCACTCACCATCTGTAATAACATACAGATGTGAGAAACCGATCTGGTAAATACATACCCTGAAGTTAGATTCCAATTGGGAAAACAGTTTTCAATTAATATCACACAGTGAAACTGAAACATTAAAATGTTTCAAAAAAGGGGGTAACTGGTATTCCTAGTAACGCCTCTTCCACTATTCTGATTCATGACAGTAACCATATACTTACCTGCCCTCACTCCAATCCCTTTATTATGTCTTTACTTATTACCTTATGTACACCTTCTTTAGGCTAATTGGTTTTCTTCCTTCCCTACCTTTTGGCACCAGCCTAAGGTTTGGAAGAAGACTGTCCAATAAACGAAATAGGTGTACTCTCCTAATCCTAGGAGCTCTCACAACCTGAGAGAAGGTAATGGGAAAACACATCTGAATAATCCTATTCTTATTTCTCCTGAACCGGAAACCATCCTCGAATCTGGAACGAATTCCTTCGAGTTCGTATGTAACTATACGATGGCATATCCAATAGAAGTGGATATCCGTAGTGATACGGAGTGTTCTGGAGAAATCCAAAGTGGATGTGGGAGTGGCAGGGGTATACACGGTTTTGTCGTGAATGATATTAGTCGCAATTTTCTTTGCCATTATTCTAATCCTTTTATTTGTCTTTACTTATTACCTTCTGTACACCACACTTAAGCTTAATTGGTTTTCTTCCTTCCTTACCTTTCAGCACCTATCTATGGTTTGGAAGAAGACAATCCAATAAGTTCAATAGGTGTACCCTCTTCTAATCATAGGAGCCCTCACAACCTGAGAGAAGGTAAAGGGAAAAGACAGCCGAATAATCCTATTCAATCTTTCCAGAACCAGAATCCATCCTCGAATCTGGAACAAGTTCCTTCGAGTTTGTATGTAACTATATGATGGATTTATCCAATGGAAGTGGATGTTCGTAGTGATACGGGGTGTTCTGGAGAGATGCAAATGTGATATAGAAATGGCAATGATATATGCGACACCGTGACATTTAAAAAGCCAAAGTGTTTTAAGAAGGTTCGGTTAACTTGGTTCATGAGTTTTAGTCAAGGGTCGGGTCATAGTCGCTGCCAAAGAGAGAGAGAAAAGAAACACTCAGCGTGCACTTTAACCTAGATCAGAATGGTTAATCACTTTATCTAATCAGTATGGCTCCCACTGTTTCCTTGAATTCTCCTCCAAACGCAAAAGGAGAATTAGTCAGAATCACCCGAGGAGTAATCCTACTCATCAGTGGAAATCGGGATCCAACTATCATCGTATGATAACTTGATAGAAGCCACTCAAGTCATCATACTCCAGAAGGTATACGCAAGCCTGGCAAGTTTCCTATATATTTGAAACTCCCGATGTGTGTTTTTACCCCAAACGGTTTATGACCTTGACTAGGTCAACAAACCATAAACCGCTAGTCAAGTTCAACCCGTTATTATCCTGGATTGCATTAAACCCACCCGTACGTGCCCTTGACTAGGTCAACAAGGGCGCACGACTGTCCTAACCAATTGTATTTAAAATGCAACAAATAAGCACCACTTAGCTACCGAACACTACGCCTTGACTAGGTCAACAAACGCAGCGCGAATACTAAATAATACTCGTAAGAAATGACGGAGGGCTACGGTTGGTTTTTGGCGAAAAACCTTTAACGTAATGAACTTGATATCGTTGAAAGAATCCAAGTGGTTTTTATAAATGTATAGTGGCGAAAACTTTTGCTGAAGAGATCACTCTCGGTGAAGGGATCTTGGTTCTTTCCTTATCGAATGAGGTGCATGATATTCCAAACTAAATATCACGATGCAAAGCAAAAGGAAACGACTATAGTGAAGTTATTATGTTGACGCAAACTTTTACTCAAGGGGTCACTCCCGATGAAGGGATCTCGGCCCTTGCCTCGTCGAATGAGGTGTTGGATATTCATAACCGAATACCACTGTGCAAAGCAAAAGAGAACATCTGCAATGTCAGTTTTTAAAAACTTGGTTCCAAAAACATCATATATAAGTTTGTTTTATCCTTGCATTGATCAAAATCAACGCAGTCCCATCAATTAATCACACCAGAAAAGAACGAAAATAAAATGTACGTATATGTCATCCGCATTCGCCACTGGGTCCCGTAATCACCCGTTAGGTTATTTAACAAACGACAGAGCGGGGACTGGACTAGCGCGGGTGTAAAACATATACAAAATCTACTAGTATATATATAAATATATATAACAATCGTCCCAGGCATGATATAAAGCAACATCACAGAAGCATCACAGAAGCAACACAGAATGGTGAATAATCCTGGAGCCCCGGGTTTCACTTGAGCCGCAAATGAGACCCGACGTTCCCTGTTATGTGGATAGCCTGTGCAATGAAACCTAGACCCCTACGAGCGCGACAAGCTACTCGCCAAAACTAGAAGCGAGGCAACCCCCTTCAACAACGTGAATGGGCCACCCAGCACTTCACGGAATCCGATAACTTGAGCACTCCTCCTGGATCAACCTATACCCCCTACGAGTGCGGTGAATAGCCCGCCAATTCTAGAGTAAGATCCCTTCCGTCTCAACGCCATGAGATGCTGACCCATTGCCTTCTAGAACCCGGTTATTCGTGCACTCCATAGCGTGGTAATCCTAGTACAGAAAAGAAAATAATATACAAGGGTGACATCGACCTCAACCCGGTCGTGCCCCAAAAGAATAATATACAAACTGGCAGTGATGGCAGTCCACATGTCGGACGCTCGCCCCGCAATCTCAAATATACAAATGAATCTAAATTGTACTACCATTGCACCCAAGCTATCCACCACGATGATCCAACCAACATCACAGCACAACACAGAACATCAACGTGAATGTCACGTTCGCAAACCCGTCTAAAGGAACATATAGCAGTTAGACGGGTTTACCGATCAAATGACATTCCCGGTCGCAGATAGTAATGCAAGTACTGATAATCACACACTTAAAATTTTGATCGACTAAATTTTCCCAAATTGGCCCCAAGTGCATAACTAGTACTCAAAAGAATCTGGGCCAAAACCATATATCACAAAAATCATTTTTCCACTGACTAGAGCTCCAGAAAAGATTTTGGTCACTGTAGCCCAAAAAGGGCCGTGGAAGGGCCGTAAAATGGCCATTTTGCGGCGGTTCCGCCGCCGAATTTTGGAGTTACGTGCCCAAACTTTTTGAGTAGCTATAGTTTTGCCTGCAAATATTTTTAAGATGCCTGAAAATATTTTTTGACCACCTTTAAAAATCGACAGCAAACACATCAAATTGGAAAAACGTTTCTGAAAAATTTATTGATCGAGAATTTAAGCTTGTGCAAACTAGCTAGTAGGGTTTAATGGGTGGCTCTAATACCATGCTAGGTTACGGCAGCGTCCCGGACATAAATAACGTGGCCAAATGCGGAACAAAACTTTACTAAACTGGCGCTACCATTACCCGATTCCCGGATCGACCTTAAACCCTAAACTAGCAAGCTAATAAAGAAGTTAGAATGGTTATACCGAGTTGATCCATGTCCTTTGGTCTTCATTCCAAGCTCCTAGTGGTTCCTTGATGAAGTTTGGTTGCCGGTCTTCCTCCATCTCCGATGATCCACCTGAGGGAAACGACGCAAGCTTCAGCCTCGACAAACGAGATAACCAACATTCCAAAGTTGCTAGTAGTAGAGAGTGGAGGTGTCGGATAGTCTCACTATATTTTCTCTCACCACAGAAACTCAAGTGAGCAATACAAGAAGATGAAGAAGGAGGTGAGCAAAACCAATGGCATGAGCAAAAAATGGCTAAGTGAGAATGAGAGTGAGCTAGTCAAAGAACCAAATGAGCAAAGCCCCTACACCATAGCATGTGGCTGCCCTCTCTCAAAAAAATCACAAAATATCTCTTCTCATTTTCAAATAAACAATTCCAAATCCATGCTTCACAACATGCTTTGACCCAATGCCCTTACCCATGCCATGTCATCTTTTCCACTTCATTTAAAAGCAAATGATTTTCTAAAGAAAATCAATAATGAGTTGGCATCTTCTGGAAGCCATTCCGTATAAATACGGAATACTTCCCGGTACATGTATCGAAATACATATACGCGTATTCGTACCAAAATACGAATAGTCAAGAGAGAAAATGAATAGTGAACAATAATACTAGAATACATACATATATAAATTATTAAATCAAAACCTGATTTAATAATCCGGCTTAATCCTAAGCCGCTAGTATTATCAACCGTCCGATCAAAGTCTGTGCCGCATGTGCACATATTAATCGGACACCTATATGTACCAACATACGTGATCTACACCATATTGCCTGAACCATGAAAACTCTCTGTGTGGGACTCTAAAGACTCGTCAATACGCTGGCAGTGGGTGTTCCCTTCCGAACGGCGGCGCACAGGACCGCGATGTCCTGTCACTGAGATTCGGGGCAGATGCTATTTGGTTTTATCCGTCCACCTCTTCGAAGATGCCAAGTTGATTTATGGCACCGTGTATCGAAGGTTTAGACGGATGCGGCCGATGTAGCAGACTTTGTCAGATTCCCCCTCGCTAGAGGGGTTTTTGATTGTGGGGACGCTCTTCCGTGCAGGCGCAAGCCCCTGCAGTTAATTACGCTACCGCTTCGCGGTAACAACTTTCTCCTTCTCCAGAATTTCACTTCGTGTCGTGGGTGTTTGTTTTGTTTGTGGTTGCCCGTGGATTGTATACGGAGACTGAGTAATACCGTCGCCCGTAGGACGTGGACTAGTCCAAATCCGTATTTACTTAGATTTGGGTTTGGTGTTTTTAGTTTAAGGATGCATTAGTCGCGTTGCGGCTAAGATCAACTTAAACGTTTGTCAAGGATACGTTAGTCCTGTTTGAGACTAAGATCAACTTAACGGGGTGATCCATTTAATATATGGCCGTCGGGACTCGTCGCCTCTCTGACGTCGTTGAAGGATTACAACGACAGATGTCAGAGGAGTTCGGAGATGTACCCTTGGACCAAGGTCGATTTGGAATTTTATCGTTCATTTGAGTGTTTAAGGATACGTTAGCCGTATTTGGGGCTAAGATCAACTTAAACGGGATCGTTTAGATCCGGCAAAAGAGCATTAGGAGGCTCTATTGTTCCAGTTTAGGGACGTAGTGGTCCATACTCCAGTTTAGGGACGTGGTGGTCCATATTCCAGTTTTAGGGACGTGGTGGTCCAATATTAGTTTAAGGACGTTTTGGTCCAATATTAGTTTAGGGACGTTTCGGTCCAATATTAGTTTAAGGACGTTTCGGTCCATATTCATATGTGGTCGTCGGGACCCGTCACCTCTCTGACGTCGTTGAAGGATTACAACGACAGGTGTCAGAGGAGTTCGGAGATGTACCCTTGAACCGGTAGTAAATTGATTTAAGAGAGCAATTTTGCTCAGTCAATTTAATTTAAGGACTTATGGCCAAAATTGGGCTAAGTCCAGTTTCAATATATTTTTTTTTGTCTTTGGCCTGTGCTAGGGCTTTACCCCTTTTTAGTAATGCACTGCATTATTCTTGTTTTGGTCGGGCTTTGCCCTTTTCTAAATGATGCAGAGCATCTATTTTTTTCTTTGGGCTTTGCCCCCCTTTTGAAATGTATAGCATTTTTTATTAGGCCTGTTAGGCCTTTTAATTGGGCTCTGTCCCTTTTCTTTAATAATGCAGAGCATTAAATACTCTGACAGTGCCCTACGTGGCTTGTCAGGCGCTTTGCGCTAAGTAATGAGTGCAAACTCATATGGTGGTGACACGTGTCATGCTCTGGTGAGCGCAAGCGCAATAGCGCAGTGCGCTGCGCTAATGCGCTGCACTGTTGCGCTGCTGACACGTGGTGCGCTCTGGTGAGTTGCGCCAATTCCAGATAGCAAAGCTCTATTTCAATAGCGCAAGTTGTTTTATAGCTGACACATGGCGCTCTCTCAAGAGCGCAACAGCGCAGTTTGGAAGTGCAAAGCACTAAGAATCTTTTAGATTCAAGAACAGGAGTGCAGAGCACTATTTGATTTCTTGATCTAATTTAGATCAAAGAAAATAAATTTTTCTTTTTTTGTTTCAAGAACCAGAAGTTCATAAAAAAGTGCAAAGCACTATTATTACTTTTTTTTTTAATTTAAAATTATTGATCTTGTTCTTAGATCAATAATCTGTCCATAAGAGAATTTTCTCTTTTTCCTAAAGGTTTTTTTTTTTACCTTCTGTTGTTCTTGAGAAGTTCTCAAGAGTTCTCTTCTCTTTTTTTTTAAAGATGTTCCTGCCTTTGAATTGAGCTCTAGGGTCCTTTTTATAGTGCCCATAAATTAGTTAAATTTGTTAAAGAGATATTTCTCTGAGTGATTTGGGGAATTTTCCCCACCGTTGGATCTTTGATCCAAGGACATCTGCTTTGCAGAAGAAAATCTTTTTGTTTTAACAAGAACAGAAAAGATTTCTTAAAATTTTAATTCTGTTTGGCGCAGATGCCCCAGCGCGTGACACGTGTCGCACAGCGCAGCGCAACTGCGCTGACACGTGTCGCGCAGCGCGAAGCGCAGCGCAACTGCGCTAGCGCATCTCCGCTGACACGTGTCGCGCAGCGCAGAGCGCAGCGCAACTGCGCTGACACGTGTCGCGCAGCGCAGTGCTTGTGCGGCTGAAGCGTTGCTTCATAAAAATAGAGCTTTGCTCTGATTGGGCGCGCCTTCTTGGGCGCTGCGCTGACGTATCAGCGCCTGACATGTGGCGCGTTGCGCCCGAGATTCGAAGCGTTGCTTTAAAATTTTGAATTTTGAATTTCAACAGAGCTTTGCTCTGATTGGACGAAACAAATGCCCCCCCACCGTTGCGCTCACGTGGCGCACGCGTGAGTGCAGCGGTGGCAAACTCCTGATCGTTGGATCAAGGGGTGAGTTCAAGGGGCGCAAGCGCCTTATAAATAGGACCTCTGGCCCTTAGAAAAATCTCACCATTTTCTAGATTTTGATTTCCAGAGCTTTGCTCTTGCTTAGAACTCCAGAGCTTTGCTCTCGTTTCCAGAACTTTAGAGCTTTGCTCTCATTTTCCAAGTTAGAAAATTTTAGGTAAAATTAATCTTAAATTAAATATTTTAATTAACTAATAGAGTTTTGCTCTTACAGATCTTTTGATCTAAAGAGATCCCCATTGGGATTTTATAAACAGAGCTTCGCTCTCAAAAACTTGCAGATCTACAGGGATCTTGTTCATAGGTTTTAACCCATGAACAGAGCTTTGCTCATAGATCATCTGTGGATCTTTTAGATCTGATAAAAATGAAAAAATTTCACAAGTTTTTCGTGGATTTTCCAAGATTTCAAAATTTTTAATTCTTTTAGGTGTAGACATTTTCTGATGGACCTTTCCATTATTACCATAGAGCTGTGCTCTTTTTAAGGAATTTTATTCCTTTGAGACCAGAATTTGACAAGTGTCATTCTGTGACAGAGCTTTGCTCTGAAAGAGGAGATTTTCTCCTTGTCTCTTGGGATTCCCCCCTTTTTTTAATGGGAATGTTTTCCTGGGGCCAACTGACAATCTCACCCAATGATGAGATTGTCTTATTAACTGACGTATTGTCATTTAGATTTTGTGGGTCCCTCTTTAGTCTCCTACTCACTGCACTGTGGTGCGGTGTAATTAATTAATTTTAATTTAATTAATGCATTCTCTCTTTTTTTTTAGACGCCAAACGTTGGAATTACAATACTAACGGCTAAATCGTTCTTTTTGCAGCGATCATGTCTCTAGACACTTCATTCCCGTTCGTCCGCTCGGAGGGGGGATTTCCTGAGGCACCCTCGGACCGTGAAGTCCTGACCATGATTAGAGAATATGACCCGGAGTACAAGAAACTCCACCTTTGGGGGTCTTGGTATAACCAGATTATTATGGGTCGACGCAGCTTCACATGCGCAGTGCCGTCTGAGCCCATCACGGTGATTCACTATGCTACCCCACCCTCGGTGCAGTATGCCGTGGAGTTGGTGGATTGGACATCGAAGGGTTTTCTACATCCCGCTATAGATGCGATACCGGTTCAGCGTCCTATGGTTTTGGACATCCTAGGGCTCCGTATCTGTCAGGGTGAAGCACGACCTTGGGGGCAATCTTATAACCTTGGTCTGATCCCCCGCCACCCGATTGGCTATCTGCCGTGGGCCCGGTACATCCTGTCGACGAAGAAGTCGCAGTTGATAAGATTAGGACTGTACACCGCGGTCTACGTCTCTCTTTTCCAGTATCCCACGCTCCCCACCTGGTGGTTCAAAGCTTTCTTGGAGCAATGGAATATTCATACCCACACTTTCCTTGCCATGGATCGGGAAGTGTCAATCTCCTTGGAGGAGTTTGCGGAGGTATCTGGCTTACCAGTGATGGGGGAACATTATGAGGAGCTGCTCCCGACAGATGTGTACGTCTTTGGTGCTAGGCCGATGGTAAGGGGGATCACACCAGAGAATGCCGTTCAACATCAATTCCCAAGCTTGATTAAAGTATTGAACATATATGAGTCCCTCTTCGTCGAACATGGGGGTCGGGGAGTTAACTTTGAGGACTTCATTGCTCGTTTCCTTTGTCCAAGCGTCATTTCATCGGAAGCTGCCAAGTTCGCTACCCTGGATGACCCCTTCGGTCTAGGTGTGGACAACCTACCGGAGAAGGATATAGATCAAAAGGGTTTTTTTCTTCCGGACTTCCCTACTATGTCATTTGCAGAAATTGCGGCCCCTGGAATGGATGAGGAGGCCTTTTTCTTGGGATTTCTTGGATTGTGGCTGAGCTGGTTTGCAATCCCAATGCACTCTCATCGGATGCGACCCTCTGTCTTTTACCCAGCCCACCGGATGGTCATCGGGGTAAAGGTAGCTGTTGGGATTGCTGGCTTGGCGCACTTATACCATGGCCTCAGTCGAGCAGCGGATGCTAATGAGCCCGGGGTACTGCATGTGGTCTTCCCGATGCATTACTTTGCATCGTGGCTCGAGCTACACACAGCGGGTGTCTTTGGCCTGCATAAAAGGCCCTCGTTCTTTGACAAGTGCGGTTTTCCCCGCATTATACAGCTGATCGGCGCATCAATTGTAACCCCATCACCGCGGAACGCCAGGGGCTTACTCCTTCGCCCTCACACCGTTGGAGCCGGTATGTCCTTTGTCGATAAGGTATTGACCATTGGAAAGGTGTCTACCACTGTGACGCGGCCATTACAAGATGTCTTTAAAGATGGAGCCTCAGTTTTGACGGCTCGGGAGACCCTTCACTTATATTCCATTAGACCGGGTTTCTTAGTCTTTAAGCAGAATGGTGTGGCAATTTTTATGAGGTATAACCCGCATCGTTTTGCCCAACAACTGGGCTACGATCAAGGGGTCCCCTTGGAAGCCTTCTTGCTGGAACCCACTGCCACTGAAGAAGGGATGGAGAACGCACTGCACCATTTCATGCGCCTGAATACGAGCTCTCATTTTTTTATCAATGCGCCGGCTTATGCTCCGAGACTCCTCAATGTGTACAAAGACTGGTACAATCATGCAACAGGAGCAGTTATAAAGGAGGAAAGGCGACTGTTGGTCGATCGTAAGGGTGTGCCTCCAGGTACCGATCGCAACGCTCCTTTGGTCCCAAGGACCCCAGTAGTTGCCCCTTTAAAAAAGGTCAGAACCGGACCATCGCGTGCGCGAAGCCCTCCACGTGACTCGTCACTCCCTGATGTCGCAGATGCACCTGAAGCGCCCCGTGCTCTGGCGGAGACAGTGGTTGTACCCTCGCTGGAGTCTGGCGTGGGTGCGGACATCGGGACCCGTCGTCCCAAAGTGGCTGCTAAACGGAAGTCGATCCCTCGTGAGCCTAGGGTCGGAGGGCAAAAGAAAAAGAAGTCGCTCTTCACTGCGGACGTCGTGTTTGGTCAGGAACCCCATGCTCCCTATGCCGAGGGCCTGATCGAATACGGGACGAACGAAGGACTAGTGATGCCACCGCCGGACGATACAGACTTGGAAGCCACCCTCGAAACTTCGGCGTGGTTGGCAAAGCGTGACGCGTGGCTGGCCAAGCTTGCGCAATCAGGTAACTATTAGTCGCCTTTTCTTTATTGCAACATATCCTCTTCATTGCCTTTGACTAACGCTTTTCTTTCTTTCCTTTCGACAGGCATCACTGATGAAGAAGCCATCGCCGCTTCTTTGAAGACTTTCCAGGAGGAGGAACGTCTTAGAGCGTCTATGGGCCTTAGTAAGTTTTAATCCATCAAGTCTCCATCTCCCTCGTGTTATGGTCGATCTAACCTTTCTCTTTTTATTGCAGAAACCTCAATGCCGTTCCCACCAAGCGACGCAGATGTTTTACCAGCTGCCGATGTTCCCGCTTCCTCTGGGCCACCGCAGGAGGTTCGTCTTGAAGAACCGATGAAGGATGCCTTAAAGGCTCTGGAGGCATCCCTGAACGAGGATGACGACGCCTTGAAGGAGGCGTCACTAAGATCCATCGCGACAGCCCGGAAGGAAAGGAAGCGGCAAAGGCGTGAGGCGAAGGCGCGCCGGGCTGCCTTGGCTGTGGGAGCGGGCCCCAGCACCGCCCCTCGTGCTGATACTCCATCTGATGAGGCCCCTGTTGCCTTATCCACTGCCCACAGAGAGGTGGTGCGCGCAGTTCGGAGCGCAAACGGTAAATCCGCTTCAGGTAATATTTCTCTCAGAGTTTTTGTTATAAGGGTTTTTAATGTCATTGGTCCTTATATCCCTTATCTTGCAGGGCCGAGTCCGATCGAGGGGGAGGCGGAAACCGTTGATCCCAAAGAAACAGAGGAGGCGGTACCTGCCGAACTCGAGCCGACGGTGGGCAACGTCGTTGTGGCTTCGGAGCCTGAGGTGGAGGTCGAGGGGCCAGCAGCCGAGAAGGTCATTGATGCTGAACTTGAAGCGGTAGCAGATGATATGATCATTATAACTGAACCGAGTGTGGTGGTGGACGAGGCGCTTGAGGCCGGCGACCTCGTGGTGACAGTGGATGAGCCGATGGAGACGGCGGAGCTCGAAGTAGTTGCAGGTGAGATGGATACGACTCTCGAGGAAGAGTCAGTCGCTTCCTTCCAAGAATCCGGCAACGCTCCAATCATTGCCCTCCCTGCTTACGATCTCCTGCCGTCTCCTGGTCGCGGTAGCACGACGATGGTCCCCATCGAGTCGGGTGATGAGGCTACGGGCGGTGGCCTTATGTCGATAGAGGAGGGAGTCGCTTCTGTTTCGGCCGGGAGCTCCTCAGGTAAACCTTAGGTTACTGTCTTTCTTATTTTATAATCCTTTCTGACAAGTTCACCTTTCTTGCAACGCAGGTGCAGCCAGCGCCGATGCCCCACTGCTCGAGGGAGCGCCTTCAACGACTGCTTTGGCGGTGGTCACCTCTCAACCCTCTCTTATACCCTCGAAGATGTTGGAAGGTATGTGTTTACGATTTATTAATCTTATCTTCTAGACGTATAATTTGTGTACTAAAGTCACACTGTTGTGTTTCCAGGAGTGCTTTTTGATCATGTATATCAGATGTTGCTCCCACACTTTTCTTTCCCATCCGAGCTTGCTTCTTCCTCTGGTGGCGTTGGTGAGTATGATTTCCGTTGACATCCTTCCTCTTTTTTTTTTATTGATGGAATTACCTCTAACCTCTTTTTCTCATCTCAACTGCAGTGCTACAGATTGAAGGAGGGGATAAGAGATCAGCTGCGCCACCAGCCCTTCCGACCTTGCCACCTGTCTCAACTGGTATAGGAACTATCACATTGATAAAGTCTTCCTTCTTTATTTTCAGAACTGTTATCTGATCACATCTTGTTTTTTTTCAGCTGTCGTTCTGATCTCGGCGCCCTTCGAATCTCGCATCATAATGCCGGCGGGTCCTTATCTGAGGAGTCTGTCTTCAAAAGGCGCCGCGAATAGTCTGCGCATGTTGAGTGACTACGTCGAGGAACTCGACGTTGAAACTCCTACATCTTCCGCAGACTTCGCTATGATGGTTAACCCGATGCTAGCAATACTCGTGAACTTTCATGATGAGGGCATCGTCGCATCCTAGGTTAACCATTGTAGGGAGATCGAGGGTCGCCTATATCAGTTGGAGTCGCTGCGTCCCGCTCCCGAGGCCTTGGCTGCTAGTAATCAAAGAACAGCGTGGATTGAGCAGAGCGCTCCTTACTTCCGCTACCTCGAACAAGAAGTCATTTCAAGGCGTAAGGAGCGTGGTGAGACTTCAAACAAGTCTGCCCAACTGCATGCTCGGGTGGAGGCCAACGCCGCACGGCTGAAGGTTGTCTTTGAGGGCCTCCTGCAATGTCTTTCTGAAGGGTTATCATTGAGGAAACACCTTGATGTTGTCGAGCGAGATGCACCTAGCCAGGAAGCAGCCCAGAAGGCGGCGGAGGAGCAACTTTCATCTTTCTTGCAGCAGCGAGCCCGGGTGGAAGCGGAGGTGACCGCGGCAGCCGCTCAGGAGGAGGCGCTGAAGGAAGTGCGAGAGCAGCTTGTGGATCTACTAAAGACACTTCCTCCTCAGTAGCTATCCATCTTTGTATCGTTTGTACTTATAGATAAAAGAATGTATATATATACTTTTTCATTCTTTGACATAATGTATCCTGTACCCAATCAAGTTTATGAATAAAAGATACACCCTTTTTTTTTGTAATGTGTCATTTTCTCCGTCTTTTCTTTCTTTCATTATCAGCATGCCACCTTAGTAATCATGGTTGACGGATGATCAGAACGAGTATCCTGACTCTCTTAGGAAATAGTGATGGCTTAGGCCGCAGGTTCAGATCTGCTGCCTAAGACTTTTCAACTCTATAAGCCGTGAGGGTCTCATAGAGACTTTTCTTCCTACGGATCGAGAGGATCTCATAGGTGGGTTTTCTCCCTAGGAATCGTGGGGATTCCTAAGTGTGGTTTTCTTTTATAAGTCGTAAGGATCCTATAAGAGAATTTTCCCTCTTACGAGTCGAGAGGATTCGTAAGCGGTTGTTTCCCTCCTTGTCGGAAAATCGACTTCGGAGAGTGAGACCCGTGAATAGTATGCAAGAGACCATTTTGGATTGATTTGCAGGGCCCCATTGTTCAGGGAGCAAGCTTTCTTAGTCCATGCTGCCTGAGGCTTCATTTTGCAAGTTGAGACGAACCGGGAATTCTTCCGCTAAGACAGTGGTGGCTCCGCGTGGGTCAAGAGGCTCTCGTCACGGAGTGTTTGTATCCGTGAGTCGAGGAGTTTGCTAGGGATTATTTGTTTCCCAAGCGCCAAGGATTATTTGTTTCCTTGGGGTTTGAAACGAGTCGAGGATTCCCACGGAAACGCTGGTGGCTCTGCGAGTCGACGCGGATCAGGAGGCTCTCGTCAAGGAGTGTTTGTATCCCCGAGTCGAGGAGTTTGCTAGGGATTATTTGTTTCCCAAGCGCCAAGGATTATTTGTTTCCTTGGGGTTTGAAACGAGTCGAGGATTCCCACGGAGACGCTGGTGGCTCTGTGAGTCGACGCGGATCAGGAGGCTCTCGTCAAGGAGTGTTTGTATCCGTGAGTCGAGGAGTTTGCTAGGGATTATTTGTTTCCCGAGCGCCAAGGATTATTTGTTTCCTTGGGGTTTGAAACGAGTCGAGGATTCCCACGGAGACGCTGGTGGCTCTGTGAGTCGACGCGGATCAGGAGGCTCTCGTCAAGGAGTGTTTGTATCCGTGAGTCGAGGATTTTGCTAGGGATTATTTGTTTCCCAAGCGCCAAGGATTATTTGTTTCCTTGGGGTTTGAAACGAGTCGAGGATTTCCACGGAAACGCTGGTGGCTCTGCGAGTCGACGCGGATCAGGAGGCTCTCGTCAAGGAGTGTTTGTATCCGTGAGTCGAGGAGTTTGCTAGGGATTATTTGTTTCCCAAGCGCCAAGGATTATTTGTTTCCTTGGGGTTTGAAACGAGTCGAGAATTCCCACGGAGGCACTGGTGGCTCTGCAGGTCGACGCGAATCAGAAGGCTCTCGTCAAGGAGTGTTTGTATCCGTGAGTCGAGGATTCCCACGGAAACGCTGGTGGCTCTGCGAGTCGACGCGGATCAGGAGGCTCTCGTCAAGGAGTATTTGTATCCGTGAGTCGAGGAGTTTGCTAGGGATTATTTGTTTCCCAAGCGCCAAGGATTATTTGTTTCCTTGGGGTTTGAAACGAGTCGAGGATTCCCACGGAGACGCTGGTGGCTCTGTGAGTCGACGCGGATCAGGAGGCTCTCGTCAAGGAGTGTTTGTATCCGTGAGTCGAGGAGTTTGCTAGGGATTATTTGTTTCCCAAGCGCCAAGGATTATTTGTTTCCTTGGGGTTTGAAACGAGTCGAGGATTCCCACGGAGGCACTGGTGGCTCTGCAGGTCGACGCGAATCAGAAGGCTCTCGTCAAGGAGTGTTTGTATCCGTGAGTCGAGGAGTTTGTTGAACACACTGGCTTCTTCGGTTGAAACGAACCGTCGAGGTTTGGCTTCGTCGTCTGACGGAGTCTGTTGGGAAAGTATGGTTCCCTCTTTGTTTACGCCCTTAGATTGTATACAGGGATCGATGTGATCTTAACTGTAGGGACAAAGTTTTATCGTCATTTTTTTGTTTTATTTCCGCGATGCTCTATCATTTCAGCTTTTATATCGCGAAGGTCGCGATTGCCCAATCATTTCGGCTATTTTTTTTATCTTTACTCGCTGCTTTTTATTGCGAGTTGCCCCATCATTTCGGCTATTTCGCATGCATACATTTTACTTGCTGCTTTTTTTATTGCAAGTTGCCCCATCATTTCGGCTATTTATTTTATTTTTACTTGCTGCTTTTTATTGCGAGTTGCCCAATCATTTCGGCTATTTTGCATGCATACCTTTTTACTTGCTACTTTTTATTGCAAGTTGCCCAACCATTTCGGCTATTTTGCATGCATACATTCTTACTTGCTGCTTTTTATTGCAAGTTGCCCAATCATTTCGGCTATTTTGTATGCATGTGCGGCCTACTGGCTTTCCGCCGTAAACCTGGAATTAGACACCGATTTCGGCATCAGCACCGCTACAACTGGGATATTGTCAGGAGCGAATCATCATCTGCCTCTGTCGATGTTGAACAAAGGTGGCTTAGCGACCAGGGTTAGGGTCCTGTCGTCTAAGGATTTTAACTTCATGAGCCGTAAGGGTCTCACAAAGGTATTTCTCCCTACAAGTCGTGAGGATCTTGTAGGTGTATTTTCTCCTTAGGAATCGTGAGGATTCCTAAGTGTATGTTCCCCTGTAAGTCGTAAGGATCCTACAAGAGAGTTTTCTCCTTCTAAGTCGAGAGGACTTATAAGGGTTGTTCATCATGCGAACATATCCCCAGTCTCGGATGAGACTTGATTAGGGAAATGTTTATTCGCGCCCGTGGATTGTATACAAGAGCCCGTGTTGGACCACTTGTAGGGCAATATCGAAAGTTGTGGGGGTTGCTTAAGCACAGGTTTAGGTTTCTGTAACTTAAGACTTCCAACTCTTATGAGCCGTAAGGGTCTCATAAGAGAGTTCTCCTTACGAGTCGTGAGGATCTCTCAAGTGTATTTTCTCCTTAGGAATCGTGGGGATCCCTAAGTGTGTTGCTCCCTTGTGAGTCGTAAGGATCTCACGCGGGTGGTTTCTCCCTACAAGGTCGAGAGGACCCTGTAAGTGTCCTTTAACGAGGCTGCGCCCTTTCAGGTTTTCACAAACACTCGCCGGTAGTCCTGCTGTTTTTACTCACGGAGCCCTTTCGAGTTTTCATCCACGCCCATTTTGCTTATGGACATACCGTTTTTTTTATTCTTTTTATTTATATATATATATATATATATATATATTTTTATACGAGGTCGCGCCCTTTCGGGTTTTCACGAACACTCGCCGGTAGCCCTGCTGTTTTTACTCACGGAGCCCTTTCAGGTTTTCATCCGTGCCCTTTTTGCTTATGGACATGCCGTCTTTATTTATTATATATTTTTTTTATTTTATTATTTTTTTTATTCATCTCGTCAGCCTAAGGATGCTGCGGTATTAGTTTAAAGACGTTTCAGTCTGCTATTAGTTTAAGGACATTTCGGTCCGCTATGAGTTTAAGGACGTTTCGGTCCGACATTGAGAGGCTGGCTACTGCTTATAAAACTTGAGCTTAGGAAGATAGCGAGGGGACGTGGCCGTCGTCATCTATCATTGACCTAGGCTGTGGCTCATTAAGCGTAGTATTTCTTCAGGAAGCGACCGTTTATCGGCCTGAAAGGCCTTTCACCGTGCATGTCCATAAGTAGATAGGCCCCACCCTGGTAAACTTTATCTATGATGTACGGGCCTTCATAGTTTGGCTCGAATTTTCCCCGCTTGGCGCGATTGGGGATCATAGGCCTTTTGACCGCTAGCACGAGTTCGCCTTGGCGGAATGTCCTTGGTCGGGTCAATCTTTCGTATGAGCGCATCATCTTTGCTTTATAAGCTTCCAGATTTTGCTGCGCTATGAGCCGGGTTTCATCAAGGGCGTCAAGCTCCTCAAGCCGAAGGTGAGCATTTTCTTCGTCCGTTAGCTCGTGGTGAACTGCCACTCGTAGAGAGGGTAATTCTATCTCGAGAGGGAGTACCGCTTCCGTACCGAACACCAACGCGTACGGCGTTGTGTTCGTGGCCGTCTTGAATGTAGTTCGATATGCCCAAAGAGCTTCTTGGAGTCTTTCGTGCCAATCTTTCTTATTACGGGACACTGTTTTCTTTATGATTTTTGTTAATGTCTTGTTGAAGGCTTCAGCTAGTCCATTGGCTCGCGGATTATAAACCGAGGAATATCTCCAGTCTATATTATACTGTTGCGCGAAGCGACTGATCTTGTGGCTTCTGTAAGCTGGCCCGTTATCGGAGATGATCCGTCGCGGAGTTACAAATCGATATATGACATGCGTCTTGAAGAAGTGGAGGATATTTTTCGTCTTCATCTCTCTTAACGGTACTGCTTCCGCCCATTTAGAGAAGTAGTCAGTCGTTGCCAGGATGAAACGGTGTCCCCTAGACGATGCTGGTTCGATAGGGCCGACTATATCAGTCCCCCACATCTCGAATGGCCAGCTAACCACCGTTGGATGTAGTGGATTTGGGTGTCGGTGGATGAAGTCCCCATGAATTTGGCATGAGTGGCAGTGCTTCGCATATTCGATGCAGTCCTGAATCATCGTAGGCCAGTAGTAGCCCATCCGTTTTATTTTCAACTTCATCTTAGGGCCTGCTTGATGAGAACCGCAGAGTCCGTCGTGAACTTCCTGGACGATCCTTTTCGCTTTGTCAGGTCCTAAGCATCTCAGCCACAGAGAATCAAATGACCTCTTGTACAGAGTATTGTTGACGAAGGCGAAAGACAGGGCTCGTTTCATGAGCTGATGTCTTGTGGACGCTTTTTCAGACATTCGGTGGGACTTGAAGTAGTCTATGAAGACCTCTCTCCAATCCTCAACCTTCTCATGGTCTTTTATTTGTAAGGTCGCTTGCTCAGTCACTCCCATCTCTTTGGGTGATCCCGGAGGTATTTCTGCGGGGGCGAGCACCTGACGACTTTGTACCATGATTCTAACCTCATCGAGTTTCTCGTCAGCCAGCTCTTTAGCAAGCTTAGCTAACGCGTCCGCTTTGCTATTTTCTGCGCGTGGTATACTTTCCAAAGTATATGAGGGAATTTGGGTCAGCAATTGTTGCACCTTTTCCCCGTATTTTACCAATTCCGGTTTGCATGTTTGGTAATCGCCGTTCACTTGACTGACGACTAGCTGGGAGTCCCCATATATGAGGAGGCTTTCAATTCCCATGTCAATGGCGATCTCGAGACCTGCTATCAAAGCTTCATATTCAGCTTCATTATTCGTTCTCGGTTCTGTTAAGGAGAAAGCGAAGCGCATTATTCCTCCTTGTGGGGTCACGAAGATAAGGCCTACTCCCGATTTGATCATTGGCGTACTTTGTTTGTGCTTTTTCATGGAAGATGCTCCATCGAAATAAAGCTCCCAACGGGTATCACCACTGTCGACTGCGTCAAACGCATGTTTGTCTGGCAAATCGCACTTTAGGGGAGAATCGGCAGGTATCGGGTGCTCAGCAAGGAAATCGGCGATGGCCTGGCCTTTCACTGCCTTGAGAGGTCGGTACGTTATCGAGAACTCCATTAAGAGCAGGGCCCATTTAGCGAGTCGTCCCGTCAATATGGCCTTTGACATTAGGTATTTGAGAGGGTCCACCTTTGAAATGAGATGGACTTCATGTGCTAATGCGTAATGTCTAAGCTTTGTTATTGCAAAGATCAACGCTAAGCAGTGCTTTTCAATGGGGGAGTAGTTGCTTTCTGCCCCCAGCAGAACTCGACTTAAGTAGTAGAGTGCTCTTTCTTTTCCCTGGTCATTCTCCTGCGCCCATAGCGCGCCTAAGGAACCTTCGAGAGCAGTTGTATAAAGAATGAGAGGCTTTCCCTTAACCGGAGCAGCCAACACTTGCAGGTTCTGCAGGTATTGCTTGATCTCGTCTAGCGCGCTTTGGCATCTTTGATCCCAGACGAATGGGGTTCCCTTCTTCATCAGGTGGCTATAACGACGGCACTTTCCTGAAAGATTGGCTATAAATCGCCGTATGTATGCGAGCTTCCCTTGGAGAGACCGCAACTGTTTGAGAGTCCTCGGCGGAGGCATTTCCATGATTGTCTTGATCTTGGACGGATCTATTTCGATACCCCGGTTTCGAACAATGAATCCCAGGAATTTTCCTGAGGAAACTCCGAATGCACACTTGAGCGGATTCATCTTCAAGTTGTATTGCCGAAGACGTTGAAATACGGTCTTCAGATGCTCGAGATGTTCCTTATATGATTTGCTTTTAACAACGAGGTCGTCGATATAGCATTCGACGATTTCGTGTATAAGGTCATCGAAGATCTTCGTCATGGCCCTTTGGTAGGTGGCACCGGCGTTCTTTAAACCGAAGGGCATCACCTTGTAACAGAATATTCCCAAAGGAGTCCGGAAAGCCGTATGTTTCTGGTCTTCAGGATGCATTTTTATTTGATTATATCCTGATGAGCTGTCCATGAATGAGAAAATCTCATGCGTGGACGTATTGTCTATCATCAGTTCGGTGACTGGTACTGGGAAATCATCCTTTGGGCAGGCTTTGTTGAGATCCCGAAAGTCCACGCATATGCGCACCGTCCCATTTTTCTTCATCACTGGGACGATATTAGCAATCCATTCAGGGTATTGAACCTCCTGGATAAAGCCATAGTTTATCAGCTTTTTGACTTCAGCGTTGATTTTCATCTCGAGCTCGAGCCGCATTCTTCTCGGCGCTTGTTTGACTGGCTTGACACCCGAGGATATCGCCAGTCTATGTACAGCAACTTCTGGATCTAGTCCCGGCATCTCGAAATAGTTCCATGCGAAGCAATCTTTATGCTGTACAAGGACGTCTTTTAACGCAGCCACCCTCTCTTCAGACAGCAGCTCGCTAACGAATGTCGGTCGCGGATCGTTTATCGTCCCCAACTCAATTTTCTTGAGGTTATCTGCAGTGGTATGTATTCCATCCTCCAGTTCTTTCGGAGCTGGGGGAAATTCTGAGATCACCTCATCATTGCTGTTTTCGAGGCACCAGGGAAGGCTGTCCATGTTCTCGGATTCTTCTTGTAGTATTGTTATCATGTGACAGGTACGAATTCGCTTCCAATCCCAATGTGGAACTGGTTTTTCTTTCGTGGCCTTAGGCTCGTGCTTTTGTGGTGGTGCTACCCTCCAATTGTTGGACAGAGCGAATTTACCAAGCTGATATTGATCTTCGACCCAATTCTTGAAGGTGAAGCAATCTTCAAGAGAATAACCTACTACTCGATGGTAAGAGCAATAGTCCGGGTGTGAGGCTTCGCCTACTTGTTCAGGGTGTTTAGACTCCGGCAATGTAAGCATTTGATGTTTCAGGGCGAGATCAATTATTTTCTTCGTCTTGTCCCGAGGAAACGAGTATGCTCGCCCCATTTTCTTCATAAGGGATAGATCAATAACGCTCGACTCCCGTTTGCGTGGCTTCTTAGCCCTGCTTTGTTGTTGTTGAGTGCCTTTTTGGCCTTTGGACTTATTTCTGCTTTTGAGCTGAGCCTTCTTTATAACGGGTTGACAAGGAGCGGCATTTTCATCCTTTACGGCCTGTTGGAGAAGGCGTTGCGTCTTGGCTTTCTCGTAGATGGCCGTCTCACGGTTGTGATCATCTCGGACCTTTTGACCAGCTTTCTTTATAAGTCTGTCCATTTGTTCCTCGAACGACGGACTGGGCTCTTTTGCATCTGGAACTTTCACTGGCTTAGGATTAGCGTCCTCCCATTAAGCATCCGCTTCTTCATCAAGGTCATACACGACGTAGCAGCCGGGTAGTAACTCTCGTTTCTTTGACCGGATGTATCCAAGCCCTCTTGTTTCCATTCTCCCATTAGGCAGTTTGCGTTGGGTCCCGGGAATGTTCCAGACCCTATCATAGAATTTGGCCTCTCTAACGGTCTGTTTGAAGGATATCCCCTGGCGTTTCAGCAGCTTCTTCAAACCCTCTGTATAATATCTGGGAAGACGGATAGGCTGAAGCCTGTCGAGCGCAGGATCTGCGCCATGCCAGATTTCTTTTTTCACATTGGTTTCTTCAGAGCGGTAAAACAGAATTGCTTTCTCGTTTTCTCGCCTGGGAGGGATATAGAATGTCCGCGGCTCTTCTACACTGTAGATATTAAGTGCGTCCAGTTTTTTATGATGTTTAGGCGGCACCATGGCGACTTGCAGACTTTGCTCTTCATCAGCGGAAGCTTGTATTGAAGGTCGAGCAGAGAATACGACATGGACCTCATCCTCCGAATCGCTACCAAAGACCAATGTAGGAGTGGATGGTCCTGGCTTGTTATGTTGGGGCGGACCCGAATAAACGATCTCCTCTTCTTCCTCGGTATCACTGCCGAAGACAGGGATGGTGGCATTAGTTTTATTCTCCGGCTTGTGACACTTCTCCGTGTCTTCAAAATCCGGCAAGAAGTATTTGGCATCTTCGTATTTGCAGACCTCGTTCATAGAGAACGGGTTCAGTTCTCCCGTCACGGTATACTCGAAACCATCCTTAAAATACTTCATACACTGATGTTGTGTAGAAGGGATGATGTTGTACTCGTGTAACCATGGTCGGCCGAGCAAAGCGTTGTAGCATGTCTTGGCGTCTATGACGTGGAACTTAATGTCCGTGATGAGTAGCCCGAAGCGTAGTGTCAGTATCACAGATCCAAGAGTCTTTGACGATTGGGAGTCGAACCCGGAGATGGTGATCTTGTCCCGAGCAAGGTGCTGGACGCTCATGCAGATTTCCTTCAACACCCGCACATTAAGTAGGTTAACAGACGACCCGTTATCGATCAGGATTTTGCCTATCTTTATATCATGGCAGTATCCCGAAACATAGAGAGGGCGATTGTGTTCGCACGTCCCAAGTAGAAGGTCTTCATCGCCAAAAGTAACATCAGCCGTGTACACTTCCTCTAATTCATCCTTCATCTTTTCCTCGGCCAGGCATGCTTGGAATTGTTCCGGGTCTTGGAGCGCCTTAATCAACGAATCTCTCGCCTCTTTTGATAGCAAAAGGGCGTCAAGAATACTGAGCTGTGAGGGCAGCTTCCTCAGATGTGCCAAGACGTTATAATCCACCTTATTCTTCTTTGGTGGGTCTTTGGCAGCTAGCTCTTCCACCACTTGGTCATCTAAGATGATATCTTCAGAGACCTTTTCTTTCCCTTTATCTTTCCTGTTCGAGGGTCCGAGGTTCTTTTCGGGCAGCGTGCGATTACGTAGCCGGATATTTTCGCAAACCTTCGGTTCTTCTTCTGTTCTCGAAGCGGACTCTTTAAAGAGAGGGGCAAGTTCTAGTTCTTCATCAGAATCACTCCCGAATGTAGGCACTTGTGATCCACCGGTGTTAACCATGCGACAATCGCCAGCAGTTCTTTTAAGCCCTTCGGTCGTATTTCTTTGCTCCCGACGAGTTTTACGCTTCTCCCGCTTAAAGCGTTGTCGATGAGCAACATACCCTTGCCACCATTTATCGAAAGCTTTGCACTCTTGAGTGGGGTGCGAAATCATTTGATGATACAAGCAATAAGACAGGTGCATTTTTGCTTCACCGGTAATTTCTTCTTCGGAGGATGGTAGCTTCATACCCATTGACATGGCCTTAGCAAACTTCTTTTTTTATCTTGAATTGGCTTTTGTTGGTAGCGGAGATGTTCAGCTCCAACGGGATCGTCTCAGCTCTTTCATCAAGTCGCTGGCGCTTGGCCCTTTCAAATATAACCGCCTCGCGCTCCCGATCAGCTTTACTTTTCAACCGAGCTTCATTAAGGAATGCGTCAATTACTTCATCTGATGGCCCCAGAACTTTTGGTTCAGAATCTGCCCCCAGCGTTTCAGTACAAGGGGTCTCCTCATCGTTCGAATGGGAAATCATATGACAGCTCGCCACGCATTCTTCAGCTTCATCTGACGAACTTTCTCCCTCACCTTCCTCTTGAAAGACGTGGTTGAGGAATTCTTGGAGTGTAATGGGAGTCCGTGCCTTTTGGTTGTATTCATCCAGCGCGTCAATTTGCTTTTGTAAGTCCGTGCGCTTGTCACCAGGCTTCACGGGCTTCTTAGATTTCTTCTTCTTCTTTTTCGAAGATTTTGACGGCTGGCTGCAAGTGCTTGAACTGCCACCATCGGTCCTTGGAGTTGGACGTGGTTTCAACATCCCTTCAATGACCTGCGGTTCCAACGGGTTCTTCCACTCGATCGCTGGACATGTCTGAAGATCGTTTAGCATCCTCTTTGTCTTGGCTGATAATACGACCTCCCAAGGAGCTTCTTCAATGACGGAGCATGTTGCCCCCGGCGTATTCGTTCCCTTAGAGGTGTGGGGCTGCGGGGGATTCACCTTCCACTTGTCAGATAACGCGAACTTGCCCTGTCGGTACTGGTTTTCAAGCCAATTCTTGAAAACGTAGCAATTTTCGATCGGATGGCCTAGTACTCGATGATAAGGACAGTAGTTGGGCTCGTTGACGTCACTTGGTTGCAACGGACGTTTTGGATCCGGCAAATTTATGAGTCTGTTGCGCAACGCCAGCTCGAATAATCTCCTCGTTTTATCACGGGGAAAGGAATAAGAACGTCCCATCCTATCCTCAAGGGGCACGTACGGTCGCGTATTATTTTGACGAGCAACCGGCTTTGAGTCGCTTAGTTGTTGTTGAGCATTAGCGACGACGATCGCTTTTCCCTTTCCTTTGTCATTTCGGGTGTCTGGCCTTGGAAGAGGGGGTTTATGGCCCATTTGATCCATTTGCGCTAGTTTGTCAATCAAAGCCTGGAAGGTAGTCGGCTTGAAAAACATCATAAACTGCGAGATGGTTGCTTGTGGATCGAGGGTTCCCACAAACATACCCACCGCGGGAGCTTCTTCAATGCGCTGCTCACACTTTGACCATAAGTTCCGCCATCGTATAGCGTACTGAACCCACGTCTCGCCGGGTTTTACCCTGGCGTTAATCAGTGCTGTCATCAGGGTATGTTCACTAGCGCTTGCAAAACGCTGAGTAAGCAACAGCTCCATCTCCGCGAAGGTTTTAATAGAGTTATTCGGGAGCTCAGAGTACCATTCGAACGCCGTATCCGATAAGCTTCCAACAAACTGGCGAAGTAAAAGCTTGTCATCTCCACCGGTATTGCCGCAGAGTGCCCTGAACTGGGCAACATGCTGGTGCGGATTGCCCGTCCCCTTGTAGACATGGAACTTGGGAATTGTGTAACCGAGTGGGTACTTGATTTGATCGTACCAACTTGGATATGGCCGCCCCGTTTTCACGACCTGGCCGGCTGTTTCGGTTGCATGATGAACCCGTATTTGCTGGGCGATGTACTCATCCAAATCAGCTTTGGAGATTGTGTCCTCTTTAGCTGTGGACAGAACTGGTGGAGGATTCGACGTCTCTCCCCTATCGTCTTCAAGGATGATCGGGGGATCTTCAGCAGGTGGATCTTGTTGAATCATCATACCCACCATATCCTGGAACAGGAGGGCCATTTTCTTTATGTTGGCTGCCTGCTCCGCAGCTTCTTTATCTTTCTTCTCCAGTACACGATGAAGGAATTCAGCGTCCGTTTCTTGTTCTTGACGCTCGTCCGAGGACGTCTCAGGGGTTTCTTTTGGCCCTGTAAGTGCGGCCATAGCGTTCATCATCACTTGGAGCTTCTGCTGCTGCTCCTGAGCCTTAGTCACTGACCTCGTGTGCGGTCTATGACCTGTTGATATGCGGCTATCCTCCTTTCCCGATGCCACATAAACTGTATGAACTATCATGCCCCCTGACTTAGGGCGTTTGGGTTCGCCATTTTTAACTTTTGCCGCTGACGCGGGAGTTTTCTCTGGCCTCCTTCTTTTGTGGGCCGTTGAGGTTGAAGGAACCGTTGAAGTGGGCATCCTAGCAGCTGCTGTCCCCCTTTGTTTAATGGGACGGTCCTTATCTTTTTCCACCTTCGCCTTTTTCTGGTGACGAGAGTGACCTGGGTCAATCACGGAGTCTTGAACCCTCCTCCAAACTTTATATATTTTTTAGGACAGCCGTTGAGGGGGGTGTTCTTGCTTCGTTTCTGGGACTTTCTCTGCAGGCGGAGGAGATCTTTTCAGTGTAGCGGTTGGAGCATTCTTCCGTACCCTCCTCTGCAGTTCAAAGCTGTTCCAGTTGGAACAGCAGCGTTGACTTCCACCACTGGAGCCGGTGGAGTTAGCCCTGAGGGAGAGTTGCCCCCTGCCTTCCTCACTCATTGCCAATGGCGACGTCGAGCATGACGAGCCGTTGGGACTAGCTCGGAGATTGAGACATCTTCTTTTTGCCCCCTGTCCGAATGGGGCGCCGCCGGTGTTAACCTCTTAAAGACTGAGGTTGTCTTTTGAGGGGTGATATTCAACCTGTCGAAGACGGATCCTCGAGCAGGGGTAGGAGTAGGAATCGTCAGCCTTGAAAAGACTGACTCTTTGACAGGGGAAGCCGCCTTGACGACTTCTGAAGCAGCAGCTGTTGCCCTCCTTTGGACAGCCATTTTAGAGTTTAGATTTAGCCTGGTGAAAACAGAGGCTGTCGGTTTGGTAGCGGGTGACCCGTTGACAGGGGCCATCGTAGCAGTGAGCCGGTCGAAGACCGACTTTTTGTTCACTTCCGGTGCGGGTATTGGCGTAGGAAAGCTTGTAGGTGGGATCATGGTCCCGAAGAACAGACCAGTGGTGGCTTGGGTCACCTGGTCTACTGGCAGAGTGAGGAAGGAAGCCGCTTGGGGCCCATATGCTACACCTCCGGGGGAGGTGGAGCGTCCATTGCAGTGGCACTTCGAGCAGTTGGTGCAGTTAGAGGCCATTGAATCTTGAGTTCTGTGCCAGGCAAGAGACCAAATCTTAGTAACTTGAAATTCGAAGGCAACCATTTAACAAACCGCGATTGGTTCGCGAAGACGACACACGAAGTGTGGAGTGGAAAGAGGAAGAGGTCCCACCGGGCGTGCCAGAATCTGTTCCCCTCCGAACGGTGGCGCACAGGACCGCGATGTCCTGTCACTGAGATTCGGGGCAG
This sequence comes from Agapanthus africanus, assembly GCA_030015575.1. Classification (NCBI taxonomy): domain Eukaryota; kingdom Viridiplantae; phylum Streptophyta; class Magnoliopsida; order Asparagales; family Amaryllidaceae; genus Agapanthus; species Agapanthus africanus. The sequence goes on along the minus strand of CM057338.1, from coordinate 475,988,416 downwards.
ATGCTATTTGGTTTTATCCGTCCACCTCTCCGAAGATGCCAAGTTGATTTATGGCACCGTGTATCGAAGGTTTAGACGGATGCGGCCGATGTAGCAGACTTTGTCAGATTCCCCTTCGCTAGAGGGGTTTTTGATTGTGGGGACGCTCTTCCCTGCAGGCGCAAGCCCCTGCAGTTAATTACGCTACCGCTTCGCGGTAACAACTTTCTCCTTCTCCAGAATTTCACTTCGTGTCGTGGGTGTTTGTTTTGTTTGTGGTTGCCCGTGGATTGTATACGGAGACTGAGTAATACCGTCGCCCGTAGGATGTGGACTAGTCCAAACCCGTATTTACTTAGATTTGGGTTTAGTGTTTTTAGTTTAAGGATGCATTAGTCGCGTTGCGGCTATGATCAACTTAAACGTTTGTCAAGGATACGTTAGTCTTGTTTGAGACTAAGATCAACTTAACGGGGTGATCCATTTAATATATGGCCGTCGGGACTCGTCGCCTCTCTGACGTCGTTGAAGGATTACAACGACAGATGTCAGAGGAGTTCGGATATGTACCCTTGGACCATGGTCGATTTGGAATTTTATCGTTCATTTGAGTGTTTAAGGATACGTTAGCCGTATTTGGGGCTAAGATCAACTTAAACGGGATCGTTTAGATCCGGCAAAAGAGCATTAAGAGGCTCTATTGTTCCAGTTTAGGGTCGTAGTGGTCCATACTCCAGTTTAGGAACGTGGTGGTCCATATTCCAGTTTTAGGGACGTGTTGGTCCAATATTAGTTTAAGGACGTTTTGGTCCAATATTAGTTTAGGGACGTTTCGGTCCAATATTAGTTTAAGGACGTTTCGGTCCATATTCATATGTGGTCGTCGGGACCCGTCACCTCTCTGACGTCGTTGAAGGATTACAACGACAGGTGTCAGAGGAGTTCGGAGATGTACCCTTGAACTGGTAGTAAATTGATTTAAGAGAGCAATTTTGCTCAGTCAATTTAATTTAAGGACTTATGGCCAAAATTGGGCTAAGTTCAGTTTCAATATATTTTTTTTTGTCTTTGGCCTGTGCTAGGGCTTTACCCCTTTTTAGTAATGCACTGCATTATTCTTGTTTTGGTCGGGCTTTGCCCTTTTCTAAATGATGCAGAGCATCTATTTTTTTGTTTGGGCTTTGCCCCCCTTTTGAAATGCATAGCATTTTTTATTAGGCCTGTTAGGCCTTTTAATTGGGTTCTGTCCCTTTTTTTTAATAATGCAGAGCATTAAATACTCTGACAGTGCCCTACGTGGCTTGTCAGGCGCTTTGCGCTAAGTAATGAGCGCAAACTCATATGGTGGTGACACGTGTCACGCTCTGGTGAGCGCAAGCGCAATAGCGCAGTGCGCTGCGCTAATGCGCTGCACTGTTGTGCTGCTGACACGTGGTGCGCTCTGATGAGTTGCGCCAATTCCAGAGAGCAAAGCTCTATTTCAAGAGCGCAAGTTGTTTTATAGCTGACACATGGCGTTCTCTCAAGAGCGCAACAGCGCAGTTTGGAAGTGCAAAGCACAAAGAATCTTTTAGATTCAAGAACAGGAGTGCAGAGCACTATTTGATTTCTTGATCTAATTTAGATCAAAGAAAATAAATTTTTATTTTTTTGTTTCAAGAACCAGAAGTTCATAAAAAAGTGCAAAGCACTATTATTACTTATTTATTTATTTTTTTTAATTTAAAATTATTGATCTTGTTCTTAGATCAATAATCTGACCATAAGAGAATTTTCTCTTTTTTCTAAAGGTTTTTTTTTTACCTTCTGTTGTTCTTGAGAAGTTCTCAAGAGTTCTCTTCTCTTTTTTTTAAAGATGTTCCTGCCTTTGAATTGAGCTCTAGGGTCCTTTTTATAGTGCCCATAAATTAGTTAAATTTGTTAAAGAGATATTTCTCTGAGTGATTTGGGGAATTTTCCCCACCGTTGGATCTTTGATCTAAGGACATCTGCTTTGCAGAAGAAAGTCATTTTGTTTTAAAAAGAACAGAAAAGATTTCTTAAAATTTTAATTCTGTTTGGCGCAGATGCATCTGCGCTGACACGTGTCGCGCAGCGCGAAGCGCAGCGCAACTGCGCTGGCGCATCTGCGCTGACACGTGTCGCGCAGCGCAGAGCGCAGCGCAACTGCTCTAGCGCATCTGCGCTGACACGTGTCATGCAGCGCAGAGCTTGCGCGGCTGAAGCGTTGCTTCATAAAAATAGAGCTTTGCTATGATTGGGCGCGCCTTCTTAGGCGCTGCGCTGACGTATCAGCGCCTGACATGTGGCGCGTTGCGCCCGAGATTCGAAGCGTTGCTTCAAAATTTTGAATTTTGAATTTCAACAGAGCTTTGCTCTGATTGGGCGAAACAGTGGGTTTAACCACAAGCACGTCAGCGGCACTAGCTGTACGTAACAGCTACGCAGGTATTGAGCGAAAGGGAGGCCGACGAGCAAACTCATCCAAAACCCCTACTGAGCCTGACAGTGACAATATCCGTACAGTCCGGTCTGTTCGTTTAAGAGTATCGCATATCGAGTTTAGGGGGATGGATAAAGTCAGACCCCTAACAACGCAACATTTAGTGTCGGCATGAAACCCATCACCACTTGAGAAATTATCGATCCTGGATCGGTAATTCTCGTCCACCGTGGCCACGGATTTCTGGTGATGGCCATCCATGCACAATGTGACATCAACCCCCAATATCGGGAGAGACGAATCCCCGACGATCCGATCACTGCTTCCATAGGGCTCGGGATTGTACCCGACTAAAACCTGTTTGCATGACTCCTTTGAGCCGTGGTAGGGTAGTAATCAAAGCACAGCGGGAACTCACACGAGACAAATGATGATCTCAGGTCGACAGACTAACCTGTACCCATGTCACCTGGGAACTGCTATCTGACAATAGGTATTATACCAACTAGCAGGTTCCCGGCGAATCCGTCCAGTGTACTAATAAACCAATGAGCACTTGTATACTATCTTAGGTGAACAAACTAACACTAATGGCTTGTGAGACCTGGCCACCGCCCCTCGTCGGGGTCTCGATCAGTATACACTAGTATACACTGGAGTATCGATGCCCAGTCTCGATACCCCCACGATAGGGACATTTAAGGATGTGCTTATAGACCCCCAGCTCCAACGTATATGATCGCCATCATAATGCTGGTAGTCAAGCAAGTATCTAATGGGCTCTATCAACATGTACATGATGATAAAGACAAACCAGATAGTATACTATCATCTTGAGTAAAACTGTTTTATCGGTATAGGTCCTCCCACAATCATCATAATCACCTGCTTGGGATTACGATAATTGCCTTGAGGGCATTATAGCCAACAATTGGATGACTTGTTTCCGAGACGGAGCGTTGTTTCGGCGGGGAGGTCATTGGCTGACTTGTTTCCGAGACAGAGCGTTGTTCCGGTGGGGAGGTCATTGGCTAACTTGTTTCCGAGATAGAGCGTTGTTCCGGTGGGGAGGTCATTGGATGACTTGTTTCCAAGACGGAGCGTTGTTCCGGCGGGGAGGTCATTGGCTGACTTGTTTCCGAGACAGAGCGTTGTTCCGACGGGGAGTTTATTGGTTGACTTGTTTCCGCTTTCTGCGGTATCGGGAAGGAACGCCGCGTTGATCTTCTGGGATGTAGATGCTGCCGTCGAGATCTGACTCTCCCTTTGACAGAGTCTGTTGGGAAATGTGGTTCCCTTTTCGTTTATTCTCATGGATCGTATACATGGGTCAATATGGGCTCGCCTGCAGGGAAAAAGTTTCATTCTTTCATTTTTTTTAATTCTGCGATGCTATATCATTTCAGCTTTTTATATCGTGAAATTCGCGATTGCCTAATCATTTTGGCTATTTTTCGCGGTGCCCAATCATTTCGGCTATTTTTCTTTTTACTCACTGCATTTTATTGCGAGTTGCCCAATCATTTTGGCTATTTTTATATGTATTTTTGGCTCACTGATTTTGTTGCGAGTATGAACTTGAGATCTGATACCAATCTTAGTATCAATATCGCTGCCACTGGAATATTGCAAGGAGCGAATCATCATTTGCCGTGAAAGGACTTAGAATTTTATACCGATTTGGGCATCAGTATCGCTACAACTGAGATATTGCCAGGAGCGAATCATCATTTTCCTTTGTCGGTTCGAACAAAGGTGGATTAGCAATCAGGGTTAGGATCCTGTCGACTAAGGCTTTTGACTTCATGAGCCGTAAGGGTCTCATAAAGATGTTTCTCCCTACGAGTCGTAAGGATCTCGTAGGTGTGTTTCATCCTTAGGAGTCGTAAGGATTCCTAAGTGTATGTTCTTTTATAAGTCGTAAGGATCTTACAAGAGTGTTTTCTCCTAATGAGTCGAGAGGACTTACAAGTGTTGTTCACCACATGAGGACATTCCTCTTCGTTGGTGGGACTCGGTGAGGGAACGTTTTATTTATGTCCGAGGATTGTATACAAGGGTCAATATAAACCGCCTGTAGGACAGTTTGGGGGATATGATGGCTTAAGAATAGGTTCAGGTCCCTGTATCATAAGAATTTTGAATCCCGTGAGCCGTGAGGGTCTCATAGGGGGGACATTCTCCTTACAAGTCGTGAGGATCTCGTAAGTGTAATTTCTCCTTAAGGATCGTGAGGATTCCTAAGTGATTTGCTCCCTTGTGAGTCGTAAGGATCTCACGCGGGTATTTTCTCCTTACAAGGTCGAGAGGACCCTGCAAGTGCACAGGAAAATTTTTAACGAGTATGCGCCCTTTCGGATTTTCACAAACTCGCCAGTAGCTGCAGGGTTCCGTAAGATGGCAGAAAGGTTTCAGGAGGCATCGTCCATACCAATTTCAAAAATTTACCGTTCTAGTTAACCCTAACCATAGAATCTTTACTAGAAAACGCGACGAAACAACATGTACACAACTTTACATCTAAGTGAATGAGGAATACAACCTTTGTAGACCGGTCCTTCACTTCTAATACTCCATGTAGTAGTCCCTTCGCTGTAATTCATGAACTCCCAAACTCTATAAAGGGTTCACCCGGAGAAATGAACAAGCTTGCTCGAAGTCTTCGAGGCCGAAGATGGTCTACGTCGAGAAGACTCAAGCTCATGCTACCTCTTCACTAATTGTGAAATTAGTGAAGCAAACACCCTATACTAAATGGCAAGTAGTATAGGATGATGAAGTAGAAAATGGGTTCTCTTTAGTTTTCTTTTTCTCACAATATTTTCTCACCTTGAGAAAAGCTAGTAAGCTTTTATCATGAAGAAGAAGATGAAGAATGAAGATGAGAGAATGAACTCATGAGGTGAGAATAGAAACCTTGGGTGAGTTAGTGTCATACACTAACTCATGTAGAGAATAAACCATGGGTTACAATAATGGTTAGGTTAATAAATATCTACAAGTAAAACAAAACTAGTGGACTAAGTCAAAGATGCTACAAGCTTCTCCAAGCTTCCAAGCATGTGACTATTTACCATTAATTTTGATTAACTTTAAATAAATAAAACATTCCATTATAATAAGCATGGTGTAAGTCTCATACATCCATGTCACATGTGGCATCTAGCATGACACAAAATTTGTACATTAATATATATCACATATATACTAAGTGTACATAAGTGAGAAAAAGAAATGTTTAAGTGAGCTAATATTAGTTAATGTAAATTAATATATCACATATATAATTATACATTAAATTATTAAATCAACACTTGATTTAATAATCCGGCTATATTACATACAACCGACTAATATCAGATGCAATAACTTATCGAATCAACACTTGATCCGATAACCCGGCTATATCATATATAACCGACCGATATCACATATAGCGAGAATAGAATGCGGTATCACATACACGCATCAATATCGGTCCCGCACATATCACATATGTACTCCTACCTCGTTTCGCATGAACCAGGAAACCTCTGTCTACGACTCTAAAGACTCGTCAATACGCCGGCAGCAGGTGATGATCATATCAAACACCCACAAGCCGCAAGCGGTATGCTAAACGTAACAGCCACCTGAATATTGAGCGATAAGAAGATCAACAAGCAAGCTTGCTCATAGTCCTGCGAATTCAATCAGTAACACTACCGTACAGTCCGGTCTCTTCGTCAGATATGTCGCATATCTCGTCTGGGGGTAGTAAACGTCAGACCCTAATAACTCAATAAGTTGTGCCGATATGAGGGTTATAACGGGTCGAGAAACTACTCATAACACTTACCAGTAAATCTCATAAACAGCCCTGGCCAGGGACTTTCCTGTTATAGCTAATCGAGCACAGCGCAATATCAACCCCAATACCGGGAGAGACAAAATCCCTTCCTATCGCTCATTGCCTCCATGTAACTCGGGAATGTACCCAAAAACCGCCGTTTTGAATGTCCTTTTGAACGTGGTAAGGTGGAAATCAAAACACAGTGGGAATCACACAAGACTCTATGACGATCTCAGGTCAACAGACTAACCTGTACCAGTGTCACCAAAGAATTGCCATCTGACGTGAGGTATAATACCATCTATAAGTTCTCGGCGAGTCCGTCCAACATACCCTGTCTCCACTGAGCACCCGTATATCATCTCTGATGTCAAACACCAATGGATATAGGATCATCCATCGCCCATCTGTATGGGTCGAGAAGCTATACGCTAGTCTACTCTGGTATATCGATGCCCCGTCTCGATAAACCCATGACTAGGGACATTAAAGGATGTACTTACCGACTACCTTTGTCCTTCTAGTATGATCCGCATCATAATCCACTTAGTCAAGTACACATCCTAAGGGCTTTACCAATATGTAACAGAGAGACAATCAGTATACATGTTAAGATAAAGAGTAACCAGATAGCATATTATCATGTCGAGCAAGAAAGTCCTCTCTATGTATGTCCAAGCATCCATTATAATATACATCACATGTACAATAATGGCCTCTAGGGCATACATATAACTAACAATCTCCCACTTGCACTAAGGCCATATGTTGTAGTATCCAATACCCAACAATCAACAGTGGTTGTAGTATCTCATACTCAACCATCCCAAAAAAGTCTATCTTGGGAAAAGGCCTTCGTGGGTAGATCCGCCGTGTTGTCCTCTGAGTCTACTCTCCTAACCTCTATCTCCCTAGAGATCAACCATCTCCACGATCAGGTGATACTGCCTTAAAATATGTCTGGATCACTGATGGGACGGGGGTTCCTACGCATAAGCCACAACTCCATTGTCACACAATGGTAGGAACGAAATTCATCTCATGAACTAATATACACCCAGACTGCCTCTTTGGTAGCATCTTTGGTAGCGATGTATCCAGCCTTTATCGTCTAGTTTGCCACGGTATATATCTTGGAACTCTTCCAACATACCCTCCACTGAGGGTAAAGACAATGCTTGTGACTGACTTTCAGTCGACCTTACCACTCTGGAAGCTATCCAGTGATTCTCCCCAGGAACTATTGATACCATCTCACTACACCTAGTGAGAATCCTAACATCCACTTAGATTTATCTCATAGATCCAAAACCCAGGATTTAGGTGATATCACCTTGGTCCTATATGGAGAATCCTTGTGATAAGAGGAGATTGACCGAGTGTAGTATAGGAAACACCTTCCCTATCAAGAGTATGTCATCTACGTACAATATGAGGAAGACCACCTTACTCTCCACTACCTTTTTGTATATATAAGGTTTATCTACCATTTTGTTGAAGTCAGACGCTTTGACTGCCACATCAAAACAGATGTTCCAACTCCGCGATGCCTGCTTTAACCCGTAAAGCAACTTGCACACGTTTCCGCTGCTCCCACTGTCTACGAAGCCCTCTGGCTGTGTACTTATAGACGCTCTCTTCTAAATCATTATTTAGAAAAGCAGTCATGACACCCAACCGCCGGATATCATAGTCATGGTATGTAGCAATGGAAAATAAGATCTGGATGGACTTAAGCATAGCCACTGGAGAAAAGGTTTCATCATAATCCACACCTGGTCGATGACGAAAACCTTTTACAACAAGTCTAGTTTTGAAAGTCTCAACTTTTCCATCTACACCAAGTAATCTTCTCAAGATATACTTGCTTCGAATAGGGGTTTAACCCTTCAGATAAAGCAACCAAAGTCCATACTTTATTGGTGTATATGGATTCCATCTCAGATCGCATAGCATCCAGCCATTCTTACAGAGTCCCCACTCTTAATGACCTGCTCGAAACTAGTTGGGTCATCATCTCATGATGCAATCCTCGCTCCCACTATCATTGAGAAAACCGAAGTATCTCTCAGGAGGATGAGGAAACCTACCAGATCAGCGGAGAGAAAGAGGTTCGTCGGGAGCTATTGAATCCTCCTGTTCTACCAAATCATCAGCTGCAGTTTGTATAGCTGGAACTCCTTCCAGTTCTACCTCATGACCACAAATTTCTTTTCAAAATAAATTTCTTTTCTAAAGAGGTGGTCTTGCCGAAAAATAAAACACCTTTTGTTTCTCGGTGCGGTAGAAGATAATCCTTTGCAAATGCTTGGGATATCCAACAAACTTCCATAGAACTGACCTTGCCTCGAGCTTGTCCGGATTTTTCTTTTAGATATAGGCCGGACAACCCTAAATCTTAACTTACTTAAGATATGGGCTCTTCCCATACCATATCGCATATGGAGTGGTAGGCACCTGATTTGTTTGAAACTCTATTCAATAGGTATGCAGCTTCACAAGTGCATAACCCCCAAAAGGAAATAGGCAACTCAGTAGTACTCATCATAGAGCGCACCATATCTAATAGGGTGCGATTGCTCCACCCTGATATACCGATATGCTGTGGTGTATACGGAGGAGTAATGATGAGAGAGAATCTCATTCTCCTTTAGAATAGTCTAGGAATTCCGTGCTCAAGTATTCTCCTCCCTTATCATATCAAAGGGCATAATACTTATACCCGTTTTGGTTCTCTACTTCGCACTTATATTCATTGAATTTCTCAAAAGCACCAGACTTGCGTTTCAACAGAAACACATGTGCGAATCTTGAGAGATCATCAGTGAATGTAATGAAGTAAAAAGAACCAGTCCTGGCATGTGTAGACAGGGGACCTACATACATCATCATGTATTAATCCTGAGAGTTCACTAACTCTTTCTCTGTTTCCAATAAACAGAGCTATGGTCATTTTATCTTTGTGACATAACTGGTAAGTTTCACAAAATGTAAATTCAAACTGATTTAAATATGCATCTTAATGTAACTTAGCTAGTCGGGTCGCATTGATATGATCTAGTCTACAATGCCTCAAGAAGGATTCGTTCAATTCTGTACTCTTCCTCTTGCGTGTGTTCCTATACGTTAAGAACTGTAGTTTGATTTAGAACGTATATGCTTTTAGATAACGTGCCTGAACCGATCAACTTTTGATATAGGAAATGTTCAAAACATTATCCATCAATACAATATTATATCCACCTTTACTAAATAAAGAGACTGATATGATGTTGTATATCAGGTTTGGTATCTAATAACATTTGTTCAGAATCAATGTATTTGGTAATACAAGGTGATAACCGCCAACACCTTGGTTGCAACAATTGTACCATTTTGAACTCTTGAAACTTATTACCCATTCTCAGCTCTCTACCTATCTGTACCCCATATAACAGTTTACATATGTGGGATCCTGATCCGGTATCTCTTACCCTGGACGCAGAGGATACTGAGAAACAGTTCTCTGTAATGAAAACACCTGAAGAAGATGCATCATCATGCACTTTCTTCGTTTGGGCGGCACGGGAATCCTGGTAATCCCCTATTTCCTGCTCGGTCTTATAACAATTATAAGTTGGAGCGGGACCAACGTTCCCCAGCTCAGTATAACAAGCGGGTTCGGTCAATACATCCATATTATTATCTTGATTAAGGCGTGATATGGTCGCTACCTGAAGAGAGAGAGAGAAGAAAACACTCAGCGTATGCTCTTGCAAGATTAGATTGGTTATTATTTTATCTAATCATGATGGCTCCCACTGTTTTTATCAAATCTTCCTCCAAACCCTAAAAGGAAAGATTAGCTGAGATTAATTACACCCTACAAGTTTGCCAATCTTTCGGCCAGGCCAGTGTCAGTACTTTGAGGGAGGTTCCCCGTGCTTTCGTACGGACCTAATTAAAATAAATCTCGTTTTTCCATGGGCGTAACCCCGTTAACACCTTTCTAGACACCTACTTGATCGGCTAATTGTAATGTGTAAAACTCTCCCAGGAGTAACTCTTACTCGCAGTGGGAATCGGGACCCAAGTATCATATAGAAGGTATGCAATCTCATTGCAAATTTCAACACTTGAAATTCCCGATAATATTTTGCCCCTAACCCCCTATGACCTTGACAAAGGCCAACAAATCATAGGACGTTAGTCAAGTTCAACACGTCATTTCCTGATTGAATTAAACCCACCCGCATGACCCTTGACAAAGGCCAACAAGGTCGCACAACTACCCTAATCCAATCGCATCATATGCTTAAGCAGATAAGCAATAATCAGCTACCGCACACTGCGCCTTGACAAATGCCAACAAACGCAGCACGAATACTAAATACTACTTATCTGAAATGACGGAGGGCTACGACAGGTTTTAAGAAAACCTTTTGCGTAATGAACTTGATATCGTTGTGGAATTGAGTGATTTTAAAAATGAGTATTTTTGAGGATTTTACTAGTTTTGCTAAAGAGGCCACTCCCGGTGAATGGATCTCGGCTCTTTCTTTATCGAATAAGGTGCATGATGTTTCATAAATACCACTATGCAAAGCAAAAACTATAAAAGCAATCAAAAGACAAACCGAGTTTGTAGCATCTGCTAGTTTCGCTAAAGAGGTCACTCCCGGTGAAAGGATCTCGGCTCTTTCCTTATTCGGATATTCTACAAGGAATACCGCTATGCAAAGTAACAACTAGAGCTACCTGTTTTTGTTTTTTTTGAAAATTCGATTCCACAATATCTTTAGGTTTATTTTCTTTCATTAATCTCATTAATGAAGTCCCATCATTTAAGTTACCTAAACATCACAGATAAATACAACGTACGCTTATGCCATCCACAATCACCTCGATATCCCATCATGCACCGTTAGGTTAGGTAACTAACGGCAGAGCGGGGCAGGGCTAGCGTGGGTGTAAAACATAAGCAACGTCTATATAATATATCACATATACTATATACAGTATCTATCTCATCATATAAAGTGATCACATCACAGAATATCGCAGCAGAAAATAACATATGAAATATTGGATATACTAGGATTTCCGGGTTTTAAATTAAGCCTGTATAAAAGACGGATTCCACGGTCGTGATGAATAGCCAAACCTACATCCCTAGACCCCTACGATAGCGGCAAGAAACCCTACCAATTCTAGAGTTAGGAGACCCGGACTCGACGTCTCGAGATGGCCTCCCACTGGACTCTAGAACCTGGTTACTTGTGCTCCCCTCCTTGGGTCTATCCTAATGCGGAAAAGTAAATAATATACATCAACGGTGACATCTTCCTCAACCCGGAAGTGCCCCAATAAAAGAATATTACATACAAGTTTTTACATGAATGAAAATGAAAAACTCTCATCTCACATAAAAACCCTCGGCTATTCAAAAACAACGATCCAATATAACATATCACTGCAACACATAACATCTCATGTCATCAACGTAAGTAAATATGCGTATCCTAATTGTCGTTGACATATAGCAATGAAACTGGCGATACACCACATATTACACTTACGGTCGCAGAAAAGAAAGTGAAAAACTACAACAATTGGAATCCGCAACCACCTTAGACATCATAAACCCAATGTATCACATATTTTGGATTTCATGCCCAACCAAATGAATTCCTTAGACATCTCATGCCTAACAATTATAAACCCCGCATTTTAGTCTCGATATTGAAAACACTTTCCAATAACAAGTCGAGTAATTCAACAAGATTCTCGATAACCTAATCGAATGCTCGTCGGAAACTTTAGTAGACGGCCGCACCCTCCGATACCGTCGACGAAGTGCACTTAGGCGGAACACCACGGCCGCGAGCACCCGAACGGATGCTTTAGGCGACGGGGTTCTCCTTCAGTCACTTGGTCAGGGCTATGGGCGTGGCTATCTAATAATGTTACCCGGCGAGTATCCGCGTACGCTACGTGATTGCGACGGACTTTTGATTACATCAAAATCCCATGGCAACCAATCAAATGAGACTAAATTGCTAGATTTATAAAATTCAAATTAGTGTAGATTCCAAGTATTGTATCCCATCACATGATATCCGGACGATGTTAAAAATTTCGATCGATTCATCAAAATCCCACAATTTCCCGACAGCTCAACACTTGAGCATAGTTCATAAATACCCAGAACAAGCCACAGTACCTATGGACCAGCCGTAGAAGGGCAAACCCAAGCCTCATTAATGGCACCGCGGAACTGCCACAAACCTTAAGGTCCGTAAGCATTCCATGGTCATTATATCGAGTTAGGGTTTCATTCTTGTAGAGGGTCCACAGAATTACTTGCATGTTTTTCCGAATACCATAAACTTGGAAAAATGGGTTTTTGATATTTGTTCGAACTTTTTAACTTCGCCTAGACAATCATGCGAATCCCAAAACAATGTTAAAACTACGAATACGAAACACTCCGAATTTCTTATAGTGTAAGATCACATCATATGCAAACTTAGAAAAAACAAACAACACCTGAAACACCAAAACTCAGTGCCTGGAACACACAAAAAATTTCAACCCAAAATTCCTCTATCTGGCCGAGGTGGCCGTTTTTTCTTGCAAAGTGGCCGGCCTAATTCCGGCAAGGGGGGCTGAAATTTCTTGTGTGTTCATGTTGCATCTCATACAACATTCTGCAGTTGTTTAAAAAATTTTTAGAACACATTTTAAATTCGACAGAAACTACGTTCTCGTATTTCAAGTTTCGGAATCGTTTCGGTTTCATAATCTAACAAACATCGTCTAATTTTCTAACATGGCTCTGATACCACTGCAAAGTTTTCTAGGACGGCAGCAAGGTTTCGGGAGGCATCGTTCATGCCAATTTCAAAAATTTGCCGTTCTAGTTAACCCTAACCATAGAATCTTTACTAGAAAATGCAACGAAACAACATGTAAACAACTTTACATCTAAGTGAATGAGGAATACAACCTTTGTAGACCGGTCCTTCACTTCTAATGCTCCGTATAGTAGTCCCTTCGCTGCAATTCATGAACACCCGAACTCTATAAAGGGTTCTCCCGGAGAAATGAACAAGCTTGCTCGAAGTCTTCGAGGCCGAAGATGATCTACGTCGAGGAGACTCAAGCTCATGCTACCTCTTCACTAATTGTGAAATTAGTGAAGCAAACACCCTATACTAAATGGTAAGTAGTAGAGAATGATGAAGTAGGAAATGGGCTCTCTTTAGTTTTCTTTTTCTCACAATATTTTCTCACCTTGAGAAAAGCTAGTAAGCTTTTATCATGAAGAAGAAGATGAAGAATGAAGATGAGAGAATGAACTCATGAGGTGAGTATAGCAACCATGGGTGAGTTAGTATCATACACTAACTCATGTAGAGAATAAACCATGGGTTACATTAATGGTTAGGTTAATAAATATCTACAAGTAAAACAAAACTAGTGGACTAAGTCAAAGATGCTACAAGCTTCTCCAAGCTTACAAGCATGTGACTATGATTAACTTTAAACAAATAAAACCATTCCATTATTATAAGCATGGTGTAAGTCTCATTCACCCATGTCACATGTGGCATCTAGCATGATACAAAAGTTGTACATTAATATATATCACATATATACTAAGTGTACATAAGTGAGAAAAAGAAATGTTTAAGTGAGCTAATATTAGTTAATGTAAATTAATATATCACATATATAATTATACATTAAATTATTAAATCAACACATGAATTAATAATCCGGCTATATCACATACAACCAACTAATATCAGATGCAATAACTTATCGAATCAACATTTGATCCGATAACCCAGCTATATCACATATAACCGACCGATATCACATATCGCGATAATAGAATGCGGTATCACATACACGCATCAATCTCGGTCCCGCACATATCACATATGTGCTCCTACTTTGTTTCGCATGAACCAGGAAATCTCTGTGTGGGACTCTAAAGACTCGTCAATACGCCGGCAGTAGGTGATGATCATATCAAACACCCACAAACCGCAAGCTGTCTGATAAACATAACGGCCACCCAGGTATTAAGCGATCAGAAGATCAACAAGCAAGCCTGCTCATACTCTTGTGAATTCAATCAGTAACACTACCACGCAGTCCGGTCTCTTCGTCAGATATGTCGCATATCTCGTCCAGGGGTAGTAAACGTCAGACCCCAATAACTCGATAAGTCGTGCCGATATGATTCTCATAACGGGTCGAGAAACTACTGATAACACTTACCAGTAAATCACATAAACAGCCCTGGCCAGGGACTTTCCTGTTATAGCCAATCGAGCACAGCGCAACAACAACCCCAAATACCGGGAGAGACGAAATCCTCTCCTATCGCTCATTGACTCCATGTGACTCGGGACTGTACTCAAAAACCACCGTTTTGCACGTCCTCTTGAAGGTGGTAAGGTGGAAATCAAAGCACAGTAGGAATCACACAAGACTCTATGACGATCTCGGGTCGACAAACTAACATGTACCAGTGTCACCAGAGAACTGCCATCTGACGTGAGGTATAATACCATCTAGGAGTTCTCGGCGAGTTCTCCTAGTGTACCGAGTCTCCACTGAGCACCCGTATATCATCTCTGATGTCAAACACCAATGGATATGGGATCATCCATCGTCCATTTGTATGGGTCGAGAATGTCACGACCCAAAATAGCACGTGACTGGCACTTGAATCATGTGAAGTCTATAGGACCCCACCTAATTCAAGTAAGCCAAAAGCCTAGAAATCTAAACCATTTAAAAGAGAGAAGGAAAACTTGTTTTAAGCAAGTGGTTTTAACACAATAAATAGTATTAAACATTTAAAAGCAAGATCATATTTTTCCGAAAATTTCGGCAGAATCACCATTGTAAATATTGGCCCCCAAACGGGTACAACACATGAAATACATAATAATGAATAAAGGCATCCCCAAGCGGGAGCTAGCTCTACGCCAATTTGGCGGAAACAACCACGCAATGCAATATAATATACAACGCTGAAGGGCGAGGATCAAAACTCATCAAGAAAAGCAATATCCTCAAGAAAACAAGAGAAAAACCATAATAATACATGCGCGCGACTGCATCCTCCGGATATCAACCGCGCCAGACATCACCGGTAGGTAGTCTGTCCCTGCCAGGCTCATTGTCTACAACTCGAGCTTCTTACCCCGGGGTACCATACCGGGACCACCATGTACCCGAAACGGTTCCTCCACTCCTCGAATCGGGTCTCGAAATCCAACAGCAATCATGAAAACTCATAGTGGACGACACATACATCACGAGAAAATCGCAACTTGCATTTTTAAAAGATAATGAGTTTATAAAAGTCTTGCGGTTTTCCCCCAAATCCAGAAATCTCATAAAAAATCTGAAATCCCAGAAATCAAGAGACAAGAAACAGTGAATACCGGTATAAAGCCCCATAATATTGCATAACAGAATGAATGTATAAATGCATGAAGTATCTAAGTAAGGAATGCAATGTCTAAACTAGCATATGAGGGCAAGCATACAACAATATGTTGAAACTACCAGCTAGCAAGTTATACCAATAAAGTAATATTTTCTAAAGTGTATGTGACATGGCAATTACCGATGATGATGTGTGTGAGCAGCAAGCAAGTGTATGTAAAATATGCGTATCATCGGTAAAGGTGCTAGTGTCCTAACAGATGGGATTTATAATGGTTAAAGAAAGCACATGTATGAGCATGCAATGCGATGAGAACAATATGAATATATGGAAAATGATGTAGAAATCACAGCATTTAGAATATACATACCTAACTACGAGTCATACGGTTTGTTGTTTGAAAAAGCACGAATCGTGGTTTTTAGAAAAGTAGGGGCTACAGGGTTTTTGAGAAAAAATACGTCCTTTGAAAAATCCGTAGTATCCCTCGGCTATCTTTAAAAATACGCACGATTCGTTAGTTTTGAAAATAAGTATGGCTCGAGTCTAGTCTAACATCTATCTAATCAGCTAAAGGACTAAATTAAAGAACTAGCCGCAACGGAAAGAAAATCCACTTAATTTCTTAGTCGATATCTCTAGTAGTCGGTGATTCAGCCCCAATAGCGTTACGTACATAGTACGATATTCTCGAGTCAAGAGAGCGGACCAATCATCATATCTATATCTCGTACGGTAAAATCTGACGTACGACATCGCAAAATCGGGGTATGGGTCAACTATCATATATATATAATCATCGAACAATATCATGATCAGGGTACTATTCTAAAGTCTCATATATTCAAATATCATCAACACATATTACCATGTATAAAAAAATACACGTCGTCCAACGATCCATTATAATATCATGCCGCATAACATATCGCGATTCAAGCACATATCATGATCTTACGGCATCAAGCCCGATCATATCGACTCATCTCCAAGTATCATATACCATCATCCTCTCACATGCATATATATGTATATATACAGAAAGTCAAGTATGCGTGTGTACGTGTGTGTGTGACTACATGACACTTGCGATCCGTCACCAAAGTAGTCATCCTATAGATATGTCTCCTTAGATTGATCTAATCTAACCTAGGGTTTCTAAATACCCTACTCGCCAAGTATTCAATATCATATCCCAACTCATAGTAATAGTACGGTAATTATCCTATTCTACGATTGCGGGGTGCTATACGCCATCCACCCGATTTCCCCCGTAGATATACATCTACTCACCTTGATCCTCGCTTGCCGAAGTCGATAACGCCATTCTCTCCTCGTCGTCCCGAAGTCCACGTAAAGGTGCCTTAATGGCAAGGAAAGAGAGTGCCCCTGAAAGAGTGTGCAGAGAACCACAATGGATATGTGCAATTATCTTCAACACCAAAAATCTCCATCCACATTTTGTCCTTCCGATAATAAGTCAATATCTTCTTCTGCGTCACAAAAAACACCACATCTTTCGATTGGCTTATTGGAAAAGCACCCATCGCAAATCCTCTAATGCATCTCAAATTCACTTTATCTTTCAAAACCCATTCTTCTGTTATATAATCCTTCAAAACCCAAATACTCAACCAATCCCCTGATATTCAAAGACACCGACCCTTCAAACTCCAACAAATGTATCCTACCACTGAACCCGCTAAAAACTATCTCTTCCGGCATCGAAATCTTCATCCGAAGCCACTCTTTTAAATCGAGCACAAGCACATAAGAGCAGCTATGAGTCAACCAATGCAATGCACCTTTTAAAAAACATAACTTGGTTGCGATTCATGTAAGTAAACTCTTCATAAACATGCGAAACGAATTTATTCCAAGAATTCAACACCGAATTGAGCACCAAGCAAACTAATTGCTTATGGGGCCGATGCCCAAAAGGCCGATAGAATCCAGCAAGAACCACATTGAATTTGAAAGTAACAGGATCGAAAGCCAAACCTACAAGGTTCGCTTCATACTCAGGCTGAAATCGAGTGAAAGGCCTCTCTCTAGTTCTTGGGAGCAACCTAACCTCTCTCGTCATCGGATCGCAAACATAATAAACCCCTATAAACCTCAATATCTTCCCTGCAACTGTCGACTTCAAACATCACGCCATCACCAAACCCCAAAGAAGAACCTCGACCTCACAACCAAATCGCCCACTAACGGCACTTCAAGAACACGGAACGGAAACACCGGGGCGATATCCGGCGATGAATCAATAAAAGTGACACTCCTCATCAACCCAGGATTCGAGCTCACCCAGTTCACCACATAGCCTCACGCCGAGTCGTACAACACCAAATGGAATGGGGTCCTATGCAGCATTACATCGAACACCTGGGCTACAACCTGCTCCACCAATCCCATCTCCGAGGAAGATGCCGCATTCTGCGGCGTGGGATCATCCAGGATCTGCCCAGTCTCCACGAGCTTATCGAACCCCCAAAACACGCCCTTCTCTCCGATCTCACGGTAGAATCCAAGTCAAGAAACCATGGGTTTTGATGCCGGCATTGTCGAGTTTTATCGAAGAATCCAGAGTCGGGGAGGTCGATGGCGATGGAAGGGAGGCCATAGGAGGAGAGGGAAGGGAGGAGGTGGCGGAACGAGAAGGGGGAGAGGGCGACGAAGGCGTCAGGGAGCACGTAGACGAGGGAGGCAGAGAGGATCACCGGAGACGAGATGCCGACAGCGCAGATGGCGAGGATGAAGGCGAAGGAAAGGAACTTCAGGTGGGTCACGGCAGGAAGCAGAGCGGGTCGGGTCGGAGATGTTGGGGCGCCCGATTGCAGCAGCGGCCATTGTCGAGTTGTGTTTAAGGAGGATTAAGGAATAGGAGAATAAGGAAAGAGTAAGAGAAGGGGAAAAAATATATGAGGAGGAGAAAATTGTGAAGGAGCCTGGCTAAAAGAATACACCCCTTAAAATATCTTCTCCCTTGTCTTTTGAAATTTTTTTTTAATAAAACTTATTATTTAATTATTAAATTTCCAAAATAATATTTAAAATTATTTATTTCCTTTTTTTAAATGTTACAATCTTTCCCCTTAAGAAAATTCGGTCCCCGAATTTAAATTTAAACTCCCAAATACTAAAACATTTCATTAAAATGTTCAAATTGTCGGGGCTCCGAAATCACGAATACATAAAATATATCGTAGCGCAATGGATGCGCATGACAAACGAAGGTAAAACTCAAAATCAGATCTCCGTCAAGCAGTGCGCAATCATCGGAATTATGGCGAAAATACAGTGTCAATATCCAATACTAAAACCAATGTAATATACTTAAAATAACAACGTATGTATAGTGTGTACCTCGTGAAATCATGAAAACGTCCAAATAAAAAGGCATGCAAAAATACTCAGGTACTTTCCTCAGACCAGTCCTGTTCGGTTACTAAACCGTATAGTAAATATCATAAATCATGCTACTCTAAAGAAATCAATCCCAAAAATACATAGAAAGAACACCACGTGCGTCTGATGCGCACTGAAATCGAAATCAAATACTGGTGCCAGAGAGTGCACAGAAACAAAACTGAGTGCAACGGGTGTGCACCAAAAACATCTGTCAAGTGCAACGGGTGTGCCTGACAACAATATCCGGTGCATCTGATATGCACAAAAAATCCCGATTTAGTGCACCTGGTGTGCACAAAATCGTATCAAGTGCGCCAAGTATGCGCAAAAATCTCAATCAAGTGAACATGGTACACGAAAACATAATTCAGTACACTAAGGGGCACGAGAACAAATATTGCATATAAAAATCGAAATCAGCGGTATACGACATACACCGAATCAAAATCAAGTATACCGCGATAGATAATTTCATAACCACGTGCATCAGCGTGCACAAGACCAAATCAATGTAAGAAAAGGGTATGAAAACTATACCGAAAACATAAGTCAGAATCAGGTGCAACCCATATGCACGTAATCAAATCAATTAAATCAAGGTGTACGAAATCAAAATCAAATATCTCATAATGTATATAAGAATCAAATCAGATGCAATGGGTACGCACAAAAACGATCATCAATACGACTAATACATAAAAATATGAGTCAGGTGCAACTAGGGTGCACATAAGAATATCAATCATAAAACGAACCGTCGAAATACCGAAATCCAATACAACGGAAATGTGATATTCGAATCACCAAATCGCAAATCGTAACCACTATCGTCGATATGTCCTTCCTTCAAAGTCGAGAAGGTGTCGGTGCATCCAAAGCTAGCAGAGGAAGATATCTCCTTGTATCCTGTTCATGGTCTGGCGCCTGGTGCTTTTGGGCTCTCGTCTTTCCTTGCAAATTTTCCAGTTACATAACTCTTCGGCTCTACGGCCCAATATGGAAACGATGACGGGAATATTTCCGCTCTGGCACATCCTCTAAAACATCTCTGACCAACTATCATGGTCACTCATAATATGTCTCATCGATAATGCTGAACTCTGGCCTACTGGTGTGCGTGATACGACTGATCCTGGATCCAAATTTTCTCGTTTAGTATTTCAGAAAGATTCTATTGGGGTCTCTCCCAAATCTCGTTTGTGCCGAACTTCCCGGAAGTTATTACCCTTATTTAATCCGTTTCTTGTTCCGGAATAGCTGTATACTCATCGTGACTTCTTCTGAAAGATATATCCATAATCAACGCCTCTACATGCGTATCACATCTTTTGATGTCAACGGTGTGGAATGTTGTCTCGTCAAAATCCCGTGGCAACCGATCAACTGAGACTAAAATGCTGGACTCATAAAACTCAAATTAGTCTTCTGTGGATTCCAAGTATTGTATCCTATCACATGATATCCGGACGACGTTAAACTTTCGACCGATTCATCAAAGTCCCATAATTTCTGGAGAGCTCAACACTTGAGCACGGTTTAATACTACCAAGTACATGCCACAGTACCTATGGACCAGCCGTAGAAGGGCAGACCCAAGCCTCATTAATGGCACCGAGGAACTGCAGCAAACCCTAAGGTTCAAAAGCGGTTCCATGGTCATTATGTCGAGTTAGGGTTTCATTCTTCAAGAGGGTCCATAGAATTACTTGCATGTTTTTCCGAATACCTTAAACTTAGAAAAATAGGTTTCTGACATTCGTTCGAACTTTTTAACTTCGCCTAGACATATGAATACCCTTCGTACGCACGCTAAACAATACCTCGATCCTCAAGAATAGACGATACATTCACGGTCATCACATTCTAGCCGGCCTCTAGCAGTGGCCTGATCATCTGGTGTAGATATCCAAAGCTCGCTTCCACGAGAAAACATAATAAAAGACATATTGAAACGCTCAGTCACCGAAAGACACAATAAAACGACACATCTATGCAATCGTGTGTCACCGGAGTTATGCCCTGGTCATTCCTCGTCCAAGACAACCTCATACTGACCGCAACTCTAACCGCAGCTCTCTCTTCCCGTGCAACCGTAGAAACAAAAACCACATCCGACATCGATGAGGATAGATCATAGGAACGAAGGGAATACGGTGCAAAGAAATGTACATCGTAAGGCTTCTTAAGCGGAGTAGCGTAACGTAAGTATACCGAGGAACATACACACGGTACGTCACTCTACCTAAGTCACCTACTCCATGAACCAAGGGCCATTCTATACTCAGGAGGTAAAACCTAGCACTCTGATACCAACTTTGTCATGACCCAAAATCGCACGTGACTGACTAGCACTTGAATCATGTGAAGTCTATAGGACCCCACCTAATTCAAGTAAGCCAAAAACCTAGAAATCTAAACCATTTAAAAGAGAGAAGGAAAACTTGTTTTAAGCAAGTGGTTTTAACACAATAAATAGCATTAAACATTTAAAAGTAACATCATATTTTCCCAAAAATTTCGGCAAAATCACCTTTGTAAATATTGGCCCCCAAACGAGTACAACACATGAAATACATAATAATGAATAAAGGCATCCCAAGCGGGAGCTAGCTCTACGCCAATTTGGCGGAAACAACCACGCAATGTAATATAATATACAACGCTGAAGGGCGAGGATCAAAACTCATCAAGAAAAGCAATATCCACAAGAAAACCAGAGAAAAACCATAATAATACAGGCGCACGATTCTAAGGTCGAAAGAATATACACTGGTCTTTTAAGTCTAACAAATATACAAGTCTGGTTGATGGAGTTTACAAGATACAACTGAATATAAATAAAAGTGCAACGGTGGTCACGATGTAAGTGGCTCCACCTACCAAGCAATCATCCGGAAGGAAGCAGTGTGCCAGCAAAGCCGCCAAGGAAACCTGTACGGAAAAACTTGCAAGAAACTGTGGCACAACGGGGGTGAGTTGACAACTCGTGAGTAGAAGACATCACCAGGTAGAAATCGTATGAAAGACGATCTCCCAGGTCATACAAAATATACTAAACATAACACTAGACATCTAGTAGCAACATGGTAATAATCTATGCATAAGTGTAATACTCGGTGCTCGTGTCGATGTCGCTAAATAGCAATAAATCATATATCTGATGTATGAATGCATCATGAATAAGACATTCAATCCTGAAATCTAGATATAAGAAAATCTGTGTTTTTCTCTGAGTAAAACTTGTATAATAAAACCGGAACATCATCAGTGAAATCGACAGAAAATCCGTGTCAAGCATCGACACAATACCTCAATATCTCAAATCTCAATATCTCAATGCCTCAATATCTCTGGCTCCGTCAGTCCGGATCGGCCCATGGGCTCCGTCAGTCCGGATCGGCCCATATCCTCAAATCTCACGACTACGACGGCATTCTCCGGATATCAACCGCGCCAGACATCACCGGTAGGTAGTCTGTCCCTGCCAGGCTCATCGTCTACAACTCGAGCTTCTTGCCCCGGGGTACTATACCGGGCCCACCATATACCCGAAACGGTTCCTCCACTCCTCTAATCAGGTCTCGAAATCCAACAGCAATCATGAAAACTCATGGTGGACGACACATACATCACGAGAAAACCACAACTTGCATTTTTAAAAGATAATGAGTTTATAAAAGTCTTGCGGTTTTCCCCTAAATCCAGAAATCTCATAAAAAATCCGAAATCCTAGAAATCAAGAGACAAGAAATAGTGAATACCGGCATAAAGCCCCATAATATTGCATAACAGAATGAATGTATAAATGCGTGAAGTATTTAAGTAAGGAATGCAATGTCTAAACTAGCATATGAGGGCAAGCATACAACAATATGTTGAAACTACCAGCAAGCAAGATATACCAATAAAGTAATATTTTCTAAAGTGTATGTGATATGGTAATTACCGATGATGATGTGTGTGAGCCGGCAAGCAAGTTTATGTGAAACATGCGCATCATCAGTAAAGGTGCTAGTGTCCTAACAGACGTGATTTATAATAGTTAAAGAAAGCACATGTATGAGCATGCAATGCGATGAGAACAACATGAATATATGAAAAATGATGTAGAAACCACAACATTTAGAATATACATACCTAACTACGAGTCATACGGTTTGTTGTTTGCAAAAGCACGAATCATGGTTTTTAGAAAAGTAGGGGCTATAGGGTTTTGAGAAAAGATACGTCCTTTGAAAAATCCGTAGTATCCCTCGGCTGCCTTTAAAAATGCGGACGATTCGTTAGTTTTGAAAATAAGTATGGCTCGAGTCTAGTCTAACATCTATCTAATCTGCTAAAGGACTAAACTAAAGAACTAGCCGCAAAGGAAAGAAAATCCACTTAATTTCTTAGTCGATATCTCTAGTAGTCGACGATTCAGCCCCAATAGCGTTACGTACATAGTACGATATTCTCTAGTCAAGAGTGCGGACCAATCATCATATCTATATCTCGTACGGTAAAATCCGACGTACGACATCCTAAAATCGGGGTATGGGTCAACTATCATATATACATCATCATCGAACAATATCATGATCAGGGTACTGTTCTAAAGTCTTATATATTCAAATATCATCAACACATATTACCATGTATATAAAAATACACGTCGTCCAACGATCCATTATAATATCATGCCGCATAACATATCGCGACTCAATCACATATCACGATCTCACGGCATCAAGCCCGATCATATCGACTCATCTCCAAGTATCATATACCATCATCCTCTCACGTGCATATATATGTATATATACAGAAATTCAAGTATGCGTGTGTACGTGTGTGTGTGACTACATGACACCTGCGATCCGTCACCAAAGTAGTCATCCTATAGATATATCTCCTTAGATTCATCTAATCTAACTTAGGGTTTCTAAATACCCTACTCGCCAAGTATTCAATATCACATCCCAACTCATAATAATAGTACGGTAATTATCCTATTCTACGATTGCGGGGTGCTATACGCCATCCACCCGATTTCCCCCGTAGATATACATCTACTCACCTTGATCCTCGCTTGCCGAAGTCGATAACGCCATTCTCTCCTCGTCGTCCCGAAGTCCACGTAAATGTGCCTTAATGGCAAGGAAAGAGAGTGCCCCTAAAAGAGTGTGCAGAGAACCACAATGGATATGTGCAATTATCTTCAACACCAAAAATCTCCATCCACATTTTGTCCTTCCGATAATAAGTCAATATCTTCTTCTGCGTCGCAAAAAACACCACATCTTTCGATTGGCTTATTGGAAAAGCACTCATCGCAAATCCTCTAATGCATCTCAAATTCACTTTATCTTTCAAAACCCATTCTTCCTTTATATAATCCTTCAAAACCCAAATACTCAACCAATCCCCTGATATTCAAATCAAAGACACCAACCCTTCAAACTCCAACAAATGTATCCTACCACTGAACCCGCTATAAACTATCTCTTCCGGCATCGAAATCTTCATCCAAAGACACTCTTTTAAATCGAGCGCAAGCACATAAGAGCAGCTATGTGTCAACCAATGCATTGCACCATTAAAAAAAACATAACTTGGTTGCGATTCATGTAAGTAAACTCTTCATAAATATGCGAAACGAATTTATTCCAAGAATTCAACACCGAATCGAACACCAAGCAAACTAATTGCTCATGGGGCCGATGCCCAAAAAGCCGATAGAATCCAGCAAGAACCACATTGAATTTGAAAGTAACAGGATCTAAAGCCAAACCTACAGGGTCGCTTCATACTCAGGCTGAAATCGAGTGAAAGGCGTCTCTCTAGTTCTTGGGAGCAACCTAACCTCTCTCGTAATCGGATCGCAAACATAATAAACCCCTATAAACCTCAACATCCTCCCACGCAACTGTCGACTTCAAGAAACATGCCTTCACCAAACCCCAAAGAAGAACCTCGACCTCACAAACGAATCGCCTACTAACGGCACTTCAAGAACACGGAACGGAAACACCGAGGCGATATCCGGCGACGAATCAATAAAAGTGACACTCCTCATCAACCCTGGATTCAAGCTCACCCAGTTCACCACGTAGCCTCACGCCGAGTCGTACAACACCAAATGGAATGGGGTCCTATGCAGCATTACATCAAACACCTGGGCTACAACCTACTCCACCATTCCTATCTCCGAGGAAGATGCCGCATTCTGCGGCGTGGGAGCATCCAGGATCTGCCCAGTCTCCACAAGCTAATCGAACTCCCAAAACATGCCCTTCTCTCTGATCTCACGGTAGAATCTAAGTCAAGAAACCATGGGTTTTGATGCCGGCATTGTCGAGTTTTATCAAAAAATCCAGAGTCGGGGAGGTCGATGGCGATGGAAGGGAAGGCCATGGGAGGAGAAAGAAGGGAGTAGGTGGCGGAACGAGAAGGGTGAGAGGGTGATGAAGGCGTCGGGGAGCACGTAGATGAGGGAGGCGGAGAGGATCATCGGCGACGAGATGCCGACAGCGCAGATGGCGAGGATGAGGGCAAAGGAAAGGAACTTCAGGTGGGTCATGGCAAGAAGCGGAGCGGGTCAGGTCGGAGATGATGGGGCACCCGATTGCGGCAGTGGCCATTGTCGGGTTGTGTTTAAAGAGGATTAAGAAATAGGAGAATGAGGAAGGAGTGAGAGAAGGGGGAAATAATATATGAGGAGGAGAAAATTGTGAAGGAGGCTGGCTAAAAGAATACCCCCCCTTAAAATATCTTCTCCCTTGTCTTTTGAAATTTTTTTTATAAAACTTATTATTTAATTATTAAATTTCCAAAAATAATATTTAAAATTATTTATTTCCTTTTTTTCTACAGAGAGGCTATACGCTAGTCCACTCTGGTATATCGATGCCCCGTCTCGATAAACCCACGACTAGGGACATTAAAGGATGTACTTACCGACTACCTTTGTCCTACTAGTATGATCCGCATCATAATCCAGGTAGTCAAGTACAGGTCCTAAGGGCTTTACCAACATGTAACAGAGAGACAATCAGTGTACATGCTAAGATAAAGAGTAAACATATAACATACTATCATGTCGAGCAAGAAAGTCCTCCTTATGTATGTCCAAGTATCCACTATAATATACATCACATGTACAATAATGGCCTCTAAGGCATATATATAACTAACAGTAGCCCTGTTTTTTTTTACTCACGGAGCCCTTTCGGGTTTTCATCCGTATCCATTTCGCTTATGGACATACCATTTTTTTTGCCGCGTTAGCCTAAGGATGCTGCGGTTCGTAGTAGTTTAAGGAAGTTATGGTCCGTATCTAGTTTCAGGACATCGCAGTCCATTGTTAGTTTAGGGACGTTTCAGTCTATAGCTAGTTTCAGGACATCGCGGTCCATTGTTAGTTTAGGGACGTTTCGGTCTTAGCTAGTTTCAGGACATTGCGGTCCATTGGTAGTTTAAGGACGTTTCGGTCCGTAGCTAGTTATTGCGGCGAAGTTTCGCCGGATAGCACTTACAGAGTTTGGTACTCATGAAGACAGCGAGCGGACACAAGCGTCGTCATCTATCATTAACCTGGGCTATGACTCGTCAGGCGTAGTATTTTTTCAGGAATCGGCCGTTTATTGGCCGAAGGGGTCTTTCGCCATGCATATCCATGAGAATGTAAGCCCCACCTTGGTAGATTTTGTCTATGACGTACGGGCCCTCATAGTTGGGCTCAAATTTCCCCCGTTTGGCAAGATTGGGGATCATAGGTCTTTTGACAACTTGCACGAGCTCACCTTGGCGGAATGTTCTCGGCCTAATTAATCTTTCGTATGAGCGTGTCATCTTTGATTTGTAAGCCTCCAAGTTTTATTGCGTCATGAGACGAGTTTCATCGAGGGCGATGAGCTCCTCAAGCCGAAGATGAGCATTCTCTTCATCTGTTGGTTCATAATGAACCGCCACTTGCAGAGAGGGTAGCTCTATCTCCAAGGTGAGTATTGCTTCCATGTCGAATACCAATGCATACGGTGTTGTATTCATAGCCGTTTTGAACGTAGTTCGATACGTCCAGAGAGCTTCATACAGTCTCTCATGCTAGTCCATTTTATTTTTGGACACCGTCTTCTTTATGATCTTTGTCAAGGTTTTGTTGAAAGCCTCAGCTAGACCGTTAGCTCGAGGATTATAGACCGAAGAGTATCTCCAATCTATTTTATGCTGCTGTGCGAAGCGGCTGATCTTATGGCTTCTGTAGGCCGGCCCGTTATCGGAGATAATCCGTCACGGAGTGCTGAACCGATAGATGACGTGTGTCTTGAAGAAATGGAGGATGTTCTCCGTCTTCACTTCTCTTAGAGGTATGGTTTCTGCCCACTTAGAGAAGTAATCAGTTGTCGCTAATATGAACCGATGTCCTTTGGATGACGCTGGTTCGATGGGCCCAATTATGTCGGTTCCCCACATTTCGAACGGCTAGCTAGCCACTGTTGGGTGTAGTGGGTTTGGATGCTGGTGGATGAAGTCTCCATGAATTTGGCACGAGTGGCACTGTTTCGTGTATTCGAGGCAGTTCTAAATCATCGTGGGCCAATAGTAGCCCATTCTTTTGATCTTCAGCTTCATCTTTGGCCCGGCTTGATGAGAACCGCAGAGTCCGTCGTGAACTTCTTGGACGACTCTCCTTACTTGTTTCGGTCCCAGGCATCTCAGCCACAGAGAGTTGAACGATCTCTTATATAGAGTATCATTAACGAAGGTGAAAGACAGAGCTCGTTTCATGAGCTGGTATCTTGAGGATGCATCTTCCGGTGTTTGACGGGATTTGAAGTAGTCTATAAAGACTTCTCTCCAATCTTTAGCCATTTGTTGGTCCTCCATTTGTAGGGCTATTTGCTTGGTCGCTTCTTTTTCTTCAGACGACTCCGGAGATATTTCAGCTGGTGCAAGAACCCGACGGCTTTGTACAATGATCCTTACGTCATCAAGGTTTTCGTCAGCCAGTTCTTTAGCGATTTTGGCTAATGCGACCGCTTTGCTATTTTCTATACACGGTATGCTTTCCAGGACATAGGAGGGAATTTGAGTTAGTAACTGTTGCACTCTTTTGCCATATTTTACCAATTCTGGCTTGCACGTCTGATAGTCACCGTTCACTTGGCTAACAACCAGCTGGGAGTCTCCGTATATAAGGAGATTTTCGATCCCCATGTCAACAACGATCTCAAGACCTGCTATCAAAGCCTCATATTCCGCTTCATTGTTTGTCCTCGGCTCTGTTAAGGAAAAGGCAAAGCTCATTATCCCTCCTTATAGAGTCACGAAGATGAGGCCTACCCCAGATTTGATTATGGGGGAGCTATGCTTTCGCTTCTTCATAGAAGATGCCCCATCGAAGTAGAGTTCCCATCGGGTATCACTCTCTCCTCTCTCCCTGTCGATCGTGTCAAACGCGTGCTCGTCTGGCAATTCGCAATTTAGGGGTGAATCGGCAGGTATCGGATGCTCAGCGAGGAAGTCAGCGATGGCCTGGCCTTTCACTGTCTTGAGATGTCGGTATGTTATCGAGCATTCCATTAAGAGTAGGGCCCATTTAGCGAGCCGCCCCGTTAGTATGGCTCTTGACATCAAATATTTAAGAGGATCCACTTTTGATATGAGATGGACCTCATGCGTCAAAGCATAATGCCAAAGCTTCGTCATCGCGATGATTAACGCCAGGCAGTGTTTTTCTATAGGGGAGTAATTGTTTTCTGCCCCCAGAAGAACTCGACTCAAATAGTAAAAGGGCTCTCTCTTTCCCTTGGTCATTCTCCTATGCCCATAGCACGCTCAAAGAACCTTCAAGGGCGGTTGTGTACAGGATGAGGGGCTTTCCCTTGAATGGAGAGGTCAGTACCGGCGGATTCTGCAGGTATTGCTTGATTTGGTCCAGTGCGCTTTAGCATTTACAATCCCAAACGAACGGGGTTCCCTTCTTCATCAGGTGACTGTAGGGACGGTATTTTCTGGAGATGTTGGCTATGAACCATCGGATATACGCGAGCTTCCCTTGTAGAGACCACAATTGTTTTAAAGTTCTTAGAGTGGGCATTTCTATAATCGTCTTGATCTTCGATGGTTCTATTTCGATGCCCCGATGTCGTATGATGAACCCTAAAAATTTTCCTGAGGAGACTCTGAATGCGCATTTCAGAGGGTTCATCTTTAGGTTGTACTTCCGAAGATGTTGGAATACTATTTTCAAATGCTCCCAGTGTTCCTCATATGATTTGCTTTTCACCACGAGGTCGTCGATATAACATTCGACAATCTCGTGTACGAGGTCATCAAAGATCTTTGTCATGGCCCTCTGGTAGGTGGCGCCAGCGTTCTTCAGACCGAATGACATCACTTTGTAATAGAATATGCCCACTGGAGTCCGAAAAGCAGTGTGTTTTTGGTCTTCGGGATGCATCTTTATTTGATTGTACCCCGATGATCCGTCTATGAAGGTGAAGACTTCGTGAGTGGATGTGTTACCTATCATCATCTCGATAACAGGTACTGGGAAGTCATCTTTCGGACAAGCATTGTTGAGATCCCGAAACTCTACGCAGATGCGTACCGTCCCATTTTTCTTCATCACTAGGACAATGTAGGCGATCCAGTTAGGGTATTGAACTTCTTGGATGAAGCCGGAGTCGATTAGCTTCTTGACTTCGACGTTGATACTCATTATAAGTTCGAGGCATATTTTTCTTGGTGCTTGTTTGACTGGCTTGACATCCGGAGATATCGCCAATTTATGCACAGCTATTTCTGGATCTAATCCCAGCATCTCGGAATAGTTCCATGCGAAGCAGTCTTTATACTGCATGAGCACATCATTTAACATAGCCACCTGCTCTTTAGATAGCAGCTCACCGACGAACGTTGGTCGCGGGTCGTTTGCCGTTCCCAAGTCAATTTTTCTCAGGTTGTCCGCCGTAGTGTGTATCCCATCTTTCAATTCTTTTGGCACCGGTGGAAATTCTGAGATCAACTCATCTTCATCCTCATTTTCGAAGTACCAGGAGAGGTCATCTATATTCTCATGCACTCATTCTTCGGACAGCGTTATCACGTGACAGGTACGAGATCGTTTCCAAGACCGGTGTTGATGTCATGACCCAAATGTAGCACGTGACCGGCACTTAAATCACACGACATCTAAAGACATCAATGCAATCCAAGTAAGCCGAAACCCGGAATCTAAACCCATTTTGAAAAATAATGGAGGTGAGTTTTAAATAATCATCCGATAAAATCAATTTAAAATAACATCTAAATTTAACTAAGTATGTTGAAAATTATTTATGACGTTTTGAAACTTGTCATCACCTCCTTTGCATTTTTATAAAAACCCGATACAACATAATAAAATAGCATCCCAACGGAAGCTAGTCTCTACGTCCAAACAATGGAGCAACCAATCAATCTAAAGCAGTAGTCGACTCTAAAGAGTGTGACAAACAAAACACAACTCTAATCCTCGATTCTAAGTCCATAATATGCCATTTCTAAGTTGATGGAGTTTCCGCTAGATACAAGAATATATGAATAATCAAGAGTGGGTAGGATACAATAACAACTCACTTACCCATAAATCCATAAAAGAAAGTGTGACCAACCCGCTGATAATCCAAGCGGTAAAACCTGCAAGAAACTGTGGCATAACGGGGATGAGTTGCCAACTCAGTGAATAAAAGTGCATCTAAAGGTAGAAATCGAAATGCATGACGATACCTAAGTCATAAGTATAGTCCTATCATAATCAGTATCGATATACTATATGATATACATATGTGTAATACTAACTATCATGCAATCCCAAGTATACTATTTCAATGTCATATGAATCAAAATCATGAATCTATCATCCGTATTAGAATTCCCTTTTTGTTTGTGAATGTCAGTACAAATATATACAGGTACTGTCCCCCGGATCAGTCCTGGTAAAATCCAATAAATAAATATCTAACTGTGTACCTCATGATAATGATCATATCAATATATATATAGATGTCCAACATCGACATCGAAAATCCACAATCTCTCGTGTCCAGCATCGACACGTAAAAACAGATACCGTCGACACCATCTCAACAGATGATCGCCACCCGATATCCTGCCTACGATCAGTATCCCCTGGATATCTGCCGTACCTAATCGAACCCCGGTCAGTATCCCCTGGATAACTGCCATGCTCATCTCAATCTCCGGTCAGTATCCCCTGGATATCTGCCGTGCTCAATTATATCTCCGGTATCGAGTATCCTCGCTAGGCTCCCCCGCCTCAATGCGGCTATCCTGCCCCTCGGTCTCGACCGGGTCCACCATATATCCAACTGTATATCTCCCCCACTCAGACTTGATAGCGTAAAAATCCACGACCGAATATCTCCCCCACTCGGTCCGGAACAAAACCAGAAAACACAATACTCATGGTGGACGTTTTATTCATCATCTCAAATATCAAATAAGGAATAAGAATAATTGCATAGTTTGTATTGATGATATACTATATATGTATATATATATATAACAGTGTTCCATACCACCGATATGTATATCATCAGGAGTAAAATACTCAGAAATCCCAAGAAAATCAAATACATCATCTATAATACTACAACATGAATAAGAAACGACTATGTAATCATATTACATAACATAATGAGTTCAATTCTAATGTGTCATGGTACTACTAATGATGTGTAGTGTAACATACGCGTCTGTGCTCGTGCAACATGGAAATCATTAGTATTTGTGCAAGTGTTCTACGGTGTAACAATCTATATATCAACACATATCTATCAGAACGATTCTACAGTGACATGGCAGGACCAATGAGGCATAGTGTAACATAACGTGGAAACATTTACGTGCTTGTGCAGTATAGTACTCATTGGTATTTGTGCAGTGTTCTATCAGAGTGCGTAACGTGGAAACATATAATATAGATTACATAAAACCTATAAGTAATCTAAACGTACTTATTGTAATTACTTGTTATAAGCTATACCATTATCTTTAGAAATGATCGGAACGTTAAGTTTGAAATAAGGAAGCTGTCCTAAATTTAAAAGAGATGTTTGTTTTAGAAACTGGCATGCATCTCGATAGTTTATTTAAAAGACAACGAACCGTAGTTTGTAAAATAATCTAGCTCATACCAGTATTACCTCCTAAAACAGAACATAATCTATCTCTACGAGTCAAAGAATAACTTGGCCGTTATTCGGCATACAAAGTTCATCATTTCCGATATATATAAATTCTCGTATTATAGCTCATCATACCGCTATATCCCTATCATTTTAAGTACGGTATGATTTCTCGTACAAACTCATCAAATAATACCCATATCGTATGGATCAAATATCACGTATATCTCATTTAAAAACTATATATAAAACTTTTATGCAAATGGAGGGTATACAAGATGCAATATCATATCAATGCTTTGACGAAATGCTAAACTTAAGTAGATATCATAATAATAATTATAAGGTTGCGGGGGTGCTATACGCCATCCACCCGACTTCCCCCGTAGATGTAAATCTACTCACTGGAATTACGTCGTATCTACTCATGAATCGCCAATCCTTTTCCTTTCTTCGCGGCCTCCAAAGTTCCCGTATTGGAATCTAACACTGTAATAACTTGTATAAGGAAACAGCTACCCCGATACGACAAAAATCATGAAAACACAATTTTTACGTTCTAATTACACTACATACGACCATTGCAAACGACTTAATACTTAACCTCACTGAAATCTAACCTAACTCTGCACCGTGACAGAAAACAGATCGCGTTACGTTTTACCCGTATCGTATATTGGGTTTTTATATACCTTTTCCGATATTAGCTTTTAGATTTTATATACAGTTAAACTAACTTGTTTAAATAATACCAAAATAGCCAAAACTCTACACAGAAACCTACCCCACAAGTCAAAACACCCAAGCCCCCTAGAAATCCGGCGACGCCGGAATTCCTCTTAAGGTTGCTGGCCAAAATCCGATCTCCTGGGTCCGTTCTTCTATAGTTTGTTCTAGGTTCCACATACATCATTCTGGCACTGTTTTGTTTGTTTGATTTTTATCTAAACTAAAGAAGATTTTAATAGAGTTTCGTTTTGCTAAAAATACGATATTATAGACATTCGATTCCAAATTTTCTTACAACTACAAAGCTAAAGTCTACTGAGTTTAAACATTTTACCTACTGAGGATAGTTGAAAGGCTTCCTTCAAGACACCCAATTCCTTAGCTCCTACCTTGATATTGGAACTCCTTAGCCAATTTCTCCTTCTCACTTCTCTTTTCTTTTATTTTTTCTTTTCTTGTTCTTCATTTTCTTTAACTTTTGAATTTTTTTTCTGAATGTTTAGCTAGTTAATCTGATCTGAACACACTAGATAAAAGGATGAAGGGAAGGGTGAAGTATAGGAGGAGGTGTCACTAAGCAAGATATGGTGGTTTCATGCAAGGAGGAGGTGTGGGGAGTATGTTGTGCATGAGAGGAGATGGTGGCAATGAATTTCTTTTCCAATTTGATTTACTTTATGATAAAATTCTGAACTAAATCTTATCCCATCTCCTTTATATTTACACCCTTAACAACTTTCAATTTGCAGAAAGTCCTAAGCTTTACATAGCAACCCCTCACAACTTATGTTATTATATAATCACCATTTTATTAAAATTTATCACTAAAACCCTTATAATTTATTTATGTTGCATACTAAAACTAAAATTTAATTTGTTTTACATAACTTATGATATTGTCTTATTTGGTTTTAATAACTTTTTGATTTAACACCTTATTATTTAATTAATTAATTTTATTTATTTCCAATTTTTCAAAATGTTACAATATTCCCCCTTAAGAAAATTCGGTCCCCGAATTTGAAATTAACTAGATATACCCTCAAAATACGTGGAAATCTCATTTCGCATCGCATTCTCGGTTTCCTAAGAAATCTCCTCGCGATTCCTTCCTTGCCAAAGAACCCTTACAGATGGAAGTACCCTTGATCTTAATTTCTTTGTCTGCCTGTCTAGAATAGCTACAGGCTGCACTGCGTAGGATAAATCCGGCTCAAGCTGTAAGGTCTGATGCTGGATCGCGTGAGAAAGATCGTGAAGATACTTGCGAACCATCGAAACGTGAAACATCGGATGCACATCGGGAAAACTCGGTGGAAGTGTTAAATGATAAGCTACAGCACCCACTCTTTTCAGAATCTCGTAAGGTCCGACATATCTGGGGTTGCTTTCTCTTTTTCCCGAAATGCATCACACCTTCATCGGAGACACACGAAGGAACACATGGTCTCCCACATCAAACTTGAGTTTACGACGTCGTCAACCTGTATATGATCTCTGTCTGCACTGGGCCGCTCTCATCCTGTCTCGTATCAACTAGATCTTTTCCGTAGTCTCCTGAACTATCTGAAGTCCCAAAATGCTACTCTCACTCAGTTCCGTCCAGCAAACAAGCGATCGACATTTCCTTCTATACAAAACTTCAAGGAGAGCCATCTGGATCGTCTTCTGAAAACTATTATTATACGAAAATCCTATCAAAGGTAAGTGACAATCCCAACTACCACCGAAATCAAGGTTGCAAGCTCGAAGCATATCCTCTACAGTCTGAATGGTCCGCTTTGACTGACCATCTGTCTATGGGTGAAAAGCTGTACAAAATTTCCATCGTGTACCAAGAGCTTCTTGAAGTTTCTGCCATGGCTTGTTAGTAAACTGGGTACCCCTATCGGACACTATGCTCGTTGGAACTCCATACAATCGAACAACCTCGTCGATATAAATCTGAACGCACTGTGTAACCCATATGTCATCTTCACTAATAGAAAGTGAGCTGCCCTTGTCAGTCTATCTTCAATCACTCAGATGGAATCATACCCTCTGCTAGTCCTGGGTAGAACCACCATAAATCCATGGAAATTTGTTCCCATTTCCACTCCGGAATGGTTAAGGGTTGCAATTCTCCAGCCGGCCTCTGGTGCTCTGCCTTGACTTGCTGACAAGTCAAGTATCTCGAAACAAACTCCGCAACGTCCCTCTTCATTCCTTCCCACCAATAAACATCCCTCAAGTTATGATACATCTTGGTGGAACCAGGATGAATACTGTATGCTGAGCTGTGGGCCTCCTCTAAGATCTTACGTCTCTGTCCATCCGAATCGGGCACACCAAGATGAGTCCCAAAACGTAGCACTCCACAGTCATCTATCACGAACTCCGATTCTCTGCCTTGTTTAACCTGATCCATAATCTTTGACATACAAGCATCTACGTCTGTGTCTCCAAAATACGATCCAATAACAGAGGACTGTGCGAACATGTGCTAATTTTCCTCCTGTCAAAGTGAACTCGAACTGTACACGACTATCATATAAAAATCTGCCAGTCTGTAGAAGACTGCCCCTGTAAAGTGCGTAGATGAGATAAGCTACCTCCAGGCCTCCGACTCAAGGCATCTGCTACAACATTTGCTTTGCCTGGATAATTCAAGATCTCACAATCGTAATCCTTCACGAGTTCCCTCTATCTACGCTGCCTTAGATTTAGATCCCTCTGTTGAAAATATACTTTAAACCCTTATGATCTGTGAAAATTTGGCACGGCTCTCCATACAAGGAATTCCCCCAAATCCTAAGTGCGAATACTACAGCAACCATCTCTAAATCATGAGTGGGGTAGTTTTGCTCGTGCCTCTTCAACTGTCGAGAAGCAGAAGCTACAACCCTACCGTGCTGCATCAGTACACAGCCTAAACCCACTTGAGATGCATCACAATACACAACAAAACCACCTGACCCGGAAGGTAACGATAAGTCAGGTGCAGTCGTCAATCGAGGCTCTAAATGTTGGAAACTCTGTTCACATGCATCTGTCCAAAGAAATGGAACTTCCTTCCTAGTCAGTCCGGTCAACGGTGTGGCGATCCGAGAAAGATCCTGCACAAAACTTCTGTAATAACCGGCCAGACCCAAGAAACGTCGAACCTCTATAACTGACACCGGTTTGGGCCAGTGTTGTACCGCTTCTATCTTCTTTGGGTCCCTATGTATCCCATCTCTTGCAACTATGTGACCCAAGAAATCTACACTATCTATCCAGAAAGCACACTTGGAGAATTTAGCGAATCCGTTACTTCTGATACCCTGTAGAAAAGTATGGTTAATCTCACCTTCGAAGATTCGTCCCAATTTGTCGGAGGAAACTTACTACACGATCTCCTTCTTGAACTATTTGCACCTGGCCTGAACAAACCTCATCGGATGAAGTACATCATTTTCACCGATCTCGTATCGAAATGCCACAATGGATTTAAAATCCTAACTATCTCACCTCTGAACGTCTATGAATCCTGTTGGTCCATCTACACTTGTAACCTCGTCAATTTTTAACTTCATGAACTCCGGAATTAACATCTCGATAATCTTTAGCAAAGATTGATACTGTTGTCTGAACAGTACCCAACACCATGATCTTCGAAGAGGGGAAAATATCACGTCTCAAGTCTGCCGGAGCTCTAACAATGACTCTACCATATGGTGTGGATTCCGAAGAAACTCGCTCCACTAATAGGACTCGATCATATATGAATAAATGACGTCTCTATATCATCGAAAAGTCATCCCAGTTAGTCCTTGTCCCAGACAAGTCTGTTCTGACCATATCTCTAACTGTAGCCCGCTTAGCCCTCATAACATAGTGATCGAAAAACCAATCATGCACTGACGAAGATAGATCAACGGAAGGAATAGAAGGAAGATCTAAAGATATAAATTCTAAGGTAACTTAGGTGGAGTATCATATCGTAAATATGCCGCGGAACATATGTACGGTACGTTACTCTACTTAGTACCCACTCCATCAGCAAAGGTCATCGTATATAACGAAAATTCGGGTATAAGACCCCCAAAGTCAAGTCTAGGTCCTATAAGGTCAAGCCCAGGTAACAAAATATATTCCCAGACTCCATATAGTCAACCTAGACTCGAACAAAGGTTAAACCAAACGCTTTGATATCAACTTTGTCACGACCCAAATGTAGCACGTGACCGGCACTTAAATCACACGACATCTAAAGACATCAATGAAATCCAAGTAAGCCGAAACCCGGAATCTAAACCCTTTTTGAAAAATAATGGAGGTGAGTTTTAAATAATCATCCGATAAAATCAATTTAAAATAACATCTAAATTTAACTAAGTATGTTGAAAATTATTTATGACGTCTTGAAACTTATCATCACCTCCTTTGCATTTTTATAAAAAACCGATACAACATAATAAAATAGCATCCCAACGGAAGCTAGTCTCCACGTCCAAACAATGGAGCAACCAATCAATCTAAAGCAGTAGTCGACTCTAAAGAGTGCGACAAACAAAACACAACTCTAATCCTCGATTCTAAGTCTATAATATGTCATTTCTATGTTGATGGAGTTTCCGCTAGATACAAGAATATATGAATAATCAAGAGTGAGTATGATACAATAACAACTCACTTACCCATAAATCCTCAAAAGAAAGTGTGCCCAACCCGCTAATAATCCAAGAGGTAAAACCTGCAAGAAACTGTGGCACAACGGGGATGAGTTGCTAACTCAGTGAATAAAAGTGCATCTAAAGGTAAAAATCGAAATGCATGACGATACCTAAGTCATAAGTATAGTCCTATCATAATCGGTATCGATATACTATATGATATGCATATGTGCAAAACTAACTATCATGCAATCCCAAGTATACTATCTCAATGTCATATGAATCAAAATCATGAATCTATCATCCGTATTGGAATTCCCTTTTTGTTTGTGAATGTCAGTACAAATATATACATGTACTGTCCCTCGGATCAGTCCTGGTGAAAACCAATAAATAAATATCTAACTGTGTACCTCATGATAATGATCACATCAATATACATATAGATGTCCAACATCGACATCGAAAATCTACAATCTCTCGTGTCCAGCATCGATACGTAAAAACAGATACCGTCGACACCATCTCAACAGATGATCGCTACCCGATATCCTTGCTACGATCAGTATCCCCTGGATATCTGTCGTTCCTAATCAAACCCCGATCAGTATCCCCGGGATAACTGCCGTGCTCATCTCAATCTCCGGTCAGTATCTGATTCGTATGTCAAAAACTATCTATTACCGCAATCAAGAACGGCGTCGCATGAAGCTAGCCGGTGAGTACGGGTCGGTCCACAGGGATGTTGTGAATCTCCTAATCGCGCTAACGAGTTAATTCCGAAGGGTGTTCGGATTGATTATTAAATCTAAAAACCTAATTATTCTATACTACGATTATCTAGATCTAGTCTTGTTAGGGTTAGGTTTAGGGATGGTTTGGAAATGCAGGTAAATCTCAACGCTTTCTATACCCGAATGAAGATCTATGAGGAGTTATGGTAATTATCAATAAAGGGGATTAGATCCATTCGGGAAGGTGTTCCTTCCTCTAGGTTCTTGTCCTTCCTTTAGAGATCCTTACCCTAACCTCCATGCAAAACGCGCGCAACCGGGCTTTTACACTACGGTATCACCGCTACCTCGAGTGATAGGGTGCCATAGGGCGTGGTGTGTGCGTGTGTGCATGGAGTCCTATTATAAATATTTGATGGGCAAGAAAGGGATGAGAGATCTCATCTCTCAAAAACCTTCCCCAAAGCAAAACCCTAAACAAGTTTCTACTGCGAGGAATTAAATCTACTTAGGGCAAAGAATTGAAATCTAAACTAGGGCAAGGAATTGAAATCTAAACTAGTGCGAGGAATTAAATCTACTTACAGATGCATTTCTCCAATCATCAATGCAGGGTTGTCAGATCTGAATTTCTGAATTGAAGAGAGGCACCGATGCTCTCCATAAAGGATTTCTGAATTTTTATTAAAAGGAGGCATAAAGTTTATAATGATTAGAATTCCTATTTATAAAGAATAGGAAACCCTAGGTTACATTTTGATCCGCATGTCTACAATTACAAAAATAGCCCTAGGTCAACTTTTCAGAGCCGCCACGACATTTTGGTAAAAAGAAATTTCTCTTTTGTCTTCTTATGGCCGCGGAACCGCGGCAATTGCGGGCTTGGGCCGCGGTTCCGCGGCCCTTTAGTAAGCTCAAGTGATGGGTTTTTCTGGGATGATTCAGGTTTCTTTGGGCTTCGCATTTCTTCAGTTTTTTTCTCTATTTGAGCTTCTGCATTGATTCCAGATTTTCAGTGAACACTTTGCAATGGATTTTTAACCGTCTGCTTTGTATTCTTGGACCTTGCGTTGCCTTGTTGATGGTGAACTGTTCTTCTTTTAGGCTTTACTAAGATCCTCCTATTTTTTGGTCAAAAATCCTTCTTTTGTGTCGTCTTTTGTGTTTTTCACTGTTTTTGCTTAAGAACCTGTAACCTGTAACAGGTAGCAGACATGCGTCAAAAGCACCTGTTTATTTATAAAAAGAGTAAGAATGAGGAATATAATAATGCAATATTATGGTGTGAACAAATACCCCCAAACTTATCTTTTGCTCGTTCTCGAGCAAACTTATTTTTATTCACTTAAATCCTAACCGCACTTTCGCAGGGAAACGCGATTGCACTGAGCTCGTGCAACAAGCCGTTAAACCTCTAGGTGTCCCTAGTAGGAGGAGTGTTGTCTCCTGAGTGTTTTCAGCGGATACTACCCACAAAATCCTATCAATTCGGCCCATTAACTTTTGTTCTCCAATTAAGTTTTCCAACAAGGAATTCTATCATCTTCTACTCCTAAATTATCCACCCATATTCTTCACACTTTCTCATCATTTAACTTAAGATTATATATGTTCTATAGACTCACTTAGCTTTCGGCATCTCTTAAGTTTTCCTTCTAGGGTTCCATCTTCACTTAGGAATTTTTATCAACTCTATTAAAGATACAAGTTCTATTCTTCACTCCTTTCTCTCATCTAAATCCCAATCACATACCCCTACGTATGTGTATATATCACCCCTACACTTGGAAATTCAAATCAAGCAATCATACTCTCGTCCGTTGTCCAAAGCACTTATTAGTAGGTGAATTTTTAATTGACTTTTGCCTACACATCCTTCATGCAACCGTTAATACTTCTTGAGGTACCAACAACCGATTACAAGATGTGTTTGCACTTTAAAGTGTAATTCCTAGTTTTGCAACACCCAAGGCTTTTAGCAGTGACTCCCAAACCAGTTGGTCTAAGGCACTAGGTGATGAAGCACCCTCGCTAAATATTTTTCTATTTTTTTCAGCCTTAGGTAATCACAAAAACCAGTGTCCATTTTTTTTATTCACACTTATATATTTTTATTTTATTTTCTTCGTACTAAGGACTTTAGACAAGAGCATTTCAAGGTCTCCTCTACTATTCCAAGTTTCAAGGTGCGTGATTGTGCAAATTATAGGGTATACATTTTCAGAATCTAGACTTAAGCTAGGAACTATTTTTTAAACTTATACTCTAATAAGAACATCAATACTCTTCCCTCATTTTGACTTAGCCTAAGAAGTGAACCCAAAATTTGCCTATTTCTAAATAAACTACAAGGCATATACTTTCTACCGTTAAACTTTAAGGAATGTTATTTTTAGGGTTTTTAATTCACTAAGTCTAAGATCTAGTTGTTCCTAGCCAGTTAACCTATTTGTCAAACTCAAATCAATTAGCCAAAATTGAATACATAAATTTTTATAATTTTTGAAATTTTTCAATTTTTATGGGTTTTCAAATAAATATGCAAATGCAAAAATATGTACAAATGAATGCGCAGGAAGAAGACGTACCGAGCATACCCCCAAACTTGAACTTGACAGTGTCCTCACTGTCATACTAAACCAAGAGGGTCAAAATGTCGGCACTCCCCTGTTTATTTATTTATAAATTTTTTTTTATATTTTTCATGTTTTGAATTTTTTTTTTATTTTTTTATAGAAAAAGAAAACAAAAATATATATACATATATACAACAAGGCTCCCCCCAAACTTAAGCTTGGCCTTGCACAAGCCAAAAGTTAGCACCAACCATTCAAAAATCTTATTGTGGTAATGGTATAGTTGGTGCAAGAAGGGAGTGGAAAGAAGAGAAATGAGAAGCATACGAGACCGTATGGGAAGAAGAATGGAATATGGTCTCGGTGGAGGAGAAGAATGGCGGAAAGGAGAAAGAAGTGGAGTACGATCTTGAGGGTGTAAATTGAGTGAATAAATTAGCGCAATTTGTGATGACCGATGTGTTAAAAGCGATTGCGCTAATCTATCAACCCGTCGAGAAATGGGGTCCAATTCCTCAAGATTCACAAGAAAACATGGGTACGCCGAACTTGGTATAGGAGATGAAAGCGTAACGGTCATTTGTACGGTCGGGACAATAGGAAGGACGAAAGGAAGTGAATTAGGGATAGTATCATTCTCACCGTAGTAAACTGTCTCGAACTTGAAAGATTCCATTAATGGTTCGAAACTACT
Source organism: Agapanthus africanus (assembly GCA_030015575.1). Classification (NCBI taxonomy): domain Eukaryota; kingdom Viridiplantae; phylum Streptophyta; class Magnoliopsida; order Asparagales; family Amaryllidaceae; genus Agapanthus; species Agapanthus africanus. The sequence continues at coordinate 475,946,755 of CM057338.1, read as the reverse complement.
GTAAGCAAACGAGTCTGATGGTTCAACTAACTCATCTGTAAAGAACTCAAACTCGGGCGGTGAGTCATCAACATCGTCCGAAAAAGTGAAACACTCATAAGTGTTATCATCTGTGAGAACAGTATCAGATTCAAAGGAAAAATTTTCAAGCTCACAGTCTTCAAGCATGGTCGGAACGATGGAAGGGAGGGAGGGTGATATAACAGTCAAAGGTTCAGGAGGCTGAATTGGAAAATCAGACATATCAAACAAAAATAGTTCAACCTCAATATTATCCTCAAAACTCTCCTCAGTACTATCCTCAATATTTAACTCATCCATGCCATTATCATCAAAATCAAGACGCATATGAGATTCGGGAGAAATATTTAATAACTCGGGATGATGATTTGCACATAAAATTTCAATTAAATCGATAGGTTCATCATCCGAAATATTCCCAGCGTCTATATCCTCAATCAAGTGAAAATCAATTTCTTTAGACATCTCATCAAAAGCATGGATATTTATCAATTTAGGTTCTAGAGTGGAGGTGTAAAGGTCAAACGGATTAGGTGCGGTTTCACTCGAAAGGGGTTCTTCACAATTTGGCAAATCAAACACTACAAATTCGCACAACTCATCATTTTGGACACATGTTTGAAAATTGGAGTTGTTGGATTCAATTGGGTATGGGCAGGTTTGATTTGGAAATGTGTAGAACTCACTCGCTCCTCTCAAATTCTCACTTTGTCCAACCGCCTCCTCATACATTGAAAAATTTGAAGCTAGTTGGAAACTAGCTACCGGTTCGGTAGGTTGCATAAGGGCGGCTAAGGACGCTTCCACATTCCTAGTCATTTTATTTGTTGCTGCAATATAAGCCTCCAACGACTCTTCCAAACTAGACTTAGGTGGTGAGGGGGTTTCGGTAAAAGTTTCAAAATGGTGTGGATATGCAAAACTCCCAACAGGCTGTGTAGAAGCAGTGTCTAGTGAAGGTGGGCAAGTCGGGTAGGACTGGTAGGAAGTGCGTGATTGGACAGGGGTAGGGTCAACATATGGATAAAAAGGTGAATAGTCTTGTTGATCCCTAGAACTGGATGAGTGGAGAGGGGTGAAAGATCGGCTGCGAGATTGAGCAATATGCTCAGCAATGGACATCGGCTTAGAAGTTACAGTAAGACTTGGAAAAGTGGTGTCAACATATGGAGGTGGTGAAGGTTGACTTGGTTGACACAAGGTGGGTTGAAAAGTCAAACTGTTTCTCCTAGACTCCTCTATGTGATCTTTCAAAGATTTTTTAGGTAAGGAAGGATCGTCTTTAAATTGACCGAACAAATTGACGTACGACGCAAAATTAGGTTCGGGATACCAAAGTTCGGCAAGTGATTTATTATGTGGGGTACCCATGTTAGAAGAAGGGGAAAAGAAAGAAGGTTGGTTGGTGCAAGGATTTATTTGCGGCAAAAGTTTGCAAGTTTTCTACTACTAATTTTCCTTTTTCTTTTTCTTTATTTGAAAATTGTTGCAAAAAGATTTTCGAGAAAAGATATGCAACAAAAAAGATTACTTGCAATCAATTTCTATTTTGAGCGGGGCCCAAAAATCCTGCACAAAATTGTTATTTGGAAGGGGAAATATTTTTTAAAGCGCACCAAATCCTGTAGGCATTTTTCAGAAAATATCTTAAAATTTGCAGAGGAGAAATAACAGAGAGCTTACAGTGCAAATTCCACCAACTGAAGACACCATAAGGCCGCGTTTCCGCGGTTTTAACGCATTAATGCCGCGTTTTCGCGGCAGTCTAGTCAGCACGAGTCCCCAAAAATTTCCTGACGTTCTGATTCTCCAAGACCGCGGCGGATCCGCAGTATAAAGGTGGTTTCAGCGGCGGTTTCGCGGCGAAATGAGGGGTTCGGATCTCCAGAAAAATTCCACTGTTCTGATTTTTAATTTCCCTTCTGTTTTGATATTTGGTTTTCTGTTTCTCTTTCTGTAAATTTCCAGATCTGAGTTTGTATATCCTGCAAAATTCAAACAACAAAGTATCCCTTCCAAAAATAACAGATGAAATATTTTTATATTTTTTTGGGATTTTTCAGATTTTTATGATTTTTTTAATTTTGATTAACCCGAAATTGCAAAATGGAAATTTCTACGCCATCCACGGCAACGGCGCCATTTGATTCGTATGTCAAAAACTATCTATTACCGCAATCAAGAACGGCGTCGCATGAAGCTAACCGGTGAGTACGGGTCGGTCCACAGGGATGTTGTGAATCTCCTAATCGCGCTAACGAGTTAATTCCGAAGGGTGTTCGGATTGATTATTAAATCTAAAAACCTAATTATTCTATACTACGATTATCTACATCTAGTCTTGTTAGGGTTAGGTTTAGGGATGGTTTGGAAATGCAGGTAAATCTCAACGCTTTCTATACCCGAATGAAGATCTATGAGGAGTTATGGTAATTATCTATAAAGGGGATTAGATCCATTCGGGAAGGTGTTCCTTCCTTTAGGTTCTTGTCCTTCCTTTAGAGATCCTTACCCTAAGCTCCATGGAAAACGCGCGCAACCGGGCTTTTACACTACGGTATCACCGCTACCTCGAGGGATAGGGTGCCGTAGGGCACGGTGTGTGCGTGTGTACATGGAGTCCTATTGTAAATATTTGATGGGCAAGAAAGGGATGAGAGATCTCATCTCTCAAAAACCTTCCCCAAAGCTAAACCCTAAACAAGTTTCTACTGCGAGGAATTAAATCTACTTAGGGCAAAGAATTGAAATCTAAACTAGGGCAAGGAATTGAAATCTAAACTAGAGCGGGGAATTAAATCTACTTACAGATGCATTTCTCCAATCATCAATGCAGGGTTGTCAGATCAGAATTTCTGAATTGAAGAGAGGCACCGATGCTCTCCATAAAGGATTTCTGAATTTTTATTAAAAGGAGGCATAAAGTTTACAATGATTAGAGTTCCTATTTATAAAGAATAGGAAACCCTAGGTTACATTTTGATCCGCATGTCTACAATTACAAAAATAGCCCTAGGTCAACTTTTCAGAGCCGCCACGACATTTTGGTAAAAAGAAATTTCTCTTTTGTCTTCTTATGGCCACGAAACCGCGGCAATTGCGGGCTTGGGCCGCGGTTCCGCGACCCTTTAGTAAGCTAAGGTGATGGGTTTTTCTGGGATGATTCAGGTTTCTTTAGGCTTCTCATTTCTTCAGTTTTTTTCTCTATTTGAGCTTCTGCATTGATTCCAGATTTTCAGTGAACACTTTGCAATGGATTTTTAACCGTCTGCTTTGTATTCTTGGACCTTGCGTTGCCTTGTTGATGGTGAACTGTTCTTCTTTTAGGCTTTACTAAGATCCTCCTATTTTTTGGTCAAAAATCCTTCTTTTGTGTCGTCTTTTGTGTTTTTCACTGTTTTTACTCAAGAACCTGTAACCTGTAACATGTAGCAGACATGCGTCAAAAGCACCTGTTTATTTATAAAAAGAGTAAGAATGGGGAATATAATAATGCAATATTATGGTGTGAACAGTATCCCCTGGATATTTTCCGTGCTCAATTATATCTCCGGTATTGAGTATCCTCGCTAGGCTCCCCCGCCTCAATGCGGCTATCCTGCCCCTCGGTCTCGACCGGGTCCACCATATATCCAACTGTATATCTCCCCCACTCAGTCTTGATAGCTTAAAAATCCACGACCGTATATCTCCCCCACTCGGTCCGGAAAAAAACCAGAAAACACAAAACTCATGGTGGACGTTTTACTCATCATGTCAAATATCAAGTAAAGAATAAGAATAATTGCATAGTTTGTATTGATGATATACTATATATGTATGTATATATATATATATGTATATATATATGTATATATATATATATAACAGTGTCCCATACTACCGATATATATATCATCAGGAGTAAAATACTCAGAAATCCCAAGAAAATCAAATACATCATCTATAGTACTACAACATGAATAAGAAACGACTAGGTAATCATATCACATAACATAATGAGTTAAATTCTAATGTGTCATGGTACTACTAATGATGTGTAGTGTAACATACGCATCTGTGCTCGTGCAACATGAAAATTATTAGTATTTGTGCAAGTGTTTTACGGTGTAAAAATCTATATATCAACACATATCTATCAGAACGATTCTACAGTGACATGGCAGTACCAATGAGGTGTAATGTAACATATATTTACGTGATTGTGCAGCATAGTACTCATTAGTATTTGTGCAGTGTTCTATCAGAGTATGCGTAACGCGGAAACATATAATATAGAATACATAAAACCTATAAGTAATCTAAACGTATTTATTGTAATTACTTGTTATGAGCTATACCATTATCTTTAGAAATGATCGGAACGTTAAGTTTGAAATAAGGAAGCTGCCCTAGATTTAAAAGTGATATTTGTTTTAGAAACCGGCACGCATCCCGATAGTTTATTTAAAAGACAACGAACCGTAGTTTGTAAAATAATCTAGCTCATACCAGTTTTACCTCCTAAAACAGAACACAATCTATCTCTACGAGTCAAAGAATAACTTGGCCGTTATTCGGCATACAAAGTTCATCATTTCCAATATGTATAAATCCTCGTATTATAGCTCATCATATCACTATATCCCTATCATCTTAAGTACGGCATGATTCCTCGTACAAACTCATCAAATAATACCCATATCGTATGGATCAAATATCACGTATATCTCATTTAAAAACTATATATAAAACTTTTATGCAAATGGAGGGTATACAAGATACAATATCATATCAATGCTTTGATGAAACATTAAACTTAAGTAGATATCATAATAATAATTATAAGGTTACGGGGGTGCTATACGCCATCCACCCGACTTTCCCCGTAGATGTAAATCTACTCACCGGAATTACGTCGTATCTACTCATGAATCGCCAATCCTTTTCCTTTCTTCACGGCCTCCAAAGTTCCCGTATTGGAATCTAACACTATAATAACTTGTATAAGAAAACGGCTACTCCGATACGACAAAAATCATGAAAACACAATTTGTACGTTCTAATTACACTACATACGACCATTGCAAACGACTTAATACTTAACCTCACTGAAATCTAACCCAACTCTGCACCGATCGCGTTACGTTTTACCCGTATCGTATTTTAGGTTTTTATATACCTTTTCCGATATTAGCTTTCAGATTTTATATACAGTTAAACTAACTTGTTTAAATAATACCAAAATAGCCAAAGCTCTACACAGAAACCAACCCCACAAGTCAAAACACCCAAGCCCCCTAGAAATCCGGCGACGCCGGAATTCCTCTTAAGGTCGCCAGCCAAAATCCGATCCCCTGGGTCCGTTCTTCTATGGTTTGTTCTAGGTTCCACATACATCATTCTGGCACTGTTTTGTTAGTTTGATTTTTATCTAAACTAAAGCAGATTTTAACAGAGTTCCGTTTTGCTAAAAATACGATATTATAGACATTCGATTCCAAATTTTCTTACAACTACAGAGCTAAAGTCTACTGAGTTTAAACATTATACCTACTGAGGATAGTTGAAAGGCTTCCTTCAAGACACCCAATTCCTTAGCTCCTAGCATGATATTGGACTCCTTTGCCAATTTCTCCTTCTCACTTCTCTTTTCTTTTATTTTTTCTTTTCTTATTCTTCATTTTCTTTAACTTTTGAATTTTTTTCTGAAAGTTTAGCTAGTTAAACTGATCTGAACACACTAGATGAAAGGATGAAGGGAAGGGTGAGGTGTAGGAGGAGGTGTCACTAAGCAAGATGTAGTGGTTTCGTGCAAGGAGGAGGTGTGGGGAGTATGTTGTGCATGAGAGGATGTGGTGGCAATGAATTTCTTTTCCAATTTGATTTACTTTATGATAAAATTCTGAATTAAATCTTATCCCATCTCCTTTCTATTTACACCCTTAACAACTTTCAATTTGCACAAAGTCCTAAGCTTTACATGACAACCCCTCACAACTTATGTTATTATATAATCACCATTTTGTTAAAATGAAGCTAAATTTATCACTAAAACCCTTATAATTTATTTATGTTGCATACTAAAACTAAAATTTAATTTGTTTTACATAACTTATGATATTGTCTTATTTGGTTTTAATAACTTTTTAATTTAACACCTTATTATTTAATTAATTTTATTTATTTTCAATTTTTCAAAATGTTACAGTTGATCTGGTTCTACTCTTGCCATATACGTTGCTTTTGGCACATGCCTTTGTGATGGGGCTACCCTCCAACTGTTAGATAGAGCGAACCTGCCGAGTCGGTATTGGTCTTTGATCCAGTTTTTGAAGGTGAAGCTGACTTCAAGAGGATGTCCTATTGCTCGGTGATAGGAGCAATAATCCGGGTGATGCACCTCGTTTGCTTGATCAGGGTGCCGAGACTCCGGGAGTGTCATCATTTGATGTTTCATGACATGGTCAAAGATTCTACTCGTCTTGTCTCGAGGGAAAGAATATGCTCGACCCATCATTTTCATAAGAGACGGATTCTGGCTGATCTTTTCTCGATCGCGTGGACTTTTGGATCCTTTTTGCCGCTGTCAAACATTTTTTCCGTTCTTTAACTTGTTTTTGCCTTCGCGTTGGGCCTTTTTCTTATCTTAGGAATGCATGGCGGGTTGACGGTGAAGGGCATTGTTATCCTCTGCAGTTGCTGAAGGAGGTATTGTGTCTTGGATTTCTCGTAAATGGCCATTTCGCGGCTGTGGTCGTTCCGAACCTTTTGACTCGCTTCCCTTACTAGCTTGTCTATCTGTTCTTCAAATGACGGACTCGGCATTTTTATGGCAGGACCTCGTTCTGGTTCAATGTCAGCGTCTTTTAAAAGAGCATCCCCTTCTTCATCGAGGTCATTTATGACATGGCAGCCATGGAATTGTTCCCATTTCTTGGACTGGACATATCCAAGCCAGATCGTTTCCATTTTTCCGGTTGGAAATTTTTGCTGAGTTCCGGGGACGTTCTAAATCCTGTAGTAGAACTGAGCTTGTCAAGTAGTCTGTTTAAAAGGTACACCTTGGCATCTTAATAATCTTCTCAATCCCTCCGTGTAGTATCCGAGCAGACGGATGGGTTGGAGCCTGTTGAGCGCAAAATCGGCACTATGCCAGACTTCTCTTTCGACTTTAGTCTCCCTGGATCGATAGAATAGGATTGCCTTTTCACCTGTTCGCCTGGGAGGGACGTAGATGTAAGTGCACGGCAGCGCCCCGGCCGTCAATCCGAGATGCCGGAATGCGGAAACGAAACTTTTCAAAAACTTGTAAACCGGCACCACCGCGCACTTTAAACCCAGATCGAGCCATTAACCTACTCTTAGCAAACTAGAAGATGGGAAGAAAGCTATACCGAGCGATCCGTGTCCTTCGGTCTTCGGCCTCCACTCCGATCTCCTCGCGGAATCTCCGGTCTTCAACTTCTCGTCGGAACGGGCACCACATTGCCGGGTTCTTTTACAGGCTCCCACCTCTGGACCGAGGCAACTCGAGCACGAAGTTGGCGAGTCGACATGCCCAAGGATGCTGTAGATGAAGTGTAGAATAGTTTGTCTCTTGGGGTTTAAGTTGCCATTTGATGGAGAAGGAAAAATGAACTTTGGAGAGGTGTTAGGAATTTTGCAAGCAAGCAAAATGAGATGAATGATTTTCCCTCACCCAAAAAATGAATTTCCCCTTCACCAATGTGGCCGGCCTCACTAGAATGGGAGAGTTCAAGAATAAACATGAAGGGAGGTAAGTGTAGGAAAAAGAGATAGTGACCATAACCCAAAAGCAAGCCTCACATCATAATCTTAATCAATCTAATCTCTATCACCATTAATGCAAAACCATCATGAAGCAAAAGGAATCTAATGATGCTAGAAATATCATAATGCCACCATTTCACAAATAACCCCTTCACAAATGCTAATTTGCAAATATGCAAATTAGCCCCTCCATCAGAAAAGTCCGGCCGTGAAGGAACAAAGGAAAACTGGCCGAAACGGAATGCAAACTGGCAACTTCAGAAAACCGATCCCGTAATAAATTACAGGAAAACCCCGCGACTGTATATACATACCCGCATTTGTATTCTCACTGAATACAAATGTAAAGAGATAAAATGTACACTGTACAATACTAGGATCCGGCTTAAACCAAAGCCCGCTAGTATTATCCATCCGATCATGATCCGTGCAATACCGCACGCATCTGATCGAACCCTGCCATATCTCCATACGGCCTCTACAGCGTTTCGCCCGAAACTTGAGAAACGGTCTGTGGGGGACTCTAAAGACTCGTGAATATTTTGGCTGTGGATTTAACCACTAGCACGTCAGAGATATTAGCCATACGTAACAGGCTACCAGATATTGACCAAAAGGGACGTCGATGAGCGAACTCATCCTGACACCCTACTGAGCCTGTCACACATCCGTTTTCTTGCTCAAGTCAAAACTAGAAAATATCCGTACAGTCCGGTCCGTTCGTCTATGAGCATCGCATGGCGGGCCTAGGGGGTTGGTAAAAGTCAGACCCCCAAAAGCGGTACAAGTCGTGTCGGAGTGTAGCCCAGAACACCCTGAGATACTACTGGAATACCTACCAGTAAATCTCCTGCCTTGGCCAAGGATTTCGTGTAATGGCTCTCCTAGACACAGCGCGACCTCACCCCCAATACCGGGAGAGACGAACCCCTGCAGATCCGCTCACTGCCTCCATATGGCTCGGGCAACTAAAACATGTTTGCACATCTTCTTTGAGTGTGGTAGGGTAGTAATCAAAGTACAGTGAGAACTCACACGAGAAAAATGACGATCTCAGGTCGATGAACTAACCTATACACATGCCACCAGGGAACTGCTATCTGACGTCAAGTATAAGACCAACTAGCAGGTTCCCGGCGAGTCTTGTCCGGTGTAATCATAACCCAATGAGCACCTGTATACATCTTAGGTGAACCAACTGACACCAGTGGCTTGTGAGACCGGCCACCGCCCCTCGTCGGGGTCTCGACTGTATACACTAGTCTACTCTGGAGTATCGATGCCCTGTCTCGAAACTCCCACGATTAGGGACCTTTTAAGGATTTGCTTATAGACCCCAGCTCCCACGTATATGATCGCCCTCATACTGCTGGCAGTCAAGCAAGAATCCTAGGGGCTCTATCAACGTGTAATAGTGACCTGTAAGGTCACCTAAAGCAGTACACGATGATAAAGATAAACCAGATAGCATACTATCATCTTGAGTAAGCATGTCCTACCGGCATAAGTCCTCCCTCAATCATTGCAATCACGTGCCTGTGATCCAATAATTGACTCTGAGGGCACTATATCCAACAATCTCCCACTTGCACTCAAGGCTAATTATTGCGATGTCGCATACTCACAGCCCGTGTGATACCGAACACCCAACTCCTCTACTAATCAGTCTCACAAAGCTCGTTTGCGAAACTATTGCGTTCGAGGAATAACCTCAGTGAGTGGATCCGCTCTGATGTTTCTTTTTATGTCTCTCTTTATCTCAAGTTCGCGGAGAAAGCCATCTCCCGAAATGAGCAATACCTGTCTTAGAATATGTCTGGATATCTGATGGGACCTAACTCATAAATGAACTCCAAATCCAAACTTCTTAGACTGTATCGTCAACTGAACTTAATCAGTATCCTGCGCCATGCCTCCCTCATTATCCGCTTGGACCTCCTGTCGAAACTACCGCCCCTCGTCAGAGGGAAAACTATAACTCTGACAGCCACTCTGTCATCCAGGTCACCTTGGAAGCCTGGAATGATAACTGTCTCTAGAAGGAGGCTGCCGTTATCAAATCCCTAGAACATCCACTTATGTTCTAAAACTGCTTCCGAATGTTTCTCCAGAATTGGATCAATATCAACTTATTGCATCTACTGCAAAAACAACATCTGGTGTGGTACTTGACATCTCATGATTGACTCAATTGCCTAAGCAAGTGATCTGCCAATCATGCACATCCCTCTCCCCTTTAGTCTGTAAGACACTTTTAGAGAGGGTGACTCCATTACCTGCAGGTATACTACCGTGCCAGGAGTCGTCCATTCTAAAGCACCTTTAGAATGCTATCTAAGTACCCAAATTGGAAAACTACCCAAATCTAGATCTAAAACCATAGATTCAGTAACTAGAATGTCTGATATAATATCCAAGTCCTATGTGGAGAAACTACTGTGTGACAACCAAAGTATAACCGATTGTAGTATAGGAATTTCACTTCCTACTCTGTGTATGTCATCCAAGTACCAGGACATCATACCCTACTACCTTCTTAACAGATCCATCCCCTATTCTGATGAAGTCAAACCTATGACTGTCACATCAGAAATAGATGATCTATTTCCGCTATATCTGCTTTAGTCTATAAATAGACATAAGCCACTTTTCCACTATGCTTCCGCTGCTCCCACTGACTATGACAACTCTCTGGCAGAGTCATATAGACGTACACTTCTAAAGCTAGTTCAGAACGATGCTATACTCATCCTCCTGCCGGGTCTCACAGCCTGGAACAACAGCAATGGCAAGTCTGGGTAAACAAGAACCTCCCTGTCACCGTCCTTGAGGCTACCGGAGTACCTCTCGGGTGCCTGAGGTTACCCACCATATCTGCGGAGTCGCTAATGGAATGTCAAACCAGATTGAATCTTTAGGTTCTTATCAAATCTTCAGTAATCGTTTGCGGTTCTAGAATCACTTCCAGTTCTACCATACTCCCACTACTGTTTTCTGAAAAATCTATTTTTATTAAAACTGTGGCGAATCAAGAACAATATCATTATTGATCTTCCAGATGGTAGAAAGTCAACCCTCGTCATAGCCTGGGTCAACCCACAAACAGCCATTACAGAAACGTGCCTTGAGTTATCCAGAGTCTGGTTTTAAGCATAAGCCGGACAACTCCCCGTACCTTAACATCGTCAAGATACGAACTGTTCTATATCCAATACAGAAATAGAGGCACTGATTTAATTGAATCAGATTCAAATCATGCAGCTGTCTCCAGTGCTTGTCAAGTAAATAGAGAGAGGCCGATCAGCGTTACTCAACTTAGGAATGCTTCCTATTATGAGTAACCTGAAAGAGAAGCAAGTTCTCTTAATCATTACTATCATCTGAATACCATACACAAGCATCTACATCTTCGATCACCTTGAAGAATCCCGATACTTGCAACACCTGGTTCTCTACTTTATTCTTATACCTATAACTTCTCAAAATTCGGACCTTGCGTTTCTACGAAACACTTGTCTAAAAACTAGAGAAGTCATAAGTAAACCGAATACAGTACGAGGATGAACCCCTCTGTCCTAATGGACACTGGACAATATACAATACTCTGTATAAGTCCCTTTGAGTCTAATAACTCATTCCTTGTGTGTCGTAGGTTGAAAACTGTACTTATGGTTAAAAAGAATTACACCGCTGTTTAATGCTCCTTATCTAACCATCCACCGATATAGGTAAATGTCATAGACATAATTTCAAAAAGGTATATCTCACTCTATAAAAATAGACGTACAGATATATCAATCTGAAATTGGTGCATAACAGCGGATATTCAAAACCAAATATTTGCCGTCCGACAAACAATCCAGGCGATTTCCTCAAATATCACCAATTACAACGAATTCCGATATAATGGGGTTGATCACCTAATTCCCAATAACTTACTCCCACTCATCATCTGTAAAACCATACAGATGTGAGAATCATACCTGGTAAGTACATACCCTGGAGCAAGTGTCTAATTGGGAAATCAGTTTTCTATTAACAGTACACGGTGAAACTGAAACATTGAAATGTTTCGTAAGGGTATCCTGGTATTCCTAGTAATGCCTCTTCCATTATCCAGATTCACAACTGTAACCGTATATTTCTATGCCACATCTCCACATCCCTTCATATGTCTTTAGTCATTACCTTCTGTACACCCTCTTAGGCTAAATGGTTTTCTTCCTTCCCTACCGTTCGGCACCAGCCTATGGTTTGGAAGAAAACTATCCAATAAGTATAATGGGTGTACTGTCCTAATCCTAGGAGCACTCGCAATGCGAGAGAAGGTGAAGATAAAAGACAACCGAATAAACCTTATTCCTATTTCCCCTGAACTAGAATCCATCCCCGAACTGGAACGAGTTCCTTTCGAGTTCGTATACAACCATACGATGGAGTATCCAATAAACTGTGGATCTTCGTAGTGATACGGAGTGTTCTGGAGAAATACAAAGGTGAAGTGGGAGTGGTAATGAAATACTTGGTTTGGTCGTGAATAGCAGTCGCAGTTTACTTTGCCCTCTTACTAATCCCTTTCTTTGTCTTTACATAATACCTTCTGTACACCATCGTTAGGCTAATTGGTTTTCTTCATTCCCTACCGGTCGGCACTTGCATATGGTTTGGAAGAAGACTATCCAATTTGCGTAATAGGTGTACTGTCCTAATCCAAGGAGTACTCGCAACCTGAGAGAAGGTAAAAGGAAAAGACAATTGGATAGTCCTATTCGTTTTCTCCAGAACCGGAAACCATCCTCGAATAAATTCCTTCGAGTTCGTATATAACCATATGATGGTTTTATCCAATGGAAGTGGACGTTCATAGTAATACGGGGTGTCCTGGAGAAAAAGGGTAAAAGTAGGAGTGGCAATGAGGTATGCAACTCTGACAATCCAAAAGCCAGTGTTTAAGAAGGTTCGGTTAACTTGGTCACTGAGTCATAGTCTAGGGTCGGGTCATGGTCACTGCCAAAGAGAGAGAGAAAAGAAATACTCAGTGTGCACTGTAACCTAGATCAGAATGGTTATCACTTTATCTAATTAGGAAACCTCCCACTGTAACGTCAAATTCTTCCCCAAACCTGAAAGAAGAATTAGTCGGGATCGCCTGAGGAGTAAACCAACTCATCAGTGGGAATCGGGATCCAACTATCATCGCATGATAACGTGACGGAATCCGCTCACGTTATCACACTCCAGAAGGTATGCGCATATCTGGCAAGTTTTAGTTCTTTAGAAACTCCCGATGTGATTTTTTGCCCCATGCTCTTATGACCTTGATGAAGGTCAACAAATCATAAGTCACATGTCAAGTTCTACCCGTAATTGTCCAGGTTAATTTGAACCCACCCGTACAAGCCCTTGACGAAGGTCAACAAGGCTATACAACTGTCCCAAACCAACGCATCTATCTATGCAGCAGAAAGGTAACAAGCAGCTACCATACACTATGCCTTGACGAAGGTCAACAAACATAGCATGAATACTACGTGCTACCCGTCTGAAATGACGGAGGGCTACGAAGGGTTTCTGGCGAAAAACCTTTAACGTAATGAACTTGATATCGTTGAAGGAACCGGATAGCTTTTAAAAATATAGTGGCGAAAACCTTTGCTAAAGAGGTCGATCCCGGTGAAGGGATCTCGGCTCTTTCCCCGTAGAATGAGGTGCAGGATATTCCAACTGAATACCACGATGCAAAGCAAAAGTAAACGACTATAGTGAAGTTATTGCCCTGACGCAACTTCTGTCCAAGGGGTCATTCCTGGTGAAGGGATCTCGGCCCTTGCCTCGTCGACTGAGGTGCTGGATATTCATAACCGAATACCACTGTGCAAAACAAAAGAGAACGCCCTTACAATAACAGCTTTTTGAAAAATGTTCTAACAACATCAAATAGGTTTGTTTAGCTTGCATTGATCCGAATCAACGCAGTCCCATCAATTGATCACACCATAAAAGAACGAAAATAATGATGTACGTATATGCCATCCGCATTCGCCACTAGGTCCCGTCATCACCCGTTAGGTTACTTAACTAACGACAGAGCGGGGACTGGACTAGCACGGATGCAAAACATATACAACATCTACTAGTATATATATAAATATATAATATTCGCTCAAGGCGTGATAAAATGCAACATCACAGAAAAGTAATAAGTATCACAGAACAATACAGATATCTGGGATCCCCGGGTTTCATAGAGCCGCTACTGAAACCCGACGTTCCCCTGGTCGTGTGGATAGCCTGTGCAATGAAATCCTAGACCCCTACGGGCGCGGCAAGTCACCCACCAAAACCTGAAGCAAGGCAGCCCCCTTCAACAACGTGAATGGACCACCCAGCACTTCACGGAATCCGGTAACTTGGGCACCCCTCCTTGGGTCAACCTGTATCCCCTACGAGTGCGGCGAATAGCCCGCCAATTCTAGAGTGAAGCCCCCTCCGTCTCAACGCCATGAGATGCGGGCCCATTGCCCTCTAGAACCCGGCTATCCGTGCACCCTTCCGCGGGGTAATCCTAGTACAGAAAATAAAATATATACAACGGGTACATCGACCTCAGCCCAGTCGTGCCCCAAAAGAATAATATAAAAACAGGCAGTGACGGCAGTCCACATATCGAACGCTCGCCCCGCAATATCAAATGTACATAATAAACCAAACTGTACTACCATTGCATCCAGGCTATCCACCACGACAATCCGCAACATCATAGCACAACACAGAACATCAACGTGAATGTCACGTTCGCAAATCCGTCTAAAAGGGCTATAGCAGTTAGACAGGATTTACCGATCAAATGACATTCACGGTCGCAGATATAATGTAAATACTGTGAACTAACATGTTTAAAATTTTCGATCAATCAAATTTACCGAAGTGGGCCCCAAGCACTACTTCAGCACTCAAAGAAAATCTGGGCCCAAAAAGAATATACCAAAAATCCCATTTTCAAGTCAGAAGCCCTCTGTAAAATTTTGGTGCAGAGAAGGCCCAGAATGGCGGCGGAACCACGGCCGGAAGGGGAATATGGCCGCGGTTCCGCGACGCTTCCGTACGATCAAGCCATCAAATTTTTATAGAATGCTTAAAAAACCCTGCTAGTAATTTTACAATGTACCAAATAATTTTTAGAGCACTGGAAAAATTCGACAGAAACTGTGCTTGAAAATACGATTTTTGGAAAATCCGTTCGATCGAACTTGTAAACACGTTAGAGCAAGCTAGACTAGGTTAATGGCGTGGCTCTGATACCATTGTAAGTGCACGGCGGCGCCCCGGCCGTCAATCCGACGCCGGAATGCGGAAATGAAACTTTTAAAAAACTTGTAAACCGGCACCACCGCGCACTTTAAACCCGGATCGGGCCATTAACCTACTCCTAGCAAACTAGAAGATGGGAAGAAAGCTATACCAAGCGATCCGTGTCCTTCGGTCTTCGGCCTCCACTCCGATCTCCTCGCGGAATCTCCGGTCTTCATCTCCTCGTCGGAACGGGCACCACATCGCTGGGTTCTTTTACGGGCTCCCACCTCTGGACCGAGGCAACTCGAGCACGAAGTTGGCGAGTCGACATGCCCAAGGATACTGTAGATGAAGTGTAGAATAGTTTTTCTCTTGGGGTTTAAGTTGCCATTTGATAGAGAAGGAAAAATGAACTTTGGAGAGGTGTTAGGAATTTTGCAAGCAAGCAAAATGAGATGAATGATTTTCCCTCACCCAAAAAATGAATTTCCCCTTCACCAATGTGGCCGGCCTCACTAGAATGGGAGAGTTCAAGAATAAACATGAAGGGAGATAAGTGTAGGAAAAAGAGATGGTGACCATAACCCAAAAGCAAGCCTCACATCATAATCTTAATCAATCTAATCTCCATCACCATTAATGCAAAACCATCATGAAGCAAAAGGAATCTAATGATGCTAGAAATATCATAATGCCACCATTTCACAAATAACCCCTTCACAAATGCTAATTTGCAAATATGCAAATTAGCCCCTCCATCAGAAAAGTCCGGCCGTGAAGGAACAAAGGAAAACTGGCCGAAACGGAATGCAAACAGGCAACTTCAGAAAACTGATCCCGTAATAAATTACAGGAAAACCCCGCGACTGTATATACATACCCGCATTTGTATTCCCACTGAATACAAATGTAAAGAGATAAAATGTACACTGTACAATACTAGGATCCGACTTAAACCAAAGCCCGCTAGTATTATCCGTCCGATCATGATCCGTGCAATACCGCACGCATCTGATCGAACCCTGCCATATCTCCATACGGCCTCTACAGCGTTTCGCCCGAAACTTGAGAAACGTTCTGTGGGGGACTCTAAAGACTCGTTAATACTTTGGCTGTGGATTTAACTACTAGCACGTCAGAGATATTAGCCATACGTAACAGGCTACCAGGTATTGACCAAAAGGGACGCCAATGAGCGAACTCATCCTGACACCTTACTGAGCCTGTCAGTGAAAATATCTGTACAGTCCGGTCCGTTCGTCTATGAGCATCGCATGGCGGGCCTAGGGGGTTGGTAAAAGTCAGACCCCCAAAAGCGGTACAAGTCGTGTCGGAGTGTAGCCCAGAACACCCTGAGATACTACTGGAATACCTACCAGTAAATCTCCTGCATTGGCCAAGGACTTCGTTTAATGGCTCTCCTAGACACAGCGCGACCTCACCCCCAATACCGGGAGAGACGAACCCCTGCAGATCCGCTCACTGCCTCCATGTGGCTCGGGACTGTACCTAACTAAAATCTGTTTGCACGTCTCCTTTGAGCGTGGTAGGGTAGTAATCAAAGTACAGTGGGAACTCACACGAGACAAATGACGATCTCAAGTCGATGAACTAACCTGTACACATGTCACCAGGGAACTGCTATCTGACGTCAGGTATAAGACCAACTAGCAGGTTCCCGGCGAGTCCTGTCCGGTGTACTCATAACCCAATGAGCACCTGTATACATCTTAGGTGAACCAACTGACACCAGTAGCTTGTGAGACCGGCCACCGCCCCTCGTCGGGGTCTCAACTGTATACACTAGTCTACTCTGGAGTATCGATGCCCTGTCTCGAAACTCCCACGACTAGGGACCTTTTAAGGATTTGCTTATAGACCCCAGCTCCTACGTATATGATCGCCCTCATACTGCTGGCAGTCAAGCAAGAATCCTAGAGGCTCTATCAACGTGTAATAGTGACCTGTAAGGTTACCTAAAGTAGTACACGATGATAAAGATAAACCAGATAGCATACTATCATCTTGAGTAAGACTGTCCTACCGGCATAGGTCCTCCCTCAATCATTGCAATCACGTGCCTATGATCCAATAATTGACTCTGAAGGCACTATATCCAACAGTAGATTGTCTGCAGCTCTTGCACGCTATATGTCTCAAGCGCATCAAGCTCTCTGTAATGCTGCCACAAAACCATGGTGATTTGCAAACTCTGATCATCTCTAGTGAGGGCATGCATTGATGGACGGACCGAGAACACTGCGTTGACTTCGTCTTTAGAGTCACTGCCAAAGACCAGAATAGGGGTCGATGGTCTCGGCCTGTTGCTGTAATGACCCCAAAATCTTTATACATTTGTATTATCCCTCTTCAAAAATATACCGTATTTATTTGTACTTGATATTTTCCTCTTTCGATTAAATTTATTATTATTTTATTCCTCAATCTATTATGTATTTTTTTTCTAGGTACAATTTCTTTTTCTTATATTTAAGTTTTTAACTTCTCATTCTTATTTTTTCCTTTCATAAATATTTAACCCAAATCCATTATTTTTATTCTCCATAGCCCATCTAAAAAGCCCATTTTCTTTTTAAGCAACATCATATATTTAATTCTAATTAAATATATGCATGAACAACTTTATAGCTCATTGGTTAAGTCCTTGCATTATTATTCCATAAGTCGCATGTTCAAATCCCCATTCTTGCAATTATTTTTATCATTTTTAATTCTTCTCATAACCTACAAATGAGACCTTTCATTTCCAAATTGAATGGTGACCTTTCATTTCTCTTTTAATTCTCATGTTGAATGCATATATTATTATACATAATTCACCATTACACCATCTTTATTGTCCTCCTATATCTTTTCCTTCCTCACATTTTCCTATC
Organism: Agapanthus africanus; assembly: GCA_030015575.1. Classification (NCBI taxonomy): domain Eukaryota; kingdom Viridiplantae; phylum Streptophyta; class Magnoliopsida; order Asparagales; family Amaryllidaceae; genus Agapanthus; species Agapanthus africanus. The sequence goes on along the minus strand of CM057338.1, from coordinate 475,928,771 downwards.
TCTCACTTCTTCCTCTTCACCTAGAGTCCAAGAAGAAGAACATGAAGAAGTATTCAAGAAGGTCTCGCTACTAACGCGAGGCTATCGGCGGATAGACAAGCCCGGTGACAATACCGGCTTGTGCATGTAAGTCCCTTCTCTCTCCTTTTCCCCCACCTCTTATTTTCCTCTTGTCATGCATCGTGAACCCTCTATTCTTTTCATATCATAATCCATAAGAGAAGATACACATAAACATATACATATACATAAACATAAGTTTAGATATATATGATTCTATATGGTTTAATAATATCTTATTATCTCTTGTTCAAATTAAAGTATTTTTAATTCTTTCTTCATGATTATGAATGTTTATTACAAGTTGTGAGAACATAGATTTCAATCCATAATATATCTACGATATCTCATGGAATCGGTTTGGTTATTAAAAGAAAGGATAAAGCTTGCATAAAAATACTAGTTAATCTTTTTGCCGATTTTAGTATACACATCAATACCTTTAGGTTTAAAATAATTTTTAGACATTAATTTTTACTTCTGAAAATTTCATGGAATTTACATATGATAGATTATATTATTTTATACATGCTGTAAAAAGTTTAGATCGATCCGCATAACGGTTTGTGAATTACATCGTATTTATTCACTGATCGTAAAACAGAAAACTGCAGTTATCGGTCAATTTCTAGGATACATAACTTGGTATACCGGTATCCAAATTGAGCAAACTCAGATGTTTTTGATATCTACATCGAATGATCTAGATTTTATTAGTTCTATAGTTTTACCGAAACCATACCTAAGATAAAGAAAACTGCATTACAATATTAAGTGACGGATCTGGACAGAATCTGTCCTGATTCGCACATTGTTTTTAAATTGGACATAACTCGAACACCCGATGTCCGTTTGTGACAAAATTTAGATGTGTAGATGCACCATTGATAGAACTATAATTTTATGTATATTATATTACTTAGGCATGCATGAAACAACCTGATATAGGCTTTGCAATAGAATATATAGTTGCTGTCCATAAATCTGAATTTCTATTTTAAATGCTGATATTAAAATGATCATAACTAGAGATTAAGAAATCCAAATCATGTGAATCTTGGTGTTTTAGATAAGTTCATCGAAATACCTACAATTTTATAATACTTTTCATAACCTGAAAACCGATATAAATTAACTCAAACTGCGTTATAAAAATATGTGACGGTGCCGAATAGATTCTGATCTGTTTTGCGCGACGATACGAAAACATATATATCTCTCAAACCGGTAGTCGTATTTAGGCGAAACTGGAACTCACGCATGCAAAACATTTAGAGCCATATTTCTGTTTATATTTCGCATTCGTTCAACTTGATTAATTAGTCGTACATAATATTTCTTTACAGCATTGTTTATGGTAGTTACTCGAATAATATACTTGACTCATTTCATGTTATTCGAACATGTATACATATTTATCTTGATCATTAAATTGTTGTATGTACATAAAGATGATAATTAAATACTTGAGTTGTATTTTGAAAAATATACAATAGTATTTTTACAATAAACCCCCTCAAGTTTTATAAATTACAATAAGGGCCCTAACAAATAAAGAAATTCAAATTATCTTCTCTAGTCTGACTCGGGTTAGAGTCTGACTATTTCTGACTTGAATATAATTCAAGTCAATCTATATTCTTTATATTTCAACTCAAGATGAATACATGAATCCCAGAATCCAGTTAACAATCTATATAACTTGACTGAACCGAACCATGGATATTCCTTTTACATGATTCCCAGTATTCCATTTACATGACTCTATGGTTATAGCCGTTTCCTGATATCATGGTTTCGGTCAGTCAGTTAATCATTCATACAATCAACACAATTTTACAAGATAACAATACAAACAAGATATCGCGGGGTTTAAGGGGTAGACTGGTACGGAATATGTTAAAGGTGGCACGAGGTGGTCACTTAAGACGTAATTACATCCATGCCGTTGTTCCGTGGTATTATCGACGGAGCCTTGTACTACAGGTTACCAAAGTCCCCGGTGTAAGTGGGACTCCCCTCGTATACACTGGCATCTTCTGTACCAGGCTACAAACAACAGCGTTAATACAACATTACAATATTATAATACAATATTAAAAGCTACACTCTCCCTCTCTTACTCTCTGTCTATTCCTCTCTTATCTTTGGGACTTACCGAGCGACCTGTTCGCTGACGACATTCTGTTTCTCTCTTCTTTGAATGTCGTCAGGTGATTTGGACCCGGCCGAGATTGAGCCATCGCAAGAAGACTTGGAGCAGTTTACTGAAGACCCTGCACTGTAGTTTCATTGTACACTTTTCCTTTCTGTACTTCTCATTTCTTGTTATGCCACTGTTTAGGCATCTTTTATTTCAGTTGTATTTCCTTTCATGTATTGTACAAAGAATGTTAATAAATAAAAGTTGCTGTTCTTTTTATACTCTTGTCTCTTGTGTAATATTTTATATTGCTTAGCTACGCTTAGCGTATGTACTTCTGAGTACATACGTAGCGGACCTCGTCGCGTCCACTTCGCCGTACACTGGGAAGCGGGGCGTGACAGTTGCATTGGGGTGGCCCCGAATAGACTATCTCTTCTTCCTCTTCAGTATCTCTCCCGAAGACCGGGATAGTGGCAATAGCTTTTTGATTGTTCTCCGGTTTATGACATCTTTCCGTGTCTTCGAAGTCTGGTAGGAAGTACTTGGCATCTTTGAATTTGCGGACTACGTTTACGGAGAATGGGTTTAGTTCCCTCGTCACAGTGTACTCAAGACCACAACAACAACTGAGCTATTTATCCCAAGCATATGGGGTAGGCTACATGAACCAACATGAGAATCACACCGGGTCCAGCACATGATCCCCCGCCTTCACTCACTCCTATCAAACAATATACTTTCATTGTGTCCTTTGGCAACCATATCATTTCGTATCACCTCCATCCATGTTTTCTTCGGTCTCCCTTTTGCCCTTTTGCCATTGCCCATATCAAGAGTATCTATTCGTCGAACCGGTGCTTCCATAGGTCTGTATCGCACATGACCAAACCATCTTAGCCGGTTTTCCCGCATCTTCTCCTCCACAGGTGCTACACCAACTTTTGCACGAATATCCTCATTTCGCACCTTATCTTTTCTAGTGTTACCGCACATCCAACGAAGCATGTGCATCTCCGCTACGTGCATCTTCTGTGTATGATGCTTCTTAGGAGCACAGCATTCTGTACCATATAATAAGGCAGGCCGAATAGCGCTCCGATAAAACTTCCCTTTCAATTTTAACGGAAAGTTACGATCACATAAAATCTCTGTTGCACTCCTCCATTTCAACCAACCAGCTTGGATCTTTTGATTAACATCACTATCGATCTCCCCATTCTTTTGGATAATGGAACCTAGATGTCTAAACTAGTCGCTCGGTGATATCTTTTGCCCTTCCAATGTTATACCAATATGGTTTTGACTTCTTTGGTTACTAAATTTGCAATGCATATATGCTGTTTTGCACCTGCTCAATCTGAATCCCCGAGATTCCAATGTTTGCCTCCATAATTCCAATTTGGCATTAACCCCTGCTTTCGTCTCATTTACTAGATCAATATCATCAGTGAATAGCATACACCAAGGTACCTCATCTTGGATAGTTCTAGTAAGCTCATCCATCACGATGGTAAACAGAAATGGACTTAATGCAGATCCTTGATGTAAACCAATTGTAATCGGAAAATCACTCATTAAGCCGCCGCAAGTTCTGACATTTGCTACTACTCCATCGTACATATCCTTGATTATGTCAATTTACTTGACGGGGACCCCCTTCTTCATCATTGTCCCCCATAATAGCTCTCTAGGTACCTTGTCGTACGCTTTTTCTAAATCAATAAATATCATATGCAAATCTCTTCTCCTCTCTCGAAAACGCTCGACAAGTTGACGAAGCAAATGAATAGCCTCTGTCGTCGATCGTCCAGGCATGAACCTGTTTCCCCCAATTAGAGCGAAGCACTGTTTAAATTTTGAAATTTGAAATGAAACAGCGCCTCATAATAGCACCAGCGCTGAGAGTCAAAAACTCTGTTTGCAGCGCTCACGTGCAAAGCACGAAAGCACTCGCGCTAGCAGCGCCAGTGCTAAGAGTCAAGGACTCTGTTGCAGCACTCATGTGCAAAGCACGAGAGCGCTTGCGCTGGCAGCGCCAGCGCTGAGAGTCAAAGACTCTGTTGCAGCGCTCACGTGCAAAGCACGAGAGCGCTAACGCTGGAACTGAATGTTCCCCACCGTTGGATCAAAGATCCAATGAAGATGATAAATCATCAATTGACCAGAATAAAATTCTGTTAAGGAAACATTCCTCAGAATCTTTCCAAACAGGAAAGATTGTACTCTGAAAATCAGAGCACCGTTGGATCAATGATCCAATGGTGATTAAAAATCACCAAAATACAGAATAAATTCTGTATGGGAAAAGATTTCCCAATCTTTTTAAAAACAAGAATATTTCCTTCTGTAAAACAGAAGCCGTAGGATCAAAGATCCAACGGTGGGGAAATCCCCAAATCAATTAGAGAAAAAATCTCTTCAACCGATTCAACAAATCAGCCTACCCTATATAAAGGCCCCAAGACTTCAAGTCTCACAGAGAGGAACCCCCCATAAATTTTGAGAAAGTCTAAAGAGAAGTGCAAGCTCTCAGCAGAAGAAGAATTTCTTCAAAGTAAATAAAGAGATCAAAGCATCTCATAAGAAAAAGAACTCAGTTCTTTTGCTAGATCATAGATCTTTAAGACAAATTGGCTTTCACAAAAGAGATCATAACATCTCATTATAAAAAGGGGAGAATAATTCAATTCTCTTAGGATCACAGATCCATAAAGGCAAAGCCTTTCACCAAGTACATAAGAGATTGAAATATCTCCTGTAAAATAAGAACTTTGTTCTTTGATTCATGAGACAAAGTCTTTTATAAGAGAGAATTTAATTCTTAGAGAGCAGAATTACCTAAAAAGAGCTCTAGTGCTCCAATTAAAAGAAGCACTTCAGCGCTCCAAATCTAGCGCACAGTGCTGCAGAGCCTTAGCGCTCAAAATTTAAAGAAGCGCCCTGCGCTCATTGACTGGTGCACAGCGCCAAGCGCGCCACGTGCTCCTCACGTGTGCGCTACTTCACCAGAAGCGCTTCGCACTCATTGACTGGTGCACAGTGCCAAGCGCGCCACGTGCTCCTCACGTGTGCGCTACTTCACCAGAAGCGCTACTTCACCAGAAGCGCTCTGTGCTCATTGACTGGTGCACAGCGCCAAGCGCGCCACGTGCTCCTCACGTGTGCGTTACTTCACCAGAAGCGCTCTGCACTCATTGACTGGCTCACAGCGCCAAGCACGCCACGTGCTTCTCACGTGTGCGCTACTTCACCAGAAGCGCTATGCGCTCATTGACTGGCGCTCAGTGCCAAGCACGCCACGTGCTCCTCACGTGTGTGCTACATCACAAGAAGTGCTCTGCGCTCATTGACTGGCATTCAGCGCCAAGCGCGCCACGTGCTCCTCACGTGCGCTGAGAGAACATAAATTGTTCTTTAAATGATAAAGCCCAGAGCCGTAATGAGTACTCAGCATTCAATAAAAGACAAAAAGTTGTCAGGATTAATGCTCAGCATTGTTAAATGAAAAAGGACTGAGTCTAATTAAATGTCTAACATTTTAAATGAATGGGCCGAGCCCAAGTTGGCCACAGATCTCTAATTCAGATTAATTGAGCCCATATGCTTATAAATCTTTGATCTTCGTCCCAAATTGGACTAGAGATCTCCCAACCAATATTGGTTCAAGGGTACATCTCTTCACTTGTCTGATATTTGTCGTTGTAATCCTTCAACGTCTTCAGAGAGGTGATGGGTCCCGACAACCAGACATTCCACGGACTGTGGGGTCCTTAAACTCATAGACTATGATGTCTTTAAACTAGACTATGATGTCCTTAAACTTTATGGACTGTGAGGTCCTTAAACTCATAGACTATGATGTCTTTAAACTGGACTATGATGTCCTTAAACTTTACGGACTATGATGTCCTTAAACTTTTGGACCGCGAAATCCCTAAACTAAAACAATAGAATCCAAATGCTCTTTTGTTAGATCTAAATGATCCTGTTAAGTTGATCTTAGTCTAAAATTAGACTAACGTGTCCTTAATAAACGTTAAGTTGATCTTAGTCTAAAAACTAGACTAACGTATCCTTAACAAACGTTTAAGTTGATCTTAGTCTCAAATGAGATTAACGATCCTTAAACCTAACCCAAACCCAAATCTAAGAAAATACGAATTTGGGCTAATCCACGCCCTACGGGCGACAACATAAATTAGTCTCCGTATATAATCCACGGGCAACCAAAAACAAAACAAACACACACATGATACGAAGTGACCATCTGGAGAAGGAGAAAGTGGTTACAACGATGCGGTAGCGTAATTAACTGCAAGGGCTTATGCCTGCAGGGAAGAGCGTCCCCACAATCAAAAACCCCTCAAATGAGGGGGAATCTGACGAAGTCTGCTACATCGGCCGCATCCATCTAAACCTCCGATGCAGGGTGCCATAAATCAATTTGGCATCTTCGGATAGGTGGATGGATAACACCAAATAGCATCTGCCCCCCAAAATTAAGTGTAGGGTTCCTAGGCACACTAAGGAGGTCTCACAAGGCATCAACCATGCCAATTTCAAATTTTACGGGTGCCGAGAAACCCTAATACGGATCGTTAACTAGAATTTTAGGCGACAAATGAAACTAGTTAACAATTTAACTAAAAGAACGGAAATACAACCTTTGTAGATCCGGTCCTCCACCTCCATAGCTCCGCAATGAAGTCTCCTCGCTGTCCAAATGGAAACCCGGGCTCTAGCGTCAGCTTCATCGTAGAAATGGGCGGGCAAGGTCGTCGGCTTCGTGCCGAAGATGATCTACGTCGAGGCATCACAAGATCAAGCTCCACCTTCACCAAGCCATGAAAAATTGTGAAGGAAACACCCTATACTACTTGGCAAGAGGTAGAGGATGAAGAAATAGGAGGTGGGTTCACTTTAGATTTGGATTTCTCACTCTTTTTCATCAATCACCATTGATGGAAACTTGGTTTTCTTCTTGAAGGAGAAGAAGAAGAAGAAGATGAATAATATGATAAGTATTAAAGAATAATTGAAAAAGAATTGATTCTTATCATATTCTAACCTTAGTTAAGTGTAGAGAATAGACCATGGTTAGTTATGATGGTTAGGGTTAAGCAAGAGACAAGAATGGTGGACTAGGTCAAAGCTTCATGAAGCTTCAACAAAACCACAAATAAAGCCACCATTCTTTTCTTTTCTTTTCCAAAATGAATAAACAAATAAATAAATAAACAAAACCCTAACCACTCATATAACCATGGTTTAATCTTTACACAAACTCAAGTTAACATGTATCATCAAACATGATACAATCAAGTGCACAAAAGTATATCACATATACAACTTGTGAACTTTAAGTGAGAAAATCCATTTAAAGTGAACCAATACTAGTTAATGCAAAGTAATATATCAAATATATAATTATGCATTAAATCATTAAATCAACACTTCATTCAATGATCCGGTCATGTCGCACACAACCGACTAGTATACAATGTATCGTTTTATCGAATCAATCCTTGATTCGATAACTAGGTTATATCGCATACAACCATTCGACACATTCATCGCGAGAATGAAATACGGTATCACATACACGCATTATTCTCGGTCCCGCACATATCTCATATGCGCTCCTATTTCGTTTCGCTTGAGCCAGGAAACCTCTGTGTAGGACTCTAAAGACTCGTCAATACGCCGGCAGCAGATGATGATCATATCAAACACCCACAAGCCGAAAGCGGTCTGCTAAACGTAACGGCCACCCGGGTATTGAGCGATCAGAAGATCGACGAGCAAGCCCGCTCACACTCCTGTGAATCCAACCAGTAACACTTACCGTACAGTCCGGTCTGATCGTCCGATATGTCGCATATCTTGCCTAGGGGTGGTAAATGTCAGACCCCAATAGCTCGATAAGTCGTGTCGATATGAGGTCTATAAAAGTTCGAGAAACTACTGGTAACACTTACTAGTAAATCTCAGCAACCCTGGCCAGGGATTTCCGGTTATAGCCAATCGAACACAGCGCAACATCAACTCCCTATACCGGGAGAGACGAATCCCCTCCTATCGCTCATTGCCTCCATGTGATTCGGGACTGTACCCAAAAGCCACCGTTTTGCATGCCCTCTTGGACGTGGTAAGGTGGAAATCAAAGCACAGTGGGAACCACACAAGACTCTATGACGATCTCGGGTCAACAGACTACTCTGTACCAGTGTCACCTGAGAACTGCCATCTGACGTAAGGTATAATACCATCTGAGAGTTCTCGGCGAGTCCGTCCAGTGTATCCAGTCTCCACTGAGCACCCGTATATCATCTCTGTTGTCAAACACCAATGGATATGGGATCATCCATCGCCCATCTGTATGGGTCGAGAAGGTATACGCTAGTCTACACTGGTATATAGATGCCCTGTCTCGACACACCCACGACTAGGGACCATGAAGGATGTACTTATAGACTACCATGTCCCCACTAGTATGATCTGCATCATAGTCCAGGTAGTCAAGTACACATCCTAAGGGCTTTACCAACATGTAACAGAGAGACAATCAGTATACACGTTAAGGTAAAGAGCAACCAGATAGCATACTATCATGTCGAGCAAGAAAGTCCTCCCTATATATGTCCAAGCATCCACTACAATATACATCCAATGTACAGTAATGGCCTCTAGGGCATACATATAACTAACAATCTCCCACTTGCACTAGGGCCATCTGAAAGCAGTGGTTGTAGTATCTCATACTCAACCATCCCATAAGAGTCTCTCTCTGGGAAAAGGCCTTTGTGAGTTGATCCTCCGTGTTGTCCTCTGAGTCTACTCTCCTAACCTCGATCACCCTGGAGATCAACCATCTCCATGATCAGGTGACACTGCCTTAGAATATGTCTGGATCACTGATGGGACCGGCGTTCCTCGGCATAAGCCACAACTCCATTGTCACACAATGGGAGGAACAAAGTTCATCTCATGAACTAATATACACCCAGACTGCCTCTTTGGTAGCATCTTAAGTAGCGATGTATCCAGCCTTTATCGTCTAGTTAGCCACGGTATCTAACTTGGAACTCTTCCAACATACCGTCCCTTTACTGAGGGTAAAGACAATGCCTGTTACTGACATTCAGTCGTCTTTATCACCCTGGAACCATTCCAGTGATTCTCCCCAGGGTCGATTGATTCCGTCTTACTACAACTAGTGAGAATCCTAACATCCATTTAGATCTATCTCATAGATCCAAAACCCAGAATTAGGAGGTATCACTTTGATCCTATATGGAGAATCATTGTGATAAACGGAGATTGACCGAGCGTAGCATAGGAAACTCCTTCCCTATCAAGAGCATGTCATCCACGTACTCTACGAGGATCATCACCATACTCCCTACTACCCATTTGTTTACATAAGGTTCATCTATCATTTTGATGATATCAAACTCTTTGACTAACACATCAAAACAGATGTTCCAACTCCGCGATACCTGCTTTATCCTTATAAAGCATCTTGTACACGTTTCCGCTGCTCCCACTGTCTACGAAGCCCTTTGGCTGTGTACTTATAGACGTCCTCTTCTAAAATATCATTTAGAAAAGCAGTCATGGCACCCAACCGCCAGATATCGTAGTCATGGTATGTAGCCGTGGCAAGTAGGATCTGGATGGACTTAAGCATAGCCACTTGAAAAGGTTTCATCATAATCCACGACTGGTCGATGACGAAAACCTTTAACAAGTCTAGCTTTGAAAGTCTCAACTTTTCCATCTACACCGAGTAATCTTCTCAAGATATACTTGCTCCTGATGGGGATTTAACCCTTCAGATATAGCAGCCAAAGTCCATACTTTGTTGGTGTACATGGATTCCATCTCAGATCGCTAAGCATCCAGCCATTCTTATAGAGTCCCACTCCTGATGGCCAGCTCGAAACTAGTTGGGTCATCATCTCATGATGCAATCCTCGCTCCCACTGTCATAGAGTAACCGAAGTATCTCTCAGGTGGGTGAGGAACCTTACTAGATCGGCGGAGAGGCTGAGGTTCGTTGGTAACTACTGAATCCTTTGGTTCTTTCAAATCATCAGCCGCAGTTTGTATAGCTGGAACATTTCCAGTTCTACATAACTGACCTTGCCTCGAGCTTGTCCGGATCTTGCTTTTAGACATAGCCCGGACAACCCCAAATCTTAACCAACTTAAGATATAGGCTCTTCCCTTTCCATATCACTTATGAAGTGGTAGGCAACTGATTTGATTTGAACCCTATTCAATAGGTATGCAGCTTCTCAAGTGCATAACTCCCAAAAAGGAAATAGGTAACTCAGTATTACTCATCACAGAGCGCACCATATCGAATAGGGTGCAATTGCTCCGTCCCGATATACCATCGTGCTATGGTGTATACGGAGGAGTAATGCTGAGAGAGAATCTCATTCTTCTTTAGAATAGTCCAGGAATTCCGTGCTCAAGTATTCTCCTCCTTGATCACATCAAAGGACAAAATACTTATACCCGTATTGGTTCTCTACTTCTAGCTTATATTCTGTGAATATCTCAAAAGGTTCGGACTTGTGTTTCAACAGGAACACATGTCTGAATCAAAAGAGATCATCAGAGAATTTAATGAAGTATAAAGAACCGGTCTTGGCAAGTGTAGACAGGGGACCTACATACATCAACATGTATCATCCCAAGAGTTCACTAACTCTTTCTCTGTTTCCAGTAAACGGAGCTATGATCATCTTATCTCTGTGACATGACTGGCAAGTTTCACAAGATGTAAATTCAAACTGATTTAAATATGCATCTAAAATGTAACTTCAGCCAGTCGGGTCGCATTGATATGACCTAGTCTACAATGCCTCAAGAAGAATTCGTTCATTTCTGAACTCTTCCTCTTTTGTGTGTTCGGTATACTAAAGAACTGTAGTTTGATTTAGAACATCAATGCTTTTAGATAACGTGCCTGAACCGATCAACTTTTGATATAGGAAATTTTCAAAACATTATCCAACAATACAAAATTTTATCATTTCTTTACTAATAAAGTGATTGATATGATTTTGTATATCAGGTTCGGTATCTAATAACATTCGTTCAGAATCAATATATTTGTAATACAGGGTGATAGTGACCAACAGACTTGGCTGCAACACTTGCCCCGTTTTCTGCCTCATGAAACTTATCACCCGTTCTCAGTCCTCTACCTTTCTGTAGCCCTATGTAACAGATTACATATCTGAGATCCTGATCTGGTATCACATACTCAGGATGTAAAGGATACTGAGAAACAGTTCTCTATAACGAACACACCCGAAGATGATGCATCAGCATGCACTCTCTTCGTTTGGGCGGCACGGGAATTCTGGTAATCCCCAATTTCCTGTTGTCTTATAACAATTATAAGTTGGAGCGGTACCAACGTTCCCCAGCTCAGTATAACATGCGGGTTCGGTCAAAAATCCATATTATTATTATCTTGATTAAGGCGTGATATGGTCGCTACCTGGAGAGAGAGAGAAGAAAACACTCAGCGTGCGCTCTTGCAAGAATAGATTGGTTATTATTTTATCTAATCAGGATGGCTCCCACTGTTTTTATCAAATCTTCCTTCAAACCCTAAAAGGAAAGACTAGCCGGGATTAATTACACACTACATGTTCGCCAATCTTTCAGCCAGGCCAGTGTCGGTACTTTGAGGGAGGTCCCCCGTGCTTTCGCACGAACCTAATTAATGTAAACCTCGTTTTCCCAAAGGCGTAACCTCGTTAACACCTTTCTAGACACCTATTTGATCGGCTAATTGTAATGTATAAAACTCTCCCAGGAGTAACTCTTACTCGCAGCGGGTATCAGGATCCAACTATCTCATAGAAGGTATGCAATCTCATTGCAAATATCAACACTTGAAATTCCCGATAATTTTGCCCCTAGCGTCCTATGACCTTGACGCAGGCCAACAAACCATAGTGCGCTAGTCAAGTTCAACCCGTCATTTCCTGATTGAATTAAACCCACCCGCACGACCCTTGACGCAGGCCAACAAAGTCGCACGACTACCCTAATCCAATCTGCATCATATGCACAAGCAGATAAATACTAGTTAGCTACCGCACACTACGCCTTGACGCAGGCCAACAAACGTAGCACGAATACTAACTAGGACTTATCTGAAATGACGGAGGGCTACGGCAGGTTTTTCTGAAAACCTATTGCGTAATGAACTTGATATCGTTGTAGAATCAAATGATTTTAAAATGGAGTGCTTTTGAGGCTTTTCTAGTTTTGCTAAAGGAGTCACTCCCGGTGAAGGGATCGTCGGTCCTTTCCTCTTCGAATGAGGTGCGGGATATATCATATATATCACTGTGCAAAGCAGAACTCTTAAAAGCAATCAAAAGACAAACCGAGTGTGTAGCATCTGCCAGTTATTGCTAAAGGAGTCACTCCCGGTGAAGGGATCTCGGTCCTTTCCTTATCGAATAAGGTGCAGGATATATCACATATACCGCTGTGCAAAGCAAGAACTGTAGCTACCTGTTTTATTTTGAAATTCGATTCTACAACATCTTAGGTTTCTTTTTTTTTTCATTAATCACATTAATGAAGTCCCATCATTTAAGTACCTAAACATCACAGATAAATACGACGTACACTTATGCCATCCGCATTCGCCTCGATGTCCCCTCGTGCACCGTTAGGTTAGGTAACTAACGGCAGAGCGGGGCAGGGCTAGCGCGGGTGTAAAACATAAGTAACATCTATATAATATATCATATATACTATATACAGTATCCATCACAGAACATCACATGATCACATCACAGATATCGCAGCAGAAGAATCATATGAAATATTGGATATACTAGGACGTCCGTGTTTTCAATACGAGCCAGTATAAAACACGGATTCCACGGTCGCGATGAATAGCCAAACCCACACCCCTAGACCCCTACGAGAGCGGCAAGCAACCCTACCAATTCTAGAGTTAGGAGACCCGGACTCGACCCCTCGAGTTGGTCTCTCACTGGACTCCAGAACCCGGTTACTTGAGCTCCCCTCCTTGGGTCTATCCTAGTGCGGAAAAGTAAATAATATACAAACGGTGACATCTTCCGCAACCTGGAAGTGCGCCAATAAAAGAATATTACATACAAGTTTTTACATGAATGAAAATGAAAAACACTCATCTCACATAAAAAACCCCGGCTATTCAAACACGACGATCCAATATAACATATCCAGCAACACATAACATCACATGTCATCAACGTAAGTAAATATGCGCATCCCAATTGTCGTTGACATATAGCAACGAAACCGGCGATATCACATATTACACTTACGGTCACAGAAAAGAAAGTGTAAAACTACAACAGTTGGAATCCGCAACCTCTTTAGACATCGCATGCCTAATCAAATGAAATACTTAGACATCGCATGCCTAACAATTATAAACCCCGCATTTTAGTCTCATTATCGAAAACACTTTTCAATATCATGTTGGGCAATTCAACAGGATTCCCGACATTCTGATCGAATGCTCGTCGCAAACTTTAGTAGGCGGCTACACCCCCGATACCGTCGACGAAGTGCACCAAGGCGGAACACCGCTACCGCGAGCACCCAAACGGATGCTTTCGGCGACGGGGTTCTCCTACAGTCACTCGGTCGGGGCTATGGGGTGAGGCTGTCTATTAAGTTTACCGGCGAGTATCCGCGTCCGCTACGTGATTGCGACGGACTTTTGATCACATCAAAATTCCGTGGCAACCGATCAAGTGAGACTAAACTGCTATGTTTATAACATTCATTCAGTTATCTCATAACTACTTGTGAATTCCAATTATTGTATCACATTCCGGATAAATAGAAAATGTTAAACTTTCCGATCGAACAATCGAACACCCAAGTTTTCCCGAAACAGCTCAACACATGAAATAAGTTTAAAAACATTCATTTCGTGCCTCAGTACCAACGGTCCAGCCGTAGAAGGGTCAAGCCAACGCCTCACATGTGGCACGCCGTACTGCCCCAAACCCTAAGGTTCGAAGGGCAGTTCAAGATGGTCACATAATCGAGTTAAGGTTTGTTGTCTTCTAGAGGGACCATCGCGTTACTTGCACTACTCAGAACGTCCTTAAACCACAGAAAAATCCAACTCTTGGATATTTTCCGGCAGGGGAAAGATTGGGTATTTACATCCGGTCGAACTTTTTAACATATTCCAAAATATCCGGAAAGCCACACAGACAAAATTTGATAATCCGATCGAATCTTTGATTCCCAATACAACCCCAGAATACTCATCTGTAGAGTCACAATAAAAATACCCAGAAAATATAGCATTGAATTATATGAGTTACTGTGCAGAAATCATCAGACAAGGGGACAGTACGGCCGCGGAACCGCCGCACATCCCTAGCTCGTGCCGCGGTTCCGCGGTGGAAAAATCAATTTAGGCCCTCGTATTTCACAGTAATTCAAATAAGACCCTGCTTATTTTTCTGCATATTTTTAATTGACAAAAATCCAAATTTTCAGAAAATTTCCAGAGAGCATTTTGGTTTTTAGGGTATCGGTTCGATCGGGTTTCAAACATCGTCTAGACTTCGCCTAAGGCTCTAGCTAGGCTCTGATACCACTGTAGGGTTCCTAGGCACACTAAGGAGGTCTCACAAGGCATCAACCATGCCAATTTCAAATTTTACGGGTGCCGAGAAACCCTAATATGGATCGTTAACTAGAATTTTAGGCGACAAATGAAGCTAGTTAACAATTTAACTAAAAGAACGGAAATACAACCTTTGTAGATCTGGTCCTCCACCTCCATAGCTCCGCAATGAAGTCTCCTCGCTGTCCAAATGGAAACCCGGGCTCTAGCGTCGGCTTCATCGGAGAAATGGGCGGGCAAGGTCGTCGGCTTCGTGCCGAAGATGATCTACGTCGAGGCATCACAAGATCAAGCTCCACCTTCACCAAGCCATGAAAACTTGTGAAGGAAACACCCTATACTACTTGGCAAGAGGTAGAGGATGAAGAAATAGGAGGTGGGTTCAATTTAGATTTGGATTTCTCACTCTTTTTCATCAATCACCATTGATGGAAACTTGGTTTTCTTCTTGAAGGAGAAGAAGAAGAAGAAGATGAATAATATGATAAGTATTAAAGAATAATTGAAAAAGAATTGATTCTTATCATATTCTAACCTTAGTTAAGTGTAGAGAATAGACCATGGTTAGTTATGATGGTTAGGGTTAAGCAAGAGACAAGAATGGTGGACTAGGTCAAAGCTTCATGAAGCTTCAACAAAACCACAAATAAAGCCACCATTCTTTTCTTTTCTTTTCCAAAATGAATAAACAAATAAATAAATAAACAAAACCCTAACCACTCATATAACCATGGTTTAATCTTTACACAAACTCAAGTTAACATGTATCATCAAACATGATACAATCAAGTGCACAAAAGTATATCACATATACAACTTGTGAACTTTAAGTGAGAAAATCCATTTAAAGTGAACCAATACTAGTTGCAAAGTAATATATCAAATATATAATTATGCATTAAATCATTAAATCAACACTTGATTCAATGATCCGGTCATGTCGCACACAACCGACTAGTATACAATGTATCGTTTTATCGAATCAATCCTTGATTCGATAACTAGGTTATATCGCATACAATCATTCGACACATTCATCGCGAGAATGAAATACGGTATCACATACACGCATTATTCTCGATCCCGCACATATCTCATATGCGCTCCTGTTTCGTTTCGCTTGAGCCAGGAAACCTCTGTGTAGGACTCTAAAGACTCGTCAATACGCCGATAGCAGATGATGATCATATCAAACACCCACAAGCCGCAAGCGGTCTGCTAAACGTAACGGCCACCCGGGTATTGAGCGATCAGAAGATCGACGAGCAAGCCCGCTCACACTCCTGTGAATCCAACCAGTAACACTTTCCGTACAGTCCGGTCTGATCGTCCGATATGTCGCATATCTTGCCTAGGGGTGGTAAACGTCAGACCCCAATAGCTCGATAAGTCGTGTCGATATGAGGTCTATAACAGTTCGAGAAACTACTGGTAACACTTACTAGTAAATCTCAGCAACCCTGGCCAGGGATTTCCGGTTATAGCCAATCGAACACAGCGCAACATCAACTCCCTATACCGGGAGAGACGAATCCCCTCCTATCGCTCATTGCCTCCATGTGATTCGGGACAGTACCCAAAAGCCACCATTTTGCACGCCCTCTTGGACGTGGTAAGGTGGAAATCAAAGCACAGTGGGAACCACACAAGACTCTATGACGATCTCCGGTCAACAGACTACTCTGTACCTGTGTCACCTGAGAACTGCCATCTGACGTAAGGTATAATACCATCTGGGAGTTCTCGGCGAGTCCGTCCAGTGTACCCAGTCTCCACTGAGCACCCGTATATCATCTCTGATGTCAAACACCAATGGATATGGGATCATCCATCGCCCATCTGTATGGGTCGAGAAGGTATACGCTAGTCTACACTGGTATATCGATGCCCCGTCTCGACACACCCACGACTAGGGACCATGAAGGATGTACTTATGGACTACCATGTCCCCACTAGTATGATCTGCATCATAGTCCAGGTAGTCAAGTACACATCCTAAGGGCTTTACCAACATGTAACAGAGAGACAATCAGTATACACGTTAAGGTAAAGAGCAACCAGATAGCATACTATCATGTCGAGCAAGAAAGTCCTCCCTATATATGTCCAAGCATCCACTACAATATACATCCAATGTACAGTAATGGCCTCTAGGGCATACATATAACTAACATTAAGGCCAGACATCCCAACGTCCCGGTCGCGTCTTTCGGTGGAGAACAGATTCTGGCACGCCCGGTGGGACCTCTTCCTCTTTCCCCTCCACACTTCGTGTGTCGTGTTTCGCGAACGAATCGCGGTTTTCTATGGTTGCCCCTGGATTTGAGGTACTAAGATTTGGTGTCTTGCTCCGTGCAGAAAACAGAAGATCAATGGCTTCAAACTGCACTAACTGCAATAACTCCCACTCCGTCCTCACCGGAGGAGTGACCTACAGGCATCAAGCAGCCTCCCTTTTTACGATACCGGTGGACCAGGTGACGCAAGCCATCACAGGGATATTCTTTAGGACCATGCTCCCACCAATGAGCTTCAATGCCCCATTGTCGTCGCAAGAAGCTCCGAAGAAGTCAGTCTTTGATCGGCTTACAACTACCGCGGCCACTCTCAACGGGTCGCCCAGTCCAGTGCCTCAGTTTTCAATAAACTGAGTCGAAGCTCAAATGGGCCCGTCAAGAAGCCTACAATACCTGAAAGGGTTATCCCAAAGCGGATAGCCATTCCTGCTCCTGAAATCACCAAGGAAGCTTCTCCTGCCAAGGAGTCGGTCTTTACAAGACTGACCATTTCAGCTCCCGTTCTAGGCGAAGTCATCAAAACTGCTACCCCTGTCCGAAAGTCTGCCTTCGACAGGTTGGTCATCCCCTCTCAGGGGACGTCGGTTTTCAACAGGCTAATGACGACAACATCACCCTATCAGAGCAGGGGGCATGAAGAAGCCACCCCCATAGCTGAGCCAGTACCATCTGCTCGACATGCTCGACGTCGCCACTGGCGCCGAGTGAGGAAAGCTGGAGGCAATTCTCCTTCTGGACTGACCCCGCCGGCTCCAGCGGTGGAAGTTGACGTTGTTGTTCCAACTGGGAACATCTTTGAACCACTTAGGAGGGTACGCAAGAACTCTCCGAAGGCCGTGCTAAAAAGATCTCCTCCACCTATGGAGAACGCTACAAAGGTGAAGCCAGAGCAACCCCCTCAGCGGCTGTCCTCTAAAATTCACAAGGTCTGGCGACAGGTTCAAGACTCGGTGATCAACCAAGACTACTCCCGCAGACTGAAGAAAATGAAAGTTCGGCAAGAGAAGGACCACCTTGTTGTACAATATAAGGTGTCGTCTACTCGGATGCCCGCAGCAACGGTTCCCTCAACTTCGACCGCTCACAAAAGGGGAAGGCCGGAGAAAATTCCTGTGTCTGCGACGAATCTTAAGAACACTGAATCTAAACGCCCCAAGTCTGGGGGCATGGTGGTGCACACTGTTTCTATAGCATCCGGGAAAGAGGATAGCCGTATCTCCATGGGCTATTGACCACTCACCCGATCGGTAACAAGAGCTCAGGAGCAACAGCAAAAGCTCCAGGAGATGCTAACATAGAAGGTCACACTCACTGGACCAAAAGAAAGCCCAGAAACATCGTCAGAGCAACATCATGAACAAGAAACTGATGCTGAGTTCCTCCGCAGAATCCTCGAAAAGAAAGACAGAGAGGCCGCGGAACAAACGGCCAACATAAAAAGAATGGCACTTTTATTCCAAGATATGGTCGGGATGATGATACAGCCGGATCCTCCAGCTGAAGACCCTCTGATTATAATTGAAGACGACAAAGGGGAGACATTGAACCCTCTTCCGGCTCTATCAACGGCCAAAGAGGAGACGATCTCCAAAACCGCTCTTGATGACTATATCTCTCAACATATACGAGCTCATCAGGCGAACGAAGCGGCCGGCCAAATTGTTAAGAATGGACGACCCTATCCGGGTTGGTTTGACCAAATAAAATACCCGCCATGATATACAATCCCTAAATTCCATGTATATAAGGGGACGGGGAATCCACACCAGCACGTTGCTCAATTCATAGCCTTGTGCGGTAATACATGGGGTGACGACAAACTGCTGCTTCGCCAATTTGTTGGCAGTTTGTCGGAGACAGTGTTTGAATGGTACTCTGAGCTCCCGAATGACTCAGTTAAGACATTTGCAGAAATAGAGTTACTGTTTACACAGTGTTCCGCGAGCGCTAGCGAGCACACCCCAATCACAGCGTTGATCAATGCCAGGGTGAAGCCGGGAGAGACATGGGTGCAGTATGCAATCCGGTGGCAGAACCTATGGTCAAAATGCGAACAACGCATCGAAGAAGCTCCTGCAGTAGGCATGTTCGTGGGTACCTTCGATCTGAAGGAGACCATATCACGGTTCATGATGTTTTTCAAGCCGACTACCTTTCAGACTTTGATTGATAAGCTGGCCCAAATGGACCAGATGGGTCATAAGCCTTTCTTTTCAAAGACAGAATTGCGGAATGAAAAGGGCAAAGGGAAAGCCACCTTTTTCGCCAATGCTCAACAACAGCCGAGCGACTTAAAACCTGTTGTTCGCCAAAGCAACTTGCGTCCACGCCAATCCATCGAAGAGAGACTGGGACGTCTTTACTCGTTTCCCCGGGATAAAACAAGGAGACTGTTTGAGCTAGCAGTGCGCAACAGACTCATCAATCTGCCAGATCCAAGACGTCCGCTGCAGCCAGGCGATACCAACAATCCTAATTACTGCCCCTATCACTAAGCAGTAAGCCATCCAATCAAAGACTGCTTCGTTTTCAAATGCTGGATTGAGGATCAGTACCAGCAGGGTAAGTTCGTGTTATCCAAAAACTGGAAGGTGAACCCGCCACAGCTTCACGCTCCTAAAAAGGTGGATACGCTGGGGGCATCATGCTCACTTATAGAGGAAGCCCCATGGGAGGAGGCTCTTTCAGATAAAACGAAAAGAATGTTGAATGATCTTCAAACATGCCCGGTAATCATGTGGAAAAGTTCGCTGGAACCCGAGATCATTGAGGGAATGCTGAATCCGCGCCTGACTCCAAGAATTGGTAGCGATAATCAAAACGCTCAGGCCCAGCCGTCAAAATCTTCGAAGGAGAAGAAGAAGACAAAAAGCCCGTGAAGCCTGATAACAAGCGCACGGACCTACAAAAACATATTGACGCATTGGAGGAATATAACCAGAAGGCGCGAACCCCGGTCACATTCCAAGAGTTTCTCAACTACATCCTTGAAGATAGAGATGGCGATGAAGATGAGGGAGAAGACTCATTAGACAAACCTGAAGATTATGTGGCAAGTTGCCACGTAATCTCTCACTCGTCAGTAGATGGTGAAGAAGCGCCTGATACAGAGAAACTAGGGGCAAATCCTGAACCAGAACTCCTTTTTGATTTGAATATGGCCCCTTGCTTTTTTCGTATTAAACCAGACCTTCAAAGTCATAGAAAACATAAGCCGGCACATCAAAATGATGAACCTAGCGCCTGTATACTTGGCGCTAGGTTCGTCATAGAAAACATAAGCCGACACATCAAAATGACGAACCTATCCAGAAGTTTTCGCGACTCAATCATGTGGACCGTCAGATAAGATGATTGACGTAATCCTGAATAAAGCCCGCCAGAAAAGCAAAGCCAATCGAGAGCGTAAACTGGCTATATTCGAAAAAGCCAAACGCCGGCGACTGAATGAAAAGGTTGAAGCACTCCAACCAGATCAAAACACGTCCACCGCAGACAAAAGCAAACTTAAGACAAGGAAACGATTTGGTAGAGCCCTTTCGATGGGAATGAAGTTGCCCTCTTTCAGAGGAAATTCTCCTGGCGGTATACATCTTGATGAAGCGGACGTACATCCTAACTTCTGCTTATACCATTAGAATATTGCACACCCTACCGAAGAGTGCATGGCCTTTAAAAACTGGTGGCAGGGATATGTTGCCCACCGGCAACACGTTCAATGAATGAAGCGCAATACTCGTCGGGAATAGAGAAGCACGACAAAAGAACGCAAAAGAACTACCGGCAAATGTCACATGGTTAATTCCGAGGGATCGCAAGTTCTCACCTTCGGGAGTGATTCTGATGAAGAAATAGCCCTCGGCTCTCTCTTCAAGGAATCCATCTCTGAAAAAAAGAGATGAAGACCTGCGAGAACATTCAGCTGCGCAATCGCATGCTACCTGAAAAGAATCTCGAACCCGCAAACAAGGGATCGAACAGAAAAGATAAGGGGAAAGAAAAAGTCCCTGAGGATATCACCCTCGATGACCGAGCCATCGAAGAGCTGGCAGCCAAGGACCCGCCCAAGAAAAACAAAGTGGATTACAACGGTCTAGGACACCTGAGGAAGATACCCTCGCAGCTAAGCATTCTCGATGCCCTCCTGCTATCTAAAGAGGCAAGAGATTCTTTGATTAAGGCACTACAAAAGCCCGAGCAATTCCAAGCTTTCCTTACCGAAGAAAAGATGAAGGACGAGCTGGAAGAAGTGCACACAGCTGACATCACTTTCGGTAATGAAGATCTCCTTCTTGGAACATATGAGCATAACCGTCCCCTATATGTCTCCGGGTATTGCCATGACATTAAGATAGAGAAGATCCTAGTTGACAATGGGTCCTCTGTCAATCTCCTAAATATGAGGGTGCTAAAAGAAATCTGCATGAGCATTCAACACCTCGATCGGGATAAAATCACTATTTCCGGATTCGACTCCCAGTCATCACAGACGCTTGGGTCTATGATACTGGCGTTACGCTTTGGGCTGCTCGTCACTGGAATCAAGTTTCACGTCATTGATGCTAAGACTTGCTACAACGCTTTGCTTGGCAGGCCTTGGTTACACGAGTACAACATCATCCCTTCTACACAACATCAGTGTATAAAGTATTTCAAAGATGGGCTTGAATACACTGTGACAGGGGAGCTGAACCCATTCTCCGTAAACGAAGTCCGAAAGTACGAAGATGCAAAGTACTTCTTACAAGACTTTGAAGACACGGAAAGATACCATAAACCTAAGGATAAGAAAAAAGCTATCACCACCATTCCGGTCTTCGGCGGCGATACCAAGGAGGAAGAAGAGATAGTCTATTCGGGACCTCCCCGATACAACAAACCGGGACCGTCTACCCCTATTCTGGTCTTTGGCAGTGACTCTGAAGACGAGGTCAACGCAGAATTCTCGGCTCGTCCATCAGTGCAAGCCTTCATTGGAGATGATCAGAGTTTGCAGATCGCCATGGTTCCGCAAGAGCATTACAAAGAGCTCGACGCACTTGATACCTACAGTGTGCAAGAACTGCAGACGTTCTACGTCCCTACCAGGCGAAAAGATGAAAAGGCGATCCTATTTTATCGATCCGCGAAAACCAAAGTGGAGAAAGAAATCTGGCATGACGCCGATTCTACGCTTGACAGGCTCCAGTCCATCCGTCTGCCCAGATACTACACAGAAGGATTAAAAAGGCTGTTGAGGCGCCAAAGCGTACCCTTCAAACAGACTGCTCGACAAGCTCAGTTCTACAATAGGATTTGGAACGTCCCCGGAACTTAGCGAAAATTGCCCAACGGGAGAATGGAAATGATCGGGCTCAGATATGTTCAATCCAAGAAACGGGAGCGATTCCATAGCTGCTACGTTATACATGATTTCGATGAAGATGGAGATGCTCTGTTAGAAGACGCTAACCCTAAACCAAAATGAGATCTCGCCATGAAAGTGCCAAGTCCGTTGTTTGAAGAACAGATAGATAAGCTAATAAGGGAAGCGGGTCAAAAGGTCCGGGATGACCATAGCCGCGAAATGGCCCTCTATGAAAAAGCCAGAACGCAGCGTCTCCTTCAGCAGATTACGAAAAATGACGATGCCCTTCGTCGCCAGCCCGTCATACGGAAGACTCGACACGGAGGCAAAATAAACTGAAGAACGGAAAAAATGTTCGATGGCAGCAAAGCGAATCCAAGAAGCCTCACGATCGAAAATTGAGCAGCCGGGATCCATCTCTTATAAAGAAGAAGGGTCGAGCATATTCTTTTCCCCAAGACAAGACAAGAAAGATATTCAGTCTTGTCATTAAACATCAGATGATTACCCTCCCGGAGTCCAAGCACCCTGAACAAGCAAATGAGGATCATCACCCAAATTATTGCTCCTATCACCGAGCGATAGGACATCCTCTCGAAGACTGCTTCACATTCAAAGACTGGGTAGAGGACCAATATCAGAAAGGCAGGTTCGCTTTATCCAGCAGTTGGAGGGTAACCCAGGCACAGAAGCATGAACCGAAAGCCACATATGCAGCGAGAGTAGAGACGGATCAACATCGGTCTTGGAAGCAATCTCGTACCTGTCACGCGATAACGCTGTCAGGATAAGGAGTACGCAAGGATATAGTTGACCTCCCCTGGTGCTTCGAAAACGATGATGACAAGGTGATCTCAGAGTTTCCATCGGCGCCAAAAAAGCTGGAAGATGGGATACATACTATGCAGATAACCTCAGAAAAATCGACTTGGGAACGGAAAACGACCCACGGCCGACGTTCGTCAGTGAGTTGTTGTCTGAAGAAAAGGTGGCTACGCTCAAGGACGTGCTCATGCAGTATAAAGATTGCTTCGCATGGAACTACTCCGAGATGCCGGGGCTAGATCCGGAAATAGCGGTGCATAAATTGGCGATTATCTCCGGACGTCAAGCCAGTCAAACAAGCATCAAGAAGAATGCGGCTCAAACTTGAAATGAGCATCAACGGAGAAGTCAAGAAGCTAATCGACTCCGTCTTTATCCAAGAAGTTCAGTATCCTGACTGGATCGCCAACATTGTCCCAGTGATGAAGAAAAATGGGACAGTACGCATCTGCGTGGACTTTCGAGACCTCAACAAAGCTTGACCAAAGGATGATTTTCCTGTACCGGTTACCGAGCTGATGATAGAAAACATGTCCACTCACGAAGTCTTCTCCTTCACGGACGGCTCATCAGGGTACAATCAAATAAAGATGCATCTCGAAGACCGGAAGCATACCGCTTTCCGGACTCCGCTGGGCATATTCTGCTACAAAGTAATGCCTTTCTGTCTGATGAACGCCGACGCTACCTATCAGAGGGCCATGATGAAGATTTTCGATGACCTCATACATGAAATCGTCGAATGCTATATTGACGAGCTCATGGTAAAGAGAAAATCGCACGAGGAGCATTGGGAGCATCTGAAGATAGTGTTCCAACGTCTTCGGAAATACAATCTGAAGATGAACCCTCTCAAATGTGCGTTCGGAGTCTCCTCAGGAAAATTCCTAGGATTCATCGTACGACACCGGGGCATTGAGATAAACCTGTCGAAGATCAAGGTGATCATGGAAATGCCCCCGCCAAGAACTCTCAAGCAACTGCGGTCTTTCCAAGGAAAGCTCACATATATTCGGCGGTTCATAGCCAATCTTTCCGGCAAATGCCGCCCCTACAGTCACCTAATGAAGAAAGGAACTCCGTTCTTCTGGGATCGCAAATGCCAGAGTGCAATCGATGAAATCAAGCAATACTTGCAGAATCCGCCGGTATTGACCGCTACAGTCAAGGGGAAGCCTCTCATCCTGTACACAACCGCCCTTGAAGGTTCCTTAGGCGTGCTATAGGCACAAGAAAACGACCAAGGGAAGGAGAGAGCACTCTACTATTTGAGTCGAGTGCTCCTGGGGGCAGAAAACAACTATTCCCCTATCAAAAAACACTGCCTGGCATTGATCTTCACGATAACAAAGCTCAGGCACTATGCGTTGGCGCATGAGGTCCATCTCATTTCAAAGGTGGATCCTCTCAAATATTTGATGTCAAGAGCCATACTAACAGGACGACTCGCTAAATGGGCCCTACTCTTGATGGAGTTCTCGATAACATATCGACCGCTCAAGGCAGTGAAAGGCCAGGCCATCGCCGACTTCCTCGCCGAGCATCTCATACATGCCGATTCACCCCTCAATTGCGAATTGCCAAATGAGCACGCGTTTGACATAATCGACGGGGAGAAAGGAGAGAGTAACACCCGATAGGAACTCAACTTCGACGGGGTATCTTCCATGAAGAAGCGAAAGCACAGCTCCCCTATAATCAAATCTTGGGTAGGCCTCATCTTCGTGACTCCACAAGGAGGGATAATGCGCTTTGCCTTTTCCCTAACAGAGCCGAGGACAAACAATGAAGCTGAATATGAAGCTTTGATAGCAGGACTTGAGATCGCTGTCGACATGGGGATCGAAAACCTCCTCATATACGGAGACTCCCAGCTGGTCGTTAGCCAAGTAAACGGCGATTATCAAATGTGCAAACCGAGAGTTGGTGAAGTACGGCGAGAGAGTGCAACAATTGCTGATTCAAATCCCTGCCTACGCCCTGGAACCGCGTGCAGAAAATAGCAAAGCAGATGCGTTAGCCAAACATGCTAAAGAACTGGCTGACGAAAACCTCGATGACGTGAGGATCATTGTGCAAAGTCATAGGGTTCTCGCACCGGCAGAAATATCTCCGGAGTCTTTGAAGAAAAGGAAGCGACCAAGCAAGCGTCCCTACAGATAGAGGACCAGAGAAAGGTCAAGGATTGGAGAGAAGTCTTTATAGACTACTTCAAATCCCGTCGAACACCTGAAGATGCGTCCTCAAGACATCAGCTCATGAAACGAGCTCTATCCTTTGCCTTAGTCAATGACACTCTATATAAGAGATCATTTGATTCTCTATGGCTAAGATTCCTGGGACCTGAAGAAGCAAGGAGACTCGTCCAAAAAACTTACGACGGACTTTGCGGTTCTCACCAAGCCGGGCCGAAGATGAAACTGAAGATCAAAAGGATAGGCTACTATTGGCCCACAATGACCCAAGATTGCCTCGAATACGCGAAGCAGTGCCACTCGTGCCAGATTCACGGGGACTTTATCCACCAGCATCCAAATCCGCTACATCAAATAGTAGCTAGCTGGCCGTTAGAAATGTGGGGAACTGACATAATCTGGCCCATTGAACCAGTATCGTTCAGAGGACATCGGTTCATACTGGCGAAGACTGATTACTTCTCCAAGTGGGCAGAAGCAGTACCACTAAGAGAAGTGAAGACGGAGAATATCCTCTATTTCATCAAGACACACGTCATCTATCTGTTCGGCACTCCGCGACGGATTGTCTCTGATAACGGGCCGGCCTACAGAAGTCATAAAATCAGCCGCTTCGCACAGTAGCATAATATAGACTGGAGATACTCTTCGGTCTACAATCCCTGAGCTAATGGTCTGGCTGAAGCTAACAACAAAACCTTGACGAAGATCATAAAGAAGACGGTGTCTCAAAATAGGAAGGACTGGCTCGAGAGACTGCATGAAACTCTCTGGGCGTATCGGACCACGTTCAAAATGGCCACAAACACAACGCCGTATGTAATGGTATTCGGCACTGAAGCAGTATTCCCCTTGGAGATAGAGCTACCCTCCTTACGAGTGGTGGTTCATTACGAACTGACGGACGAAGACAATGCTCATCTTCGGCTTGAGGAGCTCGACGCCCTCGATGAAACTCATCTCATGGTGCAGCAAAACCTAAAAGCTTACAAAGCAAGGATGACGCGCTCATACGAAAGATTGACTAGGCCGAGAACATTCGGCCAAGGCGAACTCGTGCTAGTGGTCAAGAGACCTATAATCCCCAATCGTGTCAAAAGGAGGAAATTCGAGCCGAACTATGAAGGCCCGTACATCATAGACAAAGTCTACCAGGGTGGGGCTTACTTGCTCATGGACATGCATGGCGAAAGGCACTTTAGGCCAATATACGGCCGTTTCTTGAAGAAATACTACGCCTGACCGAGACGTCTATAAACTACTACAGACCGCAACATCCCAAGGCTGACACAAAAAAACCGATACGTCCATAAGCAAGATGGGCACGGATGAAAACCCGAAAGGGCTCCGTGAGTAAAAACAGCAGGACTACTGGTGAGTTTGTGAAAACCCGAAAGGGAGCAATCTCGTTAAAATACACTTGCAAGGTCTTCTCGACCCTGTAAGGAGAAAATACCTGCGTAAGATCCTTACGACTCACAAGGGAGCGGCACACTTAGGAATCCCCACGATTCCTAAGGAGAAAACACACTTACGAGATCCTCACGACTCGCAAGGAAAACCCTCTTATGAGACCCTCATGACTCATAAGATTCAAACCCTTAAGCTACAGGAATCTGAACCTGTTCTTAATCCATCACACTCCACAGACTGCCCTACAAGCGGTTCAATATTGACCCTTGTATACAATCCACAGGTACAAATAAACGTCTCCCCTACCAAGTTCTCGCCAATGGCGCGAAATTTCCCCTCTTGGTAAACGACACTTGTAAGTCCTCTCGACTTATAAGGAGAAAATGCTCTTATGAGATCCTTACGACTTATAAGAGAACACACACTTAAGAATCCTCACGATTCCTAAGGAGAAATTGCACCTATGAGATCCTTACGACTCGTAGGGAGAAAAATCTTTATGAGACCCTTACGGCTCATGAAGTCAGAAGCCATAGTCGAAAGGATCTTAACCCTGTTTACTAAGCCACCTTTGTTCGACATCGACAGAGGCAAATGATGATTCACTCCTAGCAATGTCCCGGTGGTAGCGATGTTGATGTCTAAAACGGTATCAAATTCCAAGTCCTTTCACGGCAAATGATGATTCGCTCCTAGCAATATTCTAGTCACAGCGATGCTATGCTAAGATTGGCATCAGGTTCCAAGTTCCATACTTGCAACAAAATCAGCAAGTAAAAGAAATGCATACGAAATAGCCGAAATGATAGGGCTATTTGCAACAAAATCAGCAAGTAAAAGATATGCATACAAAAATAGCCGAAATGATTGGGCAACTCGCAATAAAAAGCAGCGAGTAAAAACGAAAATAGCCGAAATAATTGGACACCGCGAAAAGTAGCCGAAATGATTGGGCAATCGTGACTTTCGCGATATAAAAATCTGAAATGATAGAGCATCGCGGAAAGAAATAAAAAAATGATGAAAGAATGAAACTTTTGCCCTACATGCGAGTCCATATTGACCCCTGTATACAATTCATGGGCATAAACGAAAAGGAAACCACATGTCCCCCACCAGATCCTGTCAAAAGGGAAAGTCTGATCTCAACGGCCACATCTACAACCTGGAGACCCACAACAACGTTCCTCCTCATTCCAGCATGATTCGAACACGACAATCAATCTCGGAGCCACGGCAAAGTCCCTAGTTCCAAATCTCGACGGTTCACAGACAACCTACAGACCACCTCGACATTCGTCTCGTTACAGTAGATGTAACATCAGTAAAGCGGAGCCACGACAAAGTCCCTAGTTCCAAATCTTAACGGTTCACAGACAACCTAGAGACCACCTCGACATTCGTCTCGTTACAGAAGACGCAATATCATCCAATGACCCCGTCACGGAAACACGTCATCCAATGACCCCATCGTGGAAACACGTCATTCAATGACCCCATCGCGGAAATACGTCAGCACATGACCCCGTCGCGGAAATACGTCAGCACATGACCCCGTCGCGGAAATACGTCAGCCAATGACCCCGTCGCAGAAACACGTCAGCCAATGACCCCGTCTCGGAAATACGTCATCCAATGACTCCATCTCGGAAATACATCATCCAATGACCCCATCGCGGAAATACGTCAGCACATGACCCCGTCACGGAAATACGTCAGCACATGACCCCATCGCGGAAATACGTCAGCCAGTGACCCCGTCGCGGAAACACGTCAGCCAATGACCCCGTCTCGGAAATACGTCATCCAATGACCCCATCTCGGAAATACATCATCCAATGACCCCGTCGCGGAAATACGTCAGCACATGACCCCATCGCGGAAATACGTCATCCAATAACCCCGTCTCGGAAACACGTCATCCAATGACCCCGTCGTGGAAATACGTCAGCACATGACCCCGTCGCGGAAATACGTCAGCACATGACCCCGTCGCGGAAACACGTCAGCCAATGACCCCGTCATGGAAACACGTCAGCCAATGACCCCGTCTAGGAAATAAGTCATCCAATGACCCCATCTAGGAAATACATCATCCAATGACCCCGTCGCTGAAATACGTCAGCACATGACCCCGTCGCGGAAATACATCATCCAATAACCCCGTCTCGGAAACACGTCATCCAATGGCCCCATCGCAGAAATACGTCAGCACATGACCCCGTCGCGGAAATACGTCAGCACATGACCCCGTCGCGGAAATACGTCATCTAAAAACCCCGTCGCGGAAATACGTCAGCATATGACCCCATCGCGAAAATACGTCAGCCAATGACCCCGTCATAGAAATATATCATCCAATGACCCCGTCGCGAAAATACAGTATCCAATGACCCCGTTGCGGAAATACGTCATCTAATGACCCCGTCTCGGAAATACGTCATCCAATGACCCCGTCGCGGAAATACGTCAGCACATGACCCCGTCTTGGAAATTCGTCATCAAATGACCCTGTCTCGGAAATACGTCAGCAAATGACCCCGTCTCGGAAATACGTCAGCCAATGACCTCATCGTGGAAATACGTCATCCAATGACCCCATCGCAGAAATACGTCAATCCTGACCCCGTATGGCTAAAGTCAATCCTGACCCCATATGGCGAAAGTCAACCCTCGACCTCCCTATCGGAGCAATGCTTTGACTCAGGAGCAGGCCAGCTCATCAATCACTTACGAGTCCTCTCGACTTGTAAGGAAGAAAATTCTCTTCTGAGATCCTTACGACTCTCAAGAGAAAACACACTTAGGAATCCTCACGATTCCTAAAGGAGAAAATACACCTATGAGATCCTCTCGACTTGTAGGGAGAAAAACCTTTATGAGACCCTCACGGCTCATAAAGTTGAAAAGTCTTAGGCGGCAGATCTGAACCTGTTTGCTAAGCCATCGCTACCCTGTAAAGAGTCAAAGATGGACAGCTACCTACTAGCTACAGGCCATACTTGCTAAAATTACATGGCAACAACACAGCAAAGAGAAGAAAGCAACAGTGGGAGATAAAAAAATGTGTATCTTTTATTCATGAATTCAATTGAGTAAAAGACGAATCATATAAAAGAATAAAAAATGGATACATGTTATTCAAGAATTACAAATGTACAATCAATACAAAGGCAGCTACTGAGAAGGAGGCGTTTTCAGTAAATCAGCCAGCTGCTCGCGTGCACCTCTCAGATCCTTTTCGCGATCAGCCGCCGCGGCCAGCTCTGCTTCATCTTAGGCCCGTTGCTGCAGACAGGATGAAAGTTTCTCATCAATTTCCTGCTGAGCAGCCTTCTGACTCTGCGAAACCTGCTCACTAAGATCAAGCTTCTTCCTCAGCACCAGCCCATCAGAAATACATCGTTGAAGGTTTTTAAAGATGGAGTTCAGCTGGACAGCATTCGCTGCGACCTCAGCACACAGTTGGACAGATTCAGCGGAAGTCGCCTCACGTTCCTTTCGCTTAAGGGTCGCCTCTCGTTCGAAATGGCGAAAGAATGGAACGCTCTGCTCAACCCATACAGCTCGCTGGGAGTTCGAAGCCAACACCTCCGGAGCAGGACGCCTAAGCTCAAGCTCATGCAGGCAGGCCTAAATCTTCCTACAGTGATTAACCCAAGACTCAAGGACGCCTTCGCTATGGAACTTCACGAGCGTTGCCAGCATGGTATTAACCTCGGCAGCAAAATCTGCAGCAAATGCGGGGACCTCCATGTTAAGCACCTCGATGTATTCACTTAACATGCGCAGGCTAGTCACAGCGCCCTTAGAAGATGGACGTATGGAAAAGGGCCCTGCCGGCATTAAGATGCAAGACTCGAAGGGAACTGGAATCAGCGTGATTGCTGCAAAACAAATCATAGTCAGATATTGGCTTAAGAGAGAAAGAAGATGCAAGAGCGATGAAGGCTACTATACCGGCTACGGAAGGTGGCAGGGCTGAGAGTACTGGTGGCGCAGCAATTCTCTTGTCCCTTCCTTCGATTTGTAGTGCTGTAATCAATTTAAAGTTAACAACGGCAGGGTCACCTATTTAAAAAAAGACGTCGGTTAGAAAAGATACTCACCGGCACCAGCAAGCAGACTAACTTCCGACTGGAAGGAGAAGTGCGGGTTCAACACTTGATACAGATGATCGAAGAGAACTCCTACAAGGTTGCGACGATGCATGGTCAGTATAAGGAAGATGACATCCACAATTTAAATTAGAAAAATCGTAAACCCATACCTTCCAGCATTTGAGAAGACATGAGAGAAGGCAAAGGGTCAGCGACAGTCAAAACAGCAACCAATGACGCTTCTTTGGGTGGCACGACCTCAACGCTCACCACACCTGCATAAGAAACAAAAGAAATGTCGTCGGAATGGATTGAAAGGGATTGCGGAACAAAAAAGAAAACAATGACCCAAAATCTACCTGATGAGTCGCCAATCGAAACCGTGATAAGAGCATCACTAGGTGCAGCGACTGCTTCGCTCTCCTCCATTGGAAGGGTTTCGCCGCCCGTAGCTTCATCCCTCGATTCTACGAGAGCCGTTGTAACACTCGCGATACCAGGCGATGGTAGGGAACCGCAAGGAGAAAGAATGGCAGTTGGGACAGTCCTGGACTCTTGAGAAAGAGTGGCCACTTCGAGCTCGGTGATTGCCATCATCTCACCTATCACCTCCTCACCAGGACTTGGCCCTACAGGGTATGATATATGAGAATCTGAAGATCAAACTCTAATAAAAGGACCCAGTATTACGTTACCTTGGGATGGCTTTTCAATTGCTTCCCGAGCCGCGCGTACCGCCTGTCTATGAGCGGTAGACAGGGCAGCCGGAGCACCCTCTGGAGAAATAGGGACAGGGGAAGCAGTGCTCGAGCCTGCACCTATAGCCAAGGCGGAACTACGTTCTTTCGCTACCCGCCTCTTGCGCTTCCTTTCAGCCTGAGCCGCGAGAGCTGACCTCCTCAGGACTTCCGATAAAGGTAGACCATCATCTGAACCAAGTTATGCCTCCGGCGTCGTTACGACGTCCATCATCAGCTGCTTCTGTGAGACCCCTGGGGGCGACTTAGGGATAGTCGTGGCTGCAGTGGCCAACGCTAACGATGCCGCTGCGTCACCACTCACGATCGGCACTGCACTTAGGATAACCTGAGTCGAGGTAGTCCCTGCAATAAAATGAAAAAGAAGAATTAGTTTACCTATAAAAAAGTGGAATGAAGGCATAGTGAGCCGAAATATACCAAGGCCTAAGGAAGCGCGAATCCTTTCCTCCTATTCGAAAGTCTTGAGGGAAGCTGCAAGAGCTTCTTCGGTGGAGATACTTGTTGAAGAAGAAAACGTCGGTCAAAGGATGATAATTAAAACAATCGCGGAAAAATACGAATGAGGTCTACCTGTCTGTGCGAGGGCGATCATTCCTGCTTTGTTGTGAGCTAATTGCTTGAAAGCTGCGAGGGCAGCCTCCAGATCGGTATCATCTGGCACCATAAATAAGCCCTCATTAGTCCCGTACTCACTTAGGCCCTCGCTATAAGGAGCATGACGCTCCTGGACAAATATAACGTCTGTAGAAAGTATCGATTTCTTTTTCTTCTTCCACTTAACTCCGGCAGCAGATAACATGAGCTTGCACTTGGCGGGCAATTTAGGGTGACGAGCCCTTATCTCAGTACTCATGCCAGACTCGAGAGACACCACAGCCACCGCTTCTATAGGAACGCGGGGTAGGGGCAGCTCAGGCATAACACGTGGTACCACAGCAATAGCAGCTTCTCTCAAGGGAGGATGGACGATGGTCCGTCGCTTCAGAGGAACGTTTGGATTATCCGCTGGGGCGGTGCCCTTGCGATCAAGCAATAATCGTTTTTCTTCTCTAATAACGGCGCCCATCGAATGCTGGTACCATGCTATATATACGTTCAAGGCTTTTGGAACGCAACTCGGCTCACTAATAAAGAAATTGGAGCCGGTGTTCAGCCGCATAAAATGGTGCAATGCGCTCCGGATACCCTCTTCAGTAGCAGCTGGCTCGGCTAAGAAGGTCTAAAGCGGGACGCCCTGATTATAGCTTAATTGCTGGGCAAAACGATGCGGGTTGTACCTCATGAACAACGCCGATTCATTCTTCCTAAACACGAGAAAGCCCAGCCTGATGGAGTATAAATGTAATTTTTTAGAAATCGTTATGAGAATTTTTCCGTTTTAGGGTTAAATTGTCGATATTTTCCGTTTTGACCCGACTGTGTTCAAATGACCATATAGACTTGCCAGCACCTAGTTTAGCAAAAATAAAGCTAGTGCATAAGCTTTGGGGGTATATGGGACGTTTTGGTTCAAATAGAATTATTCCCAATTTTAATATTATTTTAATGCGGTATTCGCTTTTTGGGAAATTTCACTTTTTTAATCTTTTCCATAAATCAACTTGAGTTAATTCAAACCTTCCCACTATATCTAGATCCTTGTGTTAACTTGGTTTAAAGGTTAAAGAAAAGAAATGAAAGAATCAAATAGGTGGCATGTGCATGCATGTTCATTAAATGGCATTAATGAGCATTTATCACTAGAAATAGCTAGAAAATTCCCTCACTTACTTACTTGGCCGTGCTCCTTCCCTTTCCTACTGTCCTTGATCATTTCCTTTCCAATTTGCATCAATTCAAAGCTTTTAAATCTCCAAAATTTCTAAACAAATCACAAAAATACCTCAAGTCTTGATTCTTGCTCTTTGATCACTTGGAAACTAGGAAAGCTTGAATCTTGTGAGCTAAAATTGTTAGGTATAATCCCTACACTGATAATAATAGTTTTTATATTGTATAGCTCGTTGAATATGGTTTAGAACACTTTAAATATCGATTAGTGCAATATCGTGTTTTAGTGTCGTTTTAGAGCCTCTGTATCTGCTGTGATCTGGAAATTTTAGTGAGTGACCAAACAAAATTGTAGTGATATACTAGTGACCCTAGAGCACCACCTGAGAGACGAGGACCACCCCACTGGCCGGGGCCGGCGACCCCTTTGGCGAATTCCGGCGATGCCGGTTTAGTAGGGAGGTGCTGGGGTTTGGTTTTTATGGGTAGTTGTCTGCTGTTGGTTAGGGGTGTTTGGTATTGTTTACTTGTTTAGTACTTTCAGTATGAAAAATCTGGTATCGTTTTCCTATAATCTAGTGTTTTGTGTCCGCGCGATACGTTATACGACGCGGATCATGCACTTTGTGTGTTTTTGCTCTTAGGTTGTCTTCGTCGTGTCGCTACGCACGTTAGCCACAATACGAACACTTGGGAGTAGGTTTGGAGTTGGTGTGTCGGTAAAAACGTAGTTTGTGCATGTTTTTGGTCGTTTATTAATATATATACTTATGTTATCGTTGTGTTGTTTTAGGTTCGCAGGCGGAGACTTCAGACGCTGCGAAGAGGGGGAAACAAGTGGTTGGTTCACTTAGCCAGGATGGTTAAATTTAACATCTACAGAGGAATCGCCCGCATGGCGTTATGCATCTGGGCTAGAATTATGTTTTGTCGCATATTCTATTGCATATATAGAATTGCGCATACACATTGCTACTTGGTTATTGTCGTGCTTGGACTAGTATCCTTAGGACACTGCACTATTATTGACGGCTTATGTTGCACGAGCACTGATTATATGCCACACACACCGTCAATAATTGCCATGACACGCACAATACCCTTATAGATATAATATTGTTGGTTAGGGACATTGAGATATTGATTCATATTTCCTTGTGCGTATGACTTATAGCATACCTGTATACCTACATGCTTACACTTATGCCCTGGCATGCTTACACGCTAGTTACCCATATACCTATATGGTATTGTACCATTGTGATGGGTATATACACATATGAGACATAGCTACATGTACATCCGGTATACATACATACATATACCAGGAGGGTATTATGGATAGGTATAGATACATACGTTGCTACAGCTACTTTGACATCATACATACTTACATATGGACACACATATCTTGCTAAACCGACATGGTTACACATACCTCGTTATAGCTACATGTTCACCTGTCTATGTTGTTGCATCTGATTTCGGGAAAATCAGGAACCGTGTGATATATTTAGTAACTTGTTGTAGTTAAATAGTTGTTTTCTTTTATATGCTCATATTACTGTTTCATGCTGCATATGTTACATTCTTAGATTTCATATGATATTCTCTGATATTGTTACTCCTTAGTATATATAACAGTGGAGTGGGACGCTGTTATAGATGCCTATACACATATATTAGTGGAATAGGATGCTAATATCTGTGTATTGATTCATGCAGTTATACTTATTCATTTCTTGATGTTTTATGGATTTGATGACCGTGGTTGTTTCACGAAATTATGCATTATTTGAAAAACCCGGTTTCTCTTGATATGATATTTCTGCAGCCACCATGAGATTTCTCGATTATGAGGTTATATATATACCCTATGCGAGGAGGAGTAGTGGGCCATGTGTGGGTACATGGTGGGGCCCAGTACGGTTCCCCTCGGCAAGATGATCGCAGATGATAGATGATAAGCCTGGAAGGTGGGCAAGTACCTACCGGTAACAGTACCTTTGACTCGACGGGTATCGTGGGGATACAGGCCGGGGTCATGTACGTATGGATACGTACCTATTAGGGGGCCAGTCGTGGTTACAACACCTGATAGATCAGTATTTCGGTGTCGATGTTTGACACTTTTTTCATGATGTTTTGGGTGTCGATGTTAGACGCTCATCTTATATGAAACTTACTTTATACTGATATTGTACACACAGGATATGTAGGATATACTGATATTGTACACACAGGATATGTGGGATATACTGATATTGTACACACAGGATATGTGGGATATACTGATATTGTACACACAGGATATGTGGGATATACTGATATTATACATACATGATATGTGAAATCTACTTGATATTGGATATTCAGGATATATGAGATTTACATGATATGAGAGCCATTTGGGGGCTGATTGGTGGAAATTGGGAATTTTATTGTCTTGTTGGATTTTGGTCCTACCACGAGGTTAGGATTTCCGTGGAAATGACATGTTTTATCCCATACTCCACATTTATTGTTTATGCACTACTTCATGTATTAGTTGTACCTGATAGAGTACTTTCCATGACTGTTGCATTTACATAATATTATATGCATTGTTTCATGTAATATTTATACCTGATAGAGTACCTTACTGTAGGGTTCCTAGGCACTCTAATGAGGTCTCACAAGGCATCAACCATGCCAATTTCAAATTATACAAGTGCCGAGAAACCCTAATACGGATTCGTTGACTAGAGTTTAGGCGAAAAGTGAAACTAGTTAACATATTAACTAAAAGAAAGAGGCTACAACCTTTGTAGATCCGGTTCTCCACTTCCTTAGCTCCACGTAGACGTCCTCTCGCTGTCCATATCGGATCCCGGACTCTAGCATCGGCTTCATCGGAGAAATGGTCGGGCTAGGTCGTCGGCTTCGATGCCGAAGATGATCTACGTCGAAGCAACTCTAGATCGAGCTCCAACTTCACCAAGTCGTGAAACTTGTGAAGAAAACACCCTATACTACTTGGCAAGAGGTAGAGGGTGAAGAAATAGGAGGTGGGTTCACTTTAGAATTGGATTTCTCACTCTTTTACTCAAGATGCCATTAAAGCTAGTAAGCTTTTCTTCTTGTTCAAGAGGAAGAAGATGAAGTAAGAATATGATAAGTCATTTAAAAAGAAAAACAATATGAATACTTATCATATCCTAACCTTGGTTAGGTGTAGAGAATAGACCATGGTTACTTTTAGTGGTTAGGGTTAAGCATGAGACAAGAATGGTGGACTTGTTCAAAGCTTCATGAAGCTTCAACAAGCATCCAAAGAAAGCCACCATATCATATTTATCTTTTCCATAATGGAAAAAAAAAATAATAAATAAGCAAATAAACAAAACCCTAATCATTAACTTAACCATGGTTTAATTCTTTGCACAAACCAAAGTGAGTATGTATCATCAAACATGATACAATCAAGTGCACACAAAATATATCACATATACAATGTGCACGTCAAGTGAGAAAATCCTTTTAAAATGAACCAATACTAGTTAATGCAAAGTAATATATCAAATATATAATTATACATTAAATCATTAAATCAACACTTGATTCAATGATCCGGTCATGTCGCACATAACCGACTAGTATCCAATGTATCGACTTATCGAATCAATCTTTGATTCGATAACTAGGTTATATCGCATACAACCATTCGAAACATTCATCGCGAGAATGAAATACGGTATCACATACACGCATTATTCTCGGTCCCGCACATATCTCATATGCGCTCCTATTTCGTTTCGCTTGAGCCAGGAAACCTCTGTGTAGGACCCTAAAGACTCGTCAATACTCCGGTAGCAGATGATGATCATATCAAGCACCCACAAGCCGCAAGCGGTCTGCTAAACGTAACGGCCACCCGGGTATTGAGTGATCAGAAGATCGACGAGCAAGCCCGCTCACACTCCTGTGAATCCAACCGGTAACACTTACCGTACAGTCCGGTCTGTTCGTCTGATATGTCGCATATCAAGTTTACGGGTGGTAAACGTCAGACCCCAATAACCGATAAGTCGTGCCGATGTGAGGCTCATAACGGGTCAAGAAAGTACTGGTAACACTTACCAGCAAAACTCTGATCAGCCCTGGCCAGGGACTTCCCTGTTACGGCCAATCGAGCACAGCGCAACATCAACCCCCAATACCGGGAGAGACGAAACCCCTCCTATCGCTCATTGCCTCCATGTGACTCGGGACTGTGCCCAAAAACCACCGTTTTGCACGCCCTCATGGACGTGGTAAGGTGGAGATCAAAGCACAGTGGGAATCACACAAGACTCTATGACGATCTCGGGTCTACAGACTAACCTGCACAAGTGTCACCTGAGAACTGCCATCTGACGTGAGGTATAATACCATCTGGGAGTTCTCGGCGAGTCCGTCCAGTGTACCCAGTCTCCACTGAGCACCCGTATACTATCTCTGATGTCAAACACCAATGGATATGGGATCATCCATCGCCCATCTCATGGGTCGAGAAGCGTACACGCTAGTCTACACTGGTATATCGATGCCCCGTCTCGATACACCCACGACTAGGGACCTTGAAGGATGTACCTATGGACTACCATGTCCCCACTAGTATGATCTGCATCATAGTCCAGGTAGTCAAGTACACATCCTAAGGGCTTTATCAACATGTAACTATAAGACAGTTTAAAGAGACAAGTGTACATGTTAAGATAAAGAGCAACCAGATAGCATACTATCATATCGAGCAAGAAAGTCATCTCTATATATGTCCAAGCATCCAATATAAAATACATCATCTGTACAATACTGGCCTCTAGGGCATACATACAACTAACAATCTCTCACTTGCACTAGGGCCAGCTGCTGTAGTATCGCATACCGAGCATCCCGAAGAGTCTCTCAAACTGTATCTGGGGAATGGCCTTCGTGAGTGGATCCGCCGTGTTGTTCTTCGTGTCAACCCTCCTGACCTCGATCTCCCGGCGATCAACTATCTCCCGGATCAGGTGATACCGCCTCAGAATATGCCTGGATCGCTGATGGGACCTGGGTTCCTTGGCTAAAGCCACCGCTCCATTGTTATCGCAGTACAAAGGTATTGGATGCTCAATGGATGGAACCACACCAAGTTCAGTAATGAACTTCTTGATCCAGACAGCCTCTTCAGCAGCATCGTTGGCAGCGATGTATTCAGCTTCCATCGTCGAGTCTGCCACGGTTTCCTGCTTGGAACTCTTCCAGCTAACCGCCCCTCCGTAAAGGGTAAAGACAAATCCCGACTGCGACTTAGAGTCGTCCTTATCACTCTGGAAGCTCGAATCGGTAAAGGACTCCACTTGGAGTTCTCCATTACCATACACCAAGAGCATCTCTTTAGTCCTTCGCAAGTACTTGAGAAAGCTCTTCACAGCCGTCCAGTGACTCTCTCCAGGATCAGCTTGATACCTACTCACTACACTTAGTGAGTATGCTACATCGGGTCTGGTACATAGCATCGCGTACATGATAGAGCCTACAGCCGAAGCATAGGGTATCCCTTTCATGCGAGCTCTCTCCAAATCAGTCTTGGGAGACATCTCTTTGGAGAGAGTGACTCCAGAGATCGTGGGTAAGTTCCCACGCTTGGATTCTTCCATACTAAACCTCTTTAGTATGGTGTCAATGTACCTGGATTGGGACAATCCCAGTATCCGTTTGGATCTATCTCTATAGATCCTAATTCCCAATATGCAGGAGGCATCTCCAAGATCTTTCATTGAGAATCTTTGTGATAAGAAGAGCTTGACCGATTGCAGCATAGGAATATCATTTCCTATCAAGAGTATGTCGTCCACGTGCAATACGAGGAAAACAACCTTACTCTCTGCCACCTTCTTGTAGATACAAGGTTCATCTACATTTTTGATGAAATCAAACTCTTTGATAACGACGTCAAAGCAGATGTTCCAACTCCGCGATGCTTGCTTTAATCCATAAATGGATTTAAGCAGCTTGCATACCTTCCCGCTGCTCCCACTGTCTATGAAGCCCTCTGGCTGAGTCATGTACACGCACTCTTCTAAATCACCGTTTAGAAAGGCGGTCTTAACATCCATTTGCCAAATTTCGTAGTCATGATATGCAGCGATGGCAAGCATGATCCGGATGGATTTAAGCATAGCCATTGGAGAAAAGGTTTCGTCATAGTCCACACCTGGTCTTTGACGAAAACCCTTTGCAACGAGTCTAGCTTTGAAAGTCTCCACTTTCCCATCTACACCAAGTTTTTTCTTGAAGATTCATTTGCTCCCAATGGGTTTTACCTCTTCAGGAGCAACTTCCAAAGTCCATACTTTGTTGGTGTACATGGATTCCATCTCGGACCGCATAGCATCCAGCCATTTCACTGAGTCCCCACTCGTGATGGCCTGCTCGAAGCTAGTTGGGTCATCATCCTCCATGATGCAATCCTCGCTGCCACCATCCATGAGAAAACCGTAGTATCTCACAGGTTGTCGAGGAACCCTACTAGATCGACAGAGAGGCTGAGGTTCATCAGGAACTACTGAATCCTCTGGTTCAACCAAGTCTTCTGTCGTAGTCTGTATTGCTGGAACCTCTTCCAGTTCTACCTCCTTGCCACTAATCTCTTTATCAAGAAATTCCTTTTCTAAAAAGGTGGCATGTCGAGAAACAAACACCTTTTGTTCCTCGGTGTGGTAGAAGATATACCCGCGCGAATGTTTGGGATATCCAATAAACTTACACAGAATGGACCTTGCCGCGAGTTTGTCCGGATTTTGCGTTTTTACATATGCCGGACAACCCTATATCTTAATATAATTAAGACATGGTCTCTTTCCTTTCCATATCTCATATGGAGTGGTTGGCACGGTTTTGGTGGGAACCATATTCAATAGGTCTGCAGCTGTTTCCAGTGCATATCCCCAGAAGGAAATAGGTAACTCAGCTGTGCTCATCATAGAGCGCACCATATCTAATAGGGTGCGGTTCCTCCGTTCTGATACACCGTTTAGCTGTGGTGTATATGGAGGAGTCAGCTGAGAGAGAATCCCATTCTCTTTTAGGAAGTCCAGGAATTCATTGCTCAAGTATTCACCTCCTCGATCAGATCGTAGGATTTTAATACTTTTTCCGGTTTGGTTCTCGACTTCATGTTTATATTCTCTAAATTTCTCAAAAGCTTCTGATTTGTGTTTCATCAGGAACACATATCCGAATCTAGAGAGATCGTCAGTGAATGTAATGAAGTACGATGAACCATCCCTGGCATGTGTAGACATGGGACCGCATACATCACTATGTATCAGTCCCAAGAGTTCAGTAACTTTTTCTCCGTGTCCCGTAAACGGAGTTTTGGTCATCTTGCCTTTGAGACATGACTGGCAAGTGTCATAAGATGAAAATTCAAACGGATTTAAATATCCATCCTTATGCAACTTTGCTAGTCGTGTCGCATTGATGTGACCCAGTCTACAATGCCACAAGAAGGATTCGTTCAGTTCAGAACTCTTCCTCTTGTGTGTGTTTGTTATGCTCAGAACTGTTGATTGATTTAGAACATAAATGCCATTGCACAACGTGCCTGATCCAACTAACTTTTGGTTACGGAAAATGTTCATAACATTATCCTGTAATACAAAATTATATCCCTCTTTACTCAATAAAGAAACCGATATAATGTTGCATATCAGGTTCGGCATGTAATAGCATTCGTTCAGAACCAAAGTATTACCAGTAGGTAATGCAAGGTGATATTCCCCGACAGTCTTAGCTGCAACAATTGCACCATTTCCAACTCTAATGTCTTTATCACCTTCTCCAAGTTCTCTACCTTTCCTAAGCCTATGTAACTGATTACATATATGGGATCCTGACCCGGTATCTAATACCCAGGACGTAGGGCAAATGGAGAAATAGTTCTCTGTAACGAATACACCCGAAGAAAATGCATCAACATGTACTTTCTTCAATCGGGTGGCATGGGAATCCTGGTATTCCCCTATATCCTGTTCAGTCCTATAACTCTTATAAGAAAGAACGGAACCAACGTTCCCCAGCACAGTATAACATGCGGGTTCGGTCAATACATCTATATTATTATCTTTATTAGGGCATGACATGGTCGCTACCTGGAGAGAGAGAGAAGAAAACACTTTAGCGTATGCTCTTGCAAGATCAGATTGGTTATTATCTTATCTAATCAGGATGGCTCCCACTGGTTTTTATCAAATCTTCCTTCAAACCCTAAAAGGAAAGACTAGCCGGGATTAATTACACCTTACAACTTCGCCAATCTTTCAGCCAGGCCAGTGTCGGTACTTTGAGGGAGGTTCCCCATGCTTTCGCACGGACCTAATTAGAGTAAACCTCGTTTTCCCAGAGGCGTAACCCCGTTGACACCTTTCTAGACACCTACTTGATCGGCTAATTGTAATGTGTAAAACTCTCCCAGGAGTAACTCTTACTCGCAGTGGGTATCGGGATCCAACTATCTCATAGAAGGTATGCAATCTCATTGCAAATTTCAACACTTGAAATTCCCGATAATATTTTGCCC
Source organism: Agapanthus africanus (assembly GCA_030015575.1). Classification (NCBI taxonomy): domain Eukaryota; kingdom Viridiplantae; phylum Streptophyta; class Magnoliopsida; order Asparagales; family Amaryllidaceae; genus Agapanthus; species Agapanthus africanus. The sequence continues at coordinate 475,886,582 of CM057338.1, read as the reverse complement.
CTAGCGTGCTATGACCTTGACGCAGGACAACAAACCATAGTGCGCTAGTCAAGTTCAACCCGTCATTTCTTGATTGAATTAAACCCACCCGTACGACCCTTGACGCAGGCCAACAAAGTCGCACGACTACCCTAATCCAATCTGCATCGCATGCATTAACAGATAAATACTAGTTAGCGACCGCACACTACGCCTTGACGCAGGCCAACAAACGTAGCACGAATACTAAGTAGGATTTATCTGAAATGACGGAGGGCTATGACAGGTTTATCTGAAAACCTATTGCGTATTGAACTCAATATCGTTGTAGAATCGAATGAAGTTTTGAAATGGAGTGGTTTTGAGGCTTTTCTAGTTTTGCTAAAGGGGTCACTCCCGGTGAAGGGATCGTCGGCCCTTTCCTCGTCGAATGAGGTGCAGGATATTGTAGGGTTCCTAGGCACACAGTAGAGGTCTCACAAGGCATCAAACATGGCTAATTTAAATTTTACATGTGCCTACAAACCCTAATACGGATCGTTAACTAGATAATGAGGCGATGCAAGCATGTAAACGAATTAAATGCTAAAGGAAAGTGGCTACAACCTTTGTAGATCCGGTCCTCCACCTCCATGGCTCCGCGATGAAGTCTCCTCGCTGTACAAATCGGATCTTGGTCTCTAGCATCGGCTTCATCGGAAAAAAAGCGGGCTAGGTCATCGACGACGATGCCGAAGATGATCTACGTCGAGGCATCGCTAGATCAAGCTCCAACTTCACCAAGTCAAGAAAACTTGTGAAGGAAACACCCTATACTACTTGGAAAGAGGTAGAAGATGAAGAAATAGGAATTGGGTAGACTTTAGATTTGGATTTCTCACACTTTTTCATCAATCACCATTGATGTAGCAAGTTTCTTTTCATGGAAGAAGAAGATGAAGAAGAAGAAGAAGATATGATAAGTTATGTTTAATTTGATAAATAAATCAATACTTATCATGACTTCAACCATGGTTTAGTGTAGAGATTTAACAAAGGTTAGATGAGTGGTTAGGGTTAGAGAAGAGACAAGAATGGTGGACTTGTTCAAAGCTTCAAGAAGTTTCAAATAAAAACAAAAATAGCAACCATTCTTTTCTCTTTTTCTTTTCAAATGAAATAAATAAAATAAATAAATGAATAAGTAAAAGAAATGATACCCTAACCACTAACTAACCATGGTTTAATACTTTACACAAAACCAAGCTAGAATGTATCATCAAACATGATACAATCATGTGCACCAAAATATATCACATATACAATGTGCAATACAAGTGAGTAAATCCAATTTAAAGTGAACCAATACTAGTTAATGCAAAGTAATATATCAAATATATAATTATACATTAAATCATTAAATCAACACTTGATTCAATGATCCGGTTATGTCGTATATAACCGGCTAGTATCCAATGTATCGGCTTATCGAATCGATCCTTGATTCGATAACTAGGTTATATCGTATATAACCAATCAATACATTCATCGCGAGAATGGAACACGGTATCACATACACGAATTATTCTCGGTCCCGCACATATCTCATATGCGCTCCTATTTCGTTTCGCTTGAGCCAGGAAACCTCTGTGTAGGACTCTAAAGACTCGTCAATACGCCGGCAGCAGATGATGATCATATCAAACACCCACAAGCCGCAAGCGGTCTGCTAAATGTAACGGCCACCCGGGTATTGAGCGATCAGAAAATCGACGAGCAAGCCCGCTCACACTCCTGTGAATCCAACCAGTAACACTTACCGTACAGTCCGGTCTGTTCGTCTGATATGTCGCATATCTCGCCTAGGGGTGGTAAACGTCAGACCCCAGTAGCTCGATAAGTCATGCCGACTTGAGGTCCATAACATTCGTGAAACTACTGATAACTCTTACCAGTATATCACTGCAACCCTGGCCAGGGATTTCCTGTTATGGCCAGTCGAGCATAGCGCAACATCAACCCCCAATACCGGGAGAGACGAATCCCCTCCTATCGCTCATTGCCTCCATGTGAATCGGGACTGTACCCAAAAACCACCTGTTTGCACGACTCAGTAGAGCCGTGGTAGGGTGGAAATCAAAGCACAGTGGGAGACACACAAGACTCTATGACGATCTCGGGTCAACAGACTAAGGTGTACCAGTGTCAACAGAGAACTGCCATCTGACGTGAGGTATAATACCATCTGGGAGTTCTCGGCGAGTCCGTTCAGTGTACCCAGTCTCCACTGAGCACCTGTATACCATCTCTGATGTCAAACACCAATGGATATGGGATCATCCATCGCCCATCACATGGGTCGAGAAGATACACGCTAGTCTACTCTGGAATATCGATGCCCCGTCTCGATATTCCCACGACTAGGAACATTGAAAGATGTACTCATGGACTATCCAAGCCCCACTAGTATGATCTGCATCACAGTCCTGGAAGTCGAGTACACATCCTAAGGGCTTTATCAACATGTAACAGAGAGACAGAAAGTATACACGTTAAGATAAAGAGCAACCAGATAGCGTACTATCATATCGAGCAAGAAAGTCCTACCTATATATGTCCCAGCATCCACTACAATATACATCCAATGTACAGTAATGGCCTCTAGGGCATACATATGACTAACAATCTCCCACTTGCACTAGGGCCATCTGTAGCAGTGGTTGCAGTATCATATACTTAACCATCCCCTAAAAGTCTCTCTTTGGGAAAAGGCCTTCGTGAGTGGATCCGCCGTGTTGTCCTCCGAGTCTTCTCTCCTAACCTCGATCATCCTGGAGATCAACTATCTCCATGATCAGGTGATGCTGCCTCAGAATATGTCTGGGTCACTGATGGGACCAGGGTTTCTTTGGCCAAAGCCATAGTTCCATTGTCACACAATGGTAGGAACCTAGTTCATCTTATGAACCAATATACACCCAAACTGCCTCTTTGGTAGTATCTTTAATAGCGATGTTACCAGCCTTTATCGTCTAGTTTGTCACGGTATCTAGCTTGGAAATCTTCCAAAATACCGTCCCTTTACTGAGGGTAAAGACAATGCCTGTGACTGACATTATGTCGTCTTTATCACTCTGGAACCCTTCCAGTGATTCTCCCCAGGATCGATTGATACCATCTCACTACAACTAGTGAGTATCCTAACATCCAATTATATCTATCTCATAGATCCAAAGCTTAGGATTTAGTATGTATCACTTTGATCCTATATGGAAAATCATTGTGATAAGCGGAGATTGATCGAGCGTAGCATAGGAAACTCCTTCCCTAACAAGAGTATGTCATCCACGTACTCTACGAGGATCGTCACCATACTCCCTACTACCTTTTTGTTTATACAAGGTTCATCTACCATTTTGATGATGTCAACTTCTTTGACTAATCCATCAAAACAGATGTTCCAACTCCACGATGCCTGCTTTATCCTATAAAGCATCTTGCACACGTTTCTGCTGCTCCCACTGTCTACGAGGCCCTCTGGCTGTGTACTTATAGACATACTCTTCTAAAACATCATTTAGAAAAGTAGTCATGGCACCCAACCACCAGATATCGTAGTCATGGTATGTAGCCGTGGCAAGTAGGATCTGGATGGACTCAAGCATAGTCCCTAGAAAAGGTTTCATCATTATCCACACCTGGTTGATGACTAAAACCTTTAACAAGTCTAGCTTTGAAAGTCTCAACTTTTCCATCTACACCAAGTAATCTTCTCAAGATATACTTGCTCCTGATGGGGATTTAACCCTTCAGATATAGCAACCAAAGTCCATACTTTGTTGGTGTATATGGATTCCATCTCAGACCGCTAAGCATCCAGCCATTCTTACAGAGTCCCTACTCTTGATGGCCTGCTCGAATCTAGTTAGGTCATCATCTCATGCTGCATTCCATTCTCCCACTGTCATCAAGAAACCAAGGTATCTCTCAGGTGGGTGAGGAACCCTACTAGATCGGCGGAGAGGCTGAGGTTCGTTGGAATCTACTGAATCCTTTGGTTCTACCAAATTATTTGCTGTAGTTTGTATAGCTGGAACCTTTCCAGTTCTACATTACAGACCTTGCCTCGAGCCTGTCCGGATTTTGCTTTTAGACATAGGCCGGACAATCCCAAATCTTAACTAACTTAAGATATGGGCTCTTCCCTTTCCATATCACATATGAAGTGGTAGGCAGTGATTTGATTCGAACCTAATTCAATAGGTATGCAGCTTCTCAAGCGCATAACATCCAAAAGGAAATAGGTAACTCAGTAATACTCATCATAGAGCACACGATATCTAATATTGTGTGATTGCTCCGCCCCGATACACCGTTGTGCTGTGGTGTATTCAGAGGAGTAATACTGAGAGAGAATCTCATTTTCCTTTAGAATGATCCAGAAATGTCATGCACAAGTATTCTCCTCCCTGATCTTATCATAGGACATAATACTTATACCCGTATTTTGGTTCTCTACTTCCTACTTATATTCTGTGAATACCTCAAAAGGTTCGGACTTATATTTCAACAGGAATATATGACTGAATCTTGAGAGATTATCAGAGAATATATTGAAGTATAAAGAACCAGTCCTGGCATGTGTAGACAGGAGACCTTACATACATCATTATGTATCATTCCCAAGAGTTCATTAACTCTTTCTCTGCTTCCAGTAAACAGAGCTGGTGTCATTATATCTTTGTGACATGACCGGCAAGTTTCACAAGATGTAAATTCAAACTGATTTAAATATGCATCTAAATGTAACTTCAGCTAGTCGGGTCGCATTGATATGACCTAGTCTACAATACCTCAAGAAGAATTTGTTCATTTCTGAACTCTTCCTCTTGTGTGTGTTCAGTATACAAGGAACTGTAGTTTGATTTAGAACGTCAATGCTTTTAGATAACGTGCCTGAACCGATCAACTTTTGATATAGGAAATGTTCAAAACATTATCCAACAATACAAAATTATATCATTTCTTTACTAATAAAGAGACTGATATGATTTTGTATATCAGGTTCGGTATCTAATAGCATTTGTTTAGAATCAATGTATTGGTAATACAGGGTGACAGTGACCAACAGACTTGGCTGCAACACTTGCCCCGTTTTCTGTCTCATGAAACTTATCACCCGTTCTCAGTTTTTCTACCTTTTTTGTAGCCCTATATAACAGATTATATATCTGGGATCCTGATCCGGTATCATATACCCAGGATGCAGAGGATACCGAGAAACAGTTCTTTGTAATGAACACACCCGAAGGAGATGCATCATATGCACTTTCTTCGTTTGGGCGGATAGGAATTCTGGTATTCCCCAATTTCCTGCTCTGTCTTATAACAATTATAAGTTGGAGCGGGACCAACGTTTCCCAGCTCAGTATAACAAGCGGGTTCGGTCAATACATCCATTTTATTATCTTGATTAAGGCGTGATATGGTCGCTACCAGGAGAGAGAGAGAAGAAAACACTCTGCGTGCGCTCTTGCAAGATCAGATTGGTTATATATTTTATCTAATCAGGATGGCTCCCACTGTTTTTATCAAATCTTCCTTCAAACCTTAAAAGGAAAGACTAGCCGGGATTAATTACACTCTACAAGTTCGCCAATGTTTCAGCCAGGCCAGTGTCGGTACTTTGAGGGAGGTTCCCCGTGCTTTCGCACGGACCTAATTACAGTAAACCTTGTTTTCCCAGAGGCGTAACCCCGTTGACACCTTTCTAGACACCTACTTGATCGGCTAATTGTAAAGTGCAAAACTCTCCCAGGAGTAACAATTACTCGCAGTGGGTATCGGGATCCAACTATCACATAGAAGCTATGCAATCTCATTGCAAATTTCAACACTTGAAACTCCCGATAAAGGTTTTTACCCCTAGCACCTATGACCTTAACTATGGTCAACAAATCATAAGTACTAGTCAAGTTCTACCCGTCATTTCGTGATTAATTAGACCCACCCACATGATCCTTAACTAAGGTCAACAAAGTCACGCGACTGTCCTAACTAATCGCATCATATACGGTGTAGGAAGACATCACTTAGCTACCGTACACTGTGCCTTGACTATGGTCAACAAACACAGCACGAATACTAAGTACTCTACTTCCTAAAATGACGGAGGGTTGCGAATGGTTTTTATGAAAACCTTTAACGCTTTGAACTTGATCTCGTTGCGGAATCAAATGGTTTTTAAATGGAATGTTTTTTAGGCTTTTCTAGTTTTGCTAAAGGGGTCACTCCCGGTGAAGGGATCGTCGGCCCTTTCCTCGTCGAATGAGGTGCGGGATATATCATATATATCACTGTACAAAGCGGAAACTATAGAAGCGATCAAAGACAAACCGAGGGTTGTAGCATCTGCCAGTTATTGCTAAAGGAGTCACTCCCGGTGAAGGGATCTCGGTCCTTTCCTCATCGAATAAGGTGCAGGATGTTCTATAATGAACACCGCGATGCAAAGCAAGAACTGTAGCTACATGTTTTTATTTTGAAATTCGATTCCACAACATCAATTAGGTTTATTTTCTTTCATTAATCTCATTAATGAATATCCCATCATTTAAGTCCACCTAAACATCACAGATAAATATAACGTACGCTTATGCCATCCGCATTCGCCTCGATGTCCCATCTGCACCGTTAGGTTAGGTAACTAACGGCAGAGCGGGGCAGGGCTAGCGCGGGTGTAAAACATAAGCAACGTCTATATAATATATCATATATACTATATACTATATCTATCACAGAACATCACATGATCACATCACAGATAAATCACAGCAGAAGATACATATGAAATATTGGATATACTAGGACGTCCGTGTCTTCAATACGAGCCAGTATAAAACACGGATTCCACGGTCGTGATGAATAGCCAATCCCACACCCCTAGACCCCTACGAGAGCGGCAAGCAACCCTACCAATTCTAGGGTTAGGAGACCCGGACTCGACTCCTCGAGTTGGTCTCCCACTGGACCCCAGAACCCGGTTACTTGTGCTCCCCTCCTTGGGTCTATCCTAGTGCAGAAAAGTAAATAATATACAAAAGGTGACATCTTCCGCAACCTGGAAGTGCCCCAATAAAAGAATATTACAAACAAGTTTTTACATGAATGAAAATGGAAAAACACTCATCTCATATAAAAAACCCCCGGCTATTCAAACACGACGATCCAATATAACATATCCAGCAACACATAACATCACATGTCATCAACGTAAGTAAATATGCGCATCCCAATTGTCGTTGACATATAGAAACGAAACCGGCGATATCACATATTACACTTACGGTCACAGAAAAGAAAGTATAAAACTACAACAGTTGGAATCCGCAACCTCTTTAGACATCACATGCCTAATCAAATGAATTACTTAGACATCGCATGCCTAACAATTATAAACCCCGCATTTTAGTCTCATTATCGAAAACTCTTTTCAATATCAAGTCGGGCAATTCAACAAGATTCCCGACATCCTGATCGAATGCTCGTCGCAAACTTCAGTAGACGGCCGCACCCTCGATACCGTCGACGAAGTGCACCAAGGCGAAACACCGCTGCCGCGAGCATCCGAACGGATGCTTTCGGCGACGGGGTTCTCCTACAGTCACTTGGTCGGGGCAATGGAGTGAGGCTGTCTATTAAGTTTACCCGGCGAGTATCCGCGTACGCTACGTGATTGCGACGGAATTTTGATCACATCAAAATTCCGTGGCAACCGATCAAGTGAGACTAAACTACTAGATTTATAACATTCATTCAGTTATCTCATAACTACTTGTGAATTCCAAATGTTGTATCACATTCCGAATAAGATAGAAAATGTTAAACTTTCCGATCGAACAATCGAACACCCAAGTTTTCCCGATACAGTCCAACACATGAAATAAGTTCAAAGACATTCACTTCGTGCCTCAGTACCAACGGTCCAGCCGTAGAAGGGTCAAGCCAACGCCTCACATGTGGCACGCCGTACTGCCCCAAACCCTAAGGTTCAAAGGGCAGTTCGAGACGGTCACATAATCGAGTTAAGGTTTGTTATCTTCTAGAGGGTCCATCGCGTTACTTGTACTACTTAGAACGTCGTTAAACTACGGAAAAATCCAACAATTGGAAATTTCCCGGCAGGGGAAAAAGTGGGTATTTATATCCGGTCGAACTTTTTAACATATTCTAAAATACCCGGAAAAACACACTGACAAAATTAGACAATCCGATCGATACACTGAGTTCCCAATACAACCCAGAAAATAAAACTCTGGAATAAATATTAAAATATTCCCAGGAAAACCAGCACTAAACACTAGGAGTTACTGTGAAAATTTAAACAGATGATGGGATAACTTGGCCGCGGAACCGCCGCACAAGCCATGCTTGTGCCGCGGTTCCGCCGCATACTAGAGGAATCATGCTCTCGAATTTCACAGTAATTCTTAGGAATACCTGCTTATTTTTCTGCATATTTTTAATTCACAAAAATCCACGAATTTCAAAAATGTCCAGAGAGCATGTTAAAATCGGGGTTTCGGGTCGATCGGACTTCTAACTCCGTCTACGCATCGCCTAAGGCTCTAGCTAGGCTCTGATACCGCTGTAGGGTTCCTAGGCACACAGTAGAGGTCTCACAAGGCATCAAACATGGCTAATTTAAATTTTACATGTGCCTACAAACCCTAATACGGATCGTTAACTAGATAATGAGGCGATGCAAGCATGTAAACGAATTAAATGCTAAAGGAAAGTGGCTACAACCTTTGTAGATCCGGTCCTCCACCTCCATGGCTCCGCGATGAAGTCTCCTCGCTGTACAAATCGGATCTTGGGCTCTAGCATCGGCTTCATCAGAGAAAAAGCGGGCTAGGTCATCGACGACGATGCCGAAGATGATCTACGTCGAGGCATCGCTAGATCAAGCTCCAACTTCACCAAGTCAAGAAAACTTGTGAAGGAAACACCCTATACTACTTGGCAATAGGTAGAGGATGAAGAAATAGGAAGTGGGTAGACTTTAGATTTGGATTTCTCACACTTTTTCATCAATCACCATTGATGTAGCAAGCTTCTTTTCATGGAAGAAGAAGATGAAGAAGAAGAAGAAGATATGATAAGTTATGTTTAATTTGATAAATAAATCAATACTTATCATGACTTCAACCATGGTTTAGTGTAGAGATTTAACTAAGGTTAGATGAGTGGTTAGGGTTAGAGAAGAGACAAGAATGGTGGACTTGTTCAAAGCTTCAAGAAGCTTCAAATAAAAACAAAAATAGCAACCATTCTTTTCTGTTTTTCTTTTCAAATGAAATAAATAAAATAAATAAATGAATAAGTAAAAGAAATGATACCCTAACCACTAACTAACCATGGTTTAATACTTTACACAAAACCATGCTAGAATGTATCATCAAACATGATACAATCATGTGCACCAAAATATATCACATATGCAATGTGCAATACAAGTGAGTAAATCCAATTTAAAGTGAACCAATACTAGTTAATGCAAAGTAATATATCAAATATATAATTATACATTAAATCATTAAATCAACATTTGATTCAATGATCCGGTTATGTCGCATATAACCGGCTAGTATCCAATGTATCGGCTTATCGAATCGATCCTTGATTCGATAACTAGGTTATATCGCATATAACCAATCAATACATTCATCGCGAGAATGGAACACGGTATCACATACACGAATTATTCTCGGTCCCGCACATATCTCATATGCGCTCCTATTTCGTTTCGCTTGAGCCAGGAAACCTCTGTGTAGGACTCTAAAGACTCGTCAATACGCCGGCAGCAGATGATGATCATATCAAACACCCACAAGCCGCAAGCGGTCTGCTAAACGTAACGGCCACCCGGGTATTGAGCGATCAGAAGATCGACGAGCAAGCCCGCTCACACTCCTGTGAATCCAACCAGTAACACTTACCGTACAGTCCGGTCTTTTCGTCTGATATGTCGCATATCTCGCCTAGGGGTGGTAAACGTCAGACCCCAGTAGCTCGATAAGTCATGTCGACTTGAGGTCCATAACATTCGTGAAACTACTGATAACTCTTACCAGTATATCACTGCAACCCTGGCCATGGATTTCCTATTATGGCCAGTCGAGCATAGCGCAACATCAACCCCCAATACCGGGAGAGACGAATCCCCTCCTATCGCTCATTGCCTCCATGTGAATCGGGACTGTACCCAAAAACCACCTGTTTGCACGACTCAGTAGAGCCGTGGTAGGGTGGAAATCAAAGCACAGTGGGAGACACACAAGACTCTATGACGATCTCGGGTCAACAGACTAAGCTGTACCAGTGTCACCAGAGAACTGCCATCTGACGTGAGGTATAATACCATCTGGGAGTTCTCGGCGAGTCCGTTCAGTGTACCCAGTCTCCACTGAGTACCCGTATACCATCTCTGATGTCAAACACCAATGGATATGGGATCATCCATCGCCCATCACATAGGTCGAGAAGATACATGCTAGTCTACTCTGGAATATCGATGCCCCGTCTCGATATTCCCACGACTAGGAATATTGAAGGATGTACTCATGGACTATCCAGGCCCCACTAGTATGATCTGCATCACAGTCCTGGAAGTCGAGTACACATCCTAAGGGCTTTATCAACATGTAACAGAGAGACAGAAAGTATACACGTTAAGATAAAGAGCAACCAGATAGCGTACTATCATGTCGAGCAAGAAAGTCCTAACTATATATGTCCCAGCATCCACTACAATATACATCCAATGTACAGTAATGGCCTCTAGGGCATACATATGACTAACAGATATATCATATATATCACTGTGCAAAGCAAAACTCCAAAAACAATCAAAAGCAAATCGAGTGTGTAGCATCTGCCCGTTATTGCTAAAGGGGTCACTCCCTGTGAAGGGATCTCGGCCCTTTTCTCATCGAATAAGGTGCAGGGTATATCATATATACCACTATGCAAAGCAAAACAGTAGCTACCCTTTTTATTTAAAATTTGATTCTACAACATCTTTTAGGTTTCTTTTCTTTCATTAATCACATTAATGAAGTCCCATCATTTAAGTCACCTAAACATCACAGATAAATACGACGTGCACTTATGCCATCCGCATTCGTCTCGATGTCCCCTCGTGCACCGTTAGGTTAGGTAACTAACGACAGAGCAGGGCAGGGCTAGTGCGGGTGCAAAACATAAGTAACGTCTATATAATATATCATATATACTATATACTGTATCCATCAGATCATATCAAATGATCACATCACAGATATCGCAGCAGAAAATATCATATGAAATATTGGATATACTAAGACGTCCGTGTTTTCAATACGAGCCAGTATAAAACACGGATTCCACGGTCGTGACGAATAGCCAATCCCACACCCCTAGACCCCTACGAGAGCGTCAAGCAACCCTACCAATTCTAGGGTTAGAAGACCCGGACTCGACTCCTCGAGATGGTCTCCCACTGGACCCTAGAACCCGGTTACTTGTGCTCCCTTCCTTGGGTCTATCCTAATGCGGAAAAATAAATAATATACAAAAGGTGACATCTTCCGCAACCTGGAAGTGCCCCAAATAAAAGAATATTACATACAAGTTTTTACATGAATGAAAATGAAAAACACTCATCTCACATAAAAACCCCCGGCTATTCAAACACGACGATCCAATATAACATATCCAGCAACACATAACATCACATGTCATCAACGTAAGTAAATATGCGCATCCCAATTGTCGTTGACATATAGCAACGAAACCGGCGATATCACATATTACACTTACGGTCACAGAAAAGAAAGTGTAAAACTACAACAGTTGGAATCCGCAACCTCTTTAGACATCGCATGCCTAATCAAATGAAATACTTAGACATCACATGCCTAACAATTATAAACCCCGCATTTTAGTCCCATTATCGAAAACTCTTTTCAATATCAAGTGAGACTAAACCGCTAGATTTATAACATTCATCCAGTTATCTCATAACAGTTTGTGAATTCCAATTATTGTATCCCATTCCGGATAAATAGAAAATATTAAACAATCCGATCGAACATTCGAACACCCAAGTTTTCCCGAAACCGTTCAACACATGAAATAAGTTCAAAAACGTTCACTTCATGCCTCAGTACCAACGGTCCAGCCGTAGAAGGGTCAAGCCAACGCCTCACATTTGGCACGCCGTACTGCCCCAAACCCTAAGGTTCAAAGGGCAGTTCAAGACGGTCACATAATCGAGTTAAGGTTTGTTGTCTTCTAGAGGGACCATCGCGTTACTTGCACTACTTAGAACGTTTTTAAACCTCAGAAAAATCCAACACTTGGAAATTTTCCGGCAGGGAAAAGATTGGGTATTTGCATCCGGTCGAACTTTTTAACATATTCTAAAATTATCCGGAAAAACACATAGACAAAGTTTGATAATCCGATCAAATCTTCGATTCCCAATACAACCCCAGAATACTCAACTTTTGAGTACATATTAAAAATTCCGAGAAAACTCAGCACCTGAAAACATGAATTACTGTGCAAAAATTGGAAGCAGATCCCATCATTTGGCCGCGGAACCGCCGCAGAAGCCAGGCTTCTGCCGCGATTCCGCCGCTCTTTAAACATATCATGAGATAATTTTTGCACCGTAATTCTTAGAATTCCCTGCTGAATTTTTTAAGCATTTTTAATCTGGAAAAAACCCAGTTTTTGAAAAAAGTCCAGAGAGCATGAAAAATTAGGGTTTCGATGTTCGTTCGGATTTCAAACGTCGTCTAGACTTCGCCTAAGGCTCTAGCCTGGCTTTGATACCACTGTAGGGTTCCTAGGCACTCTAATGAGGTCTCACAAGGTATCAACCATGCCAATTTCAAATTATACAAGTGCCGAGAAACCCTAATACGGATTCGTTGACTAGAGTTTAGGCGAAAAGTGAAACTAGTTAACATATTAACTAAAAGAAAGAGGCTACAACCTTTGTAGATCCGGTTCTCCACTACCTTAGCTCCACGTAGACGTCCTCTCGCTGTCCATATCGGATCCCGGACTCTAGCATCGGCTTCATCGGAGAAATGGGCGGGCTAGGTCGTCGGCTTCGATGCCGAAGATGATCTACGTCGAGACAACTCTAGATCGAGCTCCAACTTCACCAAGTCATGAAACTTGTGAAGAAAACACCCTATAATACTTGGCAAGAGGTAGAGGGTGAAGAAATAGGAGGTGGGTTCACTTTAGAATTGGATTTCTCACTCTTTTACTCAAGATGCCATTAAAGCTTGTAAGCTTTTCTTCTTGTTCAAGAGGAAGAAGATGAAGTAAGAATATGATAAGTCATTTAAAAAGAAAAACAATATGAATACTTATCATATCCTAACCTTGGTTAGGTATAGAGAATAGACCATGGTTACTTTTAGTGGTTAGGGTTAAGCATGAGACAAGAATGGTGGACTTGTTCAAAGCTTCATGAAGCTTCAACAAGCATCCAAAGAAAGCCACCATATCATATTTATCTTTTCCATAATGGAAAAATAAATAAATAAATAAATAAGCAAATAAACAAAACCCTAATCATTAACTTAACCATGGTTTAATTCTTTGCACAAACCCAAGTGAGTATGTATCATCAAACATGATACAATCAAGTGCACACAAAATATATCACATATACAATGTGCACATCAAGTAAGAAAATCCTTTTAAAATGAACCAATACTAGTTAATGCAAAGTAATATATCAAATATATAATTATACATTAAATCATTAAATCAACACTTGATTCAATGATCCGGTCATGTCGCACATAACCGACTAGTATCCAATGTATCGACTTATCGAATCAATCTTTGATTCGATAACTAGGTTATATCGCATACAACCATTCGAAACATTCATCGCGAGAATGAAATACGGTATCACATACACGCATTATTCTCGGTCCCGCACATATCTCATATGCGCTCCTATTTCGTTTCGCTTGAGCCAGGAAACCTCTGTGTAGGACCCTAAAGACTCGTCAATACTCCGGTAGCAGATGATGATCATATCAAGCACCCACAAGCCGCAAGCGGTCTGCTAAACGTAACGGCCACCCGGGTATTGAGTGATCAGAAGATCGACGAGCAAGCCCGCTCACACTCCTGTGAATCCAACCGGTAACACTTACCGTACAGTCCGGTCTGTTCGTCTGATATGTCGCATATCAAGTCTACGGGTGGTAAACGTCAGACCCCAATAACTGATAAGTCGTGCCGATGTGAGGCTCATAACGGGTCGAGAAAGTACTGGTAACACTTACCAGCAAAACTCTGATCAGCCCTGGCCAGGGACTTCCCTGTTACGGCCAATCGAGCACAGCGCAACATCAACCCCCAATACCGGGAGAGACGAAACCCCTCCTATCGCTCATTGCCTCCATGTGACTCGGGACTGTGCCCAAAAACCACCGTTTTGCACGCCCTCATGGACGTGGTAAGGTGGAGATCAAAGCACAGTGGGAATCACACAAGACTCTATGACGATCTCGGGTCTACAGACTAACCTGCACAAGTGTCACCTGAGAACTGCCATCTGACGTGAGGTATAATACCATCTGGGAGTTCTCGGCGAGTCCGTCCAGTGTACCCAGTCTCCACTGAGCACCCGTATACTATCTGTAATGTCAAACACCAATGGATATGGGATCATCCATCGCCCATCTCATGGGTTGAGAAGCGTACACGCTAGTCTACACTGGTATATCGATGCCCCGTCTCGATACACCCACGACTAGGGACCTTGAAGGATGTACCTATGGACTACCATGTCCCCACTAGTATGATCTGCATCATAGTCCAGGTAGTCAAGTACACATCCTAAGGGCTTTATCAACATGTAACTATAAGACAGTTTAAAGAGACAAGTGTACATGTTAAGATAAAGAGCAACCAGATAGCATACTATCATATCGAGCAAGAAAGTCATCTCTATATATGTCCAAGCATCCAATATAAAATACATCATTTGTACAATACTGGCCTCTAGGGCATACATACAACTAACACTTACATGATTATTGCATGCCGATTGTCATATTATTGCTTCATGTATTAGTAGTACATGCTAGCGTACCTTTCATGGCTGATGCATTACATATGACTATTCATTTCTAGTTGATGCTTATGTTAGATTCGCGTTGTACGTGCATATACGCGATTACCTGCATATGTTATTTATTATTCACGAGTTGGCAACTTACCCCCGTTGTGCCACAGTGTTTTGCAGGTGTTCCTCGGGATAGTCAGAGACAAGGCTATTTTCATCCATCGTATCACCTTTGCCGCGGATACCGCTTCGCCTGACAGTGTGCAGTTTTGCTTAGGTAGGTTTTGCGGTTATCCAATGTTGTTTGTTGTGTATTCGTTGTATCATGTACTCTCCATCTACCATTATCATGTATGACTTAGAGACTTGATGTGAGGACAATATTGTATATTATTTGTAATTTGGAGGTTTTTATGCAGTATTATTTATATCGTCTTTTTCTTTGCTACGGCGTAGTATATCTGTGTGGTGATTGTTTTCCGCCGTTGGGCGTGGATTTTGTTCCCGTTTGGGATACTTTTACTTATATATTATGTTATACCCATTTTTTGGGGCTTGTTTTACAAAGGGGGTGCTGCCAAAATTTTAAAGAAATAAAAGTGAGAACTTAAAGAATTTGAGTTGTGATTTCAAAGGTTTTGAAAATACTATTATCACTTTCTTGCTACTTTTGATGGTTTAGATTGCGGGGTTCTGGCTTTCTTTTACTACGTTACGCCTGTAGACGTTACGTAGTATTAGGGCCGTCACGTGCCAATTTCGGGTCGTGACAAAGTTGGTATCAGAGCTGTAGGTTTTACCTTTCGGAGTGTAGGATGACCTTGGTATGATGGAGTAGGTAGCTTAAGCAGAGTAACGTTGTGTGTGTATATCTGCAGCATACTCATGATGTAGTACTCCGCCTAAAGTGACCTAAGTACTAATTGCCTGAAATTCCTCCCTTGATGATTCATATTCTTGTGATTCGATTTCCATGTTCTTATCAAATCTTATTTCCATTTATAGCCTTTGCCGCCGATGACTATGGGGACTCAGAGTGATGCAACGAGAGCCGAGGTCAGGGTTGACTCGTGTGGGACGAGGACTGACCAGGATAGCACGCGAGTTGCACCGGAGCAGATGGATCCGCCTTCGATAGATTATATTGATAGGCTTGTGGCAGAGATGCAGGACATGAGCCAGACGATGAGTTCATTGGTTGAGTCCATTCAAGCGCAGCGACAGGAGGTTGTCACCCCTGTTACCCAGTTGTTCCTTGTGATCAGCACACAGCATTCCGTCACCTACACAGCACCAGTGGATGCAGCCCCAGTTGACGAGGCACGTCTTCCAGAGACTTTGGGAGTTTCGGATCTGAGGAGGGCTCATGCAGGTGTGCCAGCCTATAGACAGAGGTTCGGTCGTCGAGACGGGTTTCGTACACATCGTGGGAGTACAAGAGGCTTGAGGCAAGGACAGTCATCTAGCCCTTATCCCCAGGATGGTCAGCAGTTTTCTTCCGGATGTTATCGGTGCGGGAGTTTGGATCATCGGGTTCGACTTAGTACTGAGCCACGTAGTCGTGGGGCAGCTATACCGCAGAGAGGAGGATTTCAGCCAGTTGCGGGTAGAGGGCAGACTCGGGAGTTTGCTTCTACTCATCGGGACGCGCGGGTATCCAATGCTGAGATTTGTGTATGCTAGATCAGTCGTTGTTGTGTTAACTTCTGTCGGCGATTCTTTTATTGCGTGACACGTGTTTCAGTCGTGTGCCAATCGGATAGGAAATAGAGATTCGTCCGTCGTTGTGATCCTCCTAGAGAAGTTGGATTTGACGTTCTCCTGGGCACAGACTGGTTAGCTACGTGCTAGGCGTCTGTGGACTGTCGTGAGGAAACAGTAAGGTTTTGTTTTCACAGCGAGTCAGTTCTTTTTGTGCAGAGGGACAGTGGTGCAGCCTCTCGCAGCTTGAATTCAGCCTTTTCCGCTTGTCGGTTTTTTTTTAGGAGTGGATGTCGAGGATTCTTGGTTTCCATTCGTGATCCCGAAACCACAGTGAGTTGTTAGACTGGGTTCCTTTCGTGTGAGGGTTTTCCGACGTTGTTCCAGATGAGCCGGCAAAACTTAGGGAGCTTAAGGATCAGCTGCAGAGTTATTTGTTGGGGGACTTGTGCGTCCGAGTGTTTCGCTTTGGGGAGCTCCTTTTCTGTTCGTCTCGGAGAAGACGGAAGTTTGAGCTTATGTGTTGATTGATCGTTAATTGAACCGGCTTACGATGCGGATAGGTATCCTTTACCTCGTATTGACGATTTCTTTGATCAGCTCCATAGTGCGAGACATTTTCTAAGTTTGTTTGGGATCAGGTCATCATTGTTGCGGGTTCAGAGTAATGACATTCCGGAGACTGCTTTGTGCGTGTTATGGGTTTTATTTGTTTTGGTGGTGTCGTTGGACTCACCAGTGCCCTAGCAGCATTTGTGGATGTGATGAACCAGATTTCTTCAGGCCGTTCCTCGACCAGTTTATTGTTGTGCTATTGATGACATTCTGGTCTATTCCAATGTGTCATGAGGAATAGGAACAGCGCTTGAGGATTTGTTTTGCAGACATTGAGAGAGCACCAGCTGTTTGCTAAATTCTCGGAGTGTTCCTTCAGGCTTGATTGTGTTGACTCCTAGGTATAGTAGTTACGGGAGACGGTTTTTGTATAGACCCGAGGAGGATCGAGGCCG
This sequence comes from Agapanthus africanus, assembly GCA_030015575.1. NCBI lineage: Eukaryota > Viridiplantae > Streptophyta > Magnoliopsida > Asparagales > Amaryllidaceae > Agapanthus > Agapanthus africanus. The sequence goes on along the minus strand of CM057338.1, from coordinate 475,868,762 downwards.
TACAGCTTTGACCCATACTTATATTCGGGACAGAGGTCTGTAGATTTTGGCCTTAGCAGGTTTTACCGCTGTTTCATGCAGGATTGTTGTGTATCGCTGCACCATTTGACTGAACTGACCGGGAAGGAGATTCTTTTTCTGTGGAATGAGGCATGTGTGCGGAGTTTTCAGCAGTTGGAGATTCGGTTGACAACTGCACCAGTTCTTTCTTGTTTTCTGGTTCGGGCGACTTTGTTGTTTAACTATGATGTTTTGTGAGTGGGGCTCGATTTTGCATTGATGTAGCATTATAGAGCTATCGCTTTTGCTTCCCGACAGTTGGAGGAAGTACGAACAGGATATCCCACTCATGATCTGGAGATGGCCGCGGTGGTCGTGTATTGGAGATTTGGAGACACTACTTGTTTGGAGAGTCATGTCAGATTTTCACGGACCACCAGAGCTTAATGTGCATCTTCCTGCATCGGGTTTTGATTTTTGAGACAGCGCCGTTGGATGGAGCTTGTGGAGGATTGTGTTTGTGAGATCCTTTATTACCCGTGGCAAGGCGACTGTGGTAGCTGATGCTTGAGTCATAGGCCCGGGGTTAGTTTGTTCCAGTGGTGCGCAGTTCAGAGACAGTCTTCTGCAAATTTACAGTTCTTATGTGATCGTGGAGTACAGCTAGGTTCGCCTCTACTGAGTGGACAGCTTGCTCATGTCCACGCCCGACCGCTTTTCCTTAATCGTTTTCGTGAGGCACAGCCCACCGATGCTCGTTGTCTATGATACTTGAGCATGTTCAACAGGGTAAAGTTTCGAAGTCCTTGATTTGTGACCAGGATGTGCTACGTTTAGGGACTCGTTGGTGTGTACCTGATACTGATAGGTAGAGACGCGAGGTCCCAGAGCAGGCACATCGGTCAGCTTTCTGTGTTCATCCAAGTGCCACCAAGATGTAACGTGACTTGAGAGTTAGTTACTGGTGGGCAGGATGAAAAAGTGGAGTTTCGGATTTCGTTCAAGGTGTCTGTCTTGTTGTGAGCTTAGGTTGAGCATTTGAGACCGGGTGGAGAGTTGCGACCTTTAACCGTTCCGAAGAGGGAATGGGAGCAGATCTCCATGAATTTCCGTTATGGCATCTACCCAGGTTTAGTCAGGGTGCGATTCCGTTTGGGGTGTTTGTTTTCCGGTTATTCTCAGTTTGCTCAGTTGTTCTTTCTTAAGTTTGTGTGTTGCTGGAGTTCCTTTATGTGTTGTATCCAATATGGGGCACCCTGTTCGCTAGCCGTAGTTGGCAGAAGCTTCAGGAAGTCTTGGGTACTAGTTGAGCTTTAGCTCCGCTTTTCCATCTGTGGGATGATGGCCAGTTGAGCAGACTATACAGACTCTGGAGAATGTGCATCTGCATACGTACTAAGTGTTGTTGGCAGTTGGGATCGTCACTTGCCGTTGTTAGAGTTCTCTTTCGATAGCTGTTATCAGGAGACGTTCCAATTGGCAACCTTTAGATTTAAGGGTTAGGTCGTGTCGATCCCTAGTCTATTTTTCTGACTCTGCGTAAATAGGATTTTGGACCCTAGCTAGTCTAGAGACTTCGAAGATGATCCAGTTGGTTCAGGTCAGGATGAGAGTAGTTCAGTGCGGACAGAGGTCTTATGCCGACCATGGTGGTCGCAGACTTGAGTTCGCAGTGGGAGATCATGTATTCCTAAGGATTTTCCGATGAATGACGTGTTGAGTTTTGGGAAGCTTATTCCAGGATTGTGGGTCCTTTTGAGATCCTTCTAGCGAGTTAGTTCTGTTGCCCTTGATTGGGCACTTCCACCCAGATTATTGAGTTTTCACCCCGTATTCCTTGTGCCGATACTTTGCAAATACCTTCATGACCTTTCTCACATGATTCAGCATCAGACCATTAGCTTTGATGCGATCTTTTCATTCACCGGCAGCCATTTGTGTAGTGGCTCGGCAGGTAGAGAAATTTCGGTTAAGGGTGTTGCCATCTGTGGAAAGTTTTCTTGGACGTAGCTGTATAAGTGAGGTGATCACTTGGGACGCTGCGAGCGAGATTTGGGAGTTTAGTACTCTTTTCTTTGAAGGTGCGCTTGGTGAGAATTTTTAAATTCGGTGACGAATTTTTATAAGGGGGGAGATTGTAACGTTTTAGAAATCGTTATGAGAATTTTACCATTTTAGGGTTAAATTGTCGGTATTTTATGTTTTGATCCGACTGTATTCAAACGACCATATAGACTTGCAGCACCTAGTTTAGCAAAAATAAAGCTAGTGCGCAAGCTTTGGGGGTATATGGGACGTTTTGATTCAGATAGAATTTTTCCCAATTTTAATATTATTTTAATGCGGTATTCGCTTTTTGGGAAATTTCTCTTTTGTAATCTTTTCCATAAATCAACTTGAGTTAATTCAAACCTTCCTACTATATCTAGATCCTTGTGTTGACTTGGTTTAAAGGTTAAAGAAAAGAAATGAAAGAATCAAATAGGTGGCATGTGCATGCATGTTCATTAAATGGCATTAATGAGCATTTATCACTAGAAATAGGTAGGAAATTCCCTCACTTCCTTACTTGGCCGAGCTCCTTCCCTTTCCTACTGCCCTTGATCATTTCCTTTCCAATTTGCATCAATTCAAAGCTTTTAAATCTCCAAAATTCCCAAACAAATCACAAAAATACTTCAAGTCTTGATTCTTGCTCTTTGATCACTTGGAAACTAGGAAAGCTTGGATCTTGTGAGCTAAAATTGTTAGGGATAATCCCTATACTGATAATAGTAGTTTTTATGTTGTATAGCTCGTTGAATATGGTTTAGAACACTTTAAATATCTATTAGTGCAATATCGTATTTTAGTGTCGTTTTAGAGCCTCTGTATCTGCTGTGATCTGAAAATTTTTGTGAGTGACAAAACAAAATTGTAGTGATGTACTAGTGACCCTGGAGCACCACCTGAGAGGCGAGGACCACCCCACCGGCCGGGGCCGGCGACCCCTTTGGCAAATTCCGGTGACGCCGGTTTAGTAGGGAGGTGCTGGGGTTTGGTTTTTATGGGTGGTTGTCTGCTGTTGGTTAGGGGTGTTTGGTACTGTTTACTTTTTTAGTACTTTCAGTATGAAAAATCTGGGATCGTTTTCCTATAATCTAGTGTTTTGTGTCCGCGCGATACGTTATACGACACGGATCATGCACTTTGTGTGTTTTTGCTCTTAAGTTGTCTTCGTCGTGTCTCTATGCACGTTAACCACAATACGAAAACTTGGGAGTAGGTTTGGAGTTGGTGTGTCGGTAAAAACGTAGTTTGTGCATGTTTTTGGTCGTTTATTAATATATATACTTGTGTTATCGTTGTGTTGTTTTAGGTTTGCAGGCGGGGACTTCGAACGCTGCGGAGAGGGGGAAACAAGTGGTTGGTTCACTTAGCCAGAATGGTTGGTGAGTAGATTTAACATCTACAGGGGAATCGCCCGCATGGCGTTATGCGTCTGGGCTAGAATTATGTTTTGTCGCATATTCTATTGCATATATAGAATTACGCATCCACATTGCTACTTGATTATTGTCGTGCTTGGACTAGTATCCTTAGGACACTGCACTATTATTGACGGCTTATGTTGCACGAGCACTGATTATATGCCACACACACCGTCAATAATTGCCATGACACGCACAATACCCTTATAGATATAATATTGTTGGTTAGGGACATTGAGACATTGATTCATATTTCCTTGTGCGTATGACTTATAGCATACCTGTATACCTACATGCTTACACTTATGCCCTTGCATTCTTACACGCTAGTTACCCATATACCTATATGGTATTGTACCATTGTGATGGGTATATACACATATGAGACATAGCTACATGTACATCCGGTATACATACATACATATACCTTGAGGGTATTATGGATAGGTATAGACACATACCTTACTACAGCTACTTTGACATCATACATACATATGGACACACATATCTTGTTATACCGACATGATTACGCATACCTCGTTATAGCTACATGTTCACCTGTCTATGTTGTTGCATCTGATTTCGGGGAAATCGGGAACCGTGTGATATATTTAGTAACTTGTTGTAGTTAAATAGCTATTTTCTTTTATATGCTCATATTACTGTTTCATGCTGCATATGTTACATTCTTGGATTTTATATGATGTTCTCTGATATTGTTACTCCTTAGTATATATAACAGTGGAGTGGGACGCTGTTATATATGCCTATACACATATATTAGTGGAATGGGATGCTAATATCAGTGTATTGATTCATGCAGTTATACTTATTCATGTCTTGATGTTTTCTGGATTTGAGAACCGTAGTTGTTTCACGAAATTATGTGTTATTTGAAAAACCCGGTTTCTCTTGATATGATATTTCTGCAGCCACCATTAGATTTCTCGGTTCTGAGCTTATATATATACCCCATGCGAGGAGGAGTAGTGGGCCGTGTGTGGGTACATGGTGGGGCCCGATACGGTTCCCCTCGGCAAGATGATCGCAGATGATAGGTGATGAGCCTGGAAAGTGGGCAAGTACCTACCGGTGACAGTACCTTTGACTCGACGGGTATCGTGGGGATACAGGCCGAGGTCATGTACGTATGGATACGTACCTATCAGGGGGCCAGTCATGGTGACAGCACCTGATAGATCAGTATTTCGGTGTCGATGTTTGACACTTGTTTCATGATGTTTTGGGTGTCGATGTTAGACACTCACCTTATATGAAACTTACTTTATACTGATATTGTACACACAGGATATGTGAGATATACTAATATTGTACACACAGGATATGTGGGATATACTGATATTGTACACACATGATATGTAGGATATACTGATATTTTATACACAGGATACGTAGGATATACTGATATTGTACACACAGGATATGTGGGATATACTGACATTGTACACACAGGATATGCGGGATATACTGATATTGTACACACAGGATATGTGGGATATACTGATACTGTACACACAGGATATGTGAAATCTACTTGATATTGGACATTCAGGATATATAAGATTTACATGATATGAGAGCCATTTGAGGGCTGATTGGTGGAAATTAGGAATTTTATTGTCTTGTTGGATTTTAGTCCTACCACGAGATTAGGATTTCCGTGGAAATGACATGTTTTATCCCATACTCCACATTTATTGTTTATGCACTGTTTCATGTATTAGTTGTACCTGATAGAGTTCTTTCCATGACTGTTGCATTTACATACTATTATATGCATTGTTTCATGTATTATTTGTACCTGATAGAGTACCTTACATGATTATTGCATGCCGATTGTCATATTATTGCTTCATGTATTAGTAGTACCTGCTAGCGTACCTTTCATGACTGATGCATTACATATGACCATTCATTGCTAGTTGATGCTTATGTTAGATTCGCGTTGTACGTACATACGCGCGATTACCTGCATATGTTATTTACTATTCACGAGTTGGCAACTCACCCCCGTTGTGCCACAGTGTTTTGCATGTGTTCCTCAGGATAGTCAGAGGCAGGGCTATTTTCATCCATCGTATCACCTTTGCTGCGGATACCGCTTCGCCTGACAGTGTGCAGTTTTGCTTAGGTAGGTTTTGCGGTTATCCAATGTTGCTTGTTGTGTATTCGTTGTATCATGTACTCTCCATCTACCATTATCATGTATTACTCAGAGACTTGATGTGATGACGATATTGTATATTATTTTGTGACTTGGAGGTTTTTATGCAGTATTATTTATATCGTCTTTTTCTTCACTACGGCGTAGTATATCTGTGTGGTGATTGTTTTCCGCCGTTGGGCATGGATTTTGCTCCCGTTTGGGATGCTTTTACTTATATATTATGTTGTACCCATTTTTGGGGGCTTGTTTTACAAAAGGGGTGCTGCCAAAATTTTAAAGAAATAAAAGTGAGAACTTAAAGAATTTGGGTTATGATTTCAAAGGTTTTGAAAATACTATTATCACTTTCTTACTACTTTTGATGGTTTAGATTGCTGGGTTTTGGCTTTCTTTTACTACGTTACGCCTGTAGACGTTGCGTAGTATTAGAGCCGTCACGTGCCAATTTCGGGTCGTGACAATAAATGAAGAATCTCCTGAGCTTTCAAGATAGAGGCCCCGTCTTTAAAAATGTCCCGTAATGGCTGCACCGTTTTTGCAGATTCTTTACCGCTGGTTAGAACCTTATCGGTAAAGGTTATGCCATCTCCAGCCGTGCGCGGACAAAGGAGCAGACCCCTGGCTTCCCGCTGTGTCGGATTAATAATGGATGCATCAACTAACCGTTTGATCCGAGAGAAGTTATACTTGTCGTAGAAGTAAGGCCTTTTATGAGCGACAAAAGCGCCGAGTACATGTAGCTCGATCCATGACATAAAATAATGCATTGACAAGTTCACGTGCTGCACCCCTAGTTCAGTAATGTCTGCCGCCAAGCTGAGGCCCTGATACAAATGGGCTAACCAGCGACCCCGATGGCCACTTGCATCCCAATAACCATTCGGTGAGCTGGGTAAAAAACGGAAAGGCCTCATATGGCGAGAGTGCATCGGAAGCACAAACCAGCGTAGCCATAGCCTGAGGAACCCCAAAAAGAACGCTTCTTCGTCAATTCCAGGAGCTGCAAGCTCTGCGAAAGAGATGACCGGGGTGTTGGGGAGAAAGAAACTCCTCTGATCCGCCTCCGCTGCCGGCTGATTATCCAAAGAAAAACCAAAAGGATCATCGAGTTTGGAAAAATTCATGGTTTCCTCTGACAGGACTTCTGAGCGGAGAAAACGGGCGATGAAATCTGTGAAATTAACCCCACAGCTTCCGGATTCGAGAAAAAGGCTCTCATAGATATTCAACACCTTAATTAAACTGGGGAATTGATGTTGAATGGCGTTCTCCGGGGTAAGGCCTGTCATTACTGACTTGGCAGCAAAAACGTACTCATCTGGAGGAAGCAGCTCCTTGTAGTGTTCTCCCCTAATCGGTAAGCCAAAAACCTATGCAAACTCCTCTAAAGAGATGGAGACTTCTCGATCCAACATAAGGAAGGTGTGGGTCGGAATATTCCATTGCTCCAGAAAAGCCTTGACCCACCAGGCAGGAGGCGTAGAATATTGAAAGAGAGAAGCGTAAATCGCGGGATACAACCCGAGCTTCAGCAGCTGCGACTTCTTGGCCGACAAAATATAGCGGTCCCATTGCAAATACCCAGCTAGATGATGAGGAGTTAGGCCTATCATATATGGTTGTCCCCAAGGGCGCGACTCGCCTTGACAGATACGTCGCCCCAAGGTATCTAAAGCCATTGGAGGCTGTACGGGTATTGCGACTATAGAGGGCTGAAGGAGACCCTCTGAAGTCCAGTTAACTTCCTCCACGGTATAGTTCACCGGGGTGGGTCGGCGTAGTGGATCACCGAAATAGGCTCCGAAGGTGCTGCGCAAGAGAAGCTCCATCGACCTCTGATAATTTGACTGTACCATGTTCCCCACAAATGAAGGTTCTTTTGTTTCGGATCATGATCTTTGATCAGTGCAAACACCTCCCTATCAACAGGCGCTTCAGGGAATCCGCTTTCCAAATGGACAAACGGGAAAGAAGTATCGAAAGATATAGTACCTGCGCGGAAAAAAACAAAATTTTCTGCCGTCAATGCTGCAGTTTAAATTCTATCAATAGGTACTTTAAATTTGTACCGCACTGCAATGCAGTAGAAAGGGACCGGGGAGACCCACATAATCTGAATGACGGCTTATCATTAATAAAACAGTCTCATCATTTGATGAGACTGTCATTAAATGAGGAAATCCTAAAAGGATTCGCATTTAATGAGGGCCCTCGGGCTAATGAGTAAATCTCCCATTGAGAGCAACGCTCTATAACAGAGTGACATCTGTCAGCTCTGATGATGAAAGGAATAAAATTCCTCAAGAAAAATTCTGAAGAGCCATGCTCTGTAAAAAATGATGGAATAACCTATCAGTAAACTTAAAGTAAAGCTTTTAATGAATTAAAAATTCCGAGATCTTCAAGATCAGTGAACTCTAAGAGCTCTTCATGAACATTGTTCCAGTTCATAGGTTAAAATCACCCTAAAAAAAGATTATCTCTTAAAGATCTCTGATCTAAAAGATGAGCATAGGCTCTGGATAAAAAAAACTAAAGTTTTTAGATCTATGATCTAAAGATGAGCATGGCTCTGTTAATGGGTAAAACCCTGAAAATATTTTTTTTTAGATCTACGATCTAAGGAGAGCAAAGCACTGTTAAAAAGTTCAATTCTTACCTAAGTTGGGCAGAGTTTTGACTCTTAAGAAATTTCTTAAGGGAAAAAGCTTGGCTCTGAGAGAGAATTAATTCTCAGAAAACAAGAAAGAAGATGAACAGAGATCGTCTCAAGGGCCAAAGGTCCTATTTATAGGCACTGAGAGCCATTTCAACTTCCAAAGTTGATCTAAGGGTGCAAATGCTGCCACCGCTGCACTCACATATGAGCCACGTGAGCGCAACGGTGGGGGGGCATTTGTTTCCCCCAATCAGAGCAAAACTCTGTTTAAATTTTAAAATTTGAAATGAAGTAGCGCTTCATAATAGCGCCAGCGCTGAGAGTCAAAGACTCTATTGCAGCGCTCACATGTAAAGCATGAGAGCGCTCGCGCTAGCAGCGCCAGCGCTAAGAGTCAAAGACTCTGTTGCAGCGCTCACGTGCAAAGCACGAGAGCGCTAGGCTGGCAGTGCCAGCACTGAGAGTCAAAGACTCTGTTGCAGCGCTCACGTGCAAAGCACGAGAGCGCTAGCGCTGGAACTAAATGTTCCCCACCATTGGATCAAAGATCCAATAAGGATGATAAATCATTAATTGACCAGAATAAAATTCTGTTAAGGAAACATTCCTCAGAATCTTTGCAAACAGGAAAGATTGTGCTCTGAAAATCAGAGCACTGTTGGATCAATGATCCAACGGTGATTAAAAATCACCAAAATACAGAATAAATTCTGTATGAGAAAAGATTTCCCAATCTTATTAAAAACAAGAAGATTGCCTTCTGTAAAACAGAAGCCTTAGGATCAAAAGATCCAACGGTAGGGAAATTTCCAAATCAATTAGAGAAAAGATCTCTTCAACCGATTCAACAAATCAGCCTACACTATATAAAGGCCCCAAGACTTCAAGTCTCACAGAAAGGAACCCCCCCCCCCATAAACTTTGAGAAAGTCCAGAGAGAAAAGCAAGCTCTCAGCAGAAGAAGAATTTCTTTAAGGTAAATAAAGAGATCAAAGTATCTCATCAGAAAAAGAACTTAGTTCTTTTGCTAGATCATAGATCTTTAAGACAAATTGTCTTTCACAAAAAAGATCATAACATCTCATTATAAAAAGAGAGGGAGAATAATTCAATTCTCTTAAGATCACAGATCCATAAAAGCAAAGCCTTTCACCAAGAACATAGAGATTGAAATATCTCCTATAAAATAAGAACTTTGTTCTTATATCCATGAGACAAAGTCTCTTATAAGAGAGAATTTAATTCTCAGAGAGCAGAATTACCTAAAAAGAGCTCTAGCGCTCCAATTAAAAGAAGCACTTCAGCGCTCCAAATCTAGCACACAGCGCTGCAGAGCCTTAGCGCTCTAAATTTAAAGAAGCGCCCTATACTTATTGACTGGCGCACAGCGCCACGTGCTCCTTACGTATGCGCTATTTCACCAGAAGTGCTTTGCATTCATTGACTGGCGCACAGCGCCAAGCATGCCACGTGGTCCTCACGTGTGTGCTACTTCACCAGAAGCGCTCTGCGTTCATTGACTGGCGCACAGCGCCAAGCGCGCAATATGCTCCTCACTTGTGCGCTACTTCACCAGAAGCACTCTGCGCTCATTGACTAGCACTCAGGGCCAAGCGCACCACGTGCTCCTCACGTGTGCGCTACATCACAAGAAGCGCTCTGCGCTCATTGACTGGTATTCAGCACCTAGCACGCCACGTGCTCCTCACGTGTGCGCTGAAAGAACATAAATTGTTCTTTAAATGATAAAGCCCAGAGCCATAATGAGTGCTCAGCATTCAATAAAAGACAAAAAGTTGTCAGGACTAATTCTCAGCATTGTTAAATGAAAAAGGACTGAGCCTAATTAAATTTCTAATATTTTAAATGAATGGGCCAAGCCCAAGTTCGTCACAGATCTCTAATTCAGATTAATTGAGCCCATATGCTCATAAATTTTTGATCTTAGTCCCAAATTGGACTACAGATCTCCCAACCAATATTGGTTCAAGGGTATATCTCTTCACTCCTTTGATATTTGTCGTTGTAATTCTTCAACGTCTTAAGAGAGGTGATGGGTCCCGACATCCAGACATTCCACGGATGTGGAGTCCTTAAACTCAAAGACTATGATGTCTTTAAACTGGACTATGATGTCCTTAAACTTTGTGAACTGTGAGGTCCTTAAACTCATAGACTATGATGTCTTTAAACTGGACTATGGTATCCTTAAACTTTACGGACTATGATGTCCTTAAACTTTTAGACCGTAAAGTCTCTAAACTAAAACAATAGAGTCCAAATGCTCTTCTGTTGGATCTAAATGATCCTGTTAAGTTGATCTTAGTCTAAAATTAGACTAACGTGTCCTTAACAAACGTTAAGTTGATCTTAGTCTAAAAACTAGACTAACGTATCCTTAACAAACGTTTATGTTGATCTTAGTCTCAAATGAGATTAACGATCCTTAAACCCAACCCAAACCCAAATCTAAGAAAATACGGATTTGGACTAATCCACGCCCTACGGGCGATAACATAAATTAGTCTCCGTATACAATCCACGGGCAACCAAAAACAAAACAAACACACACACGACATGAAGTGACCATCTAGAGAAGGAGAAAGTGGTTACCACGATGCGGTAGTGTAATTAACTGCAGGGCTTGCGCCTGCAGGGAAGAGCATCCCCACAATCAAAAACCCCTCAAACGAGGGGGAATTTGACAAAGTCTGCTACATCGGCTGCATCCGTCTAAACCTCTGATGCACGGTGCCATAAATCAATTTGGCATCTTCGGAGAGGTGGACGGATAACACCAAATAGCATCTTCCCCCTAAAATTCAAGCCAGACGTCCCAACGTCCCGGTCGCGTCTTTCGGCGGAGAACAGAACCCAAACTGGTTCTCTGTTATCTTAATATCCTTCCTTAGCCTGTGTTCAATCACTCTCTCCTAAAGTTTCATGGTGTGACACATAAGTTTTATTCCATGATAGTTTGAGCAACTTTGAATGTCACCCTTGTTCTTGTAGATAGGTACAAGGATACTTTTCCTCCATTCATTTGGCATCTTTTTTGTCTGCCAAATCTTATTAAACAGATCTGTCAGCCATTTAACGCCTATTTCTCCTAAGCATCTCGAAATCTCGATAGGAATCCCGTCAGGACCAACCTCTTTTCTTACACCCATTCTGTTCAAAGCTTCTTTAACCTCAGGTAGTCTTATTTTACGTATGAAATCATGGTTTATATCTTGAGCTTGAATGACATGTCCATCCAAATTCTTAGTAAAGCTCTCATTGAACAATTTGTCAAAATAATCTCTCCATCTTTCCTTGATATCCTCATCTCGAACTAAAACCTTTTGATTTTCGTTTAAGACACACTTCACCGCACATAAGTCTCTAGTCTTCCTTTCCCGCATCCGAGCAATCCGGTATATATCATTTTCAGCCTCTTTAATGTCTAATTTCTCGTACACCTCCTTGTAGACCTTAGATTTAGCTTCCCGAATAGCGTTCTTAACTTCCTTTTTTGCCATTTTATACTTCTCAAATCTCTCCATATCTCTACTTTTCTTCAAATCTTTATAAGAATCCCTTTTAATTTTAATAGCAGCCTTTACTTCTTCATTCCACCATGATGTGTCCTTAGATGGTGGAGCACTACCTCTCGACTCACCAAATAGATCTCTAGCTACCTTCTTGATACAACTAGCCATTTTGTTCCATGTTCTGTCTGAATTATCTTCCGACTGCCAATCCACTTCTTGGACTACACGATCTATAAAAGCCTTTCGGTTACCTTCTTTCAATCGCCACCATTTAATTCCAGGCTCTACCTTACGTCTAATCTTCCTAGGTCCTCTTCTAAATCGAAAATCTAGAACTAAAAGTCTATGTTGAGTGGTTACACTCTCATCTGGCACTACCTTACAGTCGATACAACAACCTCTATCTATTCTTCTCGTCAGAAAAAAGTCTATTTGACTAGCACTTGATCCGCTCCTAAAAGTGATAAGGTGGGACTCTCTTTTCCTAAACCATGTGTTTGCTAAGATCAAGTCATAAGATAAGGCAAAATCTAGAATCGAGTCACCTACTTCATTCCTTTGTCCAAAACCAAAACCTCCATGGATAGTATCAAACCCACTACGACTAGTACCTACAATAAATAACTTCTCTCCACTAGGTATACTTTGCACCATCTCGTCTAAATCCTCTCAGAATAGACGCTTACTAGCGTCATCAAGACCTATCTGTGGTGTATAAGCACTAATAATATTAAGGATCACTCCACCTAGAATAAGCTTAACCAGTAAAATTCCTTCACCTTTTCTCCTAATCCCAACTACATCCTCAAGCAACTGTCTATCTATGATTATGCCTACCCCATTACGATTTTTATCTCTACCCGTATACCAAAGCTTATAACCCTAAGGTTCTATGACTCTACTCTTTTCACCTACCCACTTAGTTTCTTGCAAACACATAATACCAACTCTCCTCCTAATCATCACCTCCACTAATTCTATTAGTTTACCCGTAAGGGAACCTATGTTCCAGAAAGCTAGACGGATCCTATGAAACCCTTGCTTATTTGTTACTACACCCGGGATCCGATGTAGCGCGCCATTTCTGGACGACGACCCTTACTTATTTGTCACTACACCCGGGGTCCGATGTAGCGTGCCGTTTCTGGACGACGACCCTTGCTTATTTGTCACTACATCCGGGGTCCGATGTAGCACACCGCTTCTGGACAATGACCTAGAAGCCCTTGCATACTTAACACTACACTTGGGATCTGATGTAGCATGTCGCTGAGTAGGGGACGCCCCAACGATATTCTTATTATGGTTCATGTCATAGAATATGACAAAGTTTTATGTTGGCTGTCACAAGCCTACCACAAGCCTCACCCTTTCTCATCCGAACTTGGGACCGGCAACGGTGGGTTTGGTGTACTCGAGACCATCTTTGAAATACTTCATACACCGATGTTGTGTAGAAGGGATGATATTGTACTCGTGTAACCAAGGCCTGCCGAGAAAAGCATTGTAGCAGGTCTTGGCGTCAATGACATGAAATTTGATGTCAGTGACGAGCAGCCCAAAGCGTAACGTCAGTATTACAGACCCAAGCGTCCATGATGACTAGGAGTCGAATCCGGAGATGGTGATTTATCCCGAGCGAGGTGTTGTACGCTCATGCAGATTTCTTTTAGCACTCTTACATTTAGGAGGTTGACAGAGGACCCGTTGTCAACTAAGATCTTTCTTATCTTGATGTCATGGCAGTAACCGGTGACATACAGGGGACGGTTGTGCTCACACGTTCTAAGGAGGAGGTCTTCATTGCTGAAGGTAATGTCGGCTGTGTGAACTTCTTCCAGCTCGTCCTTCATCTTTTCTTCGGCAAGGAAAGCTTGAAATGGGTCGGGCTCTTGTAATGCCCTGATCAGAGAATCTCGTGCCTCTTTAGACAACAGAAGGGCATCCAAAACGCTTAGCTGTGAGGGTATCTTCCTCAAGTATGCCAGGATATTGTAATCCACTTTGTTTTACTTGGGTGGGTCCTTGGCTGCAAGCTCTTCGACGACTCGGTCATCGAGGGCGATATCCTCAGGGACTTTTTCCTTCCCCCTATCCATTTTGTTCGATCCCTTATTTGTGGGTCCGAGATTCTTTTTGGGCAACGTACGATTACGCAGCTGAATATTCTCACAGTTCTTTATCTCTTCCTCCTTTCCTAAGGTAGATTCTTTGAAGAGAGGGCCGAGGGCTATTTCTTTGTCGGAATCGCTTCCGAAGGTGAGAACTTGCAATTCCCTGGTATCAACCACGTGACAGTTTACAGCAGTTCTTTTGTGCTCATCTTTCGTATTTCTCGGCACCCGACTATTTCCCCAATCAGAGCAAAGCTCTGTTCAAATTTTGAAATTTGAAATGAAGCAGCGCTTCATAGCAGCGCCAGCGCTGAGAGTCAAAGACTCTGAGGCAGCGCTTATGTGCAAAGCACGTGAGCACTAGCGCTGAGAGCGCTGCACTCTAAGCAGTGCACCACGTGCAAAGCACGTGAGCGCTAGCGATAAAACAAAATGTTCTCAGCTCTTGGATCAAAGATCCAACGAACATGATTAAAAATCATCAATTGACCAAAATAAAATTCTGTTAAGGAAACATTCCTCAGAATCTTTCTAAACAGGAAAGATTATGCTTTGAAAATCAAAGCACCGTTGGATCAATGATCCAATGGTGATTAAAAATCACCAAAATACAGAATAAATTCTGTATGGGAAAAGATTTCACAATCTTGTTAAAAACAAAAAGATTACTTTCTGTGAAACAGAAACCCTAGGATCAAAGATCCAATAGTGGGGAAATCCCCAAATCAATTAGAGAAAAGATCTGTTCAACTGATTCAACAAATCAGCCTACCCTATATAAAGGCCCCAAGACTTCAAGTCTCAAAGAGAGGAATCCCCCACAAACTTTTAGAAAGTTCAGAGAGAAGAGCAAGCTCTTGGCAGAAGAAGAATTTCTTCAAGGTAAAATAAAGAGATCAAAGCATCTCATCAGAAAAAGAACTTAGTTCTTATACTAGATCATAGATCTATAAGGAAATTGTCTTTCACAAAGAGATTATAATATCTCATTATAAAAAAGGGGGGAGAATAATTCAATTCTCTTAAGATCACAGATCCATAAAGGCAAAGCCTTTCACCATAAATATAAGAGATTGAAATATCTCCTATAAAATGAGAATTTTGTTCTTAGATCCATGAGACAAAGTCTCTTATAAGAGAAAATTTAATTCTCAGAGCGCAAAGCTGCCTAAAAAGAGCCTTAGCGCACCAATTAAAAGGAGTGCCTCAGCGCTCCAAATCTAGCGCACAGCGCTGCAGAGCCTTAGCGCTCCAAGTTTAAAGAAGCGTTATGCGCTCATTGTCTGGCGCACAGCACCAAGCGCACCACGTGCTCCTCACGTGAGCGCTATTTCACAAGAAGCGCTCTGCACTCATTGTCTGGAGCACAGCGCCAAGCACGCCACGTGCTCCTCACGTGTGCGCTATTTCACAAGAAGCGCCCTGCGCTTATTGTTTGGTGCACAACGCCAAGCGCGCCACGTGCTCCTCACGTGTGCGCTATTTCACAAGAAGCGCTCTGCACTCATTGTCTGGTGCACAGCGCCAAGCGCGCCACGTGCTCCTCACGTGTGCGCTATTCCACAAGAAACATTCTGCACTCATTGACTGGCGCACAGCGTCAAACGCGCCACGTGCTCCTCACGTGTGCGCTGAGGGAATACAAAGTGTTCTTTAAATAAAAGCCCCAAAGCTATGATGAGTGCTCAGCACTCAATAAAAGATAAAAACAATTGTCAAAACCCAAACCAATGCTCAATATTGTTAAATGAAAAGGGACTGGGCCTAATTAAATGTCCAACATTTTTATTGAGTGGGCCGAGCCCAAGTTGGCCACAGAACCCTACCTCAGATTAATTGAGCCCATATGCTCATAAATCTTTGATCTTATTCCTAAATTGGATTGCAGATCTCCCAACCAATATTGGTTTAAGGGTACATCTCTTCACTCCTCTGATATTTTTCGTTGTAATCCTTCAACGTCTTCAGAGAGGTAACAGGTCCCGAAAACCAGACATTTCATGAACTGTGGGGTCCTTAAACTCATGGACTATGATGTACTTAAACTTTACGGACTATGATGTCTCAAAACTACCACGGACTGTGGGGTCCTTAAACTCATGGACTATGATATCCTTAAACTTTATAGACTATAATGTCTTTAAACTGGACCGCAAAGTCCCTAAACTAAAGCAATAGAGTCCAAATGCTCTTTTGTTGGATCTAAATGATCCTGTTAAGTTGATCTTAGTCTAAAATTAGACTAACGTGTCCTTAACAAATGTTAAGTTGATCTTAGTTTAAAATTAGACTAACATATTCTTAACAAACGTGTAAGTTGATCTTAGTCTCAAATGAGATTAACGATCCTTAAACCCAAACCAAAACCCAAATCTAAGAAAATACGGATTTGGACTAATCCAAGCCCTATGGGCAACAACATAAATTAGTCTCCGTATACAATCCATGGGCAACCAAAAATAAAACAAACACATACGACATGAAGTGACCATCTGGAGATGGAGAAAGTTGTTACCGCGATGCGGTAGTGTAATTAACTGCAGGGGCTTGCACCTGCAGGGAAGAGTGTCCCCACAATCAAAACCCCTCAAACGAGAGGGAATCTGACGAAGTCTGCTACAATGGCCGCATCCGTCTAAACCTCCGATATACGGTGCCATAAGTCAACTTGCTATCTTCGGAGAGGTGGATGGATAAATCCAAATAGCATTTGCCCCCAAATTCAGGCAAGACGTCTGTCTTCCCAGCTTTAGGTAGATAACAGATTCTGGCACACCCGGTGGGACCTTTTCCTCTTTCCACTCCACACTTCGTGTGTCGTGTTTCTCCCGCGATCGGATAATCGCGGTGTGTATGTTTGTGGTTGCCCTTAAGGGAGGGGATACTGAAGTCGGCGCTTCGTCTCTATGAAGAATGGCGTTTGTTCCCACCTTAGCAACTCAGGCTCTGTCATATCTGGTGGAGTCAAATATGGGCCACTTGTAGGCTCAAATCTCTGCAATCCGGCTCCTCAAGAAATCAACAGGCTTCTCTTTGGGTCGATGCTCCCACCTCCTGCCCTCGATGCCTCAACGCCGATGGAGGAAGCCAAGAGGAAGTCTGTCTTCCACAAGCGGGCTCCCCAAGCAGTAACTTTGCCGACGGAATCAGTCCTCAAACAACTGGCACATGCCAAGGACCAAGGTCGACGTAGGGGGCAGAATATTCAAGCTCTCAAAGGAAACAGGGGGCAGGCTCGGCAAAATCCTGAAGCTAATCAAATCCCGGCCGTAAGAAACGGTCGACGTCGATATCAGCGTCATACAAAATGAGCTTGGGGAAGTTCTCCGTATGGTCCTGTTTCAACCCTAGTGGTGAATGTTGTTGTTCTAACTGGGAACAGCTTCAAATTGTTGTGAAGGGTTAGACAAAGTTCTCCTACCGCAATATTGAAGAAGTCTCCGCAGCCCATGGAGATCCCACGAGAGCAGAAACCAGTTCGCTCCCTGAGACAACTTTCCTCATCTATATATAAGGTGTGGAAGCAGGTGAAGGGGACTCACCCCAAGACGGATCCTGATACAGTATCCCAAAACTAAAGCGGCTTTTTACAACAAGAGGCCTAATAAAGCTCAAATGACCGAAGCAAACTCCAAAGGCTAAAACTCCAAACATCCCAAGCCTGGGGGCATGGTAGTTCACATAGTCTATGTGGTGAATTCCACAGACGAAGTTCGAGCTTCTACTAGTCACCGATCTCAAACTCAGTCCTTGACAAAAGTTCAACTGCAACGTGAAAATCTGCAGGAGATGCTTGCTCAGGCGGCATCACTCACTAATCCATCGTCTAAGGCAAATCCTGAAGACGCACCTACAGAAAGAACAGAGCACGAGTTGGATATTGATTTCCTAAATCACGCTCTCAAAAAAAACGGTATGTCCATAAGCAAAATGGGCACGGATGAAAACCCGAAAGGGCGCCGTGAGTAAAAACAGCAGGACTGCCGGCGAGATTGTGAAAACCCAGAAGGGCGCAACCTTGTTAAAATAAATACACTCACGAGATCCTCATAACTCGTGAGGAGAATCCCCCTGTGAGACCCTCACGGCTCATAGGATTCAAAAGCCTAAAGTTACAGAGATCTAGACCTGATCTTAAGCTGTTATATCTCTCAAATTGCCTTACAAGCATGAGCACGAATAAATACTTCTTTGCCGAGTTCTACAAATGGCAAGAAATGTCCCTATATGGTGAGTAACACTTGTAGGTCCTCTCGACTTATAAGGAGAAAACACTCTTGAAAGATCCTTATGACTTACAAGAGAAGATATCGCTTAGGAATCCCCATGATTCTTAAGGAGAAAATACGCCTACGAGATCCTCACGACTCGTAGGGAGAAAACCCTTTATGAGACCCTTACGGCTGATAAAATCAAAAGTCTTAATCGACAGAGCCCTAACCCTTTCTACTAAGCCACCTTTATCCAAAGCGACAGGGGAAAATGATGAGTCGCTCCTGGCGATATCCCAGATGTAGCGATGCAGATGCCTAAACAAGTGTCAAACTCCAAGTCAACCTCTCTGGTAAATGTCGCCCCTACAGTCATCTGATGAAGAAAGGGACTCGATTCGTCTGGGATCGCAAATGCCAGAGTGCACTGGATGAAATCAAGCAATACTTGCAGAATCTGCCGGTATTGACCGCTCCGGTCAAGGGAAAACCTCTCATCCTGTATACAACTGCCCTTGAAGGTTCCTTAGGCGTGCTATGGGCACAAGAGAATGATCAGAGGAAGGAAAGAGCCCTATACTACTTGAGTCGAGTTCTCCTGGGGGCAGAAAATAACTACTCCCCAATTGAAAAACACTGCCTGGCGTTAATTTTCGCAATAACGAAGCCCAGACACTATGCTTTGGCGCATGAGGTCCATCTTATATCAAAAGTGGATCCTCTCAAATATTTAATGTCAAGAGCCATACTAACGGGACGACTCGCTAAATGGGCCCTCCTCCTATTGGAGTTCTCGATAATATATCGTCCTCTCAAGGCAGTGAAAAGACAGGCCATCGCCGACTTCCTCCCTGAGCATCCAATACCTGCTGATTCACCCCTAAATTGCGAATTGCCAGACGAGCACGCATTTGACACGATCGACGGGGAGAAAGGAGAGAGTGACACCCGATGGGAACTCTACTTCGACGGGGCATCTTCCATGAAGAAGCGAGAGCACAGCACTCCCATAATCAAATCTGGGGTAGGCCTCATCTTCGTGACTCCACTAGGAGGGATAATGCGCTTTGCCTTTTCCTTGACAGAGCCGAGGACAAACAATGAAGCCGAATATAGAGCTTTCATAGCAGGTCTTGAGATCGCTGTCGACATGGGAATCGAAAACCTCCTCATATACGGAGACTCCCAGCTGGTCGTTAGTCAAGTAAATGGCGACTATCAAACGTTCAAACCAGAGTTGGTAAAGTACGGTAAGAGAGTGCAACAACTGCTGACTCGAATCCCTTGCCATGCCTTGGAAAGCATACCGCGCGCGGAAAATAGCAAGGAGGATGCATTAGCCAAGCTCGCTAAAGAACTGGCCGACGAAAACCTCGATGACGTGAGGATCGTTGTGCAAAGCCGTCAGGTTCTTGCACCAACGGAAATATCTCCGGAGTCGTCTGAAGAAAAGGAAGTGACCAAGCAAACAACCCTACAAATAAAAGACCTGGAAAAGGCTAGGGATTGGGGAGAAGTCTTTATATACTACTTCAAATCCCGTTGGACACCCGAAGATGCATCCTCAAGGCATCAGCTCATAAAAGAGCTCTGTCTTTCGCCTTCATCAATGATACGCTATATAAGAGGTCGTTTGACTCTCTGTGGCTAAGATGCCTAGGACCTGAAGAAGCAAGGAGAGTCATCCAAGAAACTCACGACGGACTCTGCGGTTCTCACCAAGCCTAGCCGAAGATGAAACTGAAGATCAAAAGGATGAGCTACTATTGGCCCACAATGATTCAAGACAGCCTCGAATACGTGAAGCAATGCCACTCATGCCAAATTCACGAGGACTTTATCCACCAGCATCCAAATCTGCTACATCCAACGGTGCCTAGTTGACCGTTCGAAATGTGGGGAACTGACATAATCGGGCCTATTGAATTAGCATCGTCCAGAGGACATCGGTTCATACTGGCGACAACTGATCACTTCTCTAAGTGGGCAAAAGCAATATCACTAAGAGAAGTGAAGACGAAGAATATCCTCCATTTCTTCAAGACACACGTCATCTATCGGTTCGGCACTCCTCGACGGATTATCTCCGATAACGGGCCGGCCTACAGAAGTCACAAAATCAGCCGCTTCGCGCAGCAACATAATATAGACTAGAGATACTCTTCGTTCTATAATCTCCGAGCTAACGGTCTGGCTGAGGCTTTCAACAAGACCTTGACGAAGTTCGTGAAAAAGACGGTGTCCAAAAATAAAAAGGACTTGCACAAGAGACTGCATGAAGCTCTCTGGGCGTATCGAACTACGTTCAAAACGGCCACAAACACAATGCCGTATGCATTGGTATTCGGCACTGAAGCAGTACTCCCCTTGGAGATAGAGCAACCCTCCTTACGAGTGGCGGCTCATTACGAACTAATGGACGAAGACAATACTCATCTTCGGTTTGAGGAGCTCGACGCCCTTGACGAAACCCGGCTCATGGCGCAGCAAAACTTGGAAGCTTACAAAGCAAAGATGACACGCTCATATGAGAAATTGACTAGGCCGAGAACATTTCGCCAAGGAGAACTCGTGCTAGTGGTTAAGAGACCTATGATCCCCAATCGTGCCAAACGGAGGAAATTCGAGCCGAACTATGAAGGCCCGTACATCATAGACAAAGTCTACCAGGGTGGGGCTTACTTGCTCATGGATATGCATGGCGAAAGACCCTTCAGGCTAATAAACGGCCGTTTCTTGAAGAAATACTATGCCTGACCGAAACGTCTGTAAACTACTACGAACCGCAGCATACTAAAGCTGACGCAAAAAAAAATGATACATCCACAAGCAAAATGGGCATGGATGAAAACCCAAAAGGGCTCCGTGAGTAAAAACAGCAGGGCTACCGGCGAGTTTATGAAAATCCGAAAGGGCGCAATCTCGTTAAAAGACACTTTCAAGGTCCTCTCGACCTTGTAAGGAGAAAACACCTGCGTGAGATCCTTACGACTCATAAAAGAGCAACACACTTAGGGATCCCCATGATTCCTAAGGAGAAATTACACTTACGAGATCCTCACGACTCGTTAGGAGAACCCTCTTATGAGACCCTCACAGCTTATAAGATTCAAAAGCCTTAAGCTACAGGGATCTGAACCTGTTCTTAAGCCATCACAATCCCCAGATTGCCCTACAAGTGTTTCAATACTGACCCTTGTATACGATCCACGGGCATGAATAAACATTTCCCTAACAAAGTCCCACCAGCGACTAGGGATATACTCACACGGTGAACGACCCTTGTAAGTCCTCTCGACTTATAAGGAGAAAACACTCTTATAAGATCTTTACGACTTATAAAAGAATATACACTTAAGAATCCTCGCGATTTTTAAGGAGAAAACACACCTACAAGATCCTCACGACTCGTAAGGAGAAATACCTTTATAAGACCCTTACGGCTCATGAAGTCAAAAGCCTTAGCTGACAGGATCTTAACCCGGTCTACTAAGCCACATGTGTTCGACATCGGCAAAGGCAAATGATGATTCGCTCCTGGCCATATCCCAGTTGTAGCGATGCTGATGCCTAAATCAGTATCAAATTCCAAGCCTTTTCACGGCAAATGATGATTCACTCGTGGCAATATTCCAGTCGTAGCGATGCTGATGCTGAGATTGGCACCAGATTCCAAGTTCCACACTCGCGATAAAAATTCAGCGAGCCAAAAATGCATATGAAATAGCCGAAATGATGGGGCAACTTGCAACAAAATCAGCAAGTAAAAATATATGCATACAAAATAGCCGAAATGGTTGGGCAACTCATAATAAAAAATAGTGAGTAAAAAGAAAAAATAGCCGAAATGATTGGACACCGCGAAAAATAGCTGAAATGATTGGGCAATCGCGACTTTCACGATACAAAAAGCTGAACTGATAGAGCATCGCGGAAAGAAAACAAAATACGTATAAAATGAAACTTTTGCCGTACAGGCAGTCCATACTGACCCCTGTATACAATCCATGGGCATAAACGAAAAGGGAACCACATGTTCCCCACCAGATCCTGTCAAAAGGGAAAGTCAGATCTCAACAGCAACATCTGCATGTCAGAAGATCAACAACTGCGTTCCTCCTCATTCCAGCAGGATTCGGACGCGACAATCAAGCGGAGCCATGGCAAAGTCCCCTAGTTCCAAATCTCGAAGGTTCATAGACAGCCTAGAGACTATCTCGGAGCTAAAGCAGAGTCCTTAGTTCCAAGTCTCGACGGCCGCATCTACAGCCTGGAGAACCACAACAGCGTTCCTCCTCATTCCAGTAGGATTCGGACGCGACAATCAAGCGGAGCCATGGCAAAGCCCCTAGTTCAAAATCTCGAAGGTTCACAGAAAGCCTAGAGACTACCTCGGAGCAGCGGCAAAGTTCCCAGTTCCATGGCTCGGCGGTGCACAGACAACCGAGAGTCAACTCCTGACCCCGTATGGCTAAAGTCAATCCTGATCCCGTATGGTTAAAGTCAACCCCTGACCCCGTAGAACACGGCTAAAGTCAATCCTGACCACGTGGAAAACTACCAAAGTCAACCCTCGACCTCCCCCATCGAAGCAATGCTTTGACTCGGGAGCAGGTCAGCTCATCAATCACTTACGAGTCCTCTCGACTTGTAAGGAAAAAAATTTCTTGTGAGATCCGTACGACTCTCAAGAGAAAACACACTTAGGAATCCTCACGATTCCTAAGGAGAAATTACACCTAAGAGATCCTCTCGATTCGTAGGGAGAAAAATCTTTATGAGACCCTCACGGCTCATAAAATTGAAAAGTCTTAGGCAGCAGATCTGAACCTGTTTCCTAAGCCATCGCTACCCTGCAAAGAGTCCAAGATGGACAGCTACCTACTATCTACAGGCCACACTTGCTAAAATCATATGGCAACAACACAGTAAAGAGAAGAAAGCAACAGTGGGAGATAAAAAAAATGTGTATCTTTTATTCATGAATTCAATTGAGTACAAGAAGAATCATATAAAAGAATAAAAAATGGATACATGTTATTTAGGGATTACAAATGTTTGATTGATACAAAGGAAGTCACTGGGAAGGAGGTGTTTTCAATAGGTCAGCCAGTTGCTCGCGCGCTCCTCTCAACTCCTTTTCATGGTCAGCCGATACGGCCAGCTCCGCTTCGACTCAAGCCCGTTGCTGCAAGCCAGACGAAAGTTTCTCATCGATTTCTCGTTGAGCAACTTCACGATTCCGCGTAACCCGCTCCAGAAGGTCGAGCTTTTTCCTTAGTTCTAGTCTGTCCGAAATGCATTGTCACAAATTGTCAAAGACAGCCCTCAATTGCGCAGCGTTTGCTTCAACTTGGGCGTGCAGCCGGGCGGATTCACCTGAAGCCTCTTTGTGTTCCTTCCGCCTCAAGGTCGCTTCTTGTTCAAAATGGCGGAAGAAGGGAACGCTCTGCTCAACCCATGCAGCCCGTTGAGAATTCAAAACCAACATTTCTGGAACGGGACACCTGAGCTCAATCTTATGCCGACATGCCTCGATCTTCCTACAGTAGTTAACCTAAAACTCAACGACGCCCTTGCTATGGAAGTTCATAAGCATCGCCAACATGAGATTAACTTCGGTGGCAAAATCTGCAGCAGATGCAAAGGCCTCGGCGTAAAGGTCCTCGACGAACTCACTTAACATCCACAGGCTATTCGCAGCACCCCTGGAAGAAGGGCGTTTAGCAAAAGGCCCTGCCGGCATGGGAATCTGAGACTCGAAAGGACCTGGAGTCGGTGTGATTGCTGCAAAACAAATCAGTCAGATATCGGCTTAAGAGATAAAGAAGATGCAAGAGCGATAAAGGCTATTATACCGGCTATGACAGGTGGCAGAGGTGGGAGTACTGGTGGCGTGACGATTCTCTCGTCCCCTCCTTCAATTTGTAGTGCTATAATCAATTTAAAGTTAACAACGGCAGGGTCACCCGTTAAAGAAAAGAAATGACGTCGGTTAGAAAAGATATTCACCGACACCAGTAGGCAAAGCAACTTCCGGCTGAAAGGAGAAGTGCAGGTTCAACACTTGATACAAATGATCGAAGAGAACTCCTACAAGGTTGCGACGATGCATGGTCAATACAAGGAAGATGACATCCATAATTTAAATTAAACAAATTGCAAACCCATACCTTCCAGCATTTGAAAAGATATGAGAGAAGGAGAAGGGTCAGCGACCGTCAGAGCAGCAACCGGTGACGCTTTTTCGGATGGCACGACCTCAACGCTCACCACATCTGCATAAGTAACAAAAAAATGCCGTCAGAAGGGATTACAGAATAAAAAAGGAAAACAATGACCCAAGATCTACCTGATGAATCACCAATCGAAACTGTGATAAGAGCATTATCAGGCGCAGCGACTGCTTCGCTCTCCTCTATTAGAATGGTTTCGCCGCCCGTGGCTTCATCCCCCAATTCTACGAGAGCCGTCGTGACACTCGCAATGCCAGGCGATGGCAGGGAACCGCAAGGGGAAAAAGTGGCAGTTGGGGCAGTCTCGGACTCCTAAGAAAGAGTGGCCACTTCGGGCTTGGTGATTGCCGTCATCTCACCTACCACCTCCTCACCAGGACTTGGCCTTACAGGGTATGATATATGAGAATCTGAAGATCAAGCTCTAATAAAAGGACCCAGTGTTACGTCACCTTGGGACGGCCTTTCAATGGCCTCCCGAGCCGCGCGTACCGCCTGTCTATGAGCGGTAGACAGGGCAGCCGGAGCACCCTTTGGAGAAATAGGGACAGGGGAAGCAGTGCTCGAGCATGCACCTACAGCCAAGGCGGCATCACGTTCTTTCGTTGCACCCCTCTTGCGCTTCCTTTCAGCCTGAGCCGCGAGAGCTGACCTCCTCAAGACTTCCGATAAAGGTAGATCATCGTCTGAACTAAGTTCTGCCTCCGGCGCCATTACAACGTCCATCATCGGCTGCTTCTGCGAGACTCTGGTGGCGACTTAGGGATAGCCGTGGCTGCAGTGGCCGGCGCTAACGATGCCGCTGCATCACCACTCGCGATCGGCACTGCACTTGGGATAACCTGAGTCGAGATAGTCCCTGCAATAAAATAAAAAGGAAGAGTTAGTTTACCCATAAAAAAAGGGGAATGAAGGCACAGTGAGCCGAAATATACCGAGGCCCAAGAAAGCGCAAAGCCTTTCCTCCTCTTCGAAAGTCCTTAGTGAAGCTGCAAGAGCTTCTTCGGCGGAGATACCTGTTGAAGAAGAAATCCTTAGTCAAAGTATAGTAATTAAAATGACCACGGAAAGATAAAACTGAAGTATACCTGATTGAGCAATGGTGATCAGTGTTCCCTCATTGCGAGCCAATTGCGCTGAAACCGCGATAGCAGCCTCCAGATTGGTATCATCCAGCGCCATGAATAAACCTTCATTGGTCCCGTACTCACTCAAACCCTTGCTATAGGGAGCATGGGGATCTTGACCAAGTACGACGTCGAGAGAAAACATCGACTTCTTTTTCTTCTGTGAGCGAGTGCCGAAAGCTGATAACACAAGCTTGCGCTTGGCGGGCAATTTGGGGCGACGAGTCCCTATCTCTGCACCCACACTAAACTCGGGTGACGCTGCAGCTACCGCTTTTTTAGGCACACGGGGTAGGGGCAGCTCACGTATAACACGTGGTACCACAGCCACAGCGGCTTCTCTCAAAGGAGGATGGACGATGGTCCGTCGCTTCAGAGGAACGTTTGGATTACCCGCTGGGGCGGTGCCCTTACGGTCAAGCAGCAATCGCTTTTCTTCTCTAATAACGGCACCCATCGAATGCTGATACCATGCCACATATATGTTCAGGGCTTTTGGAACGCAGCTCGGCTCACTAATAAAGAAATTGGAGCCGGTGTTCAACCGCATAAAATGGTGCAACGCACTCCGGATACCCTCTTCAGTACCAACTGGTTCTGCCAAGAAGGCCTCGAGTGGGACGCCCTGATTATAGCTTAATTGCTGGGCGAAGCGATGCGGGTTGTACCTCATGAACAACGCCGAATCATTCTTCCTAAACACGAGAAATCCCGGCCTGATGGAGTATAAATGAAGAATTTCCCGAACTTTCAAGGTAGAGGTCCTGTCTTTAAAAATATCCCGTAAGGGCTGCACCGTTTTTGCGGATTCTTTACCTATGGTTAGAACATTATCGGTAAAGGTTATGCCATCTCCAACCGTGCCCAGACGAAGGAGCAAACCCCTAGCTTCCCGCTGTTTCAGATTTACAATGGACGCATCAACTAGCCATATAATTCGAGGGAAGTTATACTTGTCGTAAAAGCAAGGCCTTTTATGAGCGCCGAAAGCGCCAAGTACATGTAGCTCGATCCATGACATACAATAATGCATCGACAAGTTCACGTGCTGCACCCCCTGGTTCAGTAGTGTCTGCCGCCAAGCTGAGGCCGTGATACAAATGGGCTAACCCAACGATCCCGACGGCCACTTGCATCCCAATAACCATTCACTGAGCTGGATAAAAAACGGACAGCCTCATATGGCGAGGGTGCATTGGAAGCACAAACCAGCTTAGCCATAACCCGAGGAACCCCAAAAAGAACGCTTCTTCGTCGATCCCAGGAGCTGCAAGCTCTGCGAAAGAGACGACTGGGGTGTTGGGGAGAAAGAAACTCCTCTGATCCGCCTCCGTTGCCGGCTGGTTGTCCAAACCGAAACCAAAAGGATCATCGAGTTTGGCAAATTTCGCGGCTTCCTTCGACAGGACTTCTGAGCGGAGAAAACGGGCGATGAAATCTATGAAATTAACCCCACAGCTTCCGGATTCGAGAAAAAGGCTCTCATAGATATTCAACACCTTAATCAAACTAGAGAATTGATGTTGAAAGGCATTCTCCGGGGTAAGGCCTGTCATCAGTGACTTAGCAGCAAAGACGTACTCGTCCGGAGGAAGCAGCTCTTCGTAGTGTTCTCCCCTAACCGGTAAGCCAGAAACCTCTGCAAACTCCTCTAAAGGGATTGAGACTTCTCGATCCAACAGAAGGAAGGTGTGGGTCGGAATATTCCATTGCTCCAGAAAAGCCTTGACCCACCAGGCAGGAGGCGTAGAATATTGAAAGAGAGAAGCGTAAATCGCGGGATACAACCCGAGCTTCAGCAACTGTGACTTCTTGGCTGATAAAATATAGCGGGCCTATTGCAAATACCCAGCTGGATGACGAGGAGTTAGGCCTATCATATATGGCTGTCTCCAAGGGTGCGACTCGCCTTGGTAGATACGTCGCCCCAAGGTATCTAAAGCTATTGGAAGCTGTACGGGTATTGCAGCCATAAAAGGCTGAAGGAGACCCGCTGAAGTCCAGTTGACCTCCTATACGGTATAGTTCACCGGGGGTGGGTCGGCGTAGTGGATCGCCGAAATAGGCTCCGAAGGTGCTGCGCAAGAAAAGCTACGCCAACCTCTGATGATCTGATTGTACCACGTTCCCCATGAATGAAGGTTCTTTTGTTCCGGATCATGATCTTTGATCAGTGCAAATATTTCCCTACCAACAGGCGCTTCAGGGAATCTGCTTTCCGAACAGACAAACGGGAAAGAAGTGTCGAAAGACATAGTACCTGCACGAAAAAGAACAAAATTTTCAGCCGTCAATGCTACAGTTTAAGTTCTATCACTAGGTACTTTAAATTCGTACCACACTTAATGCAGTGGAAAGGGACCGGGGGGACCCACATAATCTGGATGACGGCTCATCATTAATAAAACAGTCTCAACATTTGATGAGACTATCATTAAATGAGGAAATCCTAAAAGGATTCTCATTTAATGAGGGTCCTCGGGCCAAGGAGTAAATCTCCCATTGAGAGCAGCGCTTTACAACAAGAGTAACATCTGTCAACTCTGATGATGAAAGGAATAAAAATTCCTCAAGAAAAATTCTGAAGAGCCATGCTCTGTAAAGATGATGGAATAACCCATCAGAAAACTTAAAGTAAAGTTTTTAATGAATTAAAAATTCCGAGATTTTCAAGATCTATGAACAAACTCTAAGAGTTCTTCATAAAAAATTAACAAATCTACATGATTTGAAAGAGCAAAACTCTGATAATAGGTTAAAAACCCTTAAGAAAGATCTCTTTAGATCTATGGAGAGCAAAGCTCAATTGAGAAACCCTAAAAATCTATATGATTTGAAAAGAGCAAAGCTCTGTTAATAGGCGAAACCCTAGATTATAAAATAATCTATTCAAAAGATTTGATCTTTACCTAAAAATTTTTGACAGAATTCTGTCTCTAGGAGAGTTCTTAAAACAGAGAGCTTTGCTCTAAAAGAGAATTAATTCTCAGAAAAGCAAGAAAGGAGATGAACAGAGATCATCTCAAGGGCCAAAGGCCCTATTTATAGGCACTAGGAGCCGTTTCAACTTCTGAGTTGATCCAATGGCATAGATGCTGCCACCGCTGCACCCACGTGTAGGCCACGTGAGCGCAACGGTGGGGGGGCATTTGTTTCCCCAATCAGAGTAAAGCTCTATTCAAATTTTGAAATTTGAAATGAAACAGCGCTGAGAGTTAAAGACTCTGAGGTAGCGCTCACGTGCAAAGCACGTGAGCGCTAGCGCGAAGAGCGCTGCACTCTAAGTAGCGCACCACGTGCAAAGCCCCCTAGGCCCTATATGCGATACTCATAGACGAACGGACCGAACTGTAAAGATATTGTCACTGTCAGGCTCAGTAGGGTTTCTGGATGAGTTCACTCGTCATCTTCCCTTCCGATCAATACATAGGCAACCGTTACGTACAGCTAGTACCTCTGACGTGCTACTGGTTATACCCAGTGCCGGTGTATTGATGAGTCATTAGAGTCCCCCACAGACAGTTTCCCAAGTTCGGGTGAAACGTTGTAGAGGCCGTATGGTAATATGGCAGGGTTCGATCATATTCGTGCACTTGTATACGGATCATGATCGGACGGATAATACTAGCGGGCTTTGGTTTAAGCCGGATCTTAGTGTTGTATTGTAGGAACATTTTTGTCTCATTGCATTTGTATTCGGTCGGAATACAAATGCGGGTATGTATTTACAGTTAAGGTGTAATCTCGTAATTCGTTACGGGATTATTTTGGGGAGTTGCCAGTTTTCTTTTTCCATCCAAAACATCACCATCCATGTTTAATTGATGTGACTTTTTCCCCTTGACTTTTTCCCCCTTGACCTGCACTGTGGGGGGCTGCGTGCACTGTGGAGGGGGCTGCCTATTTATGAGGCATGGGTCTTGTGATTGTTATAATGAGGGATGGGCTTTTGAGAGTGGGGTTTTTTTTTTCATTAAGTGTTTTTAAAATGGGAAGGGGTTTTCTGTTGTGCTGGGGCTCCACCAGCCGCTGGTGCTCTTTTCCACTTGGGGTGTGGTACAATTTTCTACTCTCCATCACACTCCCATAGCAAAATCCACAGAGGCTTTTTTCTTCAAGTGGCCGAGCCTTTTGGGGTCTTTTCTTCACTTGCAAATTCTTTGCTCACATGTTCATCCCAAATGGCAACTCCAATTTACCTCCATCCAATCGTTTGGGTGCCTTGAGACAAAAGATCCTACACTCTCTCTACTTCAATTTTGGACATGTAGGCTAGCAAACTTCATGTCCGAGTTGCCTCGGTTCGAGGCGGGAGCCCGTATACAGATTCATCGATGTGGTGCCACTTTAACGAGCGAAATCGGAGAGCAGACTTCGTCAGCGCAGCAGCGAGGAGCTTGACGCAAAGATTAAAGACCGAAGGACACGGATCGATCGGTATAATCTCTAACTCCTTTTACAGATTGCTAGTTTACGGTTAATGGAACGATCCGGGTATTTGGATTGCGGTAGCACCGGTTTTGTAAAAAGTTTTTTGTTCCGCATTTGGCGTCGGTTTGACTGCTGGGGCGCTGCCGCATCCCAACATGGTATCCGAGCCTAACTATTATCCTTTACTAACTTGTTCTAACGTGTTTAAAATATCGATCGAACAAAATTTCCGAAACCGCATTTTAAATGATAAAGTTTCTGTCGAATTTTTAAACTGGTCAAAAAATTATTTTGAGTGTTTCAGAAAATCGGGCAGGCTTTTTGAAGACGCTGGAAGAAATTTGGTAGCACGAACTTACCACTAGACCGCTGAACTGCGGCCAAATGGTCATGTTTGCCGCGGTTGCGCGGCACTTTGGTGGGTTTGCTGCACCAATTTTCTTCTGAGGGACTTCAACTTAGAAATGTGGTTTCTGGAACATTTAGTTTTGGCCCAGATTATTTTGAGTGCTGGATTTGTATTTGGGGCCCACTTTGGAAAAATTTTGTCGATCGAAAATTTAAACAAATTAGTTCACAGTGCTTACATTTCTATCTGCGACCGTGAATGTCATTTGATCGGTAAATCTTGTCTAATCGCTATAGTTCTTTTAGGCGGCTTTTGCGAATGTGACATTCACGTTGATGTTCTGTGTTGTGCTGTGATGTTGCGGATTTGTCGTGGTGGATAGCTCCTGTGCAATGGTAGTGCAGTTTGGATTTATTTGTACATTTGATATTGCGGGGCGAGCGTCCGACATGTGGACTGCCGTCACTGCATGTTTGTATATTATTCTTTTGGGGCACGACCGGGTTGAGGTCGATGTACCCATTGTATATATTTTCTTTTCTGTACTAGGATTACCCCGCGGTGAGGTGCATGGATAGCCTGGTTCTAGAGGGCAACGGGCCCGCATCTCATGGCGTTGAGACGGAGGGGACTTCACTCTAGAATTGGCAGGCTATTCGCCGCACTCGTAGGGGTATAGGTTGACCCAAGGAGGGGTGCTCAAGTTACCAGATTCCGTGAAGTGCTGGGTGGTCCATTCACGTTGTTGAAGGGGGCTGCCTGATTGTTAGAGTATGTGCGTGTTCAAGTTCTAGTTTAAATACCGCAATCAAGACGGTTTCGCACGTAGCTAGCCGGTTGAGTACGGGTCGTCCGCAGGGAGATGGGAATCTTTTTCTATGTGTTTTTCGACGAGTTAAGTCCGGTTGTTCAGATTTTGTTTGTAGTTATCTAAGTGTTGAGTTGATATTTAAAGAGAGCATGTTAGGGTTAGGATTAGGTTAGTTTGAGTTAGGAGTCTCCACATCTTTCGTTGCCCTTCTTAAAGTCGTGTTACGGTAATCGGCAACAACGGGGATTAGCACGACTAGGAAGGACTTTGCGAGTATAAGCTAGGCTTTCCAACGCATAAGTCTTCCTTTTGGTGCTTGTCCGTCCGTTCTTGGCTCTTAGCCATAACCTCCGGTTAATCAACCACAACCGGTCTCACTACGGAATCACCGCTATCATGTAGGATAGGGTGCCGTAAGGAGCGGATTGTGGTTGGGTTAACGGGAGTCGATTTAAGCTGTTGGGCAAGGAAAGAGTGAGAGAGATTTCCTTCTCTCAAACTTCCCTTATCCTACCCTAACAAGAATGAACTACTCACACATCATAATACGGAAAAATAAAACAACACAAAAGAGGAAGATAGAAAGAAGGAGATTAGAAGAATACGACTAACTGTTTGCGACCTCACCTTGGCGAGGATCGAGCGTAAGTATCATTGTCGTATGTAAGGATAAAGAAAAAAAAAGAAGAAAGAAATAACAAGGAAATAACAACAACTACTTAACGAATTTAAAGTTACAACAATTATAATAAAAGTAAGACAAGCATGGTAACAAATTGATCTTCTTTATTTATCATTCCTCCCTCACAAAGCTCACTACAAGGTTAATGGAGAAGAGATGAGAAGAAGAAGAACAAGTGAACTAAATCCTAGAAAAAGAAAATACAAGAATGGACCCTTTCCTTCACAAACTTCAGGGCTATTTATAGGCCAAAACATGAAAATCTAGGGCAACAATACGGGGCCATATGAAAATACCAAAGTGCCCCCAGAATTTCTGCGCAATTGGCGCCAAGACGGCCGCGGAAGCGCGGCCAATACCCCTATTTGGCCGCGCTTCCGCGGCCGTTTAGAGGAATTGGGATATGTTCTTTTTGGTGCTGGCCTGGTTTTCTGTGTACTTCATTCTGGTACATATAGTTTCTCAATTTGGCTCCACGATTTTTCCAGAATTTCTGTTGAAGGAAAGGTGGACTTTTTGTCAAGATTTTGTCATGATTGTCTCGAGCTCCGCGTAGATCTCTTGGATCTTGTGCTACCATTGAGCCTTGTGCCTGAAAACGACATTGATTTGACATTTTGTCTTCCTAAACTGGTATCTGGCAGCATACGGATGAAGAGAGGAGACCATGTTTTAACTGTGGTTGGTAGGAACCGGATTTTTGTCGTGTTTTCCATGCATTTCACCGTTTGAGAACCGGGAACCTGTATCCTGCAATTGACTAGCAAACACGGCTCAAGAGTATCTACGGATATGCAATGTGATAAAAATTGGGCGGTATGAAAATGCAAAAATCTGATATGAACAAATACCCCCAAACTTATCATTTGCTCGTCCCGAGCAAAGTCCATTTATTCACAAAAATTTCCTAACCTCACTTTCGCAGGGAACGCGATTGCACTGAGCATGTGCAACAAGCCGTTAAACCTCTAGGTGTCCCTAGTAGGAGGAGTGTTGTCTCCTGAGGGTTTTCAGCGGATACTACCCACAAAATCCGGTCAAGTTGGTTTTGTAAAATAACTAAGCTTCAAACCCTAAAGTTTTGTTTTAGAAAATAAAAATTCTATAATCCTAAGTCTAGACCATCGAACCTTTATTTTTCACACCTCACATCTTATTTAACTACAGATTTTATATGTCTTTACGTGCAGTGCGGATAGTGTCGTTAAGTTCCAGAAGGATCGATTAGAGTCATCATGTCGCACAATAAAGCCCAGATAACAATTTTAAAAGGATCACATAAGTTTTATAACGAGTTAAGCATTTTTCAAGTTTCGTTTTCCAGTAAGGTTTCATCTTCAGAATTTCTATCTTCCTTAACAGGAAACTAAGTCGTATTTTTCACTCCACCTTTTTCTTGTTTTCATTTCATACACACCACTGTGAACGTGCAATAGTCTTTATCATAGAATAAAACCTTCACATCTCCGTTAAAATTTTTTTTTATAAAAGTCTGTCTTTTATCAAGATTATTCTCACACAAAGAACCGTTAGGAATTTTAACCCGGAGAGAACACTTGCTTGACTTTGTTTTAAACTGGACTTTCTAGGCTTCTTAGCGAGCTTTGGGCCAATGCACCCAAACCAGTTGGTTTTAGGGCATTAGGTGTAGAAACACCCCAGCGGACTTAATTACTCAAGTTACCTAGGTCCAAAAACAAAAGACAGTTTGGCGTGAAAATCAGACGATTTAATACGAACGGAGATATAACCGGCAGTTCAAATATTTTTTTGGATAAAAGACGTGTCTAGTGGGTTTGGTGTGTAATCATTCCAATCAAGTTTCAGATGGGTTATTTTTCAGACTTAGCTCCAATTATGGCATCAATAACATTCCTTCATATTCGCTTTACTTCATAAACTATTCTTGACATTACTTATTTCAGAACAAACCTATTTGATTCTCAGAAAATCATTTATCTGTTTAAAAGTTTAAACATGAAAGACTTGTCATCTATTTCCCAAAATCTTACGACACGTGTAGTGTGATGTAAAGACTTATATCAGCTATAGTTAACTTCAAAGGAGAGTTATCTTTCAGGTTTTCAAAATCCAAACATAAGATCTAGTTATTCCTATTTTTTCAAACAAAAACCGTCGAATGTTGAATCAGAGTTCTTCCACAAGCTAACTTGACAAAAAAGTTTTTATATTTTTTTAGAAAATTTTCAAATTTTTATGGATTTTATGGATTTAAATATGCAGATGCAAAATATACATATGAATACGAAGGTAAGAAATGCGTACCGAGCGTACCCCCAAACTTAAACTGGACAGTGTCCTCACTGTCGTTGCATGAAGAGATCAGTTTGAAGGTTCAAAATTGTCGGTTAGCGATATACAATTTTTATTTGTTTTTTTTTTTTTTGTTTTTAAAGAAAAGAAAAAGAATATACACCAATATACACAAAATGGTTTGTACATACCCCCAAACTTATTTGGAACAGTGTCCTCTGTTCGTGGCTGGATAACCGAAGTTTGGAGGTAGGCAGAGGAAGATCATTCAGGGTAAACCGGCTCCTGTAAGAACAGGAGCTCCTCTGTTGGTTCGGCGCTAAGGTACGGTTTGCATCGGTGTCCGTTCACTTTGAAAATGGAACCGTCCTTTGGATTTTCCAAATCCACAGCGCCCTGCGGGTACACATTCCGCACAAAATACGGCCCTTTCCAGCGAGAACGGAGCTTTCCAGGATGGAAATGAAGTCGGGTGTCGTAAAGAAGTACCTGCTGACCAGGTACGAAGGTTTTGCGCAAAAGGTGTTTATCGTGAAACACCTTCGTTCGATTCTTAACGACAACCGCGTTGTCGTAAGCCTCATCCCTAAGCTCGCTCAGTTCGTTCAGCTGCAGCTTCCGATGGCTGCCCGCGTCCTCAAGAGACAGATTCAGCTCCTTTATCGCCCAAAACGCGCGATGCTCGATTTCGACAGGAAGGTGGCAGGCTTTTCCGTACACAAGCCGATAGGGAGACATGCCAAGGTCGGTCTTATAAGCGGTTCTAAATGCCCAAAGGGCATCAGTGAGTTTCAAAGACCAATCCTTACGGTTCTTGGAAACCGTCTTCTCCAGTATCTGCTTGATTTGCCGATTTGAAACTTCGGCCTGCCCGCAGGTTTGGGGGTGGTAGGGCGTAGAGAGCTTATGATTTATGGAGTATTTCCGCATCAAGGCTTCGAAAGTTTTATTGCAGAAATGACTTCCATTGTCGCTAATGATCGCTCGGGGGTGCCCAAACCGTGAGAAAATGTTTTCTTTAAGGAACCTAACGACAACCTTGTTGTCGTTAGTTCGGCTGGACACAGCCTCGACCCATTTAGAGACGTAATCAACAGCTAGAAGGATGTACAAGTTCCCAAAAGAGCTGGGAAACGGCCCCATGAAGTCTATCCCCCAAACATCGAAAATCTCCACAACCAAGATCGGTTGGAGCGGCATCTCGTTCCTTCGGGATATCCGGCCCATGTGTTGGCACCGGGAGCAAGTCTTGCAATAGTCGTGAGCGTCTTTGAAAAGTTGTGGCCAGTAGAAACCACATTGCAAGATCTTCTCAGCTGTCTTTCTAGGCCCAAAATGCCCGCCACATGCTTGGTCGTGGCAAAATGACAGCACACTCTTGAATTCCTCATCTGGGACACACCGACGAATAATCTGGTCGGGACAGTACTTGAACAAGTAGGGTTCGTCCCAGTAAAAGTGTTTTACTTGGGATAAGAAGCGAAGTCTGTCCTGACTCGACCACTCAGTCGGTAGCAATCCCGTGGCCAAATAATTCACAATATCTGCGAACCAGGGTTCGCATGATACTGTCAAGAGTTGTTCATCCGGAAACACGTCGTTAATCGGAATTGGAAGCGAGGGCGAAGAAGGAAGTCGTGAGAGATGGTCGGCGACTACGTTTTCACATCCTCTTTTGTCCTTAATGACAAGGTCAAACTCTTGAAGCAAGAGGATCCAACGTATTAACCGAGATTTGGCATCTTTCTTCGCAAAAAGATGGCGCAGAGCTGAATGGTCCGTGTAGACAATGACTGGAGAGCCGATGAGGTAGGGCCTGAACTTTTCTAAAGCAAATACAACAGCTAAGAATTCCTTCTCGGTTGTTGTATAGTTAAGTTGGGCATCGTTCAGGGTCCGGCTCGCGTAATAGATCACGTGCGGCATCTTGTTGATGTGCTGTCCAAGGACAGCACCGATGGCAAAGTCGGATGCATCGCACATGATCTCGAATGGGTGCGTCCAGTCAGGAGAAGAAAGAACGGGAGCAGAAGTAAGTGAGCGTTTCAGTGACTCGAATGCAGTCACACAGCTCGAGTTGAAGTCGAAAGGCGTGTCCTTGGCCAGCAAAAGCGTCAAGGGTCTAGCAATCTTGCTAAAGTCCTTGATAAACCGTCTATAAAAACCGGCATGGCCAAGGAAGGCTCGGATATCTCTGACGCATCGGGGAGGAGGCAGATTGGAAATGACCTCAATCTTTGCTTTGTCAACCTCTATGCCATTTTGCGAGATGATATGTCCTAAGACAATACCTTCGCGCACCATGAAGTGGCATTTCTCCCAGTTTAAAGTGAGATTCTTGTCCTTACATCGGGTAAGGACAGCGTCAAGATGCAGCAAACACTCGTCAAAGGAGTCGCCGAAAATGGAGAAGTCATCCATGAAAATCTCCAGAAATTTCTCCACCATGTCTGAGAAAATCCCCATCATACACCGCTGGAAGGTAGCGGGCGCATTGCATAACCCAAAGGGCATGCGTCGATATGCAAACGTGCCGAAAGGACAAGTGAAAGTGGTCTTGTCCTGGTCTTTTTCGGCGATGGGAATTTGATTATAGCCAGAGTAGCCATCTAGAAAGCAATAGTACTCATGTCCGGCCAATCGTTCGAGCATCTGGTCAATAAAAGGTAGCGGAAAGTGGTCTTTCCGCGTTGCAGCGTTGAGTTTTCTGTAATCAATGCAAACTCGCCACCCGGTTTGGGTGCGAGTAGGGATTAACTCATTCGCCTCGTTGGTTATGACCGTGATGCCCGACTTCTTGGGGACAACGTGAATGGGGCTAACCCACTGGCTATCAGAGATAGGGTAAATGATACCACTATCTAGACATTTGACGATCTCCTTCTTCACAGCCTCCTTCATGACTGGATTAAGACGTCTTTGTGGATCCCGGGCTGGTTTGGCATCATCCATCAGATGAATGTGATGCTCAACGATGAGGGGACTAATCCCCTTGATGTCCGCCATGGACCAGCCAAAAGCTTGCCTGTTGCCGTGCAAGACCGTGAGAAGGGCTTTCTCTTGCTCGGGAGCTAGAGAAGCCGAGATGATGACAGGAAGGGTCTCGTTCTCACCTAAGTAAGCATACTTAAGGTGAGACGGCAACGGCTTGAGTTCGAGCGTTGGAGGTGAAATGATGGAAGGCAAGACTGGTGCAAAGGTCTCGAACTCAAAGGACTCCAGCAAAGGTTCAAAGCGAGTGTAGGCAACCGAGTTGGATGGTTCAGGTAACTCATCCGGAAAGTCGAAAGATTCAAACTCGGGTTGTGCGCGGCTAAGATCGTTCGTGAACGTGAAACACTCGTAGTCGTTATCGGGCGCAGAAACAGCAGCAGGTTCGAAGAGAAACGCACTAGTGGCGTCAAGATTGTCGTGTTCAAACAGAAACTCCTCGAATTCACACTCTTCTGGTGTGATCTCCTGGATCGAGCAAACATCCAGTATATGAGCATTAGGTTCGGCGGGCTGATTCCCCAACCTAAAAATGTTGAGTTCAATTGTCATATTTCCAAAAGAGAGGTTCATTGAACCATTGCGACAATTGATCACAGCATTTGAGGTTGCGAGAAATGGGCGACCGAGTATCACCGGAATTTGATTCCGGGGGTTAGCTACAGGCTGTGTATCTAAGACAATGAAGTCGACGGGGAATATGAAGTCCCCGACTTTGATTAACACATCCTCTAGCTCACCCCTAGGATGGGTGATCGATCGGTCGGCCATCTGGAGAGTGCAGTGTGTGGGTTTCAGCTCTCCGACGCCTAATTGCTCGTATACTGAATACGGAAGCAAGTTAACACTGGCACCAAGATCTAATAGTGCGCGGTTGATGTTCTTATCCCCAATAGTAATTGAAATCGTAGGACAGCCAGGGTCCTTCCGTTTTTGTGGTAAAGATTGGGTAAGGGCATCACTCACAGCACTAGCCAAGAAAACTTTCTTGGGTACCTGAGACTTCCTCTTTTTCGTGCACAAGTCCTTTAAGATTTTTGCGTAAGACGGGACTTGTTGGACAGCATCTAAAAGAGGAATGTTAATGTTAACTTGCTTAAATAACTCCAGAATCTTCTCCATTTGTGGATTTTGTTTGTTAGACCTCAACCGGTTTGGAAATGGAACATTTTGAAAATTGGTTGAGTCTAATGCTGGAGGAGGAGATTTTGGAGTTGGAACGGATCCCAGAATAGGTGTTTTCGTGGAGTGAGAAGCGGGAACGTTTAGAGAAGAAGAGGAAGGAGAGCCTTGTGAAGAACGGAGAATAGGCTCGGAAGACGAAGAAGAAGAAGCAGGAGAAGAAGAAGAAGAAGAAGCGGCCGGGGTGTCATCGTTGATTTGCTTGCCAATGTTGTTTTGCAGCACCCTCCCTGATCTCAGTGTGGTCACGGCACTCACATTATGGTTTTGTTGTTCAAGAGCAACATGTGCATTATGTGGGTGGCCGGGATTTGGAAGTGGCTGGGACGGGAGCTTCCCCTTCTCTCGCTCGCTCAAGGCCGCGTTCAGCTGTGCAATCTGGGCCTCGATGGTCTTGATGCTCTGCCCGTGTGCGGCGGTGTGTTGCACTAAAGATTGGATCGAAGACTGGATGTTGGCGGTGGATTGAGTCGATTGTTTGACAAACGCATCCAGACTTCGCTCGAGCGAGGAAACCTTATCGTTGTTAGACGGAACAAAGTTGTTGTTTGGTGGAAAAGAGTTGTTGGGTGCAAAGTTGTTCGTCTGGTTTTGGTAAGGTTGGGGTTGGAAGGGCTGCTGATACTGATGCTGAGTTTGTTGCTGCGCTTGTTGTTGCGGCGGAGGGGCCCTTTGGAAATTGTTGCCCTGGAATTGATTCTGATTCTGATTCCAGGTGAAATTGGGGTGGTTCCTCCAACCGGGATTATAGGTGGAAGAGTATGGATCATTCCTTGGTCTTTGCTGGAAGGCAGCATTAACCTGATCCTGTCCTTGCGGGGGTGGATTGTAAGGACACTCTTCGGTCAAGTGGGACGGATCGGAACAACAAGCGCAGATCGTACGAAGGGGGAGAACAGGTGTGGGGGCAGGAG
Organism: Agapanthus africanus; assembly: GCA_030015575.1. Taxonomy (NCBI): domain Eukaryota; kingdom Viridiplantae; phylum Streptophyta; class Magnoliopsida; order Asparagales; family Amaryllidaceae; genus Agapanthus; species Agapanthus africanus. The sequence goes on along the minus strand of CM057338.1, from coordinate 475,829,590 downwards.
CAGAAAATTTGCTCTCTATCGCTTCAAGCTTTCGTGTTATTGCAGCCATTTCAGCTTTCATCGCAATAGAGACATCGAGTTGGTGGATTCCTACCCTAGACTGACCGGTAGAAGTGGAGGTAGAAGAAGAAGAAGTCGGTCTAGTGCTCTCCCACTGTAGCGTTTGCTCCGCAAGATCGTCAAAGAACTGCCATGCGTCCTCGTCAGATTTGGATAGGAAGTGGCCCTGACAGATGGTTTCCAGCAACTGCTTCGTTGCTGGGTTCAGTCCCTCGTATAAGGTTTGGCAGAGTTGCCATTTCTCTATACCGTGGTGAGGACACTGAACAAGAAGGTCTTTGTATCGGTCAAAGCACTTCCAGAAGGGTTCAGAAGGAAGCTGGGAGAATTGGTTGATCTCATTTCGAATTCTTGCGGTCTTATGATTTGGGTAAAATTTTTTCAGAAACGCTTTAACAAACTCATCCCAGCTGGTGATTGAGTGGGAAGCGGTGCTATACAGCCATTTTTCTGCGAGATCGCATAAGGTGAACGGAATGACCCGTAGACGTATAGCATCGTCCGACAGCTGGGTCGTTTTCATCATGGCACAGACATTTTGAAATTTGTTTATGAAGATATAGGCATCTTCAGATTCAAGCCCATGAAAACGTGGAAGCATGTTGATGAAATGGGGCTTAATTTCAAAGTTGTCCCCATTGGCCGGAGGAAGAGAAAGGCAGGTGGGAAGTGCAGAACGGGTAGGGTAGAAACGATCCTGGAGCGCAATTCGCTGCGGCGCTACAACAGGCGGAGGTGGTGGGAGATTGGTTTCCATAGGAGGTGGAGCCAATCCAGGGGTGGTCAACGAGATGTTCGGATTAAATCCCGACATCGCGGAAGAAGAGGTTGGTGAAGGTGAAGGTGAAGGTGAAGATGTATGAACAGAATTCCGGTCAACGTCGGAGTTGGCCGGCAAAGGAAGGGGAGAAAGAGGAGTGGACGGAGTATCGACTTCGGAGTCGATCGCGTAGTCGGTCGCGACTAACGTAACGCGGACTAGACGGGCGCTAGTGTCCCGAGTCCAAGCGGACATACACTAAACGAGTTTAGTATAGTCAAAGCGGAGAAGGTGAGGGTAAGAAAACGTCAATGAAGAAAGGCGATGGGTGGTGGGTGAAAATGGATTTGGCGACAAAAGGGCAAGTTTTTATAAAAGTTTTTGATTTTTTTCTTTTTTTTTTTTTTAGAAAGAGATTTACAGAAGTATGTACGGAAATACGGCTTAAGCAATCACAAACAAGATATGCACAATCACACCTAGATCTAGGGTAACCTAGGTCTACTAGACCTGCTCCTGAACTTGATTGTCGAAGTTAAACAGTGTCGAGAAACAAGCTTAAAAATACACTGATCACGAGGCCAGGTAAGTGCAGAGATAAGGGGAGGTTGTCCAACGCTTTCGCGAAGTTCCTTAATTAAATAACCCTTTCTCTTTCGGCGGTTGCGCCTTTAACACTTTCCTAGACACCCCGTAAACAATATACGGTTAAGCAAGGTTCTAAACAAGGTTTATCTTCTCCTAATGAGCGCGAAGTCCTTAGGGCTGAAGTCTAGTATTTTTTAAATTTACAATGGACAATGCATATGCTTTAGTGATTTCCGGGGTCCTGGGAAGGGTGATGAAATCCCCACCCAATCTGGATTGGTTTCAAGCCCCTTAAGTCCGTATTAAAAGAATGCAAAGCAGTAACAATATCAACAGCAAACAATTTTTATTTGCGGCGCAAAGAATCCTGCACAAGAACAGTTTATTGGAAGGGGGAGAAGAGTTTGCGCAAAGAAGCCTGCAGAAAACACAGTTCAGTGGAGTTCAGAGGAGAGGAGAGAGGCAGAGAACTTACAGAGAAATTTGGGGCTCTGAAGCCAACATATAGCCGCGTTTCCGCGGCCAAACGCATGCACTTGCCGCGGATCCGCGGCTAGGTAGTGGTATTGGGCTTCAAAAATTTCTGGGTGTGGTTCTGTGGTTGTCTCCTACTTGTCTGGATGTACTGAATCTTGTTTTGCTCACTGTATTTGCTCCAGATTTGTACAGTAGACCGGATGCTTCGTTTTTGTCCTTCGCGGTGTAGCCGCGAAAATGTGGGTCTATCTTCCCACGTCTTTGGCACTGTACTTGAACTCCGTATTTCCAACGTCTTTGGCGTCGATCTTGAGCTTCGTATTTTCCTGCACACTTGCACAAAAACTAATCAAAAATAACAAGATGGTTTTGTTTACAATGTATATATTTTTTTTTTGTTTTTCGGTTAGAGTTATACTTACAAATTAACCCGAAATTTCACAAAGAAACAAACTACCGTCTCCCCGGCAACGGCGCCATTTGATTGTTAGAGTATGTGCGTGTTCAAGTTCTAGTTTAAATACCGCAATCAAGACGGTTTCGCACGTAGCTAGCCGGTTGAGTACGGGTCGTCCGCAGGGAGATGGGAATCTTTTTCTATGTGTTTTTCGACGAGTTAAGTCCGGTTGTTCAGATTTTGTTTGTAGTTATCTAAGTGTTGAGTTGATATTTAAAGAGAGCATGTTAGGGTTAGGATTAGGTTAGTTTGAGTTAGGAGTCTCCACATCTTTCGTTGCCCTTCTTAAAGTCGTGTTACGGTAATCGGCAACAACGGGGATTAGCACGACTAGGAAGGACTTTGCGAGTATAAGCTAGGCTTTCCAACGCATAAGTCTTCCTTTTGGTGCTTGTCCGTCCGTTCTTGGCTCTTAGCCATAACCTCCGGTTAATCAACCACAACCGGTCTCACTACGGAATCACCGCTATCATGTAGGATAGGGTGCCGTAAGGAGCGGATTGTGGTTGGGTTAACGGGAGTCGATTTAAGCTGTTGGGCAAGGAAAGAGTGAGAGAGATTTCCTTCTCTCAAACTTCCCTTATCCTACCCTAACAAGAATGAACTACTCACACATCATAATACGGAAAAATAAAACAACACAAAAGAGGAAGATAGAAAGAAGGAGATTAGAAGAATACGACTAACTGTTTGCGACCTCACCTTGGCGAGGATCGAGCGTAAGTATCATTGTCGTATGTAAGGATAAAGAAAAAAAAAGAAGAAAGAAATAACAAGGAAATAACAACAACTACTTAACGAATTTAAAGTTACAACAATTATAATAAAAGTAAGACAAGCATGGTAACAAATTGATCTTCTTTATTTATCATTCCTCCCTCACAAAGCTCACTACAAGGTTAATGGAGAAGAGATGAGAAGAAGAAGAACAAGTGAACTAAATCCTAGAAAAAGAAAATACAAGAATGGACCCTTTCCTTCACAAACTTCAGGGCTATTTATAGGCCAAAACATGAAAATCTAGGGCAACAATACGGGGCCATATGAAAATACCAAAGTGCCCCCAGAATTTCTGCGCAATTGGCGCCAAGACGGCCGCGGAAGCGCGGCCAATACCCCTATTTGGCCGCGCTTCCGCGGCCGTTTAGAGGAATTGGGATATGTTCTTTTTGGTGCTGGCCTGGTTTTCTGTGTACTTCATTCTGGTACATATAGTTTCTCAATTTGGCTCCACGATTTTTCCAGAATTTCTGTTGAAGGAAAGGTGGACTTTTTGTCAAGATTTTGTCATGATTGTCTCGAGCTCCGCGTAGATCTCTTGGATCTTGTGCTACCATTGAGCCTTGTGCCTGAAAACGACATTGATTTGACATTTTGTCTTCCTAAACTGGTATCTCGCAGCATACGGATGAAGAGAGGAGACCATGTTTTAACTGTGGTTGGTAGGAACCGGATTTTTGTCGTGTTTTCCATGCATTTCACCGTTTGAGAACCGGGAACCTGTATCCTGCAATTGACTAGCAAACACGGCTCAAGAGTATCTACGGATATGCAATGTGATAAAAATTGGGCGGTATGAAAATGCAAAAATCTGATATGAACACTGCCTCCCTTCAGGTTTTGGCGGGTAACTTGCCGCGCTCATAGGGGTCTAGGTTTTCATTGTACAGGCTATCCACACGACCAGGGGAACGTCGGGTTTCACTTGCGGCTCAATGAAACCCGGGGATCCCAGGTTATCTGTATTGTTCTGTAATGCATATTACTTTTCTGTAATGTTGCATTTATCATACCTGGAGCGATTATTATATATTGATACATATATATACTAGTAGATGTTGTATATGTTTTGCACTCGCGCTAGTCCAGTCCCCGCTCTATCGTTAGTTAAGTAACCTAATGGGTGATGACGGGACCCAGTGGCAAATGCGGATGGCATATACGTACATTATATTTTCGTTCGTTCTTTTCTGGTGTGATCAATTGATGGGACTGCGTTGATTTTTATCAATGCAAGGAAAACAAACCTATATTTGATGTTGTTGGAACCAATTTTTCAAAAGCTGTTATTATAAGAGCGTTCTCTTTTGTCTTACACAGTGGTATTCGGTTATGAATATCCAGCACCTCATTCGACGGGGCAAGGGCCGAGATCCCTTCATCGGGAGTGACCCCTTGGACAGAAGTTTGCGTCAGGGTAATAACTTCACTATAGTCGATTACTTTTTGCTTTGCATCGTGGTATTCTGTTTGGAATATCCTGCACCTCATTCGACGGGAAAAGAGCCGAGATCCCTTCACCGGGAGTGACCTCTTTAGCAAAGGATTTCGCCACTATATTTTTATAAAAAGATGTTCGGTTCCTTCAACGATATCAAGTTCATTACGCTAAAGGTTTTTCGCCAAAAACCAGCCGTAGCCCTCCGTCATTTCTTTCAGATAGTACCTAGTATTCGTGCTGCGTTAATTGGCCTTTATCAAGACGTAGTGTGCGGTAGCTGGGTATTACTTGTCTGTTGCATTGAGTTGCGATTATCTAGGACAGTCGTATAACTTTGTTGGCCTTTGTCAAGGGTTTATGCGGGTGGGTCTAGAGTAATCCAGGATAATTACGGGTTGAACTTGACTTGTGGTTTATGATTTGTTGGCCTTTGTCAAGGTCATAAACCGCTTGGGGTAAAAATCATATCGGGAGTTTCAAACATACAGGAAACTTGCCAAGCATGCGCATACCTTCTGGAGTGTGATAACGTGAGTGGATTCCATCACGTTATCATGTGATGATAGTTGGATCCCGATTCCTACTGATGAGTTGGTTTACTCCTCGGGTGACCCCGACTAATTCTTCTTTCAGGTTTGGAGGAGAATTTGAGAAAACAGTGGGAGGTTTCCTGATTAGATAAAGTGATTAACCATTCTGATCTAAGTTAGAGTGCACGCAGAATGTTTCTTTTCTCTCTCTCTGACTGTGACCATGACCTGACCCTAGACAATAACTCAGTGACCAAGTTGACCGAACTTTCTTATAACACTGGCTTTTGGATTTTCTGAGTTGCATACATCATTGCCACTCCTTCTTTTACCCTTTGAGTTTCTCCAGAACACCCCGTATTATTACGAACATCCACTTCCATTGGATAAATCCATCGTATGGTTATATACGAACTCGGAGGAACTTCTTCGAGGATGGATTATGGTTCTGGAGAGATTGAATAGGACTATTCAGTTGTCTTTTCCTTTTACCTTCTCTCAGGTTGTGAGGGACCCTAAGAGTAGGAGGGGGTACACCTATTACGCTTATTGGATAGTCTTCTTCCAAACCATATGCAGGTGCCGAAAGGTAGGGAATGAAGAAAACCAATTAGCCTAAGTTGGGTGTACAGAAGGTAATAAGTAAAGACAAATAAAGGGATCAGAAAGAGGACAAAGTAAATTGCGACTGTTAACATTCACGACAAAACAACGTATCTCATCGCCACTCCTAATTCACCTTTGTGTTTCTCCAGAACACCCCGTATCACTACGAACATCCAATTCCGTTGGATAAATCCATCGTATGGTTATATACGAACTCGAAGGAACTTTTTCGAGGATGGATTCTGGTTCAGGAGAAATAGGAATAAGGTTTATTCAGTTGTCTTTTATCCTTACCTTCTCTCAGGTTGCGAGTGCTCCTAGGATTAGGACAGTATACCTATTATGCTTATTGGATAGTCTTCTTCCAAACCATAGGCTGGTGCCGAACGGTAGGGAAGGAAGAAAACCACTTAGCCTAACGATGGTGCACAGAAGGTAATGAGTAAAGACAAGTAAAGGGAATTGGAGAGATGGGAAGGAAATATACGGTTACAGTCATGAATCTGATAATGGAAGAGGCATTACTAAGAATACCCGGATACCCCTTCGAAACATATTTTTGTATCAGTTTCACTGAGTATTGTTAATAGAAAACTGATTTCCCAATTAGGCCCTTACTCCAGGGTATGTATTTACCAGGTATGATTCGCACATCTGTATGGTTTTACAGATGATGAGTGGGAGTAAGTTATTGGGAATTAGGTGATCATCCTCATTGTATCGGAATTCGTTGTGATTGGTGATAATTGAGGAAATCGCCAGGGTACAGTTTTCAACTTTCGACACACAGGGTTTGAGTTATTGAACTTAGGGGACTTATACAAAGTATTGTATATTGTCCAGTGTCCACTAAGACAAAGGGGTTGGTCCTCGTACTATATTCTGTTTACTTATAACTTCTCAATTTTTAGACAAGTGTTTCGTAGAAATACAGGGTTTAAATTTTGAGAGTTCTGGGTACAAGAATCAAGTAGAGAACTATGTGTTGCAAGTATCAGGATTCTTCAAGATGATCGAAGATGTAGATACTTGTGTATGGTATTCAGTTGATAGTAATGGTTTTAAGAAACTTGTTTCTCTTTAAGGGTACTCATAATTGGATGCACTCCTAAGTTGAGTAATGCTGATCGGCCTCTCTCCATTTAGTTGACATGCACTGAAGACAGCTGCATGATTTGAATCTAGTTCCAATTAAATCAGTGCCTTTATTTCTATATTGCATATAGAATGGTTCGTATCTTAACGATGTTAAGGTACGGGGAGTTGTCCGGCTTATGCTTAAAACCAGACTCTGGATAACTCAAGGCACGTTTCTGTAATGGCAGTTTGTGGGTTAACCCGGGTTTTGACGAGGGTTGAATTTCTACCATCTGGAAGATCAATAGTGATATTGTTCTTGACTCACCACAGTTTTTGTAAAATGGACTTTTTTCAGAAAACAGTAGTGGGAGTATGGTAGAACTGGAAGTAATTCCAGAACCGCAAACGATTATTGAAAATTTAATAGGACCTAAAGATTCAATCAGGATTGACATTCCATTAGCCACTCCGCAGATATAGTGGGTAACCTCAGGCACCCGAGAGGTACTCTGGTAGCCTCAAGGACGGTGACAGGGAGGTTCTTGTTTACCCAGACTTGACACTACTGTTGTTCCAGACTATGATATCCGGCAGGAGGATGAGTATAGTATTGTTCTAAACTAGCTTTAGAAGTACACGTATATATTATTCTGCCAGAGGGTTGTTATGGTCAGTGGGAGCAGTGGAAGCATAGTGGACAAGTAGCTTATGCCTATTTATAGACTAAAGCAGATATAGCAGAGATAGATCATCTATTTCTGGTGTGACAGTTATGGGCTTTGACTCTATCAAAATAGGGGATGGATCTGTGAGGAAGGTACTAAGGTATGATGTCCTGGTATTTAGATGACATACACATAGTAGGAAGTGAAATTCCTATACTACGATCCGTTATACTGTGGTTGTCACACAGTAGTTTCTCCACAAAGGATATGGATATAATATCAGGCATTTTGGTTACTGGATCTATGGTTTTAGATCTAGATTTGGATATTTTCCCAATCTAGGTACTTTGACAGCATTCTAAAGGTATTTTAGAATGAACGACTCCTGGCATGGTGGTGTACCTGCAGGTGATGGAGTCACCCTCTCTAAAGGTGTCTTACAGACTAAAGGGGAGAGGGATGTGCATGATTGGCAGATCACTCGCTTAGGCAATTGAGTTGATCATGAGATGTCAAGTACCACACCAGATGTTGTTTTTGCACTAGATGCAATAAGTTGATATTAATCCAATTCTGGAGAAACGTTCGGAAGTAGTTTTAGAACATAAGTGGATGTTCTAAGGATTTGATAACGACAGCCTCTTTCGGGAGACAGTTATCATTCCAGGCTTCCAAAGTGACCCGGATGATAGAGTGACTGTCAGAGTTATAGTTTTCCCTCTGACGAGGGGCAGTAGTTTGGACAGTTGGTCCAAGCGGATACTGAGGGAGGCATGGTGCAGGATACTGATTAATTTCAGTTGACGGTACAGTCTAAGAAGTTTGCTGGATTTAGAGTTCACTTGTGAGCTAGGTCCCATCAGATATCCAGACATATTCTAAGACAGGTATTACTCAATTCGGGAGATGGCTTTCTCCGCGAACTTGAGAAAAAGAGAGATATGGAAAGAAACATAAGGGCGGATCCACTCACTGAGGCTATTTCTCGAACACAATAGTTTTACAAACGGGCATTGTGAAACTGATTACTAGAGGAGTTGGATGTTTGGTATCACACGAGTTGTGAGTACGCGACATCGCAATAATTAGCCTTAAGTGCAAGTGGGAGATTGTTGGATATAGTGCCCTCAAAGTCAATTATTGGATCGCAGGTACGTGATTGCAATGATTGAGGGAGAACCTATACCGATAGGACAGTCTTGCTCGAGATGATAGTATGCTATCGGGTTTGTCTTTATCATCGTGAACATGCTTTAGTTCACTATTGCATATTGATAGAGTCCAGAGGATTCTTGCTTGACTGCCAGCAGTATGATGGCGATCATATACATGGGAGCTGGGGTCTATAAGCACATCCTTAAAGTGTCCCTAGTCGTGGGAGTTTCGAGACAGGGCATCGATACTCTAGAGTAGACTAGTGTATACAGTCGAGACCCCGACGAGGGGTAGTGGCCGGTCTCACAAACCATTGGTGTCAGTTGGTTCACCTAAGATGTATACAAGTGCTCATTGGATTATGAGTACACCGGACAGGACTCACCGGGAACATGCTAGTTGGTATTATACATATAGTCAGATAGCAGTTCCCAGGTAACATGTGTACAGGTTAGTCTGTCGACCTGAGATCGTCATTTGTCTCGTGTGAGTTCCCACTGTGCTTTGATTACTGCCCTACCACGGTTTAAAGGAGTCGTGCAAACAGGTTTTAGTTGGGTACAGTCCCGAGCCACATGGAGGCAGTGAGCGGATTGTCGGGGATTCCTCTCTACCGGTATTAGGAGTGAGATCGCGCTGTGTTTAGGAGAGTCATTACACGAAATCCCTGGCCAGGGTAATCGAGATTTACTGGTAGGCATTCCAGTAGTATCTCAGGGTGTTCTGGGCTACTCTCCGATACGACTTATACCGCTATTGGGGGTCTGACGTTTACCAGCCCCCTAGACCCTATATGCGATACTCATAGACGAATGGACCGAACTGTACGAATATTGTCACTGTCAGGCTCAGTAGGGTTTCTGGATGAGTTCGCTCGTCATCTTCCCTTCCGATCAATACATAGGCAACCGTTACATACAGCTAGTACCTCTGACGTGCTAGTGGTTATATCCAATGCCAGTGTATTGATGAGTTATTAGAGTCCCCCATAGACAGTTTCCCAAGTTTGGGAGAAACGTTGTAGAGGCCGTATGGTAATATGGCAGGGTTCGATCATATTCGTGCACTTGTGCATGGATCATGATCGGACGGATAATACTAGCGGGCTTTGGTTTAAGCCGGATCCTAGTATTGTATTGTATGAACATTTTTGTCTCATTGCATTGTATTCGGTCGGAATACAAATGCGGGTATGTATTTACAGTTAAGGTGTAATCTTGTAATTCGTTACGTGATTATTTTGGGGAGTTGCCAGTTTTCTTTTTCCGTCCAAAACATCACCATCCATGTTTAATTGATGTGACTTTCCCCCCTTGACTTTTTCCCCCTTGACCTGCACTGTGGGGGGGCTGCGTGCACTGTGGAGGGGGCTGCCCATTTATGAGGCATGGGTCTTATGATTGTTTTAATGAGGGATGGGCTTTTGAGAGTGAGGTTTTTTTTTGCATTAAGTGTTTTTAAAATGGGAAGGGGTTTTCTGTTGTGCCGGGGCTCCACCAGCTGCTGGTGCTCTTTTCCTCTTGGGGTGTGGTTTTAATTTTGCTACTCTCCATCACACTCCCATGGAAAAATCCACATAGGCTTTTTTCTTCAAGTGGCCGAGCCATTTGGGGTCTTTTCTTCACTTGCAAATTCCTTGCTCACATATTCATCCCAAATGGCAACTCCAATTTACCTCCATCCAATCGTTTGGGTGCCTTGAGATAAAAGATCCTACACTCTCTCTACTTCAATCTTGGACATGTCGGCTAGAAAACTTCATGTCCAAGTTGCCTCGGTTCGAGGAGGGAGCCCGTATACAGATTCATCAATGTGGAGCCACTTTGACGAGCGAAATCGGAGAGCAAACTTCGTCAGCACAGCAGCGAGGAGCTTGACGCAGTGATTAAAGACCGAAGGACACGGATCGATCAGTATAATCTCTAACTCCTTTTACAGATTGCTAGTTTACGGTTAATGGAACAATCCGGGTATTTGGGTTGCGGTAGCACCAGTTTTGTAAAAAGTTTTTTATTCCGCATTTGGCGTCGGTTTGACCGCCGGGGCGCTGCCGCATCCCAACAAAATAAAGAGATCAAAACATCTGATCAGAAAAAGAACTTAGTTCTTATGCTACATCATAGATCTATAAGGAAAATGTCTTTCACAAAGAGATCATAACATATCATTATAAAAAGGGAGGAGAATAATTCAATTCTCTTAAGATCACAGATCCTTAAAGGCAAACCCTTTCACCAAAAACATAAGAGATTGAAATATCTCCTATAAAATGAGAACTTTGTTCTTAGATCCATGAGACAAAATCTCTTATAATAGAAAATTTAATTCTCAGAGCGCAAAGCTGCCTAAAAAGAGCCTTAGCGCACCTATTAAATGGAGCGTCTCAGTGCTCCAAATCTTGCGCACAGCGCTGCAGAGCCTTAGCGCTTCAAGTTTAAAGAAGCGCTCTGTGCTCATTGTCTAGTGCACAGCGCCAAGCGCACCACGTGCTCCTCACGTGTGCGCTATTTCATAAGAAGCGCTCTGCGCTCATTGTCTGGTGTACAGCGCCAAGTGCGCCACGTACTCCTCACGTGTGCTCTATTCCACAAGAAGCGCTCTGCGCTCATTGACTGGCGCACAGCGCCAAGCGCGCCACGTGCTCCTCACGTATGCGCTGAGGGAACATAAAGTGTTCTTTAAATAAACGCCCCAGAGCTATGATGAGTGCTCAGCGCTCAATAAAAGACAAAAACAATTGTCAGAACCCAAACCAATGCTCAGCATTGTTAAATGAAAAAGGACTGAGCCTAATTAAATGTCCAACATTTTTATTGAGTGGGCCGAGCCCAAGTTGGCCACAGAACCCTACCTCAGATTAATTAAGCCCATATTCTTATAAATCTTTGATCTTAGTCTCAAATTGGACTACAGATCTCCCAACAAATATTGGTTCAAGGGTACATCTCTTCACTCCTCTGATATTTGTCGTTGTAATTCTTCAACGTCTTCAGAGAGGTGACAGGTCCCGACAACCAGACATTTCACAGACTGTGGGGTCCTTAAACTCATGGACTATGATGTCCTTAAACTTTACAGACTATGATGTCTCTAAACTACCACGAACTATGGGGTCCTTAAACTCATGGACTATGATGTCCTTAAACTTTACAGACTATGTTGTCTTTAAACTGGACCGCAAAGTCCCTAAACTAAAGCAGTAGAGTACAAATACTCTTTTGTTGGATCTAAATAATCCCGTTAAGTTTATCTTAGTCTAAAATTAAACTAACGTGTCCTTAACAAACGTTAAGTTGATCGTAGTTTAAAATTAGACTAACGTATCCTTAATAAATGTTTAAGTTGATTTTAGTTTCAAAGGAGATTAACGATTCTTAAACCTAAACCAAAACCCAAATCTAAGAAAATATGGATTTGTACTAATCCACACCCTACGGGCGACAACATAAATTAGTCTCCGTATACAATCCACGGGCAACAAAAAACAAAACAAACATACACGACATGAAGTGGCCAACTAGAGAAAGAAAAAGTTGTTACCGCGATGCAGTAGCGTAATTAACTGCAGAGGCTTGCGCCTGAAGGGAAGAGTGTCCCCACAATCAAAAACTCCTCAAACGAGGGGGAATCTGACGAAGTCTGCTACAACGGACGCATCTGTCTAAACCTCCGATATACGGTGCTATAAATCAACTTGGCATCTTTGGAGAGGTGGATGGATAAATCCAAATAGCATCTGCCCCCAAACTCAGGCAAGAAGTCTGTCTTCCAGGCTTTCGGCGGAGAACACCAACGAGTTTTGCGTTTCAACCGCTTGAAATGTTGTCGGTAAGCAACGTATCCTTGCCACCATTTCTTGAAGGCATTGCATTCTTCAGTGGGATGTGTAACCTTCCGATGGTACAAGTAGTAGCTCTGACGAACGTCTGCTTCGTCAAGGTAAGTATCCTCAAGAGTATTTTCTTTGAAAGGTGGCAGCTTCATTCCCATCGACAGGGCTTTAGCGAACCGTTTCCTTATCTTAAGCCTGCTTTTGTCTACCGCGGGCGTGCATCGATCTGATTGGAGTGCTTTGTGACTTATCCTTACCATGACTTCTTTAACTTGATGCCGACGCCTGGCCTTTTCGAATATGGCCATTTCACGTTCGCGATCAGCTTTGCTCTTCTGACGGGCTTCGTTCAGCAGCATGTCAATCATCTCGTCTGACAGTTCTAAGGATTTTGGCACCGATCCTACCCCCAGCTTCTATATATTTTCTTCTGACGCCGAGTGAGCTTATTCGTCTTTTACTGACGAATAAGAGATCATATGACAACTTGCCACATAATCCTCGGCTTCTTCTGACAAGTCTTCTCCCTCATCATTGTCATTATCTCCGCTCTCAAGGATATGATTAAGGAACTCTTGGAGTGTGACCAGGGTTCGTGCCTTCTGGTTATATTCCTCCAGTGCATCAATATGCCTTTGCAGATCTGTGTGCTTGTCATCAGGCTGCACGGGCTTCTTGGTCTTCTTCTTTTTCTTTGAAGACTTTGACGGCTGGGCCAGGGTATTTTGCCCATCGCTACCAACTCTCGATGTTGGGCGCGGTTTCAGCGTCCCCTCAATGATCTCTGGCTCCAGCGGATTTTTCCACCTGATTGTCGGGCATGCTTAAAAATCTTTCAGCATCCTTTTGGCCTTAGCCGAAAGGAGAACTTCCCATGGAGCTTTCTCTATAAATGAGCATGATTTCCCCGGCGTGTCCATCTTTTTAGGAGCGTGCGGTTGTGGCGGGTTTACCCTCCAGTTTTCAGACAACGCGAATTTGCCTTGTTGGTACTGGTCCTCAATCCAGTTTTTGAAGACGAAGCAATCTTCAATTGGGTGGCCCACTATTCAATGGTAGGGGCGGTAATTGGGATTGTTGGCGTCACCCGGTTGCAGTGGGCATCTCGAATCTGGTAGAGTGATAAATCTGTTGCGCACCGCCAGTTCGAACATTCTTCTCTTTTTATCCCGAGGGAATGAGTAAGGACATCTCAACTTTTCTCCGAGTGATCACTGTTTATCATTTTGGCGAGCAGCTGGTTTCAGATCACTCAGCTGTTGCTGAGCATTGGCGACGAAGGTCGCTTTCCCTTTTCCCTTTTCATTTTGAAGCTCTGTTTTCGAGGAGGACGGTCTATGGCCCATCTGGTCCATTTAGGCCAGCTTGTCGATCAAGGCCTGGAAAGTGGTCGACTTGAAGAACATCATAAATTGGGATATAGTCGCTTGCGGGTCAAGGGTCCCTACGAACATGCCCATAGCAGGAGCTTCTTCTATGCGTTGTTCGCATTTCGACCATAAGTTCCGCCACCGAATTGCATACTGAACCCAAGTCTCTCCTGGCTTCACCCTGGCGCTGATCAATGCCGTGATCGGGATGCGTTCGCTGGCGCTCGCGAAACACTGGGTGAATAGCAACTTCATTTATGTGAATATTTTGATGGAGTCATTCGGAAGCTCCGAGTACCATTCAAATGCCGTCTCCGCTAAGCTGCCGACGAACTGGAGAAATAGCAATTTGTCGTCACCTCCAGTATTGTCGCAGAGAGCCATGAACTGAGCGACGTGCTGATGGGGGTTGCCTTTCCCCTTATACACGTGAAATTTAGGGATCGTATATCCCGGCAGGTACTTAATTTGATCGTACCAGCTTGGATAGGGTCGCCCAGTTCTGACGACCTAGCCAGGGGTTTCGCTTGCTTGATGAGCTCGTATTTGTTGAGCTATGTAGTCATCAAGCGCAGCTTTCGAGATCGTCTCCTCCTTGGATGCTGATAAAGCCGGAAGAGGGTTTGATGTCTCCCCTCTGTCGTCTTCAATGATTATTGGGGGATCTTCGGCTGGAGGGTCCGGCTGGATCATTATGCCTACCATATCTTAGAACAGGAGTGCCATTTGTTTTATATTAGCCGCTTGTTCCGCGGCCTCATTATCTTTTTTCTCGAGCATCCTTCTTAGGAACTCGGCGTCGGTTTCTTATTCTTGGCGTTGATCTGACGATACTTCTAGGCTTTCCTTCTGCCCAGTGAGTGCGGCCATCTTCATCGGCATCTCCTGAAGTTTCTGTTGTTGCTCTTGAGCCTTAATTATTGATCGTGTAAGTGGTTGATGACCGCCAGAAGCACGGCTTTCCTGTTTCTGGAAGCCATGTAAATGGTGTGCACTACCATGCCCCCAGACTTAGGGCATTTAGGTTCAGTGCCCTTGAGATTTGCCGTAAGCACGGGGATCTTCTCCAGCCTTCTCCTTTTATGGGCGGTCGAAGATGAGAGGGCTGTTGCAGACAATACTTTCCGTGGTACGACGGCAGGATGATCCTCCTCTTGCCGGACCTTCATTTTCTTCTGTCGGCGGGAGTAGTCTTTGTCGATCACAGAGTCTTGGACTCTTCACCAGACCCTGTGATTTTGGAGGATAGCCGCTGAGGGGGCTGCCCCGGCTTCGCTTTAGTGACATTTTCAGCGGGTGGAGGTGACCTTTTTAGTACGGCAATTGGAGAGTTCTTGCGCACCCTCCTGAGTGGCACAAAGTTGTTCCCAGTTGGAACAGCAGCATCAACTTCCATCATTGGAGCTGGTGGGGTAAGTCCAGAAGAGGAACTGCCCCCAGCTTTCCTCACTCGGTGCCAGTGACGACGTCGACCATGTCATGTATCCGAGATCACCTCTATTGTCGGAGTAGCTTCGTCATGCCCCCTGCTTTGAGGAGAGGCTGTTGTTGGTGCCATCCTGTCAAAGACTGACCTCCGCTGGGAAGGGATGGTCAACCTGTCGAAGGTTTACTTTCAAGTAGGTGAAGTAGTTCGGACGACTTCACCTACAGCAGGAGTTGGGATAGCCTTCTCCGATATTGCGAGCCTCTTCGCGGGCCCATTTGAGCTTAGGCTCAGCCTGTCGAAGACTAAGGAAGTAGACTTGGACGACCCGTTGAGAGGGGCCGCGATAGTTGCAAGCCAATCGAAGAACGACTTCTTCGGAGCTTCCTGTGATGGCATCGGGACAGTCAAGCTTGTTGGCGGGATCATGGTCCCGAAGAACAACCCAGTGGTGGCCTGTGTCACCTGTTCCACCGGCATTGCGAAGATGGAGACCGCTTGGGGCCCGTAAGTTACTCCTCCAAATGGGGCGGAGCAAGAGTTGCTGTTGCAGGTACATTTGGAAGCCATTGATCTTCTTTTCTCTGCACAGGAGCAAAACACCAAATCTCAGTACCTCGACTCCAGGGGCAACCATATTAAACTGCTATTTCTTCGCGAAACACGACACACGAAGTGCGGAGTGGAAAGAGGAAAAGGTCCCACGGGCATGCCAGAATCTGTTTATCGCCGAAAGACGCGATCGGGACGTTTAGGACATCTGGCCTGAATTTTGGGGCAGATGCTATTTGGTTTTATCCGTCCACCTCTCCGAAGATTCCAAGTTGATTTATGGCACCATGTATCGGAGGTTTGGACAGATGCGGCCGATGTAGCATACTTCGTCAAATTCCCCCCCGTTGTGAGGGGGTTTTAATTGTGGGGACGCTCTTTCCTGCAGGCACAAGCCCCTGCAGTTAATTACGTTACCGCATAGCGATAACCACTTTTACCTGCTCCAGATGTTCACTTCGTATCGTGTCGTGTTTTTTTTATTTTTGGTTGCCCATGGATTGTATACGAAGACTAATTTGTGTTGTCGCCCGTAGGACGTGGATTAGTCCGAATCCGTATTTTCTTAGATTTGGGTTTGTTTGATTTAAGGATCGTTAACCTTATTTAAGATTAAGATAAACTTAAATATTTGTTAAGGATACTTTAGTCTAATTTTAGACTAAGATCAACTTAACAAGGTTTTAGGATCATCTAGATCCAACAAAAAAGCATTTGGGCTCTATTATTTTAGTTTAAGGAAGTTGCGGTCCGTTATTAGTTTAGGGACGTTGCGGTCAATAGATCACCATTTTGTAGGGTGAGGGTTTAGTTTTAAGGACGTTGCGGTCCACGGTTGGTTTAAGGACGTCATAGTCCATAGAGTTTAGTTTAGGAACGTTGCGGTCCATAGAGTTTTTAGTTTAAGGACATCATAGTTCATAGGGTTTAGTTTAGGGACGTTTCGGTCCATCGGGTTTAAGGACATTATAGTCCATAGAGTTTTTGGTTTTTGGGACCCGCCACCTCTCTGAAGACGTTGAAGAATTACAATGACATGTATCAGAGGTGTAGGGAGATGTACCCTTGAACCAATGAATGTTCATCAGGGACTTGGTAGTCCTGTTTGGGACTAAGGCCAATTTAGAAGAAGACATATGAGCTCATTCGATTTAGGGTTTGGCCAAACTTGGGCTCAGCCCACTTGACTACTTATTTGGGCTTGATCCCCTTTCTGTATCGCACTACTGAGCGTTGATTTGGGTTCTGACACCCCTTTTTCTTTTTTTGTTTTACTTATACTCTTTTATATGGAGTGTTAAATAATTTATGGCGCTCATGTACAGAGCACGTGAGGTGCTCGGCGCTGAGCGCCAAACATTGAGTGCTAAGCACCTTTTATTAAATAGCGCTTACGTGAGGAGCACGTAGAGCGCTCGGCGCTGAGCGCCAGACTTTGAGTGCTAAGCACTTCTTTTTAAATAGCGCCCACGTGAGGAGCATGTGGAGCGCTCGGCGCTGAGTGTAAGTCCATGCTACCTCTCCCGGTACTTTCGGGCATGCAGAATTTGGTGAAAAAAAATTTTCTAGAGGCGGTAACATGGACTCAAAACCCGGATCTTTGTTAAACATCTAACTAACAACCTAACTAGGAGTTGTTAACTGCTCGGTTAGGGGGTTTATACCTTTCTTATCTCGAACTCCATCGTCTTCAAGCCTCGATGGTTGTCCGAATCGGCTTCTTCCCGTCGTCTCCTTGCGCCGAAGAAAGATCCACCTGAAAGCTTCTACCTTTGGCTCCTTCTTCGAACTTTGAAGAAACTAGTTCACTCGGTTTGCTAAACCTTGTGAACTAGAGTGAGTAGAAAAGAGTTTGTTTAGGATTTTATCTATGGTTCTTGGTTCTCAACTCATGAGACAAGTGAACCATAGACTCAAGAGAGGGAGAGCAAGAGGAGGAAGATGAGAGCTCAAGAACAAGAGAGAGAATGAGCATGAAAGAATGAGAGAAGACTTTTCTCATTTGGCTCTCATAATCCAAAACCATCATAACACATCATAGCAATCAAGTATTATGTGACGGTTTAAGCAACAATAGCCATATCATTTCATGCACTCATTTTGCACAAGAGGGCAAGCAAGCAAAAGTCTTTGCCATGAAATGATAGCTATTGTTATCATGATGGTCAACTAGTCAAGCCTAGTCAACCGGTCAACAAAGTCAACAAGTCAACAAAGTCAACCCCTCAACAACCATGTCACCATAATACTTAATTAATATAATTGTTAATCATATATCATATTCTCATTAGGGTTGAGCAAAAAGTCAACGGTCAATGGTCGACAACCCTAATGAGAATCCTCTGCCTCTGTCTCTCCGTCAACTATGCATACACACCCGCATTCGCGTTCCAAGGAACACGAATACATACTGGATAAAACCAATCCTAAAACGTACACTAGGATCTGGCTTAAACCAAAGCCCGCTAGTGTAAACTGTCCGGACACTGTACGTGCACAAGTGCACGGATGTGACCGAACCCTGTCGCAAAACCATGCGACCTGTCGCAAAACCATGCGACCTCTACTCTTTTGCCTAAAGGCGAATAGCTTTCTGTGTGGGACTCTAAAGACTCGACACTACGCTGGCAGTGGGTTTAACCACAGACCGCAAGCAGCACTAGCTGTGCGTAACGGTCCCCAGGTAGGTGCCGACAAGAAGACTGACGAGGTGAAACCCATCTGAACTCCTACTGAGCCTGAATGTGACAATCTCCGTACAGTCCGGTCTGTTCGTCTGATACATCGCATGACGGGCCTAGGGGGCGGTAAACGTCAGTCCCCTAATAGCGGTACAAGTCATGTCGGAGTGAAGCCCAATACACCCTGAGATAACACTGGAAACCTACCAGTATATCCCGCTTGCCCTGGCCAGGGACTACTCGTGTAATGGCTCTCCTAGACACAGCGCGATGTCAACCCCCAATACCGGGAGAGACGAATCCTGTCTAACCGTCACTGCCTCCAAGTGCTTCGGGACTGCACCCAACTACTACCTGTTTGCATGACTCCTTTGAGCCGTGGTAGGGTAGTAATCAAAGTACAGTGGGAACACACTCAAGGCGAAATGACAGTGTCAAGTCAGCGGACTAAGCTGTACTCATGTCACCTGGGAACTGATAACTAACGATAGGTATAATACTAACCGGTCAGTTCCCGACGAGTCCTGTCCAGTGTACTCGTAACCTAACGAGCACCCGCATACTATCTCCAGTACGACGTACTGATGGCTGTGGGACAGACCATCTCCCACGCTGGGATAAGAAGCGCATGCGCTAGTCTACTCCGGAGTATCGATGCCCTGTCTCGATAGTCCTGCGACTAGGGACCTGCATAAGGATGTGCTTATAGATTACCCAGCCCCACTAGTGTGACTGCCATTACAACGCTGGTAATCAAGCAAAGATCCTAAGGGCTCCACTAATGCATATAGGTGATATAATAAAGTAAACACATGTACATATTGAAGTAGAAACAAACCAAGTAGCATACTACTATTTTGAGCAAGATTGTATATACAAGGTGAATATCCCAAGCTTCCATTAAGTAATATACAAACTAGTATGATACAGTAATGGACTCTAGGGCATATACACTAACAATCTCCCACTTGCACTAAGGCCATGTACTGGCGTATCGAAGACCTATCATCTCGATCAGCCGCTCGAACTGAGTCTGGGGCAAGGCCTTGGTGAATGGATCTGCAGTGTTATCTTCTGAAGCAACCCTCCGAACCTCGATCTCCTGGCGATCCACGATCTCCCTGATCAGGTGATACCGCCTCAAGATGTGTCTGGATCTCTGATGGGACCTGGGTTCCTTCGCTAAAGCTATAGCCTCGTTGTTGTCGCAATACAGAGGTATTGGATCAACAATGGACGGAACCACCTGAAGTTCTTTCAAGAACTTCCTCATCCAGACAGCTTCTTTTGCGGCATCAGATGCAGCGATGTATTCCGCTTCCATCGTCGAGTCTGCAATGGTTTCCTGTTTAGAACTCTTCCAACACACCGCCCCTCCATTGAGGGTAAAAACAAAACCCGACATGTACTTGGAATCATCCTTGTCACTCTGGAAGCTGGAGTCAGCAAAAGCCTCGATCTGGAGGTCTTTTCCGCCATACACCAAGAACATCTCCTTAGTCCTTCTCAGGTACTTGAGAATGTTCTTTACCGCTATCCAGTGTTTCTCCCCAGGGTTTGACTGATACCGGCTTACCACACTCAGTGCATAAGCTGCATCCGGTCTGGTACACAACATTGCATACATTATAGAGCCTACCGCAGAAGCGTAGGGTATAATAGACATGCGATCCCTCTCCAAATCAGTCTTGGGAGACATCTCTTTAGAGAGGGTGATCCCGTGACAAGCCGGTAGGTTACCGCGCTTGGAATCTTCCATACTGAATCTCTTCAGTATGGTGTCGATGTATCTGGTCTGTGAAAGTCCTAATATCCTCTTGGATCTATCACGATGGATCCGGATCCCCAGGATGAGATTCAGTATGGTGTCGATGTACCTGGACTGTGAAAGTCCTAATATCCTCTTGGATCTATCACGATGGATCCGGATCCCCAGGATGTATGAGGCATCACCCAGGACTTTCATGGAGAACCTGTGTGACAAGAACCCCTTGACATATTGTAGCATAGGAATGTCATTTCCTATTAAGAGAATGTCATCCACGTATAAAATGAGGAATACTACAGTTCTCGCTACAAATCTACTATAGATGCATGGTTCATCTGGATTTTTGATAAAGCCAAATTCCTTGACCGTTTCATCAAAACAGATGTTCCAACTCCGCGATGCCTGCTTTAGTCCATAGATGGACTTAAGCAACTTGCACACCTTTCCGCTGCTCCCACTCTGAATGAAACCCTCTGGTTGGTCCATATAGACACACTCCTCTAAATTTCCATTTAGAAAAGCGGTCTTTACGTCCATCTGCCAGATCTCATAATCGTGGAAGGCAGCAATGGGAAGAAGGATCCGAATGGATTTCATCATAGCCACTGGAGAAAAGGTTTCGTCATAGTCCAAGCCAGGTCTTTGACGAAAACCCTTTGCAACCAGTCTAGCTTTATAGGTCTCAACCTGTCCATCTACACCAATCTTCCTTTTGAAGATCCACTTGCATCCTATTGGTTTTACCCTATCTGGAGCAATGTCCAACGTCCATACCTTGTTGGTGTACATGGACTCCATTTCGGTCCGCATTGCATCCAGCCATTTTACTGAGTCAACGCTCTGAACGGCCTGCTGGAAGCTAGTAGGCTCATCATAATCTATGATGCAATCCTCTCTATCCCCGTCTATGAGAAAACCGTAGTATCTCTCGGGCGGATGAGACTGCCTACTACTCCTACGGAGCGGCGTAGGAATGTCCTGTTCTTTTGAACCCTCTGGTTCCACCAAGCTTTCAGTAATAGCTCGTGGTTCTGGAATTTCTTCCAGTTCTACTGTGCTCCCACTTATCTGGTTTTCCAAAAACTCAGTTTCCAAGAAGTAGGCATGACGAGAAACAAAAACCTTTTTTTCCTCTTCGCAGTAGAAGAAATATCCCTTGGAGTTCTTTGGATATCCCACGAACTTGCACTGTACTGAGCGTGCCTCGAGCTTGTCCGCATGCTGCTTTTTGACAAAAGCTGGACTTCCCCATGTCTTAATGTGATTAAGATAGGGTCTCTTCCCACACCATATTTCATATGGTGTAGTAGGCACAGTCTTAGTGGGAACTCGGTTCAAAAGGTATGCAGCTGATTCTAGCTCATACCCCCAGAATGATCGCGGTAACTCAGCGTTACTCATCATGGACCGTACCATATCCAATAGGGTTCGGTTCCGTCTCTCCGATACACCGTTATGTTGCGGAGTGTATGGAGGAGTAAGCTGAGAGAGAATTCCATTCTCTTTTAAATAGTCCAGGAATTCGGCACTCAAGTATTCACCACCTCGATCCGATCTTAGGATCTTGATACTTTTGCCGGTTTGTTTTTCTACTTCATTCTTATATTCCTGGAATTTTCCAAAGGCTTCGGACTTATGTTTCATTAAGAAGACATAACCGTACCTTGAAAAGTCATCCGTAAAAGTAATGAAGTAAGAATAACCGCTTCGCGCATGTGTAGACATTGGACCGCACACGTCGCTGTGTACGAGTCCCAAGAGCTCGCTCGCCCTTACTCCGTGTCCAGTAAACGGAGTCTTTGTCATCTTTCCTTTGAGACAGGATTGACAAGTGGCATACGATTGATATTCGAACGGATTCAAATATCCTTCTGTATGTAACTTCGTCAACCTTCTCTCATTGATGTGACCCAGTCTACAATGCCATAAGAAAGTCTGATTGATTTCCGGAGACTTTCTTTTGTGTGTATTCTGGACATTGAAAATCTGTGGTTGGTTTAATACGTATATACCATTGCTCAATGTACCTGACCCAATCAGAACTTGATTAAGGTGAATGTTTACAACATTGCTTACAAACGCAAATTCATAACCTTCTTTAGAAACTAAAGATACAGAAATGATATTACAAGTTGCGTTGGGTACAAAAAAGCAATTACGCAAAACCAAAACATGTCCATCTGACATTCCCAGGTGATAGTCCCCCAGGGCCTTAGCATCCATGCTAGCTCCGTTTGCAACTTTGAGGGTCATGTCACCTGCCTTCAAAACCCTACGGTTTCTCAACGCCTGCAAAGAATTACAGATATGAGATCCTGATCCGGTATCCAATACCCAGGAAGTAGAGTTTATTGAAAGACAGTTTTCAATAACATACACACCTGAAGCTGAAGCTGCAACCTGCTTCAATTCCTGTGTCCTGGCTTTCCAAGCCCTGCAATCATTCTTCCAGTGTCCTTTCTTATGACAATAGAAGCATTCTTCCTTATCCACAAGCTTTCCCACTTTCTTTGTTGCTTTTGCCTTTCCCTTCGTATCCACTTTACTAACACCGCCCCTTGGTTTGGCGGGGGCTTTCTTCTTCTTTCCCTTGGCTTTCGCCTTGGACCTAGAAGAAGAAGATCCTCCTACAAACAAAGTGGATGTTTCCCTACCTTTCTGTAGGGTGCCCTCTGCGCTCCTCAGCATGTTGAGGAGTTCTGAAAGTTCAACTTCCTTTTCTTGTAAGTTGAATTTCAGTATAAACTGGGCGTAAGTGGAAGGAAGGGACTGGAGAATCAAGTCCGTATAGAGCTCATTCTCCAACGTGGTCCCAAGGTCCGCGAGCTCCTCAATGTAGCCAATCATCTTAAGCACGTGTTCCGCTACCGATGATCCGACGGCCAATCTTGCCGAAAATAACTTCTTCGACACTTCGTATCTTGCGATACAAGATTGCTCTCCATACAGTTCTTTTGTATGAAGAAATATGGATTCCAGGTCCATATTCTCGTGCCTCCTCTGATGTTCATTGTCCATAGAGGCAAGCACGAGGCACTTGGCCTTCGCGCAGTCTAGTTCCCAGGTATTACGGATTTCCTTATCCGCGACGCTGGTTTTGGGACCTGGGACAGGGGGAGCTTTGGTGGTAAGAAGATACCCCAGCTTGTCGTAAGTGATTGCCATCTTGACATTCCTGAGCCAATCTTTGTAGTTTGGCCCTGTCAGTATGTTTTTATCTAGGAGTAACTTAAGTCCAGTCATGTCGATTGGTCGCTGCAATTAGGAGAGAGAAGAAACACTCAGCATGATGCTCTTGCAAGTTTAGAATGGTTTTTAATTTGTCTAAACAGGATGGCTCCCACTGTTTCTCGAATCCCTCCTCAAACCAAAAAGGAAGAATTAGTCAGGATCAATCTCACCGTACAATACTTGCTTAACCGTTCAGCCAGGCCAGTGTTGGTACTTCGAGGGAGGTTTTCCAACGCTTTCGCGAAGTTCCTTAATTAAATAACCTTTTTTCTCTAGGGGCGTAGCCCCGCTAACACCTTTCTAGACACCTACTAGGTTTATAGCATTGATCGTTTAGTGAGAAATTTCCCGAGGAGTAGCATATACTCACAGTAGGATCGGGATCCAAATATCATCGCGTGACGAAACTGAAGGAATCCTACCAGAATCATCACACTCCAAATGGTATGCAATACTAGCAAGTTTCAGTTCTTTTGAAACTCCCGATGTGGATTTTTGCCCCATGCTCTTATGACCTTGACTTTGGCCAACAAATCATAAGTCACATGTCAAGTTCTACCCGTCGTTCTCCAGGTTAATTTGAATCCACCCGCACCTACCCTTGACTTTGGCCAACAAGGCAGTACGACTGTTCCAAACTAACGCATCTATCTATGCTGCACATGAATACCCAATAGCTGCCAATCACTATGCCTTGACTTTGGCCAACAAATATAGCTTGAATACTATTGACCATCCATGTGAAACGACGGAGGGCTACGAATGGTTTTGGCTAAACCGTGAACGTAGTGAACTTGATATAATCGATGGAACGAGATAGCTTTTAAAAGGAGTGGCTCAAGCTCCGCATTTAAAAGTTAGTTTTGAAAAGAACCGAGTGGTTTTTCGAAAGTGTTCCAACGATTTTAACTTGGTTTATTTCTTGCATTAGTTCTTTTAATGCGTGATATTCTTGCATTAGTTCTTTTAATGCGTCCCATCATTTAATCCTACCATTGCAGAAAACAACCAAAATATGACGTACGCTTATGCCATTCGCATTCGCCACGGGGCCCCGTCATTACCCGTTAGGTTACTTAACTAACGACAGAGCGGGGGCTGGGCTAGCGCGGCTGTAAAACATAAGCAACGCCTAAATAATATCATATATAGATATACTGCAATGATAGCCATTTCAGATCACAGATGAAGACATTGGATATACTAGGAACCCGCAATTCGTACGAGCCTGTAACGAAAAGCAGATTACACGGTCGCGGTGAATAGCCAATACCCCACCCAAGACCCCTACGGGTGCGGCAAACTACCCGCCAAGTACCCGAAGCGAAGCAACCTCCCTCAACTCCGTGAGTAGGCCACTCGGCACTTCGGCATACCCGGTAGTTTGTGCACCCCCTCCATGGGTCTATCCTAGGAGCAAAAACAGTAAAAAGAAATTATACAATGACGGCTACAACCCCGACCCGGTTGTGCGGCCATACAAATAATTATTACATCAATTTACAAATTTACATGAATTGAAAGAAAAGAAAACTCTCGTCTCACAACCCCCGGCTATTCACCCGCGACAATCCAATGATTTCATATACACATTCCAATAACATTATAGATCACAGATTTGTATAACCCACACTAATCGACATATAGCGATTAGCAGACGTTCAATACAAATATCACATCACAGAAAAACCCGTCAGCTTAAGTCTTTTAGAAGTTCGATCAAAAATACGGATTTTCAGGCCCCAAACACAAAATTTTCGTTCTGGAAAATCTGGGCAGAAAATACATATTCCAAAAATCCCAAAATACCCCACTGAACAAACTGCAACCAAAATTTCCCACTACCGAGTCAACTCGGCCGCGGAACCGCGGCGGGAGCACGCTCCCGCCGCGTTTCCGCGGCGCTTTGATCGGTTCAGTGGACGAAATTTTGTCAGTTTGTTATAAAAACCCTGAGCCGAATTTTAAAGTATGATTTATAATTTTTGGAACAGAGGAAAAATTCGACAGCAAGCATGATATCGGGGTTCATTTCGGGACTTTTTCTTTGATCGATCTTCTAGCTACTTTGCTAACATGTTAGATAGAGTTTAACTAGGCTCTGATACCACTGTAAGTCTATGCTACCTCTCCCGGTACTTTCGGGCATGCAGAATTTGGTGAAAAACAATTTTCTAGAGGCGGTAACATGGACTCAAAACCCGGATCTTTGTTAAACATCTAACTAACAACCTAACTAGGAGTTGTTAACTGCTCGGTTAGGGGGTTTATACCTTTCTTATCTCGAACTCCGTCGTCTTCAAGCCTCGATGGTTGTCCGAATCGGCTTCTTCCCGTCGTCTCCTTGCGCCGAAGAAAGATCCACCTGAAAGCTTCTACCTTTGGCTCCTTCTTCGAACTTTGAAGAAACTAGTTCACTCGGTTTGCTAAACCTTGTGAACTAGAGTGAGTAGAGAAGAGTTTGTTTGGGATTTTATCTATGGTTCTTGGTTCTCAACTCATGAGACAAGTGAACCATAGACTCAAGAGAGGGAGAGCAAGAGGAGGAAGATGAGAGCTCAAGAACAAGAGAGAGAATGAGCATGAAAGAATGAGAGAAGACTTTTCTCATTTGGCTCTCAGAATCCAAAACCATCATAACACATCATAGCAATCAAGTATTATGTGACAGTTTAAGCAACAATAGCCATATCATTTCATGCACTCATTTTGCACAAGAGGGCAAGCAAGCAAAAGTCTTTGCCATGAAATGATAGCTATTGTTATCATGATGGTCAACTAGTCAAGCCTAGTCAACCGGTCAACAAAGTCAACAAGTCAACAAAGTCAACCCCTCAACAACCATGTCACCATAATACTTAATTAATATAATTGTTAATCATATATCATATTCTCATTAGCGTTGAGCAAAAAGTCAACAGTCAACGGTCAATGGTCAACAACCCTAATGAGAATCCTCTGCCTCTGTCTCTCCGTCAACTGTGCATACACACCCGCATTCGCGTTCCAAGGAACACGAATACATACTGGATAAAACCAATCCCAAAACGTACACTAGGATCTGGCTTAAACCAAAGCCCGCTAGTGTAAACTGTCCGGACACTGTACGTGCACAAGTGCACGGATGTGACCGAACCCTGTCGTAAAACCATGCGACCTGTCGCAAAACCATGCGACCTGTCGCAAAACCATGCGACCTCTACTCTTTTGCCTAAAGGTGAATAGCTTTCTGTATGGGACTCTAAAGACTCGACACTACGCTGGCAGTGGGTTTAACCACAGACCGCAAGCGGCACTAGCTGTGCGTAACGGTCCCCAGGTAGGTGCCGACAAGAAGACTGACGAGGTGAAACCCATCTGAACTCCTACTGAGCCTGAATGTGACAATCTCCATACAGTCCGGTCTGTTCGTCTGATACATCGCATGGCGGGCTTAGGGGGCGGTAAACGTCAGTCCCCTAATAGCGGTACAAGTCGTGTCGGAGTGAAGCCCAATACACCCTGAGATAACACTGGAAACCTACCAGTATATCCCGCTTGCCCTGGCCAGGGACTACTCGTGTAATGGCTCTCCTACACACAGCGCGATGTCAACCCCCAATACCGGGAGAGACGAATCCTGTTTAACCGTCACTGCCTCCAAGTGCTTCGGGACTGCACCCAACTACTACCTGTTTGCACGACTCCTTTAAGCCGTGGTAGGGTAGTAATCAAAGTACAGTGGGAACACACTCGAGGCGAAGTGACGGTGTCAAGTCAGCGGACTAAGCTGTACTCATGTCACCTGGGAACTGATAACTGACGATAGGTATAATACTAACCGGTCAATTCCCGACGAGTCCTGTCCAGTGTACTCGTAACCTAACGAGCACCCGCATACTATCTCCAGTACGACGTGCTGATGGCTGTGGGACAGACCATCTCCCACACTGGGATGAGAAGCGCATGCGCTAGTCTACTCCGGAGTATCGATGCCCTGTCTCGATAGTCCTGCGACTAGAGACCTGCATAAGGATGTGCTTATAGATTACCCAGCCCCACTAGTGTGACTGCCATCACAACGCTGGTAATCAAGCAAAGATCCTAAGGGCTCCACTAATGCGTATAGGTGATATAATAAAGTAAACACATGTACACATTGAAGTAGAAACAAACCAAGTAGCATACTACTATTTTGAGCAAGATTGTATATACAAAGTGAATATCCCAAGCTTCCATTAAGTAATATACAAACTAGTATGATACAGTAATGGCCTCTAGGGCATATACACTAACACTGAGCGCCGAACTTTGAGCGCTAAGCGCTTCTTATTAAATAGTGCCCACGTGAGGACCATGTGGAGCACTCAGCGCTGAGCGCCGAACTTTGAGTGCTAAGCACTGAGTTTTCTGTTCTGCTCAAATCAATTCTCTGAGAATTAGATTCTCACTTATGAAAGACTTTTTCTGTAGATCCGAGATCTGGAAAAAGAACTAAGTTCTTCTGATATGAGAGTTAAACTTTTAGATATGAAGGAGACGCTATGATCTCTCTTATTTTTATTTACCTTGAGGAGAAATCGTTCCTCGTCTTTGAAGTTTGAAGTTTATGAGGGAGGTTTCTCTACAAGACTTGAAGTCTTGGGTCCTTTATATAGTGGAGGCTGATTTGTTGATTTAGTTAAGAAAATCTCTCATTGAGAGATCTCTAATTGATCTGGGGATTTTATCCACCATTGGATCTTTGATCATAGGCCTTCTGTTTTACAGAAGATATTTTTCTTATTCTCAACAAGATTGGAAAAATATTTTACCGTAAAGAGCTTATTCTTTATCTTGGTGATTTTTAATCACCATTGGATTTTTAATCCAACGGTACTCCGTTTTACAGAAATTAATCTTTCCTCTTTTGGGAAGATTCGAGGAATATTTTCCTCAACAGTATTTAATTCTCTAATTTGATGATTTATCATCTTCTTTGGATTTTTGATCCAAGGATGGAGAACTTTTAGTTCTGGCGCTGGCGCTCTCATGCTTTGCATGTGAGGCGCTGCCTCAGAGTTTTTAACTCTTGGCGCTGCCTCAGAGTTTTTAACTCTGGGCGTTGGCGCTCTCGTACTTTGCACGTGAGGCGCTGCCTCAGTTCAAATTTTGAACAGAACCTTGCTCTCTTATTGGGGGAAACACTCCGGAATTGGCTTTGATCTTCGACGGAAGAAGCTTGCTCATTAACTCCACTTTACTCCACTTGCACTTAAGAACTTTTGAGAGAGGTTTTGCTAGAATTTTCAAAATGGTGAAGAGCTAAGGCATGGGGTGGTATTTATAGTGGAGAATTAGGGTTTAGGAATTAAAAATGTGAATTAAAAAGTATTAAAATGATATTAATAGGTGAATTGAAAGGTCTCTGTTTGATTGCAGGGAAATCAAACAGTGTAGAGGAGTTGAGGGGAGTTGAAGGGACGAGTGTGCAAAGTATGGATCAATTTGGACGCATCTGAACCGTCCCCGCCGGCCTATCGAGCATATCCGCAGGTCGATTTTGAGGCAAATGTCTCGAGATTCATGCCAACAGATTTATTCAGTGTTTACACCATTTTCCACATGTTTGATTTTTCTGAACTTTTCATTTCCCCGTGTATTTCACGTGCAATCTTTTGGGCTTCCAAAAAGTTAAAAGAAAAATCAGAAAAAATAATTTTGTCTGATGGGAATCGAATACACAGGCTACATCACAGCAGTGCAAAGACTTTACCAGTGAGCTACAAATGGCTTCTTGTTTTTATTTAACAAAAGTTACTTATAACTCAAACTCAGGCTATAATACTCTTTTCTGTATATTAACAAGAATATTTTTCCGTACAGAGATTTCAGAGTCATTACATTCTACTTTCCTTATAAAAATTTCATCCTCGAATTTTACATTTACATAGGGACTAATTTTCAAATAGATAAGGGTATCTTGCAGCATATCTTCTTCTAATTCTCGTGTTGATTCTCCAGGAGAATCCTTTCTCCACATCACTCGGACCAAGTTTACTTCCTTGTTCCGCAATGTCTTCACCTTTCGGTCCAGGATATCTACTGGTTGTTACTCGCAGGTTAGATCGGTCTGTACTGTGAGCTCTGAATGATCGAGTATGTAGCTGGGGTCGCTCACATATCGTCGTAGCTGGAATATATGGAACACGTTGTGCACTCATTCTAATGAGGGTGGTAGTGCTAAACGGTATGCCACTTCTCCAACTCGTTTGAGTATGTCGAACGGTCCTATGTATCTTGGACTGAGTTTACCCCTCTTTCCAAAATGAATCACTCCTCGATTTGGAGAGATCTTTAGGAATACATGGTCTCCAGGTTGGAACTCCAGATATCGACGCTTTGCATCTGCCCAATACTTCTGTCGGTCTTGGGCTATGCGCATTCTTTCCCTGATCATGCGAACTACATCCACAGTTGCCACGATCATCTCTGATCCAAGGAGTTCACGATCTCCAACATCGTCCAAACTTAGCGATGAACGAAACTTTTGTACGTAGAGTGCTGCGAATGGTGTCATTCCAATGCTTGCCTGATAGCTGTTGTTGTATGAAAACTCTACAAAGTATAGGTGATTTTCCCACGAACCTCCGAAGTCTATCATACAGGCTCTTAGCATGTCTTCCAGAATCTGAATTGTTCGCTTGGACTGTCCGTTCGTTTTTGGATGATAAGCCTTTCTTAAATTCAGACTCGTTCCCAGGCTAACTTGCAGACTCTGCTAAAATTGTGATCGGAATATTGTATCACGATCGAATACGATGCAAACAGGTACTCCATGTAATCTCATGATCTCCTGCATGAGTTCATGGTTATCAAATATGGTACATCTTGAAGGTTTAAATCATACTTTAGATTTATGCTTACCTCCATGTACTTCTTTGCTAACGTCTCGGTTGACTGGCCAACTCGAAATGGAATAAAGTGAGCCGACTTGGTGAGTCAATCTATAATAACCCATATTATGTTGTTACCCTTCGTGCTACGAAGGAGGGCAGTCACGAAGTCCATGGTAATGCGCTGCTATTTCCATTCTGGGATTGGTAACGGCTGAAATAGAACAGCAGTTCCGTGATGTTCAGCCTTCACTTACTGTCACACCAAACACTTTGCTACACTTCTAGCTACTTCAAGCTTCATTCCATACCACCGGTAGTGTTGCCATAGATCCTTGTACATTTTTGTACCATTGGGGTATACCAAATACGGAGACCTGTGAGCTTCTTTCATCAACTCTTCTCGAACTAGGCCGATAGGCACACATAATCGACTTCCATATCATAAGAATCCGTATTCGTGGATAATGAAGTCAGTTCAAAGTCCACTTTCTACTTGTTCTAGGATCTTTTGTAGCTTGGCATCATTTGCTTGAGCTGCCTTGATCTGATTAAGAAGAGTGGACTGGACTTGTAACATCAAATATGAAGCGTTACCTGGCACAACTACTTCGTTCTCCAATCTGTGCAATTCTTGTTGTAGCTTCCTCTGAGCGGTGAGGTTCATTGCTAATGGCTGGCGACTAAGTTCATCAGCAACTATATTCACCTTCCCAGGATGATACCGTAGCTTGATGTCGAAATCCGCCATGAGTTTTAGCTATCTTCTCTACCGCATGTTTAATTCCTTCTGAGTAAATATATACTTCAGACTCTTGTGGTCGGTGTATATATCTACTTGTTCTCCCAAGAGGTAGTGGCGCCAAATCTTAACGTGTGAGCTTGGTCAGGGGTGCTGAAATATTTGAGAAGCCTTCAATGAATCGTCGGTTGTATCCTGCTAATCCCAAGAAACTTCGTATATATTTCACCGTCTTTGGTGTCGGCCACTCGGTGATAGCTGACACCTTAGTTGGATCTACTGAGATTCCTTCACCTAAAACGATATGTCCGAGAAATCCGGCTTGATCAAGCCAAAATTCACACTTTCTGTACTTGGCGTAGAGCCGATGTTGTCGCGATATCTCCAGGACAATCCGTAAGTGCTCGGCGTGTTCTTTCCGATTCTTTGAATACACCAAGATGTCGTTGATGAAAATGACAACGAACCTGTCTAAGTACTCTCGGAAAACTTGGTTCATCGTGTTCATAAAGATGGCAGGTGCATTGGTCACTCAAAATGGCATTACATGATATTTATATTGACCATATCGAGTCCTAAACACCGTCTTCAGAATGTCGGACTCTTTGACCTTCAGCTCATGATAACCCGAATGAAGATCTAGCTTTGAAAATACACAAGACCCACTTAACTGATCGAAAAGATCATCGATACGTGATAGTGGATACTTATTCTTAATCGTCATTTTATTCAGAGCTCGATAATCCACACACATCCTGTATGAACCTTCCTTCTTCTTCACGAGTAATACCGGAGATCCCCAACTTGAAGTACTGGGTCGGATCCAACCTTTCTTTAGCAGTTCGTCCAACTGGATACGGATCTCCTTCAATCCTTCTGGACTTAACTAGTACGGAGATTTGATTACAGGTTGCACACCAGGTTGTAAAACAATACTAAACTCAAGAACTCGATCAGGAAACACATCCTCAAACTCTCGAACTACTTCAGACTTTTCTTCTTCTGCCGGTAGAGAAAATACTTCTGCATTCTTCGGTTTAGCATGGTATCTTCCTGGCTCCAAAGTTCTATCTCCACTTTTGAAATAGAAGACTGGGTGATCTAGTATCTCAAATACTACCCTCCTTTGACGGCAGTCAATAGTACTATAGAATACTCCCAGCCAATCCATTCGCAACACAACATCGAAATTTGGGACGTCCGGTACTTTGAAATTTGCGTAGAATTCTTGTCCGCAAACTACAATTGGACACTGATCAAACCCAAAGTTTCCTTCAAGACTCCATTCCCAGAACTGACATTCCAGCTTCAAATGAGTGGCTACACAGGAATCGCATGCATTCGTATGAATCGTTGGGACATGAAGTAGTGTGAAGCTCCAGTGTCGAAAAGTGTGAGTGCAGGAAGGGTGGCTACTTGTATAGTACCTAAGTTGTGTGAGGTTGGGTTTAGTTATAGGAAAAGTATGGTGATACACAAGGATTGAAAATTTTTGAAAGGATGGGGAATTACCAGTGATGACTAGTCCTATGGCTTCGGTCTCCTCGACCGTCATTGTAAAAGCCTAACGTCTTGGTACATTCCTCCTTGCTGGAGGCACATTCCTCTGTCCTTGGGACATGTTTCTTTGTCCTTGAGGCATGTTTCTTTGTGCCTGATGGAATTGACGTTGAGGTTGTGTAGGTAGTCCATATGGAGCTGGTGTAGCGGGGTGCGGGTGCTTCAATGGCTGGCCGCTGCGGGATTGTGATTGTGGGTCTAGGTACTGGTGCTGTGTTGAAACGATATGGAAATGCTCTTATAGCGTGAGTAGATGCGCCACAAACCAAACACAGGTCATTTGCACGCCTGCAATCCTTCTCCTGGTGTCCATTCCTCTTGCAGTAGAAATGGAAATCTAGACTGGACCGGTTAAATGATCCTCCCAGTCTCCTGGGTGGAAAGGTCGGCCTAGAAGAGGCTCCTCCTGACATTTGTGCGGCAGGGCGTATGATTCCAGTTATTTGGGGCTTACCCTTCTTCTTGACTACAGCTTCATAACGACGAGCTACTTTCAGGGAGAGTTCATAAGTCGGGTAATCGCCTATGACTAATGCCGCCTAAATCTCCGGGTCTAAGCCCTGTTGGAATCGTCTAGCCCGAATCTCATCGGTCAGGATCAAATGTGCCGTTAACCTGATAAGATATTGATGTCAGGTTAGAGGTGTGTTTTAACGGAACAGTATTTGATACGAATTCTTTACCTTCTAAGCATGATGAATTCAGCATAATATTCATCAACCGATTTTACCCATATAGAACCTTATTGTAGGTGGATGAATTATTGTTCCATCTCGAAATGGGCAGTCTCATGGAAGAACTTCGTATCGAACAGATCGCGAAACGTCTTCTACTCAATTGGCTATGTGAGCCGGCTTTCCTCGGCCTTCCACCAAATTCTTGTATCGCCGGTCAGTTGCAACTTAGCAACTCTTACCTAGGAAACATCTGGCACTTGAGCGGCTTCCAGATCATCTTCGATTGCTTGAGCCTATTCTTCTGCCTCAAGCGGGCTCTATTTTCCCTAGATGTGTTTTGGGTGCAGTCCCCGAAACTGCTTGACTCCGGGTGCCTCGACTTCGGAGCGGTGCATGAGGATAGCAGTCTTCTGCTGACCCTCCAATAGGCTCTTGATAGCCTCAAGCAGTACTGTTTGCTCATTGATAGGAGCTGCAACGGTAGGTGGTGGTGGTAGAGTAGGCTGTGGAGTATTGCCGTTGACGTTCGTGTTGGTGTTGTTGGGAGATTCCATTACTTTGATAGAAAATGAATGGTTAGGATAGATTCAAGAAATTAGAAATATAAGGAATGCATAGTTACCGATTCTTATAATTCTTGTGATATATTGCTTAAGACTTCATGCAGATCTGACCTGCTTGAGGCCAACAAAACTTGTCATGCCCCGCTTCCCAGTAGACGGAAACGGTGACGTGGCAGGCCGCAACGTATTTGCTATGAAATAAATATGTTAAGCATAATTAAGAAATATATAAAAATAAACAAGTATGACAAGAGAATAAAATGAAACAGCAACTTTATTTACATTCAACTTTACATACAACTATTTGAAATAAAAAATACAATAATCAAAAGCAAATGCCTAACAACGGCATACTGAAAGTAAGTGCAGAGGAACTAGTAGTCAGGCTGAGCGGTAAGCTGGCTCGGCTCTATTTCCTCATAGTCTGGTCCTCCTGACGAACATTCCAAAGAAAGAAACAGAAAGGAATGTCGTCAGCGAACTAACGTTCGGTAAGTCCCAAAAGAAGAAAGAGAAGATAGTATATAAAGTTAAATGAACAGGTAAAGTTGTATATGACCGATTACTGGTATATGATAGTTATTCTACCGTGGTTGTTTGTAATTTGATAAGGAAGGTATTCATGTATACGAGTGGAGTCCATCTTACCTCGTAGACTATGGTAACATATAGTATAAGGCCCCGTCATAATCCACGGGACAACGGCACGTAAATTCATGTAGGTGTCTTTTAAGTGACCTCTCGTGCCACGATATACGTTCCGTACCAATCTACCCCTTTATTACCGCGTAATGTATTGTATAGATTATGTTTACAAGTCTTGGCTGAAACTATGGATATAAAATGTTCAGGTTCATATTCAGGATGTAATCATGTATTCAAGTAGTTATGTCAAGTTCATATCAAGTTATAACCATGGTTCGGACAAGTCAAGTCAAGTATACATGTTTGAATTTGATGTTTGAATTCGGGTATTCATGTTCATGATCAAGTATTCGTGTTTGATTTTGGATTCAGGTTTGGACTCAGACTAAGTCAGACACTTTTAAACTGATTTAACTTTTGAATTCTTAGGTTCGGAAATTATCGACAACTGCTGCACATGGACGGCAGGATTTGTGTCTTTTTCCAAGACAGATGTCATTGATAACTCATGATAAGTTTTCTAACCTGTATAGGCAAGTACTCACTTTCTCCGGATCTCCGGGGCTCAAGAGATTTAATCCCGCTTAAACCTATATTTACTAAATTCCTTAAATATTATTTTGTATATCTCGAGGGGGTTTTATGAAAAACATATTAATATATATTAAAAATAAAATCTCGAGGGTAATTTGTATTACTGAGGGTTTTCATGAGCATGTGTTTTGATTTTTGAGATATTTGATAAATACCTAGCTTTTAAAAGTTTATGGTATTTTATTGAAAACCAGTCCTTTTTAGTAACTTGATGGTATTTTATTGACATTCTTTAATCTTTCATATTTTGAAAAATATAGTTTCATAATATAATGGAAACACGGATTTATAATTTTATATAATTTTTAATTTTTTTGAAAATTAGTCTTATGTAGAAAATTCGCATTTCTTAAAAACGTATTTTATATCCTTTCGAGATCGAATGCTCTATGAGGAGTGCTGCATCTCGCTCTACTATCCCCCAGGATGTGCGATAATCCACACCATCCATTAGCAGGTCCCCTAACGAGGGTTGTAGATGCATAATTGCAAAAGAATAGAAATACCGCTTTAAAAGAAACCCGATTTTAAAATATGTGGTATTTTATTATAAAGATTATTCTTCGAAACAAATATACACACAAATAGACATCGTGCTATGAAACCAAAGTGTACGTGTAAGGTAGGTCGTTACCGCATGACGTTTTTCCTAAAGGTATAGTTTAAACGAAAACGTAAAGAAGTGATAATAAAGTTCTAGGTATTTTAATGAAAAAGTTTAATTATGATTGTTTCACATGAGATTCTTGGTTAAACTTGATTCTAAATATTGGTATTTAAGCTTACAAGTAATGTGGTAAAATTAGATTGACCAAATTATAAAGAAAAAGGGAGTTTCTAGGGTTTAGAAAAAGAATATCGGTAAAAACTCCACTTTACCGATGTAAGATTTAAAGATAAATTTCAATGAAAAAGAGAAGAGTTGGGAGGGACTTACGGTTTAAATATGTAAAGAATAGGTTAAGGAAGAGGAGGGAGGCTTCGTGGTGTTGCGGGAGCTCCGGAATCGGCTTCGATTTTCGACGGAAGAAGCTTGCTCGCTAACTCCACTTACACTTAGGAACTTTTGAGAGAGTTTTTACTAGAACTTTCAGAATGGTGAAAAGCTAGGGCATGGGATGGTATTTATAGTGAAGAATTAGGGTTTGGGAATTAAAAATGTGAATTAAAAAGCTTTAAAATGATATTAATAGGTGAATTGAAAGGTCTCTTTTTGATTGCAGGGAAATCAAACAGTGCAGAGAAGTTGAGTGGAATTGAAGAGACGAGTGTGCAAAGCACGGATCAATTTGGACCCATCTGAACCGTCCCCGCCGGCCTATTGAGCATATCCACCGGTCGATTTTGAGGCAAATGCATCGAGATTCGTGCCACCAGATTTATTCTTAGTTTACACCATTTTCCACATGTTTGATTTTTCTGAACTTTTTATTTCCTCGTGTATTGCACGTGCAACCTTTTGGGCTTCCAAAAAGTTAAAAAGAAAAATCAGAAAAAATAATTGTGTCTGATGGGAATCGAACACACAGACTACGTCACAGCAATGCAAAGCCTTTACCAGTGAGCTACAATTTGCATTTTGCTTTTATTTAACAAAAGTAACTTATAACTCAAACTCAAGATGTAATACTCTTTTCTGTATATTAACAAGAATTTTTTTCCATACAGAGATTTCAGAGTCGTTACAAAAGCCCACTGATTTCTTGAAGAACCGGATTGCAGAGATTTGAGACTGCAAGTGGCCCATACTTGACTCCACTAGATGTGACAGAGCATGAGTTGCGGTGAGTGCAAGCAAATGCCATTCTAGAAAGAGATGAAATGCTAGCTTCAGTATCTCTTCACCCAAGGGCAACTATAAGCATATATAACGCGATTATTTGATCATAGAATAGCACGACCCATGAAGGGTGGAGTGGAAAGAAGAAGAGGTCCTACCGGGCGTGCCAGAATCTATTTACCGCCGAAACTGGACTGAGACGTAGAGACGTCTAGCATGAATTTGGGGCAAATTCTATTTGGACATATCCATCTACCTCTCCAAAAATACCAAGTTGATTTATGGCACCGTATATTAAAGGTTTGGATAGATACGACATATGTAGTAGACTTTATCAGATTCCCCCTCATTTTTAGGGGGTTTTTGATTGTGGGGACGCTTTTCCCTGCAGACGCAAGCCCCTATAGTTAATTAAGTTACCGCGTTGCGATAACCACTTTCTCTCGCTCTGGTAGGTCACTTTGTGTCGTGTTGTATTTTGTTTATTTTGGTTGCTCGTGGATTGCATACGGAGACTAGTTTATGTTGTTTTCCATAGGATGCAGATTTGTCCAAATCCGTATATTATATTTGGAGTTTTGAACTTAGGACGTAAATTTCATATAAATGAGGTCTATCAGTTGATAGGATATTTAGATTTGATCTAAGAATCATTAGTCGTGTATCCGACTAAGATCGACTTAGGAACAATGAGCATATAGGCTCAACTAATCATCAGATCATATATGAATAACCCATGGATAGTATACAACAGTCAATATGGAGACAGTCCGCAGGGCCAAAAATATTAGTTTAAGGACATTGCCGTCCAATATTTCCATATTTGGGACGAATATTAGTTTAAGGACGTTTCGGTCCATCATTCCCTTGTTTGGGGATGAATATTAGTTTAAGGACATTTTGGTCGAACATTCCCATGTTTTGGATGAAGGAGTTGTTGGTTGTTAGGACTCGCTACCTCTCTGAAGACGTTGAGGAATTACTGCGACATATATCAAAGATATGGAAAGATGTACCCTTAAACCAAATCCCATATATGAGAGAAAAGATCTTGTCCGAACCGAGGATCGTTAGTCTTATATAAGATTAAGATAAAGATCATTAGCCGTATATGGGACTAAGATCGATTTTGGATATCATGAGTATATGAGCTCAATTGATTTTCCAATCAAAGAAGTTTAACTTCAGGGACTCAGCCTATTTTAGACTAAGTGTTGGGCTTTTATGTTACCCGACAATGCTAAACACTGGGCCATATTCTTTGTTTTGAGTATTACATTGCCCAACGGTGCTAAGCACCGAGCAGAGAATCCCAAGCTAGAGGATATAATATCCTGCTTGTTTTAGCGCTCCATGTGAGTCGTTGCTCTTTTTTCCCGCTCGCGTGTTATCATGTGAGGCGCTATGTTTCTTGGCACTTACGTGCTATCACGTGAGGCGCTTCAATAGTGCTAAGCACTAATCTTTTTCTGGTTTTTGACGCTCACGTGCTATCACGTGAGGCGCTAAGTTTTGGGCGCTCACGTGCTATCATGTGAGACGCTATGTTTTGGACGCTCAGGTGTGTTTCACGTGAGACGCTATGTACTTAGAGATTTAATCTCTATTGATATTTTTAGAGAAATTAAACCCCTGTTAATGGTATTTTGACCATTAACGATCACCAAGACCGCTATTTTGAGGATCTGGATCAGGTTCTTTAAGAACTAAGTTCTTGATTATGATGGAACTTAGTTCCTGAAGTATTATGGACTCCATCTTCTTCATGTTCTTCTCTCATGTCCTTTTCAACCTTGTTCTTTTCTGAATGTTTGATTCTCAAGTACAAGATTTTCAATTCTCAACTTGTGGAAAACTTGTCTTGTGGATTTCAAATCCAAAGAAAGAACTAAGTTCTTTTAAGGGGTTAAACCCTTGGATATGAAGTGATAGGTAAAGGAGATATTTTGATCTCTGTTTTTTTTTACCCAGGGTTTGCGAGGAGGAAGATCTTTTTTTTCTAAGAGAATTAAATTCCATGTTTTTTGTGGAATCTTTTTGAAAGCCTTTTGTATTTTTTTACAGAAGCTTATGGAGGTCTCCTCTCTCTCGTGATTTAATCTTTTTGCTCTTATTTATAAGAGAGGAGAAAAATCAATCTGTTTTGAGAAAATCTCTCATTAAGAGATTATAATTGATTTTTTAATCAATCAGAATGATCTTATACATATGAATGACATGATTAAGATACTTATACATATAACATTTTGTGTTTATTAGTACTTGGTTTATATTCATTTTACGTACCTTCATTTACCATTTACTTACTTCTTTTGGGGACTTATCGAGCGCTAATTCGCTGACGACATTCATTTCTATTTCTTTTCCTTAGAATGTTCATCAGGATGAACAGATCTGAGGAGATCGAGCCCAACCAGGAGAACTTCGATTAGCTCACCACTCAGCCAGATTACTAGTTCCATTTCTGCAGTTATTCTCTATATGCCATTGTTTAGGCATATTTTTTTGTATTTGTACTTTTTATTTTCAGACATTTGTATTTGAATTTGAATGTAAATAAAGTTGTTTATTTTTATTGCTCTTGTAAATTCTTATATATTGTTATATTGCTTATATACACTTAACGTATTTATCAAGAAAAATGATCTTCTCATAATAAATACGTTACGGGTTTCGTCACGTGCTGTTACCATCTTCTGGAAAATGGGGCATGGCATTTTATGGGGCAATTCGATACTTTATACCATTAACAGGAATTAGCAAGATGGTTTGGGCTTATTTACTCCTTATGATTGGAATCTCTCATCATGACTGCAATTTTGTTGCAAACATTAAAAAAGAATTTGGGTTTTATGATTCACTTAGTGTTTGTTTTATCTTCAATAAGAAATAATTTTCGAACTTTCGCTTCGCCATTGTGGAGATGCTCTATTATAGAAAAATATTCTTCATTTTAAATATTTATTCAAAAATAAAGTCGAATATCGGATTCATAATGAGACTTCAACTTATTTTTTCGATCCTTGGATTGAATGAAGATCTCTTTTGGATAACTCTTGATCTATCTCAAATCAAGTGATACTCGGTGAAAAAGGATAATACATTCTATGCAAAGCTCGACCCAAAAATAACCATATATATTTTTGTGTGAATTTTTTGGTTGGGTGGTTTGAACATCATTCTCACATTGCAAGGTTTACAATACACCATCTAATCCTTATGGCATCATTAGATTTCATCCAAATGAAGGTCTATGGAAAGAACCGATCGGAGTACTTATTCGTATGGTAGTTGCAAATATTGTTTGGCATGTTTGGAAAAGACGGAATTATAGAATTTTTAGGTCTCAATTTTGGTTTAAATAGATTCATTCCATTCATATTAGTAGGTCTCAACACAAATATTGTTTTGCATGTTTACAAATATTTTTTAGGTCTTAATTAAAGGAACTATATCACATCTACATTGACAAAATATTCATTCCCTATTTATAATTTTGTTTTATCAATTATTTCTTGTCATAATACAATTTTCTATATTAACTAGAAACTACGCGATTGCTAAATGCATTTAGATGACTTATCCTTCACAATATACAAAGAAGGTAAATCTATCATTATATGTTGCTAATATTTTTTCTAAACAACATCTTGAGAAAGGGTCACAAAACTGTCATGATATAGGGTACATATATAAACTTTTCACATCTAATATTCATGCACTTAAAATGAATTTACATAATGAAGCGTTTACCACACATATGTTGCTTTATGATTAGTATTAAAGAAAGCTGCACAAAGCAATCAAATTATAAAAATATGGCTATAATGTGAAATTAAGATAATATTGATTAATTAACTAATGTACCATTTTCTATATTTCTACCTCATTTTATTTATAAATTCTTCTTTTATACATTCAATGTTATGTACGTCACTTATTTTGTATGCTGCAATTTATCGATCCTTAGAATGAATGGGCTTAACAGGATGCGATATTGAATTTTAAATATATTTAATTTTATTTTCTCTGTTGCCGCATAATTCGCTGATCTTGATGAAAATTTATATAACTATGTATTAGGTTCTCGTGCAAGTAATTTCACACCATCACAAAGGTGTTATAATTTTAATCATCACATGTAGTTTGTTATACACATCACCGATTGCTTAAATCAAATTGTAAATCCTTTTTTGAATTAAAATGTAGGGTGAGAATGAAATAAATTTATAATTTATATTTCTTTAATCTATATGGCATGATTCATATTATTATAATCTTATGTACATGCCAATATAAGTCTAGAGAAACATACTTTGATATCATAATTTGAAGAATAAGAATAAACCAATTCTATAGTTATTTCTTACCCACTCCATTTCCTTTAGAGTTTTCTTGATAAATAAAAACACCAACTTAATTCACAAGTTTTAACTATGTTTAGGCAAGCATTCTTTTATATAACCCTTCCATCAATGAGTTATGGAAATTACAGGGAGTTATAGAAACTATCAAATAGTTATAGAAACTACCAAGTAGTTTTAGAATAACCACTTTATTTTATACCCAAAACTTTATATAATACGATATAGAGTCATTAAGGTATTATATCTACCATTCTTCTACTTGACTCTAATCATCCCATGAAGGATATAATATTGTTGCAACTATAATTTGTGGGCAAATTAAATAGTTACACTTAACTGAGCAAATATTCTAGCTATTAGAATTTTCAAACATGCACGTGTAACTTTATAAGCAATTATTCAAAATCCAATCTTTTACTGCTTCAATTAACAATAATCACATGACTTAAATTTATTGTGCACAGTTTATTAGTCATGTACAAAATATTAACAATATCCATATGTCTAGACGTATAAATATATAGATCATAGAAAATGGTATACAACACTTAAATTCTTATAAGTCTCATATTTTTTACATAACCCATAAATGGAATGATACATATATAATATTTTAGCCAATGGGTCAATAATTATGGACTCTATCTTTATGTGTTAAAAACCAAACGTGCTCATGAAATTGATCTATAATCTTAAAAATCTTATGTCGATATGTTTTTAATTGACTTTTTATATGTTATTGTGAGCAAACTAAGATTTGTCATAGTGATAAAACCTTTAATATGTGTCAATTTCTTTAAGCTTTATGACAAATTTCTCAAGCATAACACTTGTGAAAATCTCATAGCAATATATAAATTTATTCCATTATCTTTAGGCATATTTTTGTCATCATGAGTCGTTGCAATAATATTTTTCTAAAATCTCATGCTTAAATCTTTTTTTATTATCGAGAATATCTTTATTTCCAATGGCTCATCCAAAATATCCATATTTTGGACAAATTACGCTTTATGAGTTAGTTAATAATGAGAGTGATCAACTTTAATTTAAGGTAAAATAATTTCTCAAATTTTACGTACGAGAAATTTACTTCCACTGAACTCAAAATTCTTAAATTTTATCATTGGATACATATACAAAAATCACAAGTAAGAATAATTTTATAATCAAGTCAATATACACATCATTGCTATGATATCCTAAATATATTAAATTAAACCAATATCTACATTTATTAGTAAATTTAACCTTCATGTGGGTAGAGCTTGCTAAATACATGAATCCACTAATTACAATATATTAAGATTAGCAATTTAATATCAAAATATAAATCTATTTTCCTATGGACATAACACTACAGGAAAATGGGTGAAATTTTGACGAGAATTATTTAAGATTTATTTCGACGGCATAATCCCGTTGAAATAGTCTAAAAAATTTAAAATTTTGTTGACTTCGGTCAACAGTTATTTCGACTGCTAAATATAGTTGACCGAAATCAACAAAATTTTACCGTGATCACCTTCCCCTCGTTTTCCCCATTTTTTTCATTTCCTTCCGTGCCCCTCCCATTTTCACCAAATTTCTTTTCCCCTCCCGCGCCTCCACTCGATCCGGCCTCCTGCCTCCAATCTGACCCGCCTCCGAATACCCTCCTTCGAGCACCCTCCGATCTTCCTCCTCCACCCTCTTCTGATCCCCTACGAGTCCATCCAAGCATCCTTCAAGCCCTTTTCCCTTGCTCCTCCACCACTTCACCTCCAACCGCCTCCTTTCCGATCCCTGGCCTTCGATCTACCGCCTCCGAGCCGCCCCCCCCCCTCCGACTCCAAATCGGTAAGTAGTTTTTCTAATTTAGTTAATTTGTTAATTTTTTGTTAAATTTAATTAATTTTAGGGTTAGGGTTAGGATTAATATAAGGGTTAGGGTTAGGGGTAATTATAGGGTTAGGGTTAATATTTTGTTAATTTTAATTAATTTTAG
Source organism: Agapanthus africanus (assembly GCA_030015575.1). NCBI lineage: Eukaryota > Viridiplantae > Streptophyta > Magnoliopsida > Asparagales > Amaryllidaceae > Agapanthus > Agapanthus africanus. Next base: position 475,786,362 of record CM057338.1, on the reverse strand, counting down.
GGTTAACGTTAGGGTTAATTTTATTTAGGATTAGGGTTAATTTTAGGGTTAAGGTTAATTTTATGGTTAAGCTTTGGGTTAGGGTTAATTTACAGTTAGGGTAGTTAATTTGTTGTTAATTTTAGTTAACTGGTTAGATTTAGCTTGTTGTTAATTTCAGTTAATTATAGCTAAGAGAATATATATGTTGTTGTTATTTATAGAGAAGGGAAATATTAAGCTGAACGGTTGTAATTAATTATTTTTTTTATGATTGTAGGTTTGATATCGGCGTGATTGTTCCTGTTTCTTCGCATTCTATATACGTCAGTTTCCGGTACACAATTCTATTCCTTTTATGTAATACTCGTTGTATGGATGCGTGTTGTTTTAATGAATCCAGAAACTTCATTAATAATATCAATTGTTTGAGCAATTTACCATTTAAACTGAAAATTCCAAAACTCTAAACTAAATACTTCAATAACTGACAATATGGAAACGATAACCATCAAAACCAATCTAATTAAGTGCATGTTACTCGATGATGAAAAAAATTAAACCGATACATATCGACATTGAGTATCTCACATTGAAAAAATATCACGACTTAGAACCCGTCTATCAATTATATGTATACGGTTATTTTCGTGATATAAAATTACACGTACATTGTCAATCTCGAACGTTAATCGTTTTTTATTGACAACCATCTCATAGTTTATGCGACGAGAATAATAGTCACACTATAACCGATGGATTTATCCCATTTTGGACAAGTTAAGAATGTATAATGTATACACTTCCCTGATACATATGCTTTTCATTCGTTTCATGATAAGTTTCGTCAGTACCTTTCCTCTTGTTCTCCGTATACAAATATAGTTGAGATGATCATCTCAATACTGATAATATTGAGATATTTATTTCTTCTATTGCAGTGTACTCGGAGAACAGTGGGGAGGTGCTGCCGAAATTTTCTCGAAGCAAATAAAAATATAAGTTCAGAGGGTGTATGTGTTATACATGCTTAATGGGATAAAAGCGTTACCCCCGTACCCATTGACATCCAAGATAGAAGCGTTAATATTATTTCCAGCCATGATAAATCACTCAAATGTATTTCCGAGATACTGTTGTCATTCTCTTCTTTGTTTATAACCATCTCGTTCTTAACTTTCTCACTGCGGTATAAAATTGCTAATATCGTGTATGATTTTAAAATGTTTGTTATGATATAATAATTAATTGTGAATTGTATTAGGTTTTACGTATCGGACAAGAATGGATAAGACTTGGATAAATAAGAACAAGTTTGACTCTGAATTTAAAATCGGTGTTGAAGAGTTTATGCAATTCTTATCAAGAGTGGGTGGTAGTCGGATTTTCTGTCTCTGTAGAAAATGTTGTAATGGCAGAACTGATAGTCGAGGGGCAGTTCGACTGTATATACTTACTAACGGATTCTGTGAAGGTTACACTATCTGGCACTTGCATGGAGAGCTCATGGACTATATAATCGGTGCACATCGTCTGTTGATGCCTCCTATGAGAACCCCATCAACCACTGGTTTAAATGATATGATGGACGAGTTATATGATGGCATGAACGATGAGACCCCTACGGATGATGCGGTTCCAGATTCTTAATCTGCTATTTTTTTTTAAGTATATAAAGGATGCTAAGAAACCTCATTACGAAGGTGCGACAATGACGAAATTAGATTGGATGGTTCGCGTGTTTCATCTTAATTGCAAAAGTTTGTGGAGCAACAAGTCAGTCGATGACTTTCTAAAGATAGAGAAGGAGGCTTACCCGAATTCCGATCTTCTGCAAATTTTCAAGAGATGAAGAAGATTATTTCCGACATCGGTTTCAGTTATCAAAAAATCGATGCATGTCCAAATGACTGCATGTTATTTGCGACAGATGATTGTTTCCGACGAAGACCGGACTGAGACGTGGAGACCGTTTAGCCTGAATTTGGGGGCAGATACTATTTGGACATATCCACCCACCTTTCCGAAAATACCAAGTTGATTTATGGTACCGTATATCGGAGGTTTGGATAAACGCGCCCGTTGTAGCAGACTTTATCAAATTCCCTCTCATTTGTGAGTGGTTTTTTATTGTGGGGACGCTTTTCCCTGTAGGCACAAGCCCCTGCAGTTAATTACGTTATCGCGTTGCGATAACCACTTTCTCCTTCTCCAGTAGTTCATTTCGTTTCGTGTGTTATTTTGTTTGTTAAGTTTGCCCGTGGATTGTATACGGAGACTAGTTTATGTCGTCGCCCGTGGGGCGTGGATTAGTCCAAATCTGTATATTTTAAATTTGGGTTTGAGTCAAGGATTTGCTTAACAGGGTCCACGTTGGTAGCTTGGTTTGCTATCAGGAATGAACTTAGGACGCAGATCTCATATAAATGAGGTCCATCGGTTCATATGAAATTTAAGTTTGATCTAATGATCGTTAGTCATATTTTAGACTGAGATCGACTTATGAACAGTAAGCATATGGGCTCAACTGATCATTAGATCATATATGAATAGCCTATGGATAGTATATGGTAGTTATTATGGAGACAGTCCATATGGAAAAACATATTAGTTTAAGGAAATTTCGGTCCAACATTCCTTATTTAAGACGAATGTTAGTTTAAGAACATTTCGGTCCATCATTTCCATTTTGGGGACGAATGTTAGTTTAAGAACATTTCGGTCCAATATTCCCATTTGGGACGAATATTAGTTTAAGGACATTTCGGTCCAACATTCATCTTGCGTGCACGTGTATTTGTTATATGGAAGAGTGAACGATTGTGATATGGAATGCGTCCAATTTAGGGTGCGATCCGATTTGAGGTATGCACATCAATTTGGAAGTGCATCAATATGGGATGTATCATTCCCTATCTTGATAAAATTTTATATCAAGTTGTGACGAGAAAGGAGTTGTTGGTTGTTGGGACCCGCCACCTCTCTGAAGACGTTGAAGAATTACGACATATATCAGAGATGTGGAAAGATGTGCCTTTGAACCAAATCCTGTATTTGAGAGAAAAGATCATGGTGGATCTAAAATCGTTAGTCTTATTTGAGACTACGATTTAACTTAGAAGTTATGGGATGAAGATCATTAGTCATGTATAGGACTACAATCAGTTTGAATATCACGAACATAAGCTTAGCCAATTTGGGATAAGATTGGGCTTCTGTAATACTCAGCAGTGCTAAGCACTCAGTTGCATATAGCGTTCACGTGTGTTTCACGTGAGGCGCTGAGCTTTTGGTACTCATGTGTGTTTCACGTGAGGCGCTACAATAGTGCTAAGCATTAATCTTTTCTGGCACTCACATGTATTTCAGGTAAGGCGCTGAGCGTCTGGCGCTTCCTTCCGAAGAAATATTAGTCTCAAAATATGACTAATGATTTCCGGGTTTACCACTAATTCCTTTTCCCCTCAAATACGGGATTCGGTTTAAAGGGTATATCTCAGCATACCTCTGATATATGTTGTTGTAATTCCTCAACGTCTTCAGAGATATGGCGGGTCCCGACAACCAACAACTCTTTGGTGCACTTCCAGATTGACATGCACACCTCAAATCAAAATCGTGCCTCAAATGTCTCAAAATATGATTAATGATTTCTGGGTTTACCACTAACTTCTTTTCTCCTCAAATACGGGATTCGGTTTAAAGGGTACATCTCATCACACTTCTGATATATGTCGTTGTAATTTCTCAACGTCTTCAAAGAGGTGGAGGGTCCCGACAACCAACAACCCTTTGGTGCACTTCCAGATTGAGGTGCACACCTCAAATCAAAATCGTGCCTCAAATTTGGCACATTCCATATCAACATCGTTGTTCATCCCGTCACATAACAAATACACGTGCGCGCAAGATAGATAATGGACCGAAACATTCTTAAACTAATCGTTGCCTCCTAAATGGCGACAACGGACCAAGATGTCCTTAAACTAAAACTTCGCCTCCAAAATGGTGATCAACGGACCGAGACGTCCTTAAACTAAAACTCCCACTTTCAAAATGGTGATCAACGGACCGAGACGTCCTCAAACAAAAGAAGATAGATCAAAACATCTCATTTACCTATTGAAGGGTTTAACCCTTTTAAAAAAAACTTAGTTTTTTCTCTGAATCTGAGATCCATAAAACAAGTATCCCACAACTTGAGAATTTAATTCTCATCGGGAAGAGCGCTCACGTGTGTTTTACGTGAGACGCTATGTTTTGGCTTCTTTTGAACGCTCATGTGTGTTTCACATACGGCACTCAGTTTTTTTTGGAGATTTAATCTCTGTTGATATTTTTAGAGAACTTAAATCTCTATTAATGGTATTTTGATTATTAATGATCACCAAGATCACTATTTTGAGGATCTGGGATCAGGTTCTTTAAGAACTAAGTTCTTGTTTTGAAGGAACTAAGTTCCGGAGTATTATGGACTCCATTTTCTCCACGTTCTTTTATCTATCTTCTCTTGTTCATGTTTTTAGAGATGTTAAACCTCTGTTAATGGTATTTTGACCATTAACGATCACCAAGATCATTAGTTTGAGGATCTGAGATCGGGTTCTTTAAGAACTAAGTTCTTGATTTGAAGGAACTAAGTTCCTGAAATATTATGAACCCAATTTTCTTTCTTTTCAACTTTATTCTTCCCTGAATTCGATTCTCAAGAACAAGATATTCCCGATGAGAATTAAATTCTCAACTTGTGTGAGACTTGTCTTGTGAATCTCAGATTCAGAGAAAGAACTAAATTCTTGAGAAGGGTTAAACCCTTTGATAGGTAAAGGAGATGTTTTTATCCCTGTATTTTTTTATCTAGGGTTTTGAGGAGGGAGATCTTCTTACTTATGGGAGTCTCCTCCCTTTTTTGGATTTAATCTCTTTACTCCTATTTATAAGAGAAGAGAAAAATCAATTTTTTGAGAAAATATCTCATTAAAAGATCATGATTAATTTTATAATTAATCAAAATGATTTTAAAGATTAACTGGTGAATTGTATTCACCGTTGGATTTTTAATCCAATGGCTCTCTGTTTAAAAGAAAAGATTTCTTGTTTGTTTTAATAAAATTAGGAAAATATTTTTCTAAGACAGAATTTTATTTTATCATATGAATATCTTATTAGTTTAACAAGATTAAGAAGATATTTTCCTAACATAGAATTTTTGAATATCTTTTTTATTCTGTTTAACAGAGAAGATCTTTATTATTTTAGAAAGATCAGAGAAATATTTCCCACATAGAATTTAATTCTATCAGATGGTTTAATTAGTGATTTTATAATCATCGCTGGATTTTTGATCTAAGGGTCCTCTGTTTAACAGATAGGATCTTTCTAATTTGAAAAAAATCTGGGAAATATTTTCCATATAGAATTTAATTCTAACATTGGATTTTTGATCCAACAGAGAATATCTTCCTTATTTAGAAAGATCGGGGGGATATTTTCCCCTAATAGAATTTTAGTTCTATCTTTTGATGATTTTTAATCACCATTGGATTTTTGATCCAACGGCTCTGTTTAACAGAGAATATCCCATATTTTAGAGAAATATTTCTCATGTAGAATTTAATTCAACCCTTTTTAATTTGGGCGCTAACGCTTACGTGCTATGTACGTGGGCGCCGCCTAAGAATTTAATTCTCTTATAAATAGTCACTCACGTGGTTTGCACGCCGGCGTTTACGTGTGTTCCACGTGAGGTGCCACTATAGGATTTAATCCTAACAGAGGCTGGCGCTTGCACTCACGTGTCACGTGGGAACCAATATAGGATTTAATCCTATCTGAGGCGGTACCTACACGTTTTGCATGTGGGTGCACGTGTTTAACACGTGGGGGTTTCCCTTTAATTTTATAAGGGAACAATAAGCTCTGAGCCAAATTTTTTTGGCGGGAACAATGATGACAGAAACTTAAATAAGTGTAGAACTTATGGGGAATCTAGATGGATATTACTTAAAAGGCCTCCGAGGAATGAGGAGTCAATTCCGAAAATTCCTGTGAAAGTGTGGCGCTTTTTTCTATTAAGAAAAGACTACAAAGATTATTTCTATCGTCTAAAACTGTTGAACATATGACATGGCATGCAGATAGTCGCAGGAAGGATTGAGTCTTATAGCATCCCACTTATGGTGAAGAGTGGCAAAGATTTGACGCTCAATTTCCCGCGTTCGCTGTGGAAGATCGTAATGTGAGACTTAGATTATCGGCTGATAGATTGGAACCGTTTAAAGGAGGTGAATCTCACAGTGTATGGCCCGTTACATTAGTAGTTTATAACCTCCAGCCGTGGATGAGTATGAAACAATCTTACATCCAAATGCCTCTGTTGATACCTGGAAGCAACTCTCCTGGTATTGATATCGATATTTATTTGAAACCGTTGATCGATGAGTTGAATGAGCTGTGGGAGACCGGCATCGTTGCTTATGATGTCCACAGAAATAAGAGATTCACACTGCGCGTGGCATTGCTTTCGACAATAAACGATTTGCTGACATATGTCATGTTGTCGAGATGGAATACAAAAGGTCACCGTGCTTGCCCCTGTTGTTAAGAGAACACCGTCTGTGAAACGCCAGTAAATCGGATTTCCTGTTACACTAGACATCGTCGTTGGCTAGATGTTGATCATATTTATCGACGCAATGGAATCAAGTTCAATGGTGAGCAGGAGAATCGGCCCTCTCCTCCTGAGCCAAATAGGATAAAGGCGTTTGTGGACGTAAAGCATATCATATTGTTTTTGGTAAGAAACATAAGCATACTATTCCGAATGAGATATCAAATAGCAGGAGAAAGAGATCTATGTTTTATGATTTGCTGAATTGGCGTTTTCTTAATCTTCACCATAATTTGGACGTCATGCACATCAAGAAGAATGTCTGTAAGCTCTTACTGAGTACCCTGTTGAATAACAAATTCAAGAACAGAGACACATTAGTGATACGGCAATGATTTGCTACAAAGAATTTGCGGCCAGAATTGCATCCAACTCCGAAAGAGAATGGTAAATGGGCTATTCCACCAGTAAAGCACACGATGTCCGATAATGAGAAGCTGAGTTTCCTTAAGGTACCTAAACAAGTAAGGGTACCAGATGCATATTCTGCGAACATCAGTAAATACGTAAACTTGAAAAAGAAAACTCTCGTCGGCTTGAAAAGTCACGACTGTCATGTGATCATGCAGCAATTACTTCCTATTGTTGTTAGGGCGTTACCAGATAACAACGTTATATCAATTGTGACTGATTTGTGTTATTTCTTCATAGAGTTATGCTTCAAAGAATACTCGTCAAACGATTTTAGAACCCTGGAGAATAAAATACCTCGCATACTTTATAGAATGGAGATGTTTCCATCTTTTATTTTCACCGTAATGTTGCATCTCACGGTTCACCTTGCTCAAGAGGCATGTTTAGGTGGTCCTGTGAATTATCAGTGGATGTATTCGTTTGAGAGGTAAAACTTATATAACAGCTCTTTACTGTTCATAATAAATCGAATATTTATAATAAAACGAATTAAATTTGTTTGCATCCGTCAGGTACATATACAAAATGAAACGGTATATCCATAACAGGAGTCTCCCTGGAGGGTCGATCGTTGAAGGGCTTCTCATGGAGGAATGCATAACGTTCTATTTTATGTATCTAGACGGTGTTGAGACTGCATTTAATAGGCCGTGACGTAATGAAGATATGATTGACAATAGATCTGTAATATCCGTCTTCCAGGCCCAAGGAAAGAAACTGGGTAAAGTGAAGTCAGGTCACACTGCATCTGAGCAGCTCAGCATGATTCACCGTTACGTTTTATTTAACTGTTCAGATGTGAACAGTTTTATCGGGTAAGTATTTATTACTTTTTTCTTCACATAATTATAGAATATCTTCAAGTCAAAATTAAATATTTATTTGCGATATATACAACATTTGGAATGCTCAATACCGTCCACCTACTAAACGAACTCGGCAATGGGACATCGATAAAGAGCGACATAAACACTTTCCCGCTTGGTTAAAAGCACGTGTAAGTTATAAACTATAAAAACCAAACTACAACTCATGTTGATACACACACACACATAACTTAATCCGTTTTACTCTAATAGGTTGAAAGAAATTCCAATGATAGACATATTTCAAAAGATATAAAAGCACTAGCGTATGGTCCAGATGAACAAGCTGAGTACCTCTTCGGTTACGTTATTAACGGGTTTAGATTTCACACCAGAAAAAGAGATCAAAATAAACAGTTTCAGAATTGCGGCGCCTTTGTCACATCCACCGTTACTGAATATTCATTTTCTAGAGATTCAAATCCAACCATGGGAAAATTGGACTATTACAGAGTGCTTAAAAAAATAATTCGGGTGTGTTATCATGAATAGACCGTTGTCATATTCAAGTGTCTGTGGTACGATATTCATCTGGAACATACTGGGTTCAAAGTTGAAAATGGTCTGTTTTTACTCAATTCATCGAAACTCGCTTTTGGTGAAGAGCCTTATATTCTCGCTAGCCAAGCCCGCCAATATTTTTATGTTGCAGACCCTAGGGATGCCCAGTGGGATGTTGTTGTTGTGACGAATTCACGAGACTATTACAACATGGGGTGAAAGTGATGTAAGCGAGATTAGTTGTCCTACAATCCCGGTTATACAAGATGATGTTATTCCTCTCGAATTCAACAGCGGTTTATCAAGACAGACATAGTGCCAGAAATAGTCTCTGATATGCCATCGGCGGTAGTAGAACCATAAGTCTAATTAAGAATTAAACATCTTGATATATTAACTCGCTTGTTCCCTGATTAAAAATCAGGAAAAAACTTCAGAGGAAGCATCACGAGCTCACACGTGACCAGTGGTCACGTAGTGGTACGTGATGGTTAAGCAGCGACAGAGAACAGAGCGCAGAAGAGGAGTCCCTTCAGGGGGTCACGTGTTCTTGTGACCCGGTGTCACGTGCTCGCACGTGACCAAAGGTCACGTGGCCGCACGTGACTGGCTTTAAAAGCCCTGCTGTTCAACAGAATTAAATTCTGAATAAGATCATTTAAATCTTTCTAAAATAGAGAAGAATTATATAAAACCGTTGGATCAAGAATCTGAAGGTGATTAAATATCACCAATTTATGAAAAAATCTTGAACATGGAAAGATTTCCCCTAAGTCTCACTGGAATAACAAAGAAATATTTTTGGATTTAAAATCCAACGGTGAATAAAATTCACCTAATAATCTAAAGGCCCAGATCAATGATGAGAATAAATCAAATCTCTCAATAAACAAATCAAATCTTTCAATGAAAGATTTACTAAACAGATTGATTCTTTTCCTTTTCCTATAAATAGGTGCCAAGGGAGAGAGTTAAAAAAAAGGAGAGAGATACAGAGATAGAGAGAAAGATAGAGCCTTGGAATCTTGAAAATTCAGAAAGAAAAGAAAGAAGAATTTGATTCTCTAAAAAGAAAAACCCTAGGTAAGAAAAGAAAGAGGGTAAAAGCTTCAAAAAGAGAATTTAATTCTCAATCCAAGAGTTTAACTCTTATAAAAATGAAAAGAACTTAGTTCTTTCTCTGATGAAGATCTGCAAAGTGCACATCTCCCCATAGATTGAGAATTTAATTCTCATTGGGTCGAGATCCTGCCATGCAGATCTAGGCCATAGAGGAGGAATTGAGTTCTGAGAATTTAATTCTCACAAAGTTATAGGAATTTAATTCCTCCAAGATAAAATTAGGGTTCAACCCTATTTCAGAATTCAATTCTCCAAAGTTATAGGAATTTAATTCCTCTGAGAGAAAATTAGGGTTTAACCCTATATGAAAATTCAATTCTCTAAAAATTATACGAATTTAATTCCTTCAAAATGGACAGAACTAGGGTAAACCCTAATTGAGAACTTAATTCTCTCAACCTCACAGGAATTTAATTCCCTTAAAAAAGAGAAATTGGGGTTTCACCCTATGCCAGAACTTAATTCTTTACATATAAGGGGAATTTAATTCCCACAGAAAAGAAATTAGGGTTTAACTCTATCTAAGAATATAATTCTTCAGAAAAGAAATTAGGGTTTAACCCTATCTAAGAATAGAATATAATTCTTCAAAAGAAAGTAGGAATTTAATTCCTTTAAAATTATTGCTAGGGTTTAACCCTATGAAGAATTTAATTCTTAAAAGATGAACAGATCTTTAAAAAAGCAAAGAACCAGAGTCACGTGCTACCACGTGACCCCTGCAAAAATCCACAGAAAAGAACCTTGAGGCAACGCCTCACGTGCCCCACGTGACCCCTGAAGCACACAAAGAAAAAGCAGAAGAAAAGAAGCTCTGGGGCGCCCTCACGTGTCACCACGTGACTCCTAATGAACATTCTAATAGACCAGAGCATGAGCCCCCATCACGTGCCCATACGTGATGGCTGTCAGAATAAAAAGCGTTAAGCACTTATCTGAAGAACAAAATGAAGGGGATCTGGCCCCACCTTTTGGATGCCATCACGTGCTACCACGTGATCTCCTCTCTGTTAATGTTTAACACCAAACTGATAATTTGGTTGCCAGTATTTAACACTGTTATTTATTAGTGTTTAACACTAATTTGAGAATCACAATTTCTAGTGTTTAACACTAATGTGATAATCTTATCTCCAGTGTTCAACACTGTTGGTCTTTAGTGTTTAATACTAAGTTTAGCCCAATTGGCTAATTTTTCTAGAGGCAAAGCCTCTCCTTCAATTGAATCTCAAAATCGAGGAATTCAAAGATGAAAACAATGTGGACTAAAACCAGACAAATATCAGATAGTTCAATGAAGGGTCAAACTTAGTTGGACTTAGCCCAAGTTGGCCATAAGTCCTCAATTCAGACTTAACTGAGCTAATGTGCTCATAATATAATAAATTGGTTTTAGTTCCAAATTGGACTACAGATCACTTAATCTACTTTGGTTCAAGGGTACATCTCTTCACTCCTTTGATACTTGCCATTGTAATTCCTCAACGTCTTCAAAGAGGTGACGGGTCCCGACAACCACATTTTGATAATGACTGTGGGGTCCTTAAACTCACGGACTATGATGTCCTTAACCTTGACCGTGATATCTTAAAACTAACATTGGACTGTGGAGTCCTTAAATCCACGGACTATGAGGTCCTTAACCTTGACCGTGATGTCTTAAAACTAACGCCGGACTGTGGAGTCCTTAAATCCTCGGACTATGATGTCCTTAACCTTGACCGGGATGTCTTAAAACTAACAACGGACTATGAGGTCCTTAGCCTTGACCGTGACGTCTTAAAACTAACGCCGGACTGTGGAGTCCTTAAATCCTCGAACTATGATGTCCTTAACCTTGACCGCAACGTCTTAAAACTAACATTGGACCGCAATGTCCTTAAACTACCTATCGACCGCAATGTCACTAAACTAAACAACAGGGCTCCCTTAATTGCCTTCTTGTTGGATCTAAATGATCCTGTTAAGTTGATCTTAGTCTAAAATTAGACTAACGTATCCTTAACAAACGTTTAAGTTGATCTTAGTCTCAAATGAGGCTAACGTATCCTTAAATCCAACCCCTAAACCCCAAATCTAAGAAAGATATGGATTTGGACTAGTTCACGCCCTACGGGCGACGACATAACTCAGTCTCCGTACACAATCCACGGGCAACCACAAACAAAACAAAAACACACGACACGAAATGACCAGCTGGAGAAGGAGAAAGTTGCTACCGCGATGCGGTAGCGTAATTAACTGCAGGGGCTTGCGTCTGCAGCGAAGAGCGTCCCCACAATCAAAAACCCCTCGAACGAGGGGGAATCTGACGAAGTCTGCTACATCGGCCGCATCCATTTAAACCTTCGATACATGGTGCCATAAATCAACTTGGCATCTTCGGAGAGGTGGACGGATAGCACCAATTAGCATCTGCCCCGAATCTCAGGCAAGACGTCCCTGTCGCGCCGTCTTTCGGAGGGGAACAGATTCTGGCACGTCCGGTGGGACCTTTTCCACTTTCCACTCCACACTTCATGTGTCGTGATTCGCGAACCAATCGCGGTTTGCTAATGGTTGCCCTTGGGTTTTGAAGTACTAAGATTTGGCGTTTCGTTTGCTGCAGAAAGCAAAAGGATCAATAGCTGGCAACTGCTCGAACTGCTCAAACTGTAAATGCAACCGACGCTCCGCCTCACCTGGAGGTGTAGCCTATGGACCGCAGGCTGCTTCCCTGTTCACTATGCATGTGGAACAAGTGACTCAAGCCACTACCGGTCTGTTCTTTGGGACCATGCTCCCGCCCGTCAACATTAATATCCCGCTGCCAAAGGAAGCACGAAAGAAGTCGGTCTTCGATCGGCTCACTACTACAACGGCCCCTCTCAACGGGTCGTCCAATGCCAACTCCTCGGTCTTAACCAGACTGAGCCTGAACTCCGATGGGCCTGCCAAGAAGCCCATGACCCCTAACGTGGCCATCCCGAGGAAGATAGCCATATCTGCTCCTGAAGTCGTCAAGGCGGCTTCTCCTGCTAAAGAGTCGGTCTTTACAAGACTGACTATCCCGGCTCCCGTTCCGGCTCAAAGGTCTGTCTTTGATAGATTGGATACCGCCACTCAAAAGACATCAGTCTTCAAGAGGCTGGCACCAGCGGCGTCTCATCCAGACATGGGGCAAGACAAAACCATCCCTATCGCCGAGCCAGCCCCAACAGCTCGACACGCTCGACGTCGCCACTGGCGCCGAGTAAGGAAGGCCGGGGGCAACTCCCCCTCAGGGCTAACTCCACCGGCTCCAATGGTGGAAGTTAATGCTGTTGTCCCAACTGGGAACAGTTCTGAACCGCTAAGGAAGGTACGCAAGAACTCTCCGACTGCCACATTGAAAAGATCTCCTCCGCCTGCGGAGAATGTTACAGAAGCGAAGCCGGAGCAGCCTCCTCAACGGCTGTCCTCCAAAATTTACAAAGTCTGGCGACGGGTTCAGGACTCAGTAATCGACCAAGATCACTCTCGCCGGCAGAAGAGGGTGAAGGTTCAGGAAGAAAAGAACCGTCCTGTCAAACAATAAAGGACGATAACCACTTGGGTGCCCACTGCAACGGCTCTTTCCACGTCGACTACTCAAAAGAGAAGAAGGCCGGAGAGAGTTTCCACGCCTGCAGCAAATGTCAAAGATAGTAAGCCTAAACGCCCTAAGTTTGGGGGCATGGTGGTGCATACCATTTACATGGCGTCCGGGAAGGAAGACAGTCGTACATCTACGGGTCATCGACCGCTCACGCGATCGGTGACTAAAGCTCAGGAGCAGCAGCAGAAGCTCCAAGAAATGATGAATGCGATGGCCGCACTCACTGGGCCAAAAGAAAGCCCCGAAGCATCCTCGGATCAACGCCAAGTGCAGGAAACTGACGTTGAATTCCTTCGTAGGATACTGGAAAAGAAGGATAAAGAGGTTGCGGAACAAGCAGCCAATATAAAGCGAATAACCCTTCTGTTCCAGGACATGGTGGGTATGATAATCCAACAAGATCCTCCTGCTGAAGATCCTTCGATCGTCCTTGAAGATGACAAGGGAGAAACGTCAAATGCTCCACCGGCTCTGTCAGCAGCCAAGGAGGAGACAATTTCCAAGGCTGACCTGGATGAATAAATAGCTCAGCAGATACGGGTTCATCAGGCAACTGAGGCAGCCGGTCAAGTTGTCAAGACGGGACGACCATATCCGAGCTGGTACGATCAGACCAAATACCCGCCCGGCTACACGATCCCGAAATTTCACGTCTACAAGGGGACTGGCAATCCCCATCAACATGTGGCCCAGTTCAGGGCTCTCTGCGGCAACACTGACGGCGACGATAAGCTCTTGCTTTGCCAATTCGTCGGCAGCTTGTCAGAAACAGCATTCGAATAGTATTCTGAACTCCCGAACGACTCCGTCAAGATGTTCGCTGAAATGGAGTTGCTATTCACTCAGCGATTTGTGAGCGCCAGCGAACGCACCCCGATAACGGCGTTGATTAACGCAACGGTGAAGCCGGGTGAGACGTGGGTCCAGTACGCTATACGCTGGTGAAACTTGTGGTCGAAATGCGAACAACGCATTGAGGAAGCACCCGCGGTGGGCATGTTCGTAGGTACCCTAGATCCTCATGCAACTATCTCACAGTTCATGATGTTCTTTAAGCCAACTACGTTCCAGGTTTTGATCGACAAGCTGGCCCAGATGGGTCACAGACCGTCTCCCCCGAAGCCGGAACCTCGGAATGACAAGGGTAAAGGGAAGGCAACTTTCGTCGCGAACGCTCAGCAGCAACCCAGTACCCCAAAGCTAGCGGATCAACTGGAAGAAATACGGCGGTATTATAATAAGAAAATGAAGCGCCCTTACTCATTCCCACGGGATAAGACGAAGAGGCTATTCGAGCTGGCGGTACGCAACAGGCTTATCAACTTGCCAAATCCAAGGCGACCGCCACAACTCAGTGAGGTGAATAACCCCAATTACTGCCCTTACCATCAAACGGTAAGCCACCCAATTGAGGATTGCTTCGTCTTCAAAGGATGGATTGAAGATCAATACCTACAGGGCAAGTTTGCTCTGTCCAAAAAGTGGAAGGTGAACCCGCCACAACCGCACACTCCTAAGAAGACGGACACACCGGAGCAACTTGTTCTTTCATTGAAGAAGCCCCGTGGGAAATCGTGCTTTCAGCAAAGACCAAAAGAATGCTGAATGAGCTCCAGACATGCCCGGTGATCAGGTGGAAGAACCCGCTGGAACCCCAAATCATTGAAGGGATGCTGAAGCCGCGCCCAACTCCAAAGATCGGTGGTGATGGCTCAAGTACTCACACCCAGCCGTCGAAATCTTCAAAGAAGAAGAAGAAGAGGTCCAAAAAGCCCATGAAGCCTGGCGACAAGCGCACGGACTTACAGAAACAAATTGACGCGCTGGAAGAGTATAATCAAAAGGCGCGGACTCCCATCACACTCCAAGAGTTCCTCAGCCACGTCTTTCAGGAGGAAGATGATGGAGAAAGCTCGTCGGATGAATCCGAGGGATACGTGGCGAGTTGTCATGTGATCTCCCACTCGTCTACGGATGATGAAAATACTCCTTGCACTGAGAAACTAGGGGCAAAGCCTGAGCCGGAATTCGTGTGGCCGTCAGACGAAATGATCGACGCTTTTCTGGATGAGATTCGTCTGAAAAGTAAAGCCGATCGGGAGCGTGAGATGGCCGCACCAGAAGAAGCCAAACGCAGGAGACTAAACGAAAGAGTCGAAGCACTCCCGCCAGATAAAAAGACATTCGATGCGGATAAAAACATATTCAAGACGAGGAAAAGGTTTGCCAAAGCCATATCAATGGGAATGGAGCTACCACCCTCGGAAGAAAACACGCTCGGTGGAGCAGAAATGCATCCTGATTACTGCTCATATCATCGGAAGATTTCACACCCTACTGAGGAGTGCGACGCTTTTAAGAGATGGTGGCAGGGATATGTTGCTCACCGGCAACATTTTAAGCGAATGAAATGCAGAACTCATCGGGAGCAGAGAAGTACGACCGAAGGGTACAAAAGAACTACCGGTAACTGTTACACGGTCAACGCCGGAGGATCACAAGTTCTCACCTTTGGGAGCGACTCTGATGAGGAAATGGTTCTGGGCCCTCTCTTTAAAGAATCTATCTTAGGGAAAGAGGAAGAACCAGAGGCCTGCGAAAACATTCAGCTGCGCAATCGCACGCTCCTGGAAAAGAATCTCGGACCCGCAACTAGAAAAGATAAGGGAAAGGAAAAGGTCGCTGAAGATATCGCCTTAGATGACCAAGTCATGAAAGAGCTAACTGCCAAGGACCCGCCCAAGAGGAGTAAGGTGGACTATAACATCTTAGCGCACCTGAGGAAGCTCCTCTCGCAGCTCAGCATTCTTGACGCCCTCTTATTATCAAAAGAAGCGAGAGACTCATTAATCAAGGCGCTACAAGAGCCCGAGCAATTCCAAGCCTTCCTCACCGAAGAAAGGATGAAGGATGAACTGGAAGAAGTGCACACAGCCGATATCACGTTTGGTGATGAAGACCTTCTCCTTGGGATGTGCGACCACAACCGTCCCCTATATGTCTATGGATACTGCCATGATATCAAGATAGGCAAAATTCTGGTTGATAATGGATCTTCCGTCAATCTCCTTAATGTTCGGGTGTTGAAGGAAATCTGCATGAGCGTTCAGCACCTCGCTCGTGATAAAATTACCATCTCCGGTTTCGACTCCCAGTCGTCACGAACTCTCGGATCTGTAATACTAACATTACGCTTCGGATTACTCGTCACGAACATCAAGTTTCACGTCATCGACGCCAAGACCTGCTACAACGCTCTGCTCGGTCGTCCCTGGTTACACGAGTACAACATCATCCCTTCTACGCAGCATCAGTGTATGAAGTATTTCAAAGATGGTCTCGAGTATACCGTAACAGGTGAGCTGAACCCGTTCTCCGTGAACGAAGTCCGCAAGTACGAAGATGCAAAATACTTTTTGCCAGATTTCGAGGACACAGAGAGGTGTCGCAAACCGGAAAACAAAGCCGCCGCCGCCATTCCTGTTTTCGGGAGTGATACCGAAGAAGAAGAAAAGATAGTTTACGCTGGGCCGTCTCGACGCAACAACCCGGGACCATCCGCCCCTATATTAATCTTCGGAAGCGACTCGGAAGATGAGGTGAATGCTATGTTCTCCAGTCGGCCGTCAGTACAAGCATTCCCTGGTGATATTCAGAGTTTGCAAATTACCATAATTCCGCGGAAGCACTACAAAGATCTTGACGCACTTGAAGCTTACAACGTGCAAGACCTGCAGACATTTTATGTCCCTCCCAGGCGAGAAGGCGAAAAGGCGATCCTATTCTACCGCTCCGGGGAAACTAAAGTGGAGAAAGAAATCTGGCATGGCGCGGATTCTACACTCGACAGACTCCAACCCATCCGTTTGCCCAGATATTATACGAACGGACTAAAAAGGCTATTGAAGCGCCAAGGGGTACTTTTAAAACAGACTATTCGACAAGCTCGGTTCTACAACAGGATTTGGGATATCCCTGGGACGCAGCGCAAATTGCCCAACGGGAGAATGGAAACGCTTGGGCTTCGATATGTGAGATCCGGGAAGCGGGAACGATTCCACGGTAGCTACGCCATATATAACTTCGATGAAGAAGAGGATGCCCTGTCAGAAAACGCCGACCCCGTATCAAAACTAGATCCCGCAATCAAGGTGTCGAGGCCGTCATTTGAAGAACGAATGGACAAGCTTATCAGGAAAGCGGGTCAAAAAGCTCGGGACGACCATAATCGCGAAATGGCCATCTACGAGAAAGCTAGAACGCAATGTCTTCTTCAACAGGATGCAAAATACGAAAATGCTCCTCCCTGTCAACCTGCTGTGCAAAAGGCCCGACGCAGAGGCAGAAATAAGTCAAAAAGCGGAAAAGGGATTCGACAACGACAACACAGGATCAAAGAGTCATGTGATCGGGAATTGCACGGTTCGTATTTATCCCTCATGAAGAAGATGAGTCAAGCGTATTCTATCCCTCAAGACAAGACGAAGAAGATACTTGATCTCGCTTTAAAACATCGAATGATTACACTTCCGGAGTCTAAGCACCCTGAGCAAGCTAACGATGTCTCTCATCCAGGCTATTGCTCTTATCACCGAGCCATAGGACACCCTATCGAAGACTGCTTCACCTTCAAGAACTGGGTCGAAGACCAGTACCAGCAAGGCAGGTTTGCTCTATCCAGCGGCTGGAGGGCAATGCCGCCACAAAAACACGAACCCAAAGACACAAGAGCAGAACTAGATCTACATCGGTCTTGGAGGCGAGTTCGTACTTGTCATATGATAACAATATCAAAAGGAGAGCTCGAGAATGTGGATGACCTTCCTTGGTGCTTCGAAAACAATAACGATGAGGTAATCTCAGAATTTCCACCAGCGCCGAAAGAGCTGGAAGATGGCATACATACTACTGCAGATAACCTCAAGAAAATTGAGTTGGGGACGGCAAAAGTCCCGTGACCGACATTTGTCAGCGAATTGCTATCTGAAGAAAGGGTGGCTGCGTTAAAAGACGTGCTTATGCGGCATAGAGATTGCTTCGCATGGAACTATTCCGAAATGCCAGGACTAGATCCAGAAATAGCTGTCCATAAATTGGCGATATCCCCGTACATCAAGCCAGTCAAACAGGCGCCGAGAAGAATGCGGCTTGAGCTTGAGATGAGTATCAACGCCGAGATTAAGAAGCTAGTCGACTCTGGCTTCATCCAGGAAGTTCAGTATCCCGATTGGATCGCCAACATCGTCCCGGTGATGAAGAAAAATGGGACAGTGCGCATATGCGTGGACTTCCGGGATCTTAACAAAGCTTGCCCGAAGGACGATTTCCCGGTACCGGTCACCGAGCTGATGATAGATAACACGTCCACTCACGAGGTTTTCTCCTTCATGGATGGCTCATCAGGGTATAATCAGATAAAGATGCACCCCGAGGACCAGAAGCACACCGCTTTCCGGACCCCTCTGGGAATATTCTGCTACAAGGTGATGCCCTTCGGTTTAAAGAATGCCGGTGCCACCTATCAAAGGGCCATGACAAAAATCTTCGATGACCTTATACACGAAATCGTCGAATGCTATATCGATGACCTCGTGGTTAAGAGCAAATCATACGAGGAGCAATTAGAGTATTTGAGGACCGTATTTCAACGTCTTCGGCAATACAACTTGAAGATGAAGCCTCTTAAATGCGCGTTCGGGGTGTCCTCAGGCAAATTCCTAGGATTCATTGTCCGGCACCGAGGCATTGAGATAGATCCGTCGAAGATCAAGGCGATCATGGAAATGCCACCGCCAAGGACTCTCAAACAATTGCGGTCTCTCCAAGGAAAGCTCGCGTACATCCGGCGATTTATAGCCAATCTCTCAGGCAAGTGCCGCCCTTACAGTCACATGATAAAGAAGGGAACCCCGTTCGTCTGGGTTCACAAATGCCAAGGCGCACTGGACGAGATCAAGCAATACCTGCAGAACCCGCCGGTGTTAGCTGCTCCAGTCAAGGGAAAGCCTCTTATTCTTTATACCACAGCCCTCGAAGGTTCCTTAGGCGCATTATGGGCACAAGAGAATGACCAAGGGAAAGAAAGAGCACTATACTATTTGAGTCGAGTTTTGCTGGAGGCAGAAAGCAACTATTCTCCCATCGAAAAACACTGCCTGGCGTTGATCTTCGCAATAACAAAGCTCAGGCACTATGCGTTGGCGCATGAAGTCCGTCTTATTTCGAAGGTGGACCCCCTTAAATATTTAATGTCGAAGGCCATATTGACAGGTCGGCTCGCTAAATGGGCCCTACTCTTGATGGAGTTTTCAATAACCTATCAGCCTCTTAAGGCAGTGAAAGGCCAAGCCATTGCCGACTTTCTCGCTGAGCATCCAATACTTGCCGACTCTCCTTTGAATTGCGAGCTGCCAGACGAACATGAGTTTGACACGATCAACGGAAGTGGTACCCGGTGGGAACTCTATTTTGATGGAGCGTCTTCCATGAAGAAGCGCAAACAAAACACGCCTATAATCAAATCGGGGGTAGGCCTCATCTTCGTAACTCCACAAGGAGAGATAATGCGCTTTGCTTTCTCCTTGACAGAACCGAGGACGAACAATGAGGCTGAATACGAAGCTTTGATAGCAGGCCTTGAGATCGCCATCGACATGGGAATTGAAAACCTCCTCATATATGGAGACTCTCAACTGGTCGTTAGCCAAGTGAACGGCAACTACCAGACATGCAAGCCAGAGCTGGTGAAGTATGGCGACAGAGTACAGCGATTGCTGACTCAAATTCCCTACTACATGTTGGAAAGCATACCGCGTGCGGAAAATAGCAAGGCGGACGCGTTAGCTAAGCTCGCTAAAGAACTGGCTGATGAAAACCTCGATGACGTCAGAATCGTGGTACAAAGCCATCGGGTCCTCACACCGGCAGAAATATCTCCGGAATCATCTGAGGGAAAGGAAGCAACCGAGCAAATGGCTATGCAAATAAAGGACCAAGAAAGGGCTGAAGATTGGAGAGAAGTCTTCGTAAACTACTTCAAATCCCATCGAACGCCTGAAGATGCGTCCTCAAGACATCAGCTTGTGAAACGAGCTCTGTCCTTCGCCTTTGTCAATGATACTCTATACAAGAGGTCATTTGACTCTCTGTGGTTGAGATGCCTGGGACCTGACGAAGCGAAAAGAGTCGTTCAGGAAGTTCACGACGGACTCTGCGGTTCTCACCAAGCAGGCCCGAAGATGAAGTTGAAGATTAAACGAATGGGCTACTATTGGCCCACGATGATTCAGGACTGCCTTGAATATGCGAAGCAATGCCACTCATGCCAGATTCATGGAGACTTTATCCAACAGCACCCGAATCCTCTACATCCAACAGTGGCTAGCTGGCCATTCGAAATGTAGGGAACTGACGTAATCGGCCCCATCGAACCAGCATCGTCCAGAGGACATCGATTCATTTTGGCGATGACTGACTACTTCTCCAAATGGGCAGAAGCAGCACCGCTGAGGGATGTGAAAACGGAGAATATCCTCCACTTCTTCAAGACACACGTCATTTATCGGTTTGGGACTCCGAGATGGATCATCTCCAATAACGGGCCAGCCTACAGAAGCCACAAGATCAGCCGTTTCGCGCAACAACACAACATAGACTAGAGATATTCCTCAGTTTATAATCCCCGAGCTAACGGTCTAGCTGAGGCTTTCAACAAGACCTTGACGAAGATCGTGAAAAAAACGGTGTCCCGAAACAAGAAAGACTGGCACGAGAGACTGCAAGAAGCTCTTTGGGCGTATCGAACTACGTTCAAGACGGCCACGAACACAACGCCATACGCGTTGGTATTCGGTACGGAAGCAGTACTCCCTTTAGAAATAGAGTTACCTTCTCTACGGGTAGCAGTCCACTACGAGCTGACGGATGAAGAAAATGTTCACCTTCGGCTTGAGGAGCTTGATGCCCTTGATGAAACCCGGCTCATAGCGCAATAAAATCTGGAGGCTTACAAAGCAAAGATGACGTGCTCGTACGAAAGATTGACTAGGCCGAGGACATTCCGCCAAGGCGAACTCGTGCTAGTGGTCAAAAGACCTATTATTCCCAATCGCGCCAAGCGGGGAAAATTCGAGCCAAACTATGAAGGCCCGTACATCATAGACAAGGTCTATCAGGGTGGAGCTTATCTACTCATGGATATGCACGGTGAAAGACCTTTCAGGCCAATAAACGGTCGCTTCCTGAAGAAATACTACGCTTAACGGGTCAAGGCCTAGGTCAATGATAGATGACGACGCCTATGCCCGCTCGCTATCTTCCTAAGCCCAAACTCTATAAGTAGTAACCGGCCTTCTTCAACATCGGACCAAAACGTCCTTAAACTAACAATGGACCACTATGTCCTAAAACTAGTTGTTGACCGAGATGTCGATAAACTACGGTGGATTGCGGCATCCCAAAACCGACAAAAAAAAAGAGAAA
This sequence comes from Agapanthus africanus, assembly GCA_030015575.1. Taxonomy (NCBI): domain Eukaryota; kingdom Viridiplantae; phylum Streptophyta; class Magnoliopsida; order Asparagales; family Amaryllidaceae; genus Agapanthus; species Agapanthus africanus. The sequence continues at coordinate 475,764,713 of CM057338.1, read as the reverse complement.
AAAATAAAAATAAAAAAATAAAAACGGTATGTCCATAAGCAAAATGGGCACGGATGAAAACCCGAAAGGGCTCCGTGAGTAAAAACAGCAGGGCTACCGGCGAGTGTCTGTGAAAACCTGAAAGGGCGCAACCTCGTTAGAAAAAAATAAAAAAAATAAAAACGGTATGTCCACAAGCGAAGTAGGCGCGAATGAAAACCTGAAAGGGCTCCGTGAGTAAAAACAGCAGGGCTACCGGCGAGTGTTTGTGAAAACCCGAAAGGGCGCAACTTCGTTAAAAGACACTTACAGGGTCCTCACGACCTTGTGAGGAGAAACCATCTGCGTGAGATCCTTACAACTCACAAGGGAGCAACACACTTGGGGATCCCCACGATTCCTAAGGAGAAATTACATTTGCGAGATCCTCACGACTCATAAGGAGAACTCTCTTATGGGACCCTCATGGCTCATAAGATTTGAAAGTCTTAAGTTACAGAGACCTGAACATGTTCTTAAGCAAACCCCCCACAACCTTCGATATTGCCCTACAAGCGGCTCATACTGACCCTTGTATACAATCCACGGGCACGAATAAACATTTCCCTAACCGAGTCCCATCCGTGACCAGGGATATGTTCATATGGTGGACAACCCTTGTAAGTCCTCTCGACTTATAAAGAGAAAACCCTTTTGTAAGATCCTTATGACTTACAAGAGAACATGCACTTAGGGATCCTCACGATTCCCAAGGAGAAAACACACCTGCAAGATCCTCACGACTTGTAGGGAGAAATACCTTTGTGAGATCCTTACGGCTCATGAAGTCAAAAGCCTTAGTCGACAAGACCCTTAACCCTGTTTACTAAGCCACCTTTGTTCAACATTGACAGAGGCAAATGAGGATTCGCTCCTCGCAATATCCCAGTTGTAGCGGTGTTGATGCCGAAATCGGTGTCTAATCCAAAGCTTGCGGCGAAAAGCCAGCAAGCCACACATGCATATGAAATAGCCGAAATGATGGGGCAACTTGCAATAAAAAGCAGCAAGTAAAAATGCATGCATGAAAAATAGCCGAAATGATTGGACAACTCGCAATAAAAAGCAGCGAGTAAAAATAAAATAAATAGCCGAAACGATTGGGCACCGCGAAAAATAGCCGAAATGATGGGGCAATCGCGACCTTCGCGATATAAAAGCTGAAATGATAGAGCATCGCGGGAATAAAATAAAAATGACATTTATGCCCTACAGGTGATGTTACATCAATCCCTGTATACAATCCAGGGGTGCAAACAAAGAAGGAATCACACTTCACCTCCCCAGGTTTCATCAGAAGAAGAAGCCAAATCTCGATGGTTCACAGACAGCCTAGAAATCATCTCAACACTCGTCTCATTACAGCAGACACAACATCAAGTAAAGCGGAACAGCGGCAACTCCCAGTTCCATGACTCGGCGGCGTACAGCCGACCGAGAGTCAAATTCCGACTTCGTGAAGTACAGACAAAGTCAAAAATTCCTGGTCACATGGAACGCGGATAACGTCACTCTTTAACCCCGTGGAAAACGTCCAGAGCGGATCCTGGTCCTCGCAGAGCACGGCAGTGAACCCGTGTGAAGCATCCAGAGCGGAGCCTGGTCCTCGCCGAACACGGAAGTGAACCCGTGTGAAGCATCCAGAGAAAAATTCCTGGTCACGTGGAACGCGGATAACGTAACTCTTTGACCCCGTGGAAAACGTCCAGAGCGGAGCCTAGTCCTCGCCGAACACGGCAGTGAACCCGTGTGAAGTATCTAGTGCAAAATTCCTGGTCACGTGGAACACGGATAACGTCACTCTTTGACCCTGTGGAAAACGTCCAGAGCAGAACCCGGTCCTCGCCGAACACGGCAGTGAACCCGTAGGAAGCATCCAGAGCAAAATTCCTGGTCATGTGGAACGCGGATAACGTCACTCTTTGACCCCGTGGAAAACGTCCAGAGCAGATCCTGGTCCTCGCACAGCACGGCAGTGAACCCGTGTGAAGCATCCAGAGCGGAGCCTAGTCCTCTCCGAACACGGCAGTGAACCCGTGTGAAGCATCTAGTGCAAAATTCCTGGTCACGTGGAACGCGGATAACATCACTCTTTGACCCTGCGGAAAATGCCCAGAGCAGAGCCTGGTCCTCGCCAAGCACGGCAGTGAACCCGTGTGAAGCATCCAGAGCAAACATTGGACTGTGGAGTCCTTAAAATCCACGGACTATGATGTCCTTAACCTTGACCGTAATGTCTTAAAACTAACGATCAACCACCATGATTCTAGGCTGATTTTACCTTGGTTCAAGGGTACATCTCGTCATTCCTTTGATATTTGGCGTTATAATTCCGCAACGTCTTCGAAGAGGTGACGGGTCCCAGTAACCACACGTTTCGTGGACTGTGGAGTCCTTAAATCCACGGACTGTGAGGTCCTTAACCTTGATCGTGATGTCTTAAAACTAATATCGGACTGTGGAGTCCTTAAAACCACGGACTATGACGTCCTTAACCTTGACCGTGATGTCTTAAAACTAACATCAGACTGTGGAGTCCTTAAATCCACGGACTATGACGTCCTTAACATTGACCGTGATGTCTTAAAACTAACATCGAACTGTGGAGTCCTTAAATCCATGGACTTTGATGTCCTTAACCTTGACCGTGATGTCTTAAAACTAACATCGGACTGTGGAGTCCTTAAATCCACGGACTATGATGTCCTTAACCTTGACTGTGATGTCTTAAAACTAATATTGGACTGTGGAGTCCTTAAACCCACGGACTATGATGTCCTTAACCTTAACCGTGATGTCTTAAAACTAACCTTGGACTGTGGAGTCCTTAAACCCATGGACTATAAGGTCCTTAATCTTGACCGCGATGTCTTTAAACTACGGTACCCTGGAAAACATCCCAAAGCAAACCCTGACCCCGTGAGATACGGATAAGGGCAACCGCACCCAGCACTCGCGGGTCCTCACGACCTGTAAGGAAGAAAACTCTCTTGTGAGATCCTTACGACTCCCAAGGGAAAACCCGCTTAAGAATCCTCACGATTCTTAAGGAGAACTTACACCTACATGATCCTCTCGACCTGTAGGGAGAAAAACTCTTTATGAGACCCTCACGGCTCATAAAACTCAAAAGTCTTAGGAGACAGATCTTAACCCTGAATCCTAAGCCATCGCTGCCCTACAAGGAGACCAAGATAAATTGCCTGCAGAACACATTCAATAAAAAGAGACACACCATTGAGAAGAAAAATATGTCTTTTATTCATAAACCAAAATGGATACAAAGTACAATTCATGAAAAAACAAAAAAATGTATACTCTCATTCAGGAGTATGTACAAAAGAAAGAAAGAGATACAAGCCTTCAAGCCGGCGGGCGATTTAGCAATTTTACTAGCTCATCCTTCTTCTACTGAGTCACGGCTTCATGATTCAGTATCGCCAGAAGGCGGGCCTCAGCCTGAGCCAGCTGGGCCTGATACGAGGCAAGCCGGCCTTCGAGCTCCTTTTCGGCGGCCTTATGAGCTTCAACCCTTTCGCGGGTGAACACGGCAGCTTTATGAAGAGCCACCACCTCTTTGATGGATTCTTGGAGTACTCGCCAGAGGTCATACGCCTTGTTGGCTTTGGCTGTAAGGCTGGTTTAGAGCTCACTCAACGCCTTAGAGGCCAGCTCCCTCTCCAAGAATTTGCGGCCAAGCCTCTTCTCGCATGATACCATATTCGCCGCGCACCGCTCGATCAAGCCCCGTAAGCTCACCTTCGCAGCCACAGCCTCTGGAGTAGGACATGTACGCTCAAGACTGTATAAACAAACCTCCATTCGACGGTAATAGTCGATCTGAAACACGCGCACATCACCTGATATGGGAGGCAAAAAGGGAATTTCCGATGCAGCCCCTATCAAGCATGCATTTGCGACTATATGATATTCAAAAAGAACTGATACCCGAAGCTCTGATGTGCATGCAACATAATGATAGTGTTTCACCCAATCAGAGCAAAGCTCTGTTGAAATTCAAAATTCAAAATTTTGAAGCAACGCTTCGAATCTCGGGCGCAACGCGCCACATGTCAGGCGCTGATACGTCAGCGCAGCGCCCAAGAAGGCGCGCCCAATCAGAGCAAAGCTCTATTTTTATGAAGCAACGCTTCAGCTGCGCAAGCACTGCGCTGCGCGACACGTGTCAGCACAGTTGCGCTGCGCGACACGTGTCAGCGCAGATGCGCTAGCGCAGTTGCGCTGCGCAGTGCGCTGCGCGACACGTGTCACGCGCTGGGGCATCTGTGCCAAACAGAATTAAATTTCCAAGAAATCTTTTCTGTTCTTGTTAAAACAAGAAGATTTTCTTCTGCAAAGCAGAAGCCCTTGGATCAAAGATCCAACGGTGGGGAAAATTCCCCAAATCACTCAGAGAAACATCTCTATAACAAATTTAACTAATTTATGGGCACTATAAAAAGGACCCTAGGCCTCAATTAAAAAGGATCAACATCTTTCTATAAAAAAAAAGAGAAGAGAACTCTTGAGAACTCCTCAAGAACAACAGAAGGTAAAAACCTTTAGGAAAAAGAGAAAATTCTCTTATGGATAGATTATTGATCTAAGAACAAGATCAATAATTTTAAATAAAAAGAAAAATAAGTAATAATAGTGCTTTGCACTTTTTTATGAACCTCTGGTTCTTGAAAAAAAAAAGAAAAATTCATTTTTCTTTGATCTAAATTAGATCAAGAAATCAAATAGTGCTCTGCACTCCTGTTTTTGAATCTAAAAGATTCTTAGTGCTTTGCACTTCCAAACTGCGCTGTTGCGCTCTTGAGAGAGCGCCACGTATCAGCTACAAAACAACTTGCGCTCTTGAAATAGAGTTTTGCTCTCTGGAATTGGCGCAACTCACCAGAGTGCGCCACGTGTCAGCAGCGCAACAGCGCAGCGCATTAGCGCAGCGCACTGCACTATTGCGCTTGCGCTCACCAGAGCGTGACACGTGTCACCACCATATGAGTTTGCGCTCATTACTTAGCGCAAAGCGCCTGACAAGCCACGTGGGGCACTGTCAGAGTATTTAATGCTCTGCATTATTAAAGAAAAGGGACAGAGCCCAATTAAAAGACCTAACAGGCCTAATAAAAAATGCTATGCATTTCAAAAGGGGGGCAAAGCCCAAACAAAAAAAATATATGCTCTGCATCATTTAGAAAAGGGCAAAGCCCGACCAAAACAAGAATAATGCAGTGCATTACTAAAAAGGGGTAAAGCCCTAGCACAGGCCAAAGACAAAAAAAATATATTGAAACTGGACTTAGCCCAATTTTGGCCATAAGTCCTTAAATTAAATTGACTGAGCAAAATTGCTCTCTTAAATCAATTTACTACCGGTTCAAGGGTATATCTCCGAACTCCTCTGACACCTGTCGTTGTAATCCTTCAACGACGTCAGAGAGGTGACGGGTCCCGACGACCACATATGAATATGGACCGAAACGTCCCTAAACTAATATGGACCGAAACGTCCCTAAACTAATATTGGACCGAAATGTCCCTAAACTAATATTGGACAACCACGTCCCTAAACTGGAATATGGACCACCACATCCCTAAAACTGGAATATGGACCACCACGTCCCTAAACTGGAACAATAGAGCCTCCTAATGCTCTTTTGCCGGATCTAAACGGTCCCGTTTAAGTTGATCTTAGCCCCAAATACGGCTAACGTATCCTTAAACACTCAAATGAACGATAAAATTCCAAATCGACCTTGGTTCAAGGGTACATCTCCGAACTCCTCTGACATCTGTCGTTGTAATCCTTCAACGACGTCAGAGAGGCGACGAGTCCCGACGGCCATATATTAAATGGATCACCCCGTTAAGTTGATCTTAGTCTCAAACAGGACTAACGTATTCTTGACAAACGTTTAAGTTGATCTTAGCCGCAACGCGACTAATGCATCCTTAAACTAAAAACACCAAACCCAAATCTAAGTAAATACGGATTTGGACTAGTCCACGTCCTACGGGCGACGGTATTACTCAGTCTCCGTATACAATCCAAGGGCAACCACAAACAAAACAAACACCCACGACACGAAGTGAAATTCTGGAGAAGGAGAAAGTTGTTACCGTGAAGCGGTAGCGTAATTAACTGCAGGGGCTTGCGCCTGCAGGGAAGAGCGTCCCCACGATCAAAAACCCCTCTAGCGAGGGGGAATCTGACGAAGTCTGCTACATCGGCCGCATCCGTCTAAACCTCCGATACACGGTGCCATAAATCAACTTGGCATCTTCGGAGAGGTGGACGGATAAAACCAAATAGCATCTGCCCCGAATCCCAGCGTCAGGACACTGCGCGGTCCTGTGCGCCGCCGTTCGGAGGGGAGCAGATTCTAGCACGCCCGGTGGGACCTTTTCCTCTTTCCACTCCACACTTCGTGTGTCGTCTTCGCGAACCAATCGCGGTTCGTTAAAAATGGTTGCCTGTGGATTTCAAGTTTACTAAGATTTGGTCTCTCATTTGGTGCAGAAAAGAAAACAAGCATCGATGGCCTCAACCTGTTCAAAGTGCTCCAACTGCGGTTGCAGCTCGCGTCCGGCCTCAACTGGGGGCATAACCTACGGGCCCCAAGCGGCTTCTTTGTTCACCATGCCAGTGGAACAGGTAACTCAAGCCACCACTGGGCTCTTCTTCGGGACCATCCTCCCGCCAATGAGCTTTAGCACTCCTATGCCCGGACAAGAAGCTCCTAAGAAGTCGGTCTTCGATTGACTTTCAATTACTGCGGCCCCTGTCGACGGATCGCCCGCTACCAAACCGACAGCCTCTGTTTTCACCAGGCTAAATCTGAACTCTAAAATGGCTGTCCAAAGGAAGGCAATAACTGCTGCCCCAGAAGTCGTCAAGGCGGCTTCCCCTATCAAAGAGTCAGTCTTTTCAAGGCTGACGATTCCTACTCCTACCCCTGCTCGAGGATCCATCTTCGACAGGTTGAATATCACCCCTCAAAAGACAATCTCAGTCTTTAAGAGGTTAACACCGGCGGCGCCCCATTCGGACAGGGGGCAAAAAGAAGATGTCTCAATCTCCGAGCCAGTCCCAACGGCTCGTCATGCTCGACGTCGCCATTGGCAACGAGTGAGGAAGGCAGGGGGCAACTCTCCCTCAGGGCTAACTCCACCGGCTCCAGTGGTGGAAGTCAACGATGCTGTTCCAACTGGGAACAGCTTTGAACTGCTGAGGAGGGTACGGAAGAATGCTCCAACCGCTACACTGAAAAGATCTCCTCTGCCTACAGAGAGAGTCCCAGAAACGAAGCAAGAACAGCCCCCTTAACGGCTGTCCTCAAAAATATATAAAGTTTGGAGGAGGGTTCAAGACTCCGTGATTGACCCAGGTCACTCTCGTCACCAGAAAAAGGCGAAGGTGGAAAAAGACAAGGACCGTCCCATTAAACAACGGGGGACAGCAGCCGCTAGGATGCCCACTTCAACGGTTCCTTCAACCTCAACGGCCCACAAAAGAAAGAGGCCAGAGAAAACTCCCGCGTCAGTGGCAAAAGTTAAAAATGGCAAACCCAAACGCCCTAAGTCAGGGGGCATGATAGTTCATACAGTTTATATAGCATCGGGAAAGGAGGATAGCCGCATATCAACAGGTCATAGACCGCACACGAGGTCAGTGACCAAGGCTCAGGAGTAGCAGCAGAAGCTCCAAGAAATGATGAACGCTATGGCCGCACTTACAGGGCCAAAAGAAACCCCTGAAACGTCCTCGGACGAGAGTCAAGAACAAGAAACGGACGCTGAATTCCTTCGTCGCGTACTAGAGAAGAAGGATAAAGAGGCTGCGGAGCAGGCAGCCAACATAAAGAAGATGGCCCTCCTGTTCCAGGATATGGTGGGTATGATGATTCAACAAGATCCACCTGCTGAAGATCCCCCAATCATTCTTGAAGACGATAGGGGAGAGACGTCGAATCCTCCACCAGTTCTGTCCGCAGCTAAAAAGGATACAATCTCCAAAACTGATATGGATGAATACATCGCCCAGCAAATAAGGGTTCATCATGCAACCGAAACAGCCGGCCAGGTCGTGAAAACGGGGAGACCATATCCGAGTTGGTACGATCAAATCAAATACCCGCCAGGTTATACGATTCCCAAGTTCCATGTCTACAAGGGGACGGGCAATCCTCACCAGCATGTTGCCCAGTTCAGGACACTCTGCGGCAATACCGGTGGAGATGACAAGCTTTTACTTCGTCAATTTGTTGGAAGCTTATCGGATACGGCGTTCGAATGGTACTCTGAGCTCCCGAACGACTCTATTAAAACCTTCGCGGAGATAGAGCTGTTGTTTACTCAGCGTTTTGCAAGCGCTAGTGAACGTACCCCGATGACAGCACTGATTAACGCCAGGGTAAAACCCGGCGAGACGTGGGTTCAGTACGCTATACGATGGCGGAACTTATGGTCAAAGTGTGAGCAGCGCATTGAAGAAGCTCCCGCGGTGGGTATGTTTGTGGGAACCCTCGATCCACAAGCGACCATCTCGCAGTTTATGATGTTTTTCAAGCCGACTACCTTCCAGGCTTTGATAGACAAACTAGCGCAAATGGATCAAATGGGCCATAAACCCCCTCTTCCAAGGCCAGACACCCGAAATGACAAAGGAAAGGGAAAAGCGATCGTCGTCGCTAATGCTCAACAACAACTGAGCGACTCGAAGCCAGTTGCTCATCAAAATAATACGCGACCGTACGTGCCCCTTGAAGATAGGATGGGACGTTCTTATTCCTTTCCCCGTGATAAAACGAGGAGGTTATTCGAGCTGGCGTTGCGCAACAGACTCATAAATTTGCCGGATCCAAAACGTCCGTTGCAACCAAGTGACATCAACGAGCCCAACTACTGTCCTTATCATCGAGTACTAGGCCATCCGATCGAAGATTGCTACGTTTTCAAGAATTGGCTTGAAAACCAGTACCGACAGGGCAAGTTCGCGTTATCTGACAAATGGAAGGTGAATCCCCCGCAGCCCCACACCTCTAAGGGGACGAATACGCCGGGGGCAACATGCTCCGTCATTGAAGAAGCTCCTTGGGAGGTTGTATTATCAGCCAAGACAAAGAGGATGCTAAACGATCTTCAGACATGTCCAGCGATCAAGTGGAAGAATCTGTTGGAACCGCAGGTCATTGAAGGGATGTTGAAGCCACGTCCAACTCCAAAGACCGATGGTGGCGGTTCAAGCACTTTCAGCCAGCCATCAAAATCTTCGAAAAAGAAGAAGAAGAAATCTAAGAAGCCCGTGAAGCCTGGCGGCAAACGCACGGACTTACAAAAGCAAATTGACGCGTTGGAAGAATACAACCAAAAGGCACGGACTCCCATTACGCTCCAAGAGTTCCTCAACCACGTCTTTCAAGAGGAAGGAGAGGGAGAAAGTTCGTCAGATGAAGCTGAAGAATGCGTCGCGAGCTGTCATATGATTTCCCATTCGATCACGAACGATGAGGAGACTCCTTGCACCGAAAAGCTGGGGGCAGATCCTGAACCAAAAGTTCTGGGGCCACCAGAGGAAATAATCGACGCATTCCTTAATGAAGCTCGGTTGAAAAGTAAAGCTGATCGGGAGCGCGAGGTGGCTATATTTGAAAGGGCCAAGCGCCAGCGACTTGATGAAGGAGCTGAGACGATCCCGCTGGAGCAAAACACCTCCGCTACCGACAAAAGCCAATTCAAGATGAGGAAAAAGTTTGCTAAGGCCATATCAATGGGCATGAAGCTACCATCCTCTGAAGGAAACATCGCCGGTGAAGTGGAAACGCACCCCTCGTATTGCTTATATCATCGGAAGATTTCGCACCCCATTGAAGAGTGCAAAGCTTTCGATAGATGGTGGCAAGGATACGTTGCTCATCGACAACGCTTTAAGCGGTAAAAACGTAAAACTCGTCGGGAGCAAAGAAATATGACCGAAGGGCTTAAAAGAACTGCTGGCGATTGTTGCATGGTTAACACCGGTGGATCACAAGTGCCTACATTCGGGAGTGATTCTGATGAAGAGCTAGAACTTGCCCCTCTCTTTAAAGAGTCCGCTTCAGGAAAAGAAGAAGAACCGGAGGTCTGCGAAAATATCCGGCTGCGGAATCGGACGCTGCCTGAAAAGAACCTCGGACCCTTGAACAGAAAAGATAAAGGGAAAGAAAAGGTCTCTGAAGATATCATCTTAGATGACCAAGTGGCGGAAGAGTTAAACGCCAAGAACCCGCCGAAGAGAAATAAGGTAGACTACAACGTTTTGGCGCATCTGAGGAAGCTGCCCTCACAGCTCAGCATTCTTGACGCCCTTTTGCTATCAAAAGAGGCGAGAGATTCGTTGATTAAGGCGCTCCAAGATCCGGAACAATTCCAAGCATGCTTGGCCGAGGAAAAGATGAAGGATGAATTGGAGGAAGTGCACACGGCCGATGTCACTTTTGGCGATGAAGACCTTCTACTTGAGACATGCGAACACAATCGCCCTCTCTATGTCTCGGGATACTGTCATGATATAAAGATAGGCAAAATCCTGATCGATAACGGGTCGTCTGTTAACCTACTCAACGTGCGGGTGTTGAAGGAAATCTGCATGAGCGTCCAGCACCTTGCTCGGGACAAGATCACCATCTCCGGGTTTGACTTCCAATCGTCAAAGACTCTTGGATCTGTGATACTGACGCTACGCTTCGGGCTACTCGTCACGGACATTAAGTTCCACGTCATAGACGCCAAGACATGCTACAACGCTTTGCTCGGCCGACCATGGTTACACGAGTACAGCATCATCCCTTCTACACAACATCAGTGTATGAAGTATTTTAAGGATGGTTTCGAGTATACCGTGACGGGAGAACTGAACCCGTTCTCTGTGAACGAGGTCTGCAAATACGAAGATGCCAAATACTTCTTGCCGGATTTCGAAGACACGGAGAAGTGTCACAAGCCGGAGAATAAAACTAACGCCACCATCCCTGTCTTCGGCAGTGATACCGAGGAGGAAGAGGAGATCGTTTATTCGGGTCCACCCTAACATAACAAGCCAGGACCGTCCACTCCTACATTGGTCTTTGGTAGCGATTCGGAGGATGAGGTCCATGTCGTATTCTCTGCTCGACCTTCAATACAAGCTTCCGCTGATGAAGAGCAAAGTCTGCAAGTTGCCATGGTGCCGCCTAAACATCATAAAGAACTGGACGCACTTAATATCTACAGTGTAGAAGAGCTGCGGACATTCTATATCCCTCCCAGGCGAGAAAAAGAGAAAGCAATTCTGTTTTACCGCTCTGAAGAAACCAATGTGAAAAAAGAAATCTGGCATGGCGCAGATCCTGCGCTCGACAGGCTTCAGCCTATCCGTCTTCCCAGATATTATACAGAGGGTTTGAAGAAGCTGCTGAAACGCCAGGGGATATCCTTCAAACAGACCGTTAGAGAGGCCAAATTCTATGACAGGGTCTGGAACATTCCCGGGACCCAACGCAAACTGCCAATGGGAGAATGGAAACAAGAGGGCTTGGATACATCCGGTCAAAGAAACGAGAGTTACTACCCGACTGCTACGTCGTGTATGACCTTGATAAAGAAGCGGATGCTCAATAGGAGGACGCTAATCCTAAGCCAGTGAAAGTTCCAGATGCAAAAGAGCCCAGTCCGTCGTTCGAGGAACAAATGGACAGACTTATAAAGAAAGTTGGTCAAATGGTCCGAGATGATCACAACCGTGAGACGGACATCTACGAGAAAGCTAAGACGCAACGCCTTCTCCAACAGGCCGTAAAGGATGAAAATGCCGCTCCTTGTCAACCCGTTATAAAGAAGGCTCAGCTCAAAAGCAGAAATAAGTCGAAAGGCCAAAAAGGCGCTCAACAACAACAAAGCAGGGCTAAGAAGCCACGCAAACGGGAGTCGAGCGTTATTGATCTATCCCTTATGAAGAAAATGGGGCGAGCATACTCGTTTCCTCGGGACAAGACGAAGAAAATACTTGATCTCGCCCTGAAACATCAAATGCTTACATTGCCGGAGTCTAAACACCCTGAACAAGCAGGCGAAGCCTCACACCCGGACTATTGCTCTTACCATCGAGTAGTAGGTCATCCTCTTGAAGATTGCTTCACCTTCAAGAATTGGGTCGAAGATCAATATCAGCTTGGTAAATTCGCTCTGTCCAACAACTGGAGGGTAGCACCACCACAAAAGCACGAGCCTAAGGCAACGAAAGAAAAACCAGTTCCACATTGGGATTGGAAGCGAATTCGTACCTGTCACATGATAACAATACTAAAAGAAGAATCCGAGAACATTGACAGCCTTCCCTGGTGCCTCGAAAACAGCAATGATGAGGTGATCTCAGAATTTCCCCCAGCTCCGAAAGAACTGGAGGATGGAATACATACCACTGCAGATAACCTCAAGAAAATTGAGTTGGGGACGATAAACGATCCACGACCGACATTCGTCAGCGAGCTGCTGTCTGAAGAGAGGGTGGCTGCGTTAAAAGACGTCCTTGTACAGCATAAAGATTGCTTCGTATGGAACTATTCCGAGATGCCAGGACTTGATCCAGAAGTTGCGATACATAGACTGGCGATATCCTCGGGTGTCAAGCCAGTCAAACAAGCGCCGAGAAGAATGCGGCTCGAGCTCGAGATGAGCATCAATGCTGAAGTCAAAAAGCTGATAGACTCCGGCTTTATCCAGGAGGTTCAATACCCTGAATGGATTGCTAATATCGTCCCCGTGATGAAGAAAAATGGGACGGTGCGCATATGCGTGGACTTTCGGGATCTCAACAAAGCCTGCCCAAAAGATGATTTCCCAGTACCAGTCACCGAACTGATGATAGACAATACGTCCACGCATGAGATTTTCTCATTCATGGACGGCTCATCAGGATATAATCAAATAAAAATGCATCCTGAAGACCAGAAACATACGGCTTTTCGGACTCCTTTGGGAATATTCTGTTACAAGGTGATGCCCTTCGGTTTAAAGAACGCCGGTGCCACCTACCAAAGGGCTATGACGAAGATCTTCGATGATCTTATACACGAAATCGTCGAATGCTATATCGACGACCTCGTTGTTAAAAGCAAATCATATGAGGAACATCTCGAGCATCTGAAGACCGTATTTCAACGTCTTCGACAATACAATTTGAAGATGAATCCGCTCAAGTGTGCATTCGGAGTTTCCTCAGGAAAATTCCTGGGATTCATTGTTCGATACCGGGGTATCGAAATAGATCCGTCCAAGATCAAGGCAATCATGGAAATGCCTCCGCCGAGGACTCTCAAACAGTTGCGGTCTCTCCAAGGGAAGCTCGCATACATACGGCGATTTATGGCCAATCTTTCAGGCAAGTGCCGTCCCTATAGCCACCTAATGAAGAAGGGAACCCCATTCGTCTGGGACCAAAAATGCCAAAGCGCGCTAGACGAGATCAAGCAATACCTGCAGAACCCGCCAGTGTTGGCTGCTACGGTTAAGGGAAAGCCTCTAATTCTTTATACAACTGCTCTCGAAGGTTCTTTAGGCGCGTTATGGGCGCAGGAGAATGACCAGGGAAAAGAAAGAGCACTCTACTACTTAAGTCGAGTTCTGCTGGGGGCAGAAAGCAACTACTCCCCCATTGAAAAACACTGCTTGGCGTTGATCTTCGCAATAACAAAGCTTAGACATTACGCATTAGCACATGAAGTCCATCTCATTTCAAAGGTGGACCCTCTCAAATACCTAATGTCAAAGGCCATATTGACGGGACGACTCGCTAAATGGGCCCTACTCTTAATGGAGTTCTCGATAACGTACCGACCTCTCAAGGCAGTGAAAGGCCAGGCCATCGCCGACTTCCTTGCTGAGCACCCGATACCTGCCGATTCTCCCCTAAAGTGCGATTTGCCAGACAAACATGCGTTTGACGCAGTCGACAGTGGTGATACCCGCTGGGAGCTTTATTTCGATGGAGCATCTTCCATGAAAAAGCACAAACAAAGTACGCCAATGATCAAATCGGGAGTAGGCCTTATCTTCGTGACCCCACAAGGAGGAATAATGCGCTTCGCTTTCTCCTTGACAGAACCGAGAACGAATAATGAAGCTGAATATGAAGCTTTGATAGCAGGTCTCGAGATCGCCATTGACATGGGAATTGAAAGCCTCCTCATATATGGGGACTCCCAGCTAGTCGTCAGTCAAGTGAACGGCGATTACCAAACATGCAAACCGGAATTGGTAAAATACGGGGAAAAGGTGCAACAACTGCTGACCCAAATTCCCTCCTATACTTTGGAAAGTATACCACGCGTAGAAAATAGCAAAGCGGACGCGTTAGCTAAGCTCGCTAAAGAACTGGCTGACGAGAACCTCAATGAGGTTAGAATCATGGTACAAAGTCGTCGGGTGCTCGCCCCCGCAGAAATACCTCCGGGATCATCCGAAGAGAAGGGAGTGACTGAACAAGCGACCTTACAAATAAAAGACCATGAGAAGGTTGAGGATTGGAGGGAGGTCTTTATAGACTACTTCAAATCCCACCAAATGCCCGAAGATGCGTCCGCACGACACCAGCTCATGAAACGAGCTCTGTCTTTCGCCCTCGTCAATGATACTCTATACAAGAGGTCATTTGATTCTCTGTGGCTGAGGTGCTTAGGACCGGACGAAGCGGAAAGAGTCGTTCAAGAGGTTCATGACGGAATCTGCGGTTCTCACCAAGCAGGCCCAAAGATGAAGTTAAAGATCAAACGGATGGGCTACTACTGGCCCACGATGATTCAGGACTGCCTCGAATATGCGAAACAATGTCACTCATGCCAAATTCATGGGGACTTCATCAATCAGCATCCCAATCCACTACATCCAACAATGGCTAGCTGGCCGTTCGAAATGTGGGGAACTGACATAGTCGGCCCCATCGAACCAGCATCGTCTAGGGGACATTGTTTCATCCTGACGACGACTGACTACTTCTCCAAATGGGCAGAAGCAGTACCGTTGAGAGAAGTGAAGACGGAGAATATCCTCCATTTCTTCAAAACGCACGTCATATATCGGTTTGGAACTCCGAGGCGGATCATCTCCGATAACGGGCCAGCCTACCGAAGTCATAAAATCAGCCGCTTCGCACAGCAGCATAACATAGACTGGAGATATTCCTCAGTCTATAATCCACGAGCTAACGGTCTCGCCGAAGCCTTCAACAAGACCTTGACGAAAATTATAAAGAAAACAGTGTCCCGAAATAAGAAAGACTGGCATGAGAGACTGCAAGAAACTCTTTGGGCGTATCGAACCACGTTCAAGACAGCCACAAACACAACGCCATACGCGTTGGTGTTCGGTACGGAAGCAGTACCCCCTCTCGAGATAGAGTTACCCTCTCTACGAGTAGCAGTCCACTACGAGCTGACGGACGAAGAAAATGCCCACCTTCGGCTTGAGGAGCTTGACGCCCTTGATGAAACTAGGCTCGTAGCGTAGCAAAATCTGGAAGCTTATAAAGCAAAGATGACGCGCTCATATGAAAGATTAACCCGACCGAGGACATTCCGCCAAGACGAACTTGTGCTGGTGGTCAAAAGGCCTATGATCCCCAATCGCGCCAAGCGGGGAAAATTCGAGCCAAACTACGAAGGCCCGTACATCGTAGATAAGGTCTACCAGGGTGGGGCCTATCTACTCATGGACATGCACGGTGAAAGGCCTTTTAGGCCAGTAAACGGTCGCTTCCTAAAGAGATACTACGCTTAATGAGCCACAGCCTAGGTCAATGATAGATGACGACGACTATGTCCGCTCGCTATCTTCCTAAGCTCAAACTCTATCAGCAGTAGCCAACCTTCTCAAAGTCGGACCGAAATGTCCTTAAACTAATAGCAGACCGAAACGTCTTTAAACTACTACCGCAGCATCTTTAGGCTGACAAGATATATAAAAAAAAACACATAAAAATAAAATTAAAAAAAACGGTATGTCCACAAGCAAAAAGGGCACAGATGAAAACCCGAAAGGGCTCCGTGAGTAAAAACAGCAGGGCTACCGGCGAGTGTTCGTGAAAACCCGAAAGGGCGCGACCTCGTAAAAAAAAAGAGAAAAAAAAATATATATAAAAATAAAAAGAATAAAAAAAACGGTATGTCCATAAGCAAAATGGGAGCGGATGAAAACCCGAAAGGGCTCCGTGAGTAAAAACAGCAGGGCTACCGGCGAGTGTTTGTGAAAACCTGAAAGGGCGCAACCTCGTTAAAGGACACTTATAGGGTCCTCTCGACCTTGTAAGGAGAAACCACCCGCGTGAGATCCTTACAACTCACAAGGGAGCAACACACTTAGGGATCCTCACGATCCCTAAGGAGAAAATACACTTGCGAGATCCTCACGACTCGTAAGGAGAACTCTCTTATGGGACCCTCACGGCTCATAAGAGTTGAAAGTCTTAAGTTACAGAGACCTAAACCTGTGCTTAAGCAACCCCCACAACTTCCGATATTGCCCTACAAGTGGCTCAATACTGACCCTTGTATACAATCCACGGGCGCGAATAAACATTTCCCTAATCAAGTCTCATCCGAGACTGGGGATATGTTCGCATGATGAACAACCCTTATAAGTCCTCTCGACTTAGAAGGAGAAAACCCTCTTGTAGGATCCTTACGACTTACAGGGGAACAAACACTTAGGAACCCTCACGATTCCTAAGGAGAAAATACACCTATAAGATCCTCACGACTTGTAGGGAGAAATAGCTTTGTGAGACCCTTACGGCTCATAAAGTCAAAAGCCTTAGTCGACAGGACCCTAACCCTGGTCGCTAAGCCTCCTTTGTTCGACAATGACAGAGGCAAATGATGATTCGCTCCTGGCGATATCCCAGTTGTAGCGGTGCTGATGCCGAAATCGGTGTCCAATTTTAGGTTTACGGCAAAAAGCCGTTAGGCCGCACATGCATACGAAATAGCCGAAATGATAGGGCAACTTGCAATAAAAAAAGCAGCAAGTAAAATGTATGCATGCGAAATAGCTGAAATGATGGGGCAACTCGCAATAAAAAGCAGCGAGTAAAGATAAAATAAATAGCCGAAATGATTGGGCACCGCGAAAAATAGCCGAAATGATTGGGCAATCGCGACCTTCGCGATATAAAAGCTGAAATGATAAAGCATCGCGGAAATTAAAAAAATAATGACGATAAAACTTTGGCCCTACAGTTAAGATCATATCGATCCCTGTATACAATCCAAGGGCGTAAACAAAGAGGGAACCATACTTTCCCAACAGACTCCGTCAGACGACGAAGCCAAACCTCGACGGTTCGTTTCAACCGAAGAAGCCAGTGTGTTCAACAAAATCCTCGACTCACGGATACAAACACTCCTTGACGAGAGCCTCCTGATCCGCGTCGACTCGCAGAGCCACCAGCGTCTCCGTGGGAATCCTCGACTCGTTTCAAACCCCAAGGAAACAAATAATCCTTGGCACTCGGGAAACAAATAATCCCTAGCAAACTCCTCGACTCACGGATACAAACACTCCTTGACGAGAGCCTTCTGATTCGCGTCGACTCGCAGAGCCACCAGTGCCTCCGTGGGAATCCTCGACTCGTTTCAAACCCCAAGGAAACAAATAATCCTTGGCGTTTGGGAAACAAATAATCCCTGGCAAACTCCTCGACTCACGGATACAAACACTCCTTGACGAGAGCCTTCTGATTCGCGTCGACTCGCAGAGCCACCAGTGCCTCCGTGGGAATCCTCGACTCGTTTCAAACCCCAAGGAAACAAATAATCCTTGGCGCTTGGGAAACAAATAATCCTTAGCAAACTCCTCGACTCACGGATACAAACACTCCTTGACGAGAGCCTTCTGATTCGCGTCGACTCGCAGAGCCACCAGTGCCTCCGTGGGAATCCTCGACTCGTTTCAAACCCCAAGGAAACAAATAATCCTTGGCGCTTGGGAAACAAATAATCCCTAGCAAACTCCTCGACTCACGGATACAAACACTCCGTGACGAAAGCCTCTTGACCCACGCAGAGCCACCACTATCTTTGCGGAAGAATTCCCGGTTCGTCTCAACTTGCAAAATGAAGCCTCAGGCAGCATGGACTAAGAAAGCTTGCTCCCTGAACAATGGGGCCCTTCAAGTCAATCCAAAATGGTCTCTTGCATACTATTCACAGGTCTCACTCTCCGAAGTCGATTTTCCGACAAGGAGGGAAACAACCGCTTACGAATCCTCTCGACTCGTAAGAGGGAAAATTCTCTTATAGGATCCTTACGACTTATAAGAGAAAACCACACTTAGGAATCCCCACGATTCCTGGGGAGAAAACCCACCTACGAGATCCTCTCGATCCGTAGGGAGAAAAGTCTCTATGAGACCCTCACGGCTTATAGAGTTGAAAAGTCTTAGGCAGCAGATCTGAACCTGCGGCCTAAGCCATCACTATTTCTTAAGAGAGTCAGGATACTCGTTCTGATCATCCATCAACCATGATTACTAAGGTGGCATGCTGATAATGAAAGAAAGAAAATACGGAGAAAATGACACATTACAAAAAAAAGGGGGGTGTATCTTTTATTCATAAACTTGATTGGGTACAGGATACATTATGTCAAAGAATGAAAAAATATATATATACATTCTTTTATCTACAATTACAAACGATACAAAGAAGGATAGCTATTGAGGAGGAAGTGTCTTTAGTAAATCCACAAGTTGCTCTTGCACTTCCTTCAACGCCTCCTCCTGAGCGGCTGCCGCGGCCACCTCCGCTTCCATCCGGGCTCGTTGCTGCAAGAAAGATGAAAGTTGCTCCTCCGCCGCCTTCTGGGCTGCTTCCTGGCTAGGTGCAGCTCGCTCGACAACATCAAGGTGTTGCCTCAATGATAACCCTTCAGGAAGACATTGCAGAAGGCCCTCAAAGACAACCTTCAACCGTGCGGCATTGGCCTCCACCCGAGCATGCAGTTGGGCAGACTTGCTCGAAGTCTCACCTCGCTCCTTACGTCTCGAAATGACTTCTTGTTCGAGGTGATGGAAGTAAGGAGCGCTCTGCTCAATCCACGCTGTTCTTTGATTACTGGCAGCCAAGGCCTCGGGTGCGGGACGCAGCGACTCCAACCGATGCAGGCAGGCCTCGATCTCCCTGCAATGGTTAACCCAAGATGCGACGATGCCCTCATCATGAAAGTTCACGAGTATTGCTAGCATCGGGTTAACCATCATAGCGAAGTCTGCGGCAGATGTAGGAGTTTCAACGTCGAGTTCCTCGACGTAGTCACTCAATATGCGCAGACTATTCGCGGCGTCTTTTAAAGACAGACTCCTCAGATAAGGACCCGCCGGCATTATGATGCGAGATTCGAAGGGCGCCGAGATCAGAACGACAGCTGAAAAGAAACAAGATGTGATCAGATAACAGTTCTGAAAATAAAGAAGGAAGACTTTATCAATGTGATAGTTCCTATACCAGTTGAGACAGGTGGCAAGGTCGGAAGGGCTGGTGGCACAGCTGATCTCTTATCCCCTCCTTCAATCTGTAGCACTGCAGTTGAGATGAGAAAAAGAGGTTAGAGGTAATTCCATCAATAAAAAAAAAGAGGAAGGATGTCAACGGAAATCATACTCGCCAACGCCACCAGAGGAAGAAGCAAGCTCAGATGGGAAAGAAAAGTGTGGGAGCAACATCTGATATACATGATCAAAAAGCACTCCTGGAAACACAACAGTGTGACTTTAGTACACAAATTATACGTCTAGAAGATAAGATTAATAAATCGTAAACACATACCTTCCAACATCTTCGAGGGTATAAGAGAGGGTTGAGAGGTGACCACCGCCAAAGCAGTCGTTGAAGGCGCTCCCTCGAGCAGTGGGGCATCGGCGCTGGCTGCACCTGCGTTACAAGAAAGGTGAACTTGTCAGAAAGGATTGTAAAATAAGAAAGACAGTAACCTAAGGTTTACCTGAGGAGCTCCCGGCCGAAACAGAAGCAACTCCCTCCTCTATCGACATAAGGCCACCGCCCGTAGCCTCATCACCCGACTCGATGGGGACCGTCGTCGTGCTAGCGCGACCAGGAGACGGCAGGAGATCGTAAGCAGGGAGGGCAATGATTGGAGCGTTGCCGGATTCTTGGAAGGAAGCGGATGACTCTTCCCCAAGAGTCGTACCCATCTCACCCGCAACTTCTTCGAGCTCCGCCGTCTCCATCGGCTCATCCACTGTCACCACGAGGTCGCCGGCCTCAAGCGCCTCGTCCACCACCAGCCTCGGTTCAGTTATAATGATCATATCATCTGCCACCACTTCAGGTTCGGCATCAATGACCTTCTCGGCGGTAGGCCCCTCGACCTCCACTTCAGGCTCCAAAGCCACAATGACATTGCCCACCGTCGGCTCGAGTTCGGCAGGTACCGCCTCCTCTGCTTCTTTGGGATCAACGGTTTCCGCCTTCCCCTCTATCGGACTTGGCCCTGCAAGATAAGAGATATAAGGACCAACGACATTAAAATCCTTATAACGAAAACTCTGAGAGAAACATTACCTGAAGTGGATTTACCGTTTGCGCTCCGAACTACGCGCGCCACCTCTCTGCGGGCAGTGGATAGGGCGACAGGGGCCTCTTCGGATAGAGTATCAGCGCGAGGGACGGTGCTGGGGCCTGCTCCCGCAGCCAAAGCAGCCCGGCGCGCCTTCGCCTCACGCCTTTGCCGTTTCCTTTCCTCCCGGGCTGTCGCGATAGATCTTAGTGACGCCTCCTTCAAGGTGTCGTCATCCTCGTTCAGGGATGCCTCCAGAGCCTTTAAGGCATCCTTCATCGGCTCTTCAAGACGAACCTCCTGCGGTGGCCCAGAGGAAGCGGGAACATCGGCAGCTGGTAAAACATCTGCGTCGCTTGGTGGGAACGGCATTGAGGTTTCTGCAATAAAAAGAGAAAGGTTAGATCGACCATAACATGAGGGAGATGGAGACTTGATGGATTAAAACTTACTAAGGCCCATAGACGCTCTAAGACGTTCCTCCTCCTGGAAAGTCTTCAAAGAAGCGGCGATGGCTTCTTCATCAGTGATGCCTGTCGAAAGGAAAGAAAGAAAAGATTTAGTCAAAGGCAATGAAGAGGATATGTTGCAATAAAGAAAAGGCGACTAATAGTTACCTGATTGCGCAAGCTTGGCCAGCCACGCATCACGCTTTGCCAACCACGCCGAAGTTTCGAGGGCGGCTTCCAAGTCTGTATCGTCCGGCGGCGGCATCACTAGTCCTTCGTTCGTCCCGTATTCGATCAGGCCCTCGGCATAGGGAGCATGGGGTTCCTGACCGAACACGACGTCCGAAGCGAAGAGCGACTTCTTTTTCTTTTGCCCTCCGACCCTAGGCTCACGAGGGATCGACTTCCGTTTAGCAGCCACTTTGGGACGACGAGTCCCGATGTCCGCACCCACGCCAGACTCCGGCGAGGATACAACCACTGTCTCCGCCAGAGCACGGGGCGCTGCAGGTGCATCTGCGACATCAGGGAGCGACGAGTCACGTGGAGGGCTTCGGCACGCGATGGTCCGGTTCTGACCTCTTTTAAAGGGGCAACTACTGGGGTCCTTGGGACCAAAGGAGCGTTGCGATCGGTACCTGGAGGCACACCCTTACGATCGACCAACAGTCGCCTTTCCTCCTTTATAACTGCTCCTGTTGCATGATTGTACCAGTCTTTGTACACATTGAGGAGTCTCGGAGCATAAGCCGGGGCATTGATAAAAAAATGAGAGCTCGTATTCAGGCGCATGAAATGGTGCAGTGCGTTCTCCATCCCTTCTTTAGTGGCAGTGGGTTCCAGCAAGAAGGCTTCCAAGGGGACCCCTTGATCGTAGCCCAGTTGTTGGGCAAAACGATGCGGGTTATACCTCATAAAAATTGCCACACCATTCTACCTAAAGACTAAGAAACCCGGTCTAATGGAATATAAGTGAAGGGTCTCCCGAGCCGTCAAAACTGAGGCTCCATCTTTAAAGACATCTTGTAATGGCCGCGTCACAGTGGTAGACACCTTTCCAATGGTCAATACCTTATCGACAAAGGACATACCGGCTCCAACGGTGTGAGGGCGAAGGAGTAAGCCCCTGGCGTTCCGCGGTGATGGGGTTACAATTGATGCGCCGATCAGCTGTATAATGCGGGGAAAACCGCACTTGTCAAAGAATGAGGGCCTTTTATGCATGCCAAAGACACCCGCTTTGTGTAGCTCGAGCCACGATGCAAAGTAATGCATCGGGAAGACCACATGCAGTACCCCGGGCTCATTAGCATCCGCTGCTCGACTGAGGCCATGGTATAAGTGCGCCAAGCCAGCGATCCCAACAGCTACCTTTACCCCGATGACCATCCGGTGGGCTGGGTAAAAGACAGAGGGCCGCATCCGATGAGAGTGCATTGGGATTGCAAACCAGCTCAGCCACAATCCAAGAAATCCCAAGAAAAAGGCCTCCTCATCCATTCCAGGGGCCGCAATTTCTGCAAATGACATAGTAGGGAAGTCCGGAAGAAAAAAAACCCCTTTTGATCTATATCCTTCTCCGGTAGGTTGTCCACACCTAGACCGAAGGGGTCATCCAGGGTGGCGAACTTGGCAGCTTCCGATAAAATGATGCTTGGACGAAGGAAACGAGCAATGAAGTCCTCAAAGTTAACTCCCCGACCCCCATGTTCGACGAAGAGGGACTCATATATGTTCAACACTTTAATCAAGCTTGGGAATTGATGTTGAACGGCATTTTCTAGTGTGACCCCCCTTACCATCGGCCTAGCACCAAAGACGTACACATCTGTCGGGAGCAGCTCCTCATAATGTTCCCCCATCACTGGTAAGCCAGATACCTCCGCAAACTCCTCCAAGGAGATTGACACTTCCCGATCCATGGCAAGGAAAGTGTGGGTAGGAATATTCCATTGCTCCAAGAAAGCTTTGAACCACCAGGTGGGGAGCGTGGGATACTGGAAAAGAGAGACGTAGACCGCGGTGTACAGTCCTAATCTTATCAACCGCGACTTCTTCGTCCACAGGATGTACCGGGCCCACGGCAGATAGCCAATCGGGTGGCGGGGGATCAGACCAAGGTTATAAGATTGCCCCCAAGATCATGCTTCACCCTGACAGATACGGCGCCCTAGGATGTCCAAAACCATAGGACGCTGAACCGGTATCGCATCTATAGCGGGATGTAGAAAACCCTTCGATGTCCAATCCACCAACTCCATGGCATACTGCACCAAGGGCGGGGTGGCATAGTGAATCGCCGTGATGAGCTCAGACGGCACTGCGCATGTGAAGCTACGTCGACCCATAATAATCTGGTTATACCAAGACCCCCAAAGGTGGAGTTTCTTGTACTCCGGGTCATATTCTTTAATCATGGTCAGGACTTCACGGTCCGAGGGTGCCTCAGGAAATCCCCCCTCCGAGCGGACGAACGGGAATGAAGTGTCTAGAGACATGATCGCTGCAAAAAGAACAATTTAGCCGTTAGTATTGTAATTCCAACGTTTGGCGTCTAAAAAAAAAAGAACAGAAAATGCATTAATTAAATTAAAATTAATTAATTACACCGCACCACAGTGCAGTGAGTAGGAGACCAAAGAGGGACCCACAAAATCTAAATGACAATACGTCAGTTAATAAGACAATCTCATCATTGGGTGAGATTGTCAGTTGGCCCCAGGAAAACATTCCCATTAAAAAAAGGGGGGAATCCCTAGAGACAAGGAGAAAATCTCCTCTTTCAGAGCAAAGCTCTGTCACAGAATGACACTTGTCAAATTCTGGTCTCAAAGGAATAAAATTCCTTAAAAAGAGTATAGCTCTGTGATAATAATGGAAAAGATCCATCAGAAAATCTTAATACTTAAATTTTTTTTTTTTTAAAAAAAAATTTTGGGACCTTGAAAAACCCATGAAAACTTATGATAAGTTCTTCACTTTGCAGATCTAAAAGATCCACACTTGATCTATGAGCAAAGCTCTGTTCATGGGTTAAAACCCATGAATAAGATCCCTGTAGATCTATAAGTTTTGAGAGCAAAGCTCTGTTTATGAAACCCCAATGGGGATCCCTTTGGATCGAAATATCTGTGAAGAGCAAAGCTCTTTGGTTAAGATTAAGTTAAATTAATTTGATTTAAATTAATTTTTACCTAAAGTTTCTGACTTTAGAAATGAGCAAAGCTCTGAAGTTCTTGAGTGAGAGCAAAGCTCTGGAAAATAAAAATCTTAAAATGGTAAGATTTTTCTAAGGGCCAGAGGTCCTATTTATAAGGCGCTTGCGCCTCTTGAACTCACCCCTTGATCCAACGATCAGGAGTTTGCCACCGCTGCACTCACGTGTGCGCCACGTGAGCGCAACGGTGGGGGGGCATTTGTTTCGTCCAATCAGAGCAAAGCTCTGTTGAAATTCAAAATTCAATTTTGAAGCAACGCTTCGAATCTCGGGCGCAACGCGCCACATGTCAGGCGCTGATACGTCAGCGCAGCGCCCAAGAAGGCGCGCCCAATCAGTGCAAAGCTCTATTTTTATGAAGCAACGCTTCAGCTGCGCAAGCACTGCGCTGTGCGACACGTGTCAGCGCAGATGCACTAGCGCAGTTGCGCTGCGCTCTGCGCTGCGCGACATGTGTCAGCGCAGATGCGCTAGCGCAGTTGAGCTGCGCAGTGCGCTGCGCGACACGTGTCACGCGCTGGGGTATCGGCGCCAAACAGAATTAAATTTCCAAGAAATCTTTTCTGTTCTTGTTAAAACAAGAAGATTTTCTTCTGCAAAGCAGAAGCCCTTGGATCAAAGATCCAACGGTGGGGAAAATTCCCCAAATCACTCAGAGAAACATCTCTTTAACAAATTTAACTAATTTATGGGCACTATAAAAAGGACCCTAGGCCTCAATTAAAAAGGATCAACATCTTTCTAAAAAAAAAGAGAAGAGAACTCTTGAGAACTCCTCAAGAACAACAGAAGGTAAAAAACCTTTAGGAATAAGAGAAAATTCTCTTATGGACAGATTATTGATCTAAGAACAAGATCAATAATTTTAAATAAAAAGAAAAATAAGTAATAATAGTGCTTTGCACTTTTTTATGAACCTCTGGTTCTTGAAACAAAAAAGAAAAATTCATTTTTCTTTGATCTAAATTAGATCAAGAAATCAAATAGTGCTCTGCACTCCTGTTTTTGAATCTAAAAGATTCTTAGTGCTTTGCACTTCCAAACTGCGCTGTTGCGCTCTTGAGAGAGCGCCACGTGTCAGCTACAAAACAACTTGCGCTCTTGAAATAGAGCTTTGCTCTCTGGAATTGGCGCAACTCACCAGAGCGCGCCACGTGTCAGCAGCGCAACAGCGCAGCGCACTGCGCGATTGCGCTTGCGCTCACCAGAGCGTGACACGTGTCACCACCATATGAGTTTGCGCTCATTACTTAGCGCAAAGCGCCTGACAAGCCAAGTGGGGCACTGTCAGAGTATTTAATGCTCTGCATTATAGAAAAGGGACAGAGCCCAATTAAAAGGCCTAACAGGCCTAATAAAAAATGCTATGCATTTCAAAAGGGGGGCAAAGCCCAAACAAAAAAATAGATGCTCTGCATCATTTAGAAAAGGGCAAAGCCCGACCAAAACAAGAATAATGCAGTGCATTACTAAAAAGGGGTAAAGCCCTAGCACAGGCCAAAGACAAAAAAAATATATTGAAACTGGACTTAGCCCAATTTTGGCCATAAGTCCTTAAATTAAATTGACTGAGCAAAATTGCTCTCTTAAATCAATTTACTACCGGTTCAAGGGTACATCTACGAACTCCTCTGACACCTGTCGTTGTAATCCTTCAACGACGTCAGAGAGGTGACGGGTCCCGACGACCATATATGAATATGGACCGAAACGTCCCTAAACTAATATTGGACCGAAACGTCCCTAAACTAATATTGGACCAAAACGTCCTTAAACTAATATTGGACCACCACGTCCCTAAACTGGAATATGGACCACCACGTCCCTAAAACTGGAATATGGACCACCACGTCCCTAAACTGGAATATGGACCACCACGTCCCTAAACTGGAACAATAGAGCCTCCTAATGCTCTTTTGCCGGATCTAAACGGTCCCGTTTAAGTTGATCTTAGCCCCAAATACGGCTAACGTATCCTTAAACACTCAAATGAACGATAAAATTCCAAATCGACCTTGGTTCAAGGGTACATCTCCGAACTCCTCTGACATCTGTCGTTGTAATCCTTCAACGACGTCAGAGAGGCGACGAGTCCCGACGGCCATATATTAAATGGATCACCCCGTTAAGTTGATCTTAGTCTCAAACAGGACTAACGTATCCTTGACAAACGTTTAAGTTGATCTTAGCCGCAACGCGACTAATGCATCCTTAAACTAAAAACACCAAACCCAAATCTAAGTAAATACGGATTTGGACTAGTCCACGTCCTACGGGCGACGGTATTACTCAGTCTCCGTATACAATCCACGAGCAACCACAAACAAAACAAACACCCACGACACGAAGTGAAATTCTGGAGAAGGAGAAAGTTGTTACCGCGAAGCGGTAGCGTAATTAACTGCAGGGGCTTGCGCCTGCAGGGAAGAGCGTCCCCATGATCAAAAACCCCTCTAGCGAGGGGGAATCTGACGAAGTCTGCTACATCGGCCGCATCCGTCTAAACCTCCGATACACGGTGCCATAAATCAACTTGGCATCTTCGGAGAGATGGACGGATAAAACCAAATAGCATCTGCCCCGAATCCCAGCGTCAGGACACTGCGCGGTCCTGTGCGCCGCCGTTCGGAGGGGAGCAGATAGTACTCGCAATTAAAGAAAGTTCTCATAGGAGGAATATGAAGCTCATTTACGCAGGCAAAACACACGTACGAGGGCACAATAAACATGAAAATTCAATGTAAAGCATGCAACAACTAATAAAAAAGGGGTACACTAATTTGAATATACTACGCTAGCGGAAAAATGTCACCAAACAAAGGATCAGTGGCACAAGGGTTAACAAAACAAATAGCAAAATTCTCCATCTCTCTTTCTGCCTTCTCCAACACATCGAAACGACGGTTCTCGCGAGGAGTCGCTCTCCACCGGTTGGCGCCATGTTCGTCCGCAAAAGCAGACATAATAGCCCGTCGGGCTCTTATCTGGCCCAACAGGTGAACCGAGCAATCTTTCAAAGCCTGAGTAATCAGGCACGCTTCGTGAAAACACTCGAGCTTGTCTTCAGCCGCGTCAAGCATCGCCAGGGTCATCTCCGCTGGGTGAGAAGGGATGTCAGCAAGCACGGCAGCAAGAATCATCCGAAGCCAAAGGGACCCCATTGGGAGGGGAACCCCCTGCGGATCAAGAGATCATATATCGCCGAATCACATTCGTCATCGGTAAGAAGGGGATCCACCAGTCGTGCAGCAAAGCGAGGAATCATCTCCTCGATAGGTACTTCCCATGGCTGTCGACGAGCATGGGGGCGGTTGCAGGCCATAGCACTCAGTTGTTTTATCAGGATAAATCACACTAAAGTGAGAATAGATTTATCCGTGAAGAAACAAAGAAGACCATGACCTCAGGTTATAAAGAGGGGCATTAAACGCTACGCCCGAAGAATATTGCATGGTGGAACTATTTCCAAGGCCCAAAAAAGGGAAGGCATTAGAAATCAAGGAGATGGGACTATTTCCAAGGCTCCTTTTCTGCATTTAATGCTATGCACAAAAATATGGCATGAAAAATTAAACAGCCCCATCAAAAGGGCCCCACGTGCAGAGCACGTGAGCACCAAACTTGATATGCGCTGAAAAGTAAAATGGTGCCTCACACGCCGAACTCTTCAGCAGCAACAATGACAATATAACAAAATCCCAGAAAGAAGGCATGCAAACACAGAAGGGAAGGAAAAACTTATCACTCATACTTTAAAAGTTCATACAAAAATAAGAAGAAACAATTACAATAGCAAGACCTCAGATTCGGGGCATGGATTAAGAAACTCAAAAGTGACTTTGTCCAAGATCTTCCAGGCATTTCGAACCATCCTAGTATGTTTTCTCTCGCGATCACAAGCGTCGGGATCCTCATGGATGTCCTCCACCCTCCGATAAGCAGCAAGTATGGCCGACTGCTGAAAAGCCTGATGCAAGAGATCAATGAGATTGTCTCGCCTCCTCTTCGAGATTAGGCTCATCAGATACACCGAATGCACTTTATCCTCGGCGGCATCCAATGCCCCGAGCGGTACGCCGGTACAGAAGAGAGGGAGCGCCTCCCAGATCGCCAGCATGATGAGTTTCAAAAGAGAAGAGCGACGAGGGAGTAACTGACCGTTGTACTTGTCGAAGCGGCTCATGACCTCAGCACACTGAGCGTTGGTGAACTCCTAGTTCTGGCTGCGGCCCAATGCGCGAATATTTCCGTAAGAAATGATTTCGTCAAGATCATACAAATAGGCATTCATAATACCTGAAATAACGATCATGAAGATTCATTACAAACTTCTTCTTGATTGTGAAGAAGACGACTCAGGGCAAGAAAATCCATGAAGTTCCCTGGGAAGAACTAAGTTCTTCAAAGGAATTAAATTCCTTTTTGAAAAAGAGAATTAAATTCCCAGAAAATTTTGTTCCAGAGTCAGAACTCCTTGGGGATGGAATTAAATTCCATGGAAAACAACCGACATCATCATCTCCCTAAAAGATCAGATGAACCCTAAGAGATCTACTGTTTGAAGATTAAATGGTCTTATATTCCTGTTAAAGAACTTGAAGAAAATGGGTTCATGTTAAAAGGGTGAAACACTTGATGTGGATTTAAAATCCAGAGAGTTTTTTTCAAAATATAAAGGTTCTTCGATTGTTCAACATCATTACCTGAAAGAAAGATTCTTTTGAAACAGAGTTAAACTCTGAAGATTTTTCGAGGCAGAGAACTAAGCTCTGGAAAAAGAGAACTAAATTCTCAAAAGAAGAAAGTTCTCAAAGGAGGAAGATGAACAGTGGAGGCTCTTCTGAAAGGACATTGGCATTTATAGGATGGGATGAAAAATGTTTCATCTACCCTACTCCCAAGGCAGATCCAACGGTCACGAAAGTGACAGCGTTGCACTTACGTGCAGACACGTGAGAGGAACGCTGTGGGGGCATTTGTTCCCTGATTAAAAATCAGAAAAAAGCTTCAGAGGAAGCATCACGTGCTTACACGTGACCAGTGGTCACGTGGTGGCACGTAATGGTTGAGCAGCGACAAAGAACAGAGCGCAGAAGAGGAGTCCCTTCAGGGGGTCACGTGTTCACGTGACCCGGTGTCACGTGCTCG
This sequence comes from Agapanthus africanus, assembly GCA_030015575.1. Taxonomy (NCBI): domain Eukaryota; kingdom Viridiplantae; phylum Streptophyta; class Magnoliopsida; order Asparagales; family Amaryllidaceae; genus Agapanthus; species Agapanthus africanus. The sequence goes on along the minus strand of CM057338.1, from coordinate 475,735,292 downwards.
CACGGGACCAGGGGTCGCGTGCTCGCACGTGACCAGGTGTCGCGTGGCCGCACGTGACTGGCTTTAAAAGCCCTGCTGTTCAATAAAATTAAATTCTGAATAAGATCATTTAAATTTTTCTAAAATAGAGAAGAATTATATAAAACCGTTGGATCAAGAATCTGAAGGTGATTAAATATCACCAATTTATGGAAAAATCTTGAACATGAAAAGATTTCCCCTAAGTCTCACTGGAATAACAAAGAAATATCTTTGGATTTAAAATCCAATGGTGAATAAAATTCACCTAATAATCTAAAGGACCAGATCAATGATGAGAATAAATCAAATCTCTCAATAAACAAATCAAATTTTTCAATGAAAGATTTACTAAACAGATTGATTCTTTTCCTTCTCCTATAAAAAGGTGCCAAGGGAGAGAGTTAAAAAAAAGGAGAGAGATACAAAGAGAGAGAGAGAGAGAGAGAGCCTTGGAATCTTGAAAATTCAGAGAGAAAAGAAAGAAGAATTTGATTCTCTAAAAGGAAAAATCCTAGGTAAGAAAAGAAAGAGGGTAAAAGCTTCAAAACGAGAATTTAATTCTCAATCCAAGAGTTTAACTCTTATAAAAATGAAAAGAACTTAGTTCTTTCTCTGATAAAGATCTGCAAAGTGCACATCTCCCCATAGATTGAGAATTTAATTCTCATTGGGTCGAGATCCTGCCATGCAGATCTAAGCCATAGAGGAGGAATTGAGTTCTGAGAATTTAATTCTCACAAAGTTATAGGAATTTAATTCCTCCAAGATAAAATTAGGGCTCAACCCTATTTCAGAATTCAATTCTCCAAAGTTATAGGAATTTAATTCCTCTGAGAGAAAATTAGGGTTTAACCCTATATGAGAATTCAATTCTCTAAAAATTATAGGAATTTAATTCCTTCAAAATGGACAGAACTAGGGTTTAACCCTAATTGAGAACTTAATTCTCTCAACCTCACAGGAATTTAATTCCCTTAAAAAAGATAAATTGGGGTTTCACCCTATGCCAGAACTTAATTCCTTACATATAAGGGGAATTTTAATTCCCACAGAAAAGAAATTAGGGTTTAACCCTATCTAAGAATATAATTCTTCAGAAAAGAAATTAGGGTTTAACCCTACCTAAGAATAGAATATAATTCTTCAAAAGAAAGTAGGAATTTAATTCCTTTAAAGTTATTGCTAGGGTTTAACGCTATGAAGAATTTAATTCTTAAAATATGAACAGATCTTTAAAAAAGCAAAGAACCAGAGTCACGTGCTACCACGTGACCCCTGCAAAAATCCACAGAAAAGAACCTTGTGGCAACGCCTCACGTGCCCCACGTGACCCCTGAAGCACACAAAGAAAAAGCAGAAGAAAAGAAGCTCTGGGGCGCCCTCACGTGTCACCACGTGACTCCTAATGAACATTCTAATAGACCAGAGCATGAGCCCCCATCACGTGCCCACACGTGATGGCTGTCAGAATAAAAAGCGTTAAACACTTATCTGAAGAACAAAATGAAGGGGATCTGGCCCCACCTTTTGGATGCCATCACGTGCTCCCACGTGATCTCCTCTCTGTTAATGTTTAACACCAAACTGATAATTTGGTTGCCAGTGTTTAACACTGTTATTTATTAGTGTTTAACACTAATTTGAGAATCACAATTTCTAGTGTTTAACACTAATCTGATAATCTTATCTCCAGTGTTCAACACTGTTGGTCTTTAGTGTTTAACACTAAGTTTAGCCCAATTGGCTAATTTTTCTAGAGGCAAAGTCTCTCCTTCAATTGAATCTCAAAATAGAGGAATTCAAAGATGAAAACAATGTGGACTAAAACCAGACAAATGTCAGATAGTTCAATGAAGGGTCAAACTTAGTTGGACTTAGCCCAAGTTGGCCATAAGTCCTCAATTCAGACTTAACTGAGCTAATGGACTCATAATATAATAAATTGGTCTTGGTTCCAAATTGGACTACAGATCACTTAATCTACTTTGGTTCAAGGGTACATCTCTTCACTCCTTTGATACTTGTCGTTGTAATTCCTCAACGTCTTCAAAGAGGTGACGGGTCCCGACAACCACACTTTGATACGGACTGTGGGGTCCTTAAACTCATGGACTATGATGTCCTTAATCTTGACCGTGATGTCTTAAAACTAACATTGAACTGTGGAGTCCTTAAATCCACGGACTATGAAGTCCTTAACCTTGACCGTGATGTCTTAAAACTAACGCCGGACTATGGAGTCCTTAAATCCTCGGACTATGATGTCCTTAACCTTGACCGGGATGTCTTAAAACTAACAACGGACTATGAGGTCCTTAATCTTGACCGTGACGTCTTAAAACTAACGCCGGACTGTGGAGTCCTTAAATCCTCGGACTAGATGTCCTTAACCTTGACCGCAACGTCTTAAAACTAACATTGGACCGCAATGTCCTTAAACTATCTATCGACCGCAATGTCACTAAACTAAACAACAGGGCTCCCTTAATTGCTCTCTTGTTGGATCTAAACGATCCTGTTAAGTTGATCTTAGTCTAAAATTAGACTAACGTATCCTTAACATACGTTTAAGTTGATCTTAGTCTCAAATGAGGCTAACGTATCCTTAAACCTAACCCCCAAACCCAAATCTAAGAAAGATACGGATTTGGACTAGTTCACGCCCTACGGGCGACGACATAACTCAGTCTCCGTACACAATCCACGGGCAACCACAAACAAAACAAAAACACACGACACGAAGTGACCAGCTGGAGAAGGAGAAAGTTGCTACCGCGATGCGGTAACGTAATTAACTGCAGGGGCTTGCGCCTGCAGGGAAGAGCGTCCCCACAATCAAAAACCGCTCGAACGAGGGGGAATCTGACGAAGTCTGCTATATCGGCCGCATCCGTTTAAACTTTCGATACATGGTGCCATAAATCAACTTGGCATCTTCGGAGAGGTGGACGGATAGCACCAATTAGCATCTGCCCCGAATCTCAAGCAAGACGTCCTTGTCGCGCCGTCTTTCGGAGGGGAACATCGCTCTTATATGATACTCATAATTTAAATAATATGAAACTTACAATTTATTGTATCTTTCTTTCTGCATATTATTTAATACCTTTCATCTTTTTTCGCATATTATTTGAGCATATTATCTCCTACGGTTTCAAATTCTAATGTACAGGGATTTTCAATTTAATTTATATTATTTCCGCATTTCATCTTTTTCCCTACATACTATTTCCACCATTTATTTCTCATATATGATATTCTTTTCAGCAATAATTTTCATTATTATTTTTTTATTTAACATATTAAACTATATTCCATGAAGTTGTTTTAGATATGTCAGGTTCAGATAGCAGGATTGCTCAGTCTACCAGAGACGAGAGGCAGTCCTCTCAGAAAAAGAAACAAACTGAGAGAGGACCCACACGGGCCAGTGATATATGGAGGAAGTTGCCACATACTCCTGACAAGCCGATTGTATACCTTGTGTTCACGGGGGGACATTGTGACAGGAGCCAATAAAGAAGTGAAAAAAATGATATTGTCAATAGTGAACAGTGAAGACCACATGCCTCATTTGTTGAAAGAAGAAGATGACAAGTGGGAGGTCTTAGATTGGGACAGCGAAGCGTTAGAGCTAAACAAATAAGTCACTATATGGGAGATGATGGTCAGATTTCTTTATACAATTCAATACTGTACTTAATTTTGATATGCACACATGTACACACACATACGTGTATATCACAAACACACATACAAATATATACATACTCATTTACTAAATTACTATAAAATATCCATACAATGATGAATTATCCCGTTTCGCAGGCTCGGTTTGAGTTCCGATGGGTTGGCGTAAAGGGCCCCCAAGGGGTTTGTGATGAACGCGTAATTTATGATAAGATATATAGTCATATGGCGAAGAATTGGAGAGACCATAAGAACAAAATGTTTAGAAAGCTTGAAAACTGCGCTTCACCGAATGAGATGTATTGGATTAAACGGGATCCAGATTGGTCTGACATGCCTTAGTCGATCATTTCTTGTTCAGAGAGTTTAGGGTATGTCTTTGACGATACCTTTTTACTATTGTATAGCAATTCAGTAAACAATATTTGATGTAACTGCAAGATAAGAGCGAGCGAGGCAAAGTATCTCGCGCTCAGCTGCACGATATTTATAAGGGTGAGAGCAAGAGTTCCAGCAGGTTTCCATCGAACACGTATGTATCGTATTTGATATTAATACGTTAAAATTATCATAGAAATTTATGTATGAACTTTCTAAATGTTATATGCAGGAAGAAAGTCATGATGGAAAGTCTCTTGATCGTATCGAAATCTATCGGGCTCAATTTATACAGGACGACGGCACGCCTGCATCGATTAAAGCACATAGGATATATATAAGGCTCCACATATGCCGAGCTTCTTAATTATTTCTGAATAATTATTGTGTAGATTTTAGAATGGCAGTAATACATTTCTTCTACAAACAGGCGGCAATGGCGGCTGAGAGAGATCGGTTGATTCAGGCGATGGAGGCAGAGTAGGGACACCTGGTTGATAACGCGTAGAGAACATTCATCGTAGATAGGACTTTCACGGCGTTTAGACCGGATCGTCACGGGAGAGTACAGTGTGTGTCCTCCAAGATCACTCCGCGTCAGTATAACACTCCTTTCCAGCCGACCAGGCATCCACCTCCTAGGTTTCAGCCGGCAGATGAATCGCTTTCTGAGATGCTAATACAGACCATAGCCTTTAAGTCCAGGACCCTTGTGTTTCATGGATCGCCCCAGGAGCGGACGCCGGAATCCGGCGGTTCCTCAAGCCGATCGACTGCCGCTCCCGCTTCCGCTGCTACTGCCGCTCCCACTGCTGATCTATTTGCTGGATGATCTCTCGAGTAGAGACTTAATCTTATCGACGCGTACGTTCAGTGTAACGACTCTGAAATCCCTGTATATTAATTTCTTTTTTATTGTACAGAAAAGGGGTATTACAGCCTGTGTAAGAGTTAAAAGTTATTTTTGTTAAATAAAAGTAAGAAGCAACTTGTAGCTCGCTGGTAAAGCTCATGTACGGCTGTGACGTAGCCTGTGTGTTCGATTCCCATCAGACCCAATTATTTTTAAATTTTTTTCTTTCTAAATTTTTGGAAGCCCAAGAGTTGCACGTACAATACACGGAGAAATGAAAAGTTGCAGAAAAATCAAACATACGCAAAATGGAGTACACACCCAAATACCCACGTGGCACGAATCTCGAGGCGATTGCCTCAATCTTGACCGCCCAAATTCCTCCATGGGCCAGCGCCGACGGTCCTAATAGCTCCAAATTACCCCGTGTTTTCCGCACACATCCCTTCGACTCCCCTTAACTCCCCTGCATTGTTTGATTTCCCTGCAATCAAATAGAGACCCTTCATTTCACCATTTAATACCTTTTTAATCCAAAATTTTAATTCCCAAACCCCAATTCTTCACTATAAATACCACCCCATGCCTTAGCTCTTCACCATTCTGAAATTCTAACAAAAATTCTCTCAAAAAGTTCCTAAGTGCAAGTGGAGTTAACAACCAAACTTGTTCCATCGAAAATCAAAGCTATTTCCAGAGCTCCCGCGACGCCACGAACCCCATCCCTTTTTCCTTACCCTTTTCTCGATATTACTAAACCGTAAGTCTCTCTCATCCCTCTTTCTTTTCATCTCATAATCATATATTGGTAAAATAGAGTTATTCCCGATACATTTCTTTTTAAGACCTAGAACTCTCTTTTCCTTTATACCTTGATCAATCTAATTTTACCACCCTACTTGTAACTTTAATTACAATTTTTTAGCTTTGAGTTTAACCAAAATTCTCATGTGAAACAAACATAAACGAACTTTTTCATTAAAATACCTTGAATTTTAGTATCATCACTTTTTCGATAACTGTTAAAACAATACAATAGGAAAACTTCACTGGGTAACGACCTACCTCACATGCACACTTTGGTTTCATAGCACGATATCTCTCTCTCTCTCTCTCTCTCTCTCTCTATATATATATATATATATATATATATATATATAGTTGGTTCAAACAATAACTTTACAATAAAATACCACATCTTTTAAAAACCGGGTTTCTTTTAAAGCGGTATTTTGTAATTCTTGGCAAATAACCTCTACAACCCTCGTTATGGGACCCGCTTATGGATGGTGTGGATTATCGCACATCCTTAGGATATTAGAGCGAGATGCAGAACTCCTCACGGTGTATTCAATCTCGAAAGGAAATAAAATACGGTTTTTAAGAAACGCAAATTTTCTAAACAAAACTAATTTTTGAAAAATTATATAAAAATTTGTATTTTCAATAAAAACATATTATGAAACTATATTTTAAAAATGAAAGATTAAAATGTTAATAGAATACCACCAAGTTACCAAAAAGGGCTAGTTTTCAATAAAATACCATAAATTTTTAAAAGCTAAGTTTTTATCAATAAAATACCCAATAATTAAAATGCATGCTCATGAAAACACTAAATAATACAAATCACCCTCGAGATTTATTTTTAAACTATATTAAAATATTTTTCATAAAACCCTCTCGAGATATGCAAAACAATATGTTAAGGACTCTAGTTTAATATAGGTTTAAGCGGGATCAATTCTCTTGAGCCCCAAGAAGGAGGAGAAAGTAAGTGCTTGCCTATTCATGTTAGACAACTTAACGGAGTTATCAATGGCAATTGTCTTGGAAAAAAACACAAATCCTACCGTCCATGTGCAGCAGTTACCGATTTCTCTCGAACATAAGATTTTAACAATTTATATCAATTCACATGAAAAACACGAACTCAAATCCAAACTCAATCTAAATATGAACTCGAACTCGAATACAAACTCAATCAGGGTCCAAACTTTAATATAAACTTGAATCTTTGATCATGAACCAGAACAACTTAATTTGAATATCCCAAAACTTGAATACTAAAATATTATGACTTGACATGAACTTAACATGAATACCAGAACACAATGGCTGCTTTTGAAACTGACTTGACTCGAACCATGAATACAACTCGACATGAATACATGAACACTTGACACGAATACTTGATAATGACATGAATTCGTTCTTGAAACTTGATATATTCATGGATTCGAGCAAGGCTGGTAATTTTAACTGTAACCTAAAATACATGGGATGTTGGGGTAGTTCATGTGTGAATCCAACAAAATCTTAGAAGTCCCTAAATCATGAATTCATGTCTACTTACACAAGAAAGCTATCATGAGGGCCCGTGTTTCCTTACTCCTGAATTATAGCCTGTTGAGTTTGGAATACTTCAACACTAGATTAAAATCCCGTTACTAACACTTGATTCGGGCCCGTGGTTCCTTATCCCTGGATTACAGCCTGTTGGGTTCGAGAACACTCTTTAGATTGGTTGACATTCACTCTTGAACTTACGTTAAATTAGTTTATCCATGTAGAGACCTTTTGGGACACTTACATGCACTTCATGTTCATTATATCTACACTATACGACCAAGCTATACTATGATCATGTTATTTTTCCATGATGTATATAGAACTGCATGTTAGACAGAATTTTCATGCTTACATTAAATGACATGTTTAAACACCATAACTCATAATCCATTACTTCATGATATCCATTTTTCGTAGTCATTATATTTTTATACTTCACACCCTTTTTCTTGGAGACTTACCGAGCGAAAATTCGCTAACGGGAATTCCACCCATCTTTGTTTCTTGGAATATTCTTCATATACTATGGAGACTGAGGAGGCGGACACCACCGAGGAGGAGCACGATCAGATCGCGACTCAGGCCTAGACTAGTTATCCTATCTTTCAGTTTATGTAAGCTAGCTGTTTAGACATTTCTTTTCTTGTATTTTCTTTCAGTTGAACTCGTGTATTGTAAATATATCAAGTTAAATGTAAATAAAGTTGTTGAAGTCTAAATCTCATGATAATTTCTTGTCATTTTATATTGCTCAATTACGCTTAGCGGATTATTCCGGAAAATGACCTTCTCGAAAAAAATACGTCGCGGGCCTTGTCACATACCTGCTACCGTTTTTTGGGAAGAGGGGTGTGACATCTAGACTGGGAGGCCAGTACCTCTGGTAAGTTCGATAGCCCTTACATATACACACACATACGCATATATCACATACATACACACACATACACACGCATGCATACATACAGACATAAACACACAAGCACGCATACAGACACAAACAGACATGTGCACATGCATACATATCACATGTCACATACACACAATCATACACACACATACATACATACACACATATCACATACACATATGCGCGCGCGCACACAATCATACATACACACACATGCATACATACACAAACAAGCACGCGTGCGCACACAAGCATATAAACAAGCTCGCGCACACACACACAAGCATACATACACATGCACACAAACAAGCGCGCGCATACACATTTAATTAATATAAAATATCCATACTAATTAATGTATTTTAAACTTTTAATCGCAGGGGATTCCCCTAAAAATCAATGAGCGCCTTCTTCGTGATCGACTCTCCCTCCCCGTGTTCGTCCTCCGTTGATTTTTCACTTCCCATTTTTGTAAATTTATGATGTTAAGATTGTAAAAAAACACATAGTATATATTGTAATCATATTTGGATAATCGATATTTGAATGAAATGAAATTTGTATTAAAATCGTTATTTGAATGGAATAGAATCGATATTAAATTGAAATAAATTAGATTGAAGATTTTCTTGGCTCTTTTAAGTTTTTTTTACTGTAATCTACTCTATTTCGACGGGAAATTTCCGTCAAATAAACTATTTCGACGGAACTGGCCCGTCGAAATAGACTTATTTCGACGGCAATTTCCCATCGTAATAGAGAAAGGGATTTCTAAACGATTCTTGAAATAATTTTTTAACTTAAAAAACTTATATATTTCAACAGAAATTACCCGTCGAGAAAAAAAACTATTTCGACGGGAAGTAGACGTCGAAATAGGTTTGATTATTGCGACGAACGTTAACCCTGGAAATAACCTATTGCGACACAACCTATTGCGTCAGCGTTCTTTCATAGCTATTTGATGTCAACCGACGAAATAGACCTATTTCGACGGTAGATTGCCGTCGAAATAAGTAACTATTTTCTGTAGTGTAAGAAATCTCTATTTAAGCATTTTTTAAGCCATCTTAATCCAATTAAAAGAAGAAGAAAATTGCATAATAAGACTAGTAATATGATATCAGATAGACAATTTCTTTTCCTGTGGGCATAAGAAACTTCTATTTTAATATTTCTTTAAACTATTTTATTCCAATTGAATCACATAAATAGTCACTTTCCTGTGGGCCGAAGTAATTATTTCAATGAAAATAATTGCAATATTAGATATCGTTTAAATACAAAAAAAAATAACTAATAACATGATGTGAAAAAAACTGTCACATGAATTAAGATGCTGTGACTACTCCTAACTCATAAGATAGTTTAGTTGTGAACGACATCTAAAATTCAATCCATCATATTGAATATATATGATGAAACAACACATGTTCATAAACACAATATTTATACTCGGTATATGATAGTATAAATCGACAATATGTGTTTAGAATGTAAATAATTTTCAACGCATGTTGGATCATCAAAAATGAATAAATGTATCTTATATAATTTGCAATCCATAAAATTCACCAAATATCATGTATAATCCATATAATTTCCATATAGGATAATTCTAACATGATTATAACATAATAAGCAAATTATATGAATTATTTTCACCTAAATTTTTATGAAAGAACAACCCAAAATAGGCATAAAATAATAATCTTGCATAATGAATTTACGCTGTTACAAAACAGCCTCCTGAAATTTGTAAAATAAATATTCTGGACTGATATGTAAATATTTAAATTTACTGTAACATTTGCAGTAAGACCCCTGAATTCAGTTTCTATTCAGATTTTTTGCAAACAGATCCAAATAATTACGAAAATTACATTCTGTAATTGTAGAAAAGATTAAATAATTGCAAAACGGTATAAAATTTGCATAAATAATTTAGATCCGAAAATTGACTAAATAATATATTTTATCTAAATTAAAATGAATCAATTTTACCTCTAATTAAAAAAATGGATTTAAACCACAAGTCAATATTGATCAAGAAAATGAAAAATAATGGAATATTCAAGCAAATTTGAATATATATACAGATCAATAAACTTAATGAATTAATTATAGTCTAGCCGCTATTGAGTAGAGCATAAAAGCCAATCTCAAATAGAGTAAAGCATAATCAATTTTAAAATTTACACCAAAATATATCATAACAAAATGCAAGGAATTGGAACACTAATCTCTCAAGAAAATGGTTGAAACCAACAATCAAGAAGTGGAGCTATTTTTTCCTTGCTAGTAATACATACAAGTTTCAACATCATTATCACATAGGCTTAACAAGAGAAATATGGTTATAAAAGAAATAGAAAATTAAATAACAATCCAAACAATTTTTGTCACGCTCCGCTTCCCAGTAGACGGAAATATTGACGTGGTAAGCCCGCAACATATTTATCCAGAGAAGATCATTCCCTAAATAAATATACTAAGCGTATTGAAACAATAATACACAATACAAGAATAAATGGAGACTGTAAAAATTTTTTAACAAACATTTTTATTTACATTCAACTTCAAATATTTACAAGTACTTGAGTTTCAGCTGGAAAGTAAATACAATAAAAAAATGCCTAAACATGTGGCATACATAAGCTGAATAGAACGTGAAGCTAAGCTAATTCTGAGTAGCAACCCGGTTGTAGTCCTCCTCTATGGCCTCCACTTCCTCTGTCTCGACCGTATCTGACGAACATTCCAAGAAAACAAAGGTAAGTGAAATACCTGTCAGCGAACTAACGCTCGGTAAGTTCCAAAGATAAAGTAAGAGTAAAAAATGGCAAGTCTAGAATGTATATATGACGAGTAAAAATATATGTTCATAGGTAAATATATACTATAGGTCACTATATGGTCACCATATTAACGTTAAGTTCCAAGTGTGAATGTCAACGCAACCGTAGAAGTATTCATGAGCTCAAGAGTAGGGCTCTAGGAGCAAGAAAACACGGCCCATTTCATGTGTTAGTATCGGGACTCTAGGCTGTGGAGAAGTCAATCCAACTAATATTTGAGTAAAATAACAAAGTAGTTAATACGGGAATCCTGAAATTCCATTGGATTCACACAAGAAACTATCCCAAGCATCCCGAGTGTAAATAGTCAATAACTGTATAATATACTTAATTAATTTGATTGATTGATTATAACATGTCTTGATCGAAAACATAGCTTGCAAAATATGTAGAATGAAGTCGAGTGAGTCGAGTAAAATGCGAGTCATGTCAATTGTAATTTTTGGTTCGAGTCAAGTTAGTTCGAGTAGATTGGGTTCGAATTCATGTTCAAGTTTAGATTCGAGTTTGGATTCGATTTCAAGTTTAGATTTAGGTTTGGATTCGAGTTCATTCCTTTTTCATACGAATTGATTTAACAATTTAAGATCTTATGTTCAGGAGAAATTAGACAACTGCTGTACATGGACGGCGGGATTTATGTTTTTTTCCAAAACAATTGTCATTGATAACTCCATTAAGTAGTTTAACCTGAATAGGCAAACACTCACTTTCTCCGTATTCCCGGGGTTCAAGAGAATTGATCCCGCCTATATTAATCTAGAGTTCTTAAATATTGTTTGCATATCTCGAGAAGGTTTTATGAAAAATGTTAATATTTTTTTTTAAATAAGCCTCGAAAGTGATTTAGAATATTAAGAGTTTTTATAAAGATATATTTTAGTTTTTGTGGTATTTTAGTGATAAAACCTAGTTTTAAAAAGTTTATATTATTTTAATAAAAACCGGCTCTTTTGTAAACTTGATGGTATTTTATTAAAATTTCAATCTTCATTTTAAAAATATGTATTTTCATAAGTTATTTTTATTGAAAATACGGATTTGTAATTTTATATAAATTTTTCAAAGTTTGTTTTGTTTAGAAAAGTCGTATTTCTTAAAAACCGTATTTTTTTATTTCCTTTCAAGATCGAATACTCCGTGAAGAGTTCTGCATCTCGCTCTACTATCCCAAGAATATGTGATAATTCTCATCATCCATTAGTGGGTCTCCTAACGAGAGCAGTAGAGACGTAATTGCCAACGATTCCAAAAATATTGATTAAAAGAAACCATTTTTGTAAAACTGTGGTATATTAATGTAAGACATATTCTTTGAATTAACCATATATTTAGATATCGTGCTATGAAACCATAGTGTGCGTGTAGGATAGGTCGTTATCCCGTGCAATTTTGCTAAAGGTATATTTAACAATTATTGAAATAATGGTTACACTAAAGTTCTTGGTATTTTTCTGAAAACTTCATTGTATGATTATTTCATATGGAAAATTTTATTAAACTAAAAGCTAAATGATGTAAATAAGGTCAAGAGTGATGTTAGGATGTTAGTTTGACCTATTTTGCTTATAAAATGGATAACAATTGTTAAAAAGAAAATTATATCGAAGCTAACTCCACTTTGTTGAAGTGCTTTTAGAAGGTAATTTGAGTTGAAAAGAAATACAAAGAGAGAGGACTTATCGGTTTAGATTGTTAATAAGAGAGAGAGGAGGCCTTCGAGGGTCGTGGTTTTGTCAGAAAGGCTTCAGTCATCTTGTTTGGCTTGCTACTCCACTTGGGTGCTTAACTCCACTTGAAATATAAAGAGTTTGAGAGAATTTTTGATAGAAATTTCAGAATGGGAAAGAGTTAAGGGATGGGGTGGTATTTATAATGAAAAATTTAGGGTTTGGGAATTAAAAATTGAATTAAAAGAATTAAAATTGATGTTAAATGATGAATTGAATAGTCTCTGTTTAATTGCAAGAAAATCAAATAGTGCAAGAGAGTAGAGGGAAGTCGAAGAGGGGTGTGTGTAAAACACGGAGGCAAACGGGGAAATCCGGACCGTCGGCGGTGGGGAAATGGGGGAAATGGGCAGTCGGATCTTGAGGGTTTGCTTCGAGATTCGTGACACGTGTTTAGATTTGTGTTTATTTCTCTTTGCGCCTTTTTGATTTTTCTGAAATCTTTTGATTCTCCATGAATTGCACGTGCAACTCTTGGGCTTCCGAAAAGTTAAAAAAAGAAAAATTTTAAAAATAATTGGGACCGATGGGATTCAAACATATGTTATGTCGCAGCAGTGTAGAGACTTTACCAGTGAGTTACAAGTTGTTTCTTAATTTTATTGAACAAAAATGACTTATAACTCCTATACAGGCTGAAATACCATTTTCTATACATTTAAACAAATAATTCTGTACAGAAATTTCAGAGTCGTTACAATTTTTAAGGGCCTTCTAATAATTTCATCTTCTTCCTTTATTAGAGTTTGATAAACTAGAGTTTGATGAACTCAACAAGCCCATTAAAAACTTGATGGGTTTTTCTCTTTCTCGATATCATTGCCATCTTATGCCAACGACGGTCATCTCTGGTGACACCGAATGCATGATGCCGGAGGGCGGCCACTTCAAGTCGTCTTGACGCTATCTTCGAAAAATTCAAAGAGAAAGAAAGAAAAAAAAATCTTTTCTTATAAATCGATGGAGAATTCTATTTTGATTGGAATTTGGCCGAAATCAAACATTGGGCTCTGATAACAATTGTAAGAAATTTATAATTTATATTTCTTTAATTTATATAGCATGATTCATAATATTATAATCTCATGTACAAACCAACATGGGTCTAAAGAAACATACCTTGATACCACGATTTAAAGAATAAGAATAAACCAATTTCATTGTTCTTCATTACCTAATCCAATTGCTTTAGAGGTTTTTTGATAGATAGAAAAACCAACTTAATTCACAAGTGTTAATTATGTGTAGGCAAGAACTTCTTTATATAACCCTTTCATCAAGGAGTTATGGAAACAACCACAGCGAGACATAGAAACTATCAAGTGGTTTTAGAACAACCACTTTATTTTATGCCAAAAACTTTATATAATAAGATATAGAGTCATTAAGGTATTATATTTAAGAGAGAAACACTACCCAAAAATAACATTAAAATGAACAAATACAGAGTTAAGCAAGAATAGATTTTTGTAAATTAATCACGAATTTACATAACGTTTTAGTTTCAGGATTCATAATGTAGTTAAAATTGAAATTCTTAATCCTCCAATATTACTATGAGTGAAATGCCCATTCCTGCTTCTTTTAGCAAATTTGGTTTCTTAGATACAAACTTCCACCTGCATTTGTTTACACCCTTTTTCCACTTTGAATTATATAGTTTCACAACAAACCTACTTAATTGTATTATCCTAAGGCATTGTGATTCTATGTTTTCTTTTGATAACTTCAATGTATATTAATTGATTACAAACAAAAGGTTTGTTGGAAATTGCTCTTCAATTTTGCTAAAAGATGGCTTCTGTTATTGCAAAAACAGGAATGCAGGACTAAAGGAATCAACATTGACACCGGAATCATACGAAAAAATGATTTATCTTATTTATTGCAAAACACGAGAGGAGAATAACAGTTATGCTTTTTTGTTTTTACTTTTAATAGCGAAAATTTTCCTCTTCATGTAATTTGAACCATATAAAGAGGGTGATAATTTATTTTCTAATGAAGCAAGCTAAGTACAAAAGGAGTTTGAGATGTTTAATAGTTTTGGTTTGTGATGGGGCTCCTTTTCGGGCCTCCGTCAGATATTGTCTTCCGTTGATCTCGCGGTGAACTTAGCTGTTTATCCTTCGTTGCGTGTGGGTCTCAATGGGTTTTTAGAGGAAGAGGTGAGGTGAGGAAGCTATTGCCGAGTACCTGCAAAAAAGTCCCGGGATGGTTTGGTACCACCGAGGACCCTCCGATGCTCAAGTTAGTGATGAGATCCGAGCAGAGTAACCGCATAAAAGTGTAAAAAAAATGGCTTAGTTGACCTCTCTGTGATGGGGGTTTATATAGCGGTGGTGGCATGCAGCAGCAGGCGCGAGATTCTCGCCGGCAGTTACGCTCCCGACGTCACGCCCGCGTAAAGAACGGATCGTCCGTTAATGGGGATCGTGATGGCGTGGAACGTGGGATGTTGCCGGCGGAGAATCTGCACATGGCGAGATTTGCGGAGCGGCGGTTACGCCTGTGAGTGGTGGAGTTGGTCGGTCGAAGGGACCGAGGAAAATGGTCTCGGCGGGAAAGCTCGGGAACGAGCGAGAGGGCCGAGGTATCTTGGTCCTGCGGTAGCTCGGAGGCGAGCTGAGAGACCGAGGAGGCCAATTTGCAAGGGCCCTGAGGTGAGCCAGCTTTGTGCTTGTAGGTCGGGCCTGATCGGCCCCTGTGGGCCCTTTCTTCTGAGTTCTGGGACACGTCATCTGCCACGTGTCCTGATCTGAAAGGTCGCCAATATTGATCATCATCATTAGCCCCCCACTCTTGTCCCGACCAGTTAGTGGGCCGGGTCAAGAGTGGACTGCCGGGCCGTCTGGGGTAAGCTCCCTCCTAAGGTTTCGTCGGGACGCGTCCCCGGACTGTCAGCTGTCTTTTTTGCCAGCTTATCGGGGCGAGATCTCTGCATTTAGGGAAGGTGCGCCGGTTCGAGCGTCCTGCCACTAAAGTGACGGTCCACGTGTCGAGCGCCGGTTGGCCGACACGACATGTGCAGACCTGTAGACTGATAGGACGCAGCCCAGTGCGGGCGTGACATGTGGAGCGATCGGTCGTCGAGTTGATTTCGATCACTTGCCGAGTGTGCCAAGCGCTGCTGAGAAGGAGGCATCTCCATGGCCCCGAAGTCGAGGGGGGATTACTCAGACTTGGATAGACCAGATGTCTCTTGTTGGGGCTTCGGATCCGCTGCATGTGATGGGCTCAGTGGTCTCGTTATGAGGGCTACAAACCCGCAGCGTCTGTTGGGCAGGAGGATGCCTGCTGGGGATGACCGAGTAAGGAAGCTGCTCGGTTGATCCTAGCGAGGGCCTTGACCCCTGGCGTTGCGAGTAGGGAAGCTACCGGCCAGGGATAGTCGAGTCTGGAAGGACTTTGATCCTTGTCTTTGTTGGGTAGGAAGCTACCCGCCGGGATGCGCCGAGTAGGAAGGAGCTCGGCGGCCTCGCGAAGAGGGCTTCAGATTCTCAGCGTTTGATGGGCAGGAGGACGCCCGCTGGGGATGCGCCGAGCAGGAAGGAACTCGGCGGCCTCGCGATGAGGGCTTCAGACCATTAGTATCTGATGGGCAGAAGGATGCCCGCTGGGATGCGCCGAGCAGGAAGGAACTCGGCGGCCTCACGATGAGGGCTTGAGATCCTCAGCATCTGATAGGCAGGAGGATGCCCGCTGGGGATGCGCCGAGCAGGAAAGAACTCGGCGGCCTCGCGATAAGGGCTTCAGACCATCAGCGTCTGTTGGGCAGGAGGATGCCCGCTGGGGATGCGCCGAGCAAGAAGGAACTCGACGGCCTCGCGATGAAGGTTTCAGACCATCAGCGTCTGATGGGCAGGAGGATGCCCGCTGGGGATGCGCCGAGCAGGAAGGATATAACACCCGAGCCCAATACTACTATTTTCTGTTACTGGTTGAGTATTAGATAGTACTCATTTCATTTAGCTTGCCTGTTTGTCACTTACTGTAAAATTTTATCTGGCTAAGTCATTTCTGCACATAACAAATTTTAGCATCTAAAATGAAATTAAAAATATCTATCTTGGCCTACTCGACACCCCTAGCCTTGTGGTAGCGTCCGTGCATCGTGTTCTCGCCCCGTTCGGTGAAACGGGCGAGTTTGGAAGGCTGCGCGCGCGTACAGGTGTCCGTCTTGGGGGTATGCTTTTTAATCATGGCCTACTCGACACCCCTAGCCTTGTGGTAGCGTCCGTGCATCGTGTTCTCGCCCCGTTCGGTGAAACGGGCGAGTTTGGAAGGCTGCGCGCGCGTACAGGTGTCCGTCTTGGGGGTATGCTTTTTAATCATAAAACACCTCATTTTAAAATTTGGAACCCACTTAAAATCTTATTATTTAAATTTCGAATTTTTGGACCCAATCCGGACGCGTTTTGGAAATGTTTTGTTTAGCGCCAAAATCCCAAATTAATATAATATTCAAAACCATCATATACTTCGTTATTATATATTCTTCACTGATTGAATCTTTTAAATCTTAAATATATATTTCTTTAACCACTAATTACTTCCTCTGGCCAATCACGAGGGCATATTTCCCCGTGAGCCCCTCCATTATCTCTCCCGATCTCTATCTCTCTCTCTTCCCCGATCTCTATCTCTCTCTCTCTCTAACTCTCTTTCTCTCTCTCCCATAATCTTTAAATATTTTCCCCTCCTTTCTTTTTCAACAGAGAACCAAAACCCCTCACGAGAAAACCCATCGAGCCTCAACGCAAACCCTAGCCGCCTTGTCCCCGTCGCCGCCGTGACCTGTCGCCGACAACGCCGACACCTTCGCCCGCGCCTCCTCGCCTCAACCAACCCTTGTTTTCTCCCCCGCGCACCCCGCACGACTGCTGCGGCCACCTGCAGAATTCCCTGCAGTCGCCCGCTCGCCGGCGGCCCTCGTCATCGCCATCCGCGCCACCACCAGCACCTCCTCACCACCTGCGCACTCTAGCACCCCGACCATCTCCTTTCCCTCTCCGTTTTCCTTTCCCTGCATCGAAGTTTCATACCCGAGCCTAACCCTAACCGCTGCAACCTCCTCGCCAGCGCCTCACCGCCGTCGATCTCATCGCCGTCACACCCTCTGCAACACCAGTAAGCTATCTCTTCTCTTCATCCTTCCATTCCATCTTCCTGTTCCTCCTTTGGCTGTGCACTAAATTCTGGAATTTTGTTGTCACTGTTCGCCGGAATCCAGCCATGCCGGTGACGTGTCCCGACGATCCAGCAGAGTACTCTGACCCGTGTGGTTCCTTGGTTCGTTGTTTGGGTTCAATCCGTGAACCGTGCGTCCGTCGCGTGTTTCCCCGCCGACGTTACGTTCCGTTTTTCCCAGTTCGCGACCCGTCGAGGCAAGTATCCCTTGCTACATGCTATACGATATATTTATATATGTTTTGACACACTAAACCTGTAAAACTTAACTTGGTATAGTCGTTTCTCATTTGGTTGCAATATGGCATTATATCATTTTACAGTTAACATAGAATTTACAGTTTGCCAATTTAAACCTAATAACCAAGTTTACCTGTTAATCACATTGTGCTGTTTAGTAGATGGTAGCACTTACCCATGTAGTTCTATTACATTCGGACATTCGTATTCAAAGGCTTGATATAACTGTATTGCACCAATACCTAAACTATTGCACCGCTAAGGGTGCTTAAACCTGTTAACATACTTAAACGGCTGCATTGTATTACTGCACTCTTGTGATTAAATGAAACATGCTTATTATTTAATCCATTGCTTATTTCATGTTGTTAAATACCCTGTTCGATTATATATCTGTTTGTGAGCACACCCACGATATTGTTACATCTGGACGACATTGTCACACATGGTATATATTGATACACCTGACATGGTACCGTATGCTGTTGACTTGACCTGATGTACCATGACCCGACCTGTTACCTGATCTTGTGTCTAATGCCAACAA
The DNA here is from genome assembly GCA_030015575.1 of Agapanthus africanus. Lineage (NCBI taxonomy): Eukaryota > Viridiplantae > Streptophyta > Magnoliopsida > Asparagales > Amaryllidaceae > Agapanthus > Agapanthus africanus. The sequence goes on along the minus strand of CM057338.1, from coordinate 475,716,523 downwards.
ACCTGTCCTGTAGTCCTCATGGACCGTTCTTGTTGTCTATCCAGACAAACCTGCTTTTACCTGATCCTGTGTTGGCATTAGTTCTTGACTACTGAATACCTGACTTGACATAAATAACTTGGGGGTATGGGGAAATCAAAGGTGAAACCTGACTTGTAACTCGATAGTTCACTATCTGTTCTGGGTGTACACATTCTTGTTTTGTGCCTAGCGGCATGTCTCGGTTTCGGCCGAGAATATTATGGCCGTGGTCCCGGGTATGTACGGGATACTATCGAGTGTACACATTCCTGTTTTGTGCCTAGCGGCATGTCTCGGCTGCAGCCGAGAATATTGTGGCCGTGGTCCCGGGTATGTACGGGATACTATTGAGTTACATCGACGATTCATCAATTGGTTTCAAAGACTTTAGAATAGAAAACCTGATAGAACAGTTTAGTTACCCACTGTACACTACCCTGCACTGCTTGTTTCACATTATTGCATTATTCATGTTTATTTTGCATTGCCTGTTACATTGTTCATATTATATTACTGGTTGACATAACGCACTGACGTCTGGGTTTTGCATGGCCCAGATTCTGTACCACTGTCGCAGTCCGAGCAGGAGTACTTCAGCCAGCAGGCTGAGTTGTGAGTTCAGTAGTGGTTAGTTTTATTTCCTGCATTTATTTCCTGATGTGAGCCCGCATTATGGGACATACCTTTCAGTTATTTGTATTGGATCATTTGCTTCCGCATTATTTATTACTGACTCTTGTTATTCTGGATTATGGACATGTTTTTAGATAGTTTTATCTTGTTCTTGATATCTCTACAGCCGTAATGTGACTGTGGATGGATACTTCCTACCCACAGGTAGCATGGTTGGCTATTTCACGTGCCCAATCTTGCGTACTCTGGTAAGCGGGGCGTGACATGGTTCTTTTGGTATCAGAGCCAGGTTAGTCGGGTTGATTCTTTTGTAGTTGGGTATTGTACCCAATACACGAATCAAAATACCCGTGTTTAGGAAACATGTCCTGCCACCTTGCCGTTTACCATTCTTGAATCACATTCTTCCTGATTATATCTTTTACGACGTGCAAACTTACTTTGCATGTCGACTCGAAGAACCTGATTTCTTGTTATCTCTAGGACTTAGGCGACTTGGGTGGAGTTAAGTAATTGTGGCTATGATATCGCGGCATAGTTACAATGCGGTACTCTATTTAAGTATCTTGGAGTTCTAGCCTTGAGCTATATATTAAATCTATCATCATACTAATGTTGGGTGTTTTTGATTTCAGGAATATGGCAGATAAGAATTTCAAGACGTACCAGAGGCGTGTGGACGAAGCCGCCATGCTGGGAGTAATAAGTGGAATGCTGGAAAATCAGAAGTGGCAGACTGAGCTGATCCAGCAGCAAGCAGATTCGTTTCAGGAAGGTTTGCAGATCGTTCAGCAGTCTGTAAACAACGCTGGAGCTAAACCAGTTGACCGAGTAGGGACCGTAGCAGATTTCAGACGTTTGGGTCCGTCTACATTCACTGGTTTGGAGGAGCCGTTGCCAGCCGAGCAGTGGCTTTGCTGATTGCGGCACAGATTCCAGAGGACAAAAGAGTTGACGTGGTACGCATTCAGTTAGTGGACTACACCCGAGAGTGGTGGCTTGTGGAAGAGACCCGCTTGCCCAAGCCGATCAAGTGGGCGGATTTTTCTAAGAGTTTCCTGGAGAAGTTCTTCCCGCGGACTGCACGGGAGGAAATGGAAGAGAAATTTATTGGGCTAAGGCAGAATGGAGCACCCGTGGACATGCATGCTGCAGAGTGGACGAGACTCAGCAGATTCGCTGGACCTTTAGTCGCCAACGATGCAGACAGGGCACGAAGGTTCATGCGCAGCTTAGATGTGGACATCCAGAGGCAGATTGTCTCCCTGGGTTTGACCACTTTCTCACAGGTTCTTACGGCAGCTCGGGAACAACAGAGTTTATCTGGGATGAAAGGGAGCTTGCAGCAGACAGCAGTGGCGGCCAGGAAGCCCGCATTTGTACCTAACCGAGCTCATGGTCGCAAGGGTATTCCAGTGGACCGTCGTGGTGTAGCACCAATGAAGAAGCCTGTGATTGTTGATCGAAGAAAGAGCATGAATTGTAACTACTGCAATTTACCTGGCCACATGCAAAAGGATTGTCGAAGGAGGCTGGGACTCTGTTTGGTTTGTGGAGCGGCAGATCACGCCGTTAATGCTTGTCCGTCGAAGCTTCGCGCGAGAGACGATATTCAGAAGCCTCCGCAGAGACCGTACCAAGGGCAGAAACAGCTGACTCAAGGACCTAATCAGGCTCGAGCTTTTACATTGACAGCTGAGGAAGCCAAGGCATCAGGAGAAGTTGTTTCTGGTACTTTACTCGTTCATGGTTTTCCCGCATTGGCATTATTTGATTCTGGTGCATCCCACTGTTTTATGTCATCCAAATTTATAACTACACACTCGATTACCTGCACGACCCTGTCTAGTTTCTGGGACATACACACTGAGAATGGGAAAATCATATCTAGTAGGGAGTGTAGAAATTGTACAGTTGTTGTGTGCGGACGGGAACTCTTTGCAGATTTCTTGGTGATTGATACGGGCAGCTATGAAGTTGTCTTGGGAATGGATTTTCTTGGCACTTTCCACGCCCACATTGACTGTAGGGCAAAGAAAGTAATTTTTCAGATTCCCGGACATTCTGAGTTTACCTGCAATGGAGGAAGCAGTTCTGTCGGGCCAGTCGAGTTTAGGGCTAGGCCGACAAACAATGTTCTTGCAGCTATGGAAGTTGATAGTAGTGAAGAGCCGGCGGTTGTTCGTGATTTTATGGACGTATTTGAAGATATATCGGGTTTACCGCCGAAGCGAGACGTGGAGTTCGCAATTGACCTTATTCCTGGTGCAGCGCTAGTATCTAAAGCGTATTATCCAATGGCGCCAGTGGAATTGGGAGAAGTTAAGAAACAAGTTGCTGAATTGCTTGAGAAGGGTTGGATTCGAAGCAGTAACTCACCTTGGGGAGCTCCAGTTCTTCTAGTAAAGAAGAAGGATGGCATAAGAAGAATGTGCATCGACTATCGAGAATTAAACCGGGTGACTATTAAGAACAAGTACCCGATCTCTCGCATTGGAGAACTTTTTGAGCAGCTTAGTGGCGCGAGGGTATTCTCGAAGCTGGATTTGCGATCCGGATATCATCAGGTCCGAGTGAAAGCAGAAGTGTCACGACCCGAAAGTACGGAACATGACCGGCACTTAAACTACGAACGTCTCGAGGCGTACGTAATCTAAATAAACCGAAAACCCAGAAATCCAAACCAAGAAAAGTACTAGAGTGCAGGAAAAACCAACTTAAAGCAAGTAGTTTCAATAGCATAAGCCGTATTATGCGGTTTTTAAAAACATCAAAAAATTTACTGAAAATTTCGGCAGAGTCTCCTTTGTAAATACTGGCTCCCAAACGGGATACAACATGAATAGTATACGAAATCAAGAAAAAGGCATCTCCAAGCGGGAGCTAGCTCTTCGTCAATCGACGGTCACAACCACACAAGCAATATAATATACAACGCCAACGGCGAGGATCAAAACTCAAAAGGAAACTCAAAACTACCAGAAATATAACGCGCGACTCTAAGGTCGAAAGAATAACATCACGGGTCTCTATCTCAAAAATAAATACATGTTTGGTTGATGGAACTTCTAGATACAACAGAATAATGATATACAAGATATATAATGGGGGTACGATACAAGTAAACCCACCTACTAGCAAATCACCCGAAGGAAACTATGCCCGCAAAGCCGTAATGAAACCTGTACGGCAAACCTGCAAGAAACTGGAGCACAACGGGGGTGAGTTGCCAACTCGTGAATAGAAAAATATCTACGCACAGAAATCGCATAAATAACGCAACCTACGTCAATGATCATAATATATCCTCAAATATATGAATAACACGTAGCCTATAACAAGGCTAGGGTAAATATCTAACCCGAGTGTAATCTCATGTGCCCGTGTCAGTGCCTCAAGTAGCAACATATCATATGAATGAGGTATGAATGCATGAAAATAGAATACATGTAAATGAAGAACTGTTTTCATAATTTAGTGAGATTTCCTTTGTATTTTTAAAATGAGGTATCATAATGAAATCAGCATAAAACAGTGCCTAGCATCGGCACAAAACGTAATCCCAATATCTCGATATCTCTGTATCACAGTCTCTGTACCTCAATATCTCGAAATCTCAATGTCTCAATCACAATATCTAGGGCGCCGTCAGTCCAGACCGGCCCCTACCATCCATCTCAAGACCACGACGGTATCCTCCGGATATCCGACGCGTCGGGTAAAATCACCGGTAGATAGTGCTCCCCTGCGAGGCTCACATCGTCATCATCACGCGCTTCTTGCCCCGGGGTACCTTACCGGGTCCACCATGTACCCGAAACGGTTCATCCGTCTCCTCGAATCGGGTCTCGAAATCCATCAGCAAACTCATGGTGGACGACTCATACATCATGGGAAAAACCGCACTTTTTATTTAAAAAGAGAGAAATCAGTTTATATGAGTTTTGCGGTTTTCCCCCCAAATCCAGAAAATTTCATGGAAAACCGAATCCAAATCATCAATAGCATGTAAAAACCATGAATATAGGCATAACAATGAATAACAGTATGCATGAAGTGACAAGTAATAACTACAATGTTAAGCTGGCATATAAGGCAGGCACACTAATATCATGTCAAGTTACTAACTAACAAGCTAAGTCAAACAATAATATTTTCTAAGGTGTACGTGATATGGCAATTACCGATGAAGATGTGTGTGAGCCGGCAAGTAAGTGTACGTGGTACATACGCATCATCGGTAATGGTGCTGGTGTCCTAACAATATGATATCAACATTGCAATAAGAAATTATAACATAAGTATGCGATGCGAAGTGAACCACAATAATAAGCGGGAGCTGAATACTAGACGCAACTGTAACTAACCTGCGTTAATCTAATATAAGTCCTACAAATGGTGCCTTTTGAAATAACACGAATCATGGGGTTTTGAAAATAGGGGCTACGGTTTTTATGAAAAGATACGTCTTTTGAAATATCTGTAGGATCCCTTGGGCTGTCTTTTAAAATACCCACGATTCGTTAGTTTTTGAAATAGGTAAGAATCGAATCTAATCTAACAACTAACTAAACTAAAGGACTAAGCTAACAAGCTGGACTACAGGTAAGGAAACCGCCTAACATCTGAGTCGATCCATATACATACCTGTATATATATTAGTCGGTGATCCCGCCTCAATAATATCATATCCGATACCATATCTACAATCAGCCATCCCAAGTCAAGAGTGCGGATCAATCATCAAGATATAGCTCGTACGTAAATCCGTCGTACGGCATCCCTAAATCTGGGCACGGGTCAATATCATATTCCTCACACCATTCCTCTGGTATCCTCTTTATTCAAGATCATAGTCTAGGGTATTGACCTATGTCTAGTACAATACTAATATCCTCAATATACTCATGATCTGACTACAGATCGTCAATCTCGTACAAACCGATACCGTCAGCACATAGCATCATCAAGGGTATACATCGCCCGATACGGCCTAATATCAATATCCTAGCATATCATGCCTCATATCACGATCACATGTCGACCATTTTATTTATAACACTATTCACCCGTATCGCCGCCCCAAGATCCGCTATAACACCAGGACGTACCTCAAGTACGAATCCTGCCAAATCACCGATATCACAACCACAAAACAAATCTCATCGACTCAGCTCAATCCCAAGTATCATCCTCAAATACGTATGTGAACACATAGTCCCATACCCATGTGAACACATAACTATAAAGAATCTCATGAGCACATATAAAAAGGAATGTATGCAAGTATGTATGTGTGTATGTGTAGTGCAACACTACCCTAGGGTTCGCAACACTAAGGTAATCCAACACACCAATATCCATCCTAACATCGTTATTAATCCCAAATAACATATACTAATTGTTGGTGTGTATACGCATCCGTATACACCACCACGGACTGCGGGGGTGCTATACGCCATCCACCCGACTTCTCCCCGTAGATATAAATCTACTCACCTGGTCCTCGTTCGCCGGTGCCGACGTCGCCACGCGCTTGCTTGTCGTCTCGAAGTCCACATGGGGTACCTACATATCATAACGCACCATACCGCATTAAAATCCGACTCATGACCACAACGACGCACGAATCCCACATAGGTCAAAACCTATGGTTGCTTCACAAATCGACCCAAAAACCCTCGATGTCGGCGTACAAACGCCAAACCATCGAGAAAGCTCCCAACACACTCATTTGTACAATTAAAAGCACTAATTATAATATAAAATAGCTTAAAATTCACAAAAACCCCCAATTTCACTTAAAAGGTCATTTTTCCGAAAATCTAGCAAGCACAAATCACCGTTTTTGTACAAAACTCGATGTATAGACGAATCTAGAGGCTACAATATCCACCAATTATCATAACCAAGTTATAGAAACCATATCAATAATTTATTCTCATCAACTTGTATAAATTCCAAAATTCTAGTTTTGCAAAAATATCCAATTTAACACTTTTTAACGCAAAATTTCACAATTTAACAATTTAGCTTGGCTTTGCATATTTTAAATGGTTAAACCACTCATGGAAACCTTAATGATGTGCTAAAAACCCTAACTAGATTTTAATCCCACATTTTAATAAAATTTCTAAAACCTAGTTAGCAAATTAGCACAATTATCACAATTTGGGCAAATTAAATATAACAATATGCAAATTAGCTACAAGATTTGGTTTTGCATAACTTAAGATGCTAAAATACATCACACTACCATGAACAAATTATCACAACCATAACTTTAATTCAAACCCTTCTCTTGAATTTAAACTTGCAATTTAAAACCTAAATTAAACACCTAATTAAGTTGATTTAAAGTATTTAACATCAAATTAAGCACAAGGGTTAGAGTTATACCTTCACAACCCATGAGATCAAATATGGAACTTGACCTCCAAATTGAGATCTTTGCACCAAGATCCATGCTATAAGGGCTAAGGAAAAATGGGTAGGGAATGGATTTGGGATTTGTGAGGTTTTGTGTTGATTTGTGAGGCAATTTTGATGAGTTTTTTGAAGAGAAATGTGATGAGAAAAGAGGAGGGGCTGTTGTGTGAAGGAATTGGGAGGGTCGGCCACTAGTGGGTGATTGGAGAGAGAGTGAGGTGAGGAAAGTCTTGCCAAGTCAAAAAGGTCCAAAGTCAACACAACCCATACCTCTTTTCTTATACTTTTCTTTATGTTTTCTTTCCTTTTATCAAAAGAAATGGGGGAAAACTTTGGAGAGGGGCTGCTGAAAATGGGGAGGAAAATGGGTGTGTGTGAGTGTGGGTGTGTGTGTGGGGTGAGGGAAAATGATAAATGTTATACCCAATATCTATTTACACTAATTTCACCGAAAAAAGCATTTTTCTTCGATATTTTCTAAACCGTTTTGGCAAACCATTTCATTTCAAAAACCATATGATAAAATTTTGTTTAATGTGTTATGATGCACAAAATTTATTTCAACTCATTCCAATTTGTAATTTTCCCTAATTAAATGTATTAGTGACGGCTTAAAATAATATTAAAATAATATTTTTTCCAGAAAATTTGAAATTTCACCAGTGGCTCAATAAACACCAAATACTAGCAATTACATAGCTAGAATATGTATATTTAATTTTTATAATAAGATATTTGTATTTTGACTTTTTACAGAAAACCCCCTTATTTTACCGTTTTTTCGAAATTTCACCGAAACGATTTTCAAAACGTTACAAGAAGATATTTGCAAGACGGCGTTCCGAACTCGGTATGGACATTAGAGTACTTAGTGATGCCCTTCGGAGTGACGAATGCGCCAGCAGTATTCATGGACTTGATGAACCGAATCTTTTCACCGTTCCTGGACCAGTTTATTGTGGTGTTCATCGATGACATTCTGGTTTACTCGAAGAGCTTTGAGGAGCATGCAGAGAATTTGAAGATCGCACTGCAGACATTGAGACAGGAGAAATTGTATGCGAAGATGAGTAAGTGCGAATTTTGGCTGGAGGAAGTGAAGTTTCTGGGGCATGTTGTGTCGGGCGATGGAATCGCCGTTGATCCCGAAAAGATTGCAGCAGTTCGAGATTGGCCGATTCCAAAGAATGTTGCTGAGATAAGAAGTTTCCTTGGATTAGCCGGATACTACAGGAGATTCGTGGAGAACTTCGCTCGTTTGGCAGAGCCGTTGACCAAGCTTACGCGCAAGGAGGTACCTTTTGTATGGACGGATAAATGTGCGTTAACTTTTGAGACGTTGAAGCAGAAGTTGATAACCGCCCCTATTCTGACCGTGCCAGACAATTCCGGAGGATTGGTGATTCGCAGCGACGCATCTGGGAAAGGATTGGGATGTGTTTTGATGCAGCATGGGAAGGTTGTAGCATACGCATCGAGACAATTGAAGACCCATGAGAAGAATTATCCGACTCATGACTCTGAGCTTGCGGCTGTGATCTTCGCTTTGAAGATTTGGAGACACTACCTTTTGGGCGAGAGAGTCGAAGTTTTTACAGATTACAAGAGTTTGAAGTATGTGTTCACTCAGAAGGAGTTGAATATGAGGCAGCATAGATGGTTGGAGCTGATGGCCGACTACGATCTTGATCTTAAGTACCATCCGGGGAAGGTTAACGTCGTGCCGGATGCGCTTAGTCGGTTACCAGCAATTCAAGTGTTAACTACGCAGAAGGAGATCATTGCATATTTTTGAAGATTTGACTTGGAGGTTGTGCTATCACGTTCTACGGGATAGTTGATGCAATTGCAGGTGCAGTCGTCTTTAATTGAGAAAATTAAAGCAGCACAATCGCAGGATCTTAGACTGCAAAAGTTTCGGGAGCAAGTTGAAGCCGGACTACGAACAGATTTATTGATCCACGAAGATGGTTCGTTGAGGTATGGTAGCCGTTTGTGTGTGCCAAAGGGAGATGTTCGTGAAGAGCTTATGAAGGAGGCACACAGTTCAGCTTACTCTGTACATCCAGGAGGCACAAAGATGTACCGAGATATTCGACAGCATTTCTAGTGGGAAGGCATGAAACGGGAGATTGCTCGCTTTGTGGCTAAGTGCTTGGTGTGTCAGCAAGTTAAGGCTGAACATCAACGGGTTGCTGATTTATTGCAACCACTTCCGATTCCTCGGTGGAAGTGGGAACATATAACCATGGATTTCGTGACGGCTTTACCGTGGAGTCCAAAGGGCAACAATGTAGTATGGGTGATTGTTGATCGGTTGACCAAGGCCGCTCACTTTATTCCTTTCCGAGTGGGTCAATCAACGGAGACTTTGGCAGAGCAGTACATGCAGGAGATTGTGAGATTACATGGTGTACCGGTGAGCATCGTGTCCGATCGGGACACTCGGTTCTTATCACACTTCTGGAGGAGTTTACAGGAAAGTTTGGGGACTCGATTGAAGTTTAGCACAGCTTATCATTCTCAAACTGATGGTCAGTCGGAGAGAACGATCCAAACTCTTGAAGACATGTTGAGAGCATGCATGTTGGACTTCAAGAGTTCGTGGGAGGATCATCTACACTTGGTGGAGTTTTCTTACAACAACATTTTTCAGGCAACTATCCAGATGGCTCCGTTTGAAGCTTATATGGTCGTAAATGCCGTTCACCGGTGTGTTGGGATGATGTCGGTGAACGAAGATTGTTGGGACCAGATTTGGTGGTGCAGACAGTTGAGAAGGTTAACACTATCAGAAAGCATATGAAGGCAGCTCAAGACAGACAAAAGAGTTGGGCTGGCACGTCAAGAAGACCTCTAGAGTTCACCGTGGGTGATTTGGTTTTCTTGAAGATATCACCGACTAGAGGGGTGATTCGTTTTGGGAGTCGAGGAAAGCTTAGTCCTCGATTCGTTGGACCCTTTGAGATATTGGAGCGTGTTGGAGAGGTAGCGTACCGTTTGGCGTTACCGCAGTCCTTAGCAGGTGTGCACGATGTGTTTCATGTATCTCAACTACGAAGGTATGTCCGAGATGAAACACACGTTTTGGATCATTCGGAGTTAACAGTACGGGAAGACCTGACTTTTGAAGAGCGACCGATTGAAATCGTGGATCGAAGGAAAAGGTTCTCAAGAACAAGGTCATCCCCCTTGTGCTTATTTCTTGGGATAATCGATCGCATGGAAAGTCCACTTGGGAACGAGAAGATGAGATCCGGCAGAAGTTTCCTCACCTTTTCTGTAGTTTTCTATCTTGTATTCTTGGAATTTCGAGGACGAAATTCTTTTTGTAGTTGGGTATAATGTAACACCCGAGCCCAATACTACTATTTTCTGTTACTGGTTGAGCATTAGATAGTACTCATTTCATTTAGCTTGCCTGTTTGTCACTTACTGTAAAATTTTATCTGGCTAATTCATTTCTGCACATAACAAATTTTAGCATCTAAAATGAAATTAAAAATATCTAGCTTGGCCTACTCGACACCCCTAGCCTTGTGGTAGCGTCCGTGCATCGTGTTCTCGCCCCGTTCGGTGAAACGGGCGAGTTTGGACGGCTACGCGCGCGTACAGGTGTCCGTCTTGGGGGTATACTTTTTAATCATAAAACACCTCATTTTAAAATTTGGAACCCGCTTAAAATCCTATTATTTAAATTTCGAATTTTTGGACCCAACCCGGACGCGTTTTGGAAATGTTTTGTTTAGCGCCAAAATCCCAAATTAATATAATATTCAAAACCATCATATACTTCGTTATTATATATTCTTCACTGATTGAATCTTTTAAATCTTAAATATATATTTCTTTAACCACTAATTACTTCCTCTGGCCAATCACGAGGGCATATTTCCCCGTGGGCCCCTCCATTATCTCTCTTCTTCTCTGTCTCTCTCTCTTCCCCGATCTCTATCTCTCTCTCTCTAACTCTCTTTCTCTCTCTCCCCATAATCTTTAAATATTTTCCCCTCCTTTCTTTTTCAACAGAGAACCAAAACCCCTCGCGAGAAAACCCATCGAGCCTCAACGCAAACCCTAGCCGCCTTGTCCCTGTCGCCGCCGTGACCTGTCGCCGACAACGCCAACACCTTCGCCCGCGCCTCCTCGCCTCAACCAACCCTTGTTTTCTCCCCCGCGCACCCTGCACGACTGCTGCGGCCACCTGCAGAATTCCCTGCAGTCGCCCGCTCGCCGGCGGCCCTCGTCATCGCCATCTGCGCCACCACCAGCACCTCCTCACCACCTGCGCACTCCAGCACCCCGACCATCTCCTCTCCCTCTCCGTTTTCCTTTCCCTGTGTCGAAGTTTCATACCCGAGCCTAACCCTAACCGCTGCAACCTCCTCGCCGGCGCCTCACCGCCGTCGATCTCATCGCCGTCACACCCTCTGCAACACCAGTAAGCTATCTCTTCTCTTCATCCTTCCATTCCATCTTCCTGTTCCTCCTTTAGCTGTGCACTAAATTCTAGAATTTTGTAGTCGCTGTTCGCCGGAATCCGGCCATACCGGTGACGTGTCCCGACGATCCAGCAGAGTACTCTGACCCGTGTGGTTCCTTGGTTCGTTGTTTGGGTTCAATCCGTGAACCGTGCGTCCGTCGCGTGTTTCCCCGCCGACGTTACGTTCCGTTTTTCCCAGTTCGCGACCCGTCGAGGCAAGTATCCCTTGCTACATGCTATACGATATATTTATATATGTTTTGACACACTAAACCTGTGAAACTTAACTTGGTATAGTCGTTTCTCATTTGGTTGCAATATGGCATTATATCATTTTACAGTTAACATAGAATTACAGTTTGCCAATTTAAACCTAATAACCAAGTTTACCTGTTAATCACATTGTACTGTTTAGTAGATGGTAGCACTTACCCATGTAGTTCTATTACATTCGGACATTCGTATTCAAAGGCTTGATATAACTGTATTGCACCAATACCTAAACTATTGCACCGCTAAGGGTGCTTAAACCTGTTAACATACTTAAACGGCTGCATTGTATTACTGCACTCTTGTAATTAAATGAAACATGCTTATTATTTAATCCATTGCTTATTTCATGTTGTTAAATACCCTGTTCGATTATATATCTGTTTGTGAGCACACCCACGATATTGTTACATCTGGACTTGACATTGTCACACATGGTATATATTGATACACCTGACATGGTACCGTATGCTGTTGACTTGACCTGATGTACCTGACCCGACATGTTACCTGATCTTGTGTCTAATGCCAACAAACCTGTCCTGTAGTCCTCATGGACCGTTCCTGTTGTCTATCCAGACAAACCTGCTTTTACCTGATCCTGTGTTGGCATTAGTTCTTGACTACTGAATACCTGACTTGACATATATAACTTGGGGGTATGGGGAAATCAAAGGTGAAACCTGACTTGTAACTCGACAGTTCACTACCTGTTCTGGGTGTACACATTCTTGTTTTGTGCCTAGCGGCATGTCTCGGTTTCGGCCGAGAATATTGTGGCCGTGGTCCCGGGTATGTACGGGATACTATCGAGTGTACACATTCCTGTTTTGTGCCTAGCGGCATGTCTCGGCTGCAGCCGAGAATATTGTGGCCGTGGTCCCGGGTATGTACGGGATACTATTGAGTTACATCGATGATTCATCAATTGGTTTCAAAGACTTTAGAATAGAAAACCTGATAGAACAGTTTAGTTACCCACTGTACACTACCCTGCACTGCTTGTTTCACATTATTGCGTTATTCATGTTTATTTTGCATTGCATGTTACATTGTTCATATTATATTACTGGTTGACATGACGCGCTGACGTCTGGGTTTTGCATGGCCCAGATTCTGTACCACTGTCGCAGTCCGAGCAGGAGTACTTCAGCCAGCAGGCTGAGTTGTGAGTTCAGTAGTGGTTATTTTTATTTCCTGCATTTATTTCCTGATGTGAGCCCGCATTATGGGACATACCTTTCAGTTATTTGTATTGGATCATTTGCTTCCGCATTATTTATTATTGACTCTTGTTATTCTGGATTATGGACATGTTTTTAGATAGTTTTATCTTGTTCTTGATATCTCTACAGCCGTAATGTGACTTTGGATGGATACTTCCTACCCACAGGTAGCATGGCTGGCTATGTCACGTGCCCAATCTTGCGCACTCTGGGAAGCGGGGCGTGACAAAGGAACTCGGCGGCCTCGTGATGAGGGCTTCAGACCATCAGCATCTGTTGGGCAGGAGGATGCCCGCTGGGGATGCGCCGAGCAGGAAGGAACTCGACGGCCTCGCGATGAGGGCTTCAGACCATCAGCGTCTGATGGGCAGGAGGATGCCCGCTCGGATGCACCGAAGGAACTCGGCGGCCTCACGATGAGGGATTGAGATCCTCAGCATTTGATGGGCAGGAGGATGCCCGCTGGGGATGCGCCGAGCAGGAAGGAACTCGGCGGCCTCGCGATGAGGGCTTCAGACCATCAGCGTTTGATGGGCAGGAGGATGCCCGCTGGGATGCACCGAGCAGGAAGGAACTCGGCGGCCTCACGATGAGGGCTTGAGATCCTCAGCTTCTAATGGGCAGGAGAATGCCCGCTGGGGATGCGCCAAGCAGGAAGGAACTCGGCGGCCTCACGATAAGGGCTTCAGACCATCAGCGTCGAAGGGGACGTAGGAGGCCTGCTAAGGATGGCCGAGCAGGGTAGCTGCTCGGTGCCTCTTTCCGAGGGCTTTGACCTTTAGCGCTGGAAGGGCCGTGAGAGGCCTGCTAAGGATGGCCGGGCAGTGAAGCTGCGCGGTTGCCTCTTGGCGAGGGATTTGATCTCTGGCGTCGTGGGTAGGCAACTACCAGCCTGGGATGACCGAGTGGGGTAGCCGCTCGGATGCCTCTTGTGAGGGCTTTGATCCCTGGCATCATGGGCAGGGAGCTACCAGCCGGAGATGACCGAGCAGGGCAGCTGCTCGGTTGCCTCTTGCGAGGGCTTTTGATCCTTCAGGACAGGGACCGAGCAGGGTTGCTTCCCAGTGCCTCTTGGCGAGGACTTTGATCCCTGTCGGTTGTGGTAGGAAGTTACCAGCCGGGGATATCCGAGCAAGGTCCCGACTGCCTCTGGGAGGACTTTGGTTCTTGGCGCGGGAAGAGCTATAGGGCTGTAAGAAGCCTACCAAGGACCCTTAGTCGGGCAGGGTTACTGCCCGGTGCCTCTTGGCGAGGGCTTTTGTCCTGAAGGATAGCCGAGCGAGGGATCCTCGGGCTCGACTGCCTCTGGGAGGGCTTTCTGATCCCTGGCGTTGCGGTAAGGAAGCTACCCGCCAGGGATAGCCGAGCGAGAGATTCTCGAGCTCGACTGCCTCTGGGAGGACTTTTTGATCCCTAGCGTTGCGGTAGGGAAGCTACCCTCCAGGGATAGCCGAGCGAGGGATCCTTGGGCTCGACTGCCTCTGGGAGGACTTTCTGATCCCTGGCGTTGCGGTAGGGAAACTACCCGCCAGGGATAGCCGAGCGAGGGATCCTCGGGCTCGACTGCCTCTGGGAGGACTTTCTGATCCCTGGCGTTGCGGTAGGGAAGCTACCCACCAAGGATACCCGAGCGAGGGATCCTTGGGCTCGACTGCCTCTGGGAGGACTTTCTGATCCCTGGCGTTGCGGTAGGGAAGCTACCCGCCAGGGATAGCCGAGCAGGGTAGCTGCTGGGCTGCCTCTTAGTAAGGGCTTAAATCCTTGGGCGAGGTGGCCCTCGAGCCGCCGTGGCGAGCCCCCTCTGTGCGACCCTGTCAAGGGAGGGGGTGTTGGTCTATTCGGCCGGCGAGGGCGTTGATGACGGTCGCCGGAGGAGGTTCATCCGCGCCTCCGGTGAGGGGGAGGCGGCGGCTGGTATCTGGATCTTCAGGATGATCGCTTTCCATGGAGATGGAGATCGGAAGGCCAACTTTGTTTTTTTGTGGAGTTTCGGTTCCCACAGACGGTGCCAACTGATGGAGCTCCTTTTCGGGCCTCCGTCAGATGTTGTCTTCCGTTGATCTCGCGGTGGACTTAGTTGATTATCTTCCTTCGCGTGCAGGTCTCAATGGGTCTTTGGAGGAAGAGGTGAGGTGAGAGAGGTATTGCCGAGTACCTGCAAAGAAGTCCCGGGGTGGTTTGGTACCACCAAGGACCCTCCGACGCTCAAGTTAGCGATGAGATCCGAGCAGAATAACGGCATAAAAGTGTAAAAAAATGTCTTACTTGACCTCTCTGTGATGGGGGTTTATATAGCGGTGGTGGCATGCAGCAGCAGGCGCGAGAATCTCGCCGGCAGTTACACTCCCGACGTCACGCCCGCGTAAAGAGCGGATCGCCCGTTAATGGGGATCGTGATGGCGTGAAACCTGGGATGTTGCCGGCAGAGAATCTGCGCATGGCGAGATTTGCGGAAAGGCGGTTACGCCTGTGAGTGGTGGAGTTAGTCGGTCAGAGGGACCGAGGAAGATAGTCTCGGCGGGAGAGCTCAAGAACGAGCGAGAGGGCCGAGGTATCTTGGTCCTGCGGTAGCTCGGAGGCGAGCTGAGAGACCGAGGAGGCGAGGAGGCCAATTTGCAAGGGCCCTGAGGTGAGCCAGCTTTGTGCTTGTAGGTCGGGCCTGATCGGCCCCTGTGGGCCCTCTCTTCTGAGTTCCGGGACACGTCATCTGCCACGTGTCCCGATCTGAAAGGTCGCCAATATTGATCATCATCAGTTAGATAACAAATTTAGTAAATGATGGTTAATCTCTTGCATATGTTCCACTGCTATATCCATATGATCATATTTTGAATTAGGACTGCATCCGATTTTTGAGCATCCCATATGGAGCAAATTTGACAAATATTATGTGCATCTATGATCCATCTACTTTGAGAAATAGTCATTTCCTTGATATATGCTCTTCATTAAGCAATTAATAAGATAAATGGGTTTCTGAATAACAATATAAATGATATGTATGATGAGTTTCATAGATTTTATATGCATCTGCTTAGCACACCCTCCCTTTTAGGCCTGATTGTGATTTACATGTTGTTTATAAATATGCTGCAAATGTGCAACTTAATGAGTTGGAAAACTCCTTTAATTTAGATGAGATAAGTCTGCCATCTTTGGTTTGGATGCTGATAAAGCATCTGGATTAGATGTTTTTTATCAACACTTTTGGGAGTTGTTAAAAGATGATTTATTTGCTTTTTTTAATTACATATAAACTGGGGATTGTTCTCTTCACAATATTAACTATGTTATTATTTGTTTGCTGCTCAAAGTGGATGGTACTAAACATGCTAAAGATTTCAGACCCATTAACCTCTTGAATGGTATCTTTAAAATGTTTACTAAAATTTTGGCTAATAGACTTGGCAATGTATTACTTGACTTGCTAAGTAAAACCCACTTTGCTTTCATGAGCAATAAATCAACTTTGGATTGTTTCTCCATTGCACATGAGCTTGTTCAAGCATGTTCCAGAACTAAAACTGAGCCAGTCTTACTCAAAATTGATTTTCAAAAAGCTTTTGATTCCATTCATTGGGATTACATCATAAATGTTTTACAAATAAAGGGTTTTGGTTATAAATGGATAAGATTGATACACGTGATTATGTATTCATCAAGTTCACAGTTCCTTCTTAACGGTAGCTTAGGAAAATAATCAAATGCAGAAGAGGCCTAAAGGAAGGTGATCCCTTGTTATCCATGTTGTTCAATCTAGTTGTTGACACCTTAGCCAGAATGCTAATGCATGTTAGGGAGCAAGAAAAGCTCTCGACACCCAATCTTAACACCCAATCTTAAAGGTGAACTCAAATTTCTTCCCTCTATCCAGTTTGCTGATGATATTATCATTTTTTGCAAAGCTAACAAGGAGTAAATTCTTACTATGAAATTGCTACTCTATGTTTTTGAGGGTCTCTCTGTGTTGAAAATTAATTTTAATAAGAGTTCTTTATTCTAACTTGGTAAAAAGCCTTCATATGGGTGCCAAACTTGCTAATATTCTCAAATGTACTTTATAGTATCTACTATGCCTACCATATATTTGGGGCTACCCTCATATATTTGGGGCTACCCTTGAGTTCAGGCAAAGTCCAAAAGAAAAACTGGCAGTTGCTTATCACTAAAATCCAATCCAACCTTTCTATTTGGAAAGAAAAGCACCTCTTAAATGGTGGGAGGCTTACTCTCATCAACTCAGTTTTGTCTGCACTGCCTTTATATTATATATCTTTCTTTAGGCTGCATAAATGGGTTATTAGGAAAATTGACTACATTAGATCTAATTTTTTTTGGAAGGATACTAATAATGTGAGTAAGGGGTATAACCTAGTTAACTGAAAGAAAGTTTGTACTAATAAAATTGATCGAGGTCTGGGTGTCAAGAATATTGCTCATTTTAATCTCTCTCTTTTATGTAAATGGTTTTGGAAATTTTTCAAATCTAATGAGTATTCTATGATTGTACTCAGATCTATATATAATTATAACAAAAGATCACCTGCTACTTCTTATAACTCCTATTGTTTTTGGAAGGGGTAGCAAGAGTGTGTGCTAGTCTCTATGATCATATTTCTTGAAGTGTAGGTGATAGCAAGTAAATATATTTTTGGAAGGATAAATGGGCTTCTTCCCCGGCTCTTTCTGAAATCTACCCTTCTCTTTACAAGAATGCTTAGAACCAACATGCGCTAGTTTATACCCAAAGGATATTTTAGCAAAGGGATGTGGGTCTGGATACCTGCATTCAATAAAGTCATTTCTTATGATAAAAGAGTTCAGTTGTAGAAACTTATGGATAACCTTGCAAACTACACCATCAAACTAACACTATTGATACTTTTGTTTGGGCTGATTCTTCTACTGGTTTATTCACTGTCAAGTCTGCATATAACCCTATCAATGGACTTAATCTTCATTATCCCTTCTATAAAGCTGTGTGAAATAATTTGTTATAAATTTCTATATACGTGATCCTCCAAGAAATCACAAAACACACCAAGAGTCGCAGCGGAAAATCTATCAGGATCGCGTGCAAACAAATTATTTGAAAAAGACTAACCGGACAATATATCTAAACGATGCAAATTATCAGAAGCACACACCAAACAACACGAACACAAGATTTTTACTTTAGGTTCGACGCAACTCGCGTCTAATTCTGCAAGCCGAAAATGAAAACTTCCTCTATTAAGAAAGTATTATATGAGAACGCGCTCATCGATCTCCCTCCAATACAAAGAAATCTCTCTCTCTCTCTCTCTCTCTCTCTCTCTCCAAAACCCTCTCGGCTTCACAATTCATTTTTGGCCGCAAAGTTCAAATATAAAGGCTCTGTATGTGAATTAATTAACTTAGGCTTTAATCAATACCTTATATATAAGCAGAGACTTGGTAAGAGAACTTAATTGATTTAAATTGTAGATTAAATCAACTAAACACCTTAGAACATCTTGTGACCACGAGATCAGCTCTCCAGTGCATGTGCTGCTGCTCGTGTTCTTGGGCCGGGTTCTTAGCCTATAATTTGGAACCAATTATTTACACTCACTACCCGATTCAAAATTCATCAAAATCTCACACTTTCTTGAAAGACTTAGAACATCTATTCTCGCTGTCGCCGTCACGCCTTCGTCAATAAACTTGGCAGATCAAATCCAAGTACTGCTTGAACTCGATGTCCAGAACTATCTCCATAAATGCAACTGTCGGATTCCTATGGATGTCAACCTTCGTAAGAGCCACATCCGTCTTCCAGTCCTCCAAGAAGAACACTCTCACCTTACATGGCACAACCAAACCCAACAATCTCCGTAAATACTTGGTCTTCGTAACCGCCTCCAAGACGGTTAGCAATTTCGCCTCACATGTTGATATCGCGATAACAATCTAAAACATCAATCTACCTTACAATGCATCCGTGCCCCACATGTCCTTGACCTCCATCTGTTCCCATAGCTGACTATCTCGGATGATGATACCAATTTGAAGTGCACCTCTAACTGAGAAGACACGGGCTGAATCTCCTCTCTTATACCAAGCGAGAACCTGCTTGATATATTGCTACAATGGATACAACTCCCCAATCATGATAATATCCATGACATGAATTTCCTATGCAGACTTTCCCTCGAACTCCTGATCCCATATCCTCGGAGCCTCATCCCTAGCCTCTCCCATGAGCCTAAATCCTATAGGCCTCCGCACAACTATTTATACCGGACTCTCCGTCTGAATCGAAATACCAACCACCTTATCTGTACCTGTAATCTGGACTGAAGCCTCGAACACCACCACGATTGGTGGTTCTGTTCTCTGCTCACCATCTTAATGAGTCGGTTTTCTTCAAGACATTGCAAGCACAACAACTATCAAATCTCGGTTGATTACTCCACCCTTAGTATCAAGACACCACGTCTTGTACCCTTTTGCTCCGCATCTAAAACCACGAAGCCCTAAGTAATTCTCATTCCCTCAAGTCCATACCTTCTTGGGAATTATCCTGTTTGCTGTCGTCGATGGTGACCGATCGATGAGGTACTCAACAGTAGATAGGGCCTCCGCCTGAAACTCTTTCAAAAATCAAGTCATAAGTCGTGAATACATGTTCTTTCCAAATATTGTCCGAACCATTTTCTCTACTCCACCAATGTACTTAGGATCAAAATTGGTATGATACATGATCCTTCCTGACTTGCAGAGCCCACCACCATGATCGGAACAAAGAACCTTCACACGTTTCCCGAACCGCTTCTCCAAAATAGCCTTTTTGAAAATCTCAATATTCTCGATCTTCGGCTTAAAAATATACACCCACAACTTTCTTAGGAAGTCATCAATGAAGGAACTATGATGCCTGACTCCACTCGAAAACAAACCGATGATGGAACCACCTCTTTCTTTTTCTCTTGAACAAAGTCCTCCTGAGGGTCTCTCCTACCGATCTCTACACCTTCAAGTGACTGCCTCTTTCAAGGCTTTTCCAAACTCGTCTCGCCAATATGGATCAATCGTGGACACTACACCCTGATGACGTCTGATCCATCTGAACTACTAAAAGATCTAGCAATATCTCCCAAGACCATCCGTCTCTGAAGAAAATATAGGTTTCTCACCTTCTTCTCCTTCATGACAATACGAGCATCCCTAAAAATCATGGAATCTCTATCAATTACGCACTTGCAACCGATCCCACCCAAAGCACCAAATGAAATCAAGCTCCTCCTCAGATCTGGCACGTGTCTGACATCTATAAATGTCCAAACTCTCCCCATCATGCATGCGGATCCGAATTGTACCAATCCCAACAATTCTGCTCAACGAACTGTTCCCCATAAAGACCGAGCCTTTATCAACTGAACGGTACGTAGCAAACCAACTCCGATTCGGAGTCAAATGGAACAAACACACTGTATCTAACATCCACGATCTATGTGTGTCTGAAGTCGCACATATTGATAGAATCGAACCATCACTGCCTCATTCAAATCCTCCACTGCAACTGCAGTATCGGAAGACATTTACTTGCCTTTCTCCTTACATTTTGGCCAAACACCTTTCCAATGCCCGCTTTTCTTGCAAATAAAGCACTTGTCATTCTCATGATTTCTCAATTTTCCTTTGGAGCCTCCATCTGAACGGTATCTAATGGACAACACATCATCCTGACTACTATTATCACCTACCGCCTTCTCCCTCAACACCTCACGGTGTAGACCTGCATTGGCATCCTCTAAAGAAAGCTTATCTCAGCCATACACTATCGAATTGACGAACTGCCTGTATTATGATGTCAAAGAACAAAGTAAAATCATCGCCTGATTCTTATCATCTATCTTCAACTCCACGTTCTGCAAGTCCATCACGATCTGGTTGAGCTTGTCCATGTGATCTTTGACGAATGTCCTTCCTTTAATTTTTAATATGCATAATCGTTGCTTAAGGTAGGGACGATTTGTAATAAATTTTTTCATGTATAAAGATCCCAACTTGCTCCATAACCCCGTTGCCGTAGTCTATTGCTCGACCTCGCAAAGAATTTCACCAGGCAAGTGAAGCTGTATCGAACTGAAGGCATTGCCCTCAATCTCTTCTTTCTTATCATCCGTGGTCGTCTTTGGAATACTCTCTTTTACAAAGACAATCATGTGAACCCACTGCTGCTTGAGAATAGCTGTCATTTTCAACCTCCAAAGGCCGAAGTTGTTCCGCCCATAAAACTTGTCCATCTTGTAATGCATAAATGTCATCTCCCCAAATAATCTGAAAACACCGAATTTGATGCTCTGATACCACTTGTTAAAATTTTCTATATACATGATCCTCTAAGGAGTCACAAAACATACCAAGAGTCGCAGCAGAAAATCTATCAGGATTATGTGCAAACAAACTATTTGAAAAAGACTAACCAGACAATCTATCAAAACGATGCAAATTATCAAAAGCACACACCAAACAATACGAACACAAGATTTTTACCTAGATTTGGCGCAACTTGCATCTATCCTGCAATTCAACGACGAAAAATTCCACTATTAAGAATGTATTACACGAGAACGCCCTCGCCGATCTCCGTCCAATACAAAGAAACCCTTTCTCTCTCTCCTCAAAACCCTCTCGGCTCCACAATTCTCTTTTGGCCACAGAGTTCAAAAATAAAGGCTCTGTATGTGAATTACTTAAACAAGGCTTTAATCAATACCTTAAATATAGGCAGAGACTTGGTAAGAGATAACTTAATTGATTTAAATTGTATTTTAAATCAACTAACCACCTTATCACATCTTGTGACCACGAGATCAGCTCTCACGTGCATGTGCTCCTCCTCCTGTTCTTGGGTCCGGCTCTTGGCCAATAATTCTGAAACAATTATTAACATAATTCTGCTCCCATCAAGATTAAAAAATTGGCATGGTTGTTGGTTCAGGATAGGATTCTGACTAAAGGAAACCTTATTAGGAGGGATTGGTTCCATTATGTTGTTTGTGTTTTTAACTCTTGCATGATTGAAACATCTACACATCGCTTTTTTGAATGTAAAGTTGCTAAATCCATTTGGGAACACCTACTTCATGCTATTATGTGCACATCATTCCTAATTCCTTTACCCATGCTATTGATGGTTGGGAGTCTGCTAATTTTCATGCCATGTTCGATCACACGTGGATACTTTTGCTCTACCCTGCTTGTTAGACTATCTGGAAATGTAGAAACAACAAAATTTTCAATCATGTTGATTGTTCTCATACCTAGATTTTGAATACCATTCTATATCATTTCTTTAATTGGGTAGTAGAAGGGATACCAAGAACAACCATAAAATTTTAGCTTCTCATGAGTTCAAAAACCTTCAGGATCTATATAATAGTGAGGTGGATGTGCTTGTTAGTAGACATTACAACCCCTTTTTATGCCTTAATCTCTCTTGTTGTGTTTAGTGCCAATCATATCTTGGTGTCTCTGTTATAATACTGGACTCTCATGCTCCTTTTCTTAATTCTGCCTGCTCCTTTATGAGTGTTCGCGTTACTTACTTATGATGGTGCTTAGTCTGACTCTCTTATTCCTTGCCAAAAGTTTTCAATGATGTAACCTTCTTCTTGCCCTAATTACAGATGAGGATGGACATAATTCACAATCTGTTGGGAGAAAATCAATATACAGACCAGTGCTACTTCAAAACAATCACGCAACCACACAGCGCAAAACCGACGAAAAAATAATAAATAAAATACGCGAGAACAAAATAGAATCACAAACCAGAGAGGCACAGAGAATTTGTTGACGGGGTTCACCTACCGTATGGCTAATCGCTGGCAGAGCGGAATCTGCAAACGTCTACTAATTTTTGAATCAAAGTTTACAAGCAAGCCTAGAATATTTCTCTCAAATCTCTCTATTACCCACCACCCACTCAATAACAATGATCTCTCTCCACCGATGAAATACTCCTCTAGAATTTCTTGTCCATCGTACCGTAGGCAACAAAAAAATCCCTTTGCTGATAGTCTGTGGCCACCACCTCAATGTGTAGAAGGCTCTGATGAATTAATTGTAAACTTCAATTATCGGCTCCCTGTTGGCGCATGCACTTTGATTAGGCTCTGTTGATGCCTTTTTGATTTAATTTGCTGCCCATTAAATCCCGCAGCCCTAAATTTTATAGGCTCTGCTAATATTTTATTTGTTATTTGGCCATATAGATTAATTTAATTAATCCATCATATATATTCATAGGCTTTAGAGATAACTTGGAATTTTGATAAAGATTAACATAAATCCCTACATCCAATTTTAACTAACTTGATTCAAATTTATCACATTCTGCAGAAAGATTCTCCACAAGATAACATTCTCCCACCTGGAGATTTCTTCCGTCTTGATTCCCAAACTAGCAGACTTCACACAATTCCGCTGCTGGTTTCTCCTCATCAAATTTTCATGGAGAGCTTCACCAACCTGCAACAAAGATCCAGCATATCTCTGTCTACGACCTTGGTGAACATATACACCGGATTCTTTTCTCCAGCGATTTTTTGCAATGTCAACTCCTCCTTCTCAATCGTTATGCGAATGAAATGGTACCGCACTTTGATGTGCTTTGTCCTAGAATGATATGTCGGATTTTTCGCCAAATGTACCGCACTTTGATGTGTTTTTCGCCAAATGTATCGTACTTTGGGGCCATCGGATAAAGTAATTGACGCATTCCTCAATGAAGCTCTCTTAAAAAGTAAAGCTGATCGGGAACGCGAGGCGGTCATATTTGAAAGGGTCAAACGCCAGCGCCTTGACGAAAGAATTGAGATACTCCCGCTGGAGCAAAGTACACCCACTGTGGATAAAATCAAATTCAAGATGAGGAAGAGATTTGCTAAAGCCGTGTCAATGGGTATGAAGCTACCATCCTCTGAGGAAAGCGTTACTGGTGAAATAGAAATGCACCCCTCCTATTGCTTATATCATCAGAAGGTTTCGCATCCCACTCAAGAGTGCAAAACTTTCGATAAATGGTGGCAAGAATACGTTGCTCATAGACAACGCTTCAAGCGGGAAAAGCGCAAAACTCATCGGGAGCGAAGAAATACGACCGAAGAGCTTAAAAAAACCACTGGCGATTGTTGCATGGTTAACACCGGGGGATCACAAGTGCTCACGTTCGGGAGCGATTCTGATGAGGAGCTGGAGCTTGGCCCCCTCTTTAAAGAATCCACTTCGGGAAAAGAAAAAGAGCCGAAGGTCTGCGAAAATATCCGGCTTAACCGCACGCTGCCCGAAAAAAATCTCGGACCCTCAAATAAAAAAGATAAGGGAAAAGAGAAGGTCCCTGAAGATATCGTCTTAAATGACCAAGTTGTGGAGGAGCTAAACACCAAGGACCCTCCGAAAAGAAATAAGGTGGATTACAACGTCTTGGCGCATCTGAGGAAGCTACCCTCACAGCTCAGCATTCTTGACGCCCTTTTGCTATCAAAGGAGGCGAGAGATTCATTAATTAAGGCACTACAGGACCCGGAGCAGTTCCAGGATTTTCTGGCCGAAGAAAAGATGAAGGATGAACTGGAAGATGTGCACACGGCCGATGTCACTTTTGGCGATGAAGACCTTCTCCTTGGGACGTGCGAACACAATCGCCTCCTCTATGTCTCAGGATACTGCCATGATATAAAGATAGGCAAAATCCTGATCGATAACGGGTCGTCTGTCAACCTACTCAATGTGCGGGTTTTAAAGGAAATCTGCATGAGCGTTCAACACCTCGCTCGAGATAAGATCACCATCTCCGGGTTCGACTCCCAATCGTCAAAGACTCTTGGATCTGTGATACCGACGCTACGCTTCGGGCTGCTCGTCACGGACATTAAATTCCACGTCATAGATGCCAAGACGTGCTACAACGCTCTGCTCAGCCGACCATGGTTACACGAGTACAATATCATCCCTTCTACACAGCATCAGTGTATGAAATATTTTAGGGATGGTCTCGAGTATACCGTGACGGGAGAATTGAATCCGTTTTCCGTGAACGAAGTTCGCAAATATGTAGATGCCAAATACTTCTTGCCGAATTTCGAAGACACGGAAAGGTGTCGCAAGCCGGAAAATAAAACTAACGCTACCATCCCTGTCTTCGGCAGTGATACCGAGGAGGAAGAGGAGATAGTATCTTCGGGTCCGCCCCAGTACACCAAGCCAGGACCATCCACTCCTACGTTGATCTTTGGTAGTGATTCGGAGGATGAAGTCCATGCTGTATTCTCTGCTCGACCTTTAATACGAGCTTCTGCTGATGAAGAGCAAAGTCTGCAAGTAGCCATGGTGCCGCTTAAACGTTATAAGGAATTGGATGCGCTTGATACCCACAGTGTACAGGACCTACAGACGTTTTATATCCCGCCCAGGCGAGGAGGTGAGAGGGCAATTCTATTCTACTGCTCTGAAGAAAACAAAGTGGAGAAAGAAATCTGGCACGGGGCGGATCTTACGCTAGACAGGCTTCAGCCCATCCGTCTACCCAAATATTATACAGAAGGCTTGAAGAAGCTGTTGAAGCGCCAAGGGATACCCTTCAAACAGACCGTTAGAAAGGCCAAATTCTATGACAGGGTCTGGAACGTCCCCGGAACTCAGCACAAGCTGCCTAGTGGCAGGATGGAGACGATCGGGCTCGGATACATTCGCTCCAAGAAACGAGAGCTGCTCCACGACTGTTACGTCGTGCACGACTTCAATGAAGAAGCAGGTGCTCAACGGGAGGACACTAATCCTGAACCAGTAAAAATTCCTGATGCAAAAGCGCCCAGTCCGTCGTTTGAAGAACAAATGGACAGGCTTATAAGGGAAGCTGGTCAAAAAGTCCGAGATGATCACAATCGTGAAATGGAAATCTACGAGAAAGCCAAAACACAACGCCTCCTTCAACAGGCCGTGAAAGATGAAAATGCCGCCCCATGTCAACCTGTTATAAAAAAGGCTCGACGCAGAGGCAGAAACAAGTCGAAAGGCCAAAAAGGCGCTCAACAGCAACAAAGCGGGGCTAAGAAGCCACGCAAACGGGAGTCGAGCGTTATTGATCTATCCCTCATGAAGAAAATGGGTCGAGCGTACTCATTTCCTCGGGACAAGACGAAGAAGATACTTGATCTTGCTCTAAAACATCAGATGCTTACACTGCTAGAGTCCAAACACCCCGAACAAGCAGGCGAAGTCTCACACCCAAGCTATTGCTTTTATCACCGAGTGGTAGGGCATCCTCTCGAAGACTGCTTCACCTTCAAGAATTGGGTCGAAGATCAGTATCAGCTTGGCAAGTTCACTCTGTCTGACAAGTGGAGGGTAACACCACCACAAAAGCACGAACCCAAGGCCATGAAAGAAGAACCAGTGCAACATTGGGATTGGAAGAGAATTCGTACTTGTCACATGATAACAATATCAAAAGAAGAGCCCGAGAACATGGATAACCTTCCTTGGTGCTTTGAAAACAGTAACGATGGAGTGATCTCAGAATTTCCGCCAGCTCCAAAAGAGCTGGAGGATGGAATACATACCACTGCAGATAACCTCAAGAAAATTGAGTTGGGGACGGCAAGTGACCCACGGCCGACATTCATCAGTGAGCTGCTATCTGAAGAAAGGGTGGCTGCGTTAAAAGACATCCTTATACAGCACAAAGATTGCTTCGCATGGAACTATTCTGAGATGTCAGGACTAGATCCAGAAATTGCGGTGCACAAATTGGCGATATCCACGAACGTCAAGCCAATCAAACAGGCGCTGAGGAGAATGCGGCTCGAGCTTGAGATGAGCATCAACGCCGAGGTCAAGAAGTTAATCGACTCCGGCTTTATCCAGGAGGTTCAATATCCTGAATGGATCGCTAACATCGTCCCGGTGATGAAGAAAAATGGGACAGTGCGCATATGCGTAGACTTCCGGGATCTTAATAAAGCTTGCCCGAAGGACGATTTCCCGGTGCCAGTCACCGAACTAATGATAGACAATACTTCCACTCATGAGGTTTTCTCCTTCATGGACGGCTCATCAGGGTATAATCAGATAAAGATGCATCCCGAAGACCAAAAGCATACCGCTTTCAGGACCCCTCTAGGGATATTTTGTTACAAGGTGATACCCTTCGGTCTAAAGAACGCCGGTGCCACCTATCAGAAGGCCATGACGAAGATCTTCGATGACCTTATACATGAAATCGTCGAATGTTATATCGACGACCTCATGGTTAAGAGCAAATCATACGAGGAATATCTTGAGCACCAAAAAACTGTATTTCAACGCCTTCGGCGATACAACTTGAAGATGAACCCTCTCAAGTGCGCATTCGGAGTTTCTTCGGGCAAATTCCTGGGATTCATCGTCCGACATCGAAGTATCGAAATAGATCCGTCT
The DNA here is from genome assembly GCA_030015575.1 of Agapanthus africanus. Classification (NCBI taxonomy): domain Eukaryota; kingdom Viridiplantae; phylum Streptophyta; class Magnoliopsida; order Asparagales; family Amaryllidaceae; genus Agapanthus; species Agapanthus africanus. The sequence goes on along the minus strand of CM057338.1, from coordinate 475,689,013 downwards.
AAGATCAAGGCGATCATGGAAATGCCTCCGCCGAGGACTCTTAAGCAGCTGCGATCTCTCCAAGGGAAGCTCGCATATATACGGCAGTTTATAGCCAACCTCTCGGGAAAGTGTCGTCCTTACAGTCACCTGATGAAGAAGGGAACCCCGTTCGTCTGGGATCAAAAATGCCAGGGCGCGCTGGACGAGATAAACAGTACCTGCAGAACCCGCCAGTGTTGGCTGCTCCGGTCAAGGGAAAGCCCCTCATTCTTTACACAACCGCCCTCGAAGGTTCTTTAGGCGCATTATGGGCGCAAGAGAATGATCAAGGGAAAGAGAGAGCTCTTTATTACTTAAGTCGAGTTCTACTGGGGGCAGAAAGCAACTACTCTCCCATTGAAAAACACTGCCTGGCGTTGATCTTCGTGATAACAAAGCTCAGGCACTATACATTGGCACATGAGGTCCGTCTCATTTTGAAGGCCGACCCTCTTAAATATCTGATGTCGAAGGCCATATTGACGGGACGACTCGCTAAATGGGCCCTGCTCTTGATGGAATTCTCGATAACATATCAACCTCTCAAGGCAGTCAAAGGCCAGGCCATCGCCGACTTCCTCGCTGAGCATCCGATACCCGCCGATTCTCCTTTGAATTGCGATCTTCCAGACGAACATGCGTTTGATGCGATCGACGGTAGTGATACCCGATGGGAGCTTTATTTTGACGGAGCATCTTCCATGAAAAAGCGTAAACAAAGTACCCCTATAATCAAATCAGGGGTAGGCCTCATCTTCGTGACTCCACAAGGAGGGATAATGCGTTTCGCTTTCTCCTTAACAGAGCCGAGGACAAATAACGAAGCCGAATACGAAGCTTTGATAGCAAGTCTCGAGATCGCCATCGACATGGGAATTGAAAATCTCCTCATATACGGAGATTCTCAACTGGTCGTTAGTCAAGTAAACGGCGACTACCAAACGTGCAAACCGGAGCTGGTGAAGTACGGTGAAAAGGTGCAACAACTGTTGACACAAATTCCCTCCTATACTTTGGAAAGCATACCGCGCGCGGAAAACAGCAAAGCAGACGCGTTGGCCAAACTTGCTAAAGAACTGGCTGACGAGAACCTCGATGACATTAGAATCGTGGTACAAAGCCGTCGGGTGCTTGCCCCAGCAGAAATATCTCCGGAATCATCCGAAGAGAAAGGAGTGACTGAGCAGACAACTCTGCAAATAAAAGACCGTGAGAAGGTTGAGGATTGGAGGGAAGTCTTTATAGACTACTTTAAGTCCTACCGAATGCCCGAAGATGCGTCCGCAAGACATCAGCTCATGAAATGAGCTCTGTCTTTCGCCTTCGTCAATGATACTCTGTACAAGAGGTCATTCGATTCTCTGTGGCTGAGATGCTTGGGACCTGACGAAGCGAAAAGAGTCGTTCAGGAAGTTCATGACGGAATCTGTGGTTCTCATCAAGCGGGCCCAAAGATGAAGTTGAAGATCAAGCGGATGGGTTACTACTGGCCCACGATGATTCAGGACTGCCTCGAATATGCGAAGCAGTGCCACTCATGTCAAATTCATGGGGATTTCATCCATCAGCATCCAAATCCACTACACCCGACGGTAGCTAGCGGGCCGTTCGAAATGTGGGGAACTGACATAGTCGGCCCCATCGAACCAGCATCGTCCAAGGGACATCGTTTCATCCTGGAGACGACTGACTACTTCTCCAAATGGGCAGAAGCAATGCCGTTGAGAGAAGTGAAGACGGAGAATATCCTCCATTTCTTCAAGACGCACGTCATATATCGGTTTGGAACTCCGCGACGGATCATCTCTGATAACGGGCCAGCCTACAGAAGCCACAAGATCAGTCGCTTCGCACAACAGCATAACATAGACTGGAGATATTCCTCGGTTTATAATCCACGAGCTAATGGTCTAGCCGAGGCCTTCAACAAGACCCTGACGAAGATCATGAAAAAGACGGTGTCCCGAAATAAGAAAGACTGGCACGAGAGACTGCAAGAGGCTCTTTGGGCGTATCGAACTACGTTCAAGACGGCCACCAACGCAACACCATACGCGTTGGTATTCGGTACAGAAGCAGTACTCCCCCTCGAAATAGAATTACCCTCTCTATGAGTGGCAGTCCACTACAAGCTAACGGACGAAGAAAATGCTCACTTTCGGCTTGAGGAGCTTGACGCCCTTGATGAAACCCGGCTCATAGCGCAACAAAATCTAGAAGCTTATAAAGCAAAGATGATGCGCTCATATGAAAGATTAACCCGACTGAGGACATTCCGCCAAGGCGAACTTGTGCTAGTGGTCAAAAGGCCTATGATCCCCAATCGCGCCAAGCGGGGAAAATTTGAGCCGAACTATGAAGGCCCATACATCATAGACAAGGTCTACCAGGGTGGAGCCTATCTACTCATGGATATGCACGGTGAAAGGCCTTTCAGGCCGATAAACGGTAGATTCCTAAAGAAATACTGCGCTTAATGAGCCACAGCCTAGGTCAAAGATAGATGACGACGACTATGTCCGCTCGCTATCTTCCTAAGTTCAAGCTTCATAAGCAGTAGCCTGCCTTCTCAATAGCGGACCGAAACGTCCTTAAACTAATATCGCAGCATCCATAAGCTGGGAAAAAAAGAAGAAGAAGAAAAATATAATAAATAAAAACGGTATGTCCATAAGCAAAAAGGGCACGGATGAAAACCCGAAAGGGCTCCGTGAGTAAAAACAGCAGGGCTACCGGCGAGTGTTCGTGAAAACCAGAAAGGGCGCGACCTCGTAAAAAAAAGTAAATAAAAAAAAGATAATAAAAAAAAGGGTATGTCCATAAGCAAAATGGGCACGGATGAAAACCTGAAAAGACTCCATGAGTAAAAATAGCAGGACTACCGGCGAGTTTTGTGAAAACCCGAAAGGGCGCAACCTCGTTAAAAGACACTTATAGGGTCCTTTTGACCTTGTAAGGAGAAACCACCCGCGTGAGATCCTTACGACTCACAAGGAAGCAACACACTTAGGGATCCCCACGATTCCTAAGGAGAAAATACACTTGCGAGATCCTCACGACTCGTAAGGAGAACTCTCTTATGGGACCCTCACGGCTCATAAGATTTGAAAGTCTTAAGTTACAGAGACCTAAACCTGTGCTTAAGCAACTCCCACAACTCCCGATATTGCCCTACAAGTGATCCAATATTGGCCCTTGTATACAATCCACGGGCGCGAATAAACATTTCCCTAACTAAGTCACATCCGAGGCTAGGGATATGTTCGCATGGTGAATAACCCTTGTAAATCCTCTCGATTTAGAAGGAGAAAACCCTTCTGTAGGATCCTTACGATTTAGAGAGGAACAAAACACTTAGGAATCCTCACGATTCCTAAGGAGAAAATACACCTACAAGATCCTCACGACTCGTAGGGAGAAATAACTTTGTGAGACCCTTACGGCTCATGAAGTCAAAGCCTTAGTCGACAGGACCCTAACCCTGGTCGCTAAGCCTCCTTTGTTCGAAAACGACAGAGGCAAATGATGATTCGCTCCTGGCAATATCCCAGTTGTAGCGATGCTGATGCCGAAGTCGGTGTCCAATTTCAGGTTTACGGCGAAAAGCCCGTAGGCCTCACATGCGTACGAAATAGCCGAAATGATGGGGCAACTTGCAATAAAAAGCAGCAAGTAAAATGTATGCATGCAAAATAGCCGAAATTATTGGGCAATTCGCAATAAAAAGCAGCAAGTAAAAAATAAAATAAATAGCCGAAATGATTGGGCACCGCGAAAACAAACACTCCTTGACGAGAGCCTCCTGATTCGCGTCGACTCGCGGAGCAACCAGTGCCTCCGTGGGAAATTCTCGACTCGTTTCAAACTTCAAGGAAACAAATAATCCTTGGCGCTAGGGAAACAAATAATCCCTAGCAAATAGCTCAACTCACGGATACAAACACTTCTTGACGAGAGCCTCCTGATTCGCGTCGACTCGCAGAGCAACCAGTGCCTCCGTGGGAAATTCTCGACTCGTTTCAAACCCCAAGGAAACAAATAATCCTTGGCGCTAGGGAAACAAATAATCCCTACCAAACACCTCAACTCACGGATACAAACACTCCTTGACGAGAGCCTCCTGATTCGCGTCGACTCGCAGAGCAACCAGTGCCTCCGTGGGAAATTCTCGACTCGTTTCAAACCCCAAGGAAACAAATAATCCTTGGCGCTAGGAAAACAAATAATCCCTAGCAAACACCTCAACTCACGGATACAAACACTCCTTGACGAGAGCCTCCTGATTCGCGTCGACTCGCAGAGCAACCAGTGCCTCCGTGGGAAATTCTCGACTCGTTTCAAACCCCAAGGAAACAAATAATCTTTGGCGCTAGGGAAACAAATAATCCCTAGCAAACAACTCAACTCACGGATACAAACACTCCTTGACAAGAGCCTCCTGGTTCGTGTCGGCTCGCAGAGAAACCAGCGTCTCCGCGGGAAAACTCCCGACTCGTCTCAACTTGCAAGATGAAGCCTCGGGCAGCAGGGATTAAAAAAACTTGCTTTCTGAACAATGGGACCCTGCAAGTCGATCTAAAACGGTCTCTTGCGTACTATTCACGGGTCTCATTCTCCAAAGTTGAGTTTCGACAAGGAGGGAAACAACCGCTTACGGGTCCCCTCGACTCGTAAGAGGGAAAAATTCTCTTATAGGATCCTTACGACTTATAAGAGAAAACCACACTTAGGAATCCTCACGATTCCTAAGGAGAAAAACCCACCTACGAGATCCCCTCGATCCGTAGGGAGAAAAATCTCTATGAGACCCCCACGGCTAATAGAGTTGAAAAGTCTTAGGCAGCAGATCTGAACCTGCGGCCTAAGCCATCGCTATTTCTTGAGGTAGTCAGGATACTCGCTCTAATCATCCGTCAACTATATTACTAAGGTGGTATGCTGATAATAAAAGAAAGAAAAGACATAGAAAACGACACAAGACAAAAAAAATGTGTATCTTTTATTCATAAACTTGATTGGGTAAAGGATACATTATGTTAAAGAATAGAAAATGTATATACACATTTTTTTATCGACAAGTACAAACGATACAAAGAGGGATGGCTACTGAGGAGGAAGTGTCTTTAGTAAATTCACAAGCTGCTCTCGCACTTCCTTCAGCGCCTCCTCCTGGGTGGCTGCCGCGGTCACTTCCGCTTCCACCTGGGCTCGCTGGTGCAAGAAGGATGAAAGTTGCTCCTCCGCCGCCTTCTGGGCTGCTTCTTGGCTGGGTGCATCTCGCTCGACAACGTCAAGCTGTTGCCTCATTGATAACCCTTCGTAAAGACATTGCAGAAGGCCCTCAAAGACAACCTTCAGCCGTGCAGCATTGGCCTCCACCCGAGCATGCAGTTGGGCAGACTTGCTCGAAGTCTCGCCGCGCTCCTTACGCCTTGAAATGACTTCTTTTTCGAGATGGCGGAAGTAAGAAGCGCTCTGCTCAATCCACGCTGCTCTTTGGTTGCTGGCGGCCAAGGTCTCGGGAGCGGGACGCAGCGACTCCAACTGATGCAGGCGGGCCTCGATCTCCCTGCAATGGTTAACCCAAGATGCGATGATACCCTCGTCATGAAAGTTCACGAGTATCACCAGCATCGGGTTAACCGCCGTAGCGAAGTCTGCGGCAGATGTAGGAGTTTCAACGTCGAGTTCCTCGACGTAGTCACTCAACATGCGCAGACTATTCGCGGTGCCTTTCGAAGATGGACGTCTCAGATAAGGACCCGCCGGCATTGTAATGCGAGGCTCGTAGGGCGCCGAGGCCGGAACGACAGCTGAAAAGAAACAGGATGTAATCAGACAACAGTACAGAAAATAAAAAAGGGGGAGTTATCGATGTGATATTCGCCATACCAGATGAGACAGGTGGTAAGGCTGGGAGAGCCGGTGGCACAGCCGATCTTTTATCCCCTCCTTCAATCTGTAGCACTGCAGTCGAGATGAGAAAAAAGGGTTTAGAAGTAATTCCATCAATCAAAAAGGAAGATATGAATGGAAATCATGCTCACCAGCGCCACCAGAGGAAGAAGCGAGTTCGGATGGGAAGGAGAATGTGGGAGCAACACTTGATATAGATGATCAAAGAGCACTCCTGAAAAAGACATAACAGTACGACTTTAGTAAAATTATACGTTTGAAAGATAAGATTAATAAATTGCAAACCCATACCTTCTAACATCTTCGACGGTATGAGAGAGGGTTGTGAGGTGACAACCGCCAAGGCAGTCGTTGAAGGCGCTCCCTCGAGCAGTGGAGCATCGGCGCTGGCTGCACCTGCGTTACGAAAAAGGTAAATTTGTCAGAAAGAATTATAAGGTAAAGAAATACAGCAACTTGGGATTTACCTGATGAGCTGCCGGCTGAAACGGAGGCGGCTCCCTCCTCCATCGACATGAGTCCACCGCCCGTGGCCTCATCACCCGACTCTATGGGGGCCGTCGTCGTGCTCGCGCGGCCAGGAGACGGCGGAAGATCGTACACGGGGAAGGCAATGATTGGAGCGTTGTCGGACTCTTGGGAGAGAGTGGCTAACTCTTCCCCAAGAGTCGTACCTATCTCACCCGCTACTTCGGCTGGCTCCGCGGTCACCATCGGCTCATCCGCCGTCACCACGAGATCGCCGGCCTCAAGTGCCTCATCCGCCGCCACCCTGGGCTCAGTTGTAATGATCATTTCATCTGCTGCCACTTCAAGCTCGGCATCAATGACCTTCTCGGCTGCAGACCCCTCAACCTCCATCTCAGGCTCCGAAGCCTCAGCGACGTTGCCCACCGTTGGCTCAGGTTCGGCAGGTGCCGCCTCCTCTGTTTCCTTGGGTTCAACGGTCTCCGCCTCCCCCTCAGTCGGACTTCGCCCTGTAAGATAAAATATATAAGAACCGATGGCATTATAACTCTTACAACAAAATTTTGAGAGAAATATTACCTGAAGTGGAGTTATCATTTGCGCTCCGAACTGCGCGTGCCACTTGTCTGCAAGCAGTGGATAGGGCGACAGGGGCCTCTTCGGAGGGAGTATCAGCACGAGGGACAGTGCTGGGGCCCGCTCCCGTAGCCAAAGCAGCCTGGCGCGCCTTCGCCTCATGCCTCAACCGCTTCCTTTCCTCCCGGGCCATTGAAACGGACCTCACCAGAGCCTCTTTCATTGAGGCGTCCTCGTCCGTATACAGGGATGTCTCCAAATTCTTCAAGGCATCCCTCGTCGACTTGTCGAGTCAAGGCTCTTGATGCAGCCCCGATGAGATTGGGACTTCGGCAGTTCGCAGAACATCTGCGTCACTTGGCGGGAATGGCATTGAGGTTCCTGCGATAAAAAGGAAGAGGTTAGATCGACCATAACACAAGGGAAATGAAAACTTGATGAATTGAAACTTACTAAGACCTATGGATGCTCTAAGACGCTCCTCCTCTTGGAAAGTCTTCAAGGAAGCGGCGATGGCTTCTTCAGTGGTGATGCCTGTTGGAAGAAAAGAAGGAAGAATATTAGTCAAAGGCAATAATGAAGATATGATGCAGTAAAAAATGTGTGACTAGTGATTACCTGATGCCGCAAGCTTAGCCAGCCACACGTCGCGCCTCGCTAACCGCTCTGAAGCTTCGAGGGCGGCCTCCAAGTCCGTGTCATCCGGCGGCATGACTAATCCCTCGTTAGTCCCATATTCGATCAGGCCCTCGGCATAGGGAGCATGGGGTTCCTGACCGAACACGACATCTGCAGCGAAGAGCGACTTCTTTTTCTTCTGCCCTCCGACCCTAGGCTCACGTGGGATTGACTTACGCTTAGCAGCCACCTTGGGGCGGCGGGTCCCAATGTCCGCACCCACGCCAGACTCCGGCGAAGCTATAACCACTGTCTCCACTTGAGCACAGGGCGCTGGTGGTGCAACCGCAATATCAGAGAGCGGCAATCTGCGTGGAGGACTTTGCGCATGCGATGGTCCGGCCCCGGCATCTTTTAGAGGGGGGACTACCGGGGTCCTTGGCACTAAGGGAGCGTTATGGTCGGTGCCGGGAGGTGCACCTTTACGGTCGATCAACACTCGCCTCTCTTCCTTTATAACGACCCCCGTCGCATGATTGTACCACTCTTTGTATATATTAAGGAGTCGTGGAGCGCAGGCCGGCGCACTGATAAAAAAACGAGAACCCGTGTTCAGGCGCATGAAGTGATGTAACGCGTTCTCCATCCCTTCTTCATTGGCAGCAGGTTCCAGTAAGAAAGCTTCCAAGGGTACCCCTTGATCGTAGCCCAGTTGTTGGGCGAAACGATACGGGTTATATCTCATGAAAATTGCCGCATCGTCCTGCCTGAAGACTAGGAAGCCCGGTCTAATAGAGTATAAGTGGAGGGTCTCCCGGGCCGTCAAAACTGAAGCTCCATCCTTAAAGGTGTCCTGTAATGGTCGCACCGCAGCGGTGGATGCTTTTCCAATGGTCAATACCTTGTCGATGAAGGACATCCCGACTCCAACGGTGTGAGGGCGAAACAGTAAACCCCTGGCGTTCCGTGGTGATGGGGTCACGATTGATGCGCCAATCAGCTGTATGATACGAGGGAAACCACACTTGTCAAAGAACGAGGGCCTTTTGTGCATGCCGAAGACTCCCGTCGTGTGTAGCTCGAGCCACGATACGAAGTAGTGCATCGGGAAAACCACGTGCAGTACCCTAGGCTCATTAGCATCCGCTGTTTGGATGAGGCCATGATATAAGTGTGCCAAGTCGGAGATCCCAACGACCACCTTTACCCCGATAGTCATCCGGTGGGTTGGGTAAAAGACGGAAGGCCGCATACGGTGAGAGTGCATTGGGAGCGCAAACCAACTCAGCCATAGCCCAAGAAATCCTAAGAAAAAGGCCTCCTCATCCATTTCAGGGGCCGCAATTTCTGCAAGAGACATGGTCGGGAAGTTAGGAAGAAAAAAATCCTTTTGGCCTACTTCATTCGGCAGCAGGTTATCCAAACCTAAACCGAAAGGGTCCTCAAGGGTGGCAAACTTGGCAGCATCTGCCGAGAAGACGTTTGGGTGAAGAAACCGAGCAATGAAATCCTCAAAGTTAACTCCTCGACTCCCATGTTCGACGAAAAGGGACTCATATATGTTCAACACTTTAATCAAGCTTGGGAACTGGTGTTGAACAGCATTCTCCGGCGTGAGCCCCCTTACCATCGGCTTAGCACCAAAGACGTACTCATCTGTCGGGAGAAACTCCTCATAATGTTCCCCCATGACTGGTAAACCGGATACCTCCATGAACTCCTCCAAGGAGATTGACACTTCCCGATCCATGGCAAGGAAAGTGTGGGTAGGAATATTCCACTGCTCCAAGAAAGCCTTGAACCACCAGGTGGGGAGCGTAGGATACTGGAAGAGAGAGACGTAGACCGCGGTGTACAGTCCTAACCTTATCAAATGCGACTTTTTCTTTGACAGGATGTACCGGGCCCATGGCAGATAGCCAGTCGGGTGGCGGGGGATCAGACCAATGTTATATGATTACCCCCAGGGTCTCGCCTCGCCCTGACAGATACGGCGTCCTAGGATATCCAAGACCATAGGACGCTGAACCGGGATGGCATCTATGGCGGGATGTAGAAAGCCCTTCGATGTCCAATCAACCATCTCCACGGCGTACTGCACCGGGGGTGGGCTGGCGTAATGAATCGCCGTGATGGGTTCTGACGGCACTGAGCATGTGAAGCTGCGTCGACCCATAATGATCTGGTTATACCACGACCCCCAAAGGTGGAGACTCTTATATTCCGGGTCGTAGTCCCTAATCATAGCCAAGACGTCACGATCCAAGGGCGCTTCAGGAAATCCTTCCTCCGAGCGGACGAACGGGAATGAGGTGTCGAAAGACATGATCGCTGCAAAGGAACAATTTAGCCGTTAGTGTTGTAATTCCAACGCTTGGCGTTTAAAAAAAATGCGTTAATTAATTAATTAAATTAAAATTAATTAATTACACCATACTGCAGTGCAGTGGGTAGGGGACCAAATGGGGACCCGCAAAATCTGGATGAAATGCCTCTTTTAATAAGACAGCCTCATCATTGGGTGAGACTGTCAGTTAGAGAAAAGATCCTCAAGAGAATATTATCATCAGTAGGGAATCCCTAGAGACAAGGAGAAAATATCCTCTTTCAGAGCAAAGCTCTGTCACAGAATGACACTTGTCAAATTCTGGTCTCAAAGGAATAAAATTCCTTAAAGGAGCATAGCTCTGTGGTACCTTTTCCATCAGAAAAAAATTTACACTTAAAAGAATTAAAAAATTTGGAATCTTGAAAGATTCATGAAAAACTTATAAAAAGATTTTTCATTTTTCAAATCTAAAAGATCTACAGTTGATTCAAGAGCAAAACTCTGTTCATGGGTTAGAACCCATGAACAAGATCTCTGCAGATCTATAAGTTCTTGAGAGCAAAGCTCTGTTTATGAAACCCCAATGGGGATCTCTTTAGATCAAGAGATCTGTGAGAGCAAAACTCTTTGGTTGAGATTAAGTTAAATTAATTTGATTTCAATTAATTTTTACCTAAAGTTTTTGATTTTAGAAATGAGCAAAGCTCTAAAGTTCTTGAGTGAGAGCAAAGCTCTGGAAAATCAAAATCTTGAAACGGTGAAGATTTCCTAAGGGCCATAGGTCCTATTTATAAGGCGCTTGCGCCCCTTCAGCTCACCCCTTGATCCAACGGTCAAGAGTTTGCCACCGCTGCACTCACGTGCGCGCCACGTGAGCGCAACGGTGGGGGGGCATTTGTTTCCCCAATCAGAGCAAAGCTCTGTTGAAATTCAAAATTCAAATTTTGAAGCAACGCTTCAAATCTTGGGCGCAACGCGCCACATGTCAGGCGCTGATACGTCAGCAAAGCGCCCAAGAAGGTGCGCCCAATCAGAGCAAAGCTCTATTTTAAACAAAATTAAAGGAAGCAACGCTTCAGTTGCGCAAGCACTGCGCTGCGCGACACGTGTCCGCGCAGATGCGCCAGCACAGTTACGCTGCGCTTTGCGCTGCGCGACACGTGTCCGCGCAGATGCGCCAGCGCAGTTGCGCTGCGCTGTGCGCTGCATGACACGTGTCACGCGCTGGGGCATTTGCGCCAAACAGAATTAAGATTTTTAAAGAAATCTTTCTGTTCTTGTTAAACGAAGAAGATTTTCTTCTGTAAAACAGAAGCCCTTGGATCAAAGATCCAACGGTGAGGAAAATTCCCCGAATCACTCAGAGAAAAATCTCTTTAACAAATTTAACTAATTTATGCACTATAAAAAGGACCCTAGACCTCAATTCAAAGAAATGAACATTTTTGAGGGAAATTAAACAGAGAGAACTCTGAAGAACTCCTCAAGAACAAAAAAGGTAAAAAGCCTTTAGAAAAAAAGAGAAAATTCTCTTATGAACAGATCATGGATCTAAAAACAAGATCAATGATCTTGAATATAAAAAAAATATTAGTGCTTTGCACTTTTTATGAACCTTTGGTTCTCTGAGATAAGAAAAACAAGAGAAACTTGTTTTCTTTGATCTAAATTAGATCAAGAAAGCAAACAGTGCTTTGCACTTCTTTTATGAACCTTTGGTTCTTGAATCTAAAAGATTCTCAAATTTAAAGTGCTTTGCACTTGCAAACTGCGCTGTTGCGCTCTTGGGAGAGCGCCACGTGTCAGCGTCTGAACCACTTGCGCTATGCGCCTTGAGATAGAGCTTTGCTCTCTGAAATTGGCGCAACTCACCAAAGTGTGCCACGTGTCAGCAGCGCAAGCGCAGCGCACTAGCGCAGCGCACTGCGCTTGCGCGACACGTTTCAACACCACAAGCGCTTACACTCTCTGATTGGCGCAAAGCGCCTGAAATGCAATGCATTATTTAAAAAAATGGGCCAAGCCCAAGTCAAAAAGACCAAGCAGGCCTAATTAAGCTGATGCTCTGCATCATTTATAAATGGGCAGAGCCCAAACAAAATAATAAAAATGCTGTGCATTTTAAAATGGGCAGAGCCCAAAACAAATTGATGCTTTGCATCCTTTCTGGGCAGAGCCCAAATAAAAATAAAAAAATAAATGCAAGCCCAAATGCAAACAAAATGTGGACATTTTTTTAATTGGACTTAGCCCAATTTTGGCCGTAAGTCCTTAAATTAAATTAACTGAGCACGGCTGCTCCCTAAATCAATTTACGACCGGTTTGAGGGTACATCTTCGAACTCCTCTGACACTCATCATTGTAATCCTTCAACGACGTCAGAGAGGTGACGGGTCTCGACGACCATATATGAATACGGACTGCGGGGTCCTTAAACTCGTGGACCGAAACGTCCTAAACTAATATTGGACCGAAACGTCCTTAAACTAATATTGGACCGAAATGTCCTTAAACTAATGATGGACCACCACGTCCTTAAACTGGCGATGGACCGAAACGTCCTTAAATTAATGATGGACCACCACGTCCTTAAACCGGCGACCGAAACGTCCTTAAACTAATGATGGACCACCACGTCCCTAAACTGGAACATGGACCACCACGTCCCTAAACTGGAACAATAGAGTCTCCAAATGCTCTTTTGTCGGATCTAAACGATCCCGTTTAAGTTGATCTTAGCCCCAAACACGGCTAACGTATTCTTAAACATTCAAATGGACTATAAAACTCCAAATCAACTTTGGCTCAAGGGTACATCTCCGAACTCCTCTGACACCTATCGTTGTAATCCTTCAACGACGTCAGAGAGGTGACGAGTCCCAACGGCCATATATTAAATGGATCACCACGTTAAGTCGATCTTAGTCTCAAACAGGACTAACGTATCCTTAACGAACGTTTAAGTTGATCTTAGCCTCAATACGGCTAATGTATCCTTAAACTAAAAACACCAAACCCAAATCTAAGTAAATACGGATTTGGATTAATCCACGTCCTACGGGCGACGACATTACTCAGTCTCCGTATACAATCCACGGGAAACCACAGACAAAAAAACCACCCACGATACGAAGTGAAATTCTGGAGAAGGAGAAAGTTGTTACCGCGATGCGGTAGCGTAATTAACTGCAGGGGCTTGCGCCTGCAGGGAAAAGCGTCCCCACAATCAAAAACCCCTCAAGCGAGGGGGAATCTGACAAAGTCTGCTACACCGGCCGCATCCGTCTAAACCTCCGATACATGGTGCCATAAATCAACTTGGCATCTTCAGAGAGGTGGACGGATAAAACCATATAGCATCTTCCCCCGAATCTCAGGCAAGACGTCTTCACGTCGTCGCGGCCGCCATTCGGAGGGGAACAGTCCTCCGTTGAGGGATAACGGTGTGGTACTTATCCCCAAGACCGCAGAAACAGAATTAACTCCCCGCACTGCTGGTATGCCAGTGCGTACTAGAACCCAAGCAAAGGCTTCCAATGAGGCGCCAACGGTAGTGCCATCAGTGGTGGTGTCATCAGCGGTGGTATCGCCAAAAGGGGATACTGGAAGCGAGGTTGGCCAACATCACGCCAAAGCGCCGAGGGGAAGGAAGCAATCCTCTTCTAGTGTTAGCTCCAGCTTTTAAAGGAGGAAGAGATCGATCGCCGGCTTATTGGACACCTTGTTCGAGTCTGAGCCGTTCATTCAGGACAAACCAATAGCTATGGAGGAGTCGGACGCCGGTCTTATTTACCCTGGCTCGTCCGCTAAGGAGGCCGCGCAATTGGCTAAAGTTTTAAAGCGCTCGCAGGATGAGACCGAGAATGTGCACATCCCAAAAAAGCCCTACCCTCCGATTATCTTCTACGAAGATCCCCCATCGCTACGGAGAGTACATATGGGCCCTCTGCGAAGAGAAGATGAAAGAGCCTTCAAGCAGCCCATCTCGACCGCTTCCGAAGATGAGCTAGCACTTAAGACCGGTAGTCATGAATCCGCATTTGAAGCCCGGCGAGCACATTTCCTCAGGAAGGAACGACGGCTTGAAAAAGAAATATTAGAAGCATCCTGGCATATCGGTATGGGTGTTTTTCGTATCTTTCTTTTGGCAAGTAATTTGTATCGCTTTTTATATCTTCTTATCTTTGCGAAAACTTTGCAGGGACTTCGGCAACGAAAGAGGATCTAAGCCCAGGTCATGCCATGACCATTGATTCTATAGATATCTCCCATGACGCATCGGCAGGTGTGGAAGAGATCACTACAGCCGCCGTTCCTATTGTGGAACTTCCGGTGGCGACTCTTGTTCCTTCGGTGTCCATTTCTCCAGCGGAGGTGACCCGATTGGCTGCGGACCCTATGGATATCTCTAGTGACGCACCGAAAGGTGTAGAAGAGATTGTCGAATCTGTTAGTTCTATCTTGGAGCTCCCGGTGATGAGCTCCACTTCTTCAGCGTTTATACTTTCTACGGAGGCGACCTTGCCGGCCGTAGACCCAATGGATCTTTCTGGTGGCGTCTTGAAGATTGTAGGAACGACCGCCCACTGTTCCCACTTTGGAGCCTGAAGTAGCGGCTGTTGTGTAGGGTGTTTTTCGTCACCCCATTGAGATGGGAATACGCGCGCGCTTGTCAGGCGTACTACAGATTCTCCTTGCCTAGGGTAGGCCGGGGGTTTAATGATTGTGGGGATCCGAATCTCCGGCAGCCGCGGACTAAGCTGCCGTTAATTACCCCTCGCCTTTGGGGCGAGGGAACCTCCGATTAACGGGTTAAACTGGTCATGCGAATTCAATGTGCAGTGTACGTGTGTTCTGTTCTGAAAGGGGAGTTTTGGATATATCGGGAGCCACGCAGAGTTTTTACGGGGGTTAAACTGGTCATGCGAATTCAATGTGCCATGTGTCGGCACGCGGGCGCTTTGCGCATGAGCGCTGCGCGCAGGTGCGCAAGCGCGCCACGTGTCGGCACGCGGGCGCTTTGCGCACTTGCGCAAGCGCGCGCGCCACGTGTCGGCACGCGGGCGCTTTGCGCGCTTGCGCAAGCGCGCAGGTGCGCAAGCGCGCGCAGCGCGCCACGTGTCGGCACGCGGGCGCTTTGCGCAAGCGCGCAGGTGCGCAAGCGCGCGCGCGCCACGTGTCGGCACGTGGGCGCTTTGCGCACTTGCGCTGCGCGCTGCTAAAACAAATTTCTCAGAAGAGAAATTAGAGAGGAGTTGGACTCCTGAGTGTGTGTTGTTTTTTTTTTGGGTTTAGTGAACGATATTCTTCTTCCTCCTGTTGCTTGCTGGATCTTGAAGATCAAGAGATGTGAAATCTCAAAATCTCTTCTTTTTCAGATCTAATGATAGATCCATGTTCCCCTTTGTGGGTTTTGTGGTGAAAAACTAATTTGTTTTGAAAAAGGAAGAGTAAAACTCTTGATTTAATTCAAGAGAAAGAAGAAGGTTTTGGAACCTTGAAGATGGAAGAAAGAGCTCAGCTCTGAGACTTTTTTTTTTGTTTGGAGAGAAAGAAAGTTCTCAGATATTTTCATTATCTTTTGCCTTTATAGGCTATACACTTTACACATAGCCCCTTGGGCTTCACAAAATGGCATTTTGCCTATCCCATGGCTCATGTGCCATTTCTTTTTGCACATAAGCCATGAGCTTTACAATAAAATAAAAGAAATACAACAAAATTATTTATTACAAACTTTTTATCTTGGCATGGGGGGAGGCCGGCCGCTTCATGTTCGGGCTCGACCCGGGCATGGGCCCACTGGGTCTGGGCTTGGGCCCACTTGGCTTGGGGTTGACTTGGATTTTGACTTGGTCAACCGGGGTGTAAATTTTTACCCCAACAAATTGCCCCCCATCAATAAATGCACACCACATATGTGGGTCGTGTGCATGAAATTGATGGATCTTCTTTCACGTGGAGGCGACTTGATTTGGTTCCGGCTTTTTGGGAAGCTGGCACTGCCCTTTTTTTACGACATGAACGGTCGTTGCTTGACATGTCTCCGAGACGGAGTGTCCGTAATAGACGTTTTCCCTGGCCCGGAGTTATCTGGTTCCCGCTTTGTAGGAATCCTGCGCTGCCCTTTTTGCGACTTGGACGGTCGGTGCTGCCCTTTTAGCGACTTGGACGGTCGATTCTGCCCTTTTTGCGACTTGGACTGTCGATGCTGCTATTTTTGTGACTTGGACGGTCGGTGCTGCCCTTTTAGCGACGTGGACGGTCGATGATGCCCTTTTAGCGACGTGGACGGTCGGTTCTGCCCTTTTTGCGACTTGGACGGTCGGTGCTGCCATTTTTGCGACTTGGACGGTCGGTGCTGCCCTTTTAGCGACGTGGACGGTCGATGCTGCCCTTTTAGCGACGTGGACGGTCGGTGCTGCCCTTTTAGCGACTTGGACGGTCGGTGCTGCCCTTTTAGCGACGTGGACGGTCGGTGCTGCCCTTTTAGCGACTTGGACGGTCGGTTCTGCCCTTTTAGCGACGTGGACGGCCGATTCTGCCCTTTTAGCGACGTGGACGGTCGATGCTGCCCTTTTAGCGACGTGGACGGTCGATGCTTGATTTGACTTGCTCTTCTTCTTGCAATGCCAGGGGTAGACTTGACTTGCTCCGCTTCTTGCGGTGTCGGGTGGAAGTTGACTTGTTGATTTTGATTGGGTTGACATCAGCATCGCTATACTGGAATATGGTACCAGGAGCGAACCATCATCTGTCATGGAGAGGATTTTGGGATTTTGGTTTTTGTTTGGCATCTGCATTGCTGCACTGGAATAATGCCAGGAGCAACTCATCATTTGCCCCGAGAGAATTTGAGAATTGATGGCTTAGGAGGCAGGTTTAGATCCCTATCACCTAAGACTTTTCAATTTTATGGGCCGTGAGGGTCCCATAAAAGCATTTTCTCCCTACGAGTCGAAAGGATCTCGTAGGCGTATTTTCTCCATAGGAGTCGTGGGGACTCCTAAGTGTGTTGCTCCTTTGTGAGTCGTAAGGATCTCACGCGGGAATTTCCTCCTCTCAAAGTCGAGAGGACTTTGAGAGTGCATTTCATCTTCTTTTCACGAGTTTGCGCCCTTTCAGGTTTTCACAAACTCGTCGGCAGTCCTGCTGTTTTTACTCACGGAGCCCTTTCGGGTTTTCCTCCGTGCCCATTTTGCTTGTGGACATACCCTTTTTTTTTTTTAGTGGGACTTTGAATGTGGTCTCACCGGTAGGACTTAGGAGAGATTGGGATTGTTTTACGCCCGTGGATTGTATACGGTTTTGCAGGATGTATGATCCAGACCGTAGGGCCAGAAAGATTTCAGGGATTTGTTGGCGTCTGCATTGCTGCACTGGAATGTGGTACCAGGAGCGACTCATCATTCGCCGTTGGGGTATGGGATTTGGAATTTGGTTGGCGTCTGCATCGCTGCACTGGAATATGGTACCAGGAGCGACTCATCATTCGCCATTTGGGGACTTGGAATTTGGATCTTGTTTGGCATCAGCATTGCTGCACTGGAATAATGCCAGGAGCAACTCATCATTTGCCTTGGGAGGACTTGGGATTTGGGTTTTTGGTCGGCATCAGCACCGCTAACACTGAAGCGAAATGCCAGAAGCGACTCATCATTTGCCGTTGCCCGTTGGGGAACGATGGCTTAGGAGATAGGTTTGGGTCCCTACCACCCAAGGCTTTTCAATTTTATGGGCCGTGAGGGTCCCATAAAAGCATTTTCTCCCTACGAGTCGTAAGGATCCCACAGGTGTATTTTCTCCTTAGGAATCGTGAGGATTCCTAAGTGTGTTGCTCCATTGTGAGTCGTAAGGATCTCACGCAGGGGTTTTCTCCTCACAAGGTCGAGAGGACTTTGCGAGTGTATTTCATCTCTTTTCACGAGTTTGCGCCCTTTCGGGTTTTCACAGACTCGCCGGTAGTCCTGCTGTTTTTACTCACGGAGCCCTTTCGGGTTTTCATCCGTGCCCGTTTTGCTTGTGGACATACCGTTTATTTCTTCTTCTTTTTTTTTTCTTTTTCTTCCTTTTTCTTTTTTTTTGTTGCCGCTGGTGGGACTTTAAAAGTAGTCTCACCGGCAGGATTTGGGAGAAATAGGGGTTATTTACGCCCGTGGATTGTATACGGTTTTGCAGGATGTCTGATCCAGACCGTAGGGCCGATGTGCTCAATTCGCCTGCGACTTGGAGCATTCATGTGTAGTATTTCTTAAGATATCGGCCATTGATGGGTGGCATGGGCCTTTCTCCCTCGGCACTTATTAGTTGGTAGGATCCTCCGTCGAACACTTTCTCGATGACGTATGGTCCTTCCCAGTTCGGCTCGAATTTTCCCTTGGCATGTCGATTGGGGATGATCGGTCTTTTGAGGACCAACACTAATTCACCTTTCTTGAAAGTGCGGAGACGGGTTATCTTGTCATAGGCCCGTGACATTTGGGCTCGGTATAGCTCCAGATTTTGCTGCACCGCGAGCCTCTTTTCTTCGAGGGCATCGAGCTCTTCAAGTCGAAGGAGCACGTTTTCCTCCTCCGTCAACTCGTGCTGAACGGCCATTCTTAAGCTTGGGACTTCGACTTCGAGGGGGAGGACCGCCTCCACTCCGAAAAGCAATGAGTATGGAGTGGACTGTGTTGGAGTACGGTGCGTGGTACGATATGCCCACAACGCCTCGTGAAGTTTGAGATTCCAGTCTCTCTTGTTGGCTGAAGCATTTTTCCTCAGGAGCTTGCATAGAGTCTTATTGAAGGCTTCGGCTAGCCCGTTGGCTCTTGGATTATAGATGGAGGAATATCTCCAGTCTATCTTGTGCTGAGTAGCGAACCTTGAGACATTGAAGCTCTTGAAAGAAGGCCCGTTGTCAGAAATGATTCTTCTTGGTGTACCAAAGCGGTATAGAATATTATGCTGGAAGAATGTCAGAATATCTTTTGTCTTGACTTCTTTTAGCGGGACAGCTTCAGCCCATCTGGAGAAGTAGTCTGTCGCGGCCAGTATGAACCGGTGGCCTTTAGATGACGGAGGATCAATTAGGCCAACAATGTCGGTGCCCCAGACTTCGAAGGGCCACGACGCCACCGTAGGATGCAATGGATTGGGATGCTTGTGAATAAAATCACCGTGAATTTGGCAGATATAACATTTCTTTGCATGCTCTCCGCAATCCCGTATCATGGTGGGCCAGTAATACCCAAGCCGTTTGATTTGAAGTCGCATCTTGGGGCCAGATTGGTGAGCACCGCAAACGCCCGAGTGGACATCTTTCATGACCTTTTGGGCTTCGGCCAATGACAGACACCTGAGCCAGAGTTGGTCATATGACCTGCGGTATAACGTGTCATTTACAAACACGTATCGGAGAGCTCTTTTCTTCAGCTGAATCCTCGCAGATTTTTCTTCGGGCAGCTTGTCGTATCGGAGGTACTCTATGAAGGGTTCTCTCCAATCGGGCTCGTCTTGGATGATCGAAGCTTCTTCCGCAGGACTGCTCTTCTGTTCCGTGCTTTCCTCTTCTCGTAGAGAGACTGGGGGTAGAATTTGCCGGCTCCTGACTGTGATCAGAATTTCGTCCATTTCAGGATCAGCCAGTTCCTTGGCCAAGCGAGCGAGTACATCAGCCTTTCCGTTCAACGCTCTAGGGACTCTCGTTAGTTCAATATGAGTGAACCGTTTCATGAGTTCCACCACTCGACCTCTGTACCGAGCTAACTCGGGTTTGTATATCTTATAGTCGCCGCTTACTTGGTTGACGACGAGCTGGGAGTCACCGTAAACTCGTAGCCGACGGATTTCCATTTCTATGGCGAGCTCCAAACCAGCTATCAGAGCTTCATACTCAGCTTCATTGTTTGTCCGAGGCTCGGTGAGAGCAAAAGAACGCCGTAGGGTTCCCATTGATGGTGTGATGAACACCAATCCTATCCCTGCTTTTATCTCCGGGACGCTTGATTTACTGGAGGTCTTTATCGATGAGGCCCCATCGAAGTAGAGCTCCCAACATGGCTCGTCATTCTCTAGGTGTAGCACCTGTTCGTCGGGTAACTCACAATTGAGTGGTGACCCTTCTGGTATGGGATGAGCAGCGAGGAAGTCTGCAAGAGCTTGACCTTTTACTGCTTTTTGAGGAGTATATACTATGTCAAACTCAAGTAGCATGACGGCCCATCTTGCCATTCTGCCGGCTAGGCTTGCTCTGGTCATCAAGTGTTTGAGCGGGTCGACCTTGGAGATTAGCATAACCCGGTGAGCCAGCAGATAGTGCCTCAGCTTCTTCACAGCAAATATCAGAGCCAAGCATTGCTTTTCGATTGGGGAATAGTTGTGTTCCGCCCCGACTAGAGTTCGACTGAGGTAGTAGAGGGCATTCTCTTTTCCCTCCTCATTGTTCTGAGCAAGGAGCGCACCAAGTGACTCATCTAGCGCGGCAGTGTAGAGAATCAGCGGTTTATTTGGAATGGGAGCGGCCAACACTGGAGGGTGCAACAAGTACTGTTTGATGCTTTCGAACGCTTCTTGACACTCGGCATCCCAGATAAAAGGAGCTCCTTTCTTCATGAGCTTTGAGAAGGGCCTACATCTCCCCGATAAATTTGAGATAAACCTCCGTATATAAGCAAGCTTGCCTTGAAAAGATCTTAGCTGCGTCAGACTCTTCGGAGGAGGCATCTCCATGATGGCCTTTATCTTTGATGGGTCAACTTCGATCCCTCGATGTCGAACTATGAAGCCCAGGAATTTTCCCGATGACACGCCAAAAGCGCATTTCAGAGGATTCATCTTCAGATCAAATTCCCTCAGTCTGGTGAGAACGGTCCTAAGATCCTGGATATGATCGGCCTTGGTTTCAGTCTTAACGACCAGATCATCAACATAACATTCGACGACTTTATGAATTAGGTCATCGAAGATATTGGTCATTGCCCTTTGATATGTAGCACCTGCGTTCTTCAGTCCGAACGGCATCACCTTGTAGCAATATATTCCGATCGGAGTTCGAAATGCTGTGTGCTTCTCATCCTCAGGCGACATCTTGATCTGATTATATCCAGACGAGCCATCCATAAAAGTGAACAGCTCGTAATTTGAGGTGTCATCGACCATCATTTCCATGACCGGTAGCGGAAAGTCGTCTTTAGGACATGCCTTGTTGAGATTCCTGAAATCGACACAAACTCGGATCTGCCCATTTTTCTTCTTCACTGGGACTATGCATGCGATCCAGTCCGCGTATTTCTCTTCCCTGATGAAGCCGGCATCGATGAGCTTCTTAGTTTCCTCGATGACCTTTTCTTCTAGTTCCCTTCTCATTCTTCGAGGAGCTTGTTTGACTGGCTTAGCATCAGGAGATATAGCCAATTTATGTACGGCCACTTCAGAGGAAAGGCCAGGCATTTCTTTGTATGTCCACGCGAAGCAGTCGATGAACTCATGCAGCAGGGCAATTATCTGCGCTTTCATTTTCTCCGACAAGAGTGAGCTGATGTAGGTCGGCCTTGGATTATCGGGCGTTCCTAAGTCAATCTCGGTTAGCTCATCAAAGGTTGCTTGTCCGCCATCTTCGAGCTCTTGAGGAGCTTCTTCTGGCTCGGCTATCTCGTCATCATTATTCGATCCTTCGCTGGCCTCACCAACATGGATCATGTAGCACGCTTTGGAATCAGGTTGAATGTAGCCTATGCCCCGTCTATCTGGAATTCGTCCATCGATGAGTGCTCGGACCTGGGGCGGATACCATAGCCCTTCGTAAAACTTTGCTTCGGACTCCGTTTGATATAACCGGCATCCGCACTTCTTAAAGTATTCCCGCATCTCGGGCGCATAGTATCTGGGATTGAGGACGGCTTTTATGCCTCTCTCATAGGGAAGGCACGCGACAGAAAGATCGTCCGGGTGCACAACGGGGTTTGACTTGTAAAACAGGATGCCCTTCTGTCCACTTTTCCTCCCGGGAACGTAGAAAGTTTTCAGCTGGTCCACGGTGGAGATTGATAATGCATCGAGCTCTTTGCACATTTGCTCTGGTACCCTTGTAACGGCTAGGGATCCTTCTGCAACTTCGAAGGTCTCTCGTAGTTTCGCTTGTTGCGTGGGGGTCCAATCTGCATCGCTATTGCACTGTAGGTCCTCTTCCTCCGACTCTTCAGTGTCGCTGCCAAGATGAGGGCGGACTTTGCTGTTAGATGGGCCTTCAGTAACAGATTCGTCCGTATCGCTGCCGAAACGAGGGCGAGTTTTACAGAAGGACGGGCTTCCAGCGTCAGACTCATCAGTGTCGCTACAGAAATGCGGGCGCACTTGGGTGTTTTTGCTTTTAAAAGTGACAGCCGGCGCAGATTTTCTTTTGAGTCTTGGGGCCGGTCTATCCTCAGTCAGTTGTGGCTTAGCATTTTGGTGGTTCATAAAGTACCGAGAATCTTCATAGCGGACTTCATGCACACCGAATGGCTGGATGTCTCCGTCAATGCGTCTTTCTTCACCATTTTTAGTATACTTCATGCATTGATGGAGAGTTGACGGAATGATGCCGTAATCGTGGAGCCACGGCCGCCCCAAGAGAATCTTATAAGACGTGTCAGCGTCGATCACGTATATCTTAGCTTCAGTTTGCAGATCCCCGAATTTGATTGGCAAAGCTATAGACCCCAGAACTTGCTGGCAATTTTGGTTGAAGCCTTGAATGACAATCCTTTCCCTTGACAGGTGTCGGACGTCCATTGACAAACTCTTCAGAGTTCGCAAGTTCATGATGTTCACTGAGGACCCCAGATCAATCAATATGCGATTAATTCGATCTCCGTCGCTGTACCCGGTCACGTAAAGCGGCCGATTATGCTCAGCCGTTCCCAGTAGCAAGTCTTCATCCTTAAATGTGACTGCGGCGGCATACAAAGCGTGTTGGGCTTCTTTCATATTAATTTCCGCAATGTGAGCCTGGTACCGCTCGGGGTTTTGTAGAGCGTGAATGAGAACATCTCTAAGCTCCTTAGATAGGACTAAGGCGTCGTAGATGCTCAGGAGAGACGGAAGCTTCCGGAGATGTGCCAAGACATTATAGTCCACCGAGGAAGGACTTATGTTTTCATCAATCGGTTCTCTGCCATCTTCTTCATTAGCGACTTGTTTTTCCTTCCCTTTTGGGGCGTTGCCCTGATTTGGCGGTAGAGCCCTGCCGCTTCTAAGCTGGATTTGATTGGCCGTTGTGGCGAGCTCCTCATCCTCTTCAGGAAAACAGAGCTCATCCTCGGAGTCACTGCCAAGATGGATGGCGTAGCAGGTCACTACTGGGATTTCTTCATTGGAGTCTTCTTCTAACTCCTCCAGAATTTCAGCCGCTTGCACAGGGAAGAACTCCTTCAATTGTACCAATGTTCTTTCCCTTTGTTCATATTCTTCGAGGGAATCGATATATTTTTGAATGGTCGATCTCCCTGCAGACTCTTTTTTGCGCCGAGCTGCACTTTTCTTCTTCTTGAGCTTCTTGGATTTTGAGCCTGATGGAGCCGCATTGGCAGCTGGACTGGTAGGCTTCTTCTGTCCTTCCCATTCCATCCTGGGCTCTTTCTGAAGCAGCTTTAGCATCTTCTTCATCTTATTAGATATGTGCGTACTCCATGGAGACCGCGATGAGTCCGTTTCATTTCTCAGGGCAGCGGGTTCGGCTGTCTGCTCCCAGAAGGCTTCAGTTTCTGTCTGTATAAAGTTGGTGGTTGCAACTTGATTGTTCACCAACACACTTTTGGACAGCTCGATCTCTCCAGCCTTGTACTGCTTCTCGACCCAGTCTTTGAAGATATAGCAATCCTCGATCGCATGGCTCACTACTCGGTGGTACGGGCAATACAGAGGATTGTCGGTCATTTTTGCTTCTTGGGGTCTTTTCGACTCCGGCAATTGTAGGCCGTTGTTCAAGGCATCTTTAAATATCTTGCGGACCTTGTCCCTTCTGAAAGAGTAAACCTTGTTCTTTTTCTCCTCTAGGATGGGCCCATCTCCTCCCAGCAATGGCTTTCGAGACCGGTTAGTTTTGGATTCGCCCGCCCTTCGCTTTTCTTCATTTTCGGACGCATTGAAGACATTGGTGCTGCTGGAACTCCCACTTCTACGGTTGTCGTCCCGCTTGCTTTTCCAGGTTTTGTCTCTCTGAGAGTCCGGCGGGGACTCTTGCTTCGAGCGTTCCAGCATCTGGACTTTCTTGGTTAGCTCCTGAAATGTCTTGAGGCCCGCTGTACACAAGAATGGGACCATCCAATTGCTGAGGTTCCCAATAAGAAGGCTGACGGACTGGTCCTGCTCCAGCGGCGGTTCGCACTTGACCGTGAGATTACGCCATCGGGCGATAAAGTCAGTGTTGCTTTCATTCTTCCCCGGCTTGGTCCTCACAAGGTCGGCAATGGAGATTTTATCACTGACGCTCATGAATCTTTGCCGGAACAGAGACTCCATTTGGGCAAAGGTAATGACGGACCCGTCTGGTATGTTCGCGTACCAGTCGAAAGCGACACCGGTCAGGCTGTTGACAAATTGACGAAGAAGGAGCGCGTCATTGCCCCCTGTATTTCCGCACGATGCTTTGAAGTGGGCGACATGCTGATTTGCATTCCCCGTTCCATCAAATCTTCCGAACTTAGGAATAACGTAGCCGCTTGGGAACTCAATCAGATCGTACTGCGCGGGATATGGCCGCCCGCTACTGCCGATTTCTTTCTGAGCTTCAGCTTCGGCCACCAATGTTTTAACCTTGCTGGTGACCAAATCCATTATCCGATCCTGTGTTAGCGGGATAGTGTTATCTGGGGCCAAGGAGTCCCCAGAAGCGGAGTGTGGCCGGCTTTCATGTGGCTCGACCAGTCTTGGGCCCGAAGGAACAGGCATTGGCTGCCTCGGATTGTCCTCACCCGGCTGATTAGTAGCGGCTTGCGCTTGATTAGGAGGCACTCGAGCAATTTGAGCCGTAAGCTGCATCACCACATTCGTTAAGTCGTCAATCTTCGAATAGAGCTTGGCCATCTCTTTATCTTTGCTCCTGAGCTGTTTTCGAAGCTCTTGAAGCAGCTCTTGCTCCGCAGTCCTGGGGCGGAAAGTCGGCTCTTCCTCGCTGTCCGAGCTTGACTCTGCATGGACCGAGGGGTCTTTCTGCCTATCATCCTCATCGAGAGGGTTTTCTTCATCCAACGGGGGTGGCTGTTCTTGGGCGGCAGCAACCACATTCAGGCTAGATTGGGCTTGTGATGTGGTGGCCCCGTCCTTGCTTTTGCTGCGAAGGTTGTCGCTAGGGCGCCCGCCCGCCATATAGACCGTATGGATGGTATATCCGGACGTCTTTCTATCATTGGCAGCTGATTTCATGGGTCGCTGTCTTGACCCCCTTGTTTCGGTAGCTGGTAGTCGATTGAAGGCGGCTGGCCTAACCAGGTTCTTAAATGGTGCTGGCGCATCTTTTCTGGGTTTGCCCCGCTGCTTTCGTGCGGCACAGAGCGCTTGATAGACTCTTGAAGAGATAGTGTCGTACTTTTTCTGTTAGGGCGGGGACACGTCTCTTTGTGGCACTGTTCGGACCGCTGTCTTCTTGATTCTGGCGGTCATGGCGTTTTTTTGAACCCACTTCAGAGGCTCGAAGGAATTGCTGATTCTTACATCCGACTCAGCTGTCGTCGCGGGGCAACCCTGCACTTGGAACTTCACATGATTCCATTTGGCCGAAGCTTTGGCCCTCTTGTTGGCTCGATACCTGAGCCGCTTCTGCCTTAACTTTTCTGTTCTAAGCACCTGGCAGACTTCGGCTCTTTGGGAAGATGCCGCAGACCGGGCGATGGAGGGCTTTGGAGATACGCTCGATTGTGCGTTTGTTGGAGTCATCGCTTGAGCTCGTCCGCGACATTTGTTGTTGCCCTTCGCACCGGAAGTCTTGCCCCCAGCTAGAGCGTCAGGGAATCGTTCAGACACCATCTTAAGTTTCAGTTGTGGTGCCTTAGCAATCACAACATTCGGCCTCTTGCCCCTTGGGACCGGCTTGACCACCTGTTCCGCCGGGATTTCCGCCAGATGAGCGCTTCCAGCAGGGTAGATGATGACGGAGCCAAACTGGCGGGACGGTTCCTCCCACTGTCGACTGAGGCTTGCAGGGAGAACCACACGAGCGTTGATCTTGACCACGTATGGAATCGGGGTCACGTTGGAAGCTGAATTCGTCTGGGGAGACATTGTCGTTGAAAGCTGATTGCTGCACGCAAAGAAAACATCATTTCAGTATAGGCAATCGATATGTATATTGATTGAGTTCGCATGAACGTTTAACCCGAAATATGGAAGGAGAGATTGGTCCCACCGGGCGTGCCAGAATCTGTAGGGTGTTTTTCGTCACCCCATTGAGATGGGAATACGCGCGCGCTTGTCAGGCGTACTACAGATTCCCCCTGCCTAGGGTAGGCCGAGGGTTTAATGATTGTGGGGATCCGAATCTCCGGCAGCCGCGGACTAAGCTGCCGTTAATTACCCCTCGCCTTTGGGGCGAGGGAACCTCCGATTAACGGGTTAAACTGGTCATGCGAATTCAATGTGCAGTGTACGTGTGTTCTGTTCTGAAAGGGGAGTTTTGGATATATCGGGAGCCACGCAGAGTTTTTACGGGGGTCCCGCTACCCGGATAGCGGGCTGGGGGTCAAGGGGGCTAGCAGCCCCCTTGTGGGGTTCGGGGCAGCGCCCCGGTCCGAAAAATTTTTGGAGGGGGAGAATGTTGCGGAGTATGTGTATGTGTACATTTGTATACAAATATATATATATACATATATATATAAATAAAGGGGAAAAGGGGCATCCAAAGGATGCGTGGGGCAGCACCTTGGGCGCTGTGCGCTTAGGTGCTGCGCGCTCAGGCGCAAGCGCGCCACGTGTCGGCACGCGGGCGCTTTGCGCATGAGCGCTGCGCGCAGGTGCGCAAGCGCGCCACGTGTCGGCACACGGGCGCTTTGCGCACTTGCGCAAGCGCGCACTTGCGCAAGCGCACGCGCCACGTGTCGGCACGCGGGCGCTTTGCGCACTTGCGCAAGCGAGCAGGTGCGCAAGCGCTCGCGCGCCACGTGTCGGCACGTGGGCGCTTTGCGCAAGCGCGCAGGTGCGCAAGCGCGCGCGCCACATGTCGGCAAGCGGGCACTTTGCGCACTTGCGCAAGCGCGCAGGTGCGCAAGCGCGCGCGCGCGCCACGTGTCGGCACGCGGGCGCTTTGCGCACTTGCGCTGCGCGCTGCTAAAACAAATTTC
This sequence comes from Agapanthus africanus, assembly GCA_030015575.1. Classification (NCBI taxonomy): domain Eukaryota; kingdom Viridiplantae; phylum Streptophyta; class Magnoliopsida; order Asparagales; family Amaryllidaceae; genus Agapanthus; species Agapanthus africanus. Next base: position 475,661,787 of record CM057338.1, on the reverse strand, counting down.
TCAGAAGAGAAATTAGAGAGGAGTTGGACTCCTGAGTGTGTGTTTTTTTTTTTTTTTGGGTTTAGTGAACGATGTTCTTCTTCCTCCTGTTGCTTGCTGGATCTTGAAGATCAAGAGATGTGAAATCTCAAAATCTCTTCTTTTTCAGATCTAATGATAGATCCATGTTCCCCTTTGTGGGTTTTGTGGTGAAAAACTAATTTGTTTTGAAAAAGGAAGAGTAAAACTCTTGATTTAATTCAAGAGAAAGAAGAAGGTTTTGGAACCTTGAAGATGGAAGAAAGAGCTCAGCTCTGAGACTTTTTTTTTTGTTTGGAGAGAGAGAAAGTTCTCAGATATTTTCATTATCTTTTGCCTTTATAGGCTATACACTTTACACATAGCCCCTTGGGCTTCACAAAATGGCATTTTGCCTATCCCATGGCTCATGTGCCATTTCTTTTTGCACATAAGCCATGAGCTTTACAAAAATTTGGCTTTATGCCTATTTTTCTTACATTTATCCATAAAATAAAATAAAAGAAATACAACAAAATTATTTATTACAAACTTTTTATCTTGGCATGGGGGGAGGCCGGCCGCTTCATGTTCGGGCTCGACCCGGGCATGGGCCCACTGGGTCTGGGCTTGGGCCCACTAGGCTTGGGGTTGACTTGGATTTTGACTTGGTCAACCGGGGTGTAAATTTTTACCCCAACATGTTGTTCCGCAACTGGAAGCTGCTATGCCAGAAAATATCCCCGGTGATGTGCCTGAGGGCGTGGAGGAGGCTGCCGATGTTGGATATATGTATGCCCTAGAGGCCATTATATAATAGTGTATGTACCGGTATGTGTGTGTGTGTGTGTGTGTGTGTGTATTCAGGGGACATTCTTTCTCGACATGATAGTATGCTATCTGGTTGCACCTTTTATCTTGACATGTTCATTTGATCGTGCTTTCATTCATTTGGTACATGTTGATATAGCCCTTAGGATATGCAGGACTACTGAGATTATGATGCGGATCATACTAGTGGGACATGCGTAGTCTATGAGCATATCCTTGAAATGTTCCTAGTCGTGGGTGTATCGAGACGGGGCATCGATATTACCAGAGTAGACTAGCATATACGTTGCTTGACCCATATGATGGACGATGGATGATCCCATATCCATTGGTGTGGTGACACCAAAGACTGTATACGAGTGCTCAGTGAGACTGGGTACACTGAATGGACTCGCCGAGAACTCCTATATGGTATTATATCTATCGTCGGATAGCAGTTCTCAGGTGACACTGGTACAGATTAGTCTGTAGACCCGAGATCTTTATAGAGTCTTGTGTGCCTCCCACTGTACTTTGATCTCCACCCTACCATGGCTCTACCGAGTCGTGCAAACAGGTGGATTTCTGGTATAGTCCCGAGGCACATGGAGGCAATGAGCGATAGGAGGGGTTTCGTCTCTCCCGGTATTAGGGGTTGATGTTGCACCATGTATGATTGGCTATAACAGGAAGTCCATGGCCAGGGCTGCTGAGATTTACTGATAATTGTTATCAGTAGTTTCTCGATCTGTTATGAGCTATATATCGGCATGACTTATTAGGTTATTGGGGTCGACGATACCATCCCTAGACTCACATATGCAGCATATTTGACGAAGAGACCGGACTGTACGGTAAGTGTTACCAGTTGGCTCCAGGGGAGTTTTAGCAGGTTTGCTTGTGTTTCTTCTGATCGCTCAATACCTGGGAGCCGTTACGTACAGCTTGTGCCACTGACGGTTTGTGGGCATGTGATATGATCACTGCCTACTGCTAGCGTATTGACGAGTCTTAGAGTCCCACAAAGGGGTTTCTTAGCTCAGGCGAAAAGATGTGGGGGTGCATATGAGATATGCGCGGGAGCTCGATTAAATGCGTATATTGGATACCGTATTTTAATCGGGCGTTTTCTATTGAACGGGTCGTATGTGATATGACCGGGTTATTAAATCAAGTGTTGATTTAATATTAAGTCCATTAGCTCATTTATTAAAACCTATTTCTTTATTATGCATGCATGAGCGTATGTATATATTGATATGCATGCACACATGCAAGCATACAAGTGTCATGGTTGATGATACATTGGTAGTGGCAATGCAAGACTCATATGGTAACATATTTAGATATTTTGATTATTTGAGAAAATCAAAATGGGATTAAAATCATGGTTGACTATTCAACTCTTTTGAGTTGACAAAAGTCAATGGTTTCTTTGCCCATGGTTTTAGCCCATGGTTTTTCTTACACTCAAGTTACAAAATATCTAGATATTTTGTAACCATGGTTTGGCATGAATGACTTCACTTACTCTCTTGAGTTTAGTAAGGGTTATCACGTTATTCTCTTGAGTTTAGTTTTGTGCCATCTCCTTCTTCCCCTCTCTCCTCAAATCTCTCTAGGGTTTTAAAAGAAAGAGAAAGAATTAAAAAGAAACGGTTTTGTAGTGAGATCCAAACCCACATCACCATTCCACTTTAGTCTAGCCCACTAGTGCGGAGTGTTTGCTTCATCTTCATCCTTGATCAAGTGAAGTTTGGAGCTTAGTGCAAAAGGACTTCGTGGTGGATCGTCGTGGACTTGGAAGGACACAAGCCAACCGGTTCAAATCTCAATCGATCCAAGGAGTCTAGGAGGAGATCTACAAAGGTTGTATTTTCCCCCTACTTAGTGTTAGACACTTTATAGTATGTGATACTATAGTTGTTACTCTATTTTTCTAGTTCGATTCATGTTTGAAATTGTTTAGCACCTTCTAAATTTTTGTTATAGCATGTGTGATGCAACCCTAAACCTAGGATGGTGCTAGAGAATCCCTACAATGGTATCAGAGCCAAGCTAGAAACATAGACAATGTTAGAAACAATACGAAAATGAAACAACTCCGAATTTACAATTTTCTGTAACCTTGAAAAAGCTTATCTGTCGATTTTTTAAAGTGCTCGAAAAAATTTTCAAACAACTGCAGAAGCTTACTGGTAATGCACTGAGAACACAGAACAAATTTGAGGCTCACCCACCGGAATTTGGCCGAGCACCCAACCCCAAAATCCGGCGTCGCCGGCCCTTTTACCCCCAAATCGCCTCGAATTTTTCCTGTGCTCTGGTGTCTAGGTTTTGGGGTTTCAGATATTGTTTGTTTAGGCCAAAATTTCATGTGATGCTAATTTTGCTTAGGGGTTTATTTGGAGTATTTTCGTAGTCATATATTTTAATATTGTATTGGTAACTTGGACGATATTTAACAGTTCGAGTGAACATCAATCACCCCCTATTACCCTCGCTGAAAATTTCCAACTGTTGGAATTTTCCAAGTTAAATATATTTGAATGTTCGTGCAAGTAACCCTATGGACCCTCTAGAGGAACAAAACCCTAACTCGATTCTATGACCATGGAACCGCGGTTAAATCTTAGGGTTTTCCGTAGTCCTGTGGCGCCATTGGTGAGGCAAGGTTGACCCTTCTACGGCTGGTCCATAGACACTGTGGCACGTTTTAGGATATTTTAGCTTTGCTCAAGTGTTGAGCTTTTAGGGTAATTTGTGGGTGTTTGTTGACTCGATCGAAACGTTTAACATTGTCTTGATATTTCTGAATGTGATACAATAAATGGAATCTACACTAATTAGTTTTGTGAGAATTAGTTGCGTGTAAGTCTAATATTTCGATCTCGGTAGAATCGGGAATCTTGTTGAATTACCCGGCTTATTTTGAAAAGGTGTTTTCATAGTTGAGACCTAAATATAAGATTTGCATTGTTAGGCATGAAATCCAGAATATGTGATATTCCGGGTTTATGATGTCTAAAGGCAGTGTCGATTCCAATTGTTGTAGTTTTTCACTTTCTTTTCTGCGACCGTAAGTGTAATATGTGGTGTATTGCCAGTTTCGTTGCTATATATCAACGACAATTGGGGTACGCATACTTACTTACGTTGATGATATGCGATATTATGTGTTGCTGAGATATGATGTACAGGATCGTCGTGAATGAATAGCCGGGGGTTTTATGTGAGATGAGAGTTTTTCTTTTCATTCATGTAAAATTAATTGTATGTAATATTCTTTTATTGGGGCACTTCCGGGTTGAGGATGGTGTCACCATTATTGTATATTATTTACTGTTCCGCATTAGGATAGACCCAAGGTGGGGAGCACAAGTGACTGGGTTCTAGGGTTCAGTGGGAGGCCATCTCGAGGAGTCGAGACCGGGTCTCCTAAACTCTAGAATTGATAGGGTCACTTGTCGCTCTCGTAGGGGTCTAGGGGTGTGGGCTTGGCTATTCGTCGCGACCGTGGAATCCGTATTTTCTATTGTTGGCTAAATATAAAATACGAACCTCCTGGTATATCCTATATTTTCATATATGTGCTTCTGCTGTGGATATTTTGTGATGTGATCACTTTATATGTTGAGATGAATGATGTATTATATATATGATATATAATAAACGTTGCTTATGTTTTGCATCTGCGCTAGTCCCGCCCCACTATGCCGTTAGTTAAGTAACCTAACGGAACATAACGGGACATTGTGGCGAATGCGGATGGCATAAGCGTACGTTCTATTTTCGTTTCTTTTCTGTAATGGCTTAGGAATTAAATGATGGGACTACATTAATAAGATTAATGTAAACAAAAGAAACCTAAAAAGATGTTGTAGAATCAGATTTGAAATCTACTCGACTTTTTATGAAAAAGCAAGATTTCAAAAGGCGGAGCTTAAACCACTCCTTTTTTAAAACCATTGGATCCTACAACGATATCAAGTTCGAAGCGTTAAAGGTTTTCTTAAAAACTATTCGCAACCCTCCGTCATTTTAGGAAGTAGAGTACTTAGTATTCATGCTACGTATTTTGACTATAGTTAAGGCGCAGTGTACGGTAGTTAAGTGATGTCTTCCTGCACCGCATATGATGCGATTAGTTAGGACATTCATATGATTATATTGACTATAGTTAAGAGTCAAATGGGTGGGTCTAGTTAATCACGAAATGACGGGAAGAACTTAACTAGTACTTATAATATGTTGACTATAGTTAAGGTCACGAGTACTAGGGGTAAAAACCATATCGGGAGTTTCAAGTGTTGAAATTTGCAATGAGATTGCATACTTTCTATATGATAGTAGGATCCTGATCCCACTGTGAGCAATAGTTGCTCCCGGGAGAGTTTTGCATTTTACAATTAGCTAACTCATTAGGTGTCTAGAAAGGTGTCAACGGGGCTACATCTCTGGGAAAATGAGGTTTATTTTAATTAGGTCCATGCGAAAGCACGGGGAACCTCCCTCAGAAGTACCGGCACTGGCCTGGCTGAACGGTTAGCGAAGTTGTAGAAAGTAATTAATCCTGGCTAATTTTTTCCTTTTAAGGTTTGAAGAAAAATTTGATAAAAACAGTGGGAGACATCGATTAGATAAGATAATAAACCAATCTAATCTTTGCAAGAGCTTTCGCTGAGTGTATTCTTTTCTCTCTCCTAATGGCAGATAACCATGACTGGATTTAAGCTACAATTAGAGAAAAATAAGCTTACCGGACCGAATTATAAAGATTGGCGGAGGAACATTAACATTGCTCTCACATATGATAAAGTATCATATGTCCTCACTGCCACAGCCCCGCCCAAACCAGGCCCTGAATCTTCTGTTGCGGATAAGGAAATCCTCAAAACGTGGGATATTGACTGTGCCACCGCCAAATACCTCACGCTTGCATCGATGGACAATACACATCAAAAGCAGTACGAGGAGATGGATGTTCAATCCATCTTTCTCCATACAAAGGAGTTGTATGGAGAGCAATCTCGTATCCTTCGATATGAAGCATCTCGAAAGTTGTTTCAGATGCGGATGGCTCGTGGCACTTCAATAGGTGATCACGTTCTGAAGATGATAGCTCTTATTGAAGAGCTTGAGGGCCTCGGATAGACAATGGACAACGAGCAATATACGGATATTGTTCTATAGTCTCTTCCCTCTGCTTTTGCTCATTTCATAGTGAACTTCAACAGGCACAACATGGAGAAGTCACTACCCGAACTTCTCACTATGTTGAGAAATGTGGAGAGCACGCTTAAGGCGAAGTCTCCCTCCCTGCTTGTTGGACAATCTTCTTCTTCCGTCCCAAAAGCCAAGGCCAAGAGAAAGAACAAGAAGAAATCCACCAAGCCGAGAGGTGGAATAAAAAAGGCAAACGGGAAAAACAAATCCAAAGCTGCGGAGTCGGGAAAAGGAGAATGTTTTTTTCTGTAAGAAGACGGGACACTGGAATCGGAACTGTACTGAGTACCTTGATCTCAAGAAAAAGAAGTATGGTGATACTTCAGCTTCAGGTATGTTCGTAACCGAAAACTGTTTTTCTATAAACTCTGCTTCCTGGATATTGGATACCGGTTCGGGTTCTCATATCTGCAATTCTATGCAGGGACTGAGAAATAGCAGAGTTTTAAAGACAGGTGATCATACTCTCCGGGTTGGAAATGGTTCTAATGTACATGCAGTTTCAGTGGGAGAATATCATCTGGGGTTGCCATCGGATTGTATAGTGGTTTTGAACCCATGTTATTTTGTACCAAGCATGCTTTGTAATATAATATTCGTTTCTTTGTTAGACAATGAAGGATATCAATTTGTATTGCAGCATAATGTTATGAACATTAAACTAAATCAAGAGTTGATTGGTTATGGTACACTTAATAACGGGATATACGTCCTGAATCAACACACAGTTTTCAACATACAACACACAAATAAAAGAAAATTTTCAGATATAAATGAAGCTTTTCTTTGGCATTGTAGACTTGGTCATATAATGAAACAAGACTAAACAAGGTTCATAAAGATGGATATTTAAATTCTTTTGAGTATAAATCTTATGCGACTTGTCAGTCTTGTATCAAAGGGAAAATGACCAAAACTCCGTTTACTGGACACGGAGAAAGAGCTACTGAGCTCTTGGGCCTCATACATAGTGATGTATGTGGGCCAATGTCTACACATGCAAGAGGTGGTTTTTCTCACTTCATAACTTTTACTGATGATTTCTCAAGATTCGATCATGTGTTTTTGTTAAAGCATAAGTCTGAAGCTTTCGAGAAATTCAAGGAGTACAAACTTGAAGTAGAAAAACAAACTGGAATGAGCATCAAGATACTTCGATCAGTTCGAGGTGGAGAGTATCTTAGTACTGAGTTTTCGAACTTCCTAAAAGAGAATGGTATTCTCTCTCAGCTCACTCCCCCTTACACACTACAGCACAACGGTGTGTCAGAGCGACGGAATCGAACTCTATTAGATATGGTACGATCCATGATGAGTGATGCTGAGTTTCCCCTCTCCTTTTGGGGGCATGCATTGGAGACTGCAGCTTTTCTGTTGAACAAAATTCCAACCAAGACCGTATCTACCACTCCATATGAGATATGGTATGAGAAGAAACCATCTCTTAAACGAGTTAAGATTTGGGGTTGTCCGGCTTTTGTTAAAAAGCAGAATCCAGACAAACTCGAGACACGATCGGTCAAGTGTATATTTGTAGGATATTCGAAATATTCGTTTGGGTATCTTTTCTACCACAAAGAGGAACAAAAGGTGTTTATTTCTCAGTATGCCACGTTTTTATAAAATGAGATTTTTCCAAATGATGCTGATGGCAATGTGGTAGATCTAGAAGAAGTTCTAGAATCACAAGTTACAAATGACGACTTGGTTGAACCTGAAGTTGCAACAGAACCAAATGAAGCTCAACCACTCCGTAGATCTGGTAGGACTTTTCGCCCACCGGAGAGATACTACGGTTTTCACGTTGATGGTGATATAGAAGATTGCATCATGGATGATGATGATTGTCACATCCCGTTTCCCAAAATACGGAATACGAGGGGTTGACAAGGCCAGCCATGCTCCTACGGTCGAGAAAACATCCTGCCGTAGTCACACTTCGGCTTCTAGCTTTACGTGGTAATCAGTAATCCATGCACAGGTAATGAGAAATGCAGTCACTAAATCAAAACAAATACAAAATACTAACCAGATAGAGATCAAGGAAGTATAGCTCTGAGTCGCTGGTCCAAATATCCACAATATCTTCGAAGTACGTCAGGTCCTGATCCAAGCTAAATCCACTTCTCACTCTGAGCATGCACACTCAGGTCGTCAGAGCGACACAATAGCAATAAATAGAAATACAGGTATAATAAGTGTAATAATGATGAATATGAAACAGTAAGCATGAAGTGATGATATGAGCATGAAGGAGCCAGTACAGGTGAACAGTAAAGCGGGTAAACAATACGACAGGTGTATCAGTCAGTAATCAATGCATGTCACTAAACCTATCAGTCTCTAAGTCTCACTGTCCAGGTCGCTAAACCTATCGTCAGTCCAAGTGTGAGAGTCAAACACTTGTGAGTACCCCCCATCCAAGGGTAGTGCCCTAGGGACAAGGGAACACGGGCCCGAGTCGCTAATAATCAGTAATATCACCCATATAACTCCCAGAATCGCTGTGTATGCCGGCAATGGGACTCTCGAGATTCCGTTGAACTCACACTCAAACTACCCCATACCCCGCAGTCTACATCAAACCCCAACCATAAACTCAAATACTAGTCGGTCCATGATAAGTCTTCGCGAGAACTGGAGACAGGATCTTCATCAAGCATATCTCGACTGATACCCAAGATAAATGGACAGTGTTTGGTGCCTTACCTATGACACTAATATAAGTGCTCCCATAATCGTCCTATACCAATTATAGTCACACTTATACATGTCCCATAGACGTCGACAATGCAATAAATTAACTGGGTCCGTTGATTGTATACAAGTACGTGTCTCTTTCACTTATTCATTCATGCTTTAACACTAACGTACTTGCCACAATTTAAACACTAAATATCTAACACTGGGTAATGTACACGATCACTAGGTTACCAATGCAATGACGTCTACATGATATGATGAGAATACAATAATTGCGATATGAATAGAATATCATCAGTCAGTATCCTACCACTTGTATAATTTACTATAAATCATACATGCAGAATTGAGCAAAACAAAGTAAAAGGGGTAAGCAACCTGTTTAATTATCTATCAATCAAAATTAGTTTCACGTCAATCGGGTTTCAGGTTCGCTAGATATGGCCATTTCAATTTAAGTGTTCACTGCTGGAAATCCGATTTCAGAATGGGAAGTCCGTTTCGTAACACACTTTACTCCCGGTTGGGATCATAATTAGGAAAAACTATAGTTGAACAATATTTAGGGTTATCAGTTAGATTTTCAATGCCATTGGCAGATCAGTAATATTCTAAATTCACAGGGAGTTATGGCCAGGTTTAGGTTGATGTGTAAAATCTGTTACTGCAGAATTCATCTGGACATGTCGACATTATAAAATGTTTTAAAAATATCATACAGAATAGGAATCCAGTGAAACTAGTGGAGTAAGAAATATAACTCTATTTTCTACGTAACAATATAGGGTTCCGCACATTTTCGCATTTGAGCAAGGATATACAGTGATTTAAAAATAAGGGTTAACTGGGATTACTGCTCTGGACTGCAGTCCAGAATCGTAATTCTCCCCAGTTATCTCTATCATAGTTTGTTAAAATTCAGTGATCAACTATAGAGTATTGTAGGTTAATCAGTTAGCTTCGATACAAGCCATGGAACGCTAAAATCCGATTTGTAAAAGATTTAATATGAATTTAACGATTTAACGTGTTCAGGAAAATTCTGATTTCGCAATGAGGGTAACATTTTTATAGGTGAAACGATATTGATTTTCAACCAAATTTCTGCAGTACCTCTATAAATAGTAATCGGGTTTAATGATCATAAGTTCTGCCATTTAAAGGTAGGTTCTCACATAAAGTTTAGTATCAAATACTTATAATAATATTGAATCGTATTTGAAATGATTATATATATAGCATGAAGCAAGTATGTAATACTTGCCTGACGACGACGATCGGTGATATGACAGCAGCGGACGACACAGTGGTGAACCACGGCTATGATAGCGGCAACGGCACGTTCAAGACTCGAGCATGATGAGAGCTTGATTCTTGGACTTGATGGCTCGGTGGGTGCGACGGACGTGCGTTGGCGTTGCGACGGCCGCTGCGTCAACGACGACAATGGACACAATGATGGTGGAGATGGCTTGGACGGCGATGACGGCGGCTGGAATAGCGGAGTTTTTGAAGATTGCAGGTGTTCGATGAAATGCCGGGGCTTGGCTTGAAGCTTGGCTCGTCTGTGTAGTGGAGATGATGGTGTAGAGAAAGGATGGAGCTCGTCGGAGTTGTCTCAGGGGTCGGCCGATGATGCAGGTGTGCAGTGGGGCTCGAAGAGTGGAGCAATAGGCATCGAGGCAGTTGCTCGGCAAAGCTGGTGGCCTGGCGATGGCGATGTGTAGGAGAAGGTGCTCAGGTGTTGAGGAGACGGCGAGGTAGGAGCTCGAGTTGGAGGTTGGCGTCAATGGCGAGGGGTGTCGGCGGAGGAGCTCGGCGGGGTAAGGCAGTGAAGAGGGTGACGACGATGGCGAGGTGCGTGCATGGGGTGCTGCAAAAGTGGTCGTGGTAGCAAGGTGAGGGGAGAGCAGGAATGGGTTTTGGTGAAGGAGGTGAGGGGGCTCGGCTTGTATGAGAGATAGGGAGACGAGGTCGGGGAGTTGGGGTTGCCGACGAAAAGATCGGTGGTGTCGCGGTGGAAATGGGGAGGAGGTCGCAGTGGTGGAGGCTGGGCTTGGCGATGGCTGTGCAGTGGGTTTAAGGTTGCAGTCGGGGATGGGGAGAGAGCGAGAGAGCAAGGGTGTGAAAACAGAGAATGAATGAGGAAGAGGGGTGAAGCAGGGGGTCGTGGCCGTTGGAGTCAAGGACGTAGGGAGAGTGGGTGCGGCCGTTGAGGAGCGCGAGGGGGAGGGGACGTTGTGAGGAGGGAGCGAGTCGTGCGGGAAGACGTTGAGGCGAAGATGAGGTCGCGAGGAGCGGGTCGTGGGCACGAGGGAGGCGGGGCGTGGGAGCGAGTGCGACGTGGGTGGAAGGAGAAGAGAAGCAGGAAGAGAAAGAAGGTGGGGAAGAAAGGAAGCGGGTCGGGTCGTAGGGGAGATGGGCCGGGCTCAGGCTGGAAAAGAAATTGGAAAAGTGGGAGAAAGAATGGTGGGCTGGGCTCGGGAATGTAATAGAATTTAAAGGAAATGGGAAAGGAATGGGCTGGGTTTGGGTTAATTGATTAGGAAGAATTTGGGAAAATAAATATAAGGGGTTAGAGTTTAATAGTTAGGGTTGGGAAAATTAGATGAAAATTAATTGGGAAAATAGAAATATTTAAGTAACTAAAAATTTGTAACCTTATTTAAAAATACGGAAATAATTAAAAGGGAACGGGTATAACATCATACCCCACTTATATAAAATTTTGTCCTTTTAAATTTAAAATAAAAGATAAGCTATAGATAATATGCGAGAAGCCACAAAATCAAATACTACTATATAGTGATCTACGTAGAAGCAGCTAGATAAAATTATAATCTTATATATATATATATATAAGAAATAGCGCAGCTAAAATAATAAGCATAAGGCATATCCATTTATAATGAGAAACTATAAGCACAATACCATGGAAAATAAAATAACAATAATAAACAATAGTGAAGGATTTGCCGATAAGCTAAAATATTTTAGAAAGAATATTGATCAAGCAATTTAAAATAACTTGAGGAAACTCACATGGTGAAATAAGAGAAAAACAAAATAGTATGTGCGATATATGTTTGCACTATTAAATGCGAAGAATAGTAAATCGTTTTAGAATAAGTAAAACGGAAGTAGTCAATAACGCGATTTTTTTTTTGTTAACAATAAGATAAAGGAAACTAAATTTCGAATAGCAAATGTTAATGAATATAATTATAGTGAGAAGAACTAGCATTAATAATGTATAGGGGCTAGTCAGGGTAGGGATTGCAATGGAGTATGGCCCATTCGAAAGGTCGGAGTGCGATACTTTAATCTGAATGTTGAAGAGGCTAGGGTCAGGTCAGCACAAGGTGCAAGGGTGAATAGTAATGAATCTCCGGAGGGAAAGAAATTTATTGGAGAGGGAAAACAGTCAATGCATCACGTGAATCAAGACTCGAAAGATTAGCGAACTCAGAAACTTTATTATTATTCCAGAAAATTTCAAACAAGGCATTCTCGAAAGATAAAAGGTGGCCTTAAACTATACATAGATTTATTTGGCCAGAGAAAACAAGGGATAAATCGCGTCAGTCACGGTTATAGAAGTTCAGCAGGTTACGGTAAGCTCGCGCGCTAAGATAAGGGCGTCCATTTCCATAGCGCCTTGCAGGGATTGCCACTGGAGGTTCTTCTGCCTCGGGGTCTTCTTCTTCTAGTCCTTCTGCCTCGGCTGGAGCTTCTTCATCGTGGTATGCTTCTACGTGATTCGCCTCTTCTGGATCTTCTTCCATGGGATTTTCTTCCACTGGATTCTCTTCAGGGTCTTCCTCTCCTGGATTTTCTTCTACCGGGTCTTCCTCGGGATCTTCTATCGGGTCCTCTTCGGGGTCCTCTTCCTTCTCGTCGGAGTCACTGATCATGTCGACTTCTGGGACTGCGACTCCCTCGTCCTCGGAATCGCTGTTGCCAAAAATAACCTGTGGGCCGTTGATCTCGTCATCTGAACTCACCAGCATGCAGTCCAAGGAAACGCATGACCGAGTGTCCTCATCTAGAGGTGGCGCTGCTCCAGGGTGGGCCATGGCCTAAAAAGAAAAAGTTATGATCAGCCAATGGAACACACCAAGAAAAATAACCAAGGATATGGAGCACAAAGAACATATACGGTAGGTAAGGACTGAATAATCAAAATCTAGAATATTGATGCAATAAGCAGTATAAGGAAAATGAGTGACAAGGGGACGATACATAAATCACAACTCACAATTTTATTGCATTCAAACTAAGAAGTTCAACGGATACAAGATTTTAAACGAAAAGAAACATTTACAAAAGAGTGACAATATATATATTTTTCCATTGAAAGCAGAAAAGATGATAATTCTTCGTTGATATCTAGACCGCTGCATTCTCCTCAAGCGAGTAGAATCCTGCGCTGGGTCCGTACTATCCTCGAAGCTCGAACTACGAAATAACCGAGTCACTTAGTAGGAGTGGAGAGCATGGACGAATCTCCTCCTTGCAGCTCTTTCCTTCGAGGGCAATCATCGATAAGATGCTCATTCGATCCACAAATCAGGCATTTCCCCTTAGCCCTGTGACAGTCTCTCTGAAGGTGTCCCGGTCTCTTACAGTATCCACAACATTGAGTCGTCCACTGCTTCCGTTGCTGAGGAACAAATGGGCGCTTCATCTTCATATCTTTTCCTTGTTTAACAGGGGTTCCCTTACGATTGAAGGCTTCCGTTGGTGCTTGAGCCATTTGTATTCTTGGTCCTTCAGCTAAAAAGGTCGTTTGTTCACTCCTGGGCTTCCTTCAAGCCTTGCAGTACATTCAAAATCTCGACGGTCTGATTCTGGGGAGTAGAGTTGGAAGAAAAGTCGTTGGAAGACATGGTCCTGAAACAACAGTTTTAGGACAGCATAAGGTACAAGATATAAGAATCAGAATACAATGTAGAATAGGCAACGAAACATGAATATCGGGTGAGGTGAAACTCAAACGAGTGGAAATCAAATGTAGAACTCCAAGTCACTCAAATAGAGTACAGTATTATAACTATGCTACAGTTCATAATTACAATCCTGTAACCCTACTAAGTCACCCAAAACTCTAGCGGATGGATAAAAATATGTAGCAGAACACACTTTGTGAGTCAAGATCAAAGATAACGAGTTTACAATCTAGACCGAAGGATGTCTTAGATTGTCAAGCCCTATGCGGAAACTGCAATCCCAATCATAGCAAAACCTGGCTCTGATACCAACAAAACCATGTCACGCCTCGTTTCCCAAAATACGGAATACGAGGGGTTGACAAAGCCAGCCATGCTCCTACGGTCGAGGAAACATCCTGCCATAGTCACACTTCGGCTTCTAGCTTTACGTGGTAATCAGTAATCAATGCACACGTAATGAGAAATGTAGTCACTAAATCAAAACAAATACAAAACTCTAACTAGATAGAGATCAAGGAAGTATAGCTCTGAGTCGCTGGTCCAGATATCCACAATATCTTCAAGGTACGTCAGGTCCTGATCCAAGCTAAATCCACTTCTCACTCTGAGCATGCACACTCAGGTCGTCAGAGCGACACAATAGCAATAAATAGAAATATAGGTATAACAAGTGTAATAATGATGAATATGAAACAGTAAGCATGAAGTGATGATATGAGCATGAAGGAGCCGGTACAGGTGAACAGTAAAGCGGGTAAACAGTACGACAGGTGTATCAGTCAGTAATCAATGCATGTCACTAAACCTATCAGTCTCTAAGTCTCACTGTCCAGATCGCTAAAGCTATCGTCAGTCCAAGTGTGAGAGTCAACCACTCGTGAGTATTCCCCATCCAAGGGTAGTGCCCCAAGGGCAAGGGAACACGGGCCCGAGTCGCTAATAATCAGTAATATCACCCATATAACTCCCAGAATCGCTGTGTATGCCGGCAATGGGACTCCCGAGATTCCGTTGAACTCATACTCAAACTACCCCACACCCCGCAGTCTACATCAAACATCAACCATAAACTCAAATACTAGTCGGTCCATGACAAGTCTACGCGAGAACTGGAGACAGGATCTCCATCAAGCATATCTCGACTGATACCCAAGATAAATGGACAGTGTTTGGTGCCTTACCTATGACACTAATATAAGTGCTCTCATAATCGTCCCATACCAATTATAGTCACACTTATACGTGTCCCATAGACGTCGACAATGCAATAAATTAACTAGGTCCGTTGATTGTATACAAGTACGTGTCACTTTCACTTATTCATTCATGCTTTAACACTAACGTACTTGCCACAATCTAAACACTAAATATCTAACACTGGGTAATGTACACGATCACTAGGTTACCAATGTAATGACATCTACATGATATGATGAGAATACAATAATTGCGATATGAATAGAATATCATCAGTCAGTATCCTACCACTTGTATAATTTATTATAAATCATACATGCAGAATTGAGCAAAACAAAGTAAAAGGGGTAAGCAACTTGTTTAATTATCTATCAATCAAAATTGGTTTCACGTCAATCGGGTTTCAGGTTCGCTAGATATGGCCATTTCAATTTAAGTGTTCACTACTGGAAATCCGATTTCAGAATTGGAAGTCCGTTTCGTAACACACTTTACTCCCAGTTGGGATCATAATTAGGCGACATTATAGTTGAACAATATTTAGGGTTATCAGTTAGGTTTTCAACTCCATTAGAGGATTAGTAATATTCTAAATCCACAGGGAGTTATGGCCAGGTTTAGGTTGATGTGTAAAATCTGTTACTGCAGAATTCATCTGGACATGTCGACATTATAAAATGTTTTAAAAATATTATACAGAATAGGAATCCAGTGAAACTAGTGGAGTAAGAAATCTAACTCTATTTTCTACGTAACTATATAGGGTTCCACACATTTTCGCATTTGAGCAAGAATATACAGTGATTTAAAAATAAGGGTTAACTGGGATTACTGCTCTGGACTGCAGTCCAAAATCGTAATTCTCCCCAGTTATCTCTATCATAGTTTGTTAAAATTCAGTGATCAACTATAGAGTACTGTAGGTAGATTAGTTAGCTTTGATACAAGCCATGGAACACTAAAATCCAATTTGTAAAAGATTTAATATGAATTTAACGATTTAGCATGTTCAGGAAAATTCTGATTTCACAATGATTATCGGGGTAACATTTTTATAGGTGAAACGATATTGATTTTCAACCAAATTTCCGCAGTACCTCTGTAAATAGTAATCGGGTTTAATGATCATAAGTTCTGCCATTTAAAGGTAGGTTCTCACATAAAGTTTACTATCAAATACTTATAATAATATTGAATCGTAATTGAAATGATTATATATAGCATGAAGCAAGTATGTAATACTTGTCTGACGACGACGATCGGTGATATGATAGCAGCGGAGGACACAGTGGTGAACCACGGCTACGATAGCGGCAACGGCACGTTCAAGACTCGAGCATGACGAGAGCTTGATTCTTGGACTAGATGGCTCGGTGGGTGCGACGGATGTGCGCTGGAGTTGCGACGGCCGCTGCGTCAACGACGACAATGGACACAATGATGGTGGAGATGGCTTGGACGGCGATGACGACGGCTGGAATAGCGGAGTTTCCGAAGATTGCAGGTGTTCGATGAAATGCCGGGGCTTGGCTTGAAGCTTGGCTCGTCTGTGTAGTGGAGATGATGGTGTGGAGAAGGGATGGAGCTCGTCGGAGTTGTCTTAGGGGTCGGCCGATGATGCAGGTGTGCAGTGGGGCTCGAAGAGTGGAGCAACAGGAATCGAGGCAGTTGCTCGGCGAAGTTGGTGGCGTGGCGACAGCGATGTGCAGGCGAAGGTGCTCGGGTGTTGAGGAGACGGCGAGGGAGGAGCTCGAGTTGGAGGTTGGCGTCAATGGCGAGGGGTGTCGGTGGAGGAGCTCGGCGGGGTGAGGTAGTGAAGAGGGTGACGACGATGGCGAGGTGCGTGCAGGGGGTGCAAAAGTGGTCGTGGTGGCAAGGTGAGGGGAGAGCAGGAATGGGTTTTGGTGAAGGAGGTGAGGGGGCTCGGCTTGTATTAGAGAGAGGGAGATGAGATCGGGGAGTTGGGGTTGCCGGCGAAAAGATCGGTGGTGTCACGGTGGAAGTGGGGAGGAGGTCGCACTGGTGGAGGCTGGGCTCGGCGATGGGTGTGCAGTGGGTTTGAGGTTGCAGTCGGGGATGGGGAGAGGGGGGAGAGAGCGAGAGAGCGAGGGTGTGAAAACAGAGAATGAATGAGGAAGAGGGGGTGAAGCAGGGGGTCGTGGCCGTTGGAGTCGAGGACGTGGGGAAAGTGGGTGCGGCCGTTGAGGAGCGCAAGGGGGAGGGGACGTTGTGAGGAGGGAGCGAGTCGTGCGGGAAGACGTTGGGGCGAAGATGAGGTCGTGAGGCGCGGGTCGTGGGCACGAGGGAGGTGGGGTGTGGGAGCGAGCGTGACGTGGGAGGAAGAAGAAGAGAAGCGGGAAGAGAAAGAAGGTGGGGAAGAAGGGAAGCGGGTTGGGTCGTAGGGGAGATGGGCCGGGCTCGGGCTGGAAAAGAAATTGGAAAAGTAGGGGAAAGAATGGTGGGCTGGGCTCGGGAATGGAAAAGAATTTAAAGGAAATGGGAAAGGAATGGGCTGGGTTTGGGTTAATTGATTAGTAAGAATTTAGGAAAATAAATATAAGGGGTTAGAGTTAGGAAAATTAGATGAAAATTAATTGGGAAAATAGAAATATTTAAGTAAATAAAAAATTGTAATCTTGTTTAAAAATATGAAAATAATTAAAAAGGACTGGGTATTACTATGGTCCTACCAGTTTTCAGCAAGCTATCATGAGTGGTGACTCTGTGAAGTGGCTAGATGCCATGAGATCCGAAATGGAGTCTATGTACACCAACAAAGTATGGACTTTGGATGTAGTACCATCTAGGGTAAAATCCATAGGGTGCAAATGGATCTTTAAGAGAAAGATCGGTGTAGATGAGCAGGTGGAGACCTATAAGGTAAGGCTTGTGGCGAAAGTATTTCCACAAAGACCAGGACTGGACTATGATGAAAACTTTTCTCCTGTAGCCATGCTTAAATCCATTCGGATTCTACTTGCTATTGCTGCTCACTACGACTATGAAATCTGGCAGATGGACATTAAAATGGTTTTTCTGAATGGTGATTTAGAAAAGTGCGTTTAAATGGATCAGCCAGATGGCTTCATCGATAGTGGGAGCAGCGGGAAAGCATATAGGTTGCTTAAATCCATTTATGGATTAAAGCAGGCATCACAGAGTTGGAACATCTGTTTTGATGATATTATCAAAGAGTTTGATTTCGTCAAAAATCCAGTTGAACCTTGTGTTTATAAGAAGATTGTAGGAAGTACTGTCATATTCATCGTATTGTATGTGGATGACATTCTTCTGATAGGAAACGACGTTCCTATGCTACAATCGGTCAAACTGTTCTTATCACAAAGATTCTCCATGAAGGACCTGGGTGATGCCTCGTACATATTGGGCATAAAGATCTATTGGGATAGATCTAAACGGTTATTGGGATTTGTTTCCTGATTTAAAATCAGGAAAGCTTCTGGGAAAAGCTTCAAAAAGGGGTCACGTGTTGGCACGTGACACCTAAAAACATCAGCAAGGCAAGTTCAGTTTCCTGACTACGCTGAAGAAAAGGGGGCTTCAGAAAGAGTCACGTGCTCCCACGTGACCAGGGTCACGTGGCGACACGTGACATTTAAACGCAAGCGTCAAAGGCACACAAGTTCTCTGATCAAGTCAAGAAAAGGCTTCAGAAGAGGTCACGTGTTCCCACGTGACCAGGGTCACGTGTTGGCACATGACGTTCAAGACAGCAAACTCGCTCTCCAATTGAACCAAAGAAAGAAGCGCCAGACAGGGGTCACGTGCTCACACGTGACCGGGCGTCGCGTGGTAGCACGTGATGGCTACAACAGCAACCGGAAGATAGCGCAGAAAGGAAGAGGATTCTTTATTCCAAAGGGGGTCACGTGTCTACACGTGACCATAGATCACGTGGTCACACGTGACCGGCTTTCAAAGCCCATATTTTTTTAACGACAGAATTAAATTCTGAAGGAAATTCGAATCTTTCCAAAGGAAAGTAATTATTTGGGACCAATCAAATTAAAGATTCAGAGATGATTAAATATCATCTATCTATGGAAAATCCCGGGTTTGGAAAGATTTCCCCTTTAAATCTAACCAAAATAGCAAGGGAGAATCTCTGGATTTAAAATCCAATGGTGAATAAAATTCACCTAATCATCCAACGGCCCAAAATGAATGATGAATGCAAATCAAATATCAATGAAGATTCGTCAAAAACTGATTGATTCGGCTGCTTCTCCTATAAATAGGAGCCAAAAGACACAGAGAAATATATACATACGGAGAGAAGAAAAGAGAAAAGGAGAAGAGCTTTGATACTTGAAAAAGACTCAGATCTTCTGCAAAAAAAACCCTAGGTAAGAAAGGGAAAGCCTTTTGGAAAGAAAAAGAATTTAATTCTCAACAGAGTTTAACTCTGAGGCATAAAACGAGAGAGCATATCTCCTCCCTCTTTGATAGAGGATCTGCAAAGTGCACATCTCCCCTTAAGGTTGAGAATTTAATTCTCAATGGGTCGAGATCCTGCCATGCAGATCCAAAACATAGAGAAGGAATGCAAGTATGAGAATTTAACTCTCATAGAACTATAGGAATTTAATTCCTCCAAAGTAAAGTTAGGGTTCGACCCTGTATTATGGGAATTTAATTCCTTCAAAACAAAAAGAAACAGGGTTGAACCCTAATCAAGAACATAGTTTTGTCGAAACAGTGGGAATTTAATTCCTTTAATCATAGTCCTCAGAAAAGGGGAGTTTAATTCCTTAAAAGCTTTTAGGGTTTAACCCTATTCGGTTCTTCGCATAAACAAGGAATTTAATTCCCACAGAAAACTCAGATTTAAACTCTGTTCCAGAATATAAGCCTTCAAAAGGAAATAGGAATTTAATTCCTCTGAAATTAAAAGTTCGAGGAATTTAATTCCTGAAAGAGGAGCAACAGATCCTCCAAAAACAGCATTGAGGCAGGGTCACGTGTCACCACGTGACCCCCCCCAAAAGCCCTACAGAAAGCCCCTTTGAGGCAGCACCCCACGTGACACACGTGACTTTCAGCAGGAGCCTTAACACATAGGCATTTGAATGCCCGTCACGTGCTAACACGTGACGCTATCAAAGACACAGTAATTTCGGCAGAATCATTGAAGGGAAGGCACTCTCACGTGGGGCCACGTGACCGTTCTTGCTGTAGTGTTTGACACTAAGTTAGAACTCTCGAATCCAGTATTGAAGTGCTATCGGGCCTTAGTGTTCAACACTAATTAAAGAATTTTGTTCGTAGTGTTCAATATTAATTGTTTTAATATTCGGCACTAATTTAAGATCCCCACTGCCAGTGTTTAACACTGAGCTGTTTTAGTGCTTATGATCATTTCAAGGCCTTGTTGCTGGTGTTTAACACCAATTATTCTCCTAGTGTTAAACACTAACTTGTCAAACTCATTCCCAGTGTTCAACACTGATTGCTTTGAAGTGTTTAACACTAGTCTATAGCCCAATTGGCTAGAGGGATGGAGGCAAAGCTTCTCCCTCGATGGACTCACAAGGAATCAATATTCCAGACATGATGGGACTTAGCCCAAGCTGGCCATAAGTCCTCAATTCGTGACTAATTGGGCCAATGGGCTCATAACATGATTAATCAGTCCTGACCTCAAATTGGGCCAGGGGCTGTTCAAGCCACTCCGGTTCTAGGGTACATCTCTTCGCTCCTTTGATACTTGGCATTGTAATCCCTCAATGTCTTCAAAGAGGTGACGGGTCCCGACGACCACCCATGATATGGACTGTGGGGTCCTTAAACTCATACAAATTCCTGGTCACGTGGAATACGGATAATGTCACTCTTTGACCCCGTGTGAAGCGTCCAGAGCGGAGCCTGGTCCTCGCTAAGCACGGCAGTGAACCCGTGTGAAGCATCCAGAGCACATACCGGACTGTGGGGTCCTTAAACCCATGGACTACGACGTCCTTAACCTTGACCGAGATGTCTTAAAACTAACAACGGACCGCAATGTCCTTAAACTACCCACGGACCGCAATGTCCTTAAACTACCCATGGACCGCAATGTCCTTAAACTACCCACGGACCGCGATGTCCCTAAAACTAGAACAATAGAGCCCTTTCTTATGCTCTTTTGTTGGACCTAAACGGCCCCGTCTAAGTTGATCTTAGCCTTGGAGATGGTTAACGCGTCCTTAGACCCTCAAACATACAGGACTACGAATCCCCCGAATTAACTCCGGCTCAAGGGTACATCTCTGAACTCCTCTGGCATCTGTCGTTGTAATCCTTCAACGTCGTCAGAGAGGTGATGGGTCCCGACAGCCATACAGACGATGGACCACTATGTCCCTAAACTGGAACATTAGAGTCCAAACACTCTTTTGTCGGATCTAAACGATCCCGTTAAGTTGATCTTAGTCACAAAGTTAGACTAACGTATCCTTAACAAACGTTTGAGTTGATCTTAGCCTCGAGTAGGGCTGACGTATCCTCAAACCAACCCCCCCCCCCAAACCCAAATTTAAGATAATGCGGATTTGGACTAGTCCACGCCCTACGGGCGACGACATAACTCAGTCTCCGTAAACAATCCACGGGCAATAAAACAAACACCCACGACACGAAGTGACCATCTGGAGAAGGAGAAAGTTGTTACCGCAATGCGGTAGCGTAATTAACTGCAGGGGCTTGCGCCTGCAGGGAAGAGCGTCCCCACAATCAAAAACCCCTCAAA
Source organism: Agapanthus africanus (assembly GCA_030015575.1). Lineage (NCBI taxonomy): Eukaryota > Viridiplantae > Streptophyta > Magnoliopsida > Asparagales > Amaryllidaceae > Agapanthus > Agapanthus africanus. The sequence goes on along the minus strand of CM057338.1, from coordinate 475,640,154 downwards.
CGAGGGGGAATCTGACGAAGTCTGCTACATCGGTCGCATCCGTTTAAACCTTCGATATATGGTGCCATAAATCAACTTGGCATCTTCGGAGAGGTGGACGGATAGCACCAATTAGCATCTGCCCCGAACCTAACGCCTCAGACGTCCCGACGTCCCGGCCGCCGTTCGGAGGGGAACAGATTCTGGCACGCCCGGTGGGACCTTTTCCTCTTTCCACTCCACACTTCGTGTGTCGTGATTCGCGAACCAAACGCGGTTCGCTAATAGTTGCCCTCGGGTTTCAAGGTACTGAGAATTGGCATCTCGCTTATTGCAGAAAACAAAGGATCGATGGCTTCCACCCCTGCGAAATCCTCCAACTGCTCAGACGGCAATTGCAGCCGACGCTCTGCCTCGCCAGGAGGTATAGCCTATGGATCCCAAGCTGCTTCGCTATTCACAATGCCAGTGGAACAGGTCACTCGCGCCACCACAGGATTGTTCTTTGGGACTATGATCCCGCCGACAAACTTTACCGCTCCAGTGCTGACAAAGGAAACTCTCGGGAAGTCAGTCTTTGATCGTCTTACCCCTGCCGCGGCTCCTCTCAACGAGTCGCCCAACGTCGATGCCTCGGTCTTCTCTAGACTGGGCCAGGAATCCTGCGAGCTCATCACGGGGCCTACAATCTCAGAGAAGGCTGCTTTTAAGAAGATGGTCGTTCCCGTTCCCGAAATCGCCAAGGCAACCTCTCCAGCCAAAAAGTCAGTCTTTACAAGATTGACGGCTCCGGCCTTTGCTCCCGCTTCCCAAAGGACATCGGTCTTCGATAGGCTAACGCCAACAACAACCCCCCATCCACACAGGGGGCAAGAAGGAACCATTCTTACTGCTGACCCAACGCCACCCGCTCGACGCGCTCGACGTTGCCATTGGCGCCGAGTAAGGAAGGCTGGGGGCAACTCTCCCTCCGGGCTGACTCCAGCGGCCCCGGTGGCGGAGGTCAATGCTGCTGTTTCAACTCGGAACAGCTTTGAAATGCTAAATAAGGTGCGAAGGAATTCCCCCACGGCAGTACTGAAGAGGTCTCCTCCCTCATTGAAAAAGGTTGAGGAAACAAAACCCGAACAGCCCCGATCTCCTCAACGGCTGTCTTCCAAAATCTATAAGGCTTGGCGGCAGGCCCGAGACTCGATCATCGATCCAAACTTCTCCAGCCAGCACAAGAAGCTGAAAATCCAACCTGAAGCCAGTCACCAAGCTAAGCCCCAAAAAGCCGGTGATCAACTGACTCACAAAAGGAGGAGGCCAAAGAGGACCTCACAGCAAGTAGCGACGACTGAAAGCACTAAACCCAGACGCCCTGAGTCTGGGGGCATGGTGGTGCACACTGTCTACATGGCCTTTGGGAAAGAGGAAAGCCGCACTTCCACGGGCCACCGACCCCTAACCCGATCCGTGACGAAAGCCCAGGAGCAGCAACAAAAGCTTCAAGAAATGATGAATGCTATGGCCGCGCTCACCGGACCAAAAGAAAACCCAGAAACGTCCTCAGACGCACGCCGGGAGGAAGAAACAGACGCTGAATTCCTTCGCCGGACACTGGAGAGAAGGGACAAAGAGGCTGCTGAACAAGCATCCAACATACAACGGATGGGCCTTCTCTTTCAAGACGTGATAGGAATGATGATCCAGCAGGACTCACCCGCCGAAGATTCCCCGATCGTTCTTGAAGACGACCGAGGAGAAACGTCAAATCCACCACCAGCCCTTTCAATGGCCAAGGAGGAGGCAATCTCTAAGGCTGACTTAGCTGACTACATAGCCCAGCAAATCCGAGTTCATCATGCGACTGAGGCAGCTGGTCAAGTCGTGAAAACGGGGCGGCCGTATCCGAGCTGGTACGATCAAATCAAATACCCGCAAGGCTATACGATACCGAAATTCCATGTGTATAAAGGGACCGGCAATCCCCATCAACATGTTGCCCAGTTCCGGGCCCTCTGCGGTAACACCGGCGGTGACGATAAATTGTTGCTTCGCCAGTTCGTGGGCAGCTTATCAGAAACAGCGTTCGAATGGTATTCAGAACTCCCGAACGATTCCATTAAAACGTTCGCTGAAATGGAGTTGTTGTTCACTCAGCGATTTGCAAGTGCCAGCGAACGCACTCCAATAACCGCACTTATTAACGCCAGGGTAAAGCCGGGCGAAACCTGGGTCCAGTACGCTATACGCTGGCGGAACTTGTGGTCGAGATGTGAGCAACGCATCGAGGAAGCACCTGCGGTGGGCATGTTCGTGGGAACCCTAGACCCCCACGCAACTATCTCCCAGTTCATGATGTTCTTTAAGCCAACCACATTCCAGGCTTTAATCGACAAGTTGGCTCAGATGGACCAGATGGGTCATAGACCATCTCCCCCGAAATCGGAACCGCGGAATGACAAGGGTAAAGGAAGGGCAACCTTCGTCGCGAACGCCCAACAGCAACCTAACGTCCCGAAATCGGCGGATCAACTGGAGGAAAGACGCCGGTACTATAATGAGAAAATGAAGCGTCCCTACTCGTTCCCGCGAGACAAGACGAAGCGGTTATTCGAGCTGGCGATACGCAACAGGCTTATAAACCTACCAAATCCAAGGCGACCGCCGCAACCCACCGAGGTGAATGACTCCAACTACTGCCCTTACCATCAAACGGTAGGCCATCCGATTGAAGATTGCTTCGTCTTCAAAGGATGGATTGAAGACCAATACCTCCAGGGGAAGTTTGTACTGTCCGAAAAGTGGAAGGTGAACCCACCACAGCCGCATGCTCCTAGGAAAGCGGATACACCGGGGGCAACATGTTCTTTTATTGAAGAAGCTCCATGGGAGGTCGTGCTATCAACTAAAACCAAAAGAATGCTGAAAGACCTTCATGCGTGCCCTGCGATCGAATGGAAGGACCCTCTTGAACCTCAAATTATCAAAGGAATGTTGAAGCCCCGCCCAATTATAAAGACTAACTATAAGAGCCCAAATACTCACGTCCAACCGTCAGAATCTTCGAAGAAAAAGAAGAAGAAATCCAAGAAGTCCGTGAAGCTTGGAAACGAGCACACGAACTTACAGAAGCAAATCGACGCGCTGGAAGAATACAATCAAAAGGCGCGAACTCCTGTCACACTGCAAGAGTTCCTCAACCATATCTTCCAAGAGGAAGATGAGGGAGAGAGCTCGTCGGATGAATCCGAAGGATATGTGGCGAGTTGTAACGTAATCTCCCACTCGTTTACCGATGATGGGAAAACTCTCGGCACTAAGAAGATGGAGGCAGAGCCTGTACCAGAGCGTCCATGGCCAACAGACGAAATGATCGACGCTTTTCTAGACGAGATTCGTCTAAAATGTAAAGCGGACCAGGAGCGTGAAATGACCACGTCGGAAAGAGCCAAATGCGGGCGACTGAACGGAAGAGTTGAACTACCTCCGCCAGAGCGAAAAGTATCCGAGGTAGACAAGAAGATATTCAAGACGAAAAAAAGGTTTGCCAAAGCCATGTCAATGGGGATGAAGCTACCGCCCTCGGAAGGAAACACACACGATGGGGTAGAGACGCACCCTGACTATTGCACATATCATCGGAAAATCTCACATCCCACGGAGGAGTGCGACGCCTTTAAGATATGGTGGCAAGGATATGTTGTTCGTCAGCAACATTTTAAGCGCATGAAACGCAAGATCCGTCGGGAGCGAAGAAGCACTGTCAATGGGCACAACATAACGACTGGCAACTGTTGCATGGTTAACGCCAGGGAGTCACAAGTTCTCACCTTTGGGAGCGACTCTGATGAAGAAATGGCTCTGGGCCCTCTCTTTAAAGAATCTTTCTCGGGGAAGGAGGAGGAATCGGAGATCTGCGAGAACATCCAGCTGCGCAATCGCACGCTCCCAGAAAAGAATCTCGGGCCCGTCGGCCGAAAAGATAAGGGAAAGGAAAAGGTCATTGAAGATATCACTCTAGATGACCAGGTCATAAAAGAGCTAACTACCAAAAACCCTCCCAAAAAGGGTAAGGTAGACTATAACATCCTCGCGCACCTAAGGAAGCTACCTTCTCAGCTTAGCATTCTTGATGCCCTCCTATTATCGAAAGAAGCGCGAGACTCACTAATTAAGGCGTTACAAGAACCCGAGCAATTCCAAGCCTTCCTCGCCACTGAAAGGATGAAGGATGAACTGGAGGAAGTGCATACGGCCGATGTCACTTTCGGTGATGAAGACCTCCTTCTCGGGACGTGCGACCACAACCGCCCCCTATATGTCTCTGGATACTGCCATGACATCAAGATAGGCAAGATCCTGGTGGATAATGGATCCTCCGTTAACCTCCTTAATGTTCGGGTGTTGAAGGAAATCTGCATGAGTGTGCAACACCTCGCTCGTGACAAAATTACTATCTCCGGTTTCGACTCTCAATCGTCACGGACTCTCGGATCTGTAATACTGACGTTACGCTTCGGACTTCTCGTCACAGACATCAAATTCCATGTCATTGACGCCAAGACCTGCTACAACGCCTTGCTCGGTCGTCCTTGGCTACACGAGTACAACATCATCCCTTCTACGCAACATCAGTGTATGAAGTACTTCAAGGATGGTTTCGAGTACACCGTAACAGGCGAGTTGAACCCGTTTTCTGTAAACGAAGTTCGCAAATACGAAGACGCGAAATACTTTTTGCCAGATTTCGAAGATACAGAAAGGTGTCGCGACCCAGAGGACAAAGCCGCCGCCACCATTCCCGTTTTTGGGAGCGATACTGAAGAAGAGGAAGAAATAGTGTATACAGGGCCATCCCAACGCAACAACCTGGGGGCGCCCACCCCCATACCGGTCTTCGGGAGTGATTCGGAGGACGAGGTTAACGCCGTATTCTCCAGTCGGCTGTCAATACAGGCACCCCTTTGCGAGGACCATAGTCTGCAAATCACCATGGTACCGCAAGAACACTATAAGGATCTCGACGCGCTTCAAGCTCACAGCGTGCAAGACCTGCAAACATTTTACGTCCCTCCCAGGCGAAGGGGTGAGAAGGTGATCCTATTCTACCAATCCTCAGAGTCGAAGGTGGAGAAAGAGATCTGGCACGGCGCGGATGTTATACTTGACAGGCTCCAACCCATCCGTCTGCCTAGATACTATACAAATGGATTGAAGAAGTTATTGAAGCGCCAAGGAGTACCTTTAAGACAGACGGTGCGGCAGGCTCGGTTCTATAACAGGATTTGGGATGTCCCCGGGACTCAGCGCAAATTGCCCAATGGGAAAATGGAAACACTTGGGCTTGGGTACGCGAGAACCGGAAAACGAGGGCGAACCCACAGCAGCTACGCTATATTTACCTTTGATGAAGAAGAGGACGCCCTGTCAGGAGAGGCCGACCCCTCATCAAAACTAGACCCCGCGATCGGAGCGCCAAGTCCGTCGTTTGAAGAGCGAATGGGCAAGCCTATCAGGAAGGTGGGTCAGAAAGCTCGGGAAGACCACAACCGCGAAATGGCCATCTACGAGAAGGCCAGGACGCAACGTCTATCTCAACGTGCTACAAAATACAAACACGCTTATCCTCGTCAATCCGTTGTACGAAAAGCCCGACGCAGAGACGGAAATAAATCAAGAAGCGGCTCGGGCTTGTCCCTCATGAAGAAGATGAGTCGAGCGTACTCCTTCCCCCGAGACAAGACGGAGAGGCTGCTCAACCTCGCTATAAAACATCAAATGATCACGCTTCCAGAGTCTAGACATCCTGAGCAAGCTAGCAAGGTCTCTCATCCGAGTTATTGCTCTTATCACCGAGCCATAGGACATCCTACCGAAGACTGCTTCACCTTTAAGAACTGGGTCGAGGACCAGTACCGACGGGGCAGATTCGCTTTATCCGACGGTTGGAAAGTGACGCCGCCGCAAAAGCACGAGCCCAAAACCACAAGAGCAGAACCGGATCCGCCTCAGTCTTGGGAGCGAGTTCGCACCTGTTATATGATTACGATATTAAAAGAAGAGCCCGAGAACGAAGATGACCTTCCCCGGTGCTTCGAGAACAGCGATGATGAGTTGATCTCAGAATTCCCGCCCGCTCCGAAAGAACTGGAAGACGGTATACATACTACTGCAGATAACCTCAAGAAGATCGAGCTGGGATCGGCAGACGACCCGCGGCCGACATTTGTCAGCGAGCTGTTATCCGAGGAAAAGGTGGCCGCGTTAAAGAACGTGCTCCTACGGCATAAAGACTGCTTCGCGTGGAACTACTCCGAGATGCCAGGATTGGATCCGGAGATTGCGGTGCATAGATTAGCAATATCCCCGGATATCAAGCCAGTCAAGCAGGCGCCAAAGAGGATGCGACTTGAGCTGGAGATGAGCATCAACGCCGAAGTCAAGAAGTTGATCGATTCCGGATTTATCCAAGAAGTCCAATACCCCGACTGGATCGCCAATATCGTCCCGGTAATGAAGAAGAATGGAACGGTGCGCATATGCGTGGATTTCAGGGATCTCAATAAAGCATGCCCAAAGGACGATTTCCCGGTGCCGGTAACCGAGCTAATGATAGATAACACATCCACTCACGAGGTCTTCTCCTTTATGGATGGTTCATCAGGATACAATCAGATAAAGATGCATCCCGAAGACCAGAAGCACACCGCTTTCCGGACTCCTTTGGGCATATTCTGCTACAAGGTTATGCCCTTTGGTCTAAAGAACGCTGGCGCCACCTATCAAAGGGCCATGACAAAAATCTTCGACGATCTCATACACGACATCGTCGAATGCTATATCGATGACCTCGTAGTGAAGAGCATGTCATACGAAGAGCATTTAAAGCATCTCGAAACCGTATTTCAACGCCTTCGGCAATATAATTTAAAAATGAATCCCCTCAAATGCGCGTTTAGAGTCTCCTCGGGCAAATTTCTGGGATTCATCGTTCGACACAGAGGTATTGAAATAGATCCGTCAAAGATTAAAGCGATCATGGAAATGCCTCCGCCAAAAACCCTCAAGCAGTTGCGGTCTCTCCAAGGGAAGCTCGCATACATCCGGCGGTTTATCGCTAATCTTTCGGGCAAATGCCGTCCTTACAGCCACCTGATGAAAAAGGGAACCCCGTTCGTTTGGAATCACAAATGTCAAGGTGCACTAGACGAGATCAAACAATACTTGCAAAATCCGCCGGTGTTGGCTGCCCCAGTGAAAGGAAAGCCTCTCATTCTTTACACGGCCGCCCTTGAAGGTTCTTTGGGCGCATTATGGGCACAGGAGAATGATCAGGGGAAAGAAAGAGCACTTTACTACTTAAGTCGAGTGCTGCTGGGGGCAGAAAGCAATTACTCGCCCATCGAAAAACATTGCTTGGCATTAATCTTTGCAATAACGAAGCTCAGGCACTATGCGTTGGCACATGAAGTCCGCCTCATTTCGAAGGTGGACCCCCTTAAATACCTGATGTCAAAGGCTATATTGACGGGAAGACTCGCTAAATGGGCCTTGCTCTTGATGGAGTTCTCGATAACATATCAACCCCTCAAGGCAGTGAAGGGCCAGGCCATTGCCGACTTCCTCGCCGAGCACCCGATACCGACCAACTCTCCTCTGAACTGTGATTTGCCGGATGAGCATGCATTTGATGCAATTGGCGGTGGAAGCACACGATGGGAACTCTATTTTGATGGAGCGTCCTCCATAAAGAAACAGAAACAGGGTAGCCCGATCATCAAATCGGGGATAGGCCTTATCTTTGCAACTCCATAAGGAGGAATAATGCGCTTCGCCTTCTCCTTAACGGAGTCAAGGACAAACAATGAAGCCGAATACGAAGCTCTGATAGCAGGCCTCGAAATCGCCATCAACATGGGAGTTGAAGACCTCCTCATATACGGAGATTCTCAGCTGGTCATTAGCCAAGTAAATGGTGACTACCAAACGTGCAAACCAGAATTGGTGAAGTACGGCGAAAAGGTGCAACAACTGTTGGCCCAGATCCCCTTCTATATTCTAGAGAACATACCGCGCGCAGAGAACAGCAAAGCAGACGCATTGGCCAAACTCGCTAAAGAACTGGCCGACGAGAACCTCGATGACGTCAGAATCATAGTACAAAGCCGTCGAGTGCTCGCCCCGGCAGAAATACCTCCGGAATTATATAAAGAAAAGGGAGCGATTGAGCAAGCGACCCTACAAATAAAAGACCGTGAGAAGGCTGAGGACTGGAGGGAAGTCTTCATAGACTACTTTAAGTCCCACCGAATGCCCGAAGAAGCGTCCTCAAGACATCAGCTTATGAAACGAGCTCTATCCTTCGCTTTCGTCAACGATACCCTGTACAAGAGATCGTTTGATTTTCTATGGCTGAGATGCTTGGGACCTGACGAAGCAGAAAGAGTCGTTCAAGAAGTTCACGACGGGCTTTGTGGTTCTCATCAAGCGGGCCCAAAGATGAAGTTAAAAATTAAACGGATGGGTTACTACTGGCCCACGATGATCCAGGACTGCCTCGAGTATGCGAAGCAATGCCACTCATGCCAGATCCATGGAGACTTCATCCACCAACATCTGAATCCACTACACCCAACGGTGGCCAGCTGGCCATTCGAAATGTGGGGGACTGACATAGTCGGCCCCATTGAGCCAGCATCATCCCGGGGACACCGCTTTATCCTGGCGACAACTGATTACTTCTCCAAATGGGCAGAAGCAGTACCACTGAAGGAAGTGAAGACGGAGAATATCCTCCATTTCTTCAAGACGCAAGTCATCTATCGGTTCGGAACTCCACGACGGATTATCTCCGATAATGGGCCGGCCTACCGAAGCCATAAGATTAGCCGCTTCGCACAGCAGCACAATATAGACTGGAGATATTCTTCAGTTTACAACCCACGAGCTAACGGTCTAGCCGAGGCTTTCAATAAGACCTTGACGAAGATCATAAAAAAGACCGTCTCCAGGAATAAGAGGGACTGGCACGAAAGGCTGCAAGAAGCCCTTTGGGCTTATCGAACTACATTCAAGACGGCCACGAACACAACACCGTACGCGTTGGTATTTGGGACGGAAGCAGTTCTCCCCCTTGAGATAGAGTTACCCTCTCTACGAGTAGCAGTCCACCACGAGCTGACGAACGAAGAAAATGCTCACCTTCGGCTTGAGGAGCTTGACGCCCTCGATGAAACCCGGTTCATAGCGCAACAACATCTAGAAGCCTACAAAGCAAAGATGACGCGCTCTTACGAAAGATTGACCAGGCCGAGGACATTCCGCCCAGGCGAACTCGTACTAGTGGTCAAAAGACCTATGATCCCTAATCGCGCCAAGCGGGGAAAATTTGAGCCAAACTATGAAGGCCCGTACATCATAGACAAGGTCTACCAGGGTGGAGCCTACCTACTCATGGACATGCACGGTGAAAGGCCTTTCAGGCCAGTAAACGGCCGCTTCTTGAAGAAATACCATGCTTAATAAGCTGCAGCCTAGGTCAATGATGGATGACGACGACTATGTCCGCTCGCTATCTTCCTAAGCTCAGACTTTACAAGCAGCAGCCGGCCTTCCTATATCGACGGACCGAAACGTCCTTAAACTATCGTCGGACCGAAACGTCCTTAAACTATCGTCGGACCGAAACGTCCTTAAACTAACAGCGGACCGAAACGTCCTTAAACTATCGACGGACCGAAACGTCCCTAAACTACCACCGCAACGTCCTTAGGTTGACGAGATGGATAAATAAAAAAAAAATGATAAAAAAAAAAAAAAAAAAACGGTATGTCCATAAGCAAAATGGGCACGGATGAAAACCCGAAAAGGGCTCCGTGAGTAAAAACAGCAGGGCTGCCGGCAAGTGTTCGTGAAAACCCGAAAGGGCGCGACCTTGTAAAAAAAAGAGAAGAGTAAAAATGATATAAGTAAAAAAAAACGGTATGTCCATAAGCAAAATGGGCACGGATGAAAACCCGAAAGGGCTCCGTGAGTAAAAACAGCAGGACTACCGGCGAGTGTTTGTGAAAACCCGAAAGGGCGCAACCTCGTTAAAGGACACTTACAGAGTCCTCTCGACCCTGTAAGGAGAAACCACCTGCGTGAGATCCTTACGACTCACAAAGGAGCAGCACACTTAGGGATCCTCACGATTCCTGAGGAGAAAATACACTTACGAGATCCTCACGACTCGTAAGGAGAATTCTCTTATGGGACCCTCACGGCTCATGAGATTTGAAAGTCTTAAGTTACAGAAACCTGAACCTGTTCTTAAGCAAATCCCCCACAACCTCCGATATTGCCCTACAAGAGGCTCAATACTGACCCTTGTATACAATCCACGGGCGCGAATAAACATTTCCCCAGCAAAGTCCAACCCTTGTAGGTCCTCTCGACCCATAAGGAGAAAACCCTCTTGTAGGATCCTTACGACTTACAGAGGAACATACACTTAGGAATCCTCACGATCCCTAAGGAGAAAATACACCTGCAAGATCCTCACGACTTGTAGGGAGAAATACCTTTGTGAGACCCATACGGCTCATGAAGTCAAAAGCCTTAGTCGACAGGACCTTAACCCTGTTTGCTAAGCCACCTTTGTTCAACATCGATAGAGGCAAATGATGATTCGCTCCTGGCAACATCCCAGTTGCAGCGATGCTGATGCCGAAATCGGTGTCCAAAATCCGAGCTTGCGGCGAAAAAGCTAGCAAGCCACACATGCCTACGAAATAGCCGAAATGATGGGGCAACTTGCAATAAAAAGCAGCAAGTAAAAATGTATGCATGAAAAATAGCCGAAATGATGGGGCAACTCGCAATAAAAAAGCAGCGAGTAAAAATAAAACAAATAGCCGAAATGATTGGGCACCGCGAAAAATAGCCGAAATGATTGGGCAATCGCGACCTTCGCGATATAAAAAGCTGAAATGATAGAGCATCGCGGAAAGAATAAAAGAAATGATGGAAAAATGAAACCTTTTTGCCCTACAGGTGATACTACAACAATCCCTGTACACAATCCAGGGGCGCAAACAAAGAAGGAGTCGTACTCCTTCCCCCAGGTTTCACCAAAGAAGAAGAAGCCAAATCTCGACGGGCCAAAGGAGACCTGGAGATCGTCTCAACACTCGTCTCGTAACGACGGACACAACTTCAAGCTAAACGAAACAGCGGCAACTCCCAGTTCCATGGCTCGGCGGTGTACATATCGCCAACAGTCAAACCTCCATTCCGTGAAATGCGGATACAATCGATAAAATTCCTGGTTACATGGAACGCGGATAATGTCACTCTTTGACCCCGCGGAAAACGTCCAGAGCGGATCCTGGTCCTCGCAGAGCATGGCAGTGAACCCGTGCGAAGCATCCAGAGCGGAGCCTAGTCCTCGCCTAACGCGGCAGTGAACCCGTGTGAAGCATCTAGTGCAAACTTCCTGGTTACGTGGAACGCGGATAACGTCACTCTTTGACCCCGTGGAAAACGTCCAGAGCGGATCCTGGTCCTCGCAGAGCATGGCAGTGAACCCGTGCGAAGCATCCAGAGCGGAGCCTAGTCCTCGCCTAACGCGGCAGTGAACCCGTGTGAAGCATCTAGTGCAAACTTCCTGGTTACGTGGAACGCGGATAACGTCACTCTTTGACCCCGTGGAAAACGTCCAGAGCGGATCCTGGTCCTCGCAGAGCATGGCAGTGAACCCGTGCGAAGCATCCAGAGCGGAGCCTAGTCCTCGCCTAACGCGGCAGTGAACCCGTGTGAAGCATCTAGTGCAAACTTCCTGGTTACGTGGAACGCGGATAACGTCACTCTTTGACCCCGTGGAAAACGTCCAGAGCGGATCCTGGTCCTCGCAGAGCATGGCAGTGAACCCGTGCGAAGCATCCAGAGCGGAGCCTAGTCCTCGCCTAACGCGGCAGTGAACCCGTGTGAAGCATCTAGTGCAAACTTCCTGGTTACGTGGAACGCGGATAACGTCACTCTTTGACCCCGTGGAAAACGTCCAGAGCGGATCCTGGTCCTCGCAGAGCATGGCAGTGAACCCGTGCGAAGCATCCAGAGCGGAGCCTAGTCCTCGCCTAACGCGGCAGTGAACCCGTGTGAAGCATCTAGTGCAAACTTCCTGGTTACGTGGAACGCGGATAACGTCACTCTTTGACCCCGTGGAAAACGTCCAGAGCGGATCCTGGTCCTCGCAGAGCATGGCAGTGAACCCGTGCGAAGCATCCAGAGCGGAGCCTAGTCCTCGCCTAACGCGGCAGTGAACCCGTGTGAAGCATCTAGTGCAAACTTCCTGGTTACGTGGAACGCGGATAACGTCACTCTTTGACCCCGTGGAAAACGTCCAGAGCGGATCCTGGTCCTCGCAGAGCATGGCAGTGAACCCGTGCGAAGCATCCAGAGCGGAGCCTAGTCCTCGCCTAATGCGGCAGTGAACCCGTGTGAAGCATCTAGTGCAAACTTCCTGGTTATGTGGAACGCGGATAACGTCACTCTTTGACCCCGTGGAAAACGTCCAGAGCGGATCCTGGTCCTCGCAGAGCATGGCAGTGAACCCGTGCGAAGCATCCAGAGCGGAGCCTAGTCCTCGCCTAACGCAGCAGTGAACTCGTGTGAAGCATCTAGTGCAAACTTCCTGGTTACGTGGAACGCGGATAACGTCACTCTTTGACCCCGTGGAAAACGTCCAGAGCGGATCCTGGTCCTCGCAGAGCATGGCAGTGAACCCGTGCGAAGCATCCAGAGCGGAGCCTAGTCCTCGCCTAACGCGGCAGTGAACCCGTGTGAAGCATCTAGTGCAAACTTCCTGGTTACGTGGAACGCGGATAACGTCACTCTTTGACCCCGTGGAAAACGTCCAGAGCGGATCCTGGTCCTCGCAGAGCATGGCAGTGAACCCGTGCGAAGCATCCAGAGCGGAGCCTAGTCCTCGCCTAACGCGGCAGTGAACCCGTGTGAAGCATCTAGTGCAAACTTCCTGGTTACGTGGAACGCGGATAACGTCACTCTTTGACCCCGTGGAAAACGTCCAGAGCGGATCCTGGTCCTCGCAGAGCATGGCAGTGAACCCGTGCGAAGCATCCAGAGCGGAGCCTAGTCCTCGCCTAACGCGGCAGTGAACCCGTGTGAAGCATCTAGTGCAAACTTCCTGGTTACGTGGAACGCGGATAACGTCACTCTTTGACCCCGTGGAAAACGTCCAGAGCGGATCCTGGTCCTCGCAGAGCATGGCAGTGAACCCGTGCGAAGCATCCAGAGCGGAGCCTAGTCCTCGCCTAACGCGGCAGTGAACCCGTGTGAAGCATCTGGTGCAAACTTCCTGGTTACGTGGAACGCGGATAACGTCACTCTTTGACCCCGTGGAAAACGTCCAGAGCGGATCCTGGTCCTCGCAGAGCATGGCAGTGAACCCGTGCGAAGCATCCAGAGCGGAGCCTAGTCCTCGCCTAACGCGGCAGTGAACCCGTGTGAAGCATCTAGTGCAAACTTCCTGGTTACGTGGAACGCGGATAACGTCACTCTTTGACCCCGTGGAAAACGTCCAGAGCGGATCCTGGTCCTCGCAGAGCATGGCAGTGAACCCGTGCGAAGCATCCAGAGCGGAGCCTAGTCCTCGCCTAACGCGGCAGTGAACCCGTGTGAAGCATCTAGTGCAAACTTCCTGGTCACGTGGAACGCGGATAACGTCATTCTTTGACCCCGTGGAAAACGTCCAGAGCGGAGCCTGGTCCTCGCCAAGCATGGCAGTGAACCCGTGTGAAGCATCCAGAGCAAACACCGGACTGTGGAGTCCTTAAAATCCACGGACTATGACGTCCTTAACCTCGACCGTGATGTCTTAAAACTAACGATCACCCCCCCCGATTCCCTACGGATTTCGCCTTGGTTTAAGGGTACATCTCTTCACTCCTTTGATACCTGGCGTTGTAATTCCTCAACGTTTTCAAAGAGGTGACGGGTCCCTGCAACCAAACACCGGACTGTGGAGTCCTTAAATCCACGGACTATGAGGTCCTTAACCTTGACCGCGATGTCTTAAAACTAACAGCGGACTGTGGAGTCCTTAAATCCACGGACTATGAGGTCCTTAACCTTGACCGCGACGTCTTTAAACTACGATACCTTGAGAGATCCCTAACCCCGTGAAACACGGAAAAAGGTGATCACACCTGGCACTTGCAGGCCCTCACGACCTGTAAGGAAGAAAAACTCTCTTGTGAGATCCTTACGACCCTCAAGGGAAAACCCGCTTAAGGATCCTCACGATCTTTAAGAAGAACTCACACCTATGGGATCCTCTCGACCGGTAGGGAGAAAAACTCTTTACGAAACCCTCATGGCTCGTAAAAAGCAAAAGTCTCAGGAAGCAGATCCTGACCCCGAATCCTAAGCCGCGGCCGTCCTGCAAGGAGATCGAGATAGAGTATCCGCAGAATACATTCAATAGAAAGGGGACACACCATTGAAGAGAAGAATATGTCTTCATTTATAAACCTCCCTTCGACAACAATACTCGATCTAAAGCCAGCACAAACCACCCGATACGGGAGATAACGTGGCAAGTTTCTGATCTGTATCCTATCAAGCACGCATTTGCAACTGTACGAATGTTTAAAAGGAAATGTTGCCGGAGGCACTGATGTGCATGCAACGTAACGATGGTGCTCGTAATTAAAGAAAAACAGACATCTCATTTACGCAAGCAAGACACACGTACAACTATCTGACAAGCATGAAAATTCAACAGAAAGCATGCAAACCACCAATGATTAAAGGAGTACATTGATTCAAACATGCTACATCAGTGGGAAAAGATTACCAAACAAGGGATCAGAAATACAAGGGTTAACAAAGCAAAACACAAAATTCTCCAACTCCCTTTCCGCCTTCTCCAGCACGTCAAAACGGCGGTTTTCGCGAGGAGTCGCTCCCCACCGGTTGGAGCCGTGCTCATCAGCGAAAGCAGACATGACGGCCCGACGAGCTCTTATCTGACTCAGTAAATGAACTGAGTGATCCTTCAGAGCTTGAGTGATTAGACAAGCCTCATGAAAGCACTCAAGCTTGTCCTCTTCCGCGTCAAGGATCGCCGAAGTCATCTCCGCCGGATGAGGGGGTATATCGGCAAGCACAGATAGGAGGATCATCCGGAGCCAAATGGAGCCCATGGGAAGAGGAGAACCCCGACGGGTCAGTAGCTCGTACATCACAGTGTCACATTGAGCGTCGGTGAGAAGGGGATCCGCCAGCCGCGCAGCGAAGCGAGGAATTATATCCTCAAGGGGCACCTCCCATGGTTGCCGACGAGCATGGGGACGATCGCAAGCCATGGAGATTGATCGGGTTCTCAAAAAAAAAATGACCACCTTAAGGTATGAATGGGTTTCTCTGTGAAGAAAAGAAGTAAGGCATAAGGTTCAGGTTATAAAGGGGCGCATTTAATGCCATGCACAAAAAATGTTGTGCATGGTGGAACTATTCTCAAAGCCCGAAAAGAAGGGGAGAGCGTTGGAAATGAAATCCAATGACGCATTGGAATTAGGTTAGGGAAATGAAACGTCCCCATCAAGCAGATCCCTGCATACGCAACACGTGAGCACTAGCCTTTGATGGAAAATGAGGCGGCACTGCAAAGGCACAACAGAGAACTAAGCTCTGAGAACGAGAATCAAATTCTTAAAAGAAAGGTTTGAAAGGAAGGACATGAAAAAGTGAAGGCGCTTCTAAAAGGACGTTTCGTCTACCCTACTCCTCCAAAGCAGGTCCAGCGGTCATAAAAGGTGACAGCGTTGCACTCACGTGCTGACACGTGAGAACAACGCTGTGGGGGCATTTGTTTCCTGATTTAAAATCAGGAAAGCTTCTGGGAAAAGCTTCAAAAAGGGGTCACGTGTTGGCACGTGACACCTAAAAACATCAGCAAGGCAAGTTCAGTTTCCTGACTACGCTGAAGAAAAGGGGGCTTCAGAAAGAGTCACGTGCTCCCACGTGACCAGGGTCACGTGGCGACACGTGACATTTAAACGCAAGCGTCAAAGGCACACAAGTTCTCTGATCAAGTCAAGAAAAGGCTTCAGAAGAGGTCACGTGTTCCCACGTGACCAGGGTCACGTGTTGGCACATGACGTTCAAGACAGCAAACTCGCTCTCCAATTGAACCAAAGAAAGAAGCGCCAGACAGGGGTCACGTGCTCACACGTGACCGGGCGTCGCGTGGTAGCACGTGATGGCTACAACAGCAACCGGAAGATAGCGCAGAAAGGAAGAGGATTCTTTATTCCAAAGGGGGTCACGTGTCTACACGTGACCATAGATCACGTGGTCACACGTGACCGGCTTTCAAAGCCCATATTTTTTTAACGACAGAATTAAATTCTGAAGGAAATTCGAATCTTTCCAAAGGAAAGTAATTATTTGGGACCAATCAAATTAAAGATTCAGAGATGATTAAATATCATCTATCTATGGAAAATCCCGGGTTTGGAAAGATTTCCCCTTTAAATCTAACCAAAATAGCAAGGGAGAATCTCTGGATTTAAAATCCAATGGTGAATAAAATTCACCTAATCATCCAACGGCCCAAAATGAATGATGAATGCAAATCAAATATCAATGAAGATTCGTCAAAAACTGATTGATTCGGCTGCTTCTCCTATAAATAGGAGCCAAAAGACACAGAGAAATATATACATACGGAGAGAAGAAAAGAGAAAAGGAGAAGAGCTTTGATACTTGAAAAAGACTCAGATCTTCTGCAAAAAAACCCTAGGTAAGAAAGGGAAAGCCTTTTGGAAAGAAAAAGAATTTAATTCTCAACAGAGTTTAACTCTGAGGCATAAAACGAGAGAGCATATCTCCTCCCTCTTTGATAGAGGATCTGCAAAGTGCACATCTCCCCTTAAGGTTGAGAATTTAATTCTCAATGGGTCGAGATCCTGCCATGCAGATCCAAAACATAGAGAAGGAATGCAAGTATGAGAATTTAACTCTCATAGAACTATAGGAATTTAATTCCTCCAAAGTAAAGTTAGGGTTCGACCCTGTATTATGGGAATTTAATTCCTTCAAAACAAAAAGAAACAGGGTTGAACCCTAATCAAGAACATAGTTTTGTCGAAACAGTGGGAATTTAATTCCTTTAATCATAATCCTCAGAAAAGGGGAGTTTAATTCCTTAAAAGCTTTTAGGGTTTAACCCTATTCGGTTCTTCGCATAAACAAGGAATTTAATTCCCACAGAAAACTCAGATTTAAACTCTGTTCCAGAATATAAGCCTTCAAAAGGAAATAGGAATTTAATTCCTCTGAAATTAAAAGTTCGAGGAATTTAATTCCTGAAAGAGGAGCAACAGATCCTCCAAAAACAGCATTGAGGCAGGGTCACGTGTCACCACGTGACCCCCCCCAAAATCCCTACAGAAAGCCCCTTTGAGGCAGCACCCCACGTGACACACGTGACTTTCAGCAGGAGCCTTAACACATAGGCATTTGAATGCCCGTCACGTGCTAACACGTGACGCTATCAAAGACACAGTAATTTCGGCAGAATCATTGAAGGGAAGGCACTCTCACGTGGGGCCACGTGACCGTTCTTGCTGTAGTGTTTGACACTAAGTTAGAACTCTCGAATCCAGTATTGAAGTGCTATCGGGCCTTAGTGTTCAACACTAATTAAAGAATTTTGTTCGTAGTGTTCAATATTAATTGTTTTAATATTCGGCACTAATTTAAGATCCCCACTGCCAGTGTTTAACACTGAGCTGTTTTAGTGCTTATGATCATTTCAAGGCCTTGTTGCTGGTGTTTAACACCAATTATTCTCCTAGTGTTAAACACTAACTTGTCAAACTCATTCCCAGTGTTCAACACTGATTGCTTTGAAGTGTTTAACACTAGTCTATAGCCCAATTGGCTAGAGGGATGGAGGCAAAGCTTCTCCCTCGATGGACTCACAAGGAATCAATATTCCAGACATGATGGGACTTAGCCCAAGCTGGCCATAAGTCCTCAATTCGTGACTAATTGGGCCAATGGGCTCATAACATGATTAATCAGTCCTGACCTCAAATTGGGCCAGGGGCTGTTCAAGCCACTCCGGTTCTAGGGTACATCTCTTCGCTCCTTTGATACTTGGCATTGTAATCCCTCAATGTCTTCAAAGAGGTGACGGGTCCCGACGACCACCCATGATATGGACTGTGGGGTTCTTAAACTCATACAAATTCCTGGTCACGTGGAATACGGATAATGTCACTCTTTGACCCCGTGTGAAGCGTCCAGAGCGGAGCCTGGTCCTCGCTAAGCACGGCAGTGAACCCGTGTGAAGCATCCAGAGCACATACCGGACTGTGGGGTCCTTAAACCCATGGACTACGACGTCCTTAACCTTGACCGAGATGTCTTAAAACTAACAACGGACCGCAATGTCCTTAAACTACCCACGGACCGCAATGTCCTTAAACTACCCATGGACCGCAATGTCCTTAAACTACCCACGGACCGCGATGTCCCTAAAACTAGAACAATAGAGCCCTTTCTTATGCTCTTTTGTTGGACCTAAACGGCCCCGTCTAAGTTGATCTTAGCCTTGGAGATGGTTAACGCGTCCTTAGACCCTCAAACATACAGGACTACGAATCCCCCGAATTAACTCCGGCTCAAGGGTACATCTCTGAACTCCTCTGGCATCTGTCGTTGTAATCCTTCAATGTCGTCAGAGAGGTGATGGGTCCCGACAGCCATACAGACGATGGACCACTATGTCCCTAAACTGGAACATTAGAGTCCAAACACTCTTTTGTCGGATCTAAACGATCCCGTTAAGTTGATCTTAGTCACAAAGTTAGACTAATGTATCCTTAACAAACGTTTGAGTTGATCTTAGCCTCGAGTAGGGCTGACGTATCCTCAAACCAACCCCTCCCCAAACCCAAATTTAAGATAATGCGGATTTGGACTAGTCCACGCCCTACGGGCGACGACATAACTCAGTCTCCGTAAACAATCCACGGGCAATAAAACAAACACCCACGACACGAAGTGACCATCTGGAGAAGGAGAAAGTTGTTACCGCAATGCGGTAGCGTAATTAACTGCAGGGGCTTGCGCCTGCAGGGAAGAGCGTCCCCACAATCAAAAACCCCTCAAACGAGGGGGAATCTGACGAAGTCTGCTACATCGGTCGCATCCGTTTAAACCTTCGATATATGGTGCCATAAATCAACTTGGCATCTTCGGAGAGGTGGACGGATAGCACCAATTAGCATCTGCCCCGAACCTAACGCCTCAGACGTCCCGGCCGCCGTTCGGAGGGGAACAGGATTGTCCTAAACCAGGTACATTAACATCATCCTAAAGAGATTTAGTATGGAAGACTCCAAGCGCGGTTCCTTACCTGCTAGTCATGGAGTCACTTTCTCTAAGGACTTTTGCCCAAAGACTGATGAAGAGAGAGCTCGCATGAGCATTATACCCTACGCTTCTGCTGTAGGATCTATAATCTATGCGATATTATATATACGCCCTGATGTAGCTTATGCACTGGATGTAGTAAGCAGGTATCAATCCAACCCAGGGGAGAATTACTGGACTGCTGTGAAGAACATTCTTAAGTACTTGCGAAGGACTAAAGAAATATTCTTGGTGTATGGTAATGGGGATCTCCAAATGGAGGCCTTTACCGATTCGAGCTTCTAGAGTGATAAGGATGACAGCAAATCTATCTCAGGGTTTGTCTTTACCCTCAATGGAGGGGCGGTGTGTTGGAAGAGTTCCAAACAGGATACCGTTGCAGACTCCACGATGGAAGCTGAGTATATTGCTGCAAATGATGCTGCCAAGAAAGCCGTCTGGATGAGGAAGTTCATCTCAGAACTAGGAGTAGTCCCGACCATTATTGATCCAATACCTTTGTATTGTGATAATAATGGGGCTATAGTGTTAGCCAAAGAGCCCAGGTCCCATCAGAGATGCAGACACATCCTCGGGCGATATCATCTGATCTGGGAGATAGTTGATCACCGCGAGATCGAGATTCGGAGAGTAGATACAAAAGATAACACCGCGGATCCACTCACCAAGGCCCTCCCATTGCCGCAGCATGAGCAACTTTTTGAGGGGTTGGGTATGAGATACGCCAATAATAGGCCTTAGTGCAAGTGGGAGATTATTGGATATATGTATGCCCTAGAGGCCATTATATGATAGTGTATGTACCGGTATGTGTGTGTGTATATATATATTCAGTGGACATTCTTGCTCGACATAATAGTATGCTATCTGTTTGCACCTTTTATCTTGACATGTTCATTTGATCGTGCTTTCATTCATTTGGTACATGTTGATATAGCCCTTAGGATACGCAGGACTACTGAGATTATGATGCGGATCATACTAGTGGGACATGTGTAGTCTATGAGCATATCCTTGAAATGTTCCTAGTCGTGGGTGTATCGAGATGGGGCATCGATATTACCAGAATAGACTAGCGTATACGTAGCTTGACCCATATGATGGGCGATGGATGATCCTATATCCATTGGTGTGGTGGCACCAAAGACCCCATACGGGTGCTCAGTGAGACTATGTACACTAAACGGACTCTCCGAGAACTCCTATGTGGTATTATATCTATCGTCGGATAGCAGTTCTCAGGTGACACTGGTACAGGTTAGTCTGTAGACCCGAGATCGTCATAGAGTCTTGTGTGCCTCCCACTGTACTTTGATCTCCATCCTACCACGGCTCTACTGAGTCGTGCAAATAGGTGGATTTCTGGTACAGTCCCGAGGCACATGGAGGAAATGAGCGATAGGAGGGGTTTCGTCTCTCTCGATATTGGGGGTTGATGTTGCACCATGTACGATTGGCTATAACAGGAAGTCCCTGGCCAGGGCTGCTGAGATTTACTGATAAGTGTTATCAGTAGTTTCTCGATCTGTTATGAGCCATATACCGGCATGATTTATTGGGTTATTGGGGTCGACGATACCATCCATAGACTCACATATGCAGCATATTTGACGAAGAGACCGGACTGTACGGTAAGTGTTACCAGTTGGCTCGACGGGAGTTTTAGCAGGTTTGCTTGTGTTTCTTCTGATCGCTCAGTACCTGGGAGCTGTTATGTCCAGCTTGTGCCACTGACAGTTTGTGGGCATGTGATATGATCACTGCCTACTGCTAGCGTATTGACGAGTCTTAGAGTCCCACAAAGGGGTCCCCTAGCTCAGGCGAAAAGATGTGGGGGTGCATATGAGATATGCGCGGGAGCTCGATTAAATGCGTGTATTGGATACCGTATTTTAATCGGGTGTTTTCTATTGGACGGGTCGTATGTGATATGACCGGGTTATTAAATCAAGTGTTGATTTAATATTAAGTCCATTAGCTCATTTATTAAAACCTATTTCTTTATGATGCATGCATGAGTGTATGTATATGTTGATATGCATGCACACATGCAAGCATACATGTGTCATGGTTGATGATACATTGGTGGTGGCAATGGAAAACTCACATGGTAACATATTTAGATATTTTGATTATTTGAGAAAAGCAAAATGGGATTAAAATCATGGTTGACTATTCAACTCTCTTGAGTTGACAAAAGTCAATGGTTTCTTTGCCCATAGTTTTAGCCCATGGTTTTGCTTAAACTCAAGTTACAAAATATCTAGATATTTTGTTACCATGGTTTGGCATGGATGACTTCACTTACTCTCTTGAGTTTAGTAAGGGTTATCACATTATTCTCTTGAGTTTAGTTTTGTGCCATCTCCTTCTTCCCCTCTCTCCTCAAAGCTCTCTAGGGTTTTAAAAGAAAGAGAAAGAATTAAAAAGAAAAGGTTTTGTAGTGAGATCCAAACCCACATCACCATTCCACTTTAGTCTAGCCCACTAGTGCGGAGTGTTTGCTTCATCTTCATCCTTGATCAAGTGAAGCTTGGAGCTTGGTGCAAAGGGACTTCGTGGTGGATCATCGTGGACTTGGAAGGACATAAGCCAACCGGTTCAAAACTCAATCGATCCAAGGAGTATAGGAGGAGATCTACAAAGGTTGTATTTTCTCCCCACTTAGTGTTAGACACTTTATAGTATGTGATACTATAGTTGTTACTTTATTTTTCTAGTTCGATTCATGTTTGGAATTGTTTAGCACCTTCTAAATTTTTGTTATAGAATGTGTGATGCAACCCTAAACCTAGGATGGTGCGAGAGAATCCCTACAGCCGAAGCTGCTATCCCTCCAGTTCAAGGCGAGTGGAGCATCGAAGTTAATCTTCTACATTTCATTTTAATGATCTCTCCGTTATCTGAACTCTTCCTTCCTTCAGAATTATGGGAATTGGCAGCTTCTATTGTGGATCTATCTCCCAAGTAGTCCTTCCAGCGCCTACTTGATATGGCTGCCTTACAGGCGATATCCCCGCAAAGCATCGTCCTTTCTTCCGGGATTGGTCGGTATTCTTTGACCCTTTTGCTTTATTGTCATTTTTTATAACGATGTTAATATGCCCTCAGCAGTTCTGGAAGCTGATGACGAAGTGGAGATCCTTGATGGGCCTGGGGATCTTTCAAACCCCCCTTTCATGACTGTGGGTAAGTAAAGCTTTACCCTTGGCATTGTTTTGTTTATTCCATGTTTGCCAGTCTCGCTGACTATTCATAAATCTTAACAGTTTTTCCAGCTCTTGCTCCGTTAGAGTCTCGAATCTCTATGCCATCGGGCCCATATGCCCGACTTGCGTCTGAAAGGATGGCGAGACAAAGCATTCACTCCTTGTCGGCTCTCATTGAAGATCTTCGTGTTGGTAGTTCTGTTACGGCCGAAGAATTTGCTGCCGAAGCTAATACTTCTTTGCCCTTCCTTTCCACTTATCATGATGAAACATTGGTGCTTGTTTGGGTTGAGTATTGTCGTCGAGTGGAAGCTTGCTTACATGATCTTGAGTGCATACGCCTTCCTTCCGAGCTCCTAACTGCAAAGGCGAGCCTGCGGGGGTGGATTGAGCGGTGCGCCGCTAATCTATAGACTTGCGAGAAGAGGCTCAACCAGAAATTTTCGGAGAGGGAGCTAGCTTCAAATGCTTTGAGGGAACTCCAGGCTCAACTCACTACCAAGACCACCCGTGCGTATGAAATTTGGCGGGTGCTTCAAGAAGCTATCACAAAGGTGGTAGCTCTTGATAAAGCCGTTATCTTTACCCGCGAGATGGTTGAAACTCATAAAGTTGTTGAAAAGGAGCTTAAAAGTCGGTTTGCTTCGTATCAGACTCAACAGTCTCAGGCAGAGACCCATCTTGTAGCAATAACAAAGCTTGAAGCTGAAGCCCAGTGGAAGAACGATGAACTGATAAGCTTATTGCACCATCCACCGGCTTAAAGATTTTTTTTAATATTCTCCCTTTTTTGTATTTAATCCTGTATGAGAGAATCTTGTATTCATTTTGATTCTTTTATGAAATGTACCTTGTATTCATTTGGATTCATGAATAAAAGACATATTTTATTTCATACTGGTGCGTATCCCTTTAGCAAATGCGTCCTGTAGATAGTCTATCTTGAACTCTTTGCAGGGCAGCGATGGTTTAGAAAACAGGTTCAGATCTGCTGCCTAAGACTTCTCAACTTTATGAGCCATGAGGGTCTCATAAAGACTTTTCTCCCTACGAGTTGAGAGGATCCCGTAGGTGTATTTTCTCCTTAGGAGTCGTGAGTACTCCTAAGTGCATTTTCTCTTGAGAGTCATAAGGATCTCACAAGAGAATTTTCCCCCTTACAAGTTGAGAGGACTCGTAAGTGGTTGTTTCCCTCCTTGTCGATATTCGGTTTTGGAGAGTATGGCCCGTGAATAGTATGCAATAGTCCATCTTGGACCGACTTGCAGGGCCACAGTGCTTAGGAAACAGGTCCTTATCCCCATTACCTAAGGCTTTTCCCTACGAGTCGAGACTAGTCGAGAATTTCTCGTAGGAACATTATTTTCCTCACGAGTCGAGATGAATCGAGAAGTTCTCGCAAGGATGTCCTATAGAGTCTGTGGTGCTAGGGTTTTTTACCCGTCGTACCATGGTGTTGGCCGGTGTGTTCCTCGATACGCAATCTTGCTGTTCGAGTAGCCCCGCGACTGTCATGTCTCTGATCCCTTCGGGAGTTGGACAAGACGTCTTCAAGTAATCTTCCAGGTAATATTACCGTCGAAAGAAAAGGCGTTAGGGATATTCCATGTCACTTTTTACTTGAGATTAGTCTCAGTTTAGGAGCCCTAATGAGTCATGACCACTCCGCGCTGGTGTGGGATGATCTCCGATAGTCTTTCAGGTCTTATTTGAGTTGCCATCAAGACCCTGAAGCTAGGGATCTTCCTTTGCTTTGTTTTTTGACATTGTGTCTGCAATATTGCGACGAATGTCAAGGTTGTCTCTGGGTTGTCTGTGAACCGTCGAGATTTGGAACTATGGGACTTTGCCGTGGCTCCGAGGTAGTCTCTAGGCTGTCTGTGAACCATCGAGATTTGGAACTAGAGGACTTTGCCGTGGTTCCATTTTGCTGACGTCGTATCTGCTTCTGGTTGGAATGAGAAGGAACGCCGTTGTTGATTTCTAGGCTGTAGATGTAGCCATCGAGATCTAGCTTCCTTTTGACGAAGCCTGGTGGGACAATGTGGTTCCCTTTTCATTTGTGCCCATGGATTGTATACAGGGGTCGATGTGATCTCACCTGCAGGGCAAAAGTTTCATTTTATTTTTTATATCTTTCCGCGGTGCTCTATTATTTCAGCTTTTTATATCGCGAAAGTCGTGATTGCCCAATCATTTCGGCTATTTTTCGCGGTGCCCAATTATTTCGGCTATTTTTCTTTTCTTTACTCGCTGCTTTTTATTGCGAGTTGCCCAATCATTTCGGCTATTTTTATATGCACGTATTTTACTCGCTGATTTTTGTTGCGAGTTGCCTTATCATTTCGGCTATTTTTATATGCATTTTTGGCTCACTGATTTTTTTTGCTGCGAGTATGGGACTTTGAGATCTGACACCAATGTTGGCATCAGCATCGCTGCTACTGGAATATTGCCAAGAGCGAATCATCATTTTCCTTGAAAGGACTTGGAATTTGATACCAATCTAGGCATCAGGATCGCTACCACTGGGATTGTTGCCAGGAGCGAATCGTCATTTGCCTTTTTCTATTCGAATAAAGGTGGCTTAGCAAACAGGGTTAGGATCCTGTTGACTAAGGCTTTTGACTTCATGAGCCGTAAGGGTGTCATAAAGGTGTTTCTCCTTACGAGTCGTGAGGATCTCGTAGGTGTGTTTCTTCTTAGGAGTCATGAGGATTCCTAAGTGTATGTTCTCTTATAAGTCGTAAGGATCTTACAAGAGTGTTTTCTCCTTAGAAGTCGAAAGCACTTACAAGTGTCGTTCACCACATGAGGACATTCTTCGTCGTTGGTGGGACTTGGTGGGGGAAACGTTTATTTGTGCCCATGGATTGTATACAATGGTCAATATTGAACCGCTTGTAGGACAACTTGGAGAATGTGATGGCTTAAGAATAGGTTCAGATCCCTGTAACTTAAGGCTCTGAATCCTATGAGCAGTGAGGGTCTCATAGGAGGAATTCTCCTTACGAGTCGTGAGGATCTCGTAAGTGTAATTTTTCCTTAGGAATCGTGGGGATCCCTAAGTGTGTTGCTCCCTTGTGAGTCGTAAGGATCCCACGCAAGTGTTTTCTCCTCACAAGATCGAGAGGACCTTGCAGGTGTTTTTTTTATATTTAAACGAGATCGCGCCCTTTCGGGTTTTCACAAATTCGCCGGTAGCCCTGCTGTTTTTACTCACGGAGCCCTTTTCGGGTTTTCATCTATGCCTATTTTTCTTTTGGACATACCATTTTTTTTAACTCCTCCGTTTGCCCATGGCGCTTAGGGGGAATTTCACCACCGGGGCGGTTGTGCAGTCAGCGGGACTTAAGTTGAAATCCTCGCCGCCGGGACTTGTGGACCTGGATTCCACTATCGCCATGTTTTGAGGCGGCGTATTTTGTGTAAAGACATCTCGGTCCATCGTTAGTTTAAGAACATCTCGGTCCGATATTAGTTTAAGGACATCTCGGTCCGATGTTAGTTTAGGGACATCTCGGTCCACAGCTAGTTTAAGGACGTTGCGGTTCGTTGTTAGTTCAGGGACATCTCGGTCCACAGCTAGTTTAAGGATGTTGCGGTCCGTTGTTAGTTTAGGGACATCTCGGTCCACAGCAAGTTTAAGGACGTTGCGGTCCGTTGGGATTTTGAGGCGAGGTTTCGCCGAATACTACTTATAAAGTTTAGACTCGGGAGGACGGCGAGCGGACACGAGTGTCATCATCTATCATTAACCTGAGCCGTGACTCGTCAAGCATAGTATTTCTTAAGGAATCGGCCGTTTATCGGCCGGAAGGGTCTTTCTCCATGCATATCCATGAGCAAGTAGGCCCCATCTTGGTAGACCTTGTGTATGATGTACGGGCCTTTATAGTTCGGCTCAAATTTCCTCCGTTTGGCATGATTGGGGATCATAGGTCTTTTTACGACTAGCACGAGTTCGTCTTGGCGGAATGTTCTCGGCCTAGTCAATATTTCGTATGAGCGCGTTATCCTTGCTTTGTAAGCTTCTAGGTTTTGCTGCGCCATAAGACGAGTTTCATCAAGGGCATCAAGCTCCTCAAGCCGAAGGTGGGCATTTTCTTCATCCGTCAGCTCATGTCGGACTGCCACTCGTAGAGAGGGTAGCTCTATCTCCAAGGAAAGTACCGCTTCCGTGCCGATTACCAGTGCGAATGGTGTTGTATTCATGGCCGTTTTGAACGTGGTTCGATATGCCCAGAGAGCTTCATGCAGTCTCTCATGCCAGTCCTTCCTATTTCTGGACACTGTCTTCTTTATGATCTTCGTCAAGGTCTTGTTGAAAGCCTCAGCTAGACCGTTAGCTCGGGGATTATAGAATAAAGAGTAACTCTAATCTATATTATGTTGATGTGCAAAGCGGCTGATCTTATGGCTTCTGTAGGCCGGCCGAGATGATCCGTCGCGGAGTGCCGAACCGGTAGATGACATGTGTCTTGAAGAAATTGAGGATGTTCTCTGTCTTCATCTCTCTTAGCGGTATTGCTTCTGCCCACTTAGAGAAGTAATCGGCCATTGCTAATATGAACAAATGTCCCTTGTATGATGCCGGTTCGATGGACCCGATTATATTGGTTCCCCACATTTCGAATGGCCAGCTAGCCAGCGTTGGGTGTAACGGATTCAGATGCTGGTGGATGAAGTCCCCATGAATTTGGCACAAGTTACACTGCTTCACATATTCGAGGCAGTCCTAAATCATCGTGGGCCAATATTAACCCATTCTTTTGATCTTCAGCTTCATCTTTGGCCCGGCTTGATGAGAACCGCAGAGTCCGTCATGAGTTTCTTGGACAACTCTCCTTGCTTCTTCTGGCCCCAAACATCTTAGCCATAAACAATCGAACGATCTCTTATATAGAGTATCATTGATGAAGGCGAAAGACAGAGCTCGCTTCATGAGTTGATATTTTGATGATGTGTCTTCGGGTGTTCGACGGGATTTGAAGTAGTCTATGAATACTTCTCTCCAATCCTTAGCCTTTTCTTCGTCCACTATTTAGAAGGCCGTTTATTCGGTCGCTTCCTTTCTTTCAGACGTCTTCGGAGATATCTCTGCCGGTACGAGAATCTGGCGGCTTTACACGATGATCCTTACGTCATCTAAGTTTTCGTCGGCCAGTTCTTTAGCGAGCTTGGCTAATACATCCACCTTGCAATTTTCTGCACGCGGAATGCTTTCCAGAATGTAAGAGGGGATTTGTGTCAGCAATTGCTACACTCTCTCACCATATTTTACCAGCTCTGGCTTACACGTCTGGTAGTCGCCATTTACTTGGCAAACGACAAGCTGAAAGTCTCCATATATGAGAAGGTTTTCGATTCCCATGTCAACAGCAATCTCAAGACCCGCTATCAAAGCTTCATATTCTGCTTCGTTGTTTGTTCTTGGCTCCGTTAAGGACAAGGCAAAATGCATTATCCCTCCTTGTGGAGTCACAAAGATAAGGCCTACTCCAGCTTTGATTACGGGGGTGCTTTGCTTCCGCCTCTTCATAGACGATGCCCTGTCGAAGTAGAGTTCCCATCGGATATCACTCCCTTCTTTCTCCCCGCTGATTGTGTCAAACGTGTGTTCGTCCGACAACTCGCAGTTTAAGGGAGAATTAGCTGGTATCGGATGCTCAGCGAGAAAGTCAGCGATGGCCTAGCCTTTTATTGCCTTGAAAGGTCGATATACTATCGAGAACTCCATCAAGAAGAGAGACCATTTGTTAAGCCTCCCCGTTAGTATGGCTCTTGACATCAAATATTTGAGAGGATCCACCTTTGATAAGAGATGGACCTCATATGCCAAGGCGTAATGTCGGAGCTTCGTTACCGCGAAGATCAGTGCCAGGCAATGCTTTTCGATAGGGGAGTAATTGTTTTCTACCCCCAGGAGAACTCGACTCAAATAGTAAAGAGCTATCTCCTTCCCCCGGTTGTTCTCTTGTGCCCATAGCGCGCCTAAAGAACCTTCAAGGGCTGTTGTGTACAGGATGAGGGGATTTCCCTTGACTAGAGTGGTCAGTACCGGCGGGTTCTGCAGATATTGCTTGATTTCATCCAGTGTGTTTTGGCATTTACGATCCCAAACGAATAGGGTCCTCTTCTTCATTAGATGGCTGTAAAGGCGGCATTTGCCGGAGATGTTAGCTATGAACCGCCGGATATACGCGAGTTTTCCTTAGAGAGACCGCAGTTGCTTGAGAATTCTTGGCGAAGGCATTTCCATAATCTCCTTGATCTTTGTCGGGTCTATTTCGATGCCCGATGTCGTATGATGAATCTAAGGAATTTGCCTGAGGAAACTCCAAACGCGCATTTCAGAGGGTTCATCTTCAGGTTGTACTTCCGAAGGCACTGGAACACTATCTTCAGATGCTCCCAATGCTCCTCGTACGATTTGCTTTTCACCACGAGGTCGTCAATATAACATTCGACAATCTCGTGTATGAGGTCATCAAAGATCATTGTCATGACCCTCTAGTAGGTGGCACCAGCGTTCTTCAAACCGAAGGGCATCACTTTGTAGCAAAATATGCCCAGCGGAGTCCGGAAAGCAGTGTGCTTTTGGTCTTCAGGATGCATCTTGATTTTGTTGTACCCTGATGATCCGTCCATGAAGGAGAAGACTTCATGGGTGGATGTGTTATCGATCTTCAGCTCAGTAACAGGCACTGAGAAGTCATCCTTCGGACAAGCTTTGTTGAGATCCCAAAAATCTACACAGATGCGTACTGTCCCATTTTTCATCATTACCGGAACGATATTGGCAATCCAGTCAGGGTATTGAACTTCCTGGATGAAGCCGGAGTCGATTAGCTTCTTGACTTCGGCATTGATACCCATCTCAAGCTCGAGCCGCATTCTTCTTGGTGCTTGCTTGACTGGCTTGATGTCCGGTGATATTGCTAGTTTATGCATGGCTATTTTTGGATCTAGTCCCGGCATCTCGGAATAGTTCCACGCGAAGCAGTCTTTATACTGCATAAGCACATCTTTTAATGTAGCCATCTTCTCCTCAAACAATAGCTCACTGACGAACGTTGGCCTTGGATCGTTTGCCGTCCCCAAGTCGATTTTCCTCAGGTTGTCTGCTGTAGTGTGTATCCCATCTTCCATCTCTTTTGGCGCCGGTGGAAATTCTGAAATCACCTCGTTCTCATCTTCATTTGCGAAGCATTGGGAGAGGTTGTCCATATTCTCGTGCTCTCCCTCCTTTGAGAATGTTATCATATAGCAGGTACGAGCTCGTTTCCAAGCTCGATGTTGATCTAGACTTTCCCTCGCAGTGTAGGTTGCTCTCGGCTCATGCTTTCGTGGTGGGGCTACCCTCCAACTGTCGGATAGAGCAAACCTGGCTTGCTGATACTGATCTTCAACCCAGTCTTTGAAGGTGAAGCAGTCTTCAAGAGAATGTCCCACTACTCGGTAGTAGGAGCAATAATCTGGGTGATGGACCTCGTTTATCTGTTCGGGATATCGAGACTCCGGGAGTGTCATCATTTGATGCTTCATGACAAGGTTGAATATTTTCCTTGTCTTGTCTTGAAGGAAAGAGTACTCCCGACCCATCTTGTTTATAAAAGACGGGTTCCAGCTGACTTTTTCTCACTCGCGTGGCTTCTTGGATCCGCTTCGCTGTCTTTGAATGTCGTCCCCGTTCTTGATCTTGTCATTGCTTCTGCGTCGGAATTTTTCCTTGCCGTGAGAGCGCACAGCAGGCTGAGGGTGAAAGGCGTCGTCGTCTTCTCCTTCCGTAGCATGCTGAATTATACGCTGCGTCCTGGATTTCTCGTAAATGGCTATTTCGCAGCTATGGTCATTCCGAACCTTTTGACCCGATTCTCTTATCAGCTTGTCAATCTGTTCTTCGAATGACGGACTTGGTATTCTCACGGCGGGATCTCACTCTGGTTCGACACCAACGTTATCTAGAAATGTATTCGCTTCTCCACCGAAGTTATTTATGACATGGCATCCATGGAATCGATCCCGTTTCTTGGACCGAACGTATCCAAGGCCAGTCGTCTCCATTCTCCCGTTGGGTATCTTTCGCTGAGTCCTGGGAACGTCCCAAATCTTGTTATAGAACTGGGCTTATCGGGCAGTCTGTTTGAAGGGTACGCCTTGGCATCTTAATAGCCTTTTCAATCCCTCTGCGTAGTATCTAGGCAGATGGATTGGTTGAATCCTATCGAGCGCAGGTTTGGCACCGTGCCAAACTTCTTTCTCCACTTTAGTCTCCTCGGATTAATAGAAAAGGATCGCCTTCTCACCTCTTTGCTTAGGAGGGACGTAGAAGGTCTGCAGTTCTTGCACGCTGTACATATCAAGTGCATTAAGTTCTTTGTAATGCCGCTGTGGAACCATGGTAATTTGTAAACTCTGGTCAGCTCCATCAAAGGTCTGCATTGACGGGCGGACGGAAAACACTGTGTTGGCCTTGTCTTCAGAGTCACTGCCAAAGACCAGAATAGGAGTAGATGGTCCTAGCCTGTTGCCTTGTGGTTGTCTGGAGTAGACCATCTCTTCATCCTCCTCGGTATCGCTCCCAAAGATCTGGATAGTGGTGATGGCTTTTTGTTTATTCTCTGGTTTGCAACATATTTCCATGTCTTCGAAGTCTGGTAAGAAGTACTTGGCGTCGTCATATTTGCGGACTTCATTTATGGAGAATGGGTTCAGCTCCCCTGTAACCGTGTACTCAAGGCCGTCCTTGAAGTACTTCATACACTGATGTTGTGCAGAAGGGATGATGTTGTACTCATGTAACCAAGGCCTGCCGAGCAAAGCGTTGTAGCAAGTCTTGGCATCAATAACATAGAACTTGATGTCAGTGACGAATAGCCCGAAGCGTAATGTCAGTAGTACAGACCCGAGCGTTTGTGATTATTGGGAGTCAAAACCGGAGATGGTAATTTTATCCCGAGCTAGGTGCTGCAGATTCATGCAAATCTCCTTCAACACTCTTATATTGAGAAGGTTGACGGAGAACCCGTTGTCGACTAGGATCTTCCCTATCTTGATATCATAACAATACCCGATTACATACAGTAGACGGTTGTGCTCACACGTTCCGAGAAGGAAGTTTTCATCGCTGAAGGTGATGTCAGCCGTGTGGACTTCTTCCAGCTCGTCCTTCATTTTTTCTTCTGCATGGAAAGCTTGAAACTGGTCGGGCTCTTATAATGCCTTGATTAGGGAATCTCGTGCCTCTTTAGATAGGAGAAGGGCATCCAAAATACTCAATTGTGAGGGTATCTTCCTCAGATGTGCCAGGACATTGTAATCCGCCTTATTCTTTTTGGGCGGGTCCTTGGTTGTAAGCTTTTCGGCGACTTTATCATTAAGGGCAATCTCCTCAGAGACTTTTTCTTTCCCCTTGTTTTTCTTGCATGAACCTTTGTTTGAGGGTCCGAGATTCTTTTCAGGCAACGTACGGTTACGCAGCTGAATGTTCTCACGGTTCCTCGTTTCTTCTTCTTTTCCAGAGGTGGATTCCTTGAAGAGAGGGTCAAGGGCCATTTCCTCGTCCGAATCGCTCCCGAAGGTAAGAACTTGAAACTTCCCTTTTGTTGGGATGGCATTAACCATATGACAGTTACCGGTTGTTCCTTTATGCTCATCTGTCGTGCTTCTCTACTCCCGACGGGCATTGCGCTTTATTCGCTTGAAGTGTTGTCGGTGGGCAATGTATCCCTGTCCCCACTTCTTGAAGGCATTGCACTCTTCGGTATGGTGTGTGACCCTCAGATGATACAAGCAGTATTTCGGATGTACATCCGGTTTGTCGGGGCATGTACTCCCGGAAGTATTTTCTTTGAAAGTTGGCAGCTTCATTACCACTGACAGAACTTTGGCGAACTGCTTCCTTATCTTGATTCTGCTCTTGCTGGTTGCAAAGGCGCTTCGATCTGGTTGAGGTACTTTATGGCTTCTCATTACCGGATCTTTTTCAGCCTGACACCGACGCTTAGCGTTTTCGTAAATGGACGCTTCACGTTCTCGATCAGGTTTGCTCTTTTGAAGAGCTTCGTTCAGTAGCTCGTCGATCAGGTCATCTAACGGCTCCATGGATTTTGGTTCTAGGTCTGGCCCCAGTTTCTCTACATCAGGAGCTTCCTTACCATTTATTGACGAGTGAGAGATCATGTGGCAACTCGCCACATAATTCTTGGGTTCTTCTGAAGAATCGTCTCCTTCATCAATGTCACTGTTTCCATTCTCAAGAACATGCTTGAAGAACTCTTCTAGTGTGACTGGGGTCCGTGCCTCTTGGTTGTATTCCTCCAGTGCATCGATGTATTTTTGCAGACCCTTACGATTGCCGTCGAGCTGGATGGGCTTCTTGGCCTTCTTCTTTTTCTTTGAACACTTCGGAGGCTTGGCCTGGAGGTTTTGCCCATCGTTACCAACTTTCGGCGTTGGGCGCGGTTTCAGCATTCTGTCAATAATTTCATGCTCCAGCGGGCTTTTCCACTTAATCGCCAGACATGCTTGAAGATCCTTCAGCATTCTTTTAGTTTTAGCCGAAAGGACAACTTTCCATGGAGCTTCCTTTACAAATGAGCATGATGCCCCCGGCGTATCCACCTTTTTAGGAGCGTGCTGCTGTGGCGGGTCTACCTTTCAGTTTTCGGACAGCGCGAACTTGCCCTGTTGGTACTGGTCTTCGACCCAGTTTTTAAAGACGTAGCAATCTTCGATTGGGTAGCCCACTATTCGGTGGTAGGGGCAGTAATTGGGATTGTTGACGTCGCCCGATTGCAGTGGGCGTCTCGGATCCGGCAGAGTGATGAGCCTGTTACGCACCGCTAGTTCGAATAGTCTCCTCGTTTTATCCTGGGGGAACGAGTAAGGACGTCTCAACTTATCTTCGAGGGATTGTGGTTTGTTGCTTTGGCAAACAACCGGTTTCGGGTCACTCGGTTGTTGTTGAGCGTTGGCGACGAAGGTCGCTTTCCCTTTACCCTTTTCATTCCGAAGATCTGTCTTCGAAGAGGACGGCCTATGGCCCAACTGGTCCATTTGGGCCAGTTTGTCAATCAAGGCCTAGAAGGTGGTCGGCTTGAAGAACATCATAAACTGGGATATAGTTTCCTGAGGATCAAGGGTCCCCATGAATATGCCCACAGCAGGAGCTTCTTCTATGTGCTGTTCACACTTTGACCATAGGTTACACCACCGAATTGTGTATTGAATCCAGGTCTCTCCCGGTTTCACTCTGGCGTTGATTAATGCCGTGATTGGGGTGCGCTCTCTTGCGCTTGCAAACCGCTGTGTGAACAGTAGTTCCATCTCCGTAAATGTCTTGACAGAGTCATTTGGGAGCTCGGAGTACTATTCAAATGCCGTCTCCGACAAGCTGCCAAAAAACTGGCGAAGCAACAGTTTGTCATTGCTCCCGGTATTACTGCATAAAACTCTGAATTGAGCAACGTGTTGATGTGGATTGCTCGTTCCCTTATACATGGAATTTGGGGATTGTATATCCTGGTAGGTACTTAATTTGGTCGTACCAGCCTGGATAAGATCGCCCAGTTTTGACGACTTAGCATGCCGCTTCGTTCGCTTAATGAGCTTGTATTTGTTGAGCTATGTAGTCATCAAGGGTAGCTTTAGAGATCGTCTCCTCCCTGACTGCTGATAAGGCCGTAGGAGGGTTTGATGTATCCCCTCTGTTGTCTTCGATGATTATTGGAGGGTCTTCGGCTGGAGGATCCGGCCGGGTCATCATCCCAACCATGTCTTGGAACAGAAGCGCCATTTGTTTTATATTAGCCGCTTATTCCGCGGCCTCTTTATATTTCTTTCCAAGCACCCTTCGTAGGAATTCGGTGTCGGTCTCCTGCTCCTGGCATTGTTCCGACGGTGCTTCTGGGCTTTCTTTCTGCCCAGTGAGTGCGGCCATCCTTGTCAACATCTCCTGGAGATTTTGTTGTTGCTCCTGAGCTTTTGTCACAGACCGTGTAGATGGTCGATGGCCCGTGGAAGTATGGCTTTCCTTTTTTCCGGAAGCCATGTACACCGTGTGTACTACCATGCCCCCAGACTTGGGGCGTTTGGGTCCGCTGCCTTTGAAATTTACCGCGGGCATGGAGATCTTCTCCGGCCTTCTCCTCTTATGGGAGGTCGAAGTTGAAGGGGTCGTTGCGGCAGGCACCCATTGTCACGCCCCGCTTCCCAGTATATGGCGAAGGGGATGCGACCGGTCCGCTACGTATATACTCAGAAGTACATACGCTAAGCGTATCTAGAAGTACATACGCTAAGCGTATCTAAGCAATATAAAATAAATGCACAAGAGACAAGATATAATAAAAACAGCAACTTTTATTTATTAACATTTTTTTATACAATGCATGAAAAGGAAATACAACTGGAATAAAATGATGCCTAAACAATGGCATAATAGGAAATGAAAAGTACTGAATGGAAAATGTCTAATGAAACTAGAGCTCTGGTTCTTCAGCAAACCGGTCCAAGTCTTCAGCAGTGGGCTTGTTCTCTGACGGGTCCAAACCACCTGACGACATTCAAAGAAGAAAGAATAGAATGTCATCAGCGAACAGGTCGCTCGGTAAGTCCCAAAGATAAGGGAGAAATAGACAGAGAGTAGGAGAGAGAAAGAGAGAGTAGCTTTTAATGTTGTATTATATTGTTGTAATGTTGTATTAACGCTGTTGTTTGCAGCTTGGTACAGAAGGATGTCAGTGTATACGAGAGGGGTCTCTATATGCTAGAGACCAGGGCAAACGGAATATAGAGTACAAGGCTCTGTTAGAAGGCCCGAAACAACGGCAATTGGATTCATGTTAGGTGTCTTAAGTCTGACCGTCTCGTGCCACTTTTAACACCTTCCGTACCAATCTACCCCTTAAACCCCGTAGTATTTTGATTGTATTATTTGTCTTGTAAATTGTATTGATTGTATAATTGGTTGACTGACCGAAACCATGATATCAGTAAACGGATGTAACCGTAAAATCATGTAAATGGAATAACTGGAAAACCATGTAAATGGAATAACTGGAGAACCATGTAAATGGAATGTATATACATAGTTCGATTCGGTCAAGTTGTATAGATTGATAATTGGATTCATGGATTCATGTTGAATTGTAATATTGAAGATTGTAGATTATAGATTATAGATTGTACTTGAATCATATTCAAGTCAGATATAATCAGACTCAAACCCGAGTCAAACAATTAGAAATGTAAATCGAAGTCTTGATTATTTCTTAAACCTATATTTACTAGGGTCCTTAGGGTAATTTATAGAACTTGAGGGCGTTTTATGTAAAAATACTTTTATATACTTTTCAAAATGCACCTCAAGTATTTATTATTCGTCTTTAGAGTTGTAATGAATGTGGATTTTATATTGTGATATTTCTAGTGAAAATATCCTAGTTTCATAAATAAAGGTGTTTATTTGTAATATTCATGGTATTTTAGTGTAAAATTGATTCTTGTGATTTTTAGAAAAAGGTGGAATATTTATATCATAACAAAATAGATATTTTAATGATATATATATATATATATTTATACAAAAATAATTTTAATATATTTTTATATATTCTAAAAATCTCATTTTCTTAAGATGTCGTATTTTAAATGTTTCGAGACCGAATGCTCCTTGCGGAGGTCTAAATCTCGCACTACTAAGCCCGAGGATGTGCGATAATCCGCACCATCCCGAACGGGTTCCCCAAAATAGGTTGTAGCGGCGCTTTGCAAAGATTGTAAAATACTAAATCCTTTAGAAAACGGTTTTATGAAGTAAATGGTATTTATTTGTAAAGGTACATATTTTCCGTATTGTATGTTCTAGATTCTCCTAAGTCAACTAGTCTATTCCTAACTGGTCCAGACGACAAGTTGTGAGATATCTCAAATCGCCTCTTCACCGTCAATTGTGGCCAGGTAAGTACAAGTGAGGAAAGGAGGGATCCGCTCACGAATCACCGTGAGACGGGCCTTTTAAAGTTACCTTTCTCACTTGTCTAGCCTAGACACCACAAAGTCAGGTTTAGATAAACGATCGATGTTTACAACTTATCGTATTTTCATAATAAGTGGTACTTCTTTAAAAATGTATCAAAACTAAATCTTTTAGAAATGGTTTTATTAAGTATATGGTATTTAAATGAAAAATGTTTGTTTTCTCGTATTCTAGATTCTCGGGGGTGTTGCATATGAGTGTGTGAGGAGATAGGTCGTTACCTCTTGATCTACTTTAAATGTATAGCAAGTTTGATGGGTTAAATGAAGGATTGAAACAATGTGGTATTTAAGTGAAAAAATACGATAATTTGAGAAAGTTATCATTTCATGTGATGAAACTTATTCAAATTGTTTAATTAGTATTTAATAATCAACATGAGAAAGTTTAAGAATATTTGTATTAGTGAGAAGTGGAATTTTATAGAAACCGAATCAGAAATCGGATTTGTTCCAATTCCGTCGGGTTTTGTAATTTCGTATTTTTTTCTTGAATAGGGAAGAGAGATAGAAAGGGACTTATGGGTTTTAGGACACACAAGAGGGTGAGAGGGAAGTAGTGGAATCACCGATGTGTTGCGTCGTCGCCGGTAGTTCCTAAAACGATCGCCGGAAGTTCCGCCGGGAAATTCGTTGGGGCTTCTCCTCGAGCTCATTTTCAAGGTACACAAGTTCTCTTGAGAATTTTAGAGAGTTGGCTCAGAAATGTGAGTGAGAGGGTAGAGGGTAGGGGGTGTATTTATAGGGTTAGGTAGGGTTAGGGTAGGTGAAGAGATTAAATATAAAAAAATGTAAAAATATATTAAAATTCATTAAAATATAGAGTAAATGGGGATTTCAAAGGTTTCTGGAACCGATCTAAATAAATAGAGTATACAGGGGAGTAGGGGAGGCCAAGAGTCAACTTTTTTGTGTTGACGACTCGGCCGTCCGGCCAAGTCCGGCCGGCGGCGCCGTGCCGAGTCGGCCGGTCCGCCGTCCGAGTCGGTCGAGTCGGGCCGAGTTGGAGGTCAGGGAGGTAGGGGTCATCTGGTGTAGCCTATGGTATATTTAGTTTTTCAGGTTTAGTTCAAAGTTTGGGAGTTATTGTGTGTGGACTGTTGGGCTTCCAAAAAATTTAAAACAAAATAAATAAAAAAATAATGTGGGGCATGGGATTTGAACTCTGGTGGCTTGGTTCAGCAGTGCAAAGTATTACCAATGAGCCACAAGCTCCTTCTTGTAATTAAATTGCTAATTAATTACTTAAGTCTTGTGCTCAGGCAATAAATACCCCTTTATGGATTTTTGAAAAAATATTTTCAAAAAATTTGTATAGGAAATTTGGGGTTGTTACACCCATGCAGATGATACCTTTTGTGGTATGGCAAAGGGATGGTCCTCCTCTTGCCGAGCCTTCGTCTTCTTCAGCTAGCGAGAGTAATCTTTGTCAATTACAGAGTCTTGGACTTTCCGCCAAACTCTGTGTATCTTGGAGGACAACCGCTGAGGAGGCTGTTCTAGCTTCACCTGTGTTGTGTTTTCGAAAGGCAGAGGAGACTTATTCAGTATGTCAATTGGAGAGTTCTTGCGTACCCTCCTGAGCAGCTCGAAGCTGTTCCTAGTTGGAACAGCAGCGTCAGTTTTCACCGTTGGAGCTGGTGGGGTAAGTCCAGAAGGAGAGTTGCCCCCAGCTTTTCTTACTCGGCGCCAGTGGCGACGTCGAGCATGTATTGCAGATGGGATCACCTCAGTTGTAGAAGCGACCTCGTTATGCCCCTTGCTTTGATGAGAGGCTACTGTTGGTGCCAGCCTGTCGAAGACTGACGTCTGTTGAGAGGGAATGTTTAACCTGTCGAAGACTGACTCTCGGGTAGGGGAAGCACTTGTAACGACCTCACCCATAGCAGGAATTGGGAGGACTATCCTTTTTGGGATAGACTTCTCAGGTATCACGAGCCTCTTTACGGGCCCACTTAAGCTTAGGCTCAGTTTGTCGAAGATTGAGGCGATGTAATTGGACGACCCGTTGAGAGGAGCCGCGGTAATTGCAAGCCGATCGAAGACCGGCTTCTTCAGGGCCTCTTGTGATGGCACTGAAGCATTGAAGTTTATTGGCGGGAGCATAGTCCGGAAGAACAGTCCAATGGTGGCTTGAGTCACCTGCTCCACTGGCATTGCAAAGATGGAGGCCGCTTGGGATCCATAAGTCACTCCTCTAGCAGGGACGGAGTGGAAGTTGCTTTTGCAATTGGCGCAGTTGGAAGCCATTGATGTCATCTTCTCTTCTGCATGGAGCAAGACACCAAATCTTAGCACCTCGAATCCAGGGGCAACCATATTAAACCGCGATTCGTTCGCGAACACGACACATGGAGTGTGGAGTGGAAAGAGGAAAAGGTCCCATCGAGCGTGCCAGAATCTGTTTACCGCCGAAAACAGAGATGAACCGCGTAGGTCGTCTTGCTTGAATTTAGGGGCAGATGCTATTTGGTTTTATCCATCCACCTCTCTAAAGATACCAAGTTGATTTATGGCACCGTGTATCGGAGGTTTAGAAGGATGCGGCCATTGTAGCGGACTTCGTCAGATTCCCTCTCATTGTGAGGGGTTTTTGATTATGGGGACGCTCTTCCCTGCAGGCGCAAGCCCCTGCAGTTAATTACGTTACCGCGTAGCGATAACCACTTTCTATTGCTCCAGATGTTCATTTTGTGTCGTGTGTGTTTGTTTTATTTTTGGTTGCCCGTAGATTGTATACGGAGACTAATTTGTGTTATCGCCCGTAGGGCGTGGATTGGTCCAAATCCGTATATTCTTAAATTTGGGTTTGGTTTGATTTAAGGATCATTAACCTTGTTTGAGATTAAGATCAACTTAAATGTTTGTCGAGGATACATTAGTCTAATTTTAGACTAAGATCTACTCATCAGGATTTTTGGGATCATTCAGACCCAACAAAAGAGCATTTAGGCTCTATTGCTTTAGTTTAAGGACGTTATGGTCCATAGATCACCATTTTTGGTATGAGGTTTTAGTTTAAGGACGTTGCGGTCCACAGCTAGTTTAAGGACATTACAGTCCATAGCTAGTTTAAGGAAATTGCGGTCCATTGTGATATGCTCATGGGCTTAG
This sequence comes from Agapanthus africanus, assembly GCA_030015575.1. Lineage (NCBI taxonomy): Eukaryota > Viridiplantae > Streptophyta > Magnoliopsida > Asparagales > Amaryllidaceae > Agapanthus > Agapanthus africanus. The sequence goes on along the minus strand of CM057338.1, from coordinate 475,600,372 downwards.
GAATGCACCCAAGAATTGTTGGCTGTCGGGACCCTCCACCTCTCTGAAGACGTTGAAGAATTACAACGACATATATCAGAGTTGTGGAGAGATGTACCCTTGAACCGAATTCCAGATTGAAGGGAAAGATCATGGTGGAATGAACATCATTTTAGATATCATCTATTAGTAGATCATTAGTCATCTTTGGAACTAAGATCGATTTGGGGAGACCAGAGTATAGGAGGGCTCGGTTGATTGATGATCAAAGGGGTTTTGGCCTCGAGAGATTTGGCTAATTTGGCATAAGGTTGGCCTCTCATAGTGTTAAACACTAATATCTACTCGGCGCTCACGTGCTCCCACGTGAGGCTCTAAAGCAGTGTTAAACGCTGAAATTTGGAGCGCTCACGTGTGGCACGTGAGGCGCCTGAGAATTGGGCACTGATTCTTTAGGTTTATTCTCTTTTTCTTTTATAAGTGGTAAGCACTATTGGGGGTCACGTGGGATCACGTGAGACGCCCCAAAATGGGAGCTGTCTTTGGATTTATTCCCCTTTTTCCTTTTGAAAGTGCTAAGCACTATTAGGGGGTCACGTGGGATCACGTGAGGCACCCCAAAATGGGAATTGTCTTTGATTTATTCCCCTTTTTCTTTTATAAGTGCTAATCACTATTAGGGGTTTACGTGGGAACACGTGAGGTGCTCCAAAATGGGAACTGTCTTTGATTTACTCCTATTTTTCTTTTATAAGTGCTAAGCACTTGTTTTTAAGGGGTCACGTGGGAACACGTGAGGCGCCCCAAAATGGGAGTTGTCTTTGGATTTATTTCCCTTTTCCTTTTGAAGGTGCTAAGCACTTGTTTTTAAGGGGTCGCGTGGGAATATGTGAGTCGATCTCAGTTGTTTTTTTTTATGCAGGGTTAAACCCTAGTTTTGTCAGAGGAATTAAATTTCTATATCTTTTGGAAGAATTAAATTCTTCAAATTTAGTTCTTTCCTCTAAGTTCTGGGACTACATGACAGAATCTCCCCGGTGAGAATTAAATTCTTAACTTGTGGGGAGATCTGCTTCTGCAAACCTCAACCAGAGGAAGAACTAAGTTCTTTTTTGGAAGAGTTAAACTCTTGTAATGGCGCAGAGGAGGTAAAATGATCTCTATATCTTTTTTCTTTACCTAGGGTTTCTTTTCTTAAAAGATAACTCCTCCTCTTCTTTTTTATTCAAATCTTATGGGGGTCTCCTCTCCTTTTTTCTTTTTCTTCATCTTCTTTCAAAGTCTCGGGTCCTTTATATAGTAGAGGCAGGTTTGTTAATTTAGTTAAGGAAATCTCTCGTTGAGATATCTTAATTGATTTGGGGATTTTATCCACCGCTGGATCTTTGATCTAAAGACTTCTGTTTTACAGAAAATATTTTTCTTGTTTTTAACAAGATTGGGAAAATATTTTCCCATACAGGGCTTATTCCGTTGCTTGGTGAATTTTAATCACCATTGGATTTTTAATCCAATGGTGCTCTATTTTACAGAGCATAATCTTTCTTGTTTAGAAAGATTGGGGAAATATTTTCCCATACAGAGCCGATTCCGTAGCTTGGTGATTTTTTAATCACCATTGGATTTTTAATCCAACGGTGCTCTGTTCTACAGAGCGTAATCTTTCTTGTTTAGAAAGATCTAAGAAAATATTTCCCAAATAGGGTTTTGATCCCTATTATTTAGAATTTAATTCTATCAGCTTGGAAGGTGGTTAAGAACCCTCACGTGTAACATGTGACCCCCATAGCATTAAATTGGTTTGCTTATATACAGCAGTCCCAGAGAAAGGCATCACGTGTGTTAGTTATATGTGTGCCCTAGAGGCCATTACTGTACATACGATGTATATTGTAGTGGATGCTAGGACATATATAGGGAGGACTTTCTTGCTCGACATGATAGTATGCTATCTGGTTGTACTTTATCTTAACATGTACTCTAATTGTCTCTATATTACATGTTGATAAAGCCCTTAGGATATGTACTCGACTACTGGGACTATGATGAGATCATACTAGTGGGGCCACGGTAGTCGACGGGTACATCCTATAACTGTTCCTAGTCGAGGGTGTATCGAGACAGGGCATCGATACACCAGAGTAGACTAGCGTATACGCATCTTGACCCATATGATGGGCGATGGATGATCCCATATCCATCGATGTTTGACATCAAGGATGGTGTACGGGTGCTCAGTAGAGACTGGGTACACTGGACGGACTCGCCGAGAACTCCCAGATGGTATTATACCATACGTCAGATGGCAGTTCTCCGGTGACACTGGTACAGAGTAGTCTGTTGACCCGAGATCGTCATAGAGTCTTGTGTGGTTCCCACTGTGCTTTGATTTCCATCATACCACGTCCAAGAGGGCGTGCAAAAAGGTGGCTTTTGGGTACAGTCCCGAATCACATGGAGGCAATGAGCGATAGGAGGGGATTCGTCTCTCCCGGTATAGGGAGTTGATGTTGTGCTGTGTTCGATTGGCTATAACCGGAAATCTCTGGCCAGGGTTGCTGAGATTTACTGGTAAGTGTTATCAGTAGTTTATCGAACTGTTATAGACCGCATATCGACACGACTTATCGAGCTACTGGGGTCTGACGTTTACCACCCCTAGGCGAGATATGCAACATATCAGACGACGAGACCGGACTGTACAGGAGTGTTACTGTTTGGATTCACAGGAGAATGTACAGGCTTGCTTGTTGATCTTCTGAGCGCTCAATACCTGGGTAGCTGTTACGTTTAGCTGACCGCTTACAGCTTGTGGGTGTTTGATATGATCATCACCTACTGCCGGGGTATTGACGATTCTTTAGAGTCCTACACAGAGGTTTCTTGACTCAGGCAAAACGGAGTAGGAGCACATATGTGATATGTGCGGGACCGAGGATAATGCGATATGTGATACCGTATTCTATTCTCGCGATATTTGATATCAGCCGGGTCATCGGATCAAGTGTTGATTCGATGAATCGGTACGGATAAATATTAGTCGGTCATATGCGATATAGCCGGATTGTCGGATCAAGTGTTGATTCGATAATTTAATGTATAATAATATATGTGATATATTAAATTACATTAACTAATATTTGCTCACTAAAAGATTCTTTTTCTCACTCGGGTAATACGTTGATATATATGCGATATATGTTAATTGTATTATTTTATTTGGTTACAATAAATATTATATATGTGATATATAATATTGTAACATGATATGATAAATAATGCAACATGTTTAGTGGAGATTAAACAAGATTAGGGTTTGATTTGGGTTAATGGTTTCTAGATGATTCTAGAAGGTTTTTGTTTTGTCATGATAAAGATATTTTCAAGTGAGTCATTCTTAACTCAACCCAAAACCCTAACCCTTGGTTAATTCTCTACAATGGTTAAGTGAACCATGGTTGCATAATTGATCATTATCTCCTTTTCCTATTCATCACAAAAGGATTATTATTATGTTCATCTTCTTCTTCCTTCATTCTTTCATGAAAAACCTTGCTTGATTTTTCAAAAGTGATGAATAAATATGAGAAAAAGATAAATAAAGAGAGCAAAAATCCTGCTTCATCATCCTCATCTTCCCTTGCCATTTAGATGAGGGTGTTCACATCATTTCATGAGTGTTAGCTTGTGTTAAAGAAACTTCAAGGTAGATCATCTTAGTATCGAAGATCGGAAGCAAAGGTTGCGTCTTTCTCTTCGTGGAACCTCTCGAGAGTCCGGATCCCGATGATCGCAGCGAAGGGACCACAACACGGAGCATATGAAGTGAAGGACCGGATCTACAAAGGTTGTAATCCCTCTCACTTAGTGTTAAAGTGTTTAGCATGCTTGTTTTCGCCTAATCTCTAGTTTAAAGTTCCGTATTCGGGTTGTTCGGCACGGCTAAATTTTTAATCGGGCATGGTTGATGCCTCGTAGACCCTTGTGCGTGTGCCTAGCAACCCTACAACATGTTGGCACGTGAGCTGATGTTCAGGAATGTCACGTGTGACACGTGACCCCCATGAAGTTAAGCCCAACAAAGGGCATCACGTGCTGACACGTGAGCTTCTCTGGCCTGTTATTTGTTTTAGAAAAGCGCCTATATACTTTGTATATAAATGCTCACGTGTTTGCATGTGAGGCTCAACTTTAGTCTCAATTGTTAAGCGCAATGCCTATAATCTTGCTCCAAGACGCATCACGTGTCGGCACGTGATGCTCCATTTGGGGAATTTTTCCCATCGCTTTTTTATTTATTATTTATTTTTTATAAGAGAACGGTAACAGATATAGCTTGGGTAAAAGTTGCTAAGTTACAACTGACCGATAATACTAGAGTATGGTGGAAAGCTGAGGAGAGTCGTCTCGAGCAACCGATAGAATGGAAAACATTCTGAGACCTCTTTGATGCGAAGTACTTTCCGGAGACTTCCCTCTTCGACATGGAGTATCAATTCATCCATCTATAGCAAGGCTCGAAGTAGGTCAAGTCTGTGAATGAATATGATGCTGAGTTTACCATGCTCGGCAGGTAAATTATAGTCTTAACTTCAATTTTCCTATCTCACTTAAACACTGCTAACATAAGGTCATAACAGGTTCACTGCGCACCTCATTCCCGCTGCTAAGATCCGGATACTACGATTCCAGCAGGGGTTGGACCCTGAAATCCAAGCTACACTCATTACAGGGGATTTCTGAACCTACAAGCTTGCTTTGAAGGTTGCCCGACGCTACGAGGCAGTTGTGAAGAAGAAGAGTATGCCGCAGTCGGCCGGTGTGAAACGCCCTTTGCACCAGATCACAGGAGGGGTCTCTTCTAGGCCAGCTTACAACGGACCATCTCGGAGGCCAGGAAGTTCATTCTTCAACAACAAGCCAGACTTTTACAGCTACTGCAAAAGAACAGGGTATCTAGTGAAGAACTGTCGTAGCGCGAACAACTTGTGATTGATTTATAGGTCCTCTACTCACGCTATCGGAGTATGCCACCAGAACCGAGGACCTAACAACCCTCCCGCTAGACCGGTGATCCAAGCTCCTCCTACCCGGTTGGCTTTACCAGCACCAGCTCCACGTACCCAGACCGCTTAACTTCAACGCCGAGTGTTTAACCAGGCATAGAGGAAAATGTCGCGACGCCAAGCATTCACCATGTCGGTCGAAGAGGCCGAAACTACAGGTCAGGTTATCACTGGTAAATCTCTTCTTTCTTTCTTTTCAAGTCCTTTCAATTCTTAACCATCTTATATTTGTTATACCTAAACCTATCACATGCGACATGGGTACAATCTTAGTAGCCACCCTATCTGCACTCATGCTCTTTGACACTGGGGTATCGCATTGCTTCATGTCGCAACGGTTCGTAAGAACTCATGTGATCCCAGTTAAGCCGCTCGTATCCAGTTGGAATGTTGGTTCAGGGAACAGCGTTCTAAAAGCAACCTTGGGATACGATCTGTGTCCAGTGGTCATCTGCAGTTGAGAATTCTATGCGGATTTCAAGGTGTTGGACATACCGAATTTTGACGTAGTCTTGGGAATAGACTGGCTGGCAACTTTCTTCGCTACCATCGACTGTCGCCAAAGGAGAATAGTGTTTGAAATACCAGATCACCCAGTGTTCTATTTCAAAAGCGGAGACCGGACTTTGGAGCCGAGCAAAACCAAAGAAGGCAGAGATTGCAGTGTTACAAACGGAAAGATTGAAGCCAGGGGTCATTAGAGAGTTCGAGGATGTTTTCCTTGAAGATATATAAGGTTTGCCTCCCGATCGAGCTCTTGAATTTAGTATCGATTTTCAACCCGGCGCACAGCCAGTAAACAAAGCCCTATACCGATTAAGTTCAGAGGGATTGAGGGAGATCTGTATTCAGTTGGACGAACTTCTGAAGAAAGGTTGGATTAGACCTGGTACCTCAAGTTAGGGATCTCCGGTGCTGCTGGTAAAGAAGAAGGAAAGTATCTATCAGATGTGCTAGTATTATTGAGCTCTGAACGAAGTAACGATTAAGAACAAGTATCCACTATCTCGCATCGATAACCTTTTTGATCAGTTTAGTGGATTTTGTGTATTTTCAAAGTTAGATCTTCGTTCAGGTTATCATTAGGTGAAGGTCAAGGAGTCCGACATTCCGAAGACGGCGTTTAGGACTCATTATGGCCATTAAAAATATCTCGTAATGCAATTTGGAGTGACCAATGCACCTGCCGTCTTTATGAACCTGATGAACCAAGTTTTCCAAGAGTATTTAGACAGATTTGTTGTTAGCTTCATCGACGACATCCTAGTGTATTCAAAGAATCGGAAAGAGCAAGCCGAGCACTTACGCATTGTCCTGAAGACATTATGACAACACCAGCTATACACCAAGTATAGCAAGTGTGAATTTTGGCTAGATCAAGTCGGATTTCTTGGACACATTATTTTAGGCGAAGGAATTTCTGTGGATCCAGCTAAGGTGTCAGTTGTCAGAGAGTGGCCGACATCAAAGACGGTCAAAGATATAAGAAGTTTTCTGGGCTTAGTAGGATATTACAGACGCTTCATCGAAGTATTTTCAAAGATCGCATCACCCCTGACCAAGCTCATACGTAAAGATAAAGTATTTGTGTGGTCAGAAGCATGTAAGAAAGCTTTCGTAGAACTCAAGTCGAGGTTAACCTCAGCACCTATTCTTATATTACCGGATCAATCTGGCGGATTCGATGTGCATTGTGATGCATCCGGTAAAAGATTGGGATGTGTTCTACATCAGCATGGAAAAGTTATGGCTTTTGCATCAAGACAATTAAAAGTTCATGAGCGCAACTATCCAACACATGATTTAGAATTGGCAGCCGTCATCTTCGCACTCAAGATTTGGCGTCACTACCTTTTGGGAGAACAAGTGGATACATACACCGACCACAAAAGTCTGAAGTATGTATTTACTCAGAAAAAACTCAATATGCAGCAAAGAAGATGGCTAGAACTTATGACGAACTTCGACATCAACCTACAATATCATCCTGAAAAGGTGAACGTAGTTCCCGATGCACTTAGTCGCCAGCCATTAGCAACGAACCTCACCGCTCAGTGGAAGCTACAACAAGAATTGCATGGATTGGAGATTGAAATAGTTATGCCAGGTAATGCCCCATCTTTGATGAACTTACAAGTCTAGTCCACTCTTATCAATCAGATCAAGGAAGCTCAAGCAAATGATGCCAAGCTACAAAAGATTCGGGAACAAGTAGAAAGTGGTCTTCGAACTGACTTCATCATCCACGAAGATGGATCCTTACGGTATAGGAACCGTTTATACATGTCAGTCGGCCCTGTTCGAGAAGAGTTGATGAAAGAAGCTCACAGTTCTCCTTATTCGGTACACCCCGGCGGCACGAAGATGTACAAGGATTTACGGAAACACTACTGGTGGCATGGAATAAAGTGTGAAGTAGCAAGGTGCATACCAAAGTGTTTAGTATGTCAGCAAGTGAAGGCTGAACATCACATAACTGCTGGTCTACTTCAGCCATTACCAATTTCAGAATGGAAATGGCAGCACATTATCATGGACTTCGTGACTGCTTTTCCTCGCAACACAAAGGGTAACGACGTAATCTGGGTTATTGTGGATCGACTCACAAAGTCGGCTCACTTTATTCCATTCAGAGTTGGCCAATCAACCGAGACATTAGCAAGGAAGTACATGGAGGCGAGTAAAAATCTAAAGTAAAATTTATACCTTCAAGATATACCATACTTGTCTTGATACCCATAAACTGATGCAGGAGATCATGAGATTATATGGGGTACCTGTTTGCATCGTCTTCGATCATGATACTAGATTCTGATCACAATTTTGGCAGAGTCTGCAAGCTAGCTTGGGAACGAGTCTGAATTTCAGCAGGACGTATCATTCCCAAACAGATGGACAATCCGAGCGAACAATTCAGATTCTGGAAGATATGTTGAGAGCCTGTATATTAGACTTCGGAGGTTCGTGGGAAGATCGCCTACATCTTGTGGAGTTTTCATATAACAACAGCTACCAGGCAAGCATTGTGATGGCACCATTCCCAGCACTTTATGGACGGGAGTGTCGTTCCTCGCTGAGTTGGGACAACGTTGGAGATCGTGAACTCCTTGGACCAGAGATGATCGTGGTAATAGTGGATGTAGTTCGCACAATCAGGGAAAAGATGCGCATAGCTCAGGACCGACAGAAGCATTGTGCAGATGCAAAGAATCGACACCTGAAGTTCCAACCACAAGTCGTCAGCAGTACTAGCTGGACATAACAGCTACCCAGGCATGAATAGAAGATCAACAAGCAAACTTGTCCAAACTCCCGTAAAGCCTATAAGAAACACTTACCGTATAGTCCGGTCTCTTCGTCTGATATGTCGCATATCGAGTCTGGATGGTGGAATCATTAGACCCCACTAACCTGATAAGTCATGCCAATGTGTGGCCTATAATCTTTCGAGAAACTATTGATAACACTTACTAGTAAATCTCATCAGCCCTGGCCAGGAACTTGCTGTTATAGAAAATCGAGCATAACGCAACATCAACTCCCAATACCGGGAGAGACGAAACCCCTTCTATCGCTCACTGCCTCCATATGACTTGAGACTGTATCCAAAATCCACCTGTTTGCACGCCTCTTTTGAGCCGTGGTAGGGAGGAAATCAAAGCACAGTGGGAACCACACAAGACACTATGACGATTTCGGGTCTATACACTAACCTGTATAAGTGTCACCAGAGATTTGTTATCTAACGATAGGTATGATACCATTTAGGAGTTCTTGGTGACTCCTGTTCGGTGTACCCATTCTCTAATGAACACCTGTATACAATATTTGATGTCAAACACCAATGCTGTGGTTTTTGGATTTATCCAGTAAATCACTGCCAGCGTATTGTCGAGTCTTTCCCACACAGAGGGTTTTCCCGGTTCAGGCGATATGATATAGATGACGTATGTTGGTGAATACAGGGTGTCCAATTAAATACGTATACATGCTATACAGACTTTAATCGGACGGTTGATAATACTAGCGGCTTAGGATTAAGCCGGATTGTTAAATCAGGTTTTGATTTAATAATTTATATATATATATATATATTTAATATGTATATTCTAGTATTATTGTTCACTATTCATTTTCTCTTTCTTGGCTATTCGTATCTTTGTACGAATACGCGTATATGTATTTCTGTACATATACCGGGTTGTATTCCGTATTTATATGGAATTTGTTCTAGAAGATGGACACTTCATTTCTTGATTTTTCTTTTATAGAAAATCAAAAATAAGGTGGAGGATGAGGTGTAAAGAAGTATGGTAGAGATGTATGGGTTGATTATTATATGATATATTTCATTTAGATACATTATTCTTCCATGGTTGCAAAAATCAAGCCATTAATTCTATGCTTGCTAGTTTTTCTTCACACAAAAGACTTAGCCATTTTCTCCATGGCTTCTTCTTCTTCACCTCCTCCTCCTTCTACGTAGCTCACTTGAGCTTAGGAAAGAGAGAAAAGGATAGTGAGAATATTCCTGCATCCCCCTCTCCATTTGTAGCGAGTTTGGAGTGTCGGTCGCTTCACTAGGTGAAGCCGGAGCTTGGATCGGTTTCCTTCAGGTGGATTTTCTTCAGCAAGGGCGGTTACCACTCAAGCATAATCCAGACAGTGTACACGGAGCATGAAGAGGCCTTCCATAATTGGGTGGACACGCGTCAAAGGTAGTATTCCATATTTTTTCATGCTTGGTTTGCTAGTTTAGGAGTTTAGATCGATTTTAGGTTCGGGGTTCCTTCATGTTTGCTTGAATTTTTTGTTTGCCATCCGCGCCTACGCTACGCCACAGGCACTAGGGAACCCTACAAACGGTGTATCGGAAATGTGGAACCGCACCTTACAAGATATGGTGTGTTCCATGATGAGTATTGCTGAGTTACTGCGATCTTTTTGGGGTTACATACTAGAATCTGCTGCATATATTTTGAACAAAGTTCCAACTAAGTCAGTGCCTAGCACTCCATATGAAATGTGGAGTGGGAAGAAACCATGTCTTAAGTATCTTAATATATGAGGTTGTCCGGCTTTTATCAAAAAGCACCATGCGGACAACCTCGAAGCACGATCATTATTGTGCAAGTTTGTGGGATACCTAAGAAATTTCAGGAGGTATCTTTTCTATTGCGTAGAGAAACAAAAGGTTTTTGTTTCTTGACATGCCTACTTTCTGAAGACTTAATTTCTTGAAAAAGAAATAAGTGGGAGCGCAATAGAATTGGAAGAAATTCCAGAATCACAATTTGTTACTGAAAGCTTAGTAGAACCCAAACTTTCGAAAGAACTGGACGTACCTGCGCCACTCTGCAGATCTAGTAGGCAGTCTCATCCGCCCGAGAGATACTACGATTTGATCGTAGACGAAGAGAGAGAGAGAGAGAGGATTGCATCATCAATGGTGATGAGCCTACTAGTTTCCAGCAGGCCATTACGAGCAGACACTCAATAAAATGGCTGGATGTTATGTGGTTTGAGATGGAATCCATGTACACTAACAAAGTTTGGATTTTGGACGTTGCACCTCCAGAGGTAAAACCCTTAGGCTGCAAATAGATCTTCAAAAAGAAGATTGATTCAGATGGACAGGTTGAAACCTATAAAGCTAAACTTGTAGCAAAAGGTTTTCGTCAAAGACCTGGGTTGGACCATGATGAAATATTTTCTCTAGTGACTATACTTAAATCCATTCGGATCCAACTTGCCATTGCTGCCTTCCATGATTATGAAATCTGGCAAATGGACGTAAAGACCGTTTTTCTGAATTGAAGTTTGGAAGAGTGTTTTTATATAGATCAGCCAGAGGGCTTCGTAGAGAGTGGGAGTAGCGAAAGAGTGTGCAAGTTGCTTAAATCCATTTATAGATTAAAGTAGGCATCGCGGAGTTGGAACATCTGCTTTGATGAGACGGTCAAAGAATTTGACTTTATCAAAAATGTAAATGAACCATGCATTTATAAGAAAATTATAGTGAGAATTGTGGTATTCCTCGTCTTGTATGTGGATGACATTCTCTTGATAGGAAATGACATTCATATACTACAATCGGTTAAAAACTTCTTGTCATAGTAGTTCTCCATGAAAGACCTGGGTGATGCCTCCTGCATTTTGGTGATCAAGCTCTATCGTGATAGATCTAAGAGGATGTTGGGACTTTCACAGTCCAGGTATATTGACAACATACCGAAAAGATTTAGTATGGAAGATTCCAAGCACGGTAATTTACCCGCTTGTCACGGGATCAACCTCTCCAAAGAGATGTCTCCCAAGACTGATTTGGAAAGGGATCACATGAGTATTATACCCTTCAGTGGTAGGATCTATAATGTATGCGATATTTTGTACCAGACCGGATGTAGCTTACGCATTGAGCATAGTAAGCGGGTATCAGTTAAACCCGGGGGAGAAGCACTGGATACCAGTTAAAAACATTGTCAAGTACCTGAGAAGGACTAAGGAGATATTCACGGTATACGGCAATAAAGACCTCCAGATCGAGGTCTTCACTGACTCCAACTTCCAGAGTGATAAGGATGACTCTAAATCTATGTCGGGTTATGTTTTCACCCTCAATGGAGGGACAGTCTGTTGGAAGAGCTCCAAACAGGACACCGTTGCTAACTCGACAATAGAGGCAGAGTATATCGCTGCTTGTGACGCCGCAAAATAAGCAGTATGGATGAGAAAGTTTGTTTTAGAACTTCAGGTGGTTCTGTCCATTATTGACACAATACCTTTGTATTGTGACAACAACGGAGCTATTGCTTTAGCGAAGGAACCATAGTCCCATCAGAGATCCAGACACATCTTGAGACGGTATCACTTGATCAAGGCGATCGTAGATTGCCAGAAGATCGAGATGCAAAGAGTAGACAGGAAGGAAAAAACTGCAGATCCACTCACAAAGGCCATCTCTCAGACGCGGTTCGAGAGGCTATTCAAGATGATAGGTCTGTGATACGCCAATACATGGGCTTAGTGCAAATGGGAGATTGTTAGGGATATATGATCTAGAGGCCATTATTGTATAATACAGGATTGTATATTATATTTTGGAAGTTTGGGATATATGTATAGAACAGTCTTTCTCAATATGATAGTATGCTATCCAGTTTGTATCTATCTTAACATGTGTATATGTTTCTTTTTACGTATCGCTAATACATGTTAATAGATCCCTAAGGATGTTTGCTTGATTACCAGCATTGTGATGACAATCACACTTGTAGGAGCTGGGTAATTTATAAGCGCATCCTTAAAATTGTCCCTAGTCGTAGGATTAATGAGACTGGGCATCGATACTCCAGAGTAGACTAGTATATACATTTCTTATCCCCATCAGGGGAGATGGCATGTCCCGCAATCATTGGTATACGGTACTAAACATAGTATACAAGTGCTCATTATATTATGATTTACACCGGACGGACTCGCTGGGAATCGTTAGTTAGTATTATACCTATTGTCGGATAGCAGTTCTGTGGTGACATAAATACAGGTTAGTCCGATGACTTGACATCACTATTAGTCTTGAGTGTGTTCCCACTGTACTTAAATTACTACCTTACCACGGCTTTAAGAGTCGTGCAAACCGGTAGTAGTTGGGTGCAGTCCCAAAGCACTTGGAGGCAGTAGGTGATAGAAGGGATTCGTTTCTCTTGGTATTGGGAGTTGATATCGCGCTGTGTACGGTTGGCAGATACTAAAGGTCCCTGGATAGGGTAAGTGAGATATATTGGTAGGTACACCAATAGTTTCTCATGTTGTATTGGGTTCCACATCAACACGATTTGTTGCGCTATTAGGGGTGTAACGTTTACCACTCTCTAGGCCCGATATGCGATACTCTTTGATGAACAGAACGGACTGTACGAAGAATGTCACTTATAGGCTCAGTAGTGGTTCAGACGAGTTTTCTTGTCGATCTTTCTTTCGACGGATATCTGGGTAGCCATTACGTACAGCTAGTGCCACTGACGTGCTTGTGGTTGAACACACTGCCAGAGTATTGTCCAGTCTCTAGAGTCCCACACAGAGGGTTTTCCGGTTCAGGCGAAATGGTGTAGTTTGCGTATTTCAATACGCTCGGATATTCGATTGAACACGTGTATTTTATACACGTACTTCAATCGGACAATTAGTGGTTTTGGCAGGTTTGAAAGATAGCCAGATATAGAGCTAGTATTATATTGCTCTCTTTTGGGTATTTGTATTTTAACACGAATACAGTATTTATACGAATACGTGTATTTGTATGGATACGCGTATTTGTATTTTTAGTAGAAATACGATATTCATATTTTGGTAGAAATACGGTATATGTATTTATTATAAATACGGATTTTGATATACTTGATTATATCCATACATTTATATGTGTACCTAGTGAGGCAGCCATTCTCTTCTTTCATCTTTTCTAGTATTTAATTGAAGTGTGTGGGCTTGTGACTCACATAAATGAGTCACAAGCTTACTCACTTCTTATCATATTTTATTGTAGAAAAGTTATGAAGAGATAAAGGTAAGAATGAGATAGGTTTATGATGATTGATATTTTCTTGAGTTGCCATCTTTTCTTCATCTTCTTCCTCACTTCTCACTAGAGTTTTGAGAAAGTTAAAGAGAGCATCTTGACACTTTAACTACACCCCTAAGTATCATTACCTAGCAAGACTTGATTTTTAGTTACTTCTTGGAAGCTATCGTTTGAATCGGTATTCTCGGGTGGATCGTCTTCAACGCGGGAGATCAACTTGAAAGCTCGATCCTTCAACCCTAAGAGTTCAAGGAGAGAGAACTACACAAGACCCGAAAGACCGGTTTCAAAGGTTGTAGTCCCTACTCAGTATTTAAACTCTTGTAGTTTTGTTTAATTTAGTGTTTGGACTTGTATTCTAGGGTTTTAGTATGTAGTGCTCAAGAAATTTTAAAGTTTTGGATTCCGCAAAGCCGTAGTAGTCATGACAAGGAGCACTATACACTACATCCTCTTCATCCGTCATCACCGGCTCCTCGTCGCCACCACTGTTACCTCTGACGACAATGCAGGCACCATCACCCAAAGTCCTCCTCACTTCTTCCTCCACGCACAGCAGTAAAACATCGACGACAACCGAGCTCCTCGGCTACCTCAGCGACCACAACTTGCAGCTCCGGCTAGCCTTTACCTCCGACCCTAGCCCCGATTCAACTCTATCAACAGCGACCCTCCTCACAACCCAACTATGACCACGTGCTCCGCCTCTGGCCACCCTTCGCCGCCACAATACCCGATCACTTCTGTCACGACCCGAAATTTGGCACGTGACGGCCTTTAAACTACGTAACGTCTCCAGGCGTTACGTAATTCAAGTAAGCCGAAAACCCAGCAATCTAAACCATCAAAAGCAGTAAGTGATAATAACATTGTTAAAACTTTTGAAATCTCAAGTAAAAATCTTTAAAGTCCAAATTTACTTCCTTTAAAATTTGGCAGCACCTCCATTGTAAAACAAGCCCCCAAAAGGGGTACAACAAAAGATATAAGTAAAACATCTCCAAACGGGAGCAAATTCATGCCCAAAAACGGAAAACAACCACCACAACAGATATACGACGCCGTAGCAAAGAAAAAGACGATATAAATAAAACAACATAAATGACACCCAGAGTCAAATAATATACAATATCGTCCTCACAACCCGTCTCTAAGTCAATACATGAAAATGGTAGATGGAGAGTACAGGATACAACGAATATACAATGAGCAATATCGGATAACCGTAAAACCCACCTATAGCAAAACTGCACACAGTCAGCCGTAGCGGTATCCGCTGCAAAAGATGATACGATGTGATGAAGAAGAAGCTCTGCCGTGACTGCTCTGAGGGACACCTGCAAACACTGTGGCATAACGGGGGTGAGTTGCCAACTCGTGAATAGTAAATAATATATGCAGGTAATCGCAAGTATGCACGTACTGCGCTAAACTATCACATGCAAACTGATAGCAATAAATAGCAATATGTATATGCAACAGTCGTGAAAGATACTCTATCAGGTACTACTAATACATGAAGCAATGCATATCAAATAAATACGGAGTATGGAATAAAACATGTCATCCTCACTGAATCCTCATCGTGGCAGGACCAGTGTCCATCAAGATAATCTAAATCCCAAATTCCTCATATCGGCCCCCATAACGGCCCTCACATCGGGCACATAGGCCCCTCACATCGAGCACATAGGCCCCTCACATCGAGTAATGAATAAGAATACTTGCACAGATCATTATGATGATATATATATTATAGGTATACATATATAATAGCGTCCCATACCACTGATATATATATATTGTAGATGTACATATATAACAGCGTCCCATACCACTGATATATATATATATACATGTATATATATCAGCGTCCCATACCACTGATATATATACCCAGGAGTAAAACATCCAGAAAATATCATATGAAATCCATATATCAATGCAAAATCCATGAAATATAATATATGCAACATGAAATAGTAATATGAGCATATAAAGGAAAAACCACTATTTAACTGCAACAAGTTATTAAATATATCATGCGGTTCCTAATTTCTCCAAAATCCATACAGCATCATATAAAGGTGATCATGTAGCTATAGCCAGGTATGCGTAACCATGTCGGTATAGCAAGATATGTGTATCTATACGTAAGTATGTATGTATGATGCATCTTATATGCGTAATAGCATCAGAAACAATGTCTCCATGTCGGTGACAGAAAAATACCACATAGGGGTATATGTAGCTCTAGTCAGGTAAATGGGTGTACATGTAAGTATGTGTGCATGATGTACATGTAGCTGTAGCAAGGTATGTGCCTATACCCGTCAATAATGATATAATACCCTCCAGGTATATATGTAATCATGTAGGCATAGTAAGGCATATGTGTAAGCATGTGGGTGTACAGGTATGCTATATCTCATATGCATAAAGAAATAAGAATCGCTATCTCCATTATCCCTATCCAATACAATATCATGTATGTATAGATGTTGTGCGTGTCATGATAATTATCGACGGTGTGGGTGGCATACAATCAGTGCTCGTGCAACATGAAACGTCAATAATAGTGCAGTGTCCAAAGGGTACAAGTCCAAGCACAACAAGTAATAATATGCAATGAAGTTTTATGCACAATCTTTAAATGTGCAATATAAACATGCGGCTAATATCATATCATATCTAGCCCTGACGTATAACACCATGCGGACGATTCCCCTTTAGATGTTAAATCTACTCACAGATGATCTTGGGCTAAGTAAAACCAACCACTTGTTTTCCCTTCTTCGCAGCGTCCGAAGTCCTCGCCTGCGTCTCTAAGATCATAAAACAACAATAACGAGTGTATATTAGCAATCGAATAATAACACGTACAAACTACGTTTGACCGACGCACCAACTCCAAACATACTCTCAAGTGTTCGTCTAGTGGCTAACGTGCGTAGCGACACTACGAAACCAACCCAAGAGCAAAAACTACACAAAGTACACGTACCGTGTCGGATAACGTAACACACGTATTCGTAACACTAGAAACTAACAAAGTGATCCCAGATTTTGTATACTGTCAAAACACAAAAATCAAACGGTACCAAACACTTCTAAACAACTGCAAACAGCTACCCTACAGAACCCAAGCCCAAACTCCCTAAGATGGCCGAGGTCGTCGGAATTTCATGGTGTGTCGCCGGCCAAAACCGAGACTCCGGGGTTTGTGCTTCAGGTGAAAGCTTAGGGTCTCTGGTACAACACAATCACATTGTTTGATTTCACAGTAAAAATCCCAGGTTACAGCAGATCACAGATATCACATAATGACACTAAAAATACGATATGTGCACGAAACATTACATTTAGTGTTCTAAACTGAAACGAATAAGCTACACCACACTATAAACACCTACTTAACAGATAGAGAACATTAACTATTCCCACAAGCTCAAAAATCCTAGCTTTCCAAGCTCCAAGGCATCTAAGAGGTAAAACAAGGATTAAGAAGTGATTTGGGTGAGATTTAATGAAGTTTGGTGTAGGATTGGTGATGAAGAGGTGAGGGTTCAGTTGAGGAAAAAGGGATGAAGAAAATAAAGAGAAAGAGATAGAGTGAGAAAGAATGAGAGTGTGTGAGGTGAAAAGCATAAGAGGTGAGCGTAGGGTAAGTGTATCTTACACTTACTCTCTCCCCCTCACTTCATCATTAATGCACATTAATGCCCTCCATGATTCACCTTGCCACCTCCTCTCATTTCCAAAACACAAATGGAAATATCTCTTCTCACACAACAAATATTTAGGATTTAGGTTAAGGTTTAAACAAGCAAGGATTAGGATTAAGTTAAGTGTCATGGTCACTAACAAGATTAACATAAACACACCCTCACATTAGCATGCACAAGTGTGTGCAAGCCATAACAAATAACAATAAATTATTAATTAAATGTTATAAAATGTGAGGAAACCGAATTGGTAAACTTTGTACAGAAAACCCGCATTATCGTTTTATTAACACTAATCAAAATCCTAAGGTGTTACAACTTCTTCCAAGCTCGAGCCATGTAACATCGCACCGAGCCGGGCTCGAGCCTAAGCTCTAGTTGCACCTTGTCGTTGCCGTTCTCGCGCTGCTTCCATACCATCGTCTAACCCTCGCAAAGCAAGTGAACCCCTCACATGTTTTTACATGCTACATTTGTAGAAATTAGACCTAATAATGTTAACTAAACTATATATATATATATAATTGTAGTGATTCATTACTTAGGTTACAACGACGCCCCGTAGTTGTTTGGGTTCTATTTTGATTGATTGTAACTGAGTTTAGAACCAACGCGAAACATACAGGGACTATAGTGATCAAAATCGCATTCGATTCGGTTAAATAAATAAGAATCTCGATAGTTCAGAATATTTGTGCTAAGTATCCATTGTGTTTTAATTGAATCAAACCTAATTATTGTTAGTTAAATGTATGCCCTAGAGGCCATTACTGTACATACGATGTATATTGTAGTGGAGGCTTGGACATATATAGGGAGGACTTTCTTGCTCGACATGATAGTATGCTATCTGGTTGCTCTTTGTCTTAACATGTACACTGATTGTCTCTATGTTATATGTTGATAAAGCTCTTAGGATGAGTACTTGACTACCAGGATTATGATGCAGATCATACTAGTGGGGACAGAGTAGTCGGTAAGTACATCCTTCAAATGTTCCTAGTCGTAGGTGTATCGAGACAGGGCATCGATATAGCAGAGTAGAGTAGCGTATAGCTTCTCGACCCATGTAGATAGATGATGGATGATCCCATATCCATTGGTGTTTGACATCAGAGATAGTAAACGGGTGCTCAGTGGAGACTGGGTATACTGAACGTACTCGCCGAGAAATCCTAGATGCTATTATACCTATCGTCAGATAGCAGTTCTCTGGTGACACTGGTACAGGTTAGTCTGTAGACCCGAGATCGTCATAGAGTCTTGTGTGATTCCCACCGTGCTTTGATTTCCACCTTACCACGTTCAAGAGAACGTGCAAAACGGTGGCTTTTAGGTATAGTCCCGAGTCACATGGAGGCAATGAGCGATAGGAGGGGTTTCATCTCTCCCGGTATTGGGAGTTGATGTTGCGCTGTGCTCGATTGGCTATAACAGGAAGTCCCTGGCTAAGGCTGCTTCAGAAATATACTGGTAAATGTTATCAGTAGTTTCTCGATCCGTTATGAGCCTCACATCGGCATGACTTATCGAGTTACTGGGGTCTGACGTTTACCAGCCCTAGACGAGATATGCGACATATCAGACGAAGAGACCGGACTGTACGGTAGTGTTACCGATTGGATTCGCAGGAGTATGAGCAGGCTTGCTTGTTGATCTTCTGATCGCTCAATACCCGGGTGGCCGTTACGTTTAGCAGACCGCTTGCGGCTTGTGGGTGTTTAATATAATCATCGCCTACTGCCGGTGTATTGACTAGTCTTTAGAGTCCTACACAGAGGTTTCCTGGCTCAAGCGAAATGGAGTAGGAGCACATATGTGATATGTGCGGGACCGAGATTAATACGATATGTGATACCATATTCTATTCTCACGATATGTGATATCGGTCGGTTATATATGATATAGCCGGGTTATCGGATCAAGTGTTGATTCGATAAGTTGATTCATTTGATATTAGTCGGTTATATGTAATATAGCCGGATTATTAAATTAAGAGTTGATTTAATAATTTAATATATAATTATATATTTGATACATTACATTACATTAACTAATATTAGTTCACTTAAGATTTCTTTTCTCACTTGATGATACATTGATATATATGTGATATATGTGAAATGTATTGTTTTCTTTTTGCACACATAAATATATATGTGATATATATTATTATGTCATGCTAGGTTACACATGCAACATGGATGTATGAGACTCATACCATGCTAAGGTTAAAGTTAGGGTTTATGTTTATTAAGTAATTCAAATAAAGAGGATTTTTTGTCATGGTTGATTTTTTGTTGAAACTTGATAACCATTGACTAAGTCCACTTGTTTGTCTTGCTTAAGATATTTGTTACCCAATATTAACCCATGACTATGGTTTATTCTTTACATGAGTTAGGCATGGCATATTAACTCACTGTGGTTGCATTTCTAACCTCATGAGTTCATTCCTCTTCTTCTTCATTAAAAGAAAAAGCTCACCAGTTTTTTTTCTAAGTGAAGAATTAGTGTGAGAAAAATAAATCTAAAGTGAACCCACTTCCTACTTCATCATCCTCTACTACTTGACATTTAGAATAGGGTGTTTGCTTCACTAATTCCACAATTAGTGAAGAGATAGCTTGAGTTAGTGTCTCCTCGATGTAGATCATCTTCGGTCTCGAAGACTTTGATGCATGCTTGTTTATTTCTTTATGGGAGCCTCTCTAGAGTCCGGGAGTTCATAATCGCAGCGAAGGGACTACTACACGGAGCTAATGAAGTGAAGGACCGGTCTACAAAGATTGTATTCCTTGTTCACTTTATTTGCAAAGTTGTTTGCTTTTCATTTCGTCGAATTTTCTAGTAACGATTCTAGGGTTAGGGTTAGTTAGAACGACAAATTTTTTAAATTGGCATGGGTGATACCTCCTGAAACCTTACTGCCGTGCTAGACAACCCTGCAGTGGTATCAAAGCTACTAGGCATTGGATGTCGACCTATAGGGGGTTCTCACTGTTGGATATATGTATGCCCTAGAGGCCATTATGTGATAGTGGATGTATCTATACATGTATATATATTCAGTATAAATTCTTGCTCGACATGATAGTATGCTATCTGGTTCTTCTTTATCTGACATGTTGATTTGATCATGCTTATTATTCACTCATACATGCTGATAAAGCCCTGAGGATATTGGCTTGACTGCTCTGATTATGATGGAGATCATACTAGTGGGACATCTGTAGTCTATAAGCATATCCTGAAAAGTCCCTAGTCGTAGGTATATCAAGACGGGGCATTGATATACCAGAGTAGACTAGCGTATATGATACTAAACCCATACGATGGGCGATGGATGTTCCCACATTCATCGATGTTTGACATCAAGATCATATACGGGTGCTCAGTGCTGACTGGGTACACTGGACGGACTCACCGAGAACTCCTATATGGATTTATATCTATCGTCGGATAGTAGTTCTCAGGTAACACTGGTACAGGTTAGTCTGTAGACCCGAGATCGTCATAGAGTCTTGTGTGTTCTCCTACTGTACTTTGATTGCCACCCTACCACGGCTCTACTGAGTCGTGCAAACAGGCGGCCGTTGGGTACAGTCCCGAGACACACGAAGGCAATGAGCGATAGGAGGGGTTTCGTCTCTCCCGGTATAGGGAGTTAATGCTGTGCTGTGCCCGACTGGTTATATCAGTAAGTCCCTGGCCAGGGCTACTGAGATTTACTGATAAGTGTTATCAGTAGTTTCTCGATCTGTTATAGACCATTCACCAGCACGACTTATTGAGTTATTAGGGTCGACGTGACCATCCCTAGGCTCGATATGCAGCATATCTGACGAAGAGACCGGACTGTACGGTAGTGTTGCCGGTTGGCTCGACGGGAGTTGTAGCAGGTTCGCTTGTTTTCTTCTGATCGCTCAATACCCGGGTGGCCGTTACGTTTAGCTGACCGCTTGCGGCTTGGGGGTACTTGATATGATCATCACCCTCTGCCGGCGTATTGACGAGTCTTAGAGTCCCATACAGGAGTTACCTAGTCCAGGCGAAACGTTGTGGTGCGCGTATGCGATATGCGCATGGACCCGATTAAAATGTGCGTATATGATACCGTACATTGATCGGGCGGCTTGCTTTTGGTGGGGTCATATGTGATATGGCCGGATTGATAAATCAAGTGTTGATTTATCATTTAACCATTAGTTTTCTCACTTAAAACCTTTTCTTGGATGATGGATGTGTGCATGCATGTATGTTTTTCTTTCTTACTTTCTTGCTAGTTTCATGCACATATGGATGTGCATACATACATACATACATACACCCATCTATCATGGTTGTTTACACATGGAAATGGTGGCAATATGAGACTCACACCATGGATAAATCTTTTGTGTTTTATTTGATTTAAGGTTTAAAACAAAATGGAAAAAGGAAAGGATAATCTTCACTTGCTTCTACACTCTTCCTTAACCTAACCATTCTCACCTACCCTTAACCTTAGATTAACCTTTCCTTACATGGTTTAAACCCTAATTAAATACCAACCAAGAGATTTAACCATGGTTTGAAATGAGAAGGAATAAAATATAAAAGGATATATTTCATTTCTTTTCTTATGGTGATCATATTTTCACCTCTTGTTAAAATATTGCCACCATCTTCTTCCTCCTTCATATTTGCTCTCTAGTTTCTTCTAGTGAGCAATACACACATAAATAAAGGGTTTTGAAGTGAGAATCTTAACCACAACTTCATTCTACACAAGTTTAACCAACTTGTTTAGAGTGTTCTCTTCGGTTTTACGAAGTTGCGAGCTTGGACGGGGAACTCCGGGCGAATCGTCGTGGACGCGAGAGGATTTAAAGAGGACCTCCATTCAACACCCAAGAGACCAAGGAGTCCAGCAAAAAGGGAGCTACAAAGGTTGTAGTCTCGAAACCCTAACTTTATAAGTCTTAAGTTCCGAAACCCTAATTTTCTAGGATCGATTCTTTTGCATGCTTGTTTAGCACCATCAAAATCCAAACTTTGGGACATGTGATGCTTCAAAACTCATTATAGGGTGCTAGACAAACCTTACATTGGTATCAGAGCCGACCTAGAACATTAGGCGACGCTTTTACGAAGTAAAAATCCCGATCGGACAAAAATACGACGTTTTTGGACCCTCTCTGGACAAATTCTAAAATCTGACTTTTTTCAGAATTAAAAATACTTAAAAAATAAGTAGGGAAAACTAAGAATTATGGTGAAATACGATGCAATGAACTGTTCATATGGCCGTGGAACCGCGGCAATTCCTTGCTTAGGCCGCGGCTCCGCGGCCGTACAGTGATATCATTCCATGAAAATTACACTGTAATTCTTAGGTCTGCTTGTACACTGTTTTAGGTATATTTAATCTGAATATAGTACTGTATTTTCTGGAGATGGTTTTGGACGCATAGATTCGATCGGTATTTTCATTTCGTTGTTTTTCCGGGTAAATTAGAAAGTATTGAAGTGTTTGAACGAGTATCAATTGCTCACTATTCACGGGGTTTAAATACTTTGGAAATATGTGCAAGTCTTTTTGTGGTGGTCCCTCTAGAAGACAACAAACCTTAACTCGATTATGTGACCGTCTTGAACTGTCCTTTGAACCTTAGGGTTTGGGGCAGTACGGCGTGCCACATGTGAGGCGTTGGCTTGACCCTTCTACGGCTGGACCACTACTACTGTGTCACACTCCGGGGTTTTTTGAACTCTGCTCAAGTGTTGAGCTTTAGTGAATCCTGGGTATTTGATCGTTCGTTCGAAAACTTCAATACTGTCTGTTTATCCGGAATGTGTTGCAATGTGTGGAATTCATATTACTAGACATGAAATACGGAATATGTGATATTTCGCATTTGCGATGTCTAAAGAGAATGTGGATTCCAGATATTGCAGTTTTACACTTTCTTTTCTGTGACCGTAAGTGTAGTATGTAGTGGTATTGCCGATTGTCGTTGCTATACGTCGACGACAATCGGTGTATGCATACTTACTTACGATGATGATATGAGATATTATGTGTTGCTGAGATATGATGTGCAGGATTGTCGCGATTGAATAGCCGGGGGGGTTTATGTGAGATGAGAGTTTTATATTTTCATTCATGTAAATTCAAATGTAATGTAATATTCTTTTATTTGGGGCACTTCCGGGTTGAGGTTGCTGCCACCAGTGTTGTATATTATTTACTTTTCCGCATTAGGATAGACCCAAGGAGGGGAGCACAGGTGACCGGGTTCTGAGGTTCAGTGGGAGGCCATCTCGAGGAGTCGAGACCGGGTCTCCTAAACTCCAGAATTGGTAGGGTCACTTGCCGCTCTCGTAGGGGTCCAGGGTGTGGGCTTGGCTATTCATCGCGACTGTGGAATCCGTATTTTCTATTCTGGCTAAATACTAAATACGGACGTCCTAGTATATCCCACGTTATATCTATGTTTCTGCTGCCTGTGTTCTGTGATATCTGAGACGAATGACATATTATATATATGATATATAGTAGACGTTGCTTATGTTTTACACCCGCGCTAGTCCCGTCCCGGTATGCGGTTAGTTAAGTAACCTAACGGTGCATAACGGAACATTGTGGCGAATGCGGATGGCATAAGCGTACGTGTTATTTTCGTTTCTTTTCTGTGATTGGCTTAAGGACTTAAATGATGGGATTACATTAATGTGATTAATGTAAAGAAAATAAACCTAAATAGATGTTGTAGAATTGGATTTGAAAAACCACTCGGCTATTTATGAAAAAGCTATATTTCAAAACTGCGGAGCTTAAGCTACTCCTTTTGAAAACCATTTGATTCTACAACGATATCAAGTTCAAAGCGTTAAAGATTTTCTTAAAAATCATCTGCAACCCTCCGTCATTTTAGGAAGTAGAGTACTTAGTATTCGTACTACGTTTGTTGACAATAGTTAAGGCGTAGTGTACGGTAGCTAAGTGATGTCTTCCTACATTGCATATGATGCAGATTAATTAGAACATTCTTATGACTTTGTTGACCTTAGTTAAGGGTCATATGAGTGGGTCTAATTAATCAAGAAATGACGGGTAGAACTTGACTGGTACTTATGATTTGTTGACCTTAGTTAAGGTCATAAGTGCTAGGGGTAAAAACCATATCGGGAATTTCAATAGTTGAAATTTGCAATGAGATTGCATACCTTCCATGTGTTGGTTGGATCCCGATCCCACTGTGGGCAATAGTTGCTCCTAGGAGAGTTTTACAGTTTACAATTAGCTAACTCATTAGGTGTCTAGAAAGGTGTTAACGGGGCTCCGCCTCTGGGAAAACGAGGTTTACTCTAATTAGGTCCGTGCGAAAGCACGGGGAACCTCCCTCAAGTACTGACACTGGCCTGGCTGAACGGTTAGCGAAGTTGTAGACTGTAATTAATCCTGGCTAGTTTTTCTTTTTAAGGTTTGAAAGAAAAACTCGATAAAAGCAGTGGGAAACATCGATTAGACAAGATAATAACCAAACTAATCTATGCAAGAGCTTTCGCTGAGTGTATTCTTTTCTCTCTCTTAATGGCAGATACCCATGACTGGACTCAAGCTTCTACTAGATAAAAACAAACTGAATGGGACCAACTATAAAGACTGGCTGAGGAATCTGAAAATCGCCTTGACTTATGATAAAGTATCATATGTCCTCACGGCTTCAGCCCCGCCCGTCCCTGGTCCAAAATCCTCAGTTGCGGACATTGAAGTCCGCAAGACATGGGACGCTGACTGTGCCACGGCCAAATGCCTCGCGCTTGCATCGATGGACAACACACATCAAAAGCAGCACGAGGACATGGACATTCACGGTATATTGCTCCATACAAAGGAGTTGTATGGGGAGCAATCCCGCGTATTACGATATGAAGCATCAAGGAAATTGTTTCAGATGCGGATGGCCCCTGGCACACCAGTAGGAGACCATGTTCTGAAGATGATAGCTCTTATAGAAGATCTTGAGGACCTTGGATGGACGATGGACAATGAACAGTATATAGATATTATTCTGCAGTCCCTTCCCTCCACCTTTGCTCAGTTCATAGTGAACTTCAACATGCATGGCATGGAGAAAGAACTCCCTGAACTCCTTAATATGTTAAGGAGTGCAGAGAGCACTATGAAGTCAGCAAGAACTCCCGTTATGACTGTTGGACAATCTTCTTCTTCTCGCCCGAAAGCCAAGGCCAAGGGAAAGAAAAAGAAGAAGCCCACCAATCCTAAAGGTGGAGTTAAAAAGGTGAAGGGAAAGGGAAAGTCCAAGGCTGGAGACTCAGGGAAGGGCGAATGTTTTCATTGCCACAAGACAGGACATTGGAAGCGCAATTGCACGGAGTACTTAAGTCTCAAGAAGAAGCATGGTGATGCTTCTGCTTCAGGTGCGTTTGTGACTGAAAACTGTTTTTCAATAAACTCTGCTTCCTGGGTATTAGATACCGGTTCAGGTTCTCACATTTGCAATTCTATGCAGGGGCTGAGAAATAGCAAGGTTTTGAAGACAGGTGACCATACTCTCCGCGTTGGAAATGGTTCCAATGTACATACAGTCGCAGTGGGAGAGTATCACTTGGGGTTGCCATCTGGATGTATTTTGGTTTTAAATCCATGTTATTTTGTACCAAGTATGCTTTGTAATATAATATCCGTTTCTTTGTTGGACAATGAAGGATATAATTTTGTGTTGCAGAATAATGTTATGAACATTAACCTGAATCAAATGTTGGTTGGGTATGGTACGCTCAATAACGGTATATATGTCCTAAATCAACACACAGTTTTCAGTATACAGCACACTAATAAAAGAAAACTTTCAGAATTAAATGAAGCTTTTCTTTGGCACTGTAGACTTGGTCATATTAAAGAAACAAGACTAAACAAGTTACACAAAGATGGATATTTAAATTCTTTTGAATATAAATCTTATGCGACTTGCCAGTCTTGTATCAAGGGTAAAATGACCAAAACTCCGTTTACCGGACACGGAGAAAGAGCTACTCAGCTCCTGGGCCTCATACATAGTGATGTATGTGGGCCAATGTCTACACAGGCTAGAGGCGGTTTTTCATACTTCATTACATTCACTGACGACTTCTCAAGATTCGGTCATGTAGTTTTATTAAAATACAAGTCCGAAGCTTTCGAGAAATTCATTGAATATAAACAAGAAGTAGAAAAACAAACCGGCTTGAGTATCAAGATGCTTCGATCAGATCGAGGTGGTGAGTATCTCAGTGCAGAATTTGCAAACTTCCTAAAAGAGAATGGGATTCTCTCTCAACTCACTCCTCCTTACACACCACAGCACAACGGTGTGTCAGAACGACGGAATAGGACCCTATTAGATATGGTCCGGTCCATGATGAGTGACGCTGAGTTACCAGTCTCGTTTTGGGGGCATGCATTGGAGACTGCAGCGTTTCTGCTAAACAGGGTTCCAACCAAAACCGTGTCTACCACGCCATATGAGATATGGCATGGGAAGAGACCATCACTTAAGAGAATTAAGATTTGGGGTTGCCCGGCCTATGTTAAAAAGCAGAATCCGGACAAACTCGAGACACGGTCAGTCATGTGTAATTTTGTAGGATATCCAAAGAATTCTTATGGATATATATTCTACCACAAAGAGGAACAAAAGGTGTTTGTTTCTCAGTATGCCACCTTCTTCGAAAAAGAGTTTTTCACAGATAAAGATGATGGCAAGGTGGTGGATCTAGAAGAGGTTCTAGAGACACAAACTGCAAATGACGATTTGGTTGAACCGGCTGTTGCAACAGAAACTGAAGAATCTCGGCCACTCCGTAGGTCTGGTAGGACTTCTCGCCCACCGGAGAGGTACTACGGTTTTATTCATTGATGGTAACGGAGAAGATTGCATCATGGATGATGATGATCCTACCAGTTTTCAGCGAGCTATCACGAGTAAAGACTCTGTGAAGTGGCTGGATGCCATGAGATCCGAAATGGAGTCTATGTACACCAACAAAGTATGGACTTTGGACATTGTACCCCCTGGGGTAAAACCTGTGGGGTGCAAATGGATCTTTAAAAGAAATATTGGTGTAGATGGGCAAGTGGAGACCTATAAGGCAAGACTTGTGGCGAAGGGTTTTCGTCAAAGACCAGGTTTGGACTATGACGAGACTTTTTCTCCCGTAGCCATGCTTAAATCCATTCGGATCCTACTTGCTATTGCTGCTCATTACGACTATGAAATCTAGTAGATGGACGTTAAAACCGCATTTCTAAATGGAAATTTAGAAGAATGCGTTTATATGGATCAGCCAGAGGGATTCATTGACAGTGGGAGCAGCGGGAAAGCATGTAAATTGCTTAAATCCATATATGGGTTAAAGCAGGCATCACGGAGTTGGAACATCTGTTTCGATGATGTCATCAAAGAGTTTGATTTCATCAAAAATCCAGATGAACCTTGTGTTTATAAGAAAGCTGTAGGAAGAGCTGTCACATTCCTCGTATTGTACGTGGATGACATTCTTCTGATAGGAAATGATATTCCTATGCTACAGTCGGTCAAATCTTTCTTATCACTGAGGTTCTCCATGAAGGACCTGGGTGATGCCACATACATTCTGGGCATAAGGATCTATAGGGATAGATCCAAAAGGTTATTGGGATTGTCCCAAACCAGGTACATTGACACCATCCTAAAAAGGTTTAGTATGGAAGACTCCAAACGGGGTGCCTTACCCGCTTGCCATGGGGTCACTCTCTCTAAGGATTCTTGCCCAAAGACCGATGAAGAGAGAGCTCGCATGAGTATTATACCCTATGCTTCGGCAGTAGGATCTATAATGTATGCGATGTTATGTACACGCCCAGATGTAGCTTATGCACTTAGTGTTGTAAGCAGGTATCAATCCAACCCAGGGGAGAATCACTGGACAGCTGTGAAGAACATTCTTAAGTACTTGCGAAGGACTAAAGAATTGTTCTTGGTGTATGGTAATGGAGATCTCCAAATGGAGGCCTTTACCGATTCGAGCTTCCAGAGCGATAAGGACGACAGCAAATCTATCTCTGGGTTTGTAATTACCCTTAATGGAGGGGCGGTGAGTTGGAAGAGTTCCAAACAAGATACCGTTGCAGACTCTACGATGGAAGCTGAGTACATTGCTGCAAATGATGCCGCCAAGGAAGCCGTCTGGATGAAGAAGTTCGTCTCGGAGCTAGGAGTAGTTCCAACCATTATTGATCCAATACCTTTGTATTGTGACAATAATGGGGCTATGGCGTTAGCCAAGGAGCCCAGATCCCATCATCGGTCCAGACACATCCTGAGGCATTTTCATTTGATCCGGGAGATTGTAGATCGCCGCAAGATCGAGATTAGGAGGGTAGACACAAAAAATAACGCCGCGGATCCATTCACCAAGGCCCTCTCTCAGCCGCAGCATGAGCGACTTTTTGAGATGTTGGGTATGAGATACGCCAATAACTGGCCTTAGTGCAAGTGGGAGATTGTTGGATATATGTATGCCCTAGAGGCCATTATGTGATAGTGGATGTATCTATACATGTATATATATTCAGTATAAATTCTTGCTCGACATGATAGTATGCTATCTGGTTCTTCTTTATCTGACATGTTGATTTGATCATGCTTATTATTCACTCATACATGCTGATAAAGCCCTGAGGATATTGGCTTGACTGCTCTGATTATGATGGAGATCATACTAGTGGGACATCTGTAGTCTATAAGCATATCCTGAAAAGTCCCTAGTCGTAGGTATATCAAGACGGGGCATTGATATACCAGAGTAGACTAGCGTATATGATACTAGACCCATACGATGGGCGATGGATGTTTCCACATTCATCGATGTTTGACATCAAGATCATATACGGGTGCTCAGTGCTGACTGGGTACACTGGACGGACTCACCGAGAACTCCTATATGGATTTATATCTATCGTCGGATAGTAGTTCTCAGGTAATACTGGTACAGGTTAGTCTGTAGACCCGAGATCGTCATAGAGTCTTGTGTGTTCTCCCACTGTACTTTGATTGCCACCCTATCACGGCTCTACTGAGTCGTGCAAACAGGCGGCCGTTGGGTACAGTCCCGAGACACACGAAGGCAATGAGCGATAGGAGGGGTTTCGTCTCTCCCGGTATAGGGAGTTAATGCTGTGCTGTGCCCGACTGGTTATATCAGTAAGTCCCTGGCCAGGGCTGCTGAGATTTACTGATAAGTGTTATCAGTAGTTTCTCGATCTGTTATAGACCATTCACCAGCACGACTTATTGAGTTATTAGGGTCGACGTGACCATCCCTAGGCTCGATATGCAGCATATCTGACGAAGAGACCGGACTGTACGGTAGTGTTGCCGGTTGGCTCGACGGGAGTTGTAGCAGGTTCGCTTGTTTTCTTCTGATCGCTCAATACCCGGGTGGCCGTTACGTTTAGCTGACCGCTTGCGGCTTGGGGGTACTTGATATGATCATCACCCTCTGCCGGCGTATTGACGAGTCTTAGAGTCCCACACAGGAGTTACCTAGTCCAGGAGAAACGTTGTGGTGCGCGTATGCGATATGCGCATGGACCCGATTAAAATGTGCGTATATGATACCGTACATTGATCGGGCGGCTTGCTTTTGGTGGGGTCATATGTGATATGGCCGGATTGATAAATCAAGTGTTGATTTATCATTTAACCATTAGTTTTCTCACTTAAAACCTTTTCTTGGATGATTGATGTGCATGCATGTATGTTTTTCTTTCTTTCTTTCTTGCTAGTTTCATGCACATATGGATGTGCATACATACATACATACATACATACACCCATCTATCATGGTTGTTTACACATGGAAATGGTGGCAATATGAGACTCACACCATGGATAAATATTTTGTGTTTTATTTGATTTAAGGTTTAAAACAAAATGGAAAAAGGAAAGGATAATCTTCAC
This sequence comes from Agapanthus africanus, assembly GCA_030015575.1. NCBI lineage: Eukaryota > Viridiplantae > Streptophyta > Magnoliopsida > Asparagales > Amaryllidaceae > Agapanthus > Agapanthus africanus. The sequence continues at coordinate 475,570,026 of CM057338.1, read as the reverse complement.
TTGCTTCTACACTCTTCCTTAACCTAACCATTCTCACCTACCCTTAACCTTAGATTAACCTTTCCTTACATGGTTTAAACCCTAATTAAATACCAACCAAGAGATTTAACCATGGTTTGAAGTGAGAAGGAATAAAATATAAAAGGATATATTTCATTTCTTTTCTTATGGTGATCATATTTTCACCTCTTGTTAAAATATTGCCACCATCTTCTTCCTCCTTCATATTTGCTCTCTATTTTCTTCTAGTGAGCAATACACACATAAAGAAAGGGTTTTGAAGTGAGAATCTTAACCACAACTTCAGTCTACACAAGTTTAGCCAACTTGTTTAGAGTGTTCTCTTCGGTTTTACGAAGCTGCGAGCTTGGACGGGGAACTCCGGGCGGATCGTCGTGGACGCGAGAGGACTTCAAGAGGACCTCCATTCAACACCCAAGAGACCAAGGAGTCCAGCAAAAAGGGAGCTACAAAGGTTGTAGTCTCGAAACCCTAACTTTATAAGTCTTAAGTTCCGAAACCCTAATTTTCTAGGATCGATTCCTTTGCATGCTTGTTTAGCACCATCAAAATCCAAACTTTGGGACATGTGATGCTTCAAAACTCATTATAGGGTGCTAGACAAACCTTACACTCACTGTGTGACAGTGTGGCGAAGGATAGGCTCTTACCCCCACGGTGTCCCGAGACCGGAAGGTGTTCCGGCGGGTTGTAGTCCTCGCAAGGGGGCATGCGTAAAATGTAGCCGCTGAGGGACCCGTTGGTGTCACGGCGACCCATTGGATGGGATGGATGCCTGACCTGCAGTGGTATCAGAGTCATGCTAGAAAATTAGACGGATTTTGTTAGGATTACAAAACCGAAACGACTCCGAAACTTGCAACACGAAACCCTAGTTTCTGTCGATTTTAAAAGATCTTCAAAAAAAAATTTAAACATGTGCAAAATGTTGTATGTGATATAACATGAACACAGAAGAAAATTGAAGCATTTTGGGCCTAACTTGGCCGGCCACACCTTGTCAAAATCCGAGCTCCTCGGCCAGAACTTGGAGTTTTGGCTTGAATTTTTTTGTGTTCCAGGCACTGGGTTTTGGTGTTTCAGGTGTTGTTTGTTTTTGTTAATTTTGCATATGATGTAATCTTACACCATAAGCAATTCGGAGTGTTTCGTATTCGTAGTTTTAATATTGTTTCGGGTATTCGCATGTTGTCTAGGCGAAGTTAAAAAATTCGATCGAATGTCAAAAACCTATTTTTCCAAGATTAACGTATTCGGAAAAATATGCAAGTAATTTTGTGAACCCTTTAGAAGAATGAAACCCTAACTCGACTTTTTGGATCGCGGAACCGCGGTCATACCCTAGGGTTTGCCGCAGTTCCATGGCGACATGAGTGAGGCTTGGGTCTGCCCTTCTACGGCTGGTGTATAGGTACTGTGGCATGTTCTGGGTATTATTAAACTGTGCTCAAGTGTTGAGCTCTCGGGGAATTGTAGGATTTTGATGATTCAATCGAAAAGTTTAACGTCGTCCGGGTAGCATGTGATTGGATACAATATTTGGAATCCATAAATTGTTATGAGATAACTAATTTGAATTTTATAAATCTAGCAGTTTAGTCTTATTTGATCGGTTGCCACGGGATTTTGATGTTGATCAAAAGTCCGTCGCAATCACGTAGCGTACGCGGATACTCGCCGGGTAACCTTACTAGATAGCCACGCCCCATAGCCCCGACCAAGTAACTGCAGGAGAACCCCATCGCCAAAAGCATCCGTTCGGGTGCTCACAGCAGCGGTGTTCCGCCTTAGTGCACTTCATCGACGGCATCGGGGGGTGCGGCCATCTGCTAAAGTTTCCGACGAGCATTCGATCAGGTTGTCGGGAATCTTGTTGAATTGCCCGACTTGATATTGAAAAGTGTTTTCGAGATCGAGACTAAAGTGTGGGGTTTATAATTGTTAGGCATGTGATGCCTAAGGAATTCATTTGGTTAGGCATGAAATCCAAAGTATGTGATACGTTGGGTTTATGATGTCCAAGGAGGTTGCGGATTCCAACTGTTGTAGTTTTCACTTTCTTTTCTGCGGCCGTAAGTGTAATATGTAGTGTATCGCCGGTTTCGGTGCTATATATCAACGACAATTGGGATACGCATATTTACTTACGTTGATGACATGTGATGTTATGTGTTGCTGGGATATATTATATTGGATCGTCGTGGTTTGAATAGCCGGGGGTTTTTATGTGAGATGGGAGTTTTTTATTTTCATTCATGTAAAAGCTTGTATATAATATTCTTTTTTTGGGGCACTTCCGGGTTGAGAAAGATGTCACCGTTGATGTATATTATTTATTTTTCCGTATTAGAATAGACCCAAGGTATGAAGCACAAGTAACCGGGTTGTAGGGTCCAGTGGGAGACCATCTCGAGGAGTCGAGACCGGGTCTCCTAACTCTAGAATTGGTAGGGTTGCTTACCGCTCTCGTAGAGGTCTAGGGATATGGGTTTGGCTATTCATCACGCCCGTGGAATCCGTGTTTATTACCGGCTTAATATTAAACACGGAAATCCTAGTATATCCAATATTTCATATATGTTATCTTCTGCTGCTCTATGATGTGATCACTGTGTATATTCTGAGACGAATGCTTATATTATATATATATATATGATATATTACTGCTTTTGTTTCATATGTGATACTTAGGAAGCATAATTTGATGGGACTTTATTAATGAGATTAATGAAATAAAAGAAACCTAAAAGATGTTGTAGAAACTTGTTTTTAAAAAATGGTAGCTCTAGTTCTTGTTTTGCATAACGGTATTACTTGTAGAATATCCAATACCTTATTCGATAAGGAAAGAGCCGAGATCCCTTCACCTGGAGTGATCTCTTTAGCGAAACTAGCAGATGCTACAACACATTCGGTTTGTCTTTTGATTGCTTCTATAGTTTTTGCTTTGCGTAGTGGTATCTGTGAAATATCCTGCACCTTATTCGATAAGGAAAGAGCCGAGATCCCTTCACCGGGAGTGAGCTCTTTAGCAAAACCAGTAAAAGCCTCAAAAACATTCATTTACAAAATCACTCGATTCTACAACGAGATCAAGTTCACTACGCAAAGGGTTTTCTTAAAAACCTGTCGTAACCCTCCGTCATTTTAGGAAGTAGAGTACTTAGTATTCGTGCTACGTTTGTTGACCATAGTTAAGGCGTAGTGTGCGGTAGCTAAGTGATGTCTTCCTACACAACATATGATGCGATTAATTAGGACAATCATGTGACTTTGTTGACTATAGTTAAGGGTCATGTGGGTGGGTCTAATTAATCACGAAATGACGGGTAGAACTTGACTAGTGCTTATGATTTGTTGACGATAGTTAAGGTCATAAGTCACTGGAGGCAAAATATTATCGGGAATTTCAAGTGTTGAAATTTGCAATGAGATTGCATACCTTCTATGAGATAGTTGGATCCCGATACCCACTGCGAGTAAGAGTTACTTCTGGGAGAGTTTTGCACCTTGCAATTAGCCGATCAAGTAGGTGTCTAGAAAGGTGTCAACGGGGATACGCCCCTGGGAAAACGAGGTTTATTTTAATTAGGTCCGTGCGAAAGCACGGGGAATCTCCCTCAAAGTACCGGCACTGGCCTGGCTGAAATATTGGCGAACTTGTAGGGTATAATTAATCCCAGCTAGTCTTTTCTTTTAGGGTTTGAAGGAAGATTTGACTAAAACAGTGGGAGCCATCCCGATTAGATAAAATAATAACCAATCTAATCTTGCAAGAGCATACGCTGAGTGTTTTCTTCTCTCTCTCTCCAGGTAGCGACCATGTCATGCCTTAATCAAGATAATAATATGGATGTATTGACCGAACGCGCTTGTTATACTGAGCTGGGAAACGTTGGCCCCGCTCCAACTTATAATTGTTATAAGACCGAGCAGGAAATAGAGGAATACCAGGATTCCCGTGCCGCCCAAACGAAGAAAATGCATGCTGATGCATCTTCTTCGGGTATGTTCATTACCGAGAACTGTTTCTCAGTATCCTCTATATCCTGGGTATGAGATACCGGATCAGTATCCCATATATGTAATCTGTTACATGGGCTACAGATAGGTAGAGAACTGGGAATGGGTGATAATTTTCAAGAGTTGGAAACGGTGCAATTGTTGCAGCCAAGCTTGTTGGCAGTTATCACCCTATATTACCAAATACATTGATTCTGAACGAATGTTATTAGATACCGAACCTGATATACAATATCATATCAGTCTCTTTATTATGTAAGGAAGGATATGTTCCCGCCAAAAATTTCTGCGCAAAAGAGTCCAAGGTATCAAATGGCAGCGATACGCTTAAGAAAATGCGAACCAGTATCTTCCGGCCTGTATTTTGATAAACTCCCCAATGAGGAACTGTTAAATTATGATTTTATTGAAAGCATCTCAAAAAAATCTTCGATTTGATATTTTATGAGCCTCATAATTCATCCGGGATCAAAAGTTATGAGCAAATGTGTTATGCACATGTGATCTAAGAAAGAAGATGCGAACCAGTATTTTCCGAGCTTTATTTTGACAAACTTCGGAATGAGAAACAGCTAAATTTTGATGGTATTAAAAGTATCTTGAAAATACCTTCGATTTGATATATTATGGGCCACATAATTCATCCGGGATCAAAAGTTATGAGCAAATGTCTATGCACATGTGATCTAAGGAAGAAGATGCGAACCAGTATTTTCCGAGCTGTATTTTGACAAACTCCGGAATGAAAAACAGCTAAATTCTGATGATATTGAAAGCATCTCAAAAAGACCTTCGATTTGATATATTATGCGCCTCATAATTCATCCGAGATCAAAAGTTATGAGCAAATGTCTATGCACATGTGATCTAAGGAAGAAGATGCGAACCAGTATTTTCCGAGCTGTATTTTGACAAACTCCGGAACGAAAACAGGTAAATTCTAATGATATTGAAAGCATCTCAAAAAGACCTTCGATTTGATATATTATGGGCCTCATAATTCATCCGAGATCAAAAGTTATGAGCAAATGTGTTATACACGTGTAATCTAAAGTAATGCTCTATTACATGGGGAATGCATTTTTTAGTCCCACATCGGGAAAAGGAGAGATGGATTCTCTACCACTCCCATATAAATAAGAGGGGATACCTCTTAGAAAGGGTAGAGTTAAATCCTCAAAGGATTCAATACTCAAAGGAGCTTAGTTCTCCAAAAGAGCTTAGTTCTCCAAGATAGGAGCATGCTCCTCCATAATGCGCATATGCGCAAGCGCCATGTGCGCTACGTGCAACGCATGTGTGCCCGCCATGCGGCACTACGTGCAACGCACGTGCGCACCATATGAGAATATTTAATAATATTAAAAGGAGCTTGTTCTCCATATATAGAATCTTTGCTTCTCCTCGGCACCACGTGCAACGCATGTGTACCCGCCATGCGGCACCACGTGCAACGCACGTGCGCACCACATGAGAACATTTAATAATTTTAAAAGGAGCTTGTTCTCCATATATAGAAGCTTTGCTTCTCCTCATAATGCGCATGTGCGCCACGTGCAACGCACGTGTGCCCGCCATGCGGCAACACGTGCAACGCACGTGCGCACCACATGAGAACATTTAATAATATTAAAAAGAGCTTGTTCTCCATATATAGAAGCTCTGCTTCTCCTTATAATGCGCATGTGCTCCACGTGCAACGCACGTGTACCCGCCATGCGGCACCACGTGCAACGCACGTGCGCACCACATGAGAACATTTAATAATATTAAAAGGAGCATGTTCTCCATATATAGAAGCTCTACTTCTCCTCATAATGCGCATGTGCGCCACGTGCAACGCACGTGTGCCCGTCACGTGCGCACCACGTGCAACGCACGTGCGCACCATATGAGAATATTCAAAGGAGACTCGTTCTCCATAGGAGCTTGCTCCCCCCATAATGCGCATATGCGCAAGATCCATGTGCGCTACGTGCAAATATGAGCGCCCAACACGTGCGACACACGTGCGACGCACGTGCGCGAACGCAAAGAAGCCTTTTTCAGTAGTGAGAAGCTTAAGCTCCAGCCTGTTCTTCCCCCCTAATGAGTGAGACATGGTTCAAAGGGTACATCCCTCCACATCTTCGATATATGGCACCGTAATCTCTCAGTGTCGTCGAAGAGGTGGTGGGTCCCAACGACCAATGATCTTTCTTTCTAAATTAAAAAAAGGGGGGATCAACATTTCTTGAAAAAAAAATCAAGAGCTTCAAACAGAGAGAACTCTGAGAAAAATTTCAAGAAAAAGGTAAAAACCTTCACAAGAGAGAAGAAATTTCTTCTAATAGATCATTGATCTAAAAACCAGATCAATGATCTTCATATAATAAACAGTGCTTTGCACTTCTTATGAACCACTGGTTCTTTAAAACAAGAAAAAACAAAATAAAAAAAATAGTGCTTTGCACTTTTATGAACCTTTGGTTCCTGAAATAAAAAGATAAACTTGTTTTTCTTTGATCTAAATTAGATCAAGGAAACGAACAGTGCTTTGCACTTCTTTTGTGAACCATTGGTTCTTGAATCTAAAAGATTCTTAAATCATAGTGTCTTGCACTTGTAAACTGCGCTGTTGCGCTCCTGGATTGGCGTAAGCCACCAGAGCGCGCCACGTGTCAGCAGCGCAGGCGCAGCGTATTAGCGCAGCGCACTGCGCTTGTGCGACACGTGTCAACACTACAAGCGCTTGCGCTCTCTGATTGGCGCAAAACGCCTGACAAATGCAAGGCATTTCTTAAAGGGCCAGGCCCAAATCAAAAAGACCTAGCAGGCCAAAATAAATTGCAAAGCAATAAAAAGGGGAAAGCCCAGACAAAGGCCAATGCAAACAAAATGTTGAACATTTTCAACTGGACTTAGCCCAATTTTGGCCGTAAGTCCTTAAATTAAATTGAACTGAGCATAAATGCTCTCTCAAATCAATTTACCTCCGGTTCGAGGGTACATCTCCGAACTCCTCTGACACCCATCGTTGTAATCCTTCAACGACGTCAGAGAGGTGACGGGTCACGACGACCACACATCAATATGGACTGCGGGGTCCTTAAACTCGTGGACCGGAACGTCCTTAAACTAATGTTGGACCGAGACGTCCTTAAACTAATATTGGACCGAGACATCCCTAAACTAATATTGGACCGAAACGTCCCTAAACTAATATTGGACCGAAACGTCCCTAAACTGGCGATGGACCGAAACGTCCTTAAACTAATGATGGACCACCACGTCCCTAAACTGGAATGCGGACCACCACGTCCCTAAACTGGAGCATGGACCGCAACGTCCCTAAACTACCTATGCACCACTACGTCCCTAAACTGGAACAATAGAGCCTCCAAATGCTCTTTTGCCGGATCTAAACGATCCCATTTAAGTTGATCTTAGCCCCCAAACACGGCTAACATATCCTTAAACATTTAAACGGACTATAAAACTCCAAATCAACCTTGGTTCAAGGGTACATCTCTGAACTCCTCTGACATCTGCCGTTGTAATCCTTCAACGACGTTAGAGAGGTGACGAGTCCCGATGGCCAGATATTAAATGGATTATCACGTTAAGTTGATCTTAGTCTCAAACAGGACTATCGTATCCTTAACGAACGTTTAAGTTGATCTTAGCCGCAACGCGACTAATGCATCCTTAAATTAAAAACACCAAACCCAAATCTAAGTAAATACGGATTTGGACTAATCCACGTCCTACGGACGACGGCATTACTCAGTCTCCGTATACAATCCACGGGCAACCACAAACAAAACAAACACACGACACGAAGTGAAATTTTGGAGAAGGAGAAAGTTGTTACCGCGATGCGGTAGCGTAATTAACTGCAGGGGCTTGCGCCTGCAGGGAAGAGCGTCCCCACAATCAAAAACCTCTCTAGCGAGGGGGAATCTGACGAAGTCTGCTACATCGCCGCATCCATCTAAACCTCCGATACACGGTGCCATAAATCAACTTGGTATCTTCGGAGAGATGGACGGATAAAACCAAATAGTATCTGCCCCGAATCTCAGCGTCAGGACACCGCAGTCTTGTGCGCCGTCTTTCGGAGGGGAACAGATTCTGGCACGCCCGGTGGGACCTTTTCCTCTTTCCACTCCACACTTCGTGTGTCGTGTTTTTCCCGCGATCAAATAATCGCGGTGTGTATGTTTTTGGTTGCCCTTAGGGGAGTGGATATTGAAGCCGGCATTTCGTCTCTATGAAGAATGGCATTTGCTTCCACCCTAGCAACCCAGGCTTTGTCATACCCGGCGGAGTCAAGTATGGGTCACTTGCAGCCTCAAATCTCTGCAATCCGGCTTTTCAAGAAATTAACGGGCTTCTTTTTGGGTCGATGCTCCCACCTCCCACCCTCGGTGCCTCAACACCGATGGAGGAAGCCCAGAGGATGTCTGTCGCCCATAGGCAGGCTCCCCAAGCAGCAGTCTTGCCGACGGAATCGGTCCTCAAACAACTGGCACATGCCAAAGACCAAGGTCGACGCAGGGGGCAGAATATTCAAGCTATTCAAGAAATCAATAGCTTCAAACTGCACTAATTGCAACAGCAACTCTCGCTCTGTCCCATCTGGAGGAGTAACCTACGGGCCCCAAGTGGCCTCCCTTTTCACTATGCCAGTGGAGCAGGTAACTCAAGCCACCACTGGGCTATTCTTCGGGACCATGCTCCCGCCAACGAGCTTCAGCGCTCCTATACCATCACAAGAAGCTCCCAAGAAGTCGTTTTTCAGCGCTCCTGTGCTTATTTACGCCCTACTTTGCATTATACTATATATAGGCACAAAAAAATTGTGATAATAAAAGAGTAGAAAGTGAAAAATTATATTTAAAAGATATGAATAGTTTAAGAAAAATAAGAAAGTTACATGTTTTCTTAAATGAAACTAGTAATAAGTAGTTATGAGCTGTTGTCCCAAGGGTTAATAAGATGAAGGAAATTACTAATCTGAGGATAAAAATAAGCCTGAAAAATAGTTCCTATTCTGGAAGCCAAACATTTGAACGTTGATACCCTACTATACGCACTTACACACATCTTGAAACTCGGGATAGTAGAGGATACCTTGAAATGCTCTTGTCTAGAAGCCAAAGTATGAAGAAAATAAAAGTGGAGAATAAAAGATAAAATGGTGAAAAGAAAAATGAACACTGGTTTTGTTATCACTGAGGCAGCAATAAAAAAATATAGCGAGGGTGTTTTATCACCTAGTGCCTTAGACCAACTGGTTTGGGAGCTACTGCTAAGCCTTAGGTGTTGCAAGACGAGGAAAAACACCTAATTAGCAAGCACATGAGTAATCGATCGGTTAGTACCTCAAGAAGTATTAACGGTCGCATGAAGAATGTGTGAGCAAATTCCATCTAAATATCTATTAAAAAGTACTGAGATAGATGGACAAGAGTATGATTGCTTGAATTGAATTCTCTGAGTGTAGGGATGTCCAGTTGACACACGTAGGGGTATATGATCAATGTTTGGAAGAAAGGTAGGAATGAAAACTAAAGGCGATGTTTTATTGAGGGATGATGTGATTTCTAACATCTTTTCATGACTATTAAGATAGGGCTCATAGCAACTGAAAAGCTGGTAGGGTTGAAAAATCTTATTTTCAAGTTCTTTCTTCTATAGTTCTTATCTTTATATAACTTTCACTATCTCTCTTTTATTATACGATTTTGTGGGTGTAATCCGCTGAAAACCCTCAGGAGACAACACCCCTCCTACTAGGGATATACCACTGGCGCCGAGTAAGGAAGACCGGGGGCAACTCTCCTTCTGGACTGACTCCGCCGACTCCAACGGCGGAAATTGATACTGCTGTTCCAAGTGGAAACAGCTTTGAACCACTTAGGAAGGTCCACAAGAACTCTCTGACCGCTGTGCTGAAAAGACCTCCTCCACCTATGGAGAGCGCTGCAAAGGTGAAGCCGGAAAAGCCCCCTCAACGGCTGTCCTCTAAAATCTACAAGGTCTGGCGTTAAGTCCAAGACTCGGTAATTGATCAAGATTATCCCAGCCGACAGAAAAAGGTGAAAGTTCAGCGGGAAGAGGACCGTCCTATCAATCCACAAAAGGCGATAGCTACTTGGGTGCCCATGGCAAGTGACCCACGGCCGACGTTCGTCAGTGAGCTGCTATCTGAAGAAAGGGTGGCTGTTTTAAAAGACCTGCTTATGCAGCACAAAGATTGCTTCGCATGGAACTATTCTAAAATGCCAGGATTAGATCCAGAAATTGCTGTGCATAAATTGGCAGTATCCCCGGACGTCAAGCCAGTCAAACAGGCACCAAGAAGAATGCGGCTCGAGCTTGAGATGAGTATCAACGCCGAAATCAAGAAGCTGATCGACTCTGGCTTCATCCAGGAAGTTCAATACCCAGAATGGACCGCCAACATCGTCCCGGTGATGAAGAAAAATAGGACGGTGCGCATATGCGTGGACTTTAGGGATCTCAATAAAGCCTGCCCGAAGGATGATTTCCCGGTATCAGTCACCGAACTAATGATAGACAATACGTCCACTCATGAGGTTTTCTCCTTCATGGACGGCTCATCAGGGTATAATCAGATAAAGATGCATCCCGAAGACCAGAAGCACACCGCCTTCAGGACCCCTTTGGGAATATTCTGTTATAAAGTGATGCCCTTTGGTTTAAAAAACGCCGGCGCCACCTATCAGAGGGCCATGACGAAGATCTTCGATGACCTTATACATGAAATCGTCGTGTGCTATATCGACGACCTCGTGGTCAAGAGCAAATCATATGAGGAGCATCTCGAGCATCTAAAGACCGTATTTCGACGTCTTCGACAATACAACTTGAAGATGAACCCTCTCAAGTGTGCATTCGGAGTTTCTTCGGGCAAATTCCTGGGATTCATCGTCCGACACCGAGGCATCGAGATAGATCCGTCAATGATCAAGGTGATCATGGAAATGCCTCCACCGAGAACTCTCAAACAGTTGCGGTCTCTCCAAGGAAAGCTCACATATATTCGGCGATTTATAGCTAACCTCTCTGGCAAGTGCCGCCCTTACAGTCACCTGATGAAGAAGGGGACTCCATTCGTCTGGGATCAAAAATGCCAGGGCGCGCTGGACGAGATTAAACAGTACCTGCAGAACCCGCCAGTGTTGGCTGCTTCGGTTAAGGGAAAGCCTCTCATTCTTTACACGACCGCCCTCGAAGGTTCTTTAGGCGCATTGTGGGCGCAAGAGAATGACCAGGGGAAAGAAAGAGCACTCTACTACTTAAATCGAGTTCTACTAGGGGCAGAAAGCAACTATTCACCTATTGAAAAACAATGCCTGGCGTCGATCTTCGCGATAACAAAGCTCAGGCACTATGCGTTGGCGCATGAGGTCCATCTCATTTCGAAGGTGGACCCTCTTAAATACTTAATGTCAAAAGCCATATTGACGGGACGACTCGCTAAATGGGCTCTGCTCTTGATGGAGTTCTCGATAACCTATCAACCTCTCAAGGCAGTGAAAGGCCAGGCCATCGCCGACTTCCTCGCTGAGCATTCGATACCCGCCGATTCTCCTTTGAATTGCGATCTTCCAGACGAACATGCGTTTGATGCGATCGACGGTGGTGATAACCGATGGGAGCTTTATTTCGACGGAGCATCCTCCATGAAGAAGCGCAAGCAAAATACCCCTGTAATCAAATCAGGGGTAGGACTCATCTTTGTAACTCCACAAGGAGGGATAATGCGCTTTGCTTTCTCCCTAACAGAGTCGAGGACAAACAATGAAGCCGAATACGAAGCTTTGATAGCAGGCCTCGAGATCGCTATCGACATGGGAATTGAAAATCTTCTCATATACGAAGATTCTCAACTGGTCGTTAGTCAAGTAAACGGCGACTACCAAACGTGCAAACTGGAGTTGGTGAAGTACGGTGAAAAGGTGCAACAACTGTTGACCCAAATTCCCTCCTATACTTTGGAAAGTATACCGCACGCGGAAAACAGCAAAGCAGACGCGTTGGCCAAACTTGCTAAAGAATTGGCTGACGAGAACCTCGATGACGTTAGAATCGTGGTACAAAGCCGTCGGGTGCTTGCCCCAACAGAGTCTCCGGAATCATCCAAAGAGAAGGGGGCGACTGAACAGATGATCTTGCAAATAAAAGACCGGGAAAAGGCTGAGGATTGGAGGCAAGTCTTCATAGACTACTTTAAGTCCCACCGAATGCCTGATGAAGCGTCCACAAGACATCAGCTCATGAAACGAGCTCTGTCTTTCGCCTTCATCAATGATACTTTATACAAGAGATCATTCGATTCTCTGTGGTTGAGATGTCTGGGACCTGACGAAGTGAAAAGAGTCGTCCAGGAAGTTCATGACGGAATCTGCGGTTCTCATCAAGCAGGCCCAAAGATGAAGTTGAAGATCAAACGGATGGGCTACTACTGGCCCACGATGATTCAGGATTGCCTCGAATATGCGAAGCAATGCCACTCATGCCAAATCCATGGGGACTTATCCATCAGCATCCAAATCCGCTACACCCGACAGTGGCTAGCTGGCCATTCGAAATGTGGGGAACTGACATAGTCGGCCCCATCGAACCAGCATCGTCCAGGGGACATCGTTTCATCCTGGCGACGACTGACTACTTCTCCAAATAGGCAGAGGCAGTACCGCTGAGGGAAGTGAAGACGGAGAATATCCTCCACTTCTTCAAGACGCACGTCATATATCGGTTTGGAACGCCAAGACGGATCATCTCCGATAACGGGCCAGCCTACAGAAGCCACAAGATCAGTCGCTTTGTACAGCAGCATAATATAGACTGGAGGTATTCTTCAGTTTACAATCCGCGAGCTAATGGTCTAGCCGAGGCCTTCAACAAGACCCTAACGAAGATCATGAAAAAGACGGTCTTCCGGAATAAGAAGGACTGGCATGAGAAGCTGCAAGAAGCTCTTTGGGCGTATCGAACTACGTTCAAGACAGCCACGAACGCAACGCCATATGCGTTGGTATTCGGTACGGAAGCAGTACTCCCCCTCGAGATAGAGCTACCCTCTCTGCGAGTGGCAGTCCACTACGAGCTGACGGACGAAGAAAATGCTCACCTTCGGCTTGAGAAGCTTGATGGCCTTGAAGAAACACGGCTCATAGCGCAACAAAATCTGGAAGCTTATAAAGCAAAGATGACGCGCTCATATGAAAGATTGACCCGACCGAAGACATTTCGCCAAGGCGAACTCGTGCTAGTGGTCAAAAGGCCTATGATCCCCAATCGTGCCAAGCGGGGAAAGTTTGAGCCAAACTATGAAGGCCCATACATCATAGATAAGGTCTACCAGGGTGGGGCCTATCTACTCATAGATATGCACGGTGAAAGGCCTTTCAGGCCAATAAACGGTCGCTTCCTAAAGAGATACTACGCTTAATGAGCCACAGCCTAGGTCAATGATAGATGACGACGACTATGTCCGCTCACTATCTTCCTAAGCTCAAGCTTTATAAGCAATAGCCAGCCTTCTCAATGACGGACCGAAATGTCCTTAAACTAATAGCGGACCGAAACGTCCTTAAGCTACTACCGCAGCATCCTTAGGCTAACGAGGTAAAAAAAAGAAAAAGAAAATAATAAAAAAAATGAATGAATGATAAAAAAAACGGTATGTCCATAAGCAAAAAAGGCACGGATGAAAACCCGAAAGGGCTCCGTGAGTAAAAACAGCAGGGCTACCGGCGAGTGTTCGTGAAAACCCGAAAGGGCGCGACCTCGTAAAAAAAAGGTAAATAAAAATAAAATGAATAAAAAAAAGGGGGTATGTCCATAAGCAAAAAGGGCACGGATGAAAACCCGAAAGGGCTCCGTGAGTAAAAACAGCAGGACTACCGGCGAGTGTTTGTGAAAACCTGAAAGGACGCAACCTCGTTAAAAGACACTTACGAGTTCTCTTGACCTTGTAAGGAGAAACCACCCGCGTGAGATCTTTACGACTCACATGGGAGCAACACACTTAGGGATCCCCACGATTCCTAAGGAGAAAATACACTTGCGAGATCCTCACGACTCGTAAGGAGAAATCTCTTATGGGACCCTCACGGCTCATAAGAGTTGAAAGTCTTAAATTACAGAGACCTAAACCTGTGCTTAAGCAAACCCCCACAACCTTCGATATTGCCCTACAAGTGGCTCAATACTGGCTCTTGTGTACAATCCACGGGCGCGAATAAACATTTCCCTGACCAAGTCCCATCCGTGACTGGGGATATGTTCGCATGACAAACAAACCCTTATAAGTCCTCTCGACTTACAAGGAGAAAATCCTCCTGTAGGATCCTTACGACTTACAGAGGAACAAACACTTAGGAATCCTCACGATTCCTAAGGAGAATATACACCTACAAGATCCTCACGACTTGTAGGAAGAAATACCTTTGTGGGACCCTTACGGCTCATGAAGTCAAAAGCCTTAGTCGGCGGGACCTTAACCCTGTTCGCTAAGCCACCCTTGTTCGACATCGACAGAAGCAAATGATGATTCGCTCCTGGCAATATCCCAGTTGTAGCGGTGCTGATACCGAGATCGGCGTCTAATTTCAGGTTTACGGCAAAAAACCAGTAAGCCGCACATGCATATGAAATAGCCGAAATGATGGGGCAACTTGAAATAAAAAGCAGCAAGTGAAAATGTATGCATGAAAAATAGCCGAAATGATTGGGCAACTCGCAATAAAAAGCAGCGAGTAAAAATAAAAAATAGCCGAAATGATTGGGCAACTCGCAATAAAAAGCAGCGAGTAAAAATAAAATAAATAGCCGAAATGATTGGGCACCGCGAAAAATAGTCGAAATGATTGGGCAATCGCGACCTTCGCGATATAAAAGCTGAAATGATAGAGCATCGCGGAGATAAAACAAAAAAAAAGGAAATGATAAAACTTAGGCCCTACAGTTAAGATCACATCGATCCCTATATACAATCCAAGGGCGTAAACAAAAAGGGAACCATACTTTCCCAACAGACTCCATCAGAAGACAAAGCCAAATCTCGACGGTTCAGTCCAACTCCAAAGAAACCAGTGTCTTCAGCAGATACCTCAACTCAGGGAAACCAACACTCCTTGACGAGAGCCTCCTGATCCGCGTCGACTCGCAGAGCAACCAGTGCCTCCGTGGGAAATTCTCGACTCGTTTCAAACCCCAAGGAAACAAATAATCCTTGGCGCTAGGGAAACAAATAATCCTTAGCAAATTCCTCGACTCACGGATACAAACACTCCTTGACGAGAGCCTCCTGATCCGCGTCGACTCGCAGAGCAACCAGTGCCTCCGTGGGAAATCCTCGACTCGTTTCAAACCCCAAGGAAACAAATAATCCTTGGCGCTTGGGAAACAAATAATCCCTAGCAAACTCCTTGACTCATGGATACAAACACTCCTTGACGAGAGCCCCCTGATCCGCGTCGACTCGCAGAGCCACCAGTGCCTCCGTGGGAAATCCTCGACTCGTTTCAAACCCCAAGGAAACAAATAATCCTTGGCGCTTGGGAAACAAATAATCCCTAGCAAACTCCTCGACTCACGGATACAAACACTCCTTGACGAGAGCCTCCTGATCCGCGTCGACTCGCAGAGCCACCAGTACCTCCGTGGGAAATCCTCGACTCGTTTCAAACCCTAAGGAAACAAATAATCCTTGGCGCTTGGGAAACAAATAATCCCTAGCAAACTCCTCGACTCACGGATACAAACACTCCTTGACGAGAGCCTCCTGATCCGCGTCGACTCGCAGAGCCACCAGTGCCTCCGTGGGAAATCCTCGACTCGTTTCAAACCCCAAGGAAACAAATAATCCTTGGCGCTTGGGAAACAAATAATCCCTAGCAAACTCCTCGACTCACGGATACAAACACTCCTTGACGAGAGCCTCCTGATCCGCGTCGACTCGCAGAGCCACCAGTGCCTCCGTGGGAAGTCCTCGACTCGTTTCAAACCCCAAGGAAACAAATAATCCTTGGCGCTAGGGAAACAAATAATCCTTAGCAAATTCCGCGACTCACGGATACAAACACTCCTTGACGAGAGCCTCCTGATCCGCGTCGACTCGCAGAGCAACCAGTGCCTCCGTGGGAAATTCTCGACTCGTTTCAAACTTTAGGGAAACAAATAATCCTTGGCGCTAGGGAAACAAATAATCCTTAGCAAATACCTCAACTCAGGGAAACAAACAATCCTTGACGAGAGCTACCTGATCCGCGTCGACTTGCAGAGCAACCAGTGTCTCCGTGGGAAATTCTCGACTCGTTTCAACTCCAGGGAAACAAATAATCCTTGGCGCTAGGGAAACAAATAATCCTTAGCAAACATCTCAACTCAGGGAAACAAACAATCCTTGATGAGAACCCTCTGATTCGCGTCGGCTCGCAGAGAAACTAGTGTCTCCGCGGGAAATTCCCGTTTCGTCTCAACTTGCAAGATGAAGCCTCAGGCAGCAGGGATTAAAAAACTTGCTTCCTGAACAATGGGACCCTGCAAGTCGATCTAAAATGGTCTCTTGCATACTATTCACGGGTCTCACTCTCCAAAGTCGAGTTTCGACAAGGAGGGAAACAACCGCTTACGGGTTCTCTCGACTCGTAAGAGGGAAAAATTCTCTTATACGATCCTTACGACTTACAAGAGAAAACACACTTAGGAATCCTCACGATTCCTAAGGAGAAAACCCACCTACGAGATCCTCTCGATCCGTAGGGAGAAAAGACTCTATGAGACCCTCACGGCTCATAGAGTTGAAAAGTCTTAGGCGGCAGATCTGAACCTGCAGCCTAAGCCATCGCTATCTCGTGAAGAAATCAAGATGCTTACTCTATTATATCCTAATTGTGACAGCATGCTGATAATAAGAGAAAGCGAAAGAGCATACAAGACATTGCAGAGAAAAAAATGTGTATCTTTATTCATTAACTCAAAGAAGTACAAGCGGAATAGTATAAAAGAATAAAGAATGGATACATGTTATTCGAAGAAGGAAAAGAAAATTTTTACAAGTTTATTAGTACAAAGGCAGCTATTGGGAAGGAAGCGTCTTGCATAGCCCTATTAATTGTTCATGCACTTCCTTCCACGCCTTTTCCTGATCTGCCACCACCGCCATCTCTGCTTCCACCTGAGCCCTTTGCTGCAAGAGAGATGCGAGCTGCTCCCTGACGGCCTGCTGAGTGGCTTCGCGGCCTTGGACATTACGCTCGGCAGCGTCAAGTGCCCGCTTCAGTTTCAGCCCATTTGAGATGCGCTCCAGAAGTCCCTCGAAGACAGCCTTTACCTCAGCGGCGTTCGCCTCAACTTCAGCAAGTAGGCGAGCAGTTTCGCTTGAAGACTCCTGGCACTCCTTCAGCCTCAAAGCTGCTTCTTGTTCCAAATGGCGAAAATGAGAAGTGCTTGGCTCGAGCCATGCTCCCCGTTGAGTACTCACGACCAAAACCTTGGGGGCAAGACACATCGACTCCAGCTGATGAAGGCGAGCCTCAATCTCCCTGCAGTGATTAACCCAAGAAGCGACGATGCCTTCGTCATGGAAATTAGTAAATATCACCAGCATCGGGTTAACCGTCGTAGCGAAATCTGCAGCAGACGTAGGAGTCTCGACGTCAAATTCCTCGATATAGTCGCTCAACATGCGCAGACTATTCGCGGCGTCTTTCGAGGACGGACGTCTCAGGGAAGGGCCTGCCGGCATTGTAATGAGAGACTCAAAAGGCGCCGAGACCGGAACGACAACTGAAAAGACAAAATGTGATCAGATGACGGTTCAAGAAATATGGAAAAAGTCATCGATGAGATAGTCTACTATACCAGTTGAAGCAGGTGGGAAGGCCGGAAGGGCCGGTAGCGCGACCGATCTTTCGTCTCCCCCTTCGATTTGTAGCACTGCTGTCAGGACGAGAAAAAGTTAGAAATAATTCCATCACTGAAAAAGAAAGATATCAGTCGGAAACTATACTCACCAGCGCCACTGAAATGGAGAAATTACTCATGAGCATATAAACTACTTCACACCAGAGTAAAACATAAAAAATAGAAGGGTGCGGCTCATGGAATTGAGAGTTTGGAACTATATCTTTTAAGAGTCGAGATTTGAGTCAATGATAAATGACGACGCTTGTGTCCGCTCGTTATCTTCTCAGATCAAGATTCTGAAAGTTATATACCAACCCGAAACTGGTCATACGCTATGCATTACTCTGCACTACTTCACCCACATATATACTTACGTGGGCAAAGTAGTGGGGGGCATTTGTTCCCGCCAAAAATTTCTGCGCAAAAGAGTCCAAGGTATCAAATGGCAGCGATACGCTTAAGAAAATACGAACCGGTATCTTCCGGCCTGTATTTTGATAAACTCCCCAATGAGGAAATGTTAAATTATGATGTTATTGAAAGCATCTCGAAAAAACCTTCGATTTGATATATTATGAGCCTCATAATTCATCCGGGATCAAAAGTTATGAGCAAATGTGTTATGCACATGTGATCTAAGAAAGAAGATGCGAACCAGTATTTTCCGAGCTTTATTTTGACAAACTCCGGAATGATAAACAGCTAAATTCTGATGGTATTAAAAGCATCTTGAAAAGACCTTCGATTTGATATATTATGGGTCACATAATTCATCCGGGATCAAAAGTTATGAGCAAATGTCTATGCACATGTGATCTAAGGAAGAAGATGCGAACCAGTATTTTCCGAGCTGTATTTTGACAAACTCCGGAACGAAAAACAGCTAAATTCTGATGATATTGAAAGCATCTCAAAAAGACATTCGATTTGATATATTATGCGCCTCATAATTCATCCGAGATCAAAAGTTATGAGCAAATGTGTTATGCACGTGTAATCTAAAGTAATGCTCTATTACATGGGGAATGCATTTTTTAGTCCCACATCAAGAAAAGGAGAGATGGCTTCTCTACCACTCCCATATAAATAAGAGAGGATACCTCTTAGAAAGGGTAGAGTTAAATCCTCAAAGGATTCAATACTCAAAGGAGCTTAGTTCTCCAAAGGAGCTTAGTTCTCCAAGATAGGAGCATGCTCCTCCATAATGCGCATATGCGCAAGCGCCATGTGCGCTACGTGCAACGCACGTGTGCCCGCCATGCGGCACTACGTGCAACGCACGTGCGCACTACATGAGAATATTTAATAATATTAAAAGGAGCTTGTTCTCCATATATAGAAGCTTTGCTTCTCCTCGGCACCACATGCAACGCACGTGTGCCCGCCATGCGGCACCACGTGCAACGCACGTGCACACCACATGAGAACATTTAATAATATTAAAAGGAGCTTGTTCTCCATATATAGAAGTTTTGCTTCTCCTCATAATGCGCATGTGCGCCACGTGCAACGCACGTGCGCACCACATGAGAACATTTAATAATATTAAAAGGAGCTTGTTCTCCATATATAGAAGCTCTGCTTCTCCTTATAATGCGCATGTGCTCCACGTGCAACGCACGTGTACCCGCCATGCGGCACCACGTGCAACGCACGTGCGCACCACATGAGAACATTTAATAATATTAAAAGGAGCATATTCTCCATATATAGAAACTCTGCTTCTCCTCATAATGCGCATGTGCGCCACGTGCAACGCACGTGTGCCCGTCACATGCGCACCACGTGCAACGCACGTGCGCACCATATGAGAATATTCAAAGGAGACTCCTTCTCCATAAGAGCTTGCTCCCCCCATAATGCGCATATGCACAAGATCCATGTGCGCTACGTGCAAATATGAGCGCCCAACACGTGCGACACACGTGCGACGCACGTGCGCGAACGCAAAGAAGCTTTTTTCAGTAGCGAGAAGCTTAAGCTCCAGCCTGTTCTTCCCCCCTAATGAGTGAGACATGGTTCAAAGGGTACATCCCTCCACATCTTCGATATATGGCACCGTAATCTCTCAGTGTCGTCGAAGAGGTGGTGGGTCCCAACGACCAATTATCCTTCTTTCTAAAATAAAAAAAGGGGGGATCAACATTTCTTGAAAAAAAAATCAAGAGCTTCAAACAGAGAGAACTCTGAGAAAAATTTCAAGAAAAAGGTAAAAACCTTCACAAGAGAGAAGAAATTTCTTCTAATAGATCATTGATCTAAAAACCAGATCAATAATCTTCACATAATAAATAGTGCTTTGCACTTCTTATGAACCACTGGTTCTTTAAAACAAGAAAAAACAAAATAAAAAAAAATAGTGCTTTGCACTTTTATGAACCTTTGGTTCCTGAAATAAAAAGATAAACTTGTTTTTCTTTGATCTAAATTAGATCAAGAAAACGAACAGTGCTTTGCACTTCTTTTGTGAACCATTGGTTCTTGAATCTAAAAGATTCTTAAATCATAGTGCCTTGCACTTGTAAACTGCGCTGTTGCGCTCCTGGATTGGCGCAAGCCACCAGAGCGCGCCACGTGTCAGCAGCGCAGGCGCAGCGTATTAGCGCAGCGCACTGCGCTTGTGCGACACGTGTCAACACAACAAGCACTTGCGCTCTCTGATTGGTGCAAAACGCCTGACAAATGCAAGGCATTTCTTAAAGGGCCAGGCCCAAATCAAAAAGACCTAGCAGGCCAAAATAAATTGCAAAGCAATAAAAAGGGGAAAGCCCAGACAAAGGCCAATGCAAACAAAATGTTGAACATTTTCAACTGGACTTAGCCCAATTTTGGCCGTAAGTCCTTAAATTAAATTGAACTGAGCATAAATGCTCTCTCAAATCAATTTACCTCCGGTTCGAGGGTACATCTCCGAACTCCTCTGACACCCATCATTGTAATCCTTCAACGACGTCAGAGAGGTGACGGGTCCCGACGACCACACATCAATACGGACTGCGGGGTCCTTAAACTCGTGGACCGGAACGTCCTTAAACTAATGTTGGACCGAGACGTCCTTAAACTAATATTGGACCGAGACGTCCCTAAACTAATATTGGACCGAAACGTCCGTAAACTAATGATGGACCACCACGTCCCTAAACTGGCGATGGACCGAAACGTCCTTAAACTAATGATGGACCACCACGTCCCTAAACTGGAATGCGGACCATCACGTCCCTAAACTGAAGCATGGACCGCAACGTCCCTAAACTACCTATGCACCACTACGTCCCTAAACTGGAACAATAGAGCCTCCAAATGCTCTTTTGCCGGATCTAAACGATCCCGTTTAAGTTGATCTTAGCCCCCAAACACGGCTAACGTATCCTTAAACATTTAAACGGACTATAAAACTCCAAATCAACCTTGGTTCAAGGGTACATCTCTGAACTCCTCTGACATCTGCCGTTGTAATCCTTCAACGACGTTAGAGAGGTGACGAGTCCCGATGGCCAGATATTAAATGGATTATCACGTTAAGTTGATCTTAGTCTCAAACAGGATTATCGTATCCTTAATGAACGTTTAAGTTGATCTTAGCCGCAACGCGACTAATGCATCCTTAAATTAAAAACACCAAACCCAAATCTAAGTAAATACGGATTTGGACTAATCCACGTCCTACGGGCGACGGCATTACTCAGTCTCCGTATACAATCCACGGGCAACCACAAACAAAACAAACACATGACACGAAGTGAAATTCTAGAGAAGGAGAAAGTTGTTACCGCGATGCGGTAGCGTAATTAACTGCAGGGGCTTGCGCCTGCAGGGAAGAGCGTCCCCACAATCAAAAACCTCTCTAGCGAGGGGGAATCTGACGAAGTCTGCTGCATCGGCCGCATCCATCTAAACCTCCGATACACGGTGCCATAAATCAACTTGGCATCTTCGGAGAGATGGACGGATAAAACCAAATAGTATCTTCCCCGAATCTCAGCGTCAGGACACCGCAGTCTTGTGCGCCGTCTTTCGGAGGGGAACAGGATATAATTTTGTTTTATTGGATAATGTTTTGAACATTTCCTATATCATGAGTTGATCGGATCAGGCACGTTATCTAATGGCATATACGTTCTAAATCAAATTACAGTTCTTAACGTACAGAACACACACAAGAGGAAGAGTTCAGAAATGAACGAATCCTTCTTAAGGCATTGTAGACTAGGTCATATTAATGCGACACAACTAGCCAAGTTACATTAAGATGCATATTTAAATCAGTTTGAATTTATATCTTGTGAAACTTGCCGGTCATGTCACAAAGATAAGATGACCATAGCTCCGTTTATTGGAAATAGAGAAAGAGTTAGTGAACTCTTGGGATTGATACATGATGATGTATGTAAGTCCCCTGTCTACACATATCAGGACCGGTTCTTTGTACTTCATTACATTCACTGACGATCTCTCAAGATTCGCACATGTGTTCCTGTTGAAACACAAGTCTGAAGCTTTTGACAAATTCAAAGAATATAAGTCAGAATTAGAGAACCAAAACGGGTATAAGTATTATGTCCTTTGATGTGATTGCGGAGGAGAATACTTGAGCACGGTATTCCTAGACTATTCTAAAGGAGAATGAGATTCTCTCAGCATTACTCCTCTGCATACACCACAGCACAATGGTGTATCGGGGGGGAGCAATCGCACCCTATTAGATATGGGGCGCTCTATGATGAGTACTACCGAGTTGCCTATTTCCTTTTAGGGAGTTATGCACTTGAGAAGCTGCATACCTATTGAATAGGGTTCCAACCAAATCAGGTGCCTACTACTCCATATGCAATATGGAATGGGAAGAGCCTATGTCTTAAGCAAGTTAAGATTTGGGGTTGTCCGGCCTATGTCTAAAAGCAGAATCCGGACAAGCTCGAGGGAAGGTCAGTTCTGTGGAAGTTTTTTGGATATCCCAAGCATTCGCAAGGGAATATCTTCTACCGCACCGAGGAACAAAAATGTGTTTTATTTCTCGGCATAACCGCTTTTTTAGAAAAGGAATTCATTTTGGAAACAATTTTGTGGTTATGAGGTAGAACTGGAAGGAGTTCCAGCTATACAAACTACAACTGACGATTTGGTAGAACCGAAGGATTCAATAGTTCCTGACGAACCTCAGCCTCTACGCCGATTTGGTAGGGTTCCTCATCCACCTGAGAGATACTTCGGTTTTCTCTATGACAGTAGGAGCGAGGATTGCATCATGAGATGATGACCCAACTAGTTTCGAGCAGGCCATCAGGAGTGGGGACTCTATGAAAATGGCTGTATGCTAAGTGATCTGAGATGGAATCCATATACACCAACAAAGTATGGACTTTGGTTGCTATATCTGAAGGATTAAATCCCCATCAGGAGCAAGTATATCTTGAGAAGATTACTTGGTATAGATGGAAAAGTTGAGACTTTCAAAGCTAGACTTGATGAAAAGGGTTCTCGTCATCAATCAGGTGTGATTTATAATGAAACCTTTTCTCCAGTAGCTATGCTTAAGTCTATCCGGATCCTACTTGACATTGCTACATACCATGACTACGATATCTGGCGGTTGGGTGTCATGACTGCTTTTCTAAATAATGATTTAGAAGAGAGTATCTATAAGTACACAGCCAGAGGGCTTCGTAGTCAGTGGGAGCAGCGGAAACGTGTGCAAGTTGCTTTACAGGTTAAAGCAGGCATCGCGGAGATGGAACATTTGTTTTGATGTGGTAGTCAAAGTGTTTGACTTCATCAAAATGGTAGATGAAGCTTGTATATACAAAAGGGCAGTAGAGAGTATTGTGGTCTTTCTCGTATTGTACATGGATAACATACTCTTGATAGGGAAGGTGTTTCCTATGCTACACTCGGTCAATCTCTTCTTATCACAATGATTCTCCATATAGGATCAAGGTGATACCTCCTTAATCCTGGGTTTTGGATCTATGAGATAGATCTAAGTGGATATTAGGATTCTCACTAAGTGTAGTGAGATAGTATCAATCGATCCTGGAGAGAATCACTGGATAGCTTCCAGGGTGATAAGTTCGATTGAATGCCAGTCACAGGCATTGTCTTTACCCTCAGTAGAGGGACGGTATGTTGGAAGAGTTCCAAGCTAGATACGGTGACATACTAGATGATAAAGGTTGGATACATCGCTATCAACGATACTACCAAAGAGGCAGTCTAGATGTATATTAGTTCATGAGATGAACTTCGTTCCTACCATTGTGTGACAGTGGAGTTGGGGTTTTGGCCTAGGAACCCCCGTCCCATCAGTGATCCAGACATATTCTAAGGCAGTATCATATGATCATGGAGATGGTTGATTTCCAGGGAGATCGAGGATAGGAGAGTAGGTACAGAGGACAACACGGCGGATCCACTCACAAAGGCCTTTTCCCAAAAGAGACTTTTATGGGATGGTTGTGTATGAGATACTACAACCACTGCTGATTATTGGGTATTGGATACTACAACAGATGACCCTAGTGCAAGTGGGAGATTGTTAGTTATATGTATGCCCTAGAGGCCATTACTGTACATACGATGTATATTGTTGTGGATACTTGGACATATATAGGGAGGACTTTCTTGCTCGACATGATAGTATGCTATCTGGTTGCTCTTTGTCTTAACATGTACACTGATTGTCTCTATGTTACATGTTGATAAAGCCCTTAGGATGAGTACTTGATTACCAGGATTATGATGCAGATCATACTAGTGGGTACAGAGTAGTCGATAAGTACATCCTTCAAATGTTCCTAGTCGTAGGTGTATCGAGACAGGGCATCGATATACCAGAGTAAACTAGCGTATAGCTTCTCGACCCATGTAGATGGGCGATGGATGATCCCATATCCATTGGTGTTTGACATCAGAGATAGTATACAGGTGCTCAGTGGAGACTGGGTATACTGAACGTACTCGCCGAGAACTCCTAGATGGTATTATACCTATCGTCACATAGCAGTTCTCTGGTGACACTGGTACAGGTTAGTCTGTAGACCCGAGATCGTCATAGAGTCTTGTGTGACTCCCACTGTGCTTTGATTTCCACCTTACCACGTTCAAGAGAACGTGCAAAACGGTGGCTTTTAGGTATTAGTCCCGAGTCACATGGAGGCAATGAGCGATAGGAGGGGTTTCGTCTCTCCCGGTATTGGGAGTTGATTTTGCGCTGTGCTCGATTGGCTATATCCGGAAGTCTCTGGCCAGGGCTGCTTCAGAGATATACTGGTAAGTGTTATCAGTAGTTTCTCGACCCGTTATGAACCTCACATCGGCATGACTTATCGAGTTACTGGGGTCTGACGTTTACCACCCCTAGACGAGATATGCGACATATTAGACGAAGAGACCGGACTGTACGGTAGTGTTACTGATTGGATTCGCAGGAGTATGAGCAGACTTGCTTGTTGATCTTCTGATCGCTCAATACCCGGGTGGCCGTTACGTTTAGCAGACCGCTTGCGGCTTGTGGGTGTTTGATATGATCATCGCCTACTGCTGGCGTATTGACGAGTCTTTAGTGTCCTATACAGAGGTTTCCTGGCTCAAGCGAAATGAAGTAGGAGCACATATGTTATATGTGCGGGACCGAGATTATTACGATATGTGATACCGTATTCTATTCTCGCGATATGTGATATCGGTCGGTTATATATGATATAGCCGAGTTATCGGATCAAGTGTTGATTCGATAAGTTGATTCATTTGATATTAGTCGGTTATATGTAATATAGCCGGATTATTAAATCAAGAGTTGATTTAATAATTCAATGTATAATTATATATTTGATATATTACATTATATTAACTAATATTAGTTCACTTAAGATTTCTTTTCTCACTTGATGATACATTGATATATATGTGATATATGTGAAATGTATTGTTTTCTTTTTGCACACATAAATATATATGTGATATATATTATTGTGTCATGTTAGGTTACACATGCAACATGGATGTATGAGACCCATACCATGCTAGGATTAAAGTTAGGGTTTATGTTTATTAAGTAATTCAAATAAAGAGGATTTTTTGTCATGGTTGATTTTTTGGTAAAACTTGATAACCATTGACTAAGTCCACTTGTTTGTCTTACTTAAGATATTTGTTAACCCAACATTAACCCATGACTATGGTTTATTCTCTACATGAGTTAGGTATGGCATATTAACTCACCATGGTTGCATTTCTAATCTCATGAGTCATTCTTCTTCTTCTTCATCAAAAGAAAAAGCTCACTAGTTTTTATTCTAGATGAAGAATTATTGTGAGAAAAATAAATCTAAAGTAAACCCACTTCCTACTTCATCATCCTCTACTACTTGCCATTTAGTATAGGATGTTTACTTCACTAATTTCACAATTAGTAAAAAGATAGCTTGGGTTAGTGTCTTCTCGACATAGATCATCTTCGGCCTTGAAGACTTCAATGCAAGCTTGTTCATTTTTTCATGAGAGCCTCTCTAGAGTCTGGGAGTTCATGATCGCAGCGAAGGACTACTACACGGAGCTAATAAAGTGAAGGACCGGTCTATAAAGGTTGTATTCCTTATTCACTTTAATTGCAAAGTTGTTTGCTTTTCATTTCGTCGGATTTTCTAGTAACGATTCTAGGGTTAGGGTTAGATAGAACGACAATTTTTTGAAATTGGTATGGACGATACCTCCCGAACCTTGTTGCCGTGCTAGACAACCCTGCAATTATAAGTCCATGTCTTTTTTACAACAGATTCGTGACTGTTAGTTTGAATCGCGTGGAAGGTTGGGATCAAATAGTTAAGACATCGAACATGAAATGACACCCTAATAGGCGTCATCAAATTTGGATATTACTGTACTTGTCTCATTATTAAATTCATTGTAAATTAAATACAAATCGAAACGTGCAGTTCTAGGGCTCATATCGAAGCCAACTCGATAACCTTTGACCTTCTATAAATAGTTAATTGATATGGACAGGGTATGATATGGGAAACGTGAGAGAAATACGGCTTTGGACTGACAGTCCAGAGCAGTATTTCATGTTAATGCCTGTTTTTAAATAGTTGTACATCCTTATATAAATCTAAAAATATGCAGAGTTCTGCATAGTCACATAGATAATTAAGTTAGCTAACTTATGGTTCTGGTCTCATTAAATGTTACTGTCATTTGATATTTTAAATATATTTTAGATCGTCGACGTATCCTGCAGTTTTCTGCAGTGACAGTTTATATACTTTGACATTAAACTGAATATATCTCCTAGTACACAGAGGCTATTACTGATCCTCTTGATGCTCTAGAAACCTAACAGATAGAGCTAGGTTTTATTCAACTGGAGCAACACTTGAATCTAAACACAATCTATAGTAAACCGTGCGTGAAGTTGGACTTCCAGTTCAGAAATTGGGATTTCCGCAGTGAACAACCTCTTTGAAATAATTGTATCTCCCTTACCAAAATCTCGATTGATATGGAACCAATTTTGTTGATTAAATAACTGAGTTTATTGTTTATATCTTTTATATTGTTTTCTCTGATTTTACACGTATGATTGACCATGATTTTCACAACATGATCAACATCGAATGCCCGTGTTACATTCTTAGGGTATTTTACTGCACTCTCATTATATAGCTTGTCCATTTTACCTGTAGTGATTAGTGACTGTTTACATTGATATCCTAGTTTTTATAGTCCATTGTTGAGTGATAGTGGTATCGATTGGTTATATCAAGTATGCCAGTGAAGTGATTGAACAGTGAAATTGATCGAATATGGATAGTGATTGAAAAGCAATAAGGATTGTACTTGTATACAACCGGTTAGATACATGAACATATATTGAAATCTGGGAAAATGAGGAAATCAAGGTGGAATCGAACTCATATTTAGTGAGGTATTTAATACTTTAGAGGATGATCATTCGATATTAATGACAGTGATACGTGTAAGTATTTTTACCTAGCGGCACGGCTGACAGGGTTATGTCCCAGGCACATTTTTGACCGTTTTCTCGGGCATGCACGAGATCCTTGCAAAACATGAGGATACATTCCACCGACCGATTTCAAATGACATAAAGACTGATAGTTTAGTGAATTGCATATTAACCTAGATTACTGATCCATGCCCATTACTGCTACATGTTTATATTATTTTATACATTCATGTTAGTGTTTTATACCGCTGTTTCATGCTTCACCCTTTACTGTCACATGTTTAGTATTATTATATTATAATATTATGTCGCTCTGACGACATGAGTATGCATGCTCAGAGTAAGAAGTGGACCTACCTTATTTCGAGAACATCGCGGAGATCCAGACCAGCGAACCCGCTGTATCATTCCTTTAAGATCACTAGTTAGTTTTCTCTTTTGTTTGTATCCATTGTGCTCAGTTTCTTTTATATCTGATATATTTTGTGACTGTATTATCTCATCGTCTGAGTTAGATTACCGCTACCATGTACTGCTAGAAGCTGGAGTGTGACTGCGGCAGGATTATTACTCGACCGTAGGAGCATGGCTGGCCTAGTCACCTCCGTATTCTCCGTATTTTAGAAAGCGGGATGTGAAATTACCATTCTATTTGTTTAAATAATTGCCGTATTGTTTCGACACGCTTCTCGACGTAACCTTACTGTGAAACTCTTGGGATATAATAAATGCAAATGTTGGATTATATTATTTTTTTTGAATTTATTGTTCTCTTGATATTATAGCTTGCCAGACGCTTAGCGTGTCTATATCAGAGAAGTGTACTTTTCGGTATAGATACGTCGCAGAATCCGAGAAGATATCGCATGAATATCCTACGATAGCAGGTATTTAGAAATTAGTACATGAAATTTAGTAAATTTGAAAATAATTATATTGAAATATAATCTGATGAAGTTAAGACACATCCATTCATGTTAGGACTCCTAGACACATACCACTCAAGATATCTTCACATCATATTCCGTGAAAATAATTGATACGTCACAACATATATCTCACCTAAATGAACCGATTGATTTGTGTATTAGATCACAATCAAGAGAGATCACGAATATCGTATGAACCCCTTAAAGAATTCTCAAGATTGACGGTATCCTATAGATGATGTATTCATGCTTGTTCAAACTGCGAATCATAGTAGTCATTGGTTATGGGAATGGAAATGATAGACAATAATACTTTTTTCAAGAAATCGATGAATGGAAACACCTTTCCTAGAAATCTAGATGAATGGAAGTTCAAAGGTGCTCTTAATTTGATTGGCTTATTTATTCCTTTTCCACCTATCGTTGCCCCCCTCCACAAGTCGGTCGATCACTGTCGAGACACTCCTCTACTTACTGTAGACCGCCACCGTTGTTCCCAATTGTTTGGCCCTCCTTCACTTGTCTGCCGTCGCTGCGGATCGCCGCTGTCGCTAACCTCCATCGACCATCGGCGCTCCTCTGCTCGTCTACCATCGCTGCCGACCGTCATCGTCGTCCATGGCTGCCTACCATTGCCGACGGTCGCCACCGTGATCGTTGCCAACCGTCTCCACTACTCATCGCACTCCATTGACAGCCACCACCACCATCTGCCACACACAACCAATATTCTTCACTCCCATTGCACATATGTATTACCGAGAATGCTTAAAATATACCAAGTATGTTAATATAACATTCTTTGGAATCAGATGCCCCGACATCTTGTTCTTGGAAATGTATGGATTCTTGATAACCTACCGCTCCATACCGAACGACACCCTAATGGGATTTCCATAAAGAGAATAGTTGTACAAATATATATTTTTTCTCTCTTTATTTTGTTGTTTTCCACTTTTCTTGATACTGCTGAAAATAGATGTTCGTTCCCCAAAACAAATTATAATGCACAACAATAATTTCGAACTAGTATGAAAACTAATTTAACTATACTTCCAAATTAATCATTAGCTACTATGCCCGCATTTAGAAAGTTAAATCTCTTACTAAGATTGTCTTTTTCGTATATCATTCATCTCATGACTTTTAACCGTCGTTTCGAGATGTAGACAGATCATATAATATATTCAAATATAAATTTGTTTAATTAGACCGACATCAGAAAAAACTTATTTTGATGTTATTTAAATAATTTACGATTTTCACATAAGCGCCATCTTAGAAATAGATTGTTTCAGTGGTGCAATCTTGAAAATGAAATTAATCTTTCATTTCTCAACCAAATCCGATCATTCCAAATCCTATGGACTCCTCTACAAACCTACCGTCACCCCTAACCACAAAAATAATATTTACTATAATTTTTCTTAAGAACCGTCAAACTACTGTAAAGCCACACGTCCTACGGTAGCCATAGCTTCAAAACCAAATTTCTCCTCACCCACCCAACCAAACCTAGCACATTTACATTCATTGGAAAGATAATTTCAACCCCTTTCTCCTACTTCAAATTCCATAAAAATCCATTAAACAAAACACAACTTATCCCCAAAACAAACCATCACAAAAACACACCTCCTCCCAAATCCTAAACAGGCCTAATCTCCAAACCCCCTTCCCTCTCAATCCTCATCTCTCCCACAGAATCGTTTACAGCCGTCCATTTCAAATCAATCCAACGCCTTGCATTCAAAAGCTCTTGAAACCATCCCAATCCGCGTGAATGCCTTTTCTCCCAATCACCATCCGCCATGTGTACCCATCCCCAACTTCGTCTCCCCACTATTTATAACCCCTCACTCCAATCTCTTCTCATCATCGTTCTCAATTCGAGCCTCGTTCTCAATCCCCAAAATCCCCGAAACCCCTACCCTAGGTTTTTTCTTGCTATGGCCACAAAGGATCCCCCTGCCGTCGCGGCCATCACCGACGACTCCAAGGCGAAGAAGACTAAGAAGCCCGTGGCGCCGAAGAAAGCACGGGCGGCCCCTGCTCATCCTACGTACCACGAGGTTTCGATCGTCAAACTCCAAAAAATTTCGTTTTTTTCTCGTTGTGTCTGTTTCGTTGGATCTGATCGTGGTCTTTTGCTTATATTTTTAGATGATCGGAGAGGCGATTACCTCGCTGAAGGAGAGGACTGGATCGAGCCAGGTTGCGATCGCAAAGTTCATTGAGGACAATCACAAGGCCCAACTCCCTTCCAATTTCAAGAAGCTTCTGCTCGGTCAGTTAAAGAAGCTCACCGCCGGCGGGAAGCTCACCAAGATCAAGAACTCCTACAAGCTCGCCTCCGCTGCCCCCAAGTTGCCCGCCTCCACCGCCGTTGCTAAGCCGAAGCCAAAGACGAAGGAAAATGCGATGCCTAAGGAGAAGGCAGCGGCTCCGGCTAAACCTAAGGCGTTGGCTGTGAAGAAATCTGCGGCGGCGAAGAAGGCTGTTTCGGTGAAGAAGAAGTCGCCAGTGGCGAAGCCGAAGGTGAAGAGTGTGAAGAAGGTGTCGAAGTCTCCGGCGAAGAAGGCAGTGAAGTCTCCGGTGAAGAGAGCTGCGCCGGCGACGAAGAAAGCGCCGGCGGCGAAGAAGGCGAAGAAATAGATTCTGTTTTTTTGGAAGCATGTTCGGGGGTAGGGTGTGTAAATTTATAGTAGTGATAGGGGTATGACCGTCAGTTTGGTATAATGTTTTGAGTTGATATTTGTTAGGTTTGCTTGTCGTTTTGGATCTCGTTCGCTGATATAAAAATGCGTGTTATGACCGATATTGTGCATTTTAGCTTGGTTTGTTTTCTGTGTTAATTTGCGCTCGTATGGGAATTTCTTTTTCGTTTTTTTCCTTTCTGAAAATAGTTTCTTTTTTTATTACGTCACTTGATTATATTTATGTGATTCGCGAAGCCAAGTGGCGATTGAAAGGACATGGTACGCTCAAAATTTGGTGGAGATTTGCGTATTTTTCTGGAATTCTTTTCCGAAGCATTCTGGTGACGTGGGTCCTGCAAGAGAATTTAAGTGGTGCCCTCTTGTCAATTTCGCTCAACAGAATGATTTTTGTACGTTGTCGTCATCTACGGCCCGTGCAATTTCGATTTATTTCTTTTTAATTTTACCATTTTTTCATTGGAAACTGCAGGCTGCAAGTTGTATTTTATTTTATTTTTTCCACTAGTATTGCTGACCGTATAATTGTCTATTTTGCTTAATTCATTATTTTCTGTTACTTTTCCTGCAATATAAATAATGTCTGGAAATTGAGATAGGTATTTAATTTTTTTATGCTTAATGTATGTAAATTGTTTGATTATATAAATTTAAGGGTAAATTGAAAAGCCCTCGGGTACTTTAAAAACATATGTTTTGGGCCTTTTAAATATGTTGATAACTTTTTAGGCACATTAATTTTTTCTTGAAATACCTTAAAATTTGGGTATTTTGGTATTTCTTAAAACTGTATTCTGTGATCCATGAGCGTAAATAAAAAAGACAGTTGTCATTTTGTGTGTATTTATGCTTAGTTGAAGGTAACTTTTATGTCTTATTTTGTTTTGTTAATTAGCATTAAGCATTAAATGGTCCAACCTATCAATTTTTCCTCCAAATTCACCATTTTCTTCCTTAAAACCATATATTGCCAAGAAAATTAGATTTATTTTGTCTATTCTTTTTATTATCAAATATCTTTTCGCATTTTACTTTTGTCACTAAATAAAATCTTTATTTACTATTTTGTTCATTAATGATTGCCTAAACTTTTATGTCTTATTGTGTTTTGTTTAAAGTTGTATACAGGACAGTCGTCTGCAACTTGTAAGCAGTTACCTCTAACATCAAAACATTTACGAGTGAGTTCTAAACAGTTACCGGTAATTTGTAAGCATTTTTTTGTGCAGTTAACTCTAACATCAAAGCATTTGCGTGTGAGATCTAAACAGTTGCTGGTAATTTGTAAGAACTTTTTTGTGCAGTTAACTCTAACATCAAAGCATTTGCGTGTGAGTTCTAAACAGTTGCCAGTAACTTGTAAGAACATTTTTGTAACTTATAAACAGTTGTCTGTAACTTCTAAGCTTTTGCAGACATCTGGTTTCAAATATCAGACGTGTCTGAAGTAAATTTTCAAAGCTAAGATTTGAAATGGGGACGTCTAGTTCTAAGTAACAGACGTCTTTGAAGTTAATTTCCGGTGATATATTTTGAACTGGAAATGTCTGGTGACATATTAGACGTATCTGAAATCAATTTCCAGAAATATATTTTGAACTAGAGACGTCTGTCACAGACGTCTGCAGTAAATTTTTTTTATTTATACGTCTGGAATAAACGTCTGGAACAGACGTCTGATATGGTTTCCTAAAAAAGTTTATTTTTTGTTAAAGCTAACTTGTAAGCAGTTTCCTATAAATTGTAAGCAGCTGTTTGTAACTTGTAAGCAATTAAATGAATTTCTAAATAATTGTCTGTAATTTCGAAGCACTTGCTTAAAACTTATAAAAAAGTTGCCTGTATCTTCTAAGCACCTGCATATAACTTCTAAATGTTTTTTCTCCGCCATATTAATATTTTTCCTTCCCGTTCTTGTAATATTTCTCCAATAATTTCTATATTTTAACACAATTTCAAGAATAGCGCTCTCCATTACGTTAAGAAAATAAATATTTATACATAATTAATCTATATATCTACAAATTAATTATACCTTACTATAAATGAAAATACTTGAAATGAAGCCTTTACTACAGGTAAGATTCTTCACTACTTACTGGACCTACACACAAAGTACCCTATATCCTAACATATAAACCCAAACCCTATAAAGCATAACAAATTCGACAGGGTGATCAATCAATGAAGAATCATATCTTAATAAAGAAAACAATTTGTATAGCTGTAGGAAAGATTCTATTATTGCAAACTAAAACACAATACTATAAGATAAAAAATCTCTATCCTCGCTTTTGCATCAAGACTAAAACTCCTATAAATACATGACCTTCTCATTGTTCAACATTGAGTGAAAATTTCAATGTAAACTCATAGAAAAAAACAAAGTGTAAAAAATGAAAGAGTGCAGGGTATTACTCTTTTAGATGTGGAGAGTTTAATTTCTTAGAAAGTAATTGAGATGTATAAACAATTTTACTAAGTGTAGTCCTATTTGGAGTTGATAGGACTCGCTATCGTGGAAGAGGCTGATGATGGATAAAAGAATTTTACTAAAATCACCATTTTATCAGGTATTGATGGAGGTCCTTTTCGGGTCTCCTTCAGATGTTGTCTTCCGTCGATCTCCTGGTGGATTCTGGTGGGGATCCCCTGTTATGTGTGGGTCTCAATAGGTTTTGAGGAGATTGGTGATTGGAGGAGTTTAGCGTCGAGTACCTGCAAAGAAGTCCCGGGGTGGTTTGGTACCACCGAGGACCCTCCGATGATCAAGTTAGTACTAGATCCGAGCAGCGTAACGGCTAAGTGGAGTAAAAATGGCTTATTTGACCCCTCTGTGATGGGGGTTTATATAGCGGTGGCGGCACGCAGCAGCGGGCGCAAGAATCTCGCCGGCGGTTACGCTCCCGACGTCACGCCCGCATAGGGAGCGGATCACCCATTAATGGGGATCGTGGAGGCGTGGAATGTGGGATGCTGCTGATGGAGAATCCGCGCATGGAGAGATTCGAGAAGCGGCGGTTATGCCTGTGAGCGGTAGAGCTGGTCGGAGTACCGAGGAAGACGGCCTCGGCCGAGGGGCTCGGGAACGAGCGAGAGGGCCGAGAGGCCTTGGTCTTGTGGCAGCTCAGGACGAGCTGAGTGGCCGAGGAGGCCAATCAACATCAGGGAGCCCCGAGGAATGCTAGCTTGTGCTTGCAGGTAGGGTACAGGGGCAGCCGGGTCGGCCTCTGTGGGCCCTCTCTTCTGATTTCTGGGACATACCATCCGCCACGTGTCCTGATCTTGGGGATCGCCAATATTGAGCATCATCAGTTATTCTATCATCAACCAAAAAACATCAATCATTATAGCGTCAATCGCGTATATTAATATGCCGAAACTCCTTCAACATCTTACGATCATACCCTCCTAAGAGGAGATTGCAGATAGAAACTATTAGCAATCCTATCTACCGCAGAGCTCTCTTCAAAGGCTTATATGGAGTCTGTCACGCCCCGCTTTCTAGAGTACGCTAGATTGGACACGTGACATAGCCAACCATGCTACCTGTGGGTAGGAAGTATCCATCCACAGTCACATTACGGCTGTAGAGATATCAAGAACAAGATAAAACTATCTAAAACATGTCCATATTCCAGAATAACAGGAGTCAATAATAAATAAATGCGGAAGCAAATGATCCAATACAAATAACTGAAAAGTGTGTCCCATAATGCGGGCTCACATCAGGAAATAAATGCAGGAAATAAAACTAACTACTACTGAACTCACAGCTCAGCCTGCTGGCTGAAGTACTCCTGCTCGGACTGCAACAGCGGTACGGAATCTGGGCCATGCAAAACCCAGACGTCAGCGCGTCATGTCATCAAGTAATATAATATGAACAATGTAGCAGGCAATATAATATAAACATGAATACAGCAAGAATAACAATAATATGAATCATACCAGTACAGGGTAGCGTGCAGTGGGTAAACTAAACTGTTCTATCAGGTTTTCTATTCTAAAGTCTTTGAAATCAATTTGAGTAATCCTCCATGTAACTCAAAGGATATGTCCCGTTACCCCCTGGGACCACGGATCAGGAATATGTGAACCAATAGTGGTTCTGTCCCGTTACCCCCCGGGACCACGGATCAGGAAAATGTAAGAGTCACGAATGGCTCTGTCCCGTTACCCCCCGGGACCACGGATCAAGCAATACCCTTTTAAGTTACACTTTAGTTTACACTTTTGATTTCCCCATACCCCCAAGTTGTGTATGTCAAGTCAGGTATTCAGTAATCAAGGACTAATGCCAACACAGGATCAGGTAAAAGCAGGTTTGTCTGGATAGACAACAGGAACGGTCCATGAGGACTACATATCAGGTTTGTTGGCATTAGACACAAGATCAGGTAACGGGTCGAGTCATGGTACATCGGTCAAGTCAACAGTACACGGTACCATGTCAGGTATAGTAGGAAGTGTAACAGGTTATGTCAGGAAGCACAAGATGTCATGTGGGTGCTCATAATCAAACTAACATAAGCATGTGTATAAATAAACAAGCATGAGTACTATCAGAACAATAAACTGGAACATGTAATATGATATGCAAATAGATATAATTTCAAGGACATGGATGCACAGTTATCGATTAGGGTTACATTTATAGTTCCAATATTAATTAGGATGCAATTTATTAAACATGGAGCGTTAATATCACATTATTATGTAGTAATGTGATCTATGGATGTAATTATATGTATCTTAAATGCGATGGATGCAAACGGGTATCCGAAAAGTTATAAAACTATAAAATGGTAATGTGGGATGTACAACTAAGCAATATGTGATATAAATATTGATATAATAGTATTAATATGGATAGCATATTCAAAGCGATTAATAACTAAAAAAGTGGTATTGATTAACCATACACAAGAAAGTTCCGTTCAGAAATTCAGCGTCACCCTAATTTGTAAAATAGCTTAAAAATAACAAATGTTCTCCAAAAGGGACGTGTCTTATACCAAAACAAAGATAATTCAATAAGGTTTTCAGTTTTATAAGTATAAGTATCTCAGGTTGTTCCTAAAAAAGTTATAAACATTCGAAGTTGAAAGTTTGCTGCTGGAATTTCCCTGGACAGCAGTTTGGAGACATTTTCATTTGCATTTTACGTTATTTAAACAATTTATTTTGCAAGTAAATATTTCATAGAGTTATAGTATTCTGAGTTAGCTTCGTAACGAATTAAAGAACGTATACTAATGATTTTTCTATGATTTATAATGAATTTTATAAGATAAGGTGTACAGTAAATTTCAGATTTGTCATATCCGATTTTTCAACGACGTTTCATGTGTAAACTATAATATTTTAAATATATATAATATCATAAAATGCAGATTATAAACTAATTAAAGATAATAATAAGAAATATTACGACGATGTATATTTTAATTGATATGGATGCAGTATAATGTAATCTAGTATGTCACAAGAAAAGTTTTCATGATCTAGATTTAATATGATATAAACGGATGCAAACGGAACATCGAAACGTTATAAAATTAAACATGGGGCACTAGATTTAAACTATAGGTATGGTATTTATTTAAATAGGTGTAAAATGAATTATATAGCATGTAGCAAGATTAACTTGCCTCGATGGGTCGCGAATCGGGAAAACGGAACGTTAAACGTCGGCGGGGAAAACTCGCGACGGGCGCACGGTTCACGGAATGAACCCAAATGACGAACAAAGGAACCACACGGGTCGGGGTACCTCGCTGGAACGTCGAGAAACGTCACCGGCATGACAGAATTCCGGCAACAAAAGAACAGTTAAAAAAAATGAGAAACGAGACATGAAGTAAGAAGAGAAAGAATGATAAAGAGAAGTACGAGAGAATATATGAGGGGGAGATAGAGAGAGAAAAAGTGGAGAGAGAGAAGAGGGAGAGAGGGAAAGTGGGGCCCACGGGGTTAAAGGGGAGGTTGCGATTGGCTGAGAGAATAAATTGAGAAGGATATAAAAGATTGTAAAAATATTATATGGTTAACTTAAAAATTTAAAAGATAGGTAATGAACAGTAAGATATCAGGTTAGTTAGAAAAATATATGCGATGGTTTTAATAATATTAAAATTTGGGATTTTGGCGCCAAATAAAACATTTTCAAATCGCGCCCGGGTCGAGTCCAAAAATTTGAATTGAAATAATAGGATTTTAAGCGGGATCCAAATTTTAAAATTAAGTGTTTTATGATTAAAAAGCATACCCCCAAAACGGACACACGTACGTGCACGTAGCCATCCAAACTCGTCCGTTTCACTGAACGGGACGAGAACACAGTGCACGGACGCTACCACGAGGCTAGGGGTGTCAAGTAGGCCATGATGAATATTTTCAATTTTATTTTAGATGCCAAAATTTGTTATATGCAGAAATGACTTAGCCAGATAAAATTTTACAGTAAGTCCCAAACAAGCAAGATAAATGAAATGAGTAATATCTAATGCTCAACCAATAACAGAAATAGTAGTATTGGGCTCGGGTGTTACATTATACCCAACTACAAAAAGAATTTCGTTCTCGAAATTCCAAGAATACAAAGATAGATAACTACAAGAAAAGGTGAGGAAACTTCTGCCGGATTTCATCTTCTCGTTTCCAAGTGGACTCTCCATGCGAGCGATTACCCCAAGAAACAAGCACAAGGGGGATAACCTTGTTCTTAAGAACCGTTTCCCTTCGATCCACGATTTCAATCGGCCGCTCCAAAAGTCAAGTCTTCTCGTACTGTTAGCTCTGAATGATCCAAAATGTGTGTTTCATCTCGACATACTTACGGAGTTGAGATACGTGAAACACATCGTGCACATTTGCCAAGGACTGTGGTAACGCCAAACAATACGCTACCTCACCAACACGCTCCACGATCTCAAGGGTCCAACGAATCGAGGACTAAGCTTTCCTCGACTTCCAAAACGAATCACCCCTCTAGTCGGTGATATCTTCAAGAATACCAAATCACCCACGGCGAATTCTAGAGGTCTTCTTGACGTGTCAGCCCAACTCTTCTGTCTGTCTTGAGCTGCCTTCATAAGCTTTCTGATTGTATTCACCTTCTCAACTGTCTGCACCATCAAATCTGGTCCCAGTAATCTTCGTTCACCAACATCATCCCAACAAACAGGTGAACGGCACTTACGACCATACAAAACTTCAAACGGAGCCATCTGAATGGTTGCTTGGAAACTATTGTTGTAAGAGAACTCCACCAAGTGTAGGTGATCCTCCCATGAACCCTTGAAGTCCAACATGCATGCTCTCAACATGTCTTCAAGAGTTTGGATCGTTCTCTCCGACTGACCATCAGTTTGAGGATGATAAGCTGTGCTAAACTTCAATCGAGTTCCCAAACTTTCCTGTAAACTCCTCCAGAAGTGTGATAAGAACCTAGTGTCCCGATCGGACACGATACTCACCGGTACGCCATGCAATCTTACAATCTCCTGCATGTACCGTTCTGCCAAAGTCTCCGTTGATTGACCAACCCGGAAAGGGATAAAGTGAGCTGCCTTGGTCAACCGATCAACAATCACCCATACTGCATTGTTGCCCTTTGGACTCCGCGGTAAAGCCGTCACGAAATCCATGGTTATATGTTCCCACTTCCACTGAGGAATCGGAAGTGGTTGCAACAAACCCGCAACCCTTTGGTGTTCAGCCTTGACTTGCTGACATACCAAGCACTTAGCCACGAAGCGAGCAATCTCCCGTTTCATGCCTTCCCACCAGAAATGCTGTCGAATATCACGGTACATCTTTGTGCCTCCTGGATGTACAGAGTAAGCTGAACTGTGTGCCTCCTTCATAAGCTCTTCACGAACATCCCCCTTTGGCACACACAAACGGCTACCATACCTCAACGAACCATCTTCGTGGACCAGTAAATCTCTTCGTAGTCCAGCCTCAACCTGCTCTCGAAACTTCTGCAGTCTAGGATCCTGCGATTGTGCCGCTTTAATCTTCTCAACCAAGGACGACTGTACTTGCAACTGCATCAACTGTCCCGTAGAATGTGGTAGCACAACCTCCAAGTCGAATCTTCGAAAATCTGCAATGATCTCCCTCTGCGTAGTTAACACCTGAATTGCTGGTAACTGACTAAGCGCATCCGGCACGACGTTAACCTTTCCCGGATGGTACTTAAGATCAAGGTCGTAGTCGGCCATCAGCTCCAACCATCTACGCTGCCTTATATTCAACTCCTTCTGAGTGAACATATACTTCAAACTCTTTTGATCTGTAAAAACTTCGACTCTTTCGCCCAAAAGGTAGTGTCTCCAAATCTTCAAAGCGAAAATCACAGCCGCAAGCTCCAAGTCATGAGTTGGATAATTCTTCTCATGGGTCTTTAATTGTCTTGATGCGTACGCTACAACTTTCCCATGCTGCATCAAAACACATCCCAATCCTTTCTCAGATGCGTCGCTGTGAATCACCAATCCTCCGGAATTGTCTGGCATGGTCAGAATATGGGCGGTTATCAACTTCTGCTTCAACGTCTCGAAAGCTAACGCACACTTATTCGTCCATACAAAAGGTACTTCCTTGCGCGTAAGCTTGGTCAACGGCTCTGCCAAACGAGCGAAGTTCTCCACAAATCTCCTGTAGAATCCGGCTAATCCAAGGAAACTCCTTATCTCAGCAACATTCTTTGGAATAGGCCAATCTCGAACTGCTGCAATCTTTTCTGGATCGACGGCAATGCCATTGCCAGACACAACATGCCCCAAAACTTCACTTCCTCCAGCCAAAATTCGCACTTACTCATCTTCGCAAAAAGCTTCTCCTGTCTCAACGTCTGCAGTGCGATCTTCAAATGCTCAGTATGCTCCTCAAAGCTCTTCGAGTAAACCAGAATATCGTCAATGAATACCACAATAAACTGGTCCAAGAACGGTGAAAAGATTCGGTTCATCAAGTCCATGAATACTGCCGGCGCATTCGTTACTCCGAGGGGCATCACTAGGTACTCGTAATGTCCATACCGAGTTCGAAACGCCGTCTTGCAAATATCTTCTGCTTTCACTCTGACCTGATGATATCCGGATCGCAAATCCAGCTTCGAGAATACCCTCGCGCCACTCAGCTGCTCAAAAAGTTCTCTAATGCGAGGGATCGGGTACTTGTTCTTAATAGTCACCCGGTTTAATTCTCGATAGTCGATGCACATCCTTCGCGTGCCATCCTTCTTCTTTACTAGAAGAACTGGAGCTCCCCAAGGCGAGTTGCTGCTTCGAATCCAACCCTTCTCAAGCAAGTCAGCAACTTGTTTCTTAACTTCTTCCAATTCTACTGGTGCCATTGGATAATACGCTTTAGGTACTGGCGCTGCACCAGGAATAAGATCAGTTGCGAACTCCACCTCTCGCTTCGGCGGTCAACCCGATATATCTTCAAATACGTCCATAAAATCGCGAACAACCGCCGGCTCTTCACCACTATCAACTTCCATAGATGCAATAATATTGTTTGTCAGCCTAGCCCTAAATTCGACCAGCCCGACAGAACTGCTTCCTTACCGCAACTGCTGTCTGCATCGTTGGCAGCTAAAGGTCCAGCGACTCTTCTGAGCCTCGTCCATTCTGCTGCATGCACATCTACGGGTGCTCCATTCTGCCTTATCCCAATAAAATTCTCTTCCACTTCCTCCCGTGCAGTCCGCGGGAAGAACTTCTCCAGGAAACTATTAGAACAATCCGCCCACTCGATCGGCTTGGGCAAGTGGGTCTCCTCAACAAGCCACCACTCTCGGGCGAAATCCACTAGCTGAATACGCACCACATCAGCTCCTTTTGTCGTCTGGAATCTGTGCCGCAATCAGCAAATTCTCCGTGTCGACTAACCACTGCTCGGCTGGCACGGCTCCTCCAAACCAGTAAATATAGACGGACCCAAACGTCTGAAGTCTGCTACGGTCCCTACTCGGCCAACTGGTTTAGCTCCAACGTTGTTTACAGACTGCTGAACGATCTGCAAACCTTCCTGGAACGAGTCCGCTTGCTGCTGGATCAGCTCGGTCTGTTTCTTTGATTCTCCAACATTCCTCTTATCACTCCAAGCATGGCGGCTTCGTCCACACGCCTCTGGTATGTCTTCAATTTCTTACCGGCCATAATCCTGAACTCAAAATACCCAACATTAGCATGATGATAGATTCTGAATATAGATCAAGGCTAGAACTCTAAGATACTTAAATAGAGTACCGCATTGTAACTATGCCGCGGTATCATAGCCACAATTACATAACTCCATCCAAGTCGCCTAAGTCCTAGAGATAACAAGGAATCAGGTTTTCGAATCGATATGCAAAGGAAGTTCGCACATCGTAAAAGATATAATCAGGAAGAATGTGATTCAAGAATGGTAAAACGGTCAAGGTGGCAGGACATGTTTCCTAAACACGGGTATTCTGATTCGTGTATTGGGTACAATACCCAACTACAAAAGAATCAACCCAACTAACCTATGGCTCTGATACCAAAAGAACCATGTCACGCCCCGCTTCCCAGAGTACGCTAGATTGGGCACGTGACATAGCCAACCATGCTACCTGTGGGTAGGAAGTATCCATCCACAGTCACATTACGGCTGTAGAGATATCAAGAACAAGATAAAACTATCTAAAACATGTCCATAATCCAGAATAACAGGAGTCAATAATAAATAAATGCGGAAGCAAATGATCCAATACAAATAACTGAAAAGTGTGTC
Organism: Agapanthus africanus; assembly: GCA_030015575.1. NCBI lineage: Eukaryota > Viridiplantae > Streptophyta > Magnoliopsida > Asparagales > Amaryllidaceae > Agapanthus > Agapanthus africanus. The sequence goes on along the minus strand of CM057338.1, from coordinate 475,527,667 downwards.
CCATAATGCGGGCTCACATCAGGAAATAAATGCAGGAAATAAAACTAACTACTACTGAACTCACAGCTCAGCCTGCTGGCTGAAGTACTCCTGCTCGGACTGCAACAGCGGTACGGAATCTGGGCCATGCAAAACCCAGACGTCAGCGCGTCATGTCATCAAGTAATATAATATGAACAGTGTAGCAGGCAATGTAATATAAACATGAATACAGCAAGAATAACAATAATATGAATCATACCAGTACAGGGTAGCGTGCAGTGGGTAACTAAACTGTTCTATCAGGTTTTCTATTCTAAAGTCTTTGAAATCAATTTGAGTAATCCTCCATGTAACTCAAAGGATATGTCCCGTTACCCCCTGGGACCACGGATCAGGAATATGTGAACCAATAGTGGTTCTGTCCCGTTACCTCCCGGGACCACGGATCAGGAAAATGTAAGAGTCACGAATGGCTCTGTCCCATTACCCCCCGGGACCACGGATCAAGCAATACCCTTTTAAGTTACACTTTAGTTTACACTTTTGATTTCCCCATACCCCCAAGTTGTGTATGTCAAGTCAGGTATTCAGTAATCAAGGACTAATGCCAACACGGGATCAGGTAAAAGCAGGTTTGTCTAGATAGACAACAGGAACGGTCCATGAGGACTACATGTCAGGTTTGTTGGCATTAGACACAAGATCAGGTAACGGGTCGAGTCATGGTACATCGGTCAAGTCAACAATACACGGTACCATGTCAGGTATAGTAGGAAGTGTAACAGGTTATGTCAGGAAGCACAAGATGTCATGTGGGTGCTCATAATCAAACTAACATAAGCATGTGTATAAATAAACAAGCATGAGTACTATCAGAACAATAAACTGGAACATGTAATATGATATGCAAATAGATATAATTTCAAGGACATGGATGCACAGTTATCGATTAGGGTTACATTTATAGTTCCAATATTAATTAGGATGCAATTTATTAAACATGGAGCGTTAATATCACATTATTATGTAGTAATGTGATCTATGGATGTAATTATATGTATCTTAAATGCGATGGATGCAAACGGGTATCCGAAAAGTTATAAAACTATAAAATGGTAATGTGGGATGTACATGTTAGTGTATATGCCCTAGAGGCCATTACTGTATCATACTAGTTTGTATATTACTTAATGGAAGCTTGGGATATTCACCTTGTATATACAATCTTGCTCAAAATAGTAGTATGCTACTTGGTTTGTTTCTACTTCAATGTGTACATGTGTTTATTTTTGTATATCGCCTATACACATTAGTGGAGCCCTTAGGATCTTTGCTTGATTACCAGCGATGTGATGGCCGTCACACTAGTGGGGCTGGGTAATCTATAAGCACATCCTTATGCAGGTCCCTGGTCGCAGGACTATCGAGACAGGGCATCGATACTCCGGAGTAGACCAGCGCATGCGCTTCTCATCCCAGTGTGGGAGACGGTCTGTCCCACAGCCGTCAGTACGTCGTACTTGAGATAGTATGCGGGTGCTCGTTAGGTTACGGGTACGCTGGACATGACTCGTCGGGAACTGACTAGTTGGTATTATGCCTATCGTCAGTTATCAGTTCCCAGGTGACATGAGTACAGCTTAGTCCGCTGACTTGACACTGTCACTTCGCCTCGAGTGTGTTCCCACTGTACTTTGATCACTACCCTACCACGGCTCAAAGGAGTCGTGCAAACAGGTAGTGGTTGGGTGCAGTCCCGAAGCACTTGGAGGCAGTGACGGTTAGACAGGATTCGTCTCTCCCGGTATTGGGGGTTGACATCGCGCTGTGTCTAGGAGAGCCATTACACGAGTAGTCCCTGGCCAGGGCAAACGAGATATACTGGTAGGTTTCCAGTGTTATCTCAGGGTGTTTTGGGCTTCGCTCCGGCACGACTTGTACCGCTATTGGGGGACTGACGTTTACCGCCCCCTAGGCCCGCCATGCGATGTATCAGACGAACAGACCGGACTGTACGGAGAATGTCACATTCAGGCTCAGTAGGAGTTCAGATGGGTTTCGCCTCGTCGGTCTTCTTGTCGGCACTACCTGGGGACCGTTACGCACAGCTAGTGCCGCTTGCGGTCTGTGGTTAAACCCACTGCCAGCGTAGTGTCGAGTCTTTAGAGTCCCACACAGAAAGCTTTTCGCCTTTAGGCAAAAGAGTAGAGGTCGCATGGTATTGCGACAGGTCGTATGGTTTTGCGACAGGGTTCGGTCACATCCGTGCACTTGTGCACGTACAGTGTCCGGACAGTTTACACTAGCGGGCTTTGGTTTAAGCCAGATCCTAGTGTAGCTTTTGGGATTGGATTTATCCAGTGTGCATTCGTGTTCCTCGGAACGCGGATGCGGGTGTGTATGCACAGTTGACAGGGAGGCAGAGGCAGCGGATTCTCATTAGGGTTGTTGACAGTTGACCGTTGACTATTTGACTTTTTGCTCAACCCTAATGAGAATATGATATGTGATTAACTATTATATTAATTAAGTATTATGGTGACATGGTTGTTGACTTTTGTTGACTTGTTGACTTTGTTGACCGGTTGACTAGGCTTGACTAGTTGACCATCATGATAACCATAGCCATCATTTCATGGCAAAGACTTTTACTTGCTTGTTCATTTGTGTAAAATGAGTGCATGAAATGATATGGTTATGGTTGCTTCAACCATCACATAAGACTTTTTTGGTATGATGAGTTATCATGACTTTGGATTATGAGAGGGTGAGAGACAAAAGACTTGCTCATTCTTTCTTGCTCATTCTCTCTCTTGTTCTTGAGCTCTCTTGTTTTGCTCTCACCCTCAACCTCTTGCTCCCTCTCTTGACTCTATGGTTCTCTTGTCTCATGAGTTGAGAATCAAGAACCATAGATAAAATCCCATACAAACTCTTCTCTACTCATTCTAGTTCACTAGGTTTAGCAAATCAAGTGAACTAGTTTCTTCAAAGAACGAAGAAGGAGCTAAAGGTTGGAGCTTTCAGGTGGATCTATCTTCGGCGTACGGAGACGACGGGAAGAAGCCAATCCGGACCACCATCGGAGCTTGAAGACGAAGGAGTTCAAGACAAGCAAGGTATAACCCCCTAACCGAGTAGCTAGAAACTCGTAGTTAGGTTGTTAGATAGATGTTTAACCAAGATCCGGGTTTTAGGTCCATGTTACCACCTCCGTAAAAATCGTTTTTTACCAAATTCCGCATTCCCGAAAGTACCGGGAGAGGTAGCATGGACTTACAGTGGTATCAGAGCCTAGTTAAACTCTATCTAACATGTTAGCAAGTAACTAGAAGATCGATCAAAGAAAAAGTCCCGAAAACAAACCCCAAAAATTCGAGTTTCTGTCGATTTTTATACTGTTCAAAAGTTGATTATTTTCACACCTGAAATCGGCTCAGGGTTTTTAAAAGCCACTGTAGAAAAATCACCAAGTGATCCCCCTAAACGACCGCGGAAACGCGGCAATAGCCTGCTATTGCCGCGGTTCCGCGGCCTCCTTGGCCCCTCTCTGGTGTTTCTTTGCTACAGTGTACTTGCAGGGGTATTTTGGGATTTTTGGAATATATATTTTCAACCCAGATTTTCCAGAACGAAAAATTTATTTTGGGGTCCTGAAAATCCGTATTTTTGATCGAACTTCTAAAAGACTTAAGCTAACGGGTTTTTCTGTAATGTGCTATTTGTATTGAACGTCTACTAATCGCTATATGTCGATTAGTGGGGGTTATACAAATCTGTGATCTGTAATGTTGCTGGAATGTGTATATGAATATGTTGGATTGTCGCGGGTGAATAGCCGGGGGTTGTGAGACGAGAGTTTTCTTTTCTTTCAATTCATGTAAATTTGTAAATTGATGTAATAATTATTTGTATGGCCGCACAACCGGGTCGGGGTTGTAGCCGTCATTGTATAATTTCTTTTTACCGTTTTTGCTCCTAGGATAGACCCATGGAGGGGGTGCACAAACTACCGGGTATGCCGAAGTGTCGAGTGGCCTACTCATGGAGATGAGGGAGGTTACTACTCTTCGGGTACTTGGCGGGTAGTTTGCCGCACCCGTAGGGGTCTTGGGTGGGGTATTTGGCTATTCACCGCGACCGTGTAATCTGTTTGTCGTTACAGGCTCGTGCGAATTACAGATTTCTAGTATATCCAATGTATTCATCTGTGATCTGAAATGTTTATCATTGCAGTATATCTATATATGATATTATTTAGGCGTTGCTTATATTTTACAGACGCGCTAGCCCAGCCCCCGCTCTGTCGTTAGTTAAGTAACCTAACGGGTAATGACGGGGCCCCGTGGCGAATGCGAATGGCATAAGCGCACGTCATATTTTGGTTGTTTTCTGCAATGGTAGGATTAAATGATGGGACGCATTAAAAGAACTAATGCAAGAATATCACGCATTAAAAGAACTAATGCAAGATAATAAACCAAGTTAAAGTCGTTGGAACACTCTCGAAAAACCACTCGGTTCTTTTCAAAACCAACTTTTAAATGCGGAGCTTGAGCCACTCCTTTTAAAAGCTATCTCGTTCCATCGACCAAATCAAGTTCACTACGTTCACGGTTTTGCCAAAACCATTCGTAGCCCTCCGTCGTTTCACATGAATAGTCAATAGTATTCAAGCTGTGTTTGTTGGCCAAAGTCAAGGCATAGTGATTGGTAGCTATTGGGTATTCATGTGCAGCATAGATAGATGCGTTGGTTTGGAACAGTCGCACTGCCTTGTTGGCCAAAGTCAAAGGTAGGTGCGGGTGGATTCAAATTAACCTGGAGAACGACGGGTAGAACTTGACATGTGACTTATGATTTGTTGGCCAAAGTCAAGGTCATAAGAGCATGGGGCAAAAAAAAAAAAAATCCACATCGGGAGTTTCATAAGTACTGAAACTTGCTAGATTTGCATACCATTTGGAGTGTGATGATTCTGGTAGGATTCCTTCAGTTTCGTCACGCGATGATATTTGGATCCCGATCCTACTGTGAGTATATGCTACTCCTCGGGAAATTTCTCACTAATCGATCAATGCTATAAGCCTAGTAGGTGCCTAGAAAGGTGTTAGCGGGGCTACGCCCCCAGGAAAAAGAGGTTCTTTAATTAAGGAATTTCGCGAAAGCGTTGGAAAACCTCCCTCGAAGTACCGACACCGGCCTGGCTGAACGGTTAAGCAAGTATTGTGCGGTGGGATTGATCCCGACTAATTCTTCCTTTATGGTTTGAGGAGGGATTCGAGAAACAGTGGGAGCCATCCTGTTTAGACAAACTAAAAACCACTCTAAACTTGCAAGAGCATCATGCTGAGTGTTTCTTCTTCTCTCTCCTAATTGCAGCGACCAATCGACATGACTGGACTTAAGTTACTCCTAGATAAAAACAAACTGACAGGGCCAAACTACAAAGATTGGCTCAGGAATGTCAAGATAGCAATCACTTACGACAAGCTGGGGTATCTTCTTACCACCAAAGCTCCCCCTGCCCCTGGTCCCACTTCCAGCATCGCGGATAAGGAAATCCGCAAGACTTGAGAGATTGATAGCGCGAAGGCCAAGTGCCTCGTACTTGCCTCGATGGACAACGAACATCAGAGGAGGCACGAGAATATGGACCTTGAATCCATATTTCTCCATACAAAAGAACTGTATGGAGAGCAATCTCGTATCGCAAGATACGAAGCGTCGAGAAAGTTATTTTCGGCAAGAATGGCCGTCGGATCATCAGTAGCCGAGCACGTGCTAAAGATGATCGGCTACATTGAGGAGCTCGCGGACCTAGGGATCACATTGGAGAGTGAGCTATATACGGATATAGTTCTCCAGTCCCTTCCTTCCACTTACGCCCAGTTTATACTGAACTTCAACTTACAAGAAAAAGAGGTTGAACTTTCAGAGCTCCTCAACATGCTGAGGAGCACAGAGGGCACCCTACAGAAAGGTAGGGAAACATCCACTTTGTTTGTAGGAGGATCATCTTCTTCTAGGTCCAAGGAGAAAGCCAAGGGAAAGAAGAAGAAAGCCCCCGCCAAACCAAGGGGCGGTGTTAGTAAAGTGGATACGAAGGGAAAAGCCAAAGCAACAAAGATAGCGGGGAAGCTTGTGGGTAAGGAAGAATGATTCTATTGTCATAAGAAAGGACACTGGAAGAATGATTGCAGGGCCTGGAAGGCCAGAACACAGGAATTGAAGCAGGTTGCAGCTTCAGCTTCAGGTGTGTATGTTATTGAAAACTGTCTTTCAATAAACTCTACTTCCTGGGTATTGGATACCGGATCAGGATCTCATATCTGTAATTCTTTGCAGGCGTTGAGAAACCGTAGTGTTTTGAAAGCAGGTGACATGACCCTCAGAGTTGCGTACGGAGCTAGCATGGATGCTAAAGCCGTGGGGGACTATCACCTGGGAATGTCAGATGGACATGTTTTGGTTTTGCGTAATTGCTTTTTTGTACCCAACGCAACTTGTAATATCATTTCTGTATCTTTAGTTTCTAAAGAAGGTTATGAATTTGCGTTTGTAAGTAATGTTGTAAACATTCGCCTTAATCAAGTTTTGATTGGGTCAGGTACATTGAGTAATGGTATATACGTATTGAACCAACCACAGATTTTCAATGTCCAGAATACACACAAAAGAAAGTCTCCAGAAATAAATCAGACTTTCTTGTGGCATTGTAGACTGGGTCACATCAATGAGAGAAGGTTGACTAAGTTACATACAGAAGGATATTTGAATGCGTTCGAATATCAATCATATGCCACTTGTCAATCTTGTCTCAAAGGAAAGATGACAAAGACTCCGTTTACTGGACATGGAGTAAGAGCGAGCGAGCTCTTGGGACTCGTACACAGTGACGTGTGCGGTCCAATGTCTACACATGCGCGAAGCGGTTATTCTTACTTCATTACTTTTACGGATGACTTCTCAAGGTACGGTTATGTCTTCTTAATGAAACATAAGTCCGAAGCCTTTGGAAAATTCCAGGAGTATAAGAATGAAGTAGAGAAACAGACCGGCAAAAGTATTAAGATTCTAAGATCGGATCGAGGTGGAGAATACTTAAGTGTCGAGTTCCTGGACTATTTAAAAGAGAACGGAATTCTCTCTCAGCTTACTCCTCCATACACCCCGCAACATAACGGTGTATCGGAGAGACGGAACCGCACCCTATTGGATATGGTGCGGTCCATGATGAGTAACGCTGAGTTACCGCGATCATTCTGGGGATATGCGCTAGAATCAGCCGCATATCTTTTGAACCGAGTTCCTACTAAGACTGTGCCTACTACGCCATATGAGATGTGGTGTGGGAAGAGACCCTATCTTAAGCACATTAAGACATGGGGATGTCCAGCTTTTGTCAAAAAGCAGCATGCGGACAAGCTCGAGGCACACTCAGTACAGTGCAAGTTTGTGGGATATCCAAAGAACTCCAAAGGATATTTCTTCTACTGTGAAGAGGAACAAAAAGTTCTTGTTTCTCGTCATGCCTACTTCTTGGAAACTGAGTTTTTGGAAAACCAGATAAGTGGGAGCGCAGTAGAACTGGAAGAAATTCCAGAGCCACGGACTATTACTGAAAGTTTAGTGGAACCAGAGGGTTCGGAAGAACAGGACATTCCTACGCCGCTCCGCAGAAGTAGTAGGCAGACTCATCCGCCCGAGAGATACTACGGTTTTCTCATAGACGGGGATAGAGAGGATTGCATCATAGATTATGATGAGCCTACTAGCTTCTAGCAGGCCGTTCAGAGCGTTGACTCAGTGAAATGGCTGGATGCAATGCGGACCGAAATGGAGTCCATGTACACCAACAAGGTATGGACGTTGGACATTGCTCCAGACGGGGTAAAACCCGTAGGATGCAAGTGGATCTTCAAAAGGAAGATTGGTGTAGATGGACAGGTTGAGACCTATAAAGCTAGGCTGGTAGCAAAGGGTTTTCGTCAAAGACCTGGCTTGGAATATGACGAAACCTTTTCTCCAGTAGCCATGCTGAAATCCATTCGGATCCTTCTTGCCATTGCTGCCTTCCACGATTATGAGATCTGGCAAATGGACGTAAAGACAGCTTTTCTAAATGGAAATTTAGAGGAGTGTGTCTATATGGACCAGCCAGAGGGTTTCATTCAGAGTGGGAGCAGCGGAAAGGTGTGCAAGTTGCTTAAGTCCATCTATGGACTAAAGCAGGCATCGCGGAGTTGGAACATCTGCTTTGATGAGACAGTCAAAGAATTTGGCTTTATCAAAAATCCAGATGAACCATGCATCTATAGTAGATTTGTAGCGAGAACTGTAGTATTCCTCGTTTTATACGTGGATGACATTCTCTTAATAGGAAATGACATTCCTATGCTACAATCTGTCAAGGGGTTCTTGTCATACAGGTTCTCCATGAAAGACCTGGGTGATGCCTCATACATTCTGGGTATCCGGATCTACCGTGACAGATCCAAGAGGATATTAGGACTTTCTCAGTCCAGGTACATCGACACCATACTGAAAAGATTCAGTATGGAAGATTCCAAGCGCGGTAACCTACCGGCTTGTCACGGGATCACCCTCTCTAAAGAGATGTCTCCCAAGACTGATTTGGAGAGGGATCGCATGTCTATTATACCCTACGCTTCTGCGGTAGGCTCTATAATGTATGCGATGTTGTGTACCAGACCGGATGTAGCTTATGCACTGAGTGTGGTAAGCCGGTATCAGTCAAACCCTGGGGAGAAACACTGGATAGCGGTAAAGAACATTCTCAAGTACCTGAGAAGGACTAAGAAGATGTTCTTGGTGTATGGCGGAAAAGACCTCCAGATCGAGGCCTTTGCTGACTCCAGCTTCCAGAGTGACAGGGATGATTCCAAGTCCATGTCGGGTTTTGTCTTTACCCTCAATGGAGGGGCGGTGTGTTGGAAGAGTTCCAAACAAGAAACCGTTGCAGACTCGACGATGGAAGCGGAATACATCGCTGCATCTGATGCCGCAAAAGAAGCTGTCTGGATGAGGAAGTTCTTGAAAGAACTTCAGGTGGTTCCGTCCATTGTTGATCCAATACCTCTGTATTGCGACAACAACGGGGCTATAGCTTTAGCGAAGGAACCCAGGTCCCATCAGAGATCCAGGCACATCTTGAGGCGGTATCACCTGATCAGGGAGATCGTGGATCGCCAGGAGATCGAGGTTCGGAGAGTCGCTTCAGAAGATAACACTGCAGATCCATTCACCAAGGCCTTGCCCCAGACTCAGTTCGAGCGGCTGATCGAGATGATAGGTCTTCGATACGCCAGTACATGGCCTTAGTGCAAGTGGGAGATTGTTAGTGTATATGCCCTAGAGGCCATTACTGTATCATACTAGTTTGTATATTACTTAATGGAAGCTTGGGATATTCACCTTGTATATACAATCTTGCTCAAAATAGTAGTATGCTACTTGGTTTGTTTCTACTTCAATGTGTACATGTGTTTATTTTTGTATATCGCCTATACACATTAGTGGAGCCCTTAGGATCTTTGCTTGATTACCAGCGATGTGATGGCCGTCACACTAGTGGGGCTGGGTAATCTATAAGCACATCCTTATGCAGGTCCCTGGTCGCAGGACTATCGAGACAGGGCATCGATACTCCGGAGTAGACCAGCGCATGCGCTTCTCATCCCAGTGTGGGAGACGGTCTGTCCCACAGCCGTCAGTACGTCGTACTTGAGATAGTATGCGGGTGCTCGTTAGGTTACGGGTACACTGGACATGACTCGTCGGGAACTGACTAGTTGGTATTATGCCTATCGTCAGTTATCAGTTCCCAGGTGACATGAGTACAGCTTAGTCCGCTGACTTGACACTGTCACTTCGCCTCGAGTGTGTTCCCACTGTACTTTGATCACTACCCTACCACGGCTCAAAGGAGTCGTGCAAACAGGTAGTGGTTGGGTGCAGTCCCGAAGCACTTGGAGGCAGTGACGGTTAGACAGGATTCGTCTCTCCCGGTATTGGGGGTTGACATCGCGCTGTGTCTAGGAGAGCCATTACACGAGTAGTCCCTGGCCAGGGCAAACGAGATATACTGGTAGGTTTCCAGTGTTATCTCAGGGTGTTTTGGGCTTCGCTCCGGCACGACTTGTACCGCTATTGGGGGACTGACGTTTACCGCCCCCTAGGCCCGCCATGCGATGTATCAGACGAACAGACCGGACTGTACGGAGAATGTCACATTCAGGCTCAGTAGGAGTTCAGATGGGTTTCGCCTCGTCGGTCTTCTTGTCGGCACTACCTGGGGACCGTTACGCACAGCTAGTGCCGCTTGCGGTCTGTGGTTAAACCCACTGCCAGCGTAGTGTCGAGTCTTTAGAGTCCCACACAGAAAGCTTTTCGCCTTTAGGCAAAAGAGTAGAGGTCGCATGGTATTGCGACAGGTCGTATGGTTTTGCGACAGGGTTCGGTCACATCCGTGCACTTGTGCACGTACAGTGTCCGGACAGTTTACACTAGCGGGCTTTGGTTTAAGCCAGATCCTAGTGTAGCTTTTGGGATTGGATTTATCCAGTGTGCATTCGTGTTCCTCGGAACGCGGATGCGGGTGTGTATGCACAGTTGACAGGGAGGCAGAGGCAGCGGATTCTCATTAGGGTTGTTGACAGTTGACCGTTGACTATTTGACTTTTTGCTCAACCCTAATGAGAATATGATATGTGATTAACTATTATATTAATTAAGTATTATGGTGACATGGTTGTTGACTTTTGTTGACTTGTTGACTTTTGTTGACTTGTTGACTTTGTTGACCGGTTGACTAGGCTTGACTAGTTGACCATCATGATAACCATAGCCATCATTTCATGGCAAAGACTTTTACTTGCTTGTTCATTTGTGTAAAATGAGTGCATGAAATGATATGGTTATGGTTGCTTCAACCATCACATAAGACTTTTTTGGTATGATGAGTTATCATGACTTTGGATTATGAGAGGGTGAGAGACAAAAGACTTGCTCATTCTTTCTTGCTCATTCTCTCTCTTGTTCTTGAGCTCTCTTGTTTTGCTCTCACCCTCAACCTCTTGCTCCCTCTCTTGACTCTATGGTTCTCTTGTCTCATGAATTGAGAATCAAGAACCATAGATAAAATCCCATACAAACTCTTCTCTACTCATTCTAGTTCACTAGGTTTAGCAAACCAAGTGAACTAGTTTCTTCAAAGAACGAAGAAGGAGCTAAAGGTTGGAGCTTTCAGGTGGATCTATCTTCGGCGTACGGAGACGACGGGAAGAAGCCAATCCGGACCACCATCGGAGCTTGAAGACGAAGGAGTTCAAGACAAGCAAGGTATAACCCCCTAACCGAGTAGCTAGAAACTCGTAGTTAGGTTGTTAGATAGATGTTTAACCAAGATCCGGGTTTTAGGTCCATGTTACCACCTCCGTAAAAATCATTTTTTACCAAATTCCGCATTCCCAAAAGTACCGGGAGAGGTAGCATGGACTTACAGTACAACTAAGCAATATGTGATATAAATATTGATATAATAATATTAATATGGATAGCATATTCAAAGCGATTAATAACTAAAAAAGTGGTATTGATTAACCATGCACACGAAAGTTCCGTTCAGAAATTCAGCGTCACCCTAATTTGTAAAATAGCTTAAAAATAACAAACGTTCTCCAAAAGGGACGTGTCTTATACCAAAACAAAGATAATTCAATAAGGTTTTCAGTTTTATAAGTATAAGCATCTCAGGTTGTTCCTAAAAAAATTATAAACATTCGAAGTTGAAAGTTTGCTGCTGGAATTTCCCTGGACAGCAGTTTGGAGACATTTTCATTTGCATTTTACGTTATTTAAACAATTTATTTTGCAAGTAAATATTTCATAGAGTTATAGTATTCTGAGTTAGCTTCATAACGAATTAAAGAACGTATACTAATCATTTTTCTATGATTTATAATGAATTTTATAAAATAACGTGTACAGTAAATTTCAGATTTGTCATATCCGATTTTTCAACGACGTTTCATGTGTAAACTATAATATTTTAAATATATATAATATCATAAAATGCAGATTATAAACTAATTAAAGATAATAATAAGAAATATTACGACGATGTATATTTTAATTGATATGGATGCAGTATAATGTAATCTAGTATGTCACAAGAAAAGTTTTCATGATCTAGATTTAATATGATATAAACGGATGCAAACGGAATATCGAAACGTTATAAAATTAAACATGGGGCACTAGATTTAAACTATAGGTATGGTATTTATTTAAATAGGTATAAAATGAATTATATAGCATGTAGCAAGATTAACTTGCCTCGATGGGTCGCGAATCGGGAAAACGGAACGTTAACCGTCGGCGGGGAAAACTCGCGACGGGCGCACGGTTCACGGAATGAACCCAAACGACGAACAAAGGAACCACACGGGTCGGGGTACCTCGCTGGAACTTCGAGAAACGTCACCGGCACGACGGAATTCCGGCAACAAAAGAACAGTTAAAAAAAATGAGAAACGAGACATGAAGTAAGAAGAGAAAGAATGATAAAGAGAAGTACGAGAGAATATATGAGGGGGAGATAGAGAGAGAAAAAGTGGAGAGAGAGAAGAGGGAGAGAGGGAAAGTGGGGCCTACGGGGTTAAAGGGGAGGTTGCGATTGGCTGAGAGAATAAATTGAGAAGGATATAAAAGATTGTAAAAATATTATATGGTTAACTTAAAGATTTAAAAGATAGGTAATGAACAGTAAGATATCAGGTTAGTTAGAAAAATATATGCGATGGTTTTAATAATATTAAAATTTGGGATTTTGGCGCCAAATAAAACATTTCCAAATCGCGCCCGGGTCGAGTCCAAAAATTTGAATTGAAATAATAGGATTTTAAGCGGGATCCAAATTTTAAAATTAAGTGTTTTATGATTAAAAAGCATACCCCCAAAACGGACACACGTACGTGCACGTAGCCATCCAAACTCGTCCGTTTCACTGAACGGGACGAGAGCACAATGCACGGACGCTACCACGAGGCTAGGGGTGTCAAGTAGGCCATGATGAATATTTTCAATTTTATTTTAGATGCCAAAATTTTTTATATGCAGAAATGACTTAGCCAGATAAAATTTTACAGTAAGTCCCGAATAAGCAAGATAAATGAAATGAGTAATATCTAATGCTCAACCAATAACAGAAATAGTAGTATTGGGCTCGGGTGTTACAGAGTCTCCACCCAAAACATGTGAAATGTGTACAAATTGTAATATTTTAATATACAATTTGTAATTTTTTCCAAGATCAAAATATATAACAACACCAAGACCTATAGGTTGTTAGCGTTATCAGTGTTCTAATTACCGATGTATCAAACAGAATCAAATTCTCTGACTTGTTCTCAATTTATATTTTTTAAGATACAATCTGTAAATCAATTTGAAGACCAATAAGTATGCTTCACCATGTACTATTGCTAACATATTATTAGTTGCCTATAACTTCTAAGCAGTTGCATTTCTCTAATATCTAAGAATATTTGTCTTTAATTTCTCATAAGTTGCTTGTAATATCTACATGGATGCAAGTAGTAATATGTTAACTTTTAAACAGTTGCCTGTAATTTTTGAGAACTTGCCTGTAACTTTTAAGTAGCCTGTAATTTCTAAGCAGTTACATATAATTTCTAAAAAAGTTGCCTGTAACTTCTAAACTGTTGCATGTAACTTATAAGCAGTTGTCTGTAATTTCTAAGAAGTTGCATGTTGTTGGATATGTATGTCTTAGAGGCCATTATTGTATATATATAGTGGATGCTTGGACATATGTATGTACATGGCAATCTTACTCTATATGATAGTATGCTATATGGTTTGTCTTTATCTTAACATGTGTATACGTTTTACTTGTTATTACGTATCGTTAATACATGTAGATAAAACCTGTAGGATTATTTCTTGGCTATCAGCGTTATGATGGCGATCATACATATGGGGGATGGGTAGTCCATAAACACATCCTTAAATGTTCCTGGTCTTGAGAGTATCGAAACTGAGTATCGATATTCCGGAGTAGACTAACGTATATGTTTCTATACTCCGACGTGGGGCGATGGTTGGTCCCACAGTCATTAGTATATGGCACCTAAGATCGTATACAGGTGCTCACTGGGGGTGAGTACACTGGACGGATTCGCCGAGAACTTCTAAATGATATTATACCTATCGTCAGATAGCAGTTCTCAGGTAACATGAGTACATGTTAGTTTTTAGACCTGAGATCATTATTTATCTCGTTTGAGTTCCCACTGTACTTAGATTACTATCCTACCATGGCTCTACTGAGTCGTGTAAATATGTTTTAGTTGGGTACAGTCCTAAGCCACATGGAGGTAGTGCGTGATTGTTAGGGATTCGTCTCTCCCAGTATAGGGAGTCGATGTCGCACTGTGTTCGGTTAGCCATTACCATAAGACCTTGGCCAAGGCAGACGAGATTTAGTGATAGTTAGATCAGTAGTTTCTTGGATTGATTCTGAACTATATCGGCACGAATTATCGGATTATTAGGGTCTGAGTATACCACCCCTAAACCCGGTATGTGATTCTCTTACCCGAACATTCCGGACTGTACGGAGAATGTCACATACAGGCTTAGTAGGGGTTCGAATGAGTTTGCTCGTCGACCTTTCTTTTTGACAGATACCTGGGTAGCCGTTACGTACAGCTAATGCCGCTGATATGCTTGTGGTTATGGATTTATCTAGTAACTCACTGCCAGCGTACTTTCGAGTCTTTAGAGTCCCACACAGAGAGTTTTTCCCGGTTCAGGCGAAATAATGTAGTGGCCACATTTTGATACGTATAGGGTTTCGATTAAATGAGTGTACTAGACACACAGACTATTGATCGGACGGTTGATAATACTACCAGACTTAGAATTAAGCCAGATTATTAAATCAAGTATTAATTTAATAATTTACATATATATTTTTCGATATGTATATTCTAGTATTATGTTCATTATATTTTTCCTATCTCTTGGGTATTCGTATTTTATACGGATACAGGTATGTTTATACGGTAGAATGTTTTTGTACTTATACATCATAATTCTAGAAGGAGGACACTTCATTTTAGTATTTTCCATTTATTGGAAAATGAAAATGAGGTGGAGGGGTAAGGTGACATGGAGGAATGGTGAGAGGAATGGTTCAGGAATGACTTTGTTATTTGTTTATTTCATTTGCTTTTTACTATTCAAGAATGGTTGTTATTTTTGTATTTGGAAAATGATTTAACAAAACCACGCTAGCCATTTTTCTCTCACTTGAGAATTTCATTATCACCATTTTCTTTCTCTCTACTCACTTGAGCTCCTCCTTCTTCTTCCTTTTCCTTAACCTTTCATGTGTTGAGAATCAAAGGAAAAGAGAGGTAGAAAAAATACTAGAAAACATCACTACATCACTAAGCACCTTAGATTAGCAACTTAGGGTCTTTAATTGCTTCACTTGTTTTTTGGTATGAAGCTAGAGCTTTGAACCATTTCTCTCGGGTGGATCCTCTTTGGCGAAAGAGGACCGGCTTATAAGCTTTTTCCCGGAGTTTTGAAGAGCTAAGAAAGTGGATTTGAAGATGAAGGACACGTCTACAAAGGTTGTAACTCTAACTGAGTACTTAGAACTCCTTTGTAGTTAGCTAGTTCGGTGTTTGGATTAGATTCTAGGGTCTTAGTTTCTACCGCCTCTTCGAAATTTTTCGTTTATTATTCCTCAAAGGCCGCGGTTAGCGGCAAGGGCGCTAGGAACTTTAAACCAGTATCAGAGGTACTAGGTAGGGATACCGACCTATGAGGGTACTCATTGTGTGACAGTAGTGGCGAAGCGCAGGCTTTTACCCCCACGGTGCCGCGTGCGGATTGGTCCGGCGGGTTGTAGTCTGTCGTGAGGAGACAACGTAAAAAGTAGCTGCTGAGGGACCTTTGGGCGCCATGGCGAGCTTCCGCTGCGCTGACCGACCCTTATCATGGAATCAGGGCTAAACACGTAAACTAGTTGTAGACGATACTTAAGTTTCGAAACCGAAAATTTTTCGTTTTTCAAAACCCGCAACACCCAAGTTTCTGTTCGAATTTTTTTGAAGTGTTGTAGGAGGATGTTTTTGATATGAAATTGATACAGAATGAAAACGAACCAAAACAGAGTAACTATGGCCGCCAAAAAAATTCCTTTTGGCCGCTGTTTGCGGCCACACTTGCTCTGATTGGTCTCGTCTTCTTTCTATGTCTTGGGTTTTGGAAAATGGGATTTTTGGCATACTTTGTTTTCACCCAGATTTGGTTAAGTGCCGTTTGTGCTTAGGGGCAACACGGAAAGTTTTAAAGCTTGAAACTCTCTTTGATGTTGTATATGTGTTTTAAACGTTGTTTAATTGCTATAGGTCGATTAGACGGGGTCGCACATACTTGTTTGTGTTGTTGTGATGTATATCTCTGTGATGGTTTATGTTGGCTATAATACCCTCAAAGCAATTATTGTAATCGCAAGCATACGATTGTGATGATTGAAGGAGGACTTATACGAGTAGAATAGTCTTACTCGAGATGATAGTATGCTATCTGGTTTGTCTCTATCATTATGTACATGTATTATGTGGTATTACAGATCACTATTACATCTTGATAGAGCCCATAGGATTCTTGCTTGATTACCAGTATTATGATAGCGATCATATATATGGAAGCTGGGTGGTCTATAGGCATATCTTTAAATGTCCCTAGTCGAGAGAGTATCGAGACCGGGCATCGATACTCCGGAGTAGACTAGTGTATACTTTTTGAGACCCCGACGAGGGGTGGCGGCCGGTCTCACAAACCATTGGTGTCAGTTAGTCACCAAAGATAGTATACATGTGCTCATTGGGTTATGAGTTACACTGGACGGATTCGCCGGGAATATGCTAGATGATATTATACCTATTGTCAGATAGCAGTTCTCAGGTGACATGAGTACAGGTTAGTCTGTCGACCTGAGATATTCATTTGTCTCATGTGAGTTCCTACTATGCTTTGATTACTACCCTACCACGGCTCAAAGGAGTCGTGCAAACAGGTTTTAGTTAGGTACTGTCCCAAGCCACATGGAGGCAGTGAGCAGATCGTCGGGGATTCGTCTTTCCCGGTATTGGGGGTTGATGTCGCACTGTGCACGGGTGACCATCACCAGAAATCCTTGGCCAAAGTAGACGAGAATTAAGGATTTGGATCAGTAGTTTCTCAGTGGGTGATAGGCTTCACACCGACACGAAATATCGCGTTATTAGGGGTCTGGCTTTATCCACCCCTAGACCGATATGCGATACTCTTAGATGAACAGACCGGACTGTATGGAGATTGTCATTGACAGGCCCAGTAGGGGTATGAATGAGTTTGCTTGTCGGCCTTCTTTTCGCTCAATACCTGGGTAGCCGTTACGTACAGCTAGTACCGCTGACGTGCTTATAGTTAAACCCATTGCCAGCGTATTGACGAGTATTTAGAGTCCCACACAGAGGATTTTCACGGTTCAGGCGATATAGTGTAGATGACGTATGCTGGTACATATAGGTGTCCAATTAAATATGTGTACATGCTACACAGATTTTTATCGGACGGTTGATAATACTAGTGGCTTAGGATTAAGCCGGATTATTAAATCAAGTTTTGATTTAATAATTTTTTTATATATATATATATTCTAGTATTATTGTTCACTATTCATTTTCTCTCTTGGCAATTCGTAATTTTATACGAATACGCGTATATGTATTTCGATACGTATACCAGGTTGTATTCCGTATTTATACGGAATATCTTCTAGAAGTTGAACACCTCATTATATGATTTTCCTTTTAGAAAATCATTTTGTAAATGAGGTGGAGGGTGAGTTGGCATGATCATGGTGGTGGTATGTAGAGAGAGATGGCACATAATTGTTTATTGGTAAAATGAGATGAGATATTTTCTTTGCTTGGTTGAAAAAGACTTAGCCATATTTTCTACATGCCATGCCATTCATTTTGATCCATTCATTCTCTCTTTAGCACTTAGCTATTTTTCTTGAGTTGCTCTTGCTCTTGCTCTTGCCATGGTTTTCCTCACCTCATCTTTCTTCTTCTTTGATTGCTCATTTGAGCAAGTGACATGAGAGAAAAAGATAGTGAGATATTCCTACACCTCCACTCTCCATTGTTAGCGACCATGGAGTGTCGGTTGCTTCGCTAGGCGAAGCTGGAGCTTGCACCGTTTCCCTCGGGTGGATCATCTTCGATGGAGGAAGACCGGCGATCAAGCTCGATCTAGGACACTCCTAGGAGCTTATGAAGACGGTAGAAGACCGAAGGATACGGATCATTCGGTATAACGCTTCTATCATAGTAGTTTAGCACTTCGTAGTTAGCTAGCTTAAGGTTTATGGTTCGATTCTAGGTTGGGTTCGTTAGCGCCAAAATTTTTTGACGCTAGTTTTTGTTCCGCACTGGCCACGGTAGATGGCCAGGGCGCTAGCAAACCCCAACATGGTATCAGAGCCACCCCTTAAACACTTACTAGCTAGTTTACACGAGCTTAAAATATCGAGCGACCAAATTTTCCGAATCACGTTTCCATTTTCATATGCTTGTTGTCGATTTTGAAATCTGCTCAAAAAATTATTCAGAGGGTATTAAAAATACGTGCAGGCATTTATAGGGCACCAGAAGAAATTTGAGAACCTAAGGCAATAATTTGGCCGCGGAACTGCCACGTATCATGCCTATTGGCGGCGGTTCTGCGGCGGTTTTGTGACGATATGGCGCCAAATTTTTTCTGGTACTCTATTTAATGGAAATATGATTTTTGAGATATTTGGTTTTGGCCCAGATTTGTTTGAGTGCTGTTATGTATTTTGGGGGCCAATTTGGAAAAGTTTTTGTCGATCGAAAATTTAAATACGTGTTTATTATTGCATGTGATAATATCTGCGACCGTGAATTTCATTGAGCGGTATAACCCGACAAGTTGCTATATGTTCAACTAGACGGGTTTGCGAACATGATATTCAGGTTGATATTCTGTGTTGTGCTGATATTGTTAATGGATTGTCGTGTTGGATACCTGATTAGTCTAAGATATTGCACATTTGAATGAACATTTTCCCTATTATTGTTAAGTACTAAAATGTGTTTATTGTAATTATAGAACATATGGGGGTTTATGTGTAAAAAGTTTATTTTCATATGTTTCAACATTATAATTAACATAATGTAACATTTCAAAAAATAAAACATTATTTTAGGAATTTAAATTATTAAATAATAAGTATTATGGATATTTTATAGCATGAGAATTAGTTTTAATGAAATGGTATAATTATATACCGATAGTTTGGAAAATATTTGGAAATTAATAAGAATTATTGATTTTGGAAGATATTATGTGAATTGAGCATTTATAGATTATTAAATAATTATTTGTATACAATGTTAAATGCTAAACTTGATTAATATTTACTAATTATGCTTTAATCATGTTTATGTGCATGGCATGCAACAAAATATGTTGCAAACACTTATTTCACATTTTTGAACCATTCTTCATTTGCACTCATAAATGGGTTTTGTTTTATAAATAAAAAGAAAATGGAATTTTCCTTAAGGTGAGATATTTATGCATGGGGGAGACAAAGAGGTATGGGCTAGGAGAGGGGGATAGAGAGGGGGGGGGTTATCTTCACACCATGGCTCATTACCTTTCTTCCTTCATTTCCTTCTTCATCTTTTTCTTTTCATCCTCCTCCATCACCTCCACTACACCCCCACAAATCAACACCAAAACTCAAACAAAACCTTATACTTTCTTCACAAAAATATGCACAAGCTCACTACAGACCCTATGGAGGTATCAAGGAAATACTTTGAGCACTTTGGGCAACTCAAGAAAATTCTTGAGTTGCTAAATGAGGTGATTCCTATACCCTTAGTTAAGTTTTTAGCTTTCCCTACGTCCTTTAGCAGTTTAGAGTTAATCTTGAGTTGATAAGTGATGTTGGAAAATTCCTAGATGAGGGTTAGGGCTTAACTTGAGTTGTGATGGTGTATTTGAGTGTAATTAGTGACCACAACCCTGTTAGTGTTATTCTGGACCAACTGAGTGTAGTAAAAACCCAAGACTTGAGTTAGAAGTGCTCCGATGTCGGTTTTGTGGTTTTTGAGGACTACAGGAAATCTGGAGCAACTTGGGATGTTTCTGAGAAAATCAAACAACTTTACCGACCTAGTTAGACCACTAGAAGACAACCACTGAGAGACGAGACCAAGAATTCTAGGTGGGGCTGGCGACACCGGGATATTTAGCATTCTCGCCGAGCCAATTTTGGGCTTTGGTGTTGGGGTTTGGTCTGTAGCTCAATTACCTTATAACCTAGCCCCTGTATTGTTAGTTTAGTCCTATTTTACCTGAGCAAAAATCTGGGAGCATTTTGATATTGATTTTGGCAATATTTTTCCGATTTCTAAAACTTGATTTTTGGTATTTGAATTTGGATTTGGTCGTTGGACGTTTGTACGTCAACGACGAGGGTGATTTAAATGTTTTTCTTGAAAGGATCCCATGCGTAGGCTACAGGTTCTAACCTATGAGCACTTCGCGTATCGTGTCGGTTTTTGAATCGAATTTTGATGCGATACGATGTGTTGTGATATGTAGGTACCTTCGCGTGGACTTCGGGACGATAAGGGAGAACAAAGCGTCATCGACTTCGGCAAGTGATGATCGAGGTGAGTACATGTATATCTACGGGGGAAGTCGGGTGGATGGCGTATAGCACCCCCGCAAACCTAGAATAGGTTATTCATATAATGTGTGTGTGTGTGTTTATGTGAGACTTGGATACCTAGCAAATAGGGTTATCAGGAGACTATAAGTTAGATTAAGCGTACTTGTAGGATAGTTTACTCTTAATTTAGTTCCTTAGTCGTGAGTCGTCGGTTTACTTTGTCGCGCGCACACACACACTTATTATGTTATGTGTGTATATGTATATGTGTGTGTGTATGTATACACGTACGTACGTATATACCTACATACGTACATACATATACATATGCACGTATATATGTATACACACACACACTATACATATACGTGTAAGATGAGGATATGATGTTGTAAGTCCATATTGCGACCCCCGGTGCTTACGGGGAGGCGGAAAACGGTATAAAAAACAAATTTTTATCGCAAGAGGCAACATGGACTAAAACAATGTCGGGATCGTGTCTAAACCAAAACTAGCATACTTGCTAAAGAGATTTAGCTACTCGGATGAAGATGGTTATACCTAAACTTGAACTCCTTCTTCTTCAAACTTTTGTAGAGGTTGATGGTTCTCTTCTTGTCACCTTCTTCCGTCGAAGATGGATCCACTTCGAAGGTTCGACCTTTGGGCTCTTCCTCGATCTTTGAGTGAACTAGGGTTTCCGGCTTGCTAAACCTTGAACCTAGAATGAGTAGAGAGTGACTAGGGGTTGCTTTTCTTTTTAAAGAGAAGGATTCTCAACACATGAGAAGGGTTCTCTTTTGCTAGAGGAAGAAGAAGATGAAGTGAGGAGAGAGAGTTGTTATGATAAAGTGAGCTCTTTTTCTTTTGCAACCATAACATAAAGCAAAAGAATTATCAAATAATAATAATAATGAAAATGAAAAGGTTGATGGAAAGTTTAAGAATGACCATTATCATTTCAAACATTAAATGAATTTGCTAGAATCAAAGAGCATCTTTCTTTTGTAATGATGATGGTCAAAACTTCAACCATGGTCAACAAGTCAACCATGGTCAACAAGTCAACATAAAAACCAACCATGACACAATTTCATTTTATTATATATTATTAATTGATATAGCATAAATCCATTAGGGTTTGGAAAAAGACGACTGTCAACTGTGCATACGCACCCGTTCCGAAACCCTAATGAAAGCCCTCTTCCTCTTCCTCAAATAACCGTGCATACACACCTGCATCCTTGTTCCGAGGAACATGAATACTGAGAGATAAAAGCAACCCCAAAAAACATATACCAGTATCTGACTCAAATGAGAGCCAGCCGGTAATATCCGTCCGGACTCCAAACGTGCACAAGTGCGCGGATGAGAACGAACCCTGTCGCAAAACCATGCGACCTCTACTCTGTTTTGCCCAGAGGCGAATACCCTCTTTGTGGGACTCTAAAGACTCGACACTACGCTGGCAGTGGGTTTAACCACAGACCGCAAGCGGCACTAGCTGTGCGTAACGGTCCCCCGGTAGATGTCGACAAGAAGGCTGACGAGGTGAAAACCCCATCTGAACTCCTACTGAGTCTGAATGTGACATTCTCCGCACAGTCCGGTCTGTTCGTCTGATACATCGCATGTCGGGCCTAGGGGGCGGTAAAACGTCAGTCCCCCAATAGCGGTACAAGTCATGTCGGAGTGAAGCCCAAAACACCCTGAGATAACACTGGAAACCTACCAGTATATCTCGCTTGCCCTGGCCAGGGACTACTCGTGTAATGGCTCTCCTAGACACAGCGCGATGTCAACCCCCAATACCGGGAGAGACGAATCCTGTCTAACTGTCACTGCCTCCAAGTGCTTCGGGACTGCACCCAACCACCACCTGTTTGCACGACTCCTTTGAGCCGTGGTAGGGTAGTGATCAAAGTGCAGTGGGAACACACTCGAGGCGAAGTGCCAGTGTCAAGTCAGCGGACTAAGCTGTACTCATGTCACCTGGGAACTGATAACTGACGATAGGTATAATACCAACCTGTCAGTTCCCGACGAGTCCTGTCCAGTGTACTCGTAACCCAACGAGCACCCGTATACTATCTCCAGTACGACGTACTGATGGCTGTGGGACAGACCATCTCCCATACTGGGATGAGAAGCGCATACGCTAGTCTACTCCGGAGTATCGATGCCCTGTCTCGATAGTCCTACGACTAGGGACCTGTATAAGGATGTGCTTATAGATTACCCAGCCCCCACTAGTGTGACTGCCATCACAACGCTGGTAATCAAGCAAAGATCCTAAGGGCTCCACTAATGCGTATAAGTGATATACTGAAATAAACACAAGTACACATTGAAGTAGAAACAAACCAAGTAGCATACTACTATATTGAGCAAGATTGTTTATACAAGGTGAATATCCCAAGCTTCCATTAAGTAATATACAAACTAGTATGATACAGTAATGGCCTCTAGGGCATATACACTAACAATCTCCCACTTGCACTAAGGCCATGTACTGGCGTATCGAAGACCTATCATCTCGATCAGCCGCTCGAACTGAGTCTGGGGTAGGGCCTTGGTGAATGGATCTGCAGTGTTTTCTTCTGAAGCAACCCTCCGAACCTCGATCTCCTTGCGATCCACGATCTCCCTGATCAGGTGATACCGCCTCAAGATGTACCTGGATCTCTGATGGGACCTGGGTTCCTTTGCTAAAGCTATAGCCCCGTTGTTGTCGCAATACAGAGGTACTGGGTCAACAATGGACGGAACCACCTGAAGTTCTTTTAAGAACTTCCTTATCCAGACAGCCTCTTTTGCGGCATCAGATGCAGCGATGTATTCCGCTTCCATAGTCGAGTCTGCAACGGTTTTCTGTTTGGAACTCTTCCAACATACCGCCCCTCCATTGAGGGTAAAGACAAAACCCGACATGGACTTGGAATCATCCTTGTCACTCTGGAAGCTGGAGTCAGCAAAGGCCTCGATCTGGAGGTCTTTTCCGCCATACACCAAGAACATCTCCTTAGTCCTCCTCAGGTACTTGAGAATGTTCTTTACTGCTATCCAATGTTTCTCCCCAGGGTTTGACTGATACCGGCTTACTACACTCAGTGCATAAGCTACATCCGGTCTGGTACACAACATCGCATACATTATAGAGCCTACCGCAGAAGCCTAGGGTATAATAGACATGCGATCCCTCTCCAAATCAGTCTTGGGAGACATCTCTTTAGAGAGGGTGATCCCGTGACAAGCCGGTAGGTTACCGCGCTTGGAATCTTCCATACTGAATCTTTTCAGTACGATGTCGATATACCTGGACTGTGAAAGTCCTAATATCCTCTTGGATCTATCACGATGGATCCGGATCCCCAGGATGTAAGAGGCATCACCCAGGTCTTTCATGGAGAACCTGTGTGACAAGAAACCCTTGACAGATTGTAGCATAGGAATGTCATTTCCTATTAAGAGAATGTCATCCACGTATAAAACAAGGAATACTACAGTTCTCGCTACAAATCTACTATAGATGCATGGTTCATCTGGATTTTTGATAAAGTCAAATTCCTTGACCGTCTCATCAAAACAGATGTTCCAACTCCGCGATGCCTGCTTTAGTCCATAAATAGACTTAAGCAACTTGCACACCTTTCCGCTGCTCCCACTCTGAATGAAACCCTCTGGCTGATCCATATAGACACACTCCTCTAAATTTCCATTTAGAAAAGCGGTTTTTACGTCCATCTGCCAAATCTCATAATCGTGGAAGGCAGCAATGGCAAGAAGGATCCGAATGGATTTCAGCATAGCCACTGGAGAAAAGGTTTCGTCATAGTCCAAGCCAGGTCTTTGACGGAAACCCTTTGCTACAAGTCTAGCTTTATAGGTCTCAACCTGTCCATCTACACCAATCTTCCTTTTGAAGATCCACTTGCATCCTACGGGTTTTACCCCGTCTGGAGCAATGTCCAACGTCCATACTTTGTTGGTGTACATGGACTCCATTTCGGTCCGCATTGCATCCAGCCATTTTACCGAGTCAACGCTCTGAATGGCCTGCTAGAAGCTAGTAGGCTCATCATAATCTATGATGCAATCCTCTCTATCCCCGTCTATGAGAAAACCGCAGTATCTCTCGGGCGGATGAGACTGCCTACTACTCCTACGGAGCGGCATAGGAATGTCCTGTTCTTTTGAACCCTCTGGTTCCACTAAGCTTTCAGTAATAGTCTGAGGTTCTGGAATTTCATCCAGTTCTACTGCGCTCCCACTTATCTGATTTTCCAAAAACTCAGTTTCCAAGAAGTGGGCATGACGAGAAACAAGGACTTTTTGCTCCTCTGCGTAATAGAATAGATACCCCTTGGAGTTCTTTGGGTATCCCACAAACTTGCACTGTACTGAGCGTGCCTCGAGCTTGTCCGCATGCTGCTTTTTTACAAAAGCCGGACATCCCCATGTCTTAAAGGCTTTAAGACAGGGTTTCTTCCCACTCCACATCTGATATGGTGTGGTAGGCACAGTCTTAGTAGGAACTTGGTTCAAGAGATGTGCAGCTGTTTCTAGTGCATATCCCCAGAAAGATTGCGGTAACTCAGCCTTACTCATCATGGAACGAACCATATCCAATAGGGTTCGATTCCTCCTTTCTGATACACCGTTATGTTGCGGAGTGTATGGAGGAGTACGCTGAGAGAGAATACCATTCTCTTTTAAATAGTCCAGGAACTCGGCACTCAAGTATTCACCACCTCGATCCGATCTTAGGATCTTGATACTTTTGCCTATTTGTTTTTCAACTTCATTCTTGTAATCCCGAAATTTCTCAAAGGCCTCGGATTTGTGCTTCATTAAGAAGACATGTCCATACCTAGAGAAATCGTCTGTGAAAGTAATGAAGTATGAATAACCGCTTCGCGCATGTGTAGACATTGGACCACACACGTCACTGTGTATGAGTCCCAAGAGCTCGCTCGCTCTTTCTCCGTGTCCAGTGAACGGAGTCTTTGTCATCTTTCCCATGAGACAAGATTCACAAGTGGCATAAGACTGATACTCGAACGGATCCAAGTATCCTTCTTTATGTAACTTAGTCAACCGTGTCTCATTGATGTGACCCAGTCTACAATGCCATAAGAAAGCCTGATTGATATCTGGAGACTTTCTTTTGTGTGTATTCTGGACATTGAAAATCTGTGGTTGGTTTAATACGTATATACCATTGCTCAGTGTACCTGACCCAATCAGAACTTGATTAAGGTGAATGTTTACAACATTACTTACAAACGCAAATTCATAACCTTCTTTAGAAACCAAAGATACAGAAATGATATTACAAGTTGCGTTGGGTACAAAAAAGCAATTACGCAAAACCAAAACATGCCCATCTGTCATTCCCAGGTGATAGTCCCCCACGGCTTTAGCATCCATGCTAGCTCCGTTCGCAACTCTGAGGGTCATGTCACCTGCCTTCAAAAACCTACGGTTTCTCAACGCCTGCAAAGAATTACAGATATGAGATCCTGATCCGGTATCCAATACCCAGGAAGTAGAGTTTATAGAAAGACAGTTTTCAATAACATACACACCTGAAGCTGAAGCCGCAACCTGCTTCAGTTCCTGTGTCCTGGCTTTCCAAGCCCTGCAATCTTTCTTCCAGTGTCCACTCTTATGACAATAGAAGCACTCTTCCTTTCCAATAAGCTTCCCCGCAATCTTTGTTGCCTTTTCCTTTCCCTTCGTACCCACTTTACTAACACCGCCTCTTGGTTTGGCGGGGGCTTTCTTCCTCTTTCCCTTGGCTTTCGCCTTGGACCTAGAGGAAGAAGATCCTCCTACAAACAAAGCGGGTGTATCCCTACCCTTCTGTAGGGTGCCCTCTGCGCTCCTCAGCAGGTTGAGGAGTTCTGAAAGTTCAACTTCCTTTTCTTGCAAGTTGAAATTCAGTATGAACTGGGCGTAAGTGGATGGAAGGGACTGGAGAATTATATCCGTATAGAGTTCACTGTCCAACGTGGTCCCAAGTTCCGCGAGCTCCTCAGTGTAGCCAATCATCTTAAGCACGTGGTCCGCTACCGATGATCCGACGGCCAACTTTGTCGAAAATAACTTCTTCGACACTTCGTATCTTGCGATACGAGACTGCTCTCCATACAGTTCTTTTGTATGAAGAAATATGGATTCCAAATCCATATTCTCGTGCCTCCTCTGATGGTCGTTGTCCATCGAGGCAAGTACGAGGCACCTGGCCTTCGCGCTGTCAATCTCCCAAGTCGTACGGATTTCCTTATCCGCGACGCTGGAGGTGGGACCTGGGACGGGGGGAGCTTTGGTGGTAAGAAGATACCCCAGCTTGTCGTAAGCGATTGCCAATTTGACATTCCTGAGCCAATCTTTGTAGTTTGGCCCTGTCAGTATGTTTTTATCTAGAAGTAACTTAAGTCCAGTCATTTCAATTTGGTCGCTGCAGGGGGAGAGAAGAAACACTTAGCACGATGCTCTTGCAAGTTTAGAATGGTTTTTAATTTGTCTAAACAGGATGGCTCCCACTGTCTCTCGAATCCCTCCTCAAACCACAAAGGAAGAATTAGCCGGGATTAATCCCACCGTACAATACTTGCTTAACCGTTCAGCCAGGCCAGTGTCGGTACTTCGAGGGAGGTTTTCCAACGCTTTCGCGAAGTTCCTTAATTTAAGAACCTCTTTTCCCTGGGGGCGTAGCCCCGCTAACACCTTTCTAGGCACCTACTAGGTTTATAGCATTGATCGTTTAGTGAGAAATTTCCCGAGGAGTAGCATATACTCACAGTAGGATCGGGATCCAAATATCATCGCGTGACGAAAATGAAGGAATCCTACCATAATCATCACACTCCAAATGGTATGCAAATCTAGCAAGTTTCAGTACTTATGAAACTCCCGATGTGGATTTTTGCCCCATGCTCTTATGACCTTGACTAAGGCCAACAAATCATAAGTCACATGTCAAGTTCTTCCCGTCGTTATCCAGGTTAATTTGAACCCACCCGTATATACCCTTGACTATGGCCAACAAGGCAATACGACTGTCCCAAACCAACGCATTCTATCTATGCAACATATGAATACCCACCAGCTACCAAACACTGTGCCTTGACTAAGGCCAACAAACACAGCTTGAATACTGTTGAATATTCATATGAAACGACGGAGGGCTACGGATGGTTTTGGCGAAACCGTGAACGTAGTGAACTTGATATAATCGATGGAACGAGATAGCTTTTAGAAGGAGTGGCTCAAGCTCCGCATTTAAAAGTTAGTTTTGAAAAGAACCGAGTGGTTTTGCGAAAGTGTTCCATCGACTTAAACTTGGTTTATTATCTTGCATTAGTTCTTTTAATGCGTGATATTCTTGCATTAGTTCTTTTAATGCGTCCCATCATTTAATCCTACCATTGCAGAAAACAACCAAAATATGACGTACGCTTATGCCATTCGCATTCGCCACGGGGTCCCGTCATCACTCGTTAGGTTACTTAACTAACGACAGAGCGGGGGCTGGGCTAGCGCGGCTGTAAAACATAAGCAACGCCTAAATAGAAAGCAATGATAGACATTACAGATCACAGATGAATACATTGGATATATTAGCAATCCGCAATCCTTTCGAGCCTGCAACGAAAAGCGGATTACACGGTCGCGGTGAATAGCCAAATACCCCACCCAAGACCCCTACGGGTGCGGCAAACTACCCGCCAAGTACTCGGCAGTTTGTGCACCCCTCCATGGGTCTATCCTAGGAGCAAAAACAGTAAAAAGAATTATACAATGACGGCTACAACCCCGACCCGGTTGTGCGGCCAAACAAATAATATTATTACATCAATTTACATTTACAATGAATGAAAGAAAAACAAAAGCTCATCTCACATCCACCCCGGCTATTCACCCGCGACAGTCCAACATATTCATATACACAATCCAATATCAAACACAGATCATGTATAACCCCGACTAATCGACCTATAGCGATTAGCCGACGTTCAATACATGCAAACATCACAGATATAACCATCATAGTCAAAGTGCAGTGAAGTTCGGAAAAAAATACGGAATTATAGGACCCCAAAAGTGAATTTCTGTTCTGGAAAATCTGGGTACATATAATATATTTTAAAAATCCCAAAACCAACACAGAAGAACACTGCACGAAAAACGATGCACAGAAGACGACAAACGGCGGCGCTTCCGCGGCACATACCTACCTCGTGCGGCGGAAGCGCGACGGTTTGAATGAATTAGGGCAACGTTTTTCTTGGGTGTTCACACAAAACCCTGAGCCGAATTTACAAGTATAAAGTTTTTCATTTAGAGCAGAAAAAAATTCAACAGAAACTTAGGGTTTTGTTTTTCCGGTTTTGTGATTTTTTCGGTTCCGAACTTCGTTACACTTCACTACCAAGCTAGTTTAAGTTTAGTTAGGCTCTGATACCACTGTAAGTCCATATTACGACCCCCGGTGCTTACGGGGAGGCGGAAAACGGTATAAAAAACAAATTTTTATCGCAAGAGGCAACATGGACTAAAACAATGTCGGGATCGTGTCTAAACCAAAACTAGCATACTTGCTAAAGAGATTTAGCTACTCGGATGAAGATGGTTATACCTAAACTTGAACTCCTTCTTATTCAAACTTTTGTAGAGGTTGATGGTTCTCTTCTTGTCGCCTTCTTCCGTCGAAGATGGATCCACCTCGAAGGTTCGACCTTTGGGCTCTTCCTCGATCTTTGAGTGAACTAGGGTTTCCGGCTTGCTAAACCTTGAACCTAGAATGAGTAGAGAGTGACTAGGGGTTGCTTTTCTTTTTAAAGAGAAGGATTCTCAACACATGAGAAGGGTTCTCTTTTGCTAGAGGAAGAAGAAGATGAAGTGAGGAGAGAGAGTTGTTATGATAAAGTGAGCTCTTTTTCTTTTGCAACCATAACATAAAGCAAAAGAATTATCAAATAATAATAATAATAATGAAAATGAAAAGGTTGATGGAAAGTTTAAGAATGACCATTATCATTTCAAACATTAAATGAATTTGCTAGAATCAAAGAGTATCTTTCTTTTGTAATGATGATGGTCAAAACTTCAACCATGGTCAACAAGTCAACCATGGTCAACAAGTCAACATAAAAACCAACCATGACACAATTTCATTTTATTATATATTATTAATTGATATAGCATAAATCCATTAGGGTTTGGAAAAAGACGACTGTCAACTGTGCATACGCACCCGTTCCGAAACCCTAATGAAAGCCCTCTTCCTCTTCCTCAAATAACCGTGCATACACACCTGCATCCTTGTTCCGAGGAACATGAATACCGAGAGATAAAAGCAACCCCAAAAAACATATACCAGTATCTGACTCAAACCAGAGCCAGCCGGTAATATCCGTCCGGACTCCAAACGTGCACAAGTGCGCGGATGAGAACGAACCCTGTCGCAAAACCATGCGACCTCTACTCTGTTTTGCCCAGAGGCGAATACCCTCTTTGTGGGACTCTAAAGACTCGACACTACGCTGGCAGTGGGTTTAACCACAGACCGCAAGCGGCACTAGCTGTACGTAACGGTCCCCAGGTAGATGTCGACAAGAAGGCTGACGAGGTGAAAACCCCATCTGAACTCCTACTGAGTCTGAATGTGACATTCTCCGCACAGTCCGGTCTGTTCGTCTGATACATCGCATGTCGGGCCTACGGGGCGGTAAAACGTCAGTCCCCCAATAGCGGTACAAGTCGTGTCGGAGTGAAGCCCAAAACACCCTGAGATAACACTGGAAACCTACCAGTATATCTCGCTTGCCCTGGCCAGGGACTACTCGTGTAATGGCTCTCCTAGACACAGCGCGATGTCAACCCCCAATACCGGGAGAGACGAATCCTGTCTAACTGTCACTGCCTCCAAGTGCTTCGGGACTGCACCCAACCACCACCTGTTTGCACGACTCCTTTGAGCCGTGGTAGGGTAGTGATCAAAGTGCAGTGGGAACACACTCGAGGCGAAGTGCCAGTGTCAAGTCAGCGGACTAAGCTGTACTCATGTCACCTGGGAACTGATAACTGACGATAGGTATAATACCAACCTGTCAGTTCCCGACGAGTCCTGTCCAGTGTACTCGTAACCCAACGAGCACCCGTATACTATCTCCAGTACGACGTACTGATGGCTGTGGGACAGACCATCTCCCATACTGGGATGAGAAGCGCATACGCTAGTCTACTCCGGAGTATCGATGCCCTGTCTCGATAGTCCTACGACTAGGGACCTGTATAAGGATGTGCTTATAGATTACCCAGCCCCCACTAGTGTGACTGCCATCACAACGCTGGTAATCAAGCAAAGATCCTAAGGGCTCCACTAATGCGTATAAGTGATATACTGAAATAAACACAAGTACACATTGAAGTAGAAACAAACCAAGTAGCATACTACTATATTGAGCAGGATTGTTTATACAAGGTGAATATCCCAAGCTTCCATTAAGTAATATACAAACTAGTATGATACAGTAATGGCCTCTAGGGCATATACACTAACAGATGTAATGCATGGTTTGGGTTGATACGATCGAACAGGATGTCAAGAGATAATTGATATATGATTTGGGATGAGACATCGTTTATGATGCGACATATTACCGGATCGTTGGGCGCTTAGATAACATGTGATAACATATGACTTGATAAATAATAGATTGTATGAGACCTTAGATCCATACCCCTGATTATGATATTGTACGACGATTGATATCGTACGAATTATATAATTTTTATATGATCTTTGACCCGTACCCTCAATTTAGAGGATGCCGTATAATGGATTTTACTGTACGGGATGTATATGATGATTGATCCGCACTCTTGACTCGAGAATGCCATACGATGAATTATACCGTACGTGATGATATGAGGCTGGATCGCCGACTATTAGATATATCGACTCGGATATACTTTCGATTCCTATTTACTTTCAACTCGGTTCTTAGTTTAGTCTTTAGTTGCTTAGATAAATACTAGCTTAGGCTCGAGTCATACCTATTTTCAAAACTGACGAATCGTAGGCATTTTCAAGGATAAACCGAGAGACGCTACGTATTTTCAAAAGAAATATCTTTTCTCAAAATACCGTAGCCCCTACTTTTCTAACAATAACGATTCATATTATTTCAACTGCGATAAACGGTATGGCCCGTACATAGATTTATATACCTTATTGTTGCTTTTACTGTTTACCTTTTGCTATGATTTCATCTGTTAGGACACCTGCACCATTACCGATGATGCGTATGTTGCACGTACACTTGCTTGCCGGCTCACACATTTCAGCATCGGTAATTGCCATGTCACGCACACTGTAGTAACCGTTATTCAATTGTATACATTGATAATTGTGGCTAAGTAGCATTGTTTAGCATTCCTGATATCATATACTAGTTTAGACTTTGTATTTCTTACTTGATGCCGCATGCATTCGCAAACATACATTCTAGTTATGCACTGGTCATTTGGCTTTACGCCGGTATTCTTTATCTCATTATATACTCATGATTATGAGATTTCGGATTTTCTATGAGATTTCTGGATTTGGGAAACTGCATGTGAATTAGAAAACATATGCTCAATTTTAAAAAGAAAATGCGGTTTCTCGTGATATGATATGTGGTGTCCACCATGAGTTTTCTCGGTTATTGAGCCACGTATGTACATATACCCGATTTGAGGAGAGAGGGGGCACCGTCTGTGGATACATGGTGGACCCGGTGCGGTACCCCGAAGTAAGAAGATTGTATAAAGAGATGTTGAGACCGGCAGGGGACAACTACCGACCGGTGATATTTGGCGCGGCGGATATCCGGAGGATACCGACCGTAGTCGTGAAATTCAGATGGTATGGGCCGATCCGGACCGACGGAGCCCGATATGAGTTTTATGTGTCGCTGATGGACACGTTTTTCATGATGTTTTCGAATGTCGATATTTGGCATTCAGGTTTATCATGATTTTTGTATGTCGATGCTGGACATACCCATTGATGATGCATTCATGCATAATATATATGACATGTAGTTACTTTGTGACACGGACATGAGTACTTGACCTTACACATCTGCTTATATTATTACTTATACCGTTACTCGCTGTTACCGTGTTATTACTATTATTGTATTTTACTGTATGGCTTAGGAGATAGTCATACATTCGGTTTCTACTCGGTGATGTCTTCTACTCACGAGTTGGCAATTCAACCCCATTATGCCACAGTTTCTTGTAGGTTTGGCTGTACAGGTTCCGTAGCGGCTTGCTGGTACACCACTTCCTTCAGGGTAATTGCATTGATAGTTGGGACACATTGCATTGTGACCACCATTATATACTTGTGTATTTCATTTCAGTTATATCTAGTTAAAATCTCCATCAATCAGACTTGTATATTTAGTAGACTTGGAGACCACCGTTTGTATATTCTTTTGGACCTTGAGTCGTGATTATGCATTTACTCTTATTCCCATTTTCTTGATGATGCTTGTTTTCTCATTTTCTTCTGTGTTTGATCCTCGCCTTTCGGCGTTGTATATTTTTATTCTTGCGTGGTTGATTCCGCCATTTGGCAAAGAGCTAGCTTCCGCTTGGGGATGCCTTTTATTATTATTGCTTGTACCATTTTTGGGTTAAAATATATAAAGGAGGTGCTGCCCAAATTTTGAACGACAAAAAGGTTTAGATTTCTGGGCTTTTGGCTTACTTGAATTAGGTGAGGTTTTATAGACTTCACATGATTCAAATGCCAGTCACGTGCCTTTTTCGGGCCGTGACACATAATGAAGGAAAATACATGCATATAATATTTAAATGAAATATAGTAATTAAAATATGCATATCATATCAAATATCTCTAACCATATTCTTAACATATAATATCATATAAAATAGTTAGGATAATATCTCAAAGATACCAAATATTACTAACACTTTGATTTGGGATATTGTACAAATATTTAGTTCAGGTCTGGAAACCGATCAGGAGATCCGAGATGTCGGAATCAAATCTGCCGAAATATTGAAGCAAATCACAATATCTAGTAATGGCAGAGACTCAGAATAAGATTTGAAGAATATAGACATCGAAGTGATCTCCACACGTCAACACCAAACAACAGAGGAATTTTCAAGTTCTGATCACACTATACTGCCGCGGTTGGACGGCCAAATGCTATTATTTGCGGTGGATCCACGGCGGGATTGTAGCAGTAGGATTTGAGATTTTTTGGCTGTGATTGTATCAACAAATAATCACACATGGAAACTAGGATTTCTAGTTTCTGTGATTATAAATAGGACCGGGAGCTTCACATTAAAAATCATCACCGAAGAGATCAAGAGATTCACATATCTGAGTGATCTTATCTATTCATCTACCTCCTAAAAGAGAGAGATCTAGAGCAAACTAGGCTTTTTGTATTCTACTTTCTAAGGAGAATTGTAAATGCAATAGTTGAATAATAAAGGTAGTTGTTTTTAATTCTTCTTTGAATTTAATTTCTACGCTTACTTTCTGCACTTACATTTCTGCATCTTAATCATGTTTTCATTCTTCTTCAACCTTTCTTCTAAATTTTTAACCATGAGCGAGTAATTCCTAGTTTGCTAGGGTTTGTAGGATAGGCTAGAACAATGGATGAGAAAATCTTTTAACTTCTTTTATTCATTTTAAAGTCTATAAACTTTAGCAGAATAAATGTTAACCTCCTTATCGGGCGCGCTACCAATTTATTGATAGTCACGACCGCGATTTGAGATTGGTTTAACACTTGTTTTGTTAAGGGCTAGACATGAATAGAGATCAATGCAAAGACAAGGGTTAATAGTGGGGAAACCATAGTTTCTTCCAAGAAACCCTAATCTACATTCATCACTATCGATCTAGTTTTAAACTATTAAAAGATAAAAGGAGTTATTTTTAATTATTCATCCATTACTACTAAGTCTTATGAACCCTACAAGCCTTTTCTTTATAAATTTTATATCTGTTTTAAAATATAATGACAAACAATCACCCATCTTTCATCAACTTGTCTAAAGCAAGAAAAGCATTCACGTTT
Organism: Agapanthus africanus; assembly: GCA_030015575.1. Taxonomy (NCBI): domain Eukaryota; kingdom Viridiplantae; phylum Streptophyta; class Magnoliopsida; order Asparagales; family Amaryllidaceae; genus Agapanthus; species Agapanthus africanus. The sequence continues at coordinate 475,492,729 of CM057338.1, read as the reverse complement.
CCCTGCGGACGACCCGTACTCATCATGGATAGCTACTAGCGACACCGTTTTGATTGCGGTTATTTTCGAACACACTTTTTAGCAGACCAATCAAATGGCGCCGTTGACGGAGAAATGGCTGTTGGGTTATGCAAGCGCCTTAGCCATCAAACCGTGGCCGATTGCGGAACAAAATTTTTCAAAACTGGCGCTAACACAACCCGATTCTACGGATCTACCATTAACCCTAGACTAGCAAACAATAAAGAGAGTTACAATGGTTATACCGAATGATTCGTGTCCTTCGGTCTTTAACCATCATCCCAAGCTCCTAGAGGCCTCCATGATCAAACTTGATCTTCGGTCTCCCTCCATCGAAGATGATCCACCCGAGGATTTGTATTCCGAGCTCCTACCTCGATAGCCGAGATAACTAGGGTATCTAGATTGCTAAACTAGATAGCCTAGAGGATGTAGAGTGTGGTGATGGATTAATTTGTCTCATAACACCCAAGGTTTCTCAACACATGAGATTTGAAGGGTGGAGGTAGAAGAAGAAGCTTGAGGATGAGAGTGAGAGGCAACTCAAGAAAATGGCTAAGTCCTTTTTTGTGTGTTGTGTGAGTTGTAAGAAATAATGGAGCCATCCATATAAATATCTCAAGTCTCTAAAATATCTCAAGTCAACTAAAAATATCTCAAGTCAACAAAAAATCTCACAACAAACAAAAACTAAGCATGCTAAAATAGTAACCACAAGTCACTACAAAACGATGCCACAATAATTGCATACAACACCTCATCCTCCCCACTTCATTAACCATTTAATCCTAAATGGTTAAAACTAAATGAGGTGGCATCTTCTAGAAGCACCTTGTAATAAATTACAAGAATACCCCTCATCCGTATATACATACCCGTATACGTATTCCGAAAAATATGAATACAAAGAGACGAAAATAATCCAACAATATAATACTAGAATCCGGCTTAAACCAAAGCCACTAGTATTATCCGTCCGAATCCTGATACGTGTACAAGTGTATGTATATGATCGAACCCTGCCGTAAAACCATACGGCCTCTACATCGTTTCGTCCGAAGTAGGGAAACCCTCTGTGTGGGACTCTAAAGACTCGTCAATACGCTGGTAGTGGGTTTAACCATAAGCACGTCAGCGGCACTAGCTGTACGTAACGGCTACCCAGGTATTGAGCGAAAGGGAGGCCGACAACCAAACTCATCCGAACCACTGCTGAGCCTATCCGTGAAAATATCCGTACAGTCTGGTCTATTCGTCTAAGAATATCGCATATCGAGTTTAGGGGGAGGATAAAGTCAGACCACTAATAACGCAACATTTCGTGTCGGTATGAAGCCCATCACCTACTGAGAAACTACTGATCCAAATCAGTAATTTTCGACTACCTTGGCTAAGGATTTCTGGTGATGGCCACCCGTGCACAGCGTGCCATTACCCTTAATACCGGAAGAGACGAATCCCCGACGATCCGCTCACTGCCTCTATGTGTCTCAGTACTGTATCCAACTAAAACCTATTTGCACGACTCTTTTAAGCCGTGGTAGGGTGGTAATCAAAGCACAGTGTGAACTCACATGAGAAAAATGATGATCTCAGGTCGACAGAATAACCTGTACACATGTCACCTTGGAACTGCTATCTGACAATAGGTATAATACCAACTAGCATGTTCCTGGCGAGTCCGTCCAGTGTACTCATAACCTAATGATCACCTGCATACTATCTTAGGTGAACAAACTGACACCAATGGCTTGTGAGACCTAGCCACCGCCCCTCGTCGGGGTCTCGATAAGTATACACTAGTCTACTCTGGAGTATCGATGCCCAGTCTCGATATTCCCACGACTAGGGACATTTAAGGATGTGCTTACAGATCACCCAACTCTCACGTATATGATCACCATCATAATGCTGGTAGTCAAGCAAGACTCCTATGGGCTCTGTTAACATGTAATAGTAATCTGTAATACCACATAAAGCATGTACATGATGATAGAGACAAACCAGATAGCATACTATCATCTTGAGTAAGACTGTTCTATCCGTATAGGTCATCCCTCAATCATCGCAATCGCGTGCCTGCGATTCAATAATTGACTTGAGGACACTATAGCCAACAATCTCCCATTTGCACTTAAGGCTAATTATTGCGGTGTCGCATACTCACAGCTTGTATGATACTGAACACCCAACTTCTCTACTAATCAATTTCGCAAAGCTCATTTGTGAAACTATTGTGTTTGACAAATAGCCTCAGTGAGTGGATCCGCTCCAATGTTTCTTTCTATATCTCTCAATATCTCAACTTCGCGGAGAAAGACCATCTCCCGAAATGAGCAATACCTGTCTTAGAATTTGTCTGGATATCTGATGAGACCCAGTTCATAAATGAACTCCAAATCCAACAAACTTCTTAGACTGTATCATCTACTGAATTTAATCAGTATCCTGCGCCATGCCTTCCACAGTATCCGCTTGGACCACCTGTCCAACATACTGTCCCTCAAAAGAGGGAAAACTATAACTCTGACAGCCACTCTGTCATCCAGATCACCTTGGAAGTCTGAAATGATAACCGTCTCCCGAAGGAGGTTGTCGTTGCCATATCCCTAGAACATCCACTTATGTTCATAACCGCTTCCCAACGTTTCTCCAGGATTGGATTAATATGTATGCTTATTACAGCTAGTGCAAAAGCAATATCTGGTGTTGTTGTCACGCCCCGCTTCCCAAAATACGGAATACGAGGGGTAGACAAGGCTAGCCATGCTCCTACGGTCAAGGAAATGTCCTGCCGTAGTCACACTTCGGCTTCTAGTTTTTCATGGTAAACAGTAAATGATGCACAGGTAATGAGAAATGCAGTAACTGGAACAAAACAGTAAAATAAACTGACCTGATGGGAAACAAAAGTTATAACTCCGAATAGCAAGTCGAGGTGTCTGTGATATACGTCTAGTCCTGGTCCAGGCTAAATCTTCTCCTCACACTGAGCATGCATACTCAGGTCGTCAGAGCGACACAATGGCAATATAATATATAAAATCATGCGACAATTCTAACAGTGATAGTAGATATATATAACAGTAGATCAATGGCAGCATGGCTATGAACATGCAGTAATCAATGCAGCGGAACAGTAAAAGCAGTAGAATGGCATGCCACGTATGTCAACACAGTAAGTAAGGTATATCAATGCCAGTATCCCTATCAGTCTCTAAGTCTCACTGTACAGGTCACTAAGCCTATCGTCAGTCCAAGTGTGAGAGTCAACCACTCGCGAGTGTCCTCCACCCAAGGGTAGAACCCAAGGGCAAGGGACCACAGGCCCAACATGTATATCACGGTAATAATCATGTACCCTGTAAATCTCCATATATCTCCCTAAATATATAAGCCGGCAAGGGACTCCCGAGATTCTGTTGAACTCACACTTAAACTACCCCACACCCCGTGGTCTACATCAAACGCTAACCATAACCCTAAATACTAATCGGTCCGTGACAAGTCTGCGCGAGAACTGGAGGCAGGACCTCCATCAAGCACGTCCCGACTAATACCTAAGATAAATGGAAGTGTCTGGTGCCTTATCTGTGACACCCGTGCAAGAGCTTCCATAAGTGTCCCATACCACTTATAGTCACACATACACGCATCCCACAGACGTCGACAATGCAATAGAATAATAAGGCTCACTGATTGTGTACAAGTACGTATCAATTTCACTTAATCACTTATACACGAACACTAACGTACTTGCAACAATCATCACTAATACCTAACACTGGGTAATGTACGTTATCACTGGGTTATCGATGCAATGACATGTGTATCATATGATGCGTGAACAGTATATAAAGCATGTTTAGGATGTCATGAATTAGTAATCTACCACTTGAATAGTGTATCATAAATCCTACGATTACAGTTTAGCGAAATGATAAACAGGTAATAATTAGCAAGTTCAGTTATCTATCCATCGAATTTAGTTTCATGCCAATCGGGTTTCAAGATCACTAATTATAGCTATTTCATTTTAAGCGTTCACGGCTGGAAATCCGGTTTCAGAATCAGAAGTCCGTTTCGCAACGCATTTTAATCCCAGTTAGGATCAGATTTTAGTGATGATAAAATCTAGGGTTTTCAGTAAGGTTTTCAACGCAACAGACGGATCTTCAATCGCGTCTGTACGTCAGGAGATATACACTGTTTAGTACTAGTATGTCAATTCTGATTCTGTTGGGACTGTTATGCGTCCCGATATTTTAAATTACAGAATAATTAACAAACGATAACGAAACAGAATGAAACCACTTATGTTGTCTAGATAACAGGTTCACCTACAATAAACAGTGGAGTTCCGCAACCTACGAGTTAAGGGAATCTTGTGGTACCTATTAAGGAACAGCAAGCAATAATTGGAGTCGCCCTGGACTGCAGTCCAGAGTTGCACTCCGATCCAAATATCGTCACAGTTTAAGTACAGGAATATCTAGAAACTAGTATAGGGTTAAAGTTCGTCGAGTTGGCTTCTATTTGAGCACTCGAACGCATCATTCCAGTATATATATAATTTATGGTGATTTTAGCGGTTTTCAGGTACAATAAAATTCCAGTTTTACTAGTAAACTTGGGGGTAGTCATTTTGGTCATTAACGGTCATATTATCCAACGAAATTCACACACTATATTCACAACCATACGGGCCAGATTATACAATTGAGTTCCGTCAAATTAGGTGAGTAATTTCATTGGAAACACACGTCGAACAGGTATGGCACACAATTGGTCTAAAATTGTAACTTCATGATTTAAGTAATCTAAGATTGTAATTTGAGTAAATAGTATGTAAGCAAGTAAAATACTTGCCTGGCGACGTGTCGACGACGGTACGGCAGCGGCAACGGTACGATCGCGACACACGCTCGGTTCGGCAACTTGACTTGGCTCGAACTCGAGTCTCGGCAACGGCGGCTAGGTGACGGGCTGTTGCCAACTCAAGCGATATTATGGTGGTGGTTGGTTGATAGAAGAGGGGGAGACGGATGAGAGTTGGAGAGGGGAAGATAGAGAGATCGAGAGAGGGAGAGACGCAGAAAAAGAGAGAAAAGAGAGAGACAGAGAGTGTGAGAGAGAGGCACAGAGAGAGTATGAGAGAGAGATGTTTATAGAGAGAGGGAACTTATATCACAAAGAGAGAGAGAGAGTTAGACAGAGAAGGAGGGAGAGAGAGAGAGAGCAAGCGGAGAGAGAGAGAGAGAGAGAGAAATGCAGAGAGAGTGAGAAACTCAGAGAGAGAGCAGAGATGTCGGGTGAGGGAACTGAAGGGGAAGGAAGTGCTTGGTCGAGGGCGTTGTTGGCGACGTGGAGGAGGTCGAGGGGGAGTACGAGATGGTGGGGTCGTCGCCGGCGTCGTCGGAGTGGGTGAGGCTTGGTGGCGGAATGACTGCAGGGGCTCAAGTTCGATGGGTTTTTGGAGAGAGGAGTGAGTGAGGGAGGAGGGTGAGGTGATGAAGGAAGAGGGATCGACAGTCGTCTTCATCGCCGGTGGAAGTGTCGCGATGGAGGCGGTGGCTTGCGGGAGTGGGTTGAGAGAGAAGGAGGAAGGGAATGTGAGAGAGGGAAAAGAGGGAGTAGTGGGTAGAGGAGAGAGGTGAAGGGCGCGCGTCGTGGTAACGTTCGCGAGCGGGGCGCGTGACGAGCGGCGACGTGAGCGCAGGCATGGGGTGTGGCGGAGGAATGGGTCGCGAGCGGGAAGAATATAGCCGTTAGAGGAAGATGAGGGGGTAGTGGGCCGGGTCGGGTTGGCAGAGTGGGTGTGGGCTGCTGGGCCTGAACAATAAAAAAAAAGATTAAAGGGAAAAATGGGAACGGGCCAGGCTGAAGGGCTGAGGAAAAAAATAAAGATTTATTTAAAAAGGAGTGGACTGAGAAAGGGAAAACGGGCTCGGCTAAAGTAAAAATAAAAGTAAAAGAATTAAAAAGGAGAAATGGGAAAGAGAATGGCTACTGTGGAATGGAAAAAACCAGGGTTTTTATAAGGAATTACATTTTATTAGAATAAAGGATTTTGGGCTAAAGGAGTTTGGCCGCAGAAGGAAAGAAATTAATTGGGAAAAGAAAAGAAGCGGCTGGGCTAAAAAATATAGAATGGAAAAAATAAATGGGCTCGGGAAAAATTAGTTAGGTTTTAGGATTTGGTTTTAATTAAATAAAAGAAATGGGACTTTAAAATAAATAAATAATTATATAAAAATAAATAAAATTATAAATAAGAATAAATAAAATTCTAGAGTAACAAAATACAGATTTTGGTATAAAAGGGCTGGGTATTACATCATACCACCCTTACAAAAGTTTCGTCCTCGAAATTTAAAATAAACGATAGGTTATACAAACATAAGCGAAAGCTATTAGATTGCACACTAACACAAAAGATTTATTAGCAGTACGTGGACGAAGAAATTTGAAATATATATATAAGTAAGAACCACATACGGAAAGATAGGTCTAAATAGGTATAAGGCAAGAATAACTATAACGGCAACTACGAATATACGAGAATATAGGTATCAATAACGAACAATAATAATCAAAGTGTGTTCGATAAAAGTCGAAACCCACATATGTGCATATCTAAGTCTATCAAAAGCAAGCAGAAAAATAAGTATAAGGCTCAACCATCTATTATAGTAATCATAGGCACAAAACCCGAAAATAAAGTAATGACAATAAAGTAGTGAAAAATTAGTCGGTAGGTTATAACATTTTAGGATAACATATTGATAAAATAGGTTTAAAATGATTTAGAAAACTTGTATAGTGAAATTAAGAAACATGGACCAAAAGTATGCGCGGTGTAAAGTTGCGCTACTGAAAACTGAGGGTAATAGTAGTGTGCTTACAATACATAAAACTAATTAGTTAATAACACGCACTCTTCGATAAATACAAAATTCTGAAACCAAATTTCGAATAATAAAGTCCCTAAATATTTATATAGGGTAATATGAAAACACATAAAATGTACAGGGCTAGCTAGGGTAAGGATTACAAGGAAGTGTGGATCATTCAAAGGTTGGAGTATGGCGGCTTTAGGCTGAAGGTCAAGGAGATTGGGATCGGGTCAGCACAGGATGTAAGGGTGAACAACAAATGACTTCAAGGGAAGGAGTATGGGGAGGATAACGGTCGGTACATCCTATGAATCAAAAATTTGAAGGGTTAGCTAACTCGGAAATTCATAAGAAAGGTCCTCCTCCCAGAAGGATCTCAAACGGGGCGCAGACGAAGGGTGAGGGGTGGACCTCTAAAAATCGGGTGTGGTACTAGTGAATCTCAGTGAGGGTTAAGACAAGGTAAGGAGTAGGGGTGAACAGATCTCAGTAGAGAAAATAATTATATAGAAGAAATAATCAAGTAGCAAGAGAACTAAGAAGATCGAAGGATTTGCGAACTCAGCAATTTATTCCATTCTAGAAAATTTTGAACAAAGCATCATCAAAAACGAAATGTGGCCCTAAGCTATACACAGATTTTATTTGGCCAAGGAAGACAGTATCTAAAAGAAATCCCATCAGTCGCGGTTGTGGAGATTCAGCAGGTTGCGGTAGGCTCGCGCACTAAGGTAGGGGCGTCCATTTCCATAACGCCTCGCAGGTATCGCCATTGGGAGTTCTTCCACTGCAGGGTCTTGATCTTCTGGTCCTTCTTCCTCGGATAGAGCTTCTTCATCGAGGTCTGATTCCATGTGATTTTCTTCTTCTGGATTTTCTTCCACGGGGTTTTCCTCCGCTGGATTTTCTTCTATCGGGTCTTCCTCGGGATCTTCCTCTATCGGGTTCTCTTCAGGGTCTCCTTCTTCTTCGTCGGAATCAGCTATCATGTTAAACTCTGGGACGGCTACTCCTTCGTCCTCTGAATCGTTGTTTCCGAAATTGACCTGGAGGCCGTTGATCTCATCGTCAGAACTCATCAGCATGTGGTCTAAGGAAACGCATGACTGTGCATCCTCATCTAGATGCGGCGCCGCTCCAGGGTGGGCCATGGCCTGAAAAGAAAGTGTCATGATTAGACAACGGAACAAATCAAGAAAATAGTTAAGTGTACGAAGTATAGACAGATATGCGGTGGCAGGAATTGAAAAATATCAGAATAATAATGCTGTGATAATGAATAGTATAAATAAGGAGAAAGCAAGAAAATGATACATATATTATGATTCAAAGTTTTATTGCATTCAACTAAAATTCAACGGATACAAGATTTCAAACGGAAGGAAATATTTATAAGAGGATGACACATTATTACTGAAAGTAGAAAAACATGAAAATTCTTCTTTGATCACTAGACCGCTGCATCCTCATCACGCAAATTGAATCCTGTGTTGGGTCCGCTTTATTCTCGAAGTGCGAACTACGCAGTAATCCTCACTTGGCAGAAGTGGGGAGTGTGGACGAATCTCCTCCTTGTAGTTCTTTCCTTTCTGGGCAACCGTTGATGAGATGTTTGTTGGACCCGCATATCAGACATTTTCCTTGGGCGCGGCGACAATCCCTCTGAAGATGTCCTGGCCTTTTACAATACCCACAACATGGGGTCTTCTGCTGCTTCTGTCGCGGGGAAACAAATTGGCGTTTCATCTTCTCCTCTTTTCCTCGTCTAACGGGGATCCCTTTATGATTGGAGATAGCCGCTGGTGCCTGATTCACCTGTCTTCTCAGTCCTTCAGCCAACAAGTCGTTTGTTCGCTCCTGGGCTTCCTTTAGACCTTGCAGTACACTCAGAATCTCAATGGTCTGATTCTGGGGAGCGGATATAGATGAAGAGTCGTTGGAAGACATGATCCTGAAACAACAATTTTTGAGGATGATATAAGTCACAAGCTATACGAATCAAAATATAATAAGGATTGGACAAAGATTCAAGAATATCAGATGTGATGAAATTCATTACAAGTGAAAATCAACTGTAGGATTCTAAGTCATTTAAACAGGGTACGGTAGTGAAATTGCAACCACGCAATCTTGCCAAGTCACCCGAAATCCTAGCAAATGGATAGCAGAACACTCAATGTGAGTATGGATCAGGGATATCAAGTTTACAATCTAGACCGAGGGATGTCATAGATTGTCGAGCTCTACACGGAAAACTGCAATCCCAATCGAAGCAAAACCTGGCTCTGATACCAACTAAACCATGTCACACCCCGCTTCCCAAAATACAGAATACGAGGGGTAGACAAGGCCAGCCATGCTCCTACGGTCAAGGAAATGTCCTGCCGTAGTCACACTTCGGCTTCTAGTTTTTCATGGTAAATAGTAAATGATGCGCAGGTAATGAGAAATGCAGTAACTGGAACAAAACAGTAAAATGAACTGACCTGATGGGAAACTAAAGTTATAACTCCGAATAGCAAGTCGAGGTGTCTGTGATATACGTCTAGTCCTGGTCCAGGCTAAATCTTCTCCTCACACTGAGCATGCATACTCAGGCCGTCAGAGCGACACAATGGCAATATAATATATAAAATCATGCGACAATTCTAACAGTGATAGTAGATATATATAACAGTAGATCAATGGCAGCATGGCTATGAACATGCAGTAATCAATGCAGCGGAACAGTAAAAGCAGTAGAATGGCATGCCACGTATGTCAACACAGTAAGTAAGGTATATCAATGCCAGTATCCCTATCAATCTCTAAGTCTCACTGTACAGGTCACTAAGCCTATCGTCAGTCCAAGTGTGAGAGTCAACCACTCGCGAGTGTCCTCCACCCAAGGGTAGAACCCAAGGGCAAGGGACCACAGGCCCAACATGTATATCACGGTAATAATCATGTACCCTGTAAATCTCCATATATCTCCCTAAATATATAAGCCAGCAAGGGACTCCCGAGATTCTGTTGAACTCACACTTAAACTACCCCATACCCCGTGGTCTACATCAAACGCTAACCATAACCCTAAATACTAATCGGTCTGTGACAAGTCTGCGCGAGAACTGGAGGCAGGACCTCCATCAAGCACGTCCCGACTAATACCTAAGATAAATGGAAGTGTCTGGTGCCTTATCTGTGACACCCGTGCTAGAGCTTCCATAAGTGTCCCATACCACTTATAGTCACACATACACGCATCCCACAGACGTCGACAATGCAATAGAATAATAAGGCTCACTGATTGTGTACAAGTACGTATCAATTTCACTTAATCACTTATACACGAACACTAACGTACTTGCCACAATCATCACTAATACCTAACACGGGGTAATGCACGTTATCACTGGGTTATCGATGCAATGACATGTGTATGATATGATGCGTGAACAGTATATAAAGCATGTTTAGGATGTCATGAATTAGTAATCTACCACTTGAATAGTGTATCATAAATCCTACGATTACAGTTTAGCGAAACGATAAACAGGTAATAATTATCAAGTTCAGTTATCTATCCATCGAATTTAGTTTCATGCCAATCGGGTTTCAAGATCACTAATTATAGCTATTTCATTTTAAGCGTTCACGGCTGGAAATCCGGTTTCAGAATCAGAAGTCCGTTTTGTAACGCATTTTAATCCCAGTTAGGATCAGATTTTAGTGATGTTACAGTTGGATGAAATCTAGGGTTTTCAGTAAGGTTTTCAACGCAATAGACGGATCTTCAATCGCGTCTGTACGTCAGGAGATATACACTGTTTAGTACTAGTATGTCAATTCTGATTCTGTTGGGACTGTTATGCGTCCCGATCTTTTAAATTACAGAATAATTAACAAACGATAACGAAACAGAATGAAACTACTTATGTTGTCTAGATAACAGGTTCACCTACAATAAACAGTGGAGTTCCGCAACCTACGAGTTAAGGGAATCTTGTGGTACCTATTACGGAACAGCAAGCAATAATTGGAGTCGCCCTGGACTGCAGTCCAGAGTCGCACTCCGATCCAAATATTGTCACAGTTTAAGTACAGGAATATCTGGAAACTAGTATAGGGTTAAAATTCATCGAGTTGGATTCGATTTGAGCCCTCGAACGCATCATTCCAGGAAATATATAATTTATGGTGATTTTAGCGGTTTTCAGGTACAATAAAATTCCAGTTTTACTAGTAAACTTGGGGGTAGTCATTTTGGTCATTAACGGTCATATTATCCAACGAAATTCACACAATACATTCACAACCATACGGGCCAGATTATACAATTGAGTTCCGTCAAATTAGGTGAGTAATTTCATTGGAAACACACGTCGAACAGGTATGGCACACAATTGGTCTAAAATTGTAACTTCATGATTTAAGTAATCTAAGATTGTAATTTGAGTAAATAGCATGTAAGCAAGTAAAATCATTGCTTGGCGACGTGTCGACGACGGTACGGCAGCGGCAACGGCACGATCGCGACACACGCGCTGTTCGGCAACTTGACTTGGCTCGAACTCGAGTCTCGGCAACGACGGCTTGGTGACGGGCTGTTGCGAACTCAAGCGATGTTATGGTGGTGGTTGGTTGATAGAAGAGGGGGAGATGGATGAGAGTTGGAGAGGGGAAGATAGAGAGATCGAGAGAGGGAGAGACGCAGAAAAAGAGAGAAAAGAGAGAGACAGAGAGTGTGAGAGAGAGGCACAGAGAGAGTATAAGAGAGAGATGTTTATAGAGAGAGGGAACTTATATCACAAAGAGAGAGAGAGTTAGACAGAGAAGGAGGGAGAGAGAGAGAGCAAGCGGGGGGAGAGAGAGAGAGAGAGAGAGAGAGAGAGAGAGAGAGAGAGAGAGAGAAATGCAGAGAGAGTGAGAAAATCAGAGAGAGAGCAGAGATGTCGGGTGAGGGAACTGAAGGGGAAGGAAGTGCTTGGTCGAGGGCGTTGTTGGCGACGTAGAGGAGGTCGAGGGGGAGTACGAGATGGTGGGGTCGTCGCCGGCGTCGTCGGAGTGGGTGAGGCTCGGTGGCGGAATGACTGCAGGGGCTCAAGTTCGATGGGTTTTTGGAGAGAGGAGTGAGTGAGGGAGGAGGGTGAGGTGATGAAGGAAGAGGGATCGGCAGTCGTCTTCGTCGCCAGTGGAAGTGTGGCGATGGAGGCGGTGGCTTGCGGGAGTGGGTTGAGAGAGAAGGAGGAAGCGAATGTGAGAGAGGGAAAAGAGGGAGTAGTGGGTAGAGGAGAGAGGTGAAGGGCGCGCGTCGTGGTAACGTTCGCGAGCGGGGCGTGTGACGAGCGGCGACGTGAGCGCAGGCGTAGGGTGTGGCGGAGGAATGGGTCGCGAGCGGGAAGAATATAGCTGTTAGAGGAAGATGAGGGGGTAGTGGGCCGGGTCGGGTTGGCAGAGTGGATGTGGGCTGCTGGGCCTGAAAAATAAAAAAAGATTAAAGGGAAAAATGGGAACGGGCCAGGCTGTAGGGCTGAGGAAAAAAATAAAGATTTATTTAAAAAGGAATGGACTGAGAAAGGGAAAACGGGATCGGCTAAAGTAAAAATAAAAGTAAAAGAATTAAAAAGGAGAAATGGGAAAGAGAATGGCTACTGTGGAATGGGAAAAACCAGGGTTTTTATAAGGAATTACATTTTATTAGAATAAAGGATTTTGGGCTAAAGGAGTTTGGCCGCAGAAGGAAAGAAATTAATTGGGAAAAGAAAAGAAGCGGCTGGGCTGAAAAATATACAATGGAAAAAATAAATTGGCTCAGGAAAAATTAGTTAGGTTTTAGGATTTGGTTTTAATTAAATAAAAGAAATGGGACTTTAAAATAAATAAATAATTATATAAAAATAAATAAAATTATAAATAAGAATAAATAAAATTCTAGAGTAACAAAATACAGATTTTGGTATAAAAGGGCTGGGTATTACAGTTGTACTTGACATCTCATGATTGACTCAATTGCCTAAGTAAGTGATATGTCAATCATGCAAATCCTTCTCCCCATCAGTGCGTAAGACATCCTTTAGAGAGGGTGACTCCATCACCTCGCCAGGAGTCGTCCATTCTAAATACTTAGAATGGTGTCAAGTACCCGAATTGGGACACTTCCCAAATCTAGATCTAAAACTATAGATCTAGTCACCAGAATCTATGATATTTTATCTATATCCTATGTGGAGAAACCATCTTGTGACAACCACAGTATAACCGATCGTAGTATAGGAAGATCTCTTCTTATTTAGTGCATGTCATCCAAATATCTGGACATCACTCTCTACTATCTTCTTACCAGATCCATCTCCTATTCTGATGAAGTCAAAACCTATGACTGTCACATCAAAAATAGATGATCTATTTCCGCTATACCTATTTTAGTCTATAAATAGACATAAGCTACTTACCCATTATGCTTCCGCTGCTCCCACTGACTACAACAACCTTCTGACAGAGTCATATACATGTGCACATTCTAAAACTAGTTTAGAACGACGTTATACTCATCCTCCTGCCGGGTCTTATAGTCTAGAATAACAGCAATGACAAGTCTGGGTAAACAAGAACCTCCCTGTCACCGTCTCTAAGAAGGCCGAAGTACCTCTCGGGTGCCTGAGGTTACCCACCAAATCTGCGGAGTGGCTAATGGAATGTCGAATCCAATTGAATCCTTAGGTTCTATTAAATTTTTAGTAATCGTTTGTGGTTCTGGAATTACTTCTAGTTCTACCATACTCCCACTAATATTTTCTGAAATGAATCCATTTTATTAAAACTGGTGGCTAGTCAAGAACAATATAACTATTGATCTTCCTGATGGTAGAAAGTAAACCCTCGTCAAAGTCCGGGATAACCCACAAACTGCCATTATTGAAACGTGCCTAGAGTTTATCCGGATTCCGGTTTTAAGCATCAGCCGGACAACTTCATATATCTTAACATTATTAAGACACGAAACTATTATATATACCCAATATAGAAATAAAGGCACTAATTTAATTGGAACCAGATTCAAGATCATGAAGTTGTCTCCGGCGCATATCAACCAAATGGAAGGAGGCCAAGCAACATTACTCATCTAGGAGTTCATCCACATATGAGTAACCTGAAAGAGAAGCAAGTTTTCAATACCATTACTTACAACGGTATACCTAGCACAAGTATCTACATCTTCGTCTACCTCGAAGAATCCTAATACTTCCAACAAATGGTTCTCTACTTTATTCTTATACGTATAACTTCTCAAAACTTGGACCCTGTATTTCAACGAAATACTTGTTTAAAACTAGAGAAGTCAAAAGTAAAGATAATATAGTATGAGTACCAACCCTTTGTCTTGCTACATATGGTTCTCTAATTTATTCTTATACCTATACCTTCTCAATATCTGGACCTTGTATTTCAACGAAATACTTGTCCAGAACTGGAGATGTCATGAGTAAACAGAATATAGTCCGAGTACCAACCCCTTTTCCCTAACGGACACTGGACAACATACAATACTTTGTATTAAGTCACCTGAGTTCAATAACTCAAACCATGTGCGTCGTAGGTTGAAAACTGTACTATGGTTAAGAAGAATTACACAATTGTTGAATGCACCTTATCTAATCACCAACTGATATAGGTAAATATCATAAACATAATTTCAAAAAGTTATATCTCACTTTATAAAATAAATGTACAGATATATCAGTTTGAAATTGGTGCATAACAACGGATATTCTAAATCAAATATTTGCCATCAGGCAAAACCCAGGTGATTTCCTCAAATATCACCAATTACAAAAAATTTCGATATAATGAGCATATAATCACCTAATTCCTATTATTCTACTCCCACTCATCATCTGTAACGCTATACAGATGTGAGAAGAAAACCTGGTAAATACATATCCTGGAGTTAGAATCCAATTGGGAAAACATTTTTCACTTAATATCGCACAGTAAATCTGAAACATGAAAATGTTTCGAAGGGGTAACCGGGTATTCCTAGTAATGCCTCTTCCACTATCCGGATTCATGACAGTAACCGTATATTTCCTTGCCCTCACTCCAATCCCTTTATATGTCTTTACTTATTATTTTCTGTACACCACACTTAGGCTAATTCGTTTTCTTTCTTCTCTACCCTTCGGCACCAGTCTAAGTTTTGGAAGAAGATTGTCCAATATGAAAGGTTAGGCTAGCGCCCCGGCCAACTTCCGTGGCCAAATGCGGAACAAAATTTTTTCTACGAATGAAAACTAGGCGCTAGAATAACACTAAACCAGATCTACCATAAACCCAACTAGCAAAAAGAGAAGCTATCTACTATGAAAAGAGTTATACCATGAGACTCAAGTCCTTTGGGTCTTCACTCCTTTCCTTTAGCATGTTCCTAGTAGCCTCCATGATCGAGCTTGATCATCGGCTCCTTGTGTTGAAGATGATCCACCCGAGAGTGTCTACTTTGAGCTTCTACCTCTAAACCGAGATAACTAGGTCACTAGGCTTGCTAATCTAAGTAACCTAGGTAATGTAGAGAGTGATGATGGAGTGTTTTGTCTCAAGAACCCTAGGTTTCTCAACACATAAGATTATTAGGGCTTGAGGTAGAAGAATAAAGAAGCTTAGAGGAAATGAGAGAGTTGTAGAGAGCAACCATAGAAAAAAACTCAAGTGAAGAATGGTTAATCTCTTTCCTAATAATGCAAGCATGTCTAGATAATGATGAGAAATGTCTCCATCACAAAAATATCTAGATATTTTCTTGCCTCAATAGTAACACTTAACTCACTATGTGAGTTAACAAGTAGCCATGGTTCACTTAAGAAAAGTCAACACTTCATACCTCCACCTCATTATCCATTTAACTAAATGGTTAAAACAAATAATGAGGATTCTTCTTCTAAAAGCATTCTTGTAATAAATTACAAGAATACCCCTCACCGTATATACATACCCGCATTCGTATTTCAAAAAATACGAATACAAAAGAGACGAAAATAATCCATCAATATAATACTAGGATCCGGCTTAAACCAAAACCCGCTAGTATTATCCGCTCGAATATCATGCGTGCACAAGTACACGTATGTGATCGAACCCAGCCGTAAAACCATACGACCTCTACATCGTTTTGCCTGAAGCATGGAAACCCTCTGTGTGGGACTCTAAAGACTCGACAGTACGCTGGCAGTGGGTTTAACCACAAGCATGTCAGCGGCACTAGCTGTACGTAATGGCTATCCAGGTACTTATCAAAAAGGAAAGCCGACGAGCAAACTCATCCGGATCACTACTGAGCTTATCCGTGACAATATCCATACAGTCCGGTCTCTTCATCTAAGAGTATCGCATACCGGGTCTAGGGGGTGGTAAACGTTAGACCCTAATAACCTGATAATTCGTGCTGATGCGGCTCAGGACCAATCCGGGAAACTACCGATCAACCTATCAGTAAATCCCAACTGTCTTGGCAAAGATCTTATGGTCTTATCTAATTGAACACAGTGCGATTTTAACTCCTAATACAGGGAGAGACGAATCCCCGACAATCACCCACTGCCTCCATATGGCTCGGGACTGTACCCAACCAAAACCTGTTTGCACGACTCAGTAGAGCTGTGGTAGGGTAGTGATCAAAGCACAGTGGGAACTCACACGAGAAAAATGATGATCTCAGGTCCAAAGACTAACCCGTACACATGTCACAAGAGAACCACTATCTGACGATAGGTATAATACCATCTAGAGATTCTCAGCGAGTCCGTCCAGTGTACTCACCCACAGTGAGCACCCGTATACTATCTTAGGTGATCACACCAATGGTTGTGGGACCAACCACCGCCCCTCGTCGGGGTCTCGAAACGTGTACGTAAGTCTACTTTGGAGTATCAATGCCCGATCTCGATACTCCTGCGAGTTGAGACTTTTAAGGATGTGCTTATAGACCACCCAGCTCCCACAAGTATGATCGCCATCATAACGCTGGTAGTCAAGCAAGATCCTACGGGCTTTATCAACATGTGGTTGACATATATAACATATGCACATGTTAAGATAAAGACAAACTATAATAGTATACTACTGTATCAAGTCTTTATCAATACGTGCAAGCTGGACAAAATATCAATCAAAATAAATACACATATCCTGACAAAGACAAGTCAAATAATATACTATATACTGAGCAAGATTGTCCTGTACATACATATCCCCAGTATCCATATGTATACATATACAATACTGACCTTTAGGGCATACATATCCAACACAATAAGCCCAATAGGTGTACTCTCCTAATGCCAGGAGCCTTCGCAACCTGAGAGAAGGTGAAGAGAAAAGACAACTGAATAATCCTATTCTATTTCTCCTAAACCAGAATCCGTCCTCGAACTGGAACAAGTTCCTTCGAGTTCTTATGTAACTATACGATGGAATATCCAAGCAATATGGATTATCATAGTGATACGAAGTGTTCTGGAGAAATCCAAAGTGGATGTGGGAGTGGCAGGGGTATACGCGGTTTTGTCGTGAATGATAGCAGTCGTAATTTCCTTTTGCCCTTATTCTAATCCCTTTATATATCTTTACTTATTACCTTCTGTACACCACACTTAGGCTAATTGGTTTTCTTCCTTCCCCATCTTTTGGCACCCGCCTATGGTTTGGAAGAAGACTATCCAATAAGCGCAATAGGTGTGCCCTCTCCTAATCCTAGGAGCTCTCACAATCTGAGAAAAGGTAAAGGGAAAAGACAACCGAATAATCCTATTCAATTTCTCCTGAACCAGAATCCATCCTCGAACTGGAACAAGTTCCTTCGAGTTCGTATGTAACTATACGATGGATTATCCAATAAATATGGATCTTCATAGTGATACGGGGTGTTATGAAGAAATGCAAAGGTGATGTAGAAGTGGCAAGGATATTGCGACTCCATAACAATCCAAAAGCCAAAGTGTTTTAAGAAGGTTCGGTTAACTTGGCTCATGAGTTTTAATCTAGGGTCGGGCCATGGTCGCTGCCAAAGAGAGAGAGAGAGAAAAGAAACACTCAACGTGCACTCTAACTTAGATTAGAATAGTTAATCACTTTATCTAATCAGAATGTCTTCGACTGTTTCCTCGAATTCTCCTCCAAACCCAAAAGGAGAATTAGTCGGGATCATCTAAAATTACCCGAGGAGTAGCATCTACTCATCAGAGGGAATCGGGATCCAACTATCATCGCATGATAACTTGATGGAAGCCACTCAAGTCACCACACTCCAGAAGGTATGCGCATGCCTGGCAAGTTTCCTGTATATTTGAAACTCCCGATGTGGATTTTGCCATAAGCGGTTTATGACCTTGACTAGGTCAACAAACCATAAACCGCTAGTCAAGTTCAACCCGTCATTATCTTGGATTGCATTAAACCCCACCCGCTCGAGCCTTTGACTAGGTCAACAAGGCCGCACGACTGTCCTAACCAATCGCATTTAAAATGCAACAAACAAGCACCACTTAGCTACCGAACACTACGTCTTGACTAGGTCAACAAACGCAGTACGAATACTAAATAATACTCATAAGAAATGACGGAGGGCTACGGCTGGTTTTTGGTGAAAATCCTTTAACGTAATGAACTTGATATCATTGAAGGAACTGAGTGGTTTTACAAATATATAGTAGCGCAAACTTTTGCTAAAGAGGTCACTCCTTGTGAAGGGATCTCGGCTCTTTCCTCGTTGAATGAGGTGCAGGATATTCCAAACTGAATACCACGATGCAAAGCAAAAGAATCGACTATAATGAAGTTATTACACTGATGCAAACTTTTGCTCAAGAGGTCACTTCCGATGAAGGGATCTCGGCTCTTGCCTCGTCGAATGAGGTGCAGGATATTCATAACCGAATATCACTGTGCAAAGCAAAAGAGAACGTCTGTAATGTCAGTTTTTAAAAAACTTGGTTCCAATAACATCATATAGGTTTGTTTTCCTTGCATTGATCAGAATCAACGCAGTCCCATCTATTAAAACATATCACACCAGAAAAGAACAAAAATGTAATGTGCGTATATGCCATCTGGATTCGCCACTGGGCCTCGTCATCACCCGTTAGGTTACTTAACTAACGACAGAGAGGGGGTTGGACTAGCGCAGGTGCAAAACATATACAATATCTACTAGTGTATGTGTGTGTGTGTGTGTGTGTATATATAAATATATATAACATTCATCTGAGGCATGATATAAAGCAACATCACAAAATCTCAGCCAACAACACAGAATGGTGGATAAGCCCGGAGCCTCGGGTTTCACTTGAGCCGCAAATGAGACTCGACGTTCTCTGTCGTGTGGGTAGCCTATGCAATGAAAACCTAGACCCCTATGAGTGCGGTTACCCGATAATCCCAAAAGAAAGGAAACCCTAATCAACAACATGAGTGGGCCACCCAGCACTTCATGGAATCCGGTAACTTGATCACCCCTCAGTGGGTCAACCTATACCCCCTACAAGTGCGGTGAATAGCCCGCCAATTCTAGAGTAAGGTCCCCTCCGTCTCAACGCTATGAGATGCAGACCCGTTGCTTTCTAGAACCCGGCTATTCATGCACTCCACCGCGGGGTAATCCTAGTACAGAAAATAAAAGAAAATAATATGTACAAGGGTGACATCGACCTCAACCCGATCGTGCCCCAAACAAATAGTGCAAAAACTGGCAGAGACGGCAGTCCACATATCGGACGCTCTCCCCACAAGATCAAATGTACAAATGAATCTAAACTGTACTAGCATTGCACCACTGGCTATCCACTACGACGATCCAACCACAACCACAACATAATACCGAATATAAACGTGAATGTCATGTTCGCAAACCCGTCTAAAAGAACATATAGTAATTAGATGAGTTGTACCGCTCTAATGACACTCACAGTCGCAGATAGTAATGTATGCACTAAAAACTTTTAAATAGTGTTAAAAATAGAGACTTTGAAATACTCCGTATTGCCCCTAAACAAAACAAACATAATATCCAAACTGGGCAAAACAAACAATGTAAAATACTTAGCCATTTTCCATGGCTTCTTCTTCTTCACCTCCTCCTCGTTCTTCTAGGTAGCCCACTTGAGCTTAGAAAAGAGAGAAAAAGTTAGTGAGAATATTCCTACATCCCCATTCTCCATTTATAGTGAGCTTGGAGCGTCGGTCGCTTCACTAGGTGAAGCCGGAGCTTGGATCGGTTTCCCTCAGGTGAATCTTCTTTGGTAAGGGCGGTTTCCACTCAAGCTTGATTTGAACAGTATACACGGAGCTTGGAGGGGTCTTCCACGATTGGGCGGACACACGTCGAAGGTAGTATTCTGTATCTTTGCATGCTTGGTTTGCTAGTTTAGGAGTTTGGATCGATTCTAGGTTCGGAGTTCCTTCGTGTTTACTTAAAATTTTTGTTCACCATCCATGCCTCAGATGTGCCGCAGGCACTATTGAACCCTACAGTGGTATAAGAGCCTCTCAAACACCTTAAACTAGCTAGTTATGACATTAGAAATCGTGTTTTTTCTGACATCGAAAACTGTCGAAAAAACAGTCTCGAATTTTTGAGTTTTGAAATGTTTGCACACCCTGCGGGTTCACGGTTTAAACCGAGAAGCTGCGGGGTGGTGCGTAGGCACCCCAGGGAGACTTCAGGGGGGGGACTGAATGGCTGGGCCCACTCCCTAATACCACCACAAGGTGGTCTTGTGGGTGGGGACCCCAAACTGCCCCATGGGCATTTTCGGATCTGCCTCACCCCTTGGCAACCTTGTGGTGGCCTTAGGGGTAGGGTACCCCCCAGGCCCCCTGACTCGAAGTAAATTTCGTGCTCTAATCCTGCGAAGGTTCAGGATCATTTCTTCTTGATTCGGACTTCCGAATTGGCTTAAAACTCGACTTTTTTTGATGTTTAGCGCACTTGGTTTTTGATCCTCGGTTAATTTGGGATGTGCGCTAATTGTGTTTTGGAATTCTAATATCGTGACTGTTAGTGATATATGCCCTAGAGGCCATTATTGTACAGTATTGGTTTGTATATTATATTTTGGAAGTTTGGGATATACACGGATATAATAACAGTCTTGCTCAATATGGTAGTATGCTACTTGGTTTGATTCTACCTTAATATGTGCATGTGTTTTTTTAGCATATCGCTTATACATATTGGTAGAGCCCTTAGGATCTTTGCTTGACTACCAGCGTTGTGATGGCAGTCACACTAGTGAGGGCTGGGTAGTCCATAAGCACATCCTTATATAGGTCCCTAGTCATAGGATTATTGAGACGGGTATCGATACTCCAGATTAAACTAGTGTATACGCTTCTCATCCCAGCAGGATAGATGGTTTGTCCTACAGCCATTAGTACGTCATACTGGAGATAGTATGCAGGTGCTCATTGGGTTATGAGTACACTGGACAGGACTCGTTGGGAACTGCTGGTGGGTATTATACCTATCGTCGGGTAGCAGTTCCTAGGTGACATGAGTACAGCTTAGTCTGTCGACTTGACACTGCTACTTCGCCTCGAGTGTGTTCCCACTGTTCTTTGATTACTATCCTACCATGGCTCAAAGGAGTCGTGCAAACAGGTAGTATTTGGGTGCAGTCTCGAAGCATTTGAAGGCAGTGGCGGTTAGATATGATTCGTCTCTCCCGGTATTGGGGGTTGATATCGCGCTGTGTTCGGAAAGCCATTACATAAATTCCCTGGCTAGGGCAAGCGAGATTTACTGGTAAGTACTCCAGTAGTTTCTCAGGGTGTTTTGGGCTATACTCCGGCACAACTTATTGCGCTATTAGGGGTCTGACGGTTACCGCCCCCTAGGCCCAATATGTGATACTCTTAGATGAACAGACCAGACTGTACAGAGATTTTCACAGATAGGCTCAGTAGGAGTTCAGATAAGTTTTCTCATCGGCCTTCTTATCGACAGATACCTGGGTAGCCGTTACGTGCAGTTAGTACCACTGACGTGCTTGTGGTTAAACCCACTTCCAGCGTACTTTTGAGTCTTTAGAGTCCCACACAGAGGGTTTCCCTGCATCGGGAAAAAGATATATAGGTTGTATAGTTTTACGATAGGGCTTCGATCACATATGTGTACTTGTGCACGTATGATGTTCGGGCGGATAATACTAGTATGCTTTGGTTTAAGCCGGATCTTAGTATTATATTGTTGGATTATTTTCGTCTCTTTGTATTCGTATTTTTCGGAATACGGATACGTGTATATTTATACGGATGAGGGGCATTCTTGTAATTTACCCAAGATTGTTTCTAGAAGAAGACACCTCATTAGGATTTTTAATATTTTGATTAAAAGATTAATGAGGTGGAGGAAATGAGGTGGAGATTTACATTGAATCAAGCATGGCTCTTAGGTGACTCATGGGGTGACTCATGAGGGTGACTCACATTGTGATATTTTGGAGCATGCTAGATATTTATCAAGCATGCTTGATATTTTGTTATTGCATTATTATATGCTATATTATTCATCACTAATGACAACCATCTTAATTCTATTTTTATCCTACACTCTCACTTCCTCAAGCTCCCTTCTTCTTCCTTAAACCCTAAATATCTCATGTGTTGAGAAACCTAGGGTATTTAGATACAAACTAATCCATCTTCACTCTCTACATCATCTAGGACATCTAGTTTAGCAAACTAGGTGCCGTAGTTATCTTGGATTTGAGGTTGGAGCTCAGACTATAGACTCTCGGGTAGATCGTCTTTTACTTGAGATGATCGACGAGGAGGCCCGATCCATGTATGATCTGAGGAGCCTATGACAAGGAGGAGGACAACAAGAAGACCCGAAGGACTCGATTCTGTGAGGTATAACTTCCTTTCCGAGTAGTTAAACTCATACATTTTGTTAGTTAAGGTTCAAGTTATGATCCTAGAGTTTAGTCGGTGTTGCGAAGCATAAAGAAATCATTTTTTTGAAAATTCTTCCTCCCCGCGAACCCGCGGGGTGCGCGACATTGACTTACAGTGGTATCAGAGCCTACTGAACCTTAACTAACAGTTTAGACAATGTGTAAAACTACGAAACCGAAATAACTCTGAAACACGAAACCTAGAATCCAAGTTTCTGTCAAATTTTTCGGAGGCTCTAAATTTTTTTTAAACAATTGCAGAGTGCGCATTTAGTTGTTGATTGAACACCCTAGAAAAATGAGCCCAAATGATCATGTTTTGGCCGACGACAGAGTGGATTTTCCCGGCCTGGCCGGTTCAAACATTGAATTTGGACTTGTGTTTTTGATGGTGTTCTAGTCTCTTGGATCTAGGGTTTCAGGTTATGTTTGATTTTGCCAAGATTGCATATATGTTATCTTTATGTTATGGAAATGCAGAGTATTTCTAAGTCACAGTTTTAATGTCTTTTAACATGTATCAGTTGTTCTATGTGTTTGGAAATGTCGACTAATTGCTATACGTCGATTAGTCGGGGTTGCACATATCTGTGATGTTATGTTGGTTTGTGGATATGGAGTATTGGATCGTCGTAGATGAATAGCCGAGGGATGTGAGAAGAGAGTTTTCTTTCTTTCATTCGATGTAAATTGTAATATTGCTGTAATATTATTTTGCGGGGCACATCCGGGTTGAGCTTGTAGCCACCGTTGTATTATTTCATTTACTGTTTTTTGCTCTTAGGATAGACCCAAGGTGGGGTGTACAAACTATCGGGTTCTTGAAGTGCCGAGTGGCCTGCTCATTTACCGAGGGAGGTTGCTTCACTTCGGGAATTTGGCGGGTAGTTTGCCGCACCTGTAGGGGTCTAGGGTGGGGTTTGGCTATTCATCATGACCTTAGAATCTGTCTTTCGTTACAGGCTTAAACGAAACGCGGAATTCCTAGTATATCCAATATGTTCATCTGTGATCTGGAATGCCTATTATTGCGTGAGACGAATGGATATATTATATATGTTATATAATAGACGTTGCTTATGTTTTGCACCTGCGCTAGCCCTACCCCCGCTCTGCCGTTAGTTATGTAACCTAACGGTGTATGACGGGACCCCATGGCGAATGCGGATGACATAAGCAATCGTCGTATTTTCGTTTCTTTCTGCAATGGTAGGTTATATGATGGGACTGCATTGATTAATGCAAAGCAAACAAACCAAAGCTGAATTGTTGGAACAATTTCAAAAACCACTCGATTTTTTCAAAAAGCAAACTTTTAAATGCGGAGCTTAAACCACTCCTTTAAAAGCTATCATAGTTCCTTCGATCATATCAAGTTCATTAAGTTCACGGTTTTGCCAAAACCATTCGTAGCCCTCCATCATTTCAGTTGGGTATTCAGTAGTATTCAAGATATGTATTTTGGCCTTCGCCAAGACATAGTGATTGGTAGCTGATGAATATTCATCTATAGTATAGATAGACGCGTTGGTTTGGGACATTCATACTACTATTTTGGCCTTCGTCAAGGGTATGTACGGGTGGGTTCAAATTAACCTGGACAATGACGGGTAAAACTTGACATGTGACTTATGATATGTTGGCCTTCATCAAGGTCATAAGAGCATGGGGAAAAATCCACATCGGGAGTTTCTAAAGAAACTGAAACTTGCTAGTGTTGCATACCATTTGGAGTGTGATAATTTTGGTAGGATTCCTTCAAGGTTATCACACAATGATATTTGGATCCCGATCCTACTGTGAGTATCTGCTACTCCTCGGGAGATTTTTCACTTAATGATCAATGCTATAAACCAAGTAGGTGTTTAGAACAATGTTAGCGGGGTTACGCCTCCAGGGAAAAGAGGTTATTTAATTAAGGAACTTCGCGAAAACGTTTTCAAACCTCCCTCGAAGACCGATACTAGCCTGGTCGAAAGGTTAAGCAAGAATTGTACGGTGAGATTAATTCTGACTAATTCTTATTTTATGATTTGAGGAAGGATTTGAGAAACAGTGGGAGCCATCCTGTTTAGATAAACTAAAAACCAATATAAACTTGCAAGAGCATCATGCTAAGTGTTTCTTCTCTCTCTCCTAATTGCAGCGACCAGTATGACCGGACATAGGTTACTACTAGATAATAAATTGACTGAGCCAAACTATATTGATTGGCAAAGGTTTTTCCAGATGTCCATTACCTATGAAAACCTAGGCCACCTCCTTACTACTAAAGCCCCTGCCGTCCCAGGTCCAGTTTCCACCGTCGCGGATGTTGATATCCGTAAGACAAGGGAAAAAGACAGTGCGAGAGACAAGTGCCTCGTGTTAGCCTCTATGGAATATGTAAACCAGAGGCAGCACGAGAAGATGGACTTAGCTTCCATCTTCTTCCATACTAAGGATTTATATGGAGAGCAATCTCGTATCACAAGATATGAGACCTCGAAGATAATGCTTCAGGTGAGATTGGCTTTCGGATCATCTGTAGGGGACCACGTCCATAAGATGATCATTTATATTGAGCTCGTGGACCTGAAGACCACGTTGGAGAACGAGTTAGATACTAACTTAATTCTAAAGTCATTCCCACCTACCTACGCCCAGTTTCCAGGACTCCTCGATATGTTGAGGAGCACTGAGGGCACCTTGAAGGAAACCAGGCAGACACCCGCTCTGTTTATTAGGGAATCTTACTCTTCTAGATCCAAGGCGAAAGCAAAAGGGAGAGAAGAAGAAGGCCTCCACCAAGCCGATAGGCAGTGTCAGTAAGGTAGAAGGAAAGAGCAGGACAAATGTTTCGGGGCTAATAGTAGGAAAAGAGGAATGTTTCTATTGTCACGGGAAAAGCCATTGGAAGGAGGATTGTAGGGCTTGGAAAGCCAGAATCCAGGATTCAAAGCACGTTGTGGCTTCGGCTTCGGGTGTATTTCTGATTGAAAACTGTCTGTCAATTAACTTTACTTTCTGGGTACTGGATACCGGATTAGGATCTCATATCTGTAATTCATTACAGGCTTTGAGAAATTATAGAGTTATTAAAGTAGGTGATATGACTCTCAGGATTGCTAACGGAATGAGCATGGATGCTGTATCCGTAGGGGAATATCACCTAGGATTGACAAGTGGGTAGATATTGATTTTGCGTAACTGTTTGTGTGTACCTATTCTGGCTTGTAATATCATATCTGTATCTTTACTTTCTAAAGAAGGATATGATTTTACATTTATAAGCGATGTGGTCCACATCCACCTAAATCAAGTTTTGATTGAGTCAGGTACACTAGATAACAGTATATACGTGTTAAATCAAGCTCAGGTTTTCAACGTCCAGAACACACTTAAAAGAAAGTCTCCAGAATTAAATCAGGCTTTCTTATGGCATTGTAGACTGGGTCACATCAATAAAACACGGTTGACAAAGTTACATAAAGAGGGACATTTAGATCCGTTCGAATATCAGTCTTATGCAACTTGTCAATCATATCTCAAAGAAAAGATGACAAAGACTCCATTCACTGGACACGGGGTAAGAGCGAGCGAGCTCTTGGGACTCA
The DNA here is from genome assembly GCA_030015575.1 of Agapanthus africanus. Taxonomy (NCBI): domain Eukaryota; kingdom Viridiplantae; phylum Streptophyta; class Magnoliopsida; order Asparagales; family Amaryllidaceae; genus Agapanthus; species Agapanthus africanus. Next base: position 475,466,287 of record CM057338.1, on the reverse strand, counting down.
TACACAGTGACGTGTGTGGTCCAATGTCTACATATTCAAGAAGTGGTTATTTTTATTTCATTACTTTTACGGATGATTTATCTAGGTATGGACATGTATTCTTGATGAAACATAAATCCGAGGCCTTTAAGAAATTCCGGGAATATAAGAATGAAGTGGAAAAACAAACCAGAAAAAGCATCAAGACACTGAGATCTGATCGAGGTGGTGAATAATTAAGTGCCGAGTTCCTGGATTACTTAAAAGAGAATGGTATTCTCTCTCAGCTTACTCCTCCATACACTCCTCAACACAATGGTGTATCAGAAAGGCAGAATTGTACCCTATTGGATATGGTACATTCCATGATGAGTAATTCCGAGTTACCGCGATCCTTCTGGGGTTATGCACTAGAATCAGTTGCATATCTTTTGAACAAGATTCCTACCAAGACTGTGCCTACCACACCATATCAGATGTAGAGTGGGAAGAAACCCTATCTTCAGTATCTGAAGATACGGGGATGTCCAGCTTTTGTCAAAAAGCAGCATGCGGACAAGCTCGAGACACGCTCAGTACTGTGTAAGTTTATAGGATACCCAAAGAACTCCAGGGGTATCTTTTCTATTACGCGGAGGAATAAAAGGTCTTTGTTTCTCGGCATGCCCACTTTTTGGAAAATCAATTTTTAGAAAAAGAGACCAATGGGAGCGCAATAGAATTGGAAGAAATTCCAGAACTACAAGCTATTACTGAAAGTATAGTGGAACTAGAAGTTTCAAAAGAACCGGACATCCCTGCGCCACACCGTAGGACTAGTAGGCAGTCTCATCCGCCCGAGAGATACTACGATTTTCTCATAGGCGGGGATAGAGAGGATTGCATCATTGACAATGATGAGCCAACTAGCATCCAGCAAGCCATTCAGAGCGGAGACTCGGTAAAATGGATGGATGCAATGTGGACCGAGATGGTGTCCATGTACACCAACAAAGTATGGACTTTGGACATTGCTCCAGAAGGGGTAAAACCCGTAGGCTGCAAATGGATATTCAGAAAGAAGATTGGTGTAGATGGACAGGTTGAAACCTATAAGGCCAGACTTGTTGCAAAAGGTTTTCGTCAAAGACCTAGTTTGGACTATGATGAAACCTTTTCTCCAGTGGCTATGCTTAAATCCATTCGGATCCTTCTTGCCATTGCTTCCTTCCATGATTATGAGATTTGGCAGATGGACATAAAGACCGCTTTTCTAAATGGAAATTTAGAAGAGTGAGTCTATATAGATCAGCCAGAGGGTTTCAATCAGAGTGGGAGCAGTGGGAAAGTGTGCAAGTTTCTTAAGTCTATTTATGGACTAAAGCAGGCATCACGGAGTTGGAATATCTATTTTGATGAGACGGTCAAAGAATTTGACTTTATCAAAAATCCTGATGAACCATGCATCTATAGTAAGATTGTAGCGAGAACCGTGGTATTCCTCGTCTTGTACGTGGATGATATTCTCTTGATAGGAAATGTCATTCTTATGCTACAATCAATCAAAGGATTCTTGTCACAAAGGTTCTCCATGAAATACCTAGGTGATGCCTCCTACATTCTGGGGATTCAGATCTATCGTGATAGATCTAAGAGAATGTTGGGACTTTCATAGTACAGGTACATCAACACCATACAGAAAAGAATCAGTATGGAAGATTCAAAGCGCGGTAATCTACCGGCTTGTCACGGAATCACCCTCTCCAAAGATATCTCTCCCAAGACTGATTTGGAAAGGGATCGCATGTCAACTATACCCTACGCACCTGTGGTAGGCTCTATAATATATGCGATGTTGTGTACCGGACCAGATGTTGCTTATGCATTAAGCGTGGTAAGCCGATATCTGTCAAACCTTGGGGAGAAGCACTGGATAGCAGTAAAGAACATTCTCAAGTACCTTAGATGGACTAAGGAGATGTTCTTGGTGTACAGTGAAAAGACCTCCAGATCGAGACCTTTGCTGACTCCAACTTCCAGAGTGACAAGGATGACTCTTAGTCCATGTCGGGTTATATCTTTACCCTCAATGGAGGGGCGGTCTATTGGAAGAGCTCCAAGCAGGACACCGTTGTTGACTCGATGATGGAAGCGGAGTATATTGCTGCTTATGACGCCGCAAAAGAAGAAGTCTGGATGAGAAAGTTCTTAACAGAACTTCAGGTGGTTCCGTCTATTGTTGATCCAATACCTCTGTATTATGACAATAACGGGGCTATAGCTTTAGCGAAGGAACCCAGGTCCCATCAGAAGTCCAGACATATCTTGAGGCGGTACCACCTGATTAGGGAGATCGTTGATCGCCGGGAGATCGAGGTGAGAAGAGTAGAGACAGAGAACAACAATGCAGATCCACTCACAAAGGCCATCCCTCAGACACAGTTCGAGAGGCTATTCGAGATGATAGGTTTGCGATACGCCAATACATGGCCTTAGTGCAAGTGGGAGATTGTTAGTGATATATGCCCTAGAGGCCATTATTGTATAGTACTGGTTTGTATATTACATTTTGGAAGCTTGGGATATACACGGATATAATAACAGTCTTACTCAATATGGTAATATGCTACTTGGTTTGATTCTACCTCAATATGTGCATGTGTTTCTTTTAGCATGTCGCTAATACATATTTGTAGAGCCCTTAAGATCTTTGCTTGACTACCAGCATTGTGATGGCAGTCACACTAGTGGGGGCTGGGTAGTTTATGAGCACATCCTTATACAAGTCTCTAGTCGTAAGATTATCGAGATGGGGTATCGATACTCCAGAGTAGACTAGTGTATACACTTCTCATCCCAGCAGGGGAGATAGTTTGTCCCACAGCCATTAGTACGTCGTACTGAAGATAGTATGCAGGTGCTCATTGGGTTATGAGTACACTAGACAGGACTCGTTAGAAACTGCTGGTGAGTATTATACCTATCGTCGGGTAGCAGTTCCTAGGTGACATGAGTATAGTTTAGTCCGTCGACTTGACACTGCTACTTCGCCTCGAGTGTGTTCCCACTGTTCTTTGAGTACTACCCTACCACGGCTCAAAGGAGTCATGCAAACAGGTAGTAATTAGGTGCAGTCCTGAAGCACTTGGAGGCACTGGCGGTTAGATAGGATTCATCTCTCCTGGTATTAGGGTTGATATCATGCAATGTTCGGAAAGCCATTACACAAAGTCCCAGGGCAAGCGAGATTTACTGGTAAGTACTCCAGTAGTTTCTCAAGGTGTTCTGGGCTATACTCCGGCATGACTTATTACGCTATTAGGGTCTGGCGGTTACCGCCCCTAGGCCCGATATACGATACTCTTAGACGAACAGACCGGACTATACAGAGATTGTCATACATAGGCTCAGTAGGAGTTCGGATGAGTTTGCTTATCGACAGATACATGGGTAGCCGTTACGTGCAGTTATTACCGCTGACGTGCTTGTGGTTAAACCCACTGCCACTGTACTTCAAGTCTTTAGAGTCCCACACAGAGGGTTTCCCTGCATCGGGCAAAAGATGTAGTGGTCGTATGGTTTTACGACAGTGTAACACCTTAGAATGCTATTAGTGTTAATTAAACGTTAATGCGGGGTTTTAAGGAAAAGTTTACCAAATTGGTTTCCACACATTTTATAACAATTAATTAATATTTTATTATTATTTTTTATGGCTTGCACACACTTGTGCATGTTAGTGTGAGGGTTAGTTAGTGTTAATCTTGTTAAGTGACTATAACAGCTTAAGCTAATCCATATCCTAAATTAACCTTGCCTTAGATATTTGTGTAAGAAATATCTTTGTTTTGGATTGAGAGAGAGAGGTGGCTAGGTGAGTCATGGAGGATTTAATGAGAGCATTGATGAGGAGAGGGAGAGAGTGAGTGTAAGGCTAAGACTCACCTTACACCCACCTCTCATCATTATCATCTCTCATTCTCTCTCATTCTTCTCTCATTCTCAATTATTGTTCATCTTCTCAACTCTCAACTGAACCCTCACTACCCCATCACCAAAACCTTGCAAAACTTCATAAAATCCCATTAAAACACTTCTATGTCATGTTTTAGCCACTAGGTTGCCTTGGAGCTTGGAAAGATTGGATTTTTAAGCAAGAGTGGCTAGGTAATGACCTCTAACTGTTAATTAGGTGTTTATATTGTTGTGTTGCTTTATAGTTGTGGTCTAGAACACTAAAGGTAGTGTTTTATGAAAATATCGTATTTTTAGTGTCATATAGGAGTCTCTGTGATCTGCTATGACATGGGAATTTTATTATAAAATCTAGCAGTGTAGTAGTGATGTACTAGTGACTATAAGCATTCACCTGAAGCACGAACCCCATAGGCTCGGATTTGGCTGGCGACATATAGGGAAAATCCGGCGACCTAGGCTATTTGGGGGAGTTGGGGTTTGGTTTTTGTAGGGTGGCTGTCTGCAGTTGTTTAGAGGTGTTTGGTACTGTTTGATTTTTAGGTTTTGCCAGTATACAAAATCTGGGATCACTTTGCTATAATCTAGTGTTTTGAATACGCGTGTCACGTTATCCGACACGGTTCGTGATCTTGCATAGCTGTTGCACCTGGGTTGGTTTTGGGGTGTCGCCACACACGTTAACCACTAGACGGACACTTGAGAATTGGTTTGGAGTTGGTGCGTCGGTCAAATGTAGTTTGTACGTGATATTGGTCGATTTCTGAGATTTGCACTTGTTATGTTTGAGTTAATAGGATCGCAGGCGGAGACTTCGAACGCTGCGAAGAAAGGGAAGCAGGTGACTGGATTTACCTAGCTCGAGATAGTCAGTGAGTAGATTTAACATCTACGGGGAAATCGCCCGTATGGCATTAAGCGTCAGGGCTAGATATGATATGATATGATATTAGCTGCATGCTTATATGCTCATATAAAGATTGTGCATGGACATCATTGCATACTATTACTTGTTGTGCCTGAACTTGTACCCTGTGGACACTGCACTATTATTGACAGTTCATGTTGCACGAGCACTAATTGTATGCTACACACAAACTGTCGGTAATTGCCATGATACACACAACACATATACATATGTGATATTGTATTGACTAGTGACATTGAGGCATTGATTCTTGTGCGATGGCGCATATGCAATATAGCATACATGCATACCTACATGCTTACACATATACCTTGCTATAGCTACATGTTCACTTTATATGATGTTGTGTTGGATTTTGGATAATTGGGAACCGCGTGATATATTTAATAACTTGATGCATTTAAATAGCGGATTTTCCCTTGATATCCTCATATTGCTGTTCTATGTTGCATACATCATATTACGTGGATTTACGCATTGAGATATGGATTTCATGTGATTTGCTGGATTTGAGAACCGCGGGGATATTTCAAGAAATGTGTATTGTTTTGGAAACCCGATGTGATACGTGGATTGCGAGTGCTGATATTGGACACTCAGGTTCCGTGAGACGTATAGATACATGGATTGCGAGTGTCGGAGTTGGACACTCAGATTCCGTGAGACGTATGGATATGTGGATTGCGAGTGTCGGAGTTGGACACTCAGGTTCCGTGGATTGCGAGTGACGATATTAGACACTCAGGTTCCATGAGATGTACAGATATGATATGTGGATTTATGTGTCAATATTGGACATGAGTATTTCATGAGATTTACAGGATATGAGGGCCAGTCCGGGTGACGGCGCCCGAGGATTTTGGGATTTTGGGTGTCATCGATGGACGGCAGGTTTTTTCCATGCTGATGATTTGTGCATGAGATTTATTAATTATCCCACACTCAGGATTTATTTGATATGCATTTGATTCATGTGGATATAGTACCCTGGTGGTGTACCTTGATCATGATAGTTGCATATTCATATTGCCATACTTATGCTATCAGATTACATGTGATAGATTATCGCTGTTAGTTCATATTTGCGATTACAGTATGATGTTATTTACTATTCACGAGTTGGCAACTCACCCCCGTTATGCCACAGTGTTTTGCAGGTATGATCCTCAGAGTAGTCGTGGCAGGACGCCTTATTATCTCTACTTTTGCAGATACCGCTACGGTTGGCTGTGAGGCCTTTTGCTATAGGTGGGTTGCGGCTATCCGATGATGTACATTGTATATCTTTTGTATCTAGTACTCTCCATCTACCATCTTCATGTATTGACTTAGAGACGAGTTGTGAGGATCGATGTCGAATATTCTTATGACTCTGGTTGTCGTGCTCGTGTGAGCCGGCCTTTATTTATGTTGATTATCTCATTTCTTCGCTACGACATCGTATATCTGTTGTGGTGGTTGTTTCCGTCTTTAGGCGAGATTTGATCCCATTTGGGGATGCTTTACTTATATCTTATGTTTGTACCCGTTTCGGGGCTAGCTTTTACAAAGGAGGTGCTGCCGAAATTTTTATGAAAAATAAACTTAAGCTTTAAGTTCTTACTTGAGATTTTAAAGTGTTTCTATCTTTTACTTCTTGTAATAGTTTAGATTGCTGGGTTTTCGGCTTACTTAAATTGCGTTGCGCCTGTTGACGTTACGTAGTCTAAGTGCCGGTCATGTGCCCAATTTGGGTCGTGACAGACAGGGCTTCGATCATATACGTGTACTTGTGCACGTATGATATTCGGGAGGATAATACTAGTGGGCTTTGGTTTATGCCGGTCCTAATATTATATTGTTAGATTATTTTCGTCTCTTTGTATTCATATTTTTCGGAATACGGATACGGGTATGTATATACGGATGGTGGGCATTCTTGTAATTTACTCAAGATTGTTTCTAGAAGAAGAAACCTCATTAAGGTTTTTAATCTTTTGATTAAAAGATTAATGAGGTGGAGGAAATAAGGTGGAGATTTACATTGAATCAAGCATGGCTTTTAGGTGACTCATTGGGTGACTTATGAGGATGACTTACATTGTGATATTTTGGAGCATGCTAGATATTTATCAAGCATGCTTGATATTTTGTTATTGCATTATTGTATGCTATATTATTGATCAGTCAAAAATATTGCATTCTTAACACATCAATTTCCCTACTCTTTCTATCATCTAAAGGTGTTTGGTATAAATATAACACATATTAGCAATTCGTCTGCAAAATATCAAATAACATGTGTTATACATTATAACCGGCATCATGAGGGAAATTGTGTGTTTATTACTACATGCATGATTTTGTATATCTCAACACTTTCATCAAGATTGTGTGCAGGAAATTCTTCAGGCCAAAGAACTGGAATTGCAAAAGTGCCGATAAATCATAGCAAGTCAAAGACTTAAAATCTGGCAGCAACCAAGAAAATATTAGAAGATTCCAGATATCAAAACAACACTCAAAGACTAACACCAAGGCACCCAAGGAAAATGATCCAGAGATCTCTTCAAATGGCCGCGGATCCGCGGCCGATCAAGGCCGAGTAGGCTCGTTCACGATCCAAACTTCTCCAGAACCTTCCTTGTAACGGCCTAGCTTCCTCAAGACGCTCCATTTCCACGTGGCATTTTCTGGAAGGCTCTGCATAACTATCAAGCTTAGGAGGGAAGATTTATTTGAAATTATAAAAGGGGATCTAGATCTACAATCAAGTGGTTGTTGAATTAGTTGTTAAAAATTGGAGGGAAAATGGAGAGCCACAATTCAAACTCAAGTTGAGTGACACAACTTGAGATCAAAACCCTAACCCAAATCCAATTCCAAAGCCAAATCAAGATCCATTGAGAAGTAAATCAAGCGAGCAATCAAGGATCCTTTATTCGCGAAGCCAATCTTCATCAAGAGCGCGAGATCCACGACGATCCATGTCTCATGGAGATTGAGCAGAGCGAACTTCGACGAATCTAGTTATCTCTTTAAAGGAGCAATCGAGAGCAACTCTTGTAATCTCGAATTGAGGGAATGTGTAATTAGTCGTCGATTTAATAAAGGTGATAATTGTAATTCTTGCTTTCTTTACATTCTTGCACTATGAAATTTTTAGATCTTGAATCTTTTATTTTCATGATGCTTGAGTAAATCTCCGCTTGTAACGGAATCGAGAGAATCGGTAGATCAAGTGATGATAAAATCCCAATACTAATCTTAAGTCTTATGAGATTTGTGAACTTTAGGAAAAAGAATCATCAATGACCTAATTTGGATCGAGATCACATTCTTGATTATTTCGTTGCAAACTAGGGATTAAATGATTGATGATTCTCTTTGCTAGAGGCTATATCCGAATGATGATCAATCAAAAGATAAGGGATAGAGGAGGAGAAACCCTAGTTTCTTCACTAAATCCCTAATTTTCATTCATCACCATCAATTTAGCTACAATTTATCAATAGATGAGATTAGTCATTATTAGGTTCATCATTGCTACTAATTCGATCGATTCCTATAAGCTATTTTTCATAATCTTGATAAATCAAATTGATTTGGACATCTTCTTAATTCTTGATTCTAGATTTATATTTTTTATTTTCTTGAAATGACAACTCAATTAAATCATGAATCTATTTCTTGAATTTTCTTTTATATTTTCATTTCAACTCATCTAAAGAAAAATCGAAAAGAACAAGCATCTCAGTGGACGATCCGTTCTCATTAACGAAGCTATTTCGACACTGTTATTGATTGCGGTATAAATTTCTTTGATTGTGATTATATTTTCAAAACATAGCTAAGACGATCAATCAAATGGTGCCGTTGTCGGGGATGTGTACTATTTTGTTTGTTTTTGTTATTTAAGTTGAAAAATTATTATTCCATCAAATTTTCATCCAAGAATCGCATCACGTGCTTAACGTTTAGTGTTTGAATTTTTGTGAAGGAATCTGGAATCATTGTAGCAGTGAGATCAAGATTTAGAGACGTTCTACAGATTCCAGAGGAGTACAAGGAGCTATAGGAAAAAGTTGAAACCTTAATCCCTCCTTTACACTGCGGATCCGCGGCCAATGAGGTGTTTTTGCGGCGGTTCCGCCGCCGTTTAGGTGGTTCACTGTTCCAAACTTCTATGGTATATTCTCTGTTCTCTGTTCTCCTCTTTGATCTTGTCCAATAATCAATTTCTTGCAGGATTCTTTGCAAAATTCAGTGCCGCTAAAAAAATAAATTTGTTGCGATTCTTGAAATTGGTTGTTTTTCATATTTTAATATGGAAATTAGGGGGCAAAGACCAAATTCAGATTAGGTAGGGATTTCATACCCTTCCTAAGCCCCAAAAATCACAAAACTAGCATCCACATCACCCTCATTAATTAAAAAAATATCTAGACAAGACTCTAAGGACCGTCGCGCTCAATTAGGACAGAAGGAGGTCGTGGGTAATCTATTACTTATCCGCATTTCTTTTGTGGTGTCTAAGGAAAGTGTGTCTAAGAAAAGTGGTTACTTAATTAGGCCTGCTACTTATGTAGCGGAGAACCTCCCACTTACCTGGCACTTACCTGGCCACAGAAGAGATAAAGAGGAGATAAAGAGGCAGTAGAGGATTTATCCTGCGATTTGTCTTCTGGAAGTCTAGGAGCGGTCTAGAGACTTGATCTATGTAACCATTAGATATAGGGTTGCTTGTGCATGTTTGTGTGAATTTTCATAAATCCGTCCTTTTTCAAAACAAACCAATTATTTTCTCCCCTTTTTACCTTTTTTCCCCTCTTCTCTTCTTATAATGGGTGACCCAAACAGACGAACTCATGCCGAGCTTTGCTGTCCATAACTAGATATTTCTTGTTTTCGTAATCGCTTCGGTATACCATTCGACTCTCCCATGTCTTTAAGAGATCGGATAGCGCAAGCGGATAGAAACAGTTGGCCACCTCAGTCCAGGTCTTATCAACCGTATCCTAATTCTACATCTGTTTCAATTAATACTCCGAGTGAGGAAGCCCCTAGACGCATGTCCATTGCTGAGCATATAGCTAGGGCTAAAGGCCAAAGTTTCAATCCGGACCAATATCAACCATCACCTCCACTTTCTAAAGAAGAATTTCCTAATCGGTTTGTGGCAGTATGATATTTATGGAAAATAGCCAACCAACCAACCAATATCAATATTCTTCTTATCATAATGTTGATCCTACTCCTGCCCAATTTTCACAACCATCCTGTTCCTATCAATCCAATCCAACTTTTCCACCTTCTCTAAACGATCCTTCTAATCAGTTATTTAGGAGTTTTAATTGTCCACAAGAATTTCAATTTTATACTGAAACTTCTTATCAACCTAAATCTAGTCTTGAGCGGACATTAGAAGAAAGTTTAGTGATGTCGAACCGCATCTGAGAGGAATGGAAGGGAAGCAAGGTTAAATATGAAGGAGCAACTAGTTCCGAACCAGATAAAAAATTTTCAATGTCTAATATAGCCATAGGACAAAGTGAGAATTTGGGTAGTGAGAGAGAACTATACACCTTTCCTAATCAAACCTTCCCTTTTCAAACTGAAATCTACAACTCCAGTTTCACAGATTCATCGAGTACACCGATTGATAAGTTGTGTGATTTTGAAGTGTTTGATTTACCCAATTGTGAAGGGTCCATTTCAAGTGAAACCTTGCCAAATCCTTATGAACTTTACACCTCCACTCTTGAACCAAAATTGATTGAAAACCATACTTTTAATGAGGTGTTTGAGAATTTTAACCTTCACTTGAATAAGGTGATTGACGTTGGGGATATATTGATTGATGAACCCGAAATTTTGGATGAGTTTGTCCCACCAATTCATCAGATCCTTTCACTTCCTTGTGGTCATCATCTTGAGCCTTTAATTATTCTTCCCGAACCCCAAATGCGTCTTGAAGTTGATGATAATCGTATAACAGCCTCCATCTCCCACATCTGGTTCAACAATACTCGACACATCAGTAGGTTTACCCATTTCATCTTCCACTCTCTCTGGTTCTTCTTTTCCTATAATGTTAGCGAGTGTTGATGAATCACAACCCGATAATTCAAGTTCAATAATACCAGAACGTCAACTTGATTTGGATACTTTTGAAAATGAGGTAGATGAGTTTTTCGAGTCTTCTACCTCCATAATTTTTGACAAATCAAGTATGATAAATTCTGGCACAAAATTTATTGACAGCAAAATGTTCAATCACACCATTGATGAAAGTTTTGAAGAACTTTTTGCTGACGAACTTGCATTTCTAAATAATATGGATTTTGTGATTGATCAACCTCCACCTATAGAAGTTGAACCGCCACCACTCCTTCTTCCTAATCATTCAAATTCTCGCTATCATTCATCCTCATTCTTTCATTTCTATAATTTAAAACTCAAACCCTTTCCAGACCACCACTTATCTCTTCCCCACTTCTTCCTAACTCTATACAACATGTTCTTCCACCGACCTATACATTACATTGATAAAATCTTTGAATGGTTGATATTAATTTTTGTTCTTTGCAAAGTCTTATATTGACCAAATTACCTTACCCCCTCCTAAAATGCTTAATATTGTTTAATTCAAGTTTGGGGGGGGGGGGGGGGTATATTTTTGGCTCTTGAAAAATAAAAGTTGTCCTCAAAATTGTGAGCCAAAAATAAGTTTGGGGGAGGATTTTCACGATCATATTTATTGCCCCCGTTAATAAATTTCCTTCTAAGTCTACAGGTTTCTGAGATTTAACAGATGGCATCAGTGAGGACACTGTTGTAAACAAGTTTGGGGGAGATTTGTGCTTATTTACGCATCACTTTGCATCATATTTTGCATAAGCACAAAACATATAAATAATTTTTTTTGTACATAAATAAGATTATAAAAGATTAGATAATGAAAAATTACATTTAAAAGATTGGAAAAGTTTAAGAAAACCAAGAAAGTTAGAAGTTTTCTTAAACGAACTAGTAATAAGTAGCTATGAGCCGTTGTCCCAAGGGTTAGTAAGATGAAAGAAGTCACTAATCTGCGGATAAAAATAAGTCTGAAAAATAGTTCTTATTCTGGACGCCAAACATTTGAATGTTGATACCCTACTATACGCACTTACACACGTCTTGAAACTCGGGATAGTAGATGATACCTTGAAATGCTCTTGTCTAAAAGCCAAAGTATGAAGAAAATAATAAATAAAGAATAAAATATAAAATGGTGTAGAAAAATGAACACTGGTTTTGTAAACACCAAGGCAGCAATAAAAAAAATATAGCGTGGGTGCTTCATCACCTAGTGCGTTAGACCAACTGGTTTGGAAGTCACTGCTAAGCCTTAGGTGTTGCAAGACGGGGAAAATACTATTTACACCTAATCAGCAAGCACATGAGTAATCGGTCGGTTAGTACCTCAAGAAATATTAACGGCCGCATGAAAAATGTGTGAGCAATTCCATCTAATATTCATCAATTAAAAAGTACTGAGGTAAATGGACAAGAGTATGATAGCTTGAATTGAATTCTCCGAGTGTAGGGATATCTTGTACACACACGTAGGGGTATACGATCGGTGTTTGGAAGAAAGATAGGAATGAAGAATAAAGACGATGTTTTATTGAGAGATGATGTGATTTCTAATATCTTTTCATGACTATTAAGATAGGGCTCATGACAACCGAAAAGCTAGTGTAGTTGGAAACTCTAATTTTCAAAGTCTTTCTTTTATAATTCTTATCTTTATATGTAACTTTCACACTCTTCCTTTTATTATGGGATTTTGTGGGTGCAATCCGCTGTAAACCCTTAGGAGATAACACTCCTCCTACTAGGGACACCTAGAGGTTTAAAGGCTTGTTGCACGTGCTCAGTGCAATCGTGTTGCCTACGAAAGTGTGCTAGTTAGTTTTTCTTTTTCTTAATAAATTTCTCCTTCTCTTGAATAAAAGATGTTTGCTCGAGATGACCAAAATTATGTTTGGGAGAATTTGATCAGTCGAAAATATTGCATTCCTAACACATCAATTTCCCTACTCTTTCTAATCATCTAAAAGTGTTTGGTATAAATATAATACATATTAGCAATTCGTCTGCAAAATATCAAATAACATGTGTTATACATTATAACCGGCATTATGAGGGAAATTGTGTGTTTATTACTACATGCATGATTTTGTATATCTCAACATTTTCATCAAGATTGTGTGCAGGAAATTCTTTAGGCCAAAGAACTGGAATCGCAAAAGTGCCGATAAATCGCAGCAAGTCAAAGACTTAAAATCTGGCAGCAACCAAGCAAACATTAGAAGATTCCAGACATCAAAACAACACTCAAAGACTAACACCAAGACACCCCAGGAAAATGATCCAGAGATCTCCTCAAATGGCCGCGGTTCTGCGGCCGATCCAGACCGATCCGCTGCGGTTCTGCGGCCGAGTTGGCTCGTTCGCGATCCAAACTTCTCCAGAACCTTCCTTGTAACAGCCTAGCTTCCTCAAGACGCTCCATTTCCACGTGGCATCTTCTGGAAGGTTCTGCATAACTACCAAGCTTAAGAGAGAAGATTTATTTGAAATTATAAAAGGGGATCTAGATCTACAATCAAGTGGTTGTTGAATTAGTTGTTAAAAATTGGAGGGAAAAATGGAGAGCCACAATTTAAACTCAAGTTGAGTGACACAACTTGAGATCAGAATCCTAACCCAAATCCAATTCCAAAGCCAAATCAAGATCCATTGAGAAGTAAATTAAGCGAGCAATCAAGGATCCTGTATTCACGAAGCCAATCTTCATCAAGAGCATGAGATCCATGATGATCCAAGTCTCACGGAGATCGAGCGGAGCGAACTTCGACGGATCTAGTTACCTCTTCAAACGAGCAATCGAGAGCAACTCTTGTAATCTCGAATTGAGGGAATGTGTAATTAGTCGTTGATTTATTAAAGGTGATAATTGTAATTCATGCTTTCTTTACATTCTTGCACTATGAAAGTTCTAGATCTTGAATCTTTTATTTTCATGATGCTTGAGTAAATCTCCGCTTGTAACGGAATCGAGAGAATCGGTAGATCTAGTGATGATAAAATCTTAATACTAATCTTAAGTCTTATGAAATTTGTGAACTTTAGGAAAAAGAATCATCAATGACCTAATTTGGATCGAGATCACATTCTTGATTATTTCGTTGCAAAGTAGGGATTAAATGATTGATGATTCTCTTTGCTAGAGACTAGATCCGAATGATGATCAATGAAAAGACAAGGGATAGAGAAGGAGAAATCCTAGTTTCTTCAGTAGATCCCTAATCTTCATTCATCACTATCAATCTAGCTATAATTTATCAGTAGATAAGATTAGTCATTATTAGATTCATCATTGCTACCAATTCGATCGATTCCTACAAGCTATTCTTCATAATCTTAATAAATCAAATTGATTTGGACATCTTCTTAATTCTTGATTCTAGATCTATATTTTTTATTTTCTTGAAATGAAAACTCAATTAAATCTTGAATCTATTTCTTGAAATTTCTTTTATATTTTCATTTAAACTCATCTAAAGAAAAATCGAATAAGAACACGCATCTCAGTGGACGATCCGTTCTCATTAACGAAGCTATTTCGACACTGTTATTGATTGCGGTATAATTTCTTTGATTATGATTATATTTTCAAAACACAACTAAGACGATTAATCAATTATTCATCACAAATGAGAGCCATCTTAATTCTATTTTTATCCTACACTCTCACTTCCTCAAGCTCCCTTCTTCTTCCTCTAACCCTAAATGTCTCATGTATTGAGAAACCTAGGGTATTTAGAGACAAACTAATCCATCTTCACTCTCTACATCATCTAGGATATCTAATTTAGCGAACTAGGTGCCGTAGTTACCTCAAATTTGAGGTTGGAGCTCGGACTATAGACTCTCGGGTGGATCGTCTTTGACTTGAGAGGACTGACATGGAGGCCCGATCCGTGTATGGCCCGAGGAGCCTATGAAGAGGAGGAGGACAGTAAGAAGACCCGAAGGGCTCGATTCTGTGAGGTATAACTTCCTTTCCGAGTAGTTAACCGCATACAGTTTGTTAGTTAAGGTTCAAGTTAAGATCCCGGACTTTAGTCGGTGTTGTGAAACATAGAAAAATCGTTTTTTGCAAATTTCGCCTCTTCGCGAACCCGCGGGGTGCACGACATCGACTTACAGTGACTTCGTTTGTGTGCGTGGATGTGTTGTTAACGTTGTCTAATTGCTATATGCTCAATTAGACGGGGTTACACACTTGTTTCGGTTACTTGTTTCTGTGGATATATATCTTGATTATGGCTTAGTCGGATTGTCGTGTCAGATAGCCTCTCGTGCGTTGCTTGTACAGTTTTGATTTATTTTGTTGTATTCATTTGTTCAGGACGAGCTCCAACATGTGGCCGCCATTTCCGTATTATGTATATTCCTTTAATCAGGCTTGACCAGGATGTGGTCGATATCACCATTGTATTTATTTTATTTCTGTACTAGAATTAACCTAGGAGAAGTGCTCGAGTAGCCGGGTTCTAGAGTGCAGCAGATGGCCATTTCATGGAGTTGAGACTGGGCTACCTCGCTCTAGAATTGGCGGGTTGTTTACCGTACTTGTAGGGGTTATAGGATTCGACCCATGGAGGGGTGCATAAGTTATCGGATTCTAGAAAGCGGCGGTTGATCGACTCATTTCATTGAGGGCGTGTTACCCAGTTTCTAGAATTAGCAGGTAGCTTGCCACACTCGTAGGGTTCCCCTTTCTTCTTTGTGGATTTTCAAACTATCTAAGATCGACTTTGTACAGGCTATCCACATGACCGGGAACGTCGCATTTTATTTACGGCACAGATGAAACACGGGGCTCCAAGTTTATCCGATATTCTATATTATTGTTTGCATGCCTGTGATGATTTTTATCTGCCTGTGATGACTATTATCTGCCTGTGATGTTGATATATAAATATTATATATTAGTAGATACTTCTATATGTTTTGCATCCGCTCTAGCCCTGTCCTCGTCCTGCCGTAAGTTAAGTAACCTTATGGTGAAGAACCGGGACCCCATGGTAAATGCGGATGACATATAAAAGAATACTATTTTGGTTGTTTCTGTTGTGGCTTAGAAACTAGATTGATAGGACTGCATTATATCTTTAATGCAAAGGAAAACAAACCTAATTGATGTTGTCGGAACCAATTTTTAAAACTACTCGGTTTTCTTAAAAACAACTGTCATGTTCTTTTGCTTTGTATAGAGGTATTCGGTTAGAAATATCCAGCACCTCATTCTATGAGGGAAGAGCCTTGATCCCTTCACCGGTAATTCGCTCTTAAGCAAAGGTTTATGTTACTAGTTTTAAAAAGCGGAGTTTAAACCACTCCATTTCAAAGCCACTCGAGTTCCTTCAATGATATCAAGTTCATTACGTTAAAGGTTTTTTGCCAAAAACCATCCGTAGCCCACCGTCATTTCCTACGAGTATTGCTTAGTATTCATGCTATGTTTGTTGACTTCGTCAAGGCATAGTGTGCGGTAGCTATGTAGTGCTTGTTTGTAGCAAGTAATGCGATTGGTTAGGACATTCGCACGGCCTTGTTGACTCCGTCAAGGGCTCATGCAGGTGGATTTAATGCAATCAAGATAATGACGGGTTGAACTTGAATAGGACCTTTTGATTTGTTGACTCCGTCTACGTCACTAGGGTCCTAAAGGAAAAACCGCATCGGGAGTTTCAAATATAAAGGAAACTTGCTAGGCATGCGCATACCTTGTAGAGTGTGGTGACTTGAGTGGATTCCGTCAGGTTATCACACGAAGATAGTTAGGTCTTGATTCCCACTGATGAGTAGGTACTACTTCTCGGGAGATTTTTCACTTCACAATTAGTTAACCTATTAGGTGTCTAGAAAGTGTTAACGAGGTTACGCCTCTGCGGAAAAGGGGTTATTAATTGGGTCCGTGAGAAAGCACGGGGGACCTCCCTCGGAGTACCAACACTGACCTGGCTGAACGGTTAGCAAACTTGTAAAGTGTATATGATCCCGACTAGTTCTCCTTTTAGGGTTTGAAGGAGAATTCGAGGAAACAGTGGGAGCCATCCTGATTAGATAAAGTGATAACCAATCTAATCTTGATAGAGTGCACGCTGAGTGTTTCTTTTCTCTCTTTCTGGTACAGCGACCCATGACTTACCTAAAACTCATTAACCAAGTTAACTGAATCTTCTTACACACGTTGGCTTTGGATTGTCATGATTCACGACAAAATCATAAATATCCCTGCTATTATTACTTTCCCTTTGCATTTCTCCAGAACACTCCATATCACTACGATGATCCATATTGCTTGGAAATGGCCGTCGTATAGTTACAAACGAACTCGAAGAAATTATTTCAATCGAGGACGGTCACTGGTTCTGGAGAATTAAGATTGTATTATTCAGTCATCTCTTCTTTTTAACTTCTCTTAGGTTGCGTGAGCTCCTTGTATTAGGAGAGTATACCAATTATGCTTATTCGATAGTCTTCTTCCAAACCTTAGGCAGGTGCCGAAAGGTAGGGAAAGAAGAAAACCGGTTAGCGTAAGTGTGGTGTACAGATGGTAAGATGTAGAGACATATCAAGGGATTGTAGTGAGAGAAAAGGAAATTGTGACTACCGTGATGAATCTGGATAATGGAAAATGCATTACTAGGAATACCTGGCCACCCCTTATGAAACATTTTCATGTTTCAAATTTTCTGTGCATTTGTAAAAGAAAACTGTTTTCCCTATTAATTCTGACTCCAGGGTATGATTTACCAGTTTTGGATCTCACATATGTACGATATTACAGATACTGAGAATGAGTAGAATATTGGGAAATGGGCAATTTGATCCTTAATATCGGAATTTGTTGTAATTGGTGATATTGGATTGAATCGCCTGGCTTTGCTTAACGGCAAAATATTTGGTTTCGAATAACCGTTTTTGCACCAATTTTTAAATGAAATATCTGTATCTTTATTTTGTAAAGTGAGATATAAATTTTGAAAATTGTGTTCCAAATATTTACCTTTATCGGTTGAGGATAAGGTAAGGTGCATTGAATAACGGTGTAAGACATTCTCGACCAAAATACAGTTTTCAACTTACAACACATGGAATTTGAGTTAGTATACTCTTAGGACTTATACATGAAAATGTATGTTGTCCGGTGTCCTTCTGGACAAGGTGTTGGTACTCTTACTTCATTCAAGTTTACCTATAAGTTCTCAAGTTTTAGACACGCATTTGTTGTAATACAAGGTCTAAAGATTTTTGAGAAGTTTATAGGTATAAGAATAAAGTAGAGAACCATACATTGGAAGTATCAGGATTCTTCAAAGTGATCGAAGATATAGATACTTATGCTAGGTATTCCATTATAGTAATATTGAGAACTTAATTCTCTCTCAGGTTATTCATCCGCGGGTTTGCTCCTGGATGAGTAATGTTGTATTGGCCTTTTTCCATTTAGGTGATATGCACTGGAAACAGCTGCATGATATTTGAATCCAGTTCCATCTAAATTAGTGCCTTTGATTCTATATGGATATAGATTGGTTACATATCTTGAGGTTATAAAGATATAGAGTTATCTGGTTGTTGTTTAAAAGAAGAATCCAGACAAACTCAAGGCATGCTTCGGTAATGGCTGTTTGTGGATTATTCCAAGCATTCGCTAGGGTTTTCTTTCTACCATTTTCAAGATCAATAGTTAAATTGTTCTTGACTCGCCACCTTTTTATAAAAGGAATCTTTTTGCAAAAGAAATTAGTGGGAGTATGGTGGAACTGGAACTAATTCCAGAACTACAAACGGTTATCGAAAATTTAGTAGAACCTAAGGATTCAATTGGACTTGACAATCCATTAGCCACTCCGCAGATTTTAGTAGGTGATTTCAGCCATCCGAAAGATACTTCGGTTTTCTTGGAGACAGTGACAGGGAGGTCGACATCATGGTTATGATGGCCCTACTAGTTATCTGTAGGTCATAGGAAGTGGTAACTTCCAGGTGACCAGTGAAAGTGTGTCTAAGCACCTCAACTAGGTTTATACAAGCATCAAGTATTCAATTTTAAAAAATCTAGATTGCTAAGCTACACAAACCTAGAATCAAACTAGAGAATTAGGGTTTTAGTGTAAGAAAGCAAGTTCTAAACTAAGTGAAGAGGGTTACAATCTTTGTAGACTAAGTCCTTCACTTCTATCTCCAAGTAGTAGTCTCCAGAACTCTTCTTGGCTCCACTTGAAGAAAGGAACGAGCTTGCTTTGTGATCCTCGAAGCCGAAGATGATCCACCTTGAAGTCTCTCTAACTCTTCATTCTTCACTAATCAAGACATTAGTGAAGTAAAAAACCTATACTAAAGGGCTAGTAAATTATAGGTTGTTGAAATAGGAATTTTGCTCAATTTAGAAATAATTTTCTCTTTCTTTTTCAACTCAAGAAAACCCTAGAGAGCTCTCAAGAGGATGAAGATGAACTTGGGTGTGTGAGGTTGTTAAATGAGAGAATGAACCATGAGCTCAAGATAAGATTGAGATGAATAAATATCTACGTATAAAAAAAAAGAGAGAGATGAGTCATAGCTTCTCAATGCTTCTCCAAGCATCCAAGCCATGACTCATTTTCTACTCTTTTTATTTTCCTTTAAAATATAAATCATCCCAAATAATCTTTTGCTCTAGTATGAGTCTCATACACCCATGTTCTATGTATCATCAACCATGATACATAATGTAATTTATATATAAATACACACACACACACAATTATATATATCAAAAGAAGAAAATATTTAGTGAGCAATGATATTAGTTAATATGTATATATCAAATATATTAATATATATCAAATTATTAAATCAACATTTGATTCAATAATTCGGTTATATCATAAATAACCGACTAATATCATTTATCTATGTACATCACATTATTAAATCAACACTTGATTCAATAATCCGGTTATATCACATATAACCGACTAATATTCGATATTCGATATTAAATCAACACTTGATCCAATAATCTGGTCATATCATATATAACCGGCCAATATCGAATAAATATACATAAATCAAATTATCGAATCAACACTTGATTCAATAATCCAGTTATATCACATATAACCTAACCGATATCAAATATCGCGAGATTAGAATACGGTATCACATACTCATATTTAATCAAGCACCCTGTCACGACCCAAATTTAGGCACGTGACCGGCACTTAAACCACGTGACGTCAACAGGCGTAAAACAATTTAAGTAAGCCGAAAACCCAGAAATCTAAACCATAAAAAGAAGTAAGTGATAAAACATTGTTAAAAACATTTGGAAATCTCAAGTAAAAAATCTTAAAGCTTAAGTTTATTTTCTTAAAATCTTTGGCAGCACCTCCTTTGTAAAAACTAGCCCCGAACGGGTACAAACACAGGATATAAATAAAGCATTCCCAAAAAGGAGTAAATCACGCCCAAAGGCGGAAACAACCACTACAAGCATATATACGACGTCGTAGCGAAGAAATAGACAATAAAAATGAAAAGCAGCAGAAAAAGATAAAACTACATAAGAAAGGCCGGCTCACACGAGCACGACACTCGGAGTCACAAAATATACAATATCGGTCCTCACAAACTCGTCTCTAAGTCAATACATGAAAGTTGTAGATGGAGAGTACTAGATATAATGAGATATACAATGGATATAATCGAATAACCGTAAACCCACCTACAGCAAAAAGGCCTCATAGCCAACCGTAGCGGTATCCACTGAAATAGATACAATAAGGTGCCCTGCCGCGACTACTCTGAGGGTCAAGCCTGCAAAACACTGTGGCACAACGGGGGTGAGTTGCCAACTCGTGAATAGTAAGTAACATCATACAGATAATCGCAGGTATACACGAACAGCGATAATCTAAAACATGCAATCTGATAGCATAAGTACAGCAATATGGATATGCAACAATCATGATAAGGGTACACCATCAGGGTACTACAACTACATGAAACAATGCATATCTAATAAATCTTGAGTGTGGGATAAAATATGACATCATCAATGAATCATCATCATGGAAAATCCCGGTGTCCATCAACGACACCCCATGTCCCAATACCTTAGGCGCTCCGTAAATCTCATGGAACCTGAGTGCCCAATATTGACACTCGAAGCATCATGAAAACCCGTGTCCAATATCGACACGTAAATCCACATAACTCGGGCTCCGTCAGTCCGGATCGGCTTACGGGCTCCGTCAGTCCGGATCGGCCCATATCCATCTCACGACTCCGGTCGGTATCCTCCGGATAACCGCCGGGTCCAAACTATCACCGGTAGGTAGTAGTCCCTCTGCCAGGCTCATCGTCTACTGCACAACATACCTTTCTTACCCCGGGGTACCATACTGGGTCCATCATGAACCTGCAAACGGATCATCCATCTCCTCGAATCGGGTTTCTAACACAAATCTCAGAACCGAGAAAACTCATGGTGGACGCATCGAAATATCATATCAAGAGAAACCAGGTTTTCAAAACAATGCATACTTTCTTGAAATATCACCACGGTTCTCAAATCCATAAATCACATGAAATCCGTATCTCAATGCGTAAATCCATGAAATATGATGTATGCAGCATAGAATAGTAATATGAGCATATCAAGGGAAAACCACTCTTTTAAATGAATCAAGTTTTTAATAATATCATGCGGTTCCCAAATATTCCGAAGTCAATTTCAACATCACATAAAGGTGTTTATGTAGCTATAGCAAGGTATGTGTGTATGCATGTAGGTATGTATGCATGATGCATTTCATATGCGCAATAGAACAAGAATCAACATCTCAACGTCAATAACGAATGCAGTACCACATATGTGTATATGTTGTGCGTGTCATGGCAATTACCAATGGTGTGTGTGTAGCATACAATTTAGTGCTCGTGCAGTAATGGTGCAGTGTCCAATAGTTACTAAGTCAAGGTACAACGAGTAATAGTATGCAATGATGCTCACGCACAATCAACTCATATGCATATAACATGTGGATATAACATCATATCTAGCCCTCGACGCTTAACACCATACAGGCGATTTCTCCGTAGATGTTAAATCTGTAGGGTTTCCTTAGCACCATGCCTAGGGTTTGGAAACATCACACATGCCACAATAAAATTTTTAGGGGGTGCTAAGCAAACTAACATAGGAATTGAACTAGAAAGTTAGGGTAACAACTTATAGTATCACATATTATCTAGTGTCTAACACTAAGTGGGGAGAAATATAACTTTTGTAGACCTCCTCTTGTGACTCCTTGGATCTCCTAGAGTTTGAACCGGCTCGCTTGAATCCTTCCAAGTCCACGACGATCCACCCGGAGTCCCTTTGCTCAAAGCTCCCAGCTTCACTTGATATTTGAAGAAGTGAAGCAAACAACCTACACTAATGGGCTAGAGTAGTGTAGAATGGTGATGTGGTTTGTATTCTTACTTCAAAATCCTTTCTTTTTGTGTATCTCACTCACCAGAAAACTAAAGAGAGCATGAGAGAGGAAGAAGATGAAGATGGCAAAGCTTGAGCTCAAGTTTTTTGATTATCACCTTATTAAAAGAGAAAAGAAAAAGAATATATATGAGAGTCACACTCTCAACAAACCATGGTAAATAAATATCTAGATATTTTCATTATTGAGTTAAAAGCAACTAAGGAAATTAAACCATGGTGGAAGTCAAGGTTAAGTGAGAAGAGTGTAGAATTTATCAACCATGAATCAATTTCCTTTTTCTTTTCTCAATAATAAATATATATGTATATTTATTCCATGTGAGTCTTGTATTGCCACCTCCATTGTATCAACAACCATGACACACATGTATGCATGTATGTGTGTATTCACATCAACATGTACATATAAATATGCATACATCCATTCATACATCAAATAGAAAAAGTTTAATAAAAGTGAGCTAATAGTCTATATTAAATCAACACTTGATTTAATAAACCGGTCATATCACATACGACCCGACCAATAGAAAAATGCCCGATTAAAATACGGTATCATATACACGCATTTAATCGAGCTCCCGCGCATATCTCATATGCACACCACATCGTTTTGCCTGAGCTAGGAAACTCCCGTGTGGGACTCTAAGACTCGTCAATATGCCGGCAGTAGGTGATGATCATATCAAACACCTACAAGCCATAAGCGATCAGCTAAACGTAACGGCCACCCGGGTATTGAGCGATCAGAAGAAAAACAAGCGAACCTGTCAAAACTCCCGTCGAGCCAACTGGAAACACTTACCGTACAGTCCGGTCTCTTCGTCAGCTATGCTGCATATCGAGTCTACGGATGGTATCGTCGACCCTAATAATTCAATAAGTCAAGCCAGTATATGGCTCATAACAGATTGAGAAACTACTGATAACACTTATCAGTAATTCTCAGCAGCCTTGGCCAGGGACTTCCTGTTATAACCAATCGAGCATAGCGCAACATCTACCCTAATACCAGGATAGACGAAACCCCTCCTATCGCTCATTTCCTCTATGTACCTCGGGACAGTACCCAAAATCCACCCGTTTGCATGACTCTGTAGAGCCGTGGTAGGGTGGAGATCAAAGTACAGTGGGAGGACACACAAGACTCTATGACGATCTCGGGTCTACAGACTAACCTGTACCAGTGTCACCTGAGAACTGCTATCCGACAATAGATATAATACCACATGGGAGTTCTCGGCGAGTCCGTTCAGTGTACCCAGTCTCCACTGAGCACCCGTATACAGTCTTTGGTGTCACCACACTAGATGGATATGGGATCATCCATCGCCCATCATATGGGACAAGAATGGTATACGCTAGTCTACTCTGGAATATCGATGCCCCTGTCTCGATACACCCACGACTAGGAACATTTCAATGATATGCTTATAAACTACACATGTACCACTAGTATGATTCACATCATAATCCCAGTAGTCAAGAAAATATCCCAAGGGCTTTATCAACAAGTACCAAATGAGTAAGATGCATGATCAAATGAACATGTCAAGATAAAGTAAACCGGATATCATACTATCATGTCGAGCAAGAATGTCCTCTGAATATATATATATATATACATACCGATACATACACTATCATATAATGGCCTCTAGGGCATACATATATCCAACAATCTCCCACTTGCACTAAGGTCAATTATTGGTGTATCTCATACCCAACATCTCAAAAAGTCGCTCATGCTGCGGCTGATGGAGGGCCTTGGTGAGTGGATCCGCGGTGTTATTCTTTGTATCTACTCTCTTAATCTCAATCTTGTGGCGATCATCTATCTCCCGGATCATATGATATCACCTCAAGATGTGTTTGGATTTCTGATGGTGTTGGATATGTATGCCCTAGAGGCCATTATTGTATATGTATACATATGGATGCTTGGACATATATATGTACATGACAGTCTTGCTCGATATGATAGTATGCTATGTGGTTTGACTTTATCGTAACATATAAATGTTTTACTTGCTATTACATATCTTTTATACATGTTGATAAAGCCCGTAAGATCAATACTAGACTACCTGCGTTGTGATGGCGATCATACTTGTGGGAGCTGGGTAGTCGGTACGCACATCCTTAAATGGTCCCTAGTGTTAGTTATATGTATGCCCTAGAGGCCATTACTATATATAGGATGTATATTGTAGTGGATGCTTGGACATATATAGGGAGGACTTTCTTGCTCGACATGATAGTATGCTATCTGGTTGATCTTTACCTTAACGTGTACACTGATTGTCTCTCTGTTATATGTTGGTAAAGCCCTTAGGATGTGTACTTGACTACCTGGACTATGATGCGGATCATACTAGTGGGGACATGGTAGTCCATAAGTACATCCTTCAAGGTCCCTAGTCGTGGGTGTATCGAGACGGGGCATCGATATACCAGAGTAGACTAGCGTATACCTTCTCGACCAATACAGATGGGCGATGGATGATCCCATATCCATTGGTGTTTGACATCAGAGATGATATACGGGTGCTCAGTGGAGACTGGGTACACTGGACGGTCTCACCGAGAACTCCCAGATGGTATTATACCTTACGTCAGATGGCAGTTCTCTGGTGACACTGGTACAGAGTAGTCTGTTGACCCGAGATCGTCATAGAGTCTTGTGTGGTTCCCACTGTGCATTGATTTCCACCTTACCACGTCCAAGAGGGCGTGCAAAATGGTGGTTTTTGGGTACAGTCCCGAATCACATGGAGGCAATGAGCGATAGGAGGGGATTCGTCTCTCCCGGTATAGGGAGTTGATGTTGCGCTGTGTTCGATTGGCTATAACCGGAAATCCCTGGCCAGGGTTGCTGAGATTTACTGGTAAGTGTTACCAGTAGTTTCTCGAACTGTTATAGACCTCATATCGACACGACTTATCGAGCTATTGGGGTCTGACGTTTACCACCCCTAGGAGAGATATGCGACATATCAGACGACGAGACCGGACTGTACGGTAAGTGTTACTGGTTGGATTCACAGGAGTATGAGCGGGCTTGCTCGTCGATCTTCTGATCGCTCAATACCCGGGTGGCCGTTACATTTAGCAGACCGCTTACGGCTTGTGGGTGCTTGATATGATCATCACCTGTTGCCGGCGTATTGACGAGTCTTTAGAGTCCTACACAGAGGTTTCCTGGCTCAAGCGAAACGAAATAGGAGCGCATATGAGATATGTGCTGGACCGAGAATAATGCATGTATGTGATACCGTATTCTATTCTCGCGATGAATGTATCGATTGGCTGTATGCGATATAACCTAGTTATCGAATCGAGGATTGATTCGATAAGCCGATACATTGGATACTAGTCAGTTATATGCGACATGACCGGATCGTTAAATCAAGTGTTGGTTTAATGATTTATTGCATAATTATATATTTGATATATTATTTTGCATTAACTAGTATTGGTTCAATTTAAATGGATTTTCTCACTTGAAGTTCACAAGTTGTATATGTGATATACTTTTGTGCACTTGTTTGTATCATGTTTGATGATACATGCTAACTTGTGTTTGGGTGTATGTTTAGATTAAACCATGGTTATGTAATGGTTAGGGTTTTAATTTTATTTACTTTTTCATTTATTTTGTTTATTTCCTTTTAAGGCAAGAAAAGAAATGGTTGCTTTTTGGATTTACTTGAAGCTTCATGAAGCTTTGAAAAAGTTCAACCATTTTTGTTTCTTTGCCTAACCTAACCATTCACCTAACCTTGGTTTATTCTCTACACCTAACTATGGTTGCAATATGATAAGTATCTTTTTATTTTATATTTTACATAACACTTATCATATTCTTTTCTTCTTCTTCTCCTTCTTCAACATGAAGAAAAGCTTGCTACCATCAATGGTGAAATGAGAAAAAGGGTGAGAAATCCAATTCTAAAGTGAACCCACTTCCTATTTCTTCATCCTCTACCACTTACCAAGTAGTATAGGGTGTTTTCTTCACAAGTTTCATGACTTGGTGAAGTTGGAGCTTGATCTTGTGTTGCCTCGACGTAGATCATCTTCGGCATCGAAGTCGACGACCTAGCCCGCCCATTTCTCCGATGAAGCCGACGCTAGAGCCCGGGATCCGATGATCGCAGTAAGGGGACTTCATCACGGAGCTATGGTGGTGGAGGACTGGATCTACAAAGGTTGTATTTTCGGTTCACTTAGTAGTTAAGTTGTTAACTGCTTTTTGTTTTCGCCTAAACTCTAGTTAACGATCGCATTAGGGTTTCTCGGCACCGGAAAAATTTGAATTTGGCATGGTTGATGCCTTGTGAGACCTCATTAGAGTGCCTAGGAACCCTACAGTGGTATCAGAGCCTAGCTAGAGCCTTAGGCGATGCGTAGACGGAGTTAGAAGTCCGATCGAACCGAAACCCTAATGCAAAATTGCTCTCTGTACATTTTTTGAAATCGGGGATTTTTGAGAATTAAAAATATGCAGAAAAATCAGCAGGAGTTTCTAAGAATTACTGTGAAGCCCGTACCCCTGATTCCCTTAAAGCGCGGCGGAACCGCGGCATTAGCATGGCTAATGCGGCGGTTCCGCGACCATTTTGTCTCTTCTTCAATTGGTTTTTGCACAGTAATTCCTATATTTGGGTGCTGTATTTTCTGGGAATTTTTAATTTTTACTCAAGAGTTGAGTTTTCTGGGTTGTATTGGGGACTCGGTGTATCGATCGGGAAGTTTAACTTCGTCTGTGTTTTTCCGGATAATTTTTGAATATGTTAAAAAGTTCGACCGGATATAAATACCCACTTTTTCCCTTGTCGGGAAATTTCCAAGTGTTGGATCTTTCCGTGGTTTAATAACGTTCTAAGTAGTGCAAGTAACGCGATGGACCCTCTAGAAGACAACAAACCTTAACTCGATTATGTGACCGTCTTGAACTGCCCTTTGAACCTTCGGGTTTGGGGCAGTACGACGTGCCACATGTGAGGCGTTGGCTTGACCCTTCTACGGCTGGACCGTTGGTACTGAGGCACGAAGTGAATGTTTTTGAACTTATTTCATGTGATGAGCTATTTCGGGAAAACTTGGGAGTTTGATTGTTCGATCGGAAAGTTTAACATTTTCTATTTATCTGGAATGTGATACAATAATTGGAATTCACAAGTAGTTATGAGATAACTGAATGAATGTTATAAACATAGCAGTTTAATCTCACTTGATCGGTTGCCACGGAATTTTGATGCGATCAAAAGTCCGTCGCAATCGCGTAGCGTACGCGGATACTCGCCGGTAAACTTAATAGATAGCTACGCCCCATAGCCCCGACCAAGTAACTGTAGGAGAACTCCGTCGCCGAAAGCATCCGTTCGGGTGCTCGCGGCAGCGGTGTTCCGCCTTAGTGCACTTCGTCGACAGTATCGGGGGTGCGGCCGTCTACTAAAGTTTGCGACGAGCATTCGGTCAGGATGCCGGGAATCTTGTTGAATTGCCCGACTAGATATTGAAAAGTGTTTTCGATAATGAGACTAAAATGCGGGGTTTATAATTGTTAGGCATGTGATGTCTAAGTAATTCATTTGATTAGGCATGCGATGTCTATGCAGGTTGCGGATTCCAACTGTTGTAGTTTTAAACTTTCTTTTCTGTGACCGTAAGTGTAATATGTGATATCGCCGGTTTCGTTGCTATATGTCAACGACAATTGGGATACGCATCTTTACTTACGTTGATGACATGTGATGTTATGTGTTGCTGGATATGTTATATTGGATCGTCGTGTTTGAATAGCCGGGGGTTTTTATGTGAGTTGAGTGTTTTTCATTTTCATTCATG
The DNA here is from genome assembly GCA_030015575.1 of Agapanthus africanus. Lineage (NCBI taxonomy): Eukaryota > Viridiplantae > Streptophyta > Magnoliopsida > Asparagales > Amaryllidaceae > Agapanthus > Agapanthus africanus. The sequence goes on along the minus strand of CM057338.1, from coordinate 475,437,977 downwards.
TAAAAACTTGTATGTAATATTCTTTTATTGGGGCACTTCCAGGTTGCGGAAGATGTCACCATTTGTATATTATTTACTTTTCCGCACTAGGATAGACCCGAGGAGGGGAGCACAAGTAACCGGGTTCTGGAGTCCAGTGGGAGACCAACTCGAGGAGTCGAGTCCGGGTCTCCTAACTCTAGAATTGGTAGGGTTGCTTGCCGCTCTCGTAGGGGTCTAGGGGTGTGGGTTTGGCTATTCATCGCGACCGTGGAATCCGTGTTTTGTACTGGCTCGTATTGAAAACACGGACGTCCTAGTATATCCAATATTTCATATGATATTTTTTCTGCTGCGTTATCTGTGATGTGATCATGTGATATGCTGTGATGGATACTGTATATAGTATATATGATATATTATATAGACGTTACTTATGTTTTACACCCGTGCTAGCCCTGCCCCGCTCTGCCGTTAGTTACCTAACCTAACGGTGCACGAGGGGACATCGAGGCGAATGCGGATGGCATAAGTGTACGTCGTATTTATCTGTGATGTTTAGGTGCTTAAATGATGGGACTTCATTAATATGATTAATGAAAGAAAAGAAACCTAAAGATGTTGTGGAATCGAATTTCAAAAATAAAACAGGTAGCTACAGTTCTTGCTTTGCACAGCGGTATATATGATATATCCTGCACCTTATTCGATGAGGAAAGGGCCGACGATCCCTTCACCAGGAGTGACCCCTTTAGCAATAACTGGCAGATGCTACAACTCTCGGTTTGTCTTTTGATTGCTTCTATAGTTTCTGCTTTGCACAGTGATATATATGATATATCCCGCACCTCATTCGACGAGGAAAGGGCCGATGATCCCTTCACCGGGAGTGACCCCTTTAGCAAAACTAGAAAAGCCTAAAAAACACTCCATTTTAAAATCATTTGATTTTACAACGATATCAAGTTCATTACGCAATAGGTTTTCAGAAAAACCTGTCGTAGCCCTCCGTCATTTCAGATAAGTACTAGTTAGTATTCGTGCTGCGGTAGTTTGGCCTCCGTCAAGGCGTAGTGTACGGTAGCTAACTAGTGCTTATCTGCTAGCATATGATGCGATTGGATTAGGGTATTCGTACGGCGTTGTTTGGCCTCCGTCAAGGGTCGTGCGGGTGGGTTTAATTCAATCAGGAAATGACGGGTTGAACTTGACTAGCGGACTATGGGTAGTTTGGCCTCCGTCAAGGTCATAGAACGCTAGGGGCAAAATATTATCGGGAATTTCAAGTGTTGAAATTTGCAATGAGTGTTGGAGATAGTGCCCTCAGAGTCAATTATTGGATCACAGGCACGTGATTGCAATGATTGAGGAAGGACCTATCCCGGTAGGACAGTCTTACTCGAGATGATAGTATGCTATCTGGTTTACCTTTATCATCGTGTACTGCTTCAGGTGACCTTACAGGTCGCTATTACACGCTGATAGAGCCCCTAGGATTCTTGCTTGACTGCCAGCAGTATGAGGGCGATCATATACGTGAGAGCTGGTGGTCTATAAGCACATCCTTAAAAGGTCCCTAGTCGTGGGAGTTTCGAGACAGGGCATCGATTCTCCAGAGTAGACTAGTGTATACAGTCGAGACCCCGACGAGGGGCGGTGGCCGGTCTCACAAGCCACTGGTGTCGGTTGGTTCACCTAAGATGTATACAGGTGCTCATTGGGTTATGAGTACACCGGACAGGACTCGCCGGGAACATGCTAGTTGGTCTTATACCTGACGTCAGATAGCAGTTCCCTGGTGACATGTGTACAGGTTAGTTCATCGACCTGGGGATCGTCATTTGTCTCATGTGAGTTCCCACTGTACTTTAATTACTACCCTACCACGGCTCAAAGGAGTCGTGCAAACAGGTTTTAGTTGGGTACAGTATCGAGCCACATGGAGGCAGTGAGCGGATCTTCAGGGGTTCGTCTCTCCCGGTATTGGGGGTGAGGTCGCGCTGTGTCTAGGAGAGCCATTACGCAAAGCCCTCGGCCGAGGCAGGAGATTTACTGGTAGGTATTCCAGTAGTTTCTCAGGGTGTTCTGGGCTACACTCCGACACGACTTGTACCGCTTTTGGGGGTCTGACTTTTACCAACCCCCTAGGCCCGCCATGCGATACTCATAGACGAACGGACCGGACTGTACGGATATTGTCACTGACAGGCTCAGTAGGGTGTCAGGATGAGTTCGCTCATCGACGTCCCTTTTGGTCAATAGCTGGTGGCCCGTCACGAATTGGCTTATACCTCTGACGTGCTAGTGGTTAAATCCACAGCCATAGTATTGACGAGTCTTTAGAGTCCACCACACTTTCAGTTACTCAAGCTTTCGGGCGAAACGCTGTGGAGGCCGTATGGAGATATGGCAGGGTCCGATCAGATACGCGCGGTATTGCACAGATCAGGATCGGACGGTTTGTACTAATGGCCGTATGGTTATATGGCAGGGTTCGATGCGGTATTGCACGGATCAGGGTCGGACGGATATTACTAGCCGGCTTTGGTTTAAGCCGGATCCTAGTTTAGTACAGTGTAGATTTTGTCTCATTGCATTTGTATCCGGTCGGAATACAGATGCGGGTATGTATGCACAGTTTCGGGGTTTTCCTGTAATTTATTACGGGACCAGTTTTCTGGAGTTGCCAGTTTGCATTCCGTTCCGGCCGGTTTTCCTTTGTTCTTTCCCGGCCGGACTTTTCCGATGGAGGGGGTTATTTGCAATTGTGCAAATAACATTTGTGGAGGGGGTTTCTTGCAAATGGATTGATTATGATAGCATCTTTAGATACCATTCTTTTCCATCATCATTTCTTGCTTTATCAAGATTAGAAATGAAATGAAAGATGATATGACTTTGTTATCATGATGTTTGGATGTGGTCACCTCTTGCTTTATCCTACACTCACCTCCCTCATATGTTATGCTTTTCCCTCCACCATTTCCTAGCTTGGATGGCCGGCCACATTTTCTAGAGAGGGAGAGAGGGTTTTCATTTTGGATGTGGCATTATTCTTCATCTCACATTCCTCTTGTTAGAAAATTGAAAGCACCAATTTTCCTAACCTCCTCCTCCATCCTCCATGGCAACTAAACCCCCAAATGAGACATAGACTCTACACTACATTCTACAGCAAATCTTGGGCACGTCGACTTGCCAGCTTCTTGCCCGAGTTGCCTCGGTATTGAGGTGGGAGCCCGTAAAAGATGCAGACGATGTGGTGCCCTTCCGGCAAGGATGCGACGACCGGAGTTTCCGCGGGAGATCGGGACGACGACGAGAAGACCGGAGGACTCGGATCACTCGGTATATCTCTCACCCTTTCTCTTGTTAGCTAGTATCGGTTAATGGTTTCGATACGGGTATATTGTCCGCGGTAGCGCCAGTTTAAAAGTTAAGAAAAATTTTGATTCCGCATTTTGGCTTCGGATAGACGGCCGGGGCGCTGCCGTGGCGCAACATGGTATCAGAGCCACGCCATTAACCTAGTCTAGCTTGCTCTAGTATGTTTAAAGACCCGATCGAACCAAAATCCCAAAAACCGTATTTTCCTTCACATCAGTTTCTGTCGAATTTTTTTGGTGTCCAAAAATTTTTCAGGTTATTGCAGAATGATGTACAGAGAATCCTAAGAACACTGGAAAAATTTGGTAACCCGATTCTTCCGTACGACCGCGGAACCGCGGCCTTAACCCCTCTTTGGCCGCGGTTCCGCCGCAGGAAGTTGGGATCACTTCGCCATATTTTTACAGTGGGCTTGTGGGTTGAAAATAAAGGTTTTGGTATATTTTGTTTGGGCCCAGATTTTCTGCGAGTGCTACAGTAATGCTTTGGGGCCTACTTGGTATATTTTATTTGATCGGATATTTTAAACTTGCTAGCTCACAGTATTTACATTATATCTGCGACCGTGAATGTCACTTGATCGGTAAATCCTGTCTAACTGCTATAGCCCGGTTAGACGAATTTGCGAACGTGACATTCACGTTGATGTCTTGTGTTTTTGCTGTGATGTTGCGGATCGGTCGTGGGGGATAGCCTGGATGCAATGCTAGTACAGTTGTGGTTGTATTATGTACATTTGATATTGCGGGGCGAGCGTCCGACATGTGGACTGCCGTCACTGCCTGTTTGTATTATTCTTTTGGGGCACGGCCAGGTTGCGGTCGATGTACCCATTGTATGTATATTTTACTTTCTGTACTAGGATTACCCCGCGGAGGGGTGCACGGATAGCCGGGTTCTAGAGGGCAACGGGTCCGCATCTCATGGCATTGAGACGGAGGAGGCTTCACTCTAGGATTGGCGGGCTATTCGCCGCACTCGTAGGGGGTACAGGTTGACCCAGGAGGGGTGCCTAAGTTACCGGATTCCGTGAAGTGCTGGGTGGTCCATTCACGGAGCTGAAGGGGGCTGCCTCGCTTCAGGTTTTGGCGGGTGACTTGCCGCGCCCGTAGGGGTCTAGGATTTCATTGCACAGGCTATCCACACGACCAGGGGAACGTCGGGTTTCAGCAGCGGCTCTGTGAAACCCGGGGCTTCCAGATATCTGTATTGTTCTGTGATGCTGTACATTTCTATGATGTTGCATTTTATCACGCCTTGAGAGAATATAATATATTGGTATATATATTAGTAGATGTTGTATATGTTTTACATCCGCGCTAGTCCAGTCCCCGCTCTGTCGTTAGTTAGCTAACCTAACGGGTAATGACGGGACCCAGTGGCGAATGCGGATGGCATATACATACATCAGTATATTTTCGTTCTTTGTGGTGTGATCAATTGATGGGACTGCGTTGATTCGGATCAATGCAAGATAAACAAACCTATTCTGATGTTGTTGGAACACTTTTTCAAAAAGCTGTTATTGCAAGGACGTTCACTTTTGTTTTGCATCGTGGTATTCATTTAGAATATCCTGCTCCTCAGTCGACGAGGCAAGGGCCGAGATCCCTTCACCGGGAGTGACCCCTTGGACAGAAGTTTGCGTCAGCGCATTAACTTCACTATAGCCGATTACTTTTGCTTTGCATCGTGGTATTCAGTTGGAATATCCTGCACCTCATTCTACGGGGAAAGAGCCGAGATCCCTTCACCGGGAGTGACCTCTTTAGCAAAGGTTTTCGTCACTATATTTTTATAAAAGGTTATGCAGTTCCTTCAACGATATCAAGTTCATTACGTTAAAGGTTTTTCGCCAAAAACTAGACGTAGCCCTCCGTCATTTCTTACAAGTATTACTTAGTATTCGTGCTGCGTTTGTTGACTGTGTCAAGGCGTAGTGTGCGGTAGCTAAGTAGTGTTTGTTTGTAGCATATTAATGGGATTGGTTAGGACAGTCGTGCGGCCTTGTTGACTGTGTCAAGGGCTCGTACGGGTGGGTTTAATGCAATCCAGGATAATGACGGGTTGAACTTGACTAGGACTCTTTGATTTGTTGACTGTGTCAAGGTCACTTGAGTCCTAGGGGTAAAAATCACATCGGGAGTTTCAAAAGAACTGAAACTTGCCAGGCATGCGCATACCTTCTGGAGTGTGGTGACTTGAGTGGATTCCGTCAAGTTATCATGCGATGATAGTCGGATCCCGATTCTCACTGATGAGTTAGTTTACTCCTCGGGTGACCCCGACTAATTCTTCTTTCAGGTTTGGAGAAGAATTTGACGTTACAGTGGGAGGTTTCCAGATTAGATAAAGTGATAACCATTCTGATCTTGGTTAGAGTGCACGCTGAGTGTTTCTTTTCTCTCTCTCTTTGGCAGCGACCATTGACCCGACCCTAGACTATGACTCAGTGACCAAGTTGACCGAATCTTCTTAACACTGGTTTTTGGATTGTCAGACTTGCAGACCTCATTGCCACTCCTACTTTTACCCTTTTCTCCAGGACACCCCGTATTACTACGAACGTCCACTTCCATTGGACAAAACCATCGTATGGTTAGATACGAACTCGAAGGAATTCGAGGATGGTTTCCGGTTCTGGAGAAAACGGATAGGATTATTCAGTTGTCTTTTCCTTTTACCTTCTCTTAGGTTGTGAGTACTCCTTGGTTTAGGAGATAGTACACCTATTACGCAAATTGGATAGTCTTCTTCCAAACCTTAGGCTGGTGCCGAACAGTGGGGAATGAAGAAAACCAATTAGCATAACGATGGTGTGCAGAAGGTATTAAGTTAAGACAAAGCAAGGGATTAGTAGGAGGGCAAAGTAAACTGCGACTGCTATTCACGACCTAACCAAGTATTTCTTCGCCAATCCCAAATCACCTTTGTATTTCTCCAGGACACTCCGTATCACTACGAAGATCCCAGTTTATTGGATAATCCATCGTATGGTTATATACGAACTCGAAAGGAACTTGTTCCAGTTCGGGGATGGATCCTGGTTCAGGAGAAATAGGAATAAAGTACATTCAGGTGTCTTTTATCTTCACCTTCTCCCGCGTCGCGAATGTTCCTAGGATTAGGACAGTACACCCATTATGCTTTTTGGATAGTCTTCTTCCAAACCATAGGCTGGTGCCGAACGGTAGGGAAAGAAGAAAACCATTTGGCCTAAAGGGGTGTTTAGAAGGTAATGACTAAAGACATATAAAGGGATTTGGACAGATGGCAAAGAATTATACGGTTATAGTTGTGAATCTGGATAATGGTAGAGGCATTACTCGGAATACCAGGATACCCTATCGAAACATTTCAATGTTTCAGTTCAACTGTGTACTGTTAAAAGAAAACTGATTTCCTGATTAGACACTTGCTCCAGTGTATGTATTTACCAGGTTTGATTCTCACATCTGTATGGTTTTACAGATGATAAGTGGGAGTAAGTTATTAGGAATAGGGTGATCATCCTCATTATATCGGGATTCGTTGTAATCGGTGATATTTGAGGAGATCACCTGGGCTGTTTGCCGGTCGGCAAATATTTGGTTTTGAATATCCGCTGTTGTGCACCAATTTCAAATTGATATATCTGTACGTCTATTTTCATAGAGTGAGATATACCTTTTGATATTATGTCGACGACATTTACCTATATCAGTGGATGGTTAGGTAAGGAGCATCAAACAGCGGTGTAATTCTTCTTAACCATAAGTACAGTTTTCAACTTACGACGCACAGTGAAATAGTTGTTAGACTCAGCGGACTTATACAGAGTATTGTATGTTGTCCAGTGTCCATTAGGACAGAGGGGTTGGTCCTCATACTATATTCTGTTTACTTTTAACTTCTCTAGTTCTTAGACATGTGTTTCGTAGAAACACAGGGTCTAAGTTTTGAGGAGTTATAGGTATTTGAATAGAGTAGAGTACCAGGTGTAGCAAGTATCGGGATTCTTCAAAGTGATCGAAGATGTAGATACTTGTGTATGGTATTCAGTTGATAGTAATGATAAAGAGAAATTGCTTCTCTTTCAGGTTACTCATAATTGGAAGCATTCCTAAGTTGAGTAACGCTGATCGGCCTCCTTCCATTTAGTTGACATGCACTGGAGATAGCTGCATGATTTGAATCTGGTTCAATTAAATCAGTGCCTCTGGTTCTATATTGGATATAGAACAGTTCATATCTTAACGATGTTAAGGTACGGGGAGTTGTCCGGCTTATGATTAAAACCAGACACTGGACAACTCAAGGCACGTTTCTGTAATGGCTGTTTGTGGGTTGACCCAGACTATGACGAGGGTTGACTTTCTACCATCTGGAAGATCAATAGTGATATTGTTCTTAACTCGCCACATTTTAAAAAGAAATGGTTATTTTTCAGAAAACAGTAGTGGGAGTATGGTAGAACTGGAAGCGATTCCAGAACCGCAAACGATTACTGAAGATTTGATAAGGAACCTAAAGATTCAATCTGATTTGACATTCCATTGGCCACTCCGCAGATAAGGTGGGTAACTTCAGGCACCCGAGAGGTACTCCGGTAGCCTCAAGGACGGTGACAGGGAAGTTCTTGTTTACCCACACTTGCCATTGTTGTTGTTCCAGGCTGCGAGACCCGGCAGGAGGATGAGTATAGCGTCGTTCTAAACTAGCTTTAAAAGTGCACGTCTATATGACTCTGCCAGAGGGTTGTCGTAGTCAGTGGGAGCAGCGGAAGCATTGGTGGACATCAGGCTTATGTCTATAGACTAAAGCAGATATAGCGGAGATAGATCATCTATTTCTGATGTGACAGTCATAGGTTTGACGTCATCAGAATAGGGGATGGATCTGTTAAGAAGGTAGTAGGGTGTGATGTCCTGGTTTTGGATAACATACACAGAGTAGGAAAGGAAACTCCTATAATACGATCGGTTATACTTTGGTTGTCACACAGTGGTTTCTCCACACAGGACTTGGATATTATATCAGACATTCTGGTTACTAGATCTATGGTTTTAGATCTAGATTTGGGTGGTTTTCTAATCTGGGTACCTTGACAGCATTCGATGAGTATTTAGAATGGACGACTCCTGGCACGGTAGTACACCTGCAGATAATGGAGTCACCCTCTCTAAAGGTGTCTTACAGACTAAAGGGGAGAGGGATACGCATGATTGACAGATCACTTGCTTAGGCAATTGAGTCAATCATGAGATGTTAAGTACCACACCAGATGTTGTTCTTGCAGTAGCTGCAATAAGCTGATATTAATCCAATCCTGGAGAAACAGTCGGAAGCAGTTTTAGAACATAAGTTGATGTTCTAGGGATGTGATAACGACAGCCTCTTTTAGGAGACGGTTGTCACTCCAGGCTTCCAAGGTGACATAGATGGCAGAGTGGCTGTCAGAGTTATATTTTCTCCTTTTGACGAGGGGCAGTATTTTGGACAGGCGGTCCATGTGGATACTGAGGGAAAGGCATGGCGCAGGATACTGATTAAGTTCAGTTGACGATACAGTCTAAGAAGTTTGGATTTGGAGTTCATTTATGAGCTAGGTCCCATCAGATATCCAGACATATTCTAAGACATGTATTGCTCATTTCGGGAGATGGCTTTTCTCCGCGAACTTGAGATATAGAGAGATATAGAAAGAAACATCACAGCGGATCCACTAACTGAGGCTATTCCTCGAACGCAATAATTTCGCAAACGAGCTTTGTGAGACTGACTAGTAGAGGAGTTGGGTGTTCGGTATCACACGGGCTGTGAGTATGCGACATCGCAATAATTAGCCTTGAGTGCAAGTGGGAGATTGTTGGAGATAGTGCCCTCAGAGTCAATTATTGGATCACAGGCATGTGATTGCAATGATTGAGGGAGGACCTATCCCGGTAGGACAGTCTTACTCGAGATGATAGTATGCTATCTGGTTTACCTTTATCATCGTGTACTGCTTCAGGTGACCTTACAGGTCGCTATTACACGCTGATAGAGCCCCTAGGATTCTTGCTTGACTGCCAGCAGTATGAGGGTGATCATATACGTGAGAGCTGGTGGTCTATAAGCACATCCTTAAAAGGTCCCTAGTCGTGGGAGTTTCGAGACAGGGCATCGATTCTCCAGAGTAGACTAGTGTATACAGTCGAGACCCCGACGAGGGGCGGTGGCCGGTCTCACAAGCCACTGGTGTCGGTTGGTTCACCTAAGATGTATACAGGTGCTCATTGGGTTATGAGTACACCGGACAGGACTCGCCGGGAACATGCTAGTTGGTCTTATACCTGACGTCAGATAGCAGTTCCCTGGTGACATGTGTACAGGTTAGTTCATCGACCTGGGGATCGTCATTTGTCTCGTGTGAGTTCCCACTGTACTTTAATTACTACCCTACCACGGCTCAAAGGAGTCGTGCAAACAGGTTTTAGTTGGGTACAGTCCCGAGCCACATGGAGGCAGTGAGCGGATCTTCAGGGGTTCGTCTCTCCCGGTATTGGGGGTGAGGTCGCGCTGTGTCTAGGAGAGCCATTACGCAAAGCCCTCGGCCGAGGCAGGAGATTTACTGGTAGGTATTCCAGTAGTTTCTCAGGGCGTTCTGGGCTACACTCCGACACGACTTGTACCGCTTTTGGGGGTCTGACTTTTACCACCCCCTAGGCCCGCCATGCGATACTCATAGACGAACGGACCGGACTGTACGGATATTGTCACTGACAGGCTCAGTAGGGTGTCAGGATGAGTTCGCTCATCGACGTCCCTTTTGGTCAATAGCTGGTGGCCCGTCACGTATTGGCTTATACCTCTGACGTGCTAGTGGTTAAATCCACAGCCATAGTATTGACGAGTCTTTAGAGTCCACCACACTTTCAGTTACTCAAGCTTTCGGGCGAAACGCTGTGGAGGCCGTATGGAGATATGGCAGGGTCCGATCAGATACGTGCGGTATTGCACAGATCAGGATCAGACGGTTTGTACTAATGGCCGTATGGTTATATGGCAGGGTTCGATGCGGTATTGCACGGATCAGGGTCGGACGGATATTACTAGCCGGCTTTGGTTTAAGCCGGATCCTAGTTTAGTACAGTGTAGATTTTGTCTCATTGCATTTGTATCCGGTCGGAATACAGATGCGGGTGTGTATGCACAGTTTCGGGGTTTTCCTGTAATTTATTACGGGACCAGTTTTCTGGAGTTGCCAGTTTGCATTCCGTTCCGGCCGGTTTTCCTTTGTTCTTTCCCGGCCGGACTTTTCCGATGGAGGGGGTTATTTGCAATTGTGCAAATAACATTTGTGGAGGGGGTTTCTTGCAAATGGATTGATTATGATAGCATCTTTAGATACCATTCTTTTCCATCATCATTTCTTGCTTTATCAAGATTAGAAATGAAATGAAAGATGATATGACTTTGTTATCATGATGTTTGGATGTGGTCACCTCTTGCTTTATCTTACACTCACCTCCCTCATATGTTATGCTTTTCCCTCCACCATTTCCTAGCTTGGATGGCCGGCCACATTTTCTAGAGAGGGAGAGAGGGTTTTCATTTTGGATGTGGCATTATTCTTCATCTCACATTCCTCTTGCTAGAAAATTGAAAGCACCAATTTTCCTAACCTTCTCCTCCATCCTCCATGGCAACTAAACCCCCAAATGAGACATAGACTCTACACTACATTCTACAGCAAATCTTGGGCACGTCAACTTGCCAGCTTCGTGCCCGAGTTGCCTCGGTATTGAGGTGGGAGCCCGTAAAAGATGCAGACGATGTGGTGCCCTTCCGGCAAGGATGCGACGACCGGAGTTTCCGCGGGAGATCGGGACGACGACGAGAAGACCGGAGGACTCGGATCACTCGGTATATCTCTCACCCTTTCTCTTGTTAGCTAGTATCGGTTAATGGTTTCGATCCGGGTATATTGTCCGCGGTAGCGCCAGTTTAAAAGTTAAGAAAAATTTTGATTCCGCATTTTGGCCTCGGATAGACGGCCGGGGCGCTGCCGTGGGATTGATACACAAGTCCGAAAGAGATAAGATGCCACAGTACCGAAAGATTATATTAGATAAACCAATCTAATCTTGCAAGAGCATACGCTGAGTGTTTTCTTCTCTCTCTCTCTAGGTAGCGACCATGTCACGCCTTAATCAAGATAATAAAACGGATATATTGATCGAACCCGCTTGCTATACTGAGCTGGGGAACGTTGGTCCCGCTCCAACTTATAAATCTTATAAGACAGAGCAGGAAATTGGGGAATACCAGATTTCCCGTGCCGCCCAAACGAAGAAAGTGCATGTTGATGCATCGTCTTCGGGTATGTTCATTACATAGAACTGTTTCTCAGTATCCTTTACGTCCTGGGTATGAGATACCGGATCAGGATCCCGCATATGTAATCTGTTACATGGGCTACAGATAGGTAGAGAACTGAGAACGGGTGATAAGTTTCATGAGATAGAAATGCTGCAAGTGTTGTAGCCAAGTCTGTTGGTCACTATCACCCTGTATTACCAGAATACATTGATTCTGAACGAATGTTATTAGATACCGAATATGATATACAACATCATATCAATCTCTTTATTAATAAAGAAAGGACATAATTTTGTATTGTTGGATAATGCTTTGAACATTTCCTATATCAAGTGTTGATCGGTTCAGGCACGTTATCTAAAAGCGTAAACGTTCTAAATCAAACCACAGTTCTTAACGTACAGAACACACACAAGAGGAAGAGTTCAGAAATGAACGAATCCTTCTTGAGGCATTGTAGACTAGGTCATATCAATGCGACCCGGCTAGCTGAAGTTACATATAGATGCATATTTAAATTAGTTTGAATTTACATCTTGTGAAACTTGCCGGTCATGTCACAGAGATAAGATGACTACAGCTCCGTTTATTGGAAACAGAGAAAGAGTTAGTGAACTCTTGGGATTGATACATGCTGATGTATGAAAGTTCCTAGTCTACACATGCCAGGACCGGTTCTTTGTACTTCATTACATTCACTGATGATCTCTCAAGATTCAAACATATGTTCCTATTGAAACACAAGTCCGAAACTTTTGAGATAATCACGGAATATAAGTTAGAAGTAGAGAACCAAAAACGGGTATAAGTATTATATCCTTTGATAAGATCAGGGAGGAGAATACTTGAGCATGGAATTCCTGGACTATTCTAAAGGAGAATGAGATTCTCTCTCAGCATTACTCCTCCGAATACACCATAGCACGATGGTATATCGGGGTGGAGCAATAGCACCCTATGTGATATGGTGTGCTCTATGATGAGTACTACTGAGTTTCCTATTTCCTTTTGGGAGTTATGCACTTGAGAAGTTGCATGCCTATTGAATAGGGTTCAAATTAAATCAGTTGCCTACCACTTCATATGTGATATGGAAAGGGAAGAGCTCATATCTTAAGTTTGTTAAGATTTGGGGTTGTCCGGCCTATGTCTAAAAAGCAAAATCCGAACAAGCTTGAAGCAAAGTCAGATCTGCAGAAGTTTGTTGGATATCCTAAGCATACGCAAGGGAATATCTTCTACCAAACCGAGAAACAAAAGTGTTTTATTTCTCAGCATGCCACCTTTGTGAAAGGGAATTTCTTGTGAAGAAATTAGTGGTCATGTGGTAGAACTGGAAGGAGTTCCAGCTATACAAACTACAGCAGATGATTTGGTAGAACCAAAGGATTCAATAGTAACCAACGAACCTCAGCCTCTCCGCCGATCTAGTAGGGTTTCTCACCTACCTGAGAGATACTTCGGTTTCTCTATGACAGTGGGAGCGAGGATCGCATCATGAGATGATGACCCAACTAGTTTCGAGCTGGCCATCAGGAGTGGGACTCTGTAAGAATAGCTGGATGCTTATCGATCTGAGATGGAATCCTTATACACCAACAAAGTATGGACTTTGGTTGCTTTATCTGAAGGGTTAAATCCCCATCAGGAGCAAGTATATCTTGAGAAGATAACTTGGTGTACATGGAAAAGTTGAGACTTTCAAAGCTATGCTTAAGTCCATCCAGATCTTACTTGCAACGGCTAAATACCATGACTACGATATCTGGCGGTTCGGTGTCATGACAGCTTTTCTAAATAATGATTTGGAAGAGAGCATCTATAAGTACACAGCCAGAGGACTTCGTAGACTGTGGGAGCAGCGGAAACGTGTGCAAGATGTTTTATGTGATAAAGCAGGCATCGCGGAGTTGGAACATCTGTTATGATGTGGTAGTCAAAGAGTTTGACTTCATCAAAATGGTAGATGAACCTTGTATATACAAAAGGTAGTAGGGAGTATGGTGGTGATCCTCGTAGAATACGTAGATGACATACTCTTGATAGGGAAGGAGTTTCCTATGCTACGCTCGGTCAATCTCCGCTTATCACAAGGATTCTCTATACAGGATCAAGGTGATACCTCCTAAATCCTGGGTTTTGGATCTATGAGATAGATCTAATTGGATGTTAGGATTCTCACTAGTTGTAGTGAGATGGTATCAATCGATCCTGGGGAGAATCACTGGAAAGGTTCCAGGGTGATAAGAACGACTGAATGTCAGTCGCAGGCTTGTCTATACCCTCAGTGGAGGGACGGTATGTTGGAAGAGTTCCAAGCGAGATACCGTGACTTACTAGACGATTAAAGGCAAGATACATCGTTACCAAGGATGCTACCAAAGAGGCAGTCTGGATATATATTAGTTCATGATATGAACTTCGTTCCTACCATTGTGTGACAATGGAGTTGTGGCTTTTGCCAAGGAATCTCCGGTCCCATCAGAAATCCAGATATAATTCTTAGGCAGTATCACCTGATCATGGAGATGGTTGATCTCCAGGGAAATCGAGGTTAGGAGAGTAGACACAGAGGACAACAGCGCGGATCCACTCACAAAGGCCTTTTTCCCAGTAGAGACTTTTATGGGATGGTTGAGTATGAGATACTTCAACCACAGCTAATTGTTGGGTATGTGATACTACAACAGATGGCCCTAGTGCAAGTGGAAGATTATTAGTTATACGTATGCCCTAGAGGCCATTACTGTACATACGATGTATATTGTAATGGATGCTTGGACATATATAGGGAGGACTTTCTTGCTCGACATGATAGTATGCTATCTGGTTGTACTTTATCTTAACATGTACTCTGATTGTCTCTATGTTACATGTTGATAAAGCCCTTAGGATATGTACTCGACTACTGGGATTATGATGAGATCATACTAGTGAGGCCACGGTAGTCGACGAGTACATCCTATAACTGTTCCTTGTCGAGGGTGTATCGAGACAGGGCATCGATGCACCAGAGTAGACTAGCGTATACGCATCTTGACCCATATGATGGGCGATGGATGATCCCATATCCATCGGTGTTTGACATCAAGGATGGTGTACCGGTGCTCAGTGGAGACTGGGTACACTGGACGGACTCGCCGAGAACTCCCAGATGGTATTATACCTCACGTCAGATGGCAGTTCTCCGGTGACACTGGTACAGAGTAGTCTGTTGACCCGAGATCGTCATAGAGTCTTATGTGATTCCCACTGTGCTTTGATTTCCATCATACCATGTCCAAGAGGGCATGCAAAAAGGTGGCTTTTGGGTACAGTCCCGAATCACATGGAGGTAATGTGCGATAGGAGGGGATTAGTCTCTCCCGGTATATGGAGTTGATGTTGTGCTTTGATTGATTGGCTATAACTGGAAATACCTGGCCAGGGTTGCTGAGATTTACTGGTAAGTGTTATCGGTAGTTTCTCGAACTGTTATAGACCTCATATCGACATGACTTATCAAGCTACTGGGGTCTGACGTATACCACCCTTAGGCGAGATATGCGACATATCAGACGACGAGACCGGACTGTACGGGAGTGTTACTGATTGGATTCACAGGAGAATGTACAGGCTTGCTTGTTGATCTTCTGAGCACTCAATACCTGGGTGGCTGTTACGTTTAGCAGACCTCTTGCAGCTTGTGGGTGTTTGATATGATCATCACCTACTGCCGGCGTATTGACGATTCTTTAGAGTCCTACACAGAGGTTTCTTGGCTCAGGCAAAACGGAGTAGGAGCACATATATGATATGTGCGGGACCGAGGTGTAGGGTTCCTAGGTACTCTTGTGAGGGTTCATAAGGCATCAAACATGCCCGAATAAAATTTTAGATGTGCTGAACAACCCAAAGCCAGGATCTTTGCTAGATTATTAGGGTTTAACATGCAAGTAAACATCTTTACTACTATGTGTGAGGGATTACAACCTTTGTAGTCCGCTCCTTCGCTTCATAAGCTCCGAGTAGAAGTCCCTTCGCCGCGATCCATGATCTCCCAAACTCAAGAGAGGCTCCACGACTCGAACGATCCATGCTAGTTTGTAGTGTTCCGTTTCTCCGATGATCTACGTCGAAGTTGCTATAACTCAAGCTCTCTCACTCTAATGAGGTGAACACCCTAATCTAATGGGCTAGATTAGATGAGGATGATGGAGTAGTATTTATGCTATCTTTTTATATCAATTTCTCACAAGAAATCATCACCAAAGGAAAATCTAGTAAGCTATTTCAAAAACTCAAGAGAGAAGAAGATGATGAATAATGAGATTATCCTTTTGTGATGAATAATGATAAGAGTATATCAATAATAATGCAACCATGGTTAATGATGATAAGGATAACCCTTGTAGAGAGTTAACTAAGGCTAGGGTTTGGTTGGGTTAAGAAACGAGTCATAAGAAAATATTTATTATAATATCTTCTTCATGACAAAAGGAAAGCTTTTAGATGGTGCAAGAAGGAGCTAACCCTAATCAAACCCTAACCTCATTTAATCATCACTAAATATGTTTCATTATTAATCATATCATGTTACTATAATATATATCACATATATATTATATATTTGTAACAAAAGAAAATAATACAATTAATATATATCGCATATATATCAATGTATTATCCGGTGAGAAAATGAAATAATAAAACGAGCCAATATTAGATAATGTAATACAATATATCACATATATTATTATACATTAAATCATCGAATCAACACTTGATCCGACAATCCGGCTATATCGAATATAACCGACTAATATATCATGTACTGATTCATCGAATCAACACTTGATCCGATGACCCGGTTCATATCTAAATATCGCGAGAATATAATACGGTATCTCATATCGCATTATCCTCGGTCCTGCACATATCACATTTGCGCCTCTACTCCGTTTTTCCTGAGCCAAGAAACCTCTGTGTAGGACTCTAAAGAATCATCAATACGCCGGTAGCAGGTGATGATCATATCAAACACCCACAAGCTGCAAGCGGTCAGCTAAACATAACAGCCATCCCGGTATTGAGTGATCAGAAGATCAACAAGCTAGCCTGTACGTTCTCCTGTGAATCCAATCAGTAACACTCCCGTATAGTCCGGTCTGTTCGTCTGATATGTCGCATATCAAGTCTAGGGGTGGTATACGTCAGACCTCAGTAACCGATAAGTCGTATCGATGTGAGGCTCATAAAGGGTCGAGAAATTACTGGTAACACTTACCAGTAAATTTCTATATCAGCCCTGGCCAGGGACTTCCAGTTATAGCCAATCGAACACAGCACAACATCAACTCCCTATACCGGGAGAGACAAATCCACTCCTATCGCTCATTGCCTCCATGAGATTCGGGACTGCACCTAAAAGCCACCGTTTTGCACGCCCTCTTAGACGTGGTAAGGTGGAAATCAAAGCACAGTGGGAATCACACAAGACTCTATGACGATCTCGGGTCTACAGACTACGCTGTACCAGTGTCACCGGAGAACTGCCATCTGACGTGTGGTATATCACCATCTGGGAGTTCTCGGCGAGTCCGTCCAGTGTACCCAGTCTCCACTGAGCACCCGTACACCATCCTTGATGTCAAACACCGATGGATATGGGATCATCCATTGCCCATCATATGGGTCAAGATGCGTATACGCTAGTCTACTCTGGTGTATCGATGCCCTGTCTCGATATACCCTCGACTAGGAACGATTATAGGATGTACTCATCGACTACCGTGGCCCCACTAGTATGATCTCATCATAGTCCCAGTAGTCGAGTACAGATCCTGAGGGCTTTATCAACATGTGAAAGAAAGACAGTAAACCAATACAAGTCAACATGTTAAGATAAAGTGAAACCAAATAGCATACTATCATGACGAGCAAAAAAGTCCTCTCTATATATATCCAAGCATCCATTATAATATACATCATATGTACAACAATGGCCTCTAGGGCATATACATAACTAACAATCTCCCACTTGCACTAAGGCCAGCTGCTGTAGTATCTCATACCCAGCATCCCGAATAATCTCTCAAACTGTATCTGGGGAATAGCCTTCGTGAGTGGATCCGCAGTGTTGTCCTTCGTATCTACTCTCCTGACCTCGATCTCCCGGCGATCAACTATCTCCCTGATCAGGTAATACCGCCTCAAAATATGTCTGGACTTCTGATGGGACCTGGGTTCCTTGGCCAAAGCCACAGCTCCATTGTTATCGCAATACAGAGGTATTGGATGCTCAATGGATGGAACCACACCAAGTTCACTAATGAACTTCTTTATCCAGACAGCCTCCTTGGCAGCATCGTTGGCAGCGATGTATTCAGCCTCCATCGTCGAGTCTGCAACGGTATCCTGTTTGGAACTCTTCCAACATACCGCCACTCCATTGAGGGTAAAGACAAAACCCGAGTGCGACTTAGAGACGTCCTTATCACTTTGGAAGCTGGAATCGGTAAAGGACTCCACCCGGAGTTCTCCGTTACCATACACCAAGAACATTTCTCTAGTCCTTCGCAAGTACTTGAGAATGTTCTTCACAGCTGTCCAGTGACTCTCTCCAGGATCTGCTTGATACCGACTCACTACACTTAGTGAGTATGCTACATCGGGTTTGGTACATAGCATCGCATACATGATAGAGCCTACTGCCGAAGCATAGGGTATCCCTTGCATGCGAGCTCTCTCCAAATCAGTCTTGGGAGACATCTCTTTGGAGAGAGTTAGTCCAGAGATCGTAGGTTAGTTCCCACGCTTGGATTCTTCCATACTAAACTTCTTTAGTATGGTGTCAATGTACCTGGATTGGGACAATCCCAGTATCCGTTTAGATCTATCTCTATAGATCATGATTCCCAATATGCAGGAGGCATCACCTAGATCTTTCATTGAGAATCTTTGTGATAAGAAGAGCTTGACTGATTGCAGCATAGGAATGTCATTTCCTATCAAGAGTATATCATCCACGTATAATACGAGGAAGACAACCTTACTCTCTGCTACCTTCTTATAGATACAAGGTTCATCTATATTTTTGATGAAGTTAAACTCTTTGACTACAACATCAAAACAGATGTTCCAACTCCGCGATGCTTGCTTCAACCCATAAATGGATTTAAGCAGCTTGCACACCTTTCCGCTGCTCCCACTATCTACGAAGCCCTCTGGCTGAGTTATGTACACGCACTCTTCTAAATCACCGTTTAGAAAGGCGGTCTTAACATCCATTTGCCAGATTTCGTAGTCATGGTATGCAGCAATGGCAAGTAAGATCCGGATGGACTTAAGCATAGCCACTGGAGAAAAGGTTTCGTCATAATCCACACCTGGTCGTTGACGAAAACCCTTTGCAACAAGTCTAGCTTTGAAAGTCTCAACTTTTCCATCTACACCAAATTTCTTTTTAAAGATCCACTTGCTCCCAATGGGTTTTACCCTTTCAGGAGCATTTTCCAAAGTCCATACTTTGTTGGTGTACATGGATTCCATCTCAGATCGCATTGCATCCAGCCATTTCACAGAGTCACCACTCGTGATGGCTTGCTCGAAACTAGTCGGGTCATCATCTTCCATGATGCAATCCTCACTTCCACCATCAATGAGAAAACCGTAGTACCTCTCAGGTGGATGAGAAACCCTGATAGATCGGCGGAGAGGCCGGGGTTCGTTGGGTACTACCGAATCCTCTGGTTCAACTAAATCATCTGTTGTAATTTGTTCTGCTGGAACTTCTTCCAGTTCTACCTCAATGCCACTGATCTGTTTCATAAGAAAACTTTTTTCTAAGAAAGTGGCATGTCGAGAAACAAACACCTTTTGTTCCTCGGAGTGGTAGAAGATATACCCTCGCGAATGTTTGGGATATCCAATAAACTTACATAGAACAGACCTTGCCTCGAGTTTGTCCGGATTTTGTGTTTTAACATAGGCCGGACAACCCCATATCTGAATAAAATTAAGACATGGTCTCTTACCATTCCATATCTCATATGGAGTAGTAGGCACTGATTTGGTTGGAACTCTATTCAATAGGTATGCAGCTGTCTCTAGTGCATATCCCCAGAAGGAAATAGGTAACTCAGCAGTGCTCATCATAGAGCACACCATATCTAATAGAGTGCGATTCCTCCTTTCCGATACACCGTTGTGCTGTGGTGTATAAGGAGGAGTAAGCTGAGAGAGAATCCCATTCTCTTTTAGATAATCTAGGAACTCATTGCTTAAGTATTCACCTCCTCGATCAGATCGAAGAATCTTAATACTTTTGCCCGTTTGGTTCTCTACTTCGTGCTTATATTCTCTGAATTTCTCAAAAGCTTCAGACTTGTGTTTCATCAGGAACACATGTCCGAATATAGAGAGATCGTCAGTGAATGTAATGAAGTAGAAAGAATCGTTCCTGGCATGCGTAGACATAGGACCGCATACATCACTATGTACCAGTCCTAAGAGTTCCGTAACTCTTTCTCCGTGTCCACTAAATGGAGCTTTGGTCATTTTTCTTTTGAGACATGAATGACAAGTATCATAAGATGATAATTCGAACGGATTCAAATATCCATCCTTATGTAACTCAGCCAGTCGTGTCGCATTGATATGACCAAGTCTACAATGCCACAAGAAGGATTCGTTCATTTCTGAACTCTTCCTCTTGTGTGTGTTTTGTATATTGAGGACTGTATTTTGATTTAGAATGAATATGCCATTATGTAATGAGCCTGATGCAATCAACTTTTGATCTAGGAATATGTTCATAACATTATCCTTTACTACAAAATTATATTCTTCTTTACTTAATAAAGAAACTGATATAATGTTGCACATCATGTTCGGTATATAATAGCACTCATTCAGAATCAGCGTATTACCACTTGGTAATACTAGGTGATATTCGCCAACTGCTTTGGCTGCAATATTTGCCACATTCCCTACTTGAACGGAATGATCACCTTTTCCCAGTTCTCTACCTTTACGTTGCCCATGTAACAATTTACATATGTGGGATCCTGATCCGGTATCTAATACCCAGGACGTAGGGTGAACTGAGAAACAGTTCTCAATAACTAACACACCCGAAGAAGATGCATCAACATGCATGTTCTTTTGGGCGGCTTGAGAATCCAGATATTCTCCTATTCCCTGTTCAGTCTTATAACTCTTATAAGAAAGAACGGGTCCAACGTTCCCCTGCTCAGTATAATAAGCGAGTTCAGTCAATACATTCATATTATTATCTTGATTATGGCCTGGCATGGTCGCTACCTGGAGAGAGAGAGAAGAAAACACTTTAGCGTATGCTCTTGCAAGATTAGATTGGTTATTATCTTATCTAATCAGGATGTCTCCCACTGTTTTTATCAAATCTTCCTTCGAACCCTAAAAGGTAAGATTAGCCGGGATTAATTACACCCTACAATTTCGTCAATCTTTCAGCTAGATCAGTGTCGGTACTTGAGGGAGGTTCCCCGTGCTTTCGCACGGACCTAATTAAAGTAAACCTCGTTTTCCCAGAGGCGTAACCCCGTTAATACTTTTCTAGACACCTACTTGATCGGCTAATTGTTCTGTGTAAAACTCTCCTAGGAGTAACTCTTACTCGCAGTGGGTATCGGGATCCAACTATCTCATAGGAGGTATGCAATCTCATTGCAAATTTCAACACTTGAAATTCCCGATAATGCTCTTGCCCTTAGCGTCCCATGACCTTGACGGAGGCCAAACTACCCATAGGGCGCTAGTTAAGTTCAACCCGTCATTTCTTGATTGAATTAAACCCATCCGTACGACCCTTGACGGAGGCCAAACTACGCCGTACGAATACCCTAATCCAATCGCAACATATGCTAGCAGATAAGCACTAGTTAGCTACCGTACACTACGCCTTGACGGAGGCCAAACTACCGCAGCACGAATACTAAGTAGCACTTATCTGAAATGACGGAGGGCTACGCAGGTTTTTCAGAAAAACCATGAGCGTAATGAACTTGATATCGTTGTAGAATCATGTGGTTTTTGAAAAAGGAGTGTTTTTGAGGCTTTTCTAGTTTCGCTAAAGAGGTCACTCCCGGTGAAGGGATCTCGGCTCTTTCCCCATCGAATAAGGTGCAGGATATATCATATATACCACTGTGCAAAGCAAGAACTATATAAGCTGTCAAAAACAAAACCGTGAGTTTGTAGCATCTGCCAGTTTTAATAAAGAAGTCACTCCCGGTGAAGGGATCTCGGCTCTTTCCTTATCGAATAAGGTGCAGGGTATATCATATATACCGCTATGCAAAGCAAGACTGTAGCTACCCTTTTTATAAAGTTTTGATTCTACAACATCTTTTAGGTTTTTTTTCTTTTTATTAATCTCATTAATAAAATCCCATCAGCTTATGCTTCCTAAGTATCACAGAAGAAACGAAAGCAGTAATATTTATATATCAGCATATATATATAGTATAAGCATTCGTCTCAGGCAGTAATATGATCTCATCACAGAACATTGCAGCAGAAGAACATATATGAAATATTGGATATACTAGGACGTCCGTGTTTTCAATACGAGCCTGTATAAAACACAGATTCCACGGTCGTGACGAATAGCCAAACCCACATCCCAAGACCCCTACGAGAGCGGCAAGTAACACTGCCAATTTTAGGGTTAGGAGACCCGGTCTCGACTCCTCGAGATGGCTTCCCACTGGACCCTAGAACCCGGTTATTTGTGCTCCCCTCCTTGGGTCTACCTAATGCGGAAAAGTAAATAATATACACTGGTGACATCAACCTCATCCCGGAAGTGCCCCAATAAAAGAATATTACATACAAATGAATTTTACATGAATGAAAATAAAAACCCTCATTTCACATAAAACCCCCGGCTATTCAGAACACGACGATCCAATATAACATATCACAGCAACACATAATATCACATATCCTCAACGTAAGTAAGTATGCATACACCGATCGTCGTTGATGTATAGCAACGAAAACCGGCAATACAACTACATACTACACTTACGGTCACATAAAAGAAATTGTAAAACTACAATATTTGGAATCCACAATCACTTTAGATAGCGTAAATCCGAAATATCACATACTTCGCATTTCATGCCTAACTATATGAATTCCACATATTGTATCACATTCCAGATAAATAGACAATATTAAACTTTCCGAACAGATAATCAAATACCCAAAATTTCCTGAATAGCTCAACACTTGAGCGGAGTTCAAATAATCCCAGAAACTGTCACAGTACCGATGATCCAGCCGTAGAAGGGTCAAGCCAACGCCTTACATGTGGCACGCCGTACTTCCCCAAACCCTAAGGTTTAGAGACAGTTCAAGACGGTCACATAATCGAGTTACGGTTTGTTGTCTTCTAGAGGGTCCACCACGTTACTTGCACATTTTTCCGAAAGATTTAAACCCGATAAAAATTCAACACTTGAAAGTTTTTCGTGCCGGGAAAAAATGAGTTTAATGATATCCGTTCGAATATTTTAACAGTTTCTGAATATCCGGAAATAAAAACGAATTTAAATTTTCCGATTGAATCAACGATTACAAAATAAACCCCAGAACACTTAACACTTGAGTCAGATTAAAAATACCCAGAAAATATAACATACAGATACGGATATTACTGTTGAAAAATGAATGCCCAATTCAACATTCCCACCGCGGATCCGCGGCCCAAGCGAGGTACGGCCGCGGTTCCACGGCGGTATGGACGTATTGCTGCCTCGTTTTTCACAGTGATATTTATATTTACCTGCTGAATTTTTTACGTATTTTTAATTCTGAAAAATCACAGTTTTTGAAAAAACATCCAGAGAGGGGTCTAAAATTGCGTTTCGGTGTTCAATCGGAGTTTTAACTTCGTATACACGTCGCCTAATGCTCTAGCTAGGCTCTGATACCACTGTAGGGTTCCTAGGCACTCTTGTGAGGGTTCATAAGGCATCAAACATGCCTGAATAAAATTTTAGATGTGCCGAACAACCCAAAGCCGGGATCTTTGCTAGATTATTAGGGTTTAACATGCAAGTAAAAATCTTTACTACTAAGTGTGAGGGATTACAACCTTTGTAGTCCGCTCCTTCGCTTCATAAGCTCCGAGTAGAAGTCCCTTCGCCGCAATCCATGATCTTCCGGACTCAAGAGAGGCTCCACGACTCGAACGATCCATGCTAGCTTGTAGTGTTCCGTTTCTACGATGATCTACATCGAAGTTGCTATAACTCAAGCTCTCTCACTCTAATGAGGTGAACACCCTAATCTAATGGGCTAGATTAGATGAGGATGATGGAGTAGTATTTATGCTATCTTTTTATATCAATTTCTCACAAGAAATCATCTCCAAAGGAAAATCTAGTAAGCTATTTCAAAAACTCAAGAGAGTAGAAGATGATGAATAATGAGATTATCCTTTTGTGATGAATAATGATAAGAGTATATCAATAATAATGCAACCATGGTTAATGATGACAAGGATAACCCTTGTAGAGAGTTAACTAAGGCTAGGGTTTGGTTGGGTTAAGAAATGAGTCATAAGAAAATATCTATCATAATATCTTCTTCATGACAAAAGGAAAGCTTCTAGATGGTGCAAGAAGGAGCTAACCCTAATCAAACCATAACCTCATTTAATCATCACTAAACATGTTTCATTATTAATCATATATATTTGTAACAAAAGAAAATAATACAATTAATATATATCGCATATATATCAATGTATTATCCGGTGAGAAAATGAAATAATAAAGCGAGCCAATATTAGATAATGTAATACAATATATCACATATATTATTATACATTAAATCATCGAATCAACACTTGATCCGACAATCCGGCTATATCGAATATAACCGACTAATATATCATGTACCGATTCATCGAATCAACATTTGATCCGATGACCCGGTTCATATCTAAATATCGCGAGAATATAATACGGTATCTCATATCGCATTATCCTCGGTCCTGCACATATCACATATGTGTCTCTACTCCGTTTTGCCTGAGCCAAGAAACCTCTGTGTAGGATTCTAAAGAATCGTCAATACGCCGGTAGCAGGTGATGATCATATCAAACACCCACAAGCTTCAAGCGGTCAGCTAAACGTAGCAGCCACCCAGGTATTGAGCGATCAGAAGATCAACAAGCTAGCCTGTACGTTCTCCTGTGAATCCAATCAGTAACACTCCCGTACAGTCCGGTCTGTTCGTCTGATATGTCGCATATCAAGTCTAGGGGTGGTATACGTCAGACCCCAGTAACCGATAAGTCGTGTCGATGTGAGGCTCATAACGG
The DNA here is from genome assembly GCA_030015575.1 of Agapanthus africanus. Lineage (NCBI taxonomy): Eukaryota > Viridiplantae > Streptophyta > Magnoliopsida > Asparagales > Amaryllidaceae > Agapanthus > Agapanthus africanus. The sequence goes on along the minus strand of CM057338.1, from coordinate 475,412,910 downwards.
GTCGAGAAACTACTGGTAACACTTACCAGTAAATCTCTATATCAGCCCTGGCCAGGGACTTCCAGTTATAGCCAATCAAACACAGCACAACATCAACTCCCTATACCGGGCGAGACGAATCCCCTCCTATCGCTCATTGCCTCCATGAGATTCGAGACTGCACCCAAAAGCCACCGTTTTGCACGCCCTCTTGGACGTGGTAAGGTGGAAATTAAAGCACAGTGGGAATCACACAAGACTCTATGACGATCTCGGGTCTACAGACTACGCTGTTCCAGTGTCACTGGAGAACTGCCATCTGACGTGTGGTATATCACCATCTGGGAGTTCTCGGCGAGTCCGTCCAGTGTACCCAGTCTCCCCTGAGCACCCGTACACCATCCTTGATGTCAAAAACCGATGGATATGGGATCATCCATCGCCCATCATATGGGTCAAAATGCGTATACGCTAGTCTACTCTGGTGTATCGATGCCCTGTCTCGATATACCCTCGATTAGGAACAATTATAGGATGTACTCATCGACTACCGTGGCCCCACTAGTATGATCTCATCATAGTCTCAGTAGTCGAGTACAGATCCTGAGGGCTTTATCAACATGTGAGAGAAAGACAGTAAACCAATACAAGTCAACATGTTAAGATATAGTGAAACCAAATATCATACTATCATGACGAGCAAGAAAGTCCTCTCTATATATATCCAAGCATCCATTATAATATACATCATATGTACAACAATGGCCTCTAGGACATATACATAACTAACACGAGGATAATGCGGTATGTGATACAGTATTGGATTCTCGCGATATGAGATATCGGCCGGGTATATGTGATATAGCCGGGTCATCGTATTAGTCGGTTATATGCGATATAGCCGGATTGTCGGATCAAGTGATGATTCGATAATTTAATGTATAATAATATATATGATATATTAAATTACATTAACTAATATTAGCTCACCAAAAGATTCTTTTTCTCACTCGGGTAATACATTGATATATATGCGATATATGTTAATTGTATTATTTTATTTTGTTACAATAAATATTATATATGTGATATATAATATTGTAACATGATGAGGTTATTAATGCAACATGTTTAGTGGAGATTAAATATGGTTAGGGTTTGATTAGGTTAAGTTATTCTAGAAGTTTCTAGAAGCTTTCTTTTTGTTTTGTGCAAAGATATTTGTTTAGATATTTTTGCATGATATTTCCTTAACCCAACCACACCCTTTAACCTTGGTTAATTCTCTACAATGGTTACTTGAACCATGGTTGCATTTCTAACCTTATGATTACTTTCATTATTCATCACAAAAGCATTCCTTCTTCTTCTTCTTCCTTCTCTTTTCATGGAAATGTTTTTCTTGCTTTGATTTTGTGATGAAAGTGAGTAAGAATAAGAAAATAAAAGAGAGAAAAAAATCCTACTTCATCATCCTCATCTATCCTTGCCCTTTAGATGAGAGTGTTTACTTCATTTAGTGAGTGTTAGCTTGTGTTAATGAAACTTCAAGGTAGATCATCTTTGTTATCGAAGATCGGAAGCAAGACTGCATCTTTCTCTTCGTGGAGCCTCTCGAGAGTCCGGAACACGATGATCGCTGCGAAGGGACCTCAACACGGAGCTTAAGAAGTGAAGGACCGGATCTACAAAGGTTGTAATCCTTCTCACTTAGTGTTAAAGAGTTTAACATGCTTATTTTCGCCTAAACTCTAGTTTAAAGATCCGGCTTCAAGTTGTTCGGCACGGCTAATTTTTAAATCGGGCATGGTTGATGCCTTGTAGAACCTTATGCGTGTGCCCAGCAACCTTACAAATCTTGTCTAATTGCTATAGCTCTTTTAGACGGGTTTGCGAACGTGAAATTCACGTTGATGTTCTGTGTTGTGCTGTGATGTTGCAGATTTGTCGTGGTGGATAGCTTGGATGCAATGTTAGTACAGTTTCGATTTATTTGTACATTTGATATCGCGGGACGATCGTCCGACATGTGGACTGCCGTTACTGCCTGTTTGTATATTATTCTTTTGGGGCATGACCGGGTTGAGGTCGATGTCACCGTTGTACATATTTTCTTTTCTGTACTAGGATTACCCCAAGGTGGAGTGCAAGGATAGCCGGTTCTAAAAGGCAACGGTCCCGCATCTCATGGTTTTGAGACGGAGGGGACTTCACTCTAGAATTGGTGGGCTATTCGCCGCACTTGTAGGGGGTACAGGTTGACCTAAGGTGAGTTGCTCAAGTTACCGAATTCCGTGAAGTGATGGGTGGTCCATTCACTTTACTGAAGGGGGATGCCTCGCTTCAGGTTTTGGCGGGTAACTTGCCGCACTCATAGGGGTCTAGATTTTCATTGAACAGGCTATCCACACGGCCAGGGGAACGTCGGGTTTCAATTGCGGCTCAAAGGAAACCCGGGCTCCCAGATTATTTGTATTGTTCTGTGATTCTTATTACTTTTCTGTGATGTTGCATTTATCACGCCTGGAGCGATTATTATATATTGATATATATAGTAGTAGATGTTGTATATGTTTTACACCCGCGCTAGTCCAGTCCCCGCTCTGTTGTTAGTTAAGTAACCTAACGGGTGGTGACGGGACCTAGTGGCGAATGCGGATGGCATATACGTACATTATATTTTTGTTCTTTTGTGGTGTGATTAATTGATGGGACCGCGTTGATTCAGATCAATGCAAGTAAAACAGACCTATTTAATGTTGTTGGAACAATTTTCAAAAAGCTTTTATTACAAGGACGTTCTCTTTTGTTTTGCACAGTGGTATTCGGTTATGAATATCCAGCACCTCATTCGACGAGGCAAGGGCCGAGATCCCTTCATCGGGAGTGACCCCTTGGACAGAGGTTTGCATCAGGGTAATAACTTCACTATAGTCGATTACTTTTTGCTTTGCATCACGGTATTCAGTTGGAATATCCTGCACCTCATTCTACGGGGAAAGAGCCGAGATCCCTTCACCGGGAGTGACCTCTTTAGCAAAGGTTTTCGCCACTATATATTTGTAAAAAGCTATCCGGTTCCTTTAAAGATATCAATTTCATCACGTTAAAGGTTTTTCGCCAAAAACCAGCCGTAGCCTTCCGTCATTTCAGATTAGTATTGCTTAGTATTCGTGCTACATATGTCGTGCTGAGCCGAGGCGTAGTGTGCGGTAGCTCTGTAATGCTTTTCTGTCTCATGGATATGTGATTGGTTAGGACAGTCGTACGATCATTTTGGCTCATTCAAGGACTCGTGTGGATAGGTCTAATGCAATCAAGATAATGACGGGTTGAACTTAGCTAGGATCCTTTGATATGTTGGCTCAGTCAAGGTCACTTGGGTCCTAGGGGCAAAAATCCACATCGGGAGTTTCTAAAGAAACTGAAACTTGCCAGGCATGCGCATACCTTCTGGAGTATGATGACTTGAGTGGATTCCATCAGGTTATCATGCGATGATAGTTGGATCCCGATTCCCACTGATGAGTTGGTTTACTCCTCGGGTGATCCCGGTTAATTCTACTTTCAGGTTTGGAGGAGAATTTGAGGATACAGTAGGAGACATCCTGGTTAGATAAAATGATTAACCATTCTGATCTAGGTTAGAGTGCACGCTGAGTGTTTCTTTCTCTCTCTCTTGATAGCGACCATGGCCCGAACCTGGACTATAACTCAGTAACCAAGTTAACCGGACTTTCTTAAACACTGGCTTTTGGATTTTCTGAGTTGCATACATCATTACCACTCCTTTTACCCTTTGCATTTCTCCAGAACACCCCGTATCAATACGAACATCCACTTCCATTGGATAAATCCATCGTATTGTTATATACGAACTCGAAGGAACTTGTTCCAGATTCGAGGATGGATTCTGGTTCAGGAGAAATTGAATAGGACTATTCAGTTGTCTTTTCCTTTTACCTTCTTTCAGGATGTGAGGGCTCCTAGGATTAGGAGAGGGTACACCTATTACGTTTATTGGATAGTCTTCTTCCAAACCTTAGGCAGGTGCCGAAAGGTAAGGAATGAAGAAAACCAATTAGCCTAAGTGTGGTGTACAGAAGGTATTACGTAAAGACAAATAAAGGGATTAGAAAGAGAGCAAAGTAAAATACGACTGCTATCATTCACGACCAAACCGCGTATATCATCGCCACTCCTATTTCACTTTTGCATTTCTCCGGTTCAGGAGAAATTGAATAGGATTATTCTGGTTGTCTTTCACCATCACCTTCTCTCAGGTTGCGAGTACTCCTAGGATTAGGAGGGTACACCCATTACGCTTATTGGATAGTCTTCTTCTGGACCATAGGCTGGTGCCGAATGGTAGGTAAGGAAGAAAACCATTTAGCCTAACGATGGTGTAAAGAAGGTAATGAGTAAAGACAAATAAAGGGATTTGGAGAGATGGCAAGGAAATATACGGTTAAACTCATGAATCTGATAATGGAAGAGGTATTACCAGGAATACCCGGATACCCCTTCGAAACATATTAATGTTTCAGTTTCACAATGCGTTGTTAATAGAAAACTGATTTCCCAATTAGACCCTGCTCCAGGGTATGTATTTACGAGGTTTGATTCTCACATCTGTATGGTTTTACAGATGATGAGTGGGAGTAAGTTATTGAGAATTAGGTGATCATCCTCATTATATCGGGATTCGTTGTAATTGGTGATATTTGAGGAAATCACCTGGGTTGTTGCCGGACGGCAAAATATTTGGTTTTGAATATCCGTTGTTATGCACCAATTTCAAACTGATATATCTGTACGTTTATTTTATAAAGTGAGATATAACTTTTTGAAATTATGTCCATGACATTTACCTATATCGGTTGATGATTAGGTAAGGAGCATTAAACCGCGGTGTAATTCTTCTTAACCATAGTGCAGTTTTCAACCTATGACGCACAGGGTTTGAGTTATTCAACTCAGGGGACTTATACAAAGTATTGTATATTGTCCAGTGTCCATTAGGACAGAGGGGTTGGTCATCATACTATATTCTGTTTACTTGTGATTTCTCTAGTTTTTAGACAAGTGTTTCGAAGAAATACAAAGTCTAAGTTTTAAGAAGTTATAGGTACAAGAATAAAGTAGAGAACCAGGTGTCGCAAGTATCGGGATTCTTCAAGGTAATCGAAGATGTAGATACTTGTGTTTGGTATTCAGTTGATAGTAATGGTTTTGAGAAACTTGTTTCTCTTTCAGATTACTCATATCTGGATGTATTCCTAAGTTGAGTAATGCTGATCGGCCTCTCTCCATTTAGTTGACATGCACTAAAGACAGCTGCATGATTTGAATCTGGTTCTAATTAAATCAGTGCCTCTATTTCTATATTGTATATAGAATGGTTCATATCTTAACGATGTTAAGGTACGGGGAGTTGTCCGGCTTATGCTTAAAACCAGACTCTGGATAACTCAAGGCACGTTTCTGTAATGGCAGTTTGTGGGTTATCCCAGGCTATGACGAGGGGTAACTTTCTACCATCTGGAAGATCAATAGTGATATTATTCTTGACTCGCCACAGTTTTAGTAAAATGGACTTTTTCAGAAAACAGTAGTGGGAGTATGGAAGAACTGGAAGTGATTCCAGAACCGCAAACGATTACTGAAAATTTAATAGGACCTAAAGATTCAATCGGGTTTGACATTCCATTATCCACTCCACAGATATGGTGGGTAACCTCAGGCACCCGAGAGACACTCCGGTATCCTCAAGGACGATGACAGGGAGGTTCTTGTTTACCCAGACTTGCCATTACTGCTGTTCCAGACTATGAGACCCGGCAGGAGGATGAGTATAGCGTCGTTCTAAACTAGCTTTAGAAGTGCACATATATATGACTCTGCCAGAGGGTTGTCGTAGTCAGTGGGAGTAGCGGAAGCATAGTGAACAAGTAGCTTATGTCTATTTATAGACTAAAGAAGATATAGCGGAGATAGATCATTTATTTTTGATGTGATAGTCATAGGCTTTGATTTCATCAGAATAGAAGATGGATCTGTTAAGAAGGTAGTAGGGTGTGATGTCCTAGTATTTGGATGACATACACAAAGTAGGATGTGAAATTCCTATACTATGATCGGTTATACTGTGGTTTTCACACAGTGGTTTCTCCACATAGGATATGGATATAATATCAGGCATTCTGGTTACTAGATCTATGGTTTTAGATCTAGATTTGGGTAGTGTCCCAATCTGGATACTTAGACAGTATTCTAAAGATGTTTTAGAATGGACGACTCCTGGCATGGTAGTATACCTGCAGGTGATAGAGTCACCCTCTCTAAAGGTGTCTTACAGACTAAAAGGGAGAGAGATCTGTATGATTGGCATATCGCTTGCTTAGGAAATTGAGTCAATCATGAGATGTCAAGTACCACACCAGATGTTGTTTTTGCAGTAAATGCAATAAGTTAATATTAATTCAATCCTGGAGAAACGTTCAGAAGCAGTTTTAGAACATAAGTGAATGTTCTAGGGATATGATAACGACAGCCTCCTTCGGGAGACAGTTATTATTCCAGGCTTCCAAGGTGACCTGGATGACAGAGTTACTGTCAGAGTTGTAGTTTTCCCTCTGACCAGGGGCAGTAGTTTGGACAGGTGGTCCAAGTGGATACTGAGGGAGGCATGGCTCAGGATACTGATTAAATTCAGTTGACAATATGGTCTAAGAAGTTTGCTGGATTTGGAGTTCATTTGTGAACTGGGTCCCATCAGATATCCAGATATATTCTAAGACAGGTATTGCTCATTTCGGGAGATGGCTTTCTCCGCAAACTTGAGATTAAGAGAGACATGGAAAGAAACATCAGAGCGGATCCACTCACTGAGGCTATTTCTCGAAAGCAACAGTTTCACAAACAAGCTTTGTGAAACTGATTAGTAGAGGAGTTGGGTGTTCGGTATCACACGGGCTGTGAGTATGCGACATCACAATAATTAGCATTAAGTGCAAGTGGGAGATTGTTGGCTATAGTGCCCTCAAGTCAATTATTGGATCACAAGCACGTGATTGCGATGATTGAGAGAGGACCTATACCGGTAGAACAGTCTTACTCGAGATGATAGTATGCTATCTGGTTTGTCTTTATCATCGTGTACATGCTTGAGATGACATTACAGTTCACTATTACATGTTGATAGAGCCCATAGGATTCTTGCTTGACTACCAGCAGTATGATGGCGATCATATACGTGAGAGTTGGGTAGTCTATAAGCACATCCTTAAAGTGTCCCTAGTCGTAGGAGTTTTGAGACTGGGCATCGATACTCCAATAGTAGACTAGTGTATACGGATCGAGACCCTGACGAGAGGCGGTGGCTGGTCTCACAAGCCATTGGTGTCAGTTGGTTCACCTAAAATAGTATACAGGTGCTCATTGGGTTATGAGTACACCGGACAGACTCGCAGGGGCACTGCTGATTGGTACTATACCTATCGTCAGGAGCAGTTCCCAGGTGACATGAGTACAGCTTAGTCTGTTGACTTGACACTGCTACATTGCCTCAAGTGTGTTCCCACTGTTCTTTGATTGCTACCCTACCATGGCTCAAAGGAGTCATGCAAACAGGTAGTAGTTGGGTGCAGTCCCGAAGCACTTGGAGGCAGTGGCGGTTAGACAGGATTCGTCTCTCCCGGTATTGGGGGTTGATATCGCACTGTGTCTGGAGAGCCATAACACAAAGTCCTTGGCCATGGCAAGTGAGAATTACTGGTAGGTATTCCAGTAGTTTAAGGTGTTCTGGGCTACACTCCGACACGACTTATACCGCTATTGGGGGTCTGACGTTTTCTATCCTCCTAGGCCCGATATGCGATACTCATAGACGAACAGACCGAACTGTACGGAGATTGTCACAGATAAGCTCAGTAGGGTTTCAGGATGAGTTCGCTCGTCAGCTTCCCTTTCAGTAAATACATGGGTAGCCGTTATGTACAGCTAGTGCCACTGACATGCTTGTGGTTAAACCCACAGCCAGGGCATTGACGAGTCTTTAGAGTCCCCCACAGAAAGTTTCCCAAGTTCGGGAGAAACGTTGTAGAGGCCATATAGTTTTATGGCAGGGTTCGATCATATACGTGCACTTATGCACCAATCATGATTGGACGGATCATACTAGTGGGCTTTGGTTTAAGCCGGATCCTAGTATTAGATTTGTTGGATTACTTTCGTCTCATTGCATTCGTATTCAGTCGGAATGCGGATGCAGGTATGTATATACAGTTGAGGGGTATTCTTATGATCCGTCACGAGTTTACTTTAGAAGATGCCATTCTATTTATTGTTTTAAACTTTTGGTTTAAAGTTTATTAAGTGGAAATTGTGAGTGCTAGTCATGATCAAGAGCATTAAATGTGACATGTGTTTTGTTGATGACTCATGGTGTTATTTTTTGGGCCATATCTAATCTCTTGATTGATTATTGTGTGGAAATGATGTGTGAGGAGAGAGAGGGCAGCCACTATGAGTGGGGCTTGGTCTTGAGATTATTATCAAGAGAGCTCTCACATTTTCATCACACACAATAAGCAAGCTCTTATTCTTCTTCACTAGCTTTCTTCTTGTGCTCACAAATTCCTCCAATGGCTTCTTCTTCAACCTCCATCCATACCATCTCATGTGTTGAGAATCCATGGATGTCATCAGACAAAGTTATCACACACATTCTCTACTTCACCTTAGACATGTCGGCTGGCAAACTTCATGTCCAAGTTTCTTCGGTTTGAAGCGGGAGCCCGTATAAAGATTCGTCGACGTGGTGCCACTTCGACAAGCGAGACTGGAGAGCGAACTTCGTCGGGACAGCCGCGACAAGCATGGGACGGAGATTGAAGATCGAAGGACACGGATCGATCGGTATAATCTTTGAAACCCCTTTACAATTTTGCTAGTTAACGGTTAATGGTTCGATCCGGGTATTTGGTTATGGTAGCGCCAAGTTTGAAAAGTTTTTGTTCCGCATTTGGCCTCGGATTGACGGCCGAGACGCTGCCATATCCCCACAGATATGTCCTTCTGAGTAGGGAACGGAGTACAGGTTGATGCTTCTGCCGTCGGTGAATATCACCTAACATTGCCAAATGGCAATACTATGATTTTGAACAACTGCTACTATGTACCTTCCATGGTTTGCAACATCATATCAGTTTCTTTACTTGATAAAGATGGATATAAGTTTGTTCTTGATAAAAATATCATGAACATTTACCTTAATCAGGTATTGGTTGCAGAAGGTACACTGTGTAATGGTATCTATATTCTTAATCAAAACACAGTTCTCAGTATACAAAACACACGCAAGAGGAAGATTTCAGATGTGAACGAATCCTACTTGTGGCATTGTAGACTTGGTCATATTGGAGAGAAAAGATTGAGTAAGTTGCATAAAGATGGACTTTTGGATACGTTCAAATTTTTATCTTATAAAACTTGTCAATCTTGTCTCAAAAGAAAGATGACAAAATCTCCGTTCACCAGATACGAAGAAAGAGCAGGAGAGCTCTTGGGACTCATACACAGTGATGTATGTGGTCCAATGTCTATACATGCAAGGGATGGGTTCTCGTACTTCATCACATTCACTGACGATCTCTCTAGGTTCGGATATGTGTATCTTATGAAACACAAATCTGAAGCTTTTGAGAAATTCAAAGAATTCAGAAATGAAGTGGAGAACCAGACTGGCAAAAGTATTAAAATTCTCCAATCTGATAGAAGGGGGAGTACTTAAGTATGGAATTTAGGGACTTTTTGAAAGAGAATGGTATTCTCTCTCAGCTTACTCCTCCGTATACACCACAACACAACAATGTATCGGAGCGGAGAAACCGTACCCTATTGGACATGGTTCGCTCCATGATGAGTAATGCAGAATTGCCTCTTTCATTCTGAGGGCTTGCGCTTGAAACAACAATGTATCTATTGAATCAGGTTCCATCTAAATTTGTGCCTAAAACTCCATATGAAATATGGAGTAATAAAAGACCATGTCTTAAACAGGTTAAGATATGGGGATGTCCAGCCTATGTGAAAAACCAAAATCCAGACAAACTTCAGGCACGGTCAGTTTTATGTAAGTTTGTAGGATATCCCAGGCATTCGAATGGATATCTATTCTACCATGTCAACGAACAAAAGATTTTTGTTTCTCGACACGCCACCTTTCTTGAAAGGTTTTTTCTTGAAAAAGAAATAAGTGGGGGCACGGTAGAATTGGAAGAAATTCCAGAAGGACAAACTATAACTGAAGATTTAGTAGAACCGCTAGATTCAATAATCTCGGACGAACCTCAGTCACTCCGCAGATCTAGTAGGATTTCTCATCCGCCCGAGAGATACTACGGTTTTCTCATAGACGGGGATCGAGAGGATTACATCTTGGAAGAAGATAATCCTACTAGTTTCAGGCAGGCCATTATCAGTAGGGACTCTGATAAGTGGCTGGATGCTATGCAATCCGAAATGGAGTCCATGTACACCAATAAAGTGTGGACCTTGGAAATCACTCCACGTGGGGTAAAACCCGTTGGATGAAAATGGATCTACAAAAGGAAATTTGGTGTCGATGGGCAGGTGGAAACCTATAAGGCTAGACTCGTTGCAAAAGGTTTTCGTTAAAGACCAGGTGTGGACTATGACGAAACTTTTTCTCCAGTGGCTATGCTCAAATCCATTCGGATCCTACTTGCCATTGCTGCCTTCCATGACTATGAGATCTGGCAGATGGACGTAAAAACGGCTTTTCTGAATGGAAGTTTAGAAGAGTGCATTTATATGGATCAGCCGGAAGGTTTCGTAGACAGTGGGAGCAGCGGGAAGGTGTGTAAGCTGCACAAATCCATTTATGGATTAAAGCAGGCATCGTGGAGCTGGAACATCTGTTTTGATGAAACAGTCAAGGGATTTGACTTCATCAAGAACGAGGATGAGCCTTGTATTTATAAGAAGATTGTAGGATGAACTATCGTGTTCCTAGTCTTGTACGTGGACGATATTTTTCTGATAGGAAATGACATTCCTATGCTACAATCGGTCAAGCTATTCTTATCACAAAGGTTCTCTATGAAAGACCTAGGTGATGCCTCGTACATTCTGGGGATCAAGATCTTCAGAGATAGATCCAAGCGACTACTGGGACTTTCACAGTCCAGGTACATAGAGACCGTACTAAAGAGATTTAGTATGGAGGATTCCAAGCGCGGTAACATACCCGCATTGCACGGAATCACCCTCTCCAAGGAGATTTCTCCCAAGACTGACGAGGAGAGGGTTCGCATGAGCACTGTACCCTACGCTTCGGCGGTAAGATCTATAATGTATGCGATGCTATGTACAAGGCCAGATGTAGCTTATGCGCTAAGCGTGGTGAGCCGGTATCAGTCGAACTCAGGTGAGGACCACTGGACACCAGTAAAGAACATTCTTAAATACCTGAGAAGGACAAAGGAGATGTTCTTGGTTTTCGGTAATGGAGACCTGAAGGTCGAGTCCTTTACCAATTCAAGCTTCCAGAGTGACAAGGATGACAGCAAGTCTGTCTTGGGTTTTGTATTTACCCTCAACGGAGGGGCGGTGTGTTGGAAGAGCTCCAAACATGATACCGTTGCAGACTCGACGATGGAGGCTGAATACATTGTTGCAAGCGATGTAGAAAAAGAGGCGGTCTGGATGAAGAAGTTCATTAATGAACTTGAGGTAGTTCCGTCCATTGTTGACCCAATGCCTTTGTATTGCGATAACAATGGGGCTATAGCTTTAGAGAAGGAACCACGGTCCCATCAGAAATCCAGGCACATCTTAAGGTGGTATCACCCGATCAGGGAGATCGTAGATTGCCAGGAGATCGAGGTCCGGAGAGTGGATACAAATGACAACACTGCGGATCCATTCACCAAGGCCCTTCCTCAAGCACAGTTCGAGAGACTTTTTGAGATGTTGGGTATGCGGTACGCCAATAGCTGTCTCTAGAGCAGATGTTGGATACTCGGTACGCCAATATATGGCTTTAGTGCTAGTGGAAGATTGTTGGATATGTATGCCCTAGAGGCCATTATTGTATATGTATACATATGGATGCTTGGATATATATATGTACAGGACAGTCTTGCTCGATATGATAGTATGCTATTTGGTTTGACTTTATCTTAACATATGTATGTTTTACTTGCTATTACATATCTTTTATACATGTTGATAAAGCCCGTAAGATCATTGCTAGACTACCTGCGTTGTGATGGCGATCATACTTATAGGAGCTGGGTAGTCGGTACGCACATCTTTAAATGGTCCCTAGTCATGGGAGTATCAAGACTGGGCATCGAGGTTCCAGAGTAGACTAGTGTATATATTTCTAGACCCCGACTAGGGGCGATGGTTTGGTCCCGCAACCATTGGTCTTTAGACCTAAGATCGTATACAGGTGCTCACTGGGGGTGAGTAAACCGGACGGACTCGCTGAGAAGTTCCAGATGGTACTATACCTATCGTCAGGTAGAAGTTCTCAGGTGACATGAGTACAGGTTAGTCTTTAGACCTGAGATTGGCATTTTTCTCATGTGAGTTCCCAATGTGCTTTGATCACTACCCTACCACGGCTCTACTGAGTCGTGCAAACAGGTTTTGGTTGGGTACAGTCCCGAGCCACATGGAGGAAGTGAGCGATTGTCGGGGATTCGTCTCTCCCAGTATAGAGAGTCGATATCGCACTGTGTTCGATTGGTCAGGACAATAATACCTTGGCCAAGGCAGTTTGGATTTACTGATAGACTAATCAGTAGTTTCCTGGATTGGTCCTGAGCCACATCAGTATCACTTATCGGGTTATTAGGGTCTGACGTTTACCACCCCCTAGACCCGGTATGCGATACTCTCAGACGAAGAGACCGGACTGTACGGGGATTGCCATAGATTGGCTCAGTAGGGATCCGGATGAGTTTGCTCGTCGGCCTTCCTTTTTGACAGGTACCTGGGTAGCCGTTACGTACAGCTAGTGCCGCTGACGTGCTTGTGGTTATGGGTTTATCCAGTAACTCATTGCCGGCGTTGTCACGACCCGAAAGTACAGAACGCGACTGGCACTTAGATTACGAGACGTCTAAAGGCGTACCGTAACCTAAGTCAGCCAAAGCCCAGAAGAATCTAAACCAAAATCAAAAGAGAGTGAAGGAAAACCTTTAATGAAAATGGCTTTTAAAAATCATTTAAGTTGCATAGAATCCCTTTTTAAAACATCAAAAATTTCCGAAAATTTCGGCAGAGTCTCCCCTGTATTTTCTATCCCCCCAAAATGGGTACAACAAGATAATAAACCTGTAATCATAAAAATGGCATCCCCAAGCGGGAGCTAGCTCTTCGCCCAAGGCGGATCACAACCACATGCAATATAATAGCAATATCAAGAAAAGAGTATAAAAGAAACGCAAAATATCAGAAAACACAATGCCGGCTCAAGTGAGCTCGACCCAAAAGAAACCACAAATATACAAATCTCTCAGTCTCACCACTAGGTCACATATACAATATAAAGTGGTAGATGGAGAATACTAGATACAATGACAAAGCAAAAGAAATAAAGTGTGCTCGCAACCCACCCACGGGCGATGTCGCGAGTCTGAGCAAAAGGAGCTGATGATAAGATAGCCGCCGCTACAAGACTGATGAGTCCGACCTGCAAGACACTGTGGAACAACGGGGGTGAGTTGCCAGCTCGTGAGTAAATATAACATCTAATAAGGCAATCGTAAGAATGCACGCAATGCACCACAACATGCATGTCCATATATGATATAATAGCTCTAGTATGCATGCACATGTATGCAATGTCATTTCTAACTCTTTAAGTGTTTTAAATGCTAAGGGTACTGCGTTCTTAACTTTTAGAAAATGAATATCTGTATAATAGCTAAGTACCATCAAGAAATCATCTGAAAACCCGTGTCAAGCATCGACACCAAATAGGAATCATATCTGTCTCAATATCGGGCTCCGTCAGTCCGGATCGACCCATATCATCCAATCTCACGACAACGGTCGGTATCCTCCGGATATCCGCCGCGCCAGACATCACCGGTAGGTAGTCTTCCCCTGCCAGGCTCATCGTCTACATCTCGATCTTCTTGCCCCGGGGTACCATACCGGGCCCACCATGTACCCGAGACGGTTCATCCACTCCTCGAATCGGGTCTCGAAATCCAACAGAAAACATGAAAACTCATGGTGGACGACACATACATCACGAGAAAACCGCAACTTTGTTTTAAAAATGATGAATATAAGCTTTTGTTAAATTCTTGCGGTTTTCCCCAAAAATCCAGAAATCGCAGCAATACTGAAATCCTCAAGAAAATCATAATGTTCACATGTTATATATGATAAATGTCTATGATATCAATGTATATGATGTGAGTTTTGGCTAGAAATCTATGTAGATATGATGGTAATGCGAGGTATATGCATGCTATGCAATTCCATATATCATGTATGAATGCAAATGGCGTTATTAAGTTAAACAGGTTCTATAGTGCACGTGGCATGGCAATTACCAAAGGTGTGTGTGTCACATGAATAGTGCGCGTGCAACAGATGCCAATGGTAATGGTGTTCGTGTCCTACGAAGTGATATCGCATAAGTATAGATGAATGTCCATGCAATCTAATATACTGTTCGCTATAAGGGTATGCAGTGTACATGAATGGATAAGCTAGCTAACAATATAAATCTTGCAAAAAGTAGGGTAATCCTAACTAGGGGGGTGCCTCGCGCCATTCAGACGATTCCCCCATAGATGAATACATCTACTCACCTGAAATCCCCGCTAACCCGATCCGACCACCGCCTTGCCTTTACGTGCCGTGTCCGATGTTTCCCCGACCGATCCTATATTTGCACAACACCAAGCATAAGATTACAAAACATAAAATGATGCAAGTCACAATATACAATTATCGACGCTCTCGAATTAAACATAACATACACTCAGTGCGCGGGAAAACGCACGAAAATCGCTAATCGTTAACTAGAATCGTCATTTCGGGAAAATCGACAAAACTAAAACCCGACTAGACGAAACCCCGCGTTCGCGCACTCTAATAGTCCTATACGAATCTAATTATATCGCTAACATAACACAATTTGATCGCATTCTAATTATTGTAAAAATCTAGTAAGCAAATTTCAAACCGATTCGATGCAAACGTCGCAATTTAACGACTTAGCGAGCGTAACCCTCCGCAATTAACCACTCTAATCAAATAGGTAACCAAAGCCCTAACTTAACTCTAACAACCATTCTTCAAACCCTAGTTCAACACCAAATCCCATTCTTGATTTTCATGAACAAGAATTTACAACTAAATTAATACTTCAAAATTGAATTTTAGCACACATAAACTACAAGTTAACAAACTAGTTTAGAATTTCACCTCACAAATGGAACCCTAACATGATCAAGCCACCAAAGAAGTCTCCTTTCTTCTAGTTTTGAACTAAATTTGGTTGAGGAGAGAGTGGATTAGGGTTTAGCATTGAATTGGAGAAGAAAATGGTGAATTTTTATGGATTTTTCATGATTTTTCATGATTTTTGAAGCAAGAATTGAGGTGAAAAGAGGGGGAGCTGCTGCTATTTTCGGCCAGAGGTGAAGAGGAGAAGGGTGTGGGGTTTTTGGAGAAGTTTCTAGGTCAAAAAGATCCCTCACATTTCATTTAATGCATTTCACATCAACTTTTTACAAAAAAACCCCTTTTTAGATCTTTTTTTTCATAATTTTCACACCATAAAACTCAAATGTTGCAAGTCATGATACAATTTTATTAACACCATATTTTAGCTTATAAATATTCCTAATTATGAAATTTACCTAATTAAATTTGTATTTATCACTAATTTAATGTATTTTAAAAAACTTAAAATAATAAAAAAAATAGTTAATTACGAATTTTTTTTTATTTAACTAGAAAATTATAAGTGACATTTTAGTGACAAAATTATAGTAATATCTTATCTAAATTTTGTATAATTAGGTCTACAATGAAAAATACCTATTTTGATTTTTTACGGAAAAAGCCGAAAAATTTGCCAATTACCGAAAAACTGCCTAAACGATTTTCGAAGGGTTACAATCTTCCCCACCTTAAAGAAATTCGGTCCCCGAATTTAGAATATAACTACGCGTACTTTCAAAAAGATGGGGATATCTCTTCCTCATCTCGACCTCGGTCTCCCAGGTGACCTCCTCGCTGTTCGGGCCACGCCAAAGGACCTTGACGGACGGTATGACCTTCGACCTCAATTTCTTCACCTGCCGATCCAAGATGACCACCGGCTGCTTGGTGAAAGAAAGATCACGCTCTAGCTGGATCGTCTGGTGTTGAATCGCCTGGGAAGGATCATGAAGGTACTTGCGGAGCATCGAGATATGGAATACGGGGTGAACATCGGGGAAGCTGGGCGGAAGAGCTAACCGATAAGCGACCGGACCAACACGCTCTAGGATCTCGAAAGGACCAACATATCTAGGACTCAGTTTCCCTTTCCGCCCAAATCTCATCACACCTTTCATCGGAGAGACCTTCAGGAAAACATGATCGCCAACAGCGAACTCGAGTCGGCGACGACGCTTGTCAGCATATGATTTCTGCCTGCTCTGTGCCACTCTCATCCTGTCCCGAATCAGCTGTATCTTCTCGGTCGTCTCCTGTACGATCTGCGGCCCCAAAATACTGCTCTCCCTGAGCTCTGTCCAACATACAGGCGATCGACATCTCCTCCCATATAAAGCCTCAAAAGGTGCCATCTGAATCGTCTCCTGGAAGCTATTGTTGTAGGAAAACTCGATCAAAGGCAAATGATGATCCCAGCTACCACCGAAATCTAAAATGCAAGCTCTGAGCATGTCCTCAAGAGTCTGAATAGTATGCTCTGACTGACCGTCAGTCTGCGGATGAAAGGCTGTGCTAAAACTCAATCGGGTGCCCAAAGCTTCCTGGAGTTTCTGCCACAATCGGCTGGTAAACTGGATGCCACGGTCGGACACGATGCAAGTCGGAACACCATGCAGGCGCACTATCTCATCAATATAAACCTGGGCGTACTGAGAAAATCCAAAAGTGGTCTTCACTGGCAGAAAGTGAGCCGCTTTCGTCAGTCGATCCACAATCACCCAAATAGAGTCATACCCTCGACTGGTCCTGGGTAGACCCATAATGAAGTCCATGGAGACCTGCTCCCACTTCCACTCAGGGATGGGCAAAGGTTGTAACTCGCCGGCTGGCCTCTGGTGCTCGGCCTTGACTTGCTGACAAGTCCGGCATCTCGACATAAAGTCTGTAATATCCTTCTTCATCCCGTCCCACCAGTAAACCTCTCTCAAATCACGGTACATCTTTGTGGAACCTGGGTGAACACTGTATACTGATCTATGTGCCTCCTCGAGAATATCACGCCTCAGTCCCTCTGAATCTGGCACACACAGTCGAGTCCCAAATCGAAGTATCCCCTGATCATCAATCACGAACTCAGAAACTATGCCCTGCCGAATCTGCTCAATAATCTCTAAAATACGGGCATCGCCGGACTGAGCCTCATGGATACGGTCAAGTAACTGTGGGCGTGCTCTGAAATGGGCCAGCTGTCCCCCCATAGGAGTAAACTCAAACTGCACTCTGCTATCACATAAACCCTGCCAATCCGCCGTCGACTGCATCTGTACTGCGCTCAAACAAGATAAGCTGCCTCCGGGCCTCCTACTCAAAGCATCTGCCACCACATTCGCTTTGCCCGGATGGTATAAAATCTCGCAGTCATAATCCTTCACCAACTCCATCCATCGGCGCTGTCTCAGATTCAGATCTCGCTGTTGGAAAATATACTTCAAACTCTTGTGGTCGGTGAATATCTGGCACGACTCACCGTATAGCTAATGTCTCCAGATCTTAAGTGCAAATACCACTGCAGCCATCTCTAAATCATGGGTGGGGTAGTTCTGTTCATGTTTCCTCAGCTGCCGAGAAGCATACGCGATAACTCTGTCGTGCTGCATCAATACACATCCCAGCCCCACTCTAGAAGCATCACAATATACCACGAACCCGCCTGATCCTGAAGGCAAAGCTAACACTGGTGCAGTAGTCAGACGAGTCTTCAATTGCTGGAAACTATCCTCACATGCCTGGGTCCAATCAAAAGGAACCCCCTTCCGGGTCAACCCGGTCAAAGGTGCAGCAATGCGGGAGAAATCCTGGACAAAACGCCGGCCAGACCTAGAAAGCTGCGAACCTCTGTAACTGATACTGGTCTAGGCCAACGCTGAACTGCCTCGATCTTCTTCGGGTCCACACAAATACCATTTCTCATCACCACATGACCCAAGAAGTCGATACTGTCTAACCAGAATACGCACTTGGAGAATTTGGCGAACAGCTGATGCTCCCTCAAAGTCTGCAAGGTGATACGTAAGTGCTGCTCATGCTCCTCCCGGCTCCGAGAATAAACCAAGATGTCGTCAATGAACACAATAATGAACTGATCGAGATACGGCCTGAATACACGGTTCATCAAATCCATAAATGCTGCCGGGGCATTGGTGAGCCCGAACGACATCACCAAGAACTCATAATGACCATAACGAGTACGGAAAGCGGTCTTCGGAATATCCTCCTTCCGAACCCGCAACTGGTGATAACCTGACCGTAAATCAACCTTCGAGAAAAACCCTGCACCCTGGAGCTGATCAAATAAGTCATCAATGCGGGGTAGGGGATACCTGTTCCGCACAGTAACCCGGTTCAGCTGACGATAATCAATGCATAAACGCATACTTCCGTCCTTCTTCTTAACAAACAAGACGGGAGCACCCCAAGGTGACACACTCGGTCGGATAAGCCCTTTGTCCAGCAAGTCCTGTAACTGATCCTTTAGCTCTCTCAGCTCTGCCGGGGCCATCCGATAAGGCGGTATAGAGATAGGCCCCGTGCCGGGGATCAAGTCAATACAGAACTCAATCTCGCGCTCTGGTGGCAGACCAGGCAGCTCGTCAGGGAAAACATCAGGAAACTCTCTCACAACAGGGACCTGGTCCAACGGAACCTCTGTGGAGCTAGTATCACAAACATAAGCTAAGAATCCCTGACACCCTTTCCTTAAGAGCTGACCAGCACGAAGAGAAGAAATCAAGCTGGGAAGGGTAGCGCTACGATCTCCCTGAATAACAAGAACCGGCTCACCAGGAAAACTGAATCTGACTGCCTTTTCACGGCAGTCCACGGATGCATAACAGGTGGCTAGCCAGTCCATACCAAGAAGAACGTCAAAGTCTAGCATATCGAGGAGAATCAAATCTACTGAAGAATCTCTCTCCCCGATACGAATGGAACACGATCGGTACACAAAACGGGCAACAAAAGACTCGCCTACTGGGGTAATAACGACAAGCGGCTGATCTAACGGAGAAGACTCTCAGCCCAACCTCGGTGCAAAGTACGTGGATACATAGGAATGTGTGGAGCCTGGATCAAATAATACCCGTGCATCAAAAGAACATACTGGCAGAGTACCTGTCACGACGGCATTGGATGCCTGTGCATCCTGAGGAGTCAACGCGAACACTCGGGCCTGTCCACCACTAATAGCTGGCTGTCCTCTGCCTCTACCTCGGCCTCGGCCTCTGCCTCTGTCGCCTCGTCCTCTCAGAACTGGACCGCCACGCCTACGACCTCTAGAAGCATCTGACTGGCATGGAGCATCATCAGGAGTAGGAAGTAAAGCTCTCTGAGAAGGTGGTGAGGGTGGTAAAGTCACATGCGGGACTATCGCCGCGCCCGGACGTCCCATGGTACAGTCTCTGACACGGTGGTACTGAATCCCACACCGAAAACATCCTGGAGACGACTGCTGGGTCTGTGGATATGAGCCAAATAACTGATCTCGTCTCAATCCTCTGCCTCCACCATCTCCCGGAAATAATCTATCGCGGTGTCTACCCATCTGCCGCTGAGCTGGCGTATCAGTACGGATCCTCTTCGGCCCAGAAACGACCAGAGTCTCAGAAATACGCTCCTCCAAAAGTAAGGCTGCATCCATCGCCGCAGCGTATGTATCAAAGCGCTGGGTGCCGATGGCAAGGAATAGCTGTGTATCAAGCTCTCGTACAAACCTCTTTATTCTCTTCTCTTCTGTGTCGACTAGGTACGGAGCATATCGAGACAACTGGGTAAACTGTATATCATACTCCGACACTGTCATCCCAGGAGTCTTGCGCAAAGACTCAAAACTACGGGCTCGAGCATCTCGGACACTCTCCGGAAGAAAACAGGCAAGAAATGCAGATGTAAACTCATCCCAGGTCATAGAAGGCAGACCTGCAGCTCGGCCTCTCTCTACTGAATCGTACCATGTCTGGGCAAGACCCTCCAGACGAAAACTCGCAAACTCCACCAATCTATCATCAGAACACCTCAACGAACGGCAAATCCGAGCCATCCTATCAAGAAATGCCTGTGGGTCCTCTGTCGCATCTGTACCGGTAAAAGCTGGAGGTCTCAATCTCATGAACTCCTGTAGTGAAACAGGGATAGTTTCCGTAGTAGCAGCAGGAGTGACCATCTGTGCAGCAGGTACGATCGTAGTCTGTGCGGTGGAAGGAACGTCCTCGGATCTCTGTGCCCGGCTGGACTCAACTAAAGATCCCATCATCTGCCGCAACTCTTGCATGCCGGCCTCTAGTCTGGAAATACGATCTGGATAAGGCGGATCAGTATAACCCTGAGGGGTAGGTGTATCATCCCGCTCGATCCTCGCCTCAGACGGGCCCGCCCGAATCTCATCCCTAGCGGCAGCCCGCTGAGCTCTCGTAGTCTTTGGCGGCATCGAAGCTGGAATAAGAAACAGGACTGATAAGGACATTGCAATTGAATCAAGGAATGCAAGGAATCAATAAAGGAAATACAAGCAATTATGTCCTAAGGTCACTTAGGCGGAGTACCGTATCGTAAGTATGCCGCGGATCATACCCACGCTACGCCACTCTGCTTAAGTCACCTAATCCATCTACCAAGGTCGTCCTACACTCAGAAAGGTAAAACCTACGCTCTGATACCAACTTTGTCACGACCCGAAAGTACGGAACGCGACTGGCATTTAGATTACGAGACGTCTAAAGGCGTACCGTAACCTAAGTCAGCCAAAGCCCAGAAGAATCTAAACCAAAATCAAAAGAGAGTGAAGGAAAACCTTTAATGAAAATGGTTTTTAAAAATCATTTAAGTTGCATAGAATCCCTTTTTAAAACATCAAAAATTTCCGAAAATTTCGGCAGAGTCTCCCATGTATTTTCTATCCCCCCAAAATGGGTACAACAAGATAATAAACCTGTAATCATAAAAATGGCATCCCAAGCGGGAGCTAGCTCTTCGCCCAAGGCGGATCACAACCACATGCAATATAATAGCAATATCAAGAAAAGAGCATAAAAGAAACGCAAAATATCAGAAAACACAACGCCGGCTCAAGTGAGCTCGACCCAAAAGAAACCACAAATATACAAATCTCTCAGTCTCACCACTAGGTCACATATACAATATAAAGTGGTTGATGGAGAATACTAGATACAATAACAAAGCAAAAGAAATAAAGTGTGCTCGCAACCCACCTACGGGCGATGTCGCGAGTCTGAGCAAAAGGAGCCGATGATAAGATAGCCGCCGCTACAAGACTGATGAGTCCGACCTGCAAGACACTGTGGCACAACGGGGGTGAGTTGCCAGCTCGTGAGTAAATATAACATCTAATAAGGCAATCGTAAGAATACACGCAATGCACCACAACATGCATGTCCATATGTGATATAATAGCTCTAGTATGCATGCACATGTATGCAATGTCATTTCTAACTCTTTAAGTGTTTTAAATGCTAAGGGTACTGCGTTCTTAACTTTTAGAAAATGAATATCTGTATAATAGCTAAGTACCATCAAGAAATCATCTGAAAACCCGTGTCAAGCATCGACACCAAATAGGAATCATATCTGTCTCAATATCGGGCTCCGTCAGTCCGGATCGGCCCATATCATCCAATCTCACGACAACGGTCGGTATCCTCCGGATATCCGCCGCGCCAGACATCACCGGTAGGTAGTCTTCCCCTGCCAGGCTCATCGTCTACATCTCGATCTTCTTGCCCCGGGGTACCATACCAGGCCCACCATGTACCCGAGACGGTTCATCCACTCCTCGAATCGGGTCTCGAAATCCAACAGAAAACATGAAAACTCATGGTGGACGACACATACATCACGAGAAAACTGCAACTTTGTTTTAAAAATGATGAATATAAGCTTTTGTTAAATTCTTGCGGTTTTCCCCAAAAATCCAGAAATCGCAGCAATACTGAAATCCTCAAGAAAATCATAATGTTCACATGTTATATATGATAAATGTCTATGATATCAATATATATGATGTGAGTTTTGGCTAGAAATCTATGTAGATATGATGGTAATGCGAGGTATATGCATGCTATGCAATTCCATATATCATGTATGAATGCAAATGGCGTTATTAAGTTAAACAGGTTCTATAGTGCATGTGGCATGGCAATTACCAAAGGCGTGTGTGTCACATGAATAGTGCGCGTGCAACAGATGCCAATGGTAATGGTGTTCGTGTCCTACGAAGTGATATCGCATAAGTATAGATGAATGTCCATGCAATCTAATATACTGTTCGCTATAAGGGTATGCAGTGTACATGAATGGATAAGCTAGCTAACAATATAAATCTTGCAAAAAGTAGGATAATCCTAACTAGGGGGGTGCCTCGCGCCATTCAGACGATTCCCCCATAGATGAATACATCTACTCACCTGAAATCCCCGCTAACCCGATCCGACCACCGCCTTGCCTTTACGTGCCGTGTCCGATGTTTCCCCGACCGATCCTATATTTGCACAATACCAAGCATAAGAGTACAAAACCTAAAACGATGCAAGTCATAATATACAATTATCGACGCTCTCGAATTAAACATAACATACACTCGGTGCGCGGGAAAACGCACGAAAATCGCTAATCGTTAACTAGAATCGTCATTTCGGGGAAATCGACAAAACTAAAACCCGACTAGACGAAACCCCACGTTCGCGCACTCTAATAGTCCTATACGAAGCTAATTATATCGCTAACATAACACAATTTGATCGCATTCTAATTGTTGTAAAAATCTAGTAAGCAAATTTCAAACCGATTCGATGCAAACGTCGCAATTTAACGACTTAGCGAGCGTAACCCTCCGCAATTAACCACTCTAATCAAATAGGTAACCAAAGCCCTAACTTAACTCTAACAACCATGCTTCAAACCTTAGTTCAACACCAAATCCCATTCTTGATTTTCATGAACAAGAATTTACAACTAAATTAATACTTCAAAATTGAATTTTAGCACACATAAACTACAAGTTAACAAACTAGTTTAGAATTTCACCTCACAAATGGAGCCCTAGCATGATCAAGCCACCAAAGAAGCCTCCTTTCTTCTAGTTTTGAACTAAATTTGGTTGAGGAGAGAGTGGATTAGGGTTTAGCATTGAATTGGAGAAGAAAATGGTGAATTTTTTTGGATTTTTCATGATTTTTCATGATTTTTGAAGCAAGAATTGAGGTGAAAAGAGGGGGAGCTGCTACTATTTTCGGCCAGAGGTGAAGAGGAGGAGGGTGTGGGGTTTTTGGAGAAGTTTCTAGGTCAAAAAGATCCCTCACATCTCATTTAATGCATTTCACATCAACTTTTTACAAAAAAACCCCTTTTTACATCATTTTTTTCATAATTTTCACACCATAAAACTCAAATGTTGCAAGTCATGATACAATTTTATTAACACCATATTTTAGCTTATAAAGATTCCTAATTATGAAATTTACCTAATTAAATTTGTATTTATCACTAATTTAATGTATTTTAAAAAGCTTAAAATAAAAAAAAAATAGTTAATTACGAAAAAAAATTTATTTAACTAGAAAATTATAAGTGACATTTTAGTGAAAAAATTATAGTAATATCTTATCTAAATTTTGTATAATTAGGTCTACAATGAAAAATACCTATTTTGACTTTTTACGGAAAAAGCCGAAAAATTTGCCGATTACCGAAAAACTGCCTAAACGATTTTCGAAGGGTTACAGGCGTACTGTCGAGTCTTTAGAGTCCCACACAGAGGGTTTCCCTGGTTCAGGCAAAATGATGTCGTAGCCGCATTAGATACGTGCAGGGTCTCGATCGATTGATGTACTTTGTACTCAGACTTTCGATCGGACAGTTGGTAATACTAGCCGGCTCGGGTATGAGCCGGATTATTAAATCAGGTATTGATTTAATAGTTTACATATATGTATTTCGATATGTATATTCTAGTATTACGTTCTTCGTGTTATTCTATCTCTTTGGGCATTCGGATTTTTATCCGAATGCAGGTATATATATACAGTAGACTGTAATCCGTATTTATTACAGATTACCTTCTAGAATGTAGCCACCTCATTATGTTTTTTTTCATTTATTTGATAAATGGAAATGAGGTGTAAAGTGTGAGGTATGGGAGGAATGGTGATAACCATGCTTCAATATTTAACAAATGAATTTTTAATTCATTTGGAGTTACTATTGAAGCATGGTTGTTGATTGTTTATTCAAGAAATTCATACACAAAACCTTTGTGTGGAATTTCTCTCTTATGGATGCTTCATTATTTTCTTGAGCTCCCATTTCTCTTCATCTCCTCCCTCCTCTTGAGTTTCCTCCATCTTCATCTTCTTCTTCTTCACTACCATTCTCATGAGTTGAGAAACAAGTGAAGAGGCTAGAAAGAGATAGCAAATACTTAGATCATCACACTACATCCTAGACTACTTGGTTTAGCAACCCAAGTTCTCTAGTTGCTCCATTTGACATATTGTGAGGAGCTAAACCCATGGATCATATCCCTCGGGTGGATCATCTACGATAAAGGAAGGCCGGAGAACAAGCTCGATCCTGGAGGACCGATGGAGCCGGAAATGGAGATCAAACATGTTCAAGGTGGCCACTAGGAGCACATGATGAGGAAAGAAGACCGAAGGACTTGGATCGTTTGGTGAGACTTCTTTAGTGTTATTCTAGCGCCAAGTTTCTAATCGTAGAAAAAATTTTGTTCCGCATTTGGCCACAGGAGATGGCCGGGACGCTAGGGTAACCCTTCAGATGGGACCTGGGCTCTTTGGCCAACGCCACAGCCCTATTATTATCACAATACAATGGTATTGGATCAATAATGGTTAGAACTACTCCTAGCACCGAGATGAACTTCCTCATCCAGACGGCTTCCTTGGCAGCATCATTTGCAGCAATGTACTCAGCTTCCGTCGTAGAGTCTGCAACGGTATCCTGTTTGGAACTCTTCCAACTCACTGCCCCTCTGTTCAGGGTAAATGCAAACCCTGAGATAGACTTGCTGTCATCCTTATCACTCTGGAAGCTCGAATCGGTAAAAAGGCATCCATTTGGAGATCCCTGTTACCATACACCAAGAACAATTCTTTAGTCCTTCGCAAGTACTTAAGAATGTTCTTTACAGCAGTCCAGTGATTCTCCCCTGGGTTTGACTAATACCTGCTTACTACACCCAGTGCATAAGCTACATTAGGGCGTGTACACAACATCGCATACATTATTGATCCTACGGATGAAGCGTAGGGAATAATGCTCATGTGAGCTCTCTCTTCATCAGACTTTGGGCAAAAGTCCTTGGAGAGAGTGACTCCATGGAAAGTGGGTAAGGCACCCCGCTTGGAGTCTTCCATACTAAACCTCTTTAGGATGGTGTTGATGTACCTGGTTTGGGATAATCCCAATAACCGTTTGGATCTATCCCTATAGACCCGTATGCCCAATATGTACATGGCATCACCCAGGTCCTTCAAGGAGAACCTTTGTGATAAGAATGATTTGACCGACTGTAGCATAGGAATGTCATTTCTTATCAGAAGAATGTCATCCATGTACAATACGAGGAATGCGACAGTTCTCCCTACAATCTTCTTATAAACACAAAGTTCATCTGATTTTTCGACGAAATCAAACTCTTTGATAACATCATCAAAACAGATGTTCCAACTCCATGATGCCTACTTTAATCCATAAATGGATTTAAGCAAGCTACTTGCTTTTCCGCTGCTCCTACTATCAATGAAGCCCTCTGGCTGATTCATATAAATGCATTCTTCTAAATCACCATTTAGAAATGAAGTTTTAACGTCCATCTTCCAGATTTCATAGTCGTAGTGAGTAGCAATCGCAAGTAGGATCCAAATGGATTTAAACATGGCTATCGGAGAGAAAGTCTCGTCATAGTGCAGTCCTGGTCTTTGACGAAAGCCTTTCGCTACCAACCTTGCCTTATTGGTCTCCACCTGCCCATCTACACCGATCTTTCTTTTAAAGATCCATTTACACCCTATGGGTTTTACCCCAGAGGGTACAACCTCCAAAGTCCATACTTTGTTGGTGTACATAGACTCCATCTCGGATCTTATGGCATCCAGCCACTTCACAGAGTCACCACTCGTGATAGCCTGCTGAAAACTGGTAGGGTCATCATCATCCATGATGCAATCTTCTCTATCACCATCAATGAGAAAACAGTAGTATCTCTCCGGTGGGCGAGAAGTCCTACCAGATCTACGGAGTGGCTGAGGTTCATAAGATTCTGTTGCAACATTCGGTTCAACCAAGTCGTCATTTGTAACTTGTGTCTCTAGAACCTCTTGTAGCTCTACCACATTGCCATCGGTATCATTTGGAAAACTCTCATTTTCTAAAAATGTGGCATACTGAGAAACAAACACCTTTTGTTCCTCCCTGTGGTAGAAAAGATATCCAAATGAATGTTTTAGATATCCCATAAATATACATTTAATCAATCGTGTCTCAAGTTTGTCTGTATTCTGCTTTTTGACAAAAGCCGGACAACCCCAAATCTTAACTCGTTTAAGAGATGGTCTCTTCCCATACCATATCTCATATGGAGTGGTAGACACGGTCTTGGTTGGAACTTTGTTCAACAGAAAAGCTGCAGCCTCCAATGCATGCCCCTAAAAGGGGAGAGGTAACTCAGTATCATTCATCATGGATTGCACCATATCCAATAGGATGCGATTCCGCCGCTCTGACACACTGTTGTGCTGTGGTGTGTAAGGGGGAGTGAGCTGAGAGAGAATCCCATTCTCTTTTAGAAAGTTCGAGAACTCTGTACTAAGATACTCTCTACCTCGATCTGATCTAAGTATTTTGATGCTCATTCCTGTTTGTTTTTCTACTTCAAGTTTGTACTCCTTGAATTTCTCGAGAGCTTCAGACTTATGTTTTAACAAAAACACATGACCGAATCTTGAGAAATCATCAGTAAAAGTTATGAAGTAAGAAAAACCGCCTCTCGAATGTGTAGGCATTGGCCCACATACATTACTATGTATGAGGCTCAAGAGCTCTGTAGCTCTTTCTTCGTGTCCAGTAAACGGAGTTTTGGTCATTTTCCCTTTGATACAAGGCTGACAAGTTGCATAAGATTTATACTCAAAAGGATTTAAATATCCATCTTTATGAAGCTTGTTTAGTCTTGTTTCATTAATATGACCAAGTCTACAATGCCAAAGAAAAGCTTCATTTATATCTGAAAATTTTCTTTTATTTGTGTGTTGTATGTTGAAAACTGTGTGTTGATTTAGGACGTATACCCGTTATTAAGTGTACCATAACCAATCAACTCTTGATTCAGTTTAATGTTCATAACATTGTGCTGCAATACAAAATGATATTCTTCATTGTCTAATAAAGAAACAGATATTATATTACAAAGCATACTTGGTACAAAATAACATGGGTTCAAAACCAATATACAACCCGACGGCAACCCTAGGTGATACTCTCCC
The DNA here is from genome assembly GCA_030015575.1 of Agapanthus africanus. Classification (NCBI taxonomy): domain Eukaryota; kingdom Viridiplantae; phylum Streptophyta; class Magnoliopsida; order Asparagales; family Amaryllidaceae; genus Agapanthus; species Agapanthus africanus. The sequence continues at coordinate 475,384,915 of CM057338.1, read as the reverse complement.
ACTGAAACTGCATGTACATTAGAACTATTTCTAACTCGGAGAGTGTGATCACCGGTCTTCAAAACTCTGCTATTTCTCAACCCCTTCACAGAAATGCAGATATGAGAACCCGAACCGGTATCCAATACCTAGGAAGCAGAGTTTATAGAAAAATAGTTTTCAGTTATGAACACACCTGAAGCTGAAGCATCACCATGCTTCCTTTTCTTGAGTTCAAGGTATTCCGTATAGTTCCGCTTCCAGTGCCCCGTCTTCTTGCAATGAAAACATTCTCCTTTCCCCGACTCCGCAGCTTTGGATTGTCTTTCCCCTCCACCTTTGCTCCACTCATAGTGAACTTCAACATGCATAACATGGAGAAGTAGTGGGAAGTTCCAACACTTGGAAAATTTCAATGATATGCTTATAAGCTACACATGTCCCACCAGTATGATCCACATCATAATCCCAGTAGTCAAGCAAATATCCCAAGGGCTTTATCAACATGTACGAAATGAGTAAGATGCATGATCATGTTAGTTATATGTATGCCCAAGAGGCCATTGCTATACATAGGATGTATATTGTAGTAGATGCTGGGACATATATAGGGAGGACTTTCTTGCTCGACATGATAGTATGCTATCTGGTTACTCTTTACCTTAACGTGTATACTGATTGTCTCTCTGTTACATGTTGGTAAAGCCCTTAGGATGTATACTTGACTACCTGGACTATGATGCGGATCATACTAGTGGGGACATGGTAGTCCATAAGTACATCCTTCAAGGTCCCTAGTCGTGGGTGTATCGAGACGGGGCATCGATATTCCAGAGTAGACTAGCGTATATCTTCTCGACCCATGTGATGGGCGATGGATGATCCCATATCCATTGGTGTTTGACATCAGAGATGGTATGCGGGTGCTCAGTGGAGACTGGGTACACTGGACGGACTCGCCGAGAACTCCGAGATGGTATTATACCTTACGTCAGATGGCAGTTCTCTGGTGACACTGGTACAGAGTAGTCTGTTGACCCGAGATCGTCATAGAGTCTTGTGTGGTTCTCATTGTGCTTTGATTTCCACCTTACCACGTCCAAGAAGGCATGCAAAACGGTGGTTTTTGGGTATAGTCCCGAATCACATGGAGGCAATGAGCGATAGGAGGGGATTCGTCTCTCCCGGTATAGGGAGTTGATGTTGCGCTGTGTTCGATTGGCTATAACCGGAAATCCCTGGCCAGGGTTGCTGAGATTTACTGGTAAGTGTTCCCAGTAGTTTCTCGAACTGTTATAGACCTCATATCGACACGACTTATCGAGCTACTGGGGTATAACGTTTACCACCCCTAGGCGAGATATGCGACATATCAGACGATCAGACCGGACTGTACGGTAAGTGTTGCTGGTTGGATTCACAAGAGTGTGAGCGGGCTTGCTCGTCGATCTTCTGATCGCTCAATACCCGGGTGGCCGTTACGTTTAGCAGACCGCTTGCGGCTTGTGGGTGTTTGATATGATCATCACCTGCTGCCGGCGTATTGACAAGTCTTTAGAGTCCTACACAGAGGTTTCCTGGCTCAAGCGAAACGAAATAGGAGCGCATATGAGATATGTGCGGGACCGAGAATAATGCGTGTATGTGATACCGTGTTCTATTCTCACAATGAATGTATCGATTGGTTGTATGCGATATAACCTAGTTATCGAATCGAGGATTGATTCGATAAGTCGATACATTGGATATTAGTCGGTCATATGCGATATGACCGGATCGTTAAATCAAGTGTTGATTTAATGATTTAATGTATAATTATATATTTGATATATTACTTTACATTAACTAATATTGGTTCACTTAAGATGTTTTTCTCACTTGTTTGTGCACATTGTATATGTGATATATTTTTGTGCACAAGTTTGTATCATGTTTGATGATACATGCAAACTTGGGTGTGTATGATTAAACCATGGTTATGTTAATGGTTAAGGTTTTGATTTACTTATTTATTTATTCTCTTAATTCATTTTTGGCAAAAAGAGAAATGGTGGCTTGCTTTGTTTTATAGTTGAAGCTTCATGAAGCTTTGAAAAAGTCTACCATTTTTGTTTCATGCCTAACCTAACCATTCACCTAACCCTAGTTTATTCTTTACACTTAACCATGGTTGCAATATGATAAGGGTCACTTGATTTTCTTTTTAAGTTAATTCATTTTTTCATTTTCTTGCTTCTTCTTCTTCTTCTTGATGAAGAAAGAAACGCTTTCTACAAAAATGTCAAGTGATGAAATCAAGTGAGAAATCCAAATCCAAAGTGAACCCACTTCCTATTTCTTCATCCTCTACCACTTGCCAAGTAGTATAGGGTGTTTTCTTCACAAGTTTCATGACTTGGTGAAGTTGGAGCTTGATCTTGAGTTGCCTCGACGTAGATCATGTTCGGCATCGAAGTCGACGACCTAGCCCGATCATTTCTTCGATGAAACCACCGCGAGAGTCCGGGATCCGATGGATACAGCTGAAGGACGACATCACGGAGCTAAGGAACTGGAGGACCGGATCTACAAAGGTTGTAGTCACTTCCCTTTTAGCAGTAAAGTTGTTTACTACTTGTAGTTTCACCTAATATCTAGTTAACGATCCGTATTAGGGTTTCTCGGCACCGGAAAATTTTGAAATTGGCATGGTTGATGCCTTGTGAGACTTCATTAGTGTGCCTAGGAACCCTACAGATCAAATGAACATGTCAAGATAAAGTAAACCAGATAGCATACTATCATGTCGAGCAAGAATGTCATCTGAATACACACACACACACCGATACATCCACTATCATATAATGGCCTCTAGGGCATACATATATCCAACAATCTCCCACTTGCACTAAGGCCAATTATTGGCGTATCTCATACCTAACATCTCAAAAAGTCGCTCATGCTGCGGCTGAGGGAGGGCCTTGGTGAGTGGATCCGCAGTGTTATTCTTTGTATCTACTCTCTTAATCTCGATCTCGTGGCGATCAACTATCTCCCGGATCATATGATATCGCCTCAAGATGTGTCTGGACTTCTGATGGGACCTGGTCTCTTTGGCCAACGCCACAGCCCCATTATTATCAAAATACATTTTTCATATGTGCTCTATTCTGTAGATTTTGGGGTTTCAGGTATTGCTTGTTTAGTCCAAAATTTCATGTGATGTTTATTTTGTTTAGGGGCTAATTCGGAGTGTTTCGTACTCATATATTTAACACTGTAATGGTAACTTAGACAATGTTTAACAGTTCGAACGAACTTCAAACCCTACATCAAGACCCCTGCCGAAATTTTCCAAGTGTTAGAATTTTCCAAGTTTAACATATTCGAAAGATCGTGTAAGTATCCCTATGGACCCTCTAGAAGAACGTAACCCTAACTCGACTCTATGACCATAGAACCGTGGCCAAACCTTAGGGTTTACCGTAGTCCTGTAGCGCCATAGGTGAGGCAAGAGTTGACCCTTCTACGACTGGTCCATAGACACTGTGGCACGTTTTTGGGTATCTTAACTTTGCTCAAGTGTTGAGCACTCGGGGTAATTTATGGGTGTTTGTTGATTTGATCGAAACGTTTAACATCGTCTAGATATATGTGAAAGTAATAATTCCAATTGTTGTTGTTTTTCACTTTCTTTTCTGCGACCGTAAGTGTAGTATGTGGTGTATCGCCGTTTTCGTTGCTATACATCAACGACAATCGGGATACGTATACTTACTTACGTTGATGACATGTGATGTTATGTGTTGCTGAGATATGATGTACAGGATCGTCGTGAATGAATGGCCAGGGGTTTTATGTGGGATGAGAGTTTTTATTTTCATTCATATAAAATTAATTGTATGTAATTTTCATTTATTTAGGGCACTTCCAGGTTGAGGATGATGTCACCATTGTTGTATATTATTTACTTTTCCGTATTAGGATAGACCCAAGGAGGGGAGCATAAGTGACCGGGTTCTAGGGTTCAGTAGGAGGCCATCTCGAGGAGTCGAGACCGTCTCCTAAACTCTAGAATTGGTAGGGTCACTTGCCGCTCTCGTAGGGGTCTAGGGGTGTGGGCTTGTCTATTCATCGCGACCGTGGAATCCGTATTTTCTATTGTTGGCTAAATATAAAATACGGACCTCCTAGAATATCCTATATTTTCATATGTGCTTCTTCTATTGATATTCTGTGATATGATCACTTTATATGTTGAGACGAATGGTGTATTATATATATGATATATAATAAACGTTGTTTATGTTTTACATCCGCACTAGTCCCTCCCCGCTATGCCGTTAGTTATGTAACCTAAGGTGCATAACGGGACATTGTGACGAATGCGGATGGCATAAGCGTACGTTCTATTTTCATTTATTTTCTGTGATGGCTTGAGGACTTAAATGATGGGACTACATTAATGAGATTAATGTAAAGAAAAATGAACCTAAAAATGTTGTAGAATCGGATTTGAAACCTACTCGGCTTTTTATGAAAAAGCAAGTTTTCAAAGTGCGGAGCTTAAGCCACTCCTTTTAAACCCATTTGATTCTGCAACGATATCAAGTTTAAAGCGTTAAAAGTTTTCTTAAAAACTATTCGCAGCCCTCCGTCATTTTAGGAAGTAGAGTACTTAGTATTTGTGCGGCGTATTTTGACTATAGTTAAGGCGCAGTGTACGGTAGCTAAGTGATGTCTTCCTATACCGCATATGATGCGATTAGTTAGGACATTCATATGATTATGTTGACTATAGTTAAGGGTCATATGGGTGGGTCTAGTTAATCACGAAATGACGGAAAGAGCTAGACTAGTACTTGTGATATGTTGACTATAGTTAAGGTCATGAGTGCTAGGGGTAAAAACCATATCGGGAGTTTCAAGAGTTGAAATTTGCAATGAGATTGCATACCTTCTATATGATAGTAGGATCCCGATCCTACTGTGAGCAAGGGTTGCTCCCGGGAGAGTTTTGCACTTTACAATTAGCTAACCCATTAGGTGTCTAGAAAGGTGTCAACGGGGCTATGCCTCAGGGAAAATGAGGTTTATTCTAATTAGGTCGGTACGAAAGCACGGGGAATGTAATTAATCCTGGCTGAACGGTTAGCAAAGTTGTATAATGTAATTAATCCTGGCTAATTTTCTTTTTAAAGGTTTTAAGGAAAATTTGATAAAAGCAGTAGGAGACATCGATTAGATAAGATAATAACCAATCTGATCTTTGCAAGAGCTTTCGCTGAGTGTATTCTTTTCTCTTCCTTAATGGCAGATACCAATGACAGGCCTTAAGCTTCTACTAGATAAAAACAAGCTGACCAGACCGAACTATAAAGACTGGCTAAGGAACATTAATATTGCTCTCACATATGATAAAGTATCATATGTTCTCACTGCCTCAACCCCACCTACACCAGGCCCTGAATATTCTATTGTGGATAAGGAGATCCGAAAAACGTGGGATATTGACTGTACTACTGCCAAATGCTTCGAGCTTGCATCGATGGGCAATACACATCAAAAGCAACACAAGCAGATGGATGTTCAATCCATCTTTCTCCATACAAAAGAGTTGTATGGGGAGAAATCTCGGACCCTGAGATACGAAGCATCTCGAAAGCTGTTTCAGATGCGGATGGCTCCTGGCACACCAGTAAGCGATCACGTTTTGAAGATGATAGCTCTTATAGAAGAGCTTGAGGACCTCGGATGGACAATGGATAACGAACAATATACTGATATTGTTCTAAAAAATCTACTCACCGATGATCTCGAGCTAGGTAAATCCAACCACCTGCTTTCCTTTCCTTGTAGTGTCCAAAGTCCACGCACTTGCTCCTAATATCACACAAAACATAACAAGTGCAACTTAGAAACCGTTCAATAATACATACAAACTACGTTTAGATCGACGCACCGACTCCAACCAACTCTCAAGTGTTCGCTTAGTGGCTAACGTGTGTAGCGACATTCTAAATCAAACCTAAGTGCAGCAAGCTACACCAAGAACGCGAATCGCGTCGGATACCGTAACGCTCATAGTCGAAATACTAGAATTTAGTAAAGTGTTCCCAGATTTTGACTACAGTCAACATAGAAAAATCAAGCAGTACCAAACATATAGTATAATATACAGACAACACCCTCAAAACACCAACTCCCCAAGCTCCCAAAAATCCGGCGACGCCGGAATTTCTCCTCCTCTCGCCGGGTCAACTAGGTTGGGTCAGGTCCGGGTTTCAGGTGAACACTTAGGGCTTCTAACACAACACTACCACATTGCTAGATTTTACAGTAAACTATCGTGGTGATAACAGATCACAGGGACTCCAATATAACACTAAAAATACGATATTACACAAAACTATAACTTTAGTGTTCTAAACAGCAACTATTAGGCAACACAATATTATAAAGACCTAATTAACAGTTAGAGATCACTAGCTTATCACACTTGCTCAAAAATCCTAGCTTTCTATGCTCCAAGTCATCTTTAGTGGCTTAACTAGGCTTGTGAAGGGTTTTAGTGAGGTTTAGTGAAGATTTAGGCTTGGTTTAGTGATGAACTAGGTAGGTTTCAGTTTGGGGGAAGAGAATGAGAAGGAGAACAAGAAAATGAGAGTATATGAGTGTTGAGGGAAAATGAGAACGTGAGAGTGGTGATGGAAAAATTAGGGTGTGAGGTTAGGATGAGCCATGCCCCTTTCTCTCTCCTCATTAAATGCTCCCCATACAGGGTCAAGAAACGTACACACCAGTCTACTCTGGAATATCGATGCCCTGTCTCGATATTCCCTCGACTAGGAACTATTAAAGGATGTGCTTGTGGACTACCCAAGCCCCACTAATTTGCATCATAGTCCCGGTAGTCAAGCCTACATCCTAAGGGCTTTATCAACATGTATCTAAGAGACAATAATATCATACAAGTGTACATGTTAAGATAAAGAGCAACCAGATAGTATACTATCATGTCGAGCAAGAAAGTACTCTATATATATGTCCAAGCATCCACTATATCATACAATAATGGCCTCTAGGGTATACATATTCCTAACAACCAGATGCTTTATATCTAAATTGGATTCCACGTACTTCAGCAAATATTGGATTTTGGACTTTACTGGGTGCTCCTGAAGGGATAAAACCCATTAGGAGCAGGTAGATCTTTCGAGATATGTGCAGGTGGAAAAGTATTAACCTAATAAGGCTAGACTTGTTGTAAATATTTTCATCAAATACCCGTTGTGGATTATGATGAGACTTTTACTTCAGTGTTCATGCAAAAGTCCATACAGATATGACTTGGCACTGCTGCTATTCTAGACTATGATATCTGGCAAGAGGATGACTATAACGTCTTTCCAAATGGGAATTTGGAAGTGCACATGTATATGACTCTACCAGAGGGTTATCGTAGTCAGTAGGAGCAGCGGAAGGTGTGCAATTTGCATATGTCTATTCATAGACTAAAGCATGTATAGCGGAGACAGATCATCTGTTTTTGATGTGACGGTCAAGGTGCTTGACTTCATCAAAATAATAGATGAACCTAGTAAGAAAGGTGTAGGGAGTACCGTCCTGAGATTTGGATAACATACTCCAGATAGAAAGTGATATTTCTATACTACAATCGGTTAAACTTTGGTTATCACATAGTGTTTTCTCCACGTTGTATATGGATAATATATCAAGGATTCTGGTGACTAGATCTAGATTTGGGAAGTTTCCTAATCGGGTACTTAGACTGCATTCTAAAAGTATTTTAGAATGGACGACTCCTACAGTGTGTACCCGTAGGTGATGGAATCACCCTGTCACGACCCGAAAGTACAGAACGTGACCGGCACTTAGATTACGAAGCGTCTAGAGGCGCAACGTAACCTAAGTAAGTCGAAGCCCAGAAATCTAAACCATAAAAAGAAGAAGAAGTAAAAGAAAACATGTAGAAAACAAGTTTAAAAGCAACATCCAATTTTCTCAAAAATTTCGGCAGAGTCTCCTTTGTAAAAACTGGCCCCAAACGGGTACAAACAAGAATAATATATATACAAACAATAAAAAGCATCCCCAAACGGGAGCTAGCTCTACGCCAAAAGGCGGAAACAACCACATCAATGCACAATAGTATACAACGCCAAAGGGCGAGGCTCAAAACTCAAAAGAAAAAAAAACCACCAAATATCATAATAATACAAGCGCGACTCTAAGGTCGAAATAAACAACTGATCCAGTAACCTATCAAGTAATACAAGTTTGGTTGATGGAGCTTTCTAGATACAAATAAAATAATAAAAGTACAATGGCGGTCCAGATTCAAGTGAACCAACCTATCGTGCAAATCACCCTGAGTGAAAAGATGTGCCAGCAAGCTGCCAGGAAAACTTGTACATCGAACCTGTAATAAAATTTGGCACAACGGGGGTGGGTTGCCAACTCGTGAGTAGAAGATATCTGTGAAAAGAAATCGAATGCACGACGCTGTCCTATGTCATAATAATATACTAATATACTACTAGTCATCAAGTAAAGACAGGATAATAAGCTACGTGTAAGTGCAAATGCTCCGTGCTCGTATCAGTGCCTCATATAGAACTATGTCATGTGAATGAGTATGCATGCACCATGAATGTGAAATAACCAATCCTGAAATCTAGATATATCTGTATAAGAAATCTTTAACTTTTATCATGGTAAAATGTGTATAGAAATCTGAAATATCAACGATGAAATCCATGGAAATCCGTGTCAAGCATCGACACAAAACATGTAAATCTCAAGTCTCAATACCTCATAATCTCAATGTCTCATAGTCTCAATATCTCGGGCTCCGTCAGTCCGGATCGGCCCATATCATCAAATCTCATGACAACGGTCGGTATCCTCCGGATATCCGCCGCGCCAGACATCACCGGTAGGTAGTCCTCCCCTGCCAGGCTCATCGTCTACAACTCGATCTTCTTGCCTCAGGGTACCATACCGGGCCCACCATGTACCCGAGACGGTTCATCCACTCCTCGAATCGGGTCTCGAAATCCAACAGACAACATGAAATCTCATGGTGGACGACACATACATCATGAGAAAACCGCATCTTATGTTTTAAAAAGAGAGAAGGAGAGAGAGAGAAGTTTTTATATATTCTTGCGGTTTTCCCCAAAAATCCAGAAATCTCATAGAAATCCAAAATCCCAAAATCATGAGTAAGTATATGATAAGTGTTGGCATATGCCCCATAATACTGCATGATAACACGAAAATGCGAATGCATGAAATGTCTAAGTAATAAATGTAGGGTTCCTAGGCACACTCAAGAGGTTCCACAAGGCATCAACCATGCCAAATTCTAAAATTTAGGTGCCGAGAAATCCTAATATAGATCATTAAGTAGAAATTAAGGCGAAAACAAATGCAAGCAAACAACTTTGCTACTAAGTGAATGGAAATACAACCTTTGTAGATCCGGTCCTCCACTTCTTTAGCTCCGTGATGACGTCCCTTCGCTGCGATCACCAGGATCTCGGACTCTAGCGATGGTTTCGTCGGAGAAATGAGCGGGCTAGGTCGTTGACTTCGATGCCGAAGATGATCTACGTCAAGGCAACACTAACTCAAGCTCCATCTTCACTAGCTCATGAAACTTGTGAAGAAAACACCCTATACAACATGGCAAGTGGTAGAGGATGAAGAAATAGGAAGTGGGTTCACTTTGGATTTGGATTTCTCACTAGGTTTGAACACTTGAAAATTTTCTAGCAATAGTTTTCTTTCTTCTTGAAGAAGAAGAAGAAGAAAGAAAAAGAATGAAAAATTGTAAAAAGAAAATTCAAGTGGAGAGTTATCATAATGCAACCATGGGTGAGTTAACAAGTGTAGAGAATAAACTAGGGTTTAGGTAAATGGTTAGGTTAAGCATAAAAACAAAATGGTAGACTTATTCAAAACTTCATGAAGCTTCAACAATAAAACAAAGCAAGCCACCATTTCCTTTTTTGCCAAAAAAATGAATTAAAGAAAATAAATAAACCAAATAAAATCCTAACCATTAACCTAAATATGGTTTAAAACATACACACACCCAAGTTTGCATGTATCATCAAACATGATACAAACTAGTGCACAAAACTATATCATATATACAATGTGCACATCAAGTGAGAAAATCCATCTTAAGTGAACCAATACTAGTTAATGCAAAGTAATATATCAAATATATAATTATACATTAAATCATTAAATCAACACTTGATTTAATGATCCGGTCATACTGCATATAACCGACTAATATCAAGTGTATCAATGTATCGAATCAACACTTGATTCGGTAACCCGACTATATCATATATAACCGTCCAATGATACAAATCGCGAGAATAGAATACAGTATCACATACTGGTATTATTCTCGGTCCCGCACATATCTCATATGCACTCCTATTTCGTTTCGCTTGAGCCAGGAAACCTCTGTGTAGGACTCTAAAGACTCGTCAATACGCCGGCAGTAGGTGATAATCATATCAAACACCCACAAGCCGCAAGCGGTCTGCTAAACGTAATGGCCACCCGGGTATTGAGCGATCAGAAGATCAACGAGCAAGCCCGCTCACACTCCTGTGAATCCAACCAGTAACACTCAGTCCGGTCTCGTCGTCTGATATGTCGCATATCTCGCCTAGGGGTGGTAAACGTCAGACCCCAGTAGCTCGATAAGTCGTGTCGATATGAGGTCTATAACAGTTCGAGAAACTACTGGTAACACTTACCAGTAAATCTCAGCAACCCTGGCCAGGGATTTCCGGTTATAGCCAATCGAACACAGCGCAACATCAACCCCCTATACCGGGAGAGACGAATCCCCTCCTATCGCTCATTGCCTCCATGTGATTCGGGACTGTACCCAAAAACCACCGTTTTGCACGCCCTCTTGGACGTGGTAAGGTGGAAATCAAAGCACAGTGGGAATCACACAAGACTCTATGACGATCTCGGGTCTACAGACTAACCTGTACCAGTGTCACCAGAGAACTGCCATCTGACGTAAGGTATAATACCATCTGGGAGTTCTCGGCGAGTCCGTCCAGTGTACCTAGTCTCCACTGAGCACCCGTATATCATCTCTGATGTCAAACACTAATGGATATGGGATCATCCATCGCCCATCTGTATGGGTCGAGAAGGTATACGCTAGTCTACTCTGGTATATCGATGCCCCGTCTCGATACACCCACGACTAGGGTCCTTGAAGGATGTACTTATGGACTACCATGTCCCCACTAGTATGATCCGCATCATAGTCCAGGCAGTCAAGTACACATCCTAAGGGCTTTACCAACATGTAAAAGTGAGACAATCAGTGTACACGTTAAGGTAAAGAGCAACCAGATAGCATACTATCATGTCGAGCATGAAAGTCCTCCCTATATATGTCCAAGCATCCACTACAATATGCATCCTATGTATAGTAATGGCCTATAGGGCATACATATAACTAACAATAAATATCATGTCTATACTAACACCAGAGAGTAATCACAATATTATATCGATCTAGCTGTTAGCTGATTGTATCAATAAAAGATAATATGATCTAAAGTGTACGTGACATAGCAATTACCGATGATGATGTGTGTGAGCCGGCAAATAAGTGTGCGTGGAATATGCGCATCATCGGTAATGGTGCTGGTGTCCTAACAGGCAAAGTTTTATTCTGATTATAGAAACATATGAATGAACATGCACCATTATGATTACGGTATGAATGTAAAGATGGATGTGTAATAACCACTCATCTGTGATATACAAGTATAACTACAACTATATGACTCGGGCCTAAACTAGTGTCCATCTAACCTCCTAAGGAACTAAACCTAAGAAACTAGTCAATAAGAAATAAGAGTCCACCTAAGGTCTGAATCCATATCTTTAATAGTCGGCGATCTAGCCTCAATAGCGTCACGTACGTAGTACGGCTTCCTCGAATCAAGAGTGCGGATCAATCATCATATCTATGCCTCGTACGGTAAAATCCATCGTACGACATCCCAATATCGGGGTACGGGTGAAGTATCACCTACGTGTCTCATCATTCGTATAATATCATCATCAACACATGTCAAGATCAATGTGCTATACTGTAATCGCATACATCAATCATATATCATTGTCAGCATAAATATACATCGTTAATTTATCCTCAGAAATATCATGTCATATGTATCATATTGTGATTAAGTCACACTTAGATCATATCGTAATCAAGTCACACATATATGATATCGTAATCAAGTCACACATATATGATATCGAAATCAAGTCACACCTATATGATGTCGTAATCAAGTCACACCTATATGATATCATATCAGAATTTCAGGCACAGGTTACGGTGCGGGTTCTATTTTAGAGTCCCATATACTTCAATATCATCACCACCCTTTATTATTTATGTATACCTATTCATTATCTCATTTCCTAATGATCCGCTAACATCATAACACGACCGTAAAGCCAAGAATCACAGCATCAAGCCCAGTTATATTGTTTCATCCCCGTGTATCATATCACATCCTTGTATCACATATACGTATTATGTATATATATATATATATATATATATATATATATATATATATATACACACACCTACACCTAGTCCTATATATATATACACATACACGTATACACCACGTCGAGTCTCAGTTTGTGCGTGTGTGTATCTACCTGAAACCTACGAATCACCTCCAAGATATTCATCCTCGGGTAAGGTCTTTCTAAATCAATCTAGTCCAACCTAAGGTCACTACTAGGGTCCTACTCACCGAAATTCTAAGGTCACGTCTGGCTTCCTAATGACAATTAGTACTATCCCTATTCTACGTTTGCGGGGGTGCTAAACGCCATCCACCCGACTTCCCCCCGTAGATATACATCTACTCACCTGGTCCTTGTCTGCCGAAGACGGTGTCACCATCCTCTTCTTCATCGCCCGCAGTCCACGTGAGGGGTACCTATACGCAAACACATATAATATCGTAAACTGAATCACAGACAACATCAAAACGACGCATGAAACGCGCATAGGTTAAAACCTATGTCCTGCTCATGCAAAAGAACCAAATATCGCTCGATATCGGCGTACAAACGCCAATTGATCGAGATAAGCATCAACAAACAACTCATAGTTATAATACTCATTACTTATAATATAAAACATGATATAATTCATCGAAACCCTAAAAATCGATCAAATCGTCCGATTCCGTAAAACCTGAAAACACCAATTTACCGTTTTACTTCAAAACTTGATGTTTAAAAGAAACTAATGGTCATAGTATTCATTAATTAGCATAACTAGACTATATAAACCATCACTATATTTTTAACACCCTAATTTATATTAGTTTGAAAATTCTAGTTTGCAAACTTGCCCGATTTTGATACTTTTAAGGAAAATTTCAAAATATCACATCTAAACTGGATTTTGCATGAATTAATGTATTAAACTACAATTCATGATGATAATAATATAATGAAATCATAATTTAGATTTTAAACCTCATTTATTTAAGAATTTCCAAAATCTAGTTAGCAAAAATAGCATTTTTATTAGTATTTTTCAATTATCAACAGAAACTAGTAACCAATTTAAGTTTTTCATTCCACTAACAAGTTAATATCCTCATTAAAACCACAATCTAGTGTTATAAACATTAATTGGAATTTTATCTCACCAATATATACAATATATAGAAATCTAGTTTGCAAAATGGATTAATTTAAACAATTTTGGTTAAACAATTTACAATATATCATCCATACAAGATTTTCCACTTCTAAAAATGTTAAACTAGTTATTATAACCCTACTTAATTAATAAAAACCATAACTTAATTTTATAAATCCTAACTTGAATTTTAAAACTTGTAGATAGAAATTATTTATTAAATCTAATTATGCTTAAATGAAACATCTAATAACAATAAATCAAAAGAAGAAGATTTATACCTCCACAACATGAAATCCAAACATTAAAATAAGCCTCCAAAATGAATGCTTTCCATCTCCAAAATCCATGTAAAGATGAGCAAAGAATAGAGGGTAGGAATTTATTAGGATTTTGTGGATTTTTTATTGAATTTTTGATGAATTTTGATGATTTTTAATGCAAAAATGATGGGGGAAAATTTTTGGGGCTGCCCATGGTGGTGAGGCCGGCCATGAGGTGAGGAAAAGAGAGGAAAGTGAGAAAAGGTGAAGAAAAGTGTAGAAGGTTTCACAAAAATATCACACAATTAAGTTTTTTCATGAATTTATTTAAAAATTCTTTATTTTCTTCACTCCATTTGACCTAGAATGGTCTAGAACAATTGTAAAATTTTGAAAATAAATTTTTCATGAAACACACTTGATTCTAATATGTAATGGTTCACTTTTGCTAATTAAACCCATTAAAATTTGTAATTTACACTAATTTAGTGTAAAAATAAAGCTTATGTTAATATTTAAAATAATTAATTTAAGAAAAATATTTAATTAAACTAAAAATTTATAAGTGGCTAAATAAACACCATTTACTAGTAATAACATAATTAAAATAGGTATTTTTAAATTTATAGTGAAAAATAATTACGGTTTAGTTTTATGAAAACTACGTTTTACTTTACCGAAAATTATAAAATTCACTTAAACGATTTTATTTATTTAATTAATTATTTAATTATTTTTAAAATGTTACACACCCTTTCTGAAGAGATGTTTTCTAGACTGATGAGGAGAGGGACTGGCATGAATGACATATCATTTGCTTAGGCAATTGAGTCAATCATCCAATGTCTTGTATAAAACCAGATATTGTTTTTACATTTAATGTAATAAGCAGATATTAATCCAATCCTGGAGAAACAAAAGGAAGCAATTATGAACATTAGAGGATGTTCTTGGTATTTGGTAACGGCAGCCTCCTCTGGGAGGTGGTTATCGGTTTAGGCTTCCAAGGTGACCTGGATGACAGTGATGCTGTCAAAGGTTTGAGTTTTTCCCTTTCCGGGGATTGATATATTGGATAGTATTCTAATAGGGATAGTGAGGTAGGTATGGTTCAGGATGCTGGTTATGACTCAACAGAGAATACAACCCAAGAAGTTTGTAGGATAAGGTTGTTCATTTATGAACTTGGTCCCATCTTGTATCCAGACAAAATTCTTGAGGTGGGGTAGCTCAGTTCAGGAGATTGTTCATCTCCGCGAAGTTGAGATATGGAGAGAGGAAGTTGAAACATTAT
Organism: Agapanthus africanus; assembly: GCA_030015575.1. NCBI lineage: Eukaryota > Viridiplantae > Streptophyta > Magnoliopsida > Asparagales > Amaryllidaceae > Agapanthus > Agapanthus africanus. Next base: position 475,369,632 of record CM057338.1, on the reverse strand, counting down.
AGCGGATCCACTCACCAAAGTTATTTCTCAAACACGGATGTTCCTCAAACGAGATTTCAGAAATTGAATAGTAGAGAACTTGGGTATTCGATAGCACACGGGATATGGGTATGCGATACTGCAATAATTAGCCTTAAGTGCAAGTGGGAGATTGTTGGATATAGTGACTTCAAGGCAATTATTGTGATTATAATAATTGAGGGAGTACCTATACAGGTATAACAATCTTACTCGAAATGATAGTATGCTATCTGGTTTGTCTTTATCATTGATGTGTACATGTTTTACTTGTTATTACATGTCGCTAATACATAATGATGAAGCCCGTAGGATTCTTGCTTGATTACCAGCATTATGATGGCGATCATATACGTGAGAGCTGGGTAGTCTATAAGCACATCCTTAAATGTCCCTATTCGTGGAAGTATCGAGACTGGGCATTGATATTCCGTAGTAGACTAATGTATACGTTTTGAGACCCCGATGAGGGGCGGTGGCCGGTCTCACAAGCCATTGGTGTTATGTCACCTAAGATAGTATACAAGTGCTCACTTGAGGTGAGTACACTGGACGGACTCACCGAGAACTTCTAGATGGTATTATATCTATCGTCATATGGAAGTTCTCAAGTGGCATTACTTTAGGTCAGTCTTTTGAATTTAGATCGTCATTTTTCTTGTGTGAGTTCTTACTATACTTTGATTACTATCCTACCACAGTTCAAAGGAGTCGTGCAAACAGGTTTTAGTTGTGTACAGTCTCGAGTCACATGGAGGCAGTGAGCGATTGTCGGGAATTCGTCTCTCCTGATATTAGGAGTCGATGTCGTCCTGTGTTCGGTTGGCTATCACCCTAAATTCGTGGCCATGATAGATGAGATTTACAGATATGAGTTCAGTAGATTCTCAGTTGGTGATGAGCTTGACTCCGACATGACTTATCGGGTTATTAGGGATCTGACGTTTCCACCCCCTAGACCCGGTATACAATACTCTCAGAAGAAGAGACCGGACTGTATAGAGATTGTCACATTCAGGCTCAGTAGGGTTCGGACAAACTTGATTGTCGATACCTGGGCAGCTGTTACGTACAGCTAGTGCCGCTGACATGCTTGTGATTTTTGGATTTATCCAGTAACTCACTGCCAACATATTATAGAGTCTTTAGATTCCCACACAGAGGGTTTTTCCAGTTCAGGCGATATGATGTAGATGACATATATTAGTGCATACAGGGTGTCCGATTAAATACGTGTACAGGCTACACGGAATTTAATTGGATGGTTGATAATACCAGCGGCTTAGGATTAAACCGGATTATTAAATCAGGTTTTGATTTAATAATTTATATATATATTTTTAATATGTATATTCTAGTATTATTGTTCACTATTCATTTTCTTTCTCTTGGCTATTCGTATTTTTGTACGAATAGGCGTATATGTATTTCAGTACGTATATCGGGTTGTATTCCGTATTTATACGGAATTTGTTCTAGAAGATAGACACTTCATTTCTTGATTTTTATTTTATACAAAATCAAAAATGAGGTGGAGGATGAGGTGTAAAGAAGTATGGTGTAGAGTGGTATGGCTTGGTTTTAAATATTGATAAAATCATATGTGGTTACTATTTTTCCATGGTTGCAAAAAAATCAATCCATTCATTCTATGCTCGCTAGTTTTTCTTCACACAAAATACTTAGCCATTTTCCATGGCTTCTTCTTCTTCACCTCCTACTCCTTCTTCTAGGTAGCTCACTTGAGCTTAGAAAAGAGAGAAAAAGATAGTGAGAATATTCTTATATCCCCACTCTCTATTCATAGCGAGCTTGGAGCGTCGGTCGCTTTACTAAGTGGAGCCGGAGCTTGGATCGGTTTCCCTTAGGTGGATCTTCTTCGGTAAGGGCGGTCGCCACTCAAACTTGATCTTGACAGCATACACGGAGCTTAGAGGGGTCTTCCACGATTGGGTGGACACGCGCCGAAGGTAGTATCCGTATCTTTGCATGCTTGGTTTGCTAGTTTAGGAGTTTGGATCGATTCTAAGTTCGGGGTTCCTTCATGTTTGCTTGAAATTTTTGTTCACCATCCGCTCCTCTGCTACGCCAAGGGCACTAGGTAACCCTACACCTTTCATGTGAGACGCTGAGTCTCTGAGCTTCTGTGTGCTCACGTGGATATCACGTGAGATGCTGTCTTCTGCTTCTTTCGAGTGCTGACGTAGATATTACGTGAGGCGCTGAGTCCTTAGAGATTTAATCTCTGGTCATGTTTTTTTAAAGAAGTTTAACTTCTATTAATGGCATTTTTACCGTTAACGATCACCAAGATCGATATTTTGATGATCGGGGATCGGGTTATTTAAGAACTAAGTTCTTGTTTATGTAGGAACTAAGTTCCCGGTTCTTTCTTGTTCATGCCGTTTCATCCATGTTCTCCCCTGAATATTTGGTTCTCAAGAACAAGATCTTCCTGATGAGAATTAAATTCTCACCTTGTGGGAGATTTGTCTTACGGATCTCAGATCCAGAAAAAGAACTATGTTCTTTTAAAGAGTTAAACTCTTAGATATGATATGATAGGTAAAGAAGAGATATTTTTATCTATGTGCTTTCTTTATCTAGGGTTTGAGAGGAGGAAGAACTTCTTCTTTATTGAGAATTAAATTCTCTGTTTTTTTTGGAAGCTTATGGGGAGGTCTTCTGAGAGAATTAAATTCTCGGTTGTATCTTGTAGAAGCTTCTGGGGGTCTGCGCATATCCATTTAGAAAGAGGGATGACCCACCACCTCTCCGAAGAAGCTGAGGGATTACAACACCATATATCGAAGGTATGGAAAGATTTACCCTTTGAACCATGTCCCATTCATCAGGGGGAAGAACAGGTTGGAGCTTAACCATCTCTCTGAAAAAGGCTTCTTTGCGTTTGCACACGTGTGTCGCACGTGTTGGCACGGCGGGCGCTCGTGCATCGCATGTGTTGCGTACGTCATGGGCACACGTGCAATGCATGTGGCGGGTGCATGTGTGGAGCACTGCGTGGGCGCATGTGCGTCGGACGTGATGTGCACGTGTTGTGCACATGCGTTGCATATGGAGAACTAAGATGCTTTGAGGATTGAATCCTCCCTTTTCCTGAGAGGTGTCCTCTTTTATTTATACGGGAGTGGTAGAGAAAGGATATCTATTTTTTCCGATGTGGGACAAAATGTATCCTCCATGTGGTAGTGTATTACTTAGATCATACGTGCATAGCACACTTGCTCATAACTTTTGATTCCGAAAGAGTTATGAAGCCCGTAATATATCAAATTAAAGAAATTTTCGAGACATTTTTGATGCCATTAGAATTTACCTGATTCTTATTCTAGAGTTTGGCAAAATACAGCCTAGAAAATACAGGTTTGTATTTTCTTAAGCATATTACTGCCATTTGATATCTTGAGCTCTTTTGCACATAAATTTTAGGCGGGAACATATGCCCCCCACTAGTTTGACTACGGAGGTATTTATATGGATGAAGTAGTGTAGAGTAGTTCATAGCATACGATTGATTTCGGACGAGCATATCATACATAACATTTAGAATCTTAATCTAAGAAGATAAAGAGAGGGCACTGACGCCGTCATCTACCATTGAGTCAAATCACAATTCTTAAGAAATTTAGTTCTAAATCCTGAGGCTCATGAGTTGCACCTTTCTCTTTTTGATGGCAGCGTCATCTACTTATTTTGTCATGGATGGCCCATGGATAGTATACAAGAGTCAGTATTAACCTATTTTTAGGGCATCGATGGCTTAGAAAACGAGTGTATATCCCCGTTGCCTAAGGATTTTCAACTTTATGAACCGTGAGGGTCTCAAGAAGGCTTTTCTCCCTATGAATCGAGAGGATCTCATAGGTGCATATTCTCCTTAGAAATCATGAGGATTCTTAAGTGTCCATCGCCTCCGTGAGTCGTAAGGATCTCACTCGGGTATTTTCTCCTTACAAGTCATGAGAACCCGTAAATGGCTTCTTTACTTCATTAGCATGCAAGTTTAATGAATATGGCCCGTGAATAGTATACAAGAGTCGGTCTCCCTGTAGGGCCACAATGGCTTCGGAAACAGGTTGATATCTCCGTCGCCTAAGGCTTTTCAAGTTTATGAGCCGTGAGGGTCTCATAAAAATGTTTCTCCCTACGAATCAAGAGGATCTCGCAGGTTTATCCTATTGAGAAATATATATAACCCCTTTCAATACAGGAGCCTGTTAGGTTTATGGTACTGGGTTAAGTTCATCATACCATTGTGTTGGCTGATATATTCTCGACATGTGTCTCTTAGCTTCCTGCTCGAGTAGCCCCGCGTCTGTCATGTCTTTAATCCCTTCTGAGGATGGACAAGATGTCTTCAAATAGTCTTCTTAGGTTGGAATATTCACATTACCATTAGAAGATCCAGTGTTAGGTATTTCCATAGCGCTTCATTTGAGGTTAGGCTCGATTTGGACCCCCGATGAGTCATAACCGCACTCTTTTGAGGTGGGATGACATCCAATGGTCTTTAGGTTGTAGATGTTTCCATCAAGACTCGAAGCTACGAATATGCCGTCACTTCGCTTTTGCTTTGATGATGTCATGCCAATTCTTCGCTGAAGTAGGCTAAACATCCATATGACCTTTAGGCCGTATATATCGCCATCGAGGTCTGAAGTGAGGATTTTGCCATCACTATACTTTTATTTGACCGTTGCATCCGCACCCTGCTGAAATGAGGAAGAACTTTGAGATGATCTCTACACTGTAGATGTTGCCATCAAGATCTGGAGGTAGGATTTTTGCCGTCACTCTACTTTTGCTTTGGTGATATCATACCAATTATTCACTGAAGAGGGGTAGAAATCCATATGACCTCTATGCTGTATATATCTCCATCAAGGTCTGGAACTAGGACTTTGCCATTGCTCCGCTTTTGCTTTGACCCTTTGGTCCATATTGACGTTGCATCTGCGCCTTACTGGAATGAGAAGAACGTGGAGGCTATCTCTAGGCTATAGATGTTGCCATCAAAATCTGGAGCTAAGAATATACCGTCACTTCACTTTTGTTTGACCCTTGGATCCTTGTTGACATCGCATCTGCACCGAGAAGAAACGTCGAGTTGGAGCTAGGATTTTTCCATTACCCCTCTTTTATTTGACCCTTTAGTCTTTGATGACGTTGCATCTGTACCCTACAGGAATGAAAAGAACGTGGAGATGATCTCTAGGCTGTAGATATTGCTATCAAGATTTGGAGCTAGGAATATACCATCACTCCAATTTTGTTCGACCCTTAGGTCCTTGTTGACGTTGCATCGAGAAGGAACATTGAGCTGGAGCTAGGATTTTTCCATTACTCCAATTTTACTTGACCCTTTGGTCTTTAATGACGTTGCATCTGCACCCTACTGGAATGAGAAGAACGTGGAGATGATCTTTAGGCTGTAGATGTTGCCATCGAGATCTGGAGCTAGGAATATACGTCACTCCACTTTTGTTCGACCCTTGGGTCCTTGTTGACATCGCATCTGCACCGAGAAAGAACGTCGAGCCGGAGCTAGGATTTTTCCATTACTCCTCTTTTATTTGACCCTTTGGTCTTTGATAATGTTACATCTGAATGAGAAGAATGTAGAGATGATCTCTAAGCTGTACATGTTTCCATCGAGATCTGGAGCTAGGAGTATACCATCACTCCACTTTTGTTCATCCATTGGGTCTTTGTTAACGTCGCATCTGCACCGAGAACGAACATCGAGTTGGAGCTAGGATTTTGTCACGACCCACCCCCAATATAGACGGTATTGTCCGCTCTAGCCAAAGCCACACGGTTTTGTCCTTCAGAGCGAACCGGACCCGACCAGGGGCCACTTCCTAGGAGGTCACACATCCCAGGACTTCCCTGGCCTGAGCACGCTTAACTACGGAGTTATCAAGCTCCTGAAGTGCCGGTTCATTTAAAAAGCGCCTCTGTATTGAAGAGTGGTATCATTTCATTTATAGTTTCGGATCTGCTCTCTTTCGGAATATATACCGAGGATTCCTCATTGTTCTAGAGTGGGTCTTACAGACTCAAGAGGTGGCCCCCACGGATTCAACAGGTGGCCCCCACCCACTTGGCATGACATTTGGTGTGGCACTTTGTTCCGGGTGGAACTTTATTCCGTGAGCAAGAACCGGGTCCCGACATTCTCCCCACGTTTGAACAATGGTTCGTCCTCAAACCATAGACCTACTATTTGAGAGACCAGCTCTGATACATTCTGTCACGACCCACCCCCAATACAGATGGTATTGTCCACTTTGGCTGAAGCCGCACGGTTTTGTCCTTCTGAGCAAACTGGACCCGACCAGGGGTCACTTCATAGGAGGTCACCCATCCCAGGACTTCCTTGGCCTGAGCACGCTTAACTACGGAGTTCTCAAGCTCCTGTAGAGCCGGTTCACTTAAAAGACGCCTCTGTATTGAAGAGTGGTATCATTTCATTTATAGTTCCGGATCTACCCTCTTTCGGAATATATTCTGAAGATTCCCTTTTGTTCTGGAGTGGGTCCCATAGACTCAAGAGGTGGCCCCCCATGGATTCAAGAGGTGGCCCTGCCCACTTGGCATAACACTTGGCGTGGCACTTTGTTCCATGTGGCACTTTATTTCGTGAGTAAGAACCGGGCCCCGACAGATTTTTCCATTACTCCTCTTTTATTTGACCCTTAGGTCTTTGATGACGTTGCGTCTGCACCCTAATGGAATAAGAAGAATGTAAAGATGATCTCTAAACTGTAGATATTTACATTAAGATCTGGAGCTAGGAATATGCTGTCACTCCACTTTTGTTCGATCCTTGGGTGCTTGTTGACGTCGCATATGCACCTAGAAGGAACGTCGAGCTGGAGCTAGGATTTTTCCATTACTCCTTTTTTTATTTAAGCCTTTGGTCTTTGATAATGTTGCATCTACATTCTACTGGAATGAGAATAACATGGAGATGATCTCTAGGCTGTAGATGTTGCCATCGAGATTTGGAGCTAGAAATATGCCGTCACTCCACTTTTGTTCGACCCTTAGGTCCTTATTAACGTCACATCTGCACTGAGAAGGAACGTCGGGATGGAGCTCGGATTTTGCCATTACTCTGCTTTGATTTGATCCTTTGGCCTTTGATGACATCGCGTCTGCATCCTGCTGGAATGAGAAGAATGTCGAATTGATCTCTAAGCTGTAAATGTTGCCATTGCTATCTGGAACTTCTTTTGACGAAGCATGGTTGGAAAATATGGTTCCCTTTCTTTCATTTGTGCCTATGGATTGTATACAAGAGTCAGTATGGACCTACTTTCAAGACAATTTTTTTTATTTTATTATTTATTTATTTTTATTTATTTATTTCCGCGATACTCTATCTTTTCAGTTTTTCATATCGTGAAAGTTGCGACTGCCCAATCATTTCGGCTATTTATCGCGGTGCCCAATCATTTCGGCTATATTTTTTATTTTTGACTCGCTGTTTTTTATTGCGAGCTGCCCCATCATTTATGCTATTATGTATATATATTATTTATGACTCGCTGATTTTTATTGCAAGCTGTCATATCATATCGGCTATTTCATACGCATATTTTTTTGCGACTCGCGGAGTTATATTACGAGTTAGGAACTTAGGATCTGATTCCAATCTTGGCATCAGTATCGCTGTAACTGGAATATTGCCAGGAGCGAATCATCATATTCCTTGCGAGGACTTGAAGTTTGACACCTGTTTAGGCATCATCATCTCTACAACTGGGATATTGCCAGGAGCGAATCATCATTTGCCCTTGTTGATTTAAACAAAGGTGGCTTAGCAAACAAGGTTAGGATCCTGTAGACTAAAAATTTTGACTTTATGAACCGTAAGGGTCTCATAAAGGTATTTCTCTTTACGAGTTGAGAGGATCTCGTAGGTGTATTTTCTCTTCGGGAATCGTGAGGATTTCTAAGTAGTATTTTCCCCTTGCAAGTCGTAAAGATTTTACCGGAGAGTTTTCTCCTTGTAAGTCGAAAGGACTTACAAGTGTCGTTTACCATATAGGGATATTTCTCGCCATTGGTGGAACTTTATGGGAACATATTTTGTTCGTGCCCGTAGATCGTATACAAGTGTCAGTATTGAACTACTTGTAGGGCAACTTGGGGGATATAAAGGATTAAGAACATGTTTAGATCCCTGTAACCTTAGACTTTTGAATTCTATGAGCCGTGAAGGTCTCATAAGGGGTATATTCTCCTTACGAGTCATGAGGAGCTCATAAGTCCGTTTTCTCCTTAGGAATCATATGGATTCCTAAGTGTTTTGTTCTTTTGTGAGTCGTAAGGATCTCACGCAGGTATTTTCTCCTTAACAAGGTTGAGGGGACCCTGCAAGTGTACACAATTTTTTTACGAGATTGCACCTTTTCGGGTTTTTACAAACTCGCCAAAAGTCTCACTGTTTTTACTCACGACGCCCTTTTGGATTTTCATCCATGCCCATTTCTCTTGTGGAAATACCGTTTTTTTGTGAACAATGGAACTCTCGAAAGTAGTTTCGCCGTAGGCGACCTATCTATTTGCCGGTAGGACTTGGGGGTGGCTTCATCGCTGGAGTATCTGTGTAGCTGGTGGGACTTAAGTTGCAATCTTCGCCGGTGGGACTTCAAATGCAATGTCGATCTAAAGGAGTATATTAATTTAGGGACATTGTAGTCTATTATCGCAGTGTTTAGGGAGATGCGCTAGTTTAGGGACATTTCGGTCTAACATCTATTGTTCGGAGCGAATGCTAGTTTAGGGACGTTTCAGTCAAATATCTCCTTGTTCGGAGCGGAATGCTAGTTTAGGGACATTTCGGTCCAACATCCCTGTGTTCGGAGCAGAATGCTAGTTTAGGGATGTTTCGGTCCAATATTCATCATTCGGATGGGGAGTTACATAACTCATCCCTTCCAACACTTTCTTGCTGATTCGCTGTTGCCTGTCCTTTTTTTGCATGGACACTTCACACTTTAGACTATCTTCACCCCATCAGACTGCTTCATTTATCATCGTACCAATCATGTTGTTTTGCGAGAAATTCCGGGCACTTTACACGGCACCTGCCTCCTGCTCATTAATGTCGCTTTCTGACCCTGACGGAGCATCTTCTTCATATACGAAGGAACGAGATATCACGTCGCTCCTTCTGCTGAGTCTTCTTCTTCTTTGGAAGAATGAACTTGACTTGTGGGCTTTTCTCCTCAGTATCCATTTTAGGAGTGGGACATGGCTTCTACATCCTTTCCATGTTTTCTGGTTCAAGTGGGCTATTCCACTTGATTGGACGACCCGCTTGTAGGTCTCTGAATATCCTTTCTGTTATTTGAAGAAAGGATCATCTCACATGAAGATTCCACCGCCAGCGAGCAAGATACCCCCTGCGCATATATCGGGGAGTGAGTATTCGTGTCCCAATCTTTTCAAGGGTAGGATCCGTGTCGTCGCTATTTTGGTGACATATTGCTTCAAAACCGCTCATTTTTTTGTTGAGCGTTGGCGACAAACGCCGTCTTGTTTCCGCTTTTCATATATCTTCATCGAAAGAGGAAGGGTCTTGACCCATCTGATCCAACCGAGCCAGTTTATCTATTGTTCACCGCTGAAAAATTGGACCGAGACATGGATGGCGTCTAGCCTGAATTTGGGAGCAGATGCTATTTGGACATATCCATCCACCTCTCCAAAGAGACCAAGTTGATTTATGACACCGTATATCGGAGGTTTAGATAGATGCAACCGTTGTAGCAGATTTCATCAGATTCCCCCTCATTTAATTGTAGCAGACTTCATCGGATTTTTTTGATTGTGGGGACGCTCATCCCTGCAGGCACAAGCCCCTGCAGTTAATTATGTTACCGCGTTGCGATAACCACTTTCTCCTTCTCCAGCAGTTCACTTCGTGTCATGTGTATTTGTGTTTATTTTGGTTGCCAGTGGATTGTATATGGAGACTAATTTATGTCGTCGCCCGTAGGACGCGGATTAGTCCAAATCTGTATATTTTAGATTTGGGTTTGGGTTTTGAACTTAGGTTATATATTCCTCTAGTTCAAAAATATTTTGTTTTATTTAAGAACTGTTAATTTAGTTTAAGATTAAGATCACCTTAAATATATGAGCATTTGGGCTCAATTTATTTTAACTAAGGATACGTTAGTCTTATATTAGACTAAGATCAATTTAGCAATATTTTAAGGATCATTAAATTTTAGTAAGATCCAACAACAGAGCATTTGGGCTCGACTGCAAGAAAGTTTCAGAGACATAGCCAATTTGGGTTCAGTCTGCTTAGTTTTGGGCTTTCATCTGTTTTTAGAAGTTCTAGGCACTTATTTGTGGCTCTGACGCTCATGTGGGAAACACGTGAGGCGCTCAGACATGGGCGTTGCCCAATCAGTGCTAAGCACTTAGATATTTTGACTGAATATAGAGTGCTAAGCACTTGGTATAGCACCCACGTAGGAAGCACGTGAAGCATTCAGTCTTTGTTTTGGTGGCTCACGTGTGTTTCACACGATTGCATTGTTTTTGGGGTGTTGGGTTGCTTCGTTTTTGGGGCGCTCACATGGGAAGCACGTGAGGCATTCAGACTTCGTTTTAGTGGCTCACGTATGTTTCACGTGAGGCACTGAGTTTCTTTGTTTTTGGGTGCTCACGTGGGAAGCACGTGAGGCGCCAAATTCTTTTCTTTCAGAGATTTAATCTCTGTTACTGGCATTTTATCCATTAATGATCACCAAGATCTTTAATTTGAAGATCTGGGATCGAATTTATTTAAGAAACTAAGTTCTTCTTTTTTTTATAAGAACTAAGCTCTTTACGTAGGGTTAAACCCTATATTTAGAGGAATTAAATTCCTAAAACATAGGTTCTTTTTCTTTCACTTTCTTTTTAACCTAGTTCTTTTCCCCTAAATTTTGAGTTTGAAGAACATAATCTCCCCGATGAGAATTGAATTCTCAACTTGTGGGGAGATTTGCTTTGCAAATCTCAAATCAGAGGAAAAAATAAGTTCTTATATGAAGGGTTAAATTCTTGATTCCATTTATACTAGGTAAAAGAGATATTTTGAACTCTTCTTTTTCTTTACCTAGAGTTTGAAAGGAGGGAGATCTTCATCTTCTTTTGAGAATTAAATTCTCTGTTGTTTATGGAAAACTTATGGGGTCAATCCTCTCTATGTGTGGTCTCTTGAGACTTGAATTCTCGGGTCCTTTATATAGTATAGGAAAATTTGTTAATTAGCTTGAGAAAATCTCTCATTTGAGAGATACCAACCGATTTAATCGGTCTCAAAATTTGTTCGGGGGATTTTACCTACCGTTGGATCTTTGATCCAGTGATTTTTTTTGTTTCACAGAATATGTTTTTTTGGTTTTTAATAAGATTGGGGAAATATTTTCCTATATACAGAATTTTATTCTGTCGAACGGTGATTTTTAACCACTATTGGATTTTAATCCAAGGGCTCTCTGTTTTACAGAGTAGATTTCTTGTTTATTTAACAAGATTAGGAAATATTTTCCTAAGATAGAATTTTATTCTATCATATGAATATCTTGTTAATTTAACAAGACTATGAAGATAACTTCCTAACCATAGAATTTAATTCTGTTTAATAGAGAAGATCTTTCTTATTTTAGAAAGATCAGGAAAATATTTCCCAAAAAAATAGAATTTAATTCTATCAAATGGTTTAATTGGTGATTTTATAATCACCGTTGGATTTTTGGATCTAAGGGTTCTCTGTTTTACAGAGAACAATCTTTCTTTGTTTAGAAAGATTGGGGAAATATATTCCCATTTCATTGGATATTTGTTCCAACCACTTTCTGTTAACAGAAAATATTCTTCTCTTTTAGAAAGATCAAAGAGATATTTCCCCCAAATAGAATTTAATTCTATATAGGGAGGCGCCCTCACGTGTTTAACACGTGACCCCGATGTGGGTGTTTTGCCTGTTTTATTTAGTGCCCATATACCTTGCATATGGGCGCTCACGTGTTTAACACGTGAAGTCAGTTTGGCCTTTAGTTACTTTTATTCTCAGTGCTTTTATGCTTTTACATATAAGCATTCATGTGTTTAACACGTGAGGCCAGTTTGGCCTTTAGTTACTTGCTTTCAGTGTTTATATGCTTTGCATACAAAAATAAGAATTTAATTCTATATATAGAGTTTGATTCTATCTGAAGCTAATGCTTCAAAAAGGTGTTCTCACGTGTTTAACATGTGACCCTAATGTGGGATTTAGTCTGTTTATTAGCGCTTATATACTTTGCATATAAGCGCTCACGTGTTTAACACGTGAGACATGTTTAGCCTTTAGTCGTTTGCTTTCAACGCTTATATACTTTGCATATAAGTGCTCACGTATTTAACACGTGAGGCCCAAAACGTGGGAATTCTCCTCTCTTTTCTCTCCCTTTTTTTATAAGGGAACAAATGTCCCCCAGCGTTGCTCTCACGTAGCTTGCACGTGAGTGCAACAGTTTCCATCTTTACCACTGTTGGATCGTCTAGGGGAATGGGAAGTTGAACCGATCCCATCACTTCTTATAAATGGGGCTTTTGTCCTTGAAGTGACTACTGCTTTTTCATCTTCCTCCTTGAATTTTTTCTTTCTTGAGAATTTAATTCTCATTTCAGAGTTTAGATCTCTACCCACAGAACTCCTCTGATCAGAGTTAAACTCTGCCAAAATTTTTGAGGAATTCTGATGAGTCATTTCCCTCATCATTGTCACTATCTTCACCCTCAAGAATATGCTTGAGGAATTCTTTGAGAGTGACCGGTGTCCGCGCCTTCTGGTTAAATTCCTCCAGCGCGTCTATGTATTTTTGTACATCTGTGCACTTGTCGTCATACTCGGCAGGATGCACAGGCTTCTTGGTCTTCTTCTTTTTCTTCGAAGGCTTGACTTGGGGTGTTTTTCCCCTCGTCAATAATTTTCAGTGCGGGACAAGGTTTTAGCATCCCTTCGATTATTTCAGGTTCAAGTTGGCTTTTCCACCTGACTGCCGGACATGCTTGTAGATCCTCCAGCATTCTTTTGGTTTTTTGTTGAAAGAACGACCTCTCATGGAGTTTCTTCCACGAGTGAGCATGATTCCCCCTGCGCCTCCACCTTTTTGGGATTGTTCTTCTTGGGTGGGTTTATCTTCCAGTTATCGGATAGCGTGAATTTCCCCTGTTGATACTGGTCCTCGACCCAGTTTTTGAAGATGTAGCAATCTTCAATTGGGTGGCTCACCATTCTGTGATAGGAGCAGTAGTTAGGGTTGTTGACATCGTCGGGTTGCGGTGGACGCTGCGGGTCTGGCAATGTGAAGAGTTTATTACGCATTGCCAATTCGAACAGTCTCCTCATCTTGTCACGGGGAAACGAGTAAGCTTGTCCTAGCCTTTCTTCCAAGGACGGGTGCAGACGCACGTTATTTTGGCGAACAACTGGTTTTGGGCTGCTTGGCTGTTGTTGCGTGTTAGCAACGAAGGCCGCCTTCCTTTTACCGTTGTTATTTCGAGGATCCTTATCTGAGGAGGAAGGTCCATGGCCCATCTGGTCCATTTGGGCCAGTTTATCTATTAGATCCTGAAAGGTTGTGGGCTTGAAGAACGTTATGAACCGGGACACAGTCATTTGAGGATCAAGGGTCCCAATGAACATGTCCATGGCAGGAGATTCTTCAATGCACTGTTCACACTTAGACTACAGGTTCCGCCACCGGATCACGTATTGGACCCATATTTCTCCCGGCTTTACCCTGGCATTGATTAATGCCGTGATAAGAGTGTGTTCGCTTATACTGGCGAACCGCTGTGTGAACAGCAGCTCCATTTCTGCGAATGTTTACATGGAATCATTTGGGAGCTTCGAGTACCATTCGAAGGCTGTTTCTGACAGGCTTCCAACGAACTGGCGAAGCAACAGTTTATCATCGCCTCCAGTGTTTCCGCACAGAGCTCTGAATTGCGTGACGTGTTGGTAAGAGTGGCCTGTTCCTTTGTAGATATGGAACTTGGGGATTGTATACCCCGGTGGGTATTTGATTTGATCATACCAGCCTGGATATGGTCGCCCGTTTCTGACAATTTGGCCGGCGGCTTCATTAGCTTGATGAGCTCTTATTTGTTGAGCAATGTAATCATCAATGGCCGCCTTGGAGATCGTTTTTTCCTTGGCCGCTGACAAGGCCGGAGGAGGGTTTGATGTTTCCCCTCTGTCATCCTCGACGATTATCGGCGGATCTTCGGCCGGGAATTCTGGTTGGATCATCATTCCAACCATGTCCTGGAACAGGAGAACCATCTGCTTAATGTTAGCAGCTTTCTCTAAAAATAGGAGAACCATCTGCTTAATGTTAGAATATTTCTCTGCAGCTTCTTTGTCTTTTCTTTCCAGTACTCTTCACAAGAACTCTGTATCGGTCTCTTTCTCTTGGCGTTGTTCAGCCTCTATGTCCGGACCTTCTTTTTGTCCGGTAAGCACTTCCATTTTGGTCAGCATTTTCTGGAGCTTTTGCTGTTGCTCCTGAGCTTTAGTCATCGACCGGGTTTGCGGTCGATGACTCACCGAGGCACGGCTTTCTTCTTTTCCTGAAGCCATATAGACCGTATGTACGGTTGTGCCCCTAGACTTAGGGCGTTTAGGTCCATCACTTTTGGAATTTGCAGTGAGCGGTAGAGTTTTCTCCAGCCTCGTTCTTTTATGAGAGCTTGGAGTTGAAGTAGTTGTTGTAACAGGCACCTATTTAGGAGAAGTCCCTCGTTGTATGGCGGAGGAGTGGTCTTTTTCTTGTCGAACCTTCGATTTCTTTGGTCGATGAGAGTAGTTTTGGTCAATCACAGAGTTTTGAACTTTTCGCCGGACCCTATTAATTTGCGAGTAGAGCCATTGATGAAGCCGCTCCGGCTTTGCCTACACTATAACTTTTGCAGGTAAGGGTGATTTCTTTATCACCACCGTGGGGAAATTTTTACGCACCCGTCTAAACAGCTCAAAACTGTTCCCATTTGGAACATCAGTGTCAACCTCCACCATTGGAGCTGGCTAGGTGAGTCTAGAGGGGGAGTTTCCCCCAGTTTCTCTCACTCGGCGCCAGTGGCGATGTCGAGCATGCCTTGCTGAAAGGACCGCCTTAGTTTTGAAGGCAGCTTCATCATGCCCTTGGTTTGCTGAAGAGCTTCAATCGACGTCAGCCTATTGAAGACCGACGTCCTTGGTAGGGTTTGATGAGAACTGACCAATCTTTCGAAGACTGATCGTTTGATGAGGGAAGCACCTTTGACGGCTTCACTTGTAATAGGCGTACGGAAGGCTAGCCTTTTTGGGGCAGCTTGTTCCGGAATCATAGGCTTCTTTAAGAACCCGTTTGAGTTCTTGCTTAGCCTGTTGAAGACCGAGGCGCCAGAGTTTGACGACTTGCTGATAGGAGCCGTCATGGTTGTCAGTCGATCGAAGACCGACCTTCTAGGAGCATCTTCTTGCGGCACTGAGGCACCGAAACTCACAGGTGGGAGCATGGTCCCAAAGAACAATCTGGTAGTGGTTTGGGTGACCTGCCCCACCGGCATTGAGAAAATAGAGGCCACATTAGGCCTATAGGTCACTCCTCTAGTTGGGGTGGAACATGAGTTGTTGCTGCATGCAGTGCAGTGAGGAGCCATTGATTTTCTGCACAGGAGCGAGACACCAAGTTTTAGTACCCTGCATCCAGGGGCAACCATAGCGAACCACGATTTTTGTTCGCGAACACTACACATAAAGTATAGAGTGGAAAGAGGAAACAGTCCCACCGGGCGTGCCAGAATCTGTTCACCGCCGAAGACTGGACTGAGACGTGGATGGAGTCTACCCTGAATTTAGGGGCAGATACTATTTGGACATATCCATCCACCTCTCCGAAGATACCAAGTTGATTTATGGTACCGTATATCAGAGGTTTGGCTATATGCGACCGTTGTAGTAGATTTCATCAGATTCCCCCTCATTTATAAGGTTTTTTTTATTGTGGGGAAGCTCTTCCCTGCAGGCGCAACCCCTGTAGTTAATTACATTACCGCGTTGCGATAACCACTTTCTCCTTCTCCAGCAGTTCACTTCGTGTCGTGTGTATTTTTTTTTATTTTGGTTGCCTATGGATGTCACTCCCTGCTTCCCAGAGTACGGAATCTGTGACGTGGCAGGCCGCAACGTATTTACTAAGAAATAAATCCATTATGTGTAATTAAGCAATATATATATATATATATAATGCACAAGAATAATAAGAGATATAAAATAAACAAAAAATTTTATTTACATTCATCTTTACATACAACTGTTTTGAAAAGGAAAGGTACAATGAAATAAGCAGTGCCTAAACAGTGGCATACAAAATGAAAATAAGTACAATGAAAGCTAGTAGTCTGGCTGAGCGGTGAGCTGGTCCAAATCTTCCTGGTTAGGCTCGATCTCCTGAGAGTCCGGTCATCCTGACGAATATTCCAAAGAAAGAAATAGACATGAATGTCGTCAGCGAACTAGCGCTCGAAAAGTCCCAAAAGAAAAAATGAAATAGAACAAGTAATGTGAAATGAAACGGGTAAGTTGTACATGTATATGCTTGTTATTCTAACGTAGTTGTTTGTAGCTTGGTACAGAAGGTATTTGTGTATACGATAGGAATCCATCTTACCCTGTGGACTATGGTAACATGTAGTACAAGGCCCTATCAAAACCCACAGGACAATGGCACGGGAGTTCATATATGTGTCTTTTAAGTGACCATCTCGTGCCATGTTAATACGTTCCGTAACAATCTACCCCATTATCCCCGTGTAAATTATTGTATAGATTATATTTACAGGTCTTGCCGAGACCATGGATACAATTTGTTCAAGTAGTCAGCTTCAGGATGTAAACAAGTAATCAGGTAGTCAAGTCAAGTTATAACCATGGTTCGGTCAAGTCAAGTCAAGGATTCATGTTTGATATTGGTGTTTGAATTCAAGTACTCATGTTCATATTCAAGTATTCATATTTGATTTTGTATTCAGGTTTGAATAGGATTCAGGTTTGAGTTAGACTCAGACTGAGTCAGACACTTGTAACAGATTTAGATCTTGAATTAAGTTCGGGAGTCATCGGTAACTGTTGCACATAGACGGCAGCATTGTGTCTTTTTCCTAAACAATTACCATTGATAACTCCGTTAAGTTATCTACCTTAAATAGGCAAGCACTCATATTCTCCGGCTCCTTAGGGCTCAAGTGAATGGATCCCACTTAAACCCATATTTTCTAAGGTCCTTAAATATTGTTTTATATAACTCGAAGGGGTTTTATGAAAAATATTATAATATAATTAAAAATAAACCTCGAGAATTTATTTATATTATTTAGGGTTTTTATGGATATTAATTTTAAGGATTTGAGGTATTTTAGTGATAATTGCTTAGCTTGGAAAGTTCATGGTATTTTATTGTAAAACTTGCCTTTTGTTGGTATCCTGATGGTATTTTAGTGAAACTTGTAATTCTTTCATTTTAAAAATGTAAGTTTATTATATTTTGAAAATATATGGATTTTGTAATTTTATATAATTATTAAAAATTAAATTTTATTTAATTAGAAAAATGCGTTTTTCTTAAAAACCGTATTTAAAACCTTTCGAGACCGAATGCTCTGTGAGGAGATCTGCATCTTGCCCTACTAGACCAAGGATGTGCGATAATCCACACCATCCAATAGCGGGTCCCCTAAAGAGGGTTATAGAGGCATAATCGCAAAGGAATTTAAAATACTGTTTTAAAAGAAAACCGATTTTAAAGTAAATGGTATTTTAATGTAATATTTTCTCGAAACAAAAATTCATTCAAAGAGTATCGTGCTATGAAACTAAGTGTGTATGTGAGATGTAGGTCATTACCATGTAAAGTTTTCCTAAAGGTATGATTGTAACAAACTAAAAGAGATGATATTTAAAGTTCATGGTATTTAAATGAAAAACTTAAATTAAAGTTATTATACATGATATTATTGGTTCAAATTTATTCTAAACATTCATAATTAAGATTACAAGTATTGTGTAAGAATTTGGATGAACAATATGTAAGAAAAAGGAGAGTTTTTAGGGTTTAGAAAATAGATATCGGTAATAACTCCACTTGCCGATATACGTTTTAAATGAATTTTTAAAGAATAGAAATGAATATTGGAAAGGACTTACAAGTTAGGAGGCTTAAAGAAAGGTTGAAGAAGGAGGGATGAGTTTCTTAGTATTGCGGGAGCGTCGGAATAGTTTCGATTTTTTTGCCGGAAGTTGACCGCTTGCTATCTTCTCTTTACTCCACTTGTACTTAGAGAATTTTTTAAGAGTTTTTGGTTAGAAATTTCAGAATGATGCTGAGCCAAAGTGTGGGGTGATATTTATCGTGTAGAATTAGGGTTTTGGAATTAAAAATGTGAATTAAAAGCATTAAAATTCGGTTTAATGGTGAAATGAAGTGTCTCTGTTTGATTGCAAGGAAATCAAACAGTGCAGTGGAGTTAGGTGTAGGGGAAGAGGCAAGTGTGCAAAGCCTGGGCCTCATTGGCCACGGTTGAACCGTCGGTACCGGCCATTATAGGCTTTCCGCCAGCCGATCTAGGGCTTCGTGCCTCTGAATTCATGCCACGTGTACAACTCAGTATTTACTCCATTTTCCACATGTTTGATTTTTCTGACTTTTTCATTTTTCTGTGTATTGCACGTGTAAACGTTTGGGCTTCCAAAAAGTTAAAAAGAAAAATCAGAAAATTAATGTGTCTGATGAGGATCAAATATAAGGGTTGCGTCATAGCAGTGCAAGGGCTTTACCGGTGAGCTGCAAGTTGTTTCTTGCCGTTCTTTAACAAAATTGACTTATAACTCATACACAGGCTGTAAACTCATTTCTGTACATTAAACTGGAAAATTCCGTACAGTAAATTCAGAGTCCTTACAGTGGATTGTACACGGAGACTAATTTATGTCGTCGCCCGTAGGGCGTGGATTAGTCCAAATTCGTATATTTTAGATTTGGGTTTGGGTTTTGAACTTTGGTTATATATTCCTCTAGTTCAAAAATGTTTTGTTTTATTTAAGGACCGTAAATCTAGTTTGAGATTAAGATCAGCTTAAATATATGAGTATTTGGGCTCAATTTATTTTAACAAAGAATACATTAGTCTTATTTTAGACTAAGATCAACTTAGCAATATTTTAAGAATCATTAAATTTTAGTAAGATCCAACAACAGAGCATTTGGGCTCGGCTGCAAGAAAGTTTCAGAGACTTAGCCAATTTGGGTTCAGTCTGCTCAGTTTTGGGCTTTCTTCTTTTTCTAGAAGTGCTAAGCACTTATTTGTGGCTCTGACGCTCACGTAGGAAACACGTGAGACACTCAGACATGGGCGCTGCCCAATCAGTACTAAGCACTTAGTCATTTTGACTGAATATAGAGTGCTAAGCACTTGGTATGGCACTCACATGGGAAGCACGTGAAGTATTCAGTCTTTGTTTTGGTGGCTCACGTGTGTTTCACGTGATTTCTTTGTTTTTGGGGTGCTGGGTTGCTTTGTTTTTGGGGCGGTCATGTGGGAAGCAAGTGAGGCATTCAGACTTCGTTTTGGTGGCTCACGTGCGTTTCACGTGAGGCGCTGAGTTTCTTTGTTTTTGGGTGCTCATGTGGGAAGCACGTGAGGAGCCAAATTCTTTTCTTTCAGAGATTTAATCTCTGTTACTTGCATTTTGGCCATTAATGATCATCAAGATTTTTATTTTGAAGACGTGAGATCGAATTTATTTAAGAAACTAAGTTCTTTTTTTATTTTAAGAACTAAGTTCTTTACGTAGGGTTAAACCCTATATATAGAGAAATTAAATTCCTAGAACGTAGGTTTTTTTTTTCTTTTTTTTCTTTTTAACCTAGTTCTTTCCTCTAGATTTTGAGTTTGAAGAACAGAATCTTCCCAATGAGAATTGAATTCTCAACTTGTGGGGAGGTTTTCTTTGCAAATCTCAAATTAGAAGAAAAGCTAAGTTCTTATATGAAGGGTTAAACCCAAGTTTCCGTTTATACTAGGTAAAGGAGATATTTTGATCTCTTCTTTTTCTTTACATAGAGTTTGAAAGGAAAGAGATCTTCTTCTTCTTTTGAGAATTAAATTCTCTGTTGTTTATAGAAAACTTATGGGTTCAATCCTCTCTCTGTGTGGTCTCTTGAGACTTGAAATCTCGGGTCCTTTTTAGAGTAGAGTCAAATTTGTTAATTAGTTTGAGAAAATCTCCCCTTTGAGAGATACCAACTGATTTAATCAGTCTCAAAATTTGTTCGGGGGATTTTACACACCGTTGGATCTTTGATCTAGTGATTTTTTTGTTTCACAGAATGTGTTCTCTTATTTTTAACAAGATTGAGAAAATATTTTTCCATATACAGAATTTTATTCTGTCGAACAGTGATTTTTAACCACTATTGGATTTTAATCTAAGCGCTCTCTGTTTTACAGAGAAGATTTCTTGTTTGTTTAATAAGATTAGGAAATATTTTCCTAAGATATAATTTTATTTTATCATATGAATATCTTGTTAGTTTAACAAGACTGGGAAGATATCTTTCTAACCATAGAATTTAATTCTGTTTAACATAGGAGATCTTTCTTATTTTAGAAAGATCAGAAAAAATTTCCCACTAAGAATAGAATTTAATTCTATCATATAGTTTAATTGGTGATTTTATAATCACCGTTGGATTTTTGGATCCTAGGGTTCTCTATTTTACAGAGAACAATCTTTCTTTGTTGAGAAAGGTTGGGGAAATATATTCTCATTTCATTGAATCTTTGTTCTAACCACTATCTGTTTAACATAAAATATCCTTCTCTTTTAGAAAGATTAGAGAGATATTTCCCCCAATAGAATTTAATTCTATATAGGAAGGCACCCTCACGTGTTTAACACGTGACCCCGATATGGGTGTTTATCCTGTTTTATTTAGCGCCCATATGCCTTACATATGGGCACTCACGTGTTTAACATGTGAGGTCAGTTTGGCCTTTAGTTACTTTAATTCTTAGGGCTTTCATGATTTTGCATATAAGCACTCACGCGTTTAACACGTGAGGCCAGTTTGGCCTTTAGTTACTTGTTTTCAATGTTTATATGCTTTACATACAAAAAATAGAATTTAATTCTATATATAGAGTTTGATTCTATCTGAAGCTAATACTTCAAAAAGGAGTTCTCACGTGTTTAACATATGACCCTAATGTGGGTTTTAGTCTGTTTATTAGCGCTTATATTCTTTGCATATAAGCGCTCACATATTTAACACGTGAGGTCTGTTTAGCCTTTAGTCGTTTACTTTCAACGCTTATATGCTTTGCATATAAGCGCTCACGAATTTAACACGTGACTCCCAAAACGTGGGAATTCTCCTCTCTTTTCTCTCCCCCTTTTTTTTTATAAGGGAACATCTATGAGCTCTTGGAAGGTCGTCGGCTTGAAGAAGGCCATATATGGGAACACCTTTGAATTTGAGTTAAGGGTGGTTATGAACATTCCCACGGTTGGAGTTCCGTCGATTCGCTGCTCGCATTTTGATCAGAGATTTCGCCATCAGGTAACATATTGAATCCAAGTCTCCTTCGGTCTAACTCTTTCATTGACCAATGTCGTCACGGTAGTGTGTTTATTCACACTGGCGAATCTCTAACAGAAGAGCATCTCCATCTCGTCGAAGGTCTTCATGGAGTCATTTGGGAGTTCCGCATACCATTCGAACGGAATGCCCGCCAGACTGCTGATGAACTGTCGGAGGAGCAGTGTATCATTTCCTCCAGTGTTGACGCACATGGATTTAAAACGCTCGATGTGCTGGCGAGAATTTCTGGTTCTTTTGTACATGTGGAACGTCAGAAGTATGTATTCTAGCAGGTACTGTACTTGATCGTAGCATGACGGATACGGTCGACTAGTCTTGATCGACCTATTTGTAGCTTCACTGGCATAGTGAGTTTTGACTTGCTGAGCGATATATACGTCCATCTTTTTTTCCGGATCATTTCCTCCTTAGCCGTTGGTGGGGCTTGTAAAGGATTTGAAGTGTCATCCTTGTCATTAAGAGTGGCTATTGGCAGTTCATCTGCCAGTGGTTCTGAATGGACCATTATTCCAGCCATATTCTAGATCAGAAGGGACATCTGGTTAATTTTAGCGGACATCTCTGCCGCTTCTTCATCCTTTTTCTTGAGAGCGTGCTTCAGGAAATCAATATCTGACACCTGCCCTACTCTTTCTTCGGGTGCGTCCTTGGGATTTTCCTTTGGTAGTGGACTAGCGAGTGTTGCCGCCTGAACAAGCATCTTCTGCAACTTTTGTAACATTTTAGAAAATAGAAAATATTATTTTGAAATTTAAATAATAAAATAATGGATTTTACGAATATTATACGAGTATGGATTTGAGTTTTCGTAGATTGGTATAATTATATACCATTATTTTGGAAAATAGTTGGAAATTTAAAATGAATTATTAATTACGAAAGCATTTATTAAATTTGGGCTTTTCATAAATTAGTATATAATTATATCCATATTAATTTGATCTTGCCACGCATTCCGAAAGAGGACAGATCTGTAGTATAAATGGAATGATACCACTCTTCAATACAGAGGCGCCTTTTAAGTGAACTGACACTACAGGAGTTTGAGAACTCCGTAGTTAAGCGTGCTCGGGCCAGGGAAGTCCTGGGATGGGTGACCTCCTGGGAAGTGGCCCCTAGTCGGCTCCGGTTCGCTCCGAAGGACAAAACCGTGCGGGTTCGGCCAGAGCGGACAATACTCTCTGTATTGGTTTGTGACTGCCTTACCACGGAACCCAAGGTGCCTTACCACGGAGCCCAAAGGGCATCAATGCCGTTTGGGTTATATATAGTTTAGGTTTAGGAATAATTAAAATAAAATAATAAAATATATATAAAATGAAAGAATTTTGGAATAAAATCTGGAAAATACGGAAAAATTATATTCAGAACTGGGGATTTATATCATACCCTCCTTACAAAAATTTCGTCCTCAAAATTAAAATGAAAACAGCGGACAACAGCACTACACAAACAGATGCGGGAAACATGCACGGACGTCCTCCTCGCGTTCCCAGGTAGACTCCCCAGGAGAACGACCACCCCAAAAAACTCGAACTAAGGGTATGACTTTGTTCTTCAGCACTTTTTCCCGACGATCGAGAATGGTGGTGGGCTACTCCTCGTAAGACAGATCGGTGCCTAAAGTTAACTCCGAATGGTCCAGAACATGGCTGTCATCTCGAACATAGCACCTCAGCTGGGAAACATGGAAAGTATTGTATACACCGGCTAATGATGGAGGCAAGGCTAGTCGATAAGCCACCTCTCCTACTCGCTCCTGCACCTCAAAAAGTCTGATGAATCGGGAACTGAGTTTCCCGTGACCTCCAAATCTGATAACACCGCGGGTAGGAGAAATCTTCAGAAACACATGATCTCCGACCTCGAATTCTAGCGCTCTCCTGCTGGCATCCGCCCAACTCTTCTGTCGGTCCTAAGCCGTCTTAATGCGCTGTCTGATCATCTGGACCTTGTCTACCGTCTGAACAATAAGTTCGGGGCCCGGTAATCTTCGCTCTCCTATGTCATCCCAACAAACAGGGGATCGACATTTCCGTCCGTAAAGTGCTTCGAATGGAGCCATCTGGATGCTAGCTTGGAAACTGTTGTTATAAGAAAACTCCACCAGATGAAGATGATCCTGTTAGTTGTATGTATGCCCTAGAGGCCAGTATTGTACAGATGATGTATATTATATTGGATGCTTGGACATATATAGAGATGACTTTCTTGCTCGACATGATAGTATGCTATCTGGTTACTCTTTATCTTAACATGTACACCTGTCTCTTTATACTGTCTTATAGTTACATGTTGGTAAAGCCCTTAGGATGTGTACTTGACTACCTGGACTATGATACAGATCATACTAGTGGGGACATGGTAGTCCATAGGTACATCCTTCATGGTCCCTAGTCGTAGGTGTATCGAGACGGGGCATCGATATACCAGTGTAGACTAGCGTATACGCTTCTCGACCCATGAGATGGGCGATGGATGATCCCATATCCATTGGTGTTTAACATCAGAGATGGTATACGGATGCTCAGTGGAGACTGGGTACACTGGACGGACTCGCCGAGAACTCCCAGATGGTATTATACCTCACGTCAGATGGCAGTTCTCAGGTGACACTTGTGCAGGTTAGTCTGTAGACCCGAGATCGTCATAGAGTCTTGTGTGATTCCCACTGTACTTTGATCTCCACCTTACCACGTCCATGAGGGCGTGCAAAATGGCGGTCTTTGGGTGCAGTCCCGAGTCACATGGAGGCAATGAGCGATAGGAGCGGTTTCGTCTCTCCCGGTATTGGGGGTTGATGTTGCGCTGTGCTCGATTGGCCGTAACAGGGAAGTCCCTGGCCAGGGCTGATCAGAGATTTGCTGGTAAGTGTTACCAGTAGTTTCTCGACCCGTTATGAGCCTCACATCGGCACGACTTATCGGTTATTGGGGTCTGACGTTTACCACCCCTAGACTTGATATGCGACATATCAGACGAACAGACCGGACTGTACGGTAAGTGTTACTGGTTGGATTCACAGGAGTGTGAGCGGGCTAGCTCGTCGATCTTCTGATCGCTCAATACCCGGGTGGCCGTTACGTTTAGCAGACCGCGTGCGGCTTGTGGGTGCTTGATATGATCATCATCTGCTACCGGCGTATTGACGAGTCTTTAGAGTCCTACACAGAGGTTTTCTGGCTCAAGCGAAACGAAATATGAGCGCATATGAGATATGTGCAGGACCGAGAATAATGCGTGTATGTGATACCTTATTTCATTCTCGCGATGGATGTATCGATTGGTTATATTCGATATAACCTAGATATCGAATCAAGGATTGATTCGATAAGCCGATACATAGGATACTAGTCGGTTATATGCGATATGACCGGATCGTTAAATCAAGTGTTGATTTAATGATTTAATGTATAATTATATATTTGATATATTACTTTGCATTAACTAGTATTGGTTCACTTTAAATGGATTTTCTCACTTGATGTGCAAGAAGTATATGTGATATACTTTTGTGCACATATTTGTATCATGTTTGATGATACTTGATCATGTGGTTAAGTGTAAAGGATTAAACCATGGTTAAGAGATGATTAGGGTTTTGGTTTTTCATTTATTTATTTGTTTATTTATTTGGAAAGGATTTAGATAAGAATGGTGGCTAAGTTTGTTTCTAGTTGAAGCTTCATGAAGCTTTGACTTCTTAACCATTCTTGTCTTCATGCTTAACCCTAACCCATCCAAGTAACCATGGTCTATTCTCTACACTCTACCCTAGTTAGTTTATGATAAGCATTCATTTATTTATTCATTTTAACTCAACACTTATCATAATTCTAGCTTCATCATCTTCTTCTTCAAGATAGAAAGCTTGATGCCATCAATGGTAACTTGAGTTCTAAAGTGAGAAATCCAATTCCAAAGTGAACCCACCTCCTATTTCTTCACCCTCTACCTCTTGCCAAGTTGTTTTGGGTGTTTTCTTCACAAGTTTCACAAATTTGTGAAGTCGGAGCTTGAACTTGTGATGCCTCGACGTAGATCATCTTCGGCACGAAGCCGACGACCTAGTCCGCCCATTTCTCCGATCAAGCCGACGATTGAGTCCGGGATTCGAGATGGACAGCGAGAGGACGCCTACGTGGAGCCAAGGAAGTGGATATCCGGATCTACAAAGGTTGTAGCTTCTAATCTTTAGTTAAGTTGTTAACTAGTTTAGTTTATCGCCTAAATTTCTAGTTAACGATCCGTATTAGGGTTTCTCGGCACCCGTAAAATTTGAAATTGGCATGGTTGATGCCTTGTGAGACCTCTTGAGAGTGCCTAGGAACCCTACGTGGTATCAGAGCCTAGCTAGAGCCTTAGGCGAAGTCTAGACGGAGTTTGAAGTCCGATCGACCCGAAACCCCAACTCAAATATTGCTCTCTGGACTTTTTCTAAAAAATGGGATTTTTCCATATTACAAATTCTTAAAAATATCAACATGAAGATATAAGAATTATAGTGCAAAACGAGCTCATGATGCGTCTAAACTGCCGCGGAAACGCGGCAGAAGCATGGCTTCTGCCGCGGTTCCGCCGCCTATTGTTCACAATGCGCAATAATTTTTGCACAGTAATTCCTCTTTTCTGGTGCTGAGTTTTATGGGAATTTTTAATATTTATTCAAGAGTTGAATTTTCTGGGATTGTTTTGGGGATTCGGTGTTTCGATCGGAGTATTAGATTTTGTCTATGTAGCTTTCCGGATAAATTTTAGAATATGTTAAAAAGTTCGACCGGATATAAATACCCAATTTTTCCCCTGTCGGGAAATTTCCAAGTGTTGTATTTTTCCGTAGTTTAACGACGTTCTAAGTAGTGCAAGTAACGCGATGGACCCTCTAGAAGACAATAAACCTTAACTCGATTATGTGACCGTCTTGAACTGCCCTTTGAACCTTCGGGTTTGGGGCAGTACGGCGTGCCACATGTGAGGCGTTGGCTTGACCTTTCTACGGCTGGACCGTTGGTACTGAGGCACGAACTGAATGTTGTTAGACTTATTTCATGTGTTGAGCTGTATCGGGAAAACTTGGGTATTCGACTGTTCGATCGGAAAGTTTAACATTTTCTGTTTATCTGGAATGTGATACAATAATTGGAATTCACAAACAGTTATGAGATAACTGAATGAATGTTATAAATCTAGCGGTTTAGTTTCACTTGATATTGAAAAGAGTTTTCGATAATGAGACTAAAATGCGGGGTTTATAACTGTTAGGCATGTGATGTCTAAGTATTTCATTTGATTAGGCATGTGATGTCTAAAGAGGTTGCGGATTCCAACTGTTGTAGTTTTACACTTTCTTTTCTGTGACCGTAAGTGTAGTATGTTCAT
The DNA here is from genome assembly GCA_030015575.1 of Agapanthus africanus. Lineage (NCBI taxonomy): Eukaryota > Viridiplantae > Streptophyta > Magnoliopsida > Asparagales > Amaryllidaceae > Agapanthus > Agapanthus africanus. The sequence goes on along the minus strand of CM057338.1, from coordinate 475,342,510 downwards.
ATCGCCGGTTTCGTTGCTATACGTCAACGACAATTGGGGTATGCATACTTACTTACGTTGATGACATGTGATGTTATGTGTTGCTTGATATGTTATATTGGATTGTCGTGTTTGAATAGCCGGGGTTTTTTATGTGAGATGAGTGTTTTTCATTTTCATTCATGTAAAAACTTGTATGTAATATTCTTTTATTTGGGGCACTTCCAGGTTGCGGAAGTTGTCACCTTTTGTATATTATTTACTTTTCCGCATTAGGATAGACCCAAGGAGGGGAGCATAAGTAACCGGGTTCTAGGGTCCAGTGGGAGACCAACTCGAGGAGTCGAGTCCGGGTCTCCTAACCCTAGAATTGGTAGGGTTGCTTGCCGCTCTCGTAGGGGTCTAGGGGTGTGGGATTGGCTATTCATCACGACCGTGGAATCCGTGTTTTATACTGGCTCATATTGAAAACACGGACGTCCTAGTATATCCAATGTTTCATATATTTCTTCTGCTGCGATATCTGTGATATGATCATGTGATGTTCTGTGATAGATACAGTATATAGTATATATGATATATTATATAGACGTTACTTATGTTTTACACCCGCACTAGCCCTGCCCTGCTCTGTCGTTAGTTACCTAACCTAACGGTGCACGAGGGGACATCGAGGCGAATGCGGATGGCATAAGTGTACGTCGTATTTATCTGTGATGTTTAGGTACTTAAATGATGGGACTTCATTAATGTGATTAATGAAATAAAAGAAACCAATTGATGTTGTAGAATTAAATTTTAAACAAAACAGGTAGCTACAGTTCTTGCTTTGCATAGCGGTATATATGATATACCCTGCACCTAATTCGATGAGGAAAGGACCGAGATCCCTTCACCGGGAGTGACTCCTTTAGCAATAACTGGCAGATGCTACACACTCGGTTTGTTTCTGATCGCTTCTATAGTTTCTTCTTTGCACAGTGATATATATGATATATCCCGCACCTCATTCGACGAGGAAAGGACCGACGATCCCTTCACCGGGAGTGACTCCTTTAGCAAAACTAGAAAAGCCTCTAAAGCACTCCATTTTAAAATCATTTGATTCTACAACGATATCAAGTTCATTACGCAATAGGTTTTCAGAAAAACCTGTCGTAGCCCTCCGACATTTCAGATAAGTCCTATTTAGTATTCGTGCTACGTTTGTTGACCTCCGTCAAGGCGTAGTGTGCGGTAGCTAACTAGTATTTATCTGCTTATGCATATGATGCAGATTGGATTGGGGTAGTCGTACGACCTTGTTGACCTCCGTCAAGGGTCGTGCTGGCGGGTTTGATTCAATCAAGAAATGACGGGTTGAACTTGACTTGCACCCTGTGGTTTGTTGACCTCCGTCAAGGTCATAGGATGCTTGGGGCAAAATATTATCGGGAATTTCAAGTGTTGAAATTTGCAATGAGATTGCATACCTTCTATGAGATAGTTGGATCCCGATACCCACTGCGAGTAAGAGTTACTCCTGGGAGAGTTTTACACATTACAATTAGCCGATCAAGTAGGTGTCTAGAAAGGTGTTAACGAGGTTACGCCTCTGGGAAAACGAGGTTTACATTAATTAGGTTCGTGCGAAAGCACGGGGGACCTCCCTCAAAGTACCGACACTGGCCTGACTGAAAGATTGGCGAACTTGTAGTGTGTAATTAATTCCGGCTAGTCTTTCCTTTTAGGGTTTGAAGGAAGATTTGATAAAAACAGTGGGAGCCATCCTGATTAGATAAGATAATAACCAATCTGATCTTGCACGAGCATACGCTAAAGTGTTTTCTTCTCTCTCTCTCCAGGTAGCGACCATTTCATGCCTTAATCAAGATAATAATATGGATGTATTGACCGAACCCGCATGTTATACTGTGCTGGGGAACGTTGGTTCCGTTCTTTCTTATAAGAGTTATAGGAATGAACAGGATATAGGGGAATACCAGGATTCTCATGCCACCCGATTGAAGAAAGTACATGATGATGCATTTTCTTCGGGTGTGTTCGTTACAGAGAACTGTTTCTCCATTTGCCCTACGTCCTGGGTATTAGATACCGGGTCAGGATCCCATATATGTAATCAGTTACATGGGCTTAGGAAAGGTAGAGAACTTGGAGAAGGTGATAAAGACATTAGAGTTGGAAATGGTGCAATTGTTGCAGCTAAGACTGTCGGGGAATATCACCTTGAATTACCAACTGGTAATACATTGGTTCTGAACGAATGCTATTACATGCCGAACCTGATATGCAACATTATATCGGTTTCTTTATTGAGTAAAGAGGGATATAATTTTGTATTACAGGATAATGTTATGAACATTTTCCGTAACCAAAAGTTGGTTGGATCAGGCACGTTGTGCAATGGTATTTATGTTCTAAACCAATCAACAGTTCTGAGTATAACAAACACACGCAAGAGGAAGAGTTCAGAACTGAACGAATCCTTCTTGTGGCATTGTAGACTGGGTCACATCAATGTGACACGACTGGCTAAGTTGCATAAGAATGGATATTTAAATCCATTTGAATTTTCATCTTATGACACTTGCCAGTCATGTCTCAAAGGCAAGATGACCAAAACTCCGTTTACGGGACACGGAGAAAGAGTTACCGAACTCTTGGGACTGATACATAGTGATGTATGCGGTCCCATGTCTACACATGCCAGGGATGGTTCTTTGTACTTCATTACATTCACTGACGATCTCTCTAGATTCGGATATGTGTTCCTGATGAAACACAAATCAGAAACTTTTGAGAAATTTAGAGAATATAAACAAGAAGTCGAGAACCAAACCGGAAAAAGTGTTAAAATCCTACGATCTGATCGAGGAGGTGAATACTTGAGCATTGAATTCCTGGACTTCCTAAAAGAGAATGGGATTCTCTCTCAGCTAACTCCTCCATATACACCACAGCACAACGGTGTATCAGAACGGAGGAACCGCACCCTATTAGATATGGTGCGCTCTATGATGAGTGTAGCTGAGTTACCTGTTTCCTTCTGGGGACATGCACTGGAAACAGCAGCATACCTACTGAATAGGGTTCCCACCAAATCTGTGCCTACCACACCATATGAGATATGGGAAGGGAAGAGACCATATCTTAATTTTATTAAGATATGGGGTTGCCCGGCCTATGTCAAAAGACAAAAACCGGACAAACTCGAGGCAAGGTCTGTTTTGTGTAAATTTGTTGGATATCCCAAGCATTCGCGAGGGTATATCTTCTACCACAGTGAGGAACAAAGAGTATTTGTTGCTCAACATGCCACCTTTTTAGAAAAGGAATTTCTTGCAAAAGAGATTAGTGGCTCTGAGGTAGAACTGGAAGAGGTTCCAGCTGAACAAAACACAACAGAAGATTTAGTGGAACCAGAGGATTCAGTAGTACCCGACGAACCCCGGCCTCTCCGCCGATCTAGTAGGGTTCCTCGCCAGCCTGAGAGATACTACGGTTTTCTCATGGATGGAGGGAGCGAGGATTGCATCATGGAGGATGATGACCCAACTAGCTTCGAGCAGGCCATCACGAGTAGGGACTCAGTGAAATGGCTGGATGCTATGCGGTCCAAGATGGAATCCATGTATACCAACAAAGTATGGACTTTGGAAGTTGCTCCTGAAGGGGTAAAACCCATTGGGAGCAAGTGGATCTTCAAGAAGAAACTTGGTGTAGATGGGAAAGTGGAGACTTTCAAAGCTAGACTCGTAGCAAAGGGTTTTCATCAAAGACCAGGTGTGGACTATGACGAAACCTTTTCTCCAGTGGCTATGCTTAAATCCATCCGGATCATGCTTGCCATCGCTGCATATCATGACTACGAAATCTGGCAAATGGATGTTAAGACCGCCTTTCTAAACGGTGATTTAGAAGAGTGCGCGTACATAACTCAGCCAGAGGGCTTCGTAGACAGTAGGAGCAGCGGCAAGGTGTGCAAGCTGCTTAAATCCATTTATGGATTAAAGCAAGCATCGCGGAGTTGGAACATCTGCTTTGATGTCGTTATTAAAGAGTTTGATTTCGTCAAAAACCCAGATGAACCTTGTATTTACAAGAAGGTGGCAGGGAGTAAGGTTGTCTTCCTCGTATTGTACGTAGACGACATACTCTTGATAGGAAATGATATTCCTATGCTGCAATCGGTCAAGCTCTTCTTATCACAAAGATTCTCGATGAAAGATCTTGGTGATGCCTCCTGCATATTGGGAATTAGGATCTATAGAGATAGATCCAAACGGATATTGGGATTGTCCCAATCCAGGTACATTGACACCATACTAAAGAGGTTTAGTATGGAAGAATCCAAGCGTGGGAACTTGCTTACAATCTCTGGAGTCACTCTCTCCAAAGAGATGTCTCCCAAGACTGATTTGGAGAGAGCTCGCATGCAAGGGATACCCTATGCTTCGGCTGTAGGCTCTATCATGTATGCGATGCTATGTACCAGACCCGATGTAGCATACTCACTAAGTGTAGTGAGCAGGTATCAAGCTGATCCTGGAAAGAGTCACTGGACAGCTGTGAAGAGCATTCTCAAGTACTTGCGAAGGACTAAAGAGATGCTCTTGGTGTATGGTAACGGAGAACTCCAAGTGGAGTCCTTTACCGATTCGAGCTTCCAGAGTGATAAGGACGACTCTAAGTCGCAGTCGGGCTTTGTCTTTACCCTTTACGGAGGGGCGGTTAGCTAGAAGAGTTCCAAGCAGGAAACCGTGGCAGACTCGACGATGGAGGCTGAATACATCGCTGCCAACGATGCTGCCAAAGAGGCTGTCTGGATCAAGAAGTTCATTACTGAACTTGGAGTGGTTCCATCCATTGAGCATCCAATACCTTTGTATTGCGATAACAATGGAGCGGTGGCTTTGGCCAAGGAACCCAGGTCCCATCAGCGATCCAGGCATATTCTGAGGCGGTATCACCTGATCCGGGAGATAGTTGATCGCCGGGTCAGGAGGGTTGACACGAAGAACAACACGGCGGATCCACTCACGAAGGTCATTCCCCAGATACAGTTTGAGAGACTCTTCGGGATGCTCGGTATGCGATACTACAGCAGCTGGCCCTAGTGCAAGTGGGAGATTGTTAGTTGTATGTATGCCCTAGAGGCCAGTATTGTACAGATGATGTATATTATATTGGATGCTTGGACATATATAGAGATGACTTTCTTGCTCGACATGATAGTATGCTATCTGGTTACTCTTTATCTTAACATGTACACCTGTCTCTTTATATTGTCTTATAGTTACATGTTGGTAAAGCCCTTAGGATGTGTACTTGACTACCTGGACTATGATACAGATCATACTAGTGGGGACATGGTAGTCCATAGGTACATCCTTCAAGGTCCCTAGTCGTAGGTGTATCGAGACGGGGCATCGATATACCAGTGTAGACTAGCGTATACGCTTCTCGACCCATGAGATGGGCGATGGATGATCCCATATCCATTGGTGTTTGACATCAGAGATGGTATACGGGTGCTCAGTGGAGACTGGGTACACTGGACGGACTCGCCGAGAACTCCCAGATGGTATTATACCTCACGTCAGATGGCAGTTCTCAGGTGACACTTGTGCAGGTTAGTCTGTAGACCCGAGATCGTCATAGAGTCTTGTGTGATTCCCACTGTGCTTTGATCTCCACCTTACCACGTCCATGAGGGCATGCAAAACGGTGGTCTTTGGGTGCAGTCCCGAGTCACATGGAGGCAATGAGCGATAGGAGGGGTTTCGTCTCTCCCGGTATTGGGGGTTGATGTTGCGCTGTGCTCGATTGGCCGTAACAGGGAAGTCCCTGGCCAGGGCTGATCAGAGATTTGCTGGTAAGTGTTACCAGTAGTTTCTCGACCCGTTATGAGCCTCACATCGGCATGACTTATCGGTTATTGGGGTCTGACGTTTACCACCCGTAGACTTGATATGCGACATATCAGACGAACAGACCGGACTGTACGGTAAGTGTTACTGGTTGGATTCACAGGAGTGTGAGCGGGCTAGCTCGTCGATCTTCTGATCGCTCAATACCCGGGTGGCCGTTACGTTTAGCAGACCGCGTGCGGCTTGTGGGTGCTTGATATGATCATCATCTGCTACCGGCGTATTGACGAGTCTTTAGAGTCCTACATAGAGGTTTCCTGGCTCAAGCGAAACGAAATAGGAGCGCATATGAGATATGTGCACGACCGAGAATAATATGTGTATGTGATACCGTATTTCATTCTCGCGATGGATGTATCGATTGGTTATATTCGATATAACCTAGATATCGAATCAAGGATTGATTCGATAAGCCGATACATAGGATACTAGTCGGTTATATGCGATATGACCGGATCGTTAAATCAAGTGTTGATTTAATGATTTAATGTATAATTATATATTTGATATATTACTTTGCATTAACTAGTATTGGTTCACTTTAAATGGATTTTCTCACTTGATGTGCAAGAAGTATATGTGATATACTTTTGTGCACATATTTGTATCATGTTTGATGATACTTGATCATGTGGTTAAGTGTAAAGGATTAAACCATGGTTAAGAGATGATTAGGGTTTTGGTTTTTCATTTATTTATTTGTTTATTTATTTGGAAAGGATTTAGATAAGAATGGTGGCTAAGTTTGTTTCTAGTTGAAGCTTCATGAAGCTTTGACTTCTTAACCATTCTTGTCTTCATGCTTAACCCTAACCCATCCAAGTAACCATGGTCTATTCTCTACACTCTACCCTAGTTAGTTTATGATAAGCATTCATTTATTTATTCATTTTAACTCAACACTTATCATAATTCTAGCTTCATCATCTTCTTCTTCAAGATAGAAAGCTTGATGCCATCAATGGCAACTTGAGTTCTAAAGTGAGAAATCCAATTCCAAAGTGAACCCACCTCCTATTTCTTCACCCTCTACCTCTTGCCAAGTTGTTTTGGGTGTTTTCTTCACAAGTTTCACAAATTTGTGAAGTCGGAGCTTGAACTTGTGATGCCTCGACGTAGATCATCTTCGGCACGAAGCCGACGACCTAGTCCGCCCATTTCTCCGATCAAGCCGACGATTGAGTCCGGGATTCGAGATGGACAGCGAGAGGACGCCTACGTGGAGCCATGGAAGTGGATATCCGGATCTACAAAGGTTGTAGCTTCTAATCTTTAGTTAAGTTGTTAACTAGTTTAGTTTATCGCCTAAATTTCTAGTTAACGATCCGTATTAGGGTTTCTCGGCACCCGTAAAATTTGAAATTGGCATGGTTGATGCCTTGTGAGACCTCTTGAGAATGCCTAGGAACCCTACAGATCCTCCCAAGAACCCTGGAAGCGGGGCTTGGTGACGGGGAATAGTGGTTGCGGTGTCGAAGCGGGGTGGGGTGGGGGGGCTCGTCGGAAGTTTTGGGTTGAGAAGGGAGAAAGGAAGATACGGAGCGTGCAGCTTTCGTAGTTCGAGTTTCGAGAATGATACCATCAATACCATGTCACGTCCCGCTTCCCAAAATATGCAATACGAGGGGTGACAAAGCCAGCCATCCTCCTACGGTCAAGGAAATATACTGCCGTAGTCACACTTCGGTTTCTGGCATTACGTGGTAATCAGTAATCAATGCACATATAATGAGAAATGCAGTCACTAAATACTACCAAACAGATACAAAACTAACCAGATAGAAATCAAGGAAAAGGCAACCCCGACGTCGTTGATCTAGATGTCCGCAATATCCTCGAGGTACGACAGATCCTGATCCGAGCTAAGTCCACTTCTCACTCTGAGCATACATACTCAGGTTGTCAGAGCGACACAATAGAAATATACATACATACATATATATACATACATACATATGTAAACACGTGCAATGATGATGAACATGAAGCAGTAAATATAAAACAATGACGTGAGCATGAAATAATCGGTACATGCAAACAATAAAGCAGGTATATCGAATAAGTAGTCAATGCAATGTCCATGTCACTAAACCTATCTGTCTCTAACTCTCAATGTCCAAATCACTAAACCTATCGGCAATCCATGTGTGAGCGTCAACCACCCCAGGAGTATCCTAACCCAAGGGTAGGCCCCAGGGGCAAGAGAACACGGGCCCAAATCACGCTCGATAATAATCAGTAATATCACCCATACGACTCCCAAACTCGCTGTATATGCCGGCAGTGGGACTCCCGAGATTCCGCTGATCGAACTCACACTCAAACTACCCCACACCCACGGTCTACATCAAACATGGACCATGAACCCAAATACTAGTCGCTCTATGATAAGTCTACGCGAGAACTAAAGACATGATCTCCATCAAGCAAGTCTCGACTAGTATCCAAGACAAATGGACAGTACTCGATGTCTTACCTATGACACAAATATAAGTGCTTCCATAACCGTCCCATACCAGTTATAGTTATACTTATATATGCCCCATAGACATCGACAATGCAATAATTTAACCGGTTCCGCTGATTATGTACAAGTACGTGTCATTTCACTTATTCATTCACGTTTTAACACTAACGTACTTGCCACAATCCAATCGCTAATATTTATCACTGGGTAATGTAACACAGTCGCTAGGTTATCAATATTTATGAGCACTATTCAAATGAGGATATAACCGCTACATGATATGATGAAAATGCAATTAATTATGATACGAATAAAAAATAGCAGCAGTGTCATGCCACTCGGAAAATTTACTATAATCCACACGTGCAGAATTAAGCATAACAATATAAAAGGGGTAAGCAGTAGGTTTAATTATCTGTCCATCAAAATTGATTTCGCATCAATCGGGTTTCAGGTTCGCTGGTTATGTCCATTTCATTTTAAGTGTTTACTGCTGGAAATCCAATTTCTGAACCGGAAGTCCGTTTCGTAACACGTTTTACTCTTAGTTGGGAGCACAATTAGGCGACACTACTGTTCATCTAATTGTAGGGTTATGACTTAAATTTACATAACAGGAGACGGATCAACAATATTCATTTTTTTTAGGAGTTATGATTGAATTACCGATGAAGGGTGCGAGCTGAAAGGACAGAAGTCTGCCGTACGTGTCATCCGTTTAAAATATGATTTAAATACCAAAAGATACTGGAATTTAGTAAAACCAGTACCATTGGAAATATGAAACATTTTTCTACGCAGCGGTAATTGTCTCCGCACACTATCACAATTAAAAATTAAGGTTTCAATGGTTCAAACGCATGTCAAGGGTAAGTTCCTGTACTAGACTGCGGTCCAAGGTCAGGTAAGTTCTTTGTCTTCGATATTCATAGGATATATATAATAGTAAAGATACATGTTGGGTTAAATACTATGCAGTACCCTTCGTAACGAACCTGAGAACACTGCGATTGGATTTTTCTATAATTAATTATAAATTTTACAGTGTCAGGTGTTCGGTAAATTGTAAGTTTCGGTATTAAGGTTAGGGCGTCACTTATGTGTGGAAATGGCATAGATTTGCCACCAAATTTGTACACGGAGTTTGTTAATAGTATTAGGGTCTAAACATTATGAGTTTTGACATTTTAAGATAAGTTTTGATTTAGGACATTACATCGATCGATCTTGATTATGCACATCGGTGTATATAGTCTAATTAAGCATTAAATTAGATTTGTATATCATTAGCATATAAGCAAGTGAGAACACTTGCCTCGGTCGCTGATATAGAAGCAACACTGCTAAACTAAACTCGTGGGCCCATAACCCACAGGTCCCAGGATCGAAACCTAGCTCTGATACCAACAAAACCATGTCATGTCCCGCTTCCCAAAATACGAGATACGAAGGGTGACTAGACCAGTTATGCTCCTACGGTTAGGGAATAATCCCGCCATAGTCACACTTCGGCTTCTGGCATTACATGGTAGTCAGTAAACAGTACTTGAGTAAAGGAAAATCACAGTTCATAACTTTATTACATTGCAAATAAAAGAGTTCGAGATACATTTATTCTGAAGAATAAAACAACTAACCAACAAAACAAGTGCTGAAAACAAAAGAAAGAGCGCTGGTGATGCAGTCTAGATCTCCACGATCTCGAATGCCAAGTCCTGCTCCTGGGCTGGATCCACTCCATCCTCTGAGCATGCACAATCAGGTCGTCAGCGCGACACATATAACAATAATTATATAAAGGCGTGGAATGTTATTAAACACGAGAAGTACCACAGAATGCAGAACATGAGTATAATAAACATCAACTAAATATGAATAGTGCAATATGGGTATCATGTCAGTAAACTAGGCAATGTATATGTCACCACTTATCGGTCACTAAGTCAATGAAACCAAATGGTGGAAAGGATGCTCGTGTTTAACAAGGGTCTCGTGCATACCCGAGACTACGGTCCGCTGTGCCCGGGTCATAACCCTGTCAGCCGTGCTACTATGCCCACGACCTAAAGTGTGTGAGTGTGTGTCACTAATAGCGAATGATCATCCTTTAAAATCACTGTACCTCGCTAAATACAAGTTCAATTCTGTTGGAGATAGTGCCCTCAAAGTCAATTATTGGATCGCAGGCACGTGATTGCAATGATTGAGGCATGACCTATACCGATATGACAGTCTTGCTCGAGATGATAGTTTGCTATCTGGTTTGTCTTTATCATCGTATACATGCTTTAGTTCACTATTGCATGATGATAGAGCCCATAGGATTCTTGCTTGACTACCAGCAGTAAGATGGCGATCATATACGTGGGAGCTGGGGTCTGTAAGCACATCCTTAAAGTGTCCATAGTCGTGGGAGTTTCGAAACAGGGCATCGATACTCCAGAGTAGACTAGTGTATACAGTCGAGACCCCGATGAGGGGCGGTGGCCGGTCTCACACGCCACTGGTGTCAGTTGGATCACCTAAGATGTATACATGTCCTCATTGGGTTATGAGTACACCGGACAGGATTCGCCGGGAACATGCTAGTTGGTATTATACATATCGTCAGATAGCAGTTCCCTGGTGACATGTGTACAGGTTAGTTTGTCGACCTGAGATCGTCATTTGTCTCGTGTGAGTTCCCACTGTGCTTTGATTCCTACCCTACCACGCTCAAAGGAGTTGTGCAAACAGGTATTTTTTGGGTACAGTCTCGAGCCACATGGAGGCAGTGAGCGGATCGTCGGGGATTCGTCTCTCCCGGTATTAGGGGTTGATGTCGCACAGTGCACGGGTGGCCATCACTAGAAATCCTTGGCCAAGGTAGTGGAGAATTACTGATTTCGATCAGTAGTTTCTCAGATGGTGATGGGCTTCATACCGACATGAATTATCGCGTTATTAGGGGTCTGACTTTATCCACCCCCTTAGACTCGATATGCGATACTCTTTAGACGAACGGACCGGACTGTATGTATATTATCACTGTTAGACTCAGTAGGGTTTATAGATGAGTTCGCTCGTCAGCTTCCCTTCCAATCAATACATAGGCAAACCGTTACGTACAGCTTGTACCTCTGACGTGCTAGAGGTTATACCCAGTGCCAGTGTGTTGATGAGTCATTAGAGTCCCCCACAGACACTTTCCCAAGTTCGGGCGAAACGTTGTAGATGCCGTATGGTAATATGGCAGGGTTCGGAAAATGCACGTGCGTTTTCACACGTGTCATTTTTTGGGCAGATAATACTGGTCGGCTTTGGTTTAAGCCAGATCGGAGTATTATACTGTGTAGATATAATATCTTTGTCTCAGTTTCATTTTGTATTCGGTCGTAATACAAATACAGGTATGTTTATACTGATACGGGGTTATCCTGAAATTCGTTTCAGGATCGCTTTTGGAAGTTGCCAGTTTCCAGTTTTCTATCAGCCGTATTTAACAGTCGGTTAAATGCGGATTTATCTTTTCTTGATAAGGGTGAGTCTTGGTTCTAGAAGGTTCTAGATTTAGGTGACAAGGCTTGGTGATTCATTGTTAGCATTAATTATGCATTTAATGAAAGGGTGACTAAGGTTAATGAGTCATCCTTTACATTAATGCATTTTTGTTTATGCTATGATATTTTGATCAAGATCTTTTGCTTACACTCACCCCCCCTCTCCTACACTCACCCTCCTTCATCTATAAGTGGCCGGCCATTCTATGATGAGGATCATGGTTGTTAGAAAAAGAATAAGGTTTTTGGTACATGGAAATTAGAATAGACAATTCTCATTTCACCCGATTCTAAAAGGCAACTTCATTAACCGTTCGTCCATAACCTTGGACGTAATGAGACAAAGCGTTCTACTCATTCTCTACTTCATCTTGGTCGTCTCTTTTAGCAAACTTGACGACTGAGTTGCCTCGGTTCAAAGGCGGGAGCCCGTTTAAAGATCCGTCGACGTGGTGCCACCTGGACGAGAAGACTGGAGATTCAGGAGATCGGAGCAGCCGCAACAAAGCGTGGGATGATGGTTGAAGACCGAAGGACTCGGATTATTCGGTATAACGTTTCTACCCACTTTGTAGTTTGTTAGTTTAGCTTTAATGGCAGATCCGGGTTGTAGTACGCGATAGCGCCAGTTGTAAAAAGTTTTTGTTCCGCATTTGGCGTCTGTTAGACGGTCGGGGCGCTACCGTGGACTTACAGTGGTATCAGAGCCTCACCATTAAGCTATACTAAATTGTGCTAACATGTTTAAAATATCGATCGAACGGAATTTCGAAAAACACATTTTTCCGCACTAAAGTTTCTGTCGATATTTAAAAGGGCCTAAAAATAATTTTGCATATCACAGAAAAGCGTGCAGGGTTTTCTAAGAATTATGGGAAAATTTGGGCATGTGATCCCACTTTACCACCGCGGATCCGCGGTCAAACCTAGGGTTTGACCGCGGAACCGCGGCGCTACAGTGGGAAAAGTGCTTCAAATTTTTCCAGAGAGCTTCTTTGTGGAAATTGTGGGTTTTGGAATAGTTCTTTTGGGCCCAGATTTTGTTACTGTACAGCAGATGTACGTGGGGCCCACTTCGGGAAATTTGGTCGATCGAAATTTTAAATTTGTTAGTATGCAGTATTTACATTATATCTCCGACCGGGAATGTCATTTGATCGGTAAACCGCGTCTGATTGCTATAGTTCTTTTAGACGGATTTGCGGACGTGACATTCGCGTTGATGTTCTGTGTTGTGCTGTGATGTTGCGGATATGTCGTGGTGGATAGCAGTATGCAATGGTAGTGCAGTTTGGATTTATTTGTACATTTGATATTGCGGGGCGAGCGTCCAACATGTGGACTGCCGTCACTGCCTGTTGTATAATATTCTTTTGGGGCACGACCGGGTTGAGGTCGATGTACCCGTTGTACATATTTTTATTTCTGTACTTGGTTTATCCCGCGAAGGAGTGCACGGATAGCCGGGTTCTGGAGGGCAACGGGTCCGTATCTCATGGCTTTGAGAGGCAAAGGGACCTCACTCTAGAATTGGCAGACTATTCGCCACACTCGTAGGGGGTACAGGTTGACCCAAGGAGGGGTGCTCAATTTACCGGATTCCGTGAAGTGCCGGGTGTTCCATTCACTATGCTGTGGGGGACTACCTCGCTTCATGTTTTGGCGGGTAACTTGCCGCACCCGTAGGGGTCTAGGTTTCATTGCACAGGCTATCCACACGACCGGGGGAACGTCGGGTTTCAGCAGCGGCTCTGTGAAACCCGGGGATCCCAGATTATCTGTATTGTTCTATGATGCTTATTACTTTTCTGTAATGTTGCATATTATCACGCCTGGAGCGATTATTGTATATTAGTATATATATACTATTAGATGTTGTATATGTTTTACACCCGCGCTAGTCCAGCCCCCGCTCTGTCGTTAGTTAAGTAACCTAACGAGTGATGACGGGACCCAGTGACGAATGCGGATGGCATATACGTACATTTTATTTTCGTTCTTTTCTGGTGTGATTGATTGATGGGACTGTATTGATTCTTATCAATGCAAGGATAAAACAAACCTATATTTGATGTTGTTGGAATAAATTTTAAAAAGGTGTTATTACAAAGATGTTTCCTTTTGTTTTGCATAGTGATATTCAGTTAGAATATCCTGCACCTCATTCGACGAGGCAAGGGCCGAGATCCCTTCACCGGTAGTGACCCCTTGGGCAGAAGTTTACGTCAGGGTAATAACTTCAATATAGTCGATTACAAGTTGCTTTGCATCGCGGTATTCAGTTGGAATATCCTGCACCTCATTCCACGAGGAAAGAGCCGAGATCCCTTCACCGGGAGTGACCTCTTTAGCAAAGGTTTTTCATCACTATATTTTATAAAAGCTATCAGGTTCCTTCAACGAGATCAAGTTCATTACGTTAAAGGTTTTTCGCCAAAAACCAGCCGTAGCCCTCCATCATTTCTTATGGATGGTCAGTAGTATTCAAGCTATGTTTGTTGACCTTCGTCAAGGCATAGTGTTTGGTAGCTGCGGGGTATTCATTTGTTGCATAGATAGATGTGTTGGTTTGGGACAGTCGTATAGCCTTGTTGACCTTCGTCAAGGGCTTGTACGGGTGGGTTCAAATTAACCTGGACAATGACGGGTAGAACTTGACATGTGACTTATGATTTGTTGACCTTCGTCAAGGTCATAAGAGCATGAGGCAAAAATGATATCGGGAGTTTCAAAGATACAGGAAACTTTCCAGGCATGCGCATACCTTCTGGAATGTGATAACTTGAGTGGCTTCCATCAAGTTATAATACGATGATAGTTGGATCCCGATTCTCACTGATGAGTTGGTTTACTCTTCGGGTGATCCCGAATAATTCTTCTTTCAGGTTTAGAGGAGAATTTGAGATTACAGTGGGAAGTTTTCTGATTAGATAAAGTGATAACCATTCTGATCTAGGTTAGAGTGCACGCAGAGTGTTTCTTTTCTCTCTCTCTATTTGGCAGCGACCTTTGACTGACCCTAAACTATGGCTCAGTGACCAAGTTGACCGAACCTTTTTAAAATACTGACTTTTGGATTGTCTTGGTTGCATAGGTCATTGCCGCTCCTTCTTTTACCCTTTACATTTCTCAGAACACCCCGTATTACCGGATATCCACTTCCATTAGAAAGATCCATCGTATGGTCATATACGAACTCGAAGATACTACTTCGAGGATGGATCCAGTGTAACATTTTAAAAATAATTAAATAATTAAAATAATAAATAAAATCGTTTAAGTGAATTTTATAATTTTCGGTAAAGTAAAACGTAGTTTTCATAAAACTAAACCGTAATTATTTTTCACTATAAATTTTAAAATACCTATTTTAATTATGTTATTACTAGTAAATGGTGTTTATTTAGCCACTTATAAATTTTTAGTTTAATTAAATATTTTTCTTAAATTAATTATTTTAAATATTAACATAAGCTTTATTTTTACACTAAATTAGTGTAAATTACAAATTTGAATGGGTTTAATTAGCAAAAGTGAACCATTACATATTAGAATCAAGTGTGTTTCATGAAAAATTTATTTTCAAAATTTTACAATGGTTCTAGACCATTCTAGATCAAATGGAGTGAAGAAAATAAAGAATTTTTAAATAAATTCATGAAAAGACTTAATTGTGTGATATTTTTGTGAAATCTTCTACACTTTTCTTCACCTTTTCTCACTCTCCTCTCTTTTTCTCACCTCATGGCCGACCTCACCACCATGGGAAGCCCCAAAATTTTCCCCCCATCATTTTTGTATTAAAAATCATCAAAATTCATCAAAAATTCAATAAAAAACCCACAAAATCCTAATTAATTCCTACCCTCTATTCTTTGCTCATCTTTACATGGATTTTGGAGATGGAAAGCATTCATGTTGGAGGCTTATTTTCATGTTTGGATTTCATGTTGTGGAGGTATAAATCTTCTTCTTTTGATTTATTGTTATTAGATGTTTCATTTAAGCATAATTAGATTTAATAAATAATTTCTATCTACAAGTTTTAAAATTCAAGTTAGGGTTTAAAAAATTAAGTTATGGTTTTTATTAATTAAGTAGGGTTATAATAACTAGTTTAACATTTTTAGAAGCGGAAAATCTTGTATGGATGATATATTGTAAATTGTTTATCCAAAATTGTTTAAATTAATCCATTTTGCAAACTAGATTTCTATATATTGTATATATTGGTGAGATAAAATTTCAATTAATGTTTGTAACACTAGATTGTGGTTTTAATGAGGATATTAACTTGTTAGTGGAATGAAAAACTTAAATTGGTTACTAGTTTCTATTGATAATTGAAAAATACTAATAAAAATGCTATTTTTGCTAACTAGATTTTGGAAATTCTTAAATAAATGAGGTTTAAAATCTAAATTATGATTTCATTATATTATTATCATCATGAATTGTAGTTTAATACATTAATTCATGCAAAATCCAGTTTAGATGTGATATTGTGAAATTTTCCTTAAAAGTATCGAAATCGGGTAAGTTTGCAAACTAGAATTTTCAAACTAATTGTTAAAAATATAGTGATGGTTTATATAGTCTAGTTATGCTAATTAATGAATACTATGACCATTAGTTTCTTTTAAACATCAAGTTTTGAAGTAAAACGGTAAATTGGTGTTTTCAGGTTTTACGGAATCGGACGATTTAATCGATTTTTAGGGTTTCGATGAATTAAATCATGTTTTATATTATAAGTAACGAGTTTTATAACTATGAGTTGTTTGTTGATGCTTATCTCGATCAATCGGCGTTTGTACGCCGATATCGAGCGATATTTGGTTCTTTTGCATGAGCGGGACATAGGTTTTAACCTATGCGCGTTCCGTGCGTCGTTTTGACTTTTGTCCGTGATTCAGTTTACGATACTATATATATGTTTGCGTATAGGTACCCCTCACGTGGACTGCGGGCGATGAAGAAGAGGATGGCGACATCATTTTCGGCAGACAAGGACCAGGTAAGTAGATGTATATCTACGGGGGGAAGTCGGGTGGATGGCGTTTAGCACCCCCGCAAACGTAGAATAGGAATAGTACTTATTGTCATTAGGAAGCCAGACGTGACCTTAGATTCTTGATGAGTAGGACCCTAGTAATGACCCTAGGTTGGACTAGACTGATTTAGAAAGACCATACCAGAGGATGAATACCTTGGAAGAGATTCGTAGGTTTCAGGTAGATACACACACACGCACACACTGAGACTCGACGTGGTGTATACGTGTATGTATATATATATATATATATATATATATATATATATATAGGACTAGGTGTAGGTATATATATATACACAATACGTATATATGATACAAGGATGTGATATGATACACGGGGATGAAACAATATAACTGGGTTGATGCCGTGATTCTTGGCTACACAGTCGTGTTATGCGGTTAGCGGATCATTAGAAAATGAGATAATGGATTTGTATACATGAACAATAATAAAGGGTGGTGATGATATTGAAGTACATGGACTCTAAAATAGAACCCGGACCGTAACCTGTGCCTGAAATTCTGATATGATATAGGTGTAACTTGATTACGATATCATATAGGTGTGACTTGATTTCGATATGATATATGTGTAACTTAATTACGATATCATATAGGTGTGACTTGATTACGATTTGATCGAAGTGTGACTTAATCACAATATGATACATATATATGATATTTCTGAGGATAAATTAACGATGTATATTTATGCTGGCAATGATATATGATTGATGTATGCAATTACAGTATAGCACCTTGATCTTGACATGTGTTGATGATGATATTATACGAATGATGAGACACGTAGGTGATACTTGACCCGTACCCCGATATTGGGATGCCGTACGATGGATTTTACCGTACAAGGCATAGATATGATGATTGATCCGCACTCTTGATTCGAGAAAGCCGTACTACATATGTGACGCTATTGAGGCTGGATCGCCGACTATTAGAGATATGGATTCAGACCTTAGGTGGACTCTTATTTCTTATTGACTAGTTTCTTAGGTTTAGTTCCTTAAGAGGTTAGATGGACACTAGTTTAGGCTCGAGTCATATAGTTGTAGTTATACTTATATATCGCAGATGAGTGGTTATTACACATCCGTCTTTACATTCATACCATAATCATAATGTTGCATGTTCATACATATGTTTCTATAATCAGTATAAAACTCTGCCTGTTAGGACACCAGCACCATTACCGATGATGCCAATATTCCACGCACACTTATTTGCCGGCTCACACACATCATCATCGGTAATTGCTATGTCACGTACACTTTAGATCATATTATCTTTTATTGATAGAATCAGCTAACAGCTAGATCGATATAATATTGTGATTACTCTCTGGCGTTAGTATAGACATGGTATTTATTACTTAGACATTTCTTGCATTCGCATTTTCATGTTATCATGCAGTATTATGGGGCATATGCCGACACTTATCATATACTTACTCATGATTTTGGGATTTTGGATTTCTATGAGATTTCTGGATTTTTGGGGAAAACCGCAAGAATATATAAAAACTTTTCTCTCTCTCTCCTCCTCTCTTTTTAAAACATAAGATGCGGTTTTCTCGTGATGTATGTGTCGTCCACCATGAGATTTCATGTTTTCTGTTGGATTTCGAGACCCGATTCGAGGAGTGGATGAACCGTCTCGGGTACATGGTGGGCCCGGTATGGTACCCCGGGGCAAGAAGATCAAGTTGTAGACGATGAGCCTGGCAGGGGAGGACTACCTACCGGTGATGTCTGGCGCGGCGGATATCCGGAGGATACCGACCGTTGTCGTGAGATTTGATGATATGGGCCGATCCGGACTGACGGAGCCCGAGATATTGAGACTATGAGACATTGAGATTATGAGCTATTGAGACTTGAGATTTACATGTTTTGTGTCGATACTTGACATGGATTTCCATGGATTTCATCGTTGATATTTCAAATTTCTATACACATTTTACCATGATAAAAGTTAAAGATTTCTTATACAGATATATCTAGATTTCAGGATTGGTTATTTCACATTCATGGTGCATGCATACTCATTCACATGACATAGTTCTATATGAGGCACTGATACGAGCACGGAGCATTTGCACTTACACGTAGCTTATTATCCTGTCTTTACTTGATGACTAGTAGTATATTAGTATATTATTATGACCTAGGACATCGTCGTGCATTCGATTTCTTTTCGCAGATATCTTCTACTCACGAGTTGGCAACTCACCCCCATTGTGCCAAATTTTATTACAGGTTCGATGTACAAGTTTGCTTGGCAGCTTGCTGGCACATCTTTTCATTCAGGGTGATTTGCACGGTAGGTTGGTTCACTTGTATCTGGACAGCCGTTGTACTTTTATTATTTCATTTGTATCTAGTAAGCTCCATCAGCCAAACTTGTATTACTTGATAGTTTACTGGACCATTTATTTGTTTCGACCTTAGAGTCGCGCTTGTATTATTATATTATCTGATGGTTTTGTTTTCTTTTGAGTTTTGAGCCTCACCCTTTGGCGTTGTATACTATTGTGCATTGGTGTGGTTGTTTCCGCCTGTTGGCGTAGAGCTAGCTCCCGCTTGGGGATGCCTTTTTATTGTTATATGTATTTATACTTGTTTGTACCCGTTTGGGGCCAGTTTTTACAAAGGAGACTCTGCCGAAATTTTTGATAAAATTAGAAGATGCTTTTAAACTTGTTTTCTTCATGTTTTCCTTTACTTCTTCTTCTTTTATGGTTTAGATTTCTGGGCTTCGGTTTACTTTGGTTGCGTTGGGCCTCTAGACGCTTCGTAATCTAAGTGCCGGTCATGTTCCGTACTTTCGGGTCATGACATCCAGGTTCAGGAGAAATATAATTGATTATTCAGTTGTTTTTTATTATCACCTTCTCTCAGGTTGCGAGAGCTCCTTAGTTAAAGAGAGTACACCTATTACGCTTATTGGATAGTCTTGTTCCAAACCATAGGCAGGTGTCGAAAGGTAGGGAATGTAGAAAACCAATTAGCCTAAGTAGGGTGTACAGAAGGTAATAACTAAAGACAAAATGAAGGGATTAGAAAGAGGGCAAAGTAAATTGCGACTGTTATCATTCACGACCAAACTACGTACTTCATCGCCACTCCTATTTCACCTTTAAAAGAATAAGGTATTATTCAGTTGACTTTTATCATCACCTTCTCTCAAGTTGCGAGTACTCCTTGGTTTAGGAGGGTACACCTATTATGCTTACTGGATAGTCTTCTTCCAAAGCATAGGCTGGTGCCGAACGGTAGGGAAGGGAGAAAACCATTTAGCCTAACGAAGGTGTACAGAAGGTAACGACTAAAGACAAATAAAGGGATTTGGAGAGAAGGCAAAGAAATATACGGTTATAGTCATGAATTGGATTATGGAAGAGGCATTACTAGGAATACCAGGATACCCCTACGAAACATTTTCATGTTTCAGTTACACTGTGCATTGTTAAAAGAAAACTGATTTCCCGATTACATACTTACTCCAGGGTATGTATTTACCAGGTTTCATTCTCACATCTGTATGGTTTTACAGATGATGAGTGGGAGTAAGTTATTGGGAATTAGGTGATCATCCTCATTATATCGGAATTCGTTGTAATTGGTGATATTTGAGGAAATTGCCTGGGTACAGTTTTCAACCTACGATGCACAGGTTTTGAGTTATTCAACTCAGCGGACTTATACAGAGTATTGTATGTTGTCCAGCGTCCGTCAGGACAAAGGGGTTGGTCCTCGCACTATGTTCTATTTACTTGTGACTTCTCTAGTTTTAGACAAGTATTTCGTAGAAATACAATGTCTATATTTTGAGAAGTTGTGGGTATAAGAATAAAGTAGAGAACCAGGTATCACAAGTATCGGGATTCTTCAAAGAGATTGAAGATACAGATTATTGTGATTGGTATTCAGATGATAGTAATGGTTTTTGAGAAACTCGTTTCTCTTTCAGGTTACTCATAATTGAATGGATTCCTAAGTTGAGTAATACTGAGTAGCCACTTTTCATTAAAGTTGATATGCACTGGAGACAGCCGCATGGTTTGAATCTGGTTCCAATTAAATTAGTGCCTCTATTTCTATATTGTATATAGAATGGTTCATATCTTAACGATGTTAAGGTAAGGGGGGTTGTCCAGCTTATGCTTAAAACCAGACACTGGATAACTCAAGGCACGTTTCTGTAATGGCTGTTTGTGGGTTGACCCTGGCTTTGACGAGGGTTGACATTTCTACCATCTGAAAGATCAATAGTGATATTGTTCTTGACTTACCACAGTTTTATTAAAAATGGATTTTTTCAGAAAACAGCAGTGGGAGTATGGTAGAACTGGAAGAGATTCCAGAACTGCAAACGATTACGGAAAATTTAATAGGACCTATATATTCAATCAGGTTTGACATTCCATTAGCCACTCCGCAGATATGGTGGGTAACCTCAGACACCCGAGAGGTACTCAGGTAGCCTCAAGGACGGTGACAGGGAGGTTCTTGTTTACCCAGACTTGACACTACTGTTGTTTAAGACTATGAGACCCAGCAGGAGGATATGTATAGCGTCGTTCTAAACAGGCTTTAGAAGTGTACGTATATATTATTCTGCCAGAGGGTTGTCGTAATCAGTGGGAGCAGCGGAAGCATAGTGGGCAAGTAGCTTATGTCTATTTATAGACTTAAGCAAATATAGCGAAGATAAGATCATCCATTTTTGATATAAAAGTCATGGGTTTGACTTCATCAGAATAGGGGATGGATCTGTTAAGAACGTAGTAAGGTGTGATGTCCTGCTATTTGGATGACATACACAGAGTAGGAAGTAAAATTCATATACTACGATCGGTTGTACTGTGGTCGTCACACAGTTGTTTCTCCAGACAGGACATGGATATAATATCAGACATTCTGGTTTCTAGATCTATGGTTTTAGATCTGGATTTGGGTAGTTTCCCAATGTGGGTACTGTGACAGTATTCTAATAGTTTTTAGAATAGCTGACTCATGGCATGGTGGTGTACCTGCAGGTGATGGAGTCACCCTTTCTAAAGGTGTCTTAGAGACTAAAAGGAGAGAGAGATGTGCATGATTGGCAGATCACTTGCTTAGGCAATTGAGCCAATCATGAGATGTCAAGTACCACACCAGATGTTGTTTTTGCACTAGATACGATAAGTTTATATTAATCCAATCCTGGAGAAACATAAGGAAGCAGTTTTAGAAAATAAGTGCATGTTCTACGGATTTGATGACGGCAGCCTCATTCGGGAGACGGTTATCATTCCAAGCTTTCAAGGTGACATGGATGACAGAGTGATTGTCAGAGTTATAGTTTTCCCTCTGACGAGGGATAGTATTATGGACAGGTGGTCCAAGAGGATACTGTGGAAGGCATGGTGCTGGATATTGATTAGGTTCAGTTATCGATACAGTCTAAGAAGTTTGGATTTGGAGTTCATTTATGAACTAGGTCCCATCAGATATCCAGACATATTCTAAGACAGGAATTGCTCAATTCGGGAGATGGCTTTCTCCGCGAACTTGAGATTAAGAGAGACATAGAAAGAAACTTTAGGGCGGATCCACTCACTGAGGCTATTTCTCGAACACAAGAGTTTTACAAACTAGCTTTGTGAAACTGATTAGCAGAGAAGTTGGATGTTCGGTATCACACGGGCTGTGAGTATGCGACATCGCAATAATTAGCCTAAGTGCAAGTGGGAGATTGTTGGAGATAGTGCCCTCAAAGTCAATTATTGGATCGCAGGCACGTGATTGCAATGATTAAGGCAGGACCTATACCGATATGACAGTCTTGCTCGAGATGATAGTTTGCTATCTGGTTTGTCTTTATCATCGTATACATGCTTTAGTTCACTATTGCATGATGATAGAGCCCATAGGATTCTTGCTTGACTACCAGCAGTATAATGGCGATCATATACGTGGGAGCTGGAGTCTGGAAGCACATCCTTAAAGTGTCCCTAGTCGTGGCAGTTTCGAGACAGGGCATCGATACTCCAGAGTAGACTAGTGTATACAGTCGAGACCCCGACGAGGGGCGGTGGCCGATCTCACAAGCCACTGGTGTCAGTTGGATCACCTAAGATGTATACAGGTGCTCATTGGGTTATGAGTACACCGGACAGGACTCGCCAGGAACATGCTAGTTGGTATTATACATATTGTCAGATAGCAGTTCCCTGGTGACATGTGTACAGGTTAGTTTGTCGACCTGAGATCGTCATTTGTCTCGTGTGAGTTCCCACTGTGCTTTGATTCCTACCCTACCACGCTCAAAGGAGTTGTGCAAACAGGTATTTTTTGGATACAGTCCCGAGCCACATGGAGGCAGTGAGCGGATCATCGGGGATTCGTCTCTCCCGGTATTGGGGGTTGATGTCGCACAGTGCATGGGTGGCCATCACTAGAAATCCTTGGCCAAGGTAATGGAGAATTACTGATTTCGATCAGTAGTTTCTCAGATGGTGATGGGCTTCATAACGACACAAATTATCGCGTTATTAGGGGTCTGACTTTATCCACCTCCTAGACTCGATATGCGATACTCTTTAGAAGAACGGACCGGACTGTATGTATATTGTCACTGTTAGGCTCAGTAGGGTTTATAGATGAGTTCGCTCGTCAGCTTCCCTTCCAATCAATACATAGGCAAACCGTTACGTACAGCTTGTACCTCTGACGTGCTAGAGGTTATACCCAGTGCCAGTGTGTTGATGAGTCATTAGAGTCCCCCACAGACACTTTCCCAAGTTCGGGCGAAACGTTGTAGATGCCGTATGGTAATATGGCAGGGTTCGGAAAATGCACGTGCGTTTTCGCACGTGTCATTTTTCGGGCAGATAATACTGGTCGGCTTTGGTTTAAGCCGGATCGGAGTATTATACTGTGTAGATATAATATCTTTGTCTCAGTTGCATTTTGTATTCGGTCGTAATACAAATGCGGGTATGTTTATACTGATACGGGGTTATCCTGAAATTCGTTTCAGGATCGCTTTTGGAAGTTGCCAGTTTCCAGTTTTCTATCAGCCGTAGTTAACAGTCGGTTAAATACAGATTTATCTTTTCTTGATAAGGGTGAGTCTTGGTTCTAGAAGGTTCTAGATTTAGGTGACAAGGCTTAGTGATTCATTGTTAGCATTAATTGTGCATTTAATGAAAGGGTGACTAAGGTTAATGAGTCATCCTTTACATTAATGTATTTTTGTTTATGCTATGATATTTTGATCAAGATCTTTTGCTTACACTCACCCCCCCTCTCCTACACTCACCCTCATTCATCTATAAGTGGCCGGCCATTCTATGATGAGGATCATGGTTGTTAGAAAAAGAATAAGGTTTTTGGTGCATGGAAATTAGAATAGACAATTCTCATTTCACCCGATTCCAAAAGGCAACTTCATTAACCGTTCGTCCATAGCCTTGGACGTAACGAGACAAAGTGTTCTACTCATTCTCTACTTCATCTTGGTCGTCTCTTTTAGCAAACTTGACGACTGAGTTGTCTCGGTTCAAAGGCGGGAGCCCGTTTAAAGATCCGTCGACGTGGTGCCACATGGACGAGAAAACTGGAGATTCAGGAGATCGGAGCAGCCGCAACAAAGCGTGGGATGATGGTTGAAGACCGAAGGACTCAGATCATTCGGTATAACGTTTCTACCCACTTTGTAGTTTGTTAGTTTAGCTTTAATGGCAGATCCAGGTTATAGTACGCGACAGCGCCAGTTGTAAAAAGTTTTTGTTCCGCATTTGGCGTCTGTTAGACGGCCGGGGCGCTACCGTGGACTTACAAATTCCACCTTAATTTCCCCATTTCCCTAGGTTATAGTATGCATTCAGGTATTAGATAGGTTGTGAACAAATACATATCGCTGTCACTTTCAATCACTTTTCCACTTATCAATATCACTGTCGTATTTGCCACAACACTATCACTAAAACTAAGATATCGACAATGAAAAACAGTCGCTAGGTCTCAAGGTGTATGATCACTATGCAGCAGGTATAAAGCAAACACGAAAAATAGGCAGAAATGCATTGAACAGGTATTCACTATTCTATGACGACCAATGCCATACAACTTGAAAAATTTATGATAAATCAAAAGCATAGAATCGACCGAAATAATATAAACGACGCACCAAGCACACATAATTATCTGAACATTAAAATTTATTTCATGTCAATCGGAATTCGGGTTAGGGAATTATCATCATTTTAAGGTAGAGACCGACTGCTGGAATTCCAGTTTCAGAACTGGAAGCCCAACTTCATGCGCGTTTTACCAGTGATTATATTCAGATTCAGGTATTGCCCTGGTTGAATAAAATCTAGTTCTGTCTATTAAATTTCCAACACATCAAATGGATTATCAATAGCATTTCTGTATTAGAAGTTATGTCTGGATTAGTGTAACGGTGTAAGGAGGGTCCCTGCAGAAACTGCAGAACACATCGGTACTCTAAAATTCAATTTAAATATTAAACGACGGTGAAATGGCACAGGACCAGATTCAGGTGTTAGATAATTAAATTATCTACACGACCATATGGGTCTCTATGCATTTTCAGTTTAAAGCGGGGAGGTACAGGAATTCAAAGTCAGGTATCCAAGCGAAATGCTGCCCCGGACTGCAGTCCAGAGTCGCATTCCCAACCAATTCTCGTTGCCGTAATCTATCAATATCGAAGAATAAACTGTGGATGGTTTTAGATTATCGAGCCGGCTTCGATATGAGCTAAATAAATTCACAATACAACTTATATTAAATTTACAATGGTTCGACAAGGTAATATGCACGGTAAAATTTAGATTTAGTGTCGCCTTTAGGGCGACTTTTATAGGTCTAACCTAGATATTTTCTTTTTCTTCCTCAAATTCCTACATGACCTCCAATAACAGAAAAAGGGGTTTGACAATCATAAATTTAGGCAATTTAAGATGGGGTTTTCATTCATGTATTGTGTCCAACACATAAGATATGTACGGGTACCAATCGGAACATCGGTTTGCAGTAATCGGTCCAACTAGATGTTATTCGGTTAAACTACAAATGGTGTTGACACGGAATGATAAACTCTAGTCAGGCTCCCTTCAATATAATCAAACCATGAGGGTTCGTTACAGAACTAATTGAATTATAAATTATCGATTTATATATATATATATATATATATATATATATATATATAGAAATACACCATATCATGTAACATCATTTTTCCAGATTAAATAATATATTAATTAGCATGAGTAAACAAGTGATTAATGTTCACTTGACTCAGACTATCACGACTACGATAATCCCGGCAGCGACGACGGCGAGAGGCAGCAACGGTGACGGCGAAAGCACGCACATGGGCACGGCACGGCACCAGCAGCGGCGACGGCAGCGAGCTCGAGCAGTTCTGGGGCTTGGCGTTGGTGAATCGGGGAGCTCCGATTCGAGTGCAGGGTGTTAGTTATATGTATGCCCTAGAGACCATTACTATACAATGATGTATATTGTAGTGGATGCTTGTGTTAGTGTATATGCCCTAGGGGCCATTATTGTATCATACTAGATTGTATATTACTTAATGGAAGCTTGGGATATTCACAGTTATATATACAGTCTTGCTAAAAATGGTAGTATGCTACTTGGTTTGTGTCTACTTTAATATGTGCATATGTCTCTTGTAACGTATCACTTATACATATTAGTAGAGCCCATAGGATCTTTGCTTGATTACCAGCGTCGTGATGGCAGTCACACTAGTGGGGGCTGGGTAGTCTGTAAGCAACATCCTATACAGGTCCCTGGTCGTTGGATTGTCGAGATAGGGCATCGATATTCTGGAGTAGACTAAGTGTATACGCTTCTCATCCCAGTTGGGGAAAAGGTCTGTCCCACAGCCATCAGTACGCCGTACTGGAGATAGTATACAGGTGCTCGTTAGGTTACGGGTACACCGGACAGGACTCGCCGAGGAACTGATTGGTTGGTATTATACCCATCGTCAGTTGTCAGTTCCCAGGTGACATGAGTACAGCATAGTCCGCAGACTTGACACTGCTGCTTCGCCTCGAGTGTGTCCCACTGTTCTTAGATTGCTACCCTACCACGGCTCAAAGGAGTCGTGCAAACAGGTAGCAGTTGGGTGCAGTCCCGAGCACTTGGAGGCAGTGGCGGTTAGATAGGATTCGTCTCTCCCGGTATTGGGAGATGATATCGCAATGTGTCAGAGAGCCATTACACAAAGTCCCTGGCCAGGGCAAACGAGATATACTGGTAGGTTTCAGTAGCTTCTCAGGGTGTAATGGGCTTCGCTCCGACACGACTTATACAGCTATTAGGGGACTGACGCTTGCCGCCCCCTAGGCTTGATATGCGATAGTCTTAGACGAACAGACCGGACTGTACGAAGATTGTCACATCAGGCTCAGTGGGAGTTCGGATGATTTTCCTCATCGGCCTTCTTATCGACATCTACCTGGGGACCGTTACGTACAGCTAGTGCCGCTTGTGGTCTGTGGTTAAACCCACTGCCAGCGTAGTGTCGAGTCTTTAGAGTCCCACACAGAGAGTTTCCCTGCTCCAGGCGAAACGATATAGAAGTCGTATGGTTTTACGACAAGGGTTCGAATGCGTACGTGTGTTTTCGCACGTACGACTTTTCGGACAGTTTATACTAGCCGGCTTTGGTTTAAGCCAGTTTCTAGTATCAGGTTATCGGATTTATACAGTCTAAAGTTTTTCCGTGTTTTCACGGATTGGAGGGGCGTTCTCGTAATTTGTCGAGAAGGTTCTAGAAGAGTGGTGACATGAGGGGTTGAGGTGGCTTTTTCATGATTACTTTGTGTGACTCATTTATATGATTCATCATATCATTAATGCTTCATTAATGATCTAATGACTCACATGATGAATCACTCTCCTTGATTAAATGAAACATGGTGAATAATCAATTAATTGATATTATTTGATAATTCATTATGTATCATATATTCAAGTGAGAAGGATTTTTGTTCTCATTCTCATCTTCTCCTTCTCTCTCCTCAAGCTCACTCTCTCTTGAAACCCTAACCCTAACCTCTCATGTGTTGAGATCAAGGGTTAGATAGACTAAAACATTCATAACCTCACTCTATATCCTCTAGGTAGCTTAGATTAGCACTTTAAGCAACCTAGTTATCTCAAGTTTGAGATTAAGCTTGGCGTAGAAGCTTTCGGGTGGATCGTCTTTGATTCAAGGAGGCCGTGAAGTTGCCGATGTTCCAAGGAGCCTACGAGGAGTGGAGGACAGCGATGAAGACCCGAAGGACATGTAACGTGAGGTATAA
The DNA here is from genome assembly GCA_030015575.1 of Agapanthus africanus. NCBI lineage: Eukaryota > Viridiplantae > Streptophyta > Magnoliopsida > Asparagales > Amaryllidaceae > Agapanthus > Agapanthus africanus. Next base: position 475,314,162 of record CM057338.1, on the reverse strand, counting down.
CTCCGGTACCGAGTAGTTAAACCTCTAGTATAACGTTAGCAATGGTTTAGATTACGATTCATGCGCTCAAGTCCGTGTTACGAAGCTTTGATAATCGTTTTTCATATATTCCGCCTCCCCGCAAGCTAGTGGGGTGCGTGACATGGACTTACAGCTTGGACATATATAGGGATGACTTTCTTGCTCAATATGATAGTATGCTATCTGGTTACTCTTTACCTTAACGTGTACACTGATTGTCTCTCTGTTACATGTTGGTAAAACCCTTAGGATGTGTACTTGACTACCTGGACTATGATGCGGATCATACTAGTGGGGATATGGTAGTCCATAAGTACATCCTTCAAAGTCCCTAGTCGTGGGTGTATCGAGACGGGGCATCGATATACCAGAGTAGACTAGCGTGTAGCTTCTCGACCCATATAGATGGGCGATGGATGATCCTATATCCATTGGTGTTTGACATCAAAGATGATATACGGGTGCTCAGTGGAGACTGGGTACACTGGACGGACTCGCCGAGAACTCCCAGATGATATTATACCTTACGTCAGATGGCAGTTCTCTGGTGACACTGGTGCAGGTTAGTCTGTAGACCCGAGATCGTTATAGAGTCTTGTGTGATTCCCACTGTGCTTTGATTTCCACCTTACCACGTCCAAGAGGGCGTGCAAAACAGTGGTTTTTGGGTACAGTCCTGAGTCACATGGAGGCAATGAGCGATAGGAGGGGTTTCGTCTCTCCCGGTATAGGGAGTTGATGTTGCACTGTGCTCGATTGGCTATAACAGGAAGTCCTTGGCCAAGGCTACTTTAGGGATTTACTGGTAAGTGTTACCAGTAGTTTCTCGATCCGTTATGAGCCTCATATCGACACGACTTATCGAGTTATTGGGGTCTGACGTTTACCACCCCTAGGCGAGATATGCGACATATCAGACGAACAGACTGGACTGTACGGTAGTGTTACTGGTTGGATTCACAGGAGTGTGAGCGGGCTTGCTCGTTGATCTTCTGATCGCTCAATACTCGGGTGGCCGTTACGTTTAGCAGACCGCTTGCGGCTTATGGGTGTTTGATATGATCATCACCTACTGCCGGCGTATTGATGAGTCTTTAGAGTCCTACACATGGGTTTCCTGGCTCAAGCGAAACGAAATAGGAGCGCATATGAGATATGTGCGGGACCGAGAATAATACCAGTATGTGATACTGTATTCTATTCTCGCGATTTGTGACATTGATCGGTTGTATACGATATAGCCGGGTTATCGGATCAAGTGTTGATTCGATAAGTTGTTACTATAGATATTAGTCGGTTGTATGCGATATGACCGGATCGTTAAATCAAGTGTTGATTTAATGATTTAATGTATAATTATATATTTGATATATTACTTTACATTAACTAGTATTGGTTCACTTAAGATTGATTTTCTCACTTGATTGTGCACATTGTTTATATGTGATATATGCAAGTGTACATGTTTGTATCATGCTTGATGATACATACAAGTTGTATGTATGAGAACTAAACCAAATCAAGGTTAAATTAGGGTTTACTATTTTCCTAGCAAATAACAAAAGAATTGAGACTTTGGTCAAAGTTATCAAGCTTCATGAAGCTTGATAAGCATTGACAAAGTCAACCCTTTTGTCATTTGTGTAGGATATTAGTTAACCCAACTCTTAACCTAATTCTTGGGTTAATTCTCTACATGAGTTAAGCATGAGGGCTTAACTCAACCATGGTGCCATTATTTATTGGATGAGTTTCATTTGGATATTTTTTTTCATATGATTCTTTTCTTCTTCTTCATCTTCATCAAGCTCACAAAAGCTTGAGAGCTCCAATAGTGCCATGTGAAAAAGAGTGAGAAATCCAATTCTAAAGTGAACCCACTTCCTATTTCTTCATCCTCTACCACTTGCCATGTTGTATAGGGTGTTCTCTTCACAAAGTTTTTGACCAAGTGAAGAAATAGCTTGAGTTTGAGTCTCCCCGACATAGATCATCTTCGGCCTCGAAGTCAATGACCTAGCCCGATCATTTCTCCGACGAAACCATCGCTAGAGTCCGGGATCCGATGATCGCAGCGGAGGGACGTCAACACGGAGCTTTAGAAGTGGAGGACCGGATCTACAAAGGTTGTATTTCCATTCACTTAGTAGCAAAGTCGTTTGCTTGCTTGTTGTCTCGCCTAATCTCTTGTTAACGATCTAGTTTAGGGTTTCTCGGCACCGGAAAATTTGAATTTGGCATGGTTGATGCCTTGTGGAACCTCTTGTGTGTGCTTAGTAACCCTACACAGGGGCCTAGGCTCAGGGTTGGTGCTCGGAGATGGTGATCAGGGGAGGAGCCCGGAGATGGTCGGCAAGGTGGAGCGAGAGGTGGCTGTTGTCGGTAGTGTCGTGACTTTTGAGGGAGTGGGGCTAGGTGACGGGGAGTAGCGGCTGAGGTGTCGAAGCGGGGGGGGCTCGTCGGAAGTTTTGGGTTGAGAGGGGAGGAAGGAGGAGACATAGTTCTCCAGGGAGATCGTTGGTGATTGGTCGGAGCTTGGAGATGGGGACTCGGTGGTGAAGCGGAGCGGGAGAGAGAGAGAATGAAGCAGAGAAACAAACGAGGGAGAGAGGGTGAAGTAGAGAGAGAGGGGCGAGATCGAAGTCGTCGTGGGTTTTGGGCGAGGATGTAGGGTTCTTAGGCACACTCAAGAGGTCTCACAAGGCATCAACCATGCCAAATTCAAAAATTTTCTATGTGCCAACGAACCCTAAGCAAGATCGTAACTAGAGGATAGGCGAAACAAATGCGAATAAACAACTTTACTCTAAAGTGAACGGAAATACAACCTTTGTAGATCCGGTCCTCCACCTCCATAGCTCCGTGACGATGTCCCTTCGCTGCGATCATCGGATCCTAGACTCTCGCGGTGGTTTCGTCGGAGAAAGGATCGGGCTAGGTCGTCGACTTCGATGCCGAAGATGATCTACGTCGAGGCAACTCAAGATCAAGCTCCACCTTCACCAAGTCATGAAACTTGTGAAGAAAACACCATATACTACATGGCAAGTGGTAGAGGATGAAGAAATAGGAAGTGGGTTCACTTTTGATTTGGATTTCTCACTTGGAATCATCACTTAGAAATTTCAAGCAAAGGTTTTTCTTTTTCTCTTCATGAAGAAGATGAAGAATAAGAATGGAAAAAGAATTATCAATAATAGAAAAACTAGTGATGGTTATCATAATGCAACCATGGTTAAGTGTAGAGAATAAACTAGGGTTAGGTGAATGGTTAGGTTAAGCAAAAGAAACAAAAATGGTTGAACTTTTCAAAACTTCATGAAGCTTCAAAGTAAATCCAAAAGAAGCAACCATTTCTTTTCATGCTATAAAGAATAAATAAATAAAATAAATAATCAAGAGAAGATAATAAAACCCTAACCATTCACTTAAACATGGTTTAAAGTAAACACAAGCCCAAGTTTGCATGTATCATCAAACATGATACAAACAAGTGCACAAAAAATATATCACATATACAACTTGTGCATTTCAAGTGAGAAAATCAATCTTGAGTGAACTAATACTAGTTAATGCAAAGTAATATATCAAATATATAATTATACATTAAATCATTAAATCAACACTTGATTTAATGATCCGGTCATACTGCATATAACCGACTAATATCATGTGTATCAATGTATCGAATCAACATTTGATTCGGTAACCTGGCTATATCACATATAACCGTCCTATGATACATATCGCGAGAATAGAATACAGTATCACATACTGGTATTATTCTCGGTCCCGCACATATCTCATATACGCTTCTATTTCGTTTCGCTTGTGCCAGGAAACCTCTGTGTAGGACTCTAAAGACTCGTCAATACGCCGGCAACAGGTGATGATCATATTAAACACCCACAAGCCGCAAACGGTCTGCTAAACGTAACGGCCACCCGGGTATTGAGTGATCAGAAGATCGACGAGCAAGCCCGCTCACACTCCTTGAATCCAACCAGTAACACTTACCGTACAGTCCGGTCTCGTCGTCTGATATGTCGCATATCTCGCCTAGGGGTGGTAAACGTCAGACCCCAATAGCTCGATAAGTCGTGTCGATATGAGGTCTATAACAGTTCGAGAAACTACTGGTAAGACTTACCAGTAAATCTCAGCAACCCTGGCCAGGGATTTCCGGTTATAGCCAATCGAACACAGCGCAACATCAACTCCCTATACCGGGAGAGACGAATCCCCTCCTATCGCTCATTGCCTCCATGTGATTCGAGACTGTACCCAAAAACCACCGTTTAGCACGCCCTCTTGGACGTGGTAAGGTGGAAATCAAAGCACAGTGGGAATCACACAAGACTCTATGACGATCTCGGGTCTACAAACTAACCTGTACCAGTGTTACCAAAGAACTGCCATCTGACGTAAGGTATTATACCATCTGGGAGTTCTCGGCGAGTCCGTCCAGTGTACCCAGTCTCTGCTGAGCACCCGTATATCATCTCTGATGTCAAACACCAATGGATATGGGATCATCCATCGCCCATCTGTATGGGTCGAGAAGGTATACGCTAGTCTACTCTGGTATATCGATGCCCCGTCTCGATACACCCACGACTAGGGACCTTGAAGGATGTACTTATGGACTACCATGTCCCCACTAGTATGATCCGCATCATAGTCCAGGTAGTCAAGTACACATCCTAAGGGCTTTACCAACATGTAACAGAGAGACAATCAGTGTACACGTTAAGGTAAAGAGAAACCAGATAGCATACTATCATGTCGAGCAAGAAAGTCCTCCCTATATATGTCCAAGCATCCACTACAATATACATCCTATGTATAGCAATGGCCTCTAGGGTATACATATAACTAACAATCTCCCACTTGCACTAGGGCCATCTGATAGCAGTGGTTGTAGTATCTCATACTCAACCATCCCATAAAAGTCTCTCTCTGGGAAAAGGCCTTTGTGAGTGGATCCGCCGTGTTGTCCTCTTAGTCTACTCTCCTGACCTCGATCCCTTGGAGATCAACCATCTCCATGATCAGGTGATACTGCCTTAGAATATGTCTGGATCACTGATGGGACGGTCGTTCCTTGGCATAAGCCACAACTCCATTGTCACACAATGGGAGGAACTAAGTTCATCTCATGAACCAATATACATCCAGACTGCCTCTTTGGTAGCATCTTAAGTAGCGATGTATCTTGCCTTTAATCGTCTAGTATGTCACGGTATCTAGTTTGGAACTCTTCCAACATACCGTCCCTCCATAGAGGGTAAAGACAATGCCTGTGACTGACATTCAGTCGTCCTTATCACCCTGGAACACTTCCAGTGATTCTCCCCAGGATCAACTGATACCATCTCACTACAACAAGTGAGTATCCTAACATCCAATTAGATCTATCTCATAGATCCAAAACCCAGGATTTAGGAGGTATCACTTTGATCCTATATTGAGAATCATTGTGATAAGCGGAGATTGGCCGAGCGTAGCATAGGAAACTCCTTTGTTATCAAGAGTATGTCATCCACGTACTCTATGAGGATCACCACCATACTCCCTACTACCCTTTTGTTTATACAAGGTTCATCTACCATTTTGATGATGTCAAACTCTTTGACTAACACATCAAAACAGACGTTCCAACTCCGCGATGCCTGCTTTATCACATAAAACATCTTGCTCGCGTTTGCGCTGCTCCCACTGTCTACGAGGCCCTCTGGCTGTGTACTTATAGACGCACTCCTTTAAAATATCACTTAGAAAAGCAGTCATGACACCCAACGTCCAGATATCGTAGTCATGGTATGTAGCCGTGGCAAGTAGGATCTGGATGGACTTAAGCATAGATCCTTAGAAAAGGTTTCAATATAATCCATACCTGGTCAATGATGCAAACCTTTAACAAGTCTAGCTTTGAAAGTCTCAACTTTTCCATGTACACCAAGTAATCTTCTCAAGATATACTTGCTCCTGATGGGGATTTAACCTTTCAAATATAGCAACCAAAGTCCATACTTTGTTGGTGTACATGGATTCCATCTCAGATCGCTAAGCATCCAGCCATTCTTACAGAGTCCCTACTCTCGATGGCCTGCTCGAAACTAGTTGGGTCATCATCTCATGATGCATTCCTCGCTCCTACTGTCATCGAGAAACCGAAGTATCTCTCAGGTGGATGAGGAACCCTACCAGATCGGCGGAGAGGCTGAGGTTCGTCGGGGACTATTGAATCCTTTGGTTCTATCAAATCATCAGCTATAGTTTGTATAGCTGGAACCTTTCCAGTTCTACATTACAGACCTTGCCTTGAGCTTGTCCGGATTATGCTTTTAGACATAGCCCGGACAACCCCAAATCTTAACTGACTTAAGAGATGGGATCTTCCCCTATCATATCAAATATGAAGTGGTAGGCAACTGATTTGATTTGAACCCTATTCAATAGGTATGCAGCTTCTCAAGTGCATAACTCCCAAAAGGAAATAGGTAACTCAGTAGTACTCATCATAGAGCACACCTTATCATATAGGGTGTGATTGCTCCGCCCCAATACACCGACGTGCTGTGGTGTATATGGAGGAGTAATGCTGAGAGAGAATCTCATTATCCTTTAGAATAGTCCAGGATTTCCGTGCACAAGTATTCTCTTCCCTGATCTTATCATAGGACATAATACTTATACCCATTTTGGTTCTCTACTTCTTACTTATATTCTGTGAATATCTCAAAAGGTTCGGACTTGTGTTTCAACAGGAACATATGACTGAATCTTGAGAGATCATCAGAGAATGTAATGAAATACAAAGAACCGGTCTTGGCATGTGTAGACAGGGGACCTTCATACATCAGCATGTATCAATCCCAAGAGTTCACTAACTCTTTCTCTGTTTCCAATAAACAGAGCTATGGTCATCATATCTCTGTGACATGACTGGCAAGTTTCACAAGATGTAAATTCAAACTTATTTAAATATGCATCTTAATGTAACTTCAGCCAGTCGGGTCGCATTGATATGACCTAGTCTACAATGCCTCAAGAAGGATTCATTCATTTCTGAACTCTTCCTCTTGTGTGTGTTCTGTATACTAAGAACTGTAGTTTGATTTAGAACATTAATGCTTTTAGATAACGTGCCTGAACCGATCAACTTTTGATATAGAAAATGTTCAAAACATTATCCAACAATACAAAATTTTATCATTTCTTTACTAATAAAGAGACTGATATGATTTTGTATATCAGGTTCGGTATCTAATAACATTCATTCAGAATCAATGTATTTGGAATACAGGGTGACAGTGACCAACAGACTTGGCTGCAACACTTGCCCCGTTTTCTGTCTCATGAAAAATATCACACGTTCTCAGTTCTCTACCTTTCTGTAGCCCTATATAACAGATTACATATCTGGGATCCTGATTTGGTATCAAATACCCAGGACGTAGAGGATACAGAGAAACAGTTCTTTATAATGAACACACCCGAAGGAGATGCATCATATGCACTTTCTTCGTTTGGGTGGCACGGGAATTCTGGTAATCCCCAATTTCCTACTCTGTCTTATAACAATTATAAGTTGGAGCGGGACCAACGTTCCCCAGCTCAGTATAACAAGCGGGTTCGGTCAATATTCCGTATTATTATCTTAATTAAGGCGTGATATGGTCGCTACCTGGAGAGAGAGAGAAGAAAACACTCAGCGTGCGCTCTTGCAAGAATAGATTGGTTATTATTTTATCTAATCAGGATGGCTCCCACTGTTTTTATTAAATTTTCCTTCAAACCCTAAAAGGAAAGACTAGCCGGGATTAATTACACACTACAAGTTCGCCAATCTTTCAGCCAGGCCAGTATCGGTACTTTGAGCGAGGTCCCCCGTGCTTTCGCACGAACCTAATTACAGTAAACCTCGTTTTCCCAGAGGCGTAACCCCGTTGACACCTTTCTAGACACCTACTAGATCGGCTAATTGTAAAGTGTAAGACTCTTCCAGGAGTAACAATTACTCGCAGTGGGTATCGGGATCCAACTATCTTATAGAAGGTATGCAATCTCATTGCAAATTTCAACACTTGAAATTCCCGATAATATTTTGCCCCAAACGATCTATGACCTTGACAAGGTCAACAAACCATAGACCGTAAGTCAAGTTCAACCCGTCATTTCTTGATTGAATCAAACCCACCCGCACGACCCTTGACAAGGTCAACAAGGCCGTACGACTATCCTAACCCAATCTGCATCATATGCATAAGCAGATAAATACTGGTTAGCTACCGCACACTGCGCCTTGACAAGGTCAACAAACGCAGCACGAATACTAAGCAGGACTTATCTGAAATGACGGAGGGCTATGACAGGTTTTTCTGAAAACCTATTGCGTAATGAACTTGATATCGTTGTAGAATCAAATGATTTTGAAATGGAGTGTTTTCGAGGCTTTTCTAGTTTTGCTAAAGGGGTCACTCCCGGTGAAGGGATCGTCGGCCCTTTCCTCATCGAATAAGGTGCGAGATATATCATATATATCACTGTGCAAAGCAAAAACTCTTAAAAGCAATCAAAAGACAAACCGAGTGTTGTAGCATCTGCCAGTTATTGCTAAAGGGGTCACTCCCGGTGAAGGGATCGTTGGCCCTTTCCTCATCGAATAAGGTGCTGGATATTTCATATATATCACTGTGCAAAGCAAGAACTGTAGCTACCTGTTTTATTTTTGAAATTCAATTCCACAACATCTTTTAGGTTTCTTTTTCTTTCATTAATCATATTAATGAAGTCCCATCATTTAAGTGACCTAAACATCACAGATAAATACGACGTACATTTATACCATCCGTATTCGCCTCGATGTCCCCTCGTGCACCGTTAGGTTAGGTAACTAACGACAGAGCGGGGCAGGGCCAGCGCGGGTGTAAAACATAAGTAACGTCTATATAATATATCATATATACTATATACAGTATCTATCACAGAACATCAAATGATCACATCACAGATATCGCAGCAGAAAAATCATATATGAAATATTGGATACACTAGGACCTCCGTGTTTTCAATACGAGCCAGTACAAAACACGGATTCCACGGTCGTGATGAATAGCCAAACCCACACCCCTAGACCCCTACGAGAGCGGCAAGCAACCCTACCAATTCTAGAGTTAGGAGACCCGGACTCGACTCCTCGAGTTGGTCTCCTACTGGACTCTAGAACCCGGTTACTTGTGCCCTCCTCCTTGGGTCTATCCTAGTGCGGAAAAGAAAATAATATACATCAACGGTGACATCTTCCGCAACCTGGAAGTGCCCCAATAAAAGAATATTACATACAAGTTTTTACATGAATGAAAAAGAAAAACACTCATCTCACATAAAAAAAACCCGGCTATTCAAACACGACGATCCAATATAACATATCCAGCAACACATAACATCACATGTCATCAACGTAAATAAATATGCCCATCCCAATTGTCGTTGACATATAGCAACGAAACCGGCGATATCACATATTACACTTATGGTCGCAGAAAAGAAAGTGTAAAACTACAACAGTTGGAATCCGCAAACACTTTAGACATCGCATGCCTAATCAAATGAATTCCTTAGACATCACATGCCTAACAATTATAAACCCCGCATTTTAGTCTCATTATCGAAAACTCTTTTCAATATCAAGTTGGGCAATTCAACAAGATTCCCGCCATTTTGATCGAATGCTCGTCGCAAACTTTATTAGGCGGCCGCACCCCCGATGCCGTCGACGAAGTGCACCAAGGCGGAACACCGCTGCCTTTAGCACCCGAACGGATGCTTTCGGCGACGGGGTTCTCCTACAGTCACTTGGTCGGGGATATGGGGTGTAGCTGTCTATTAAGTTTACCCGGCGAGTACCCGCGTACGCTACGTGATTGCGACGGACTTTTGATCGCATCAAAATTCCGTGGCAACCGATCAAGTGAGACTAAAGTGCTATGTTTGTAACATTCATTCAGTTATCTCATAACTATTTGTAGATTCCAAATATTGTATCACAATCCGGATAAATAGAAAATGTTAAACTTTCCGATCGAACAATCGAACACCCAAGTTTTCCCGAAACAGCTCAACACATGAAATAAGTTCAAAAACATTCACTTCATGCCTCAGTACCAACGGTCCAGCCGTAGAAGGGTCAAGCCAACGCCTCACATGTGGCACGCCGTACTGCCCCAAACCCTATGGTTCAAAGGGCAGTTCAAGACGGTCACATAATCGAGTTAAGGTTTGTTGTCTTCTAGAGGGACCATCGCGTTACATGCACTACTTGGAACGTCATTAAACTATGGAAAATCCAACAATTGGAAATTTCCTGGCAGGGGAAAAAATGGGTATTTATATCCGGTCGAACTTTTTAACATATTCTAAAATTACCCGGAAAAGCACATAGACAAAGTTTGAAATTTCCGATCGAATCATCGAAGCTCCAAAACACCCCAGAAAACTCAACTCTTGAGTGCACATTAAAAATTCCCATAAAACTCAGCACCTAAAGAAACAAATTACTGTGCAAAAGGTGAAGGCTGATGTCATCAGATGGCCGCGGAACCGCCGCAGAAGCCAAGCTTCTGCCGCGGTTCCGCCACGCTTTGGGCGTATCTTTTTGTCGTTTTGCACTGTAATTCTTAGAACTTCCTGCTGAATTTTTTAAGCATTTTTAATCTGGAAAAAACCACAGTTTCAAATATTGGACAGAGAGGGGTATTCGGTTAGGGTTTTGAGTTCGAACGGACTTCTAACTTCGTCTACTTATCGCCTAAGGCTCTAGCTAGGCTCTGATACCACTGTAGGATTCCTAGGCACACTCAAGAGGTCTCACAAGGCATCAACAATGCCAAATTCAAAAATTTTCTATGTGCCAATGAACCCTAAACAAGATCGTAACTAGAGGATAGGCGAAACAAATGCGAATAAACAACTTTACTCTAAAGTGAACGGAAATACAACCTTTGTAGATCCGGTCCTCCACCTCCATAGCTCCGTGACGATGTCCCTTCACTGCGATCATCGGATCCTAGACTCTCGCGGTGGTTTCGTCGGAGGAATAATCGGGCTAGGTCGTCGACTTCGATGCCGAAGATGATCTACGTCGAAGCAACTCAAGATCAAGCTCCACCTTCACCAAGTCATGAAACTTGTGAAGAAAACACCCTATACTACATGGAAAGTGGTAGAGGATGAAGAAATAGGAAGTGGGTTCACTTTTGATTTGGATTTCTCACTTGGAATCATCACTTAGAAATTTCAAGCAAAGGTTTTCTTTTTCTCTTCATGAAGAAGATGAAGAAGAAGAATGGAAAAAGAATTATCAATAATAGAAAAACTAGTGATGGTTATCATAATGCAACCATGGTTAAGTGTAGAGAATAAACTAGGGTTAGGTGAATGGTTAGGTTAAGCAAAAGAAACAAAAATGGTTGAACTTTTCAAAGATTCATGAAGCTTCAAAGTAAATCCAAAAGAAGCAATCATTTCTTTTCTTGCTATAAAGAATAAAAAAATAAAATAAATAATCAAGAGAAGATAATAAAACCCTAACCATTCACTTAAACATGGTTTAAAGTAAACACAAACCCAAGTTTTCATGTATCATCAAACATGATACAAACAAGTGCACAAAAAATATATCACATATACAACTTATGCATTTCAAGTGAGAAAATCAATCTTGAGTGAACCAATACTAGTTAATGCAAAGTAATATATCAAATATATAATTATACATTAAATCATTAAATCAACACTTGATTTAATGATCCGGTCATACTGCATATAACCGACTAATATCATGCGTATCAATGTATCGAATCAACATTTGATTCGGTAACCCGGCTATATCACATATAACCGTCCCATGATACATATCGCGAGAATAGAATACAGTATCACATACTGGTATTATTCTCGGTCCCGCACATATCTCATATGCGCTCCTATTTCGTTTCGCTTGAGCCAGGAAACCTCTGTGTAGGACTCTAAAGACTCGTCAATACGCCGGCAGCAGGTGATGATCATATCAAACACCCACAAGCCGCAAGCGGTCTGCTAAACGTAACGGCCACCCCGGTATTGAGCGATCAGAAGATCGACGAGCAAGCCTGCTCACACTCCTGTGAATCCAACCAATAACACTTACCGTACAGTCCGGTCTCGTCGTCTGATATGTCGCATATCTCGCCTAGGGGTGGTAAACGTCAGACCCCAATAGCTCGATAAGTCGTGTCGATATGAGGTCTATAACAGTTCGAGAAACTACTGGTAACACTTACCAGTAAATCTCAGCAACCCTGGCCAGGGATTTCCGGTTATAGCCAATCGAACACAGCGCAACATTAACTCCCTATACCGGGAGAGACGAATCCCCTCCTATCGCTCATTGCCTCCATGTGATTCGGGACTGTACCCCAAAACCACCGTTTTGCATGCCCTCTTGGACGTGGTAAGGTGGAAATCAAAGCACAGTGGGAATCATACAAGACTCTATGACGATCTCGGGTCTACAGACTAACCTGTACCAGTGTCACCAGAGAACTGCCATCTGACGTAAGGTATAATACCATCTGGGAGTTCTCGGCGAGTCCGTCCAGTGTACCCAGTCTCCACTGAGCACCCGTATATCATCTCTGATGTCAAACACCAATGGATATGGGATCATCCATCGCCCATCTGTATGAGTCGAGAAGGTATACGCTAGTCTACTTTGGTATATCGATGCCCCGTCTCGATACACCCACGACTAGGGACCTTGAAGTATGTACTTATGGACTACCATGTCCCCACTAGTATAATCCGCATCATAGTCCAGGTAGTCAAGTACACATCCTAAGGGCTTTACCAACATGTAACAGAGAGACAATCAGTGTACACGTTAAGGTAAAGAGCAACCAGATAGCATACTATCATGTCGAGCAAGAAAGTCCTCCCTATATATGTCCAAGCATCCACTACAATATACATCCTATGTATAGCAATGGCCTCTAAGGCATACATATAACTAACAGAGGAGTCATGGACGTGGTGGCATGGGTGTGAGTCTCGCTGGCGTGGGCGCGAGGAGCGGGGAGACGTGGGGGAAAGCCATTGGGGGAAGGATCCGTTGGGGGAGCGGGTCTCGGGTGAGCGCGGGTCATGGGGAAGATGGGCGTGATGAGCAAGCGTGGGCGCGAGAAGTGGGCACGTTGGAGAAAAGAGTGAGAAAAAGAACGAGGGAGGAAGAAGAGGGGAAAGCGGGTGCGGGTGTGGGTGTTGGGTCGTGTCGGGCGAGCCGGGTCAGGTTGGGGTAGAGTTAGGATTGGGTTTGGGTTATATATAGTTTAGGTTTAGGAATAATTAAAATAAAATAATAAAATATATGTAAAAATGAAAGAATTTTGGAATAAAATCTGGAAAAATACGGAAAAATTATATTAGGGATTTACATCATACCCTCCTTACAAAAATTTTGTCCTCGAAATTAAAATGAAAACAACGGACAACAGCACTACACAAACAGATGCGGGAAACATGCACGGACGTCCTCTTCGCGTTCCTAAGTAGACTCCCCTGGAGAACCACCACCCCAACAAATTCGAACTAAGGGTATGACTTTGTTCTTCAGCACTTTTTCCCGACGATCGAGAATGGTGGTGAGTTACTCCTCGTAAGACAGATCGGTGCCCAAAGTTAACTCCGAATGGTCCAGAACATGGCTGTTATCTAGCGCCTCAGCTGAGAAACATGGAAAGTATTGTGTACACCGGCTAACGATGGAGGCAAGGCTAGTCGATAAGCCATCTCTCCTACTCGCTCCAGCACCTCAAAAGGTCTGATGAATCGGGGACTGAGTTTCCCGCGACCTCCAAATCTGATAACACCGCGGGTAGGAGAAATCTTTAGAAACACATGATCTCTAACCTCGAATTCTAGCGCTCTCCTGCTGGCATCTTCCCAACTCTTCTGTCGGTCTTGAGCCGTTTTAATGCGAGGTTTGGTCATCTGGACCTTGTCTACCATCTGAAAAATAAGTTCGGGGCCCAGTAATCTTCGCTCTCCCACACCATCCCAACAAACAGGGGATCGACATTTCCGTCTGTAAAGTGCTTCGAATGGAGCCATCTGGATGCTAGCTTGGAAATTGTTGTTATAAGAAAACTCCACCAGAAGAAGGTGATCCTCCCAAGAATCCTGAAAGTCTAGTATGCAAGCCCTCAACATGTCCTCGAGCGTCTGAATAATACGCTCGAACCGTCCTTCCGTCTATGGATGGTAAGCCGTGCTGAACTTGAGACATGTACCCAGACTCTTCTGCAAGCTCTTCCAGAAGTGTGAAACAAATCTGGTGTCTCGATCTGACACTATACTGAGTGGAACTCTGTGAAGTCGCACTACCTCTTGCATGTATTTCTCCGCAAGTGATTCTGTCGACCGTCCCACACGGAAGGGTATAAAGTGTGCATCTTTCGTAAGACGGTCAACGATAACCCAAACGGTGTTGTTTCCCCTTGGGCTCCGTGGTAAGGCAGTCATAAAATCTATAGTGATGTGCTCCCACTTCTACTCGGGTATCGGAACCGGTTGCAACAGTCCAGCTGTTCTCTGGTATTCTTCCTTTACTTGCTGGCATACTAAACACTTGGATACAAACCGTGCAATCTCTTGCTTCATCCCGTTCCACTAATAGTGTTGCTTCAAATCTCGATACATTTTCATGCCTCCCGGATGCACAGAATAAGCCGAACTATAAGCCTTAGCTAGTACCTCTTCTCGAACATCCCCCTTGGGGACGCAGAGTCTTCTACCGAATCTCAGAGAACCGTCTCGTTGTACGAGTAAGTCCGTCATCATCCCGGCTTCTACCTGCTCTATGAACTTCTGCAATCGAGGATCATCAGCATGCGCAGCCTTAATGCGATCTACAAGAAAAGACTGCACCTGTAACTGCCAGAACTGCCTGACTGTACTCGGTGTAACAACTTCTAGTTCGAGCTTCTGGAAATCCTCAATGATGCTCTTCTGACTGGTCAACATCATGACCGCTGGCTTGCGACTGCGAGCGTCGGGTACAACATTCACCTTTCCCGGATGATACTGTAATTCCAATTCGTAGTCCACCATCAGTTCTAGCCATCGGCGTTGCCTCATATTCAGTTCTCTCTGAGTGAACACGTATTTCAGACACTTGTGACAACGAGTAAGTCCGTCATCATCCCGGCTTCCACCTGCTCTATGAACTTCTGCAATCGAGGATCATCAGCATGCGCAGCCTTAATGCGATCTACAAGAAAAGACTGCACCTGTAACTGCCAGAACTGCCTGACTGTACTCGGTGTAACAACTTCTAGTTCGAGCTTCTGGAAATCCTCAATGATGCTCTTCTGACTGGTCAACATCATGACCGCTGGCTTGCGACTGCGAGCGTCGGGTACAACATTCACCTTTCCCGGATGATACTGTAATTCCAATTCGTAGTCCACCATCAGTTCTAGCCATCGGCGTTGCCTCATATTCAGTTCTCTCTGAGTGAACAAGTATTTCAGACTCTTGTGATCCGTGTACACTTCCACCTTTTCGCCTAACAAGTAATGTCCCCAGATCTTCAATGTGAAAACCTGTAACACCTTATAATGCGATTAGTGGTTGATTAAGAGAAAATATGGTTTTTAGTAAAAAGTTTACCAAAATGGTTTTTAAATATTTTATAAAAATTAATAAATATTTTATTAGAATTTAATTTGGGCTTGCACACACATGTGCAAGTTAACCTAGGGCTAATTTGGGGTTAAACCATGCTTAGTATCTATGGTGCTTTAACCATTCCTTTAGGGTATTATGTAATTTATTAAGTAATTTAGTTTTTCAAATTCAAAAAAAAAATATGATTTTTCCTTTTGGGTTGACTTGAGAGAGGGAGGAAGAGAGAGAGTGGGAATGATGAGGGTTAAGCATGGGAGATAAGCATGCTTAGCATTAAATGAGGAGAGAGAATATGCCATGCTTGCTCCCATACACCCCATCTCACTCTCTCTATTATTTGATATCCATTTTCTTTCCCTCATATTTTTCCTCCCCTCTCTCTCCAAACTGAAGCATTTTCTGCCCCTTCACAAAACCCCAACCCAAATCTTCAAAATCTTCACTACCCCTCACCAAAAATTCACTTCACCATTCTCTAAACTTAAGCCAAAACCCATGGAGATCACTTGGAGTTTGGAAAGTTAGCGTTTTGAGCAAGTTTAGGAAGGTAGTTCTCTTCTTACTGTTAATTAGCTAGTTAACATGTTGTAGTGTCTTGTAGTTCCAATTTAGAACCATAAAGCCTTAAGTTTTGTGCCGATATCGTATTTTAGTGTCGTTTTTGTGCTACTGTAACCTGCTGTGACCCCGAGACTTTTTGGTAAAACCAAACAATGTAGTGTTGTAGAGCTAGTTACCCTGAGTGTGCACCTTGAGTTCGAGACCATACTGGGCGGTTTTGGCCGACGACAGGAGGGACAATTCCGGCGAGCTCGGCCTCGGAGGGAGCCGGAGGGCTGGAATTTTTAAGGTAGCTTCCTGCTCTGGTTTAGGGATTTTTGGTACTGCTAGATTTTTATTAATTACAGTAGGTAAAATCTGGGATCGTACAGATAGTTTTTAGCGTTACGTCGACGCGCGATACGGTGTCCGACTCAGTTCTGCGCTTCGCGTGAATTCTGCACGCAGGATCTGTTGTTTTCGTGTCACACACACTTTAGCCGTTAAACGAACACTTTATGTGGGTGTTGGAGTCAGTGTGACGTTTTAAGTTTAATTATGCATTTTATTGGTCGATTCCTAAGTTTGCTTTGCTATGTATTATGTGTTAATAGGGTCGCAGGCGGGGACTTCAGACGCCGCGAAGAAGGGGAAGCAGGTGGTCGGTTACGCTTAGCTCGAGATCACCGGTGAGTAGATTTAACATTTACGGGGAAATCGCCCGTATGGCGTTATGCATCAGGGCTTGATAGGATACGGTAGCTACATGTTTTATTCATATATATATTGGTTGTACATAGGTACCATTGTTGGATATCCCTCTTTTGTTGCATATAGACATAGTATTTATGAGACACCGTACTGTTACTAACGGTTCATATTGCATGAGCACAAATTTGCATGCTATACACACACCGTTAGTAATTGCCATGACACTCGCACTATAGAATTGCTATGAACCACACATCGTTTAGCTTACCTCATCATTGATGATTAGACATGATTCTGTTCCTTTATGTGCATACCTATTCGCGTATCTACATACTCGCATTTTCACACTTGCTTATGCATACATACTTATGTACACCTATACTTGTTATAGCTACATATGCATCCTTAGATGACATGGAGTTGATTTGAAGACTCGGGAACCGCATGGCGTATTTTAAAAATGTAATTATTTAAATGAGCGGTTTTCCCTTGATATGCGCATATTATGGCTTTATGTTGCATACGTCACCTTGCATGTATTTACGCATTGAGTTTGGATTTCATGTGATTTCTGGATTTAAGAACCGTGGTATTATTTTAAGAAAGCATGCACTGTTTTGAAAACCCAGTTTCTCTTGATATGATATTTTAGTGCGTCCACCATGAGTTTTCTCGGTTCTGAGAGCTTGTGTGAGTATACCCGATTCGAGGAGTGGTTGGTACC
The DNA here is from genome assembly GCA_030015575.1 of Agapanthus africanus. Classification (NCBI taxonomy): domain Eukaryota; kingdom Viridiplantae; phylum Streptophyta; class Magnoliopsida; order Asparagales; family Amaryllidaceae; genus Agapanthus; species Agapanthus africanus. Next base: position 475,296,437 of record CM057338.1, on the reverse strand, counting down.
GTCTGCGGGTACATGGAGGACCCGGTATGGTACCCCAGGACAAGAAGACTCGTATAGATAGACGGTGAGCCCAGCGGAGGGACTACTACCTACCGGTGATAGTATGGAGCCCGACGGATATCCAGAGGATACCGTCTGGGGGTTATGACATGAGATATATACTGAGGGCCGATCTGGTATGCGGCGCCTGAGAGATGAGGATTTGCGTGTCGAAACTGGACACGAGTATTTTATCATATTTTTTATTGCCGATGTTGGGCACTCCTGTTCCATGAGATTTACAGGATATGAGGGCCGGATAGAGTGACGGCGCCGGAGTTATCGGGATTTTGAGGTGTTTTTGGTAGACACCGGGTTTTCCATGATGATGATTCGTGTAGATGATATTTTATCCCATGCTCAGCATTCATAGATATGCATTGCATCATGTATTTGTAATACCTGATAGAGTACCTTGCATGATTATTGCATACCCAGATTATCATATTGATGTTATCAGATTGCACATGTTAGGGTATCACAGTACGTGCATACCTGCGATTACCTGTATATGTTATTTACTATTCACGAGTTGGCAACTCACCCCCGTTGTGCCACAGTTTTTGCAGATTGACCCTCAGAGTAGTCGCGGCAGGGCTACATCATTGTATCTTTTGTTGCGGATCCCGCTACTACTGGCGTGTGGCCATTTTGCTTATAGGTGGGTTGCGGGTATCCATTTATATTTCATTGTACATTCTATTGTATCTAGTACTCTCCATCTACCATATCATGTATTGACTTAGAGACCAGTTGTGAGGATGGTGTTGTATATTATTTTGTACTCTAGATGTCGAGCTCGTGTGAGCCGACTTTATTATGCCGTTTTATCTTTTATGTTGTTTTCCACTTATGGTGTTCATTTCTTCACTACGGCGCCGTATATTATTCTCGTGGTGATTGTTTTCCGTTGTTGGGCATGATTGCTCCCGTTTGGGGATGCTTTATCTTTATTTTATGTCATGTTACATATATCATGTGTTGTACCCGTTTTCGAGGCTGGTTTTTACAAAGGAGGTGCTGCTGAAATTTTTAAGAAAATAACTTGGAACTTTAAAGATTTTTACTCAAGGTTTTCGAAATGTTTTAAACCAAATGTTTTCATCACCCACTACTTTTAATGGTTTTGAATTCTGGGTTTTGGCTTACTTAATCGCGTTACACCTGTAGACGTTACGTGGTTAAGTGCCGGTCACGGGCCGAACTTTAGGTCGTGACAAAGTTGGTATCAGAGCGTAGGTTTTACCTTTCGGAGTGTAGGATGACCTTGGGATGATGGAGTAGGTAGCTGAAGCAGAGTGGCGTAGCGTGTGTATGTTCCGCGGCATACTCACGACACGGTACTCCGCCTAAGTGTCCTTAGGACTTATCGGATGAAATTCCTTCGTGATTTTGTATATCCTTGTGATTCGATTTTCGTATTTTTATCGAATCTTGTTTTCATTTCCAGACATTATGCCGCCGAAGACTACGAGGGCACAGAGAGCGGCCACGAGAGCCGAGGGCAGAGTTGGCTCGTCTGAGACGAGGACTGACCCAGGCGGTATGCCAGTTGTACTGGAGCAGATTGATCTCCCTTCGACAGACCATATTGCTATACTAGGGGCCGGTATGTAGGATTTGCTCCAGATGATGGGGTCGTTAATTGAGTCCATTCGAGCGCAGAGACAGGAGGTTGTTCCACCAATTGCGGGGATCGCGATGGTACCTACAGTCCAGGAAGTTGCACCTGCAGCTACAGAGGTGATCGCAGTATCATTATCTGAGTTCATGAGGCTGAAGCCTCCAGTTTTCACAGGCACAGATGCAGCTGAGGACCCACAGTCATATATCGATAGGATGGCCAGGATATGTCGTTCACTCAGATGCTCCAACGCGAGATGGGTGGAGTTCGCGAGCTTTCGTCTGGAAGGTCTTGCGCAGAAGTGGTGCAAATCTTTAGTGAAGGGCAGAGCCGCGGGTCTTCCTCCCATGACCCGAGCTGAGTTCGTGACGGTGTTTCTTGCCTGTTTTCTTCCGCAGAGCGTCAAGGATGATCGAGCGTGCAGTTTTGAGTCGTTACGCCAGACTCCGGAGATGACAGTGGCAGAGTACGACATACTGTTTACCGAGCTATCTACGTATACCCCGTATTTGGTAGCTACTAAGGAGATGCGGATCAAGAGGTTTGTTCGAGGCTTGCTTACCCCGTTGTTTCTCGCCATCAGCGCACAGCATTGTGATACCTATGCGGCAGCAGTGGATGCAGCCCTATTAGTCGAGGAGTGTCTTGCCGAGACGTCGGTCGTTCCGGAACCGAAGAGGGTCCGTACTGATATATCAGCAGGGGGACAGCCATTTAGACGCCGCGACTGTAGGGTTACTAGGCACTGTCACAAGGTTCTACAAGGCATCAACCATGCCAAAATCAAATTTTTCATGTGCCGAAAAACCCTAACCAAGATCTTAGACTAGAAATTAGGCGAAACAAAGAGCAAGTAAACAACTTTACTTCTAAGAGTTAGGGATTACAACCTTTGTTGTCCGTTCCTTCACTTCTAAAGCTCCGTGTTGAGGTCCCTTCACTGCGATCATCGAGTATCCGGACTCTAGAGAGGCTCCATGAAGAGAAAGATGCAATCTTGCTTCCGATCTTCAAAAACAAAGATGATCTACCTTGAAGAAACTCAAACCCAAGCTCTTGATTTGCTAATCAAGTATTAGCAAAGCAAACACCCTAATCTAAGTGGCAAGAATAGATGAGGATGATGAAGTAGGAATTTAGCTCTCATTTGTTTTCTTTATCTCACTCAAAATCATCACATATGAAAAAGCTAGAAAGCTTTTTCCAAAGGAAGAAGAAGAAGAAATTTCATTTGTGATGAATAATGAAAACTTGTGTATGGTTAGAAATGCAACCATGGGTTAAGAATGAAGACTTAACCCATGTAGAGAATTAACCATGGTGAAGGGTTTGGGTTTGGTTAATAAATATCTACCAAATATCTTTACAAAATATCTTTACAAAATATCTTTACTTAAAAACAAAAACAAAGTTTCTAGAAGCTTCAAGAAAGCTTAACCTTATTCAAACCCTAACCATGTTTAAACTCCAAAAAACATGTTGCATTAGTAACTTTAACTTGTTACAATATTATATATCACATATATAATATATTTTGTAACAAAATAAAATAATACAATTAACATATATCATATATATATCAATGTATTACCCGAGTGAGAAAAAGAATCTTTAAGTGAGGTTATACTAGTTAATATAATTTAATATATCAAATATATAATTATACATTAAATTATCGAATCAACACTTGATCCGATAATCCGGCAATTTCACAAATAACCGACTAATATAATCTGTATCAGTTCATCGAATCAACACTTGATCCGATGACCCGGCTATATCACATATACCTGGCCGATATCACATATTGCGAGAATCTAATACGGTATCGCATACACGTAATATTCTCGGTCCTGCACATATCACATATGTGCTCCTATTCCGTTTTGCCTGAGCCAGGAAACCTCTGTGTAGGACTCTAAAGAATCGTCAATACGCCGGCAGTAGGTGATGATCATATCAAACACCCACAAGCTGCAAGCGGTCAGCTAAACGTAACAGCCACCCAGGTATTGAGCAATCAGAAGATCAACAACCAAGCCTGTACATTCTCCCGTGAATCCAACCTGTAACACTCTCATACAGTCCGGTCTCTTCGTCTGATATGTCGCATATCTTGCCTAGGGGTGGTAAACGTCAGACCCCAGTAGCTTGATAAGTCGTGTCGATATGAGGTCCATAACAGTTCGAGAAACTACTGATAACACTTACCAGTAAATCTCAACAACCCTGGCCAGGGATTTTCAGTTATAACCAATCGAACACAGCGCAACATCAACTCCCTATACCGGGAGAGACAAAACCCCTCCTATCGCTCATTGCCTTCATGTGATTCGGGACTGTACCCAAAAGCCACCGTTTTGCACGCCCTTTTGGATGTGGTATGATGGAAATCAAAGCACAGTGGGAATCACACAAGACTCTATGATGATCTCGGGTCTACAGACTAACATGTACCAGTGTCACCAGAGAACTGCCATCTGACGTGAGGTATAATACCATCTGGGAGTTCTCGGCGAGTCCGTCCAGTGTACCCAGTCTCCACTGAGCACCCGTATACCTTCTCTGATGTCAAACACCAATGGATATGGGATCATCCATCGCCCATCATATGGGTCAAGAAGCGCATACACTAGTCTACACTGGAGTATCGATGCCCTGTCTCGGCACTCCCACGACTAGGAACATTTGAAGGATGTACTTGGTGACTACACTGTCCCCACTAGTATGATCTGCATCATAGTCCTGGTAGTCAAGTACTCATCCTAAGGGCTTTATCAACATGTGACATAGAGACAATCAGAGTACATGTTAAGATAAAGGGTAACCAGATAGCATACTATCATGTCGAGCAAGAAAGTCCTCCCTATATATGTCCAAGCATCCACTACAATATACAACATATGTACAGTAATGGCCTCTAGGGCATACATATAACTAACATCGACATATTCCGTTCAGATAGCAGAGGCTTGGGACGATGCCAGTTGTTCAGCTCTTATTCCCAGGAGGGTCAGCAGTCGTCGCGTGGATGTTTTGGGTGTGGCAGTCCCTATCACCGCATCAGAGATTGTACTGAGATACGCCGGAGGGAGGCAGCCGTACCGCATGTCACTTTACCACCTTCTCCACCTCAGAGGGTGTTGCCTCTTGCACCTGTTGTTGCCCCGTGTCAGACCTATGCATAGAGAGGTCGTGGACACAGAGGGTTCGTTCAGAGGGGACGGGGTGACCGAGGCAGAGGACAGCCAGTCGCAGGTGGAGGGCAGGCACGGGTATTCGCCTTGACTCATCAGGACGCGCAGGCGTCCAATGCAATGGTTTCAGGTACTCTTTTAGTATGTTCTTGTGATGCACACGTGTTGTTTGATTTGGGGTCTACGCACTCGTATGTTTCGACACACTTCATGCCGAGTTTGGGCAGAGAGTCGTGTTTGTTGGATCAGCCGCTTGTTGTGACCACTCCTATTGGCAAGTCGTTTGTCGCGTATTCTGGTCGTGTGTTGTCCGTATTGGTGAGAGAGAGTTGCCCGTCGACTTGATCCTTCTTGAGATGTTGGACTTCGATGTTCTCCTGGGCATGAACTGGTTAGCAACGTGTTATGCATCTTTGGACTGCCGTGATAAGACAATTAGGTTTTGTTTTCCTGGCGAGTCGGTTTTTGTTGTGCAGGGGGACCGTGGTGCCGCCCCTCACAGTTTGATTTCAGTCCTTCGCGCTAGTCGGCTTTTGAGGAGGGGATGTCAGGGATTCTTGGCTTCCATTCGTGATACCGGAGCCACAGTAGATTCGTTGGACCGGGTTCCTATCGTACGAGAGTTTTCTGATGTCTTTCCCGATGAGTTGCTTGGATTACCGCCGGAGCGTGAGATGGAGTTTTATATTGATCTGATTCCCGGCACAGGACCGATTTCTATACCGCCTTACCGGATGGCCCCGGCGGAACTTAGGGAGCTGAAGGATCAGTTGTAGGAGTTGCTGGATAGGGGACTTGTACGTCTCAGTGTTTCGCCGTGGGGTGCTCCTATCCTATTTGTTAAGAAGAAGGACGAAATTTTGCGTTTGTGTATTGATTACCGTCAGCTGAACCGGGTTACTGTGCGGAACAGATATCCCTTGCCTTGTATCGATGATTTGTTCGAACAGCTTCAGGGTGCGGGGCACTTCTCGAAGATTGACTTGCGATCAGGCTACCATCAGTTGCGAGTTCGGCAGGAGGATATTTCGAGGACGGATTTCGCAAGCGTTACGGCCACTATGAGTTTTTGGTGATGTCGTTCAGACTCACCAACGCCCCAGTAGCGTTTATGGACTTGATGAACAACATCTTCAGGCCGTATCTTGATCAGTTCATCATCGTATTCATCGACGACATCTTAGTGTACTCCCGGAGCCGAGAGGAGCACGAGCAGCACTTACGTATTACGTTGCAGACCTTGAGGGAGCATCAGTTGTTCGCTAAATTCTCCAAGTGCGCATTCTGGCTCGACAGTGTGACTTCTTGGGTCACGTGGTGACGAGAGATGGCATATGTGTGGACCCGAAGAAGATCGAGGTCGTTCAGCATTGGCCCAGACCAACATCAGTAACAGAGATCCGCGGCTTTCTAGGACTGGCCGGCTACTACCGACGATTTGTTCAGGACTTCTCCCGTATCGCTGCACCGTTGACCGGGTTGACCCGGAAGGGAGTCCCTTTTGATTGGACGGAGGCGTGAGAGCATAGCTTTTAGCAGTTGCAGGCTCGTTTGACTACGGCGCCGGTGTTATCATTGCTTTCGGGATCGGGCGGATTCGTGGTCTATTGTGACGCTTATCGAGTGGGACTAGGGTGTGTATTGATGCAACACGACAGGCTTATCGCTTATGCTTCTCGGCAGCTGAAGAAACACGAACAGAACTACCCCACTCACGATTTGGAGATGGCTGCAGTGGTGTTTGCACTCAAGATCTGGAGACATTACCTATACGGCGAGTCGTTCCAGAATTCACGGACCACAAGAGCTTGAAGTACATATTTCAACAGCGAGACCTGAATCTGAGACAGCGTTGTTGGATGGAACTAGTGAAAGACTACGATTGCGAGATCTTATATCATCCGGGCAAGGCGAACGTAATGGCAGATGCCTTGAGTCGGAGACCTGGAGATAGTTTATCCTATTTAAGCCCAGTTCCGAGGCTGTCGTCGGCAGATTGGCAGATTCTATGTGACAGCCGAGTGCAGTTTGAGTTCATTCCGACCGGGGGACAGCTTGCGCATATCCGTACACGTCCACAGTTGCTTGACCATATCCGTGAGGCGCAGCCTAGTGATGACCGTCTTTTAGAGATTATGGGGTTGGTTAGACAGGGCAGAGGCTCCGAGTTTGTGATCGATGATTAGGGGGTACTGCGATTTGGGACTCGACTGTGCGTACTAGATTCCGAGGGACTGAGGTGAGAGATTCTCGAAGAGGCACATCGATCGTTATAAAGTGTTCATCCAGGTTCCACCAAGATGTACCATGATCTGAGAGACGTTTACTGGTGGGAAGGGATGAAGAGGGACGTCATAGACTTTGTTTCGAGATGCCTGACTTGTCAGCAAGTCAAGGCCGAGTACCAAAGGCCCGTGGGAGAGCTACAGCCGTTGCCCATTCCGGAGTGGAAATGGGAGCAGATTTCTATGGACTTCATTGTGGGTCTACCCAGGACCAGTCGAGGGTACGACTCCATTTGGGTGATCGTGGATCAATTGATGAAAGCGGCTCACTTTCTGCCAGTAAAGACCACTTTTGGATTTTCTCAGTATGCCCAAATATACATCGACGAGATTGTACGATTGCATGGAGTCCCGACTTGTATCATGTCCGACCGAGGCACCCAGTTCACCAGCCAACTATGGCAGAGACTTCAGGAGGCTTTGGGCACCCGCTTGAGTTTCAGCACAGCATTCCATCCGCAGACCGACGGCCAGTCAGAGCGGACTATTCAGACTCTTGAGGACATGCTTCGAGCTTGTATTCTGGATTTCGGTGGCAGCTGGGATTGTCATTTGCCCTTGGTAAAGTTCTTCTACAATAATAGCTTCCAGGATATAATTCAGATGGCACCTTTCGAGGCCTTATATGAGAGAAGATGTCGATCGCCCGTCTGTTGGACAGAGCTCAGCGAGAGCAGTATTTTGGGGCCATAGATCGTACAGGAGACGACTGAGAAGATACATTTGATTCAAGATAGGATGAGGACAGCTCAGAGCAGGCAGAAATCGTATGCTGACAGACACCGTCGCAGACTCGAGTTCGCCGTTGGCGATCATGTTTTTCTGAGGGTCTCTCCGATGAAGGCCGTGATGAGATTTGGGCGGAAAGGGAAGCTTAGTCGCAGATTTATAGGTCCCTTCGAGATCCTCAAGTGTGTGGGCGCAGTTGCATATCGTTTGGCTCTTCCACCCGACTTTCTGGATGTTCACCCCGTATTCCACGTGTCGATACTTCGCAGATACCTTCATGACCATTCTCACATGATTCAGCACCAGACCGTTCAGCTTGAACGCGATCTTTCGTTCACCGAGCAGCCAGTAGTGATATTGGACCGGCAGGTGAAGAAACTTCGATCGAAGGTCCTGCCATCTGTGAAGGTTCTTTGGCGCAGCCCGAATGGTGAAGAGATCACTTGGGAGGCCGAGGGCGAGATGCGGAAGAAATTCCCTCATCTCTTTGAAGGTAGGCCTAGTAAATTTTTTTTAAATTCGGGGACGAATTTTTTTAAGGAGGGAAGATTGTAAAACCTTAGAATGCGATTAGTGGTTGATTAAGCGAAAATATGGTTTATAGTAAAAAGTTTACCAAAATGGTTTTTAAATATTTTATAAAAATTAATGAACATTTTATTAGAATTTAATTTGGGCTTGCACACACATGTGCATGTTAACCTAGGGCTAATTTGGGGTTAAACCATGCTTAGTAACCATGGTGCTTTAACCATTCCTTTAGGGTATTATGTAATTTAGTTTTTAAAATTCAAAAAAAATATGATTTTTCCTTTTAAGTTGACTTGAGAGAGGGAGGAAGAGAGAGAGAGAGAGGGAATGATGAGGGTTAAGCATGGGAGACAAGCATGCTTAGCATTAAATGAGGAGAGAGAATGTGCCATGCTTGCTCCCATACACCCCCCTCTCACTCTCTCTATTATTTGATATCCATTTTCTTTCCCTCATATTTTTCCTCTTCTCTCTCTACCAAATGAAGCATTTTCTGCCCCTTCGCAAAACCCCAACCCAAATCTTCAAAATCTTCACTACCCCTCACCAAAAATTCACTTCACCCTTCTCTAAACTTAAACCAAAGCCCATGGAGATCACTTGGAGCTTGGAAAGTTAACGTTTTGAGCAAGCTTGGGAAGGTAGTTCTCTTCTTACTGTTAATTAGCTAGTTAACATGTTGTAGTGTCTTGTAGTTCCAGTTTAGAACCATAAAGTCTTAAGTTTTGTGCCGATGTCCTATTTTAGTGTCGTTTTTGTGCTACTGTAACCTGATGTAACCCCGAGACTTTTTGGTAAAACCAAACAATGGAGTGTTGTAGAGCTAGTTACCCTGAGTGTGCACCTGGAGTTCAAGACCATACTGGGCGGCTTTGGCCGGCGACAGGGGGACAATTCCGGCGAGCTCGGCCTCCGAGGGAGCTGGGGGGCTGGAATTTTTAGGGTAGCTTCCTGATCTGGTTTAAGGGTTTTTGGTACTACTAGATTTTTTAGTAATTACAGTGGGTAAAATCTGGGATCGTATAGATAGTTTTTAGAGTTACGTCGATGCGCAATACAGTGTCCGACTCAGTTCTGCGCTTTGCGTGAATTCTGCGCACAGGATCTGTTGTTTTTGTGTCATACACACTTTAGCCGTTAAACGAACACTTTATGTGGGTGTTGGAGTCGGTGTGACGTTTTAAGTTTAATTGTGTGTTTCCTAAGTTTGCTTTGCTATGTATTATGTGTTAATAGGGTCGCAGGCGGGGACTTCAGACGCCGCGAAGAAGGGGAAGCAGGTGGTCGGTTACGCTTAGCTCGAGATCATCGGTGAGTAGATTTAACATCTACGGGAAAATCGCCCATATGGCGTTATGCGTCAGGGCTTGATAGGATACGGTAGCCGCATGTTTTATTCATATATATATTGGTTGTACATAGGTACCATTGTTGCATACCCCTCTTTTGTTGCATATAGATATAGTATTTATGAGACATCGCACTGTTACTAACTGTTCATGCTGCATGAGCATAAATTTGCATGCTACACACACACCGTTAGTAATTGCCATGACACTCGCACTATAGAATTTCTATGAACCACACATCGTTTAGCTTACCTCATCATTGATGATTATACATGATTCTGTTCTTTTGTGTGCATACCTATTCGCGTATCTACATACTTGCATTTTCACACTTGCTTATGCATACATACTTGCGTACACCTATACTTGTTATAGCTACATATGCATCCTTAGATGACGTAGAGTTGATTTGAAGACTCGGGAACCGCATGACGTATTTTAAAAATGTAATTATTTAAAAGAGCGGTTTTCTCTTGATATGCACATATTACGGCTTTATGTTGCATACGTCACCATGCATGGATTTACGCATTGAGTTTGGATTTTATGTGATTTCTGAATTTGAGAACTGTGGTATTATTTTAAGAAAACATGCACTATTTTGAAAACCCGGTTTCTCTTGATATGATATTTTAGTGCGTCCACCATGAGTTTTCTCGGTTCTAAGAGCTTGTGTGAGTATACCCGATTCGAGGAGTGGTAGGCACCGTCTGCGGGTACATGGTGGACCCGGTATGGTACCCCGGGCAAGAAGACTCGTATAGATAGACGGTGAGCCCAGCGGAGGGACTACTACCTACCGGTGATAGTATGAAGCCTGACGGATATCCGGAGGATACCATCTAAGAGTTATGACATGAGATATATATTGAGGGCCGATCTGGTATGCGGCGCCTGAGAGATGAGGATTTGCGTGTCAAAGCTGGACACGAGTATTTCATGATATTTTTGGGTGCCGATGTTGGGCACTCATGTTCCATGAGATTTACAGGATATGAGGGCCGGATAGAGTGACGACGCCGGAGTTATCAGGATTTTGGGGTGTTTTTGGTAGACACAGGGGTTTTCCACGATGATGATTCGTGTAGATGATATTTTATCTCATGCTCGGCTTTCATAGATATGGATTGCATCATGTATTTGTAATACCTAATAAAGTAACTTGCATGATTATTGCATACCAAATTATCATATTGATGTTATCAGATTGCACATGTTAGGGTATCACAGTACGTGCATACCTGCGATTACCTGTATATGTTATTTACTATTCACGAGTTGGCAACTCACCCCCGTTGTGCCGCAGTGTTTGCAGGTTGACCCTCTGAGTAGTCGCCGCAGGACTACATCATTGTATCTTTTGTTGCGGATCCCGCTATTGCTGGCGTGTGGCCATTTTGCTTATAGGTGGGTTGTGGGTATCCATTTATATTTCATTGTACATTTTATTGTATATAGTACTCTCCATCTACCATATCATGTATTGACTTAGAGACCAGTTGTGAGGACGATGTTGTATATTATTTTGTACTCTGGATGTCGAGCTTGTGTGAGCCGACTTTATTTATGTCGTTTTATCTTTTATGTTGTTTTCTACTTATGTTGTTCATTTCTTCACTACGGCGTCGTATATTATTCTCGTGGTGATTGTTTTCCGCCGTTGGGCGTGATTGCTCTCATTTGGGGATGCTTTATCTTTATTTTATGTCATGTTACATATATCATGTGTTGTACCCGTTTTCTGGGCTAGTTTTTACAAAGGAGGTGTTGCCGAAATTTTTAAGAAAATAACTTGAACTTTAAAGATTTTTACTCAAGGTTTTCGAAATGTCTTAAACCAAATGTTTTCATCACTCACTACTTTTAATGGTTTTGAATTCTGGATTTCGGCTTACTTAATCGCGTTACGCATGTAGACGTTACGTGGTTAAGTGCCGGTCACGGGCCGAACTTTGGGTCATGACAAAACCACTGCAGCTAACTCTGAGTCATGTGTTGGGTAGTTCCTCTCGTGATTCTTCAGCTGTCGTGAGGCGTAAGCAACTACCCGACCGTGCTGCATCAGGACACAGCCTAAGCCTTTCCGTGAAGCATTGTTGTGTATCACCAAACCACCTGAATTATCTGGCACTGTTAGAATAAGTGACGTGGTCAATTTCTGCTTCAGTACCTCAAAAGCCTGAGTACACTCCTCCGTCCATATGCACGGTACTCCCTTCCATTTCAACTTTGTCAAAGGTTCAGCGACTCGTGCAAAGTCTTGAACGAACCGCCGGTAATATCCTACCAATCCCAGGAAGCTTTTGATCTCGGCCACTGACTTCGGTGTCGGCCAATCTCTAACAGATTCTATATTTGCTGGGTCCATTTAGATGCCTTCAGTCGAAACAACGTGTCCCAAGAACTGCACTTTATCGAGCCAAAACTCTCACTTGCTCAATTTTGCGTATAGCTTCTTTTCCCGAAGAATTTTTAATACCGTTCGCAAGTTTTTAGCTTGCTCCTCTCGGGTCTTAAAGTAGACTAGTATGTCGTCGATGAATACAACGACAAACGTGTCCAGGTATTTCGCAAATACTCTATTCATCAAATCCATAAATATAGCTGGAGCTTTAGTAACCCCGAACGACATCACAAGAAACTCGTAATGCCCGTATCGGGTCCGGAAAGCTGTTTTGCATACGCCCTCTGCCCTGACCCTGATTTAGTGATACCCTGACCGAAGGTCTGATTTGGAGAATACTCGAGCACCACCAAGCTGGTCAAACAAGTCATCGATACGGGGAATAGGATGCTTGTTCTTCACGGTCACTCGGTTCAACTCCCGGTAGTCGATGTACATGCGTAAGGAACCGTCTTTCTTCTTTACCAATAGCACAGGAGCATCCCAAGGGGAAGCACTTGGACGGATGAATCCCTTGTCCAAAAGATCTTCTATCTGCTTCTTTAGTTCTGTCAATTCAACTGGCGCCATCCTGTAAGGAGCTTTGGAAACTGGCGCCGTCCCTGGAATCAAGTCAATAGAGAATCCCAAGATGCGGGGAGGTGGTAGACCTGGTAAATCTTTAGGGAACACATCAAGAAAATCCCGAACGATTTCTGGGGCTAGACTCTCATCAATCTCCATAGCCGTCAACGCTTTTGGCTTGGCTCTAAACTTGACTGGCTTCAAAGACTCGCTTCCGCCATTGAAAACAAATTCAGGGTAATTGGAGATGCGGAAGGTCACTTTCCCAGCTCAGCAATCGATGATTGCATGGAAGGTGCTCACCCAATCCATCCCGAGAATCGTGTCATATCTGCCAGTTCTGATTAAAAGGAAATTCACATAGAATTCCCTGCCACACACTACAACTGTACAGGATCTATATTCTCGACTAGATACTATAACACCATTACATGTATGTATTTCCTAACCCTTGGTCAATGGTTCATATGGTATGGAGTGCGCATCAACGAAATGTACAGATATGAAACAGTATTATGCTCCAGAATCAAACAGTACTCTAGCTGGCACAGAATAGACAAGGATGGTACCTGTAACCACATCTCCAGAAGCCTCTGCCTACTCGGCGTACAAGGTGAAAGCCCGTTCCTGGTTTTGACCTGTACCAGTCTGCCTCTGATCGAAAGACCGCTGCTGGGACACCCGAGGTGGACCCCTCTGAGCTGAAGTGACATACGACGGTTGTTGTTGCTCGAACCCTCCCTGTAGCTCAGATCTCTGGGGACACCCGCTGACCCTGTGCTCGCTGGATCCGCAAATCAACCACTACCCCTTAGCTCTGCGGCAATCTCTCTGCATGTGTCCTAGCCTCTGGCAATAATTGCAAAACAGGGCCCTTCGCTGCGGCTACTGAGGTGAGAAGGTGTGCTTCATCTGTGTGACATTCGGCCTGTGAACTAGGATTGCTCCACAGGGAGAGATGGTAGGCCGTGCCGGAACTACGTAGGGTCTCCTGTCCATCGATCGTTGGCCCTTGGCCTTCTCTGCCAAACTTTCCTGTACTCGGGCAGCGTTCAAAACTTGGGCAAAGGTTGGTAGGTCAAGAGACGCGATAAGTTGTTGCAGTTCAATATCGAGCCCTTGCTGGAACCGTCTTACCCTGGCGGCTTCGGCGGCTACCATCTACGGTGTGAAGGACCTCAGCCGATTGAACTCTGCGGCGTAGACATCCACTAAGCGCCCATTCTGCTTCAACATAATGAATTTCTCCTCCATCTCGGCCTTGGCAGTAGCCGGAAAGTAGTGATCCAGGAAGCATGCGGAGAACGTGTCCCATCCAATAAGTTTCTCTAGCCGGCTCTCCTCTACAGATCACCACGTGCAGGCCTCGTCTTCTAGCTGAATCTTCACCACATTCACTCTGTCGTTGTCAGGAATTCGAGCGGCTGTCAGAAGGTTCTCTACTTTGATGAGCCATTGTTCGGCCTCAAGTGGACTTGCTGACCCCGTGAACACTGCTGGATGAAGCCTCCTAAAGTCTGAAATGGTACCAACTTTAGCCTGTGTAGTCGGTACGAGCGCGCCCTCGAGGGCGGCGGGAACAGCCGTAGATCTCTCCAGGGCGGTAATTGCGGTCTCCTGTACTGCCTTCAATCTCTCGGCCAGGAGATCGGTCTTTCTTTCTTGATCTTGGGCCAGGGTCATCAGTGTGCTAAAGGATCTTCTCGGTACGATCGTGGGGCCCGGCACCAGAGGAGTTGCCTGAGGAGTCCATATTCCTGAAAAGATCAAAAGAAATCAGATTCAAGCAAGGCTACACAATAATTCAACGATGATTAGAAAGTGAGGAAGAATGTAATAAGGCATACGCTAAGGGTGTAACTCAAACTAAAGGTCCCTCGATGGAACTGTAATTTCATCCAAAAACCCGGCGCTCTAATTTATACTACAAAACCATGTCATGCCCGCTTCCCAAAATACAAATCAGATTTATACTACAAAACCATGTAATCTCACGATCAGATTTTAAATACAAATATGATTTGTACTATAAAGTTGTGAACTGATGGTCTCTAGGTTGGAACTCCAGATGTCGACGCTTTGCATTAGCCTAATGCTTCTGTCAGTCTTGGGCTATGCGCATTCTTTCCCTGATCGTGCGAACTATGTCTACGGTAGCCACGACCATCTTTGGTCCAAGGAGTTCATGATCTCCGATGTCATCCCAACTTAGTGGTAAATGACACTTCCGTCCATAGAGTGCTGTGAATGGTGACATTCCAATGCTCACCTGATAGCTGTTGCTGTATGAAAACTCCACAAGGTGTAGGTGATCTTCCCATGAACCTCCGAAGTCTAACATACAAGCTCTTAGCATGTCTTCTAGAATCTGAATTGTTCGCTCGGACTGTCTGTCTGTTTGTGGATGGTAAGCCGTGCTGAAGTTCAGACTCGTTCCCAGGCTAGCTTGCAGACTCTGCCAAAATTGTGATCGGAATCAGGTATCACGATCAGAGACGATGCAAACTGGTACTCCATGTAATCTCACGATCTCCTGTATGAGTTCATGGGTATCAAATATAGTACATTTGGAAGAGTTAAATTTTACTTTAGATTCATGCTTACTTCCATATACTTCTTTGCTAATATCTCAGTTAATTGGTCAACTCGAAAGGGAATAAAGTGAGCCGACTTGGTCAGTCGATCCACAATAACCCATACTGCATCGTTACCCTTCATGCTGCGAGGAAGTGCAATCATGAAGTCCATGGTAATGTGTTGCCATTTCCATTCTAGGATTGGTAACGGCTGAAGTAGACCAGCAGTTCTGTGATGTTCAGCCTTCACTTGCTGACACACCAAGCACTTGGCTACGCTTCTGGCTACTTCGCGCTTCATTCCATGCCACCAGTAGTGTTACCTTAGATCCTTGTACATTTTTATACCACCGAGGTGTACAGAATAAGAAAAGCTATGAGCTTCTTTCATCAACTCTTCTCGAACTGGGTCATGTGGCACACACAATCGACTTTCATATCTCAAGGATCCATCTTCGTGGATGATGAAGTCAGTTCGAAGTCCACTTTCTACTTGTTCTCGGATCTTTTGTAACTTGGCATCTCTTGCTTGAGCTGTCTTGATCTGATTGACAATAATAGAGTGGACTTGTAAGTTCATCAAATATGAAGTGTTACCTGGCATAACTACTTCAATAGCCAATCCGTGCAATTCTTGTTGAAGCCTCCACTGAGCAGTGAGATTCATTGCTAATGGCTGGAGGCTAAGCGCATCAGAAAATACATTCACCTTCCCGGGATAATACTGTAGGTTGATGTCGAAGTCCACCATGAGTTCTAGCCATACTCTCTGCCGCATGTTTAGTTCCTTTTGAGTAAATACATACTTCAGACTCATGTGGTCAGTATATATATCCACTCGTTCTCCAAGAAGATAATGGTGCCAAATCTTAAGTGCAAAGATAATGGCTACCGACTCCAGATCATGTGTCGGATAGTTGCACTCATGAACTTTCAGCTGTCTTGATGCAAAAGCTACAAATTTTCCATGCTGGTGTAGAACACATCCAAATCCTTTACCGGACGCATCGCAATACACAACGAAAGCTCCAGATTGATCCGGTATTACGAGAATAGGAGCAGATGTTAATCTTTATTTGAGTTCTACAAAAGCGTTTTCACATGCTTCTGACCACACGAATGCTTCATCTTTACGTGTGAGCTTGGTCAGGGGTGCTGCAATCTTCGAAAAGCCTTCAATGAATCGTCGGTAGTATCCTGCTAATCCTAAGAAACTTCGAATATCCTTCACCGTCTTTGGTGTTGGTCATTCGCTGACAGCTGACACCTTAGCTGGATCTACTGAGATTCCTTCGCCTGAAACAATGTGTCCGAGAAATCTGACTTGATTTAGCCAAAATTCACACTTACTGTACTTGGTATAGAGCTGATGCTGTCGCAATGTCTCCAGAACAATCCGTAAATGCTCGGCGTGTTCTTTCCGATTCTTTGAATACACCAGGATGTCGTCGATGAAGATAACAATAAACCTATCTAAATACTCTTGAAAAACTTGGTTCATCAGATTCATAAAAATAGCAGGTGCATTGGTCACTCCAAATGGCATTACGAGATATTCATAATGACCATAGCGAGTCTTAAACGCCGTCTTCGGAATGTCGGACTCTTTGACCTTCACCTGATGATAACCCGAACGAAAATCTAGCTTCAAAAATACACAAGACCCACTTAGCTGATCGAAAAGATCATCGATGCGCGGTAGTGGATACTTGTTCTTGATCGTCACTTCTTCAGAGCTCGATAATCTACACACATTCTGTATGAACCTTATTTCTTCTTTACGAGCAAAACTGGAGATCCCCAAATGGAAGAACTAGGATGAATCCAACCTTTCTTCAGGAGTTCATCCAACTGAATGCGGATCTCCTTCAATCCTTTAGGACTTAACCTGTACGGAGCCTTGATTACCGGTTGCGCACCAGGTATTAAATCAATGCTAAATTCAAGAGCTCGATCGGGAGGCAAACATGATATATCTTCCGGAAATACATCCTCGAACTCTTGAACTGCCTCTGGCTTTTCTTCTTCCGCTGGTAGAGTAAACACTTCTGCATCCTTTGGTTAAGCACAGAAGATTCCTGGCTCCAATGTTCTATCTCCACTCTTGAAGTAGAAGACTGGGTGATCTGGTATCTCTAATACTACCCCCCTTTGATGGCAGTCAATCGTAGCATAGAAAACTCCCAGCCAGTCCATTCCCAACACAACATCGAAGTTTGGGATTTCAGTATTTAGAAATTCACGTAGAATTCTCGTCCGCAAACTACACCTAGGCACTGATCAAATCCCATAGTTTCCTTCAAGACTCCATTCCCGGAACTGACATTCCAGCTTGAAATGAGTGGCTTCACGGGAATCGCATGCATTCTCACAAATCATTGCGACATGAAGCAGTATGACACTCCAGTGTCGAACAGTGTAAGTGCAGGAAGGATGGCTACTAGTATGGTACCTAAGTTGTGTGAGGTTGGTTTTAGATACATGAAAATATATTGATATACAGGGAATGAAAAGGTTTGAAAGGATTGGGAATTACCAGTGATGACTTGGCCAGTGGCTTCGGCTTCCTCAACCGTCATTGTAAAGTCCTAACGTCGGGGTACATTCCTCTTTGCTGGAGGCACATTCATCTGTTCTTGGGGCATGGTTCTCTGCCCTTGAGGCACGTTTCTCTGTGCCTGATGGAATTGACGAGGAGGCTGTGCAGGAGGTCCTCGTGGAGGGGGTGCAGGGAGAGAAAGACGAGGTGCAGGAGCCTGAATAGCTGGCCGTTGCGGGACTGTGATTGCGAGTCTAGGTGCTGGAGCTGGGTTGAGACGATATGGACAAGCTCCGAAGGTATGAGTGGATGCGCCACAAACCAAACACAGACCATTTGCATGCCTGCAGTCTTTCGCCAGGTGTCCATTGTTAGTTATATATATACCCTAGAGGCCATTGTTGTACATATGATGTATATTATAGTGGATGATTGGATATATATAGAGAGGACTTTCTTGCTCGACATGATAGTATGCTATTTGGTTTCACTTTGTCTTAACATGTTGACTTGTATTGGTTTACTGTCTTGCCCTCACATGTTGATAAAGCCCTTGGGATATGTACTCGACTACTGGAACTATGATGAGATCATACTAGTGGGGCCAGGGTAGTCGACGAGTACATCCTATAACTATTCCTAGTCGAGGGTGTATTGAGACAGGGCATCGATACACCGGAGTAGACTAGCGTATACGCATCTTGACCCATATGATGGGCGATGGATGATCCCATATCCATCAGTGTTTGACATCAAAGATGGTGTACGGGTGCTCAGTGGAGACTGGGTACACTGAACGGACTCGCCGAGAACTCCTAGATGGTATTATACCAATCGTCAGATAGCAGTTCTCTGGTGACACTGGTACAAGTTAGTCTGTAGAGCCGAGATCGTCATAGAGTCTTGTGTGATTCCCACTGTGTTTTGATTTCCACCTTACCACGTCCAAGAGGGCGTGCAAAATGGTGGCTTTTGGGTACAGTCCAGAATCACATGGAGGCAATGAGCGATAGGAGGGGTTTCATCTCTCCCGGTATAGGGAGTTGATGTTGTGCTGTGGTCGATTGGCTATAACTGGAAGTCCCTGGCCAGGGCTGATATAGAGTGTTACTGGTAAGTGTTATCAGTAGTTTCTCGACTGGTTATGAGCCTCACATCGACACGACTTATCGGTTACTGGGGTCTGATGTTTAACCACCCCTAAACTAGATATGCAACATATCACACGAAAAGACCGGACTGTACGGTAGTGTTACTGATTGGATTCATAGGAGAATGTACAGGCTTGCTTGTTGATCTTCTGATCGTTCAATACACGGGTGGCTGTTACGTTTAGCTGACCGCTTGCAGCTTGTGCGGTGTTTGATATGATCATCATCTACTGCCGGCGTATTGACGATTCTTTAGAATCCTATACAGAGGTTTCCTGGCTCAGGCAAAACGGAGTACGAGCACATATGTGATATGTGCGGGACCGAGAATGATACGTTATGAGATACCGTATTCTATTCTCGTGATATATGATCTCGGCCGGGTATATGTGATATAGCCGGGTCATCGGATCAAGTGTTGATTCGATGAATCGGTACATGTTATATTAGTCGGTTATATGCGATATAGCCGGATTGTCGGATCAAGTGTTGATTCGATAATTTAATGTATAATTATATATGCGATAAATTACATTACATTAACTAATATAAGCTCGCTTTATTGATTCATTTTCTCACCAGATAATACATTGATATATATGCGATATATGTTAATTGTATTATTTTCTTTTGTTACAAAAATATATTATATATGTGATATATAATATTGTAACAAGTTAGGGTTACAAATGCAACATGATTTGTGGAGATTAAATAAGTTAGGGTTTGATTTGGGTTAGCATTTGGGTTAGCTTTTTCATGAAGCTTCTAGAAGCTTTATTTTGTTTTAAGCTTAGATATTTTGTATTGATATTTTGTGAAGATATTTCTTAACCCAACCCAAACCCTTTACCATGGTTCATTCTCTGCAATGGTTAAGCCTTTCTTTCTTAACCAAGGGTTGCAATTGTAACCACAATAATAATTTCATTATTCATCACAAAAGGATCCTCTTCTTCTTCTTCATTCTCTTGAAAGAAAAGGCTTGCTAGCTTTTTGCATGTGATGAATTAAAGTGAGAAAATGAAAACAAAAGAGAGCTAAATTCCTAGTTCATCATCCTCATCTATTCTAGCCACTTAGATTAGGGTGTTCACTTCATTAATACTTGATTAGAGAAGTGAGAGCTTGAGTTAAAGATTCTTCAAGGTAGATCATCTTCAAAAAGGAAGACTTCAAGCAAGCATGGATCATTCGGCTTGTGGAGCCTCTTTAGAGTCCGGCAGTTCATGGATCGCGGCGAAGGGACTACTACTCGGAGCTTTTGAAGCGAAGGAGCGGACTACAAAGGTTGTAATCCCTCTCTCTTAGATGTAAAAATATTTACATGCTTTGTTAACCCTAAGTATCTAGCAAAAATCCTCGCTTTAAGTTGTTCGGCACTTGAAAAAATTTAGATTTGGCATGGTTGATGCCTTATGAGCCTTGTGATAGTGCCTAGTAACCCTACAGTGGTATTAGAGCCTAGCTAGAGTATTAGGCGACGTGTAGACGAAGTTAAAAGTCCGATCGAACCCCAAAATATCATTTTGGACCCCCTCTCTGGAAATTTTTTAAAAAGATGGTTTTATCCGTATTAAAAATACTCAGAAAAATAAGCAGGTGATTCTATGGATAACTGTGAAATACGAAACCCTAATTCCTTCAAGTCACGGCGGAACCGCGGCAATACCAGGCTTTTCGCGGCGGTTCCACGGCCATACTTGGGTATTTGGGATAGATATTTCTAGGTAACATCCGTAGGTATTACTACATGCTACTGGGAATTTTTAATATTACTCAAGTGTTGAGTTTTCTGGAGATCTTTAGAATTCGTTGATTCGATCGGAAAGTTTAACATCGTTTAATTTTCCGGATAATTCAGAACGTGTTAAAAGGTTCGAACGAATATCAATAACTCACTTTTTCCCGACACGAAAATCTTTCAAGTGTTGGAATTTTTCCCGAGTTTAAATCTTTCGAAAAAAAACATGCAAGCATATCTGTGGACCCTCTAGGAGAACGTAACCTTAACTCGATTATGTGACCGTCAAAACTGCCACTGAACCTTAGGGTTTGTGGTAGTTTAGCGTTGCCACATGTGAGGCGTTGGTTTGATCCTTCTACGACTGGTTCATTGGGGCTATGACATATTCTGGGACTTTTTGAACTCCGCTCAAGTGTTGAGCTATTTGGGAAATCTTGGGTATTTGATTATTCGATCGGAAAGTTTAACATTGTCTATTTATCTGGAATGTGATACAATATGTAGAATTCATATAGTTAGGCATGAAATGTGAAGTATGTGATATTTCGGATTTAAGATGTCTAAAGTGATTGTGGATTCCAAATGTTGTAGTTTTACACTTTTTTTCTGTGACCGTAAGCGTAGTATGTGGTGTATCGCCATCTTCGTTGCTATACATCAACGACAATCGGGATACGCATACTTGCTTACGTTGATGATATGAGATATTATGTGTTGCTGTGATATGTTATATTGGATCGTCGTGTTCTGAATAGCCGGGGGTTTTATGTGAGATGGGGTTTTTTATTTTCATTCATGTAAAATTCATTGTATGTAATATTCTTTTATTGGGGAACTTCCGGGTTGAGGATGATGTCACCATTGTATATTATTTACTTTTCCGCATTAGGATAGACCCGAGGAGGGGAGCATAAGTAACCGGGTTTTAGGGTCCAGTGGGAGGCCATCTCGATGAGTCGAGACCGGGTCTCCTAACCCTAGAATTGGCAGTGTTGATTGCCGCTCTCGTAGGGGTCTAGGGATGTGGATTTGGCTATTCATCGCGGCCATGGAATCCGTATTTTATACAGGCTCAAAATAAAACACGGACGTCCTAGTATATCCAATATTTCATATGTTATCTTCTGCTGCAATGTTCTGTGATGAGATCATATTACTGCCTGAGATGAATGCTTATACTATATATATATGATGATATATAAATATTACTGCTTTCGTTTCTTCTGTGATGCTTAGGAAGTATAACTGATGGGATTTATTAATGAGATTAATAAAAGAAAAGAAACCTAAAAGATGTTGTAGAATCAAAACTTTATAAAAAGGGTAGCTACAGTTTTGCTTTGCATAGCGGTATATATGATATACCCTGTATCTTATTCGATGAGGAAAGAGCCGAGATCCCTTCACCAGGAGTGGCCTCTTTAGCAAAACTGGCAGATGCTACAAACTCGCGGTTTAGTTTTTGATTGCTTCTATTGTTCTTGCTTTGCATAGTGGTATATATGATATACGCTGCACCTTATTCGATGAGGAAAGAGCCGAGATCTCTTCACCGGGAGTGACCTCTTTAGAGAAACTAGAAAAGCCTCAAAAACACTTCTTTTCAAAATCACTTTTTTCTGCAACGATATCAAGTTCATTACGCTCATGGTTTTCTGAAAAACCTGCGTAGCCCTCCGTCATTTCAGATTAAGACTATTTAGCATTCGTGCTGCGTTTGTTGGCCTTTGTCAAGGCGTAGTGTGCAATAGCTGACTAGTACTTATCTGTTTAAGCATGTGATGCGATTGGATTAGGGTAGTCATACGACCTTGTTGGCCTTTGTCAAGGATCGTGCGGGTAGGTTTATTTCAATCAATAAATGACGGGTTGAACTTGACTAGCTTCCTATGGTTTGTTGGCCTTTGTCAAGGTCATAGGGGGTTAGGGGCAAAAGCATTATCGGGAATTTCAAGTGTTGAAATTTGCAATGAGATTGGATACCTCCTATGAGATAGTTGGATCCCGATACCCACTGCGAGTAAGAGTTACTCCTGGGAGAATTTTACACAGGACAATTAGCCGATCAAGTAGGTATCTAGAAAGGTGTTTATGGGGTTATGCTTCCGGGAAAATGAGGTTTACTTTAATTAGGTCAGTGTGAAAGCACGGGGAACCTCCCTCAAAATACCAACACTAGCCTGGCTGAAAGATTAGCGAACTTATAAGGTGTAATTAATCCCGGATAGTCTTACCTTTTAGGGTTTGAAGGAAGATTTGATAAAAACAGTGGGAGACATCCTGATTAGATAAGATTATAACCAATCTAATCTTGCAAAAGCATACGCTAAAGTTTTTTCTTCTCTCTCTCTCCAGGTAGCGATCAAGTCAGGCCTTAATCAAGATAATAACATGGGTGTATTGACTGAACCCGCTTATTATACTGAGCAGGGGAACGTTGGTCCCGTTCTTTCTTATAAGTGTTATAAGACTGAGCAGGAAATAGGAGAATATCTGATTTCTCACATCACCCAAACGAAGAACAAGCATGTTAATGCATCTTCTTCGGAAGTGTTAGTTTTTGAGAACTGTTTCTCAGTTCACTCTACATCCTGGGTATTAGATACCGGATCAGGATCCCACATATGTAATATGTTATGTGGGCTACGTAAAGGTAGAAAACTGGGAATGGGTGATCATTCCGTAAGAGTAGAGAATGGTGCAGATATTGCGGCTAAGGCAGTTGGCGAATATCATCTTGTGTTACTAAATGGTAATACATTGATTCTGAACGAATACTATTACATTCCGACCCTGATATGCAATATTATATCAGTTTCTTTATTGAATAAAGAAGGATATAATTTTGTAATACAGGATAATGTTATGAACATATTCCTGAATCAAAAGTTGATAGGATCAGGATCGTTAAATAATGGCATGTACGCTCTAAATCAAACTACAATTCTTAATGTACAGAACAAAAACAAGAGGAAAAGTTCAGAAATGAACGAATCCTTCTTATGGCATTGTAGACTAGGTCATATCAATGCGACACGGCTAGCTAAATTACATAAGGATGGATATTTGAATCTGTAGGGTTCCTAGGCATACTAATGAGGTCTCACAAGGCATCAACCATGCCAAATTCAAATTTTACAAGTGCCGAGAAACCCTAATATGGATCGTTAACTAGAGTTTAGGCAAAACTATAAGCTACTAAACAACTTTAGTGCTAAGTGAACAGAAATACAACCTTTGTAAATCCGGTCCTCCACCTCCATAGCTCCGCATTGACGTCCCTCCGCTGCGATCATCGGATCCCGGACTCTAGTAATGGTTTCGTCGAAGAAATGATCGGGCTAAGTCGTCGACTTTGATGCCGAAGATGATCTACGTCGAGGCAACACAAGATCAAGATCCAACTTCACCAAGCCATGAAACTTGTGAAGAAAACACCCTATACTACTTGGCAAGTGGTAGAGGATGAAGAAATAGGATGTGGGTTCACTTTAGAATTGGATTTCTCACTCTTTTTCTCAAGTCACCATTGAAGCTAGCAAGCTTCTTTCTTCTTGAAGAAAAAGAAGAAGAAGAAGAAGATGAATATGATAAGAATTGTTGGAAAATAGAAAATAAGTCATTCTTATCATATTAGCAACCATGGTTAAATGTAGAGAATAAACTAAGGTTAGGCGAATGGTTAGGTTTAGCATGAAACAAAAATGGTAGACTTTTTCAAAACTTCATGAAGCTTCAACTATAAAACAAAGCAAGCCACCATTTCTCTTTTTGCCAAAATAAATAAATAAATGAATAAATAAAAACCCTAACCATTTACTTAACCAAGGTTTAAATCAAACATACACCCAAGTTTGCATGTATCATCAAACATGATACAATCAAGTGCACAAAAATATATCACATATACAATGTGCACATCAAGTGAGAAAATCCATTTTAAGTGAACCAATACTAGTTAATGCAAAGTAATATATCAAATATATAATTATACATTAAATCATTAAATCAACACTTGATTTAACGATCCGGTCATATCGCATATGACCGACCAGTATCCAATGTATCGACTTATCGAATCAATCCTCGATTCGATAACTAGGTTATATCGCATACAACCAATCGATACATTCATCGCGAGAATAGAATACGGTATCACATACACGCATTATTCTCAGTCTCGCACATATCTCATATGCGCTCCTATTTCGTTTCGCTTGAGCCAGGAAACCTCTGTGTAGGACTCTAAAGACTCGTCAATACGCCGGCAGCAGGTGATGATCATATCAAACACCCACAAGCCGCAAGCGGTCTGCTAAACGTAACGGCCACCCGGGTATTCAGCGATCAGAAGATCGACGAGCAAGCCCGCTCACACTCCTGTGAATCCAACCAGTAACACTTACCGTACAGTCCGGTCTGATTTCTAATATGTCGCATATCTCGCCTAGGGGTGGTAAACGTCAGACCCCAATAACTCGATAAGTCGTGTCGATATGAGGCCTATAACAGTTCGAGAAACTACTGGTAACACTTACCAGTAAATCTCAGCAACCCTGGCCAGGGATTTCCGGTTATAGCCAATCGAACACAGCGCAACATCAACTCCCTATACCGGGAGAGACGAATCCCCTCCTATCGCTCATTGCCTCCATATGACTCGGGACTGTACCCAAAAACCACCGTTTTGCACGCCCTCTTGGACATGGTAAGGTGGAAATCAAAACACAGTGGGAATCACACAAGACTCTATGACGATCTTGGGTCTACAGACTAACCTGTACCGGTGTCACCAGAGAACTGCCATCTGACGTAAGGTATAATACCATCTGGGAGTTCTCGGCGAGTCCGTCCAATGTACCCAGTCACCACTGAGCACCCGT
The DNA here is from genome assembly GCA_030015575.1 of Agapanthus africanus. Taxonomy (NCBI): domain Eukaryota; kingdom Viridiplantae; phylum Streptophyta; class Magnoliopsida; order Asparagales; family Amaryllidaceae; genus Agapanthus; species Agapanthus africanus. The sequence continues at coordinate 475,270,819 of CM057338.1, read as the reverse complement.
ATATGATCTCTGATGTCAAACACCAATGGATATGGGATCATCCATCGCCCATCTGTATGGGTCGAGAAGGTATACGCTAGTCTACTCTGGTGTATCGATGCCCCGTCTCGATACACCCACGACTAGAGACCTTGAAGGATGTACTTATGGACTACCATGTCCCCACTAGTATGATCTGCATCATAGTCCAGGTAGTCAAGTACTCATCCTAAAGGCTTTACCAACATGTAACAGAGAGACAATCAGTGTACACGTTAAGATAAAGAGCAACCAGATAGCATACTATCATGTCGAGCAAGAAAGTCCTCCCTATATATGTCCAAGCATCCACTACAATATACATCCTATGTATAGTAATGGCCTCTAGGGCATACATATAACTAACAGAATCCGTTCGAATTTTCATCTTATGACACTTGCCAGTCATGTCTCAAAGGCAAAATGACCAAAACTCCGTTTAGTGGACACGAAGTAAGAGTTACAGAACTCTTAAGGCTGATACATAGTGATGTATACGGTCCCATGTCTACACATGCCAGGAACGGTTCTTCCTACTTCATTACATTCACTGACGATCTCTCAACATACGGACATGTGTTCCTAATGAAACACAAGTCTGAAACTTTTGAGAAATTCAGAGAATATAAGAACGAAGTAGAGAACCAAACGGGCAAAAGTATTAAGATCCTACGATCTGATCGAGGAGGAGAATACTTGAGCAATGAGTTCCTAGATTATTTAAAAGAGAATAGGATTCTCTCTCAGCTTACTCCTCCCTATACACCACAGCATAACGGTGTATCGGAGCGGAGGAATCGCACCCTATTAGATATGGTGCGCTCTATGATGAGTACTGCTGAGTTACCTATTTCCTTCTGCGGACATGCACTGGAGACAGCTGCATACCTATTGAATCAAGTTCCATCTAAATCTGTACCTACCACACCATATGAGATATGGAGTAGGAAGAGACCATGTCTTAAACGAGTTAAGATATGGGGTTGTACGGCCTATGTCAAAAAGTAAAATCCGGACAAACTCGAGGCACGGTCAGTTCTTTGTAAGTTTGTAGGATATCCTAAATATTCACATGGATATCTTTTCTACCACAGCGAGGAACAAAAGGTGTTTGTTTCTCGACATGCCACCTTTTTAGAAAAGGAATTTCTTGCAAAAGAAATTAGTGGCGATGCGGTAGAGCTGGAAGAAGTTCCAGCAGAACAAATTACAAATGAAGATTTAGTGGAACAAGAGGACTCGATAGTAGCCAACGAACCTCAGCCTCTCCGCCGATCTAGTAGGGTTTCTCATCCACCTGAGAGATACTACGGTTTTCTCGTTGATGGTGGGAGCGAGGATTGCATCATGGAAGATGATGACCCGACTAGCTTCGAACAGGCCATCACGAGTGGTGACTCTGTGAAGTGGCTGGATGCAATGCGATCTGAGATGGAATCCATGTACACCAACAAAGTATGGACTTTGGAAGTTGCTCCTGAAGGGGTAAAACCCATTGGGAGCAAATGGATCTTTAAGAAGAAACTTGGTGTAGATGGAAAAGTTGAGACTTACAAAGCTAGACATGTTGCAAAGGGTTTTCGTTAATGACCAGGTGTGGATTATGACAAATCCTTTTCTCCAGTGGCTATGCTTAAATCCATCCGGATCTTACTTTCCATTGCTGCATACAATGACTACGAAATCTGGCAAATGGATGTTAAGACCGCCTTTCTAAATGGTGATTTAGAGGAGTGCGTGTACATGACTCAGCCAGAAGACTTCATAGATAGTGGGAGCAGCGGAAAGGTGTGCAAGCTGCTTAAATCCATCTACGGGTTAAAGCAGGTATCGCGGAGTTGGAACATCTGCTTTGATGTTGTAGTCAAAGAGTTTGACTTCATCAAAAACTTAGATGAACCTTGTATATATAAGAAGGTTGCAGAGAGTAAGGTTGTCTTCCTCGTATTGTACGTCGATGACATACTCTTGATAGGAAATGATGTTCCTATGCTGCAATCGGTCAAGCTCTTCTTATCACAAAGATTCTCAATGAAAGATCTTGGTGATGCCTCCTGCATACTGGGAATTATGATCTATAGAGATAGATCTAAACGGATACTGGGATTGTCCCAATCCAGGTACATTGACACCATACTAAAGAGGTTTAATATGGAAGAATCCAAGCGTGGTAACCAACCCACGATCTCTGGACTCACTCTCTCCAAAGAGATGTCTCCCAAGACTGATTTGGAAAGAGCTCGCATGCAAGGGATACCCTATGCTTCGGCAGTAGGCTCTATCATGTATGCGATGCTATATACCAGACCCGATGTAGCATACTCACTAAGTATAATGAGTAGGTATCAACCAGATCCCAGAGAGAGTCACTGGATAGCTGTGAAGAACATTCTCAAGTACTTGAGAAGAACTAAGGAGATGTTCTTGGTGTATGGTAACGGAGAACTCCAGGTGGAGTCCTTTACCGATTCAAGCTTCCAAAGTGATAAGGATGACTCTAAGTCGCACTCGGGATTTGTCATTACCCTCAATGGAGGGGCGGTGTGTTGGAAGAGTTCCAAACAGGAAACCGTTGCAGACTCGACGATGGAGGCTGAATACATCGCTGCCGACGATGCTGCCAAAGAGGCTGTCTGGATGAAGAAGTTCATCACTGAACTTGGTTGTATTATGATAACAATGGAGCTGTGGCTTTGGACAAGGAACCCAGGTCCCATCAGAAGTCCAGACATATTCTGAGACGGTATCACCTGATCCGGGAGATAGTTGATCGCCGGGAGATCAAGGTCAGGAGAGTTGATACGAAGGACAACACTGCGGATCCACTCACGAAGGCCATTCCCCAGACACAGTTTGAGAGACTCTTCGGGATGTTGGGTATGAGATACTACAACAGCTGGCCTTAGTACAAATGGGAGATTGTTAGTTATATATGCCCTAGAGGCCATTGTTGTACATATGATGTATATTATAGTGGATGCTTGGATATATATAGAGAGGACTTTCTTGCTCGACATGATAGTATGCTATTTGGTTTCACTTTGTCTTAACATGTTAACTTGTATTAGTTTACTGTCTTGCTCTCACATGTTGATAAAGCCCTTGGGATATGTACTCGACTACTGGGACTATGATGAGATCATACTAGTGGGGCCAGGGTAGTCGACGAGTACATCCTATAACTATTCCTAGTCGAGGGTGTATCGAGACAGGGCATCGATACACCAGAGTAGACTAGCGTATACACATCTTGACCCATATGATGGGCGATGGATGATCGCATATCCATCGGTGTTTGACATCAAAGATGGTGTACGGGTGCTCAGTGGAGACTAGGTACACTGAACGGACTCGCCGAGAACTCCTAGATGGTATTATACCAATCGTCAGATAGCAGTTCTCTGGTGACACTGGTACAAGTTAGTCTGTAGACCCGAGATCGTCATAGAGTCTTGTGTGATTCCCACTGTGCTTTGATTTCCACCTTACCACGTCCAAGAAGGCGTGCAAAACGATGGCTTTTGGATACAGTCCCGAATCATATGGAGGCAATGAGCGATAGGAGGGATTTCGTCTCTCCCGGTATAGGGAGTTGATGTTGTGCTGTGGTCGATTGGCTATAACTGGAAGTCCCTGGCCAGGGCTGATATAGAGTGCTACTGGTAAGTGTTATCAGTAGTTTATCGACTGGTTATAAGCCTCACATCGACACGACTTATCGGTTACTGGGGTCTGACGTTTAACCACCCCTAGACTAGATATGCAACATATCAGACGAAGAGACCGGACTGTATGGTAGTGTTACTGATTGGATTTACAGGAGAATGTACAGGTTTGCTTGTTGATCTTCTGATCGTTCAATACACGGGTGGCTGTTACGTTTAGCTGACCGCTTGCAGCTTATGGGTGTTTGATATGATCATCATCTACTGCCGGCGTATTGACGATTCTGTAGAGTCCTATACAGAGCTTTCCTGTCTCAGGAAAAACGGAGTAGGAGCACATATGTGATATGTGCGGGACCGAGAATGATACGATATGAGATACCGTTTTCTATTCTCGCGATATATGATCTCGGCCGGGTATATGTGATATAGCCGGGTCATCGGATCAAATGTTGATTCGATGAATCGGTACATGTTATATTAGTCGGTTATATGCGATATAGCCGGATTGTTGGATCAGGTGTTGATTCGATAATTTAATGTATAATTATATATGCGATAAATTACATTACATTAACTAATATAAGCTCGCTTTATTGATTCATTTTCTCACCAGATAATACGTTGATATATATGCGATATATGTTAATTGTATTATTTTCTTTTGTTACAAAAATATATTATATATGTGATATATAATATTGTAACAAGTTAGGGTTACAAATGCAACATGATTTGTGGAGATTAAACAAGTTAGGGTTTGATTTGGGTTAGCATTTGGGTTAGCTTTTTCATGAAACTTCTAGAAGCTTTATTTTGTTTTAAGTTTAGATATTTTGTATTGATATTTTGTGAAGATATTTCTTAACCCAACCCAAACCCTTTACCATGGTTCATTCTCTACAATGGTTAAGCCTTTCTTTCTTAACCAATGGTTGCAATTATAACCACAACAATAATTTCATTATTCATCACAAAAGGATCTTCTTCTTCTTCTTCATTCTCTTGAAAGAAAAAGCTTGCTAGCTTTTTGCATGTGATGAATTAAAGTGAGAAAATGAAAACAAAAGAGAGCTAAATTCCTATTTCATCATCCTCATCTATTCTAGCCACTTAGATTAGGGTGTTCACTTCATTAATACTTGATTAGAGAAGTGAGAGCTTGAGTTAAAGATTCTTCAAGGTAGATCATCTTCGAAAAGGAAGACTTCAAGCAAGTATGGATCATTCGGCTTGTGGAGCCTCTCTAGAGTCCGGCAGTTCATGGATCGCGGCGAAGGGGCTACTACTTGGAGCTTATGAAGCGAAAGAGCGGACTACAAAGGTTATAATCCCTCTCTCTTAGATGTAAAGATGTTTACATGTTTTGTTAACCCTAATTATCTAGCAAACATCCTCGCTTTAGGTTGTTCGTCACTTGAAAAAATTTAGATTTGGTATGGTTGATGCCTTATGAGCCTTGTGATAGTGCCTAGTAACCCTACATCCATTCCTCTTGCAGTAGAAACAAAAGTCTAGACCGGGCCGGTTAAATGATCCTCCCGATCTCCTGAGTGCAAATGTTGTCCTAGAAGAGACTCCTCCTATCATCTGAGTGGCAGGGTGTTTCACACCGGCAGTCTGAGGTCTGCCCTTCTTCTTCACAACTGCCTCATAGCGTCGGGCAGCCTTCAAAGCGAGATCATGGATTGGGAAATCCCCTGTAGCGAGTGCGACTTGGATTTCCAGGTCCAACCCTTACTGAAATCATCGTGTTCGGATCCCAGCAGTAGGAATCAGGTGTGCCGCGAACCTGTTACGACCTTGTGTTAGCAATGTAATCAGGAAATTTGAATTTCATACAATATCTTACCTGCTAAGCATGGTAAACTCAGCATAGTATTCATCAATAGACTTGCTCCACATCGAGCTTTGTTGTAAGTGGATGAACTGCTGTTCCATGTCGAAACGGGCAGTCTCAGGGAAGTACTTTGCGTCGAACATATCGCGAAATGCCTTCCATTCAATCGGTTGGACAAGACGGCTTTCTTCAGCCTTCCACCATACTCTAGCATTGTCCGTTAGTTGCAGCTTTGCAACTCTCACCCAAGAAATTTCTAGCACTTGAGCTGCCGCCAGATCATCTTCTATCGACTGAGCCCATTCCTCTGCCTCTAGTGGGCTCTCTTTTCCTGAGAAGTGCTTCGGATGCAGTGCCCAGAATTGCTTGACTCTGGGTACCTTAGCTTCTGGGCGGTGCATGAGGATAGCATTCTGCTACTGCTAACCCTCTAAGAGGCTCTTGATCGAATCAAGTAGTACCGTTTGCTCATTGATGGGAGCTGCAACGGTAGGTGGTGGTGGTAAAGTAGGCGGTGGAGTGTTTCCATTGACGTTCATGCTTGTGTTGTTAGGAGAATCCATGACCTTGATAGAAAAAGAAAGGTTAGGATATATTTAAGGAATTTGAAATGTAAGGAATGTATAGTTACTGATTCTTATAATTCTTATGATATTATTGCTTAGGACTTCATGCAGAACTGACCTGCATGGGGCCACCAACAAAACCTGTCACGCACCGCTTCCCGGTGTACGGAAGCGGAGACGTGGCCAGGCCGCGACGTATTTACTAAGAAATAAATACGTAGAGCGTGATTAAGAAATATATATTAAATGCATAAGAATAACAAGAGATATAAAATGAACAGCAACTTTTATTAACATTCATCTTTACATACAACTGTTTTGAAAGGAAAAGATACAATGATATAAAGCAATGCCTAAACAGTGGCATACAAACTGCAAAGTAAGTACAAGTAAACCTAGTAGTCCTGCTGAGCAGTGAGCTGGTCCACGTCCTCTTGGCTAGGCTCGATCTTGAGAGAGTCATGTCCTCCTGACGAGCATTCCAAAGAAAGAAATAAACAAAAATGTCATCAGCGAACTAGCGCTCGGTAAGTTCCAAAAAAAAAGAAAGAAATATAACAAGTAGTATAAAATGAAACTGGTAAGTTGTACAGGTATAAGCTTGTTATTCTAACGTAGTTGCTTGTAGCTTGGTACAGAAGGTATTCGTGTATACGAGAGGAGTCCATCTTACCCCATAGACTATGGTAACATATAGTACAAGGCCCCGTCAAAACCCACGGGACAACGGCATGAGAGTTCATGTAGGTGTCTTTTAAGTGACCATCTCGTGCCACTTTTAATACATTTCGTACCAATCTACCCTGTTAAACCCCGCATAATGTGTTGTATAGATTATATTTATAAGTCTTGCCAAAACCATGGATACAATTGTTCAAGTAGTCATGTTCAGGATGTAAATATGTAGTCATGTAGTCAAGTCAAGTATACCCATGGTTCGCTCAAGTCAAGTCAAGCATGTTTGATATTGTTGTTTGATTCAAGTATTCAGGTTTATGTTCAAGTGTGCATGTTTAGACTTTGGGTTCATGTTTGAATGGAATTCTGATTTGAGTTTGGATTCAGGGTTGATTTAGACTCAGACTGAGTCAGACACTTGTAACTGATTTGGATCCTGAATTAGGTTCGTGAATCATCGGTAACTGCTGCACATGAACGGCAGGATTTGTGTTTTTTTCCAAGACAATTACCATTGATAACTCCGTTAAGTTTTCTAACCTGAATAGGCAAGCACTCATATTCTCTGGCTCCTTGGGGCTCAAGAGAACGGATCCCGCTTAAACCTATATTTACTAAAGTCCTTAAAATATTGTTTTTATATAACTCGAGGGGTTTTTATGAAAAGTATTTTAAAATAGTTTCAAAATAAACCTCGAGGGGTGAATTATATTAGTTAGGGTTTTCATGAGCATGAATTTTAAGTATTGAGGTATTTTAGTGATAAAAGCTTAGCTTAGAAGTTCATGGTACTTTAGTGTAAAACTTGTCTTTTGGTAATTTGAGGGTATTTTAATGAAACTTGTAATTTTTCCATGTTTAGAAAAATGTAACTTTATTATATTTTGAAAATATATGGATTGATAATTTTTATATAATTATTAAAAATTAAATTTTATTTACGTAGAAAAATGCGTTTTTCTTAAAAACCGTATTTAAAATCTTTCGAGACAGAATGCTCCGTGAGAAGGTCTGCATCTCACTCTACTAGCCCAAGGATGTGCGATAATCCGCACCATCCAGTAGTGGGTCCCCTAAAAAGAGTTGTAATGGCTTAATCATAAAGGAGTTTAAAATACAATTTAAAAGAAATTCGGTTTTTATAGTAAATGGTGTTTTCTTGTAAAGTTGTAATCGTAACAAGATACGTTCAAGAAGTATCATGCTATGGAAACCAAGCGTGTACGTGAGAGGTAGATTGTTACCTCGTGAATTTTCCTAAAGGTATGTTTAAGCAAAACAATAAAAGATGATATCTACAAAGTTCATGGTATTTTAATGTAAAAGTTAAATTAAAGTTATGTTACATGATATTTTTGATTGAAAGTCGGTTCTAAATTTTAGTTTTATGATTACAAGCATTGTGTAAGAATATGAATGAAGAATATGTAAGAAAAAGTGGAATTTCTAGAGTATAGAAGAAAATGTTGGTATTAACTCCACTTCCGACATATATTTTGAAAATGAACTTTTAAAGAAGAAGAATGAGGGTTGGAAAGGACTTACGATTTATGAGGCTTAAGAGAAGGTAGAAGAAGAGAGGGTTTCGTCGTGGCGTCGCGAGGTCACCGGAATTTGCTTCGATCCTCGCCGGAACTTGATCATTTGCTAACTCCTCTTCTACTCCACTTGTACATAAGAAATTTTGAGAGTTTTGGCTATAATTTTCAGAATGATATTGAGTCAAAGGATGGGGAGGTATTTATAGTGTGGAATTAGGGTTTTGTAATTAAAATGGTGAATTAAAATACATTAAAATGATGATAAATGGAGAATTAAAGGGTCTATGTTTGATTGCAGAGCAATCAAACAGTGCAGGGGAGTTAAGGGTAGGGAAAAGGGTTTGTGTGCAAAGTTCGGGCCTCATTGTGCTCTGGTCGACTGTCGGTGCCGGCCAAACATCAATATCCGCCGGTCGTTTGAAGGGGTGTGGCCGTTGGATTCTTCCCGCGTGTTCATCTCAGTATTAACTCCCTTTTGCACATGTTTGATTTCTTCAGACTTTTCATTTTTATGTATATTGCACGTGTAAACTTTTGGGCTTCTAAAAAGTTTCAAAAAAATAAAACAGAAAAATAAATGTGTCTAAGGGGATTCGAACACAGAGGCTACGTCATAGCAGTGCAAGGGCTTTACCAGTAAGTTACAAGTTGTTTCTTACTGTTCTTAAACAAAATATACTTATAAGTTGTACTCAGGCTTGTAAACTCCTTTCTGTATATTGAACTAAAAATTTCGTACAACAAATTCAGAGTCATTACAATTATTACAGATAATATGGTTTGGATGCAAAAAGACGGAAAATTGTCCTAAAAGAAAGAATATGTGCGTATAATGGAGACTTAATGGAATTATTCAGAAAATCAAAAGGATAATTTGCAAATTTGGAATAAATTTGGGATTCCAAATCAGCAAAGGTTGTAACAAATAGAAGTGAATCAATCATCACAATAACAAATCAGTTGGAAAAACCAAATCAAATTAAAAGCAACAAATCAACCTGCCTAATTATATGCCAAATTTGGGAACAATTTGGAGATCCACTTAACTACAGAAAGAAAGCGAGATATTCAAGATTTTATGAGCCCAAAAATCATCTAAATTGACGATAAAACCATATAAAAAATCTGGAGCCACGAAGCCAAAATTCAGCAGCGGAATAGCGGAGAATCAAGTCAATTAGGGGCGGATCAGCGGTCGATTTTGGGCCGTTCGATGATATTTTTTATAGGCAGGATCTTCTTTCCATATAGATTAATATGAGATGTAGGGTTTCATCTTTCGAAAATTCTATAGTACACAACAGTATCCAACAGAGCAATTAGATTAGATTTTCATAGTTGTTAGAAAGTTGATTCTCTTATATCTTCTATTACTTGTTCTCCAAGCTTCTTTAGCCCTATATAAGCACCTGTATAGCCTTAGGGTTTCATATATCTCTCTTGGCAATAAACTTTAGGGTTTTCTTTTGAGAGATCAACTGCTTGTAAGTTCTCTTTTTTTTTAAATAAAGATGTTTAGTTTATTTTTAACCATGCTTGGCTAAACTTTGCATCTATGGTTTTGATTTGTGATATATTGTGGTGGGTATTTCAATTGTTCTTTTATTCTTGCTTTAATATGAATATCTATTTTGATCTATGTTATTCTCTCTCTGTTCTTAATCTAAAAATCTAATTTTTTCAATGAAAAGTTGACGTCTTTAAGTAAGAATTAGGGATAAATAAGAAACCTAAAAACTAATTAGGTTCATGATAGTTGACACCTAGAAATCTAATTAGGGATGGTAGATTTAACTATAAATCATATATATTCAAACTGGTTATTAATTTGATCTAAAAGAAAACCTAAAATATGGCAGATGTAGTTTCTAGACCTACAAATACACATAAACGGTTAAACCTAGGTTAACTCTACTAAACTATAATTAGGGTTTTAATTAAATCTAAATAATATAATATAATTGATGGGATATGATTAAATAAAATAATTTATTCTATACTTTTATGTTATTAATAGATCGTTAATTAAACCTAGGAAAAAGAATAAAAGTTTTATCATATAAACCACCACATTAGAAGAGCAATTCAAAAACCCTAGATCTTCTTTTTATTATAAAAAAAACCACTTTTTTAACTTAGTTTAAAAGTAGTTAACACACATCTCTGTGGGAACGATTCTCAAGTACGACTGCGATAAGCTATATACCTTCGGTTAAATTTGGAGATAATAAAAATTCACATCAAACAACATCTCCAATCTACAAAGAATGATAGATATTTTGTTCTTTAGATTTCTAAAATCATCAACCTTATTTTCCTTAGAGTTTAAATCTCGGAATCAATGACAAAGATCCATCACAACTGAGACAACATCCTCATCCTTTAACGTTCTAATTGCAACGGGAGGTAATTGCTGGATGATCACGTGACAGTCATGACTTTTAAGATGAGAAAGCTTTATATGTTTCATGTCCACGCACTTAGAGAGATTTGATGAATAACCGTTAAGAACTCTTATTTGCTCGAAAACTCTTAGAAAAGAACCCTTCTCTCTAGCGGATATCATGTACTTCACTGCAGGAGTTGACCATCTACCATTCCCCGTTTCTTAAGGGTGTAATTCAGGACACAACCTTTCCTATAGGTACCACTGTCGAACCGCAAGTGTATTGTTAGATTTGGATTTCACATTCAATAAGGTGTTAAGAAGTAGCTCACATACGTTCTTCTCAATGTGCATAAAATCTAAGTTATAACGTAGATTGAGATCGCGCCAATATATTAGCTCGTTGAAAATGGGATTCTTTCTCCGGTGACTGTCAGCAACCTATGGAATTGTATATTCTATCGTTCTCCCGAAAACAATATTATTGAAACCTTATGTAGCCTCCCACAACTTCAAACCCGTCGGCTCAGGTGGGGCACACATATGCTCTTGTTTACCATTGAACTTGCTGCAATTAGGACGATATGGGTGGTTTATATCCAACCATCGATGGTAGCCTGTGTAGCACTTGATCTTGCATGAACCGACTTTAAGATCACAAACGGTTTTCTCAAGACATACCGGGCAAGCTTTGTAAGCTTTAGTGCTCCATCCAGACAGCATAGCATAGCCTGGAAAATCGTTAATTTTCCACAATAGCGCCGCATGAAGTATAAATGCCTCCTTCTTATGGGAATCGTATACATGTATACCTGGCTCCGACAACTCCTTCGGTTCCTCAATCAACGGTTCAAATATACATCGATGTTATTTGAAGGAGATGTATTTCCAGGGATCAATAAGGGTATCTTTGTATAGGAATGCTTCATAATCATCCATGGAGGTAGATTATAAACAAGTGTAACATGCCATATATTATGATTTGCACCATGGCTGAACGACTCCATGGCATCTGCAGATAAACCAATCCTGATATTACGGAAATCCACAGCAAAATCTTTATAAAGGGCATCAAAACGTTTCCACTCATCACCATCGGCTGGATGCCTCAGGACTCTGTCCTTAATGCAACCATTTTCATGCTATGATAAGCTATCAGCAGTTTTGGATGACAAAAATAAACGCCGAAGTCTTTGCTTAATTGAGAAGTACCCCAAAACCTTTGCTGGAATCCATCTAGGAGTATTGAGTATAGACTCATCTTCACCGTTATCCCATCGAGGGACAATCCACCTAGATAAATTACAAGTTCTACGGTTATCTAACTTCTTATACTCTTCTGTCCAGTATAACATGCAATCGTTCGGACACGGGTCGATTTTCTCATAACTAAAACCCATATCATTCAAGATCTTCTTTGTCTCTGTGAAATTTTCCGGCAGTGGCGCTTTAGGGTAAGTCTCCCTTTGGACCTCAAGAAACTAATCGAAAAACTTGTTAGTCTAATTATTCTGGCATTTGAGAAGAAACATTTTGACAATCCATCCCAACTTAGAGATGTTTGCGCTTTCGAAACGGGGTACATTTGCATCATCCATATATTTTGTCGATTCTGCATTAGGGAGACTACGGATATCTTCCTCTCCGAAATTAGGTTCAGGAACAATGTCATGATCAGGATGCATGCCGGTTCGGAACACGTCTAACATACTATTCAAACCGGTGTCCCTAAAATTCGTAAGACGAGGATCATTTGGCCTAATCCAACGGCTCGTAGACATTTCAACTATCGGTCTCGCTTCTCCATGGTACGTCTATTACCCAGGAGATATCTTATTTTTCAGTAGATGTTCATACACTATATCTCGATGGAGGTCGTAGCCGTTATGACACTTTTTACATGGACACGAAATCAATTCTTTAGAAATCAGTCCCTCAATGCAAATTCTGTAAACTCTTCGACGCCGACCTTGTATTCATCACTAAATTTGGACACTTGCATCCAACTCCTATCCATTACTCTCCGATATCTGACATTATGTATTACGTAATCAACCATTTATTTTATGACTTTAATTAAGGTTTAATATTTCAGTTTGATCTATCAATTCATCACATCGACTGTCAAGGGTAAGGCTTTTATCCCATTAAGAATTTATAATGCATACACCCCTGCGTATGTTCTTTCATTTGTTTTGAGAAAATTTGGGCAGTACCTCCTCGCTTTTCTCCGAGTACACTGCAATAGAAAGGATGATAATCATTTCAATGTTGAATATCAACAATGAAATGATCATCTCCTCTATATTTATACATGAAGAACCAGTGAAAATGTGCCAACGAAACTAATCTCGAAATGAATGAAAACACGAATGTAGGGTGTGATTGCGTTATAAACACTTAACTTTTCCACACTGAACAAATCTATCGGTTATAGCATGACCAGTTCTCTCATCACATAAACTACATGACGGATGCAGAAACAAACGATTAAATGCTTAATTTTGACAACCAACACGTAGTTTTATGTCATGATGGAGACAGTTGCGTATATAACAGATAGACGGGTTATAAGGCACGTTGCGATTTTATAATATGAGATCCTCGATGACAAGAAAATTTCATATCATCATCGAGTTTCATCCACTTAGCATAAGATTTTCGTGTTAATTTGAAGTTCAAGGTTCAATTCACAATGGATATGGTTAAGAAACCTATTCGCATGCGCACACACATATACACAAGCATACACATACACACACACACAAGCATACACACACATACACAAGAATACACAGACACATTTACAAAATTACTATAAATTACCTAAAATATTTCTCCCTAAACTACCCTTTGCTATTGTTGTTTTCTCAATAAACTACCTTAAAATTTTTCCTAAGCAACCTATTTATTCGATTTTACTAAATTAAATTAAAATACCCTTAACTATTATTGGTTTGTCACTAAACTATCTTAACAAATTTAAAGAAACAATCCATCTTCTTAAATTAATTAAATTACTATAAATTTCACTAAAATACTTTTAACTATTGTTGCAATTTCACTAAAATACCCTTAAATATTATTGATTTTCAGTAAACCACCTAGAAAAATTAGCTAAATTACCTTAGCCCTAATACTAATCCTAATACTTGAACCTAAACCCCAACCCAAACCCTCCCTAACCTATCAACAACAGCAACATCATCAATAACAACAACAACATCGACAACAGCAGCATCAACAACACAATTTTTCCCCACTTGCAAAAAATTAAAAATTAAACAAGAAATTTAAAATTAAACTAATTTTAATTACCTATTGTCAAAGGGGTCGGGCTCGAACAGGGAGGCTTCAACGGCGCCTGAGGGAGAGGAGAAGGGAGAGGGAGAAAGTGTGAGTGAGAGTGAGATCAAGAGAGTGACAGAGAGAGGGGAGCTTATCGTCAAAGGTTTGGGGCTCCGATCGTCAGGAGAGGCGGAGGACGAGCGGAGGAGAGGAGTGGCGGTCTTGGGGGGCTAGGGTTTTTTTTCTGATTTGGGGGGCAATGAGAGGAGAGACTCGGGCTCGGGCCCTATTTTATTAATTGGGTTATTCTGTCGGGTTACAGCCGACGGAATAATCCAATAAAATTATTAAAAATTTTAGAGCCCCCATTTAGCTTATTCAGGGGATATTCCGTCGGCTTATACATTTATTCCGTCGGCTTATAGCCAACGGAATAAATACCCGACGAAATAAGTCATTTTTTCTTGTAGTGGTATGACAGCTACATGTACTTGAAACGGCTTAAGGATGGTTCTTCGATATATCTACTCCTATATGTCGAAAACGTGTTGATCGCTGCGAAGAGTATGGAGGAAATAAAGAAGCCCAAAACTTCATTCAGTGCAGAATTTGACATGAACGATTTAGGTGAAACAAAGAAGATTCTTGGGATGGAGATTATTCGAGACAGGAAGGATGAAAAGCTGTGGTTATCCCAAAAAATGTATATTAAGAAGATGTTAAAGAGATTCAACATGAAGGACTCAAGACAAATGAGTATCCCTATCGCCGGTCATTTCAAGCTATCTTCCAAAGAGTGTCCGAAATCAGTGGAGGAGAAGGAAAAGATATATCGAGTACCATATGTAAGTGCGGTGGGATCGTTGATGTATGCTATGGTGTACGCATATCCAAACATATCCTATGCGGTAAATCTGGTTAGCCGGTACATGTCAAATCCAGGAAAACACCATTGGAAAGATGTAAGTGGATATTTCGGTATCTAAAAAGAACGAAAGATCTCGGTTTATTCTTTCATAAGTCATAAAATAAATCGAGCCAGATGCAGAGATACGTAGATGCAGATTATGCTGGTGACTTGGACAAGAGAAGATCTCTTACATGCTATGTATATACAGTTACAGAATCTTCAATTAGTTGGAAGTCGAAATATTAGGATACCATGGCGTTATCCTATAGGGTTCTTAGGCACAACCACAAGGTTTCATAAGGCATCAAACATGTCGTATTTAAAAAATTAGTGTGCCAAACAACCCTAACCTAGGATCTAACTAGAGTATTAGGGTAAGAAACAACTAGTAAACAACTTTACTTAGAAGTGAATGAGGAATACAACCTTTGTAGACCGGTCCTTCACTTCTAAAGCTCCGTGTAGTAGTCCCTTCGCTGCGAGTATCGATCTCTCGACTCTAGTATAGGTTCTCTCGGAGAAATGAACAAGTTTGCTCGAAGTCTTCGAGGCCGAAGATGATATACGTCGAGGAGACTCAAGCTTATGCTACCTCTTCACTAATTATGAAATTAGTGAAGCAAACACCCTAAACTAAATGGCAAGTAGTAGAGGATGATGAAGTAGGATATGGACTCTCTTTAGATTTATTTTTCTCACAATATTTTCTCACCTTGAGAAAAGCTAGTAAGCTTTTCTCATGAGGAAGAAGAAGCTTAAGTGAAGAAGATGAGAGAATGAACTCATGAGGTGAGAATAGCAACCATGGGCGAGTTAGTGTCATACACTAACTTATGTAGAGAGTTTACCATGGTTAACTATAATGATTAAGTTAATAAATATCTACAAGTAAAACAAATGAGTGGACTTACTCAATGGTTCCACAAGCTTCTACAAGCTTTAACCATGTGATTAATTTCCACTAATTTGGTTTGCTTTAGATAAATAAAAACCTTACATTGTAATTAGTATGGTGTAACTCTCATACACCCATGTAACATGTGGCATCTAGCATAAAACAAAAGTTTTACATTAATATATATCACATATACACTAATGCACACATATGAGAAAAGAAATCATAAGTGAGCTAATATTAATTAATGCAATCTAGTATATCTAATATACAATTATACATTAAATTATTAAATCAACACTTGATTTAATAATCCGGCTATATCACATATAACTGACTAATATCTAATGCAACAACTTATCGAATCAACACTTAATCCGATAATCCGGCTATATCACATATAACCGACCGATGTCACAAATCGCGAGAATAGAATGCGGTATCACATACGCGCATCAATCTCGGTCCCGCACATATCACATATGTGCTCCTACTCCGTTTCGCATGAACCAGGAAACCTCTGTGTAAGACTCTAAAGACTCGTCAATACGCCGGCAGTAGGTGATGATCATATCAAACACCCACAAGCCGCAAGCGGTCTGCTAAACGTAACGGCCACCCGGGTATTGAGCGATCAGAAGATCAACAAGCTGTTAGTTGTATGTATGCCCTAGAGGCCAGTATTGTACAGATGATGTATATTATATTGGATGCTTGGACATATATAGAGATGACTTTCTTGCTCGATATGATAGTATGCTATCTGGTTGCTCTTTATCTTAACATGTATACATGTCTCTTTAAACTGTCTTATAGTTACATGTTGGTAAAGCCCTTAGGATGTGTACTTGACTACCTGGAATATGATGCAGATCATACTAGTGGGGACATGGTAGTCCATAGGTACATCCTTCAAGGTCCCTAGTCGTGGGTGTATCGAGACGGGGCATCGATATACCAGTGTAGACTAGCGTATACGCTTCTCGACCCATGAGATGGGCGATGGATGATCCCATATCCATTGGTGTTTGACATCAGAGATGGTATACGGGTGCTCAGTGGAGACTGGGTACACTGGACAGACTCGCCGAGAACTCCCAGATGGTATTATACCTCACGTCAGATGGCAGTTCTCAGGTGACACTTGTGCAGGTTAGTCTGTAGACCCGAGATCGTCATAGAGTCTTGTGTGATTCCCACTGTGCTTTGATCTCCACCTTACCACGTCCATGAGGGCGTGCAAAACGGTGGTTTTTGGGTACAGTCCCGAGTCACATGGAGGCAATGAGCGATAGGAGGGGTTTCGTCTCTCCCGGTATTGGGGGTTGATGTTGCGCTGTGCTCGATTGGCCGTAACAGGGAAGTCCCTGGCCAGGGCTGATCAGAGATTTGCTTGTAAGTGTTACAAGTAGTTTCTCGACCCGTTATGAGCCTCACATCGGCATGACTTATCGGTTATTGGGGTCTGACGTTTACCACCCCTAGACTTGATATGCGACATATCAGACGAACAGACCGGACTGTACGGTAAGTGTTACTGGTTGGATTCACAGGAGTGTGAGCGGGCTTGCTCGTCGATCTTTTGATCGCTCAATACCCGGGTGGCCGTTACGTTTGGCAGACCGCTTGCGACTTGTGGGTGCTTGATATGATCATCCTCTGCTGCCGGCGTATTGACGAGTCTTTAGAGTCCTACACAGAGATTTCCTGGCTCAAGCGAAACGAAATAGGAGCGCATATGAGATATGTGCGGGACCGAGAATAATGCGTGTATGTGATACCGTATTTCATTCTCGCGATGAATGTTTCGATTGGTTGTATGCGATATAACCTAGTTATCGAATCGAAGATTGATTCGATAAGTCGATACATTGGATACTAGTCGGTTATCTGTGTCTTGACCGGATCATTGAATCAAGTGTTGATTTAATGATTTAATGTATAATTATATATTTGATATATTACTTTGCATTAACTAGTATTGGTTCACTTTAAAAGGATTTTCTCACTTGATGTGCACATTGTATATGTGATATATTTTTGTGTGCACTTGATTGTATCATGTTTGATGATACATGCTAACTTGAGTTTGTGTAAAGATTAAACCATGGTTATATGAATGGTTAGGTTTTTGTTTACTTATTCATTTATTAATTTTGATTATTTATTTTGGAAAAGAAAATGGAAATGGTGGCTTTCTTTGTTTCTTTCATGAAGCTTCATGAAGAGTTGAAAGCTTGACCATTTTTGTTTTATTCCCTTAACCTAACCATTCACCTAACCTAGTTTACTCTCTACACTTGACCATGGTTAGTATATGATAAGTATTCATATTATTTTCATTTTTAGAGATACTTATAATATTCTATCATCATCTTCTTCTTCTTCTTCTTCAAGAAGAAAGCTTACCACCATTAATGGTATCTTGAGAAAAAGAGTGAGAAATCCAATTCTAAAGTGAACCCACATCCTATTTCTTCACCCTCTACCTCTTACCAAGTAGTATAGGGTGTTTTCTTCACAAGTTTCACGACTTGGTGAAGTTGGAGCTTGATCTTGTGTTGCCTCGACGTAGATCATCTTCGGCATCGAAGTCGACGACCAACCCGCCAATTTCTCCGATGAAGCCGATGCTAGAGTCCGGGATCCGATATGGACAGCGAGGGGACGTCTACGTGGAGCTTAGGAAGTAGAGAACCGGATCTACAAAGGTTGTAGCCTCTTTCTTTTAGTTAAGTTGTTAACTAGTTTCACTTTTCGCCTAAACTCTAGTCAATGAATCCGTATTAGGGTTTCTCGACACTTGTAAAATTTGAAATTGGCATGGTTGATACCTTGTGAGACTTCATTAGCATGCCTAGGAACCCTACAGTGGTATCAGAGCCTAGCTAGAGCCTTAGGTGAAGTGTAGACGACGTTTGAAATCCGAACGAACATCGAAACCCTAATCCAAAATGCTCTCTGGAAATTTTCTGAAAATTTGGATTTTTGTGAATTAAAAATATGCAGAAAACTAAGCAGGAATTTCTAAGAATTACAGTGAAGTACGATCACATGATTCCATCAAAGTGCGGCGGAACCGCGGCATTAGCATGGCTAATGCGGCGGTTCCGCGGCCACTTTGTCTCTTCTCCTGTTGATTTCTGCACAGTAATTCTTATATTTGAATGCTGTATTTTCTGGGTATTTTTATTATGACTCAAGAGTTGAGTATTCTGGGGTTGTATTGGCAATCAAAGATTCGATCGGATTATCAAATTTTGTCTATGTGTTTTTCCGGATAATTTTAGAATATGTTAAAAAGTTCGACCGGATGTAAATACCCAATCTTTCCCCTGCCGGGAAATTTCCAATTGTTGGACTTTTCCGTAGTTTAATGACGTTCTAAGTAGTGCAAGTAACGCGATGGTCCCTCTAGAAGACAACAAACCTTAATTCGATTATGTGACCGTCTTGAACTGCCCTTTGAACCTTAGGGTTTGGGGCAGTACAGCGTGCCACATGTGAGGCGTTGGCTTGACCTTTCTACGGCTGGACCGTTGGTACTGAGGCATGAAGTGAATGTGTTTGAACTTATTTCATGTGTTGAACGGTTTCGGGAAAACTTGGGTGTTCGAATGTTCGATCGGAAAGTTTAATATTTTCTATTTATCCGGAATGGGATACAATAATTGGAATTCACAAACAGTTATGAGTTAACTGAATGAATGTTATAAATCTAGTGGTTTAGTCTCACTTGATATTGAAAAGAGTTTTCGATAATAAGACTAAAATGCGGGGTTTATAATTGTTAGGCATGTGATGTCTAAGTATTTCATTAGATTAGGCATGCGATGTCTAAAGAGGTTGCGGATTCCAACTGTTGTAGTTTTACACTTTCTTTTCTGTGACAGTAAGTGTAGTATGTAGTAGAATTTCCGATTGTCGTTGCTATATGTCGACGACAATCGGTGTTTGCATACTTACTTACGTTGATGACATGTGATGTTATGTGTTGCTGGATATGTTATATTGGATCGTCGTGTTTGAGTAGCCGGGGGTTTTTATGTGAGATGAGTGTTTTTCATTTTCATTCATGTAAAAACTTGTATGTTTTATTCTTTTATTGGGGCACTTCCAGGTTGCGGAAGTTGTCACCTTTTGTATATTATTTACTTTTCCGCATTAGGATAGACCCAAGGAGGGGAGCACAAGTAACCGGGTTCTAGGGTCCAGTGGGAGACCATCTCGAGGAGTCGAGTCCGGGTCTCCTAACCCCAGAATTGGTAGGGTTGCTTGCTGCTCTCGTAGGGGTCTAGGGGTGTGGAATTGGCTATTCATCACGACCGTGGAATCCGTGTTTTATACTGGCTCGTATTAAAAACACGGACGTCCTAGTATATCCAATATTTCATATGATATTTTCTGCTGCGATATCTATGATGTGATCATTTGATATGTTCTGATGGATACAGTATATAGTATATATGATATATTATATAGACGTTACTTATGTTTTGCACCCGCACTAGCTCTGCCCCGCTCTGTCGTTAGTTACCTAACCTAACGATGCACGAGGGGACATCGAGGCGAATGCGGATGGCATAAGTGTACGTCGTATTTATCTGTGATGTTTAGGTGACTTAAATGATGGGACTTCATTAATGTGATTAATGAAAGAAAAGAAACCTAAAAGATGTTGTAAAATCAAATTTTAAACAAAAAGGGTAGCTACAGTTTTGCTTTGCATAGCGGTATATATGATATACCCTGCACCTTATTCGATGAGGAAAGGGCCGAGATCCCTTCATCGGGAGTGACCCCTTTAGCAATAACTGGCAGATGCTACACACTCGGTTTGCTTTTGATTGCTTTTTGAAGTTTTGCTTTGCACAGCGATATATATGATATATCCCGCACCTCATTCGACGAGGAAAGGGCCGACGATCCCTTCACCGGGAGTGACCCCTTTAGCAAAACTAGAAAAGCCTCAAAAACACTCCATTTCAAAAATCATTTGATTCTACAACGATATCAAGTTCATTACGCAATAGGTTTTCAGATAAACCTGTCGTAGCCCTCCGTCATTTCAGTTAAATCCTACTTAGTATTCGTGCTACGTTTGTTGGCCTGCATCAAGGCGTAGTGTGCGGTAGCTAACTAGTATTTATCTGTTAATGCATGTGATGCAGATTGGATTAGGGTAGTCGTGCGACTTTGTTGGCCTGCGTCAAGGGTCGTACGGGTGGGTTTAATTCAATCAAGAAATGACGGGTTGAACTTGACTAGCGCACTATGGTTTGTTGGCCTGCGTCAAGGTCATAGCACGCTAGGGGAAAAATATTATCGGGAATTTCAAGTGTTGAAATTTGCAATGAGATTGCATACCTTCTATGAGATAGTTGGATCCCGATACCCACTGCGAGTAAGTGTTACTCCTGGGAGAGTTTTACACATTACAATTAGCCGATCAAGTAGGTGTTTAGAAAGGTGTCAACGGGGTTACGCCTCTGGGAAAACGAGGTTTACATTAATTAGGTCCGTGCGAAAGCACGGGGAACCTCCCTCAAAGTACCGACACTGGCCTGGCTGAAAGATTGGCGAAGTTGTAGGGTGTAATTAATCCCGGCTAGTCTTTCCTTTTAGGGTTTGAAGGAAGCTGATAAAAACCAGTGGGAGCCATCCTGATTAGATAAGATAATAACCAATCTGATCTTGCAAGAGCATACGCTAAAGTGTTTTCTTCTCTCTCTCACTCCAGGTAGCGACCATGTCATGCCCTAATAAAGACAATAATATGGATGTATTGACTGAACCCGCATGTTATACTGTGCTGGGGAACGTTGGTTCCGTTCTTTCTTATAAGAGTTATGGGAATGAACAGGACATAGGGGAATACCAGGATTCCCAAGCCACCCGAATGAAGAAAGTACATGTTGATGCATTTTCTTCAGGTGTGTTCGTTACAGAGAACTGTTTCTCCATCTGCCCTACGTCTGGGGTATTAGATACCGGGTCAGGATCCCATATATGTAATCAGTTACATGGGCTTAGGAAAGGTAGAGAACTTGGAGAAGGTGATAAAGACATTAGAGTTGGAAATGGTGCAATTGTTGCAGCTAAGACTGTCGAGAAATATCACCTTGCATTACCAACTGGTAATACATTGGTTCTGAACGAATGCTATTACATGCCGAACCTGATATGCAACATTATATCGGTTTCTTTATTGAGTAAAGAGGGATATAATTTTGTATTACAGGATAATGTTATGAACATTTTCCGTAACCAAAAGTTGGTTGGATCAGGCACGTT
This sequence comes from Agapanthus africanus, assembly GCA_030015575.1. Classification (NCBI taxonomy): domain Eukaryota; kingdom Viridiplantae; phylum Streptophyta; class Magnoliopsida; order Asparagales; family Amaryllidaceae; genus Agapanthus; species Agapanthus africanus. Next base: position 475,248,738 of record CM057338.1, on the reverse strand, counting down.
GTGCAATGGCATTTATGTTCTAAATCAATCAACAGTTCTAAATATAACAAACACACACAAGAGGAAGAGTTCTGAACCGAATAAATCCTTCTTGTGGCATTGTAGACTGGGTCACATCAATGCGACACGACTAGCTAAGTTGCATAAGAATGGATATTTAAATCCGTTTGAATTTTCATCTTATGACACTTGCCAATCATGTCTCAAAGGCAAAATGACCAAAACTCCGTTTATAGGACACGGAGAAAGAGTTACAGAACTCTTGGGACTAGTGCATAGTGATGTATGTGGTCCAATGTCTACACATGCCAGGGATGGTTCTTCGTACTTCATTACATTCACTGACGATCTCTCTAGATTCGGATATGTGTTCCTGATGAAACACAAATCAGAAGCTTTTGAGAAATTTAGAGAATATAAACAAGAAGTCGAGAACCAAACCGGAAAAAGTATTAAAATCCTTCGATCTGATCGAGGAGGTGAATACTTGAGCAGTGAATTCCTGGACTTCCTAATAGAGAATGGGATTCTCTCTCAGCTGACTCCTCCATATACAGCACAGCACAACGGTGTATCAGAACGGAGGAACCGCACCCTATTAGATATGGTGCGCTCTATGATGAACACAGCTGAGTTACCTATTTCCTTCTGGGGATATGCACTGGAAACAGCTGCAGACCTATTGAATATGGTTCCCACCAAATCCGTGCCAACCACTCCATATGAGATATGGAAAGGAAAGAGACCATGTCTTAATTATGTTAAGATATGGGGTTGTCCGGGATATGTAAAAACGCAAAATCCGGACAAACTCGCGGCAAGGTCCATTCTGTGTAAGTTTATTGGATATCCCAAACATTCGCGCGGGTATATCTTCTACCACACCGAGGAACAAAAGGTGTTTGTTTCTCGACATGCCACCTTTTTAGAAAAGGAATTTCTTGACAAAGAGATTAGTGGCAAGGAGGTAGAACTGGAACAGGTTCCAGCAATACAGACTACGACAGAAGACTTGGTTGAACCAGAGGATTCAGTAGTTCCTGATGAACCTCAGCCTCTCCACCGATCTAGTAGGGTTCCTCGCCAACCTGTGAGATACTACGGTTTTCTCATGGATGGTGGTAGCGAGGATTGCATCATGGAGGATGATGACCCAACTAGCTTCGAGCAGGCCATCACGAGTAGGGACTCGGTGAGATGGCTGGATGCAATGCGGTCCGAGATGGAATCCATGTACACCAACAAAGTATGGACTTTGGAAGTTGCTCCGAAGGGGTAAAACCCATTGGGAGCAAGTGGATCTTTAAGAAAAAACTTGGTGTAGATGGGAAAGTGGAGACTTTCAAAGCTAGACTTGTTGCAAAGGGATTTCGTCAAAGACCAGGTGTGGACTATGACGAAACCTTTTCTCCAGTGGCTATGCTTAAATCCATCCGGATCATTCTTGCCATCGCTGCATATCATGATTACGAAATCTGGCAAATGGATGTTAAGACCGCCTTTCTAAACGGTGATTTAGAAGAGTACGTGTACATGACTCAGCCAGAGAGCTTCGTAGATAGTGGGAGCAGCGGGAAGGTGTGCAAGCTGCTTAAATCCATTTATGGATTAAAGCAAGCATCGCGGAGTTGGAACATCTGCTTTGACGTCGTTATCAAAGAGTTTGATTTCGTCAAAAACCCAGATGAACCTTGTATTTACAAGAAGGTGGCAGAGAGTAAGGTTGTCTTCCGCGTATTGTACGTGGACGACATACTCTTGATAGGAAATGATATTTCTATGCTGCAATCGGTCAAGCTCTTCTTATCACAAAGATTCTCGATGAAAGATCTTGGTGATGCCTCCTGCATATTGGAAATTAGGATCTATAGGGATAGATCCAAACGGATATTGGGATTGTCCCAATCCAGGTACATTGACACCTTACTAAAGAGGTTTAGTATGGAAGAATCCAAGCGTGGGAACTTGCCCACGATCTCTGGAGTCACTCTCTTCAAAGAGATGTCTCCCAAGACTGATTTGGAGAGAGCTCGGATGCAAGGGATACCCTATGCTTCGGCTGTAGGCTCTATCATGTACGCGATGCTATGTACCAGACCCGATGTAGCATACTCACTAAGTGTAGTGAGCAGGTATCAAGCTGATCCTGGAGAGAGTCACTGGACAGCTATGAAGAGCATTCTCAAGTACTTGTGAAGGACTAAAGAGATGCTCTTGGTGTATGGTAACGGAGAACTCCAATTGGAGTCCTTTACCGATTCAAGCTTCCAGAGTGATAAGGACGACTCTAAGTCGCAGTCAGGATTTGTCTTTACCCTTTACGGAGGGGCGGTTGGCTGGAAGAGTTCCAAGCAGGAAACCTTGGCAGACTCGACGATGGAGGCTGAATACATCGCTGCCAACGATGCTGCCAAAGAGGCTGTCTGGATCAAGAAGTTCATTACTGAACTTGGAGTGGTTCCATCCATTGAGCATCCAATACCTTTGTATTGTGATAACAATGGAGCAGTGGCTTTGGCCAAAGAACCCAGGTCCCATCAGCGATCCAGGCATATTCTGAAGCGATATCACCTGATCCGGGAGATAGTTGATCGCCGGGAGATCGAGGTCAGGAGGATTGACACGAAGAACAACACGGCGGATCCACTCACGAAGGCTATTCCCAGATACAGTTTGAGAGACTCTTCGGGATGCTCGGTATGCGATACTACAGCAGCTGGCCCTAGTGCAAGCGGGAGATTGTTAGTTGTATGTATGCCCTAGAGGCCAGTATTGTACAGATGATGTATATTATATTGGATGCTTGGACATATATAGAGATGACTTTCTTGCTCGATATGATAGTATGCTATCTGGTTGTTCTTTATCTTAACATGTATACATGTCTCTTTAAACTGTCTTATAGTTACATGTTGGTAAAGCCCTTAGGATGTGTACTTGACTACCTGGAATATGATGCAGATCATACTAGTGGGGACATGGTAGTCCATAGGTACATCCTTCAAGGTCCCTAGTCGTGGGTGTATCGAGATGGGGCATCGATATACCAGTGTAGACTAGCGTATACGCTTCTTGACCCATGAGATGGGCGATGGATGATCCCATATCCATTGGTGTTTGACATCAGAGATGGTATACGGGTGCTCAGTGGAGACTGGGTACACTGGACGGACTCGCCGAGAACTCCCAGATGGTATTATACCTCACGTCAGATGGCAGTTCTCAGGTGACACTTGTGCAGGTTAGTCTGTAGACCCGAGATCGTCATAGAGTCTTGTGTGATTCCCACTGTGCTTTGATCTCCACCTTACCACGTCCATGAGGGCATGCAAAACGGTGGTTTTTAGGTACAGTCCCGAGTCACATGGAGGCAATGAGCGATAGGAGGGGTTTCGTCTCTCCTGGTATTGGAGGTTGATGTTGCGCTGTGCTCGATTGGCCGTAACAGGGAAGTCCCTGGCCAGGGCTGATCAGAGATTTGCTTGTAAGTGTTACAAGTAGTTTCTCGACCCGTTATGAGCCTCACATCGGCACGACTTATCGGTTATTGGGGTCTGACGTTTACCACCCCTAGACTTGATATGCGACATATCAGACGAACAGACCGGACTGTACGGTAAGTGTTACTGGTTGGATTCACAGGAGTGTGAGCGGGCTTGCTCGTCGATCTTCTGATCGCTCAATACCCGGGTGGCCGTTACGTTTGGCAGACCGCTTGCGACTTGTGGGTGCTTGATATGATCATCATCTGCTGCCGGCGTATTGACGAGTCTTTAGAGTCCTACACAGAGGTTTCCTGGCTCAAGCGAAACGAAATAGGAGCGCATATGAGATATGTGCGGGACCGAGAATAATGCGTGTATGTGATACCGTATTTCATTCTCGCGATGAATGTTTCGATTGGTTGTATGCGATATAACCTAGTTATCGAATCGAAGATTGATTCGATAAGTCGATACATTGGATACTAGTCGGTTATCTGTGTCTTGACCGGATCATTGAATCAAGTGTTGATTTAATGATTTAATGTATAATTATATATTTGATATATTACTTTGCATTAACTAGTATTGGTTCACTTTAAAAGGATTTTCTCACTTGATGTGCACATTGTATATGTGATATATTTTTGTGTGCACTTGATTGTATCATGTTTGATGATACATGCTAACTTGAGTTTGTGTAAAGATTAAACCATGGTTATATGAATGGTTAGGTTTTTGTTTACTTATTCATTTATTAATTTTGATTATTTATTTTGGAAAAGAAAATGGAAATGGTGGCTTTCTTTGTTTCTTTCATGAAGCTTCATGAAGAGTTGAAAGCTTGACCATTTTTGTTTTATTCCCTTAACCTAACCATTCACCTAACCCTAGTTTACTCTCTACACTTGACCATGGTTAGTATATGATAAGTATTCATATTATTTTCATTTTTAGAGATACTAATAATATTCTATCATCATCTTCTTCTTCTTCTTCTTCAAGAAGAAAGCTTGCCACCATTAATGGCATCTTGAGAAAAAGAGTGAGAAATCCAATTCTAAAGTGAACCCACCTCCTATTTCTTCACCCTCTACCTCTTGCCAAGTAGTATAGGATGTTTTCTTCACAAGTTTCACGACTTGGTGAAGTTGGAGCTTGATCTTGTGTTGCCTCGACGTAGATCATCTTCGGCATCGAAGTCGACGACCAACCCGCCAATTTCTCCGATGAAGCCGATGCTAGAGTCCGGGATCCGATATGGACAGCGAGGGGACGTCTACGTGGAGCTTAGGAAGTGGAGAACCGGATCTACAAAGGTTGTAGCCTCTTTCTTTTAATTAAGTTATTAACTAGTTACACTTTTCGCCTAAACTCTAATCAACGAATCCGTATTAGGGTTTGTCGGCACTTGTAAAATTTTAAATTGGCATGGTTGATTCCTTGTGAGACTTCATTAGCGTGCCTAGGAACCCTACACAAGCAAGCCTGCTCATACTCCTGCGAATCCAATCAGTAACACTACCGTACAGTCCGGTCTCTTCGTTTGATATGTCGCATATCTCGTTTAGGGGTGGTAAACATCATAGCCCAGTAACTCGATAAGTCGTGCCGATATGAGGCTCATAACGGGTCGAGAAACTACTGGTAACACTTACCAGTAAATCACTGCAGGGTTACTAGGCACTGTCACAAAGGTCTATAAGGCATCAATCATGCCCGATTTAAAATTTAGACGTGCCGAACAACCTAAAGCGAGGATCTTTGCTAGATAATTAGAGTTAAACATGCAAGTAAACATCTTTACAACTAAGAGAGAGGGATTACAACCTTTGTAGTCTGCTCCTTCGCTTCATAAGCTCTGAGTAGTAGTCCCTTCGCCGCGATCCATGATCTCCCGGACTCAAGAGAGGCTCCACAAGCCGAACGATCCATGCTTGCTTGAACTCTTCCTTTTCGAAGATGATCTACCTTGAAATTTCTTTAACTCAAGCTCTCACTTTTCTAATCAAATATTAATGAAGTGAACACCCTAATCTAATTGGCTAGATTAGATGAGGATGATGAAGTAGGAATTATGCTCTCTTTTATTTTCAAGATCTCATACTAATTCATCACAAAATCAAAAGCTAGTGAGCTAATCAAGGAGGAAGAAGAAGATGATTTCTTTTGTGATGAATAATGAAAAAGGTTACTATGCTTACAAGTGAACCTTGAGTTAATAATATGAATCATTAACTCATGTAGAGAGTTCACTAGGGTTAAGCGTTTGGGTTGGGTTAAAAATATCTTCAAAATATCAACACATAATATCTTTGCACAAAACAAAACAAAAGCTTCTAGAAGCTTCAAGAAAAGACTAACCCAAATCAAACCCTACCATGTTTAATCTCCACTAATCATATTGCATTTGTAAACATAACTTGTTACAATATTATATATCACATATATAATATATTTTTGTAACAAAAGAAAATAATACAATTAACATATATCGCATATATATCAATGTATTACCCGGTGAGAAATGAATCAATAAAGCGAGCCAATATTAGATAATGTAATGTAATATATCACATATATAATTATAGATTAAATTATCGAATCAACACTTGATCTGACAATACGGCTATATCACATATAACCGAGTAATATTTCATGTACCGATTCATCGAATCAACACTTGATCCGATGACCCGGCTGATATCAAATATCGCGAGAATAGAATACGGTATCTCATATCGTATTATTCTCGATCCCACACATATCACATATGTGCTCCTACTCCGTTTTGCCTGAGTCAAGAAACCTCTATGTAGGACTTTAAAGAATCGTCAATACACCGGCAGTAGGTGATGATCATATCAAACACCCACAAGCTGCAAGTGGTCAGCCAAACGTAACAGCCACCCAGGTATTGAGCGATCAGAAGATCAACAAGCAAGCCTGTACATTCTCCTGTGAATCCAATCAGTAACACTACCGTACAGTCCGGTCTCTTCGTCTGATATGTCGCATATCCAGTCTAGGGGTGGTAAACGTCAGACCCCAGTAACCGATAAGTAGTGTCGATGTGAGGCTCATAACAGGTCGAGAACCTACTGATAATACTTACCAGTAGTACTCTATATCCGCCCTGGCCAGGGACTTCCAGTTATAGCCAATCGAACACAGCACAACATCAACTCCCTATACCGGGAGAGTCGAATCCCCTCTTATCGCTCACTGCCTCCATATGATTCGAGACTGTACCCAAAAGCCAGCGTTTTGCACGCCCTCTTGGACGTGGTAAGGTGGAAATCAAAGCACAGTGGGAATCACACAAGACTGTATGACGATCTCGGGTCTACAGACTACCCTGTACCAGTGTCACCGGAGAACTACTATCTGACGTGAGGTATAATACCATCTGAGAGTTCTCGGTGAGTCCTTCCAATGTACCCAGTCTCCACTGAGCACCCGTACACCATCTTTGATGTCCAACACCAATGGATATGGGATCATCCATCGCCCATCATATGGGGCAAGATGTGTATACGCTAGTCTACTCTGGTGTATCGATGCCCTGTCTCGATACACCCTCGACTAGGAACAGTTATAGGATGTACCCGTTGACTACTTTGGCCCCACTATTATGATCTCATCATAGTCCCAGTAGTCGAGTACATATCCTAAGGGCTTTATTAACATGTGAGAGCAAGACAGTAAACTAATATAAGTCAACATGTTAAGATAAAGTGAAACCAAATAGCATACTATCATGTCGAGCAAGAAAGTCCTCTCTATATATATCCAAGCATCCACTATAATATATATCAAATGTACAATAATGGCCTCTAGGGCATATACATAACTAACAATCTCCCACTTGCACTAAGGCCAGCTGTTGTAGTATCTCATACCTAACATCCCGAATAATCTCTCAAACTGTGTCTGGGAAATAGCCTTCATGAGTGGATCCGCAGTGTTGTCCTTCGTATCAACTCTCCTGACCTCGATCTCCCTGCGATCAACTATCTCCCGGATCAGGTGATACCGTCTCAGAATATGTCTGGACTTCTGATGGGACCTGGGTTCCTTGGCCAAATCCACAGCTCCATTGTTATCGCAATACAAAGGTATTGGATGCTCAATGGACAGAACCACACCAAGTTCAGTAATGAACTTCTTCATCCAGACAGCCTCTTTTGCAGCATCGTTGGCAGCGATGTATTCAGCCTCCATCATCTAGTCTGCAACGGTTTCCTATTTGGAACTCTTCCAACACACTACCCCTCCATTGAGGGTAAAGACAAATCCTGAGTGCGACTTAGAGTCGTCCTTATCACTTTAGAAGCTTGAATCGGTAAAGGACTCCACCTGGAGTTCTCCGTTACCATACACCAAGAACATTTCCTTAGTTCTTCTCAAGTACTTGAGAATGTTCTTCACAGCTATCCAGTGACTCTCTCCAGGATCTTCTTGATACCTACTCACTATACTTAGTGAGTATGCTACATCGGGTCTGGTACATAGCATCGCATACATGATAGAGCCTACTGCCGAAGCATAGGGTATCCCTTGCATGCGAGCTCTCTCCAAATCAGTCTTAGTAGATATCTCTTTGGAGAGAGTGAGTCCAGAGATCGTGGGTAGGTTCCCACGCTTGGATTCTTCCATACTAAACCTCTTTAGTATGGTGTCAATGTATCTGGATTGGGACAATCCCAGTATCCGTTTAGATCTATCTCTATAGATCATAATTCCCAGAATGCAGGAGGCATCACCAAGATCTTTCATTGAGAATCTCTGTGATAAGAAGAGCTTGACCGATTGCAGCATAGGAACATCATTTCCTATCAAGAGTATGTCATCTACGTACAATACAAGGAAGACGACCTTACTCTCTGCAACCTTTTTGTAAATACAAGGTTCATCTACGTTTTTTATGAAGTCAAACTCTTTGACTACAACATCAAAGCAGATGTTCCAACTCCGCGATGCTTGCTTTAACCCATAAATGGATTTAAGCAGCTTGCACACCTTTCTGCTGCTCCCACTATCTACGAAGCCCTCTGGCTGAGTCATGTACACGCACTCCTCTAAATCACTATTTAGAAAGGCGGTCTTAACATCCATCTGCCAGATTTCGTAGTCATGGTATGCAGCAATGGCAAGTAAGATCCGGATGGACTTAAGCATAGCCACTGGAGAAAAGGTTTCGTCATAATCCACACCTGGTCGTTGACGAAAACCCTTTGCAACAAGTCTAGCTTTGAAAGTCTCCACTTTTCCATCTACACCAAGTTTCTTCTTAAAGATCCATTTACTCCCAATGGGTTTTACCCCTTCAGGAGCAACTTCCAAAGTCCATACTTTGTTGGTGTACATGGATTCCATCTCAGATCGCATTGCATCCAGCCACTTCACCACTCGTGATGGCCTGCTCGAAGCTAGTCGGGTTATCATCTTCCATGATGCAATCCTCGCTCCCACCATCAACGAGAAAACTGTAGTATCTCTCAGGTGGATGAGAAACCCTACTAGATCGGCGGAGAGGCTGGATTTCGTTGGGTACTACTGAATCCTCTGGTTCTAATAAATCATCATTTGTAGTTTGTGGTGCTGGAACTTCTTCCAGCTCTAACTCTTTGCCACTAATTTCTTTTGCAAGAAATTCCCTTTCCAAAAAAGTGGCATTTTGAGCAACAAACACCTTTTGTTCCTCAGCGTGGTAGAAAAAATATTCTTGAGAATTCTTTGGATATCCCACAAACTTGCAAAGAACTAATCGTGACTCGAGCTTGTCCGGATTTTACCTTTTGACATAGGCCGGACAACCCCATATCTTAAATCGTTTAAAATATGGTCTCTTCCCACTCCATATCTCATATGGTGTGGTGGGTACAGATTTAGATGGAACTAGATTCAATAGGTATATGGCTGTCTAAAGCGCATACCCCCAAAAGGAAATAGGTAACTCAGCTGTACTCATCATAGAGCGCACCATATCTAATAGGGTGCGATTCCTCCGTTCCGATACACCGTTGTGCTGTGGTGTATAGGGAGGAGTAAGCTGAGAGAGAATCTCATTCTCTTTTAGATAGTCCAAAAACTCATTGCTTAAGTATTCTCCTCCTCGATCAGATCGTAGGATCTTAATACTTTTGCCCGTTTGGTTCTTTACTTCGTTTTTATATTCTTTGAATTTCTCAAAAGCTTCAGACTTGTGTTTCATCAGGAACACATGTCCGTATCTTGAGAGATCGTCAGTGAATGTAATGAAGTAGGAAGAACCGTTCCTTGCATGTGTAGACATGGGACCGCATACATCACTATGTACAGTCCCAAGAGTTCTGTAACTCTTACTCCGTGTCCACTAAACGGAGTTTTGGTCATTTTTCCTTTGAGACATGAATGGCAAGTTTCATAAGATGATAATTCGAATGGATTCAAATATCCTTCCTTATGTAACTTCGCTAGCCGCGTCGCATTGATATGACCTAGTCTACAATGCCATAAGAAAGATTCGTTCATTTCTGAACTTTTCCTCTTGTTTTTGTTTTGTATATTAAAGACTGTAGTTTGATTGAGAACATATATGCCATTATGTAACGAGCCTTATCCAATCAACTTTTGATCTAGGAAGATGTTCATAACATTATCCTGTATTACAAAATTATATCATTCTTTACTTAATAAAGAAACTGATATAATGTTGCACATCTTGTTCGGTATAAATAGCACTCGTTCAGAATCAATGTATTACTACTTGGTAATACTAGGTGATATTCGCCAACTGCTTTGGCTGCAATATTCGTACCATTCCCAACTGTTACGGAATGCATCACCCTTTCCTAGTTCTCTACCTTACGTAGCCCACGTAACAAATTACATATGTGGGATCCCAATCCGGTATCTAATACCCAGGACATAGAGTGAACTGAAAAACAGTTCTCGATAACAAACACACCCGAAGAAGATGCATCAACATGCTTGTTCTTTATTTGGGCGGCGTGAGAATCCAGATATTCTCCTATTCCCTGCTCAGTCTTATAACACTTATAAGAAAGAACGGGACCAACGTTCCCCTGCTCAGTATAATAAGCGGGTTCAGTCAATACATCAATATTATTATCTTGATTAAGGCCTGATATGGTCGCTACCTGGAGAGAGAGAGAGAAGGAAACATTTTAGCGTATGCTCTTACAAGATTAGATTGATTATTATCTTATCTAATCAGGATGTCTCCCACTGTTTTTATCAAATCTTCCTTCAAACCCTAAAAGGAAAAACTAGCCAGGATTAATTACACCTTACAAGTTTGCCAATCTTTCAGCCAGATCAGTGTTGGTACTTTGAGGGAGGTTCTCCGTTCTTTCGCACGGACCTAATTAAAATAAACCTCGTTTTCCCAGAGGCATAACCCCGTTAACACCTTTCTAGTCGCCTACTTGATTGGCTAATTGTCCTGTGTAAAATTCTCCCAGGAGTAACTAAACCGCGAGTTTGTAGCATCTGCCAGTTTTGCTAAAGAGGTCACTCCCGGTGAAGGGATCTCGGCTCTTTCCTCATCGAATAAGGTGCAGGGTATATCATATATACCGCTATGCAAAGCAAAAAACTGTAGCTACCCTTTTTATAAAGTTTTGATTCTACAACATCTTTTAGGTTTCTTTTCTTTTATTAATCTCATTAATAAATCCCATCAGTTATGCTTCCTAAGCATCACAGAAGAAACGAAAGCTGTAATATTTATATATCATATATATAGTATAAGCATTCGTCTCAGGCAGTAATATGATCTCATCACAGAACATTGCAGCAGAAGATAACATATGAAATATTGGATATACCAGGACGTCCGTGTTTTATATCGAGCCTGTATAAAACACGGATTCCACGGTCGCAATGAATAGCCAAATCCACATCCCTAGACCCCTACGAGAGCGGTAAGCAACTCTGCCAATTCTAGGGTTAGGAGACCCGGTCTCGACTCCTCGAGATGGCCTCCCACTGTATCCTAGAACCCGGTTACTTGTGCTCCCCTCCTTGGGTCTACCTAATGCGGAAAAGTAAATAATATACAATGGTGACATCATCCTCATCCCGGAAGTGCCCCAATAAAATAATATTACATACAAATGAATTTTACATGAATGAAAACAAAAACCCTCATCTCACATAAAACCCCCGGCTATTTAGAACACGACGATTCAATATAACATATCACAGCAACACATAATATCTCATATCATCAACGTAAGAAAATATGCGTATCCCGATTGTCGTTGATGTATAGCAACGAAGCCGGCGATACACCACATACTACGCTTACGGTCATAGAAAAGAAAGTGTAGAACTACAACATTTGGAATCCACAATCACTTTAGACATCTTAAATCCGAAATATCACATACTTTGCATTTCATGCTTAACTATATGAATTCCACATATTGTATCACATTCCAGATAAATAGACAATATTAAACTTTCCGATCGAATAATCAAATACCCAAGATTTCCTTAATAGCTCAACACTTGAGCAGAGTTCAAAAAACCCAGAATATGTCATAGCCCCAGTGAACCAGCCGTAGAAGGGTCAAACCAACGCCTCACATGTGGCAACGCCAAACTACCACAAACCCTAGGGTTCAGTGGCAATTTTGACGGTCACATAATCGAGTTAAGGTTACGTTCTTCTAGAGGGTCCATAGATATGCTTGCATATTTTTCCGAAAGTTTTAAACTCGAGAAAAAATCAACACTTGAAAGTTTTTCGTGTCGGGAAAAAATAATTTATTGATATCCGTTCGAACATTTTAACACGTTCTAAATTATCCGGAAAACTTAACGAAGTTAAACTTTCTGATCGAATCAACGAATACAAAAGATCTCCAGAACACTCGACGCTTGAGTAATATTAAAAATTCCCAGAAGTATATACAAATACCTACGGATAAACCCTACAAATACGAGTCCCCAATTCCCAAGTACGGCCGCGGAACCGCCGAGCCAAGCATGTTCTTGCCGCGGTTCCGCGGCGCTTTGAGTGAGTTGGGGGCTCGTATTTCACAGTTATCCTTAAAATTGCCTGTTGAATTTTCTGAGTATTTTTAATACGAAAAAATCATATTTTTAAAAAATTTCCAGAAAGGGGTCAAAATATGACGTTTCGGGGTTTGATCGGACTTTTAACTTCGTATACACGTCGCCTAATGCTCTAGCTAGGCTCTGATACCACTTCAGGGTTACTAGGCACTGTCGCAAGGGTCTATAAGGCATCAACCATGCCCGATTTAAAATTTAGACGTGCCGAACAACCTAAAGCGAGGATCTTTGCCAGATAATTAGGGTTAAACATGCAAGTAAACATCTTTACAACTAAGAGAGAGGGATTACAACCTTTGTAGTCCGCTCCTTCGCTTCATAAGCTCCGAGTAGTAGTCCCTTCGCTGCGATCCATGACCTCCCGGACTCAAGAGAGGCTCCACAAGCCGAACGATCCATGCTTGCTTGAAGTCTTCCTTTTCGAAGATGATCTACCTTAAAGTTTCTTTAACTCAAGCTCTCACTTTTCTAATCAAGTATTAATGAAGTGAACACCCTAATATAATTAGCTAGATTAGATGAGGATGATGAAGTAGGAATTATGCTCTCTTTTATTTTCAAGATCTCACACTAATTCATCATAAAATCAAAAGCTAGTGAGCTTATCAAGGAGGAAGAAGAAGATGATTTCTTTTGTGATGAATAATGAAAAGGGTTACTATGCTTACAAGTGAACCTTGAGTTAATAATATGAATCATTAACTCATGTAGAGAGTTCACTAGGGTTAAGGGTTTGGGTTGGGTTAAAAATATCTTCAAAATATCAACACATAATATCTTTGCACAAAACAAAACAAAAGCTTCTAGAAGCTTCAAGAAAAGACTAACCCAAATCAAACCCAAACCATGTTTAATCTCCACTAATCATGTTGCATTTGTAAACATAACTTGTTACAATATTATATATCACATATATAATATATTTTTGTAACAAAAGAAAATAATACAATTAATATATATCGCATATATATCAATATATTACCCGGTGAGAAATGAATCAATAAAGCGAGCCAATATTAGATAATGTAATGTAATATATCACATATATAGTTATACATTAAATTATCGAATCAACACTTGATCCGACAATCCGGCTATATCACATATAACCGACTAATATTTCATGTACCGATTCATCGAATCAACACTTGATCCGATGACCCGGCTGATATCAAATATCGCGAGAGTAGAATATGGTATCTCATATCGTATTATTCTCGGTCCCGCACATATCGCATATGTGCTCCAACTCCGTTTTGCCTGAGTCAAGAAACCTCTGTGTAGAACTCTAAAAAATCGTCAATACGCCGGCAGTAGGTGATGATCATATCAAACAACCACAAGCTGCAAGCGGTCAGCCAAACGTAACAGCCATCTAGGTATTGAGCGATCAGAAGATCAACAAGCAAGCCTGTACATTCTCCTGTGAATCCAATTAGTAACACTACCGTACAGTCCGGTCTCTTCGTCTGATATGTCGCATATCCAGTCTAGGGGTGGTAAACGTCAAACCCCGTAACCGATAAGTCGTGTCGATGTGAGGCTCATAACAGGTCGAGAACCTACTGATAACACTTACCAGTAGTACTCTATATCCGCCCTGGCCAGGGACTTCCAGTTATAGCCAATCGAACACAGCACAACATCAACTCCCTATACCGGGAGAGACGAATCCCCTCCTATCGCTCACTGCCTCCATGTGATTCGGGACTGTACCCAAAAGCCACCGTTTTGCATGCCCTCTTGGACGTGGTAAGGTGGAAATCAAAGCACAGTGGGAATCACACAAGACTGTATGACGATCTCGGGTCTACAGACTACCATGTACCAGTGTCACCGGAGAACTGCCATCCGACGTAAGGTATAATACCATCTGGGTGTTCTCGGTGAGTCCGTCCAGTGTACCCAGTCTCCACTGAGCACCCGTACACCATCTTTGATGTCAAACACCAATGGATATAGTATCATCAATCGCCCATCATATGGGTTAAGATGCGTATACGCTAGTCTACTCTGGTGTATCGATGCCCTGTCTCGATACACCCTCGACTAGAAACAGTTATAGGATGTACTCGTTGACTACTCTGGCCCCACTGGTATGATCTCATCATAGTCCCAGTAGTCAAGTACATATCCTAAGGTCTTTATTAACATGTGAGAGCAAGACAGTAAACTAATATAAGTCAACATGTTAAGATAAAGTGAAACCAAATAGTATACTATCATATCGAGCAAGAAAGTCCTCTCTATATATATCCAAGCATCCACTATAATATACATCAAATGTACAATAATGGCCTCTAGGGCATATACATAACTAACAATCTCTGAATCGACCCTGGCCAGGGACTTCCTGTTATAGCCAATCGAGCACAGCGCAACATCAACCCCTAATACCGGGAGAGACGAATCCCCTCCTATCGCTCATTGCCTCCATGCGGCTCGGGACTGTACCTAAAAACCATCGTTTTACCCGTCCTCTTGAACGTGGTAAGGTGGAAATCAAAGCACTGTGGGAATCACACAAGACTCTATGACGATCTCGGGTCGACAGACTAACCTGTACCAGTGTCACCAGAGAACTGCCATCTGACGTGAGGTATAATACCATCTGGGAGTTCTCGGCGAGTCCGTCCAGTGTACCCAGTCTCCACTGAGCACCCGTATACCATCTCTGATGTCAAACACCAATGGATATGGGATCATCCATCGCCCATCTACATGGGTCGAGAAGCTACACGCTAATCTACTCTGGTATATCGATGCCCCGTCTCGATACACCTACGACTAGGGACATTAAAGGATGTACTCTCAGACTACCATTGTCCTACTAGTATGATCCACATCATAATCTAGGTAGTCAAGTACACATCCTAAGGGCTTTACCAACATGTAACAGAGAGACAATCAGTGTACATGTTAAGACAAAGAGTAACCAGATAGCATACTATCATGTCGAGCAAGAAAGTCCTCCCTATATATGTCCAAGCATCCACTACAATATACATCTCATGTATAGTAATGGCCTCTAGGGCATACATATAACTAACAATCTCCCACTTGCACTAGGGCCATCATATAGCAGTGGTTGAAGTATCTCATATTCAACCATCCCATAAAAGTCTCTCTCTGGGAAAAGGCCTTTGTGAGTGGATCCGCCATGTTGTCCTCTGAGTCTACTCTCCTAACATCGATCATCTGGAGATCAACCATCTCCATGATCAGGTGATACTACCTTAGAATATGTCTGGATCACTGATGGGACGGGGGTTTCTAGGCATAAGCTACAACTCCATTGTCACACAATGGTAGGAACCAAGTTCATCTCATGAACTAATATACACCCAGACTTCCTCTTTGGTAGCATCTTTGGTAGCGATGTATCCAGCCTTTATCGTCTAGTTTGCCACGGTATCTAGCTTGGAAATCTTCCAACATACCATCCCTCCCCTGAGGGTAAAGACAATGCCTGTGACTGACATCCAGTCGACCTTACCACCCTGGAAGGTATCCAGTGATTCTCCCCAGGATCTATTGATACCATCTCACTACACCTAGTGAGAATCCTAACATCCACTTAGATCTATCTCATAGATCAAAACCCAGGATTTAGGAGGTATCACCTTGATCCTATATGGAAAATCAATGTGATAAGAGGAGATTGACCGAGTGTAGCATAGGAAACACCTTTCCTATCAAGAGTATGTCATCCACGTACCATACGAGGAAGACCACCTTACTCTCTACAGCCTTTTTTTTATACAAGGTTCATCTACCATTTTGATGAAGTTAAACACTTTGAATATCACATCAAAACAGATGTTCCAACTCCGCGATGCCTTCTTTAACCCATAAAGCAACTTTCAGACGTTTCCGCTGCTCCCACTGTCTACGAAGCCCTCTGGCTGTGTACTTATAGACGCTCTCTTCTAAATCATTATTTAGAAAAGCAGTCATGACACCCAACCGCCAGATATCGTAGTCATGGTATATAGCAATGACAAGTAGGATCTGGATGGACTTAAGCATAGCTATTAGAAAAGGTTTCACCATTATCCACACCTGGTCGATGACGAGAATCTTTTACAACAAGTCTAGCTTTGAAAGTCTCAATTTTTCCATCTACACCAAGTAATCTTCTCAAGATCTACTTGCTCCTGATGGGGTTTTAACCCTTCAGATATAGCAACCAAAGTCCATACTTTGTTGGTGTACATGGATTCCATCTCAGATCGCATAGCATCCAGCCATTCTTACAGAGTCCCCACTCTTGATGGCCTACTCGAAACAAGTTGGGTCATCATCTTATGATGCAATCCTCGCTCCCACTGTCATAGAGAAAACCAAAGTATCTCTCAGGTGGATGAGGAACCCTACCAGATCGGCAGAGAGGCTGAGCTTCGTTGGGAGCTATTGAATCCTACAGTTTTACCAAATCATCAGTTGTAGTTTGTATAGCTGGAACTCCTTCCAGTTCTACCTCATGACCACAAATTAATTTATTTCCAAAATAATCCTTTTCTAAAAAGGTGGCATGCCGAGAAATAAAACATATTTTGTTTCTCGGTGTGGTAGAAGATATTCCCTTGCGAATGCTTGGGATATCCAATAAACTTCCAAAGAACTGACCTTGCCTCGAGCTTGTCCGGATTTTACTTTTGACATAGGCTGGACAACCCCAAATCTTAACTTACTTGAGACATGGGCTCTTCCCATACCATATCTCATATGGAGTGGTAGGCACCTGATTTGGTTTGAACGCTATTCAATAGGTATGCAGCTTCACAAGTGCATAACCCCCAAAAGGAAATAGGCAACTCAGAAGTACACATCATAGAGCGCACCATATCTAATAGGGTGCGATTGTTCCTCCCCGATACACCGTTGTGGTGTGGTGTATTCGGAGAAGTAATGATGAAAGAGAATCTCATTCTCCTTTAGAATAGTCCAGGATCTCCTGCTCAAGTATTCTCCTCCCTGATCTCAACATAGGACATAATACTTATACACGTTTTGGTTCTCTACTTCTAACTCATATTCTTTGAATTTCTCAAAAGCTTCAGACTTGTCTTTCAACAGGAACATATGTCTGAATCTTGAGAGATCATCAGTGAATGTAATGAAGTACAAAGAACCGGTCCTGGCATGTGTAGACAGGGGACTTACATACATCATTATGTATCAGTCCCAAAAGTTCACTAACTCTTTCTCTGTTTCCAATAAACGGAGCTATGGTCATCTTATCTCTGTGACAAGACTGGCAAGTTTCACAAGATGTAAATTCAAACTGATTTAAATATGCATCTTTATGTAACTTTAGCTAGTCGGGTCATATTGATATGACCTAGTCTATAATGCATCAAGAAGGATTCGTTCATTTCTTAATTCTTCCTCTTATATGTATTCTGTACATTAAGAACTGTGGTTTGATTTAGAACTATATGCTTTTAGATAACGTGCCTGAACCGACCAACTCTTGATATAGAAAATGTTCAGAACATTATCTAACAATACAAAATTATATCCTTCTTTACTAAATAAAGAGACTGATATAATATTGTAAATCAGCTTCGGTATCTAATAATATTTGTTCAGAATCAATGTACTTGATAGTACATGGTGATAACTGCCAACAACTTGGCTGCAATAATTGCACCGTTTCCAACTCTTGAAATTTTATCATCCGTTCTCAGTTCTCTACCTATCTGTAGCTTATGTAACGGATTACATTAACGGAATCCTGATCCGGTATCTCATACCCAGCATGTAGAGGACACTAAGAAACGGTTCTTGGTATTGAACACACCCGAAGAAGATGCATCATCATGCACTTTCTTCGTTTGGGCGGTACGGGAATCCTGGTAATCCTCTATTTCTTGCTCGGTCTTATAACAATTATAAGTTAGAGCGGGACCAACATTCCCCAGCTCAGTATATCAAGCTGGTTCGGTCAATATATCCATATTATTATCTTAATTAAGGCATGACATGGTCGCTAGCTGGAGAAAGAGAGAAGAAAACACTCAGCGTATGCTCTTGCAAGATCAGATTGGTTATTATTTTAT
Source organism: Agapanthus africanus (assembly GCA_030015575.1). Taxonomy (NCBI): domain Eukaryota; kingdom Viridiplantae; phylum Streptophyta; class Magnoliopsida; order Asparagales; family Amaryllidaceae; genus Agapanthus; species Agapanthus africanus. Next base: position 475,230,101 of record CM057338.1, on the reverse strand, counting down.
CTAATCAGGATGGCTCCCACTGTTTTTATCAAATCTTCCTTCAAACCCTAAAAGGAAAAACTAGACGGGATTAATTACACCCTACAATTTCGCCAATCTTTCAGCCAGGCCAGTGCCAGTACTTTGAGGGAGGTTCCCCGTGCTTTCGCACGGACCGAATTAAAATAAACCTCGTTTTCCTAGAGGCATAACCTCGTTGACACCTTTCTAGACACCTACTTGATCGGCTAATTGTCCTGTGTAAAACTCTCTCAGGAGTAACACTTACTCGTAGTGGGTATCAGGATCCAACTATCTCATAGAAGGTATGCAATCTCATTGCAAATTTCAACACTTGAAATTCCCGATAATATTTTGCCCCAAGCGATCTATAACCTTGACAAGGTCAACAAACCATAGACCGCAAGTCAAGTTTAACCCATCATTTCAAGATTGAATTAAACCGACCTGCACGACCCTTAACAAGGTCAACAAGGCCACACGACTATTCTAATCCAATCGCATCATATGTTTTGCAGATAAGCACTAATCAGCTACCGCACACTACGCCTTGACAAGGTCAACAAACGCAGCACGAATACTAAGTAGGACTTATCTGAAATGACGGAGGGCTGCGACAGGTTTTTTAGAAAACCTTTTGCGTAATGAACTTGATATCGTTGTAGAATCGAGTGAATTTTGAAAAGGTGTGTTTTTGAGGCTTTTACTAGTTTCGCTAAAGAGGTCACTCCCGGTGAAGGGATCTCTGCTCTTTCCTTATCGAATAAGGTGCTGGATATTCTGCAATGAATACCGCTATGCAAAGCAAATACTCTAAAAGCAATCAAAATACAAACCGTGTGTTTGTAGCATCTGCCAGTTATTGCTAAAGAGGTCACTCCCGGTGAAGGGATCTCGGCTCTTTCCTTATCGAATAAGGTGCAGGATATATCACTATGCAAAGCAAATACTGTAGCTACCCTTTTTGAAAATTTGATTCCACAACATCTTTTAGGTTTCTTTCTTTTCATTAATCTCATTAATGAAGTCCCATCATTTATGCTTCCTAAGCATCATAGAAGAAACGAAAATACAACGTATGCTTATGCCATCCGCATTCGCCACGGTATCCCGTTATGCACCGTTAGGTTACTTAACTAACGGCATACCGGGACAGGACTAGCGCGGGTGCAAAACATAAGTAACGTCTACTATATATCTCATATATAATATGTATCCATTCGTCTCAGAATCCACAGTGATCACATCACAGAGCAGCAGATGAAACATATGAAATATTGGATATATTAGGGGGTCCGTATTTTATTTTGAGCCCGCATAAAACACGGATTCTACGGTCGTGATGAATAGCCAAACCCATATCCCTAGACCCCTACGAGAGCGGCAAGCAACCCTACCAATTCTAGAGTTAGGAGACCCGGACTCAACTCCTCGAGTTGGTCTCCCACTGGACTCTAGAACCCGGTTACTTGTGCTCCCCTCCTTGGGTCTATCCTAATGCGGAAAAGTAAATAATATACAACAATGGTGACATCATCCTCAACCCGAAAGTTCCCCAATAAAATAATATTACATATATTGAACTTTACATGAATGAAAATAAAAACTCTCATCTCACATAAAAACCCCGGCTATTCAAACACGACAATCCAATATAACATACCACAGCAACACATAACATCATATGTCATCAACGTCAGTAAATATGCGTATCCCAATTGTCGTTGACGTATAGCAACGAAACCGGTGATACACCACATACTACACTTACGGTCACAGAAAAGAAAATGAAAAACTACAATAATTGGAATCGTAACGGCCCTTAGACATCATAAACCCAGGATATCTCATATCCAAGATTTTATGCCTAATAATGTAAAGCTCGCATTTAGGTCTCACCCATAAAAACACCTTTTCAAAATAAGTCGGACAATTCAACAAGATTTCCGATTACACCCGAGACCGAAATGTTAGATTTACACGCAACAAATATATTTGTGGATTCCAATTATTGTATCTCATTACAGAAAGCTAGACGATATTAAACAATTCGATCGAATCAACGAATTCCCAAAATTCCCAGAGAGCTCAACACTTAAGCAGAATTTAAAATGCCCAGAAGCATGCCCCGGTACCTACGGACCAACAGCTTAAGGGTCCGACCCAAGCCTTTCAAGTGGCGCCGCGGATCTACCGCCAAAACCATGTTTTGGCCGCGGATCCGCGGTCACTTAGATAAGTTAGGGTTTCGTTCTTCGGGTGTGTCCATAGAATTACCTGCATGATTTTCTGAATATTTTTAATACGAAAAATTCCAACATTTTGAAAAATTTCCAGAAAGTGGGTAATATCGGGTTTTCGGAGTTCGTTCGAACTTCTAACTTTGCCTAGATAACTCTTAATGCTCTAGCAAGGCTTTGATACCACTGTAGGGTTCTTAGGCACAACCACAAGGTTTCATAAGGCATCAAACATGCCGTATTTAAAAAATTAGTGTACCAAACAACCCTAACCTAGGATCTAACTAGAGTATTAGGGTAAGAAAAAACAAGTAAACAACTTTACTTAGAAGTGAATGAGGAATAAAACCTTTCTAGACCGGTCCTTCACTTCTAAAGCTCCGTGTAGTAGTCCCTTCGCTGTGAGTATCGATCTCCTGAACTCCAGTATGGGTTCTCCCGGAGAAATGAACAAGCTTGCTCGAAGTCTTCGAGGCCGAAGATGATCTATGTCGAGAAGACTCAAGCTCATGCTGCCTCTTCATTAATTGTGAAATTAGTGAAGCAAACACCATAAACTAAATGGCAAGTAGTAGAGGATGATGAAGTAGGAAACGGGCTCTCTTTAGATTTATTTTTCTCACAATATTTTCTCACCTTGAGAAAAGCTAGTAAGCTTTTCTCATGAGGAAAAAGAAGCTCAAGTGAAGAAGATGAGAGAATGAACTCATGAGGTGAGAACAGCAACCATGGGTGAGTTAGTGTCATACACTAACTTATGTAGAGAGTTTACCATGGCTAACTATAATGATTAAGTTAATAAATAAGTAAAACAAATCAATGGACTTAGTCAATGGTTCCACAAGCTTCTACAAGTTTTAACCATGTGATTAATTTCCACTAATTTGGTTTGCTTTAGATAAATAAAAACCTTACATTATAATTAGTATGGTATAACTCTCATACACCCATGTAACATGTGGCATCTAGCATGACACAAAAGTTGTACATTAATATATATCACATATACACTAATGCACACATATGAGAAAAGAAATCATAAGTGAGCTAATATTAGTTAATGTAATCTAGTATATCTAATATACAATTATACATTCAATTATTAAATCAATACTTGATTTAATAATCCGGCTATATCACATATAACCGACTAATATCTAATTCAACAACTTATCGAATCAACTCTTGATCCGATAATCCGGCCATATCACATATAACCGACCTATGTCACAAATCACGAGAATAGAATGCGGTATCACATACGCGCATCAATCTCGGTCCCGCACATATCACATATGTGCTCCTACTCCGTTTCGCATGAACCAGGAAATCTCTGTGTAGGACTCTAAAGACTCGTCAATACGCCGGCAGTAGGTGATTGTAGGGTGTTTTTTATCACCCCATTGAGATGGGAATATACGTGCGCTGGTCAGGCGCATTACAGATTCCTCCTGCCTAGGGTAGGCTAGTGTTTATTGATTGTGGGGATCCAAATCTCCGGCAGCCGTAGACTAAGCTGTCGTTAATTACCCCTCACATTTGGAGCGAGAGAACCTCCAATTGATGGGTTAAACTGGTCATGTGAACTCAATGTGCAGTGTTGTGTTTTGAAGGCATTTTTGATATATCGGGGGCCCCGCAGGGTTTTTACGAGGGTCCCGCTACCCGGATAGCGGGCTGGGGGTCCCCTTGCGAGGTGTGGGGCAACGTCCCGTTAGAAATTTTTTCTAACGGGGGACAGTGTTGTAAAGTATGTGTGTGTGTGTATAAGGGAAAGAGCATCCAGAGGATGCGTGGGAGAAAGCGCCAGCGCCTCACGTGCACGGCATGCGGGCACTCTGGCGCTCGGGCGCTGGCTCTATCGCCTTGGGCGCTATCGCCTTGGGCGCTAGCGCCTTGAGCGCAAGGGATCTAGCGCTTTGGGCGCTAGCGCCTTGAGCGCAAGGGATCTAGCTCTTTGGGCGCTAGCACCTCACATGCCAGGCACGTGGGCGCTCGGACGCTAGCACCTTGGGGGGAAAGGAACCAGCGCCTCACGTGCCAGGCACATGGGCGCTCGGGCGCTAGCGCTTTAGGTGCAAGAGCGCTAGTGCCTCACGTGCCAGTCACGTGGGCGCTCGGGCGCTATCGCTTTGGGCGCTAGCGCTTTGAGCGCAAGGGCGCTAGCGCCTCACGTGCCAGGCACATAGACGCTCGGGCGCTAGCACTTTGGACGCTAGCGCCTCACGTACCAAGCACGTGGGCGCTCTGGCGCTAGCACTTTGGGCGCTAGCGCTTTGAGCACAAGGACGCTAGCGCTAAAAAGGGAGCAGGTCCTTTCACTAGGAGTTGTACTCCTAGAAAGAATATACTTATTATTTTGTGTGTGTGTGTGTGTGTGTATACATATACATATTTTAACGAGTTAAACTCCTAAGATATTCTTGAAACCGATGAAGGGGCTTCTCCCTTGAGCCCTGGATCTTCCCCAGAGTGGGGGTCTTTGGAGATGGGTCTCCTTCTTCCTCCTCTGTTGGCCGGATCTTGAAGAACAAAAGGGGCGAGATTTTAAAAATCCCTCCTTTTTATGATCTGATGGAAGATCCGAGCTTCCCTTTGTGGGTTTTGTGGTGAAAAACTATTTAGTTTTAGAAAAGAAAGAGTAAAACTCTTGATTTAATTCAAAAGAAAGAAGAAGGTTTAGAACCTTAAGGAAGGAGAAGATCACAGATCTTGATTCTTTTTGGGAGAGAGAAAAAGTTGTTGAGATATTTCATTATCTTTGCCTTTATAGGCTATACACTTTACATATAGCCCATTGGGCTTTACAAAAATGGCATTTTGCCTATCACATGCCTCATGTGCTATTTCTTTTTGCACATAAGCCATGCGCTTTACAAAAATTTGGCTTTATGCCCATTTTTCTTACATTTATTCATAAAATAAAATAAAAGAAATACAACAAAATTATTTATTACAAAATTTTTATTTGGCATGAGGGGGAGGCCGGCCGCTTCATGTTCGGGCTCGACCTGGGCATTGGCCCACTTGACCTGGGCTTGGGCCCGCTTGGCTTGAGGTTGACTTTGATTTTGACTTGGTCAACCGGGTTGTAAATTTTTACCCCAACAAATTGCCCCCATCAATAAACGCACACCACACATGTGGATCGTGCGCATGAAATTGATGGATCTTCTTTCACGTAGAGGCGACTTGATTTGGTTCCCGCTTTTGGGAAACTGGCACTGCCCTTTTTACGACATGGACGGTCGATTCTGCCTTTTTTACGACTTGGACGGTCGGTGCTGCCCTTTTTGCTACGTGGACGGTCAGTTCTGCCCTTTTTGCGACTTGGACGGTCGGTTCTGCCCTTTTAGCGACGTGGACGGTATGTTCTGCCCTTTTGCGACATGGACGGTCGGTTCTGCCCTTTTTGCAATTTGGACGGTCGGTTCTGCCCTTTTAGCGACTTGGACGGTCGGTGCTTCCCTTTTAGCGACGTGGACGGTCGGTGCTGCCCTTTTAGCGATTTGGACGGTCGGTGCTGCCCTTTTTGCGATGTGGACAGTCGGTGCTGCCCTTTTTACGACGTGGACGGTCGGTGCTGCCCTTTTTGCGACTTGGACGGTCGGTGCTGCCCTTTTTGCGACGTAGACGGTCGATGTTGCCCTTTTTGCGACGTGGAGGGTCGGTGATGCCCTTTTTGCGACATGGACGGTCGGTGCTTCCCTTTTTGCGACTTGGACGGTCAGTGCTGCCCTTTTTGCGACGTGGACGGTCGATTCTGCCCTTTTTGCGACTTGGACGGTCGGTGCTGCCCTTTTTGCGACTTGAACGGTCGGTGCTGCCTTTTTCCTACGTGGACAGTCGGTTCTGCCCTTTTTGCGACTTGGGCGGTCGGTGCTGCCCTTTTTGCGACGTGGACGGTCGGTTCTGCCCTTTTTGTGACTTGGACGGTCGGTGCTACCCTTTTTGCGACGTGGACAGTCGGTGCTGCCCTTTTTACGACGTGGACAATCGGTTCTGCCCTTTTTGCGACTTGGGCGGTCGGTGCTGCCCTTTTTGCGACATGGACGGTCGGTTCTACCCTTTTTGCAACTTGGACGGTCGGTTCTGGATTTGACTTGCTCCGCTTCTTGCAGTGTCATGGATGAAGTTGACTTGTTTCCGAGGTGGAATTTGATTCTGCCAGGGAGGTCATTGGTTGTTTTGCTGATTTGATGTGATTTGGGTTGACATCAGCACCGCTACACTGGAATATGGTACCAGGAGCGAATCATCATCTGCCATGACAGGATTTGGGGATTTTGGTTTTGGTTTGGCATCAGTACTGCTGCACTGGAATATGGTACCAGGAGCGAATCATCATTTGCTGTGAGGGGGTTTCCCCCATTCCTAGTTTAACGACTTAGGGGTTATCTTTTCCTAGTTTAACGACTTGGGGGTCATATATTCCCAGTTTAAAGACTTAAGGGTCTATTGGATTGGAGTTTGGAATTTTAGGGTTAAGGTAGGCATCGGCATTGCTAACACTGAAGCACATGTGCCAAGAGCAATTCATTATTTGCCTTTTCTTGTTGGGGAGCGATGGCTTAGGAGATAGTTTTAGGTCCCTATCACCTAAGGCTTTTCAATTTTATGAGCCGTAAGGGTCCCATAAAAGCATTTTCTCCCTACGAGTCGTAAGGATCTCGTAGGTGTGCTTTCTCCTTAGAAGTCGTGGGGACTCCCAAGTGTGTTTTTCCTTTGTGAGTCGTAAGGATCCCACAAAGGTGTTTTCTTACGAGTCGTGAGGATCTCGTAAGTTTGTTCCCCTCATGTATCGTGAGGACACATGAGCGAGTCTTCCCAAATGGAGCATAGTCCCAAGGGCGGAGACCAGCCGCGTAACTGGTGATTGTGGTGGGGCATGGGTATGCTGAGAATTATTTGAGCCCATGAATTGTATACGGTAGTCAACTTAGGGACCAAACCGTAGGGCCGGGGGAATTTTGGAAAATTGGATTTTGGTTGGCGTCTACATCGCTACACTGGAATATGGTACCAGGAGCGACTCATCATTCGCCGTCGGGACATTCAGAGTTTGGTTGGCGTCTGCATCGCTACACTGGAATATGGTACTAGAAGCGACTCATCATTCGCCATCGGGACATTCAGAGTTTGGTTGGCGTCTGCATCGCTGCACTGGAATATGGTACCAGGAGAGACTCATCATTCGCCGTTTGGGGACTTGGAATTTGGATTTTGTTTGGCATCAGCATTGCTGCACTGGAATAATGCCAGGAGCAACTCATCATTTGCCTTGGGAGGACTTGGGATTTGGGTTTTTGGTCAGCATCAGCACCGCTAACACTGAAGTGAAAGGCCAGGAGCGACTCATCATTTGTCGTTGCCCGTTGGGGAGCGATGGCTTAGGAGACAGGTTTAGGTCCTTATCACCTAAGGTTTTTCAATTTTATGAGCCGTAAGGGTCTCATAAAAGCATTTTCTCCCTACGAGTCGAGAGGATCTCGCAGGTGTATGTTCTCCTTAGGAATCGTAGGGATTCCTAAGTGTGTTGTTCCTTTGTGAGTCGTAAAGATCTCACGCAGGAATTTTCTCCTCACAAGGTCGAGAGGACTTTGCGAGTGTATTTTATCTCTTTTCACGAGTTTGCGCCCTTTCAGGTTTTCACAAACTCGCCGGCAGTCCTGCTGTTTTTACTCACAGAGCCCTTTCGGGTTTTCATCCGTGCCCATTTTGCTTGTGGATATACCGTTTTTTTTTTTGCGCTGGTGGGATTTTAAAAGAAGTCTTACCGACAGGACATGGGAAAGATAGGGGTTGTTTACGCCCATGGATTGTATACGGTTTTGCAGGATGTATGATCCAGACCGTAGGGCCGGTGTGCTCAATTCTCCTTTGACTTGGAGCATTCACGCGTAGTATTTCTTGAGATATCATCCATTAATGGGTAGCATGGGCCTTTCTCCTTCGGCATTTATCAGCTGGTAGGATCCTCCATCAAACACTTTCTCGATGACATATGGTCCTTCCCAGTTTGGTTCGAATTTTCCCTTGGCATGTCGATTGGGGATGATCGGTCTTTTGAGGACCAACACCAATTCGCCTTTCTTGAAAGTGCGGAGACGGGTCATCTTGTCATAGGCCCGTGGCATTTGGGCTCGGTACAGCTCCAGATTTTGTTGTACTGCAAGCCTCTTTTCTTCGAGGGCGTCGAGCTCTTCAAGCCGAAGGAGCATGTTTTCCTCCTCCGTCAACTCGTGCTGAACGGCCATTCTTAAGCTTGGAACTTCGACTTCGAGGGGGAGGACCGCCTCCACTCCGAAGAGCAATGAGTATGGAGTGGACTGAGTTGGAGTACGGTGCGTAGTACGATATGCCCACAACGCCTCGTGAAGCTTGAGATTCCAGTCTCTCTTGTTGGCTGAAGCATTTTTCCTCAGGAACTTGCATAGAGTCTTATTGAAGGCTTCGGCTAGCCTGTTGGCTCTTGGATTATAGATAGAGAAATATCTCCAGTCTATCTTGTGTTGAGTAGCGAATCTTGAGACTTTGAAGCTCTTGAAAGAAGGCCCGTTGTCAGAAATGATTCTTCTTGGTGTACCAAAACGGTATAAAATATTATGCTGGAAGAACGTCAGAATATTTTCTGTCTTGACTTCTTTGAGCGGGATAGCTTCAGCCCATCTGGAGAAATAGTCAGTTGCGACTAATATGAACCGGTGGCCTTTGGATGACGGAGGATCAATTGGGCCAACAATGTCGGTGCCCCAGACTTCGAAGGGCCACGACGCCACCGTAGGATGCAACGGATTGGGATGCTTGTGAATGAAATCACCGTGAATTTGGCAGATATGACATTTCTTTGCATGCTCTCTGCAATCCCGTATCATGGTGGGCCAGTAATACCCAAGCCGTTTGATTTGAAGTCGCATCTTGAGGCCAGATTGGTGAGCACCGCAAACGCCCGAGTGAACTTCTTTCATGACCTTTTAGGCTTCGGCCAACGACATACACCTGAGCCAGAGTTGGTCATATGACCTACGGTATAACGTGTCATTTACAAACACGTATCGGAGATCTCTCTTCTTCAGCTGAACCCTCGTAGATTTTCCTTCGGGCAGCTTGTCGTATCGGAGGTACCCTATGAAGGGCTCTCTCTAATCGGGCTCATCTTGAACGATCGAAGCTTCTTCGGCGGGACTGCTCTTCTGTTCCATGCTTTCCTCTTCTCATAGAGAGATAGGGGTAGAATTTGCCGGCTCCTGGCTGTTATCAGAATTTCGTCCATGTCAGGATCAGCCAGCTCTTTGGCTAAGCGAGCGAGTACGTCAGCCTTTCCATTCAACGCTCTAGGGACTCTCATTAGTTCAATGTGAGTGAACCATTTCATGAGTTCCACCACTCGGATTCTGTACCGAGCTAACTTGGGTTTGTATATCTTATAGTCGCCGCTTACTTGGTTGACGACAAACTGGGAGTCACCGTAAACCCGTAACCGAAGGATTTCCATTTCTATGGCGAGCTCCAAACCAGCTATCAGAGCTTCATACTCAGCCTCATTGTTTGTGCGAGGCTCGGTGAGAGCAAAAGAACGCCGTAGGGTTCCCAACGATGGCTTGATGAACACCAATCCTATCCCTGCTTTTATCTCCGGGACGCTTGATTTGCTGGAGGTCCTTATTGATAAGGCTCCATCGAAGTAGAACTCCCAACATGGCTCGCTATCCTCGAGGTGCAATATTTGTTCATCGGGTAACTCGTAATTAAGCGGTGACCCTTCTGATATGGGATGAGCAGCAAGAAATTCCGCAAGAGCTTGCCCTTTTACTGCTTTCTGAGGAGTATAAACTATGTCAAACTCAAGCAGCATGACATCCTATCTCGACATTCTACCGGCTAGGCTTGCTTTGGTCATTAAGTGTTTGAGCGGGTCGACCCTAGAGATCAACATAACCCGATAAGCAAGCAGATAATGCCTCGGCTTCTTCACAGCGAATATCAGAGCCAAGCATTGCTTTTCGATCTGGGAATAGTTGTGTTCCGCCCTGATTAAAGTTCGACTGAGGTGGTAGAGGGCATTCTCTTTTCCCTCCTCGTTGTTCTGGGCAAGGAGCGCACCGAGTGACTCATCTAGCGTGGCAGTGTAGAGAATCAGCAGTTTATTTGGAATGGGAGCGGCCAGCACTGGAGGGTGCAATAAGTATTGTTTGATGCTTTCGAACGCTTCTTGATATTCGGCATCCCAGACAAAAGGAGCTCCTTTCTTCATGAGCTTTGAGAAGGGCCTACATCTCCCCGATAAATTTGAGATAAACCTTCGTATATAAGCAAGCTTGCCTTGAAAAGATCTTAGCTGCGTCAGATTCTTCGGAGGGGGCATCTCCATGATGGCCTTTATTTTGGATGGGTCAATTTCGATCCCTCGATGTCGGACTATAAAGCCCAGGAATTTTCCCGATGACATGCCAAAAGCGCACTTCAGAGGATTCATTTTCAGATCGTACTCTCTCAGTCTGGTGAGAACGGTTCTAAGATCTTGGATGTGATCGGCCTTGGCTTTAGTCTTGACGACCAGATCATCAACATAACATTCGACGACTTTATGAATTAGGTCATCAAAGATATTGGTCATCGCCTTTTAGTATGTAGCGCCTGCGTTTTTCAGTTCGAACGGCATCACCTTGTAGCAATATATTCCGATCGGGGTTCGAAATGCTGTGTGTTTCTCATCCTCAAGCAACATCTTGATCTGATTATATCCCGATGAGCCATCCATAAAGGTGAATAGCTTGTAATTTGAGGTGTCATCGACCATCATTTCCATGACCGGTAATGGGAAGTCGTCTTTAGGACATACCTTGTTGAGGTCCCTGAAATCGACACAAACTCGGATCTGCCCATTTTTCTTCTTCACTGGGACTATGCATGCGATCCAGTCCTCATATTTCTCTTCCCTAATGAAGCCGGCATCGATAAGCTTTTTGGTTTCCTTGATGACCTTTTCTTCTAGTTCCTTTCTCATTCTTCGAGGAGTTTATTTGACTGGCTTAGCATCAGGAGATATAGCCAGCTTATGCATGGCCACTTCAGGGGAAAGGCCAGGCATTTCTTTGTATGTCCACGTGAAGCAGTCGACGAACTTATGCAGCAGGGCAATTATCTGCTCTTTCATTTCCTCTGATAAAAGTGAGCTGATGTAGGTCGGTCTTGGATTATCGGGCGTTCCTAAGTCAATCTCGGTTAGCTCGTCAAAGGTTGCTTGTCCGCCATCTTCGAGCTCTTGAGGAGCTTCTTCTGGTTCGGCTAGCTCCTCTTCATCATTTGACTCTTCGTTGGCTTCCCCAATATGGATCATGTAGCATGCCTTAGAATCAGGCTGGATGAAACCTATGCCCCGCCTAACTGGAATTCGTCCATTATTGAGTGCTTGAAACTGAGGTGGATGCCATAGCCCTTCGTAAAAATTTGCTTTGGACTCCGTTTGATATAACCGGCATCCACACTTTTTAAAGTATTCCCGCATCTCGGGCGCATAGTATCTGGGATTGAGGATGGCTCTTATACCTCTCTCATACGGAAGGCCCGCGACAGACAAATCGTCCGGGTGCACAACAGGATTTGACCCATATAACATGATGCCTTTCTGTCCACTTTTCCTTCCGGGAACGTAGAAAGTTTTCAGCTGGTCCACGGTAGAGACTGACAATGCATCGAGCTCTTTGCATATCTGCTCCGGCACCCTTGTGACGGCTAGGGACCCTTCTGCTATTTCGAAGGTCTCTCGTAGTTTCGCTTGCTCCATGGGGGTCCAATCTGCACAGTTGTTGCAAGGCCGGTCCTCTTCCTCCGACTCTTCAGTGTCGCTGCTAAGATGAGGGCGGACTTTGCTGCTAGATGGGCCTTTAGTATCAGATTCGTCCATATCGCTACCGAAACGAGGGCGAGTTTTACGGAAGGACAGACTTCCAGCATCGGACTCATCAGTGTCACTACCGAAACACGGGCGCACTTGGGTGTTTTTGCTTTTGAAAGTGATAGCTGCCTCAGATTTGCTTTTGAGTTTTAGGGCCGCTCTGTTCTCAGTCGGTTGTGGCTTAGCATATTGGTGGTTCATAAAGTACCGAGAATCCTCATATCGGACTTCATGCACACCGAACGGCTGGACGTTTCTGTCAATGCGTCTTTCTTCGCCATTTTTAGTATACTTCATGCATTGATGGAGAGTTGACGGAATGATACCGTAATCGTGGAGCCACGGCCATCCCAAAAGAATTTTATAAGGCGTGTCAGCATCGATCACGTATATCTTAGCTTCGGTCTGCAGATCCCCAAATTTGATTGGCAGAGCTATGGACCCCAGAACTTGCTGGCAATTTTGGTTGAACCCTTGAATGACAATCCTTTCCCTTGACAGGTGTCGGATGTCCATTGACAAACTCTTCAGAGTTCGCAAGTTTATGATGTTCACTGAGGATCCCGGATCAATCAATATGTGATTAATCCGATCTCCGTCGCTGTACTCTGTCACGTAAAGCGGCCGATTATGCTCAGTTGTTCCCAGTAGCAAGTCTTCGTCCTTAAACGTGACTGTGGTGGCATGCCGAGCGTACTGGGCTTCTTTCATATTGATTTCCGCAAAGCGAGCCTGATACCGCTCGGGGTTCTGTAGAGCGTGAATGAGAACATCTCTAAGCTCTTTAGATAGGACCAAGGTGTAATAGATGCTCAGAAGAGACGGGAGCTTTCGGAGATGAGCCAATACATTGTAGTCCACTGAGGAAGGACTTGAGTTTTCATTAGCCGATTCTCTGCCATCTTCCTCATTAGCCACCTGTTTTTCCTTTCCTTTTGGGGCGTTGCCCTGATTTGGCGACAGAGCCCTGCCGCTTCTGAGCTGGATTTGGTTGGCCCTTGTGGCGAGCTCCTCGTTCTCTTCGGGAAAACAGAGCTCCTCTTCAGAATCGCTGCCCAGATGGATGGCGTAGCAGGTCACTATAGGGATATCCTCGTTGGAGTCTTCTTGTAGCTCCTCTAGAATCTCAGCCGCTTCTACAGGGAAGAACTCCTTCAATTGAATTAGAGTCCTTTCCTTCTGTTCATAGTCTTCGAGGGAATCGATGTATTTTTGAATGGTCGATCTCCCTGCAGACTCTTTTTCGTGCCGAGCTGCACCTTTCTTCTTCTTGAGCATTTTGGATTTCGAGTCTGATGGAGCCGCATTAGCAGCTGGAATGGTAGGCTTCTTCTGCCCTTCCCATTCCGTCCTGGGCTCTTTCTGAAGTAGCTTTAGCATCTTCTTCATTTTATTAGATATGTGCTTACTCCAAGGAGGCTGCGGTGAGTCGGTTTCATTTTTCAAGACAGCGGGTTCGGTTGTCTGCTCCCAGAAGGCTTCAGCTTCTGTCTGTATAAAGTTGGTGGTTGCAACTTGATTGTTCACCAACACGCTTTGGACAGCTCGATCTCTCTAGCCTTGTACTGCTTCTCGACCCAGTCTTTGAAGATATAGAAATCCTCGATCGCATGGCTCGCTACTCGGTGGTGCGGACAATACAGAGGATTGTCGGTCATTTTTTCTTCTTGAGGTCTTTTCGACTCTGGCAATTATAGACCATTGTTCAAGGCATCTTTAAATATCTTTCAGACCTTGTCCCTCCTGAAAGAGTAAACCTTGTTCTTTTTCTCCTCTAGGGAAGGCCCTTCTCATCCCAGCACTGGCTTTCGGGACCGGTTGGTTTTGGATTCGCCCGCCCTTCGCTTTTCTTCATTGTCGGACGCATTAAAGAATTGGTACTGCTGGAACTCCTGCTTCTATGGTTGTCATCCCGCTGGCTTTTCCAAGTCTTGTCTCTCTGAGAGTCCGGGGTAGACTCTTGCTTCGTGCGTTCCAGCATTTGAACTTTCTTGGTTAGCTCTTGAAACGTCTTGAAGCCTGCTGTACAAAAGAATGGGACCATCCAATTGCTGAGGTTCCCAATGAGAAGGCTGACGGACTGGTCCTGCTCCAGCGGCGGTTCGCACTTGACTGTGAGATTACACCATCGGGCGATAAAGTCGGTGTTGCTTTCATTCTTCCCCGGCTTGGTCCTCACAAGGTCAGCAATGGAGATTTTATCACTGACACTCATGAACCTTTGCCGAAATAGAGACTCCATTTGGGCAAAGGTAATGGCGGGCCCATCTGGTATACTCGTGTACTAGTCGAAAGCAATACCGGTCAGGCTGTTGACAAACTGACGAAGAAGGAGAGCATCATTGCCCCCTGTATTTCCGCACGATACTTTAAAGTGGACGACGTGCTGATTTGCATTTCCCGTCCTGTCAAATCTTCTGAACTTAGGAATGATGTAGCCGCTCGGGAACTCGATCAGATGTACTGTGCGGGATATGGATGCCCACTACTGCCAATTTCTTTCTGAGCTTCAGCTTCGACCACCAATGTTTTAACCTTGCTGGTGACCAAATCTATTATCCGATCTTGTGTTAGCGGGATAGTGTTATCTGGGGCCAAGGCGTCCCCAGAAGCGGAATGTGGTCGGCTTTCGTGTGGCTCGACGAATCTTAGAGCCAAAGGGACAGGCATCGGCCGCTTTGGATTGTCATCATCCGGCTCATGAGTAGCGATTTGTGCTTGATTGGGAGGCGCTCGAGCAATTTGAGCCGTAAGCTGCATCACAACGTTCGCTAGGTCGTCAATTTTCGAATAAAGCTTGGCCATCTCTTTATCTTTGCTCCTGAGCTATTTTCGAAATTTTCGAATAAAGCTTGGCCATCTCTTTATCTTTGCTCCTGAGCTGTTTTCGAAGCTCTTGAAGCAGCTCTTGCTCCGCGGTCTTAGGGCGGAAAGTCAGCTCTTCCTCGCTGTCCGAGCTTGACTCTGCATGGACCGAGGGTTCTTTCTGCCTATCGTCCTCATCGAGAGGGTTTTCATCATCCAGCGGAGGCGGCTGTTCTTGGGAAGCGGCAACCACATTCAAGCCAGATTGGGCTTGGGATGTGGTGGCCCCCTCCTTACTTTTGCTGCAAAGGTTGTCGCTGGGGCGCCCGCCCGCCATATAGACCGTATGGATAATATATCCAGCCGTCTTTTTATTATCGGCGGCTGATTTCACAGATCGCTGTCTTGACCCCTCCCCCCCATTTCAGTAGCGGGCAGTCGATTGAAGTCGGCTTGCCTAATCGGATTCTTGAATGGTGGTGGCGCTTCTTTTCTGGATTTGCCCCACTGCTTTCGCACGGCGCAGAGCGCCTGATAGACTCTTGAAGAGACAGTGTCATACTTTTTCTGTTGGGGCCGGGACACGTCTCTTTGTAGCGACGTTCGGACCACCGTCTTCTTGATTCTGGCGGTCATGGCATTTTTCTGAACCCACTTCAGAGGTTCGAAGTAATTGCCGATTTTCACGGCCGATTCATTCGTCGTCGCAGGATGACTCTGCTCTGGGACTCTCACACGATTCCACCTGGCCGAAGTCCTGGCCCTCTTGTTGACTCGATACCTGAGCCGCTTCTGCCTTAACTTTTCTGTTTTAAGCACTCGGCAGACTTCGGCTCTTTGGGAAGACGCCGTAGACTGATTGATAGAGAGGCTAGAGGAGGCGCCCGATCGTGCATTTTTTGGAGTCATCGCCTGAGCTCGCCCGCAACATTTGATGTTGCCCATTGTACCGGAGGTCCTGCCCCCAGCTGGAGCACCAGAGAGTCGTTCAGACACCATCTCAAGTTTCGGTCGTAGTGCCTTAGCGATCACAACATTCGGCCTCTTGCCCCTTAATACCGGTTTGGCCACCTGTTTTGCCGGGATTTCTTCCAGATGAGCACTTCCAGCAGGGTAGATGATGACGGAACCAAACTGGCAGGACAGTTCCTCCCACTGTCGACTGAGGCTTGCGGGGAGAACCACACGAGCATTGATCTTGACCACGTACGAGATCAGGGTCGCGTTGGAAGCTGAATTCGTCTTGGGAGACATTGCCGTTGAAAGTTGATTGCTGCACGAAAAAACATTATTTCAGTACAAATATCGGCATATATGTTAAATGAGTTCGCATGAACGCTTGACCCGAGATATGGGAGGAGAGAAAGGTCCCACCGGGCATACCAGAATCTGTAGGGTGTTTTTCGTCACCCCATTGAGATGGGAATACGTGCGCGCTAGTCAGGCGCATTACAGATTCCCCCTGCCTAGGGTAGGCTAGGGTTTATTGATTGTGGGGATCCAAATCTCCGGCAGCCGCGGACCAAGCTGCCGTTAATTACCCCTCGCCTTTGAAGCGAGAGAACCTCCGATTGACGGGTTAAACTGGTCATGCGAACTCAATGTGCAGTGTTATGTTTTGAAGGCGTTTTGGATATATCGGTGGCCCCGCAGAGTATTTACGGGGGTCCCGCTACCCGGATAGCGGGCTGGGGGTCAAGGGGGCTAGTAGCCCCCTTGCGGGGTGTAGGGCAGCGCCCCGTTAGAATTTTTTTCTAACGGGCGACAGTGTTATAGAGTATGTGTGTGTATGTATGTATGTATATATATATAAGGGAAAAAGCATCCAGAGGATGCGTGGGAGAAAGCACCAGCCCCTCACGTGCATGGCACGCGGGCGCTCTGGCGTTCAGACGCTGGCGCTGGCGCCTTGAGCGCAAGGGAGCTAGCGCTTTGGGCGCTTGGGCGCTAGCGCCTCACGTGCCAGGCACATAGGCGCTCGGGCGCTAGCGCTTTGGGCGCAAGGGCGCTAGCGCCTCACGTGCTGGCACGTAGGCGCTCGGGCGCTAGCGCTTTGGGCGCAAGGGCGCTAGCGTCTCACGTGCCAGGCACGTGGGCGCTCGGACGCTAGCGCTTTGAGCGCAAGGGCGCTAGCGCTAAAAAGGGAGCAGCTCCCTTCACTAGGAGTTGTACTCCCAGAAAGAATATACTTATTATTTTTTGTGTGTGTGTGTATTGAGGAGTTAAACTCCTGAGATATTCTTGGAGTTGATGAAGGGGCTTCTCCCTTGAGCCCTGGATCTTCCCCAAAGTGGGGGTCTTTGGAGATGGGTCTCCTTCTTCCTCCTCTGTTGGCCGGATCTTGAAGAACAAGAGGAGTGAGATTTTAAAAATCCCTCCTTTTTAAGATCTGATGGAAGATCCGAACTTCCCTTTATGGGTTTTATGGTGAAACTATTTAGTTTTGGAAAAGAAAGAGTAAAACTCTTGATTTAATTTAAAAGAAAAAAGAAGGTTTAGAACCTTAAGAAAGGAGAAGATCACAGATCTTGATTCTTTTTGAGAGAGAGAAAAAGTTGTTGAGATATTTCATTATCTTTGCTTTTATAAGCTATACACTTTACATATAGCCCCTTGGGCTTTACAAAAATGGCATTTTGCCTATCCCATACCTCATGTGCTATTTTTTTTTTTTGCACATAAGCCATGGGCTTTACAAAAATTTGGCTTTATGCTCATTTTTCTTATATTTATTCATATAACTAACATATTCACGACGGAGGCAGAATACATGACGACAGTGGAAGTATCTAAGGAAGCCTTGTCGTTAAAGGGCTTAGTTGGCGAGTTTAGATTCGATAAGGGATCAGTTCTTTTGTTTTGAGACAGTCAAAGTGTCATTCACTTGGCAAAGAATCAGGTATACCATAGTCAAACTAAGCACATCGGCGTGCGGTATCACAAGATAAGGGATTGGGCCGAAAAGGAGATTGATTTGATCAAAATCGATACTAAGATGAATCCGGGGAACATACTGAAGAAGATTATTCCTAAAGAAAAGTTTAAGTCGGTTTTGGCTTCTATTCAGGTACTCAAATATGAGGAAGGACGATCTCGGTAAGAGGGTCACATCAGTTTCGCAGTTCTGGTTAAAAACTGTGACACATCAGTTTTGCAGTTTTGAGAAAAGATTGTGACAGTTCGTGGTTTCAAGATTTGAAACTGTACCGGCAGGGGAAACGGGGGAGAACAACGAAGGCAGCCCTAAAGGATACAAGATGAGGGCAACATGTTTTCAAGGTAGCTATAAGGATATGCAAGCCCTGGTGGAGATTGTTGTAAAAGGATGTCATTTACATCGAGATTGTTCGTAAATCCGTAGAAGGGCTAGATGTCTTAAGCAATGAGCTTCAAACGTCTGGCAATAAAGTCCAGATTTTCAGAAGAGGCCCAGACCTCTAAGTTATGAGCGCCAACCGTTTGACCACGCTCTGGCCACACGCGCTAAGAGACCCAGACGTTTGAACCATCAAGGTTAGACGTCTGGAAACGTTCTACTCCTCAAGCAAAGGAAACGCAGACATCTGCCCCTATAAGTTCAGACGTCTGAACCATCAAGGTCAGACGTCTGGAAACGCTCTACTCCTCAAGCAGAGGAAGCGCTGACATCTGTCCCTATAAGTTCAGACGTCTGCCGTACAGATAAGCACAAATTCCAGTTCGAGATTTATCTTGAAAAATCATTTTCTGGATAGAAGTGTCATAATTTTTGGGATCTTATTGTAACTCAGATTTGTATGGGTTATGTATACAATCTTAGGGTTAAAGTTTTAAAGTATCGTATTGATCATAAGATTAAGAAAGACGAGAGATGGCTCGATAAGGGATCAAGACGATCATAAGGAGAGATTTGAGAGTGAGAAGAAGATCTCGCTAGAGATCATAAAGGAGAGGGTTATTGCAATTCTCTATAAGGCTTTTTCTTTTTCTCGAAAGTTCTAATAAAGAGTTCTTCCCTTTTACCCCAAATCTCTTGTATTATTTTATTTACATTTGTTCTAGTTTTATTATTCGTTTTAAAGGGATCTTACTTTAGATGCATAAGGGTTGGTCATTGCTCATCCGCAGCGCACACTCCCAACAAGATATTGCACATCAAGTAAGGTCACTTGGGGCCATGGGTTTTGGGTTTGGCCAATCCTTATGGGACCGAGTCCTTAGTCCACGGCTAATACCTGCTTGGCTCGTCTTATGGGCTCACTATCCATGAAGGCTCGGATAACCTTAAGAGCTAAGTGCTAAGGCTCGCAAGTAATACGGAAGGGCTTGACAAAGTAATGCTGATCTCGGTCACTAAATTTAACAGTTTTCTTAAATGAGCACTATATAGAGTAGTGTGTTTTCTCCCCCAAAAAAACGTATAGAGTAATTCAAAATAGGAAAGTCCTTTGATTCCCTAAACTATCTGAAAATAATTTCAGAGATCCTTCATTTATATAATTCCTTAATCAGATATATGATATATTTACTTGATTTGTGTGATTTGTGTTGGTTGCATTAATCAGGTGTTTGTAGATTAGTTGGTGGAACTTTTGCGACTTGGTATTCAAGTATACTGATTGCATCTCTATGAAAATGGAACGGAGAGAAGCATACAACTTACCGTCTACTTGCACAAAGTATATTTGGTAAGAATTCGTCCCTTTTCTCACTTTTTTCTACCTGTCTTTCATTTTTTCGGTTCAAGCAAAATCTTGTCCTACATCAGTAAATCAAAAACTTCATTTGATTTATAAACCAAGGAGATCGGCTACATTCATTGAAATATCTTCCATTGTGCAAGAAGAACACACACACACACACACACAGAGAGAGAGAGAGACAGAGATGCACGCATGGCACCCACAGAGATTTTGATTCATGAAAAGGTGAAATATAAAGTAGGTTCCTTGTACAAATCATAGGTGATAAATAATTTATTGTTATGTCTTTGTTCTATGGTATAGGTTTCTGGGGTTATTTGTTCATAACATTCTTTCAGCAAAATGCTTCTCTTGGCAATAACATCGCAATTCAAATTGCTGCAGGAAGCAGCCTCAAGTCAAATCTATTAATTAATTGTTTACTTTTGTTCTACTTTCGCAATGAGCAGCAATTTAACCTTTTATATTATTGGTTCATGCATGCTATTTACAAGTGCTAGAATTTATGCACATGTATTGCACGTGTTAATTAAACAATTGATTATTTCTTATCAGGAGAGTGATATATATATATATATATATATATATATATATAGGAGAGATGACATGGAGGGCTCCAGACAAACAATTAATTGTTTTTTTTTTTGGAGAATATATATATATATGAGAGATGACATGGAGGGCTCCAGACAAACAATTAATTGTTTTTTTCTTGGAGAAAAGAAAGATAACGCGGAGGGCTTGAAAGATGCTTATTTTTCTTCTTCTTTTAAAAAAAAAGGAGTGGGACCCTCTAATCCAGAGTATTTGCATCATATAATAGAATAGATAGACTGGATTTGTGCATGTGCATTGCACGTGTTAATTAAAAAATTGATTTTTGGAGAGAAGAGAGAGATAATAAGGGGGGGGGAGAAGAGAGATGTGAATGTTTCTAGACATGCATGAGAAAGGGGCGTGCGCCCCGCACGCACATATCTAAAAATATAACCACGCATATAAAACTTTACCTAAATTACATTTATACATTTTTTATATAAGGAATTGGCTAGAAGATTTTATATTATGGTCACTATTGTTTCATCTTCATGAAGGAGAGAAGATTGACAGGAAATCGATCGGCTATAGTTTGCATGGAAGCTCTTCGATGAAGATATCCAGAGCTTTTAATGCACTTGGAGCCATTGCATGCTTTCTCTTTTGGTGATGCAATGCTCCCAAAAATACAGGTATTCATTTTTACCTGCCTAGATAATCAACAACGTCTAGGTAAAATTAAACTAAACCCAAGATTACATTTGTGGTATTTATGAACAAAATTTTACATTTATGATATGAACTTTCTGCATTTAACTGTAGTTTAAAACTGATTGAACAGTCCAGTTTGGGACCGTGTTCGAACTTTTACGCCCCGTTTGGGAATGGATTTAAGTTTCGTAAACCGGAATTTCATGAAGTTAGGAAAACCTAAGTTCAAAATGGCAATTTTATCTTGTTTAACAATCATTTTGGAGCTGAGATAACGACCGTTTCTCAGCTCTAAAGTTGAGATAACTGCAATCTGAACCAATCCGATCTAAGTTATCTACATTCCATTTTGAGAGTTTAAATCTTGCAAACTACAGTGTGCATAACTCCTACCTCCACATGAAAATAAATTATGGTTATTCTGTCTCCATATCCAAATAGAATCTTAGCGTTTGCATTGCTTATGCCTTGATCACAATTTAGTTTGTGTAATGAATTGCGGGTGGCTACTATTCTTCGGCTGTTATTTTGGTGCTTCGAGCAAATTCCAACCACACATCTCAACACTAATCTCTAGCCCTCTTGTTTTACCCTTTTGTCACCGTCCAGCGGCAAAGCAGCAAGAGCAACGGCCAGAAAAATAGCAGCCATCCCGAATCCGAATTCTAATATCAACTTGAAACTACCTCTCTAAAATCAACTCAAATATAAGTTATCTAAAATCCAAACTTGGATTCAAGCTAGACCTAAAAATCAACTCAAAATTTAAGTTATCGAAAATCCAAACTTAGCTCCAAGCTAGAAAGCTCATATAAACCAACTATGTTTGAATAAATGAACCTCTAATTAGAATTTGGAAATAGTTCCCAAAACACAATGCGGGCATCGAAAGCAACATTGCAGTATTTAAGCCTTGAGTATCTCTGTGCCGTGTAACATATATTTTATCCAAGTCTCAATGAAAGTGAAACTTTATTAGTTTAAAAGCATCGACTTTTCTGACAGCTATTTTTCACATGTATATAGCAATATTAGGGATGTAAACTGGACTCCATATTCATAACCGATTTTTATCAAATACGGGTATAGATTTTCATTTCTGATGACTATGTGTATATATATTCGTATCCGCCAACGATAACCGGATATGGATATGGTAACATATATGTTCTTTCCGTATCCGTATCCGATTTAATATCTGACTTTTTTATATTATGAACAAATATAATATTTATGATATTCATTTATATCCGTATCTGGGTCTGGATTTTTTCAAATACGGATAACAGTTTTCATTATCTGTATCCGTATGTGCATCAACCTACCAGATACGGATATGGTTACACCTATAACGGATCCCATTCCGATCCGTTTAAATCCCTAATCAATCAAGAAATATAGAAAATTTTGGACAACTTGCTTAATAATCTCTCCATGTTTCCTCATTTGTGAACTTCCGTGCCTTAACGTTTTCTCCCTGCATTTAATTTCTGAAGTGCTTCACATTACCTTCTACTAGAAATTTTGCATGTGCCATGATGCATTTGTTGAGAATAAAATATAAATGAGAGATAATTAAACGGTAAAAGTTGCTTAATTTTGAAATAATATGGTTAGTTTTAGAGATAAAATAATTACGCAAAAAAGGCGGAGGCAGTTTTTATCATGAAGATCTTAGTTATTTGGTTACTTTCCTTACATTTTTTAAACATTTAAGTTGGTGGTTTAATAATATTAATTTTGACACATACGCGTAAAATTGAACCCTCAATTTCAAAAAATGTCTCTAACCGACTCATTATAACAGTAGAGATTAAACCCTAGTTTGAGTATTCTAAGAAAAGATTCCTATGTGATATGCTTTGGACATTTTTAACCTGCATCTTTTTCTTAAACCTGTATTTGTGCCCTAGTTTTTTCCCCTTTCCCTTCCTTTTTATCCCATCTTTATTGACCTCCACAAGATGAATTGTAACCTCTAGTTTTTTTGCTTCCATGATTCCAAGACCAATTTCTTAAAGGCTAAATTTCAACTTGGTCCCATGAACTATAGACGCTTTAACCAAATGATACCATGAACTTTTAAAATGATGAATTGATATTATGAACTTTCAGAATATCAAAATCCCCCCTAACAGCATTAACGGTGTTAAACGGAAAATTATAAAATGACAAAAATGTGTCTCCTTATTTTTTGCAAATATGGTCATTTTTATTATATGAGAGGGGTATTCTAATCATTTTATAAATTTCCGCTAACGCTGCTAAGGAGATGTTTTGATACTCTAAAAGTTTATGGTATCACTCCATTTTGAAAGTTCATACTATACGGTGTCTATATTTCATGGTAGTAAATAGAAATATAGGGTTCTATTTGTTAGAGACAAGAACCCCACGTCAAAAAGAGAATTCATATTTGAAGGTCCAGGTTTTTTCTTATTAAATAAAAAAACCAATTTCAATCAATAGTTACCTTTCCTGAAATGGTTGAAAATCTTCGAGCCCTTAGTATCATCTTTAATTCGTAATTGATTGCTCATTGGATTTGAAAGTCTAGGGTTTCATCATATAATTTTGGGGGAAAAGAGGGTATAAAGAAGAAGAAATAAACAGGACAGAAATGTCTTTTCCACTCAGCAGTTAACACCGTCTTTAAACTGCAAATTTTAACTTTAGGCTAGTAAAATTCGGGAGGAATCATTAAAGGGAACGGTGAAACTTTTAGAGATTATTTATCAATTTACCCAAAAACTGAATGTAACTAAAAAGAAAAGATTATAATGATTAAGCTTGATATACAACTAAAAGTCACATTTAATATTGAAGAACACATTTAGGACCATGTGCAACAATTTGGTAAAATCATGTTATTTTGAACTTATTTACATAGAAAAGGTAAAAGACTAAGAAAATTTTCCTCTCAAATTATTTTTTCTTTACAAGCTTTAACTGAGGCTAGCATTTTTCATGTAGCAACTAAAAATTGGATGGCTTCTTAGTGTCCATAACATTAGGGAAAATCAATTACCAATTTTATTTTATAACTCAAAATTAATGCTTCTCCCATATTTCCATTTTATCCTGGAATTTCCTGGTTAAACATGAATATTGGATTAACCTATCCTTATTTCTTTTGTCTCTGACACTGTTATTTATGTGTAAATTTTGACTTAAATCATTTATTACTTTGTTTCCTCTAATATCTCACCAATGATGTGCTGCAAGTTATAAAAACATCATTAATCGCAGTGATAAAACCTTGAACTGGTGTCATTCTTACTGTCCCGGTATTGATCTGCAGTATATATAAATATTTTTAGATCTAGAACATGATCCATATTTTTTTCCCCATCTTCACACCAAATGTAACACAATGCAAATTTTGGTGGAATTCATCTGGAACGTGTGACCCAAATATGCAGTTCTGAATATTTGATTCATGGTATTTGTATATCCTATGGTGGTATTAATATATGTAAAACTTGAGTTTGCTAAATTTTATCTTTATGCGATATCGGCTGTATTATTCAAAAGATCATGTTAACACTACTACAATATGGGGTTGCCCCTACGGATAATTAAATCCGTAGGGGCAGATTTTTCTTGCCCCTACGGACTAAGCCGTAGGGCGCAATGGTTGTCCCTACGGTGCCCAACATTTTAATTTAAAAATATTAAATCGTAATTTGTTGTTTGGCCCTACGGAGCCGCAAACCAATAACCTACGGTTATGTCCGTAAGGGCATCTAGATGGGAATTTAATATAAAAAAAGGCACAGAAATGCCCTACGCCTCGATTTCTTTCCCTCTCGTTCCCAAAATTTTCTCTCATTCCCGTGTCTCCAATTTTCTCTTCGTCGCCACCGCGCGCCCTCCGTTCTCAGCCCGCCACCGCCTTCCGTTCTCGGCCCGCCACCGCCCTCGTTCTTCCTCGTCGAGTTCCTCATCGCCGATTGCGTGCTTCGTCGACCGCCAAGCGTCTCCGTCATCTCCTCCACCATCTACAGGTAAGTAAATCTCCAATTAAACATAATTGTGATGATGTTAAGGCTAGGGTTCAGGGTTCGGGTAGGGATGAGGGTGGGTTAGGGTTAGGCATCGGGTTCAGTTTATGTTAGGGTTAGGGTTAGGGTTCGGTTGGTGTTGGGGCTGGGGTTAGGATTCGGTTGGGGTTCGGTTGGGGTTTGGGGTTGGGGTTGGGATTCGGCTGGGGTTGGGGTTAGGGTTAGGGTTTGGTTGGGATTTGGTGTTGCCACAATTTTCACCACTGATGCGGACTCGTTAAAGTCAGTAACTTTGCGGACAAATTCACAATATAACCGTCAATTTTAAACTCGTACAGGTGATTTGCAAATCTTGAAATGGAAGTCTGCCTATCTGTCTATTATGATGTTACAGGATATACTGAAACGAGAGGAAATTCAAGTTGAAGCTATTATGTATTTCACATGCTCTACATAATGAAGAAGATCTACATTAATAAATAAGGTTCACATTATAATGTACATGCCAATTCATACAAAATTGTTTATGCTACTATGTGAAAGGCTTTTTCTCTTAGTCATTTCTTCTTGTTGAGTCCATGACTCAAATGAGACGCTAGAGTGACAAAATCTTCTTCACAAGGAATCATAATGCCACCATTTCGATGATCAAACCCCAACTCTTCTTCTGCTCCTCTTTTTAACAAATTCTGAAACAATGGATTATCCAAAAAAGAAGTTGGATCCATAAATCTTTTCTGATTCTCTCCAACATAAATCTTTGTTGTTTTCTTTATGGTCGTTTTAATTTGCTGGTTGTAATGATACACTTTTGTTTGTTTTTCATTAGTGATTAATTTTTAGTTTGCTATTTATTTTTTTTCAGTCTGAATACTTGATAGAATTACAATTGCTTTACTAATTTTTGCCTTATTTTCCTTTTGTGTGGAAAATATATCCATTGTGTCATATGGACACTATTAATTTCATATCGATTCAAAGGAAAAATTGAGGAAGGTTGTGTTTGTTATATCAAAAACCTTTTTGTTGAACCCAACAGGTGAAAGTTTAGAGTTATTATAGATAGCTCTTACATGTTGTTTAATGCATGTACCATTGTTAAAAGAGTGTAAGGTGGAGAACAATAATTTGTTGATAAATGCTATTGTAATAATATTTTTTGGTTGATGAATGCTATTACAATGTAGGATGATTAGTTCTATCAATTTAGATCTCAATGGTTTAAAATCATGTTACACATACAACACGAATGCACAACAAACGCATAATTAGAGAGCGATTCGAGATATTCAGGTTAAAACCAATATATGATACTCGATGATAATATGAAACCTTCGTATTCCCATCGATACTCATATATGAAACTAAAAGCGCCACTTAGTCCCCGTCTATCGGTTAACATACGTGCGATGCTCGTCGTGACATAGAACTATATGAAGGTTGTTAAATATCGGACGGTATAGCTCGATACTAACAACCGTCGTATAGTCTACGCGACGAGAAAATTCAATCGTATGGTAACCCATAAATTTGTCCCGTGTGGACAAGTTAAGAATGTATAAAGCAAACGCCTTCATTCACTTGTGTTTTCATCCGTTTCGAGATATTTCGTCGGTACCTTTCCGTTGGTTCTCCGTGTACAAAGATAGATTAGATGTTCATTTCAACGTTGTTTCACAGCTTTGAAATGATTATCTATTCTATTACAGTGTACTCGAAGAACAGCGGTGAGGTGCTGCCGAAATTTACACGAAACGGTTGAGAGCACAAGTGATGGGTGTTCGCTCTATACATTTTTAATGGGATAGAAGCCTACTCCCGACAGCCGGAACACACACATACAATAAGAATACACAACAAACGCATAATTAGAGAGTGATTCGAGATGTTCAAGTTAAAACCGATACTCGATGATAATATGAAATCTTCATATTCTCATCGATACCCATATATGAAATTAAAAGCGCCACTTAGTTCTCGTCTATCGGTTAATATACGTGCGATGCTCGTCGTGACATAGAACTATAAGAATTTGAGGTTAGTTAGGATGAGACAGGGGTGTCTGCGAAAATAAGTATCTTGAGCTTGTACAAGGGCATAGGGTAATTCATTGGGGGTTTGTGCACTTAATCATAAATAATCATTACAGTAATAAAGAGAGCATAAAATACATAAATGTCTATTTTCTCAGGAAAAATTTGTCTAGACATGCATGAGAAAGGGGCGCGTGCGCCCGCACACACATATCTAAAAATATAACCACGCATATAAAACTTTACCAAAATTACATTTTATACATTTTTTATATAAGGAATTGGCTAGAAGATTTTATATTATGGTCGCTATTGTTTCATCTTCATGAAGGAGAGAAGATTGACAGGAAATCGATCGGCTATAGTTTGCATGGAAGCACTTCGATGAATATATCCAGAGCTTTTGATGCACTTGGAGCCATTGCATGCTTTCTCTTTTGGTGATGCGATGCTCCCAAAAACACAGGTATTCATTTTTACCTGTCTAGATAATCAACAACGTTTAGGCAAATTAAACTAAACCCACGGTATTTATGAACAAAATTTTACATTTATGATATGAATTTTCTGCATTTAACTGTAGTTTAAAACTGATTGAACGGTCCAGTTTGGGACAGTGTTCGAACTTTTAGACCCCGTTGGGGAATGGATTTAAGGTTCGTAAACCGGAATTTCATGAAGTTAGGAAAACCTAACTTCAAAATGCCAATTTTATCTTGTTTAACAATCATTTTGGAGCTGAGATAGCTACCGTTTCTTAGCTCTAAAGTTGAGATAGCTGCAATCTGAACCGATCCGATCTAAGTTATCTACACTCCACTTTTAGAGTTTAAAGCTTGCAAACTACAGTGTGTAGAACCCTACCTCCACATGAAAATAAACTATGGTTATTCTATCTCCACATCCAAACAAAATTCTAGCGTTTGCATTGCTTATATCTTGATCACAATTTAGTTTGTGTAATGAATTGCGGGTGGCTGCTATTCTTCGGCTGTTATTTTGGTGCTTTGAGCAAATTCCAACCACACATCTCAGCACTAATCTTTAGCCCCCTTGTTTTACCCTTTTGTCACCGTCCAGCCGCAACACAGCAAGAGCAACGGCCTGAAAAATAGTAGCGCCCGGAATCCGAATTCTAATATCAACTTGAAACTACCTCTCTAAAATCAACTCAAATATAAGTTATCTAAAATCCAAACTTGGATTCAAGCTAGACCTAAAAATCAACTCAAAATTTAAGTTTTCGAAAATCCAACTTAGCTCCTAGCTAGAAAGCTCATATAAACCAACAATGCTTGAATAAGAATTTGGAAATAGTTCCCAAAACACAATGCGGGCTTCGAAAGCAACATAGCAGTATTTAAACCTTGAGTATTTCTGTGCCGTGTAACATATATTTTATCCAAGTCTCAATGAAAGTGAAACTTTATTAGTTTAAAAGCATCGAGTTTTCTGACGGCCATTTTTCACATGTATATAGCGATATTAGGGATGTAAATTGGACTCCATATTCATAACCGATTTTTATCAAATACCGGTATAGATTTTCATTTCTGATGACTATGTGCATATATATTCGTATCCGCTAACGATAACCGGATATTGATATGGTAACATATATGTTCTTTCCGTATCCGTATCCGATTTAATATCTGACTTTTTTATATTATGAACAAATATAATATTTATGATATTCATTTATATCTGTATCTGTGTCACGATTTTTTCAAATACGGATAGCAGTTTTCATTATCTGTATCCGTATGTGCATCAGCCTACCAGATACGGATATGGTTACACCTATAACAGATCCCATTCCGATCCGTTTAAATCCCTAATCAATCAAGAAATATAGAAAAATTTGGACAACTTGCTTAATAATCTCTCCATGTATCCTCATCTGTGAACTTCCGTGCCTTGACGTTTTCTCCCTGCATTTAATTTCTGAAGTGCTTCACATTACCTTCTACTAGAAATTTTGCATGTGCGATGATGCATGTGCTGAGAATAAAATATAAATGAGAGATAATTAAACGGTAAAAGTTGCTTAATTTTGAAATAATAGATTTAGAGATAAAATAATTACGCAAAAAAGGCGGAGGCAGTTTTTATCATGAAGATCTGAGTTATGTAGTTACTTTCCTTTCCTTTCCTAAACATTTAAGTTGGTACGTAGTTTAATAATATTTTGACACATACGCGTAAAATTGAAGGCTCAATTTCAAAAGACGTCTCTAACCGACTCATTATAACAGTAGAGATTAAACCCTATTTTGAGTATTCTAAGAAAAGATTCCTATGTGTTATGCATTGGATATTTTTACCCTGCATCTTTTTCTTAAACCTCTATTTGTGCCCTAGTTTTTTCCCCTTTCCCTTCCTTTTTATCCTAATCTTTATTGACCTCCACATGATGAATTGTAACCTCTAGTTTTTTTGCTTCCATGATTCCATGGCCACTTTCTTAAAGGCTAAATTTCAACTTGCTCCCATGAACTATAGACGCTTTAACCAAATGATACCATGAGCTTTTAAAATGATGAATTGATACTATGAACTTTCAGAATATCAAAATACCCCCTAACAGCATTAACGGTGTTAAACGGAAAATTATAAAATGACAAAAATGTGTCTTCCCATTTTTTGCAAATATGGTCATTTTTATTATATGAGAGGGGTATTTTGATCATTTTATAAATTTCCGCTAACGCTGCTAGGGAGATGTTTTGATACTTTAAAAGTTTATGGTATCACTCCATTTTGAAAGTTCATACTATACGGTGCCTATTTCATGGTAGTAAATAGAAATATAGGGTTCTATTTGTTAGAGACAAAAACCCCACGTCAAAAAGAGAA
Organism: Agapanthus africanus; assembly: GCA_030015575.1. Taxonomy (NCBI): domain Eukaryota; kingdom Viridiplantae; phylum Streptophyta; class Magnoliopsida; order Asparagales; family Amaryllidaceae; genus Agapanthus; species Agapanthus africanus. Next base: position 475,200,335 of record CM057338.1, on the reverse strand, counting down.
GAGTTCAAATTTAAAGGTCCAAGTTTTTTCTTATTAAATAAAAAAACAATTTCAATCAATAGTTACCTTTCCTGAAGGAGCCCTGAGTATCATCTTTAATTCGTAATTGATTGCTCATTCGATTTGAAAGTCTAGGGTTTCACCATATAATTTTTGAGGAAAAGAGGGTATAAAGAAGAAGAAATAGACAAGAGAGAAATGTCTTTTCCACTCAGCAGTTAACACCGTCTTTAAACTGCAAATTTTAACTTTAGGCTGGTAAAATTCGGGAGGAAACATTAAAGGGAACGGTGAAACTTTTAGAGATTATTTATAAATTTACCCAAAAACTGAATGTAACTAAAAAGAAAAGATTATAATGATTAAGCTTGATATACAACTAAAAGTCACATTTAATATTGAAGAACACATTTAGGACCATGTGCAACAATTTGATAAAATCAAGTTATTTTGAACTTATTTACATAGAAAAGGTAAAAGACTAAGAAAATTTTCCTCTCAAATTATTTTTTCTTTACAAGCTTTAACTGAGGTTAGCATTTTTCATGTAGTAACTAAAAATTGGATGGTTTCTTAGTGTCCATAACATTAGGGAAAATCAATTACCAATTTTATTTTATAACTCAAAATTAATGCTTCTCCCATATTTCCATTTTATCCAGGAATTTCCTGGTTAAACATGAATATTGGATTAACCTATCCTTATTTCTTTTGTCTCTGACACTGCTATTTATGTGTAAATTTTGACTTAAATCATTTATTAATTTGTTTCCTCTAATATCTCACCAATGATGTGCTGCAAGTTATAAAAACATTATTAATCGCAGTGATAAAACCTTGAACTGGTGTAATTCTTACTGTTTCGGTATTGATCTGCAGTATATATAAATATTGTTAGATCTAGAACATGATCCATATTTTTTTCCCCATCTTCACACCAAATGTAACACAATGCAAATTTTGGTGGAATTCATCTGGAACGTGTGACCCAAATATGCAGTTCTGAATATTTGATTCATGGTATTTGTATATCTTATGGTTGTATTAGTATATGTAAAACTTGAGTTTGCTAAATTTTATCTTTATGCGATATCGGCTGTATTATTCAAAAGATCATGTTAAGTGGGTTTTATGTTTGAACCAACAGTATTAGCAGAAACTAATTCGTTTGCATTATTAAGTAATAATAGCAATTTTAATATAACCTTGTTGCCAATGAAGCTTAACTCGAGCGGCAAAATCGCTCCACAACTAGATGGAAGGTCCTGAGTTTGAATCCCCCAACTTACAGTAGTAAGGAGGAATTTTCGACCGAATATATAAAGCAATTTCCAACGGATCAAGGAGTGAAGCCTCCAAAAAAGACAAACAGACATGTGCAAGGATAAGTTTGACTTGGTTGACTTTTGACCATTAATGAATAGGGTTGAAATAGCAGGCATAGATAGCCATCGGCAACAACCGCTGGCACTCCTTCACAAAGTTACTTCCCTCGAAGATAATTGATTTACAAAATGATTTTCAATTTGAACAGAGCACATGTTTTTGAATTTAAAGGTTCATCTTAACAAAGAAGACCTACAATAATCTGTTAACTATTTAGAATAACTCTTGGCAATGAAAAAGTTTTTAAAACCACCTTTCAACTATATAAATTATTCTCTTCTCACTTGTCTTAAAATTAATTGTGATAAAACCATCTTTCATAAAACAAAACTTTTCTCTATTAATATAAGAGTTGCAAGAATCTTAAGATCGGGGATTTAGTCAAGATTACTATTTGCCGGATCCATAGGCTACGTTGTATATCGTGTTGTAATCCATTAACAAACTCAACCGAGTGGGAATGATGAGTACTTTAAAGAAAGCCGTAATCCACGCGTTACGCCTACAAAGGATTTTCTTATCATTTATTAAATTACTATTTTCCATCTCCATCTGCGCAAAATTTCCAACAATGGTAGCTATTTTTTTCCTTGTAAGGGAGAAGATTGATAGAGAGTTAATTGACTCTTCTTCTTTTCTTTTCTTTTTTTTGGGTTGTCTAAGCTTTTATTGCACTAGATAGAAGAAATTGCTTTCTTCTTCTCTGATGCAGTTCTGCTCCCAGAGATACAGGTATCCATTTTTAATTAGCAACAGGTAAATTCTTGATTTGCATCAATAATATTACAAATTTACATTTTATATATATCCACGGCAAAGGGAACGCTAGCTTCGGAGAAACATTTTTCTTTCTTTTTTTTTTTTTTTTTGCATGTTTTAAATAATAATAAAAATCGTGGACTTCTTTGACTTGATCTACATCTTTCCAAAAGGAAGCTGCTATCTTGAGGGAGATCCTACAAGAGAAGAGTTCAAATGTCTATCTAAAATTTTAAAGTTTGTTGCATAAATCTTCTATATATAATGCAAATACCATTTGGTCTCAGGTCCATCTCTCTCCTTTTTTCTTGAAAGGAAAGAGAAAAAGATAAAAATCCTCCCTTCTCAAATCCTCCACATCATCCCTCCTCACTCTCCCCTCCAAAAAATAATTAATTGTTTATCTAGAACCCTCCATATCATTTCTCTCCCAAAAAATATATAAAGATATCTAGAACGCTTCACATGTATCATCTCTCTCCCAATATATATATATATATGAGAATAATAGAGTTAAGATGCCATAGGAGGGAATTCCCTCCTATGACGTCGAAAAGCATCCTATGACGTCGAAAAAGTACGTCCTCCCTCATTTTTTCCGACGATCGACACACATCATCTTCACCATTATCATCTAAAATATGGATATACCAAATTTCTTGCGATTCTACAACCTTTTCACCATTGATTTAGTGAGTTCAAAATTAACGGTTTACCGACAACAGAACTTTTTACATTACTAAATCCACGGTGAAAAAGTTGTAGAATCACAAGAAATTTGGTGTACCCACATCTTAAATGATAACGATGAAGACGATGGGTGCCGGTCGCCGGAAAAATTGAGATAGGGCATACTATTTCAATGCCATAAGAGGAAATTCTCTCCTATGACATCTTCCCTCCATTAACCTCTCTCTCTATATATATATATATAGTCATCTATGTATATATAGAAAGAATATTAATGGAGGAAAGAGGCCCTAGAAGGCTTTTTTCGTCGGATCGCGTCGAAATCTGCGTCCTCCATTAAATCAATGTAAAAAGTTCTATTGTCGGTAAACCGTTAATTTTGCATCCACTAAATCAATGATGAAAAGATATTAAAATCACATGAAATTTGGTGTATCGACATCTTAGACGATGAGGATCAAGATGGGTGGTGCCGACCGTCGAATAAAATGGTGGAGAATATAGATTTCGATGCCGCCTGACGAAAAAAACCTACTAGAACATCTTTCCTCCATTATTCTCATATATATATATATATATACACACACACACACACTATCATCTCTCTCATCTTCCAAAAAATAAAATAATTAATTAATTATTTAATTAACACGTGCAAGCAAAAATTCTAGCAGTAATAATAATAATAATAAATAATATGCAACATCTAGACTTGTGTGCACCTTGCAGAGGTCAAAAATATCTCCAAAACTTGCATGATCTCCCTCTCACTTGTCAATTATCATAGCGTAGAGAAGAGAAAGGCAAAAAGAAAAACCCTATCATTTATCAGAAGACTGAGCGCTGTCTTCTCCCTCGAGCCTCGTCGTCATCAACTCCCTCTTCGCTCACCCTTAGCCTCTACCCTTGCCCTCAACCTCAACCATCGCGCCCTCAATCCCTAACCCATCCCCTCTACAGACCTCTCCCCTCGCCCTTGCATTCGGCTGCACAACTACGGCCTTTCTAGTACCGCCGAAGCTTGGAGTTTTTTTGGCAGAGTTTTGGGGAAAACTTGTTGATTTAGGAAGGAATGGAGGGATTGTAGCCCTCTGTTTGGATATTGTTAGAGAGGCAGGTGGATTTGATTCAAGCTGGCTAATGCACATAAATTGTTTGGTGTTTTTCCCAAGTGAACTTTGTAGGGTTTTTCCACTTCATTTTTTCTTTTTCCTGTACTCCTACTGGATGGTGAATTGTCCCAATGAAGAATGATTGTTCTTAGGCCACAATTCGAGCGTCGCGTGTGGTTTTAGAAATCTATGAGGATGTCTTCCATATGTCGACCGTCCGAAGGCTTCGGATTCTACTCTTTTCAGGCGGAAGGTGGAGGACCTTCGGCTTGCTATTATGGGTAGAGGGCCTCCAACGCGCTCTTACGCACAAGGTGGAGGGCCGTGGACGCGCTCTTATGTCCAATGTGGAGCGGCTCCAACGCGCTCTTATGCGCAAGGTGCAGGGCTGTGGATGTGTTTTTTTGCACAAGGTGGAGGGAGGGCCTTCTGTGTGATCTTATGCACAGGATAGAGAACCTTCAGCACGATCTTATGCGTAAGTTGTCAAGTTTTCGGAGCACTCTTATTCTCGAGATGGAGGATCATCGAATCCATTTTATGCGCCAAAGGTGATGCAACAAAGACCCAAAGATGGATGGACATTTGTTCAGCGACGACACAAGGCACCACCTATGGCTGAAAAGAGAACATTTCGGCCCGTTAAGGATCAATATCTGAATAGAAAGGGATTTGGAATTGTGGAAAGAATGGTCACATACTTATATGCAAAGAGACGGGAGTGTTGGAATTATGGAAGGCATGACCACTTAGCATTTGAATGTGCTACGGGACAAATGTTTCCACTGTCGAAAGGTAGGACATAAAATGGCATTTTGTTCGTAGATTCGAAGACCTAAAGAAATGGAGGTTGCTTTGTCGGACCACAATTTATCTGCTCTTCATTGTAATAAGCTTAAACGTTTCGTTTACATTAAGATTACTAATGAGCGGCCTCTGGATGATATTGTTGCTAGTTTGAACTACAAATTCAACTAGAATTGGCGATGGAAGGTAAAAGTGATTAATTAGGAAACATTCTTTGTAGAATGCCTGGATGTTTAGGGCTAAACAACTTCAGACTTTATTTGAAGTATCTTTGAGAGCATTTAATGTTGGTTTTGAGGGCTGGTTTCCCAGCCACCCAGCCACGGTGGTTTTGAAGATATGAAACAAAAGGCAGAGTATTTTGTTATGGTTAAAAACTAGAGAGCTATCCTTTTAATTGCTGGCATTGGCCAGTAACGGAGGAACTTGTATCAGTTTTTGGGACCTTAGAAATGTTTGCTTCTAAAACAGTGAACAAATCCTATATCAAAGAAGCATTGTGTGCAATTAGAGTTCGTGATGTTTCGGAGTTGCCACTGGCTTTACGTGTGTGTTAGTATATCTGATAGAGAGAGCAGAAAGACTTACATCAATGAAGTTGTTTCTCTTTCAGAAAACCCTATGAAAGAAGGAAATATTATGCATACATCTGATATAATTTCTTTTGTGGATAATGAAATCCGGAATGGATTGGATGGGGACAAAAGAGAATATGGAAGAAGAGAGAAAATAAAAAATCAAACGACTTAGAAGAGGCTGCAGTTAAGGAACAAAATACGATTAGTGAAAAACATAAGCGTAGATTTACCGTGGAGGAGAAAGATAAAGGAATTATTATTGATTATGATCAAGTTTGGAGAACAAATACAATGCCAAATGAGGAGAACAAGTCACACAAAAATGAAAATGGAGATTTTACAACAACGAACATAAATGAGAAGATGGCAGAAGGGCATGTTCCTGAAAAGATTGCCAATTCAAGCAAGAATATGCTTGAGATCGTGGTGAATGGAGAAGTAGTGGCGATAGAGATGACGATGGTGAGTAAACGTATTGCTGAGGTGTTGAAGGTGTGCCACCAAATATAGAAGAAAGTAAGAACGGGTCTACTAGCTTGATAAATCAATCACGGATGCAATCAGAGTCACTGTCTGCCCCATCCGGTTTTCAAATGCTCAAGCCTAAGAGAGGGTTCATATTAAGAAAGACGAGTAACAAATGACAGTCTATTGTTTGTCGAAGTAACAGAACTTGGTCAGCGAATTCCCAAAGTACGCCACCTTTGGGCTCATCCTTCATTGTTTTCAATAGCCTCGAGAATGAGGATCTCGAATCTAAAGCCATGGAATGTGGAGTGGATTTGGTGAGAAGTAGTGGTTGTGGAAATAGCATAAAGCTTTTAGAATTGGCTAGGGCTAGGGAAGACGCATGCATTAAATAGGGGTCTATTAGTTTGGTGGGAAAGAGAAGAAGATTTTTTGTTTAATAATGAAGATAGGCTCTTGGAATGTTAGAGAGTTAGGTAATAGAGATAAGAGAAAAACGGTGTAGAATGGAGTTAAAGTTTATGGTATAGATTTGCTTTGTCTTCAGGAAACAAAGTTAGCCGCCTATAAACCTGCTTTCCTCTGGAGTATGGAAGGGGAGAGAATCGACAAATGGCTCAGATTGAATGCTATTGACTCCTCGGGAGGTGTTTTGGTAGGATGGAATAGCGCTCAATTAAAGCTGCAGGATAATTGAATTGGATCCTTTTCTGTTATAATTTTATTGATAGATTTTGAGACAAACTGTTCATGGATCATTCTCTCTCTATGCTCCTTGTTATAGGGATGACGGGAGTCTATGCTGAGAAGAGTTATGCTTTATTAAAAACAAGTTTTCCCATCCTTGAGTTATTGCAGGAGATTTTAATGTAGCTGTTAACTTAAGAGGAAGAAGTGATCGAGATGGATCGTTCAGAGATATGAAAAGGTTGGCAAAATTTGTGGAAGACTTGTATCTAATTGACATTCCTATGGCAGAGAGTAAGTATACCTGGTCTAATTTACGAAGTGATCCAGTCATGGCAAAGCTAGATCGGTTCTTTATCACGCATGAATGGAAGTGCTTGTATCTTGGAGTTTTTCAGTATTCTTCATCGAGAGCCCTGTCTGATCATACTTCTATCATTTTGGGTTTAGGGGAAATCAAGTTAAATAAATCAAGATTCATGTTTGAAAAAAACTGGTTTGAGCATCCAGATTTTTGTGCTGTGGTGGAAAGCTGGTGGACTTCTTTTGTGGTTCAAGAAGATTCTGTAAAAAGATTGGTTGGCGAGTTAAAGACTACTTTGGAGAAGACTTATATGGCGGAAAAAAATATTTTCGGCAATACAGACAAGATAAAAAAAGAGACATTGACCAAATCAAAGAATTGGATGACAAGGTTGAGAAGGTTGAAGACGTGCCACTTACACCTGAGCAACAGAAGACGGCTAAATTGTTAGTCGATTACCGAGACTTACTGAAAAGAGAAGAAATTTATTGGCACCAAAGGTCTAAAAATCTCTAGATTAGGACATGAGATAACAATACGGTTTATTTTCATGCTATGACAAATGGAAAGAGAAGAATCAACTTTATTAATTCTTTGGAAGTACTTGGTAGTCTTTCAACCGATCAACTTGAGATCAGACAAGGATTAGAAGAGCATTTTAAGAAAAATTTTGTTGTTAAGTCTGACTTTTGTTTGAAAGATGATTGGGACATTATATCCTGAGGAAAATTCTGATTTATTGACACTAGACGTCCCTTTTTCTATTGAGGAGATTCAACTCGCTGTCTTTGGAATAAAAGGAAACAAATCACCTGGTCCTGATGAATTTTCTCTGTTATTTTTTCAAAAAATTTGGGATATACTTAAGGTTGATCTTTTATTGATGTTTCGGGAGTTTTACAAAGGGACATATGATTTGGAATGCGTAAGTAATTCATTAATATGTCTTATTCCAAAAAAAGAGGATTATAGAGTTGCAGGTGATTATAGGCCAATGTGTCTTTTAAATTGGGTCTTGAAGATATTCACAAAAGTTCTCACAAATAGACTGAAACCATAGATTCAAACTTTGGTGTTGAATTCACAATGTACTTTTATGAAGGGAAAATCCAGCATGAATTGTATGATGTTGGTATTCACATCAGAATATTGCATTTAATATCGCTCATTCTTATGCACAATTGTATATAGGTAGGTGTTTTTGATCCGTATTTGCTACATGATTACATGTTCTCAGTCCAGAACAACACAAATCACGCGCAATCTCTACAGTTATGACAAAATTCAAAACAACTGCTAAAAACAAATAAAATCCGGGTTCCGGTCATCCATACCCGTCAAGTGCTGCTTACCAGTATAAGAGATAAGATTAAGCGATGGTTATTCGTGTCTGGGACAAGCACAGAGCACGAAGAAAGGCATCACAAAGATCAAGGTGGTAACATGGAACTTGAGGGAGATCAAGACACAAAAGACAAAAAGAGTTGACATTTTAAACTGTTGTAAATCTAAGAATAATTTGGAACTATTTTGCAAGTTTGAACCTACCAAACAGAAGAACAAAGCAATACGAGAACCCACATGAAATACGAAGCGCCAATTCCTCAAGTCGACCGCGGAACCACGAAATTTAGCCCCTATTAGCGGCGGATCCATGGCCTTAACATTGTATCTCGCGACGAAATTTCATGGGTGTTTTTGTAATTGTACATGGGCTCAAAATATTACCATAGGGATTCACTTCTCTACCTATATATACTCCAGAATTGAACCAAACCAAGGATGCTTCATCTTTTCTTAGGATTAGTCCGGTTTAGTGTAGTTTTCTTCTTCTTTATCATCACTCCATTAAAATGTAGTGAGAGTTTTTGAGTGGATAATTAATGAAGATCAGAGTTTTTTTTACCTTGTATCTTTATTTTCTTGCATTGTCTTTTATTTCTTAGCTTAACTTTTATTACTTGTTTGATAAAGTGATTGTTGGTTTTTTTGTTCTTCTTTTTTTCTCTTCTAATCTCTATTTTCAAGCTATGACACTCAATGGAGTCTCTTGCTTAGGTGAGCCTCCAAATAGTTAGCATGTTATTGTTTGTTCACATCTCATTCTTCTATTCTTTCTTTCTCTTCTTGTTTTGTTTTCTTTTCATTATGAGTGAGTAATTTGCTCACTTGTTAGGGTTAAGGAATGTGGTATGAGGAATGGAAAATTCCCTTGTGTTTCTCTTCGCTAAACAACTTGAAATCAAATATAGACCAAACAAACACAACCCTCTCCCTTATACGCGCTATAAGTGAAATATAGCCGTGACCTAAGTCGAGAATTCTTTTAGGCACACTACAACGTGATATGTAGTTGTGACCTAATTAGAGACTTGTTGTGTGTGTTTGGTCTAGGATTGGAAATAAGAACATGGAACAGACGGATAAAAGGCATTAGGAATGGATTTAGCGTTGGAAAGTTTGCTTAAACTCATAAATACCATTCCTATGTCCTAATCCCCATTACTTCCGATTATTCCAACATCATTTTAATGATGACACAAGACAATCACAAGATTAATTCATAACTCTAATAACCAACTCTAACCCTAACAAGCTCTCTTGAACTTAAATACACGACACTTAGGATAGAATTAAACAATTTGTATATTTTTACATGACTCGTCTAAAATAAGAACGAAAATACATACCATCTCTCCGTGGATCGACTCGTACTCAACTGGCTAGATACAAGTGAAACCGACTTGATTCTGGTAAGTAGAACACATATCATATCGCGAGATTTCTACCAATAAAATGACGCTGGTGCCGGGGAGACGGTTCTTTCTTATTATTCGGGTTAATTTGTGTATATATAAAAAAACAAAAAAATAAATAAACGTCATCTTCTTATTCTTTGATTCTTTTTGTGCGATTGTGCAGGATAGGGAAAAAAGCAAGTTCAGTGCCAAAATCGTGGAAGTTAGACCCATATTTCGCGGCTACACCGTGGCGAATCAAGGCAAAATCGTACCAAAATCTGGAGCAAATCCAGTGAACAAATCGAGAACCAGAGGCTGAAAGCCAGAAGAACAGAACAAGAGAAATGCACCGAAAAAATTTGAAGACAAGACTCAAATATTCCACCACGAAACCGTAGTCTGCATGTTGATTTGACCGCAGATCCGCGGCCAAAAATTGGCTTCAGAGCCCAAAATTTTTGGTGAGTCCTTCTCTTATCCAGAACCCCCCTCTGAGCTCCAATAATTTGCCTTTTCTACAGTATTCTTTGCGCGAACTCTCTCTCCCTTTCTAATAAACTGTTTTTATGCAGGATTCTTTGCGTCACCGCCAAATAAATTTTTTTGTTGTTTTAGATTTTGATTGTTTTATCACTTTGCATACAATAATATGGATATTAAGGGGCTATAACATCAATTCAGATTGGGTGGGGATTTCATCACCCTTCCTAAGACCCCAAAAATCACAAAAAAGCATATGCATTATCTTGAGTTAATTAAAAAATATCTAGACCAAACCTATAAGGACTTGCCGTGCTCATTTAGGATAAATGAAGGTTGCGGGGAATCGGTCGTTTATCTAAACTTAAGTTTATGGTGCCTAGACTGGATAAGTGGGGAGGTAATTTTAAAAGGCCCGTCTCACGCTGATTCGTGAGCAGAACCCTCCTTACCTCACTTGTGCTTACCTGGCCACAATTGGCAGTGAAGAGGCGATTCAAAGATTATCCTGCAGCTTGTCACTTAGAAGTCTAGAAGCGGTCTAACTGGACTTTGAAGACTCTAGCTCTAGGTGTTGTTTGTGCATATTGTGATTGTGATTGTGATTGTTTGAAGTGTAGTCCCATAATTCCGTATTTTTCAAAAACAAAACAAAAACTTCAAAAACACAAAAAAAAAATTATAAAAATTCGCTTACTTTTCCACCCTCTCTTACTCTTTTCATATCATGGGTACCCCTAATCGACCTATTCTTACCGAGCTTTGGTACTCTCAACCAGATATTTCATCATCATACGGTTCTTTCTTTGGTAGAACTTCAAACTATCCATTCATGCCCAAAATTTCTTTGAAAGATCGGACATACACTTCTAGAAACACCAATTGGACACCACAATCCACTTTGTATCAATCGTTTCAACTGTCCACACCTTCTTACGTTGATACCCCTTCTGAGAGTCATATGGCGACTTTGAAATCCATATCCACTGTTGAGCACATTGAACAATCTCGTAACCGATCTTTCACTCCTTTCACCACTCCAAATTTTTTAGGACAGCAATTTCAGTCACCTTCTTATCAAAATGTTGATTCTAATCATGTCCATTCTACGCATCCATTCAATTCCTATCAATCCTACCTGTCTTTTACACATTCTCTACACATTTCTTCTGAACATTCATTTGAGAGTTTCACGTATCCAAACGAATTCGAGTGTTTTACTAAAACCCCTTCACAACCCATGTCTAGTCTTGAAAGAACATTAGAAGAATTTCGGTTAGGTTCATGCCGAAAAATTGAGGAATTGAATGAATCCATGGCCGCACTCATACTATAAGTCGATGTCGCGCACCCCACGTGTTCGTAGGGAGGCGGAATTTGCAAAAAAAGATTTTTACGGGCTTCGCAACATCGACTGGAACCAAGGATCGTCCATAAACCCTAACTAGCAAACTACATGAGATTTAACTACTCGGAAAGAATGTTATACCTCATGATACAAGTCCTTCGGGTCTTCTCCACTGTCCTCCTCGTCACCGTAGGCTCAAAGGATCGATCCGGATCGTAGCTTCCTCGTCGGCTTTCTCGAGTCAAAGACGATCCACCCGAGAGTCTATAGTCCGAGCTCCAACCTCAAAACCGAGGTAACTAGGGCAACAAGCCTGCTAAACTTGATGTCCTAGATGATGTAGAGAATGAAGATGGATTTATTTGTCTCTTGAAACCTTAGTTTACTCAACTCATGAAACCTTAAGGGTTTTTGTTGAGAGGAAGAAGAAGAGAGCTAACTTGAGGAAAGAGAAATTGTTTTTGATAATGATAATAGAAAATGTGATGGCTTACTTGATTTGACCACAAGCATAGCAAGAAAATATCTCACCCAAAATATCTAGTGCCAAAAAATATCTCACAAGAAATATCTAGTCAAAGAGTCAAACCAAATCAAGTGGTCAAACCAAGTCAAGTAGTCAATACAAGTAGCCATGCCACAATTATCATTTACAAATATAAAAAATACTTTCCTCCACATCAAAATTGTTTTAATCAAGTCAATGGTCAAAACCCTAATGAGGTGTCTCCTTCGATGCCCCTCTCATCAGTATATACATACCCGCATCCGTGTTCCGAGAAACACGAATATAAAGAGACGAAACTGATCCATCAATATAATACTAGGATCCGGCTTAAACCAAAGCCCACTAGTATTATCCGCCCGAATATCATACGCGCACAAGTGCACGTACGTGATTGAAGCCCTGTCGTAAAACCATACGGTCTCTACATCTTTCGCCCGATGCAGGGAAACTCTCTATGAGTGGGTTTAACCATAAGCCGCAAGCAGTGCTAGCTGCACGTAACGGCTACCCGGGTATCTTTCAATAAGAAGGCCAATGAGGAAACCCATCTGAACTCCTATTGAGCCTGGATATGACAATCTCTATACAGTCTGGTCTGTTCGTCTAAGAGTATCGCATATCAGGCCTAAGGGGCGGTAATCGTCAGACCTCTAATAGCGCAATAAGTCGTGCCAAAGTGTAGCCCAAAACACCCTGAGAAACTAGTGGAATGCCTACCAGTAAATCTCGCTTGCCCTGGCCAGGGACTTTGTGTAATGGCTCTCCGAACATAGTACGATATCAACCCCTAATACCGGGAGAGATGAATCCTATCTAACCGCCACTGCCTCCAAGTGCTTCAGGACTGCACCCAACTACTACCTGTTTGCATGACTCCTTTGAGCCGTGGTAGGGTAGTAATCAAAGTACAGTGGGAACACACTCGAGGCGAAGTAGCAGTGTCAAGTCGATGGACTAAGCTGTACTCATGTCATCTGGGAACTGCTACCCGACGATAGGTATAATACCCACCAACAGTTCCCGACGAGTCATATCCAATGTACTCATAACCCAATGAGCACCTGCATACTTTCTCCAGTACGACGTACCAATAGCTGTGGGACAGACCATCTCCCCTGCTGGGATGAGAAGCGTATACACTAGTCTACTCCGGAGTATCGATGCCCTGTCTCGATAATCCTACGACTAGGGACCTGTATAGGATGTGCTTATAGACTACCCATCCCCCACTAATTTGACTGTCATCACAACGCTGGTAATCAAGCAAAGAGGGCTCTACCAATATGTATAAGCGATATGCTAAGAAAACACATGCACATATTGAGGTAGAGACAAACCATGTACATACTACCATTTTGAGCAAGACTGTTACTATATCCGTGTATATCCCAAGCTCCCATTAAGTAATATAAAATCCAGTATGATACAATAATGGCCTCTAGGGCATATATCACTAACAATCTCCCACTTGCACTAAGGCCATATACTGGCATATCGCAGACCGAGGATCTCGAATAGCCTTCTCGAACACTGTCTGAGGGATGGTCTCTGTGAGTGGATTTGCAGTGTTGTTCTCCGTATCTACTCTCCTCACCTCGATCTCATGGGATCAACGATCTCCCTGATCAGGTGGTGCTGCCTCAAGATATGTCTGGATCTCTAATGGGACCTGGGTTTCTTCCCTAAAACTATAGCGCCGTATGTTGTCACAATACTAAAGTATTGGACTAACAATGGAAGGAACCACCTGAAATTCAATTAAGAACTTTCTCATCCAGACTGTCTCTTTTGCGGCGTCTCATGCAGCGAACTACTCCGTTTCCATCGTCGAGTCTGCAACGGTGTCCTGCTTTGAGCTCTTCCAATAGACCGCCCTTGCATTGAGGGTAAATCCATAACCTGACATGGACTTGGAGTCATTCTTATCACTCTGGATACTGGAGTTAGCAAAGGCCTCGATCTGGAGATCCTTTTCCGTCATACACCAAGAACATCTCCTTAGTCCTTCTCAGGCACTTGAGAATGTTCTTTACTGCTTCCCAGTGCTTCTCCCCTGGGTTTGAATGATACCAGCTTACCACGCTAAGTGTGTAAGCTACATCTGGTCTGGTACACAACATCGCATATATTATAGATCCTACCGCGGAAGCGTAGGGTATAATCGACATGTGAGCCCTTTCCAAATCAGTCTTGGAAGACATCTCTTTGGAGAGGGCGATTCCGTGATAAGCTGGTAGACTACCGCGCTTAGAATCGTCCATACTAAATATTTTTAGTATGGTGTTGTTGTACCTTGACTGTGAAAGTCTCACCATCCTCTTTGATCTATCACGATAGATCTGGATCCCCAGAATGTAGTTGGTATCACCCAGGTCTTTCATGGAGAACCTCTGTGACAAGAATCCTTTGACTTATTGTAGCATAGGAATGTCATTTCCTATCAAGAGAATGGCATCCACGTACTCAATGAGGAATTCTACAGTTCTTGCTACAATCTTACTATAAATGCATGGTTCATCTGGATTTTTGATAAAGTCGAATTCTTTGACTGTCTCAATAAAAACAGATGTTCCAACTCCGCGATGCCTGCTTTAGTCCATAAATGGACTTAAGCAACTTGCACATTGTCCCACTGCTCCCACTCTGATTGTAACCCTCTGGCTGATCCATATAGACGTACTCTTCCAAATTACCATTTAGGAAAGCCATTTCTACGTCCATCTGCCGGATCTCAATATCTTGGAAGGCAGCAATAGTAAGAAGGATCCAAATGGATTTGAGCATAAACACTGGAGAAAAGGTTTCATCATGGTCCAAACCAGGTCTTTGACGAAAACCTTTTACAACAAGTCTAGCTTTATAGATTTCAACCTATCCACCTACACCAATCTTCTTTCTGAAGATCCATTTGCAGCCTACGGGTTTTACCCCTTCTGGAGCAATGTTTGTACGGATACGGAAGCGCCCCTGCCGACTTTCCGTGGCCAAATGCAGAACAAAAACTTTTCAAACTGGCGCTAACGTAATCCTAAACTACGGATCGTGCCATTAACCGTAAACTAGTAAACTGTAAAAGAGTTTGGAAAGATTATACCGATCGATCCGTGTCCTTCGGTCTTCAATCTCTGCGCCAAGCTCCTCGCGGCTGCTCCAACGAAGTTCGCTCTCCGATCTCGCTCGTCGAAGAGGCACCACGTCGAGGAATCTTTATACGGGCTCCCGCTTCAAACCAAAACAACTCGGACATCAAGTTTGCTAAAAGAGATGACCAAGATAAAGTAGAGAAAGTGTGTGATTACTTTGTCTCAATACACTCTAGGATTCTCAACACATGAGAGGATAGAGTGGAGGTTGAAGAAGATGCCCATGGTGGGAAGATGCCCATGGTGGAAAGATGTGAGCTTAAGAAAATAAAACCAAGTGAGCAAAAGAGCAAAAAAAACTCAAGAAATATGATGGATGCCCTTTATTTGTGTGTGTGTGTTTTGTGATATTTTTTGATGGCTATTAAAGAAAATCTACCCCAAAAATATCTCACAAGCCATCACTATAATATCTCCAAAACACTATGCACAAATATCTTTCCCAAGACAAAAAACCTAGCTCAAACCAACATGACTCATGACTTGAGTCAACAAGTGTGCAAGCTAGGTTCATACCAAGAATGAGTCACACTTTCCACCAAATAAACATTTAAATCAAAATGTTTAATCCAAAAAGGAAATGGCATCAACTAAAGTAATCTTATAATAAATTACAAGAATACCCCTCACCTGTATATACATACAGCATCCGTATTCCAACTGAATACGAATACTACGAGACGAAAATAATCCAACCAATCTAATACTAAGATCCGGTTTAAACCAAAGCCCACTAGTATGATCAGTCCGATCACAATCCGTGCACGAGTGCACGTATATGATCGAACCCTGCCATAAAACCATACGGCCTCTACAACGTTTCGCCCGAACTTGGGAAACTTTTTGTGGGGGACTCTAAAGACTCGTCAATACGCTGGCAGTGAGTTTAACCACAAGCACGTTAGTGGCACTAGCTGTACATAACGGCTGCCCATGTATTGAGCAAAAGGGAAGCTGACGAGCGAACTCATCCTGAAACCTTACTGAGCCTATCAGTGACAATATCCGTACAGTCCGGTCCGTTCGTCTATGAGTATCGCATATCGGGCCTTGGGGGTGGTAAATGTCAGACCCCAATAGCCGTATAAGTCGTGTCAGAGTGTAGCCTAAAACACCCTGAGAAACTACTGGAATACCTACCAGTAAATCTCACTTGCTCTGGCCAGGAACTTTGTGTAATGGCTCTCCAGACACAGTGCAATATCACCCCAATACCGGGAGAGACGAAACCCCTGACGATCCGCTCACTGCCTCCATGTGGCTCGGGACTGTACCTGTAGGGTTCCTAGGCACCCTAGTGAGGTCTCACAAGGCATCAACCATGCCAATTTCAAAAATCTAGGTGCCGAGAAAACCTAGTGTACGGATCGTTGGCTAGAAATCTAAGCGAAAATGAAACTAGTTAACACTTAACTATAAGAATACGGAAATACAACCTTTGTAGATCCGGTGCTCCACCTCCACGGCTCCGCAATGAAGTCCTCTCCGCTGTCCAAATCGAACCATGACTCTCACGGTGGTTTCATCGGAGAAAAGACCGGGCTAGGTCGTCGACAACGTGCCGAAGATGATCTACGTCGAAGCATCACTAGATCAAGCTCCACCTTCACCAAGCCATGAAAACTTGTGAAGGAAACACACTCTACTACTTGGCAAGAGGTAGAGGATGAAGAAATAGGAAGTGGGTAGACTTTAGAATTAGATTTCTCACTCAAATACATCAATCACCATTGATGAAGAAAGCTTTCTTCTTGTGAGGAAGAAGAAGAAGAAGATGAAAAGTGTTATGATAAGTTAATCAAATTGGAAAAGAAAATCCAAACTTATCATAATCCAACCATGGTTATGTGTAGAGAGCAAACTATAGTTAGGTGAATGGTTAGGTTAGGCATAAAACAAAAATGGTGGACTTTATTCAAAGCTTCATGAAGTTTCAACAAAGAACAAAATTAGCCACCATTTTCCTTTTGCCAAAATGAAATAAACAATTCAATAAATGAATGAATAAATATATAATAACCCTAACCATTTACTTAAATAAGGTTTAACTCTTTACACAAACCCTAGCATTCATGTATCATCAAACATAATACAATCAAGTGCACAAAACTATATCGAATATACAATGTGCACATCCGAGCGAGAAAATCCATTTAAAGTGAACCAATACTAGTTAATGCAAAGTAATATATCAAATATATAATTATGCATTAAATCATTAAATCAACACTTGATTTAACGACCCGGCCATATCGCATATAACCGACTAATATCCAATGTATCGATTTATCGAATCAATCCTCGATTCGATAACTAGGTTATATCGCATACAACCATTCGACACATTTATCGCGAGAATGAAATACGGTATCACATACACGCATTATTCTCGGTCCCGCACATATCTCATATGCGCTCCTATTTCGTTTTGCTTGAGCCAGGAAACCTCTGTGTAGGACTCTAAAGACTCGTCAATACGCCGGCAGCAGGTGATGTTCATATCAAGAACCCACAAGCCGCAAGCGGTCTGCTAAACGTAACGGCCACCCGGGTATTGAGCGATCAGAAGATCGACGAGCAAGCCCGCTCACACTCCAGTGAATCCAACCAGTAACACTACCGTACAGTCCGGTCTGATCGTCTGATATGTCGCATATCTTGCCTAGGGGTGGTAAACGTCAGATCCCAATAGCTCGATAAGTCGTGTCGATATGAGGTCTATAACAATTCGAGAAACTACTGGTAACACTTACCAGTAAATCTCAGCAACCCTGGCCAGGGATTTCCTGTTATAGCCAATCGAACACAGCGCAACATCAACTCCCTATACCGGGAGAGACGAATCCCCTCCTATCGCTCATTGCCTCCATGTGACTCGGGACTGTACCCAAAAACCACCGTTTTGCACGCCCTCTTGGACGTGGTAAGATGGAAATCAAAGCACAGTGGGAACCACACAAGACTCTATGACGATCTCGGGTCAACAGACTACTCTGTACCAGTGTCACCAGAGAACTGCCATCTGATGTAAGGTATAATACCATCTGGGAGTTCTCGGCGAGTCCGTCCAGTGTACCCAGTCTCCACTAAGCACCCGTATATCATCTCTGATGTCAAACACCAATGGATATGGGATCATCCATCGCCCATCTGTATGGGTCGAGAAGGTATACGCTAGTCTACTCTGGTATATCGATGCCCCGTCTCGATACACCCACGACTAGGGACCTTGAAGGATGTACTAATGGACTACCATGTCCCCACTAGTATGATCCGCATCATAGTCCAGGTAGTCAAGCACACATCCTAAGGGCTTTACCAACATGTAACAGAGAGACAATCAGTGTACACGTTAAGGTAAAGATCAACCAGATAGCATACTATCATGTCGAGCAAGAAAGTCCTCCCTATATATGTCCCAGCATCCACTACAATATACATCCTATGTATAGTAATGGCCTCTAGGGCATACATATAACTAACAATCTCCCACTTGCACTAGGGCCATCTGATAGCAGTGGTTGTAGTATCTCATACTCAACCATCCCATAAAAGTCTCTCTCTGGGAAAAAGGCCTTTGTGAGTGGATCCGCCGTGTTGTCCTCTGAGTCTACTCTCCTGACCTCGATCCCCTGGAGATCAACCATCTCCATGATCAGGTGATGCTGCCTTAGAATATTTCTGGATCACTGATGGGACCTGCGTTCCTTGGCATAAGCCACAACTCCATTGTCACACAATGGGAGGAACATAGTTCATCTCATGAACCAATATACACCCAAACAGCCTCTTTGGTAGCATCTTAAGTAGCGATGTATCCTGCCTTTATCGTCTAGTATGTCACGGTATCTAGCTTGGAAGACTTCCAACATACCGTCCCTTTACTGAGGATTAAGACAATGCCTGTGACTGACATTCAGTCGTCTTTATCACCCTGGAACACTTCCAATGATTCTCCCCAGGATCGATTGATACCATCTCACTACTACTAGTGAGATTCCTAACATCCAATTAGATCTATCTCATAGATCCATAACCAAGGATTTAGCAGGTATCACTTTGATCCTATGTGGAGAATCATTGTGATAAGCGGAGATTGATCGAGCGTAGCATAGGAAACTCCTTTCTTATCAAGAGTATGTCATCCACGTACTCTACGAGGATCACCACCATACTCCCTACTACATTTTTGTATATACAAGTTTCATCTAACATTTTGATGATGTCAAACTCTTTGACTACTTCATCAAAACAGATGTTCCAACTCCGCGATGCCTGCTTTATCCTATAAAGCATCTTGTACACGTTTCCGCTGCTCCCACTGTCTACGAAGCCCTCTGGCTGTGTACTTATAGACGCCCTTTTCAAAAACATCATTTAGAAAAGCTGTCATGACACCCAACCACCAGATATCGTAGTCATGGTATGTAGCCGTGGCAAGTAGAATCTGGATGGACTTAAGCATAGATACTGGAAAAAGGTTTCATCATTATCCACGCCTGGTCAATGACGAAAACCTTTAACAAGTCTAGCTTTGAAAGTCTAAACTTTTCCATCTACACCAAGTAATCTTCTCAAGATATACTTGCTCCTGATGGGGATTTAACCCTTCAGATATAGCAACCAAAGTCCATACTTTGTTGGTGTATAAGGATTCCATCTCAGATCGCTAAGCATCCAGCCATTCTTACAGAGTCCCACTCCTGATGGCCAGCTCGAAACTAGTTGGGTCTTCATCTCATGATGCAATCCTCGCTCTCACTGTCATAGAGAAACAGAAGTATCTCTCAGGTGGGTGAGGAAACCTACTAGATCGGCGGAGAGGCTGAGGTTCGTTGGAATCTACTGAATCCTTTGGTTCTATCAAATCATCAGCTGCAGTTTGTATAGCTGGAACCTTTCCAGTTCTACATTACAGACTTTGCCTCGAGCTTGTCCGGATTTTGCTTTCAGACATAGGCCGGTCAACCCCAAATCTTAACTAGCTTAAGACATGGGCTCTTACCATACCATATCTCATATGAAGTGGTAGGCAACTGATTTGATTCGAACCCTATTCAATAGGTATGCAGCTTCTCAAGCGCATAACTCCCAAAAAGGAAATAGGTAACTCAGTAGTACTCATCATAGAGCACACCTTATCATATAGGGTGAGATTGCTCCGCCCCGATATACCATCGTGCTATGGTGTATACGGAGGAGTAATGCTGAGAGAGAATCTCATTCTCCTTTAGAATAGTCCAGGATTTCCATGCTCAAGTATTCTCCTCCTTGATCTCATCAAAGGACATAATACTTATACCTGTTATTGGTTCTCTACTTCTAACTTATATTCTGTGAATATCTCAAAAGGTTCGGACTTGTGTTTCAACAGGAACATAGGTCTGAATCTTGAGAGATCATCAGAGAACGTAATGAAGTATAAAGAACCGGTCCTGACATGTGTAGACAGGGGACCTTACATACATCAACATGTATCATTCCCAAGAGTTCACTAACTCTTTCTCTGTTTCCATTAAACAGAGCTCTGGTCATCTTATCTTTGTGACATAACTGGCAAGTTTCACAAGATGTAAATTCAAACTGATTTAAATATGCATCTATATGTAACTTCAGCTAGTCGGGTCGCAGTGATATGACCTAGTCTACAATGCCTCAAGAAGGATTCGTTCATTTCTGAACTCTTCCACTTGTGTGTGTTCTGTATACTAAGAACTGTAGTTTGATTTAGAACATCAATGCTTTTAGATAACGTGCCTGAACCGATCAACTTTTGATATAGGAAATGTTCAAAACATTATCCAACAATACAAAATTTTACCGTTTCTTTACTAATAAAGAGACAGATATGATTTTGTATATCAGGTTCGGTATCTAATAACATTCGTTCAGAATCAATGTATTGGTAATACAGGGTGACAGTGACCAACAGACTTGGCTGCAACACTTGCCCCGTTTTCTGCCTCATGAAACTTATTACCCGTTCTCAGTTCTCTACCTTTCTGTAGCCCTATGTAACATATTACATATCTGGGATCCTGATCTGGTATCACATACCCAGGACGTAAAGGATACTGAGAAACAGTTCTCTGTAATGAACACACCCGAAGATGATGCATCAGCATGCACTCTCTTCGTTTGGGCGGCACGGGAATTCTGGTAATCCCCTATTTCCTGCTCTGTCTTATAACAATTATAAGTTGGAGCGGGACCAACGTTCCCCAGCTCAGTATAACAAGCGGGTTCGGTCAATATTCCGTATTATTATCTAGATTAAGGCGTGATATGGTCGCTACCTGGAGAGAGAGAGAAGAAAACACTCAGCATGCGCTCTGTCAAGAATAGATTGGTTATTATTTTATCTAATCAGGATGGCTCCCACTGCTTTTTATCAAATCTTCCTTCAAACCCTAAAAGGAAAGACTAGCTGGGATTAATTACACACTACAAGTTCGCCAATCTTTCAGCCAGGCCAGTGTCGGTACTTTGAGGGAGGTCCCCCGTGCTTTCGCACGAACCTAATTAATGTAAACCTCGTTTTCCCAGAGGCGTAACCCCGTTGACACCTTTCTAGACACCTACTTGATCGGCTAATTGTAATGTGTAAAACTCTCCCAGGAGTAACTCTTACTCGCAGCGGGTATCGGGATCCAACTATCTCATAGAAGGTATGCAATCTCATTGCAAATTTCAACACTTGAAATTCCCGATAATTTTGCCCCTAGCGTGCTATGACCTTGACGCAGGCCAACAAACCATAGTGCGCTAGTCAAGTTCAACCCGTCATTTCCTGATCGAATTAAACCCACCCGCACGACCCTTGACGAAAGCCAACAAAGCCGCACGACTACCCTAATCCAATCGCATCGTATGCAGCAGATAAGCAGCATATAGCTACCGCACACTGCACCTTGACGAAAGCCAACAAATGCAGCACGAATACTATATACAACTTATCTGAAATGACGGAGGGCTACGACAGGTTTTTCTGAAAACCTATTGCGTAATGAACTTGATATCGTTGTAGGATCGAATGAATTTTGAAATGGAGTGTTTTTGAGGCTTTTCTAGTTTTGCTAAAGGAGTCACTCCCGGTGAAGGAATCGTCGGTCCTTTCCTCGTCGAATGAGGTGCGGGATATATCATATATATCACTGTGCAAAGCAAAAACACTTAAAAGCAATCAAAAGACAAACCGAGTGTGTAGCATCTGCCAGTTATTGCTAAAGGAGTCACTCCCGGTGAAGGGATCTCGGTCCTTTCCTCATCGAATAAGGTGCAGGATATATCACATATACCGCTATGCAAAGCAAGAACTGTAGCTACCTGTTTTATTTTGAAATTCGATTCTACAACATCTTAGGTTTCTTTTACTTTCATTAATCACATTAATAAAGTCCCATCATTTAAGTACCTAAACATCACAGATAAATACGACGTACACTTATGCCATCCGCATTCGCCTTGATGTCCCCTCGTGCACCGTTAGGTTAGGTAACTAACGGCAGAGCAGGACAGGGCTAGCGCGGGTGTAAAACATAAGTAACGCCTATATAATATATCATATATACTATATACAGTATCTATCACAGAACATCATATGATCACATCATAGATATCGCAGCAGAAGAATCATATGAAATATTGGATATACTAGGACGTCCATGTTTTCAATACGAGCCAGTATAAAACACGGATTCCACGGTCGTGATGAATAGCCAAACCCACACCCCTAGACCCCTACGAGAGCGTCAAGAAACCCTACCAATTCTAGAGTTAGGAGACCCGGACTCGACTCCTCGAGTTGGTCTCCCACTGGACTCCAGAACCCGGTTACTTGTGCTCCCCTCCTTGGGTCTATCCTAGTGCGGAAAAGTAAATAATATACAAGAGGTGACAACTTCCGCAACCTGGAAGTGCCCCAATAAAAGAATATTACATACAAGTTTTTACATGAATGAAAATGAAAAACACTCATCTCACATAAAAAAACCCGGCTATTCAAACACGACGATCCAATATAACATATCCAGCAACACATAACATCACATGTCATCAACGTAAGTAAATATACGCATCCCAATTGTCGTTGACATATAGCAACGAAACCGGCGATATCACATATTACACTTACGGTCACAGAAAAGAAAGTGTAAAACTACAACAGTTGGAATCCGCAACCACCTCAGACATCGCATACCTGACCAAATGAATTTCTTAGACATCGCATGCCTAACAATTATAAACCCCGCATTTTAGTCTCAAAATCGAAAACACTTTTCAATATCAAGTCGGGCAATTCAACAAGATTCCCGACATCCTGATCGAATGCTCGTCGCAAACTTCAGTAGGCGGCCGCACCCCCGATACCGTCGACGAAGTGCACCAAGGCGGAACACCGCTACCGCGAGCACCCGAACGGATGCTTTCGGCGACGGGGTTCTCCTACAGTCACTTGGTCGGGGCTATAGAGTGAGGCTGTCTATTAAGTTTATCCGACGAGTATCCGCGTACGCTACGTGATTGCGACGGACTTTTGATCACATCAAAATTCCGTGGCAACCTATCAAGTAAGACTAAACTGCTATATTTATAACATTCATTCAGTTATCTCATAACTTATTGTGAATTCCAATTATTGTACCACATTCCGAATAAAACAGAAAATGTTAAACTTTCCGATCGAACAATCGAACACCCAAGTTTTCCCGATACAGCTCATCACATGAAACAGGTTTTAAAACATTCAGTTCATGCCTCAGTACCAACGGTCCAGCCGTAGAAGGGTCAAGCCAACGCCTCACATGTGGCACACTGTACTGCCCCAAACCCGAAGGTTCAAAGGGCAGTTCAAGACGGTCACATAATCGAGTTAAGGTTTGTTGTCTTCTAGAGGGACCATCGCTTTACTTGCATTACTTAGAACGTCTTTAAACCTCGGAAAAATCCAACACTTGGAAATTTTCCGTCAGGGGAAACATTGGGTATTTATATCCGGTCGAACTTTTTAACATATTCAAAAATATCCGGAAAGCCACACAGACAAAATCTGATAATCCGATCGAAACTACGAACCCCCAATACACACCAGAAAATTCAACTCTTGAATAAATTTTAAAAATTCCGAGAAAACCCAGCATAATTTATCAGGAATTACTGTGCAAACAATGAGGGCTGACGTCACAATTCAGCCGCGGAACCGCCGCATAAGCTAGGCTTATGCCGCGGTTCCGCCGCCGATTACACTGTTCATGCAAAACTTTTTGCGCCGTAATTCTTAGATTTCCCTGCTGAGTTTTCTGCATATTTTTAATTTGGAAAAATCCACGATTTTAGAAAAAGTACAGAGAGCAATTTTTGAGTTGGGTTTCGGGTCGATCGGACTTCAAACTCCGTCTAGACTTCGCCTAAGGCTCTAGCTAGGCTCTGATACCACTGTAGGGTTCCTAGGCACCCTAGTGAGGTCTCACAAGGCATTAACCTTGCCAATTTCAAAAATCTAGGTGCCGAGAAAACCTAGTGTACGGATCGTTGGCTAGAAATCTAGGCGAAAATGAAACTAGTTAACACTTAACTATAAGAATACGGAAATACAACCTTTGTAGATCCGGCGCTCCACCTCCACGGCTCCGCAATGAAGTCCTCTCCGCTGTCCAAATCGAACCATGACTCTCACGGTGGTTTCATCGGAGAAAAGACCGGGCTAGGTCGTCGACAATGTGCCGAAGATGATCTACGTCGAAGCATCACTAGATCAAGCTCCACCTTCACCAAGCCATGAAAACTTGTGAAGGAAACACACTCTACTACTTGGCAAGAGGTAGAGGATGAAGAAATAGGAAGTGGGTAGACTTTAGAATTGGATTTCTCACTCAAATACATCAATCACCATTGATGAAGAAAGCTTTCTTCTTGTGAGGAAGAAGAAGAAGAAGATGAAAAGTGTTATGATAAGTTAATCAAATTGGAAAAGAAAATCCAAACTTATCATAATCCAACCATGGTTATGTGTAGAGAGCAAACTATAGTTAGGTGAATGGTTAGGTTAGGCATAAAACAAAAATGGTGGACTTTATTCAAAGCTTCATGAAGCTTCAACAAAGAACAAAATTAGCCACCATTTTCCTTTTGCCAAAATGAAATAAACAATTCAATAAATGAATGAATAAATATATAATAACCCTAACCATTTACTTAAATAAGGTTTAACTCTTTACACAAACCCTAGCATTCATGTATCATCAAACATGATACAATCAAGTGCACAAAACTATATCGAATATATAATGTGCACATCCGAGCGAGAAAATCCATTTAAAGTGAACCAATACTAGTTAATGAAAAGTAATATATCAAATATATAATTATGCATTAAATCATTAAATCAACACTTGATTTAACGACCCGGCCATATCGCATATAACCGACTAATATCCAATGTATCGATTTATCGAATCAATCCTCGATTCGATAACTAGGTTATATCGCATACAACCATTCAACACATTTATCGCGAGAATGAAATACGGTATCACATACACGCATTATTCTCGGTCCCGCACATATCTCATATGCGCTCCTATTTCGTTTTTCTTGAGCCAGGAAACCTCTGTGTAGGACTCTAAAGACTCGTCAATACGCCGGCAGCAGGTGATGATCATATCAAGCACCCACAAGACGCAAGCGGTCTGCTAAACGTAACGGCCACCCGGGTATTGAGCGATCAGAAGATCGACGAGCAAGCCCGCTCACACTCCAGTGAATCCAACCAGTAACACTACCGTACAGTCCGGTCTGATCATCTGATATGTCGCATATCTTGCCTAGGGGTGGTAAACGTCAGACCCCAATAGCTCGATAAGTCGTGTCGATATGAGGTCTATAACAATTCGAGAAACTACTGGTAACACTTACCAGTAAATCTCAGCAACCCTGGCCAGGGATTTCCTGTTATAGCCAATCGAACACAGCGCAACATCAACTCCCTATACCGGGAGAGACGAATCCCCTCCTATCGCTCATTGCCTCCATGTGACTCGGGACTGTACCCAAAAACCACCGTTTTGCACGCCCTCTTGGACGTGGTAAGATGGAAATCAAAGCACAGTGGGAACCACACAAGACTCTATGACGATCTCGGGTCAACAGACTACTCTGTACCAGTGTCACCAGAGAACTGCCTCTGACGTAAGGTATAATACCATCTGGGAGTTCTCGGCGAGTCCGTCCAGTGTACCCAGTCTCCACTAAGCACCCGTATATCATCTCTGATGTCAAACACCAATGGATATGGGATCATCCATCGCCCATCTGTATGGGTCGAGAAGGTATACGCTAGTCTACTCTGGTATATCGATGCCCCGTCTCGATACACCCACGACTAGGGACCTTGAAGGATGTACTTATGGACTACCATGTCCCTACTAGTATGATCCGCATCATAGTCCAGGTAGTCAAGCACACATCCTAAGGGCTTTACCAACATGTAACAGAGAGACAATCAGTGTACACGTTAAGGTAAAGATCAACCAGATAGCATACTATCATGTCGAGCAAGAAAGTCCTCCCTATATATGTCCCAGCATCCACTACAATATACATCCTATGTATAGTAATGGCCTCTAGGGCATACATATAACTAACAGTACCCAACTAAAACCTATTTGCACGATTCCTTTGAGCCGTAGTAGGGTAGTAATCAAAGCACAGTGGGAACTCACACGAGACAAATGACGATCTCAGGTCGATAGACTAACCTATACACATGTCACCGGGGAACTACTATCTGACGATAGGTATAATACCAACTAGCTTGTTTCCGGCGAGTCCGTCCGGTGTACTCATAATCCAATGAGCACCTGTATACGTCTTAGGTGAACCAACTGACACCAATGGCTTGTGAGACCGGACATCGTCCCTCGTCGGGGTCTCGATCCGTATACACTAGTCTACTCTGGAGTATGTATGCCCTGTCTCGAAACTCCCTCGACTAGGGACCTTTTAAGGATGTGCTTATAGACTACACAACTCTCACGTATATGATCGCCATCATACTGCTGGTAGTCAAGCAAGAATCTTATGGGCTCTATTAACGTGTAATAGTGATCTGTAATGTCACCTAAAACATGTACACGATGATAAAGACAAATCAGATAGCATACTATCATCTCGAGTAAGACTGTCGTACCGGTATAGGTCCTCCCTCACTCATTGCAATCACGTGCCTGCGATCCAATAATTGACTTTGAAGGCACTATAGCCAACAATCTCCCACTTGCACTTAAGGCTAATTATTGCGATGTCGCATACTCACAGCCAGTGTGATACCGAACACCCAACTCCTCTGCTAATCAGTTTCACAAAGCTCATTTGCAAAATTATTGTGTTCGAGAAATAGCCTCAGTGAGTGGATCCGCCCTGATGTTCCTTTCTATGTCTTTCTTAATCTCAAGTTCATGGAGAAAACCATCTCCCGAAATGAGCAATACCTGTCTTAGAATATGTCTGGATATCTGATGGGACCCAGTTCACAAATGAACTCCAAATCCAGCAAACTTCTTAGACTGTATCGTCAAATGAATTTAATCAGTATCCCGCGTCATACCTCCCTCAGTATCCGCTTGGACCATCTGTCCAAACTACTGCCCCTCGTCAGAGGGAAAACTATAACTCTGACAGTCACTTTGTCATCCATGTCACCTTGGAAGCCTGGAATGATAACCATCTCCTGAAGGAGGCAGCCGTTATCAATTCCCTAGAACATCCACTTATTTTCATAAACTGCTTCCGAATGTTTCTCTAGGATTAATAAACTTATTGCATCTAGTGCAAAAACAACATCTGCTGTGGTACTTGACATCTCATGATTGACTCAATTGCCTAAGTAAGTGACATGCCAATCATGCACATCCCTCTCCCCTTTAGTCTGTAAGACACCTTCAGTAAGGGTAACTCCATCATCTGCAGGTTCACCACCATGCCAGGAGTCGTCCATTCTAAAACACCTTTAGAATACTGTCTAAGTACCCAAATTGGGAAACTACCCAAATCTAGATCTAAAACCATAGATCTAGTAACCAGAATGCCTGATATATATCCAAGCCCTATGTGGAGAAACCACTGTGTGACAACCACAGTATAACCGATTGTAGGATAGGAATTTTACTTCCTATAAAGTGCATGTCATCCAAATACCAAGACATCACACCCTACTACCATCTTAACAGATCCATCCCTTATTCTAATGAAGTCAAAGCCCATGACTGTCACATCAAAAATAGATGATCTATATCCGCTATATCTGTTTTAGCCAGTAGGAGCAGCGGAAGTATAGTGGACAAGAGAAACCCTCTGGCAGAGTCATATACACGTGCACTTCTAAAGCTAGTTTAGAACGACGCTATACTCATCCTCCTGCCGGGTCCCATAGTCTGGAACAACAGTAGTGTCAAGTCTGGGTAAACAAGAACCTCCCTGTCACCGTTCTTGAGGATACCGGAGTACCTCTCGGATGCCTGAGGTTACCCACCATATCTGCGGAGTGGCTAATGGAATGTTAAACCTGATTGAATCTTTAGGTCCTATTAAATTTTCAGTAATCGTTTGCGGTTCTAGAATCACTTCCAGTTCTACCATACTCCCACTACTGTTTTCTGAAAAAGTCCATTTTACTAAAACTGTAGCGAGTCAAGAACAATATCACTACTGATCTTCCAGATGGTAGAAAGCTAACCCTCGTCAAAGCCCGGGTTAACCCATAAACTGCCATTACAGAAAACGTGCCTTGAGTTATCCAGAGTCTGGTTTTAAGCATAAGCCGGACAACTCCCCGTACCTTAACATCATTAAGATATGAACCATTCTATATACAATATAGAAATAGAGGCACTGATTTAATTGGAACCAGATTCAAATCATGCAGCTATCTCTAGTGCATGTTAACTAAATGGAGAGAGGCCGATCAGCATTACTCAAATTAAGAGTGCATCCAGATATGAGTAACCTGAAAGAGAAACAAGTTTCTCAAAACTATTACTATCAACTGAATTCCAAACGCAAGTATCTACATCTTCGATCACCTTGAAGAATCCCGATACTTGCAACACGTGGTTCTCTACTTTATTCTTGTAACTATAACTTCTCAAAACTCGGACATTGTATTTCTACGAAACACATGTCTAAAACTGGAGAAGTCACAAGTAAACAGAATATAGTACGAGGACCAATCCCTCTGTCCTAATGGACACTGGACAATATACAATACTTTGTGTAAGTCCCCTGAGTTTAATAACTCAAACCATGTGCATCGTAGGTTGAAAACTGTACTATGGTTATGAAGAATTACACCGCTGTTGAATGCTCCTTACCTAACCATCAACTGATATAGGTAAATGTCATGGACATAATTTCAAAAAGTTATATCTCACTTTATAAAATAAACGCACAGATATATCAGTTTGAAATTGGTGCATAACAATGGATATTCAAAACCAAATATTTTCCGTCCGACAAAAACCCAGGCGATTTCCTCAAATATCACCAATTACAACGAATTCCGATATAATGAGGATGATCACCTAATTGCCAATAACTTACTCTCACTCATCATCCGTAAAACCATATAGATGTGAGAATCAAACCTTGTAAATACATACCCTGGAGTAAGGGCTAATTGGGAAATCAGTTTTCTATTAACAATACACAGTGAAACTGAAACATGAAAATGTTTCGAAGGGGTATCCGGGTATTTCTAGTAATGCCTCTTCCATTATCCAGATTCATGACTGTAACCGTATATTTCCTTGCCATCTCTCCAAATCCCTTTATTTGTCTTTAGTCGTTACCTTCTGTACACCATCGTTATGCTAAATGGTTTTCTTTCTTCCCTACCGTTCGGCACCAGCCTATGGTTTGGAAGAAGACTATCCAATAAGTATAATAGGTATACTCTCCTAATCCTAGGAGTACTCACAACCTGAGAGAAGGTAAAGATAAAAGACAACTAAATAAAGCTTATTCCATTTCTCCTGAACCAGAATCCATCCCCGAACTGGAACAAGTTCCTTTGAGTTCGTATATAACCATACGATAGATTATCCAATAACTGTGGATCTTCGTAGTGATACGGGGTGTTCTGGAGAAATACAAAGGTGGAGTAGGAGTGGCGATGAAATACGTGGTTTGGTCGTGAATGATAGCAGTCGCAATTTACTTTGCCCTCTTTCTAATCCCTTTATTTGTCTTTAGTCGTTACCTTCTGTACACCACACTTAGGCTAATTGGTTTTCTTCATTCCCCACCTTTCGGCACCTGCCTATGGTTTGGAAGAAGACTATCCAATAAGCGTAATAGGTGTACCCTCTCTTAATCCTAGGAGCCCTCATAACCTGAGAGAAGGTAAAAAGGAAAGACAACTGAATAGTCCTATTCATTTTCTCCAGAACCAGAATCCATCCTCGAAAAAGTTCCTTTGAGTTCGTATGTAATTATACGATAGATTTATCCAATAGAAGTGGATGTTCGTAGTGATACGGGGTGTTCTGGAGAAATGCAAAAGGTAAAAGTAGGAATGGCAATGAAGTATGCAACTCAGACAATCCAAAAGCCAATGTTTTAAGAAAGTTCGGTTAACTTGGTCACTGAGTTATAGTATAGGGTCAGGCCATGGTCGCTGCCAAAGAGAGAGAGAAAAGAAATACTCTGCGTGCACTCTAACCTAGATCAAAATGGTTAATCACTTTATCTAATCAGGATGTCTCCCGCTGTATTCTCAAATTCTCCTCCAAATTTGAAAGAAGAATTAGTCGGGATCACCCGAGAATTAAACCAACTCATCAGTGGGATCGGGATCCAACTATCATCTCATGATAACGTGATGGAATCCACTCACGTTATCACACTCCAGAAGGTATGCGTATGCCTGGCAAGTTTCCTGTATGTTTGAAACTCCCGATATGATTTTTACCCCATGCTCTTATGACCTTGACGAAAGTCAACAAATCATAAGTCACATGTCAAGTTGTACCTGTCATTGTCCAGGTGTTTGGCCGAGGGTTGGAAATAAGCGTATTTAGCGGACGGACAAGGGGCACCAGGAATGGATTTAGCGTTGGAAAGCTTTCTTAAACTCGCAAATCCCATTCCTATGTCCTCCTAATCCCCACTACTTTCGATTATCCTAATATCGTCTTAAGAATGGAAAAATAAAAGCACAAGACTAATCCTAACTCTACTAACCGACCTTAACCTTAACAAGCTTACTTGAACATAAAATACGAACACTTAGGTTAGAACGGAACAGAACACATATACATTCTTTATTGACTCGTCTAAAACACGAATGGACATACTACCATCTCCCTGCGGATCGACCTGTGCTCAACCGGCTAGCTGCGAAGCGACACCGTCCTGATCGCGGTTAACTTTAGAATTTTGAATACACGACACGCCAAAAGCGTGCGATCACTCGCCTTTGACGAAGGTCAACAAGGTTGTACGACTGTCCCAAACCAACGCATCTATCTATACAACAGAAAAGTAACAAACAGCTACCATACACTATGCCTTGACGAAAGTCAGCAAATATAGCATGAATACTAAGTGCTACCCGTCTGAAATGACGGAGGCCTACGAATGGTTTTTGGCGAAAAACCTTTAACGTAATGAACTTGATATCGTTGAAGGAACTGGATAGCTTTTTACAAATATATAGTGGCGAAAACCTTTGCTAAAGAGGTCACTCCCGGTGAAGAGATCTCGGCTCTTTCCTCGTCGAATGAGGTGCAGGATATTCTAACTGAATACCACGATGCAAAGCAAAAAGTAATCGACTATAGTGAAGTTATTACCCCGACGCAAACCTCTGTCCAAGGGGTCACTCCCGATGAAGGGATCTCGGCCCTTGCCTCGTCGAATGAGGTGCTGGATATTCATAACCGAATACCACTGTGCAAAACAAAAGAAAACGTCTTTGTAATAACAGCTTTTTGAAAATTGTTCCAACAACATCAGAATAGGTTTGTTTTCCTTGCATTGATCTGAATCAACGCAATCCCATCAATTAATCACACCAGAAAAGAACGAAAATATGATGTGCGTATATGCCATCCGCATTCGCCACTGGGTCCCGTCATCACCCGTTAGGTTACTTAACTAACGACAGAGCGGGGACTGGACTAGCGCGGGTGTAAAACATATACAACATCTACTAGTATATATATCAATATATAATAATCGCTCCAGGTATGATAAATGCAACATCAAAGAACAAGCGATAAGCATCACAGAACAATACAGATAATCTGGGAGCCTCAGGTTTCCTTTGAGCCGCAACTGAAACCCGACGTTCCCCTGGTCATGTGGATAGCCTGTACAATGAAAACCTAGACCCCTACGAACGCAGCAAGTTACCCGCCAAAACCAGAAGCGATACAGCCCTCTTCAGAAAAGTGAATGGGCCACCCGGCACTTCACGAAATCCGGTAACTTGAGCACCCCTCCTTGGGTCAACCTGTACCCCCTACGAGTGCGGTGAATAGCCCGCCAATTCTAGAGTGAGGCCCCCTCCTTCTCAACGCCATGAGATGCGGACCCGTTGCCCTCTAGAATCCGGCTATTCGTACACTCCACCGTGGGGTAATCCTAGTACAAAAAAGAAAATATGTACAACGGGTACATCGACCTCAACTCGGTCGTGCCCTAAAAGAA
Source organism: Agapanthus africanus (assembly GCA_030015575.1). Classification (NCBI taxonomy): domain Eukaryota; kingdom Viridiplantae; phylum Streptophyta; class Magnoliopsida; order Asparagales; family Amaryllidaceae; genus Agapanthus; species Agapanthus africanus. The sequence goes on along the minus strand of CM057338.1, from coordinate 475,167,618 downwards.
TAATATATAAACAGGCAGTGACGGCAGTCCACATGTCGGATGCCCGCCCCGCGATATCAAATGTACAAATATATCCAAATTGCACTAACATTTCACGCAAGCTATCCACCACGACGAATCCGCAACAATACAGCACAACACAGAACATCAACGTGAATGTCACGTTCGCAAACCCGTCTAAAAGAGCTATAGCAATTAGACAAGATTTACCACTCGAATGACATTCACGGTCGCAGATAAAAATGTAATGCATTGTAAACTTTAAACAATGTTAGAAAATATCGAGTTCGAAAAACCCCGAATAGCCCCCAATCAACTAGATAAAACCATATCCAAACTGGGCTAAACAAACAATTCTACTGAACCAACATTCCAGAGACCAGACCAACACCCAAATACGAAACCCAAACTCATCAAGATGGCCGAGCAGGCCGGACATATGATGAAAGTGGCCGATTTTTTTTCCGAGGGAATTGTCTCGTATTTGGTCTGTGGTCTTGTGGTCATATCAGTAGTCTTCTGCAGTTGTTTAAATAATTTTAGAAGACACTTTTGAAATCGACAGAAACTGAATGTGCAGGGCAGTGAAATTTAGTCATTTCGATTTTGATACTTTAACATTGTCTAAACCAACTAGTATACGGTTAATGGTTTGGCTCTGATACCATGTAAGGATACGGCAGTGCCCGGCCGACTTTCCGTAGCCAAATGCGGAACAAAAACTTTTCAAGCTGACGCTAACGTAACCCTAAACTACGGATCATGCCATTAACCGTAAACTAGTAAACTGTAAAAGAGTTTGGAGAGATTATACCGATTGATCTGTGTCTTTCGGTCTTCAATCTCCACGCCAAGCTCCTCGCGGCTGCTCCAACGAAGTTCGCGCTCTGATCTCGCTCGTCGAAGAGGCACCACGTCAAGGAATCTTTATACGGGCTCCCGCTTCAAACCGAAGCAACTCGGACATCAAGTTTGCTAAAAGAGATGACCAAGATGAAGTAGAGAAAGTGTATGATTACTTTGTCTCAATACATTCCAGGATTCTCAACACATGAGAGGGATAGAGTGGAGGTTGAAGAAGATGCTCATGGTGGAAAGATGTGAGCTCAAGAAAATAAAACCAAGTGAGCAAAAGAGCAAAAAAAAACTCAACAAATATGATGGCTGCCCTCTATTTGTGTGTGTATGTTTTGTGATATTTTGTGATGGCTATTAAAGAAAATCTACCCCAAAAATATCTCACAAGCCATCACTAAAATATCTCCAAAACACTATGCACAAATATCTTTCCTAAGACAAAAAACCTAGCTCAAACCAACATGACTCATGACTTGAGTCAACAAGTGTGCAAGCTAGGTTCATGCCAAGAATGAGTCACACTTTCCAACAAATAAACATTTAAACCAAAATGTTTAATCCAAAAAGGAAATAGCATCAACTAAAGTATCTTATAATAAATTACAAGAATACCCCTCACCTGTATATACATACCTGCATCTGTATTCCAATTGAATACAAATACTACGAGACGGAAATAATCCACCAATCTAATACTAGGATCCGGCTTAAACCAAAGCCCACTAGTATGATCCGTCCGGTCATGATCCGTGCACGAGTGCACGTATATGATCGAACCCTGCCATAAAACCATACAACCTCTATAACGTTTCGCCCGAACTTGGGAAACTTTCTGTGGGGGACTCTAAAGACTCGTCAATACGCTGGCAGTGGGTTTAACCACAAGCACGTCAGTGGCACTAGCTGTACGTAACAGCTGCCCATGTATTGAGCGAAAGGGAAGCTGACGAGCGAACTCATCCTGACCCTACTGAGCCTGTCAGTGACAATATTCGTATAGTCCGGTCCGTTCGTCTATGAGTATCGCATATCGAGCCTAGGGGGTGGTAAATGTCAGACCCCTAATAGCGGTATAAGTCGTGTCAGAGTGTAGCCTAAAACATCTTGAGAAACTACTGGAATACCTACCAGTAAATCTCACTTGCCCTGGCCAGGGACTTTGTGTAATGACTCTCCAGACACAGCGCGATATCACCCCCAATACCGGGAAAGACGAAACCCCTGACGATCCGCTCACTGCCTCCATGTGGCTCGGGACTGTACCCAACTAAAATCTATTTGCACGACTCCTTTGAGCCGTGGTAGGATAGTAATCAAAGCACAGTGGGAACTCACACGAGACAAATGACGATCTCATATCGATAGACTAATCTGTACACATATCACCAGGGAACTACTATCTGACGATAGGTATAATACCAACTAGCATGTTCCCGGCGAGTCCGTCCGGTGTACTCATAACCCAATGAGCACCTGTATACGTCTTAGGTGAACTAACTGACACCGATGACTTGTGAGACCAGTCATCGCCCCTCGTCGGGGTCTCGATCCGTATACATTAGTCTACTCTGGAGTATCGATGCCCTGTCTCGAAACTCTCTCGACTAGGGACCTTTTTAGGATATGCTTATAGACTACCCAACTCTCACGTATATGATCGCCATCATACTGCTGGTAGTCAAGCAAGAATCCTATGGACTCTATCAACGTGTAATAGTGATCTGTAATGTCACCTAAAGTATGTACACGATGATAAAAACAAACCAAATAGCATACTATCATCTCGAGTAAGACTGTCTTACCGGTATAGGTCCTCCTTCAATCATTGCAACACGTGCCTGCGATCCAATAATTAACTTTGAGGGCACTATAGCCAACAATGTTCAAAGTGCATACTTTGTTGGTGTACATGGACTCCATTTCGGTCCGTATTACATCCAGCCATTTTACCGAGTCACCGCTCTAAATGGCTTACTGGAAGCTAGTTGGCTCATCATTGTTAATGATGCAATCCTCTCGATCCCCGTCTATGAGAAAACCGTAGTATCTCTCAGGCGGATGAGACTTCCTACTAGTCCTGTGGATTGGCGTAGGGATGTCTGGTTCTATTTAAACCTCTGGTTCTACCATACTTTCAGTAATAGTTTGTGATTCTGGAATTTCTTCCAGTTCTATTGTGCTCCCACTATTTCCTTTTACAAAAATTTGATTTTCTAAAAAATGGGCATGACGAGGAACAAAAACCTTTTGTTCCTCTGCGTAATAGGAAAGATACCCCCTGGAGTTCTTTGGGTATCCCACAAACTTACACAGTACTGAGTGTGTCTCGAACTTGTCCGCATACTGCTTTTCAACAAAAGTTGGACATCCATATATCTTCAGATACTGAAAATAGGGTTTCTTCCCACTCCATATCTGATATGGTATGGTAGGCACAGTCTTGGTAGGAACCTTTTTCAAAAGATATGCATCTGATTCTAGTGCATAACTTCAGAAGGATCGCGACAACTCAGCGTTACTCATCATGGAACGAACAATATCCAATAGGGTTCTGTTCCGCCTTTCCTATACACCGTTGTGTTGTGGTATGTATGGAGGAGTAAGCTGAGAGAGAATTCTATTCTCTTTTAGGTAATTCAGGAACTCGGCAATTTAAGTATTCACCACGTCGATCAGATCTCGGTGTCTTGATACTTTTGCCTGTTTGTTTTTCCACTTCATTCTTATATTCCCGGAATTTTTCAAAGGGTTCGGATTTATGCTTCATCAAGAAGACATGTCCATACCTAGAGAAATCATCCGTAAAAGTAATGAAATAGGAATAACCACTTCGTGCATCTGTAGATATTGGACTACACACGTCGCTATGTATGAGTCCCAAGAGCGAGCTCGCTCTTACTCCGTGTCCAGTGAACGGAGTCTTTGTCATCTTTCCTATGAGACAAGATTGACAAGTTGCATAAGACCGATATTTGAACAGATCCAAATATCCCTCTCTATGTAACTTCATCAACCGTGTTTCATTAATGTGACCCAGTCTACAATGCCTTAAGAGAGACTTATTTAATTATGGAGACTTTCTTTTAAGTGTGTTCTGGACATTTGAAAACCTGAGCTTGATTCAATATATATTGTCCTCTAGTGTACCTGACCCAATCAAACTTTGATTTAGATGGATGTGAACCACATCGCTTACAAATTAGACTTGGTACACACAAACAGTTATGTAGAATCAATATCTGCCCACTTGTCAATTCTAGGTGATATACCCTACCGATACAGCGTCCACGCTCATTCCGTTAGCAACCATGAGAGTCATATCACCTGTCCTGATAACTCTACAGTTTCTCAAAGCATGTAATGAATTACAGATATGAGATCCTAATCCGGTATCTAGTACCCAGGAAGTGAAGTTAATTGACAGTCCATTTTCAATCACAAACACACCCGAAGTCGAAGCCACAGCATGCTTTGGATCCTGGATTCTGGCTTTCCAAGCCCTGCATCTCTTCTGCCAATGCCCTTTCCCGTAACAATAGGAACATCCCTCCTTCCCTACTGTTAACCCCGAAACTTTTGCCCTTCCCTTTTCTTCTACTTTATCGACACCGTCTATCGGCTTTGTGGAAGTCTTCTTCTTCTCACCCTTGGCATCCGCCTTAGATCCAGTAGAGGAAGATTCCCCAATAAGCAGAGTGAGTGTCTCCCTGGTTTCCTTCAGGGTGCCCTCAACTGGAAGTATAACTTTCTTCCCCTCGGCGTAAGTAAGAGATAGGGACTGTAGGATCAAGTCAGCATATGACTCGTTCTCCAACGTGGTCTCCAGGTCCGTGAGCTTTTTAATATAGCTAATCATTGTAGGGACGTGGTCCCCTACAGATGATCCGACAACCAATCTCGCTTGAAGCAATTCCTTCGAGGTATCATATCTTACGATACGAGATTGCTCTCCATATAAAACATTGTTATGGAGGAAGATGGAAACTAAGTCCATCTTCTCGTGCTGACTCTGGTATACACCATCAACTGAGGCCAACACGAGGCACTTAGCATTTGCTCTGTCCTTTTCCCTTGTCTTACGGATATCCTTATCCGCGACGGTGGAAACTGGACCTGGGACGGCGGAGGCTTGAGTAGTAATGAGGTGGTCTAGCTTGTCATAAGTAATTAACATCTGGAAAAAGCTTTGCCAGTCATTATAGTATAACTCGGTCATTTTATTATCTATCTGTAACCTAATCTGGTCACCTGGTCGCTGCAATTAGGAGAGAGAGAAGAATACGCTCAGCATGATACTCTTGCAAGTTTAGATTGGTTTTTAATTTATATAAACATGATGGCTCCCACTGTCTCTCCAATCCTTTCTCAAACCATAAAAGAAGAATCAGTCAGAATTGATCTTGATTGAATGAATCTCGGTGTGTATGTAGAAAAGTGTAAAAATCACAACCAAAGAAATTTGTAAACCGCAATCAATAACGGTGTCAATTGTAGGTTCGTTAGCGAGTGCGGATCGTCCACAAGGAAAGTGTGATTTGATCGTAATTGATTTAGATGGATTAAAAATTAAAGGATAAAAGAAAAGAAAATTTGATTCAAGAATTTAGAAATTTAGTTTCACGAATTGTAAAAAACTAGATCTAATATCAAGAAATACTAAAAATCAAGAATCAAGAATTGATGATATCCAAATTGAATGAGTAATCAAGATTTGTAATGAAGCTCGTAGGAATCGATCGAATCGATAGTGAGGATGAAGACTTGTGATTACGTATTCTTATCCATTGATGATTTGTTGCTAGATCGATGGCGATCAACGAGGTTTAAGGATCTATTGAAGAAATTAGGGTTTCTTCATCACATCCTTTGTCCTTTCGTTGATTATCATTCAAATGATAGTCTCTAGTAAATTGAATTATCGATCGTTGATCTCTAATTAAGAGCGAAAACATTCAAGAAAGCATCTCGCTCGAAACTAGATTGTCGATGATTCAACTTACTAGAGTTTACAAAACTCATAAGAATTAAGAATCGTTTCAAGATTGTAATCATCATCATCTATCTATTCTCTCGACTCCTCCACGAGCGGGGTTTTTACTCAAAAATCATGACAAAGAAATCAATCAAGAATCGAAAACTCATCATAATGCTCAAATATAAAGATAAGAAAGATAAAGAAATTTCACCTTTTATTATTCAACAATTTCGTTACAATTTGCTCAAGACTACAAGAATTGAGGAAAGAACTCGATCGTCGAATTAGCTTCGCATCGTCTCCGTGAGTCGCGGATCGTCTTGGATTACTTGCTCGGTTGAAGATCGGCGTCACTTCTAAAAGGTTGATGGCTTCTTGCTTGATTTGTACTCGGAGATCTTGAATTTGGCTTTTTGGGATTGGATTAGGGTTTGGATGCACAAGTTGTGTCACTCAACTTGTGGAATTTTGGCTCAGTTTTCAACAACTTTCAACAACCTTAGAATGAAGCCTTTGGTCCCTTTATATAGCCATCTCCTTTAGCTTCCCCTAGAAGCTTGATTAGGATTAGCTTCCTTTAGAAGCTAGGTTTAGTTTAGCTTCTCTTGCATGCTTGGTAGTTGAGTAGAAGCTTCTAGAGTTAGTTAGTTAGCTAGCTTCCTTGATAAGCTTGGTTGTTAGGAAGAACCTTTTAGGTTTAGCTAGCTTATTTGAGAAGCTTGGAGGTGTTTAGCTTGTACAAGAAGCTTGGTTGTTCGGACAGAAGCTTCTGGAGATCTCAGGAGAACGAAGTGGCTTGAAGAAGTTTTCCAATTGAAAGGAGAAACCTGCGATTGTAATTTGCTGACGACATGCTGACGAGGCCGCCGATCCGCTGCCAATAGGGCCCTACGGCCGCGGATCCGCGGCCCTTTGGGTGCCTTGGTGCACTGAATTTCCATGGTGTGTTGGTACTGGTCCATGGGTCTTTATTTTATGTCTGGAATATTTTTACACTTTCTTGGTCACTGCCAGATTACAAGTCTTGGACTTGGCGTATTTTTATCAGCACTTTTAGCAGTTTCGGCTCTTTTACCTGGAATTTCCTGCACACATTCTCGAGACAAGTGTTGCGATATACAAAAGATAATGCGTGCAATGATAAACACTCAATTTCCCTCAAAATGCCGGTTATAACATATAACACATGTTATTTGGTATTTTACAGACGAATTGATAATATGTGCTATATTCATACCGAACACCTTTAGATGATTGCACATAGTAGGGAAATTGATGTGTTAAAAATGCAATATTTTCGACTGATCAGATCTCACCGTACAATTCTTGCTTAATCGTTCGGCTAGGCTAGTGTCGGTATTTCGAGGGAGGTTTTACGACGCTTTCGCGAAATTCCTTAATTAAATAACCTCTTTTCCCTGGAGGCGCAACCCCGCTAATACCGTTCTAGAAACCTACTTGGTTTATAGCATTGATTGTTAAGTGAAAAAATCTCCCGAAGAGTAGCAGATACTCACAGTAGGATCGGGATCCAAATATCATTGTGTGATAATGTTGAAGGAATCTTACCAACATTATCAAACTCTAAATGGTATGCAGCTCTAGCAAGTTTCAGTTTCTTTAGAAACTCCCGATGTGGATTTTTGCCCCATGCTCTTATGACCTTGACGAAGGCCAACAAATCATAAGTCACCTGTCAAGTTCTACCCATCATTGTCCATGTTAATTTGAAACCACCCGTATATACCCTTGACGAAGGCCAACAAAGTAATACGACTGTCTCAAACCTACACATCTCAGGTCTATCTTTCTTGGCTATGATGAGGCCAGGGAACACCCGACAGCAATCAATCACTATGCCTTGACGAAGGCCAACAAACATAAATTGAATACTACTGACTATTCATATGAAATGACGGAGGGCTACGAATGGTTTTGGCGAAACCGTGAACGTAGTGAACTTGATATAATCGAAGGAACCTGATAGCTTTTAAAAGGAGTGATTTAAGCTCCGCATTTAAAAGTCTGTCGTTTTAAAATAACCGAGTGGTTTTAAAATTTATTCCAATGATTCATCTTTGGTTTGTTTGCTTTGCATTAATATAATGCAGTCCCATCAACGAACCCACCATTGCAGAAAACAACAAAAATACAACGTACGCTTATGCCATCCGCATTCGCCACGGGGCCCCGTCATCACCCGTTAGGTTACTTAACTAACGACAGAGCGGGGGCTGGACTGGCGCGGATGCAAAACATAAGGAACGTCTATTATATAATACATATTTAATAATATCCATTCTTATATAATACATATTTAATAATATCCATTCGTCAGACGCAATGATAGGCATTCTAGATCACAGATGAACATATTGGATATACTAGGAATTCCGCGTTTCATTTGAGCCTTTAATGAAAGACAGATTCTACGGTCATGATGAATAGCCAAAACCCCATCCTAGACCCCTACGGGTGCGGCAAACTACCCGCCAAATACCCGAAATGAAGCAACCTCCCTTAATAAAGTGAGTAGGCTACTCGGCACTTCAAAGTACCCGGTAGTTTGTGCACCCCATCTTGGGTCTATTCTAGGAGCAAAAACAGTAAAAGAAATAATACAACAGTGGCTACAACCTCAACCCGGATGTGCCCCGCAAAAATAATATTACATCACTTTACAAATTTATATCGAATGAAAGAATGAAAACCCTCATCTCACATCCCCGGCTATTCATCCACGACGATCCAACAAGTTCATATATACAAATCATCATAACAACATCACAGATATGTGCAATCCCGACTAATCGACGTATAGCAATTAGTCGACGTTTCCAAACACATATATACATCACAAATCTTTTAAAGTAACTACGACATTAGAATTCCGCATGCAATTAGCAAACGTAAATAATTTTCCAAGACATGAAAATCCAGTGAGCTAAAGTTCCAAAACCGATAGTTTTGAGCCAATTCGGAAGTCCGAATCAAAAAGAAACACGCCCGAACCTTCGCAGAGAGTTAGAGAATGAAATTAACTTCGAGTTAGGGGCCTAGAGGGGTACCAAACCCCTGAGGCCACAACGAGGTGGCCAGGGGGTGAGGCAGACCCGAAACTGCCTATGGTGGGGCAGTTTCGGGTCCCCACCACCAAGACCACCTTGTGGTGGTCTTGGGGAGAGGGCCCAGCCGTTCGGTCCCCCCTCCCGAGGTGTCCCCTGGGTGCGCACGCTCCACCCCGTGGCTTCTCGGTTCAAACCGTGAGCCCGCGGGGTGTGCAAACAACTCAAAACTTCATTTTTGAAAACTGTTTCTCGGCAATTTTTGCGCGGCAAAAACCGGCGGAATTCTAACATCGCTACAAGCTATCTAGGGTTTATGAGAGGCTATGATACCACTGTAAGTCGATGTCGTGCACCCCAGTTGTTCGCGGGGAGGCGGAATTTGCAAAAAAAGATTTTTACTAGCTTCGCAACACCGACTAGAACCAAGGATCGTCCATAAACCCTAGCTAGCAAACTACATGAGATTTAACTACTTGGAAAGAATGTTATATCTCATGATACAAGTCCTTCGGGTCTTCTCCGCTGTCCTCGTCACCGTAGGCTCAAAGGATCGATCCGGATCGTAGCTTCCTCGTCGGCTTCCTCGAGTCAAAGACGATCCACCCGAGAGTCTATAATCCAAGCTCCAACCTCAAAACCGAGATAACTAGGGCAAAAAGCTTGCTAAACTTGATGGCCTAGGTGATGTAGAGAATAAAGATGGATTTATTTGTCTCTTGAAACCCTAGTTTAACCAAGTCAAGTGGTCAAACCAAGTTAAGTAGTCAAAACAAGTAGCCATGCCACAATTATCATTTACAAATATAACAAATACTTTCCCCCACCTCATAATTGTCTTAATCAAGTCAATGGCCAAAACCCTAATGAGGTGTCTCCTTCTATGCCCTTCTCATCCGTATATACATACCCGCATCCGTGTTCTGAGAAAAACGAATACAAAGAGAAGAAACTGATCCATCAATATAATACTAGGATCCGACTTAAACCAAAACCCACTAGTATTATCCGCCCAAACATAATACGCGCACAAGTGCACGTACGTGATCGAAGCCCTGTCGTAAAACCATACGGCCTCTACATCTTTCGACCGAAGCAGGGAAACTCTCTATGTGGGACTCTACAGACTCGACAGTACGCTGGCAGTGGGTTTAACCACAAGCCGCAAGCAGTACTAGCTGCACGTAACGGCTACCCAGGTATCTTTCGATAAGAAGGCCGATAAGGAAACCCATCCGAACTCCTACTGAGCCTGGATGTGACAATCTCTGTACAGTCCGGTCTGTTCGTCTAAGAGTATCGCATATCGGGCCTAGGGGACGGTAATCGTCAGACCCCTAATAGCGCAATAAGTCGTATCAGAGTGTAGCCCAAAACACCCTGAGAAACTAGTGGAATGCCTACCAGTAAATCTTGCTTGCCCTGACCAGGGACTTTGTGTAATGGCTCTCCGAACACAGCACGATATCAACCCCGAATACCGGGAGAGATGAATCCTATCTAACCGCCACTGCCTCCAAGTGCTTCGGGACTGCACCCAACTACTATCTGTTTGCACGACTCTTTTGAGCCGTGGTAGGGTAGTAATCAAAGTACAGTGGGAACACACTCGAGGTGAAGTAGCAGTGTCAAATCGACGGACTAAGCTGTACTTATATCACCTGGGAACTGCTACCCGACGATAGGTATAATACCCACCAACAGTTCTCGACGAGTCCTGTCCAGTGTACTCATAACCTAATGAGCACCTGCATACTTTCTCCAGTACGACGTACTAATAGCTATGGGACAGGCCATCTCCCCTACTGGGATGAGAAGCGTATACACTAGTCTACTCCGGAGTATCGATACCCCGTCTCGATAATCCTACGACTAGGGACCTGTATAGGATGTGCTTATAGTGTGCTGCCATCACAACGCTGGTAATCTAGCAAAGATCCTAAGGGCTCTACCAATATGTATAAGCGATATGCTAAGAAAACACATGCACATATTGAGGTAGAGACAAACCAGGTAGCATACTACCATTTTGAGCAAGACTGTTACTATATCCGTGTATATCCCAAGCTCCCATTAAGTAATATACAATCCAATATGATACAATAATGGCCTCTAGGGCATATATCACTAACACATACAGCCTAACGAACCAGTAGTTAGTTTCCAACTAGCTCAAAATTTTACAATGTATAATAAGGCGATAGGACAATTTGATGATTTGAGTACTGAAAGTGAGAAATCCGCCCTTCAGAATCAAGCCTACCTATTCCCAATTGAATTCCACAGCTCCAGTTTCGAAAATCTATCGAGTACACCAAATGATTCACTAATTGAGGATAGTATGTTTGATGAGTTGTGCGACTATGCAGTATTTGATTTACCTGATTGTGAAGGGTCCAATTCAAGTGAAACCGATGCCACTCTCTTTGATCTCTACACCTCCACTCTAGAAAAATAGCTGATTGAAAACCAAGCTTTTGATGAGGTGTCTGAGAAATTTAACTTTCACTTGATTGAGAATATCGATACTAGGGATAACTTTGATGATGAACCCACAGTCTTGGATGAGTTTTTCTCACCAATTCAACACTTTCCTTCAGATCCGTGTATACATCATTCCGAACCATTAACTGTTTTTCCCAAACCCCATGTGCGTCTGGATAATATTGATGATGATGAATGCATGGATGAGCTGAATTTTGAAGAGAATTTTGAAGATATGTTTGAGGATGAACTAGTTATTTTGGATGAGTCGGATGTTTCGATTCATCATGCCCCTTCCATTGACTGTGAATATCCTGCTGAATACTTAACCGATACCATTCCTCAATCACTTCCTTCGATCTTTTCCATCATTTTCAAATTGCAAGATGGCGTATCAACTTCATCTCTCATATCTGGTTTTCCAAGTTCAGTCGGCTCACGTTTTCTTGCGAATCTTGAGAAGTTTGATCCCATTTCTCAACGGATTGATAAATTAGTACTGTTAGAAAATTCCAGTTTCACATCATTGAAAATTGAACTAATTTATTCAATCAAATTTCAACCTCAAATTCGTGCTCAATTTCTTTCTCCCCTCCGTTCATCTTCTTATCTACCGAGACCATATCCTATTTCCGCCCACACACGGTCTCGTGTATTCTTCATTTCTTTTCTCTAGACAATCTTTCTCCAACCATGATATCATCACGATAAATTTTTTGAATGGTTGGTGTTAAATTTTGGTCTGTGTAAGACCTTGTATAGATTAATGATATTTCCCCCCTAATTTTGAACTTCAACATTTAAACAGTGGAAACACTTTTCACTTAAGTTTGAGCGGACCTTTTTGTATGTATATATTTTGTTAGGTTTTTCTTATATTAAAAAAACCGACAAAATTTTGACCATTCAACAATTTTGACTCTCTTTGTGTGGCATGACAGCTGTCAAGTTCAAGTTTAGGGTATTATCGGTGAGTTTTCTATCTTTGCATTCATGTGTATATTCTGCATTTGCATACATATTTAAAAACCCATAAAAGCTGAAAAAACTTCCAAAACATAAAAAAAATTATCGTCTAGTTAGCTAGTAGGGTAACTTAGATTTAATTACGAAAATTTAGCTTGATAAGTTATAAATAACTAAATTTTAGGTTTAGAAATTGAAAACCCTAAAAATAACCCTCCTTGAGTTTAACCATAGTAAATATGCGTCATTGCAGTTTTTTTAGAAGTAAGTAATCTTGAGTTCAGTTCTTGAGTTAAGTTGAGATAAAGGGAAAGTATTGAAAGCTTTATTATAAGTCTGAAAAATAGTTCATATTCTTGAATCCAAATTCAGAAAGTATATACCCTACAAACTACACCCACACGCATCTTGAAACCTGGGATAGTAAAGGATACCTAAAAATACTCTTGCCTGAAAACCTAGTATGAAAGAAAAAATGGTATTTGAAGCTAACCACCAAAGAGCGTAGTTGACAAATATATCCAGTCTTGAAAAGAAAAGAAAAAATGTGTATTTTGCAAGACCTGAAAACTGCTAAGCTCACGCACTTGGCAATCGGCTGATTAATGCCTCAGGAAGCAGTGGTAGTCGCATGAAAAGTGTGTGAGCGAATTCGTCCACCATTAATAAAAAGAAGTAGTACTGGGTATTAGGGTAAAGGTACTATAGCTTGAATTGAATTCTGAGAGTAGAGGTGAAATTTACACATACATAGGGGTATACGATCGATGTTTGGAGGAGAGGTAGAAATAAAGAATAAGTCTTATGTTTTCCGTAAAAATGATAAAAATTCCAGATTGGAGACTGTGATTTAAAAGGAAAACTCAAGAGATGCTGGGGTCTTTATAAACTGACAAAACGTATAAAATCTTAGCTTGAATGAATATGAGGTGTGAAGAATAAGGGGTAGATATTTCTAACTTAAGATAATAGAGTTTCTAACTTAAATGCTAAACCGTAAGATTAGAATCAAGGTTAACTTATGAAACTAGCTTGACGGGATTTGGTGGGCAGTATCCGCTGAAACACCTCAGGAGACAACACTCCTCCCACTAGGGACACCTAGAGGTTTAATGGCTTATTGCACATGCTAAATGCAACCGTGATTCCTACGAAAGTGAGCTTAGAACTTTTGTTTGAAAATAAAATAGTTTTGCTCGGGACGAGCAAATGATAAGTTTGGGGGTATTTGTTCATACCGGAATATTGTATTTAATACCGCTCATTCTTATGCACAATTGTATATAGGTACGTGCTTTTGATCCGTATTTGCTACATGATTACAGGTTACATGTTCTCAGTTCAAAACAATGCAAATCACGCACAATCTCTACAGTTATGATAAAATTCAGAACAACTGCCAAAAACAGATAAAATCTGGGTTCCGGTCATCCACACCCATCAGGTGCCGCTTATCAATTCAATAGACAAGATCAAGAGAAGGTCATTCGTGTCTGGGACAAGCACAAAGCACGAGGGAGGCAGCACAAGAATCAAGGTGGCAACGTGGAGCTCGAGGAAAATCAAGGCACAAAAGACAAAAGGAGTTGCCATTTTGGACTGTTGTAAATCTGAGAATAATTTGGAACTATTTTGCAAATTTGAACCTACCAAACAGAAGAACAAAGCAACACGAGAACCCACATGAAATACGAAGCGCCAATTCCTCAAGTCGGCCACGGAACCGCGAAATTTAGCCCCTATTGGCGACAGATCCACGACCTTAACATTGTATCTCGCGACGAAATTTTATGGGTGTTTTTGTAATTGCATATAGACTCAGAATATTATCCTAGAGTTTCACTTCTCTGCCTATATATACTCCAGAATTGAGCCAAAACAAAGGATGCTTCATCTTTTCTTAGGATTAGTCTAGTTTAGTGTAGTTTTCTTCTTCATCATCATCTATTCTCCATTAAAATATAGTGAGAGCTTTTGAGTGGATAATTAATAAAGATGAGAGTTTTTTTTTACCTTGTATTTTTATTTTCTTGCATTGTCTTTTAATTCTTAGCTTAACTTTTATTACTCGTTTGTTAAACTAGTCGCTGGTTCTATTGTTCTTCTTTTTTTCTTTTCTAATCTCTATTTTCAAGCCATGATACTCAATGGAGTCTCTTGCTTAGATGAGGGCACAAGTAGTAAGCTTGTTATTGTTTGTTCATATCTCATTCTTCCATTCTTTCGTTCTCTTCTTGTTTTGTTTTCTTTTCAATATGAGTGAGTAATTTACTCACTTGTTAGGATTAAGGAAGGGTGGTATAAGAGATGGAAAAATCCCTTGTGCATCTTTTCGCCAAACAACTTGAAATCGAAGCTAGACTAAACAAACACAACCCTCTCCCTTAGGCGTGCTATAAGTGACATATAGCCACGATCTAAGTCAAGAATTTCTTTAGACACACTACAACGTGACATGTAGTTGTGACCTAATTGGAGACTTGTTGTGTGTGTTTGGTCTAGGGTTAGAAATAAGAGTATGGAACGGACGGATAAGGGGCACTAGGAATAGATTTAGCGTTAGAAAGCTTACTTAAACTCGTAAATACCATTCCTATGTCCCAATCCCCGTTACTTCCAATTATTCCAACATCATTTTAATGATGGCACAAGACAAGCACAAGATTAATTCCTAACTATACTAACCAACCATGACCCTAACAAGTTCTTTTGAACATAAATATACACAACACTTGGGATAGAATTTAACAACTTGTACATTTGTACTTGAGTCGTCTAAAATAAGAACGAAAATACATATCATCTTTCCGTGAGTCGACTCGTACTCAATCGGCTAGCTACAAGCGAAACCGACTTGATTGCGGTAAGTAGAACAAGTAGAACGTATATCATATCGTGAGATTTCTACCAATCAGTTGGCAAAAGAAATAATTGATGATTGCCAGAAGAAGAGTAAAGAAATTGCAATGTTTAAGGTTGATTTTGAAAAAGCTTACGATTGAGTAAGTTGGGAGTTTCTGGGAACTGTTGAAAGCATCAGAATTCGGTAGCAAATGGGTTAGATGGGTTAAACTTGCCGTGGGATACGCAAAGTCCTCCGTTTTGGTAAATGGAGTTGCTACAGAACTATAGCCTGTAAAAGAAGGTTGAAACAAGGTGATCCGTTATCTCCCTACTTGTTCTTACTTGTTGCAAATATTTTAAACAGAATGTTGTGTAGTGGAAAGAACAATGGTCTCCTCCATAGACTAACTATTCGAGGTATGTTAGGAGAAATTCCAATCGTTCAGATTGCAGACGATACTTTACTGTTTTGTAAGACAGATAAAGAGGAGATTACTAATTGGAAGCTCATCTTGTGTATTTTTTAGGGTGTTTCTGGTTTGAAAATAAACTTCTCAAAAATCTCTCTTACTTATTTTGGTAGAATTGAAGATGCTTGCTGCTTGCCTGAATTGTAAGGTAAAGCGCCTTCTTTTAACATATCTTGGTCTACCTATAAGTAAGAGAAAACATAGAAGCAAAGATTGGCTACCATTGCTGGATAGAATTTCAAAAAGGATTTCAAATTGGAAAGGAAAACTTTTCTCGTCTGGAGTAAGGCTAACTTTGACAACTTCGGTGATTTCAGCCATGCCTTTATACTACATGTCTTTTTATACACTTCCAAAATGGGTGTTGGAAAAAATTAACACTATTAGAAAAATGTTTTTTTGGGATACGGAAGATTCAGGAAGTACTTTCAAAATGTTTGTAGATTGGAACAGACTTTGTAAAAGAAAAGAGTATGGTGGACTAGGAATTCTGGACCTGAAGGATTTTAATACCAGTCTTCTTGCAAAATGGGTGTGGAGGGTTCTAAACAATGATACTGTGCTTTGGGTCGTGTTGGAAAATTTATCATTCTACTGCAAAACTTTGAAGGTTACTAATTACAGAAAATGACATGGTGCGGAAGAATAAGACTCTTAATGAGATTTTATTATCTTTAAATTGTCGTTGGGTCTTAGGTAATAGCAAAACAATTCGGTTTTAGCTGGATCATTAGACAGGAGAGATTCCTTTGAAGTCTAAATTTCCTAAAGTTTTTTATTCAATGATAAATAATGATGTTACTGTTAAAGAATTAGGGTATCCGTCTTCAAATGGATGGTTGTAGAGACTATTGAATCTTCGTTTATTCAATTATGAAGTTGTGAAGGAATGGAGAAGCTTACTTAGAGAGCTTGATGAAATTGCACCGACAGAAGAGGAAGATAGTATGGCGTGGAAACTAAATAATGATGGTAAATTTATGATGCAAAGTTGTTATAAATTTTTAAACTTTGGAGGTCTTGAAGCTTCGTGCTATAACTTTGTCTGGAAATCGGTAGTTCCGTTGAAAGTTTAAATATTTGTTTGGATTTTTCTCAACTGATGACTTTTGACAAGATCATATATGACACGCAAATTATGGATAGGAGACTCGTCATGTGAATTTTGTAGTTCACACGAAAAAACAGACAACCATCTTTTTTTTAAATGTCCTTTTAATGTTGATATTTGGACGATTATGGTAAGGATGGCTGGGATTGCAAGATTACCGACGAGATTGAGAAAATGGCCCTTGATTGAGACCCACCGAATCGGAGGCTTTTTTATGCTAGAATAATTTTTAAATAATTATTTGCTTTTTTATGGAATAGAAGGAACTCTAAAATTTTTAAAATTTTTAATGATATAGGTTTATCCTTACGCGATGTATTGTTAAAGATCCAGTTTCTATTCAAATTGTGGATGGCAGAAGTATCTAGTAAGGTTAAAGACAAATTGAGAAACACGCGGAATTTTTGCAGCCTTCCGGAGGAGTTTTGGAACTTTGATTTCTTTCTTTTATTTTGCTGATCGCAATTTTATAAACGATTTTGATGTAATTAAACTTTGTTAATCAATATACTATTAAGATGAGCCACGCTCAACTTTTCATTTACAAATAAAATAAAATAAAAAATTTGCTCACCTCAATCCATATTTTGATTATGCTCTCAAGCATGACCCTTTTTACTAAGTAGTGAGAGGTGATCCCCATCTTCATCATAGATTTCTTTTATCATCTCTTATATGCAGAGATGATTTTATCTTTTATCAATGGTTATTCCTTCAAAAAAAATAAATCTATGATTACCTCTTACCACAACGCTCAGTGTCATGGACGGAGCCAAGAATTCCTTCTGGCGGAGACGACTATAAAATACCCTCAGTAAAAAGGAATTGAACATATAACAGAAGCGAATTCCTGGCTCCGTCTCTGAACAGAAGCGAATAAACCACTAACAAGCATACATCTGTGTACTTATATTCTCATTTTAATGTATCTTTCATTAGGCAAATTACACTATTTTCAATTCAAAAATAAAAGTGTGTGTCCATATATATAATTAATTTTTTGCAAGAATTTTTTAATATTACGAAAAAGCACCAAATAGTATCCGCAGAAAAAATCAACTCTTGAACCAGAGAAGTAGAAAAAAGAGAATTATAGATTTGGAAAAAAAAGATATTATTATAAAGTGAAGATGAAAAGATCTAAATAAATCAATAGATTTAATCTATTGATAACGATGCATTAATTAACTTAGATATATTTGGATTTAAAGCTATATATAGGAAGAGAAAATCCGTAATAATAAATTTGGATCCAAAATAATTGAACGGTTATTAGAATAAATGTGATGTTCTTAATGATAGGAGAACTTGCACACATTTTTTATTTTGAGCCAGATATTTAGGAGTCTGTTACTCGTGAGGATTTTTTCCTCAAAGCTTGATTTCAAAGGAAATTTTGGGAGGGGAGGGGGATGACCGCCCCTGCTCGTGCCTCCTAGCTCCGTCCTTGCCCAGTGCTCAGTTTTCCCTTTAAACATGTCCAGCCGATGGACATGGCCTTTTTCTTCATGGTTAGCTCATGTGTTGTACTAAGAGACAATCCTCATCTGCAACCCGAAACATGGGAAGATGGCTTGATATCTTGAAAGCTGAAATATTGTTTTTTTTTTAAAATTTGGGAGGGGTGGGAGGATGGGGATAGTTAGTAGTTGTATCGATAGGTGCTAAAAAGTAATGGTTTTGCTATTGAAAGTAATAAAAAGAAATTGCATATTGATTTTGAAAAAAGAGAAGATAGTTTAAGTTTTTACCTGAGTTGTCAGTTCCATCTGGGTGGAATAACATCAGTTATTCGTTGAGATGAGCTACGGAGATAGTTTAAGCTTGATTTCAGTTTCATGAACATTTGTTGTGCATGAATAATGGTTTTAGGTATTTATTTAGCATGTAAAATTATTGATTGTCTCCAGCTCATCCTATTCTAAACATCTCTAGACATCTCTGGAAAATTTTGTTCAATTAATTAATGGAAAGGGGTAAAGGAAATTCTATACATGGGCCTAGGTAAAAAACTTTGATATACTTGGAATTTACTTATTGTTATGAGATGAGCTAAGCCCGAGCTTTTCATCAAGAAAAAATAATAAGAATGATACAGTGTGCACTATCCGTTACCGACCCCATTATTAAGTTATTGGGCCCATGAATGTTATTGAGAAAATTAATATATTGCAAACATTTTCTATGTTAATAAAAGATTCAATTCGAGAACCATCTAAACAAGTATATCTGCTGAAATTGATTTAAATCTAAAACCATGCATTGCATGCATTGGAGGCCGGTGTATTAAAGTAAAAAAACTTAAAGTAAAAAAACAAAATTAACCCTTAGATTTACTTAGATCATGCTTTCAAACAATTATCTCTGATATGCAAACTCCAAGGCGTAGATCATTCCATCAATTCTCTTTTTTAATAAAAGAATTGAGTAGTGTCGAAGTCTTCATTTGAATTCAAAAGAGTTTTAAAACTTTCCTGACTGGTCAATCGATGTTTTTCAGTGAACTACCAAAAAGTTTCTTTTTGCTGTAGCATAATCCTTTTAAATGTGTCATTTAGGGCTTTAATTAGTGGGAACCATAAAATAAAAGTTGAAGGAAGTTTGCTGTATGAAATAAACTTAAGGATAGTTTAGTGATTTGTTATATGTATTTTCGTGAAATTCACCCATGTCTATTCTTTCGTGTTTATCGATTGCTTTGGTTAATTCATGGTAAGTTTCTATCAAATACCATTAACTATCACTATATGTTGAAGTAATTTATTACAGCAGGCTCACTTAAAGTGCCATATTCAAGATAGTTGATGCAAACTCCCTAAAAACCAAAGTAAGGGGTCTGCAATAATTTTAAAAAAAATTAAGGTATGCAGTGAATAACAATGATAGTTATGTGTATCTTTAGTTAAATTTTACCCTTAAATTTATTCTCCTAACCCTTTCCTCCTTTTCAATACAAACTGAAATCCGCATTCCGATATTCATTTAGTTCAGTTTGCGAATGTGTTTATAGATTTTCTAGGTTTGAATCTTAATTTTTTTGGATCGATCACTGTTGTAACCTATATATTCCCTAGGAGGGGACGAATTATTTTCTTGATTATATCAATGTTACTAATAAAAAATAATGTAAAATGTAACACACCACATTTACCCATAAAGCAACTTAAACTTAAATTTTTTTCAAATTTTCAAACTTAAACTAATAATTTCAATATAGAAATCGACTGTCCTTTAATAGTTAACGTTTTTCAAACGATCATTGTTGTCATTATGATCATGAACAATAACTAAGAATCTCACACACATAATTTGAACATGTAAAGCCCTGAACCCTTTGGCATAGCAGAAGTTCTCCACGAAATATCATTTTTATCAAATTTATTTGATTTCATGAAAATTCAGAGAGTCTATCGCTTCACTTCCAACTTTCAAAGTTCTACTTGGTAATCGGTTACCGTGAAATGAAAAGATCACTAACTAGTTCTACTTTTTTCTCAACGTAGTTTAATCTAGTAATTCTTATTTTTCTAATATTAATAAATTTCAGCAGTTTGTTTACTACTAAAATCTCATCAAGCAATAAATGTATGTTGCTCAGCCTTGTATCAAGAAAAAAATATAAATATTTCTTCGGACACTAGCCTATACTTTGTTTTTTGCTCCCAGTATTTATACATTCAGAACTTTTCCCAATTTCTTTCATTAATTTATAATCTACAGGGGGGTTATTTTACAGATACAATAGCTGATTGTTCCACAAAAATAAAGGGTTTCATAAAGCCCCCAGTATTGTGTAGAACTGCTTATATACACACTTCTGATGACTCTGAAACAATATTCTCTACATTTGGCACTTCTTCGATGGAATTAATAGGTAGAAAACGATTCTCGCTTGTTTCATCCTCATAATCATCTCCATATTCACCAGCTTCTATATCTTCATCAGCATCAGCATCAGCATCCGTGTCATAAATATCATCTTCACCGTCTTCTTCACTATCGAAATCAGTAGCACTATCCATAGTTTCAAGATATACTTCATCGCCCTCATCCTACAACGATGATGAGAAAAGGAATAAAAATCTATGTAGAAGACTAAAAATATGTGAAATTTTGCATGTGTACCTCAATATCTTCATCTCCGGAAGAATATGCCAAATCTAATTGGGAATACAAATCCTCATCACCTTGCTCTTTAACATCTTCCATTCGACTCTGCAAATACAGTGGACAAAGAATAAGGGAATGGTTCTGCAATTAAGAAACTATGGAGTTCTATCTGGGTAAAATAAAATTTTCGCGCACACAAAATATTTCTATACCAGTTCAGATTTCAACTTCTCGACACTTCTGCGTACATTTCCAATATGATGATTTAGAGCCTGTCCCCAAAAAAGATACAAATACCATCAGGCTTTATACTTTAACTAGAATAATATACAAGGATTTCCACAAAGCAAAAGAAATAAGTTTGCAACTTTTGGTTGATTCAGAAATCAGAATCTTTTTCATTCTTGAGAAATGTTTTCGAAAAAATTTACTCACATTTGTTTAGTGAGAGATACTACCAATATAGAATTTTGGACAGTACCCATCATGTTCTTCACTTTTTTTCTTTTCATTTCTTTTTTTGGCACTGGCCCATAAGCACTAACCTACACACACGCACGCACACATCACACAAGCACATAACACATGCGCGCACCCAGGGGACCCACGAATTTGCTCTGAAAGCGTTAATTTGTGTAAACTTGCCCTCCCGGGGACAAGGTGTTCGAACCACGCACTCTCCCCAAGGGGGGAAGTGTCCATACTAGCTGAGCTATTGCTCATTGGTTTCTTCACTTCTAATGCCTATCACCTAACATGTGCATGTATGTTCTTTGTAGTGTTTACCTCTTGCCGTTGAAGCTCGATAGAGCGAGCTAGAGCCTTTCTTTTAGTCAAAAGATTTTTGGGCCTCAAAGTAGGAGGCCGTCGATAATCATTGCCACGGTACACAATTACTGCAAAGCCCTTGGAGATCTTGTCCACAGAAACTAAGATTCCTCCACTTTCAGCTTCAAGGGCCAATGCGACATTCTTAACTTGCAGGAAAGTTTTTGCTTTCACAATAACCTTAACAAGTTCTCGATACTTCCAATGCAAGTGCATGTTCTCTACTGTGCCATCAAAAACTCCTCTCCTCCCTAAAGTTGAGAATAAAATCATGAGAACTTCAGTTCTAGGGCAATAACAATGTTCAATATAATCAAAGATATAGTGCACATTGCCAACAGTTGTACCAAATAAACAAGTGACAAATAAGCCGGTATTGTAGAAACATCAGGTTATTTTAAATTTAAACAAGTAATAATATATATAAATTCATATGGCTTAACTAAAGATATATCTATGAATGCTTTTACTGACATGCACTATTTAATATAGCTTGATGGACTAAAAAATAGAAACAGGGACAATAGAAACTTGGGTTAACACAAAAGGTGTGGTTTTGCAGTAAAAAGACATTTTCTGGCTGAATTTAAAAGATCATGCAAGTTTCGCTGCACCTTTTTTCTATTCTATTCTTTTCTTTTTAATTTTCATTTGTTGGGATCAAAACCGCAAATCTATTTGGCTTTTAACATGGATACATGCCAGATAAAGAAAGAGTTGATTAAGTACCGAGAAGTAAAAAGGCCTTCATCCTCAAGCCCAGCTTGCGAAACATGAACCTCTCTTCGTCAGTTATACTCTCGGGGTCTGTTGTTCGCTCAACCGGCTTCAATGACTCTTCCACTTTGGCCAGAGCTCTTTCGGCTTTTGATAACTTTCTCTCAGCCTGTGGTTCAATAGGACAATTTTAATACTATATACACACAAAATGAGTATTCAATGTTGTATGATAATCCATTTCAAGATTTGTTATGAAGGATCAATATTCTGGGACAATTCTCCCCATTTGCATCTCATGAGCTCTGCAGATGTAGCTCATGCAAACAAATTGAAGATAACTAATGCTAGCTGAGTAAATAAAAAATGAGTATTTTTAACCTGGTCATTCCTAGGGAACAAATTTTGTTGGATAACTTGATCAAAGACATATTCTTGGCAAAATGAAAAAAAGAATGCCTATAAGAGTTCAGCATAATCATCCTACAAACTACTTAATCTGCTGAAAATTCATGAAAATCTTGAAAACGCTAATTTGCAGCACTAACAACCAAATCTATTGCGCATACCGTAAAAAGTGGATTGATTCAGTAACATAATGGAAAAAGGCATCCAGCACCTTTCACAAATGACAAATCTAGAAGTCGGCTTGATGTTATTGACTTACCGGTGCAAGTTATCTCTACAATTATAAATTTATTTGCAAAGAGATTTGCAATTTGAAACCTGTCTAAAATGTCTCTTTGAACGTCATGGGGCCATCTCTTTGGTTGCTATCATACAGCATCAACAAAATCCTGGGGCGCTAAGGGGTTTTGGTTTTGTTTTTGGGCAAAAGACTTCAAATCTATGTTTATCGGCATATAACCCCTTCAAAACGTGTCGATTTGCAATCATGAAACTTCTAAGCGACAATGTTTCTTCCTTTTTTGTTTTTGCAAATTGACCGTTTGACCCTTTAAAACACATTTTCTTAAATTATTTTATACAGGATAAAACATTATACTTAAAATAAGCAATGTGAATACATATTTGCTGCACATGCCAAAAATGCTAGTGTTAATTTACCATAATACTTACAATATTAAGTTTCCTCTCGAGCTTCCTCGCAAGCTTAGCATGTCTTGCTGCTTCTGAAGCTATCATCATCTTGTTCATATGATCTTCATCTAGCTTGTTTCCCCATCTAGCATCAGCTTCTAGTGTTTCTCCAAGTGTACCAGTAGTCCCCGACTCTTCAACTTTTTCAACATTTGGAACAACCAAAGAAGAAGCTCTTAATCTTGCTTGTTCTTCTTCATCTTGTAGGGTCTTTGCTAGTCTTTCTCTCTCGAGTAATGCCTCCGTTACTTCTGGGGACAAGAAATCCTTCCCTCGGTAAAATACAATGAAATCTTTGTTTCTAGAGAGAATGGTACCCCCTGTTAGTCTCTGCAATCAGCCACAGAAAGTTGGTATTCATTTTTTGGTACTGTGTTTCCAAATTCAATTGGCTGAGGCCAATGCAAGGATGTTAGTATAACAGAAGCCTGTAAGAAGACAAAAATAAGTTGGGGTATGGTTTTGAAATTGTTAATTATGTTTATTACGTTTAATGCATGTGCCATGCATCAGTACAATAGTTTCATATTGAGATAGTACACATGAATAGGGTTAATTATATGAAAGGCACGTTCAAAAGGTTACTTGTGCAATAGTATAAACATAGTATTGCTCTGATGAACATATCAAAGGAGAAACGTGGGCGGAGATACTGTGGGGGAAAAATCGAGTTTTTTTCCAGCTCTTTAGCAACTAGCTCTGCTATATTCAATGTGTGACTAAATTCTAGAGATCTGACATATCAGGTCTACGTAGTAGTACAAGAATTATAGTAGGTTTTACAAGATGTTGAGTGCAAACAAGTAGTATAAGTTCACCTTAATATCTTCTGCCATTCTTTCACTAGTAGTAAGTTGTACCCCACGTTTCAAAGCAATCTTCGCAATAGAGCTTCTTTCCCATAGCTTCACCATTGCTGCAGCTAAACCTTGATGTTGCCTGCTTCTTCCTATATTCAAGGGGAAAGAAACACTAAGTGAACATGTATACAAAATAAACTAAAGGGAGAGGAGAATAAAATGCTTCTACGTGCTGTCTCGAACCCTTTTGGCCTTTCACCCAAAAGCTTAAGCAGATGGGCCATGGATTGTATATAAACTAAGTAAACATGTATAACTATTTATAATTAAACTACAGAAGAAGAGAATAAAATGCTTCGACGCACTGTCAACAACCCTTTTACCCAAAAGCTTAAGCACACTGGTCATGGATTAACAATATATATCACGCTCATTAATCTTAACCCTCCCCTGCACATGGGTTTTTAGGTCACACCGGGAGGCCCCCAACAGAAACGTGACTTGCTTCGAAAGACAAACTATAATGGGGTAAATAAATAATATTAAGGGTAAATTATATAAAACAGTGTTCAACTTTTTCCATATCCCATTGAATGCCATTAAACTTTATAAATTAAATTAAGCACCATTTAACGCTGAAAGAGTGTAGAAAGAGTTAAGATACCATCCAGAAGTTCCATTAAACACCACAATAGTGGAGGCATTTGCATTTTTTAAAAGTTCAATGGTCATATATAGAAAACTACGAATAGTTTATGGTGCTTTCCACAGTTTTCCTTTAGTTTTAAATTGTCAATGACGAGGTCTGAATCCACGACTTCTCGAAGTCTGATACTGCGATACACCATGTCAACGCTGATGTGTTGTGTATTAGCAAATTACATCAAGATCATTTTAGTTCTTAATACTTACCAAGGGCAAAATGCGGAGGCAGTACCCTAGCGAGTCTCCGCAGTGCCGTACCTTCTCTGTGTCCAATAGAAGACCTCACGCCATATGGGAGAATTCTAAAAGGGGGCTTATATCCACGAACAATACCTGGAAGCATATCGGCATCTACAGGCAATGGCTCGGGTCCCGGCCAATCCGTATATCTTGGCCCTAAGCGATCTAACAAAGCGTCCATTTCGCTTTCATATTTGATTTCGGGAGTTGATTCTGTATGTTGTTCCTTCTCAATAGGATCTTGAAGGTCTTCGCATGGATATTGCATTTTACTTTTGTTACTTTCTGTGTGGAAAACTGTAGGATTGTATGGGGAAATGTAATGGGTGTTAACTTCACTTGTTTGAATGCTGCGATATGGCTTTTTCACAGGTTGGGGTGTCTCATATGTTACGCCTCGATACAAAGAAATAGAACTCCCTGACCTCCATATTACCAGACCTCCTGTTTTTCTCTGTTTAACAGAGGTAAATTGATATCAGCACATCAGCTACAACTATTCAAGCGAATCAACAAACATACAAGCATTCAAAAACTAGAGGGGAAAAAGATGATAGTAGCAAAAGCATCATACGTTTGTTAACTATAGGGCTTTAGGCGCAGCAAGTGATTTGCTTAGCTTTACGACGCAAGTTGTCACTTCTCATAAAAGAACATGTACAATGCTCATGGCAAATGTATCGTAATCGCTCCCGGTATCAAAAAATAATTCTTAATTGTAGGAGATAGTATCTACTATTTGTTTCTAAAACCTATAAAGCGAAGGTCGCTTCAAACCACCAAAGAAAAACCTAATTATCTATTCTCTCTGATTCACAACCATAGAAGATATGTACCTGGCTTGGAACTAAATCTAAATGGAGGTACAAAATTTTTTGGAAGATGCTGCCAACAAATTCTGAATCCAAAATCTTTTGAAACCTGGTGCTCCAATGATCCGATATTATGTCAAGAACCACTTTTACACAAGCTTAATGTAATGCACTATGGACTAACGATTCATGTCAAGCCAATTTACTCTCAACAATTGTCAGTCACATTCTAATGGCTCCGAAATTTAATGAAAAGAAAATAAGGGGCCAGCAAACCTCCAATATCTCATGCATCCGCTTCATATTTAGTGCCGGTGCCCCCTCACATTTGAGCCTCACAACCTCCTCGGTCTGCCATTTCTCATGTATCAAGTCCACAATCTCCTTAGTCACACCTGCCCCCTTGATCTTCGTCTTCGACTTCGTCCTTATCGCCATATGCCTCAACCTCCTCAGTTCCCCCTCAGGAAGGGTAAGCTCCGCCACCGTAGTCTTAGTCCTCTTCCTCCTCTCTCCTTCCTCCTTCACAAGCAAATTCGGCTTCTCCCAAGGGAACCGAACCTCTTCATCCAAATCCGACGACAACCCGCCTCTCGAATTGGGCAAATCCCCATCCTCAGCATAGAAAATGTCCTCTACCGATCCCTTTTCCGGCAAAGGCCGCTCCTTTCTCTCTCCAGGCTCATCAATGTACCCGAATTTCTTCAGCTTCTCGACGATTCGCTCCATGGTGCTACTCCCCGTGCTCCTGCTGGCTCCCACCACCTCCTCATCGTCGCTGGTGGTGGACTTCCGGTAGTCGACGACGGACTTGGGGGGTTTGCGGAGGGGCTTGGGGCGAGATTGAGGCCAGCTTTGGATCCAATTGCTGGTGGATTGGGGCAGAGATGGGATTTTGAGATGTGGGTAATGGTTAGGGTTAGGGTTCGAGTGGGAGCGGAAGGCTTTGGTGGATTTGAAGCGGAGGAGATGGAGGGGGTGGAATTGGAGGCGGGAAAATGAGTGGAGAGAGTCGAAGAGAGTTGAGGGATTCAATTGGAAGCTTGGAGAGAGAGTCATGGGATTTAGAGAGAGAAAGAAGAGAGAGAGGTTTAGGAGTTTTGGGGGAGAGAAAAACCTCAAGAGGGCTGAAGGAGAAGGGGATATGTGTGCAAGTGGCATCGGGTCGGATCCGGGTGTAGCTTGACCCGAATTGTTGGTTTGGGTTTGGGATAGGCCTGTCGATGGATCGGGTCTGAACCGAACTTGGTCCAAGCCGTCGTCTAAACTCGAGTCTTGCATAGATTCAAGACCACAGGGTTTGATTGATGGATCTTTTACCAAATGGATTTGCATGCTGACAGACCTTTTTGTGGACAAAATTTTTGGCTTTTACACCGTTTGAAATAAATCGGTTCTAATGTTCCTTATTATGATTTATTTTTTAATCTTCTTTTTTTTAGATGTGTGTCCATCTATTTATAGATCTATATATTTGATACATTGATGATGCTCAATATTGGCGAACTCCAATATCAGGACACGTGGCAGATGACGTGTCCCGGAACTCAGAAGAAAGGGCCCGCAGGGACCGACCAGGCCACCCCTGTACCCGACCTGCAGGCACAAGCTGGCTCACCGCAGAGCCCCCTGAAAATTGGCCTCCTCGGCCTCCCAGCTCGCCCCGAGCTGCCACAGAACCAAGACTCATCGGCCCTCTCGCTGCCACAACCTGAGCTCCCCAGCCGAGGCCATCCTCCTCGATCCTCCGACCAACCAACTCCACCACTCACAGGCGTAACCGCCGCTCCGTAAATCTCACCATGCGCAGATTCTCCGCCAGCAACATCCCACGTTCCACGCCATTACGATCCCTATTAATGGGCGATTCGCTCTTTACGCGGGCGTGACGTCGGGAGCGTAACTGCTGGCGAGATTCTCGCGCCTGCTGCTGTGTGCTGCCGCCGCCGCTATATAAACCCCCATCACAGAGGGGTCAAGTAAGCCATTTTTTACTCCACTTAGCCGTTACTCTGCTCGGATCTTGTGCTAACTTGATCGTCGGAGGGTACTCGGTGGTACCAAACCACCTCGGGACTTCTTTGCAGGTGCTCGGCGCTAAACTCCTCAAAATCACCAATCTTCTCAAAACCCATTGAGACCCACACGCAACAGGAGATCACCTCCAAAATCCACCGAAAGATCGACGGAAGAAAACATCTGAAGGAGACCCGAAAAGAAACTCCATCATACATAAAGTCAAAATACAGAATCTGCTCCGAGTCAAGGAATCTATTTAGTCAAAAGCACCATTTTTCCTTTCCCACTTTTACCCTTGATATTCTTTAAATTCATTTCCCGTCATCCTCCCATTCATATGACACAAGAAAAAAATGATGTTTTGTTATGTTTTTTAATTCGTGTGAAGCCCAAGAAAAAGATATTTTGTTGGTTTTTTTTTAATTATTTGGTTTTTAAAAAAAATTAGAGTGTGTTGCTAACCATTTCCTTACTGTATGCTTGGATCCCAGGTCTAACAATGAGCGGTAGTAATTTGAAAGAAAATTATTGTATTTTTATTTTTTCAAAAGAGAATCAATAATATATTTATCTTAATACCAAACATTTTTAAAAATTTCATGCATAAAAAAATCAAAAATATCTGATGAATAATCTATTTTGTTCATTTGTTTATAGAAACTATACTTTTTTTAAAGTTGATACTCAAATTTCATGATTTAAATAATTATCACCGTTTAGGAATTTACTGGGTATTGCATTAGAAAATCAACTAAGATATGGACACGGTTTTTCTTTGCATTGGCTCGTAACCACAACACATGATGTAAACTAGATGTTTTGTGTTTGTGTGTATAAATTTTAATTGCAAAAATTCTGAAACGTGTATCTATTATGTATCCTTACATTCTTAGTATTAGCTTAGAAGTTAAAAAATATTGTCACGACCCAAACTTTGGCCCGTGACCGGCACTTAACCACGTAACGTCTACAGGCGTAACGCGACTAAGTGAACCGAAAACCCAGAAATCAAACCAGTAAAAGTATAGAGTGTTATAAGGTTTAAATGGAAGCATTTACAAAGGTACTAAGAAATCTTAAGTAAACAATCACCAAGATAGTAATATACGACGCCGTAGCGAAGATCAAGAGCAACAAGTGGGAACATCACCTATAGAATAAACCGCATAAGTAAAGTCGGCTCACAACGAGCTCGACACCAAAATACCAATAATATACATTATCGTCCTCACACTGTCTCTAAGTCAAATACATATATGGTAGATGGAGAATACTAGATACAAAAGTGTGTACAATAAAAGTAACCAGATACCACAACCCACCTCACAACAAAACAGCTCTCGCACCAACTGTAGTGGTATCTATAGCCAAAAGATGTAAGAAAACAGCCTGCCGCGACTACTCCAAGAAGCAACCTGCAAATACTGTGGCACAACGGGGTGAGTTGCCAACTCGTGAATAGAAATAACATATAAAAGTAATCGCGAGCATGCACGTACTGCGCTACTCTATCATATGCCAGCAGATGATATCAATGCGTAATAAGCAGTATGTGTAATAATCATGTAAGTGCTCTATCAGGTAATATAACTACAAGATGAGATACAATAATGATGCTGAGCATGGGAAATATAACATCTACACGGAATGTCAACGTGGAATATATAATCGGTGTCCATCAATGCACTCAGACCCCCCAACAAATAGCTCAGGCGCCGGCACTCTCATCGGCCCTCCAATCCTGTACATCTCTGAAAATCACGAGTGCCCAATATCGGCACCCAAATATCATAAGTACTCGTGTCAAGTATCAACACGCAAATCCTCATCCATCGGGCCCCGTCAGTCCGGGTCAGCCCACGGGCTCCGTCTGCGGTATCGGCCCTCAGCCCCGGCAGTACGGATCATCCCGCATCCATCTATCGACTCTGGTCAGTATCCTCCGGATAACTGCCAGGTCCAACCAATCACCGGTAGGTAGTAGTCCCTCTGCCAGGCTCACTGTCCACTACACAGCGAAACCGTTCTCGTCCCAGGGTACCATACCGGGTCCACCATGTACCCGTAATCGGTCTCATCCAACTCCTCGATTCGGGTTCACATATATCACTCTAGCACCGAGAAAACACATGGTGGACGTACCGAAATATCATATCAAGGGAAACCGGGTTTTTAAATAATTAACTATTTTCTTTTGAAATATCCACGGTTTCCCAAATCCAGAATTAACATGGAAACAACATATCTCAATGCGTAATCTAAGCAAGTATGAAGATATCAATGTATGTGTGCACTGGTATGAGTATACAGTGTGCATGTGCGCAGGTATGAAGATATCAATGTATGTGTGCACTGGTATGAGTATACAGTGTGCATGTGCGCAGGTATGAAGATATCAATGTAATCCGAATCAATATGCAAGTCAAGCAATGTGATATATGCATCAAGTATGAATATCATGTAATCCGAATCAATATGCAAGTCAAGCAATGTGATATATGCATCAAGTATGAATATCATGTAATCCGAATCAATATGCAAGTCAAAGCAATGTGATATATGCATCAAGTATGAATATCATGTCCAGTCACATAAATGATGAGCTACAGCATAATGATCATGGAAATTCTACAGTGTGAGTGTCATGACAATTACTAACGGTGTGTGTGTAACATGCAGGATAGTGCTCGTGCAACATAAACCGTTAGTAATGGTGCGGTGTTCTATCAATTCTAGTTTATATACATATAGCAGGGAATGTGGTATGCACAAAATAGTAGCCATGAACAGTCAATGTAGGTAAATGTAATATGCTGCTACAAGGTCCTATCAGCCCTGACGCATAACGCCATGCGGGCGATTTCCCCGTAGATGTTAAATCTACTCACCGTAGTCTCTCTCTAGGTATAGCCGACGATTTGCTTCCCCTTCTTCGCGACGTCCGTCGCACTCGCCTGCGAACCTAGAATTCCACAGAATATCACACATAAGCTCAAAACCATACAAACACGACATTTAAAGTCAACTAGAAACCCGTGTCGCAAACCAAGCGCGCGTGTGCGCGATATGCTAAAACGTGTGATTACGCGCCTGAAGTCACTCCGACGCATCGCGATACGCAGAAACCCCAAACCCACACACACGTATCACGCGTGTCGCGAAAGATTAAAAATACGGGAAATAGGGTATTCAACTCCAGATTTTTATACAGGAAAGATATTACAAAACTATATATACCACAATACTACAAATAGCAGCAGACTCCTGTGGCCCAAACCCCAACCCCCAACTCACCCATCTGGCCGCAAATTGCTGCCAGAAAGAATATTCCGGCGGCCTGTCTTGGGAATTGGGCTCCCAGGTTTTGTGTGTGCACTCTATACCCCCTATACATGCTACAGTAAATCCAATTTCATTCTGAAATAACTCGGGTAGCAGCAGATCCTACAGAGCCCTATTTCTAGTTAAAAACCACATTTTTACACTAAAATGATACTTTATGGTATTTTCCTGAAATCTGAAGCAAACCCAAGTCTAGAACCACACTAATAACCCATTACCAAGCTAACTAAGCCATAAAAAAGCTAAAATTAAAATATCATCACTGAAATCCCTTTAATATCACTAAAATGCACAAAAAGGTGATATTTTGATAGATATACTACGATATATGAAAAAGAGTGTTAAGTGTGGGATAACTACCTTCCCAAAAACCCTATAGAACTCTATTTTCCAACCTTTTCCCTCAAGCCACAGCCTTGACACCAAGATCCCCCAAAAGAGCCATTTTTCCAAAGTTTTTGTGAAGGGAAGTAGGATTTTGTGTAGGGTTTTGGGCAGATATCGAAGAGAAGTGAAAAGAAGAAGAAGAGATGAAGAAAATACCATGGTTACTGCTGGAATTCTGCAGGAATTCTGAAATGGGCAAAGAGAGAGAGAAGAGAGAAGGAAAATGGTCAAAAAGGTCAATTTCTCACCTAACCACCATGCTTCATTTTTCTATTTGGATCTTTGAATTTTATAAAGGGTTTTGACTTGGTTAAATGGTGGGGAATAAAAAAGAACCATGCAAAGAAAGAAATGGCTAACACTTTAACCTAGGTCACAACATGGCTAAGTGTGCAAGTGTACACAACAAAATGGAAAATTTTCCAATTAGGGTAACACGACTAAAAAAAATTAGTAAACCCTATAATTACACATAAATATATATATATAACACTTCACAACACAATTATCCCTAGCCAAGAAGGAAAACACGATACTCGGGCTTTTATGAAAAACACCCCAAATTGCTAATTAACGCTAAAACATCCTAAACGAATTTCAAAGTATTACAATCTACCCCCCTTAAAGAAATTCGGTCCCCGAATTTCAAAATCTAACTACACGTACCTTCATAAAGGTGGGGATACCTCTTCCTCATCTCGCTCTCGGTCTCCCAAGTGACCTCCTCGCTGCTCTGACCACGCCAAAGTACCTTGACGGACGGTATCTCTTTCGACCTCAATTTCTTCACTTGTCGATCCAAGATCATCACCGGCTGCTCTGCATAGGAAAGGTCGCGCTCAAGCTGGATCGTCGGGGGCTGAATCGCATGCGAAGGATCATGAAGATATCTGCGGAGCATCGAAACGTGAAATACGGGGGTGCACGTCTGGAAAACTGGGCGGAAGGGCTAACCGATACGCAACTGCACCAACACGCTCGAGGATCTCGAAGAGGCCCACAAATCTGGGACTAAACTTCCCCTTCTTCCCAAAGCTCATCACACCTTTCATTGGGGAGACCCTCAAGAAAACATGGTCACCAACAGAAAACTCAAGTCTGCGCCGACGACGGTCCGCATAAGATCTCTGCCTACTCTGGGCTGCTCTCATCCTATCGCGAATCAACTGGATCTTCGCGGTCGTCTCCTCCACAATCTGTGGCCCTAAGATGCTGCTCTCACTGAGCTCTGTCCAACAGGCGGGCGATCTGCATCCCCTCCCATAAAGAGCCTCAAATGGTGCCATCTGAATGGTCTCCTGGTAGCTGTTGTTGTAGGAGAACTCTACTAGGGGTAAATGATGATCCCAGCTACCTCCGAAGTCTAATACGCATGCTCTGAGCATGTCCTCGAGAGTCTGAATAGTCCGCTCTGACTGTCCGTCGGTCTGCGGATGAAATGCTGTGCTGAAACTCAAGCGAGTGCCCAAAGCCTCCTGAAGCCTCTGCCATAGTCGGCTGGTAAACTGGGTGCCTCTGTCGGACACGATACATGTCGGAACTCCGTGCAGTCGTACAATCTCGTCAATGTATATCTGGGCATACTGAGCAAATCCGAAAGTCGTCTTCACCGGTAGGAAGTGAGCCGCTTTCGTCAAACGATCCACGATCACCCAGATGGCGTCATACCCTCGACTAGTTCTGGGTAGACCCACAATGAAGTCCATAAAAATCTGCTCCCATTTCCACTCCGGAATGGGTAATGGCTGTAGCTCTCCCCGCGGGCCTCTGGTGCTCAGCCTTGACTTGCTGACAAGTCAGGCATCTCGACACAAAATCTGTGATGTCTCTCTTCATTCCGTCCCACCAGTAAACACCTCTCATGTCATGGTATATCTTGGTGGAACCGGGATGAATATTATATACCGATCGATGTGCCTCCTCAAGAATCTCGCGCCGCAATCTCTCAGCATCTGGTACGCACAGTCTAGCCCCAAATCGTAGTATCCCCTGATCATCGATCACGAACTCGGGAAATCTGCCCTGTCCAATCTGTGTCCTAATCTCTGAACATCGGTCATCACTGTGCTGTGCCTCATGTATACGGTCGAGCAACTGTGGGCGTGCATGAACATGCGCAATCTGTCCTCCGATCGGTGTAAACTCGAACTGTACCCGGCTGTCGCATAAAATCTGCCAATCTGTCGACGACTGCCTCTGTACTGCGCTCAAACAAGATAGACTACCCCCGGGCCTCCTGCTCAAGGCATCCGCCACTACATTAGCCCTGCCCGGATGATACAAGATCTCACAATCGTAGTCCTTCACTAACTCCATCCATCGGCGTTGTCTAAGGTTCAGGTCGCGCTGCTAAAATATATACTTTAAGCTCTTGTGATCAGTGAATATCTGGCACGACTCGCCATATAGGTAATATCGCCAGATCTTAAGTGCAAAGACCACTGCAGCTATCTCCAAATCATGAGTGGGGTAGTTCTGTTCATGTTTCTTTAATTGCCGCGAAGCATACGCGATTACCCTGTCATGATGCATCAATACGCACCCCAGCCCCACTCGTGAAGCATCACAATAGACCACAAATCCGCCTGATCCTGAAGGCAAGGATAGCACTGGTGTCGTAGTCAGTAGAGCCCGTAGCTGCTGGAAACTGTGCTCACACTCCTCCGTCCAATCGAAACGAACTCCCTTTCGGGCCAACCTGGTCAAAGGTGTAACAATGCGAGAGAAGTCCTGCACGAATCGCCTGTAGTAGCCTGCCAGCCCTAGAAAGCTGCGAACCTCCGTCACTGACGTGGGTCTAGGCCAACTCCGAACGGCCTCAATCTTCCTCGGGTCTACACATGTACCCTCTCGTGTAATCACGTGCCCCAAGAAGTCTACGCTGTCCATCCAGAAAGCACACTTGGAGAATTTGGCGAAAAGCTGATGCTCCCTCAAGGTCTGCAGTGTAATCCGCAGGTGCTGCTCGTGCTCCTCTCTACTCTGAGAATATACCAGAATATCGTCAATGAACACGATGATGAACAGATAAAGATACGGCCGGAAAATACGGTTCATCAAGTCCATAAATGCTGCTGGCGCGTTGGTGAGTCCGAACGACATCACCAAAAACTCATAATGGCCGTAACGCGTGCGGAAAGCTGTCCTAGGAATATCCTCCTGTCGAACCCGCAGCTGATGGTAGCCTGATCGCAAATCGATCCTCGAAAAGTATCCTGCCCCCTGAAGCTGGTCGAACAAATCGTCGATGCGTGGCAAAGGATACCTGTTCCGCACTGTCACCCTGTTCAGCTGACGGTAGTCGATACACAAACGCATACTGCCGTCCTTCTTCTTGACAAACAGGACTGGAGTACCCCAAGGAGAAACACTGGGTCGAATAAGTCCCTTATCCAGCAAATCTTGCAACTGACCCTTCAATTCTCTAAGTTCCGCCGGGGCCATCCGATAAGGCGGTATGGAAATAGGCCCCGTGCCAGGAACCAAATCAATACAGAAAGAAATGTCACACTCGGGCGGTAGCCTAGGAAGCTCGTCAGGGAACACATCAGGGAACTCGCTAACAACCGGAACCTGATCCAACGGAACCTCTGCAGCTCTAGTATCGCAAACATGGGCGAGAAATCCCTGACATCCCTTCTTCAAAAGCTGTACAGCGCGAAAAGAAGAAATCACACTGTGAGGGGTGGCACCACGGTCCCCCAACACAACAAAAACCGACTCGCCGGGAAAACAAAATCTAACTGTCTTCTCGCGGCAGTCAACAGAAGCATAGCACGTGGCTAACCAATCCATGCCCAAAAGAACGTCGAAGTCCAACATCTCAAGAAGGATCAAATCGACCGGTAACTCTCTCTCGCCAATACGGACGGTACAGGATCGGAACACGTGCCTAGCAACAAACGACTCTCCCACAGGAGTAGTTACAACAAGCGGCTGATCAAGCAAACCGGACTCTCTACCCAAACCCGGCACAAAGTGTGTGGATACGTACGAGTGCGTGGATCCGGGATCGAATAACACGTGTGCATCAACAAAACATACTGGAAGGATACCTGAGACCACCGCATTCGACGCCTGCGCGTCCTGATGCGTCAAAGCAAAAACTCGCGCCTGTCCTTCACCTGCGACTAACTGTTCCCTGCCGGCAGCTGGTCGTCCTCTGCCTCGATCACCTCGTCCTCTATGAACAAATCCTCCGCATCTACGACCTCTCTGTGCATGGGTCTGACGCTGAGTAACAGTAGGTACAATAGGCAGCGCCTTCTGGGGTGGTGAAGGTGGTAATGTAACATGCGGTGTTGCCGCCTCCCTCCGTGGTATCTCAGGACAATCTCGCATACGATGATAAGAACTCCCGTAACGGAAACATCCCGATGATGGTCGCTGACCCTCCTGAGGATAGGAGCTAAACAACCGGCCTCGCCTCGAATCTCTGCCACCTGCAAGGTGCCTGTCACGGCGCCGTAAAGGCCGTCTCTGCACTGATGTATCTGCACGAACTCTCTTCGGCCCTGGAACTGCCGAAGTCTCAGCAAGGCGCTCCTCAACCAATAATGCTGCATCTACAGCTGCTGCGTATGTCTCGTAATGCTGCGCGCTGATCGCAAGGAACAGTGGTGTGAGCAAGCCTCGGACAAATCTCTTAACTCGCATCTCCTCGGTAGCCACTAAGTACGGAGCATAAACTGATAGCTCGGTGAACATCACATCATACTCTGCCACTGACATCTCCGGAGTCTGGCGTAAGGACTCGAACCTGCGTGCTCTAGCATCTCTGACACTCAGAGGAAGAAAGCGGGCAAGGAATAGTGCCACGAACTCTGTCCAGGTCATAGGAGGAAGACCTGCTGCTCTACCCTTCTCGACTGATTCGCACCATTTCTGCGCAAGACCTTCCAGGCGAAAGCTCGCGAACTCAACCTATCTCGCATCTGCGCATCTGAGGGAACGGCATATCCGAGCCATCCTATCAATGAAAGACCGTGGGTCCTCGGCTGCATCGGTGCTTGTGAAGACCGGAGGCTTCAGCCTCATAAACTCTGATAACGATACCGAGATAACCTCTGTAGCTGCAGGGGCAACTGGCTCTGCTGTGGGTACCACCACGGTCTCTGCAACAGGTGGAACCACCTCTAGTCGCTGCGCTCGAAGTGTCTCAACTAGAGATCCCATCATCTGGCACATCTCCTGCATACTGGATCCCACCGTCTGGCGCATCTCCTGCACACCAGCCCCTAACATGGCAATCTGATCTGTCACGGCAGGAACAGCCTGCTCGGGCACAACCGGTGTACTATCCGGAGCAGTCCTCGTCTCGGACGAGTCAACTCGAATCTCGGCCCTCGCGGCCGCTCTCTGCGCCCTCATAGTCTTTGGCGGCATAATGGCTGAAAGGAAAGTAGGATTCGATAAGGATGAAGAAATCGAATCGCAAGAATGTATATACTCAAGAAGGAATTTAAATCAATAAGTCCTAAGGTCGCTTTGGCGGAGTACCGTGTCGTGAGTATGCCGCGGAACATACACACGCTACTCCACTCTGCTTCAGCTACCCACTCCATCATACCAGGGCCATCCTACACTCCGAAAGGTAAAAACCTACGCTCTGATACCAACTTTGTCACGACCCAAAATTTGGCCCGTGACCGGCACTTAACCACGTAACGTCTACAGGCGTAACGCGACTAAGTGAACCGAAAACCCAGAAATCAAACCAGTAAAAGTATAGAGTGTTATAAGCTTTAAATGGAAGCATTTACAAAGGTACTAAGAAATCTTAAGTAAACAATCACCAAGATAGCAATATACGACGCCGTAGCGAAGATCAAGAGCAACAAGTGGGAACATCACCGATAGAATAAACTGCATAAGTAAAGTCGGCTCACAACGAGCTCGACACCAAAATACCAATGATATACATCATCGTCCTCACACTGTCTCTAAGTCAAATACATATATGGTAGATGGAGAATACTGGATACAAAAGTGTGTACAATAAAAGTAACCAGATACCACAACCCACCTAACAGCAAAACAGCTCTCGCACCAACTGTAGTGGTATCTGTAGCCAAAAGATGTAAGAAAACAGCCTGCCGCGACTACTCCAAGAGGCAACCTGCAAATACTGTGGCACAACGGGGGTGAGTTGCCAACTCGTGAATAGAAATAACATATAAGGGTAATCGCGAGCATGCACGTACTGCGCTACTCCATCATATACAAGCAGATGATATCAATACGTAATAATCAGTATGTGTAATAATCATGCAAGTGCTCTATCAGGTAATATAACTACAGGATGAGATACAATAATGATGCTGAGCATGGGAAATATAACATCTACACGGAATGTCAACATGGAATATATAATCGGTGTCCATCAATGCACCCAGACCCCCCAAATAGCTCAGGCGCCAGCACTCTCATCGGCCCTCCAATCCTGTACATCTCTGAGAATCACGAGTGCCCAATATCGGCACCCAAATATCATAAGTACTCGTGTCCAGCATCGACACGCAAATCCTCATCCATCGGGCCCCGTCAGTCCGGGTCAGCCCACAAGCTCCGTCTGCGGTATCGGCCCTCAGCCCCGGCAGTACGGATCATCCCGCATCCATCTATCGACTCTGGTCAGTATCCTCCGGATAACTGCCAGGTCCAACCAATCACTGGTAGGTAGTAGTCCCTCTGCCAGGCTTACTGTCTACTACACAGTGAAACCGTTCTCGTCCCGGGGTACCATATCGGGTCCACCATGTACCCGTAATCGGCCTCATCCAACTCCTCGATTCGGGTTCACATATATCACTCTAGCACCGAGAAAACACATGGTGGACGCACCGAAATATCATATCAAGGGAAACCGGGTTTTTAAATAATTAACTATTCTCTTTTGAAATATCCACGGTTTCCCAAATCCAGAATTAACATGGAAACAACATATCTCAATGCGTAATCTAAGCAAGTATGAAGATATCAATGTATGTGTGCACTGGTATGAATATACAATGTGCATGTGCGCAGGTATGAAGATATCAATGTATGTGTGCACTGGTATGAGTATACAGTGTGCATGTGCGCAGGTATGAAGATATCAATGTATGTGTGCACTGGTATGAGTATACAGTGTGCATGTGCGCAGGTATGAAGATATCAATGTAATCCGAATCAATATGCAAGTCAAGCAATGTGATATATGCATCAAGTATGAATATCATGTAATCCGAATCAATATGCAAGTCAAGCAATGTGATATATGCATCAAGTATGAATATCATGTAATCCGAATCAATATGCAAGTCAAAGCAATGTGATATATGCATCAAGTATGAATATCATGTCCAGTCACATAAAAGATGAGCTACAGCATAATGATCATGGAAATTCTACAGTGTGAGTGTCATGGCAATTACTAACGGTGTGTGTGTAACATGCAGGATAGTGCTCGTGCAACATGAACCGTTAATAATGGTGCGGTGTTCTATCAATTCTAGTTTATATACATATAGCAGGGAATGTGGTATGCACAAAATAGTAGCCATGAACAGTCAATGTAGGTAAATGTAATATGCTGCTACAAGGTCCTATCAGCCCTGACGCATAACGCCATGCGGGCGATTTCCCCGTAGATGTTAAATCTACTCACCGTAGTCTCTCTCTAGGTATAGCCGACGATTTGCTTCCCCTTCTTCGCGGCGTCCGTCGCACTCGCCTGCGAACCTAGAATTCCACAGAATATCACACATAAGCTCAAAACCATACAAACACGACATTTAAAGTCAACTAGAAACTCGTGTCGCAAACCAAGCGCGCGCGTGCGCGATACGCTAAAACGTGTGATTACGCGCCTGAAGTCACTCCGACGCGTCGCTATACGCAGAAACCCCAAACCCACACACACGTATCACGCGTGTCGCGAAAGATTAAAAATACAGGAAATAGGGTATTCAACTCCAGATTTTTATACAGGAAAGATATTACAAAACTATATATACCACAATACTACAAATAGCAGCAGACTCCTGTGGCCCAAACCCTAACCCCCAACTCACTCATCTGACCGCAAATTGCGGCCAGAAAGAATATTCCGGCGGCCTGTCTTGGGAATTGGGCTCTCAGGTTTTGTGTGTGCACTCTATACCCCCTATACATGCTACAGTAAATCCAATTTCATTCTGAAATAACTCGGGTAGCAGCAGATCCTACAGAGCCCTATTTCAAGTTAAAAACCACATTTTTACACTAAAATGATACTTTATGGTATTTTCCTGAAATCTGAAGCAAACCCAAATCTAGAACCACACTAATAACCCATTACCAAGCTAACTAAGCCATAAAAAAGCTAAAATTAAAATATCATCACTGAAATCCCTTTAATATCACTAAAATGCACAAAAAAGTGATATTTTGATAGATATACTACGATATATGAAAAAGAGTGTTAAGTGTGGGATAATTACCTTCCCAAAAACCCTATAGAACTCTATTTTCCAACATTTTCCCTCAAGCCACAACCTTGACACCAAGATCCTCCAAAAGAGCCATTTTCCCAATGTTTTTGTGAAGGGAAGTAGGATTTTGTGTAGGGTTTTGGGTAGATATCAAAGAGAAGTGAAAAGAAGAAGAAGAGATGAAGAAAATGCCATGGTTACTGCTGGAATTCTGCAGGAATTCTGAAATGGGAAAAGAGAGAGAGAAGAGAGAAGGAAAATGGTCAAAAAGGTCAATTTCTCACCTAACCACCATGCTTCATTTTTCTATTTGGATCTTTGAATTTTAAAAAGGGTTTTGACTTGGTTAAATGGTGGGGAATAAAAAGGAACCATGCACAGAAAGAAATGGCCAACATTTTAACTTAGGTCACAACATGACTAAGTGTGCAAGTGTACACAACAAAATGGAAAATTTTCCAATTAGGGTAACACGACTAAAAAAAATTAGTAAACCCTATAATTACACATAAATATATATATATATATATATATAACACTTCACAACACAATTATCCCTAGCCAAGAGGGAAAATACGATACTCGGGCTTTTATGAAAAACACGCCAAATTGCTAATTAACGCGAAAACACCCTAAACGAATTTTAAAGTGTTACAAATATATACATGGTATTTTCTATGAAAATACTCAAATATTTTGATATTTTAGTGAATTTTAGCCTGTATACTAGGCCTGTAAATGGACGGGTTCGAGTCGGGTCTAGCATGTCCCATATCCATACTAATTTATTTTTTTGGACCTAGATCAACCCATTTATCAGACGAGTCTGTATGTAGTGAACCCAAACCTGGATCTATTATTAATTGGACCAGACCCGTTTACTCGGACCCATTTATCAACTTTGATTTTTATCACTCTTTCCTATAACTCAAAAAGCTTTGGAATAATTTCTAAAAGTTAGCCTTATAGAAAATATGAAAAAAAAACAACAGCCAAAGAACCCTTAAAATTTTAAATGATTTTTTCCATCAAAAAAGAAAACAAAAAAATTCTAACTTATATACCTTGTCCCTCAAACTCGAGCCAAATGTTAAGATAGGCATGGCCTCACAAAGGTGGAGAGACGTGAGCGGTACAATGGTGGAGAAATAATGAAAAGAGATATAGAGATGAGAGACATTGAGAGAAAATTAGAAGTTAAGAACTAAGTTACTTTCATATAGGTCAGGATTTACATTAATTAATTATATATAAAATACATGGGCCGGGCTTAAAAGGGTACGAACCAAACAAACCCAGAACCGACCAATTTATTAAATAATTAAATGGGTATGGGTCGGATCTGGGTCTGGTCTAAAAGAACTTATACCAGACCGGGACTTTATTAGCGGGTCTGGACCTAGACCCGACACATTGACAGGCATCGTGTATACAATAGTGAAATGTTAGATTAAGATCTAAGTCTGAAATATCATTATTATAAGAAACAAATAATATACTAGCTTGATGTTTAGAAAGACTGTCTAAGTAATTAAAAATTGATTCATAAGAAAATCATGTGGAAATTAGAGTTGGAACATGAAAACATCAATAAAATCTGGAGAAAATTTTATTTTCTTTAAATTTTTGCCCGTTCCATACTTTACGTATTGCTTTCATACATCTATGGAAATGTTTTGTCATTTAATTTAATTTCTTTTTTTTTTACTGCATATGGTTATTAAAGATTTCATTTCAGATGCATTATTAAGCATTTATATTTGGACGGACAGAAAAATATTGAGTTTAGTTTTAGAATGACTCTTGCTTTATTCTGAAAACTTGTTCGGGTTAAAATTCTAGTTGAGTAATAAAACTTAAGTTAATCTGATACCATTTTGAAGTCTCCTGTTGGCATATCAATGTCTAAAATTATGATGGAAAACAACCGATAAAATTTAGTTTATATTCTAATATAGCAAAAAGATGGAAAAAATAAAAATAAAAAACAGAAATGATAGTTGCGGTATTCTTAGGATATATTTCTGGGATCAATTATTTATCCTTAAATTCACTTGCGAAGGTAAACTCGTATGCAAAAAGTAAATTCGTAATCAACAATTTGATCCTCCTAGACAAAATATTTGATCTGATGATTTTAATGCCATCTTTTTCGATGGTATTGAAATACTCCTGAGTTTTGTTATGGCTCTAAACCATGTCTAATTTTAACCTGATCAAATCCATTCCATTGTGGTCTATAAAATCTAAATTTAAATCTACCATTTTGTTACCGTTTCAGAAATGTAATTAAATCGTAATAGGCAAAATCGATTTTGTTACTCTCTCGAAAATATAAATTCATAACAGATTATACAGTACCATAGCAATCGGATGGGTAGAGATTGTACTCAGGGGGGGCTTAATAAATCCCGAAACCAAATGAGATGGTCTAAATTTATTTTTGCATGCATCCATTTTTAGACCATATATATGGTCATATGATTTCAATACCATATTACCTGACCGAATATATTCGTTGGCTGACCAAACATGCTCGTTATATAACTATATTCATCCTGTTATCTGACTGGATCCATCTCGTTACCCTCTTAAAAATCTAAATCGAAACTGTATTAGAACTAAAACAAATGTTTGAAAACAGTGGATGATTATAAATCATATTTACAATTCCAATGTGGGTGTTAAGCAAATTTGAAAACAATTGAGTCTCCTAAATTAAGTTTACAATCTATGATTGGGCAACACAAGGGACTAAAACATAAGCAAAATGTTACTCAGGGGCTAAATATAAATCTGTCAAGGATTTGAGTGTGCAATTGCTATGCAGAAGAGGACAAAATCAAGCTCAATTTTGTCCTCTTCCGCATTACTTTCTGTATATATTAATAAAAGAAGAAAGATGCTATTAGATAGGCTATCTTAATGGTAATTGGCCTAGTTTTCAGTTTTTAATTTTCTATGTGCATCTTCGCAATTACAATGCAAACTCAAATGGTCTAACATGTCATTCAAGCTAAAGCTTTCGGTCCTTATTCTTCTTTACGTTAAACTTTTGGTCCTTATTCAAAATAAGAGTATACGGTTTCTACATCAATCTACTGTACAAGTAAATGGGACGTGTGAGTTGATTCGGTCAATGAATATTGATGATTCCATCGCCGATGGCATTTTATTTTGGACACCTTCTCACTAGAGCATATTTACCGTAAAATCGGTGAAAACATCAACCCTACTACAACCTTTCTTGTATGTTCTTAAACTAAATTTATTTGGTTTCACAAGTACATGCCAAAGAACTCTTTTTTGCTTATGAGAAGTCATTCTTGGAAAATTAAAAACTATTAATTTATTTCAAGTAAGAGGTATTGGTGAAGAAGAACAATACATTCTATGTAAAGCTCAATTCGAAATTCATAAGCTTCTGGTTTTCTTAGTGTGAATTTTCTAATTGGGTGGTATGCGCATCTATAATAAGTTGCAAGCTTTATAATCCACCATCCAACCTTTATGACGTCATAGATTTCATCCAAGTAAAGAACTAATGTAAGGAACCTATCGGAGTACTTATTTGTATTGTGCCTGTAAATATTGTTTGGCATCTTTGGACAGAACCGAATTATAAATTTTTAGGTCTCAATTTGTCACGTCCCGCTTCCCAAAATACGGAATACGAGGGTGACTAGGCCAGCTATACTCTTGCAGTCAAGGAATAATCATGCCGCTCATCTCGGTTTCTAGCAGTGCATGATAAAATAGTAAACACGGCACTAATAAAGAGAAATATAGTCACTAAATCTATCACATTTAAACGAATCAGAGTGCAACGGATGCAAGCAAAAGAAATAACTAACCAAATATTGATAAAAGAAAAATAGCTCTAACGTCGCTGATCTAGATCTCCGCAATATCCTCGAAGATGGTAGGTCCTGATCTGGGCTAAGTCCACTATCTACTTTGAGCATGCACACTCAGTCGTCAGGACGACACAATATAGCAGTATATGATATATGCAATAATAATAATAAACATGAAGTAGCATGCATAAAGTAATGTCGTGAGCACGAAATAACAGGTACATATAAACAATAAAGTATGTGTATCAGATCAGTAATCAATATAATGTCCATGTCACTAAACCTTCAGTCTCTAAGTCTCAAGGTCCATATTACTAAACATATCGTCAGTTCGAGTGTGAAAGTCAACCACCGCAGGAGTATTCCCAATCTAAGGGGCAAGGAAATACGGGCCCGAATCACGATCAGTAAAAATAGCACGAAATCACGAAATCTACCGTTCCAGCTTGGTATCACAGCAACATGAAATCATGGAATATACCGGTAAAGGGACTCCTGAGATTCCGTCGATCGAATTCACAATCAAACTACCCCACACCTCGCGGTCTACGTCAAACACCGACCACGAATCTAAATAGTAGTCGCTCTATGATAAGTCTACACGAGAATTGAAGACATGGACTGCATCAAGCATGTATCGACT
Organism: Agapanthus africanus; assembly: GCA_030015575.1. Lineage (NCBI taxonomy): Eukaryota > Viridiplantae > Streptophyta > Magnoliopsida > Asparagales > Amaryllidaceae > Agapanthus > Agapanthus africanus. The sequence continues at coordinate 475,122,831 of CM057338.1, read as the reverse complement.
GGTATCCAAGATAAGTGGACAGTTCTCGATGTCTTACCTATGACACTAATATAAGTGCTTCCATACCCATCCCATACCAGTTATAGTTACACTTATATATGCCCCATAGGCTTCGATAATGCAATTACTAAATGGTTTCGTAGATTGTGTACAACTACGTGTCACTTCCACTATTCAATCATGCTTTTACACTAACGTACTTTCCACAATCCAATCACTAACACTTATCACTCGTTAATGTAAAACAGTCACTAGGATATCAATGTATATGGTCACTATCAATGAATGCAAAGTAATCGCACGACATGATAGGAATGCAATAAATACCATTCAATTAAATAAGGACCGCCTATGTCATGCGGTTTACAAAATTGACAATAAATCACACGTGCAGAATTGAGTAAAACAATAAAAAAGGCATATGAAGTATACTTAATTATCTAATCTGTAAAATTGGTTTCATATCAATAGGTTTTCCGATTAAGGAGTTATGTTCATTTTAGAATGGGTGTAAGCTGCTGGAATTCCAGTTTCAGAATTGGAAGTCTAACTTCAAGCGCAGTTTTCTATACTTTGTGATCAGATTCAGAAGGCTCTACAGTTGAATAAAATCTATACCTATCGGTTAGGATTCCAATGCAACAGACGGACCAGTAATATCCTCTGTACACGGGGATATATAATCTGTCGCTGCAGAAAACTGTAGGACACGTCGACAATATAAATTGCGTTAAGAATAACAAACTGTGATAGAATTGAGTGAAACCAGTGTGATGAAAGCTAACTCTATTTTCTATATATTGATGTAGATGCTGGGGTCGAAAATTACACCTAATTGCCAAAATCAGAAATCAATTTCAAGTTCAAAATCAAATCCAAAATCAAAGTCAAAAATCCAAGTGGGCCCAAGTCTAAGCCCAAGCCCAAAGAAGGGTTAGCCAAAAGAGAAGAAGAAAAGGAAAATATTAAATATAATTTTTGTTTTTTTAATTAAATAGGCAAAGGGCAATTTTGTACAAGTCATGGGGCTAAATGTAAAAGATGTAAGCCTATAAAAAGCCCCCCATGATGATTGAAAAATAATCTGGATCTTAATCTTGAATCCCCGAAAACAAATCTTGAGTTTTGAGCTGCTCTTAGTACGCAAGTATCTCTTTCTCTCTTCCTATTTTTTTAAGTGCGCACGTCGGGAGGCTTTGAAAATTTTAAGTGTGCACGTCAGGAAGCTTTGAAAAGGGGAAAAGGAGCCCCTTTCGATCTTCAAAAGTCAAAGTCTTGATATTTTTGGACTGTTGTTTCATTGGGTTTTGACTCTACTTGCACTATGCTATGTGCCTATTTGGTTAGGTGCGCACCCCGTTGGGTACACATCAAGTCAAGTGTGCACCGGCCCAGGTGCGCACCTCGCTAAGTGCGTGCTTCTCTAAGTGCGCATCTTACTTAACCTTTTGGCCTATTCGGGACCCTTTGGCCTCCTTCACTCTCTTACACATTTTCAAGTGCGCACCTTGCTAGGTATCCTTCTTGGCAGGTGCGCCCTTGCTAGGCATGACCCTTGCTAGGTGCGCGTCTTGACAGGCGCACACTTGTTAGGTGCATCCCTGGCTAGGTGTGCACCTTACTGTAAGTCCATGTCACGCACCCCACGAACTTGCGGGGAGGCGGAATATATGAAAAACGATTATCAAAGCTTCGTAACACGGACTTGAGCGCATGAATCGTTATCTAAACCATTGCTAACTATCTACTAGAGATTTAACTACTCGGATTCGAAGTTATACCTCACGTTACATGTCCTTCGGGTTTTCATCGCTGTCCTCCACTCCTCGTAGGCTCCTTGGAACATCGGCACCTCTACAGCCTCCTCGAGTCAAAGACGATCCACCCGAAAGCTCCTACGCTAAGCTTAATCTCAAACTTGAGATAACTAGGTTTCTTAAAGTGCTAATCTAAGCTACCTAGGGGATATAGAGTGAGATTATGGATGTATTAGTCTAGCTAACCCTTGATCTCAACTCATGAGAGGTTAGGGTTAGGGTTTGAAGAATGAGAGAGCTTGAGGAGAGAGAAGGTGAAGATCAGAATGAAATGAGATAATGATCTATCATAATATTTATGAAGCATTATTATTTATCAAATAAATAAATAAATGATTAATCAACCATGCTTCATAAATGCATTTGAGTGATTCATCTCCATAAGTCATTAAGCATTTATGATGCATTAATGACATGGATGAATCACACAAATGAGTCACTAATCTCATTTAATGCAATGCCACCTTACCCCCCAAGTCACCACTCTTCTAGAAGCTTCCCGACAAATTACGAGAACGCCCCTCCAATCCGTGAAAACACGGAAAAACTTTAGACTGTATAAATCCAATAACCCGATACTAGAATCTGGCTTAAACCAAAGCCGGCTAGTAAAAACTGTCCGAAAAGTCGTACGTGCGTAAACACACGTACGCGTCCGAACCCTTATCGTAAAACCATACGACCTCTATATCGTTTCACCTGGAGCAGGGAAACTCTCTGTGTGGGACTCTAAAGACTCGACACTACGTTGGCAGTGGGTTTAACCACAGACCGCAAGCGGCACTAGCTGTACGTAACGGTCCCCAGGTAGATGTCGATAAGAAGGTCGATGAGTAAACTCATCCGAACTCCCACTGAGCCTGATGTAACAATCTCCGTACAGTCCTATCTGTTCATCTAAGACTATCGCATATCAAGCCTAGGGGGCGGCAAGCGTCAGTCCCCTAATAGCTGTATAAGTCGTGTCGGAGTGAAGCCCATTACACCCTGAGAAGCTACTGGAACCTACCAGTATATCTCGCTTTCCCTGGCCAGGGACTTTGCGTAATGGCTCTCTGACACAGCGCGATATCATCTCCCAATACCGGGAGAGACGAATCCTGTCTAACTACTACTGCCTCCTGATTGATCGATTTTCCGTTGTGTTTGTATAAAATTGTAAAGAAATCACAACCAAAAATTATTTGACCGCAATCAACTACGGTGTCGGATGTAGTTTGTAGTGAGTGCGGATCGTCCACAGGGATTGCACGATTCACTTGTATTTTGATACGTTTGAAATGAAAAGTTAAGCAACAATAAAAGAAAACATGATTCAAGAATGATTTGTATTCGAGTGTCACTATTCTTTATGCAAGAATCAAGAAACTATAAACAATCAAGAATCGGTGTTTCGATAATATTTCCAATCAACAATCAAGAATATAAGAGAGGCTCGTAGGAATCGATCGGATCTTTAGACGTGATGTAATCTAAAAGGTTTCGTGTTCTTGTCCTTCGAAGAATTGATACTAGATCAATGGTGATCGACGAGAGTTAGGGCTTTCTTGATGAAATTGGGGTTTCATCTCTTAACCCTTGTTCTTTCGAGGATACCATTTATATTCTAGCCTCTAGCAATTTCAAGAAACGATCGGAACTCCCCAATCTCGAGCGATGTCGATCAAGAAAGCATCGCAACGAATTGGTCGTCGATTCTTGAACTTGCTAGGGTTTACAAACTCGTGGGATTCAAGAATCGATTGCAAATTTGTTACATCATCATACTAAAGATCGTTTCGACTCCTTAACGAGCGGAGTTTTATTCACACATCACCACACAGATAATATTCAAGAATTGTAAAGATAACATGATGCGGAATTTAAAGAAAACAAGATAAAAGAATATCACCTTTTATTTAATCAACAATTTCAATACATTCTTTCAAGATCTACAAGAAGAAGAAATCGATCGTTGACTCGGCTTCGCTCGTCTCCGTGGATCGTGGATCTACTTTGATCTCTTGCCCGATTGAAGATCGGCTCGGCTCATAAAAGGGTTGAAGGCATCTTGCTTGGCTTGCACTCAAGATCTTGAATTGTGGTTGGATTTAGGGTTAGGGTTTCCTACAAGCTCTCTCACTAAACTTGAGGAGGAAGAAGATGAAGAAAGAGATTGATTTTTTCTAAGCTTTCCCAAGGTTGAATAATTTGGAATAATGAGCCTAGGGTCTTATTTATAGAGCTCCCAAACCCTAGGTTTAGGTTTGAATTAGAAGTTTCCCTCCCAAAGTTTGTTGAAGAGTTTCTAGAAGGAGTTTGTTAGGAGCTAGCTTAGGGTTTAAGCTAGGGTTTAGGGAAAGTTCTAGAATAATAGGCTAGTTTAGTGAAGCTTAAAGTGTTTGCTGATCTGGTAGAAGTTTCTGGAGTTTTCTGGAACTTGGAGTACATTTCTGAACTGTAGCATATGAAACAGGAGTTGTGCACCAAAAATGAAGAGATGATGTCACCAATGAGCCGCGGATCCGCGGCCTTAGCAAGCCCATGCCGCGGTTCCGCGGCCAAGTCAGGGCCTTGGGATCTGGGTCTTCTTCTGTGGTCTTAGACTGCTGTTTGTTGCTTCCTTTGATATTTTTAATTGTAATTGCTCCTTTGGATTGATACCAGATTTGAATTTAGTGAGTTTACGTATCTTTCGAGCGGTGTAATGATCGAGCAAGCTTCTCTTTTCCTGCACAGACTTAGAAACACGGGTTGCGATATATAGAAAATATGTCATGTAATGAAATGCAGTCAATTTCCCTAGAAATGCCGGTTTTAAGGTCGAATACATGTAATCTGATATTTTGCGACCGATTTGCTAATATGTAGAATACTGATGCCGAACACTTCTATATGTATGCAGATGATAAGGAAATTGCCGGTTAAAATATGCAATATTTTCGACTGATCAAATACCCCCAAACTTAATTTCGATCGTCTCGAGCGAATGTTTTATTAAAAAGAGAAGGAGAAAATAAAGAAAGAGAAAAACTAACTAGCACACTTTCGTAGGCAACACGATTGCACTGAGCACGTGCAACAAGCCTTTAAACCTCTAGGTGTCCCTAGTAGGAGGAGTGTTGTCTCCTGAGGGTTTTCAGCGGATTGCACCCACAAAATCCAATAATAAAAGCAAGATCATGAATATTACATTTAAAGAAAAGAATCGTAAAAGAAAGACCTTGAAAATTAGGGTTTCCAACTAAGCTAGCTTTTCGGTTGTCATGAGCCCTATCTTAATGGTCATGAAAAGATGTTAGAAATCACGTCCTCCCTCAATAAAACATCATCTTATTCTTCATTCCTATCTTTCTTCCAAACATCGATCATATAACCCTGCGTGTGTGTAAATACATCCCTACACCCGGAGAATTCAATTCAAGCTATCATACTCTTGCCCATCAACCTCAGCATAATTTTTTTTTTCAATGAGCTCACATACTTTCATGCGACCGTTAATACTTCTTGAGGTACTAACCGACCGATTACTCATGTGCTTGCTTATTTGGTGTATTTTCCTAATCTTGCACCACCTTAGGTATAGCAGTGACTCCCAGACCAGTTGGCCTTAGGGCACTAGATGAAGAGGCACCCTCGCTATATATTTTTTTATTTCCCTTGGTGATAACAAAACCAGTGTCCATTTTTCTCACCATATTTTTTTTTTATACTTTTGGCTTTAAGACAAGAGCATTTCAAGGTATCCTCTACTATCCCAGGCTTCAAGACGTGTGTAAGTGCGAATAGCAGGGTAGCAACGTTCAAAATGTTTGGCTTCCAGAATAGAAACTATTTTTCAGACTTATTTTTATCCTCAGATTAGTGACGTCCTTCATCTTACTTACCCTTGGGACAACGGCTCATAACTACTTATTACTAGTTCGTATAAGAAAACTTCTAATTTTCTTAGTTTTCTAAAATTTTTCTAATCTCATGGATGTAATTTTTCACTATCTAAACTTTCATTATCTTATTTATATACAAAAAAAGTGTAAATATTAAAATTATTTTTATATTTGAAAATTTTTAAATTTTTATGGGTTTTGAAAATTTTCAATTTTTTATAGATTTTTTTAAAAGAAATGTTTTGTGCTTATGCAGATGATATGCAAATGATGCAAAAATAAGCACAAACCTCCCCCAAACTTGTTTTCAACAGTGTCCTCACTGCTGCCAAATGCTATACCTACAAAACTGTAAATCTGGGGGGAATTATTAGTGGGGGCAAAATATATAAGTGAAGAACTTCCCCCAAACTTATCTTTCACTCACCTTCATTCAAAAAAATGATGCAATGATATACTGGATATGAAGGTGAGACGGAGGAATTTTAATCCAAATAAACTGGCTCTTGTAAGAACAAGAGCTCCTCCGTGGGGTCAGTGGAAAAATACGGCTTAAGTCTATGTCCATTTACTTTGAAAAAGGTGCCGTTTTTAACATTTTCAACTTCTACTGTCCCATGCGGGTATACAGTCCGCACAACAAAAGGTCCCTTCCAACGAGATCGGAGCTTACCCGCGTGAAGGTGTAATCGTGAATCATAAAGAAGGACTTGTTGACCAGGTAAAAATGTTTTCCTTAAAATGCTTTTATCGTGAAAAACCTTAGTCCTATTCTTTGTGATTACAGCATTATCATAAGCTTCATCGCGGAGTTCGCTTAGCTCGTTAAGTTGCAGCTTCCGAAAGTTGCAAGCAAGGTTTAGATCAAGATTTATTTCTTTTATAGCCCACAATGCTTTATGCTCTATCTCGACAGGTAAATGACATGCTTTTCCAAACACTATCCTATATGGAGACATTCCTAGGTCGGTCTTATATGCAGTCCTGAATGCCCAAAGAGCATCCGTCAGTTTGGTCGACCAGTCTTTTCTATTTTTAGCAACAGTTTTCTCCAGGATAAGTTTGATTTGTCTGTTTGAGATTTCAGCCTGCCCGCTTGTTTGGGGATGATAGGGTGTAGAAAGTCGGTGGTTGATTGAGTATTTTCGCATCAGAGTCTCAAAAGATCTGTTGCAGAAGTGTGTCCCATTATCGCTAATGATAGCGCGTGGGTGTCCAAATCGCGAAAAGATATTCTCTTTTAAGAACTTAATGACAACTTTCCTGTCATTAGTGCGACATGGAATGGCTTCTACCCACTTTGAGACATAATCAACCGCCAGCAATATGTACAGATTCCCAAAGGAGTTGGGAAAAGGACCCATAAAATCTATGCCCCAAACATCAAACATTTCAACAACTAGAATGGGTTGCTGAGGCATTTCATTCCTCTGGGATATTCTACCCGTATACTGACATTGTGTACAGGTTTTGCAATACTCAAATGCGTCCTTGAATAAGGTCGGCCAGTAAAATTCACATTGCAAAACCTTTTCCGCTGTCTTTCTAGGACCAAAGTGACCCCCACAGGCCTGATCATGACAAAAAGAAAGAACACTCTTGAACTCTTCATTTGGGACGCACCGGCGAATGATCTGGTCAGGACAATATTTAAACAAATAGGGCTCGTCCCAGTAAAAGTGTTTTACTTGGGAAAGAAAACGATATTTGTCCTGTTTTGACCAATCGCTCGGTATAAGTCCCGTGGCATGATAGTTCACAATATCCCTGAACCATGGTTCAGCGGATACGCTCAAGAGTTGTTCATCAGGGAATGAGTCATTGATCGGCAGGGTCACAGGGGAAGAAACGATGCGTGAAAGGTGGTCAGCTACTACGTTTTCACATCCTTTCTTATCTTTGATAACAAGATCGAATTCTTGTAAAAGAAGGATCCAACGTATTAGTCGACCTTTTGCATCTTTCTTCGCCAGAAGATGTTTTAAAGCGGAATGGTCAGTATACACAACTATAGGTGAGCCGATTAAGTAAGGCCTGAATTTTTCTAAAGCAAATACAACCGCTAAAAGCTCTTTCTCGGTGGTTGTATAATTGATTTGCGCATCATTCAGGGTCTTACTAGCATAGTATATCACGTGTGGCATCTTTTCGATGTGCTGTCCTAAGACTGCACCTACTGCAAAATCAGATGCGTCACACATCAGCTCAATGGGGTAGTCCCAATTTGGTGATGATAGCACGGGGGCTGAAGTGAGTGAGTGTTTAAGTGAGTCGAAAGCTGTCTCGCAATCCAAGTCAAAATGGAAGGTCGTATCCTTGGCCAGGAGAAGTGTTAAAGGTCTAGCAATTTTGCTAAAGTCCTTAATGAATCTCCTATAAAAGCCCGCATGGCCAAGGAAAGAGCGAATATCTTTGACGCTTTTGGGATGAGGCAGGTTTTGAATGACATCTACTTTAGCTCTGTCAACCTCAATGCCTTTCTGTGAAATGACATGTCCAAGGACTATTCCTTCTTGGACCATAAAGTGGCATTTTTCCCAGTTCAAAGTCAAGTTCTTCTCTTTGCAACGAGTAAGAACAGCGTCTAGATTCGCTAGGCAATCAGAAAAAGAGTCTCCAAAAATCGAGAAGTCGTCCATAAAGATCTCCAAAAAATTCTCTACCATATCAGAGAATATCCCCATCATACACCGCTGAAAGGTAGCGGGAGCATTGCATAACCCAAAGGGCATGCGACTGTAAGCAAAGGTACCAAAAGGACAAGTAAAAGTGGTTTTATCTTGATCTTTTTTGGCGATGGGGACCTGATTGTAGCCTGAGTATCCGTCCATAAAACAATAAAACTCTCGTCCCGCTAAGCGTTCTAGCATTTGATCAATAAATGGTAGAGGAAAATGATCTTTCCTCGTAGCAGCGTTGAGTTTTCTATAATCGATGCATACACGCCACCCAGTTTGGGCGCGTGTCTGAATCAACTCATTCGCCTCATTTGTGATAACTGTGATGCCGGATTTCTTAGGAACGACATGTATAGGACTTACCCACTGGCTATCGGAGATGGGGTATATGATACCATTATCTAAGCATTTGACGATTTCTTTCATGACAGCTTCCTTCATGACGGGATTCAACCGTCTCTGTGGTTCTCGGGTCGGTCTGGCATCATCCATCACATGTATATGATGTTCAACTATCAAGGGACTAATCCCTTTGATGTCCGCCATACTCCAACCGAACGCCTCTTTGTTAGATCTCAATACCGATAAAAGGGCATTCTCTTGCTCTGATGCAAGAGAAGCGGAAATGATAACCGGTAATGACTCGTTCTCACCTAGATAAGCATATTTCAGGTGACAAGGTAAAACTTTGAGATCTAACTCAGGCGGAGAAATGATAGAAGGAAGGGTCATAGATTGATTTTTGGATCTACAAAGAAGCTCAGAGCCTGTGTAAGATACAGACTCGGGTGGAGAAAAGTCAGAAGTGCAGGACTCATGTGTAGCTAAAGTGTCCTCACTAAGATCTTGTGCAAAGTCAAACAGAGATGTGCTAATGTTATCGAGATCAGTAAAGCAAAGATCCTCAGCTCCACAACTATCGGGAGCGATCTCATGGACAGAGCACACATCTAAAATATGAGCAGAGGGTTCTGATGGCTGACTTCCAACTTTATAGATGTTTAGTTCAATGGTCATATTTCCAAATGATAAGTTCATTGAACCGTTTCTACAGTTTATAACAGCGTTGGAAGTGGCAAGGAAAGGACGACCTAGAATCACCGGAATTTGGCCCCGGGGGTTTGCTACAGGATGTGTGTCGAGCACAATGAAGTCTACAGGGAAAACAAATTCCCCGACCTTTATCAATACATCCTCTAATTCACCCCTTGGTTTGGTGATAGATCGGTCTGCCATCTGGAGAGTGCAATGAGCAGGTTTCAGCTCTCCAATCCCTAATTGCTCATAGACAGAATAAGGGAGCAGGTTAACACTTGCGCCAAGGTCTAAAAGAGCACGATTTATGTTTTTACCCCCAATCGAAATCGATATTGTAGGACAACCTGGGTCCTTTCTTTTCTTTGGAAGCTGGGGTATAAAAGCAGTGCTGATGTTATTAGACATAAAGACCTTCTTCGGCACTTGAGTCTTCCTCTTCCTAGTGCACAAGTCCTTAAGAATTTTCGCATAAGCGGGGACTTGTTGAATCGCATCTAGGAGAGGGATATTGATGTTAACCTGTTTGAACATCTCTAAAATTTTCTCCATATGAGGACTCGTTCTATTAGCCCTTAGCCGGTTCGGGTAAGGTGCTTTCGCAATAAGCGCGGGGTCCATCATAGGAGAAGGAAAGGGGGGTAGACGAGGTCCCAAAGGAGGTGTGGGGACCGTCTGTGGAGAACTATAAGGGTTGGGTGAAGGTGTCGAGCCTAAAGGGAAATGGAGAATAGGCTCACTAGAAGGTGGTTTGGTAGAAGAAGAAGGATCAGAAGGTGAAGTGTGTGTGTGTGGAAAAGACTCAGCCGGGGTGTTGATATGATTTTCAGTATCATCAATACCTTCCCCGACATTATTATTCAGCACTCTTCCCGATCTCAATGTTGTAATGGCATTTACATTGTAATGCCCAGGATTCTGTAGGGGTTGAGAGGGAAGTTTCCCTTTTTCTCTCGCACTCATTTCGGCTTTTAAGCGTGCGATTTCAGCTTCCATCGTGCGAATACTCTCAGCTTGGGACGCTGAGTTTTTCTTTATTTCACTGACGGAAGATCTAACCTCAGTCGAAACATCCATGAAATTTGATAAAAGTGATTTCATGGTTTGAGTGAATTGAGAGAACTCGTCAGAACAGGACTACATAGGATTAGACTGTGCAGGAGTGTTGCCCTGGTTTTGGAAATTTTGTGACTGGTAGGGGTGCTGAGTGAGTTGAAGGGGTTGCTGTTGTGGTGGAGGAAGAGCCCTTTGAAAATTATTCGTGTTTGGAACCGTGTTTTGAGATTGGTTTTGGTTCCAAGCAAAATTCGGGTGGTTCCTCCAACCCTGATTGTACGTGGAAGAATATGGATCGTTTCGAGGTCTTTGAAATGCGGCATTAGAATGCTCGTGACCTTGAAACGCAGAGTTTAATGGACATTCTTCCGTTAAATGTGACGGATCAGAACAGCACCCACAAACAGTTTTGGAGAGTAACATTGGGTTTAGGGAGGCTGCTGCAAATTTGTGTTCCATAGCGTCGAGCTTCTTTTGCATTGCTGCCATTTCAGCTCGAACACCTATGGACACATCTATTTGGTGTACGCCACCCCTATTCAATGGTTGGGTTCCACTCTCCCAAATTAGTGACTTTTCAGCGAACTCTTCTAAGTATCGCCAGGCTTCCCCATCATCTTTGGTCATAAAAGTACCTTGACACATGTTTTCAAGGCTCTGTTTAGTGTTAGGGTTACTGCCCTCATATATGATTCGGCAAAGCTCCCATCTCGGGATGCCGTGATGAGGACATTGAACCAATAGATCCTTGAAACGTTCAAAGTATTTAGAGAATGGTTCGGCAGGGAGCTGGGCAAATTGGTTCAGTTCGCTACGGATTCGAGCCGTCTTTTGGATTGGGTAAAATTTCTTAAGGAATGCAGCGACGAATTCTTCCCAATTCGTAATAGAGTGTGCGGTAGTGTTATATAGCCACTTCTCGGCTATATCGCACAAAGTAAATGGAAGAAGTCGTAGACGCATCGCATCTACTGAAAGTTGTGACGTACCCATCATTGCGCATACGTTTTCAAATTTGGTAATGAAAACGTAAGCGTCCTCGGTCTCGAGTCCGTGGTATTTGGGTAAAAGATTGATATACTGGGGCTTAATCTCAAAGTTATCCCCATTGGCTGGTGGTGTGGATAAGCAGGTCGAAAGAGGACCTCTATGTGGATAGCATCTTTCCTGGAGAGAAATGTGGGGAGGATTTTGCGCACCAACGGACGGCGGCAGATTAGGGTTAAAGAAGTTCGATAGATTCGGATCCATCGGTGTGGGTGTGGTAGCGGGTAAAGAAAAGGTAAATGGAGAAATATCGACTTCGGAGTCGATAAGAGGTACGCGGACTAAACGGGCACTAGAATCCCGTGTCCAGCCTATCTTGCACTAAAAAGGGTTAGTACAAGTGGCAGCGTTGACTTATAATTAGGGGTAATGAATGAATGCGGTGCTTGCTTTTGAAAAAGGGACGGATTTTGAAAAAATGATGCGACAAAACAAATGCAGCACATAACCCTAGAATCTAATGGTCACCTAGGTCCGGCTCTAGACCGCTCCTAACTGCCAAAAGACAAGTCGCAGGATAGAATCCTCCACTGCCTCTTTGTCCCCCTGTGGCCGGATAAGTGCCAGGTAAGTGGGAAGGAACCACCACTACAGTGGGCCTAATTAATAACCACTAGCCTTAGACACACTCGCCTTAGGCACCACAAGAAAACGCGGATAAGCAATGAATTACCCACGGCCTTCTCTTGTCCTATTGAGCGCGACAGTCCTTAGAGTCTTCTCTAGATTTCTTTTAGTTAATGAGGGTAATGCGGATGCAAGTTTTGCGATTTTCGGGGCCTAGGAAGGGTAATGAAATCCCCACCTAATTTGGATTTGGCCGTGCCCCTTAAATTTCCGTATTAGAATGCAAACAACCAAGAAATCAAAATCACACACAATTTTTATTTTGCTTTGCGGCGCTGCGATTTATTTGCAAAGAATCCTGCAGCAAAGTGTTAGTTGGAGCTAAAAAGGGCGAGGGGAGAGAGTAAGAAATCACCTGAAGAAAGACTGCACAGAGATCCCTCTGTGGGACCGCGGTTCCGCCGCGATTACACCCTAAGTGCCGCGCTTCCGCGCCTAGATTGTGGGTTCAATGCACAAGATTTCAACAGCTTCTTGCTGTTGCTTCCCTCTGTTCTCTGGTACCCTCCAAACAATTTTATCACAGCACAGAATGCTCCAGATCACCTTGCAATCAAATCACAACACACGTGTAAGAGTTTGTACGAATTTTGATTTCAAGAAGTAAAACGTAATAATTCTTTCACTTCAAACTAAAAATGCAAATGAATTAGCGCGATCCCCGGCAACGGCGCCATTTTGATTGATCGATTTTCCGTTGTGTTTGTATAAAATTGTAAAGAAATCACAACCAAAAATTATTTGACCGCAATCAACTACGGTGTCGGATGTAGTTTGTAGTGAGTGCGGATCGTCCACAGGGATTGCACGATTCACTTGTATTTTGATACGTTTGAAATGAAAAGTTAAGCAACAATAAAAGAAAACATGATTCAAGAATGATTTGTATTCGAGTGTCACTATTCTTTATGCAAGAATCAAGAAACTATAAACAATCAAGAATCGGTGTTTCGATAATATTTCCAATCAACAATCAAGAATATAAGAGAGGCTCGTAGGAATCGATCGGATCTTTAGACGTGATGTAATCTAAAAGGTTTCGTGTTCTTGTCCTTCGAAGAATTGATACTAGATCAATGGTGATCGACGAGAGTTAGGGCTTTCTTGATGAAATTGGGGTTTCATCTCTTAACCCTTGTTCTTTCGAGGATACCATTTATATTCTAGCCTCTAGCAATTTCAAGAAACGATCGGAACTCCCCAATCTCGAGCGATGTCGATCAAGAAAGCATCGCAACGAATTGGGTCGTCGATTCTTGAACTTGCTAGGGTTTACAAACTCGTGGGATTCAAGAATCGATTGCAAATTTGTTACATCATCATACTAAAGATCGTTTCGACTCCTTAACGAGCGGAGTTTTATTCACACATCACCACACAGATAATATTCAAGAATTGTAAAGATAACATGATGCGGAATTTAAAGAAAACAAGATAAAAGAATATCACCTTTTATTTAATCAACAATTTCAATACATTCTTTCAAGATCTACAAGAAGAAGAAATCGATCGTTGACTCGGCTTCGCTCGTCTCCGTGGATCGTGGATCTACTTTGATCTCTTGCCCGATTGAAGATCGGCTCGGCTCATAAAAGGGTTGAAGGCATCTTGCTTGGCTTGCACTCAAGATCTTGAATTGTGGTTGGATTTAGGGTTAGGGTTTCCTACAAGCTCTCTCACTAAACTTGAGGATGAAGAAGATGAAGAAAGAGATTGATTTTTTCTAAGCTTTCCCAAGGTTGAATAATTTGGAATAATGAGCCTAGGGTCTTATTTATAGAGCTCCCAAACCCTAGGTTTAGGTTTGAATTAGAAGTTTCCCTCCCAAAGTTTGTTGAAGAGTTTCTAGAAGGAGTTTGTTAGGAGCTAGCTTAGGGTTTAAGCTAGGGTTTAGGGAAAGTTCTAGAATAATAGGCTAGTTTAGTGAAGCTCAAAGTGTTTGCTGATCTGGTAGAAGTTTCTGGAGTTTTCTGGAACTTGGAGTACATTTCTGAACTGTAGCATATGAAACAGGAGTTGTGCACCAAAAATGAAGAGATGATGTCACCAATGAGCCGCGGATCCGCGGCCTTAGCAAGCCCATGCCGCGGTTCCGCGGCCAAGTCAGGGCCTTGGGATCTGGGTCTTCTTCTGTGGTCTTAGACTGCTGTTTGTTGCTTCCTTTGATATTTTTAATTGTAATTGCTCCTTTGGATTGATACCAGATTTGAATTTAGTGAGTTTACGTATCTTTCGAGCGGTGTAATGATCGAGCAAGCTTCTCTTTTCCTGCACAGACTTAGAAACACGGGTTGCGATATATAGAAAATATGTCATGTAATGAAATGCAGTCAATTTCCCTAGAAATGCCGGTTTTAAGGTCGAATACATGTAATCTGATATTTTGCGACCGATTTGCTAATATGTAGAATACTGATGCCGAACACTTCTATATGTATGCAGATGATAAGGAAATTGCCGGTTAAAATATGCAATATTTTCGACTGATCACCTCCAAGTGCTCGGGACTGCACCCAACTGCTACCTGTTTGCACGACTCCTTTGATCCGTGGTAGGGTAGCAATCTAAGAACAGTGGGACACACTCGAGGCGAAGTAGCAGTGTCAAGTCTGCGGACTACGCTGTACTCATGTCACCTGGGAACAGTTAACTGACGACGGGTATAATACCATCTAATAGTTCCCTTGCGAGTCCTGTCCGGTGTACCCGTAACCTAACGAGCACCTGCATACTATCTCCAGTACGACGTACTGATGGCTATGGGACAGACCATCTCCCCAACTGGATGAGAAGCGTACACACTAGTCTACTCTGGAGTATCGATGCCCTGTCTCGATAATCCTACGACTAGGGACCTGTATAGGATGTTGCTTATAGACTACCCAGCCCCCACTAGTGTGACTGCCATCACAACGCTGGTAATCAAGCAAAGAACCTATGGGCTCTACTAATATGTATAAGTGATACGTTACAAGAAACATATGCACATATTAAAGTAGACACAAACCAAGTAGCATCCTACCATTTTTAGCAAGGCTGTATATACAACTGTGAATATCCCAAGCTTCCATTAAGTAATATACAATCTAGTATGATACAATAATGGCCCCTAGGGTATATACACTAACAATCTCCCACTTGCACTAGGGCCATGAGCTGGCATATCGTAGACCTATCATCTCGAATAGCCTCTCGAACTGCGTCTGAGGAATGGCCTTTGTGAATGGATCAGCAATGTTATTCTCCGTCTTTACTCTCTTCACCTCGATCTCCCGGCGATCTACGATCTCCCTGATCAGGTGATACCGCCTTAAGATGTGTCTGGACTTCTGATGGGACATGGGTTCCTTCGCTAAAGCTATAGCGCCGTTGTTGTCACATTACAAAGGTATTGGACCAACACTGGTAGGAACCACCTGAAGTTCTGTGAGGAACTTCTTCATCTAGACAGCTTCTTTTGCGGTATCGCAAGCAGCTATGTACTCTGCTTCCATCGTTGAGTCAGCAACGGTCTCCTATTTGGAACTCTTCCAACAGACCGCCCCTCCATTGAGGGTAAAGACATAACCTGACATGGACTTGGAGTCATCTTTGTCACTCTGGAAGCCGGAGTCGGCAAAGGCCTCCATCTGGAGGTCTTTTCCGCCATACACCAAGAACATCTCCTTAGTCCTCCTCAGGTACTTGAGAATGTTCTTTACTGCTATCCAGTGATTCTTCCCTGGGTTTGCTTGATACCGGCTTACTATACTCAATGCGTTTGCTACATCTGGTCTGGTACATAACATCGCATATATTATAGAGCCTACCGCTTAAGCGTAGGGTATAATCGACATGCGATCCCTTTCCAAATCAGTCTTGGGAGACATATCTTTGGAGAGGGTGATTCCGTGACAAGCCGGTAGGTTACCGCGCTTAGAATCTTCCATACTGAATCTTTTCAATATGGTGTCTATGTACCTGGACCGCGAAAGTCCCAAAATCCTTTTAGATCTATCACGATAGATCTGGATCCCCAGAATGTAGGTGGCATCACCCAGGTCTTTCATGGAGAATTTATGTGACAAGAATCTTTTGACTGACTGTAACATAGGAATATCATTTCCTATTAGGAGAATGTCATCCACGTATAATACGAGGAATACTACAGCTCTCCCTATAATCATACTGTATATGCATGGTTCATCTGGATTTTTGACAAAGTCAAATTCCTTGACAATATCATCAAAACAGATGTTCCAACTCCGTGATGCCTGCTTTAGTCCGTAAATGGACTTAAGCAGCTTGCATACTTTACCGCTGCTCCCACTCTGAATGAATCCCTCTGGTTGATCCATATAGACGCTCTCTTCCAAATTTCCATTTAGAAAGGCCGTCTTTACATCCATCTGCCAGATCTCATAATCGTGGAAGGCAGCAATAGCAAGAAGGACCCGAATGGATTTCAGCATAGCCACTGGAGAAAAAGTTTCGTCATAGTCCAAACCAGGTCTTTGACGGAAACCCTTTGCAACAAGTCTAGCCTTATAGGTTTCAACCTGTCCATCTACACCAATCTTCTTTCTGAAGATCCATTTGCATCCTACGGGTTTTACCCCATCTGGAGCAATGTCCAAAGTCCATACTTTGTTAGTGTACATGGACTCCATTTCGGTCCGCATTGCATCTAGCCATTTTACCGAGTCGCCGCTCTGAATGGCTTGCTGGAAGCTAGTAGGGTCATCATTATCAATGACGCAATCTTCTCGATCCCCGTCTATGAGAAAACCGTAGTATCTCTCGGACGGATGAGACTGCCTACTACTTCTGCGGAGTGGTGTGGGAATGTCCAGTTCTTCTTAAACTTCTGGTTCTACCATACTTTCAGTAGTAGTTTGTGGTTCTGGAATTTCTTCCAGTTCTATTACGTTCCCACTCTTCTGATTTTCCAAAAATTCAGTTTCTAAGAAGCAGGCATGACGAGAAACAAGAACCTTTTGTTCCTCTGTGTAATAGAAATAATATCCCTTGGAGTTCTTTGGATATCCCACAAACTTACACTTTACTGAGCGTGCCTCGAGCTTGTCCGCATGCTGCTTTTTTTATAAAAGCTGGACATCCCCATGTCTTAAAATATTTTAGACAGGGTTTCTTCCCACTCCACATCTGATATGGTGTGGTAGGCACAGTTTTGGTAGGAACCTGGTTCAAAAGATATGCAGCTGATTCTAGTGCATATCCCCAGAATGATCATGGTAACTCAGCGTTACTCATCATGGAACGAATCATATCCAATAGGGTTCGATTCCTCTTTCCGATACACCGTTGTGTTGTGGTGTGTATGGAGGAGTAAGCTGAGAGAGAATTCCATTCTCTTTTAAGTAACCTAGGAACTCGGCACTTAAGTATTCACCACCTCGATCAGATCTCAGTGTCTTGATACTTTTGCCGGTTTGTTTTTCCACTTCATTCTTATATTCTTGGAATTTTTCAAAGGCCTCGGATTTATGCTTCATTAAGAAGATATATCCATACCTAGAAAAATCATCCGTAAAAGTAATGAAGTAGGAATAAGCTCCTCGCGCATGTGTAGACATTGGACAGCACACGTCACTGCGTACGAGTCCCAAGAGCTTGCTTGCTCTTACTCTGTGTCCAGAAAATGGAGTCTTTGTCATCTTTCCCCTGAGACAAGATTCACAAGTAGCATAAGATTGATATTCGAACGGATTCAAATATCCTTCTCTATGTAACTTAGTCAACCTTCTCTCATTGATGTGACCTAGTCTACAGTGCCATAAGAAAGCCTGATTTATTTCTGGAGACTTTCTTTTAAGTGTGTTCTGGACACTGAAAATCTGAGCTTGATTTAATACGTATATTCCGTTTTGTAATGTACCTGACCCAATCAGAACTTGATTTAGGTGGATGTGAACCACATCACTTACAAAAGTAAAATCATATCCTTCCTTAGAAAGTAAGGATACAGATATGATATTACAAATTGTTCCTGGTACATAAAAACAGTTACGCAGAATCAATATCTGCCCAGTTGTCAGTCCAAGATGATATTCCCCTACGGATTCAGCGTCCATGCTCATTCTGTTAGCAACCGTGAGGGTCATATCACCTATCCCGATAACCCTACGGTTTCTCAGAACCTGTAATGAATTACAGATGTGAGATCCTGACCCGGTATCCAATACCCAGGAAGTAGGGTTAACTGACATACAGTTCTCAATTACAAACACACTTGAGGCTGAAGCCACAACATGCTTCGTATCCTGGCTACTGGCTTCTAAAGCCCTGCAATCATTCTGCCAATGCCCAATCCCATAACAATAGGAACACCCATATTTTACTACATTGAGTCCTGAAACTTTTGCCTTTCTCTTTCCTTCTAATTCCCTGGTTTTCTTTAGGGTAGAAGGCAGAGACTGTAGAATTAAGTCAGTATCTGACCTGTTTCCCAACGTGGTCTCCAGGTCCTGGAGCTCATCAATACATCTAGTCATTGTAAGGACGTTGTCCCCTACAAATGACCCGACAGCCATCCTCGCTTGAATTAATTCGGTCGAGATCTCATATCTTGCGATATGAGATTGCTCTCCATATAAATCTTTGTTATGGAGAAAAATGGAAACTAAGTCCATCTTCTCGTGCTGCTTCTGGTATACACCATCAACTAAAGCTAACACGAGGCACTTGGCTTTCGTTTTATCATTTTCCCTTGTCTGACGGATATCCATATCCGCGACGGTGGAAACTGGACCTTGGACGGCGGGATCTTTAGTAGTAATAGGGTGGTCCAGCTTGTCATAGGCAATGGACATCTGGATAGACCTTTGCCAGTTATATAAGTCAGATTCAGTCAATTTGTTATCTAGATGTAACCTATGTGTGGTCACAGGGTCGCTGCATTGAGAGAAAGAGAAGAAAACATTTTAGCATGATGCTGTTGCAAGTTTAGATTGGTTTTTAATTTATCTAAACAGGATGGCTCCCACTGTTTTCGAATCCTTCCTCAAACCATAAAAGAAGAATTAGCCAGGACTATTCTCACCGTATAATACTTGCTTAACCGTTCAGCCAGGCCAGTGTCGATACTTCGAGGGAGGTTTTCCAACGCTTTCGCGAAGTTTCTTAATTAAAGAACCTCTTTTCTCTGGGGGCTTAACCCCTCTGACACCTTTCTAGGCACCTACTTGGTTTATAGTATTGATCGTTAAGTGACGAATCTCCTGATAAGTAGCTCGTACTCACAGTAGGACCGGGATCCAAAATATCATCGTATGATAATGTTGAAGGAATCCTACCAACATTCATCAAACTCCAAAATGGTATGCATCTCTTTGCAAATTTCAGTTTCCTTAGAAATTCCCGATATAGATTTTTTCCCCATGCTCTTATGACCTTGACTAAGGGCCAACAAATCATAAGTCACATGTCAAGTTCTACCCGTCATTGTCCAGGTTAATTTGAACCCACCCGTACATACTCTTGACTAAGGGCCAACAAAGTAATACGACTGTCCCAAACCAACGCATCTATCTATGCAACAAATGAATACCCCAGCAGCTACCAAACACTATGCCTTGACTAAGGGCCAACAAACATAGCTTGAATAATACTGACCATCCATAAGAAATGACGGAGGGCTACGAATGGTTTTGGCAAAACCGTGAACGTAGTGAACTTGATGTAACCGAAGGAACCTGATACTTTTTAAAAGGAGTGGTTAAAGCTCCGTAATTAAAAAATTCTGCTCTTTTTTTTTAAAATAACCGAGTGGTTTCTTTTAAATTTGTTCCAACGATTAAACTTTGGTTTATTTTCTTTGCATTTATAATAATGCGTCCCATCATTTATCCTATCATTGCAGAAAACAACGAAAATACCACGTCCTCTTATGCCATCCGCATTCGCCACGGGGTCCCGTCATCACCCGTTAGGTTACTTAACTAACGACAGAGCGGGGGCTGGGCTAGTGCAGGTGTAAAACATAAGTGACGTCTAATAGGTATCATATATAGATATTGTACATTCGTCAGACGCAATAATAAGCATTCCAGATCACAGATGAATTTTATTGGATCTATTAGCAATCCGCATTTGCTTTGAACCTGCAATAAAAGACGCATTACACAGTTGTGATGAATAGCCATTACCCCACCCTAGACCCCTACGGGTACGGCAAACTACCCGCCAAGTACCCGAAGTGAAGCGGTCTCCCTCAACAAAGTGAGTAGGCCACTAAACACTTCAAAGTACCCGGTAGTTTGTGTACCCCGCCTTGGGTCTATCCTAGGAGAAAAAACAGTAAAAATGAAATAATACAACGGTGGCTACAACCGCAACCTGGATGTGCCCCGCAAAAGAATATTAAATCATATTACATTTACATTGAATGAATGAATATTAAACACATCTCAAACCACAGCTAATTATCGCAACAGTCCAATACAGTTCATATACACAAACAGTAAACATTTCAGAAATGTGCAACCCCCTGCCAACCGACATACTAGTAGTTAGGGGAGGTTTACGAACACATTAAACATTATAGATAAAAACCTAATTAACAAATATCTTAGAATATCGATCGATTACCATATTCTGTGTCTACCCCAAAAGCAAACCTGTAATGAAGTAACCTGGGCAGAAACAGTATATACAGGAAAACAAAACACCACAAAAAAAGAATAACAGAGAAAATCGGAGTCAAAACCGAGTTGACTCTGCAGCGGATCCGCGGCCAAAAGCACCATTTGGCCGCGGATCCGCGACCGTCTTATCGTTTTGTGTGCTCGTATTTTCCCAGAATTTATCAAATTCCCTGCTGTGAATTTTAAGGTATGTCAAATATTTTTTCAGACACTTTTAAAATTAATAGAAACTTAGGGTATGGGGTGTTTCGTTTTCGTGTTTTCCGTCGATTGAACTTCTAACTAGTTGCTAACAAGCTAGTAATGGTTTAGTTGGCTCTGATACCACTGTAAGTCTATGTCACGCACCCCACGAACTTGCGGGGAGGCGAAATATATGAAAAACGATTATCAAAGCTTCGTAACACGGACTTGAGCGCATGAATCGTTATCTAAACCATTGCTAACTATCTACTAGAGGTTTAACTACTCGGATTCGAAGTTATACCTCACGTTACATGTCCTTCGGGTCTTCATCGCTGTCCTCCACTCCTCGTAGGCTCCTTGGAACATCGGCACCTCTACGGCCTGCTCGAGTCAAAGACGATCCACCCGAAAGCTCCTACGCCAAGCTTAATCTCAAACTTGAGATAACTAGGTTGCTTAAAGTGCTAATCTAAGCTACCTAGGGGATATAGAGCGAGGTTATGGATGTATTAGTCTAGCTAACCCTTGATCTCAACTCATGAGAGGTTAGGGTTAGGGTTTGAAGAATGAGAGAGCTTGAGGAGAGAGAAGGTGAAGATCAGAATGAAATGAGATAATGATCTATCATAATATTTATGAAGCATTATTATTTATCAAATAAATAAATAAATGATTAATCAACCATGCTTCATAAATGCATTTGAGTGATTCATCTGCATGAGTCATTAAGCATTTATGATGCATTAATGACATGGATGAATCACACAAATGAGTCACTAATCTCATTTAATGCAATGCCACCTTACCCCCCAAGTCACTACTCTTCTAGAAGCTTCCCGACAAATTACGAGAACGCCCATCCAATTCGTGAAAACACGGAAAAACTTTAGACTGTATAAATCCAATAACCCGATACTAGAATCTGGCTTAAACCAAAGCCGGCTAGTAAAAACTGTCCGAAAAGTCGTACGTGCGTAAACACACGTACGCGTCCGAACCTTTGTCGTAAAACCATACGGACTCTATATCGTTTTGCCTGGAGCAGGGAAACTCTCTGTGTGGGACTTTAAAGACTCGACACTACGCTGGCAGTGGGTTTAACCACAGACCGCAAGCAGCACTAGCTGTACGTAACGGTCCCCAGGTAGATGTCGATAAGAAGGTCGATGAGTAAACTCATCCGAACTCCCACTGAGCCTGATGTAACAATCTCCGTACAGTTCGGTCTGTTCGTCTAAGACTATCGCATATCAAGCCTAGGGGGCGGCAAGCGTCAGTCCCCTGATAGCTGTATAAGTCGTGTCGGAGCGAAGCCCATTACACCCTGAGAAGCTACTGGAACCTACCAGTATATCTCGCTTTCCCTGGCCAGGGACTTTGCGTAATGGCTCTCTGACACAGCGCGATATCATCTCCCAATACCGGGAGAGACGAATCCTGTCTAACTACTACTGCCTCCAAGTGCTCGGGACTGCACCCAACTGCTACCTGTTTGCACGACTCCTTTGAGCCGTGGTAGGGTAGCAATCTAAGAACAGTAGGACACACTCGAGGCGAAGTAGCAGTGTTAAGTCTGCGGACTACGCTGTACTCATGTCACCTGGGAACAGTTAACTGACGACGGGTATAATACCATCTAACAGTTCCCCTGCGAGTCCTGTCCGGTGTACCCGTAACCTAACGAGCACCTGCATACTATCTCCAGTACGACGTACTGATGGCTATGGGACAGACCATCTCCCCAACTGGGATGAGAAGCGTACACACTAGTCTACTCTGGAGTATCGATGCCCTGTCTCGATAATCCTACGACTAGGGACCTGTATAGGATGTTGCTTATAGACTACCCAGCCCCCACTAGTGTGACTGCCATCACAACGCTGGTAATCAAGCAAAGAACCTATGGGCTCTACTAATATGTATAAGTGATAAGTTACAAGAAACATATGCACATATTAAAATAGACACAAACCAAATAGCATACTACCATTTTTAGCAAGACTGTATATACAACTGTGAATATCCCAAACTTCCATTAAGTAATATACAATCTAGTATGATACAATAATGGCCCCTAGGGCATATACACTAACACTTACTAGGTGCGCCTTTTGGCAGGTGCGTACCTTATCACGCACGCACTCCACATATATACACTCATTATTGTTTACCACCGAAAACAGAGACGAATTAGGATGGATCGTCTTCTCTGAATTTGGGGGCAGATGCTATTTGGACATATCCATTCACCTCTCCGAAGATACCAAGTTAATTTATGGAACCGTATATCGGAGGTTTGGATAGATGCGACCGTTGTAGCAGATTTTATCAGATTCCTCCTCATTTGTGAGGGGTTTTTTGATTGTGGGGACGCTTTTCCCAGCAGGCGTAAGCCCCTGCAGTTAATTACGTTATCACGTTACGATAACCACTTTCTCCTTCTCTAGTAGTTCACTTCGTATCGTGTGTTATTTTGTTTGTTTTTGTTGCCCGTGGATTGTATACAGAGACTAGTTTATGTTGTTGCCCGTAAGACGCGGATTAGTTCAAATCCGTATATATTTTGGGTTTGAACTTATGTTATATGTATTCCATTATTTCAAAGAATATTTTATTTCATTTAAGAACCGTTAATTTAGTTTGAGATTAAGATCGACTTAAATATATGAGCATTTGGGCTCAATTTATTTTAACTAAGGATACGTTAGTCTAATTTGTGACTAAGATCAACTTAGCAATATTTTAGGGATCATCAAATTTTTTTTGAGATCCAACAACAGAGCATTTGGGCTCAGTTGCAAACAACTTCAAAGAGATGTAGCTAATTTGGGCTTGGTCTGCTCAGTTTTTTTATTCAGAAGTGTTAAGCACTTGTTTGGGGCTCTATTTACTCAGCCTGAGGCTTTCTCCCTTTATTCAGAAGTGCTAAGCACTTATTTGTGGCTCTAGCACTCACGTGTGTATCATGTGAGGCGCTCAGATATGGGCAGCAGCGCCCAATCAGTGCTAAGCATTTATTCACTTTGACTGAATATAGAGTGCTAAGCACTTTGTATGGCACTCACGTGGGGAGCACGTGAGGCGATGAGCGTTTATTTTGGACGGGAAGCACGTGTGGCGCTGGGCGCTGTCCAATCAGTACTAAGCACTTTGTCAGTTTGACTGACTTTATAATGCTCTGCACTTTTATACTGCGCTCATGTGGGAAGCACGTGAGGCACTCAGATATGGGTGCTACCCAATCAGTGCCAAGCACTTTATATGACACTCACATAGGGAGCACGTGAGGCACTGAGCGTTCTGTTTTGTTGGGCGCTCACGTGTATTTCATGTGAGGCTCTCAGCTCTTTTTTGTTTTGTTGGGCGCTCACGTGTGTTTCACGTGAGGCGCCGAGTCCTTTGTTTTGGGTGCTCACGTGGAAAGCACGTGAGGCGCTGAGTTCCATTTGAGGGAATCTTTTGGGCATTCACGTATGTTTCACGTGAGACGCCAAGTCCTTTTCTTTTTAGAGATTGAATCTCTGTTAATGGCATTTTGGCCATTAATGATCACCAAGATCTTTGTTTTTTTTTGAAGATCTGAGATTATTTTATTGGAGAATTAAGTTCTTCTTCATTTTTTTAATATAAAAACTAAGTTCTTTCATGTAGGGTTAAACCTTGTTTGCCAAAGGAATTAAATTTCTAGAACATATATCATCTTCTCTCTTTTTCTTTTAGTCTAGTTCTTTCCCCTAAATTTTGAGTTTGAAAAACAAAATTTCCCCGATGAGAATTAAATTCTTAATTTGTGAGAAGATTTGCTTTACAAATCTCAGATCAGAGGAAGAACTAAGTTCTTTTTATGAAGGGTTAAACCACTATTTTCTTTATGCAAGGTAAAGGTGATACATTTTATCTTTTATTTTTTTTTTACCTAGGGTTTGGAATGAGCGAGGATTTTCTTTTTTGAGAGGTGCATTGAATTCTCAGTTTTGTGGCTTTTGGCTTTTTTTGGCAGAAGCTTGGGGGTTTGATCTTCTATCTGAGACTTGAAGTCTTGGATTCCTTATGTAGGAGAGGCAAATTGTTAATTAGTTTGAGAAAATTTCTCATTTTAGAGATACCAATTGATTTAATTGGCCTCAAAGATTATTTAGAGGATTTTATCCACCGTTGGATCATTTATCCAGCGAATTTCTGTTTTACAGAATATATATCCTTATTTTTAACAAGATTAGGAAAATATTTTCCTATAACTAAAATTTAATTCTATCAAATGGCGATTTTTTAATCACTATTGGATTTTTTAATCCAAGGGTTCAGAATTTATCTTTCTCATTTAGAAAGATTATAGAAATATTTTCCCATATTAGAATTTAATTTTATTATCGGATTTTTGATCCAATCGAGAATATCTTTCTCATTTAGAAAGATTAGGGAGAAATTTTCTCCTAATAGAATTTAATTCTATCATTTGATGATTTTAATCACCCTTGGATATTTGAACCAACGGCCCTATTTAACAGAGAATATCCCCAGATTTTAGGAAAATAATTCCCCATATAGAATTTAATTTTACCCTATTTAATTTAGACCCTGGCACTCACGTGTTATACATGTGGTCGCCACTTAAAAATTTAATTCTTATATAATAGGCGCTTATGTTCCTTACACGCCGGCGCTCATGTGAGTTTCACGTGAGGCGTTCGCATAGCACTTTTTAAACCTAATAAATATTGGCGCTGGCGATCATGTGTTAAACACGTAAGGCGCTGTTCAGTCGAAAATAATGCACTTTTAACATGACAATTTTCTTACTTTTCTTAATCATCTGAAGGTGTTTGTTATAAATATAACACATATTAGATATTTATCTGCAAAATACCATTTACCATGTGTTTATATATTATAATCAACATTATGAAGGAAAACATGCATAATATTTTGATATGCTTATCATATCAAATTGTATCTCAAATATAACCAACATTCTTCATTGAGATATTGTGTAAGTTTAGCTCAGGTCAGATATCAGGAATCAAGAATCTGCGGATAAAGTAAAGAAAGTCGAAGAATCAAATACTAGTAGAGACTCAGAAAAGATAAGAAGGTTCTAGATATCAAATAAATACCTAAATACCAACATGAGAAGACTCCAGAAGTTCGAAGCCACGATCTCACTAAGACGCCGCGGAACCGCGACCGAGTCAGGCTGAGTCGCCGCGGTTCCGCGGCCGATTCATATGGCTAGGAGGTGATACTTTTCTGGAATCTTCTTCGTAACAAACTTAGTTTGTTAGGGGCTTCTGATACTGGCTTTGGGGCTATAAAAAGAACTGAGGGCTACATCATTTGGAGATCCAATTTTATCCAATTCAAAAGGCAAAAAGAGCCAAGAACAACATCAAATCATCATCCTAAAAATCCAAGATCAAATCCAATATCAAAAGGGGATCTAAGATCTAAGATAAAAAATCTTCGATCTTGAGATCCAAGATCAAGAAATCCATCGAGAAATCGATCAAACGATCAATCAAGCAAGTCTCTTTTACACGAAGCCAATCGCCATCAACGAGCAAGCGATCCACGACAGGTCCAAGACTCGAGGTGATTAAGCGACGTGAAGATCGACAGAACATTTACTTCTTCGAGGCAGAGATCGAGAGCAAGTTTTTCTTCCTCTTGTAATCTAAACTTAGAGAAATGTATTGTGAAGTTGAGTAATAAAGGTAGATCATCAGTTTTATCAATTCTATTACTTTTAATTTTCGCATTATGAATTCTTTCTCTATTCTTTCTTTTATTTTCATGATGTGCGAGTAATTCTCCGTTTGATAGGATTCATAGGATTAAGGTAGATCAATGGGTGAGAAAATTCTATATTCCTTTTAAGTCTTATGAAGTTTATAAGCTTTAACAAAAAAATCGTCAACATCCTTATCGGGCATGTCATCAATTTCTTGATAATCTCGACCATGATTTGAGATGAGATTGACGATCCTTTTGTTAAGGGCTAGACATGAATGGAGATCAATCAAGGGACAAGGGTCTGTTTCCCTCAATCAGAGCAAAGCTCTGTTTTAAAATTCAAAATTTAAAAAATTGAAGCAACGCTTCAGATCCAGCGCTAGGTGCGCTGCGCGCCACATATCAAACACGGATGCGCTAGCGCAGGCTGCGCTGCGCTCTGCGCTGCGCGCCATGTGTCAAATGTAGGTGCGCTAACGCAAAGTGCACTGCGCTCTGAGCAGCGCACCACGTGCAAAGCACGGGTGCTCTAACGCTGGAATTTCCCACCGTTAGATCAAAAGACCTAATAATAATGATAAATCATTAATTAAAATTCTGTTATGGAAAGATCTTTCCAATCTTGTTAAAAACAAGAAGATTGCCTTCTGTAAAACAGAAGCTCTAGGATCAAAGATCCAACGGTGGGGAAGCATCCCCAAATCAATCAGAGAAAGATCTCTTTAACTGATTTAACAAATCAACCTTCCTTATATAAAGGCCCCAAGACTTCAAGTCTGAGATACAGAAACCCCCTACAAACTTTGAGAAAACTCAAAAGAAAGAGAGCAAGCTCTTGAAAGAAGATCATTTTTTCAAGGTAAAAAGAATGATTCTTGAACAAAGAGATGAAATCATCTCATTAAAACAGAAGAATTATGTTCTTAAAAGATCATAGATCTATAAAGACCATGGTCTTTCATAAAATAGATCAAAAGATCTCATCACATAATAAAGAAGAACATATTCTTCACACAGATCATTGATCTATAAATGCAAAGCCCTTTCAAAAATAAGAACTGTTGTTCTTGAAACTTGAGGCAAAGCCTCCTTTAAAAAGAACATAAATTTGTTCACAGATCATAAATTTGTTCACAGATCATAAATTTGATCAAATGCGCTTTGCCCTATTGAAAAGTTTCTTGCACTCTTGAACTGCGCTTTTGCGCTCCCTGGACCGGCGCAGCGCCAAAACACGCCACGTGTCAACCACGTATGCAACTTGCGCTTTGCGCTTCTGAAACAACGTACTGCGCTCATGGGCTGGTGCTCAGCGCCAAGCGCGTCACATGTCACTAACTTGTGCGCCACTAAACTAGCGCAACACGCTCATAAATTGAAAGCGCAATGCGCTCATAAACTGGCGCAATGCGCCCATCATCTGGCGCTTAGCGCCAAGCGCGACATGTGTCCTTTTCGTGTGCGCTACTTGGCAGAAGCGCAATGCGCTCTTTAATTAGCGCAAAGCGCCTGGCGCGCCACGTGGCGCGCTGTCAGAATACACATTGTTCTGATGAGTGCTATGCATTCAATACAAGACAAAAAAATGTCAGGATCTAATGCTCAGAATTATTAAAAGGGCCAAGCCCAAATAAAGGCTCAACAGCCCAGAACAATAAAATGTTAAACATTTTAATCTTATTGGACTTAGCCCAATATTGGCCATAAGTCCTCAACTTATATTGAACTGAGCCCATCTGCTCACGAATATTTAACAGATCTCAGTCCCAAACTGGACTACAGATCTTTCAACCAACTCACACCGGTTCAAGGGTACATCTCTTTACTCCTCTGATATCTGTCGTTGTAATCCTTCAACGTCTTTAGAGAGGTGACGGGTCCCGACAACCACACATTTCTACGGACTGTAGGGTCCTTAAACTCATGGACTATGATGTCCTTAAACTTCATAGACTACGATGTCTTTAAACTACGGACTGTGGGGTCCTTAAACTCATGGACTACGATGTCCTTAAACCTCATAGACTACGATGTCTTTAAACTACGGACTGTGGGGTCCTTAAACTCATGGACTGCGATGTCCCTAACCTCGGACTGTGGGGTCCCTTTAAACCCACGGACTATGATGTCCTTAATCTTGGACCACCATGTCCTTAAACTGGTAATCGACCGCAATGTATCTAAACTAAACAATAGAGTCCAAATGCTCTGTTGTTGGATCTAAACGATCCCGTTAAGTTGATCTTAGTCTAAAAAAAAATTAGACTAACATATCCTTAACAAACGTTTAAGTTGATATTAGTCACAAATGAGACTAACGTATCCTTAAACCCAAACCAAAACCCAAATCTAAGAAAATACGGATTTGGACTAATCCACGCCCTACGGGCGACAACATAAATTAGTCTCCATATACAATCCATAGGCAACCAAAAACAAAACAAACACACATGTCACGAAGTGACCATCTGGAGAAGGAGAAAGTTGTTACCGCGATGCGGTAGCGTAATTAACTGCAGGGGCTTGCGTCTGCAGGGAAGAGCACCCCCACAATCAAAAACCCCTCAATGAGGGGGAATCTAACGAAGTCTTCTACATCGGCCGCATCCGTCTAAACCTCCGATATACGGTGCCATAAATCAACTTGGCATTTTCGGAGAGGTGGACGGATGGCACCAATTAGCATCTGCCCCCAAATTCAGGCAAGACGGACCTACGCGGTCGCGTCTCTGTATTCGGCGGGGAACAAATTCTGGCACGCCCGGTGGGACCTTTTCCTCTTTCCACTCTACATTTCGTATGTCGTGTTCGCGAACGAATCGCAGTTTGCTATGGTTGCCCTTGGATTCGAGGTACTAAGATTTGGTGTCTTGCTCGGTGCAGAAAACGAAAGATCAATGGCGTCTACCTGCACAAAATGTTCGAGCTGCAACTGCAACTCCCGTTCCACCTCATCTGGAGGTGTAACTTACGGGCCCCAGACGGCCTTCCTGTTCATAATGCTGGTGGACCAAGTAACTCAGGCCACCACTGGGCTGTTCTTTGGGACTATGATCCCACCCGTGAGCTTCAATGCCCCGATGCTGCCACAAGAAGCCCCAAAGAAGTCGGTCTTTGATCGACTTGCCACTGCCGCGGCCCCTTTCAACGGGTCACCCAAGTCTAACGCCTCAGTTTTCAACAGACTGGGCCAGAATACCAATAAGCCCGCAATACCTGAAGCAGCCATCCCAAAGTGAATAGCCATCCCGGCTCAAGCAAACGAAATCATTGGAAAGGCTTCTCTTGACAAGAAGTCAGTCTTCACAAGGCTGGCCACTCCGGCTCCCGCTCTAAGCGAAGTCACGTCTGCCCTATGATCTGTATTCGATAGGTTGGGCATTACTTCTCGGCGAACGCCAGTCTTCTAAAGGCTGGCACCGGCGACAACCCTCCGTCAAGACAGGGGGCATGACGAAGTCACCCCCATAACTGAACCAACACCATCTGCGCGACATGCTCGCCGTCGTCACTGGCGCCGAGTACGGAAGGCTGGGGGCAGCTCTCCGTCTGGATTTACTCCACCAGCTCCAACGGTGGAGATCAATGCTGCTGTTCCAACCGGGAACAGTTTTGAATTGCTGAACAAGGTGCGCAGGAACTCTCCTACCGCCGTACTGAAAAGATCTCCTCCACCTATGGAGAATGTTACAGAAACGAAGCTGGAGCGGTCCTCTCAGCGGCTGTCCTCCAAAATTTATAAGGTCTGGCGACAGGTTCAAGACTCAGTAAATGATCAAGATTACTCTCGCCGACCCAAAAACCTCAAAGCTCAGCAGGAAAAGAGCCATCTTGAGGTACCACAGAAAATGTCATCCGTCTGGGTGCCCATTGCAACGGCTATCTCAACATTAACCACCCAAAAGAGAAGGGGGCCAGAAAAAGCCCCTGTGAACGCGGCGAACCGTAAAAGCGCCGAATCCAAATGCCCTAAGTCTGGGGGCATAATGGTGCATACCGTTTATATGGCTTCCGGAAAAGAGGAAAGCCGTGCTTCCACGGGTCACCGACCGCTCACCCGATCAATAACAAGGGCTCAGGAACAACAGCAGCAGAAGCTTCAGGAGATGCTGACTACAATGGCCGCACTCACTGGTCCGAAAGGAAATCCAGAGACCTCGGAGCAGCGTCAGGAACAAGAAACTGACACCGAGTTCCTCCGAAGAATGCTCGAGAGGAAAGAAAAGAGGCTGCGGAACAAGCAGCCAATATAAAACGAATGGCTCTCTTGTTCTAAGACATGTCTGGGATGATGTTACAGCCGGAACCTCCAGCTGAAGACCCTCCGATCATCATCGAAGACGACAGAGGGGAGACATCGAACCCTCCTCCGGCTCTGTCAGCAGCCAAAGAGGAAACCATTTCCAAGGCCGCTCTCGATGATTACATTGCTCAGCAAATACGAGCTCACCAGGCGAATGAAGCGGCCGGCCAAGCTGTTAAGACTGGACGACCTTATCCGGGCTGGTATGATCAAATAAGTTACCCGCCGGGATATACAATCCCCAAATTCCATGAGTACAAGGGGACAGGCAATCCCCATCAACATGTCACTCAGTTCAGGGCTCTTTGCGGCAACACCGGGGGCGATGATAAATTGCTACTTCGCCAATTCGTCGGCAGCATGTCGGAGACGGCGTTCGAGTGGTATTCTGAACTTCCCAACGATTCCGTCAAAACTTTTGCAGAGATGGAGCTACTATTCACCCAGCATTTCGTGAGTGCTAGTGAACGCACCCTAATAACGGCATTGATCAATGCCAGGGTGAAGCCTAGAGAAACATGGGTCCAATATGCAATACGATGGCGAAATTTATGGTCGAAATGCGAGCAGCGCATCGAAAAAGCGCCGGCGGTGGGTATGTTCATGGGCACTTTGGACCCTCAGGCAACTATTTCCCAATTCATAATCTTCAAGCCAACTACTTTCCAGGCCTTGATTGATAAGCTGGCCCAAATGGACCAGATGGGTCATAGACCATCTCCTTCAAAGACGGATCCTCGGAATGAGAAGGGGAAAAGAAAAGCAACTTTCGTTACCACTACTCAACAATAGCCGAGCAACTTAAATCCGGTTGTTCGCCAAAACAACGTGCGTCCACGCCCATCTCTCGAGGAAAGACTGGTACGTCCTTACTCGTTTCCCCAGGGTAAAACGAGGAGACTGTTCGAGCTGGCAGTGCGCAATAAGCTCATAAATTTGCTAGATCCAAAACGTCTGTTGCAGCCAGGTGATGTCAACAATCCTAATTACTGCCCTTACCACCAAGCAGTAAGCCATCCAATCGAAAATTGCTTCGTCTTCAAAGGATGGATTGATGACCAATACCAACAAAGCAAGTTCGCATTATCCGAAAACTCGAAGGTGAGCCCGCCACAACCTCACGCCCCTAAAAAAGTGGACGTGCCGGGGGCGTCGTGCTCATTCATAAGGGAAGCCCCATGGGAAGTTGTTCCTTCGGCAAAGACAAAAAGAATGCTGAAGGATCTCCAAACGTGCCCGACAATCTGGTGGAAAGATCCACTGGAACCCGAGATCTTCGAGGGAATGCTGAAACCGCGCCCGACTACAAAAATGGGTGGTGATAGTCAAAGTGCTTGCACCCAGCCGTCAAAGTCTTCGAAGAAGAAGAAGAAGACCCAAAAGCCCGTAAAGCTTGATAACAAGCGCATAGACCTACAAAAACGGATTGACGCTCTGGAAGAATATAACCAGAAGGGGCGGACCCCGGTCACACTCCATGAATTTCTCAACAATATCCTTGAGAACGGAGATGACGATAATAACGACAGGGATGACTCGTCAAAAGAATCTGAGGACTATATGGCAAGTTGCCACATGATCTATCATTCGGCATTAACTAATGAAGAAACAAACTCGGCGATAGAACACAGCATAAAAGAGCTGGGGGCAGGATCGAAGCCGAAACCCTTGGAAGCGTCTGACGAGATGATCGACTTGCTACTGAACGAAGCCCGTCAGAAAAGCAAAGCCAATCGAGAGCGTGAACTGGCTATATTTGAAATTGCCAAATGCCGACGACTGGAGGAAAAGGTCGAGACACCCCGACTGGAGCAAAGCATCCCTATCGCCAGCAAAAGCAAGCTTAAAGTAAGGAAACGATTCGCTAGGGCCCTGGCAATAGGAATGAAGTTGCTACCTCTCAAAGGAAATTCCCCTGGCAATATACGTCTTGATGAAGCGGACATACATCCTAACTTCTGCCTATACCATCAGAGGATTGCACACCCCACCGAGGAGTGCATAGCCTTTAAAAACTGGTGGCAGGGATATGTTGCCCATCGACGACATGTTCAACGAGTGAATCGCAAGGCTCGTCGGGAACAGAAAAGTACGACAGATGAGCACGAAAGAGCTGCTGGCAACTGTCACATAGCCGACACCAAAGGATCGCAAGTTATCACCTTTGGAAGCGACTCTGACGAAGAAACTGCCATCAGCCCTCTCTTCAAGGAATCCACCTCCGGCACAAAACATGCGAAGATTTGCGGCAAAATCTAGCCGCGTAATCGTACGTTGACTTATGACCGAAACGTCGTTAAACTACTACCAACCCGCGGCACCCTCAGGCTGACGTGGTAAAAAAATGGTACGTCCACAAGCGAGATAGGCACGGATGAAAACCTGAAAGGGCTCCGTGAGTAAAATCAGTAGGGCTACCGGCGAGTTTTGTGAAAACCCGAAAGGGCGCAATCTCGTTAAAAGACACTTGCAAGGTCCTCTCGATCTTGTGAGGAGAAACCACCTGCGTGAGATCCTTACGACTCACAAGGGAGCAACACACTTAGGGATCCCCATGATCCCCAGGGAGAAATTACACTTGCGAGATCCTCACGACTCGTAAGGAGAACCCTCTTATGAGACCCTCACGGCTCATAAGATTCAAAAGTCTTAAGCTACAGGGATCTGAACCTGTTCTTAAGCGGCCACCACAACCTTAAACACTGCCCTACAAGCGGCTCAATATTGACCCTTGTATACAATCTACGGGCGCGAATAAACATTTCCCTAACAAAGTCCCATCCGTGACTAGGGATATGTCTACACGGTAAACAACCCTTATAAGTCCTCTCAACTTATAAGGAGAAAGCACTCTTTTAAGATCCTTACGACTTATAAGAGACCATACACTTAGGAATCCTCACGATCCTTAAGGAGAAAACGCACCTACGAGATCCTCACGACTCGCAGGGAGAAAAACCTTTATGATGTTGGATATAGTGCCCTCAAAGTCAATTATTGGATCGTAGGTACATGATTGCAATGATTGAGGGAGGACCTATACTGATATGACAGTCTTGCTCGAGATGATAGTATGCTATCTGGTTTGTCTTTATCATCGTATACATGCTTTAGTTCACTATTGCATGATGATAGAGCCTATAGGATTCTTGCTTGACTGCCAGCAGTATGATGGCGATCATATACGTGGGAGCTGGGGTCTATAAGCATATCCTTAAAGTGTCCCTAGTCATGGGAGTTTCGAGACAGGGCATCGATACTCCAGAGTAGACTAGTGTATACAGTCGAGACCCCGACGAGGGACGGTGGCCGGTCTCACAAGCCACTGGTGTCAGTTGATACATCTAAGATGTATACAGGTGCTCATTGGGTTATGAGTACACCGGACAGGACTTGCCGGGAACATGTTAGTTGGTATTATACATATCGTCAGATAGCAGTTCCCAGATGACATGTGTACAGGTTAGTTTGTCGACCTGAGATCGTCATTTGTCTCGTGTGAGTTCCTACTGTGCTTAGATTACTATCCTACCACGCTCAAAGGAGACGTGCAAACAGGTTTTAGTTGGGTACAGTCCCGAGCCACATGGAGGCAGTGAGCGGATCGTCGGGGATTCATCTCTCCCGGTATTGGGGGTTGATGTCGCACAGTGCACGGGTCGCCATCACTAGAAATCCTCGGCCGAGGTAGTGGAGAATTACTGATTTGGATCAGTAGTTTCTCAAGAGGGTGATGGGCTTCATACCGACACGAATTATCGCGTTATTAGGGGTCTGACTTTATCCAACCCCTAGACTCGATATGCGATACTCTTTAGACGAACGGACCGGACTGTACGGATATTGTCACTGTCAGGCTCAGTGGGGTTTCTGGATGAGTTCGCTCGTCAGCTTCCCTTCCAATCAATACATGGGCAACCGTTACGTACAGCTTGTACCTTCGACATGCTAGTGGTTATACCCAGTGCCAGTGTGTTGATGAGTCATTAGAGTCCCCCACAGACAGTTTCCCAAGTTCGGGCGAAACGTTGTAGAGGCCGTATGGTTTTATGGCAGGGTTCGGAAAATGCACGTGCATTTATGCACGTGTCATATTCCGGGCAGATAATACTGGTGGGCTTTGGTTTAAGCCGGATCCGAGTATTATACCGTGTAGATATAATATCTTTGTCTCAGTTGCATTTGTATTCGGTCGTAATACAAATGCGGGTATGTTTATACTGTTACGGGTTTATCCTGAAATTCGTTTCGGGATCGCTTTTGGAAGTTGCCAGTTTCCTATTTTCTATCACCCGTATTTAACATTCGGTTAAATGCGGATTTATCTTTTCGTCACTAGGGTGAGTCATGAGGGTCATGAGTGTGGAAGGTTCTAGAAGAGGTGACTAGGATTAGTGAGTCATCCATTTGCATTAAATGATTAGATGATGTGTTTAGGTGATTCATTGTATGCATTTGGATGACTAGGTTAAATGTGTCACCATTTGCATTAATTCTTCTTTGCTTATAGTTACTCTCTTTGTTCCTACACTCACCTCCCTCATCCTATAATATGGCCGGCCCCCTCTTGCAAATGATTATGGTTGTTGTGTTTAAAAAAAGGTATGATAGTTTTGGGATTCATGGAAATTAGATAGGAAAATTTCTCATTTCATTCCAATCCAAAAAGGCAACTTCATTAACCGTTCGTCCATAGCTTTGGACGAAGCGAGACAAAGTGTTCTACTCATTCTCTACATCAATCTTGGTCATCTCTTTTAGCAAACTTGATGATCGAGTTGCCTCGGTTCAGAGGTGGGAGCTCGTTTAAAGATCCATCGACATGGTGCCACCTGGACGAGAAGACTGGAGATTCAGGAGATCGGAGCAGCCGCAACAAAGTGTGGAATGATGGTTAAAGACCGAAGGACTTGGATCGTTCGGTATAACATTTCTACCCACTTTGTAGTTTGTTAGTTTAGCTTTAATGGCAGATCCGGGATATAGTATACGATAGCGCCAGTTAAAAAGTTTTTGTTCCGCATTTGGCGTCTGTTAGACGGCCGCGGCGCTACCGTGTACTTACAGTGGTATCAGAGCCTCACCATTAAGCTTTTCTAACTTGTGCTAACGCGTTTAAAACATCGATCGAACGGAATTTCGAAAACTGCAATTTTCTGGGTTAAAGTTTCTGTCGATTTTTAAAAGGGTCTAAAAATTATTTTGAGCATCACAGAAAAACAAGCAGGCTTTTTGAAGAAAACTGAAGAAATCCGATCCTCTGACTCGTCCGTACGGCCGCGGAACCGCTGCCAAAGCCATGCTTTGGCCGCGGATCCGCAGCTATCTTGGAGCTTCAGAGGGTCAAATTTCTTCTGGGGTTTCTAAACAGTGAATTGTAGTTTCTGGTATATTTCTTTTGGGCCCAGATTTTATTACTGTACACCAGATGTACGTAGGGCCCACTTCGGGAAGTTTTGTCGATCGAAATTTTAAACTTGTTAGTATGCAGTACTTATATTATATCTCCGACCGGGAATGTCATTTGAGCGGTAAATTGCGTCTAATTGCTATAGTCCTTTTAGACGGATTTGCGAACATGACATTCGCGTTGATGTTCTGTATTGTGCTGTGATATTGCGGATATGTCGTGGTGGATAGCAGTGTGCAATGGTAGTGCTGTTTGGATTTATTTGTACATTTGATATTGCGGGGCGAGCGTCCAACATGTGGATTGCCATCACTGCCTGTTTGTATAATATTCTTTTGGGGCACGACCGGGCTGAGGTCGATGTACCCGTTGTACATATTTTATTATTATTAATGTACTAGGTTTACCCCGCGACGGAGTGCACGGATAGCCGGGTTCTGGGGGGCAACGGGTCTGTATCTCATGGCTTTGAGAAGCAGAGGGGCCTCACTCTAGAATTGGCAGGCTATTCGCCGCACTCGTAGGGGGTACAGGATGATCCAAGGTGGGGTGCTCAAGTTACCGGATTCCGTGAAGTGTTGGGTGGTCCATTCACATTGATGTAAGTGGCTGCCTTGCTTCAGGTTTTGACGGGTAACTTGCCGCACCCGTAGGGGTCTAGGTTTCATTGCACAGGCTATCCACACGACCAGGGGAACGTCGAGTTTCAGTAGCGGCTCTGTGAAACCCGGGGATCCCAGAATATCTGTATTGTTCTGTGATGCTTATTACTTTTCTGTAATGATGCATATTATCACGCCTGGAGCAATTACTGTATATTAGTATATATACTATTAGATGTTGTATATGTTTTACACCCGCGCTAGTCCAGTCCCCGCTCTGTCGTTAGTTAAGTAACCTAACGGGTGATGACGGGACCCAGTGGCGAATGCGGATGGCATATACGTACATTATATTTTCGTTCTTTTCTGGTGTGATTAATTGATGGGACTGCATTGATTCTTATCAACGCAAGGATAAAACAAACCTATATTTGATGTTGTTGGACCAATTTTAAAAGTGTTATTACAAAGACGTTTCCTTTTGTTATGCACAGTGGTATTCGGTTATGAATATCCAGCACCTCATTCGACGAGGCAAGGGCCGAGATCCCTTCACCGGGAGTGACCCTTTGGGCAGAAGTTTGCGTCAGGGTAATAACTTCACTATAGTCGATTACAAGTTGCTTTGCATCGCGGTATTCAGTTGGAATATCCTGCACCTCATTCTACAAGGAAAGAGCCGAGATCCCTTCACCGGGAGTGACCTTTTTAGCAAAGGTTTTCGCCACTATATTTTTATAAAAAGCTATCAGGTTCCTTCAGCGAGATCAAGTTTATTACGTTAAAGGTTTTTCGCCAAAAACCAGCCGCAGCCCTCCGTCGTATCTTATGGATGGTCAGTAGTATTCAAGCTATGTTTGTTGGCTTTCGTCAAGGCATAGTGTTTGGTAGCTGCTGGGGTATTCATTTGTAGCATAGATAGATTTGTTGGTTTGGGACAGTCGTATTACCTTGTTGGCTTTCGTCAAGGGTATGTACGGGTGGGTTCAAATTAACCTGGATAATGACGGGTAGAACTTGACATGTGACTTATGATTTGTTGGCTTTCGTCAAGGTCATAAGAGAATGGGGTAAAAATCATATCGGGAGTTTCTAAAGAAACTGAAACTTGCAAGATATGCACATACCTTCTGGAGTGTGATAACTTGAGTGGCTTCCATCACGTTATCATGCGATGAGAGTTGGATCCCAATTCCCACTGATGAGTTGATTTACT
This sequence comes from Agapanthus africanus, assembly GCA_030015575.1. NCBI lineage: Eukaryota > Viridiplantae > Streptophyta > Magnoliopsida > Asparagales > Amaryllidaceae > Agapanthus > Agapanthus africanus. The sequence goes on along the minus strand of CM057338.1, from coordinate 475,084,613 downwards.
CTTCGGGTGATCCCGACTAATTCTTCTTTCAGGTTTGGAGGAGAATTTGAGATTACAGTGGGAGGTTTCCTGATTAGATAAAGTGATAACCATTCTGATCTAGGTTAGAGTGCACGCAGAGTGTTTCTTTTCTCTCTCTCTTTGGCAGCGACCTTTGACCGACCCTAGACTATGACTCAGTAACCAAGTTGACCGAACCTTCTTAAAATACCGGCTTTTGGATTGTCTAAAGTTGCATAAGTCATTGCCGCTCCTTCTTTTACCTTTTGTATTTCTTAGAACACCCCGTATTACTACGAACATCCACTTCTATTGGATAGATCCATCGTATGGTTATATACGAACTCGAAGGGACTTCTTCGAGGATGGATCCAGGTTCAGGAGAAATAGAATTGGTTTATTCAGTTGTCTTTTATTATCACCTTCTCTCAGGTTGCGAGGGTTCCTTAGTTTAGGAGAGTTCACCTATTACGCTTATTGGATAGTCTTATTCCAAACCATAGGCATGTGCCGAAAGGTAGGGAATGAAGAAAACCAATTAGCCTAAGTAGGGTGTACAGAAGGTAGTAACTAAAGACAAAATAAAGGGATTAGAAAGAGAGCAAAGTAAATTGCGACTGTTACCATTCACGATCAAACCGCGTACTTCATCGCCACTCCTATTCTTACCTTTGCATTTTTCCCCAGTTCGGGAGAAATAGAATAAGGTATTATTCAATTGTCTTTTATCATCACCTTCTCTCAAGTTGCGAGTACTCCTTGGTTTAGGAGGGTACACCTATTATGCTTACTGGATAGCCTTCTTCCAAACCATAGGCTGGTGCCGAACGGTAGGGAAGGAAGAAAACTATTTAGCCTAACGATGGTGTACAGAAGGTAATGAATAAAGACAAATAAAGGGATTTGGGGAGATGGCAAAGAAATATACGGTTAAAGTCATGAATTGGATTATGGAAGAGGTATTACTAGGAATTTCAGGATACCCCTATGAAACATTTTTATGTTTCAGTGCATTGTTAATGGAAAACTGATTTCCCGATTAGATACTTACTCCAGGATATATATTTACCAGGTAAGATTCATATCTGTATGGTTTTACAGATGATGAGTGGGAGTAAGTTATTGGGAATTAGGTGATCATCCTCATTATATCGGAATTCGTTGTAATTGGTGATATTTGAGGAAATCGCCTGGGTACGGTTTTCAACCTACGACGCACAGGTTGTGAGTTATTCAACTCAGCGGACTTATACAGAGTATTGTATGTTGTCCAGTGTCCGTCAGGACAAAGGGGTTGGTCCTCGTACTCTGTTCTGTTTACTTGTAACTTCTCTAGTTTTTAGACAAGTGTTTCGTAGAAATACAATGTCTAAGTTTTGAGAAGTTGTGGGTATAGGAATAAAGTAGAGAACCAGGTGTCGCAAGTATCGGGATTCTTCAAAGAGATCGAAGATGTAGATTCTTATGATTGGTATTCAGATGGAAGTAATGGTTTTGAGAAACTTGTTTCTCTTTCAGGTTACTCATAATTGGATGGATTCCTAAGTTGAGTAATGCTGATTATCCTCTCTCCATTAAGTAAATATGCACTGGAGACAGCTGCATGATTTGAATCTGGTTCCAATTAAATTAGTGCCTCTATTTCTATATTGTATATAGAATGGTTCATATCTTAACGATGTTAAGATACGGGGAGTTGTCGGGCTTATGCTTAAAACCAGACTCTGGATAACTCAAGGCACGTTTCTGTAATGGCAGTTTGTGGGTTGACCCGGGCTATGTCGAGGGTTAACTTTCTACCATCTGGAAGATCAATAGTGATATTGTTCTTGACTCACCACAGTTTTAGTAAAATGGATTTTTTTTTTAGAAAACAGTAGTGGGAGTATGGTAGAACTGGAAGAGATTCCAGAACCGCAAACGATTACGGAAAATTTAATAGGACTTATATATTCAATCAGGTTTGACATTCCAATAGCCATTCTGCAGATATGGTGGGTAACCTCAGACCCCCGAGAGGTACTCCGGTACCCTCAAGGACGGTGACAGGGAGGTTATTGTTTACCCGTACTTGACATTACTGTTCTTCCAGGCTATGAGACCCGGCAGGAGGTTAAGTATAGCGTTGTTTTAAACTAGCTTTAGAAGTGTACGTATATATTATTCTGCCAGAGGGTTGTCGTAGTCAGTGGGAGCAGCGGAAGCATAGTGGACAAGTAGCTTATGTCTATTTATAGACTTGAGCAGATATAGCGGAGATTAGATCATCTAATTTTGATATGAAAGTCATGAGTTTGACTTCATCAGAATAGGGGATGGATCTGTAAAGAAGGTAGTAGGGTGTAATGTCCTGGTATTTGTATGACATACACAGAGTAAGAAGTAAAACTCATATACTACGATCGGTTATACTGTGGTCGTCACACAGTTGTTTCTCCATAAAGGATATGGATATAATATCAGACATTCTGGTTACTAGATCTATGGTTTTAGATCTAGATTTGGGTAGTTTCCCAATATGGGTACTTTGACAGTATTCTAATGGTATTTTAGAATAGATGACTCTTGATATGGTGGTGTACCTGCAGGCGATGGAGTCACCCTCTCTAAAGGTGTCTTACAGACTAAAGGGGAGAGGGATGTGCATGATTGGCAGATCACTTGCTTAAGCAATTGAGTTAATCGTGAGATGTCAAGTACCAAACCAGATGTTGTTTTTGCACTAGATGCGATAAGTTTATATTAATCCAATCCTGAAGAAACATAAGGAAGCAGTTTTAGAATATAAGTGCATGTTCTATGGATTTGATGACGGCAGCCTCCTTCGGGAGACGGTTATCATTCCAGGCTTCAAAGGTGACATGCATGACAGAGTGATTGTCAGAGTTATAGTTTTCCCTCTGACGAGGGATAATATTATGGACAGGTGGTCCAAGAGGATATTGTGGGAGGCATAGTGCTGGACACTGATTAGTTTCAGTGATCACTACAGTCTAAGAAGTTTGGATTTGGAGTTCATTTATGAACTAGGTCCCATCAGATATCCAGACATATTCTAAGACAGGTATTGCTCAATTCAGGAGATGGATTTCTCCGCGAACTTGAGATTAAGAGAGACATAGAAAGAAACATCAGGGCGGATCCACTCACTGAGGCTATTTCTCGAACACAAGAGTTTTACAAACTAGCTTTGTGAAACTGGTTAGTAGAGGAGTTGGGTGTTTGGTATCACACGGGCTGTGAGTATGCGACATCGCAATAATTAGCCTTAAGTGCAAGTGGGAGATTGTTGGATATAGTGCCCTCAAAGTCAATTATTGGATCGTAGGTACGTGATTGCAATGATTGAGGGAGGACCTATACTGATATGACAGTCTTGCTCGAGATGATAGTATGCTATCTGGTTTGTCTTTATCATCGTATACATGCTTTAGTTCACTATTGCATGATGATAGAGCCCATAGGATTCTTGCTTGACTGCCAGCAGTATGATGATGATCATATACGTGGGAGATGGGGTCTATAAGCATATCCTTAAAGTGTCCCTAGTCGTGGGAGTTTCGAGACAGGGCATCGATACTCCAGAGTAGACTAGTGTATACAGTCGAGACCCCGACGAGGGGTGGTGGCCGGTTTCACAAGCCACTGGTGTCAGTTGATACACCTAAGATGTATACAGGTGCTCATTGGGTTATGAGTACACCGGACATGACTCGCCGGGAACATGCTAGTTGGTATTATACTTATCGTCAGATAGCAGTTCCCAGGTGACATGTGTACATGTTAGTTTGTCGACCTGAGATCGTCATTTGTCTCGTGTGAGTTCCCACTGTGCTTAGATTACTACCCTACCACGCTCAAAGGAAACATGCAAACAGGTTTTAGTTGGGTACAGTCCCGAGCCACATGGAGGCAGTGAGCGGATCGTCGGGGATTCGTCTCTCCCGGTATTAGGGGTTGATATCGCACAGTGCACGGGTCGCCATCACTAGAAATCCTCGGCCGAGGTAGTGGAGTATTACTGATTTGGATCAGTAGTTTCTCAAGAGGGTGATGGGCTTCATACCGACACGAATTATCGCGTTATTAGGGGTCTGACTTTATGCACCCCCTAGACTCGATATGCGATACTCTTTAGACGAACGGACCGGACTGTACGGATATTGTCACTGTCAGGCTCAGTGGGGTTTCTGGATGAGTTCGCTCGTTAGCTTCCCTTCCAATCAATACATAGGCAACCGTTACGTACAGCTTGTACCTCTGACGTGCTAGTGGTTATACCCAGTGCCAGTGTGTTGATGAGTCATTAGAGTCCCCCACAGACAGTTTCTCAAGTTCGGGCGAAACGTTGTAGAGGCTGTATGGTTTTATGGCAGGGTTCGGAAAATGCACGTGCGTTTACGCACGTGTCATATTCCGGGCAGATAATACTGGTGGGCTTTGGTTTAAGCCGGATCCGAGTATTATACCGTGTAGATATAATATCTTTGTCTCAGTTGGATTTGTATTCGGTCGTAATACAAATGCGGGTATGTTTATACTATTACGGGGTTATCCTGAAATTCGTTTCGGGATCGCTTTTGGAAGTTGCCAGTTTCCTGTTTTCTATCACCCGTATTTAACATTCGGTTAAATGCAGATTTATCTTTTCGTCACTAGGGTGAGTCATGAGGGTCATGAGTGTGGAAGGTTCTAGAAGAGGTGACTAGGATTAGTGAGTCATCCATTTGCATTAAATGATTAGATGATGTGTTTAGGTGATTCATTGTATGCATTTAATGAATGGATGACTAGGTTAAATGTGTCACCATTTGCATTAATTCTTCTTTGCTTATAGTTACCCTCTTTGTTCCTACACTCACCTCCCTCATTCTATAATATGGCCGGCCCCCTCTTGCAAATGATTATGGTTGTTGTGTTTAAAAAAAGGTATGATAGTTTTGGGATTCATGGAAATTAGATAGGAAAATTTCTCATTTCATTCCAATCCAAAAAGGCAACTTCATTAACCGTTCGTCCATAGCTTTGGACGAAGCGAGACAAAGTGTTCTAGTCATTCTCTACATCAATCTTGGTCATCTCTTTTAGCAAACTTGATGATCGAGTTGCCTCGGTTCAGAGGCGGGAACCCGTTTAAAGATCCGTCGACGTGGTGCCAGCTGGACGAGAAGACTGGAGATTCAGGAGGTCAGAGCAGTCGCAACAAAGCGTGGGATGATGGTTAAAGACCGAAGGACTCGGATCGTTCGGTATAACATTTTTTCCCACTTTGTAGTTTATTAGTTTAGCTTTAATGGCAGATCCGGGTTATAGTATACGATAACGCCAGTTAAAAAGTTTTTGTTCCGCATTTGGCGTCTGTTAGACGGTCGGGGCGCTACCATGTACTTACATATGAGACCCTTACGGCTCATGAAGTCGAAAGCCTTAGTCGACAGGATCCTAACCCTGTTTGCTAAGCTACCTTTGTTCGATATCGACAGAGGAAAATGATGATTCGCTCCTGGCAATATCTCGGTTGTAGCGGTGCTGATGCCGAAATCGGTATCTAACTCCAAGCTTGCAGCAAAGAAGCTAGCGAGCCACACATGCATACGAAATAGCCGAAATGATGGGGCAACTTGCAAACAAAATCAGCAAGTAAAAATATATGTATGCGAATAGCCGAAATGATTGGGCAACTCGCAATAAAAAGCAGCGAGTAAAAATAAAATAAATAGCCGAAATGATTGGGCACCGCGAAAAATAGCCGAAATGATTGGGCAATCACGACCTTCGCGATATAAAAGCTGAAATGATAGAGCATCGCGGAAAGAAAAATATAAAATGAAACTTTTTGCCCTATAGGTGATATCACATCAATCCCTATATACAATCCAGGGACGCAAACAAAGAAGGAATCACACCTTCCCTCCCTAGGCTCCATCAGAAAACGAAGCCAAATCTCGAGGGTTCCCGGACAACCTGGGGACCACTTCGATATTCGTCTCATTACAACAGACGCAACGTCATCCAAATGATCCCGTCACGGAAATACGTCATCCACATGACCCCGTCGCAGAAATACGTCATCCACATGACCCCGTCTCGGAAATACGTCATCCCCATGACCCCGTCTCGGAAATACGTCATACACATGACCCCGTCTCGGAAATACGTCATCCAAATGACCCCGTTTCGGAAATACGTCATCCACATGACCCCGTCTCGGAAATACGTCATCCACATGACCCCGTGCAGAAATACGTCATCCAACGACTCCATGGAACACGGCCAAAGTCAACCAACCCTGGGGAAATCAGTGTCCTTGGCAAAACCTCGATTCAGAGAAATCAGTGTCTCTGCAGGAAGATGCAACATCAACGAAAGACCTCATGGTCGAAATAAAGCGGAGTGACGGCAAAATCCTAGCTCCACCGCAGCATTCATCTCGTTACACCAGACGCAATGTCAACAACGGCGTTCCTTCGCAGTCCAGCAGGATGCGGATGCAACGTCAACAAAAGACCTCACGATCGAAACAAAGCGGAGTGATGGCAAAATCCCAACTCCACCTCAGCATTCGTCTCGTTACACCAGACGCAATGTCAACAACGGCGTTCCTTCGCAGTCCAGCAGGATGCGGATGCAACGTCAGCGAAAGACCTCACGGTTGAAACAAAGCGGAGTGACGGTAAAATCCCAGCTCCACCTCAGCATTCGTCTCATTACACCATACGCAATGTCATCAACGGCGTTCCTTCGCAGTCCAGCAGAATGAAGATACAACGTCAACGAAAGACCTCACGGTCAAAACAACGGACCATGGCAAAGTACTTAGTTCCAAGTCTCGACGGATATATCTACAGCCTGGAGACCTACAACAGCGTTCCTCCTCATTCCAGCAGGACTCAGACGCGACGTCACCAAACGGAGCCATGGCTTAGTCCCTAGTTCCAAATCTCTATGGTTCATAGACAACCTAGAGACCACCTTGACATTCGTCTCGTTACAGCAGACGCGACATCACCAAACGGAGCCACGGCAAAATCCCTAGTTCCGAGCCTCGACGGTTCACCAACAACCTAGAGACAACCGCGACATTCTTCTCGATACAGCAGACACAATGCCAGCAAACGAAGCGAAGGCCAAATTCCTAGCTTCAGGGTCTTGACGGCAACTCATATAAAACCTGAAAGACTATCGGAGATCATCCTACACCAGCGCGGAGTGGTCACCACCTCGACGTTCGTCTTGATACAGCAGACGAGATGTCACTACAGCGTCCTTCCTCCAACAGGATTCGGACACGCCAAAGCAAACGAAACGAAGGCCAAATTCCTAGCTTTAGGGTCTTGATGGCAACTCATATAAAACCTGAAAGACTATCGGAGATCATCCCACACCAGCGCGGAGTGGTCACCACCTCGACGTTCGTCTTGATACAGCAGACGAGATGTCACTACAGCGTCCTTCCTCCAACAGGATTCGGACACGCCAAAGCAAACGAAGCGAAGGCCAAATTCCTAGCTTTAGGGTCTTGACGGCAACTCATATAAAACCTGAAAGACTATCGGAGATCATCCCACACTAGTGCGGAGTGGTTATGACTCATCGGGGCTCTCCAAAATGAGACTAACCTCAAGTAAAAAGCGGCATGGCAAAATTCCTAACGCTTGCTCTTCCAACGGTCAAACTGCTTAGGAGGATTGCTTGAAGACGTCTTGTCCAGCCCCCGAAGGGATCAGAGACACGACAGTCGCAAGGCTACTCGAACAGCAAGATTGCCTATCGAAGAATATATCAGCCAACGCGACGGTACGACGGACAAAACCCCAGTACCACAAACCCTAACAGACCTCTGTCGTAAAGAGCAGAGGTTAACTATGACGTTAGGTAATTCCTGCGAGAACTGCTCGATTCGTCTCGACTCGTGAGGAAATTAATGTCTTTGCGAGAACTTCTCGATTCGTCTTGACTCGTAGGGAAAAGCCTTAGGCAATGGGGATAAGAACCAGTTTCCTAAGCACTGAGGCCCTGCAAGTCGGTCCAAAATGGACTCTTGCATACTATTCACGGGCCACACTCTCCAAAGTCGAATTTCGACAAGGAGGGAAACAACCGCTTACGGGTCCTCTCGACTTGTAGGAGGGAAAATTCTCTAGTGAGATCCTTATGACTTTCAAGAGAAAACGCGCTTAGGAATCCTCACGATTCCTAAGGAGAAAATACACCTACGAGATCCTCTTGACTCGTAGGGAGAAAAGTCTTTATGATACCCTCATGGCTCATAAAGTTGAAAAGTCTTAGGTAGCAGATCTGAACCTGCTTCCTGAGCCATCACTACCTCTTGAAGAGTTCAAGATGAAATGTTCTTTATTATCTACGGGCCACACTTACCAGAGTAACATACCAACAACACAGCAAAGAACAGAAAATGACAGTGGGAGATAAGAAAAATGTGTCTTTATTCATGAACTCATTTGAATACAAGATACATCATATAAAAGAATAAAAAAAATGGATACATGTTATTCAAAAATTACAAGTGTTTAATTGATACAAAAACAGCTACTGTGAAGGAAGCGTTTTCAACAAGTCCGCTAGCTGCTCTCGCACTCCTTTCAGTGCCTTCTCGTGATCAGCCACCGCGGCCAGCTCCGCTTCAATTAGAGCCCTTTGCTGCAAGCATGATGAAATCTTCTCATCGATTTCCCGTTGGGAAGCTTCGCGACTCTGCGTAACCCGCTCGATAGAGTCGAGCTTCCGCCTCAATACAAGCCCGTCCGAGATACATTGCTGCAAGGTGTCAAAAACAACTCTCAGTTGCGTAGCGTTCGCTTTAACTTGGGCGCGTAGCCGGGAAGATTCACCCGAAGCCTCCTCATCTTCCTTCCATCTCAAGGTCGCTTCTTGTTCGAAATGGCGGAGGAAGGACACACTCTGCTCGACCCATGCGGCCCGCTGGAAGTTCAAAGCCTGAATCTCAGGGGCAGGACGCATAAGCTCAAGCTCATGTAGGCAGGCCTCAATCTTCCTGCAGTGGTTAACCAAATACTCAACGACGCCCTCACTATGAAAGTTCATGAGCGTCGCCAGCATGGGATTAACCTCCGCGGAAAAATCCGCAGCGAATGTGGGAGTCTCCACGTCAAGCTCCTTGATGTAGTCGCTCAACATGTGCAGACTATTCGCGGTGCCTTTCGAGGATGCACGTCGAGAAAAGGGGCCCACTGGCATTGTGACTCGAGACTCGAACGGGGCTGGAATCGATTTGACCGCTACAAAACAAATCACAATCAGATGTCATCTTAAGAAATAAAATATATACGAACAAAAGAGTCTATTATACTGGCTGCAACAGGAGGAAAAGCTGGGAGTTCCGGTGGCGCGGCGATACCCTTGACCCCTCCTTCAATTTGTAAGGCTACGAGCAATGCAAAGAAGAATTAGCAATAACGTGACTTCCTGTTAAAGAAAAGAAAGGACGTCGGTTAGAAAAGATACTCACCGACACCAGTGGGCAGACTAATCTCCGATAGGAAAGAGAAGTGTAGGTTCAGCGCCTGATACAAATGATCAAGAAGAACTCCTGCGAGATCACGATGATACATGGTCAGTACACGAAAGATGTTGTCCCAGATTTAAATTTATCACAAACCCATACCTTCCAGCATTTGAGAAGATATAAGAGAAGATGGAGGGGCGGTCACCGTCAAGGCGGTAACTGGTGGCGCTTCCTCGGGTGGCACAACCTCAATGCCCACCACAGCTGCATTCAAAAACAAAAGCACTGTCAGAAAAGGTGGAAAGGGATTGCAGAATAAAATAGAAAGCAACAACCTGAAATTTACCTGGTAAGTCACCGGTCGAGACCACAACAAGGGTATCACTGGATGCAGCGATTGACTCACCCTCGTCCGTGCTCCCGAGCACATCATCAGGGATGTGGGCCGGTATAATAACTTCCGGTGGAGAAGCAGTAACCATCGCTACAGGCTCCAATGGAAGGACGGTGGCTTTGACTACCTGTCCCGTAGTCTCCGGGCCATCCCCAGAAAGACCCGTTGAACCCGCGGCCAATGAAGATGCCTCTTCCGAAGGAGCAATCACCTGGGGAGCAGGAATTACCAAGGGAAGCTCCATCACAGGAGCAACAATTGCGTCAACCCCCTCTACGCTGATTAGTGCCTCATCGGGGATGTCTGCAAAGTCCATAGTCAAGGCGCGACTTGGACTCAGCTCCTCTGCCATCGCCGAAGTCCCTGCAAAGTTTGTACGAGGATAAGGATATATATATATATATATGTATATATATATATATGTATGTATACAAGAAATACAAAATATTACAACGAGATACATGAATATACCGATGCGCAAGGGAGCTTCTAGTATGGCTTGTTCAAGCCGACGCTCCTTCCTGAGGAGGTATGCTCGTCGAGGTTCGAGAGTAGACTCGTGGCCACCGGTCCACAATGAAAGTGCGTCCTCGGCGTCGACTGAGATGGCCTGCTTAAGAGCCCTTTCACCCCATTCTTCCAAAGGGCCTATGAATAGCCGCCGTATCCACGGAGGGTCTTCATAAAAGATGACGGCAGGGTAAGGCCTCTTCGGGATCCTTACACTCTCGGATTCGTCTTGTGAGCATCTTATAGCCTCAGCCAATTGTGCGGCTTCCTCGGCAGATGAACCCGGAAAAAGAAGACTGTCTTCCGGCGGATTAGTAGTGGTCTTCTTCCCCCACTTTGGCCCAGAGCCAGTGACTGTAGAAGCTCGTTTCTGTCCCCTCACCGCCTGCTTTCTAAGCTGCTTCTCGGTTTTGACAGAGAGGGAAGACTTCTTCAGGACCTCCGCCAAGGGAACATTATCATCAGAGCCGGGTTTTACCTCCGGAACCGTTACGGTATCCATCATCGGTCGTTCAAGTGAAGCCTCTGTTGGCAATGAGGCGTGAAGCCTTTCCTCCTCTTCAATGGTTTTAAGCGAAGCAGCAATGGCTTCTTCTGTAGAGGCACCTGTTGAAACAACAAACGTCAGTCAAACCATAATAAAAGAAAAGTGAAATAAACAGCGGAGGAATAAGGGTAAAGTATACCTGACTGCGCAAGGGCGGCCAATTCTTTTTCGAGGGTGGCCGACTGTTTGGAAGCTTCAATGGCAACCTCCAAATCAATATCATCAAGCATCCCGAATAAACCCTCGTTGGTCCCATATTCGCTCAAGCTTTCGCTAGACGGAGCATGGGGCATCGAGCTTAATATGGTGTCCAAAGAAAGTACTTGCTTCTTTTTCTTCTGAAGACGGGCACTGGTGGCCGATGACACGAGTTTGCGTTTGGTAGACGCCTTTGGACGACGAGTCCCAATTTCTTTTCCTACGTCCGACTCGGCGGACGCGGCAGCCACCTCTTTTTCCGGCACGTTGGATGGGGGCAACCCGCGCGTAGGGCTTAGCACATGTGGAGGCTCAACTACATTTACCTTTTTCAGGGGAGGATGAACAATGTTCCATCGCTTCAGAGGAACATTTCGATCACCAGCTGGCACTGCACCCTTGCGATCAAGCAACAATCGTTTCTCCTCCCTGATGACGGCGCCCATTGAATGCTGATACCACGCTACATACACATTAAGGGCCTTTGGGACACAGCTTGGTTCGCTGATAAAGAAGCTGGACCCTGTGTTCAAGCGCATGAAATGATGCAGTGCTCCCCGCATTCCCTCTTCGGTAGCGGCAGGTTCGGCCAAGAAAGCCTCAAGTGGGACGCCCTGATTGTAACTCAGCTGCTGGGTGAAATGATGCGGGTTGTATCTCATGAATAACGCCGCATCATTTTGCCTGAATACGAGAAAGCCCGGCCGGATATAGTACAGATGAAGAATCTCCCGAGCCTTCAAGACGGAGACCCCATCTTTAAATATATCCTGCAGTGGCAGCACCGTCTTCCCTGACTCTTGGCCGACGGTCAAAACTTTATCAGTAAAAGACATGCCAGCCCCAACCGTGCGCGGGCGAAGAAGCAAGTCTCTAGCTTCCCGTTGCGTCGGAGTTACGATAGATGCGCCAACCAGTCGCATGATCCAAGGGAACATGCACCTGTCATAAAAACCCGGCCTCTTGTGGATGCCGAAAACGCCTAGCATGTGTAACTCGAGCCATGACGTGAAATAATGCATCGGGAAATTTACCGACTGCACCCCTGGCTCAGTGGTATCAGCTGCCAAGCTAAGGCCGTGATACATATGGGCTAACCCAGCAATCCCCATAGCCACTTGTATCCCGGCAACCATTTGATGTGCCGGATAGAAGACGGATGGCCTCATACGGCGAGGGTGCATGGGAAGCGCGAACCAACTCAGCCACAACCCAAGGAAACCTAAAAAGAACGTTTCTTCGTCAATTCCGGGAGCCGCCAGCTCTGTAAAAGGGATGACCGGGGTATCAGGTAGAAAGAAGCTCTTCTGATTCGCCTCCGTCGTTGGCAGATTGCCTAAACCCAAGCCGAAGGGGTCGTCAAGACTGGCGAATTTGTCAACTTCTTCCTTCAATATTTTCGGGCGAAGAAAACCAGTGATAAAAGCCGTAAAATTAACTCCACGACCTTCGGATGCGAGAGAGAGGTTTTCATACATATTCAACACCTTTATCAAGCTCGGAAACTGGTGTTGAATAGCATTCTCGGGAGTAAGATCCATTACCATGGATTTGGTAGCGAAAACATACTCATCCGGGGGAAGCAATTCCTCATAATGTTCCCCCCTAACGGGTAAACCTGAGACCTCTGCAAACTCTTCCAAAGAAATGGAGACTTCTCGATCTGATAGGAGGAAGGTGTGGGTCGGAATGTTCCACTGTTCTAGAAACGCCCTGACCCACCATGTAGGAGGCGGGGAATATTGAAACAAAGAAGCGTAAACGGCGGGATACAATCCAAGCTTCATCAACTGGGATTTCTTCGCCGATAAGATATACCGAGCCTACTGCAAATACCCGGCCGGGTGACGGGGAGTTAGTCCTACATTGTATGGCTGTCCCCAAGGGCGTGACTCGCCCTGACATATACGCCTTCTTAGGATGTCCTAAGCCGCCGGCGGCTGCACGGGTACGGTGGCGATCGAAGGCTGAAGGAGACCCTCCGAAGTCCAATTAACCACCTCCACGGCATAGTTCACCGGGGGTGCATCTGCATACGGGATCGCCGAGATAGGCTCCGAAGGCGTCACACAAGAAAAGCTTCGGCGGCCTCTGATAATCTGATTGTACCATCTACCCCACAGGTGAAGATTTTTGTGTTCCGAGTCGTGGTCTTTGATCAGCGCGAGAACCTTTCGGTCTACAGGCGCCTCAGGAAATCCGCCTTCTGATCGAATGAACAGAAAGGAGGTGTCGAAAGACACGTCGCTTGCGCAAAAAGGGACAAGAGTCAACTGTCAGCGCTATAATTTAATTTAAATTCTGACTCTTAGTACTTTAAAATCCGTACCGTACTGCAATGCGGTTAAAAGGGACCAAAGGGGACCCATAAAATCTAGATGACAGTTCATCATTAATAAACCAGCCTCATCATTGATTGAGGCTGTCATCAAAAGAGGAAATCCCCAAGAGATTCTCATTAAATGAGAAATCCCTCGGGCAGAGGAGTAAAACTCCCATTGAGAGCATCGCTCTTCACTAGACAGACATCTGTCAAAATCTAATGATGAAGGAATAAAATTCCTCAAGAAGAGCCTTGCTCTGAGAAGATGATCCATCAAAAATAAAATTTCATCTTTGATCTTCAAGATCCATGAACAGACTCTTAAGAGTTCTTCACAAGAGACAAAAAAAATCTACAGAGCAAAGCTCTATTAATGAAACCCTAAAAGGGTTTTCTTTAGATCAAAGATCTATGAAGAGTAAGGCTCTGTTAATGGGTAAAACCCTAGTTTATTAAAATATTTAAATTTTACCTAAAATCTTAACAGAGTTTTTACTCTTGAAAAGTTCTGAAACAGGAGAGCAATGCTCTGAAGAAGAGATAATTCTCAAAGAAAAAAGATGAAAATCATCTAAGCAACCAAAGGTCCTATTTATAGGCATTGAACCGCCTCTTCAACTTCTGAGTTGATCCAAGGGCTCAGATGCTGCCACCGTTGCACTCATGTGTGCGCCACGTGAGCGTAACGGTGGGGGAGAGGGCATTTGTTTCCCCCAATCAGAGCAAAGCTCTGCTTTAAAATTCAAAATTTAAAAAATTGAAGCAACGCTTTAGATCCAGCGCTAAGCGCGTCGCGTGCCAAACACGGGTGCGCTAGCGCGGCCGCACTGCGCGCCACGTGTCAAACGTAGGTGCGCTAGCGCAAAGTGCACTGCGCTCTGAGCAGCGCACTACGTGCAAAGCACGGGTGCGCCAGCGCTGGAATTCCCCACCGTTAGATCAAAAGATCTAATAATAATGATAAATCATTAATTAATCAGAATTAAAATTCTGTTATGGAAAGATCTTTCCAATCTTGTTAAAAACAAGAAGATTGCCTTCTGTAAAACAGAAGCCCTAGGATCAAAGATCCAACGGTGGGGAAACATCCCCAAATCAATCAGAGAAAGATCTCTTTAACTGATTTAATAAATCAACCTGCCCTATATAAAGGCCCCAAGACTTCAAGTCTGAGATAGAGAAGCCCCCTACAAACTTTGAGAAAACTCAAAAGAAAGAGAGCAAACTCTTAAAAGAAGATCATTTCTTCAAGGTAAAAAGAATGATTCTTGAACAAAGAGATGAAATCATCTCATTAAAACAGAAGAATTATTTTCTTAAAAGATCATAGATCTATAATGGCCAAGGTCTTTCATAAAAGAGATCAAAACATCTCATCACATAATAAAGAAGAACATATTCTTCACACAGATCATTGATCTATAAAGGCAAAGCCCTTTCAAAAATAAGAACTGTTGTTCTTGAAATTTGAGGAAAAGCCTCCTTTAAAAAGAACATAAATTTGTTCACAGATCATAAATTTGATCAAATGCGCTTTGCGCTATTGAAAAGTGCCTTGCACTCTTGAAATGCGCTTTTGCGCTCTCTGGATCGACGCGTAGCGCCAAAACACGCCACGTGTTAACCACGTATGCAACTTGCGCTTTGTGCTTCTGAAACAACGCACTGCGCTCATGGGCTGGCGCTCAGCGCCAAGCGCGCCACGTGTCACTCACTTGTGCGCCACTAAACTAGCGCATCGCGCTCATAAATTGAAAGCACAATGCGCTCATAAACTGGCACAATGCACCCATCATCTGGCGCTTAGCGCCAAGCGCGACACGTGTCCTTTTCGTTTGCACTACTTGGCAGAAGCGCAATGCACTCTTTAATTGGCGCAAAGCGCCTGGCGCGCCACATGGCGTGCTGTCAGAACACACATTGTTCTGATGAGTGCTATGCATTCAATACAAGACAAAAAAATGTCAGGATCTAATGCTCAGCATTATTAAAAGGGCCAAGCCCAAATAAAGGCTCAACAGCCTAGAACAATAAATTGTTAAATATTTTAATTTTATTGGACTTAGCCCAATATTGGCCATAAGTCCTCAACTTATATTGAACTGAGCCCATCCGCTCACGAATATTTAACAGATCTCAGTCCCAAACTGGACTACAGATCTTTCAACAAACTCACACCGGTTCAAGGGTACATCTCTTTACTCCTCTGATATCTGTCGTTGTAATCCTTCAACGTCTACACAGAGGTGACGGGTCCCGACAACCACACATTTCTACGAACTGTGGGGTCCTTAAACTCATGGACTATGATGTCCTTAAACTTCATAGACTACTATGTCTTTAAACTACGGACTGTGGGGTCCTTAAACTCATGGACTACGATGTTCTTAAACCTCATAGACTACGATGTCTTTAAACTACGGACTGTGGGGTCCTTAAACTCATGGACTACGATGTCCCTAATCTCGGACTGTGGGGTCCCTTTAAACCCACGGACTATGATGTCCTTAACCTTGGACCACCATGTCCTTAAACTGGTAATCGACCGCAATATCTCTAAACTAAACAATAGAGTCCAAATGCTCTGTTGTTGGATCTAAACGATCCCGTTAAGTTGATCTTACTCTAAAAAAAAATTAGACTAACGTATCCTTAACAAACGTTTAAGTTGATGTTAACGTATCCTTAAATCCAAACCAAAACCCAAATCTAAGAAAATACGGATTTGGACTAATCCATGCCCTACGGGCGACAACATAAATTAGTCTCCGTATACAATCCACGGGCAACCAAAAACAAAACAAACACACATGACACGAAGTGACCATCTGGAGAAGGAGAAAATTGTTACCGCGATGCGGTAGCGTAATTAACTGCAGGGGCTTGCGCCTGCAGGGAAGAGCGCCCCCACAATCAAAAACCCCTCAATGAGGGGGAATCTGACGAAGTCTGCTACATCGGCTGCATCCGTCTAAACCTCCGATATACGATGCCATAAATCAACTTGGCATATTCGGAGAGGTGGACGGATAGCACCAATTAGCATCTGCCCCCAAATTCAGGCAAGACGGACTTACGCGGTCGTGTCTCTGTATTCGGCGGGGAACAGGGTCAATAGATGAGAAACCCTAGTTTCTTCCAAAGAACCCTAATCCTCATTCATCGCCATCAATCTAGTTTTAAATCTATCAATAGATAAGAGGAGTAATCTTTATTAGTCATCCATAACTACTAAATCCTAAAGAATCCTATAAGCCTTTTTCATATAAATTTTCTTGATAATTCAATTAGATCTTGAAACAATTTTCTTGATTTTTGAATTAGATCTTGAAACAATTTTCTTGATTTTCTATTTCTTTCAACCCATTTAAAGCAAGAACTATAAAATTCTACGAACCCCAGAGGACGACCAGTATTCACCACATTTAAGCTACACGCGATGCCGTGTTAATTGCGGTTACTTTAATAAAACTTCTAAACAAAACTTCTTTTCTTTTTCTCAAAGATTTTGAATCAATCAAATGGCGCCGTTGCCGGGGATCTGTGTGTAATTTTTCTTTCTTTCTTGTTATTTGGGTTGAAATATTATCAAATCCATAAGATTATAAATCAAGAACCCATCTTGTGTTTAACGATTAGTGTGTGAATTTTGCAGGGGAATCTGGAATCATTGTACCAGGGAGATAAAGATTCAAAAGCATTCATTAAGACCATAGGAGCAAGAGAAGCAACTGTAGCAAAAATAGTTTCAAGAACCCTCAACTTGGCGGCAGAACCGCGGCAAGAAGCTCATTCTCGCGGCGGAACCGCGGTGGCTTGGGTGAATTAGGGTTTCAAGTCTCTCTGGTATATTTTCTATCTTCTTCTCTCTCCTCAGAAAAAGTCCAATAACATTTTTTCTGCAGGATTCTTTGCAAAAATTCGCCGCTTAAAAAATTCTTGTTGCGTGTTTTGTTTTTGGGTTGTTTTTGCATATTGTAATACGGAAAATTAAGAGGCAAAGACCAAATTCAGATTAGGTGGGGATTTCATTACCCTTCCTAAGCCCCACAAATCACAAAACTAGCATCTGCATCACCCTTCATTAATTAATAAATATCTAAACCAAGACTCTAAGAACTGTCGCGCTCATTAAGGACAGAGGAGGTTCGTGGGTAATCTACTGCTTATCCGCATTTCTTTTGTGGTGTCTAGGCAAGTGTGTCTAAGGTTAGTGGTTACTTAATTATGCCTGCTATTTCGGTGATGCGTATAGCGGATACCTCCCACTTACCTGGCATTTACCTGGCTATAAGAGGGATAAAAAGGTAGTAGAGGATTGATCCTGAGATTTGTCCTCTAGAAGTCTAGGAGCGATCTAGTGACTTGACCTAGGTAACCTTAGATCTAGGGTTGATTGTGCATTTTTGTGATTTGTCTAAGTCCGACATTTTCAAAAACAAACCTTTCTTTTTACATAATTCTCACAAACGCTGCCACTTGCGCTAAATCCGATTTGTGCATGTTCGGCTGGACACGGGATTCTAGTGCCCGTCTTGTCCGCGTTTCTTCTATCGACTCCGAAGTCGGTATTTCTTCATCTTCTTTTTCCTCCCCACCCACAACATCGACCGAGATGGACGGTTCTCCATCAAATTTTAATAACACCACTCTGCCACCACCTGCAGGTGCGCAGAATCCACTGCGCATCTCTCTCCAAGAGAAATGCTACCCTATACGTGGCCCCCTTCCTACTTGTCTATCTATCACACCAGCCAATGCGGATAATTTTGAAATCAAACCACACTTTATCAATATTTTGCCTAAATTTCATGGGCTTGAGTCTGAAAACGCATACGTTTTTATCACCAAATTCGAAAACGTATGTGCTATGATGGGCACTTCACAACTTTCTGTGGATGCTATGCGTTTACATCTTCTCCCGTTTAATTATACGATTTAGTCGAAAAATGGCTTTAAAACACAACTGCACACTCTATTTCCAATTGGGACGAATTCGTTATAGCATTCCTTAAGAAATTTTATCCCAATCATAAGACCGCCCGTGTTCGGAGCGAAATCAACCAGTTTACCCAGCTTCCAAATGACCCATTTTGGAAATGCTTTGAACGGTTTAAGGATTTGCTTGTCCAATGTCCTCATCATGGAATCTATAGATGGGATCTGTGCCGAATTATATATGAGGGCATTACTCCAGCGATAAAGCAGATGCTTGAAACCATGTGTCAATGCAATTTCATATCCAAAGACGATGGTGAAGCCTGGAAATTTCTGGAAGATCTTGCTGAACATACTTTGCAATGGGAATGCGTTAGACCACCATCATCTAGGGGAGGTATCCATCAGCTCGATATTTCCATCGCAGTAAAAGCCGAAATGGCAGCGATGCAAAAGAAACTTGAAGCTATGGAAAACAAATTTTTATTAGCCTCCTTAAACAAGGTGATGCTCCCTAAAACCATGTGTGGATGCTGTTCCGATCCATCACATCTGATGGAAGAATTTCCTTTGAATTCTCCGTTTCAAGGTCAAGAACATATTAATGCTTTTTTTTTCAGCAGCGACCTAGAAACGATCCTTATTCTTCCACATATAATCAGGGTTGGAGGAATCACCTTAATTTTGCTTGGAACCAACACCAAACTCAAACTCAAAATACGGTTCCAAACCAAAATAACTATCAAAGGGTTCCTCCACAGTAACAGCAACCACCACAGAGCCAGGACCCCTTTCAACCACAAACTTTTCAAAATCCGGTCAACAGTTCTGCAACTTATAATAATTCCTTCCAAGCGGCCGGTACCGAAAACTCCTCTACACACGAACGAACCTTAGATATGTTTATAAAACATTCCATGCAAACGTCGGCTGATATAAAGTCTTCTATCGATACATTAACGAAGGACTCCGCCTTCCACGGCGAGAGTATAAAATCGATAGAAGCACAAATTGCACAATTAAATGTCGCGATGAGTGCTAGAAAGAAAGGGAAACTTCCATCTCAATCCCTACCGAATCCTGGCCACTCACAACATCATAATGTGAATGCCATTACCACGTTGAGATCGAGAAGAGTGCTGAACAACCAAGTCGGTGAACAGGATGATAATGAGGAATCAATCAATGATACTCCGGCTCCCACTTCTAACCCTACTTCGTCTAATCTACCATATTCTTCCGAGCCTATTCTCCGTTTTCCCCTAGGCTCGAAACCTAACATGATCCTAACTCCAATTCCGGGATCCGTTCTACCCCCTCGATCTTCTCCAATATTGGACCCAACTCTTATTGATAAAGCTCCTTATCCAAATAGGTTAAGGGGAAACAAACCAAGTCCACAAATAGAGAAGATTATAGAAATGTTTAAATAGGTTAACATAAATATCCCTCTCCTAGATGCTATACAACAAGTTCCGGCTTATGCGAAAATACTTAAGGACTTGTGCACTAGGAAGAGAAAAACTCAAGTGCCGAAAAAGATGTTCATGACGAGTAATGTAAGTACAGCTTTTACGCAGCAATTACCTAAGAAACGTAAGGACCCCGGCTGTCCTATAATTTCTATTTCTATTGGGGGTAAAAATATTAATCATGCTCTACTCGACCTTGGCGCTAGTTTTAACTTGCTTCCTTACTCTGTCTATGAGCAGTTAGGTATAGGAGAGTTGAAACCTGCCCACTGCACTCTCCAGATGGCAGATCGATCTATCACCCAACCTAGGGGTGAGCTAGAGGATGTGTCGGGGTATTTATATTCCTTGTGGACTTTTTTGTTCTAGATACACAGCCTGTAACGAACCCACAAAACCAAATTCCGGTGATTCTCGGTCGACCCTTCTTAGCCACTTCCAATGCTGTCATTAATTGTCGTAACAGTTCTATGAACTTATCTTTCGGGAAGATGACAATTGAGCTTAACATTTACAAGCTAGGAAGTCAACCATCTGAACCTTCTGCTCATCTAATTGATGTCTGTTCTATCAACGAGATAGCTCCCGACAGTAGCAAGGTTGAGGAATTTTGCTATAATGATCTCAACGATACTAGTACATCATTGTTTGATCTAGAAAATTATTATAGTGAGGACACCTTTGAAGAGCCCACCCTCGAGTTCGAACCTTTTGACTCATCGCAAAAGTCAGTAGCACTTTTGGAGTCAATATCCTACGCAAGTTATGAACTTCTTAAGGAGTCCGAGTATCATTCCCTTACCCCACCTTCTATCGTCTCTTCGCCGACATTAGATCTCAAACTACTACCTTCTCATCTTAAATATGCATATTTAGGTGAGAATGAGTCTTTTCCTGTGATCATATCCGCTTCTCTAGCTTTAGAGCAAGAGAATGCTCTTTTGATGGTTTTGAGATCAAATCGGCTAGCATTTAGTTGGACAATGGCAGACATCAAAGGGATTAGTCCCTTGATTGTTGAACATCATATATATTTGATGGATGAAGCCAAACCAACCCGAGACCCACAAAGACGGTTAAATCCAGTCATGAAGGAGGCGGTAAAGAAAGAAATCATCAAGTGCCCAGATAGTGGTATAATTTACCCAATCTCTGATAGCCAATGAGTAAGTCCTATTCATGTAGTCCCTAAAAAGTCTGGCATCACGGTCATAACTAATGAGGCTAATGAGTTGATCCAAACACGCACCCAAACTGGGTGGCGTGTATGTATTGATTATAGGAAACTCAATGCCACAACGAGGAAAGATCACTTCCCTCTACCTTTCATTGACCAGATGTTGGAATGATTAGCTGGACATGAATATTATTGTTTCTTGGACGGATACTCTGGCTATAACCAGGTCCCCATCGCCGAAAAGGATCAAGATAAAACAACATTTACTTGTCTTTTCGGTACCTTGCTTATATACGCATGCCCTTTGTTTTATGCAATGCTCCCGCTACATTTCAGCAGTGTATGATGGAGATATTCTCAAACATGGTTGAGAATTTTTTGGAGATATTTATGGACGATTTCTCTATATTTGGGGACTCCTTTGAGGATTGCGTACGTCATCTTGACGCGGTTCTTACCCGCTGTAAGGATACCCGCTGTAAGGATAAGAATTTAACTTTGAATTGGGAAAAATACCATTTCATGGTCCAAGAAGGTATCGTGCTTGGACATGTCATTTCACAAAAAGGCATTGAGGTAGACAGTGCTAAAATAGATATCATCCATAACCTTCCTCATCCAAAATGCGTCAAAGATATACGATCCTTTCTTGGTCATGCATGATTTATAGGAGATTCATTAAGGATTTTAGCAAAATTGCTAGACCCTTAACTCTTCTCTTGGCTAAGAATACAACATTTCACTTCGATTCGGATTGCGAGGATGCTTTTGACTCACTTAAAAGCTCCTTCACTACAACCCCTGTTCTATCATCTCTTGATTGGAACCATCCGTTCGAGCTTATGTGTGATGCATCAGATTTTGCTATTAGTGCAGTCTTAGGACAACACATTGATAAGAGGCCACATGCAATTTATTATGCAAGTAAGACCTTGAATGATGCCTAAATTAATTATACAACTACCGAGAAAGAACTCTTTGCAGTTGTATTTGCATTAGAAAAATTCAGGCCTTACTTGATTGGCTCACCGATAGTGGTTTACACCGATCACTCTGCCCTAAAAAATCTTTTATCGAAGAAGGATGCTAAGGCTAGGTTAATACATTGGATCCTGTTATTACAAGAATTTGATCTTGTCATACGAGATAAGAGTGGATGTGAAAACGTAGTACCCGACCATCTTTCATGCATATCTTCCTCACCTACAGTGACCTTGCCAATAAACAACTCTTTCCCTGACGAACAACTCTTGACCGTATCGTGCGAATCTTGGTTCGTGGATATTGTGAATTATCTAGCAACATGACTTATTCCTAGCGATTGGCCTAAATAAGACAATCATCGATTTCTATCCCGAGTAAAACACTTTTACTGGGATGAACCTTATTTGTTTAAGTATTATCCAGACCAAATCATTCACAGATATGTTCCTAATGATGAATTTAAGAGTGTATTGTCTTTCTGTCATGATCAGGCATGTGGTGGTCACTTTGGTCCACGTAAAATGGCCAAGAAAGTTTTGCAATGTGGTTTTTACTGGCCTACATTATTTAAAGATGCATATGATCATTGCAAAACTTGTCCACGGTGTCAACACACGGGTCGAATTTCTCGAAAAAATGAGACGTCTCTCCAACCTATCTTGGTTGTGGAAATTTTTGACGTTTAGGGTATTGATTTTATGGGCCCTTTTCCCAATTCTTTTGGGAATTTATATATCTTGTTAGCGGTTGATTACGTCTCGAAATGGGTGGAAGCAATACCATGTAGACATAATGTCAACAAGGTTGTTATTAAGTTCCTTAAAGAAAATATCTTTTCGCAATTCGGATACCCTCGCGCTATAATTAGCGACAACGGGAGGCATTTCTGTAATCGGTCTTTCGAGACTTTGATGCGGAAATATTCAATCAACCATAAACTTTCTACGCCCTATCATCCCCAAACGAGTGGGCAAGCTGAGATTTCCAATAGGCTGTTCAAAAAATTTTTGGAGAAGACGGTTTCTAAAAACCGTAAAGATTGGTCAACCAAATTGACGGATGCTTTTTGGGCATTTCGTACTGCTTATAAGACTGATCTTAGTATGTCTCTTTACCGCCTAGTGTTTGGAAATTCTTCTCACCTTCCTGTCGAGATCGAACATAAAACAATGTGGGCTATTAAAGAGCTTAATTTCGATTTCAATCAAGCCTGCAACTTTCGGAAGCTGCAATTAAATGAGCTAAGCGAACTCCGCGATGAAGCTTATGATAATGCGGTTATAGTAAAGAGCCGGACTAAATTGTTCCACGATAAAAATCTTTTTAGAAAAACTTTTACCCCGGGAAAACAAGTCCTTCTTTACAATTCCCATCTCCATCTTCATGCGGGTAAGCTAAGATCTCGTTGGAAATGACCATTTGTGGTGCAGTATGTATACCCGCACGGGGCAGTTGAAGTTGAAAATATTAAAAACGGTTATATTTTTAAAGTGAATGGGCATAGATTAAAACCGTATTTTTCTACCGACCCCGCAGAGGAGCTCCTGTTTTTACAGGAGCCGCTTTCACATAACTAAATTTCCTCCGCCTCACCTCCATTTCTCGATAATATTGTCTCATCCTTAGAATGGAGGTGAGTGAAAAGCGACTTAACTGAATATCCGTATGATCAAAAATAAGTTTGGGGGAGATTTTTCATGTTCATTTATTTTTATCCTCGTTAATAACTTTTCTTCCCAAGTCTACATGTTTTTTAGATTTAAAAGATGACAACAGTGAGGACACTGCTGCAAACAGGTTTGGGGAGGTTTGTGCTTATTTACACATTACTTTTGCATTACACTTTGCATAAGCACAATTTTTTTTTAATTTTTTCTTTGATAATAAAAGATTAGAAAGTGAAAAATTACATTTAAAAGATTGGAAGAGTTTGAGAAAAACAAGAAAGTTAGACGTTTTCTTAAACGAAGCTAGTAATAAGTAGTTATGAGCCGTTGTCCCAAGGGTTAGTAAGATGAAGGAAGTCACTAATCTGAGAATAAAAATAAGTCTGAAAAATAGTCACTATTTTTGAGGCCAAACATTTGAACGTTGATATCCTACTATACGCACTTACACACGTCTTGAAACTCGGGATAGTAAAGGATACCTT
Source organism: Agapanthus africanus (assembly GCA_030015575.1). NCBI lineage: Eukaryota > Viridiplantae > Streptophyta > Magnoliopsida > Asparagales > Amaryllidaceae > Agapanthus > Agapanthus africanus. The sequence continues at coordinate 475,060,431 of CM057338.1, read as the reverse complement.
GAAATGCTCTTGTCTAAAAGCCAAAGTAGGAAGAAAATATAAAATGAAGCATAAAGTATAAAATGGTGAAGAAAAATGAACACTGGTTTTGTAATCACCAAGGCAGCATAAAAAAAATATAGCGAGGGTGCTTTATCACTTAGTGCTTTAGACCAATTGGTTTGGGAGCCACTGCTAAACCTTAGGTGTTGCAAGATGAGGAAATTGCTAATTATGCCTAATAAGTGAGCACATGTAGTAATCGGTCGGTTAGTATATCAAGAAGTATTAATGGTCGCATGAAGAATGCGTGAGCAATTCTATCTAAAATATTCACTGACTAAAAGTAATGAGGTGGATGGACAAGAGTATGATAGCTTGAATTGAATTCTCTGAGTGTAGGGATGTCTTTTACACACACGTAGGGGTATATGATCAGTGTTTGGAAGAAAGGTAAGGAGGAAGAATAAAGGCGATGTTTTATTGAAAGATGATGTGATTTCTAATATCTTTTCATGACCATTAAGATATGGCTCATGGCAACCGAAAATCTAGTGTAGTTGGAAACTCTTATTTTCAAGTTCTTTCTTTTATAATTCTTATCTTTATATGTAACTTTCACCATCTTTCTTTTATTATGGGATTTTGTGGGTGTAATCCGCTGGAAACCCTCAGGAGACAACACTCCTACTACTAGGGATACCTAGAGATTTAACGGCTTGTTACACATGCTCAGTGCAATCGTGTTGCCTACGAAAGTGTGCTAGTTAGTTTTTCTTTTTTTCTTTCTATTTTCTTTTCTCCTTCTCTTGAATAAATAGTTTGCTCGGGACGATCAAAGTCAAGTTTGGAGGTATTTGTTCAGTCGAAAATAGTGCACTTTTAACACGACAATTTCTTTACTTTTCTTAATCATCTAAAAGTGTTTGTTATAAATATAACACATATTAGAAGTTTATCTCCAAAATACCATTTACCATGCGTTTATATATTATAATCAACATTATGAAGGAAAACATGCATAATATTTTGATACGCTTATCATATCAAATTGTATCTTAAATATAACTAACATTCTTCATTGAGATATTGTGCAAGTTTAGCTCAGGTCAGATATCAGGAATTAAGAATCTGCGGATAAAGTAAAGAAAGTCGAAGAATCAAATATTGGCAGAGACTCAAAAAAGATAAGAAGGTTCCAGACATCAAATAAATACCTAAATACTAACATGAGAAGTCTCCAGAAGTTCGAAGCCACGATCTCACCAAGACGCCGCAGAACCGCGGCCGAGTCAGGCCGAGTCGTCGCGGATCCGCGACCGATTCAGATGGTTAGGACGTGATACTTTTTTGGAATTTTCTTCGTAACAAACTTAGTTTGTTAGGGGCTTCTGTTACTGGCTTTGGGGCTATAAAAAGGACTGAGGGCTACATCATTTGGAGATACAATTTCATTTAATTCAAAAGGCGAAAAGAGCCAAGAACAACATCAAATCATCATCCTAAAAATCCAAGATCAAATCCAATATCAAAAGGGGATCTAAGATCTAAGATCAAGAATCTTCGATCTTGAGATCCAAGATTAAGAAATCCATCGAGAAATCAATCAAGCGATCAATCAAGCAAGTCTCCTTTACACGAAGCTAATCGCCATCAATGAGCAAGCGATCCACGACAGGTCCAAGACTCGAGGTGATCAAGTGACGTGAAGATCGACGGAACATTTACTTCTTCGAGGCAGAGATCGAGAGCCAATTCTTCTTCCTCTTGTAATCTAAACTTGGAGAAATGTATTGTGAAATTGAGTAATAAAGGTAGATCATCAGTTTATCAATTCGCTTACTTTTAATTTCCGTATTATGAATTCTTTCTCTATTCTTTCTTTTATTTTCATGATGAGCTAGTAATTCTCCGTTTGATAGGATTCATAGGATTAAGGTAGATCAATGGGTGAGAAAATTCTATACTCCTCTTAAGTCTTATGAAGTTTATAAAATTTAGCAAATAAATCGTCAACATCCTTATCGGGCGTGACATCAATTTCTTGATAATCTCGACCACGATTTGAGATGAGATTGACGATCATTTTGTTAAGGGCTAGACATGAATGGAGATCAACGAAGGGACAAGGGTCAATAGAGGAGAAACTCTAGTTTCTTCCAAAGAACCCTAATCCTTATTCATCGCTATCAATCTAGTTTTAAATCTATCAATAGATAAGAGGAGTAATCTTTATTAGCATCCATGGCTACTAAATCCTAAAGAATCCTACAAGCCTTCTTCATATAAATTTTCTTGATAATTCAATTAGATCTTGAAACAATTTTCATGATTTTTCAATTAGATCTTGAAACAATTTTATTGATTTTTCAATTAGATCTTGAAACAATTTTCTTAATTTTCTTGATTTTTTATTTTCTATTTCTTTCAACCCATCTAAAGCAATAACTATAAAATTCCACAAACCCCAGAGGACGACCCGTATTCACCACATCTAAGCTACACGCGACGCCGTGTTGATTGCGGTTACTTTACTAAAATTTCTAAACAAAACTTATTTTCTTTTGCTCAAAGATTTTGAATCAATCAGGCGCCGCCTGATAAACTTTTTTAAAATGTAATTTTTTATGAGGTAACAAATGCCCCTCATCGTTGTTCTTACGTGGCTTGCACATGAGTGTAACAGTGTCAATTTTACCATCGTTGGATCACCTACGGGAGTTGAACCGATCCCCCCACGTCTTATAAATAGGGTCTTTAGCCCTTGAGATGACTGCTGTCTCTACGTCTTCTTCTTTTGAGTCTTTCTTTATTTGAGAATTTAATTCTCGTTCCAGAGCTTAGATCTCTGCCCTTGAAAACTCCCTTTGAACAGAGTAAACTCTGCCAATTTTTTTTGTGAGACTATGAACAGAGTTTAGCTCTTAACATCTTTTGGATATATTTTTTTTTATTTTGGATTTTAAATCCAGTATCATATTGGACAGAGCTTAACTCTTTTCTTGAATCGATCTCTTGGAGATCATAAAAAAGAACCTTTTTAATGTAAATCGTGGATCTTGATGTCCATATCAAGGGTTTAAGTCCATGGACATTCTTGAGAATCGTTGATTCTCTTCTTAGGGTTTTACCCTATTGTCAACCTTGACATTAGAGGTTTTCTAGAATTTGATTCCATCAATTAACCCGTAAATTTCCCGATATGGGGATTTCTGGGATTTAATCCCATCATTTGGGGGAATTAAAATTTTTTTTACAGTGCTAAGCTCTGGTTTGATTCTTAGGAACTTTGAGAATTTTATTCTCTTTACTGTTCTTGGATATTTTCCTTTTTAGGGTTTTAATACCCATTTCATAGATTTGAATCTGCTGTTGTTTAAAAGAACCCGCTTTTCGGGGAATATTGGGAGTTTTAACTCCATTGCTCATTTAATGAGAATCCTTTTTGATTCTCACAGTGTGCATATGTCTCATCATTGACAAGTTGCCATTTTGATTTTGTGGGGCCCACTAGTTTTTTTATAAACTTGGTGATGCTAGCGTTTTTTTATTGCTAACTCTCCATTGGGTTTCTTTTCAGGCACCATGGCTTCTTGTTCCTTTTCCCCTTACGTTCACTCGGAGAGTGCTTTTGCCGACGCACCCACTGATCGTGAGGTCCTTACTTTTACTCGGGACTACGATCCGAAATGGAAATCTCTTCATCTGTGGGGAGCGTGGTACAGCTAAATCATCCGGGATCGGCTCAGTTTTACTTGCGAGGTGCCATCAGAGCCGATCCCCTCGATTCAGTACACCAACCTTCCGCCGGTTGCTTATACTGTGGAAGAGATTAATTGGACTGCAGATGGTCGTCTTCAACCATCTATGGTATTGATATCAGTATAACCGCCGATGGCCCTAGATATTTTGGGGAGTCGTATATGTCAAGGAGAGGCATGACCGTGGGATCAGGTTTATACCAAAGGAGTGACCTCTCGACATCCGGCGGGTTACCTCATTTGGGCCCGCTACATCTTATCTGCCAAGAAATCGTTGCTACTGAAAATCGGGTTGTATCCAGCAATTTATGCATCTTTATTCTATCACCACACTCCTAATGTATGGTGGGTTAAGTCTTTCTTGGAACAGTGGAACATCTTAACCCATACGTTTCTACTATCAGACTGGGAAGTATCGATTTCGTTGGAGGAATTTGCAGATATTTCTGGATTATCCATCAGGGGGGAGCACTATGAGGTGATACTTCTTCCCGATGAGTATATCTTTGCCATTGAATCGATCGTCATTGGCCTTATGCCAGAGAATGCTATCCGGCACAAGTTCTCGAGTCTGGTCAAGGTGTTGAATATTTATGAAAACTTGTTTTTGGAGTCTGGAGGGAATGAGGTAGGTTTTGGAGATTTTGTCGCCCGTTTCCTTCGCCCAGAAGTTTTGTCGAAGAAAGCTACGAAATTTGCCAAGCTTGATGATCCATTTGGGTTTAGTTTGGACAAGCTGCTGACTGCCGATGGTGATCTGAAGCAGTTTTTTATTCCAGAAACCCCCGTCATCCCTTTTGTAGAAATTGTTGCCCCAGACATTGATGAGGAAACATTTTTCATGGGCTTTATTGGCTTATGGCTCAGCTGGTTTGCACTCCCGATGCATCATCGGTACATGAGACCGCCCGTCTTCTACCCGGCTCATCGTATTGCTGCAGGAACGTTTATGGCCGTTAGAGTTGCGGGAATGGCTTATTTATATAACGACTTAAGTATGGAGGCCGACACCACCCAGCCGAGTGTGGGGCCCATGAACCTCCCTCTCCATTATTTCACATCATGGGTAAGGATGCATGTATTGGGTTCCTTCGGTGTATATAAGCGGCCCAAATTTTATGAGGGGTATAATTTCTCCCGGGTCATGCATTTGGTCGACGCTTCCTCTCCTGATCCAACACAGCAGACAGCTCGACGGTTGCTTTTGCCTCCGCGCATGGTTGGGGATAGCATGACTTTTGTTGATAGGGTCTTGACTATTGGTAAAGAATCGTCGAAAGTAGTCCAGCCGCTTCATGACGTGTTTAAGGATGTGGTTTCTGCTTTGATGGCCAGGGAAATTGTACATCTGTACTTTATCAGGCCGAGGTTCTTAGTATTTAGGCAAAATGCCTCAGTGCTGTTCTTGAGGTACAACCCGTATTGTTTCGCTCAACAATTAGGCTATAACCAGGGTGTTCCCCTCGAGGCGTTTCTTATCAACCTGGTTGCTCAGAGTAAACCGTTCGCAATATGGTCTATCATTTTATGCGATTGAACACGCGATCTTACTTCCTTATTGCTGAACCAAGTTATATTTCGAGGGCCTAAAATGCCTATATAGCCTGGTATCAACATGCGACGGGTGCTGTTATCAAAGAAGATAGGCGGATGCTCCTTGATCATAAAGATTCTGTCCCGGCTAGCAACCCTGAGGTCCCGCTAAAACGACACACAGTCATTCGTCCTTCCCTGAGAGAGGGTGATGTGGTAGTAGCTCTTCGTGTCTTTCCGATGGTGTCGACGGCTAAGCCACGACCCGATATGACATCTGCAACGTCTCCCGAGATAGACATTGGCTCGGACATCGGAATACGCCTCCCCAAGATGCCAACAAAAAGAAAGCTGTTATCGTGAGGAGTTGGTCTTGGTTCATATAAGTAAAAGAAATTTATGTTTTCGGCTGATATCGTCTTTGGTCAAGAGCCCCATGCTCCCAATAGCGAAGGCCTATCAGAGTACAGGACCAATGACGATCTTTTTTGTCTTGAAGCTTCTGTCGATGAGAACGTGGCGACTGATCTCCAGGCTGCTCTTGAGGCTTCCGGATGATTGGCTCGGGAGCAAGCAGCGCTTGCTTCCCTTGCAGCATCTGGTACACCTCATCTATTGTCACGACCTAATTTAGGAACGTGACCGACACTTAAATCACGCAACGTCACTAGGCGTAACGTAATTCAAGTAAGCCGAAAACCCAGAAATTTAAACTATGAAAAGATAGAGTGATAAAACATTAATTAAAAACATTTAAAATCTCAAGTTAAAAATCTAAAAACTTAAATTTATTTTTTTAAAAATTTCGTCAGTATCCCCTTTGTAAAAACTAGCCCCAAACGGGTATAAAACATAGAATATATAAAAGGTATCCCCAAATGGGAGTAACTCACGTCTAAAGGCGGAACACAACCATAACAGGTATATGTACGACGCCGTAGCGAAGAAATAAGCAAATAAGAAGTGAAACAGCATAATAAGAGGTAAAACAGCATCACGGCATGAAATAAAAGCCGGCTCACATGAGCACGACAACCAGAAGCATAAATAATATACAAATACCGAATCTCTCTGTCCCGTCTCTAAGTCAAATAGATATGAGTGGTAGATGGAGAGTATTAGATACAAAATAAGATATACAATGGAGTCATATATGGATACCCGCATAAAAACCCACCTACAAAAGGTCTCACACTCAACAGTAGCAGTATCCACTGAAAATGATGCAATAAAGAGCCCTGTCGCCACTACACTGAGGGTCAACCCTGCAAAACACTGTGGCACAACGAGGGTGAGATGCCAACTCGTGAATAGTAAATAATATCGTCCAGATAATTGCAAACATGCACGAAAAGCGATAATCCGAAATATGCAATCTGATGGCATAAGTATAGCAGTATGGATATGCAACAAAATCATGATCAAGGTACACTACTAGGGTACAATAACTACATGAAACAGTGCATGTCTTAATAAATCCTGAGTGTGGGATAAAACAAAATCCTCATCAATGAATCATCATCATAGAAATACGGTGTCCATCAATGACACCCCAAATCCTAATATCTCAGGCACCGTCACTCTGATCGGCCCTTATATCCATCTCATCTCATAACTCCGAACGGTGTCCTTGGGATATCCGTCGAGTTTCCATACAATCCCCGGTAGGTAGTACTCCCCCTGCCAGGTTCATCGTCTACTCCACGATCTTCTTACCTCAGGGTACCTCACCGGGTCCACCATGTATCTGTAGATAGCTCATCCAACTCCTCGAATCGGGTACTAGAAATAGATCAGAACAAGAAAACTCATGGTGGACACAATTATCATATCAAGGGAAAACCGCACTTTTTAAATATTTCAAGTTTCAAAAGGTATCTTGCGGTTTCCCAAATCCATGAAATCGAAATAAACATCATGTGAGAGTATATATATATTATTATAGCAATGCATGTATGTATGCATGTATGTATGTATGTATGTATGATGAAATTCATAATGCGTACTAGAAAAAGAATCAATGTCTAACTGTTAATAATGAATGCGGTACAATATATTTATCCATGGCAAATTCTATAGTGAGCGTGTCATGGAAAATTCTATAGCGAGCGTGTCATGGTAATTACCAATGGTGTGCGTGTGTGGCATACAATTCAGTGCTCGTGCAACATGAACCGTTAGTAATGGTGCAGTGTCCAATTAATACTATGTCAATGTACAACATGTAATAGGATGCGCAATATGATAATCATGCACAATCACAATGTATATATAAGCATAAGGTTATATCATTGAATCTATCCATCGATGCTTAACGCCATACTGTTGGAGATAGTGCCCTCAGAGTCAATTATTAGGTCACAGGTACGTGATTGTAATGATTGAGGGAGGACCTATCCCGGTAGGACAGTCTTACTCGAGATGATAGTATGCTATCTGGTTTACCTTTATCATCGTGTACTGCTTTAGGTGACATGACACGTCGCTATTACACGTTGATAGAGCCCCTAGGATTCTTGCTTGACCACCAGCAGTATGAGGGCGATCATATAAGTGAGAGCTGGGGGTCTACAAGCATATCCTTAAATGGTCCCTAGTCGTGGGAGTTTCGAGACCGGGCATCGATACTCCATTAGTAGACTAGTGTATACAGTCGAGACCCCGACGAGGGGCGGTGGCCGGTCTCACAAGCCACTGGTGTCAGTTGGATCACCTAAGATGTATACAGGTGCTCATTGGGTTATGAGTACACCGGACAGGACTCGCCGGGAACATGCTAGTTGGTCATATACCAGACGTCAGATGGCAGTTCCCTGGTGACATGTGTGCAGGTTAGTTCATCGACCTGGGGATCGTCATTTGTCTCGTGTGAGTTCCCACTGTACTTTGATTACTACCCTACCACGGCTCAAAGGAGTCGTGCAAACAGGTTTTAGTTGGGTGCAGTCCCGAGCCACATGGAGGCAGTGAGCGTATCTTCAGGGGTTCGTCTCTCCCGGTATTGGGGGTGAGGTCGTGCTGTGTCTAGGAGAGCCATTACACAAAGTCCTTGGCCAAGGCAAGGAGATTTACTGGTAGGTATTCCAGTAGTATCTCAGGGTGTTCTGGGCTACACTCCGACACGACTTGTACCGCTTTTGGGGGTCTGACTTTTACCAACCCCCTAGGCCCGCCATGCGATACTCATAGACGAACGGACCGGACTGCACGGATATTGTCACTGACAGGCTCAGTAGGGTGTCAGGATGAGTTCGCTCATCGACGTCCCTTTTAGTCAATAGCTGGTGGCCCGTTACGTATTGGCTTATACCTCTGACGAGCTAGTGGTTAAATCCACAGCCATAGTATTGACGAGTCTTTAGAGTCTACCACACTTTCAGTTACTCAGCTTTCGGGCGAAACGCTGTAGAGGCCGTATGGAGATATGGCAGGGTCCGATCAGATACGTGCGGTATTGCACGGATCAGGATCGGACGGTTTGTACTAGTTGCCGTATAGGTATATGGCAGGGTTCGATCAGATACGTGCGGTATTGCACGGATCAGGATCGAACGGATAATACTAGCCGGCTTTGGTTTAAGCCGGTCCTAGTTTAGTACAGTGTAGATTTTGTCTCATTGCATTTGTATCCGGACGGAATACAGATGCGGGTGTGTATGCACAGTATTGGGGTTTTCCTGTAATTTATTACGGGACCAGTTTTCTGGAGTTGCCAGTTTGCATTCCGTTCCGGCCGGTTTTCCTTTGTTCTTTCCCGGCCGGACTTTCCCGATGGAGGGGGTTATTTGCAATTGTGCAAATAACATTTAGTGGAGGGTTTTTATTGCATATATATTGATTATGATAGTTTTGTTTCTTTTGCTCCATGCTTTTGAAATGAGAGATTTGAAAGGTTATGGGTTGAATAGTGTGAAGCATGGTTGTATGTTTATTTGTCTCTTGGTGTGGTCACCCTCTTTCATCTCCTACACTCACCTCCCTTCTTACTTCATAATCTTTCCTCCACCACATTATGATACTCACTTGAGAAAAGAAAGAAGACAAGAGAGAAGAAAAAGAATGAGAGAGTTCATCTTTATTTTGTGAGGAATTCTTCATCTCCTTCTTCTTCTTGTTATGGAAAAATGAAAGCACCATTTTTCCTAACCCCATTCCTCCATCAAGGCAACTACAAACCCCAAATGAGACTAGCATGATCTACTACACTTCCTACAGCATATCTTGAGCATGTCGAGTTGCCGGCTTCATGCTCGAGTTGCCTCGGTATTGAGGCGGGAGCCCGTAAAAGACGAAGGCGATGTGGCGCCCTTTTCCGGCGAGGAGGCGACGATGTGGACGGAGATCCCGCGAGGAGATCGGAGTGGAGATGAAGACCGGAGGACTCGGATCCGTCGGTATATCTCTAACCCGTATTCTAGTTAGCTTAGACTTGTTAATGGTTACGATCCGGAGTTTAGTGCGCGGTGGTGCCGGTTTGCAAAGTCCGCAAAATTTTAGTTTATCACCGCTTCCGCATTCCGGCGTCGGATTGACGGCCGGGGCGCCGCCGTGCACTTACAGTGGTATCAGAGCCTCCCCATTAACTTAGTCTAGCTTTGTGTAATGTGTTTTTCTGTTTCGATCGATCGAATGTTCCAAAACTGCATCTTAGTTCGAATCAGTTTCTGTTGAAAATTTTTGGTCTCGAAAAATTTTTCTGGTTGTAAAATATTGATGTACATGGAAATCTAAGGGTTCTGTAAAAATTTGACGATGTAACTCCACAGTTGGAGCGCGGATCCGCCGCGAAACCCCACCTCGTGCGGCCCTTCCGCCGCGCACTATTCACATCACATCACCAAATTTTTCCAGAGGCCTTTTCGGCTTAAAATATGGGTTTTGGAATATTAAAATTGGGCCCAGAATTTCTGTGAGTGCTACAGTTTTTGTTTGGGGGCCCACTTGTTAATTTTTGATCGATCGGATATTTTAAACACATTTTTCACAGTATTTACATTATATCTGCGACCGTGAATGTCACTCGATCGGTAAATCCTGTCTAACTGCTATAGCCCGGTTAGACGGATTTGCGAACGTGATTTTCACGTTGATGTTCTATGTTTATGCTGTGATGTTGCGGATCGGTCGTGGGGGATAGCCTGGATGCAATGCTAGTACTGTATTGTTGTATTATGTACATTTGATATTGCGGGGCGAGCGTCCGACATGTGGACTGCCGTCACTGCCTGATTGTATTATTCTTTTGGGGCACGACCTGGTTGCGGTCGATGTACCCGGTGTATGTATATTTTACTTTCTGTACTAGGATTATCCCGCGGTGGGGTGCACGGATAGCCGGGTTCTGGAGGGCAACAAGCCCGCATCTCATGGCATTGAGACGGAGGGGGCTTCACTCTAGGATTGGCGGGCTATTCGCCGCACTCGTAGGGGGTACAGGTTGACCCAGGAGGGGTGCCCAAGTTGCCGGATTCCGTGGAGTGCTGGGTGGTCCATTCACGGAGCTGAAAGGGGCTGCCTCGCTTCAGGTTTTGGCGGGTGACTTGCCGCGCCCGTAGGGGTCTAGGTTTTCATTGCACAGGCTATCCACACGACCAGGGGAACGTCGGGTTTCAGTAGTGGCTCTGTGAAACCCGGGGATCCCAGATATCTGTATTGTTTCTGTGATGCTGTTCATTCTCTGTGATGTTGCATTTTATTCACGCCTTGAGCGAAATATAATATATTGGTATATATATTAGTAGATGTTGTATATGTTTTACATCCGCGCTAGTCCAGTCCCCGCTCTGTCGTTAGTTAGCTAACCTAACGGGTAATGACGGGACCCAGTGGCGAATGCGGATGGCATATACGTACGTCAGTATATTTTCGTTCTTTGTGGTGTGATCAATTGATGGGACTGCGTTGATTCGGATCAATGCAAGATAAAACAAACCTAATCTGATGTTGTTGGAACACTTTTCAAAAAGCTGTTATTGCAAGGACGTTTACTTTTGTTTTGCATCGTGGTATTCATTGGAATATCCTGCTCCTCAGTCGACGAGGCAAGGGCCGAGATCCCTTCACCGGGAGTGACCCCTTGGACAAAAGGTTTGCGTCAGGGCATTAACTTCACTATAGCCGATTACTTTTGCTTTGCACCGTGGTATTCAGTTGGAATATCCTGCACCCCATTCTACGGGGAAAGAGCCGAGATCCCTTCACCGGGAGTGACCTCTTTAGTAAAGGTTTTCGTCACTATATTTTCTAAAAAGCTATCCGTTCCTTCAACGATATCAAGTTCATTACGTTAAAGGTTTTCGCCAGAAACCATTCGTAGCCCTCCGTCGTTTCATATGGGTAGTCAATAGTATTCAAGCTGTGTTTGTTGGCCTTAGTCAAGGCACAGTGTTTGGTAGCTATTGGGTATTCATATGCTGCATAGATAGATGCGTTGGTTTGGGACAGTCGTATAGCCTTGTTGGCCTTAGTCAAGGGCTTGTACGGGTGGGTTCAAATCAACCTGGACAATGACGGGTAGAACTTGACATGTGACTTATGATTTGTTGGCCTTAGTCAAGGTCATAAGAGCATGGGGCAGAAATCACATCGGGAGTTTCAAAAGTACTGAAACTTGCCAGATATGCGCATACCTTCTGGAGTGTGATACCGTGAGCGGATTCCGTCACGTTGTCATGCGATGAGAGTTGGATCCCGATTCCCACTGATGAGTTGGTTTACTCCTCGGGTGACCCCGACTGATTCTTCTTTCAGGTTTGGAGGAGAATTTGAGGTACAGTGGGAGGTTTCCAGATTAGATAAATTGGTAACCATTCTGATCTAGGTTAGAGTGCACGCTGAGTGTTTCTTCTCTCTCTCTCTTTGGCAGCGACCATTGACCCGACCCTAAGACTTTGACTCAGTGACCAAGTTGACCGAACCTTCTTAACACTGGCTTTTGGATTGTCAGAGTTGCAGACCTCATTGCCACTCCTACTTTTACCCTTTTCTCCAGGACACCCCGTATTACTGCGAACGTCCACTTCCATTGGACAAAACCATCGTATGGTTATATACGAACTCGAAGGAATTCGAGGATGGTTTCTGGTTCTGGAGAAAACGGATAGGATTATTCAGTTGTCTTTTCCTTTTACCCTCTCTCAGGTTACGAGTACTCCTTGGTTTAGGGGTAGTACACCTATTACGCAAATTGGATTGTCTTCTTCCAAACCTTAGGCTGGTGCCGACCGGTAGGGAATGAAGAAAACCAATTAGCATAACGATGGTGTGCAGAAGGTATTAAGTTCAGACAAAGCAAGGGATTAGTAAGAGGGCAAAGTAAATTGCAACAGATATTCACGACCAAACCAAATATTTCGTTACCACTCCCACATCACCTTTGTATTTCTCCAGGACACTCCGTATCACTACGAAGATCCACAGTTTATTTGGATACTCCATCGTATGGTTATATACGAACTCGAATGGAACTTGTTCCAGTTCGGGGATGGATTCTGGTCCAGGAGAAATAGGAATAAAGTACATTCAGGTGTCTTTTATCTTCACCCTCTCTCATTGCGAGTGTTCCTAGGATTGGGACAGTACACCCATTATGCTTATTGGATAGTCTTCTTCCAAACCATAGGCTGGTGCCGAACGGTAGGGAAGGAAGAAAACCATTTGGCATAAAGGGGTGTGCAGAAGGTAATGACTAAAGACATATGAAGGGATGTGGAGAGATGGCAATGAATTATACGGTTATAGTTGTGAATTTGGATAATGGAAGAGGCATTACTAAGAATACCGGGATACCCCACCGAAACATTTCAATGTTTCAGTTTCACTTTGTACTGTTAAAAGAAAACTGATTTCCCGATTAGATACTTACTCCAGGGTATGTATTTACCAGGTATGATTCTCACATCTGTATGGTTTTACAGATGATGAGTGGGAGTAGGTTATTGGGAATTGGGTGATCATCCTCATTATATCGGGATTCGTTGTAATCGGTGATATTTGAGGAAATCACCTGGGCTGTTTGCCGGTCGGCAAATATTTGGTTTTGAATATCCGCTGTTATGCACCAATTTCAAATTGATATATCTGTACGTCTATTTTCATAGAGTGAGATATACCTTTCTGAAATTATGTCTACGATATTTACCTATATCAGTGGATGGTTAGGTAAGGAGCATTAAACAGCGGTGTAATTCTTCTTAACCATAAGTACAGTTTTCAACCTACGACACACAGTGAATGAGTTATCAGACTCAAGGGACTTATACAGAGTATTGTATGTTGTCCAGGGTCCATCAGGACAGAGGGGTTGGTCCTCGTACTACATTCAGTTTACTTATCACTTCTCTAATTTTTAGACAAGTGTTTCGTGGAAACACAGGGTCCGAATTTGGAGAAGTTATAGGTATTTGAATAGAGTAGAGAACCAGGTATAGCAAGTATCGGGATTCTTCAAAGAGATCGAAGATGTAGATACTTGTGTATGGTATTCAGTTGATAGTAATGATAAAGAGATCTTGCTTCTCTTTCAGGTTACTCATAATTGGAAGTATTCCTAAGTTGAGTAACGCTGATCGGCCTCCTTCCATTTAGTTAACATGCGCTGGGGACAGCTGCATGTTTGAATCTGGTTCAATTAAATCAGTGCCTCTGTTTCTATATTGGATATAGAACAGTTCATATCTTAACGATGTTAAGGTACGGGGAGTTGTCCGGTTTATGATTAAAACCAGACACTTGACAACTCAAGGCACGTTTCTGTAATGGCTGTTTGTGGGTTGACCCAGGCTATGACGAGGGTTGACTTTCTACCATCTGGATGAACAATAGCGATATTGTTCTAGACTCGCCACAGTTTTATTAAAAATGGATTTTTTCAGAAAACAGTAGTGGGAGTATGGTAGAACTGGAAGTGATTCCAGAACCACAAACGATTACTGAAGATTTGATAAGGAACCTAAAGATTCAATCTGGATTGACATTCCATTGGCCACTCCGCAGATATGGTGGGTAACTTCAGGCACCCGAGAGGTACTACGGTAGCCTCAAGGACGGTGACGGGGAAGTTCTTGTTTACCCACAATTACCAATGCTGTTGTTCCAGGCTGCGAGACCCGGCGGGAGGATGAGTATAGCGTCGTTCTGAACTCGCTTCAGAAGTGTACGTGTATATGACTCTGCCAGAGGGTTGTCGTAGTCAGTGGGAGCAGCGGAAGCATTGGTGGACAGGTTGCTTATGTCTATTTATAGACTAGAGCAGATGTAGCGGAGATAGATCATCTATTTCTGACGTGACAGTCATGGGTTTGACTTCATCAGAATGAGGGATGGATCTGTTGAGAAGGTAGTAGGGTGTGATATCCTGGTATTTGGATGATATACACAGAGTAGGAAAAGAAACTCCTACACTACGATCGGTTATACTTTGGTCGTCACACAGTGGTTTCTCCACAAAGGACTTGGACATTATATCAGACATACTGGTTACTAGATCTATGGTTTTAGATCTAGATTTGGGTGGTTTCCCAATCAGGGTACTTGACAGCATTCTAAGAGTATTTAGGATGGACGACTCCTGGCACGGTAGTGTACCTGCAGGTAATGGAGTCACCCTCTCTAAAGGTGTCTTACAGACTAAAGGGGAGAGGGACGTGCATGATTGGCAGATCACTTGCTTAGGCAATTGAGTCAATCATGAGATGTCAAGTACCACACCAGATGTTGTTCTTGCACTAGATGCAATAAGTTGACATTAATCCAATCCTGGAGAAACAGTCGGAAGCAGTTTTAGAACATAAGTGCATGTTCTAGGGATATGATAACGACAGCCTCATTCAGGAAACAGTTATCATTCCAGGCTTCCAAGGTGACATGGACGACAAGGAGGTTGTCAGAGTTATAGTTTTCCCTCAGACGAGGGGCAGTATTTTGGACAGGTGATCCAAGGCAATACTGAGGGAGGCATGGCGCAGGATACTGATTAAGTTCAGTTGACGATACAGTCTAAGAAGTTTGGATTTGGAGTTCATTTATGAGCTATGTCCCATCAGACATCCAGACACATTCTAAGACAGGTATTGCTCATTTCGGGAGATGGGTTTCTCCGCGAACTTGAGATATAGAGAGATATAGAAAGAAACAACTAAGCGGATCCACTCACTGAGGCTATTCCTCGAACGCAATAGTTCCGCAAACGAGCTTTGTGGGACTGACTAGTAGAGGAGTTGGATGTTCGGTATCACACGGGCTGTGAGTATGCGACATCGCAATAATTAGCCTTGAGTGCAAGTGGGAGATTGTTGGAGATAGTGCCCTCAGAGTCAATTATTAGGTCACAGGTACGTGATTGTAATGATTGAGGGAGGACCTATCCCGGTAGGACAGTCTTACTCGAGATGATAGTATGCTATCTGGTTTACCTTTATCATCGTGTACTGCTTTAGGTGACATGACACGTCGCTATTACACGTTGATAGAGCCCCTAGGATTCTTGCTTGACCACCAGCAGTATGAGGGCGATCATATAAGTGAGAGCTGGGGGTCTACAAGCATATCCTTAAATGGTCCCTAGTCGTGGGAGTTTCGAGACCGGGCATCGATACTCCATTAGTAGACTAGTGTATACAGTCGAGACCCCGACGAGGGGCGGTGGCCGGTCTCACAAGCCACTGGTGTCAGTTGGATCACCTAAGATGTATACAGGTGCTCATTGGGTTATGAGTACACCGGACAGGACTCGCCGGGAACATGCTAGTTGGTCATATACCAGACGTCAGATGGCAGTTCCCTGGTGACATGTGTGCAGGTTAGTTCATCGACCTGGGGATCGTCATTTGTCTCGTGTGAGTTCCCACTGTACTTTGATTACTACCCTACCACGGCTCAAAGGAGTCGTGCAAACAGGTTTTAGTTGGGTGCAGTCCCGAGCCACATGGAGGCAGTGAGCGTATCTTCAGGGGTTCGTCTCTCCCGGTATTGGGGGTGAGGTCGTGCTGTGTCTAGGAGAGCCATTACACAAAGTCCTTGGCCAAGGCAAGGAGATTTACTGGTAGGTATTCCAGTAGTATCTCAGGGTGTTCTGGGCTACACTCCGACACGACTTGTACCGCTTTTGGGGGTCTGACTTTTACCAACCCCCTAGGCCCGCCATGCGATACTCATAGACGAACGGACCGGACTGCACGGATATTGTCACTGACAGGCTCAGTAGGGTGTCAGGATGAGTTCGCTCATCGACGTCCCTTTTAGTCAATAGCTGGTGGCCCGTTACGTATTGGCTTATACCTCTGACGAGCTAGTGGTTAAATCCACAGCCATAGTATTGACGAGTCTTTAGAGTCTACCACACTTTCAGTTACTCAGCTTTCGGGCGAAACGCTGTAGAGGCCGTATGGAGATATGGCAGGGTCCGATCAGATACGTGCGGTATTGCACGGATCAGGATCGGACGGTTTGTACTAGTTGCCGTATAGGTATATGGCAGGGTTCGATCAGATACGTGCGGTATTGCACGGATCAGGATCGAACGGATAATACTAGCCGGCTTTGGTTTAAGCCGGTCCTAGTTTAGTACAGTGTAGATTTTGTCTCATTGCATTTGTATCCGGACGGAATACAGATGCGGGTGTGTATGCACAGTATTGGGGTTTTCCTGTAATTTATTACGGGACCAGTTTTCTGGAGTTGCCAGTTTGCATTCCGTTCCGGCCGGTTTTCCTTTGTTCTTTCCCGGCCGGACTTTCCCGATGGAGGGGGTTATTTGCAATTGTGCAAATAACATTTAGTGGAGGGTTTTTATTGCATATATATTGATTATGATAGTTTTGTTTCTTTTGCTCCATGCTTTTGAAATGAGAGATTTGAAAGGTTATGGGTTGAATAGTGTGAAGCATGGTTGTATGTTTATTTGTCTCTTGGTGTGGTCACCCTCTTTCATCTCCTACACTCACCTCCCTTCTTACTTCATAATCTTTCCTCCACCACATTATGATACTCACTTGAGAAAAGAAAGAAGACAAGAGAGAAGAAAAAGAATGAGAGAGTTCATCTTTATTTTGTGAGGAATTCTTCATCTCCTTCTTCTTCTTGTTATGGAAAAATGAAAGCACCATTTTTCCTAACCCCATTCCTCCATCAAGGCAACTACAAACCCCAAATGAGACTAGCATGATCTACTACACTTCCTACAGCATATCTTGAGCATGTCGAGTTGCCGGCTTCATGCTCGAGTTGCCTCGGTATTGAGGCGGGAGCCCGTAAAAGACGAAGGCGATGTGGCGCCCTTTTCCGGCGAGGAGGCGACGATGTGGACGGAGATCCCGCGAGGAGATCGGAGTGGAGATGAAGACCGGAGGACTCGGATCCGTCGGTATATCTCTAACCCGTATTCTAGTTAGCTTAGACTTGTTAATGGTTACGATCCGGAGTTTAGTGCGCGGTGGTGCCGGTTTGCAAAGTCCGCAAAATTTTAGTTTATCACCGCTTCCGCATTCCGGCGTCGGATTGACGGCCGGGGCGCCGCCGTGCACTTACACATACATGTGATCCCCCATAGATGTTAAATCTACTCACCGGACGATCTCGAGCTAGGTGAATCCGATCACCTCTTTCCCCTTCCTAGCAGCGTCCGATGTCCCCGCAAATGGTCCTAATGTCACACAAAACTAACACTCATGAAATTAGTAAACTTTTAAATCAAACACGGATGCAACGCCAAATTAACGAATCGACTTCCACAAACTACCAAGTGTTAGCTTAGCGGGCTAACGTGTGCAGCGACATCCTAATCCAATCTACGGCTGTTAAACGTACGAAACACTGAACAAAAGTCGGATAAATTCGCATCGCACAGTATCGAAATGCAAGAATTTTAGCTAAACGATTCCAGATTTTGTCTATAGATAATATAGGAAAAACAAAGTATACTAAATATTCTACATGACCCACAGAGAGCTACCCATCAAAAACCAAAGACCCGGTCTTCAGGAAAACCAGCGGCGCCGGGGAAAATGAGATTCTCTCCGGTCGAAAAGTGTAGGGTGGGGTCCAGGTTTCTAGGGTAAACACAAGGCTCTAACATTATTCTACTGTATTGTTAGATTTAATTGTAGATCAACGTAACAATAGCAGATCAAACAGAGACTCCAAACTTAACAAAAATACGATATTTAGCACTAAACTAGAACAACAAGGTATAAAACTGAAACTAATTAACACACAAACCGTCCTTAGAGCCTAATTAACAGCTTGAGATCATCACCTCATCAAAAATTGGGAAAACCCTATCCCTCCAAGCTCCATGACATCACAAGAGGGCTTAAACAAGCTTAGTGAAGGGTTTAGTGGGATTTGATGTTGGTTTAGGCTTAGGGTTAGTGAAGCAAATATTTTCAAGAGATGATTTTAGTGAAGAAGAAGAAGAAGAAGAAGAAGAAGAAGAAGAAATGAGAGAGAGTGAGGGTTGAGGGAATGAAATGAGAGAGAGTGAGGGTAAGGGTGAGAGATGAGAGTTGAGCCATGCTCTCTCTCTCTCTCTCTTCTCATTAAATGCCTCCCATACTTATCCCATGCTTCATCATGCCTCCAATAGTCAATTTTTTTCCTTTTTCTCTTATTTTTAAAATAAAACTCTTTTGATAATTAAAATAGATGTATGTAAACATAACATGACATAATGTGGTTAAGGTGCCATGGCTAACAAAGTATGATTAACACTTACTTAACCCTAAATTAGCATGCACATGTGTGTGCAAGTACAAAAATAATTAAATAAAATATTAATTAATTATAAAAAAATATGTGAAAATAATTATTGGTTAAATTTTATTAAAAACCCGCATTATCTCGCTTAATTAACTTTAATCGCGTTTTAAGGTATTACAATCTTCCCCCTTTAAGAAATTCGGTCCCCAAATTTAAAAATCTTACTATGCGTACCTTCGAAGAGATGAGGAAATTTCTTCTGCATCTCGCTCTCGGCTTCCTATGTGACCTCTTCGCTACCCGGGCCATGTCACAGAACCTTCACTGACGGCAAGACCTTTGACCGAAGTTTCTTCACCTGCCGATCCAATATAACTACCGGCTGCTCGGTGAATGAAAGATTACGCTCTAGCTGGATGGTCTGGTGCTAAATCATGTGAGAAGGGTCATGAAGGTACTTGCGAAGTATCGATACATGAAGCGAAGTATCGATACATGAAATACGGGGTGAACATCCAAAAAACTGGGCGGAAATGCCAAACGATAGGCAACGGTACCAACTCGCTCAAGAACCTCAAAAGGACCCACAAATATGGGACTAAACTTCCCTTTCTTCCCAAATCTCATCACGCCTTTCATCGAAAAAATCCATAGGAATACATGATCACCCACTGCGAACTCAAGTCTGCGAAGACAATGGTCGGCATAAGATTTCTGCCTGCACCAGGCTGCTCTCATCCTATTCTGGATCAACTAGACCTTCTCTGTAGTCTCCTGGACTACATGTGGTCCTAAAATCCTGCTCTCGTTGAGTTCGATCCAATAGACTGGTGATCGACACTTTCTTCCATACAAGGCTTCAAAAGGTGCCATCTGAATCGTCTCCTGAAAAATGTTATTGTAGGAGAACTCTATCAAAGGCAAGCGACGATCCCAACTGCCACCAAAATTAACCACGCATGCTCGAAGCATATCCTTGAGAGTCTGTATAGTCCACTCTGACTGACTATCGGTCTGCAGATGGAAAGCGATGCTAAAACTCAATAGAGTATCCAAAGCTTCCGGAAGTTTCTTCCAAAGACAGCTGGTAAACTGGGTGCTTCTGTCGGATAAAATGCACATAGGAACGCCGTGCAACCGGACAATCTCATCAATATACAACACTGAGGATACTGAGCAAATCCAAAAGTGGTCTTCACCGGAAGGAAGTGAGCCGCTTTCGTCAACCGGTCAACAATCACCCAAATGGAGTCATACCCTCGACTGGACCTGGATAGACTCACAATGAAATCCATGGAGATCTGCTCCCATTTCCACTCTGGAATGGGCAAAGGCCGCAACTCTCCTGCCGGTCTCTGATGTCCAGCCTTGACCTGCTGGTAAGTCAGGCACCTCGAAACGAAATCCGAAACATCTCTCTTCATCCCTTCCCACCAGTAGATATCTCTCAAATCACGATACATCTTGGTGGAACCTGGATGAACACTGTATGCTGACTGATGTGCCTAGTTTAGGATCTCGCGTCTCAGCCCTTCGAAATCTGGCACACATAAACGAGTCCCAAAACGTAGCACACCCTGGTCATCAATCACAAACTTCGAATCTCTACCCTGCCGAACATGCTCTAGAATCTCGGAAAAACGAGCATCGTCGGACTGCGCCTCATGGATACGATCAAGTAGAAGTGGACAGGCACGGACATGAGCAAGCTGCCCTCCAGCGGAAGTGAACTCGAACTGTACTCTATTATCGCAAAAGATCTGCCAATCTGTAGAAGACTGTCTCTGAACTGCACTCAAATAGAACAAGCTACATCCGGGCCTACGACTCAAAGTATCAGCTACCACATTCGCCTTGCCCGAGTGATAAAGGATTTCATGATCATAATCCTTCACAAGCTCCATCCAACGGCGCTGTCTCAAATTCAGATCCCGCTGCTGGAAAATATACTTCAAGCTCTTGTGGTCCGTGAAGATCTGACACGACTCTCCGTACAAGTAGTGTCTCCAAATCTTGAGCGCAAAGACCACCGCGGCCATCTCTAGATTATGAGTGGGGTAGTTCTACTCGTGCTTCTTCAACTGCCGAGAAGCATAAGCGATAACTCTGTCATGCTGCATCAACACACAACCTAGCCCCACTTGAGAAGCATTACAATAAATGACATAGCCACCTGATCCAGAAGGCAAAGATAGAATTGGTGCAGTCGTCAAACGAGTCTTCAACTGCTGAAAACTCTGCTCATATGCCTCAGTCCAAAGAAAAGGAACTTCCTTCCGGGTCAGTCCGGTCAGCGGTGCAGCGATACTCGAGAAATCCTATATGAAATGGCGGTAATTGTTAGCTATAGTGCCCTCAAAGTCACTTATTGGATCGCAGGCACGTGATTGCAATGATTGAGGGAGGAACTATACCGGTAGGACAGTCTTACTCGAGATGAGAGTATGCTATCTGGTTTATCTTTATCATCGTGTACATGCTTTAGGTGACATTACAGATCACTATTACACGTTGATAGAGCCCATATGATTCTTGCTTGACTACCAACAGTATGATGGCGATCATATACGTGAGAGTTGGGTAGTCTATAAGCACATCCTTAAAAGGTCCCTAGTCGAGGGAGTTTCGAGACAGGGCATCGATACTCCAGAGTAGACTAGTGTATACGGATCAAGACCCCGACGAGGGGTGATGGCCAGTCTCATAAGCCATTGGTGTTAGTTGGTTCACCTAAGACGTATACAGGTGCTCATTGGGTTATGAGTACACCAGACGGACTCGCCGGGAACATGCTAGTTAGTATTATACCTATCGTCAGATAGCAGTTCCCTGGTGACATGTGTACAGATTAGTCAATCGATCTGAGATCGTCATTTGTCTCGTATGAGTTCCCACTGTGCTTTGATTACTACCTTACCACAGCTCAAAGGAGTCATGCAAACAGGTTTTAGTTGGGTACAGTCTCGATCCATATGGAGGCAGTAAGCGGATCGGCAGGGGATTCGTCTCTCCCGGTATTGGGGGTGATATCGCGCTGTGTCTGGAGAGCCATTACACAAAGTCCCTGGCCAGGGCAAGTGAGATTTACTGGTAGGTATTCCAGTAGTTTCTCAGGGTGTTCTGGGTTACACTCCGACACGACTTATACCGCTATTAGGGGTCTGACATTTTTCACCCCCTAGGCCTGATATGCGATACTCATAGACGAACGGACCGAACTGTACCGATATTGTCACTGATAGGCTCAGTAGGGTTTCAGGATGAGTTCGCTCATCGGCCTCCCTTTTGCTCAATACCTGGGTAGCCGTTACGTACAGCTAGTACCACTAACGTGCTTATGCTTAAACCCACCGCCAGCGTATTGATGAGCCTTTAGAGCCCCCCACAGTCAGTTTCCCACGTTTGGACGAAACGTTGTAGAGGACGTATGGTTTAATGGCAGGGTTCGATCATATACGTGCACTCATGCACGGATCATGATCGGACGGATCATACTAGTGGGCTTTGGTTTAAGCCGGATCCTAGTATTAGATTGTTGGATTACTTTCGTCTCGTAGTATTCGTATTCAGTCGGAATACGGATGTGGGTATGTATATACAGGTGAGGGGTATTCTTGTAATTCGTTACAAGATTACTTTAGTTGATGCCATTTCTTTTTTGGATTAAAAATTTTGGTTTAAATGTTTATTTGGTGGAAAGTGTGACTCATTCATGGCATGACTCATTTTTTTGTCATGGCTAAGATATTTTCTTATGAGTTTTTGAGATATTTTGTAAGTGTATGAGTGTAGAGATATTTTGTGAGTGTGTGAGGCTTTTTTTCTCACAACAAAATATCTAAACACTCACTTACACAAAAGAGGGCAGCCATGATATTTTTCTTAGTGTGCTAGGTTTTTGCTTTGCTCATTTGGTTTTCTTTCTTGAGCTCACATCTTTCCACCATGGGCATCTTCTTCAACCTCCACTCTATCCCTCTCATGTGTTGAGAATCCTAGAGTGTATTGAGACAAAGTAATCACACACTATCTCTACTTCATCTTGAGCACCTAAGTTAGCAAACCATTTATTCGAGTTGCTTCGGTTTGAAGCAGGAGCCCGTATAAAGAATTCTCGACGTAGAGCCACTTCGACGAGCGAGATCGGAGAGCGAACTTCGTTGGGGCAGCTGCAACAAGCTAGGGGAAGAGATTGAAGACCGAAGGACATGGATCGATCGGTATAATCTCTTTTACCACATTACAGTTTACTAGTATAGGGTTAATGGCACGATCCGTAGTTTAGGGTTACGTTAGCGCCGGTTTTGAAATGTTTTTGTTCCGCATTTGGCCTCGGATTGACGGCCGAGGCGCTACCGTAGCCTTACATGGTATCAGAGCCAAACCATTAACCGCATACTAGTTGGTTTAGACAATATTAAAGTATCGAAAGCGAAACAACCATAAAACATCACCCGATCCATTGCAGTTTCTGTCAATTTTCAAAGTGTTTTCAAAAATTATTTAAACAACTGCAGAAGACTACTGACCTGACCACTAGACCATAGACCAAATACGACTAAATTCCACCCTACATGGACCGGCCACATTGCACAAATTTCTGAGGAGGCTGGCCTATTCAGAGAGTTTGGACTTCGTATTTGGGTGCTGGTCTGGTCTCTGTAATGTTGGTTCATTGGTATTGTTTGTTTCGCCCAGTTTTGATATGGTTTTATCTAGTTGTTTGGGGCTATTCGGGGTTATTTTGAACTCGATAATTTCTAACATTGTTTAAAGTTTACAGTACTTACATTACTATCTGTGACCGTGAATGTCATTCGATTGGTATAACTTGTCTAATCGCTATAGTTCTTTTAGACGGGTTTGCGAACGCGACATTCACGTTGATGTTCTGTGTTGTGTTGTGATATTGCGGATTTGTCGTGGTGGATAGCTTGGATGCAATGTTAGTACAGATTGTTTTTATTTGTACATTTGATATCGCGGGGCGAGCGTCCGACTTGTGGACTGCCGTCACTGTCTATTTGTATATTATTTGTTTGGGGCACGACCGGGTTGAGGTCGATGTACCCGTTGTACATATTTTCTTTTCTGTACTAGGATTACCCTGCGATGGAGTGCACGGATAGTCGGGTTTTAGAGGGCAACGGGTCCGTATCTCATGGCGTTGAGAAGGAAGGGGCCTCACTCTAGAATTGGCGGGCTATTCACCGCACTTATAGGGGGTACAGGTTGACCCAAGATGGGGTGCTCAAGTTACCGGTTTCCGTGAAGTGCTGGGTGGTCCATTCACTTTGCTGAAGGGGGCTGCCTCGCTTCAGGTTTTGGCGGGTAACTTGCCGCGCTCGTAGGGGTCTAGGTTTTCATTGCACAGGCTATCCACACGACTAGGGGAACGTCGGGTTTCAGTTGTGGCTCAAAGTAAACCCGAGGATCCCGGATTATCTGTATTGTTCTGTGATGCTTATTACTTATCTGTGATGTTGCATTTATCACGCCTGGAGCAATTATTATATATTGTTATATATATATTAGTAGATGCTGTATATGTTTTACACCCGCGCTAGTCCAGTCCCCGCTTTGTCGTTAGTTAAGTAACCTAATAGGTGATGACGGGACCCAGTGGCGAATGCGGATGGCATATACGTACATCATATTTTCGTTCTTTCTGGTGTGATTAATTGATGGGACTGCGTTGATTCAGATCAATGCAAGGAAAATAAACCTATTCTGATGTTGTTGGAATAATTTTCAAAAAGCTGTTATTACAAGGACGTTCTCTTTTATTTTGCATAGTGGTATTCGGTTATGAATATCCAGCACCTCATTCGACGAGGCTAGGGCCGAGATCCCTTCATTGGGAGTGACCCCTTGGGCAGAAGTTTGCGTCAGGGTAATAACTTCACTATAGTCGATTACTTTTTGCTTTGCATCGTGGTATTCAGTTTGGAATATCCTGCACCTCATTCTATGGGGAAAGAGCCGAGATCCCTTCACCGGGAGTGACCTCTTTAGCAAAGGTTTTCGTCACTATATATTTGTAAAAAGCTATCTAGTTCCTTCAACGATATCAAGTTCATTACGTTAAAGGTTTTTCGCCAAAAACCATTCGTAGCCCTCCTTCATTTCAGACGGGTAGCACTTAGTATTCATGCTATGTTTGTTGACCTTCGTCAAGGCATAGTGTATGGTAGCTGTTTGTTACTTTTCTGTTGCATAGATAGATGCGTTGGTTTGGGACAGTCGTACAGCCTTGTTGACCTTCGTCAAGGGCGAGTACGGCTGGGTTCAAATTAACCTGAATAATGACGGGTAGAACTTGACATGTGACTTATGATATGTTGGCCTTCGTCAAGGTCATAAGAGCATAGGGTAAAAATCACATCGGGAGTTTCAAATTACAGGAAACTTGCCAGGCATGCGCATACCTTCTGGAGTGTGATAACGTAAGTGGATTCCATCAGGTTATCATGCGATGATAGTTGGATCTCGATACCCACTAATGAGTTGGTTTACTCCTCGGGTGATTTTAGATGATCCCGACTAATTCTTCTTTCAGGTTTGGAGGAGAATTTGAGGATACAGTGGAAGACATCCTGATTAGATAAAGTGATTGACCATTCTGATCTAGGTTAGAGTGCACGCAGAGTATTTCTTTTCTCTCTCTCTTTGGCAGTGACCATGGCCCGACCCTAGACTATAACTCAGTGACCAAGATTAACCGAACTTTCTTAAAACACTGGCTTTTAGATTGTCAGAGTTGCATACATCATTGCCACTCCTTCTTTTACCCTTTACTTTTCTCTGGAACATTCCGTATCACTACGAAGATCCACATTTATTTGGATATGACCATCGTATGGTTATATACGAACTCAAAGAAACTTGTTCCAGATTCTGTAGGGTTCCTAGGCACACTAATGAGGTTCCACAAGGCATCAACCATGCCAAATTCTAATTTTTTCATGTGCCAAAGAAACCCTATACTAGATCGTTACTAGAGGTAAAGGCGAAACAAGTGAATAAACAACTTTATTGCTAAGTGAATGGAAATACAACCTTTGTAGATCTGGTCCTCCACTTCCTTGGCTCCTTGTTGACGTCCCTCCGCTGCGATCATCGGATCCCGGACTCTAGCGATGGTTTCGTCGGAGAAACGAGCGGGCTAGGTCATTGACTTCGATGCCGAAGATGATCTACGTCGAGGCAACTCAAACTCAAGCTCCACCTTCACTAAGTCGTAAAACTTGTGAAGATAACACACTCTACTATATGGCAAGTGGTAGAGGATGAGGAAATAGGAAGTGGGTTGACTTTAGATTTGGATTTCTCACTCTTTTTCTCATTTCACCATTGAAGCTAGCAAGCTTTTTCTTCTTGAAGAAGAAGAGGAAGAAGAAAAAGAATATGATAAGAATTCTATGAAAATAGAAAACAAAGTGATTCTTATCATATAGCAACCATGGTTAAGTGTAGAGAATAAACTAAGGTTAGGTGAATGGTTAGGTTAGGCATGAAACAAAAATGGTAGACTTTTTTAAAGCTTCATGAAGCTTCAATGTAAAACAAAACAAGCCACCATTTCTCTTTTTGCCAAAATAAATAAATAAATAAATAAATAAATAAATAAAAACCCTAACCATTTACTTAACCAAGGTTTAAACTAAACATACACCCAAACATGCATGTATCATCAAACATGATACAATCAAGTGCACAAAAAAATATATCACATATACAATGTGCACTTCAAGTGAGAAAATAATCTTAAGTGAACCAATACTAGTTAATGTAAAGTAATATATCAAATATATAATTATACAGTAAATCATTAAATCAACACTTGATTTAATGATCCGGTCATATCGCATATAACCGACCAATATCAAGTGTATCAATGTATCGAATCAACACTTGATTCGGTAACCCGGCTATATCATATATAACAGTCCAATGATACAAATTGCGAGAATAGAACACAATATCACATACTGGTATTATTCTCGGTCCCGCATATATCTCATATGCGCTCCTATTTCGTTTCGCTTGAGCCAGGAAACCCCTGTGTAGGACTCTAAAGATTCGTCAATACGCCGGCAGCAGGTGATGATCATATCAAACACCCACAAGCCGCAAGCGGTCTGCTAAACGTAACGGCCACCCGGGTATTGAGCGATCAGAAGATCAACGAGCAAGCCCGCTCACACTCCTGTGAATCCAACGAATAACACTACCGTACAGTCCGGTCTGTTCATCTGATATGTCGCATATCTCGTCTAGGGGTGGTAAACGTCAGACCCCAATAAATCGATAAGTCGTGTCGATATGAGGCTCATAACGGGTCGAGAAACTACTGGTAACACTTACCAGTAAATCCCAAAAGCAGCCTTGGCCAAGGACTTCCTGTTATAGCCAATCGAGCACTGCGCAACATCAACTCCCTATACCGGGAGAGACGAAACCCTTCCTATCGCTCATTGCCTCCATATGATTCGGGACTATACCCAAAAGCCACCTTTTTGCACGCCCTCTTGGACGTGGTATGATGGAAATCAAAGCACAGTGGGAATCACACAAGACTCTATGACGATCTCGGGTCTACAGACTAACCTGTACCAGTGTCACCAGAGAACTGCCATCTGACGTAAGGTATAATACCATTTGGGAGTTCTCGGCGAGTCCATCCAGTGTACCCAGTCTCCACTGAGCACCCGTATATCATCTCTGATGTCAAACACCAATGGATATGGGATCATCCATCGCCCATCTGTATGGGTCGAGAAGGTATACGCTAGTCTACTCTGGTATATCGATGCCCCGTCTCGATACACCCACGACTAGGGACTTTGAAGGATGTACTTATGGACTACCACGTCCCCACTAGTATGATCCGCATCATAGTCCAGGTAGTCAAGTACACATCCTAAGGGCTTTACCAACATGTAACAGAGAGACAATCAGTGTACACGTTAAGGTAAAGAGTAACCAGATAGCATATCGAGCAAGAAAGTCATCCCTATATATGTCCAAGCATCCACTACAATATACATCCTATGTATAATAATGGCCTCTAGGGCATACATATAACTAAAAGATTCGAGGATGGTTTCCGGTTCAAGAGAAAATGAATAGGACTATTCAGTTGTCTTTTCTTTTTACCTTCTCTCAGGATGTGAGGGCTCCTAGGATTAGGAGAGGGTACACCTATTACGCTTATTGTATAGTCTTCTTCCAAACCATAGGCAGGTGCCGAAAGGTAAGGAAATAAGAAAATCAATTAGCCTAAGTGTGGTGTACAAGAAGGTAATAAGTAAAGACAGATAAAGGGATTAGAAAGAGGGTAAAGTAAATTGCGACTGCTATTCATGACCAAACCACGTATTTCATCGCCACTCCTATTTCACCTTTGTATTTCTCCAGAACACTCCGTATCACTATGAAGATCCACAGTTATTGGATATATCCATCGTATGACTATATACGAACTCGAAGGAACTTGTTCCAGTTCGGAAATGGATTCTGGTTCAGGAGAAATAGAATAAGGATTATTCAGTTGTCTTTCATCTTTACCTTCTCTCAGGTTCCGAGTACTCCTAGGATTAGGAGAGTGAACCTATTACGCTTATTGGATAGTCTTCTTCCAAACCATAGGCTGGTGCCGAACTGTAGGGAAGGAAGAAAATCAATTAGCCTAAATGTGGTGTACAGAAGGTAATGAGTAAAGACAAATAAAGGGATTTGGAGAGATGGCAAAGAAATATACGGATACAGTCATGAATCTGATCTTGGAAGAGGCATTACTGGGAATGCCTGGATACCCCTTCGAAACATTTTCATATTTCAGTTTCACTATGCGTTGTTAATTGAAAACCGATTTCCCAATTAGATCCTTACTCCAGGGTATGTATTTACCAGGTATGATTCTCACATCTGTATGGTTTTACAGATGATAAGTGGGAGTAAGTTATTGAGAATTAGGTGATCATCCTAATTATATTGGGATTCGTTATAATTGGTGATATTTGAGGAAATCGCCTGGGTTTTTTGCCGGACGACAAGTATTTGGTTTTGAATATCCGTTGTTATGCACCAATTAAATTGATATATCTGTACGTTTATTTTATAAAGTGAGATATAACTTTTTGAAATTATGTCCTTGACATTTACCTATATCAGTTGATGATTAGGTAAGGAGCATTAAACAACGGTGTAATTCTCCATAACCATAGTACAGTTTTCAACCTACGACGCATAGGGTTTGAGTTATTAAACTCAGGGGACTTATACAAAGTATTGTATGTTATCCAGTGTCCATAAGGACAGAGGGGTTGGTACTCGTACTATATTCTCTTTACTTGTGATTTCTTTAGTTTTTAGACAAGTTTTTCGTAGAAACACAAGGTCGAAGTTTTGAGAAGTTATAGGTACAAGAATAAAGTAGAGAACCATGTGTTGTAAGTATCGGGATTCTTCAAGGTGATCGAAGATGTAGATACTTGCGTTTGGTATTCAATTGATAGTAATGGTTTTGAGAACTTGCTTCGCTTTCAGGTTACTCATATCTGGATGCACTCCTAAGTTGAGTAATGTAGATCGGTCTCTCTCCATTCAGTTGACATGCACTGGAGACAGCTGCATGATTTGAATCTGGTTCCAATTAAATCAGTGCCTCTGTTTCTATATTGTATATAGAATGGTTCATATCTTAACGATGTTAAGGTATATGGAATTGTCCGGCTTATACTTAAAACCAGACTCTAGATAACTCAAGGCATATTTCTATAATGGCAGTTTGTGGGTTAATCCGAGATTTGACGAGGGTTAACTTTCTACCATCTGGAAGATCAATAGTGATATTGTTCTTGACTCGTCACAGTTTTAGTAAAATTGATTTTTTCAGAAAACAGTAGTGGGAGTATGGTAGAACTGGAAGTGATTCCAGAACCACAAACGATTACTGAAAATTTAATAGGACCTAAAGATTCAATCAGGTTTGACATTCTATTAGCCACTCCACATATATGGTGGATAACCTCAGGCATCCGAGAGGTACTTCGGTATCCTCAAAGACGGTGATAGGGAGGTTCTTATTTACCCAGACTTGACACTACTGTTGTTCCATACTATGAGACCCGGCAGGAGGATGAATATAGCATCATTCTAAACTAGCTTTAGAAGTGTACATTTATATGACTCTACCAGAGGGTTGTTGTAGTTAGTGGGAGCAGCGGAAGCGTAGTGGATAAGAAGCTTATGTCTATTTATAGACTAAAGCAGATATAGCGGAGATAGATCATCTATTTTTGATGTGACAGTCATGGGCTTTGACTTCATTAGAATAGGAGATGGATCTATTAAGAAGGTGGTAGGGTGTGATGTCCTAGCATTTGGATGACATGCACGTTGTAGGAAATGAAATTCATATACTACGATCGGTTATACTTTGGTTGTCACACAGTGGTTTCTCCACATAGGGCTTGGATATTATATCAGGCATTCTGGTTACTAGATCTATAGTTTTAGATCTAGATTTGGATAGTTTCACAATCTGGGTACTTTGACAGCATTCTAAAGGTATTTTAGAATGGACGACACCGAGCATGGTGGTGTACCAGTAGGTGATGGAGTCACCCTCTCTAAAGGTGTCTTACAGACTAAAGGAGAGAAAGATGTGCATGATTGGCATATCTCTTGCTTAGGAAATTGAGTCAATCATGAGATGTCAAGTATCACACTAGATGTTGTTTTTGCACGAGATGCAATAATTATATATATATTAATCCAATCCTGGAGAAACATTCAGTAGCAGTTTATGAACATAAGTGGATGTTCTAGGGATTTGATAACGGCAGCCTCCTTCGGGAGACGGTTATCATTCCAGGCTTCCAAGGTGACCTGGATGACAGACTGATTGTCAGAGTTATAGTTTTCCCTCTGACGAGGGGTAGTAGTTTAGACAGATGGTCCAAGCGGATACCGAGGGAGGCATGTCGCAGGATACTGATTAAATTCAGTTGACGATACAGTCTAAGAAGTTTGCTGGATTTGGAGTTCATTTGTGAATTGGGTCCCATCAGATATCTAGACATATTCTAAGAAAGGTATTGCTCATTTCGGGATATGGCTTTCTCCGCGAACTTGAGATTAAGAGAGACATAGAAAGAAATATCAGAGCGGATCCACTCACTGAGGCTATTTCTCGAACGCAATAGTTTTACAAACGAGCTTTGTAAAGCTGATTAGTAGAGGAGTTAGGTGTTCGGTATCACACGGGCTGTGAGTATGCGACATCACAATAATTAGCCTTAAGTGCAAGTGGGAGATTGTGGGCTATTGTGCCCTCAAAGTCAATTATTGTATAGCAGGCACGTGATTGCAATGATTGAGGGATGACCTAAACCGGTAGGAGAGTCTTACTCGAGATGATAATATACTATCTGGTTTATCTTTATCATCGTGTACATACTTTAGGTGACATTACAGATCACTATTACACGTTGATAGAGCCCATAGGATTCTTTCTTAACTACCAACAGTATGATGGTGATCATATACGTGAGAGTTGGGTAGTCTATAAGCACATCCTTAAAAGGTCCCTAGTCGAGGGAGTTTCGAGACAGGGTATCGATACTCCAGAGTAGACTAGTGTATACGGATCGAGACCCCGACGAGGGGTGATGGCCGGTCTCAAAAGCCATTGGTGTTAGTTGGTTCACCTAAGACGTATACAGGTGCTCATTGGGTTATGAGTACACCGGATGGACTCGCCGGGAACATGCTAGTTGGTATTATACCTATCGTCAGATAGCAGTTCCCTGGTGACATGTGTATAGGTTAGTCTATCGACTTGAGATCATCATTTGTCTCGTGTGAGTTCCCACTGTGCTTTGATTACTACCCTACCACGGCTCAAAGGAGTCGGGCAAACAGGTTTTAGTTAGGTACAGTCCCGAGCCACATGGAGGCAGTGAGTGGATCGGCAGGGGATTCGTCTCTCCCAGTATTGGGGGTGATATCGCGTCGTTTCTGGAGAGCCATTACACAAAGTCCCTGGTCAGGGAAAGTGAGATTTACTGGTAGGTATTCCAGTAGTTTCTCATGGTGTTCTGAGCTACACTCCGACACGACTTATACCGCTATTAGGGGTCTGACATTTTCCACACCCTAGGCCCGATATGCGATACTCATAGACGAACGGACCGGACTGTACGAATATTGTCACTGACAGGCTCAGTAGGGTTTCACGATGAGTTCGCTCATTGGCCTCCTTTGTGCTCAATACCTGGGCAGCCATTACGTACAGCTAGTACACTGACATGCTTATGCTTAAACCCACTGCCAGCGTATTGATGAGCCTTTAGAGTCCCCCACAGTCAGTTTCCCAAGTTCGGGCGAAACGTTGTAGAGGCCGTATGGTTTTATGGCAGGGTTCGATCATATACGTGCACTCGTGCACTGATCATGATCGGACGGATCATACTAGTGGGCTTTGGTTAAGCCGGATCCTAGTATTAGATTGTTGGATTACTTTCGTCTTGTAGTATTCGTATTCAGTCGGAATACGGATGCGGGTATATATATACAGGTGATGGGTATTCTTGTAATTCGTTACAAGATTACTTTAGTTGATGCCATTTCTTTTTTGGATTAAACATTTTGGTTTAAATGTTTATTTGGTGGAAAGTGTGACTCATTCATGGCATGACTCATTTTTTTATCATGGCTAAGATATTTTCTTAAGAGTTTTTGAGATATTTTGTAAGTGTGTGAGTGTAGAGATATTTTGTGAGTGTGTGAAGCTTTTTTTCTCACAACAAAATATCTAAACACTCACTTACACAAAAGAGGGCAGCCATGATATTTTTCTTGGTGTGCTAGGTTTTTGCTTTGCTCACTTGGTTTTCTTTCTTGAACTCACATCTTTCCACCATGGGCATATTCTTCAACCTCCACTCTATCCCTCTCATGTGTTGAGAATCCTAGAGTGTATTGAGACAAAGTAATCACATACTATCTCTAATTCATCTTGAGCACCTAGGTTAGCAAACTAGTTGTTCGAGTTGCTTCGGTTTGAAGCGGAAGCCCATATAAAGAATCCTCGACGTGGAGCCACTTCGACGAGCGAGATTGGAGAGCGAACTTTGTTGGGGCAACCGCAACAAGCTAGGGGAAGAGAATGAAGATCGGAGGACACGGATCGATTGGTATAATCTCTTTTACTATATTACAGTTTACTAGTATAGGGTTAATGGAACGATCCGTAGTTTAGGGTTACGGTAGTTCCGTTTTTGAAAAGTTTTTGTTCCGCATTTGGCATCGGATTGACGGCCGGGGAGCTATCATAGCCTTACTGTAATAACCGTCTATGCCCAAGAAGCTGCGGACCTCTGTCACTGATACAGGTCTGGGCCAAAGCTGTACGGCCCCGATCTTCTTCGGATCCACTCTTATACCGTCTCCCATAACCACATGACCCAAGAAATCAACACTATCAAGTCAGAAGGCACACTTCGAGAATTTAGCAACCAACTGGTACTCTATCAATGTCTGCAAAGTGATCCTCAAGTGCTGCTCATGCTCCTCTTGACTTCTGGAGTAGACCAGAATGTCATCAATAAACACAATAATGAACTGGTCGAGAAACGACCTGAAAATCCAGTTCATCAAATCCATGAACACTGCTGGGGCATTGGTGAGCCCGAACGACATCACCAAGAACTCATAATGCTCGTAACGCGTATGAAAAGCAGTCTTCGGAATGTCATAATTCCGGACCCGCAACCGATGATAACCCGACCTCAAATCAATCTTGGAAAAATGTCCCGCACCCTGGAGCTGATCGAACAAACCGTCAATGCGAGGTAATGGATACCTATTCCGCACCGTAACTCGGTTCAATTGACTGCACAATCTTATATTGCCGTCCTTCTTCTTAACGAACAGGACATGAGCTCCCCAAGACGAAACACTTGGACGAATAAGTCCCCCGTCAAACAACTCTTGCAACTGAATTTTAAGCTCTTTATGCTCTGCCGGGGCCATCCGATTAGGCGGTAGAGAAATAGGCCTCGTGCTGGGAATCAAATCGATGCAAAACTCGATATCATGCTCTGGCGGCAATCCAGGTAACTCATCAGGAAATACGTCGGGAAACTCTCTTACAATAGGAACCTAGTCCAACGGATCTACTGTGGCTCCAGTATCACGAATAAAGGCTAAGAATCCCCGACATCCTTTCCTCAAGAGCCGACTAGCGCAAATGGCAGAAATCAAATTGTGAGGGGCGGCACTACGGACCCCCTGCACAACAAGAACCGATTCGTCCGGAAAACAAAATCTAACTGCCTTCTCATGACAGTCCACAGACGCATAGTAAGTAGCTAACCAGTCCATGCCAAGGAGAACATCAAAGTACAAAATATCAAGAAGGATCAAATTGACGGATGAATCTCTATCTCCAATATGAACGACATACGACCGAAACACATGTCGCACAATAAAAGACTCACCAACGGGAGTAATCACGACAAGCGGCTGATCTAACAAGGATGAATCTTGGCCCAACCTCGGTACGAAGTGTGTGGAAACATACGACTGCATGGATCCTGGGTCTAACAATATGCGCGCATCGAAAGAACACACTGAAAGTACCTGTCACACATGCATTCGTTGCCTGCGCATCCTGAGGAGTCAACGCAAAAACTCGGGCTTGTCCTCTACCGGCATCCGGCTGTCCTCCACCTCTGCCACCTCGTCCTCTCTGAATAAGACCACTACGACCATGGCCTCTCTGAGCATAGGTCTGGCATGAAGCAACAATAGGCGTAAGAGGCAATACTCTCTGAGGTAGAGAAGGTGGTAAGGTAACATGTGGAACTGCTGCCTGGCCCTGGCGTACCTCAGTACAATCTCTGATGCGGTGATACCGACTCCTACACCGAAAACATCCTGACGATGGCTGCTGACCCTGTGGGTAAGAGCTATATAACTGGCCTTGTCTCAAGCCTCTGCTATCACCACGACCTGAAAGGAATCTATCACGGCGTCTACCTATCTGCGTCTGGGTTGATATATCAGCACGAATCCACTTCAGTCCCAGAACGATCGAAGTCTTAGAAATATGCTCCTCTACCAGTAGGGTTGTGTCCACCGAGATTGCATACGTATCAAAGTGCAGGGCGCCAATAGAGAGGAACAACTGGGTAACAAGGCCTCGTACGAATCTATTGATGCGCTTCTCTTCAGTATCCACCAAATATGGAGCATATACGGATAGCTGGGTGAACTGAATATCATACTCTGTCACTGTCATATCCGGAGTCTGGCGCAATGACTCAAAACTGCGAGCTCGGGCATCCCTGACGCTCTGCGGAAGAAAACTAGCAAGAAAAATCGTAGCGAACTCATCCCAGGTTATAGGAGGAAGATCAGCAACTCGACCCCTTTCCATGGACTCGCACCAAGTCTGGGCTGTTGGGTTATGGGAGCGCCCCGGCCATCAAACCATGGCCAAATGCGGAACAAAATTTTCTAAAACCCGGCGCTACCATTACCCGATTTCCAAGATCGATACCATTAACCCTAAAACTAGCAAACTAACAAAAGGAGATAGAACGGTTATACCTAATGAACCAAGTCCTTTGGGTCTTCAACCATTTCCAAGCTCCTAGTGATGCGGATCGACTTTGGTCACCGGTCCTCCTTCATCTCCGATGATCCACCCGAGGGAAACGGCACAAGCTCCAGGTTCACCAAACGGACCAACCGACTCTCCAGGATTGCTAGTGTTAGTGTATATGCCCTAGAGGCCATTACTGTATCATACTAGCTTGTATATTACTTAATGGAAGCTTGGAATATTCACAGTTGTATAGACAATCTTGCTCAAAATGGTAGTATGCTACTTGGTTTGTTTCTACTTCAATATGTGCATGTGTTTCTTTTAGCATATCGCTTATATACATATTAGTGGAGGCCTTAGGATCTTTGCTTGATTACCAGCATTGTGATGGCAGTCACACTTGTGGGGGCTGGGTAATCTATAAGCACATCCTTATACAGGTCCCTAGTCGTAGGACTATCGAGACAGGGCATCGATTCTCCGGAGTAGACTAGCGTATGCGCTTCTCATCTCAGCAGGGAATATGGTCTGTCCCATAGCCATCAGTACGTCGTACTGGAGATAGTATGCGGGTGCTCGTTAGGTTACGAGTACACTGGACAGGACTCGTCGGGAACTGTTGGTTGGTATTATACCTATCGTCAGTTATCAGTTCCAAGGTGACATGAGTACAGCTTAGTCTGCTGACTTGACACTGTTACTTCGCCTCGAGTGTGTTCCCACTGTACTTAGATTACTACCCTACCACGGCTCAAAGGAGTCGTGCAAACAGGTAGTAGTTGGGTGCGGTCCCGAAGCACTTGGAGGCAGTGACGGTTAGACAGGATTCGTCTCTCCCGGTATTGGGGGTTGACATCGCGCTGTGTTTAGGAGAGCCATTACACGAGTAGTCCCTGGCCAGGGCAAGCGAGATATACTGGTAGGTTTCCAGTGTTATCTCAGGGTGTTCTGGGCTTCACTCCGACATGACTTGTACCGCTATTAGGGGACTGACGTTCACTGCCCCCCTAGGCCCGCCATGCGATGTATCAGACGAACAGACCGGACTGTACGGAGATTGTCACATACAGGCTCAGTAGGAGTTCGGATGGGTTTACCTCATCGGCCTTCTTATCGACGTCTACCTGGGGACCGTTACGTACAGCTAGTGCCGCTTGCGGTCTGTGGTTAAACCCACTGCCAGCGTAGTGTCGAGTCTTAAGAGTCCCACACAGAGAGTTTCCCTGCACTGAGCAAAACGTGTAGAGGCCGTATGTTTTTACGGCAGGGTTGCGATCACTTACGTGCACTTTTGTGCGTATGCTGTTCGGGCAGGCAATACTAGTGGGCTTTGGTTTAAGCCGGATCCTAGTATTGCACGGATGGATTTGTTTTGTCTTCTGTGCATTCGCATTCTACGGAATGCGGATGCGGGTATGTATGCACAGTTTTGAGGAGCGATGAAGGAGGATGTGCCTCATTAGGGTTTTGGCAGATGGTTCGGCCAAAACCGTTATGTGGCAGGCTCATTAGGGTTTTGGCAATTCGTTCGGTCAAGACCATTATGAGCCGGAGACATTATTTACTAATCCTTTTAGTGATAATTTTGTGATGGCTAATTGCATTGACCATTTGACCACCATGACCTCTCTTGACTTTGTTGACCCGTTGACCGGTGTTGACCATTGACCTTCATGAGAGGTCTACACTCTTCTTTGGATTTTCTTTTTCTTTTTGATTATGAAAATGGTCAATTCAATGTAGCATCAACTTTATCATGATAGGATTTGTAATGATGTTGTTTTCTATTATTGCAACCATGGTGCCTTTTTTCTTTAGTAACGATATTCATTTTCTCATTCTAAACCCACCGTTGCCGGTCCCAAGTCCGGATGAGAAAGGGTGAGGGTTGTGGTAGGCTTGTGACAGCCAACGTAAAACTTTTTCACATTCTATGACATGAACCATAATAAGAATATCGTTGGGGCGTCCCCTACTCAGCGACGCGCTACATCGGATCCCGGGTGTAGTGTTAAATATGCAAGGGCTTCTAGGTCGTCGTCCAGATGCGGCGCGCTACATCGGACCCCGGGTGTAGTGACAAATAAGCAAGGGTCGTCGTCCAGAGACGACGCGCTACATCGGACCCCGGGTGTAGTGACAAATAAACAAGGGTCGTCGTCTACAGACGGCGCGCTACATCGGACCCCGGATGTAGTGACAAATAAGCAAGGGTCGTCGTCTAGAGACGGCGCGCTACATCGGACCCCGGGTGTAGTGACAAATAAGCAAGGGTTTCATAGGATCCGTCTAGCTTCCTGGAACATAGGTTCCCTTACGGGTAGACTAATAGAATTAGTGGAGGTGATGATTAGGAGGAGAGTTGGTATTATGTGTTTGCAAGAAACTAAGTGGGTAGGTGAAAAGAGTAGAGTCATAAAGCCTTGGGGTTATAAGCTTTGGTATACGGGTAAAGATAAAAATCGTAATGGGGTAGGCATAATCATAGATAGACGGTTGCTTGAGGATGTAGTTGAGATTAGGAGAAAAGGTGATAGAATTTTACTGGTTAGGCTTATTCTAGGTGGAGAGGTCCTTAATGTTATTAGTGCTTATGCACCACAGATAGGTCTTGATGACGCTAGTAAGCGTCTATTCTGGGAGGATTTAGACGAGGTGGTGCAAAGTATACCTAGTGGAGAGAAGTTATTTATTGGTGGTGATCTTAATGGACATGTAGGTACTAGTCGTAGTGGGTTTGATACTATCCATGGAGGTTTTGGTTTCGGACAAAGGAATGAAGTAGGTGACTCGATTCTAGATTTTGCTTTATCTTATGACTTGATCTTAGCAAACACCTGGTTTAGGAAAAGAGTGTCCCACCTTATCACTTTTAGGAGCGGATCAAGTGCTAGTCAAATAGACTTTTTTCTGACGAGAAGAATAGATAGAGGTTGTTGTATCGACTGTAAGGTAGTGCCAGGTGAGAGTGTAACCACTCAACATAGACTTTTAGTTCTAGATTTTCGATTTAGAAGAGAACCTAGGAAGATTAGACGTAAGGTAGAGCCTATTATTAAATGGTGGCGATTGAAAGAAGGTAACCAAAAGGCTTTTATAGATCGTGTAGTACAAGAAGCGGATTGGCAGTCGGAAGATGATCCAGACAAAACATGGAACAAAATGGCTAGTTGTATCAAGAAGGTAGCTAGAGATCTACTTGGTGAGTCGAGAGGTGGTGCTCCACCATCTAAGGACATATCATGGTGGAATGAAGATGTAAAGGCTGCTATTAAAATTAAAAGGGATTCTTATAAAGATTTGAAGAAAAGTAGAGATGTGGAGAGATTTGAGAAGTACAAAATGGCTAAAAAGGAAGTTAAGAAAGCTGTTCGGGAAGCTAAATCTAAGGTCTACAAGGAGGTGTACGAGAAATTAGACACTAAAGAGGCTGCAAATGATATATACCGGATTGCTCGAATGCGGGAAAGGAAGACTAGAGACTTATGTGCGGTGAAGTGTGTCAAAAATGAAAATCAGAAGGTTTTAGTTCGAGATGAGGATATCAAGGAAAGATGGAGAGATTATTTTGACAAATTGTTCAATGAGAGCTTTACTAAGAATTTGGATGGACTTGTCATTCAATTTCAAGATATAAACCGTGATTTCATGCGTAAAATAAGACTTCCTGAGGTTAAAGAAGCTTTGAACAGAATGGGTTTAAGAAAAGCGGTTGGTCCTGACGGGATTCCTATCGAGATTTGGAGATGCTTAGGAGAAATAGGCGTTAAATGGCTGACAGATCTGTTTAATAAGATTTGGCAGACAAAAAAGATGCCAAATGAATGGAGGAAAAGTATCCTTGTACCTATCTACAAGAACAAGGGTGACATTCAAAGTTGCTCAAACTACCGTGGAATAAAACTGATGTGTCACACCATGAAACTTTGGGAGAGAGTAATTGAACACAGGCTGAGGAAGGATATTAAGATAACAGAGAACCAATTTGGGTTCATGCCTGGACGATCGACGACAGAGGCGATTC
The DNA here is from genome assembly GCA_030015575.1 of Agapanthus africanus. Classification (NCBI taxonomy): domain Eukaryota; kingdom Viridiplantae; phylum Streptophyta; class Magnoliopsida; order Asparagales; family Amaryllidaceae; genus Agapanthus; species Agapanthus africanus. The sequence goes on along the minus strand of CM057338.1, from coordinate 475,020,818 downwards.
ATTTGCTTTGTCAACTTGTCGAGCGCTTTCGAGAGAGGAGAAGAGATTTGCATATGATATTTATTGATTTAGAAAAAGCGTACGACAAGATACCTAGAGAGGTATTATGGGGGACAATGATGAAGAAGGGGGTCCCCGTCAAGTATATTGACATAATCAAGGATATGTACGACGGAGTAGTGGCAAATGTCAGAACTTGCGGCGGCTTAACGAGTGATTTTCCGATTACTATTGGTTTACATCAAGGATCTGCATTAAGTCCATTCCTGTTTACCATCGTGATGGATGAGCTTATTAGAACTATCCAAGATGAGGTACCTTGGTGTATGCTATTCGCTGATGATATTGTTCTAGTAAATGAGACGAAAGCAGGGGTTAATGCCAAATTGGAATTATGGAGGTAAACATTGGAATCTCGGGAATTCAGATTGAGCAGGTCCAAGACAGCATATATGCACTGCAAATTTAGTAGCCAGAGAAGTCAAAACCATATTGGTATAACATTGGAAGGGCAAGAGATATCACCGAGCGACCGGTTTAGATATCTAGGTTCCATCATCCAAAAGAATGGGGAGATCGATAGTGATGTTAATCAAAGGATCCAAGCTGGTTGGTTGAAATGGAGGAGTGCAACAGGGATTTTGTGTGATCGTAACTTTCCGTTAAAATTGAAAGGAAAGTTTTATCGGAGCGCTATTCGGCCTGCCTTATTATATGGTACAGAATGCTGGGCTCCTAAGAAGCATCATACACAGAAGATGCACGTAGCGGAGATGTGTATGCTTCGTTGGATGTACGGTAACACTAGAAAAGATAAGGTGCGAAATGAGGATATTCGTGCAAAAGTTGGTGTAGCACCTGTGGAGGAGAAGATGCGCGAAAACCGGCTAAGATGGTTTGGTCATGTGCGACGCAGACCTATGGAAGCACCGGTTCGACGAATAGATACTCTCGACATGGGCAATGGCAAAAGGGCAAAAGGGAGACCGAAGAAAACATGGATGGAGGTGATACGAAACGATATGGTTGCCAAAGGACTCAATGAAAGTATATTGTTCGATAGAAGTGAGTGGAGACAGAGGATTCATGTGCTGGACCCGGCGTGATTCTCATGTTGGTTCATGTAGCCTACCCCATATGCTTGGGATAAAAGGCTCAGTTGTTGTTGTTGTTGTTGTTGTTGATTCATTTTCTCATTCTCATTCTCTCTCTTAGAAAAGAAAAAGAGAAAGAGCTCCATGGTTGCAAAACTCTCCTTCATCTTCCTCCTCTTGAAATCATCCTTTGATCTCATGTGTTGAGAGAAAAAGGATCCCACTTGACAAAACCATCCCTCTACTACTTCTACACAACCTAGGGCATCTTGACTAGCGATCTCGTTGCCTTAGTTGCCTCGGCTCGAGGTGGAGCTCGGTGTACATCTCTCGGGTGGATCGTCTTCAACTCAAGGAGGCCGCGGAGGTGACCAAGATCCGGATCGACACTCAGAGCTTGGATGGACGAGCGGGACAGCGGAATGAAGACCTGAAGGTCCGGTTTCGTGAGGTATAATTTCTACGGCATAGTAGTTAAAGCCTCTAGTAGTTTGCTAGTTTCTAGTTTAGCAAAGATCCGGCTTCAAGTCCATGTTGCCTTGCGCCAAATAATTGTTTTTCGCTGTTTCCGCCTCCCCGTAAGAACCGGGGTGAGCAACGTAGACTTACAGTGGTATCAGAGCTTAGCTAAACATAAACTAGTTAGTTAGCAAAGTGTTTAGAATATCGATCGGAAAAAATTCGCAAAACACGCCCGAAAAAATACCAAGTTTCTGTCGATTTTTTATACTGCTCAAAAAGTGATTTAACATATATGAAAAATCGTCTCAGGGTTTTGTAAAAACACTGCAGAAAAATGATCCAGTGACTCGATCAAACCACCGCGGTTCCGCGGCCGATTTGACTCGGCAGTGGATCGGGTTTTGTGCAGTATTTTAGTTTGGTTGTTTTGGGATTTTTAATACATGTTTTTTCTACCCAGATTTTCCAGAGAGCAAATTGACTTTTGGGGTGGTTAAAAATCCGTATTTTGATCGATATTCCGTAGACTTTGGCTAATGGATATTATCTGTGATGTGATATATGTATTGAACGTCTACTAATCGCTATAAGTCGATTAGTGGGGGTTATACATATCTGTGATCTGTAATGTTGATGGTTTGTGTATATGAACTTGGTGGATTGTCGCGGATGAATAGCCGGGGTGGATTTGAGATGAGAGTTTCTTTTTCTTTCATTCATTGTAAAAATTTGTAAATTGATGTAATATTATTTGTATGGCCACACAACCAGGTCGGGGTTGTAGCCGTCATTGTATAATTTCTTTTTACTGTTTTTGCTCCTAGGATAGACCCAAGGAGGGGTGCACAAACTACAGGGTATCTCGAAGTACCGAGTGGCCTACTCACGGGTTGAGGGAGGTTGCTTCGCTTCGGGTACTTGGCGGGTAGTTTGCCGCACCCGTAGGGGTCTAGGGTGGGGTTTGGCTATTCATCGCGACCGTGTAATCCGCTTTTCGTTGCAGGCTCGAACGGATCGCGGATTCCTAGTATATCTAAAGTGTTCATCTGTGATCTGGAATGGCTATCATTGCTATATATCTATATATGATATCTTTTTAGGTGTTGCTTATGTTTTGCATCCGCCCTAGTCCAGCCCCCGCTCTGTCGTTAGTTAAGTAACCTAACGGGTGATGACGGGACCCCGTGGCGAATGCAGATGGCATAAGCGCACGCCATATTTTGGTTGTTTTCTGCAATGGTAGGATTAAATGATGGGACGCATTGGAATTAATGCAAGAAAAAATAAACCAAGTAACAGTCGTTGGAACACTTTCAAAACCACTCGGTTCTTTTCAAAAACCAAATTTTAAATGCGAAGCTTGAACCACTCCTTTTGAAAGCTATCTCGTTCCTTCGATTATATCAAGTTCACTACGTTCACGGTTTCGCCAAAACCATTCGTAGCCCTCCGTCATTTCAGTTAAATATTCAGTAGTATTCAAACTATGTATTTTGACCTTCGCCATGGCATAGTGATTGGTAGCTGCTGAATATTTATCTGTAGCATAGATAGATGCGTTGGTTTGGGACAGTCGTACTACTATTTTGGCCTTCGTCAAGGGTATGTACGGGTGGGTTCAAATTAACCTGGACAATGACGGGTAGAACTTGACATGCGACTTATAATATGTTGGCCTTCGTCAAGGTCATAAGAGCATGGGGCAAAAATCCATATCAGGAGTTTCAAAAGAACTGAAACTTGCTAGCGCTGCATACCATTTGGAGTGTGATGATTCTGGTAGGATTCCTTCAGTTTTGTCACGCGATGATATTTGGATCCCGATCCTACTGTGAGTATATACTACTCCTCGGGAACTTTCTCACTTAACGATCAATGCTATAAACCAAGTAGGTGTCTAGAAAGGTGTTAGAGGGGCTACGCCCACAGGGAAAAGAGGTTATTTAATTAAGGAACTTCGCGAAAGCGTTGGAAAGCCTCCCTCGAAGTATCGACACTGGCTTGGCTGAACGGTTAAGCAAGTATTGTACGGTGAGATTGATCCTGACTAATTCTTCCTTTATGGTTTGAGGAGGGATTCGAGAGACAGTGGGAGCCATACTGTTTAGATAAATTAAAAACCAATCTAAACTTGCAAGAGCATCATGCTAAAGTGTTTTCTTCTCTCTCTCTTAATTGCAGCGACCCTGTGACCACACCTAGGTTACATCTAGATAATAAAATGACTGAATCTGACTGTTATGACTGGCAAAGGTCTGTCCAGATGTCCATTGCCCATGACAAGCTGGGACACCCCTTAACTAATCCAACCCCTGCTGTCTCTGGACCAGCTTCCCCTGTCATGGATATTCATATCCATAGGACATCGGAAAAGGAATGTGCGAAAGCCAAGTGCCTCGTGTTAGCCTCAGTTGATGGTGCATACCAGGGGAAGCACGAGAAGATGGACTTAGTTTCTATCTTCCTCCATAACAAAGATTTATATGGAGAGCAATCTCGTATCGCAAGATATAAGACCTCGAACGAATTGCTTCCAGCGAGGTTGGCTATCGGGTCATCTGTAAGGGGCAACGTCCTTACAGAGACCAGCTCTTTTGAACTCTCGGACCTGAAGACCATGTTGAAGAACGGGTCAGATGCTGACTTAGTTCAACAGTCTCTACCTACTACCCTGAAGGAAACCAGGGAAGTAGAAAGAAAGGGAAGGGCAGAAGTTTCGGGAATGGATGTAGTAAAAGAGGAATGTCCCTATTGTTACGGGAATGAACATAGGAAGAAGGATTGCAGAGCTAGTATAGCCAGTAGCCAGAATTCGAAGCATGTTGTGGCTTCGGCTTCGGGTGTGTTTGTAATAGAGAACCGTATGTCAGTTAACCCTACTTCCTGGGTATTGGATACCGGATCAGGATCTCATATATGTAATTCGTTACAGGCTCTGAGAAACCGTAGGGTTATAAAGAAAGGTGATATGACTCTCAGGGTTGCTAACGGAATGAGCATGTACGCTAAATCCGTAGGGGAATATCATCTTGGACTGACAACTGGGCAGATATTGATTCTGCGTGACTGTTTTTATGTACCAGGTGCGACTTGTAATATCATATCTGTATCCTTACTTTCTAAGGAAGGATATGATTTTACTTTTGTAAGCGATGCAGTAAACATCCACCTAAATCAAGTTCTGATTGGGTCAGGTACATTGAAAAACGGTATATACGTACTGAATCAAGCTCAGGTTTTCAGTGTCCAGAACACACCTAAAAGAAAGTCTCCGGAATTAAATCAGGCTTTCTTAGGGCATTGTAGACTGGGTCACATTAATGAGACACGGTTGGCTAAGTTACATAAAGAAGGATACTTGGATCCGTTCGAGTACCAGTCTTATGCCACTTGTGAATCTTGTCTCATAGGAAAGATGACAAAGACTCCGTTCACTGGACACGGAGAAAGAGCGAGCGAGCTCTTGGGACTCATACACAGTGATGTGTGTGGTCCAATGTCTACACATGCGCGAAGTGGTTATTCATACTTCATTACTTTCACAGATGATTTCTCTAGGTATGGACATGTCTTCTTGATGAAGCACAAATCCGAGGCCTTTGAAAAATTTCGAGAATACAAGAATGAAGTTAAAAAACAAACAGGCAAAAGTATCAAGGCACTGAGATCTGATCGAGGTGGTGAATACTTGAATGCCGAGTTTCTGGCCTTCTTAAAAGAGAATGGAATTCTCTTTCAGCTTACTCCTCCATACACACCACAACACAACGGTGTCGGAAAGGCGGAATCGAACCCTATTGGATATGGTTCGATCCATGATGAGTAAGGCTGAGTTACCGCGGTCCTTCTGGGGTTATGCACTAGAATCAGCTGCATATCTTTTGAACAAGGTTCCCTCCAAGACTGTGCCTACCACACCATATCAGATGTGGTGTGGGAAGAAACCCCAACTTCAATATTTGAAGATATGGGGATGTCCAGCTTTTGTAAAAAAACAGCATGCGGACAAGCTCGAGGCACGCTCAGTACTGTGTAAGTTTGTGGGATACCCAAAGAACTCCAGGGGGTATTTTTTCTATCACGTAGAGGAACAAAAGGTTTTTGTTTCTCGTCATGCCCGCTTTCTGGAACATCAGTTTTTATAAAAGGAAACAAGTCGGAGCGTAGTAGAACTGGAAGAAATTCCAGAACCACAAGCTATTACTGAAAGCTTGGAAGAACCAGAAGGTTCGAAAGAACAGGACATTCCAGTGCCACTCCGCAGGAGTAGTAGGCAGTCTCATTCGCCCGAGAGATACTACGGTTTTCTCATAGACGGGGATAGAGAGGATTGCACCATGGATTATGGTGAGCCGACTAGCTTCCAGCAAGCCATTCAGAGCGGTGACTCGGTAAAATGGCTGGATGCAATGCGGACCGAGATGGAATCTATGTACATCAACAAAGTTTGGACTTTGGACTTTGCTCCAGAAGGGGTAAAACCCGTAGGATGCAAATGGATCTTCAGAAAGAAGATTGGTGTAGATGGGCAGGTTGAAACTTATAAAGCTAGACTTGTTGCAAAAGGGTTTTCGTCAAAGACCTGGTTTGGACTATGACGAGACTTTTCTCCAGTGGCTATGCTGAAATCCATTCGGATCCTTCTTGCCATTGCTGCTTTCCACGATTATGAAATCTGGCAAATGGACGTAAAGATGGCTTTCCTAAATGGAAATTTAGAAGAGTGCGTCTATATGGATCAGCCGGAGGGATTCATTCAAAGTGGGAGCAGCGATAGAGTGTGCAAGTCCATCTATGGACTGAAGCAGGCATCGCGGAGTTGGAACATCTGCTTCGATGATACTGTCAAAGAATTCGACTTTATCAAAAACCTAGATGAACCATGCATTGACAGTAAGATTGTAGGGAGAACTATGGTATTCCTCGTCTTGTACGTGGATGACATTCTCCTAATAGGAAATGATATTCCTATGCTACAGTCAGTCAAAGGATTCTTATCGCAGAGGTTCTCCATGAAGGACCTGGGCAATGCCAACTACATTCTGGGGATCCAGATCTATCGTGATAGATCTAAGAGGATGTTGGGACTTTCACAGTTCAGGTACATTGACACCATACTGAAAAGATTCAGTATGGAAGATTCAAAGCGCGGTAATTTACCGGCTTGTCACGGGATCACCCTCTCCAAAGAGATGTCTCCCAAGACTGATTTGGAAAGGGATCGCATGTCTATTATACCCTACGCTTCTGCGGTAGGCTCTATAATGTATGTGATGTTATGTACCAGACCAGATGTAGCATACGCATCGAGCGTTGTAAGCTGGTATCGGTCGGACCCAGGGGAGAAACACTGGATAGCGGTAAAGAACATTCTCAAGTACCTGAGAAGGACTAAGGAGATGTTCTTGGTGTATGGCAGAAAAGACCTCCAGATTGAGGCCTTTGCTGACTCCAGCTTCCAGAGTGACAAAGATGACTCCAAGTCCATGTCGGGTTATGTCTTTACCCTCAATGGAGGGGCGGTTTGCTGGAAGAGTTCCAAGCAGGAGACCGTTTCTGACTCAACTACGGAAGCGGAGTACATAGCTGCTTGCGATGCCGCAAAGGAAACTGTCTGGATGAAGAAGTTCCTCACGGAGCTTCAGGCGGTTGCTACCATTGTTGATCCAATACCGCTGTATTGCGACAACAACGGAGCTATAGCTTTAGCGAAGGAACCCAGGTCTCATCAGAAGTCCAGGCACATTTTGAGGCGGTACCACCTGATCAGGGAGATCGTAGATCGCCGGGAGATCGAGGTGAAGAGAGTAAATTCGGAGGATAACACTGCAGATCCACTCACGAAGGCCCTACCCCAGACTCAGTTCGAGCGGCTGATCGAGATGATAGGTCTTCGATATGCCAGTACATGGCCTTAGTGCAAGTGGGAGATTTTTAGTGTATATGCCCTAGAGGCCATTACTGTATCATACTAGCTTATATATTACTTAATGGAAGCTTGGGATATTCACAGTTGTATAGACAATCTTGCTCAAAATGGTAGTATGCTACTTGGTTTGTCTCTACTTCAATATGTGCATGTGTTTCTTTTAGCATATCGCTTATATACATATTAGTGGAGCCCTTAGGATCTTTGCTGATTACCAGCGTTGTGATGGCAGTCACACTTGTAGGGGCTGGGTAATCTATAAGCACATCCTTATATAGGTCCCTAGTCGTAGGACTATCGAGACAGAGCATCGATACTCTGGAGTAGACTAGCGTATGCGCTTCTCATCCCAGCAGGGAATATGGTCTGTCCCACAGCCATCAGTACGTCGTACTGGAGATAGTATGCGGGTGCTCGTTAGGTTACGAGTACACTGGACAGGACTCGTCGGGAACTGTTGGTTGGTATTATACCTATCATCAGTTATCAGTTCCCAGGTGACATGAGTACAGCTTAGTCCGCTGACTTGACACTGTCACTTCGCCTCGAGTGTGTTCCCACTGTACTTAGATTACTATCCTACCACGGCTCAAAGGAGTCGTGTAAACAGGTAGTAGTTGGGTGCAGTCCCGAAGCACTTGGAGGCAGTGACGGTTAGACAGGATTCGTCTCTCCCGGTATTGGGGGTTGACATCGCGCTGTGTCTAGGAGAGCCATTACATGAGTAGTCCCTGGCCAGGGCAAGCGAGATATACTGGTAGGTTTCAAGTGTTATCTCAGGGTGTTATGGGCTTCACTCCGACACGAGTTGTACGGCTATTAGGGGACTGACGTTCACCGCCCCCCTAGGCCCGCCATGCGATGTATCAGACGAACAGACCGGACTGTACGGAGATTGTCACATACAGGCTCAGTAGGAGTTCGGATGGGTTTACCTCATCGGCCTTCTTATCGACATCTACCTGGGGACCGTTACGTACAGCTAGTGCCGCTTGCGGTCTGTGGTTAAACCCACTGCCAGTGTAGTGTTGAGTCTTAAGAGTCCCACCCAGTGAGTTTCCCTGCACTGAGCAAAACGTGTAGAGGCCGTATGGTTTTACGGCAGGGCTGCGATCACTTACGTGCACTTGTGTGCGTATGCTGTTCGGGCAGGCAATACTAGTGGGCTTTGGTTTAAGCCGGATCCTAGTATTGCACGGATGGATTTGTTTTGTCTTCTGTGCATTCGCATTCTACGGAATGCGGATGTGGGTGTGTATGCACAGTTTTGAGGAGCGATGAAGGAGGATGTGCCTCATTAGGAGTTTGGCAGATGGTTCGGCCAAAACCGTTATGTGGCAGGCTCATTAGGGTTTTGGCAATTCGTTCGGTCAAGACCATTATGAGCCGGAGACATTATTTACTAATCCTTTTAGTGATAATTTTGTGATGGCTAATTGCATTGACCATTTGACCACCATGATCTCTCTTGACTTTGTTGACCCGTTGATCGGTGTTGACCATTGACCTTCATGAGAGGTCTACACTCTTCTTTGGATTTTCTTTTTCTTTTTGATTATGAAAATGGTCAATTCAATGTAGCATCAACTTTATCATAATAGGATTTGTAATGATGTTGTTTTCTATTATTGCAACCATGGTGCCTTTTTTCTTTAGTAACGAGATTCATTTTCTCATTCTCATTCTCTCTCTTAGAAAAGAAAAAGAGAAAGAGCTCCATGGTTGCAAAACTCTCCTTCATCTTCCTCCTCTTGAAATCATCCTTTGATCTCATGTGTTGAGAGAAAAAGGATCCCACTTGACAAAACCATCCCTCTACTACTTCTACACAACCTAGGGTATCTTGACTAGCGATCTCGTTGCCTTAGTTGCCTCGGCTCGAGGTGGAGCTCGGTGTACATCTCTCGGATGGATCGTCTTCGACTCAAGGAGGCCGCGGAGGTGGCCAAGATCCGGATCGACACTCGGAGCTTGGATGGACGAGCGGGACAGCGGAATGAAGACCCGAAGGACCGGTTTCGTGAGGTATAATTTCTACGGCATAGTAGTTAAAGACTCTAGTAGTTTGCTAGTTTCTAGTTTAGTAAAGATCCGGCTTCAAGTCCATGTTGCCTTACGCCAAATAATTGTTTTTCGCCGTTTCCGCCTCACCGTAAGAACCGGGGTGAGCAACGTGGACTTACAGCTAGTAGTGGAGAGTGGGAGTGTAGGATAGTCTCACCATAATTTTCTCTCAAACTTTAATGCTCATAAAGCAGCCATGGAAGGTTTGGAGGTGATCAAGACAAGAATGGAATGAACTAAATATGCTAAGTGTTTTTGGGTGTATGAATGAGAGTGAGCTAGAGAGAGAGCCTCAAAAATGAAATCAATAAAAAATGAGCAAAGGAAAAACCCTCACCTCAAAGTGGCCAGCCCTCTCTCTCCTCACCCAAGAATAATCCACACCCAAAACACTCACCAAATTAAGCAATAAACAAATACCCATACCAATCTCTACATTGCACAAAAGCCATGCTTTGACCAAAAGCCATGCCTTTCCATGTCACCATTTCCACCTCATTTATTAACATGTGATTTTATAAATAAAATCAATAATGAGGTGGCATCTTCTAGAAGCCATTCCGTATAAATACGGAATGCTTCTCGGTATATGTATCGAAATACACATACGCGTATTCGTACGAAAATACGAATAGCCAAAGAGAGAAAAAATAAATAGTGAGCAATAATACTAGAATACATATATATAAATACATATGTAAATTATTAAATCAAAACTTGATTTAACAATCTGGCTTAATCCTAAGCCGCTAGTATTATCAACCGTCCGATTAAAGTCTGCGCAGCCTGTGCACATATTCAATCGGACACCTGTATGTACCAACATACATCACCTACACCATATCGCCTGAACCATGAAAACGCTCTGTGTGGGACTCTAAAGACTCGTCAATACGCTGGCAGTAGGTTTAACCACAAGCACGTCAGCGGCACTAGCTGTACGTAACGGCTACCCAGGTATTGAGCGAAAGGAAGGCCGACGAGCAAACTCATCCAAACCCCTACTGAGCCTATCAGTGACAATATCCGTACAGTCCGGTTTGTTCGTCTAAGAGTATCGCATATTGAGTTTAGGGGGGTGGATAAAGTCAGACCCCTAATAACGCGATAATTCGTGTCGGTATGAAACCCATCACTACCTGAGAAACTATCGATCCTGGATCGGTAATTCTCACATACCCCGGTCGAGGATTTCTAGTGATGGCCACCCGTGCACTGTGCGGCATCAACCCCTAATACCGGGAGAGACGAATCCCCGATGATCCGCTCACTGCCTACGTGTGGCTTGGGTCTGTACCCAACTAAAACCTGTTTGCACGACTCCTTTGAGCCGTGGTAGGATAGTAATCAAAGCACAGTAGGAACTCACACGAGACAAATGACGATCTTAGGTCGACAGACTAACCTGTACACATGTCACCAGGGAACTGCTATCTGACTATAGGTATAATACCAACTAGCATATTCCCGGTGAGTCCGTCCAGTGTACTCATAACCCAATGAGCACATATATACCATCTTAGGTGAACAACTGACACCAATGGCTTGTGAGACCGGCCACCGTCCCTCTTCTTGGTCTAGATAAGTATACACCAGTTTACACTGGAGTATCGATACCCAGTCTCGATACTCCCACGACTAGGGACATTTAAGGATGTGCTTATAGACCCCCAGCTCCCACGTATGTGATCGCCATCACAATGCTGCCAATCAAGCAAGAATCCTATGGGCTTTATCAACATATGATGATAAAGACAAACCAGATAGCATACTATCATCTCGAGTAAGACCGTTTTATCGGTATAGGTCCTCGCTCAATCATCATGATCATATACCTGCGACTATGATAATTGCCTTGAGGGCACTATAGCCAACAATCTCCCACTTACACTTAAGGCTAATTATTGCGATGTCGTATACTCACAGCCCGTGTGATACCGAATACCCAACTCCTCTACTAATCAGTTTCACAAAGCTCATTTGTAAAACTATTGCGTTCGAGAAATAGCCTCAGGGAGTGGATCCGCTCCAGTGTTTCTTTCTATGTCTCTCTTTATCTCAACTTCGCGGAGAAAACTATTTCCCGAATTGAGCAATACCCGTCTTAGAATATGTCTGGATATCTGATGGGACCCAGTTCACAAAAGAACTCCAAATCCAGCAAACTTCTTAGACTGTATCGTCTACTGAACTCAATCAGTACACTGCGCCATACCATCCTCAGTATCCGCTTGGACTACCTGTCCAAAGTACTGCCCCTTGTCAGAGGGAAAAATATAACTCTGACAGTCACTCTGTCATCCAGGTCACCTTGGAAGCCTGGAATGATAATCGCCTCTCAAAGGAGGCCGTCGTTATCAAATCCCTAGAACATCCACTTATGTTCATAAACTGCTTCCATTCATTTTTCTCCAGGATTGGATTAATATATCAACTTATTACATCTAGTGCAAAAACAATATCTGGTGTGGTACTTGACATGTCATGATCAACTCAATTGCCTAAGCAAATGATATGCCAATCATGCACATCCCTCTCACCTTTAGTCTGTAAGACACCTTTAGAGAGGGTGACTCCATCACCTGCAGGTTCAGCACCATGCCAGGAGTCGTCCATTCTAAAATGCTTTTAGAATACTGTCTAAGTACCCATATTGGGACACTTCTTAAATCTAGATCTAAAACCATAGATCTAGTAACCAGAATGTCTGATATAATATCCATAACCTATATGGAGAAACCACTGTGTGACAACCAAAGTATAACCGATCGTAGTATAAGAATTTCACTTCTTACTCTGTGTATGTCATCCAAATACCAGGACATCACACCCTACTACCTTCTTAACAGATCCATCCCCTATTCTGATGAAGTCAAAGCCCATGACTGTCACATCAAAAAATAGATGATCTTTCTCCGATATATCTGCTTTAATCTATAAATAGACATAAGCTACTTGTCCACTACGTTTCCGCTGCTCCCACTGATTACGACAACCCTCTGGCAGAGTCATATACACGTGCACCTCTTAAGCTAGTTTAGAATGACGCTATACTTATCCTCCTGCCGGGTCTCATAGTCTGGAACAACAGTAGTGTCAAGTCTGGGTAAACAAGAACCTCCCTGTCACCGTTCTTAAGGCTACCGAAGTACCTCTCGGGTGCCTAAGGTAACCTACCATATCTGCGGAGTGGCTAATGGAATGTCAATCCTGATTGATTTTTTAGGTCCTATTAAATTTTCGGTAATCGTTTGTGGTTCTGAAATCACTTCCAGTTCTACCATACTCCCACTACTGTTTTCTGAAAAAATCCATTTTACTAAAACTGTGGCGAGTCAAGAACAATATCACTATTGATCTTCCTGATGGTAGAAAATTAACCCTCGTTAAAGCCCGGGATAACCCACAAACAGCCATTACTGAAATGTGCCTTGAGTTTATCCGGATTCTGGTTTTAAGCATCAGCCGGACGACTCCCTATACCTTAACATCGTTAAGATATAAATTGATTCTATATATATCTAATATAGAAACAAAGGCACTAATTTAATTGGAACCAGATTCAAATCATACAGCTATCTCCAGTGCATGTCAACTAAATGGAGAGAGGCCAATCGGCATTACTCAACTTAGGAGTGCATCCAATTATGAGTAATCTGAAAGAGAAACAAGTTTCTCTAAACCATTACTATCAACTGAATACCACATACAAATATCTACATCTTCGATCACCTTGAAGAATCCCGATACTTGTGACACCTGGTTCTTTACTTCATTCTTGTACCTATAACTTCTCAAACTTGGACCTTGTATTTCTACGAAACACTTGTCCAAAACTTGAGAAGTCACAAGTAAACAGAATATAGTACGAGGACCAAACCCTCTGTCCTAATGGACACTGGACAACATACAATACTTTGTATAAGTCCCGTGAGTTGAATAACTCAAACTCTGTGCGTCGTAGGTTGAAAACTGAACCCAGACGATTTCCTCAAATATCACCAATTACAACGAATTCCGATATAATGAGGATGATCACCTAATTCCCAATAACTTACTCCCACTCATCATCTGTAAAACCATACAGATGTGAGAATCAAACCTGGTAAATACATACCCCAGAGCAAGTGTCCAATTAGGAAATCAACTTTCAATTAACAATGCACAGTGAAACTGAAACATAAAAATGTTTCGAAGGGGTATCCGGGTATTCCTAGCAATGCCTCTTCCATTATCAGATTCATGACTGTAACCGTATATTTCCTTACCATCTCTCCAAATCCCTTTATTTATCTTTAGTCGTTATCTTCTGTACACCATTGTTAGGCTTAAATGGTTTTCTTCCTTCCCTACCGTTCGGCACAAGCCTATGGTTTGGAAGAAGACTATCCAATAAGCGTAATAGGTGTACTCTCCTAATTCTAGGAGTACTCGCAACCTGAGAGAAGGTGATGTTAAAAGACAACTGAATAAACCTTATTCCTATTTCTCTTGAACCAGAATCCATCCTCGAAAAAGTTCCTTCGAGTTCGTATATAACCATACGATGGATTTATCCAATAGGATTGGATGTTTGTAGTGATATGGTGTGTTCTGGAGAAATACAAAGGTGAAGTAGGAGTGGCATTGAAAGACTTGGTTTGGTTGTGAATAGCAGTCGCAATTTACTTTGCCCTCTTTCTAATCCCTTTATTTGTCTTTACTCATTACCTTCTGTACACCACACTTAGGCTAATTGGTTTTCTTCATTCCCTACCTTTCGGCACCTGCCTATGGTTTGGAAGAGGACTATCCAATAAGCGTAATAGGTGTACTGTCTCCTAATCCTAGGAGCCCTCACGACCTAAGAGAAGGTAAAAGGAAAAAACAACTGAATAATCCTATTCATTTTCTCCAAAACCGGAAACTATCCTCGAAAAAGTTCCTTCAAGTTCGTATATAACCATACGATGGTTTTATCCAATGGAAGTTGATATACGTAGTGATACGGGGTGTTCTGGAGAAAAACAAAGGGTAAAAGAAGGAGTGGCAATGATGTATGCAACTTGGACAATCCAAAAAACCAGTGTTTATAAGAAAGTTCGGTTTAACTTGGTCATTGAGTTATAGTCTAGGGTCGGGTCATGGTTGCTGTCAGAGAGAGAGAAAAGAAACACTTAGCGTGCACTCTAACCTAGATCAGAATGGATAATCACTTTATCTAATCTGGATGGCTCCCACTGTTTTCTCGAATTCTCCTCCAAACCCAAAAAGAAGAATTAGTCGGAATCACCCGAAGAGTAATCCTACTCATCAGTGGGAATCGGGATCCAACTATCATCGCATGATAACTTGATGGAAGCCATTCAAGTCACCACACTCCAGAAGGTATGCACAAGCCTGGCAAGTTTCCTGTATGTTTGAAACTCCCGATATGATTTTTACCCCAAGCAGCTTATGACCTTGACGGATGCCAACAAATCATAAGTTGCAAGTCAAGTTCTACCCGTCATTATCCTGATTAATCTAGACCCACCCGTACTCGCCCTTGACGGATGCCAACAAGGCTGCACGACTGTCCTAGATTAATGCATATCCATGCTACAGAAAAGTAACACATAGCTACCGCACACTATGCCTTGACGGAAGCCAAAAAACATAGCACGAATACTAGATACTGCTTTTCTGAAATGACGGAGGGCTACAGCTGGTTTTTGGCGAAAAACCTTTAACGTAATGAACTTTATATCGTTGAAGGAATCCAAGTGGTTTTATAAAAGTATAGTGGCGAAAACTTTTGCTAAAGAGGTCACTCCCGGTGAAGGGATCTCGGCTCTTTACCCTTCGAATGAGGTGCAGAATATTCCAAACTGAATACCACGATGTAAAGCAAAAAGTAATCGACTACAGTGAAGTTATTACATTGATGCAAACTCCTGCCCAAGGGGTCACTCCCGATGAAAGGATCTCGGCCCTTGCCTCGTCGAATGAGGTGCTGGATATTCATAACCGAATACCACTATGCAAAACAAAAGAGAACGTCTGTAATGTCAGTTTTTTAAAATCTTGGTTCAAACAACATCATATATATAGGTTTGTTTTCCTTGCATTGATAAGAATCAACGCAGTCCCATCAATTAATCACACCAGAAAAGAACGAAAATAAAATGTACGTATATGCCATCCGCATTCTCCACTGGGTCCCGTCATCACCCGTTAGGTTACTTAACTAACGACAGAGCGGGGACTGGGCTAGCGCGGGTGCAAAACATATACAACATCTACTAGTATATATAAATATATATAACAATCGTCCCAGGCATGATAAATGCAACATCATAGAAAAGTAATAAGCATCACAGAACAATACAGATAATCTAGGAGCCCCGGGTTTCCTTTGAACCACAACTGAAAACCCGACGTTCCCCTGGTCGTGTGGATAGCCTGTGCAATGAATTCCTAGACCCCTACGAGCGCGGCAAGTTGCCCGCCAAAACCTGAAGCGAGGCAGCCCCCTTCAACAAAGTGAATAGACCACCCAGTACTTCACGGAATCCTGTAACTTGAGCACCCCTCCTTGGGGCAACATATACCCCCCACGAGTGCGGCGAATAGCCCGCTAATTCTAGAGTGAAGCTCCCTCCGTCTCAACGCCATGAGATGCAGGCTCGTTGCCCTCTAGAACCTGGCAATCCGTACATCGCACCGCGGGGTAATCCTAGTACATAAAAGAAAATAATATACAAGAGTGACATCGACCTCAACCCGGTCGTGCCCTAAAAGAATAATATACAAACAGGCAGTGACGGTAGTCCATATTGTAAGTCCACGGTAGCGCCCCGGCCGTCTAACAGACGCAAAATGCGGAACAAAAACTTTTTACAACTGGCGCTATCGCGTACTATAACCCGGATCTGCCATTAAAGCTAAACTAACAAACTACAAAGTGGGAAGAAAAGTTATACCGAACGATCCGAGTCCTTCGGCTTCAACCATCATCCCACGCTTTGTTGCGGCTGCTCCGATCTCCTGAATCTCCAATCTTCTAGTCCAGGTGGCACCACGTCGACGGATCTTTAAACGGGCTCCCGCCTCTGAACCGAGGCAACTCGGTCGTCAAGTTCGCTAAAAGAGACGACCAAGATGATGTAAAGAATGAGTAGAACACTTTGTCTCGTTACGTCCAAAGTCACGGACGAACGGTTAATGAAGTTGCCTTTTGGATCGAATGGAAATGAGAAATAAATCATATCTAATTTCTATGCACCAAAACTTATATCTTTTTTCCAATCACAACCATAATGCCTACAAGGAATGGCCGGCCACTATTTATCAAGGAGGGGGTGAGTGTAGGAGAGGGGAGAGTGACCACAAGGCAAAAGATCAAGAAGAAAATATCTAAGGCATAACAAAACTCATTAATGTAAAGAATGACTCATTAAGCTTAGTCATCCAATCAATTAATGCAATCAAGTGAGTCACAAATCTAGTCATCAATCAAGAAGCTTCCTCACTCATGACTCACCCTCATGACTCAGCCATGGAATAAAAGATAAATCCGCATTTAACCGAATGTCAAATACGGCCGATAGAAAACTGGAAACTGGCAACTTCCAAAAGTGATCCTAAAACGAATTTCAAGATAACCCCGTAATGGTATAAACATATCCGCATTTGTATTACGACCGAATACAAATGCATCTGAGACAAAGATATTATATCTACACAGTATAATACTTAGATCCGGCTTAAACCAAAGCCGACCAGTATTATCTGCCCGAAAAATGACACGTGCGAAAACGCACGTGTATTTTCCGAACCCTGCCATAAAACCATACGGCCTCTACAATGTTTCGCCCGAACTTGGGAAAGTGTCTGTGGGGGACTCTAATGACTCATCAACTCACTGGCACTGGGTATAACCTCTAGCACGTCAGAGGTACAAGTTGTACGTAACGGTTTGCCTATGTATTGATTGGAAGGGAAGCTGACGAGCGAACTCATCCATAAACCCTACTGAGCCTAACAGTGACAATATACATACAGTCCGGTCCGTTCGTCTATGAGTATCGCATATCTGCCTAGGGGGCTGGTAACGTCAGACCCCCATTAGCGGTATAAGTCGTGTCAGAGAGTGGCCCAGAACACACTGAGATACTACTGGAGTACCTACCAGTAAATCTCCTGCCTCGGCCGAGGGCTTTGTGTAATGGCTCTCCTAGACACAGCGCGATCTCACCCCTAATACCGGGAGAGACGAATCCCCTGCCGATCCGCTCACTTGCCTCCATGTGGCTCGGGACTGTACCCAAAAAAGACCTGTTTGCACGACTCTTTTGAGCCATGGTAGGGTGGAAATCAAAGCACAGTGGGAACTCACACGAGACAAATGACGACCTCAGGTCGATGAACTAACCTGTACATATGTCACCTGGGAACTGCTATCTGACGATATGTATAATACCAACTAGCATGTTCCCGGCGAGTCCTGTCCGGTGTACTCATAACCTAATGAGCACCTGTATACATCTTAGGTGATCCTACTGACACCAGTGGCTTGTGAGACCGGCCACCGCCCCTCGTCGGGGTCTCGACTGTATACACTGGTCTACTCTGGAGTATCGATGCCCTGTCTCGAAACTCCCACGACTAGGGACACTTTAAGGATGTGCTTATAGACCCCTGCTCCCACGTATATGATCGCCATCATACTGCTGGTAGTCAAGCAAGAATCCTATGGGCTCTATCATCATGCAATAGTTAACTAAAGCATGTATACGATGATAAAGATAAACCAGATAGCATACTATCATCTCGAGCAAGACTGTCATATCGGTATAGGTCCTGCCTCAATCATTGCAATCACGTACCTGCGATCCAATAATTGACTTTGAGGGCACTATCTCCAACAATCTCCCACTTGCACTTAAGGCTAATTATTGCGATGTTGCATACTCACAGCCCGTGTGATACCGAACATCCAACTCCTCTACTAATCAGTTTCACAAAACTAGTTTGTAAAACTCTTGTGTTCGAGAAATAGCCTCACTGAGTGGATCCGCCCTGATGTTTCTTTCTATGTTTCTTTTAATCTCAAGTTCGTGGAGAAAGCCATCTCCCGAATCGAGCAATACCTGTCTTAGAATATGTCTGGATATCTGATGGGACCTAGTTCATAAATGAACTTCAAATCCAAACTTCTTAGACTGTATCGATAATTGAACCTAATCAGTATCCAGCACCATGCCTCCCACAGTATCCTCTTGGACCACCTGTCCATAATACTGTCCCTCATCATAGGGAAAACTATAACTCTGACAATCTCTCTGTCAACCATGTCACCTTTGAAGCCTGGAATGATAACCGTCTCCTGAAGGAGGCTGCCGTCATCAAGTCTGTAGAACATGCACTTATGTTCTAAAACTGCTTCCTTATGTTTCTTCAGGATTGGATTAATATTAACTTATCGCATCAAGTGCAAAAACTACATCTGGTGTGGTACTTGACATCTCATGATTGACTCAATTGCCTAAGCAAGTGATCTGCCAATCATGCACATCCCTCTCTCCTTTAGTCTCTAAGACACCTTTAGAGAGGGTGACTCCATCACCTGCAGGTACACCACCATGCTAGGAGTCATCTATTCTAAAATACTATTAGAATACTGTCGAAGTACCCACATTGGGAAACTACCCAAATCTAGATCTAATACCATAGATCTAGTAACCAGAATGTCTGATATTATATCCATATCCTGTCTGGAGAAACAACTGTGTGACGACCACAGTACAACCGATCGTAGTATAGGAAGTTTACTTCCTACTTTGTGTATGTCATCCAAATACCAGGACATCACACCCTACTACCTTCTTAACAGATCCATCCCCTATTCTGATGAAGTCAAACCCATGACTTTCACATCAAAATAAGATGATCTATCTCCGCTATAACTGCTCGAGTCTATAAATAGACATAAGCTACTTGTCCACTATGCTTCCGCTGCTCCCACTGACTATGACAACCCTCTGGCAGAATAATATCTATGTACACTTCTAAAGCATGTTTAGAACGACGTTATACTTATCCTCTTGCCGGGTCTCATAGTCTGGAACAACAGTAGTGTCAAGTCTGGGTAAACAAGAACCTCCCTGTCACCGTCCTTGAGGCTACTGGAGTACCTCTCGGGTGTCTGAGGTTACCCACCATATCTGCAGAGTGGCTAATGGAATGTCAAACCTGATTGAATATATTGGTCCTATTAAATTTTTCGTAATCGTTTGCGGTTTTGGAATGACTTCCAGTTCTACCATACTCCCACTACCGTTTTCTGAAAAAGTCTATTTTAATAAAACTGTTGCGAGTCAAGAACAATATCACTATTGATCTTCCAGATGGTATAAATGTCAACCCTCGTCAAAGCCAGGGTCAACCCACAAACTTCCATTATAGAAACGTGCCTTGAGTTATCCAGTGTCTGGTTTTAAGCATAAGCTGGACAACTCCCCGCATCTTAACATCGTTAAGATATGAACCATTCTATATATAATATAGAAATAGAGGCACTAATTTAATTGGAACTAGATTCAAATCATGCAGCTGTCTCCAGTGCATATCAACTTAATGAAGAGAGGCTAATCAGCATTACTCAACTTAGCAATCCATCCAATTATGAGTAACCTGTAAGAGAAACAAGTTTCTCAAAACCACTACTATCATCTGAATACCAATCACAAGAATCTACATCTTCGATCTCTTTGAAGAATCCTGATACTTGTGATACCTGGTTCTCTATTTTATTCTTATACTCACAACTTTTCAAAACTAAGACATTGTATTTCTAAGAAACACTTGTCTAAAAACTAGAGAAGTCATAAGTAAACAGAACATAGTATGAGGACCTACCTTTTTGTCTTGATGGACACTGGACAACATACAATACTCTGTATAAGTTCGCTGAGTTGAATAACTCAAAACCTGTGCGTCGTAGGTTGAACACTGTACCCAGGAGATTTCCTCAAATATCACCAATTACAACGAATTCCGATATAATGAGGATGATCACCTAATTTCCAATAACTTACTCCCACTCATCATCTGTAAAACCATACAGATATGAGAATGTAACCTGGTAAATACATACCCTGGAGTAAGTATCTAATCGGGAAATCAGTTTTCCTTTAACAATGCACTGAAACATGAAAATGTTTCGTAGGGGTATCCTGGTATTCATAGTAACGCCTCTTCCATAATCCAATTCATGACTTTAACCGTATATTTGTTTGCCATCTCTCCAAATCCCTTTATTTGTCTTTAGTCGTTACCTTCTGTACACCATCGTTAGGCTAAATGGTTTTCTTTCTTCCCTTCCGTTCGGCACCAGCCTATGGTTTGGAAGAAGACTATCCAGTAAGCATAATTGGTGTACTCTCCTAATCCTAGGAGTACTCGCAACTTGAGAGAAGGTGATGATAAAAGACTACTGAATAAGACCTTATTCTATTTCTCCCGAACTGGGGAAAAAACAAAGGTGAAATAGGAGTGGCGACGAAGTACGCGGTTTGGTCGTGAATGATAACAGTCGCAATTTACTTTGCCCTCTTTCTAATCCCTTTAATTTTGTCTTTAGTTATTATCTTCTGTACACTCTACTTAGGCTAATTGGTTTTCTTCATTCCCTATCTTTCGGCACCTGCCTATGGTTTGGAATAAGACTATCCAATAAGCGTAACAGGTGTACTCTCCTTAACTAAGGAGCCCTCGCAACCTGAGAGAAGGTGATAATAAAAGACAACTGAATAAACCAATTCTATTTCTCCTGAACCTGGATCCATCCTCGAAGAAGTCCCTTCGAGTTCGTATATAACCATACGATGGATCTATCCAATGGAAATGGATATCCATAGTAATACGGGGTGTTCTGAGAAATTCAAAGGGTAAAAAAAGGAGTGGCAATGACTTATGCAACTTGGACAATCCAAAAGCCAGTATTTTAAGAAGGTTCGGTCAACTTGGTCACTGAGTCAAAGTCTAGGGTCGGTCAATGGTCGCTGCCAAAGAGAGAGAGAGAGAAAAGAAACACTCTGCGTGCACTCTAACCTAGATCAGAATGGTTATCACTTTATCTAATCAGGAAACCTCCCACTGTAATCTCAAATTCTCCTCCAAACCTGAAAGAAGAATTAGTCGGGATCACCCGAAGAGTAAACTAACTCATCAGTGAGAATCGGGATCCAACTATCATCGCATGATAACTTGATGGAAGCCACTCAAGTTATCACACTCCAGAAGGTATGCGCATACCTGGCAAGTTTCCTGTATGTTTGAAACTCCCGATATATATTTTTGCCCCATGCTCTTATGACCTTGACTAAGGGCCAACAAATCATAAGTCATATGTCAAGTTCTTCCCGTCATTGTCCTGGTTGATTTGAACCCACCCATACATACTCTTGACTAAGAGCCAACAAAGTAATACGACTGTCCCATACCAACACATTTATCTATGCTACAAATGAATACCCAGCAGCTACCAAACACTATGCCTTGACTAAGGGCCAACAAACATAGCTTGAATACTACTGACTATCTATAAGAAATGACGGAGGGCTACGGCTGGTTTTTGGCGAAAAACCTTTAACGTAATGAACTTGATCTCGTTGAAGGAACCTGATAGCTTTTTATAAAAATATAGTGACGAAAACCTTTGCTAAAGAGGTCACTCCCGGTGAAGGGATCTCGGCTCTTTCCTCGTGGAATGAGGTGCAGGATATTCCAACTGAATACCGTGATGCAAAGCAACTTGTAATCGACTATAGTGAAGTTATTACCCTGACGTAAACTTCTGCCCAAGGGGTCACTCCCGGTGAAGGGATCTCGGCCCTTGCCTCGTCGAATGAGCTGCGGGATATTCTAACTGAATATCACTATGCAAAACAAAAGGAAACATCTTTGTAATAGCACCCTTTTAAAATTTGTTCCAACAACATCAAATATAGGTTTGTTTTATCCTTGCATTGATAAGAATCAATGCAGTCCCATCAATCAATCACACCAGAAAAGAACGAAAATAAAATGTACGTATATGCCATCCGCATTCGCCACCGGGTCCTGTCATCACCCGTTAGGTTACTTAACTAACGACAGAGCGGGGGCTGGACTAGCGCGGGTGTAAAAAATATACAACATCTAATAGTATATATACCGATATACAATAATCGCTCTAGGCGTGATAATATGCAACATTACAGAAAAGTAATAAGCATCACAGAACAATACAGATAATCTGGGATCCCCGGGTTTCACAGAGCCACTGCTGAAACCCGATGTTCCCCTGGTCGTGTGGATAGCCTGTGCAATGAAAACTAGACCCCTACGGGTGCGGCAAGTTACCCGCCAAAACCTGAAGCGAGGTAGTCCCCACAAGCATAGTGAATGGAACACCCGGCACTTCACGGAATCCGGTAAATTGAGCACCCCTCCTTGGGTCAACTTGTACCCCCTACGAGTGCGGCGAATAGTCTGCCAATTCTAGAGTGAGGTCCCTCTTCCTCTCAAAGCCATGAGATACGGACCCGTTGCCCTCCAGAACCCGACTATCCGTGCACTCCTTCGCGGGATAAACCTAGTACAGAAATTAAAATATGTACAACGGGTACATCGACCTCAACCCGGTCGTGCCCCAAAAGAATATTATACAAACAGACAGTGAAGGTAGTCCACATGTTGGACGCTCGCCCCGCAATATCAAATGTATAAATAAATCCAAACAGCACTATCATTGCACCCTGCTATCCACCACGACATATCCGCAACATTACAGCACAACACAGAATATCAACGCGAATGTCACGTTCGCAAACCCGTCTAAAATAACTATAGCAATCAGACGCGGTTTACCGATCAAATGACATTCTCGGTCGGAGATATAATATAAATACTGCATACTAACAAATTTAAAATTTCGATTGACTAAATTTCCCGAAGTGGGCCCCACGTACATCTGCTGTACAATAACAAAATCTGGGCCCAAAAGAACAGTACAAAAAACCACAATTTCCATATATAAAGACACTGTACAAATTTGAAGCACTGAACCCACAGAATGGCCGTGGATGCGCGGTCAAACCCTAGGTTTGACCGCAGTTCCGCGGCTGTCCTGAAGGGTCACGTGACCAAATTTGTACAGTAAGCTTAGAAAACCCTGCTTAGATTTCTTTGATATGTAAAATTATTTTTGGACCCTTTTAAAAATCGACAGAAACTTAAGCACTTGAAAATTGTGATTTCGGAAATTCCGTTCGATCGATCTTTTAAATGCGTTAGCACAAGTTAGTAAAGCTTAATGGTGAGGTTCTGATACCACTGTAAGTCCACGATAGCGCCCCGGCCGTCTAACAGACGCCAAATGCTGAACAAAAACTTTTTACAACTGGTGCTATTGCGTACTATAACCCGGATCTGCCATTAAAGCTAAACTAACAAACTACAAAGTGGGAAGAAAAGTTATACCGAACGATCTGAGTCCTTCGGTCTTCAACCATCATCAAACGCTTTGTTGCGGCTGCTCCGATCTCCTGAATCTCCAATCTTCTCGTCCAGGTGGCACCATGTCGACGGATCTTTAAACGGGCTCCCGCCTCTGAACCGAGGCAACTCGGTCGTCAAGTTTGCTAAAAGAGATGACCAAGATGATGTAAAGAATGAGTAGAACACTTTGTCTTGTTATGTCCAAAGTCACGGACGAACGGTTAATGAAGTTGTCTTTTGGAAAAAATGGAAATGAGAAATGAATCATATCTAATTTCTATGCACCAAAACTTATATCTTTTTTCCAATCACAACCATAATGCCTGCAAGGAATGGCCGGCCACTATTTATCAAGGAGGGGGTGAGTGTAGGAGAGGGGAGAGTGACCACAAGGCAAAAGATCAAGAAGAAAATATCTAAGGCATAACAAAACTCATTAATGTAAAGAATGACTCATTAAGCTTAGTCATCCAATCAATTAATGCAATCAAGTGAGTCACAAATCTAGTCATTAATCAAGAAGCTTCCTCACTCATGACTCACCCTCATGACTCAGCCATGGAATAAAAGATAAATCCGCATTTAACCGAATGTCAAATACGGCCGATAGAAAACTGGAAACTGGCAACTTCCAAAAGTGATCCTGAAACGAATTTCAAGATAACCCCGTAATGGTATAAACATACCCGCATTTGTATTAAAACCGAATACAAATGCATCTGAGACAAAGATATTATATCTACGCAGTATAATACTCGGATCCGGCTTAAACCAAAGCCGACCAGTATTATCTGCCCGAAAAATGACACGTGTGAAAACGCACGTGTATTTTCCGAACCCTGCCATAAAACCATACGACCTCTACAACGTTTCGCCCGAACTTGGGAAAGTGTCTGTTGGGGACTCTAATGACTCATCAACTCACTGGCACTGGGTATAACCTCTAGCACGTCAGAGGTATAAGCTGTACGTAACGGTTTGCCTATGTATTGATTGGAAGGGAAGCTGACGAGCGAACTCATCCATAAACCCTACTGAGCCTAACAGTGACAATATACATACAGTCCGGTCCGTTCGTCTATGAGTATCGCATATCTGCCTAGGGGGCTGGTAACGTCAGACCCCCATTAGCGGTATAAGTTGTGTCAGAGAGTGGCCCAGAACACACTGAGATACTACTGGAGTACCTACCAGTAAATCTCCTGCCTTGGCCGAGGGCTTTGTGTAATCGCTCTCCTAGACACAGCGCGATCTCACCCCTAATACCGGGAGAGACGAATCCCCTGCCGATCCGCTCACTTGCCTCCATGTGGCTCGGGACTGTACCCAAAAAAGACTTGTTTGCACGACTCCTTTGAGCCGTGGTAGGGTGGAAATCAAAGCACAGTGGGAACTCACACGAGACAAATGACGACCTCAGGTCAATGAACTAACCTGTACACATGTCACCAGGGAACTGCTATCTGATGATATGTATAATACCAACTAGCATGTTCCCGGCGAGTCCTGTCCGGTGTACTCATAACCTAATGAGCACCTGTATACATCTTAGGTGATCCTACTGACACAAGTGGCTTGTGAGACCGGCCACCGCCCTTCGTCGGGGTCTCGACTGTATACACTAGTCTACTCTGGAGTATCGATGCCCTGTCTCGAAACTCCCACGACTAGGGACACTTTAAGGATGTGCTTACCCAGCTCCCACGTATATGATTGCCATCATACTGCTGGTAGTCAAGCAAGAATCCTATGGGCTCTATCATCATGCAATAGTTAACTAAAGCATGTATACGATGATAAAGACAAACCAGATAGCATACTATCATCTCGAGCAAAACTGTCATATCGGTATAGGTCCCGCCTCAATCATTGCAATCACGTACTTGCGCTCCAATAATTGACTTTGAGGGCACTATCTCCAACACACATGTCGGACGCTCGCCCCGCAATATCAAATGTACAAATAAATCCAAACTGCACTACCATTGCACGAAAGCTATCCACCACGACAAATCCACAACATCACAGCACAGCACAGAACATCAACGTGAATGTCACGTTCGCAAACCCGTCTAAAAGGACTATAGCGATTAGACAAGATTTACCGATCAAATGACATTCACGGTCACAGATAGAAATGTAATGTACTGAAAACACATAATTAAAATTTCGATCGACTAAACTTTCCCAAAATGGCTCCATGTGCTAAACCAGTACTCAAATGAATCTGGGCAAAACTATATATCACAAAAATCATTTTTCCACCAACTAGAGCTCCAGAAAAATATTTGGTCACTGTAGCCCCAAAATGGCCGCGGAAGCGCGGCCAAATGTGACATTTAGCGGCGGTTCCACGGTGGCATTTTGGATTTAGGTCACCAAATGTTTTCTGTAGCTTTAGTTTTGCCTGCACTGATTTTTAAGCTATATAGAAAGATTTTTGGAGCACTTTCAGAAATTGACAGAAAATAGGCAAAATGGAAAATTGATTTGGAAATTTTGATCGATCGAGATTTTAAGCTTGTGGAAACTAGCTAGTAGGGTTTAATGGGTAGCTCTGATACCATATTGGGTTATGGGAGCGCCCCGGCCATCGAACCGTGGCCAATTGCGGAACAAAATTTTTCTAAAACCTGGCGCTACCATTACCCGATTTCCAAGATCGATACCATTAACCCTAAAACTAGCAAACTAACAAAAGGAGATAGAACGGTTATACCTAATGAACCAAGTCCTTCGGGTCTTCAACCATTTCCAAGCTCCTAGTGATGGGTATCAACTTTGGTCGCCGGTCCTCCTTCATCTCCGATGATCCACCCGAGAGAAACGGCACAACCTCCAGGTTCGCCAAGCGGACCAACCGACTCTCCAGGATTGCTAGTAGTGGAGAGTGGGAGTGTAGGATAGTCTCACCATAATTTTCTCTCAAACTTTAATGCTCATAGAGCAACCATGGAAGATTTGGAGGTGATCAAGACAAGAATGGCATGAACGAAATATGCTAAGTGTTTTTGGGTGTATGAATGAGAGTGAGCTAGAGAGAGAGCCTCAAAAATGAAATCAATAAAAAATGAGCAAAGGAAAAACCCTCACCTCAAAGTGGCTGGCCCTCTCTGTCCTCACCCAAGAATAATCCACACCCAAAACACTCACCAAATTAAGCAATAAACAAATACCCATACCAATCTCTACATTGCACAAAAGCCATGCCTTTCCATGTCATCATTTCCACCTCATTTATTAACATGTGATTTTATAAATAAAATCAATAATGAGGTGGCATCTTCTAGAAGCCATTCCGTATAACTACGGAATGCTTCCCGGTACATGTATCGAAATACACATACGCGTATTCGTACGAAAATACGAATAGCCAAAGAGAGAAAAAATAAATAGTGAGCAATAATACTAGAATGCATATATATAAATACATATGTAAATTATTAAATCAAAACTTGATTTAACAATCTGGCTTAATCCTAAGCCGCTAGTATTATCAACCGTCCGATTAAAGTCTGCGCAGCCTGTGCACATATTCAATCGGACACCTGTATGTACCAACATACGTCACCTACACCATATCGCCTGAACTGTGAAAACTCTCTGTGTGGGACTCTAAAGACTCGTCAATACGCTGGCAGTGGGTTTAACAACAAGCACGTCAGCGGCACTAGCTGTACGTAACGGCTACCCAGGTATTGAGCGAAAGGAAGGCCGACGAGCAAACTCATCCAAACCCCTACTGAGACTGTCAGTGACAATATCTGTACAATTCGGTCTGTTCGTCTAAGAGTATCGCATATTGAGTCTAGGGGGTGGATAAAGTCAGACCCCTAATAACGCGATAATTCGTGTCGGTATAAAACCCATCATTACCTGAGAAATTATCGATCCTGGATCGGTAATTCTCACATACCCCGGCCGAGGATTTCTAATGATGGCCACCCGTGCACTGTGCGACATCAACCCCCAATACCGGGAGAGACGAATCCCCGACGATCCGCTCACTGCCTCCGTATGGCTCGGGATTGTACCCAACTAAAACCTGTTTGCACGACTCCTTTGAGCCATGGTAGGGTAGTAATCAGAGCATAGTGGGAACTCACACGAGACAAATGACGATCTCAGGTCGACAGACTAACCTGTACACATGTCATCAGGGAACTGCTATCTGACTATAGGTATAATACCAACTAGCATGTTCTCGGCGAGTCCGTCCAGTGTACTCATAACCTAATGAGCACCTGCATACTATCTTAGGTGAACAACTGACACCAATGGCTTGTGAGACCGGCCACCGCCCTCGTCAGGGTCTAGATAAGTATACACCAGTCTACACTGGAGTATCGATGCCCAGTCTCGATACTCCCTTGACTAGGGACATTTAAGGATGTGCTTATTGACCCCCAGCTCCCACGTATGTGATCGCCATCACAATGCTGGCAGTCAAGGAAGAATCCTATGGGCTTTATCAACATATGATGATAAAGACAAACCAGATAGTATACTATCATCTCGAGTAAGACTGTTTTATCGGTATAGGTCCTCGCTCAATCATCATGATCACATACCTGCGACTGTGATAATTGCCTTGAGGGCACTATAGCCAACATGGGCAAGACCTTCCAGACGGAAACTAGCAAACTCGACCAATCTCGCATCGGAACATCCCAAGGAACGACAGATCCTGGCCATCCGGTCGAAGAACGACTGTGGATCCTCCGCTGCATCGGTGCCAGTAAAAACCGGAGGCTTCATCTTCATAAACTCTGCTAAAGATATGAAGATAGTCTTTGTAGCGGTAGGCACGACTGTCTGAGCAGTAGGTATAATCACGGTCCCCATAGTAGGTGGAACAACCTCTGATCTCTGTGCTCGACTGACCTCTACCAAAGATCCAATCATCTGACGTAAGTCCTGAACACTGGCCTCTAGCCTAGCAATACGACCTAGCGAAGGTGGATCAATTTGCTCATGAAGAATAGGCGTACCGCCCTGGTCAATCCTTGTCTCAGACGAGCCTGCCCCGACCTCAGCTCTAGCGGCAGCTTTCTGTGCCATCGTAGTCTTTGGCGGCATAGTGACTAGAACAAGGAAATAGGATCCGATAAGAACATAGAAATCGAATCATATGGATACATAAAATAAAGAAAGGAATTACAAGCAAATATGTCTTAAGGTCACTCAGGCGGAGTTCCGTGTCGTAAGAATGCCGCGGAACATACATACGCTATGTCACTCTGCTTAAGCTACCTACTCGATCATACCAAGGGTCATCCTACACTCCGAAAGGTAAAACCTAACGCTCTGATACCAAGTTTGTCACGACCTAATTTAGGAACGCAACCGACACTTAAATCACGCAATGTCACTAGGCGTAACGTAATTCAAGCCGAAAACCCAGAAATCTAAACCATAAAAAGATAGAGTGATAAAAAATTAGTTAAAAACATTTAAAATCTCAAGTTAAAAATCTCAAAACTTAAATTTATATTCTTAAAAATTTCGGCAGTATCTCCTTTGTAAAAACTAGCCCCAAACGGGTACAAAACATAGAATATATAAAAGGTATCCCCAAACGGGAGCAACTCACGCCTAAAGGCGGAACACAACCACAACAGGTATATATACGACGCCGTAGCGAAGAAATAAGCAAATAAGAAGTGAGAACAACATAATAAGAGGTAAAACAGCATCGCAACATGAAATAAAAGCCGGCTCACACGAGCATGACAACCAGAACCACAAATAATATACAAATTTCGAATCTCTCAGTCTCGTCTCTAAGTCAAATACATATGAATGGTAGATGGAGAGTACTAGATACAAAATAAGATATACAATGGAGTCATATATGGATACCCGCACAAAAACTCACCTACAAAAGGTCTCACACTCAACAGTAGCGGTATCCACTGAAAATGATGCAATAAAGAGCCCTGCCGCGACTACACTGAGAGTCAACTCTGCAAAACACTGTAGCACAACGGGGATGAGTTGCCAACTCGTTAATAGTAAATAACATCGTACAGATAATCGCAAGCATGCACGAAAAGCGATAATCCGAAATATACAATCTTATGGCATAAGTATATCAGTATGGATATGCAACAAAATCATGATCAAGGTATACCACTAGGGTACAACAACTACATGAAATAATGCATGTCATAATAAATCCTGAGTGTGGGATAAAACAAAATGCTCATCAATGAATCATCATCATAGAAATTCGGTGTCCATCAACGACACCCCAAATGCCAATATCTCAGGCGCCGTCACTCTGATCAGCCCTCATATCCATCTTATCTCATAACTCCGAACGGTACCCTTCGGATATCCATCGAGTTTCCATACAATCACCGGTAGGTAGTACTCCCCCTGCTAGGCTCATCATCTACTCCACGATCTTCTTGTTCCGGGGTACCTCACCGGGTCCACCATGTACCCGCAGATGGCTCAGCCAACTCCTCGAATCGGGTACTCGAAATAGCTCAGAACCGAGAAAACTCATGGTGGACACAATTATTATATCAAGGGAAAACCGCACTTTTTAAATATTTCAAGTTTCAAAAGGTATCTTGCGGTTTCCCAAATCCACGAAATCGAAATAAACATCATGTGAGAGTATATATATATTACTATAGCAATGTATCCATGCATGCATGCATGTATGTATGATGAAATTCATAATGCGTACTAGAACAAGAATCAATGTCTAACTGGTAATAATGAATGCGTTACAATATATTTATCCATGGCAAATTCTATAATGAGCCTGTCATGGCAAATTCTATAGTGAGCGAGTCATGGCAATTACCAACGGTGTGTCTGTGTGGCATACAATTCAGTGCTCGTGTAACATGAACCGTCAGTAATGGTGCAGTGTCCAATTAATACTATTTCAATGTATAACAAGTAATAGGATGTGCAATATGATAATCATGCACAATCACAATGTATATATAAACATAAGGTTATATCACTGAATCTAGCCATCGGCGCTTAACGCCATACAGGCAATTCCCCCGTAGATTTTAAATCTACTCACCGGACGATCTCAAACTTGGTGAATCCGATCACCTCTTTCCCCATCCTAGCAGCGTCCGAAGTCCCCGAAAATGATCTTAATGTCATACAAAACTAATACTCATGAAATTAGTAAACTTTCAAATCAAACACGGACGCAACGCCAAATTAACGAATCGATTCCCATAAGCTACCAAGTGTTAGCTTAACGGGCTAACGTATGCAGCGACATCCTAACCCAACCTACGGTTGTAAAACGTACGAAACACTGAACAAAAGTCGGATAAATCTGCATCTCACGATATCAAAATGCAATAATTATAGCTAAACGGTTCCAGATTTTGTCTTCAGATAATATAGGAAAAACAAAGTATACCAAATATCCTACATGACCCACAGAGAGCTACCCAAAAAAAAACCAAACACCCAGTCTTCATGAAAACCGGCTGCGCCGGGGAAAATGAGATTCTCGCCGGTCGAAAAGTTTAGGGTGGGGTCCGGGTTTCTAGGGTAAACACAAGGCTCTAACATTATTCTACCGTATTGTTAGATTTAATTGTAGATCAACATAACAATAGCAGATCCAACAGAGACTCCAAACTTAACAAAAATACGATATTTAGCACTAAACTATAACAAAAAGGTATAAAACTGAAACTAATTAACACACAAACCATTCTTAGAGCCTAATTAACAGCTTGAGATCATTACCTCACCAAAACTTAGGAAAAACCCTAGCCATCCGAGCTCCATGACATCACAAGAGGGCTTAAGCAAGTTTAGTGAAGGGTTAGTGGGGTTTGATGTTGGTTTAGACTTAGGGTTAGTGACGCAAATATTTTCAAGAGATGATTTTAGTGAAGAAGAAGAAGAAGAAATGAGAGAAGTGAGGGTTGAAGGAATAAAATGAGAGAGTGAGAGGGTGAGGGTGAGAGATGAGAGTTGAGCCATGCTCTGAGAGGTGAGAGTTGAGCCATGCTCTCTCTCTCTCTCTCTCTCTCTCTCTCTCTCTTCATTAAATACCTCCCATGCTTGTCCCATGCCTCCAATAGTCAATTATTTTCCTTTTTCTCTTATTTTTAAAATAAAACCCTTTTGATAATTAAAATAGATATATGTAAACATAACATGACATAATGTGGTTAAGGTACCATGGCTAACAAAGTATGGTTAACACTTACTTAACCTTAGATTAGTATGCACATGTGTGTGCAAGTACAAAAATAATTAAATAAAATATTAATTAATTATAATAAAATATGTGAAAACGATTATTGGTAAAATTTTATTAAAAACCCGTATTATCTCGCTTAATTAACTCTGATTGCGTTCTAAGGTGTTACATCTATACTCTTTGTATATCCTATATTAAAATGTTATTGCGCTTTGTTTAACACTTTTCTTCTTTTCTTCTTTTTTCTTTTTTTTTAACAGGCATTTCCACTGAAGAGGCTCTACGGGCATCCATTAAAATATACGAGGAAGAGGAGATACTTCATGCTTGTATGGGCCTTGGTATGATTTATTTTATGCGCCTTAGAACATTTAGCTCATTTTACCCACACCTTGACTCCTTTCTCTTCATTATAGGAACCTCTGTAACTAGCGCTATTTCGAGTGAGGTGCCATCTTTGGGCGTTAGCGCAGAGGAAATTCTTCATTCGACGACCCTTATGGAATCTTTAGAGCTGTCGACTATTGCTCAGTCCATCTCTGCACTGCTACGGGAAGCGTCATTAAAGCAGCCGATGACGGATGTTGTAGCAGATCCTGAGGCCAAGTCTGATTCAGATGAGGGTCTTCCTCTGTCGATTGTTCTGGAGAGATCCCTCCGTACGGCTAAAGCTGAGAAGAAATGCCGGAAGAATGAAGCGAGGGAGTGTCAGGCTAGCTTGGCCACAGGCGCGGGTTCGAGTGAAACATGAACCCATGATACTCCCATAGAGGACATCCCTCCTTCCTTGTCAACCGCTCACAAGCAGATCGCACGTGCATCTCGTGAAGAGGCTGAGCATTTACTTCAAGGGGAAACAATGTATGATACCTCAACGAAACCTGGTAGGACTTATTTATTTTCCATGTTTCTTTCCATAGCAACTTATTCAAATTATAACATTTTCCTTTTTGAATGATACAGCAGGAACAAGTTTAGATGCCGGGGCTATGGATGAGGTGGCAGCATCCAGAGATTCTGGGATGGAAGGCCTTCATCTTGAGTCTAATATTGCTCCAGCCGCCACTCCTTCCGATGGATCTCCAGTATCCGCGGGTAATGTTAGAATAGCGACAACCCTTATTGATTTGGGAGATGAAGGCGCAGATTTTGAATCCGTCTCCTCTGTGGTGGTGGAAGTCAAAAAGGCTATTGCGACTAGTGATCCTCCAGATACAATCATGGTTCCTACACCATCGGTTCTCATGAAATCCGCAGGTACCTTCCGTGCTATTACTTTCGGATCATTATTTCTGGTAGACCCATTTGCTAATGTTTTCTTTATTTCTGATATAGGCATGACAAACCCTTGTGATCTGCTGATTAAAGAACCCCCGTCGGCTAGCACCATGACTATTGTCGCTTGATTAGTCTAGAATATTGCACATTTGAATGAAAATTTTTCCTACTATTGTTAAGTATCTGTTTATTGTAAATATAGAACATATGCGGGTTTATTTGTAAAAGTTTATTGTAACATTTCAGAAATATAAAATATTATTTTTGGAAATTTAATATTAAAATAATATATTTCGCGAAAACTATTCGATTTGCGAATAAGGGTTTTTTTCGTAAAATGGTATAAGTATATACCAATATTTGGAAAACAAGTGGAGATTATAATGATTTATTTATTATAATAATATTTATCGGATTTTGGCATTTTTATAAATTAATTATATGCAAATTTTGATTAAAATCGATTAGTGCACTACTAATCGTGATTTGGCCAAATCCGTATTTTTTCATTTTTCCATGGCTAGTGCACCATATCATGTGCATGTTGTGTTTGTGTTTTTGACTTGTGAATTTTATGAGATTACAAAAGGAAAAGAAAAACAAAAGGAAAAGAAAAGAAAAGAAACAAAGAAAATAAAAAGAGTTAAGAGAAAGAAACAAAAGTAGATATTTTAGAGAGAGAGTGAGGGTAAGAGAGAGTGAGGTTAAGAGAGAGAGATCTCTTTGACTTCTTCACAATTCTTCTTCCTTCTTCATTCCTTCACTAATTCCTTCACTCTCCATTGTTTTCTTCATCTCCTTCAATCTCCTCTACCTCCATGTATCATCTCTAATTCCTTTCCAAAACCCCATGCCACCTTCATATAAAACATGCACAAACATATTCTAAACTTTTTGAACCAATCAAGTGTGGATTTTGAAGACTTTGGGCAACTCAAGAATTTTCCTAAGTTGCCAAATTGAGGTAATCCCTTCACTTTAGATTAGTATTTATGTTTAATTATCCTAGTCAGTTTAGAATTTGAAATAATTAGGTTATGTGATCTTAGAAAATTTCAAGTTGCTGTTAAGTGGAAATTTGAGGTGAAGTGAGTGTTTGCGTGACCTTAGAGAGTGTTTTTATTGGCCAGACCAGATACACGAAACCAAAACACGAACTTTGAAATTGGTCAATATCGTATTTTGTGGATTTTGTGAGGGGATATTGAGATCTGCTATAACACGGAGACACTAAAAATTATTTAGCGATTACAGAGAGATGAGCAGGCAATTAGGAACCTACCATAGAAATTCGAGCCCCTCCCTTCCTATTTTGGCCGCAGATTTAATCATTGTGGCCGCAAATTGCGGCTACATCAGGGTGAAAAGTGTTGATTTTTGTTCTGTGGCTTCCTTATCTGATATCTAGAGCAACCCCATATGCAGAATTGGCTAATTTTACCTGAGTCAAAATCTGGGATAGATTTTCTTAGTTGCTGATTTCGTGTTATGCAATTTGTGAAACTTTGTTTTGGTATTTGATTTTGGATTCCGTCGTTGGATGTTTGTACGTCAACGGACGAGGGTTATTTGATTGATTTTGCATGCGAAGCTATAGATTTTAACCTATAAGCGAATCCGTGTGCCGTATCGGTTTTCGAATATTGGTTTTAATTGCATTTCGATATGTATTGATTATAGGTACTTCGCGAGGACTTCCGAGACGACGAAGCACATCGACTTTAGCTAAGCGAGGAGTTTACCAGGTGAGTAGATTATATCTATGGGGAAAGTCGGGTGGATGGCGTATAGCACCCCCGCAACCATTGATATGGAAGATTGTGTTATAAATTATAATCAAATAAAGGATATGCTACGAACTTATGGACATGGTTATAGGAATTAGTAAAGAGATGATATGATAAAAGTTGACGCTAATGAATATGAATTGAAAGATGACAAGTATGCATTATTAATGGTAAGATATGAGATTGAGATCGATAAACACGACACGAGATTGAGATAGAGGTGTTGTGAAATTAATAAGATATGACGTTTATACAAATATGATTTGAGATATATGTGTGTGTGTGTATTTATGAGTATAATGAGTAATATGCCGTACGAGATTTTAGATCCGTTCCCTCATTATTATATAGGTCGATAGATTCCCTATTCTGTTTGATGACCCCGTACGATGGATTACCGTACGTGATGAGATGTACTGGATGATTAATCCACGCTAGTAATTTGAGGATGATGATCGAGGATTATTGTCATATCGGATGTTATGAGGCGGGATCGCCGATATAAAGATTGCCATCTGAACAATACCTATTTTCAAAATGACGATGTGTGACCGTATGATTCTTGTGTAGATAGATATACCCATTTATTGTTCATGTTGTGTAGGATATTACCCCTCGTGTTGTACATACCACGTGCTGGTATTTAATGCTATATGATATCATTTTCTAGTACACCTGCACAATTACCGTTAATACGCATGTTACACATACACATATTTGCCAGCTCACACACATTCTTCATCGGTAATTGCCATGTTACTTACACAGTAGAATTGTCGTGCCATTTACACAGTAGAACTTCCATATTATGAGATTAATCTTAAAAGTAAAAGTACATTCATTGTTCAGTACTATCACTTGACATGCTTACATGATATACTCGATATGCTCATACTGCTACTCTATGTTGCATATATCGTATTTTATGGTTATATGCATTGAGATACTGTTTTTATGAGATCTCTGGATTTAAGAACCGCGGTTTAATTTCAAAGAAAATTGTGTATTGTTTTAAAAATGCGGTTTCTCTTGATATGATATTTCGAAGTGTCCACCATGAGTTTTCTCAGTTCTGAGCAGTGAGTATACCTGATTCGAGGAGTGTTATGCACCGTCTGCGGGTACATGGTGGACCCGGTGAGATACCCGGGGCAAGAAAACTCGTATTGTTAGGCGGTGAGCCTGGCAGGGGAGCACTACCTACCGGTGATTGTATAGAACTCGGCAGATGTCCGGAGGATACCGTTTTGGAGTTATGATATGAGATGGATATGAGGACCGATATGAGGATGCGATGCCTGAGATGAGATAGATATGAGGGCCGATCTGAGACACCTAAGATATGAGGATTTACGTGTCGATGCTGGACACAGATTTCATGATGTTTCGAGTGTCGGTGTTGGACACTCAGGTTCCATGATATTGTTTGTGTCGTTGAT
Organism: Agapanthus africanus; assembly: GCA_030015575.1. Lineage (NCBI taxonomy): Eukaryota > Viridiplantae > Streptophyta > Magnoliopsida > Asparagales > Amaryllidaceae > Agapanthus > Agapanthus africanus. The sequence goes on along the minus strand of CM057338.1, from coordinate 474,984,057 downwards.
GGACACACGTGGTTGATATCCTCATATATATATACATGCATATGTTTTCATGATGTTTTGAGTGTCGGTGTTGGACACTCAGATTCCATGATATTGTTTGTATCGTTGACGGACACGTGGATGATATCCACATGCATACAAGCATATGATGTCAGATGTTTATTTATATATGTCATTGCATTGACTCGATTGTTGACATATATGCATACATGGTCACCCTAGATATCATAATATTACTTTCAGGATATAGTGACATAGAAAATCGTTGTTTTATTCGATTTCTACTTGCTGATGTTTTCTACTCACGAGTTAGCAACTCACCCCCGTTGTGCCACAGTTCTTGCAGGTTTGACCGCTTGGGATCAGTTGCGGTATTGCTGGCACACAGCTTCATCCAGGGTGTTTTGCTTTGGTAGGTGGGACACATGTTGGATCGTGCCCACTCTCATACTTTATACTCCGTTGTATCTAGATAAACTCAATCAAATCAAATCAAAGACTAGAATTTGTATATTGGTAGACCTAGTCAGACTTGGGTATTGTGCGAGACTTAGAGCGATGGGTTTATGATTGCTTTTCTTGAGTTTTGATGTCTTGCTTCTTTATTTGTTTTTTCTGGGTTGATCTTCGCCGTTGGGCATCGTATATATGTTATTGCGTGGTTGTCATTTCGCCGGTTGGCGAAGAGCTAGCTCCCGCTTGGGGATGCCTATATATTGTTGTATTTATGGTTTTGGATCAAAATATACAAGGGAGGTGCTGCACAAATTTTTAAAGACGAAACATGTTTTCAATTGCAGGGTAACCCACTTGCATTTTCATGTTTCATTAGCTATGCATTCGAAGAAAAACATGATTCATTATACCTTTATTTCAAACTGCACCCCCACTATTTTCGGCAAAAATATTTAGATTTTCTGGGCTTCGGCTTACTTGAATTACGTCATGCCTTTAGACTCTGCAAGTATTGTACGGTGAGAATTGTCCTGGCTAATTCTTCTTTTATGGTTTGAGGAAGATTTCGAGAAACAGTGGGAGCCATCCTGTTTAGATAAACTTAAAACCAATCTAAACTTGCAACAACATCATGCTAAAATGTTTTCTTCTCTCTCTCTTAATTGCAGCGACCTTGTGACCACACCTAGGTTACATCTAGATAACAAATTGACTGAATCTGACTTATATGACTGGCAAAGGTCTGTCCTGATGTCCATTGGCTATAACAAGCTGGACTACCCTATTACTACTCAAGATCCCGCCGTCCCAGGTCCAGTTTCCACTGTCGCGGATTGGATATCCGTCAGACAAGGGAAAAAGATAAAGCGAAAGCTAAGTGCCTCGTGTTAGCTTCAGTTGATGGTGTATACCAGAAGCAGCACGAGAAGATGGACTTATTTTCCATCTTTCTCCATAATAAAGATTTATATGGAGAGCAATCTCATATCACTAGATATGAAACCTCGAACGAATTAAATCAAGCGAGGTTGGCTGACGGGTCATCTATAGGGGACAACGTCCTTACAATGACTAGCTATATTGATGAGCTCCAGGACCTGGAGACCGCGTTGGGAAACGAGTCAGATACTGACTTGATTCTACAGTCTCTGCCTCCTACCCTGAAGGAAACCAGGGAAGGAGAAGGAAAGAGAAAGGCAAAAGTTTCGGGACTGGATATAGTAAAAGAGGGACGTTCCTATTGTTACAAGAATGAACATTGGCAGAATGATTGCAGGGCTTTAGAAGCCAGTAACCAGGATACGAAGCATATTGTGGCTTCAACCTCAAGTGTGTTTGTTATTGAGAACTGTATGTCAGTTAACCCTACTTCCTGGGTATTAGATACCGGGTCAGGAACTCACATCTGTAATTCATTACAGACTCTGAGAAACCGTAGGGTTATCGCGATAGGTGATATGACTCTCACGGTTGCTAACGAAATGAGCATAAACGCTGAATCCGTAGGGGAATATCATCTTGGACTGACAACTGGGCAGATATTGATTCTGCGTAACTGTTTTTATGTACCAGGTACGACTTGTAATATCATATCTGTACCCTTACTATCTAAGAAGGTTATGATTTTACTTTTACAAGAGATGTAGTTCACATCCACCTAAATCAAGTTATGATTTGGTCAGGTACATTAGAAAACAGAATATACGTATTAAATCAAATTCAGATTTTCAGTGTCCAGAACACATTTAAAAGAAAGTCTCCGGAAACAAATCAGGCTTTCTTATGGCATTGTAGACTAGGTCACATCAATAAGAGAATGTTGACTAAGTTACATGGAGAAGGATATTTGAATCCGTTCGAATATCAATCTTATGCTACTTGTGAATCTTGTCACATGGGAAAGATGACAAAGACTCCGTTTACTGGACACGGAGTAAGAGCAAGCGAGCTCTTGGGACTCGTACACAGTGACATGTGCGGTCCAATGTCTACACATGCGCGAGGTGGTTATTCCTACTTCATTACTTTTACGGATGATTTCTCTAGGTATGGATATATCTTCTTAATGAAGCATAAATCCGAGGCCTTTGAGAAATTCCAAGAATACAAGAATGAAGTGGAAAAACAAACCGGCAAAAATATCAAGACACTGAGATCTGATCGAGGTGGTGAATACTTAAGTACCGAGTTCCTAGGTTACTTAAAAGAGAATGGAATTCTCTCTCAGCTTACTCCTCCATACACACCACAACATAACGGTGTATCGGAGAGACGGAACCGAACCCTATTGGATATGGTACGTTCCATGATGAGTAACGCTGAGTTACCGCGATCATTCTGGGGATATGCACTAGAATCAGCTGCATATCTTTTGAACCGAGTTCCAACCAAGACTGTGCCTACCACACCATATCAGATGTGGAGTGGGAAGAAACCCTGTCTTAAGGATCTTAAGACATGGGGATGTTCGGCTTTTGTAAAGAAGCAGCATGCGGACAAGCTCGAGGCACTCTCAGTACAGTGTAAGTTTGTAGGATATCCAAACAACTCCATGGGATATTGTTTCTATTACACAGAGGAAGAAAAGGTCTTTGTTTCTCAACATGCCCGCTTCTTGGAAACTGAATTTTTGGAAAATCAGAAGAGTGGGAGCGCAATAGAACTGGAAGAAATTCCAGAACCACAAGCTATTACTGAAACCTTGGTAGAACAAGAAGGTTCAGGAGAACAGGACATCCCGACGCCACTCCGCAGGAGTAGTGGGCAATCTCATCCACCCGAGAGATACTACGGTTTTCTCATAGACGGGGATAGAGAGGATTGCACTATTGACTATGATGAGCCTACTAGCTTCCAGCAAGCCATTCAGAGCGGTGACTCAGTAAAATGGCTGGATGCAATGCGGACCGAAATGGAGTCCATGTACACTAACAAAGTATGGACTTTGGACATTGCTCCAGATGGGGTAAAACCCGTAGGATGCAAATGGATCTTCAAAAAGAAGATTGGTGTAGATAGACAGGTTGAAACCTATAAAGCTAGACTTGTTGCAAAGGGTTTCCGTCAAAGACCTGGTTTGGACTATGACGAAACCTTTTCTCCAGTGGCTATGTTGAAATCCATTCGGGTCCTTCTTGCTATTGCTGCCTTCCACGATTATGAGATCTGGCAGATGGACGTAAAGACGGCCTTTCTAAATGGTAATTTGGAAGAAAGCGTCTATATGGATCAGCCAGAGGGATTCATTCAGAGTGGGAGAAGCGGTAAAGTATGCAAGTTGCTTAAGTCCATTTATGGACTAAAGCAGGCATCGCGGAGTTGGAACATCTGTTTTGATGATGCTGTCAAAGAATTCGACTTTATCAAAAATCTAGATGAACCATGCATATACAATAAGATTGTAGGGAGAGCTGTAGTATTCCTCGTCTTGTACGTGGATGACAATCTCCTAATAGGAAATGATATTCCTATTGTTAGTTATATGTATGTCCTAGAGGCCATTACTGTACAATTGGATGTATATTGTAGTGGATGCTGGGACATATATAGGGAGGACTTTCTTGCTCGACATGATAGTATGCTATCTGGTTACTCTTTACCTTAACGTGTACACTGATTGTCTCTCTGTTACATGTTGGTAAAGCCCTTAGGATGTGTTCTTGACTACCTGGACTATGATGCGGATCATACTAGTGGGGACATGGTAGTCCATAAGTACATCCTTCAAGGTCCCTAGTCGTGGGTGTATCGAGACGGGGCATCGATATACCAGAGTAGACTAGCGTATACCTTCTTGACCCATACAGATAGGCGATGGATGATCCCATATCCATTGGTGTTTGACATCAGAGATGATATACGGGTGCTCAGTGGAGACTGGGTACACTGGACGGACTCGCCGAGAACTCCCAGATGGTATTATACCTTACGTCAGATGGCAGTTCTCTGGTGACACTGGTACAGAGTAGTCTATTGACCCGAGATCGTCATAGAGTCTTGTGTGATTCCCACTGTGCTTTGATTTCCACCTTACCACGTCCAAGAGGGCATGCAAAACGGTGGTTTTTGGGTACAGTCCCGAATCACATAGAGGCAATGAGCGATAGGAGGGGATTCGTCTCTCCCGGTATAGGGAGTTGATGTTGCGCTGTGTTCGATTGGCTATAACCGGAAATCCCTGGCCAGGGTTGCTGAGATTTACTGGTAAGTGTTACCAGTAGTTTCTCGAACTGTTATAGACCTCATATCGACACGACTTATCGAGCTACTGGAGTTTGACGTTTACCACCCCTAGGCGAGATATGCGACATATCAGACGAACAGACCGGACTGTGCGGTAAGTGTTACTGGTTGGATTCATAGGAGTGTGAGCGGGCTTGCTCGTCGATCTTCTGATCGCTCAATACCCGGGTGGCCGTTACGTTTAGCAGACCGCTTACGGCTTGTGGGTGTTTGATATGATCATCACCTGCTGCCGGCGTATTGACGAGTCTTTAGAGTCCTACACAGAGGTTTCCTGGCTCAAGCGAAACGAAATTGGAGCGCATATGAGATATGTGCGGGACCGAGAATAATGCGTGTATGTGATACCGTATTTTATCTCGTGATGAATGTATCGATTGGTTGTATGCGATATAACCTAGTTATCGAATCAAGGATTGATTCGATAAGCCGATACATAGGATACTAGTCGGTTATATGCGATATGACCGGATCGTTAAATCAAGTGTTGATTTAATGATTTAATGTATAATTATATATTTGATATATTACTTTGCATTAACTAGTATTGGTTCACTTTAAATGGATTTTCTCACTCACATTGCACAAGTTGTATATGTGATATACTTTTGTGCACTTGATTGTATCATGTTTGATGATACATGATTGCTAGGGTTTGTGTAAAGAATTAAACCTTGGTTAAGTAAATGGTTAGGGTTTTTATTTATTCATTCATTTATTGTTTCATTTGGATTAAAAAGAAATGGATAAGAAAACAAAATGGTTGCTTTCTTTCTTGAAGCTTGTTGAAGCTTCATGAAGCTTTGACCAAAGTGACCATTTTGTCTTCATGCTTAACCCTAACCATTCATCTAACCTTAGTCAATTCTCTACACCTAACCATGGTTCATATTATGATAAGTATTCATTTTCTTTTGTATTTTTATTAACTTATCATAATATTTTCTTCTTCTTCTTCTTCTTCAAGATGAAGAAGCTTGCAACCATCAATGGTGATTTGATGAAAAGAGTGAGAAATCCAATTCTAAAGTGAACCCACCTCCTATTTCTTCATCCTCTACCTCTTGCCAAGTAGTATAGGGTGTTTTCTTCACAAGTTTCATGACTTGGTGAAGTGGGAGCTTGATCTTGTGATGCCTCGACGTAGATCATCTTCGGCATCGTAGTCGATGACCTAGCCCGCCCATTTCTCCGATAAAGCCGACGCTAGAGCCCGGGATTCGATTTGGACAGCAAGGAGACTTCATCATGGAGCTATGGAGGTGGAGAACAGGATCTACAAAGGTTGTATTTCCGTTCACTTAGTTAAGTTGTTAACTAGTTGCTTGTTTCGCCTAAAATTCTAGTTAACGATCCGTATTAGGGTTTCTCGGCACTTGTAAAATTCGAAATTGGCATGGTTGATGCCTTGTGAGACCTCATTAGTGTGCCTAGGAACCCTACACCTATGTTACAGTCAGTCAAAAGATTCTTGTCACATAAATTCTTCATGAAAGACCTGGGTGATGCCACCTACATTCTGGGGATCCGGATCTATCGTGATAGATCAAAGAGGATATTGGGACTTTCGCAGTCCAGGTACATAGACACCATAGTGAAGAGATTCAGTATGGATGATTCTAAGCGCGGTAACCTACCGGCTTGTCATGGAATCACTCTCTCCAAAGAGATGTCTTCCAAGACTGATTTGGAAAGGGATCGCATGTCGATTATACCCTACGCTTCTGCGGTAGGCTCTATAATGTATGCAATGTTATGTACCAGACCAGATGTAGCATACACATTGAGCGTTGTGAGCCGGTATCAAGCAAACCCAGGGGAGAAGCACTGGATAGCAGTAAAGAACATTCTCAAGTACCTAAGGAGGACTAAGGAGATGTTCTTGGTGTATGGCGGAAAAAAACCTCCAGATGGAGGCCTTTACCGACTCCGGCTTCCAGAGTGACAAAGATGACTCCAAGTCCATGTCGGGTTATGTCTTTACCCTCAATGGAGGGGCGGTCTGTTGGAAGAGTTCCAAGCAGGAGACCGTTGCTGACTCAACAATGGAAGTGGAGTACATAGCTGCTTGCGATGCCACAAAAGAAGCTGTCTGGATGAAGAAGTTCCTCACGGAACTTCAGGTGGTTCCTTCCAGTGTTGGTCCAATACCTCTGTATTGTGACAACAACGGCGCTATAGCTTTAGCGAAGAAACCCAGGTCCCATCAGAAATCCAGACACATCTTAAGGCGGTATCACCTAATCAGGGAGATCGTAGATCGCCGGGAGATCGAGGTGAAAAGAGTAGAGACAGAGAATAATATTGCTGATCCATTCACAAAGGCCCTTCCTCAGACGCAGTTCGAGAGGCTATTCGAGATGATAGGTCTACGATATGCCAGCTCATGGCCCTAGTGCAAGTGGAAGATTGTTAGTGTATATGCCCTAAGGGCCATTATTGTATCATACTAGATTGTGTATTACTTAATGGAAGCTTGGGATATTCACAGTTATATAAACAGTCTTGCTAAAAATGGTAGTATGCTACTTGGTTTGTGTCTACTTTAATATGTGCATATATTTCTTGTAACGTATCACTTATACATATTAGTAGAGCCCATAGGATCTTTGCTTGATTACCAGCGTCGTGATGGCAGTCACACTAGTGGGGGCTGGGTAATCTGTAAGCAACATCCTATACAGGTCCCTGGTCATTGGATTATCGAGATAGGGCATCGATATTCCGGAGTAGACTAAGTGTGTACGGTTCTCATCCCAGTTGGGGAGATGGTCTGTCCCACAGCCATCAGTACGTCGTACTGGAGATAGTATACAGGTGTTCGTTAGGTTACGGGTACACCGGACAGGACTCGCAGGGGAACTGATTGGTTGGTATTATACCCGTCGTCAGTTAACAGTTCTCAGATGACATGAGTACAGCATAGTCCGCAGACTTAACACCGCTACTTCGTCTCAAGTGTGTCCCACTGTTCTTAGATTGCTACCCTACCACGGCTCAAAGGAGTCGTGCAAACAGGTAGCAGTTGGGTGCAGTCCCGAGCACTTGGAGGCAGTAGTGGTTAGATAGGATTCGTCTCTCCCGATATTGGGAGATGATATCGAGCTTTGTCAGAGAGCCATTACGCAAAGTCCCTGGCCAGGGAAAGCGAGATATACTGGTAGGTTCTAGTAGCTTCTCAGGGTGTAATGGGCTTCGCTCCGACACGATTTATACAGCTATTAGGGGATTGACGCTTGCCGCCCCCTAGGCTTAATATGCGATAGTCTTAGACAAACAGACCGGACTGTACGGAGATTGTCACATCAGGCTCAGTGGGAGTTCGGATGATTTTCCTCATCGGCCTTCTTATCGACATCTACCTGGGGACCGTTACGTACAGCTAGTGCCGCTTGCGGTCTGTGGTTAAACCCACTGCCAGCGTAGTGTCGAGTCTTTAGAGTCCCACACAGAGAGTTTCCCTGCTCCAGGCGAAACGATATAGAGGTCGTATGGTTTTACGACAAGGGTTCGGACGCGTACGTATGTTTACGCACGTACGACTTTTCGGACAGTTTTTATTAGCCGGCTTTGGTTTAAGCCAGATTCTAGTATCGGGTTATTGGATTTATACAGTCTAAAGTTTTTCCGTGTTTTCACGGATTGGAGGGGCATTCTCGTAATTTGTCTGGAAGCTTCTAGAAGAGTGGTGACTAAGGGGTTAAGGTGGCATTGCATTAAATGAGATTAGTGACTCATTTGTGTGATTCATCCATGTCATTAATGCATCATAAATGCTTAATGACTCATGGTGATGAATCACTCATAGATATTTATGAAGTATGGTTATTAATTCAATTATTTCATTTTTGGATAAATAATAATGTTTCATATATATTATGATAACATCATTATCTCATTGCATTCTCATCTTCACCTTCTCTCTCCTCAAGCCCACTCTCTCTTCAAACCCTTACCCTAACCTCTCATGTGTTGAGATCAAGGGTTAGCTAGACTAATACATCCATAACCTCACTCTATATCCCCTAGGTAGCTTAGATTAGCACTTTAAGTAACCTAGTTATTTCAAGTTTGAGATTAAGCTTGGCGTAGGAGCTTTCGGGTGGATCGTCTTTGATTCGAGAAGGCCGTTGAGGTGCCGATATTCCAAGGAGCCTACGAGGAGTGGAGGACCGCGATGAAGACCCGAAGGACTAGTATCGTGAGGTATAACTTCGTATCCGAGTAGTTAAACCTCTAGTTGTTAGTTAGCAATGGTTTAGAAACGATTCATGCGCTCAAGTCCGTGTTACGAAGCTTTGATAATCGTTTTTCATATATTCCGCCTCCCCGCAAGTTCGTGGGGTGCGTGACATGGACTTACATATTAGACCCGAACTTTCATTTCATTGGTTGACCTTGATTGATGGAGTAGGTATCTTGAGTAGAGTGACATACCGTACGTATGTTCCGCGACATATTTACGATACGATACTCCACTTAAGAAACCTTAGGATATACTTATTTTGAGATCTGTGATACTATTCGTTTCTATGATCATATATCCATTTGGGATCTGTTGATTTCTTTCATTCATTTGATCTATCATCATCGATACCTGCTTGAGGTTCCTGTCACCATGGTTTGAGCGCAAATTGAGCTGCTGCTAGTGTTGCGGTCAGGGCGTGCTCGTCATGGATGAGGACTGACCATGTTGTTTCTGGTGACACAGGAATGTGTAGATATAGTATTGTGTTGTGATCTCTCGTTTGAGGCGAGTGTTCGGTTTGGCACCGGATGGTCGGGCCATTGTTAGAGGCTGCCAGATTAGGACCACTGTTGATGTACAACCTATCTCAGAGATCGTGATGTTGTCTACCGTGCAGACAGATGAGCCAGCTGCTGCTGAGATTGATGGGATATCGTTGAGATTGATGGGATGTCGCTTCCAGAGTCTTTGAGATGAAACCGCTAGAGCTTTCAGGCAGAGATGTGATAGGAGATAGCTAGTCTATCTTGAGTTGAGCGACTGATATGATTCGTCAGATTTGATGTGCTGATGCAGGCTCAGTTGAGTCGAAGAATTCCAGTTGAAGGATCTTACTTTGATCTAGATTAAATCGAGCAAGAGAGGACGTTGTTCGTTGGATGCTCCGATGTGAGATCGGTAAGTTGACCAGTTTCGGATAGAAGGACCTCACCAGATGCGTTGTGAGTTGATCGAGAACGAACGAATAAAGTGTATTCCTCCGATGATTTGGACGAGTTCCCGAGGACGTGTTCGGCTAGATATCTTCTACAGAGTAGTGAAGATACCGAGTTCGTAATTTAGAGTCCGTGTGAGAGACGCCAGATTGACTGTAGCCGAGAGCGAATTGCAATATGCAGACAGCAAGAGATGACGTCGAAGTTGACGATCATAAAGACGAGTGGAACAAGAGGTTCGTGTGAGATGTTAACGAACGGTTGTTACTCTCCGTTGATGCCAGAGGATTGATATGTGTGCAGAGGCGTTAGATACAGCCAAATTCTAGAGGAAAGCCGTGCTGAGGACACAGCTGTCCAGTTATGAGAAAAGAGTTAAGCAAGAGTGCCGACCTTTGTATAGTTCGGCATAAATGAGATTGGAAGAAGCCATGAGCAGATTGACACCGCGGTGATAAAGACTTGCATCCAGGATCAGTTATATCGTATGTATTCAGAGGGCCAGATGCCGCCGTTAGTAATGTGCCATTTGAGAGTGGTCATGTTGATTGGCCAGACGGTGATCAGAGGAGTTTCAAAGTGGAACTATTCCGTTAGTACACCTGAGCGGGCCGACGAGCCGAAGGATTGTGAGATTTGTAATCCATAGAGAAAACGAGGACCCTGAGACCGGGGACGCCATATTGTGAGCAGGAGATAAGCAAATGATCTTGCTCTGCCAGCTTTGGGCGCACCGACATATTTTTCGACATTGTAGGAGGTTTACCTCAATGTCAGTTATTGCGATTTGCGTTTTGTGATCCGAGTATCATACTTTTATCGCCTGGACTTGAGTTTCGATGATTGGGTTTCATGATTTATGTTTTCGTGCACCATGGCTGCACCTACTGGAGATTTATATTTGTGCACAGTTATTGCACTTGATTTATGTTTTATACAACGTTGCGTTGGTTTATGATTTGTGCATATCTATTACACTTGGTATCGATTTGTGCCTTCGTTGCACGTATTTATGGTTTCGTGGATTCGATACTGTATATTTCGATTTCGTGCATGTCTACTCACTTGACTTGATTTTGCACTCGGCATAGCTTATATATGCTTGCAGTGCATTGGGATGGATTTTGTGCACTCAGTTGCACACGTTTATGATTCTATACACCTTGGTATACTCAGTATTGTTTTTGAGAGCATTTGAGATATTGATGAGTTTTTGTGCATTGGTTGCACCGGATTTGTATTTCGTGCATTGGTTGCACCTGATTTGTATTTCGTACATTGGTTGCACCAGATTTGTATTTCGTGCATTTGTTGCACCAGATTTATGTTTTCGTGAGCGTCTGCACTTAGCGTTCGTTATCATGCACGCTTCTGCACTAGATATTTTGTGCGAACCCGATGCACTTGATTTTGATTTTCGCGCATGTTGGGTGCATGATATGAGATTTTATGCACACCGGGTGCACTCGATTGAGATTTTTATTCGTGCATGTTAGTTGCACTGGGTTGAGATTTTCGTGCACTATAGATGCTTTTGATATTATTGCCGTGCACATCCGTTGTACTGGAAAGATGCTTTCGTGCATATCCATTGCACTTAGTTTTGCTTTTGTGCATATTGTGGTACTTGTATGGGATTTGATTTCCATGCGCACCAGACACACATGATGTTGGATATGCCTTTTGAGGCTGATTTTATTTATAAGTATCGCGTTTTAATGATGGATACTATATTGTATAGTAGCCGAGCAGGGCTGGTCTGAGGATAGTGCCTGAGTACTTTTGCATGCATAAAAATTTTACCAAAAGGTGTTCAAAAAGGGGCTATATTCTCGTTATTTCCTACGTGTCCGCGAGTGACACAAAATTTTACAAAGAGAACCTTCTGGGATATTTTAAAAAGGCAGGATGTATAATTTGAGCAAACATATATAAGTATATATTTACTACTTTACAAATGATCGTCCGCCACTTGTGCCGTGAGCTACGCATAGCACGGCGATTTGGAAAAGATTTGGCATGAGTTATTCAGTTTTTGAAATGGTTTTACAAAGATGCGTGCTATATACGTATTATGATTTAACTATAATGCATTTGATTTCCAGTAGTGGAATTCGATATTCATATTTCTTTTATAACTCCAGTGATTGCGTGATGCTTGAAGGAGTTTGATTTTGAGTTTCGTACTCGTTTTTAGGCACACATGATGCGCTGTGGTATTTCTGTATCTTCCGTGATTTCGGAGCCCCGTTGATTTGAGCTGATTATTGAAATGTTTTATTATTTGGGGATTTAATTTTAAATTCGGGGATCGAATTTATTTAAGGGAGGAAGACTGTAACATTTCAGAAAAATAAAATATTATTTTTGGAAATTTAATATTAAAATAATATATTTCGCGAAAACTATTCGATTTGCGAATAGGGGTTTTTTCGTAAAATGGTATAAGTATATACCAATATTTAGAAAACAAGTGGAGATTATAATGATTTATTTATTATAATGATATTTATCGGATTTTGGTATTTTTATAAATTAATTATATGCAAATTTCGATTAAAATCGATCAGTCCACTACTAATCGCGATTTGGCCAAATCCGTATTTTTACATTTTTCCATGAGTAGTGCACCATATCATGTGCATGTTGTGTTTGTGTTTGTGACTTGTGAATTTTATGAGATTACTAAAGGAAAAGAAAAACAAAAGGAAAATAAAAGAAAAGAAACAAAGAAAAGAAAAAGAGTTAAGAGAAAGAAACAAAAGCAGATATTTTAGAGAGAGAGTGAGGGTAAGAGAGAGTGAGGTTAAGAGAGAGAGATCATTGACTTCTTCACAATTCTTCTTCCTTCTTCATTCCTTCACCTATTCCTTCACTCTCCATTGTTTTCTTCATCTCCTTCAATCTCCTCTACCTCCATGTATCATCTCTAATTTCTTTCCAAAACCCCATGCCACCTTCATATAAAACATGCACAAACTTATTCTAAACTCTTTGAACCAATCAAGTGTGGATTTTGAAGAATTTGGGCAACTCAAGAATTTTCCTAAGTTGCCAAATTGAGGTAATCCCTTCACTTTAGATTAGTATTTGTGTTTAATTATCCTAATTAGTTTAGAATTTGAAATAATTAGGTTATGTGATCTTAGAAAATTTCAAGTTGTTGTTAGGCGGAAATTTGAGGTGTAGTGAGTGTTTGCGTGACCTTAGAGAGTGTTTTTATTGGCCAGACCAGATACACGAAACCAAAACACGAACTTTGAAATTGGTCGATATCGTATTTTGTGGATTTTGTGAGGGGATACTGAGATCTGCTATAACCCGGAGACACTAAAAATTATTTAGCGATTACAGAGAGATGAGCAGGCAACTCGGAACCTACCATAGAAATCCGAGCCCCTCCCATCCTATTCTGGCTGCAGATTTAATCATGGTGGCCGCAAATTGCGGCCACATCAGGGTGGAAAGTGTTGATTTTGGTTCTGTGGCTTCCTTATCTGATATCTAGAGCAACCTCATGTGCAGAATTGGCTAATTTTACCTGAGTCAAAATCTGGGATAGATTTCCCCAGTTGCTGATTTCGTGTTATGCGATTTGTGAAACTTGGTTTTGGTATTTGATTTTGGATTCCGTCGTTGGACGTTTGTACGTCAACGGAGGGTTATTTGGTTGATTTTGCATGCGAAGCTATAAGTTTTAACCTATATGCGAATCCGTGTGCCGTATCATTTTTCGAATATTGGTTTTAATTGCATTTCGATGTGTATTGATTATAGGTACTTCGCGTGGACTTCCGAGACGACGAAGCACATCGACTTCAGCTAAGCGAGGAGTTTAGCAGGTGAGTAGGTTATATCTACGGGGGAAGTCGGGTGAATGGCGTATAGCACCCCCGTAACCATTGATATGGAAGATTTTGTTATAAATTATAATCAAATAAAGGATATGCTACGAACTTATGGACATGGTTATAGTATTTAGTAAAGAGATGATATGATAAAAGTTAACGCTAATGAATATGAATTGAAAGAGGACAAGTATGCGTTGTTAATGGTATGATATGAGATTAAGATCGATAAACACGACACGAGATTGAGATAGAGGTGTTGTGGAATTAATAAGATATGACGTTTATACAAATGTGATTTGAGATATGTGTGTGTGTGTGTGTGTGTATTTATGAGTATAATGAGTAATATGCCGTACGAGACTTTAGATCCGTACCCTCATTATTGTATAGGTCGATAGATTCTCTATTCTGTTTGATGATCTCGTACGATGGATTCCCGTACGTGATGAGATGTACCGGATGATTGATCCGTGCTAGTAATTTGAGGATGATGATCGAGAATTATTGTCATATCGGATGTTATGAGGCGGGATCGCCGATATAAAGATTGCCACCTGAACCATACCTATTTTCAAAATGACGATGCGTATCGTTTAAAAAGTGACCGTATGATTCTTGTGTAGTAGATATACCAATTTATTGTTCATGTTGTGTAGGATATTACCCCTCGTGATGTACATACCACGTGCCGGTATTTAATGCTATATGATATCATTTGCTAGTACACCTGCACAATTACCGTTGATGCGCATGTTACACATACACAGATTTGCCGGCTCACACACATTCTTCATCGGTAATTGCCATGTCACTTACACAGTAGAATTGTCGTTCTATTTACACAGTAAAACTTCCATATTATGAGATTAATCTTAAAAGTAAAAGTACATTCATTGTTTAGTACTATCACTTGACATGCTTACATGATATACTCGATATGCTCATACTACTACTCTATGTTGCATACATCGTACTTTATGGTTATATGCATTGAGATGCTATTTTTATGAGATCTCTGGATTTGAGAACCGCAGTTTAATTTCAAAGAAAATTGTATTGTTTTAAAAATGCAGTTTCTCTTGATATGATATTTCGAGGTGTCCACCATGAGTTTTCTCGGTTCTGAGCAGTGAGTATACCTGATTCAAGGAGCGGTGGGCACCGTCTGCGGGTACATGGTGGACCCGGTGAGGTACCCCGGGGCAAGAAGACTCGTATTGTTAGGTGGTGAGCCTGGCAGGGGAGCACTACCTACCGGTGATTGTATAGAACTCAGTGGATGTCCGGAGGATACCGTTTTGGAGTTATGATATGAGATGGATATGAGGACTGATCTGAGGATGCGGTGCCTGAGATGAGATAGATATGAGGGCCGATCTGAGTATGCGATGCCTGAGATATAAGGATTTACGTGTAGATACTGGACACGGGTTTCATGATGTTTCGAGTGTCGGTGTTGGACACTCAGGTTCCATGATATTGTTTGTGTCGTTGATGGACACACGTGGTTGATATCCTCATATATATATACATGCATATGTTTTCATGATGTTTCGAGTGTCGGTGTTGGACATTCAGGTTCCATGATATTATTTATGTCGTTGACGGACACGTGGATAATATCTACATGCATACAGGCATATGATGCCAGATGTTTATTTATATATGTCATTGCATTGACTCGATTGTTGACATATATGCATACATGGTCACCCTAGATATCATAATATTACCTTCAAGATATAGTGACCTAGGAAATCATTGTTTTATTCGATTTCTACTTGCTGATGTTGTCTACTCACGAGTTGGCAACTCACCCCCGCTGTGCCCCAGTTCTTGCAGGTTTGACCGCTTGGGATCAGTTGCGGTATCGCTGGCACACGGCTTCATCCAGGGTGTTTTTCTTTGGTAGGTGGGACACATGTTGGATCGTGCCCACTCTCGTACTTTATACTACGTTGTATCTAGATAAACTCAATCAGATCAAATCAAATCAAAGACTAGAATTTGTATATTGGTAGACCTAGTCAGACTTGGGTATTGTGCGAGACTTGGAGCGATGGGTTTATGATCGCTTTTCTTGAGTTTTGATATCTTGCTTCTTTATTTGTTCTTTTTGGGTTGATCTTCACCGTTGGACGTCGTATATATGTTATTGCGTGGTTGTCATTCCGCCGGTTGGCGAAGAGCTAGCTCCCGCTTGGGGATGCCTATATATTGTTGTATATATGGTTTTGGATCAAAATATACAAGAGGGGTGCTGCCCAAATTTTTAAAGATGAAACATGTTTTCAACTGCAGTGTAACCCACTTGCATTTTCATGTTTCATTATCTATGCATTCAAAGAAAAATATGATTCATTATACCTTTATTTCAAACTGCACCCCCACTATTTTCCGTAAAAATGTTTAGATTTTCTGGGCTTCGGCTTACTTAAATTACGTTACGCCTTTAGACGTTGCGTAATTTAAGTGCCGGTCACGTTCTAAATTACGGGTCGTGACATTTATTATCATATGTTTCTATATTATAATTAATATAATAAGGGAAAATATATGCATATAATACTTAAATGAAATCTTAGTAATTAAACTATGCATATCATATCAAATATTTCTAATCAATATTCTTAAGAGATTATATCATTTAAATGGTTAGGATAATATCTTTAAAATACCAAACGCTACCAACACCATGATTTGAGATATTATGCAGATATAAGTTCAGGTCTGGAATCCAAGCAAGAGATCCGAGTCAAATCAGGATATCGAAACAGAATTTGCCAAAGTTTAGAAGCAAATCGAGAGATCTAGCAATGACAGAGACTCAGAGCATTATTTTCAGAATCTAGACATCAAAAGGATCTCCAGTAACACAAGAGACCAGAAGAAATCCAAAATCTTGATTCCACCAAGTCACGGCGGAACCGCGGCCAAACAACGCAATATGCAGCGGTTCCGCGGCTATTTGATAGCCATTCGATGTGATATTAAGTGGTTTGGATCATAACAACATATATTCTTATCTAGAATCTAGGGTTTCTGATTTTAGGGACTATATAAGAGACCGAGAGCTGTACATTGAAACTCAGCATCGAAGAGATCAAGAAATCCAAGAGATCCACGTATCTGAGTGACCATCATCTATTCATCTACCTCCTAAAAGAGAGAGATTGAGAGCAACTAGAGTTCTTGTAATCGACTTTCTAAGGAGCAAAATTGTAAATGCAATAGTTGATTAGTAAAGATAGTTGTTTTTAGTTCTTCTTGCATTTATTTTCCACATTTAATTTCTGCACTTACTTTTCTCCATCTTCATGATTTCATTCTTCAACCTTTCTTCTAACTTAACCATGAGCGAGTAATTCCTAGCTTGCTAAATGTTAACCTCCTTATCGGGCGCGCTACCAATTTATTGACAGTCACGACCACGATTTGAGATTGATTTAACACTTGTTTTGTTAAGGGCCAGACATGAATAGAGATTAATGCAAGAACAAGGGGTAGTAGTGGGGAAACCCTAGTTTCTTCTAAGAACGCTAATCTACATTCATCACTATCGATCTAGTTTTAAACTATTAAAAGATAAAAGAGTCATTTTTAATTATTCATCCATTACTACTTAGTCCTATGAACTCTACAAGCCTTTTCATTATAAATTTTATATCTGTAACGACAAACAATCACCCATCTTTCATCAACTCGTCTAAAACAAGAAAAGAGTTCACGTTTCCCTGCGGACGACCCGTACTCATCGCGGCTAGCTACTAGCGACACCGTCTTGATTGCGGTTATTTTCGAACACACTTTTTAACGACAAATCAAATGGCGCCATTGCCGGGAAAATGGTCATAATTTTTTCCTTGTTATTCGGGTTGATTTCTTATAAAATCCAGCGAACATAACATAAAAGAGAACCAAAACCGTATCTTGTGTATCTAATGATTATTGTGCAAGTTTTGCAAGAGAATATGGAGTAACTGGAGCAAGCCAACGGAAAGTCAGAGATTTCAAATTGGACCAGAAGAGTATAGGAGGGCCCTGAAGAAAAATTAGTAGAAGATCCCCTAAAGCGGCGGCGGATCCGCGGCAGTTTGGTAGGTTTGGCGGAGGAACCATGGCATATTGGTGGAGTTAGGCCCCCAATCTTCTGTGGTAATTTCCTACTATCTTCCTCTCTCCTTTAAAGCTCCAATAAATTGATTCTACCTGCAGGATTCTTTGAAAACAACGCCACTTAAAAATCTTTTTGCGTATTTTGATTTCGGTTTGTTTTTGCATATTTAAATCGGGCTTTAAGGGGCAATAAACCCTAATTAAGATTAGGTGGATTTCATCACCCTTCCTAGGCTCCACAAATCACAAACGTGCATACTATCACCCTACATTAATTAAAAAATATCTAGACCAAGTCTCTAAGAACATTCCCGCTCAATTAGGACAGAGGAGGGTTGTGGGTAATCTATTGCTTATCTGCATTTCTCTTGTGGTGTCTAGGCAAGTATGACTAAGCAAAGTGGTTACTTATTTAGGCCTGCTATTTCGGTGATTCGTATAGCGGATACCTCCTACTTACCTGGTGATTGATTCTGTATTTATAGAAGTGTGTGTAGTAACCGCAATCAATAACGGTGTCGCGTGTAGTTAGACCGAGATGAGTACGGGTCGTCCTCAGGGATATGTGGAATCTTTCAATCTTACTTTAGACGTGTTGAAAAAGAGGAAGAATAGAGGAATAAAGAATAGTGGAAATAGTTTCTAGATCTATGTCAAAATACGGATGTAGAATACAAATCTAGTTTGAATAAGGATATAGATTTTATAAGAAGAATGCTTATAGGGTTCGTTCGGATTTAGTAGTCATGGATGACTAATAAAGATTACTCCTTTTATCTATTGATAGATTTAATATTAGATAGAAAGTGATGAATGAGGATTACGGTTCTTGGATGAAACTAAAGTTTCCCCACTATTGACCTTTGTCCTTTCATTGATCTCTATTCATGTCTAGCCCTTAACAAAATAATTGTTAATCTGATCTCAAATCGCGGTCGAGACTAGCAATAAATTGGTAGCGCGCCCGATAAGGATGTTAACATTTATTTTGCTAAAGTTTATAAACTTCATAAAACTTAAAAGAAATTAAAACATTTTTTCATCCATTGATCTACCATAATCTTACAAACCCTATCAAGCGGAGAATTACTCGTGCATGATGGAGATAGAAGAAGAACAGATAGAGAAAGAATTCATAATGTAAATGCAGAAAATAAATGCTAAATAACGATCTACATTTATTAATCAACTTCACAATTACAAAGCCTTCAAGTTTAGATTACAAGAGGAAGAAGAAGTTGCTTTCGATCTCTGCCTTGTAGAAAGTAGATGCTCTGTCGAATCTCACGTCGCTCTATCACGTCGAATCGTGGATCTCGTGTTCTTTGACGGTGATTTGCTTCGTGTAAAATGTGATGAATTCTAATTTTAGCCCTCAGTCCTTTATATAGCCTTCAAAGAAGAAAACCTAGTTACCATATATAGTGATTTCCTAATATGGTGACTTCCATGTATGGTGACTTTCCATATATGGTGATTTCCTAGTACGGTGACTTTCCTAATATGGTGACTTTCCATATATGGTGATTTCCTAATATAGTGATTTTCCATATATGGTAATTTTTCATGCCTGGATTCTTCAAATATTTACTGAGTCTCTGCCAGTATTGATTTTACGATTTGGCAGATTTTTGATCCTGACATCTTGAAAATCTTGATCTCTTGACCTGAGCTAAATTTTCATAATATCTCCATGAATAATGTTAGTAATATTTAAATTAAAGAGAGATATATTATCCTAACCATTTTATATGATACAATATTTTAAGAATCTTGATTAGAATATTTGATATGATATGCATATTTAAATTACTAAAATATTATATAAATATTATATGCATATATTTTCCTTCATAATATTAATTATAATATATAGAACATATGAGAATAGATATTTTGCAGATAAACCCTCATATGTTCTATATTTACAATAAACACGTTTAAGCACTTAACAAAAGTAAGGAAAATATTATATCAAATGTGCAATATTTTCGAGTAACACCTGGCATTTACCTGGCCGCAAGATTGATAAGGTAGTAGTAAAGGATTGATCCTGCGACTTGTCCTTTGGAAGTTTAGGAGCGGTCTAGTGACTTGACCCAGGAGACCTTAGCTCTAGGGATTTGATTATGCAATTTGTAATTTGTTGAGTCAAGCCTCACGTCCGACTGTTTTTCAAAACAAACCTTCTTAAAATCGTTCTCATATATCACACGCTGCTACGTGCACTAAACCCGCTTAGTGCATGATCGGCTGGACACGGGATTCTATTGCCCGTCTTGTCCGCGTTTTTTCTATCGACTCCGAAGTCGGACTTCTTCATCTTCTGTTTCCCTCCACCCACCATATCTCCCGAAATGGATGAATCTCCACCGGGATTTAATGATACCACTCTGCCACTACCCGTAGATGCGCAGAATCCACCGCGCATTTCTCTCCAAGAAAGATGCTACCCCGTACGTGGACCCCTTCCTACTTGTCTGTCTCTTCCAGCAGCCAATGGGGATAATTTCGAAATTAAACCCCGCTTCATCAACCTGTTGTCTAAATTTCACGGGCTTGAATCCGAAGACGCATGCATTTTTATAACCAAATTCGAGAACGTATGTGCAATGATGAGCACAACACAAATTTCAGAGGATGCTATGCGATCACGCCTTCTCCCTTTTACCTTGTGCGATCTAGCAAAAAAATGGCTTTATAGCACTGCCGCACATTTGATCGCTAAATAGGATGAATTCGTTATAGCATTCCTTAAGAAATTCTATTCTCATCACAAAACCGCCCGTGTTCGAAGCGAGATTAACCAGTTTACCCAACTTCCCAACGAACGATTTTGGAAATGCTTTGAACAATTTAAAGATCTTCTTGTCCAATCCCCTCATAATGGAATCGATAGATGGCAACTTTGCCGAATTATATATGAGGGTATTAATCCATCCACGAAATAAATTCTTGAAACCATTTGTCAATGCCATTTTATGTCAAAAGACGATGGCGAAACTTGGCAATTTCTGGAAGATCTCGCCGAACAGACATTACAGTAGGAGAGCACTAGATCTACCACATCGTCTTCATCTAGGGCAGGTATCCATCAGCATGACGTTTCCATCGCAGTTAAAGCCGAAATGGCCGCGATACAAAAGAAACTCGAAACTATAGAAAACAAATTCTCGTCAGCCTCCTTAAACCAAGGTACGCTCCCGAAAACCGTGTGTGGTTGCTATTTTGACCCATCACATTTAACGGAAGAATGTCCTTTGAATCCTCCGTCTCAAGGTTAAGAAAAAACCAATGCTGCTTTTCAGCAACGACCTAGAAATGATCCTTATTCCTCCACATACTATCAGAGAAGGAGGAATCATCCTAATTTTGCTAAGAATCAAAACTAAACTCAAACTCAAAATCAGTTCTCAAGTCAAAATAACTTTCAAAGGCTTCCCTCAAAGCAACAACAGCCACCATACCAAATTCAGCACCCCTTTCAGCCACAATCTTTTCAAAATCCGTCCAACAACGTTGCTCTTTATAACAATTCTTTCCAATCATAGACTAATCTTCCAACGCCCGGTACCGAAAAAACCTCTGCACTCGAAAGAAGCTTAGAAATATTTATTAAACACTCCACACAAACGACGGCTAATTTAACATCTTCTATCCAGACGTTAGTGCAACACACTGCTTCCCACGGTGAAAGAATAAAATTGATAGAAGTACAAATTGCACAGATAAATACCGCAATGAGCGAAAGAAAGAAAGAGAGACTTCCATCTCAACCTCTACCAAATTCCCGCCACTCACAAAGTGCAAATATTGCCTTTAACCAACAAAATCATAACGTGAGTGCCGTAACTACGTTGAGATCGGGAAGAGTGCTGAACATTAATGTTGGTAAACAAGTTGATGATGATGAATCAGATGAAACCCCGGCTGCAAGTTCTAATCCTACTTCGTCTAGTCCACCATCTTCTTTTGAACCTATTCTCCGTTCTTCACTAAGCTTAAACCTTCAGCTCACCTCCTTGAATGAATTACCATCTCAGACCATCCCGAATCCAATTTCAGGATCCATTCCATCCCCACAATCTTCTCCTCAAATGTTGTACCCAACCCTTATTGATAAAGCTCCTTTTCCAAACAGGTTGAGGGCTAACAAACCAAATGCACAAATGGAGAAGATTGTGGAAATGTTTAAGCAAGTTAACATAAATATTCCTCTCCTAGATACTATTCAACAAGTTCCGTCTTATGCAAAAATTCTTAAGGACTTGTGCACTAGGAAGAGAAAAACTCAAGTGCCAAAAAATGTTTTCTTAACGAGTAATGTGAGCACTGCTTTTACCTAACAATTGTCAAAGAAACATAAGGACCCCGGTTGTCCTACAATATCTATAACTATTGTAGGGGAAATATTAATCGCTCTATGCTTGATTTAGGTTATAGTATTAACTTGCTCTTGTATTCTATCTATGAGCAATTAGGCATAGGAGAGTTGAAACCTGCACACTGCACTCTCCAGATGGCCAATCGATCTATCACCCATAGGGGTGAGCTAGAGAACGTGTTAATCAAAGTCGACAAATTTATATTCCCCATGGACTTTATAGTTTTAGATACACAGCCTGTGGTGAACCCACGGAATCAAATCCCGGTGATTCTTGGTCGGCCTTTTCTAGCAACTTCCAATGCTGTAATCAATTGTCATAATGGCTCTATGAACCAATCCTTCGAGAAGATGATAATTAAGCTTAACATTTACAGGATAAGAAGTCAACCCTCCGAACCTTCTGCTCATCTAATTGATATATGTTCTGTTAACGAAATAGCTTCTGATAGTTGCGAAGTTGAGGAACTTTGCGATAATGATCTCGACGCTACTATAACGTTAGTGTTTGATCCAGCTATTTATACGAGTGAGGACCCTTCCGTCGACAAGTCCATCCCCGAGTCCGAATCCTTTGACTTGTCGCATAAGTTAGTCGAGCTTTCCGAGTCGATCTCTTACGCCGGTCATGAACCTCTTAAAGAGTCCGGGAATCATTCCCTTACCCTGTCTTCTATCGTCTCTCCGCCGATACTAGATCTCAAGCTACTACCGTCTCATCTTAAATATGCATATTTAGGTGAGAATGAGTCCTTACCTGTTATCATATCAGATTCTCTAGCTTTAGAGTAAGAGCGAGCTCTTTTGTCGGTATTGAGATCTAATCGGCAAGCTTTTGGTTGGACAATGGCAGACATAAAAGGGAATAGACCCTAATTGTTGAAAATTGTATACATTTGATGGATGAAGCCAAACTATCCCGAGACCCACAAAGACGGTTGAATCCCGTCATGAAGGAGGTAGTAAAGAAAGAAATCATCAAATGCTTAGATAATGGTATAATTTACCCAATATCTGATAGCCAATGGGTAAGTCCTATTCATGTGGTCCCTAAAAAGTCTAGCATCACGGTCATAACTAATGAGGCTAATGAATTGATCCAAACATGTACCCAAACTGAGTGGTGGGTATGTATTGATTATAGAAAAATCAATGCGGCAACGAGGAAAGATCACTTCCCTCTACCTTTCATTGACCAGATATTGAAATGATTAGTCGGGCATGAATACTACTGTTTCTTGGACGGATACTCCGGCTATAACCAGATTCCCATCGCCGAAAAGGATCAAGATAAGAAAACTTTTACTTGTCCTTTTGGTACTTGTGCTTATAGACGCATGCCCTTTGGGTTATGCAATGCTCCCGCTACATTTCAGCGGTGTATGATGGGGATATTCTCAGACACGGTCGAGAATTTTCTGGAGATATTTATGGACGATTTCTCCATATCTGGGGACTATTTTGAGGAATGCCTACGTCGTCTTGACGATGTTCTTACCCGTTGTAAGGATAAGAATTTAACTTTGAATTGGAAAAAATGCCATTTCATGGTTCAAGAAGGTATTGTCCTCGGGTATATCATTTCACGAAAAGGAATTGAGATAGACAAAGCTAAAATAGATGTCATTCACAACCTTCCTCCTCCCAAATGCGTCAAAGATGTACGATCCTTTCTTGGTCATGCAAGATTTTATAGGCGATTCATTAAGGACTTTAGCAAAATTACTAGACCCTTAACTCTTCTCTTGGCCAAGAATACCACATTTCGCTTCGATTTGGATTACGTGGCTACTTTTGAATCGCTTAAAAGTTCCTTCACTATAGCCCATGTTCTGTCATCTTTGGACTGGAGTCACCCTTTCGAGCTTATGGGTGATGCATCTGATTTAGCTATTGGTGCAGTCTTAGGACAGTACATTGATAAGATGCAATATGTAATTTAATATGCAAGTAGGACCTTGAACGATACCCAAATGAATTATACAACTACCGAAAAAGAACTCTTTGCGGTTGTATTTGCATTAGAAAAATTCAGGCCCTACTTAATTGGCTCTCCAGTTGTAATTTACACCAATCATTCCGCCCTAAGACATCTCTTATCGAAGAAGGATGCTAAATCTAGGCTAATATGTTGGATCCTTCTGTTACAAGAATTTGATCTTTTAATATGAGTTGAGAGTGTATGTGAAAACGTAGTAGCCGAACATCTTTCACGCCTTTCTTCTTTGCCAACGTTGATCATGCCAATAAACGATCTCTTTCCTGACAAACAGCTCTTGACCGTATCCTGCAAACCTTAGTTCGTGGATAGTGTGAATTATTTAGCAACGGGATTTCTACCCAGCAAATGGTCAA
Source organism: Agapanthus africanus (assembly GCA_030015575.1). Classification (NCBI taxonomy): domain Eukaryota; kingdom Viridiplantae; phylum Streptophyta; class Magnoliopsida; order Asparagales; family Amaryllidaceae; genus Agapanthus; species Agapanthus africanus. The sequence continues at coordinate 474,959,469 of CM057338.1, read as the reverse complement.
AACAAGACAATCAACGATTTCTATCCCAAGTAAAACATTTTTACTGGGATGAACCTTATCTGTTTAAGTATTGTCCCAATCAAATCATTCGCCGACATGTCCCTAATGATGAATTCAAGAGTATATTGTCTCTGCCATGATCAGGCATGTGGCGGTCACTTTGGTCCAAGAAAAACGACAGAGAAATTTTTGCAATGTGGTTTTTATTGGCCAACGTTATTTAAAAATACATATGATTATTGCAAAACTTATTCACGGTGTCAACATATAGGCCAGATTTCACAGAGGAATGAGATGCCGCTCCAACTTGTCGTGGTTGTGGAGATATTTGATGTTTGGAGAATTGATTTTATGGGCCCATTTCCCAACTCTGTCGGGAATTTATATATCTTATTAGCAGTTGATTATGTCTCTAAATGGGTGGAAGCGATACCGTGTCGCACTAATGATAACAAAGTTGTTATTAAGTTCCTTAAAGAAAATATTTTTTCGCGATTCGGACACCCTCGCGCTATAATTAGTGACAGTGGGACGCATTTCTGTAATCAGTCTTCCGAGACTTTGATGTGGAAATATTCAATCAATCACAAACTTTCTACGTCCTATCATCCCTAAATGAGCGGGCAAGCTGAGATCTCTAATAAACAGATCAAATAAATTTTGGAGAAAACGGTTTCTAGGAACTGTAAAGATTGGTCCACCAAATTGACAGATGCTCTTTGGACATTTCGCACCGCTTATAAGACCGATCTTGGCATGTCTCCTTACCGACTAGTGTTTGGGAGGGCTTGCCACCTTCCTATTGAGATCGAACATAAAGCAATGTGGGCTATTAAAGAGCTTAATTGTGAATTTGATCAAGTTGGCAGCTATCGGAAACTACAATTAAATGAGCTAAGCGAACTTCGTGATGAAGCTTACGATAATGCGGTTATAGTAAAGAATCAGACTAAAATGTTTCACAATAAAACCTTTTGAGAAAAACTTTCACACCGGGACAACAAGTCCTTCTTTACGATTCCCGTCTCCATCTTCATTCAGGTAAGCTAAGATCTCGTTGGAAAGAATCTTTTGTAGGGCGGTATGAGTACCCGCACGGTGCAGTGGATATAGAAAATATTAAAATGGTTCTATTTTTAAAGTAAAAGAGTATAGATTAAAACCGTACTTTTCTGCTGACCCATCGGAGGAGCTCCTGTTCTTACAAGAGCCGCTTTATCATAACTAACTTTCCTCCGCCTTACCTCCATGTTACAGTAACACTGTTTCATCTAAGAATGGAGGTCAGTAAAAATACTACAATTGAATATCTGTGCGTGCCAAAGAACAAGTTTTGGAGTAGTTTTCATTTAACTATTACTTTACCCCTATTATTTTCCTCCTAAGTCTACAGGTCTATGCGCTCAAAGAACAACATCAGTGAAGAAACTGCTGCAAACAGGATTGGGGGAGGTTTGTATTTACTGATATATCATTTGGCACTAGGCACTATATATGAAAGAAAAAAAATGAATGAATATATGAAAATTTTCTTGGAAATAAAAATTAGAAAGTGAAAATACATATGAAAAATAGGAAGAGATTTAAGAAAAGCAAGAAAATTACATGTTTTAAAACAAAGCTAGTAATAGGTAGTCATGAACTGTTGTCCCAAGGGTTAGTAAGATGAAGGAAATCACTAATATGAGAATAGAAATAAATCTGAAAAATAGTCCCTATTCTTGAGTCCAAATTTTTGAACATTGATACCCTACTATACGCGCACACATCTTGCAACTTGGGATAGTGGATGATACTTTGAAATGCTCTTGTCTAAAAGCTTTAGTATGAAGGAATATATATATATAAACAAAAATATAAATGACATAAAAAATGGTGAAGAAAAATGAACACTGGTTTTGTAATTACTTAAGGCAGCATAAAAAATATAGCAAGGGTGCTTTATCATCTAGTGCCTTAAACCAACTGGTTTGAGAGCCACTGCTAAGCCTTAGGTATTGCAAGACTAGGATATTGCTAATTACACCTAAAAGAGTGAGCACATTTGGTAATCGGTTGGTTAGTATCTCGAGAAGTATTAACGGTCGCAAGAAGAATGTGTGAGCAATTCCATCCGAAAATATTCACCGACTAAAAAGTACTAAGGAAGATGGACAAAAGTATGATATCTTGAATTGAATTCTCTAAGTGTAGGGATATTTTTTACACACACGTAGGGGTATATGATTGATGTTGTAACATTTCAGAAAATAAAATATTATTCTTAGGAATTTAAATAATTAAATTAATAATTATTATGGATTATTATACAATTATTTATAAATGGATTATTTACTAAACTCGATTAGTATTTAATAATTTTGCATTAAGTGTGTTATGTGCATGTGACATGCAACATAACATGTTGCGTTGGACTTATTATATTTTTCTTTTGTTGAACCATTGCCAAAATTCCTCATTTGCCTTTATTTATGTTTTGGTTTTAAATAAAAAGATAAAAGAAAAAGGAAATTTTTAAATGGGACATGGGAGGTATGGGCTTAGCATGGGAGAAGAGAGTGTGTGGTGAGAGAGAGGGGGGGTATTGACCATGGCTCATCACCTATTCTCACTTCACTTCTTCTTCATCTTCTTCATCTCCTTCTCATCTCCCCTCCACCTCCTTCTACCACCTCAAACCACCCCCAAAACCAAACCAAAAACTCATACCTCATTTATAAAAAATGTGCACAAGCTCACTTTAAGGACCATGGTGTGATCTAGTTGCCACTTTGAAGACTTTGAGCAACTCAAGAATATTCTTGAGTTGCCAAATGAGGTATTTCCTACACCATTGGTTTAGTAATTGAGTTTCTTTAGCTTCTATTTTAGTTTAGAATTGGTTAAGTGAGAATTAGTGAACTTTGAAAATTCTAAGTTGAGGTTTAGGAGATTCTATGAGTTGTGATGGTGTAATTAAGGTGTAATTAGTGACTACAACCCCTCTAGTGTTAAAACCTGGAACAAAACTGAGACTTGAAACCATGCACAACCGAAAATATTTCCGATATCGGTTTTGTAAATATTGTGAGGTTTACAGGGAATTTGGAGCAACTCGGGACCTTTATAAACAAATTAAACATATACATTAACCTAGTTAGACCAATAGGAGACCACCACGAGAAGAAGAGACCAAAATTCAAAAGTGGGGCCGACAGGGGCGGTTACTGTAGCACTATTGGCCGGCCAGATTTTGGCTGTTGATGTTGGGTTTTGTCCTGTAGCTCACACTCTTCATAACTTAGCCACTGTATTGTTCTTTTTGTCCCAAATTACATGAGGCAAAATCTGGGAGCGTTTGAATTAATAATAGCAATGGTTTTCCGATTTCTAAAACATGGATTTTGGCATTTGATTGTGAATTTGGTCGTTGGACGTTTGTACGTCAACGACGTGGGTTTTAAGATTGTTTTTGCATTCGTAGGCTATAGCTTCTAACTTATGAGCACTTCGCCTGTCGTGTCGGTTTTTGAATCGGATTTTGATGCGATACGATGTATTTTGTGATATGTAGGTACTTCGCGTAGGCTTCAGGATGACAAGGGAAAACGAGCGTTATCGACTTCGGCAAGCAAAGATCAAGGTGAGTAGATGTATATCTACGGAGAAAGCCGAGTGGATGGCGTATAGCAACCCCCGCAACCGTAGAATAGGTTATATATATTATTTACGTTTATGTGAGACTTGGATACCTAGTAAATAGGGTTACTAGGAGACCATAGATTAGATTTGGCCTACTTGTAGGATATTTTACTCTTAGTCATGAGTTATCGGTTTACTTAGTCGCTTACACGCACACACTTGGTATCTATGTTTGTGTATATGTGTATATTTATCTATATGTGAGTGTATGTTTGTGTGTGTGTGTGTGTGTGTGTGTGTGTGTGTGTATCCATATACACGTGAGATGAGGATAGTATGTGATATGTGGAGATGAGTCGACATGAGCGGGCATGATGCCGTGAGATTCTGATATGTGATTGAGTCATGATATGAGATATAATATGATATTGTAGTAAATCATTGGGCGATATGTTTTCATACATACGATAATAAGTGAGTTGATGATATTGGAATGTACGAAACTTTAGAACTGTAACGTTTTGAAAATCGTTTCGGTGAAATTTCGAAAAATCGGTAAAATAAGGGGGTTTTCTGTAAAAAGTCAAAATATAAATATCTTATTATAAAAATTAAATATACATATTCTAGCTATGTAATTGCTAGTATTTGGTGTTTATTGAGCCACTGGTGAAATTTCAAATTTTCTGAAAAAAAATTATTTTATTATTATTTTAAGCCGTCACTAATACATTTAATTACGGAAAATTACAAATTGGAATGAGTTGAAACAAATTTTGTGCATCATAAAGCATTAAATAAAATTTTATCATGTGGTTTTTGAAACGAAATCTTTTGCCAAAACGGTTTAGAAAATATCGAAGAAAAAGGCTTTTTTCGGTGAAATTAGTGTTAATGGGAATTGGGGTTTAGCATTTATCTTTTTTCTAACCCACACACCCACACCTCACCCTCTCCCCATGTGGCCGGCCCCACCATGACAGCCCTCCCCCTCTCCCTCTCTCCAATCACTTCTTTTTTTCAAAAGAAAAGAAAAAGAAAAGAGTAGAAAATGATAGAATTAGAGTGGACTTTGACTAGAGTGGACTTTCCCCACTTCACTCTCTCTCCTCCCTCACCCAATCCACACCAATTCTGGCCAAAATCTGAACCCACAACAGCCCCTTCATTCTTCATCTCCTTCTCTTTAAAAAAGTTCATCAAAATTCTTGAAAAATCCACAAAAAATCAAGCAAAAATCCAAATCAAAATCCACCTCCTACCCATTTTCCCTTGGCTACCATAGCATGGATCTAGGGATTTAGATTTCAATTTGGGAGGCTGAGTGTGCTTGTGGGATCTTCAAATTATATGGGTATAAATTCTAACCTTTTTGCTTAATGTGTTGTTAATTGCTTAGGTTAGCTTAATTAATTGTTTAATTAGGTTTTTAATTAGTTCTAGGTGCATGATTTAAAATTCAAGAGAGGGGGTTTGATTTCAAATTGGTATTTTGTGTTGTGAGATTTAGTTTATGTGATATAATTGACATATTAATGTTATGCTAAATCCAATTTAAGTTGCTAGTTTGCATGTTTGTTGATTTAAAAGTGATAATTATATAATTGGTAAACTAGGTTTTTTAAATAATTATATTCTTATGAGATAAAATTTAAATTTAGGTTTCATGTCATTATAAAGATTATATTGAGTGGTTTAATGCTTTTAGTTCATGAAAATCCAAGCTAGATTGTAGTTTGTGCATTTTTGCTATAAAATTGTTAAAATTTAGGTATTTTGTAAACAAGAATTTTAACGTTTATGGAAATTAATGAGATTAAATTATGGGAATTGTTTTTATGACTTAATTAAGATATTTAGTGAATATTGTGGCCGCTAGATTCGTTTATACATCGAGTTTTATACTAAAACGGCGAATTGTGCTTGCTAGATTTTCGGAAAAATGACTTTTTAAGTGAAATTGGGGTTTTTGTGAGTTTTAACCTATTTTATATTAAAATTAGTGTTCGTGAATGTGAAAATGAGTGTATTTGGGTTTTTCTCGATGGTCTGGCGTTTGTACACCGACGTCGAGAGTTTTTGGGTTGATTTGTGAAAGCAACCATAGGTTTTGACCTATGTGGGATTCGTGTGTCGTTTTGGTCATGAGTCGGATTTTAATACGATACGATGCGTTGTGATATGTAGGTACCCCCATGTGGACTTCAAGACGACAAGCAAGCGCGTGGCGACGTCGGCACCGGCGAGCGAGGACCAGGTGAGTAGATTTATATCTACGGGGAGAAGTCGGGTGGATGGCGTATAGCACCCCCGCAGTCCGTAGTGTAGCTTATATATATATGTTTATATAGGTGTTTTATGATACGAGAATGTTTATTCATGTTATGATTATATGTTCATGGATTAGCTTTGGGTTAGTTGCGAAACCCTAGAGTAGTTGTTATACCCACATAAGCACACACAGACTTGCATACTTTACTTTCTTGTGCGCGGATTGGGATGTGTATACATGTATATATGCGTGGGTATGAGACTATGCATATGTACATTCATATACGCATGCATGGATAATGATGATAGTACTTGGGATTTATGATGAGTCGATGAGATTTGATTTGAGGCCGTGAGATCGGTGATATAGCAGGGTTCGTATTTGAGATACGACATGACGTTGTAGCGGGTCCTTGACGTAGTGTTTCACACACGTGCATGCATACTTAGGTGGTATCAGTATTGTACTAGGCGTAGATCAGTACCCCGATCATGATATTTGATAAAGAGGATACCAGGTGAATAGTATGATGAATGTGATATTAACCCGTACCCAGATTTGGGGATGCCGTACGACGGATTTACGTACGAGCTATATTTTGATGATTGATCCGCACTCTTGACTTGGGATGTCTGATTATAGATATGGTGTCGGATATAATATTATTGAGGCGGGATCACCGACTAATATATATACAGGTATGTATATGTATCGACTCAGATGTTAGGCGGTTTCCTTACCTGTAGTCCAGCTTGTTAGCTTAGCCCTTTAGTTTAGTTTAGTTGTTAGATTAGATTCGATTCTTACCTATTTCAAAAACTAACGAATCGTGGGTATTTTAAAAGACAGCCCAAGGGATCCTACGGATATTTCAAAAGACGTATCTTTTCATAAAAACACCGTAGCCCCTATTTTCAAAACCCCATGATTCGTGTTATTTCAAAAGGCACCATTTGTAAGACTTATATTAGATTAATGCAGATTAGTTATAGTTGCGTCTAGTATTCAGCTCCCGCTCATTATTGTGGTTCGCTTCGCATCGCATGCTTATATTATGTTTCATACTCCTATTATTAATATCATGCTGTTAGGACACCAGCACCATTACCGATGACGCGTATGTACCACGTACACTTACTTGCCGGCTCACACATATCTTCATCGGTAATTGCCATGTCACGAACACTTTAGAAAATACTATTTCATTTGACATAGGTTGTTAGCTAATAGTTTAGACATGATATTAGTGTACTTGCCTTATATGCTAGTTAGACATTGTAGTTATTGCCTACTACTTCATGCATGTTATTATTCACTGTTGTGTCGCATTCATGGATTCTCATGCCTATATTCACTGTTTACATGCTATTGATGACTTGGATTCAGATTTCATGAGATTTCTTGGATTTGGAGGAAAACCGCAAAAACATAAATAAACCTTTTCTCTCTTTTAAAATAAAAAGTGCGGTTTTCCCATGATGTATGAGTCGTCCACCATGAGTTTGCTGATAGATTTCGAGACCCGATTCGAGGAGTTGGATGAACCGTTTTGGGTATATGGTGGACCCGGTAAGGTACCCCGGGGCAAGAAGCTCGTGGTGATGACGATGAGCCTGGCAGGGGGAGACTACCTACCGGTGATTTTACCCGACGCGTCGGATATCCGGAGGATACCGTCGTGGTCTTGAGATGGGTGGTAGGGGCCGGTCTGGACTGACGGCGCCCTAGATATTGAGATTGAGACATTGAGATTTCGAGATATTGAGGTACTGAGATTTGATGATACAGGCCGGTCCGGATAGCCGGAGCCTGAGGCTTTGAGACATTGAGATTTATGTTTTGTGTCGATGCTAGACACTGTTGATGCTGATTTCATTTATGATACCTCATTTTAAAAATACAAAGGAAATCTCGCTAATTTATGAAAACAGTTTCTTCATTTACATGTATTCTGTTTTCATGCATTCATACCTCATTCATATGATACATTGCTACCTGAGGCACTGGCACGGGCACATGGAATTACACTTGAATTAGATATTTACCCTAGTCATTGTTATAGACTTCTTGTTTTATTTGAGGATTATATATATTGATCGTATGACCTAGGATTGCGTCATACATGCGATTTCTATTCGTAGATGTTTTTCTATTCACGAGTTGGCAACTCACCCCCGTTGTGCCCCGGTTTCTTGCAGGTTTCGCCGTACAGGTTTCTTTACGGCTTTGCGGGTACAGTTTCGTTCGGGTGACTTGCTAGTAGGTGTGTTTATTTGTATCGTACCCATCATTATATATTGTATATTATTATTCAGTTGTATCTAGAAGTTCCATCAACCAAACATGTATTTACTTTGAAATAGAGACCAGTGATGTTATTCCTTCGACCTTAGAGTCGCGAGTTATTTTTCTGTGGTTTTCTTGTGGTTTTGAGTTTCCTTTTGAGTTTTGATCCTCGCCGTTGGCGTTGTATATTATATTCCTTGTGTGGTTGTTGCCGTCGATTGACGAAGAGCTAGCTCCCGCTTGGGGATGCCTTTTTTTTGATTTCGTAAACTATTCATGTTGTATCCTGTTTGGGGGCCGGTATTTACAAAGGAGACTCTGCCGAAATTTTCAGGAAATTTTTGATGTTTTTAAAAACCGCATAATTCGGCTTATGCTATTGAAACTACTTGCTTTAAGTTGGTTTTTCCTGCACTCTACAACTTTTCTTGGTTTGGATTTCTGGGTTTTCGGTTTACTTAGATTACGTACGCCTCGACACGTTCGTAGTTTAAGTGCCGGTCATGTTCCGTAGTTTCGGGTCGTGACAAAATTGGTATCAGAGCGTTAGGTTTTACCTTCGGAGCATAGGATGACCCTTGGTTGATGGAATAGGTGACTAAAGTAGTGTGACGTACCGTAGGTATGTTCCGCGGCATATTTACGATACGCTACTCCACTTAAGAAGCCTTAGGATGTACATTTCTTTGCTCAGTATTATAGTCATTCCGATCTAGCCTCATCAATACCAGTTATGGTTTTGCTGCTACGATTACGGGAAGGGAGAGCTACGGCTAGAGTTGCGGTCAGCATGAGCTCGTCAAGAACGAGGACTGACCAGGGCATGATTCCGGCGACACACGATTGCGGAGATGTGTCATTTTACTGTGTTTCCGCGCCACGAGCGTTTGGCGGATCGCCTTTATGAGGTTACTCGGATGTGCTGATCGACACTAGAGGATTGAGCCAATGATAGAGGCCAGCAGATTTTGATGACCGTTGGTGTATTGCTTATTCATGATGGTCGAGGCACTGTTCAGCGTGCAGACGAGCGAGCCAGCTATTGCTGTGAACGACGAGATATCGCCCCAGATGTTGGAGCTATTGCAATACGAGTTGTACTAAGAGATGATAGAAGGTCACTAGTCACCGAGGATGAATGACTAGGACATGTGGTTCGTTCGCTACCCCGATGCGAGGTCATCAGATAGGTTGATTCCAGCTAGAGACAACTTCACGCAGAGACGTGAGGGTCGACAGAGACGATCGAATGTCGGAAACCTATTATTCCAAGTTTAAAGTATTCGGAAAGACATGCAGGAAATTCTATGGTCCCTCTAGAAGAATGAAACCCTAACTCGACATAATGACTGTGTGAAAGCCTTTGAACCTTCAGGTTTGCGGCAGTTCCGCGGCGCCATTAGTGAGGCTTGGGTTTGCCGTTCTTCGGCTGGACCATCGATGCTGTGGTACGTACACGATACTATTAAACTGTACCCAAGATGTTGAGCTCTTGGGGGATTATGAGGTTTTGACAATCGATTGGATGGTTCGACTTAATTCAGATGCTAGGTGGTGGGATGCATTTCTTGGGAGACTCCCGATACGAAGATAGCCGTTGGAGCTCAGTCCATGCAGCCACGACGAGACGAGTCCGAAGCGGTCGACATTAGAGAAAAATGGAGTAAGAAGTTCGTACAAGATCTGGATATGATGACGTTCCCCTCCGCCGACATCAGAGATGCGATGCGCATGCCGAGGCAGAGTACTGGATATACCTTCCAGAAGGAGTCGCGATGGGTATGCAGCCGTTCCAGAGCAAGATGCAGATATAGGAAAGGACGATGACTTCCGGACAGTTGGCAGAGACGAGACATGGAAGAGACCGTGAGCAGGATTCCTTCCAGGACACTGCTGCAATGATACTTGCACCCAGGATCAGATGTGTCACGTACATTCAGAGAGCCAGAGGCCGACGCCAGTGATATGCTGTCTTACGAGTTGTCGCGATGATTGACCGAGAGATGACCAGAGAAGTGCCAGAACGGGATCATCCCCGTTGGCACACCTGACAGGGCCGATGAGCCGATGGACCGAGAGATTGGTAATTCATAGTGAAGACCTTGACCCAGGAGTGGTCATTGTTACGCACACCAGCAGGCCAGAGTTCATGATCATCGACGAGACGTCCCACTAGTGACCGCGACAATTGGCCCGAGATTCTTAGAGGATGCGCTTGAGCGGTACTATTCCGCCATTATTGATTTCGATGTTTTGGGTGATTTATTCGCCTGATTTGATTTTGATGATTGAGGATTTACGATCTTTACACAGTGTTGCACTTGATATCGTTTTCGTGCTTGGGTTTCACATGTTTGTGATTTTACGGTTTTAGGCATTTGAGTTGATTTTGTGCGTATGCACGCACACGATTTGGTTCCTGCACTATATATAGTTTATATATGCTTGCAGTGCAGTGATACGCCTTTTGTGCACTTAGATGCACTGGACTTCGATTTCGATTGTGATACTCGATATTTTTTTGTGCACCTTGTCCACCTGATTTGATTTTGCGCATGTTCGGCGCTTGATATTAGATTTCATGATTTCGTGCATGATGGATGCTCCTGGTTTTGGGTTTTCGCGCATGTTGAGCGCATGTCTTGAGATGCGATTTTGGTGCACACCAGATGCACTAAATCGAGATTTTTTTCCGTGCATGTCAGATGCACCTGATTTTGCTGTCAGGCACACACGTTGCCTACGACAGATGCTTTGTGCACACCCGATGCACTTAAATCTTGTTTCTGTGCACTTATATGGCACGTATATGGATTTTGATTGTCGTGCGCACCAGACGCACGTAGTATTCATACGCGTATTTTGGGATTGATTTCTTATAGAGCAGTACGTTTTTTTTTGTGATAATTGCGATGTGTTTTCGTACTAAGCAGGACTAGTCAGAGGACAGTACCTGAATGTATTTTGCATGCATTGATAGCTATTGAAGGGAATTCCAAAAAGCGAGCTATAGTCTCAGTATTTATCTACGTGTCTGATATGACGCGAAACGTTTAAAACAAGGAAAACCCTTCTAAATTGTATTCCAAAACGGCGGAACGTACATTTCAAACAAAGATATATATGTATATAGTTATTTACTTATGATAGACGTCCGCCACTGTGCAGTGTTATGTGCATTGCACAGTAACTTAAAGGATTTGGCATGCATTTCCTCCTGATATTTACATGTATAGTTCCGATTTATGGCATATCGGTCATGCTTGAGATTTGGCATTCGTGTCTTCACCTTGATTCCGATAATTGCGGGATACTTGACGGAGTTTTGATTTTGAGTAATCTACTCATTACTCATGCGCATTGTTAGGTCCACGTTACCTCTCCCGGTACTTTCGGGGTTGCGGAAACGGTAAATCAAAATTTTTCTAAGCTTTGTAACATGGACCGTAAAAGCCGGATCTTTGCTAAACTATAAACTAGCAACCTAACAAGAGATGTAACTACTCGGTTAGGGGTTATACCTCAACTTGAACTCCTTCACTTCTAGTTGTTGTTCTTCTATGATGTTCTTCTCTTCTTGTTGTTCTTTTCATGGCTTGCTCAAAGGTTGATCCGGACTTCGGTCACCTCCGCGGCCTCCTTGAGTCGATGACGATCCACCCGAGAGATGTACGCCGAGCTCCACCTCAAGCCGAGGTAACTAGGGCAAGGAGATTGCTAATCTAAAAGCCCTAGGTTGTGTAGAGAGGATGTATGGATGTGTTTGTCAAGTGAAAACCTTTTTCTCTCAACACATGAGATCAAAGGAGAAAACAAGAGGAGGAAGAAGAAGGAGGTTTTTAGCAACCATGGAGCTTCTCTTTTCAAGAGAGAGAAAGAGAATAATGTTATGATAAGCTTAACCAAGAGAAAAGCTAACCATGGTTGCAATAATGCAAAAACCACATCATTACTAATTCCATCAAGATAAAGTTGATGGCTACAATTGAAATGACCATTATCATAATCCAAAAGAAAATGGAAAAGAAAAGAAGAGTGTGGAATCCTCTTGAAAGTCAATGGTCAACTCGGTCAACCGGTCAACAAAGTCAAGAGGGGTCAACAGGGTCAAATGGTCAATGCAATTAGCCATCATAAGATTATCACTAATAGGATTAGTAAATGATGTCCGCTGCTCATAATGGTTTTGACCAAACGAACTGTCAAAACCCTAATGAGCCTGCCACATAATGGTTTTGGCCGAACCAACTGCCAAAACCCTAATGAGGCACCTCCTCCTTCATCGCTCCATAAAACTGTGCATACACACCTGCATCCGTATTCCGTAGAATGCGGATGCACAGAAGACAAAACAAATCCATCCGTGCAATACTAGGATCCGGCTTAAACCAAAGCCTACTAGTACTGCCTGCCCGAACACCATACGCACACAAGTGTACGTAAGTGATCGCAGCCCTGCCGTAAAACCATACGGCCTCTACACGTTTCGCTCAGTGCAGGGAAACTCTCTGTGTGGGACTCTAAAGACTCGACACTACGCTGGCAGTGGGTTTAACCACAGACCGCAAGCGGCACTAGCTGTACGTAACGGTCCCCAGGTAGATGTCGATAAGAAGGCCGATGAGGTACACCCATCCGAACTCCTACTGAGCCTATATGTGACAATCTCCGTACAGTCCGGTCTGTTCGTCTGATACATCGCATGGCGGGCCTAGGGGGGCGGTAAACGTCAGTCCCCTAATAGCGGTACAAGTCGTGTCGGAGTGAAGCCCAATACACCCTGAGATAACACTGGAAACCTACCAGTATATCTCGCTTGCCCTGGCCAAGGACTACTCGTGTAATGGCTCTCCTAGACACAGCGCGATGTCAACCCCCAATACCGGGAGAGACGAATCCTGTCTAACCGTCACTGCCTCCAAGTGCTTCGGGACTGCTCCCAACTACTACCTGTTTGCACGACTCAGTAGAGCCGTGGTAGGGTAGTAATCAAAGAACAGTGGGAACACACTCGAGGCGAAGTGACAGTGTCAAGTCAGCGGACTAAGCTGTACTCATGTCACCTGGGAACTGATAACTGACGATAGGTATAATACCAACCATCAGTTCCCGACGAGTCCTGTCCAGTGTACTCGTAACCTAACGAGCACCCGCATACTATCTCAAGTACGACGTACTGACGGCTGTGGGACAGACCGTCTCCCGTGCTGGGATGAGAAGCGCATACGCTAGTCTACTCTGGAGTATCGATGCCCTATCTCGATACTCCCACGACTAGGGACGTGTATAAGGATGTGCTTGTAGATTACCCAGCCCCCACGAGTGTGATCGCCATCACAACGCCGGTAATCAAGCAAAGATCCTAAGGGCTCTACTAATGCGTATAGGTGATATAATAAATAAACACACATGTACACATTAAAGCAGAGACAAACCAAGTAGCATACTACTATATTGAGCAAGATTGTCTGTACAACTGTGAATATCCCAAGCTTCCATCAAGTAATATACATACTAGTATGATACAGTAATGGCCTCTAGGGCATATACACCAACAATCTCCCACTTGCACTAAGGCCATGTGCTGGCGTATCGAAGACCTATCATCTCGATCAGCCGCTCGAACTGAGTCTGGGGTAAAGCCTTCGTGAATGGGTCCGCAGTGTTGTCCTTTGTGTCCACTCTCCGCACCTCGATCTCCTGTCGATCAATGATCTCCCTGATCAGGTGATACCGCCTTAAGATGTGCCTGGATTTCTGATGGGACCTTGGTTCCTTCGCTAAAGCTATAGCCCCATTGTTATCGCAATACAAAGGTATTGGGTCAACAATGGACGGAACCACCTGAAGTTCACTAATGAACTTCTTAATCCAGACCGCCTCTTTTGCGGCATCGCTTGCAGCAATGTATTCAGCCTCCATCGTCGAGTCTGCGACGGTATCCTGCTTGGAACTCCTCCAACATACCGCCCCTCCGTTGAGGGTAAACACAAAACCCGAGACGGACTTGCTATCATCTTTGTCACTCTGGAAGCTTGAATCGGTAAAGGACTCGACCCTAAGGTCTCCATTACCGTAAACCAGGAACATCTCCTTAGTCCTTCTCAGGTACTTGAGAATGTTCTTCACTGCTGTCCAGTGGTCCTCCCCTGGGTCCGACTGATACCGGCTTACCGTGCTCAACGCGTAAGCTACATCTGGTCTTGTACATAGCATCGCATACATTATAGATCCTACCGCCGAAGCGTAGGGTATAGTGCTCATGCGAACCCTCTCCTCGTCAGTCTTAGGAGACATCTTCTTGGAGAGGGTAATTCCGTGCAATGCGGGTATGTTACCGCGCTTGGAATCCTCCATACTAAATCTCTTTAGTACGGTCTCTATGTACCTGGACTGCGAAAGTCCCAATAGTTTCTTGGATCTATCTCTATAGATCTTGATCCCCAGAATGTACGAGGCATCACCCAGGTCCTTCATGGAGAACCTTTGTGACAAAAACAGCTTGACCGATTGTAGCATAGGAATGTCATTTCCTATCAAAAGAATGTCGTCCACGTACAAGACTAGGAATACGACAGTTCGTCCTACAATCTTCTTATATACACAGGGTTCATCTTCATTCTTGATGAAATCAAATTCCTTGATTGCCTCATCAAAACAGATGTTCCAGCTCCGCGATGCCTGCTTTAATCCATAAATGGATTTAAGCAACTTGCACACCTTTCCGCTGCTCCCACTGTCTACGAAACCTTCTGGTTGATCCATGTAAACGCACTCTTCCAAACAACCGTTTAGGAAAGCCGTTTTAACATCCATCTGCCAGATTTCATAGTCATGGAAGGCAGCAATGGCAAGTAGGATCCGAATGGATTTGAGCATAGCCACCGGAGAAAAAGTTTCATCATAGTCCAAACCAGGTCTTTGACGAAAACCTTTTGCAACGAGTCTAGCTTTATAGGTTTCCACCTGCCCATCTACACCAAGTTTCCTTTTGTAGATCCATTTGCATCCAACGGGTTTTACGCCAGGTGGAGCAATATCCATGGTCCACACTTTATTGGCGTACATGGACTCCATTTCAGATTGCATTGCTTCCTGCCACTTATCAGAGTCCCTACTGATAATGGCCTGCCTGAAACTGGTAGGGTCATCTTCTTCCAAGATGCAATCCTCTCGATCCCCGTCAATGAGAAAACCGTAGTATCTCTCGGGCGGATGAGAAATCCTACCAGATCTGCGGAGTGGCTGAGGTTCGTTTGGGGTTATTGAATCTAGCGGTTCCTCCAAATTTTCTGTTAAAGCTTGTGTTTCTGGAATTTCATCCAGTTCTACCGTGCTGCCACTAATGTTTTTAACAAGAAATTCTTTTTCTAAAAATGTGGCATTTCTTGAAACAATTATCTTCTGTTCCTCTGCATGGTAGAATAGATACCCACTTGAATCTTTTGGGTATCCCACAAACTTACACAAAACTGCCCGTGCCTCAAGTTTGTCTGGGTTCTGCTTTTTGACATAAGCTGGGCAACCCCAAATCTTAATACGTTTAAGATACAAATTTTTACCACTCCATATTTCATACGGAGTCTTAGGCACGGATTTGGATGGAACTTGATTCAATAGATGTGCTGCAGTTTGAAGTGCATATCCCCAGAATGAAAGAGGTAACTCAGCACTACTCATCATGGAGCGAACCATATCCAGTAGGGTACGATTCCTCCGCTCCGATACACCGTTGTGCTGTGGTGTATAAGGAGGAGTGAGCTGAGAGAGAATACCATTCTCTTTTAAGTAATCTAGGAATTCCGTGCTCAAGTACTCCCCTCCCCTGTCAGACCGGAGGATCTTGATACTTTTGCCAATCTGGTTCTCTACTTCCTTTCTGAATTCCTTGAATTTCTCAAAAGCTTCAGATTTGTGTTTCATCAGATACACATATCCGAACCTAGAGAGATCGTCAGTGAATGTGATGAAGTACGAGAACCCACCCCTTGCATGTATAGACATCGGACCACACACATCACTGTGTATGAGTCCCAAGAGCTCTCTTGCTCTTTCTCCATGTCCGGTGAACGGAGATTTGGTCATCTTCCCTTTGAGACAAGACTGACAAGTTTCATAAGATGAAAACTCGAACGTATTCAAGAGTCCATCTTTATGCAACTTACTCAGTCTTTTCTCTCCGATATGACCAAGCCTACAATGCCACAAGTAGGATTCATTCGTATCTGAATTCTTCCTCTTGCGTGTGTTTTGTATATTGAGAACTGTATTCTGACTTAGAACGTAGATACCATTACACAGTGTACCCTCTGCAACCAGTACCTTATGAAGGTAAATGTTCATGATATTCTTTTCAAGAACAAAGTCATATCCATCTTTATCGAGTAAAGAAACTGATATGATGTTGCAAACCATGGAGGGTACATAGTAGCAATCGTTCAAAATCATAGTCTTGCCATTAGGCAATACTAGGTGATATTCACCGACGGCTGCCGCATTAACTTGTGCTCCGTTCGCTACTCTGAGCGACATATCACCCGGTGCAACTTTCCTACTTTTTCTCAGTCCCTGCAATAAATTACAGATATGAGATCCTGATCCGGTATCAAGTACCCAGGAGGTAGGGCTGACCGTAAAATAGTTCTCAATTACAAGAACACCTGAAGTAGATGCAAAACCATGCTTCTTCTTCAACTGGGTATCCTGGAAATCCATACTTTCCTCTTTCCCATTCTCATACTCATGACTGTTGTCACAAGTTAGAGCTGAACCAACTTTCCCCAGTCCCGAATAAGAATTCGGATCGGTCAAGCGATACATTTTATTATCTTGATTAGGGCGTGAAAAGGTTGCTGCCTGGAGAGAGAGAAAAGAAACACTCAGCGTATGCTCTTGCAAGATTAGATTGGTTTATTAATTTATCTAACCAGGATGTCTCCCACTGTTTACTCAAATTCTTCTTAAAACCTTTTAAAAGAAGAACTAGCCGGGTTTTAATTCACGTCACAATACTTGCTTAACCTTTCAGCCAGGCTAGTGTCGGTACTTCGAGGGAGGTTTTCCAACGCTTTCGCGAAGTTCCTTAATTAAATAACCTCTTTTCCCTGGGGGCGTAACCCCGCTAACACCTTTCTAGACACCTACTAGGTTTATAGCATTGATCGTTAAGTGAAATAATCTCCCGAGGGTAAACCAACTCATCAGTGGGATCGGGATCCAACTGTCATTGTGTGATAACCTAGATGGAATCCACTCTAGTCACCACACTCCAGAAGGTATGCTAAATCTGCAAGTTTCAGTTCTTTTGAAACTCCCGATGTGGTTTTTGCCCCTAGGACCCAAGTGATCTTGACACAGTCAACAAATCAAAAAGGTCCTAGTCAAGTTCATCCCGTCATTATCTTGATTGCATTAAACCCACCTGCATAACCCTTGACACAGTCAACAAGGTTCTACAAATGTCCTAACCAATCACTTTGTATCCAGCAAATAAGCTACACTTAGCTACCGTTCACTGCGCCTTGACACAGTCAACAAACGCAGCACGAATACTAAGTATAACTTATAAGAAACGACGGAGGGCTACGGCTGGGTTTTTGGCGAAAAACCCGTTAACGTAATGAACTTGATATCGTTGAAGGAACGTGATACATCCTTTTGAAAAACATAGTGGCGAAAACTTTTGCTAAAGAGGTCACTCCCTGTGAAGGGATCTCGGCTCTTTCCTCGTCGAGTGAGGTGCTGGGCATTCGTAAGATGAATACCTCGATGCAAAGCAAGAATAATCGACTATGGTGAAGTTATTACCCTGACGCAAAGTTTTGTCCAAGGGGTCACTCCCGGTGAAGGGATCTCGGCCCTTGCCTCGTCGACTGAGGTGCTGGGCATTCATAACCGAATACCGCGATGCAAAACAAAAAATGAACGTCCTTGCAATAACAGCTTTTTGAAAAATTGTTCCAACAACGTCTTTTAGGTTTATTTTCTTGCATTAGTTCTTTTAATGCGTCCCATCATTTAAATCCTACCATTGCAGAAAACAACCAAAATATGACGTACGCTTATGCCATTCGCATTCGCCACGGGGCCCCGTCATCACCCGTTAGGTTACTTAACTAACGACAGAGCGGGGGCTGGGCTAGCGCGGCTGAAAAACATAAGCAACGCCTAAATAGTTATTATATATAGCAATATAGCAATGATAGCCAATCCAGATCACAGATGAACACTTTGGATATACTAGGAATCCGCAATTCGTTCGAGCCTGCAACGAAAAACGGATTACACGGTCGCGATGAATAGCCAATACCCCACCCAAGACCCCTACGGGTGCGGCAAACTACCCGCCAAGTACCCGAAGCGAAGCAACCTCCCTCAATGCCATGAGTAGGCCACTCGGCACTTCGAGCTACCCGGTAGTTTGTGCACCCCTCCATGGGTCTATCCTAGGAGCAAAAACAGTAAAAAGAATTATACAATGACGGCTACAACCCCGACCCGGTTGTGCGGCCAAACAAATAATATTACATCAATTTACAAATTTATTACATGAATGAAAGAAAAAGAAACTCTCATCTCACATCCACCCCGGCTATTCATCCGCGACAATCCAACGAGTTCATATACACAAACCATCAACTACAATCACAGATCACAGATATGTATAACCCCGACTAATCGTCATATAGCGATTAGCCGACGTTCAATACATAAGAACATCACAGATATAACCTTTATAGTCAAAGTATATTGAAGTTCGAAAAATACGGAATTATAGGCCCCCAAAAACAAATTTCTATTCTGGCAAATCTGGGAACATATAATATATCAGAAAAATCCTAAAACCATGTCAGAAACACACTGCACCAAAAACGAGACAGCAACTCTACCAGACAGCGGCGCTTCCGCGGCAATAGCAAGCTATTGCCGCGGAAGCGCGGCCGATCTGGTGAGTTACTGTGTCGTTTTTGGTGGGTTTCTTCTAAAAAGCCTGAGATGATTTTTGGGATATAACAAATTTTGTTTTGACCAGAAAAAGTTTTAACAGAAACTCAGATTTTTTATAATTTGGTTTTTTTTTCGATTTTTCCGTTTCGAACTTCGATACACTTTACTACTAAGCTAGTTTATGTTTAACCTGGCTCTGATACCACTGTTAGGTCCACGTTACCTCTCCCGGTACTTTCGGGGTTGCGGAAACGGTAAATCAAAATTTTTCTAAGCTTTGTAACATGGACCGTAAAAGCCGGATCTTTGCTAAACTATAAACTAGCAACCTAACAAGAGATGTAACTACTCGGTTAGGGGTTATACCTCAACTTGAACTCCTTCACTTCTAGTTGTTGTTCTTCTATGATGTTCTTCTCTTCTTGTTGTTCTTTTCATGGCTTGCTCAAAGGTTGATCCGGACTTCGGTCACCTCCGCGGCCTCCTTGAGTCGATGACGATCCACCCGAGAGATGTACGCCGAGCTCCACCTCAAGCCGAGGTAACTAGGGCAAGGAGATTGCTAATCTAAAAGCCCTAGGTTGTGTAGAGAGGATGTATGGATGTGTTTGTCAAGTGAAAACCTTTTTCTCTCAACACATGAGATCAAAGGAGAAAACAAGAGGAGGAAGAAGAAGGAGGTTTTTAGCAACCATGGAGCTTCTCTTTTCAAGAGAGAGAAAGAGAATAATGTTATGATAAGCTTAACCAAGAGAAAAGCTAACCATGGTTGCAATAATGCAAAAACCACATCATTACTAATTCCATCAAGATAAAGTTGATGGCTACAATTGAAATGACCATTATCATAATCCAAAAGAAAATGGAAAAGAAAAGAAGAGTGTGGAATCCTCTTGAAAGTCAATGGTCAACTCGGTCAACCGGTCAACAAAGTCAAGAGGGGTCAACAGGGTCAAATGGTCAATGCAATTAGCCATCATAAGATTATCACTAATAGGATTAGTAAATGATGTCCGCTGCTCATAATGGTTTTGACCAAACGAACTGTCAAAACCCTAATGAGCCTGCCACATAATGGTTTTGGCCGAACCAACTGCCAAAACCCTAATGAGGCACCTCCTCCTTCATCGCTCCATAAAACTGTGCATACACACCTGCATCCGTATTCCGTAGAATGCGGATGCACAGAAGACAAAACAAATCCATCCGTGCAATACTAGGATCCGGCTTAAACCAAAGCCTACTAGTACTGCCTGCCCGAACACCATACGCACACAAGTGTACGTAAGTGATCGCAGCCCTGCCGTAAAACCATACGGCCTCTACACGTTTCGCTCAGTGCAGGGAAACTCTCTGTGTGGGACTCTAAAGACTCGACACTACGCTGGCAGTGGGTTTAACCACAGACCGCAAGCGGCACTAGCTGTACGTAACGGTCCCCAGGTAGATGTCGATAAGAAGGCCGATGAGGTACACCCATCCGAACTCCTACTGAGCCTATATGTGACAATCTCCGTACAGTCCGGTCTGTTCGTCTGATACATCGCATGGCGGGCCTAGGGGGGCGGTAAACGTCAGTCCCCTAATAGCGGTACAAGTCGTGTCGGAGTGAAGCCCAATACACCCTGAGATAACACTGGAAACCTACCAGTATATCTCGCTTGCCCTGGCCAGGGACTACTCGTGTAATGGCTCTCCTAGACACAGCGCGATGTCAACCCCCAATACCGGGAGAGACGAATCCTGTCTAACCGTCACTGCCTCCAAGTGCTTCGGGACTGCTCCCAACTACTACCTGTTTGCACGACTCAGTAGAGCCGTGGTAGGGTAGTAATCAAAGAACAGTGGGAACACACTCGAGGCGAAGTGACAGTGTCAAGTCAGCGGACTAAGCTGTACTCATGTCACCTGGGAACTGATAACTGACGATAGGTATAATACCAACCATCAGTTCCCGACGAGTCCTGTCCAGTGTACTCGTAACCTAACGAGCACCCGCATACTATCTCAAGTACGACGTACTGACGGCTGTGGGACAGACCGTCTCCCGTGCTGGGATGAGAAGCGCATACGCTAGTCTACTCTGGAGTATCGATGCCCTATCTCGATACTCCCACGACTAGGGACGTGTATAAGGATGTGCTTGTAGATTACCCAGCCCCCACGAGTGTGATCGCCATCACAACGCCGGTAATCAAGCAAAGATCCTAAGGGCTCTACTAATGCGTATAGGTGATATAATAAATAAACACACATGTACACATTAAAGCAGAGACAAACCAAGTAGCATACTACTATATTGAGCAAGATTGTCTGTACAACTGTGAATATCCCAAGCTTCCATCAAGTAATATACATACTAGTATGATACAGTAATGGCCTCTAGGGCATATACACCAACACGCTTGTATTGCGCTATGATACGTTTTTTGTACTTATGATTTCGGAGCCCCGACGACTTGATGGTTTTGCTTAGATGGTTTTGTATTTGGGGGGAGTTTGAATTTAAATTCGGGGACCGAATTTCTTTAAGAGGGGAAGATTGTAACGTTTTGAAAATCGTTTCGGTGAAATTTCGAAAAATCGATAAAATAAGGGGGTTTTCTGTAAAAAGTCAAAATACAAATATCTTATTATAAAAATTAAATATACATATTCTAGCTATGTAATTGCTAGTATTTGGTGTTTATTGAGCCACTGGTGAAATTTCAAATTTTCTGAAAAAAAATTATTTTATTATTATTTTAAGCCGTCACTAATACATTTAATCAGGGAAAATTACAAATTGGAATGAGTTGAAACAAATTTTGTGCATCATAAAACATTAAATAAAATTTTATCATGTGGCTTTTGAAACGAAATCGTTTGCCAAAACGGTTTAGAAAATATCGAAGAAAAATGCTTTTTCGGTGAAATTAGTGTTAATGGGAATTGGGGTTTAGCATTTATCTTTTTCCTAACCCACACACCCACACCTCACCCTCTCCTCATGTGGCCGGCCCCACCATGATAGCCCTCCCCCTCTCCCTCTCTCCAATCACTTCTTTTTTTCAAAAGAAAAGAAAAAGGAAAGAGTAGAAAATGATAGAATTAGAGTGGACTTTGACTAGAGTGGACTTTCCCCACTTCACTCTCTCTCCTCCCTCACCCAATCCCCACCAATTCTGGCCAAAATCTGAACCCACAATAGCCCCTTCATTCTTCATCTCCTTCTCTTTAAAAAAGTTCATCAAAATGCTTGAAAAATCCACAAAAAATCAAGCAAAAATCCAAATCAAAATCCACCTCCTACCCATTTTCCCTTGGCTACCATAGCATGGATCTAGGGATTTAGATTTCAATTTGGGAGGCTAAGTGTGCTTGTGGGATCTTCAAATTATTTGGGTATAAATTCTAACCTTTTTGCTTAATGTGTTGTTAATTGCTTAGGTTATCTTAATTAATTGTTTAATTAGGTTTTTAATTAGTTCTAGGTGCATGATTTAGAATTCAAGAGAGGGGTTTGATTTCAAATTGGTATTTTGTGTTGTGAGATTTAGTTTATGTGATATAATTGACATATTAATGTTATGCTAAATCCAATTTAAGTTGCTAGTTTGCATATTTGTTGATTTAAAAGTGATAATTATATAATTGGTAAACTAGGTTTTTTAAATAATTATATTCTTATGAGATAAAATTCAAATTTAGGTTTCATGTCATTATAAAGATTATATTGAGTGGTTTAATGCTTTTAGTTCATGAAAATCCAAGCTAGATTGTAGTCTGTGCATTTTTGCTATAAAATTGTTAAAATTTAGGTATTTTGTAAACTAGAATTTTAACGTTTATGGAAATTAATGAGATTAAATTATGGGAATTGTTTTTATGACTTAATTAAGATATTTAGTGAATATTGTGGCCGCTAGATTCGTTTATACATCGAGTTTTGTACTAAAACGGCGAATTGTGCTTGCTAGATTTTCGGAAAAATGACTTTTTAAGTGAAATTGGGGGTTTTTGTGAGTTTTAACCTATTTTATATTAAAATTAGTGTTCGTGAATGTGAAAATGAGTGTATTTGGGTTTTTCTCGATGGTCTGGCGTTTGTACACCGACGTCGAGAGTTTTTGGGTTGATTTGTGAAAGCAACCATAGGTTTTGACCTATGTGGGATTCGTGTGTCGTTTTGGTCATGAGTCGGATTTTAATACGATACGATGCGTTGTGATATGTAGGTACCCCCATGTGGACTTCGAGACGACAAGCAAGCGCGTGGCGACGTCGGCACCGGCGAGCGAGGACCAGGTGGGTAGATTTATATCTACGGGGAGAAGTCGGGTGGATGGCGTATAGCACCCCCGCAGTCCGTAGTGTAGCTTATATATATATGTTTATATAGGTGTTTTATGATACGAGAATGTTTATTCATGTTATGATTATGTGTTCATGGATTAGCTTTGGGTTAGTTGCGAAACCCTAGAGTAGTTGTTATACCCACATAAGCACACACAGACTTGCATACTTTACTTTCTTGTGCACAGATTGGGATGTGTATACATGTATATATGCGTGGGTATGTGACTATGCATATTTACATTCATATACGCATGCATGGATAATGATGATAGTACTTGGGATTTATGATGAGTCGATGAGATTTGATTTGAGGCCGTGAGATCGGTGATATAGCAGGGTTCGTATTTGAGATACGACATGACGTTGTAGCGGGTCCTTGACGTAGTGTTTCACACACGTGCATGCATACTTAGGTGGTATCAGTATTGTACTAGACGTAGATCAGTACCCCGATCATGATATTTGATAAAGAGGATACCAGGTGAATAGTATGATGAATGTGATATTAACCCGTACCCAGATTTGGGGATGCCGTACGACGGATTTACGTACGAGCTATATTTTGATGATTGATCCGCACTCTTGACTTGGGATGTCTGATTATAGATATGGTGTCGGATATAATATTATTGAGGCGGGATCACCGACTAATATATATACAGGTATGTATATGTATCGACTCAGATGTTAGGCGGTTTCCTTACCTGTAGTCCAGCTTGTTAGCTTAGCCCTTTAGTTTAGTTTAGTTGTTAGATTAGATTCGATTCTTACCTATTTCAAAAACTAACGAATCGTGGGTATTTTAAAAGACAGCCCAAGGGATCCTACAGATATTTCAAAAGACGTATCTTTTCATAAAAACACCGTAGCCCTATTTTCAAAACTCCATGATTCGTGTTATTTCAAAAGGCACCATTTGTAGGACTTATATTAGATTAATGCAGATTAGTTATAGTTGCGTCTAGTATTCAGCTCCCGCTCATTATTGTGGTTCGTTTCGCATCGCATGCTTATATTATGTTTCATACTCCTATTATTAATATCATGCTGTTAGGACACCAGCACCATTACCGATGACGCGTATGTACCACGTACACTTACTTGCCGGCTCACACACATCTTCATCGGTAATTGCCATGTCACGAACACTTTAGAAAATACTATTTCATTTGACATAGATTGTTAGCTAATAGTTTAGACATGATATTAGTGTACTTGCCTTATATGCTAGTTAGACATTGTAGTTATTGCCTACTACTTCATGCATGTTATTATTCACTGTTATGTCGCATTCATGGATTCTCATGCCTATATTCACTGTTTACATGCTATTGGTGACTTGGATTCAGATTTCATGAGATTTCTTGGATTTGGAGGAAAACCGCAAAAACATAAATAAACCTTTTCTCTCTTTTAAAATAAAAAGTGCGGTTTTCCCATGATGTATGAGTCGTCCACCATGAGTTTGCTGATGGATTTCGAGACCCAATTCGAGGAGTTGGATGAACCGTTTTGGGTATATGGTGGACCCGGTAAGGTACCCCGGGGCAAGAAGCTCATAGTGATGATGATGAGCCTGGCAGGGGGAGACTACCTACCGGTGATTTTACCCGACGCGTCGGATATCCGGAGGATACCGTCGTGGTCTTGAGATGGGTGGTAGGGGCCGGTCTGGACTGACGGCGCCCTAGATATTGAGATTGAGACATTGAGATTTCGAGATATTGAGGTACTGAGATTTGATGATACAGGCCGGTCCGGATAGCCGGAGCCTGAGGCTTTGAGACATTGAGATTTATGTTTTGTGTCGATGCTAGACATTGTTGATGCTGATTTCATTTATGATACCTCATTTTAAAAATACAAAGGAAATCTCACTAATTTATGAAAACAGTTTCTTCATTTACATGTATTCTGTTTTCATGCATTCATACCTCATTCATATGATACATTGCTACCTGAGGCACTGGCACGGGCACATGGAATTACACTTGGATTAGATATTTACCCTAGTCATTGTTATAGACTGCTGGTTTTATTTGAGGATTATATATATTGATCGTATGACCTAGGATTGCGTCATACATGCGATTTCTATTCGCAGATGTTTTTCTATTCACGAGTTGGCAACTCACCCCAGTTGTGCCCCAGTTTCTTGCAGGTTTCGCCGTACAGGTTTCTTTACGGCTTTGCGGGTACAGTTTCGTTCGGGTGACTTACTAGTAGGTGGGTTTATTTGTATCGTACCCATCATTATACATTGTATATTATTATTCTGCTGTATCTAGAAGTTCCACCAACCAAACATGTATTTACTTTGAGATAGAGACCAGTGATGTTATTCCTTCGACCTTAGAGTCGCGCGTTATTTTTCTGTGGTTTTCTTGTGGTTCTGAGTTTCCTTTTGAGTTTTGATCCTCGCCGTTGGCGTTGTATATTATATTCCTTGTGTGGTTGTGGCCGTCGATTGACGAAGAGCTAGCTCCCGTTTGGGGATGCCTTTTTTTTTGATTTCGTATACTATTCATGTTGTATCCCGTTTGGGGGCCGGTATTTACAAAGGAGACTCTGCCGAAATTTTCAGGAAATTTTTGATGTTTTTAAAAACCGCATAATTCGGCTTATGCTATTGAAACTACTTGCTTTAAGTTGGTTTTTCCTGCACTCTACATCTTTTCTTGGTTTGGATTTCTGGGTTTTCGGTTTACTTAGATTACGTACGCCTCGAGACGTTCGTAGTTTAAGTGCCGGTCATGTTCCGTACTTTCGGGTCGTGACAAGAACAGTACCCCTGATCATGATATTGGTCGATGATGATACCATATGAATAATGATGTATATATGATAGTTGACCCGTACCCTCGATTTTGGGGATGCCGTACGATGGATTTTTCTGTACGAGGTATAGATATAATGATTGATCAACACTCTTGACTCGAGAATGCCGTACTATGTATTATACACTACGTGACGCTATGAGGCTGGATCGCCGACTCCTAGGTATATCGACTCGGAATATATGTATATTTTCTTATCTCCCCGACTAGTACCTTAGTTTAGTCTTTTAGTTGTTTGGATAGATGCCAGGCTAGGCTCGTGTCATACCTATTTTCAAAACTAACGAATCGTGAGTATTTTCAAAAGACCACCCGAGGGATGCTACGGATTTTTCAAAAGACATATATTTTCTCAAAAATACCGTAACCCCTACTTTTCTAAAAACCAAGATTCGTGCTAATTCAAAACACCAAACCTGTATGACTCGTACACCGATATGTATATTGATTAATGTTACGTTTACTATTCCCTTTTCTGTTATATTTATGTTCTCATTACATTGCATATTTATCACATGTGTTTCTCTAGCTATTATGAACCCCGTCTGTTAGGACACCAGCATCATTACCACTGTTGCGCATGTTCCACTTACACTTGCTTGCCGGCACACACACATCATCATCGGTAATTGCCTTGTCACGTACACTTTAGAAAATGTTACTTCATTGGTATAACCTGCTAGCTGGTAGTTTCACATATTATTAGTATGTTTGCTCTCATATGCTAGTTTAGATGTTACATTCCTTACTTAGATACCCCATATATATATATATATATATATATTCATTCTGTATGCAATATTGTGAGCTTTATGCCGATGTTCACTGCTTATTGACTCTTGATTTTGGGATTTTGGATTTCCATGAGATTTCTGGATTCGGGGGAAAACCGCAAGAATTTTATAAACTCAGTATCATTTTAAAAATGCAAGTTGCGGTTTTCTCATGATATGATGTGCATGGCGTCCACCATGAGTTTTCTCGGTTCTTGAGCTGTATCATATACCCGATTCGAGGAGGGGGTGCAACGTCTACGGGTACATGGTGGACCCGGTGAGGTACCTCGGGGGTAAGATGGACGTGTTGAGAAGGCGTTGAGCCCGGCAGGGGAGCATTACCTACCGGTGATAGTTGGCGCGGCGGATATCCGGAGGATACCGACCGTAGTATCGAGATATTGAGATATTGAGATATTGAGACATTGAGACATTGAGATATTGAGATATACGAATTTGGTGTCGATGCTTAACACGGATTTTCTGTCGATTCACCAATGATGTTCCAGCTTTATTATAAAAGATTTTCTTATACCAGATATATCTAGATTTCGTGGTTGATTGTTTCATTTATGATGCATTCATACATCAGATATATAACTTGTTACTGCTTAGTGACACTGACACGAGTACATGGTATTACAGAAATGTTTAGATGATTACCCTTACCACTACTAGATATTTCAGTATATTATGAGTATAGTATGGTATGACCTAAGAGATCGTTATACATTCGGTTTCTACTTGTGTTGTCTTCTACTCACGAGTTGGCAACTCACCCCTATTGTGCCACAGTTTCTTGTAGGTTTTGCCGTAAAGGTTCTATGGCGGCTTCGCTGGCACACTACTTCCTTTCGAGTGATTGCTTTGGTGGGTGGGTTCACTTGTATCGTGACCACCGTTGTACTTTTATTTATTTCAGTTGTATCTAGTAAGCTCTATCAACCAAATTTGTATATTTAGTAGACTTAGAAACCCACAGTTGTTTATTCTTTCGGCCCTAGAGTCACGCTTATGTATTTATTGTTTTTTTGGCTTTTCTTCATGATGTTTAGTTTCTTGCCGTGTTTTGATCCTCGCCCTTCGGCATTGTATACTTATTATCTGCGTGGTTGTTTCCGCCTTTTGGCGAAGAGCTAGCTTCCTCTTGGGTATGCCTTTTATTATATTGCTTGTACCGTTTTCGGGTTAAAATATACAAAGGAGGTGCTGCCCAAATTTTCAATAGCGAAAATGTTTTCAAGTTAAATACAAAGACTGTGTTTTCATATATCATTACTTATATATTTAAAGAAAGAACTTGTTTTCATTATACCATCATTCAAAACTTCACCTCCATTATTTTCCCTAAAAGGTTTATATTTCTGCGCTTTGGCTTACTTGAATTAGGTGGGGTCATATAGACTTCACATGATTCAAGTGCCAGTCATGTGCCTTTTCCGGGTCGTGACAAAGTTGGTATCAGAGCGCTAGGTTTAACCTTGGTTCGAGTCTAGGTTTGACAATGCGGGGTCTAGGGTGTATATTTATATTTGGAACCTAAGCTTGACCTTACAGAACTTAGACTTGGCCGAGGGGGTATTAGACCCGAACTTTCGTCGTGTAGGTTGACTTTGGTTGATGGAGTAGATGACTTAAGTAGAGCGACGTACCGTGTGTATTGATTGGTAGAGTTTTTGCGTGCTTAGTTAATTACTGCAATCAAGACGGTTTCGCTTGTAGCTAGTCGGTTGAGTATGGGTCGTCCGCAGGGAGATGAGAATCTTTTTCTATGTGCTTTTAACGGGTTAAGTCCAAATGTCCAGGTTTGTTTTGAGATTAACTATGTGCTAAAATGATATGTAAAGAGAGCTTGTTAGGGTTAGGATTATGTTAGTTTGAGTTAGGAGTCGCTCACTTCTTTCGTTGCCACTTGATCAGTCGAAAATATTGCATATTTTAACCGGCAATTTCCTTATCATCTGCATACATATAGAAGTGTTCGGCATCAGTATTCTATATATTAGCAAATCTATCACAGATTATCAAATTACATGTACTAGACCTTAAAACCGGCATTTCTAGGGAAATTGACTGCATTGCATTACATAGCATATTTTCTATATCTTGCAACCCGTGTTTCGAAGTCTGTGCAGGAAAAGAGAAGCTTGCTCGATCATTACATTGCTCCACCATTACAATTGCCCGTAAACTCACTAAAATCAAATCTGGTATCAACACAGAAGGGAAACTGCAATTCAAAATATCAGAGAAAAGCCTAAATAGCAGTCTAAGCCCACACCAGAAGACCCAAAGTCCAAGCTCACCAACAAGCCGCGGATCCGCGGCATGAGCTTGCTTAGGCCGCGGATGCGCGGCTCATTGGTGACATCATCTCCTCAGTTTCAGTGCACAACTCCTGTACTAGGGCCCACTGCCCAGAAAGACATCCCAGTTTCCAGAATATTCCAGATACTTCCACCAGATCAGCAAACACCTTGAGTTACATTACATTAGCCTAATACTTCTAGAACTTTCCCTAAACCCTAGCTTAAACCCTAAGCTAGCTCCTAACAAACTCCTTCTAGAAACTCCTCAACAAACTTTTGGAGGGAAAGGGAAATTCAAACTCAAACCTAGAGTTTGGGAGCTCTATAAATAAGACCCTAGGCTCATTAACCTTGAATGATTCAACCTTGGGAATTATTCATCCAATTAGTGAATCTATCCCCAAATCCATCTCTCTTTTCATCTCCTTCTTCCTCAAGTCTAGTGACAGGGCTTGTAGGAAACCCTAACCCTAATTCCAATTGAAATCAAGAATCCCGAGTACCCATTAAGCAAGAAGCCCGACAACCTTTAGGAGCGGAGCCGATCTTCAACAGAGCAAGCGATCCGAGCCGATCCACGATTCATGAAGCCGAGCGACGCCCGATCAACAATCTAGATTCTTCTTCTTGTAGTTCTTGAAGCGAATGTAATCAAAATTGTTGAGATAAATAAAGGTGATATTCTTTTATCTTGTTTTCTTTAAATTCCGCATCATGATATCTTTACAATTTGTGAATCTTTTCTGTGTGGTGATGTGTGAATAAAACTCCGCTCGTCGAGGAGTCGAGACGGTTAATAGAATGATGATGTAACATAGCTTTAATCGATTCTTGATTCCTACGATGGTTTGTAAACCCTAGCAAGTTCAAGAACCGACAACCCATTTCGTTACGATACTTTCTTGAATGATATCGCTCGAAATTGGGGAGTTAGGATCGTTTCTTGAAATTGCTAGAGGCTAGAATGTGAATGATATCGACAACAGAACAAGGGATAAGATGAAACCCTAGTTTCACGAGAAAACCCTAACTCTTGTCGATCATCATCGATCTAGTATCAATCCTTCGAAGGACAAGAATACGAAATCTTTAGATTACATCACGTCTATAGACCCGATCGATTCCTACGAGCCTCTTTAGATTCTTGACTGTTGATTGGAAATATTATCAAAACACCGATTCTTGATTGTTTATAGTTTCTTGATTCTTGAATAAAGAATAGTGACACTCGAATACAAATCATTCTTGTATCATGTTTTCTTTTATTGTTGCTTAACTTTTCATTTCAAACGTATCAAAATACAAGTGAATCGTGCAATCCCTGTGGACGATCCGCACTCACTACAAACTACATCCGACACCGTAGTTTGATTGCGGTCAAAATATTTTTTGGTTGTGATTTCTTTACAATTTTATACAAACACAACGGAAAAACGAACAATCAAAATGGCGCCGTTGCCGGGGATCGCGCTAATTCATTTACATTTTTAGTTTGAAGTGAAAGAATTATTACGTTTTACTTCTTGAAATCAAAATTCGTACAAACTCTTACACGTGTGTTGTGATTTGATTGCAAGGTGATCTGGAGCATTCTGTGCTGTGATAAAATTGTTTGGAGAGTACCAGAGAACAGAGAGAAGCAACAGCAAGTAGCTGTTGAAATCTTGTGAAGTGAACCCATCAAGGCAGCGCGGAAGCGCGGCACATAGGCGTATCTGCGGCGGAACCGCGGTGTACTAGGGGGTTCTCTGCAAAATTTTTGCAGCAGGTAATTTCTTGCTCTCTCCCCTCTCCTCTTTTTAGCTCCAACTAACACTTTGCTGCAGGATTCTTTGCAAATAATCGCAGCGCGCAAAAGCAAAATAAAAATTGTGTGTGATTTTGATTTCTTGTTTGCATTCTAATACGGAAATTTAAGGGGCACGGCCAAATCCAAATTAGGTGGGGATTTCATTACCCTTCCTAGGCCCCGAAAATCGCCAAACTTGCATCCGCATTACCCTCATTAATTAAAAGAAATCTAGAGAAGACTCTAAGGACTGTCGCGCTCAATAGGACAAGAGAAGGCCGTGGGTAATTCATTGCTTATCCGCGTTTTCTTGTGGTGCCTAAGGCGAGTGTGTCTAAGGCTAGTGGTTTTTAATTAGGCCCACTACTACGTAGTGGAGTACCTTCCCACTTACCTGGCACTTATCCGGCCACAGGGGGACAAAGAGGCAGTGGAGGATTCTATCCTGCGGCTTGTCTTTTCGCAGTTAGGAGCGGTCTAGAGCCGGACCTAGGTGACCACTAGATTCTAGGGTTGTGTGCTGCATTTGTTTTGTCACATCAATTTTTTTCAAAATCCGTCCCTTTTTCAAAGCAAGCACCGCATTCATTTTACCCCTAATTATAAAGCCAACGCTGCCACTTGTACTAACCCATTTTAGTGCAAGATAGGCTGGACACGGGATTCTAGTGCCCGTTTAGTCCGCGTACCTTTTATCGACTCCGAAGTCGATATTTCTCCATTTACCTCTTCTTTACCCACTACCACACCCACTCCGATGGATCCGAATCCATCAAACTTCTTTGACCCTAATCTGCCGCCGTCCGTTGGTGCGCAGAATCCACCCCACATTTCTCTTCAGGAAAGATGCTATCCACTTAGAGGTCCTCTTTCGACCTGCTTATCCACACCACCAGCCAATAGGGACAACTTTGAAATTAAGCCCCAGTATATCAATCTTTTACCTAAATACCACGGACTCGAGACTGAGGACGCTTACGTTTTCATTACCAAATTTGAAAACGTATGCGCAATGATGGGTACGTCACAACTTTCAGTGGATGCTATGCGTCTACGACTTCTCCCATTTACCTTGTGCGATATAGCCGAGAAGTGGCTATACAACACTACCGCACACTCTATTACGAATTGGGGAGAATTCGTCGCGGCATTCCTTAAGAAATTTTACCCAATCCAAAAGACAGCTCGAATCCGTAGCGAACTGAATCAATTTGCCCAGCTCCCCGCTGAACCATTTTCAAAATACTTTGAACGTTTCAAGGATCTATTGGTTCAATGTCCTCATCACGGCATCCCGAGATGGGAGCTTTGCCGAATCATATATGAGGGCAGTAACCCTAACACTAAACAGAGCCTTGAAAACATGTGTCAAGGTACCTTCATGTCTAAGGATGATGGGGAAGCTTGGCGATACTTAGAAGAGTTCGCTGAAAAGTCTTTACAGTGGGAAAGTCCATCATTTAGGAGTGGCAATAACCAATCGGATGTTTCCATAGGAGTTAGAGCTGACATTTCAGCTATACAAAAGAAACTCGAGACTATGGAAAACAAACTTTTAGCCGCCTCCCTTAATCAAATGTCACTTTCCAAAACTGTATGTAGCTGCTGTTCTGATCCGTCTCACTTGACGGAAGAATGTCCGTTTCAAGGTCGTGAGCATACTAATGCCACATTTCAAAGACCGAGAAACGATCCTTTTTCTTCCACATATAATCAGGGTTGGAAGAATCACCCTAATTTTTCTTGGAACCAATCACAATCACAAAACACGGTTCCAAACCAAAACCATTTCCAAAGGGCCCCTCCACCACAACAGCAGCCACAACTTCAATTGAGTCAGCACCCCTTTCAAGCACATAATTTTCAAAATACGGTCAACACACCTGCACTGTCTAGTCCTTTACAGTTGACCGGAACTGATGAATCCTCTTCTTTTGCACAATACATGAATTTGGTCTTGACAAATATCATGCAAGTTGCGGCTGAAATGAAATCTTCCGTCGATGACATGAAGAAAAACTCTGCGTCCCAAAACGAGAGTATTAAATCGATGGAAGAAGAAATTGCAAGATTAAAAGCCGAACTAAGTGCAAGAGAGAAAGGGAAACTTCCAGCTCAACCCTTACCCAATCCTGGTTATTCACATCATGTGAATGCAATCACCACGTTGAGATCTGGAAGAGTGCTTGACAATCATGTTGGGGAAGAAGTTGATGATACTGATAATCCTATTAACACCCCGGCTGAGACCTTTCCACACACACACACTTCTGACCCTACTTCTTCTACCCCACCACCCTCTTCCGAGCCTATTCTCCATTTCCCAAAAGGCTCGCCACTACAGCCCACCTCTTTTACCCCTCCACGGACGATCCCCACTTCTATACTGGGATCGGTTCCACACACACTTTCTTCTCCTATGATGGACCCAGCGCTTATTGCTAAAGCACCTTATCCTAATCGGTTAAGGGCTAACACACCAGGTCCACAAATGGAGAAGATCACTGAGATGTTTAAACAGGTTAACATCAATATCCCTCTGCTAGATGCAATTCAACAAGTCCCTGCATATGCTAAAGTTCTTAAAGATTTTTGCACTAGAAAGAGGAAGAAACAAATGCCCAAGAAGATATTCATGGCAAAAACAGTAGACACAGCTTTCCCCCAACAATTACCGAGGAAACGTAAGGATCCTGGCTATCCTACGATTTCCATCTCTATTGGGGAGAAACACATTAACCGTGCTCTACTAGATCTTGGGGCAAGTGTTAACCTGCTTCCTTTCTCAGTTTATGAGCAGTTAGGGATCGGAGAGTTGAAACCATCTCCTTGCACTCTCCAGATGGCTGACCGATCAATCACCAGACCTAGGGGTGAACTAGAGGATGTGTTGATAAAAATTGGGGAATTTATTTTTCCTGTGGATTTTATTGTAATTGATACACAGCCTGTAGCGAACTCACGGAATCAAATTCCGGTGATTTTAGGTCGCCCCTTTTTGGCCACTTCTAATGCTATCATCAATTATCGTAACGGTTCCATGACCCTATCCTTCGGAAACAGGACAATTGAGATGAACATTTACAAGTTAGGAAGTGTACCCTCCGAACCTACTGCTCAGGTCTGTTCTGTCGACTTAATGGATGTCGACAGCAGCGAATTTAATGATCCTCCTGATACCGATCTTGACTCTTTTCATACGTTATTGTTTGACCCAACTATGTATCATACACATACGGACTCTTCCACCGAGATGTCCGGGTCTGCAATTAACACCGATTATGAAATGCTTTTAGAGTCTGAAGATCACCCCGCACCGTGTGATGACATTATTTTTCGGGGTATAGATGAAACTTTTGAGGAAATCTTCGCTGATGAACTCGCATTTCTAAAAAGCACGGGTGTTGAGATGAATCATATCCAAATCACTGAAATTGAACCTCCACCCCTTCTTCTGAAATGTAAAAAGAATGCGAGTAATCCATCACATACACTGCATCGTCTCTCCAAAATGAGACGCACACACATTCTATTCCACCACTTACCTTTTCCCCACTTTTTCTTCCTCCAACCCGAGCACTGCATTGATAAAATTTTTGAATGGTTGGTGTTAACATTCGGTCTTTGCAAAGCTTGGCATCGACCACTGATTTTTGACCCCCACTTGTGATTTTCAAAGTTTAACATTGCATAATTCAAGTTTGGGGGGTATAATTTTTTTCTGGCTCCTGAAAAGAAAATTTTTACAAAATTTTGAGCCAAAAATAAGTTTGGGGGAGGATCTTCACTTAAATATTTTGCCCCCACTAATAAATTCCTCCCAAGCTTACAGGTTTTTCGAGATTTAGCAGAAGGCAACAGTGAGGACACTGTTGAAAACAAGTTTGGGGGAGGTTTGTGCTTATTTTCGCATCATTTGCATATCATCTGCATAAGCACAAAACATTTTTTTTTTAAATCTATAAAAATTGAAAAATTTTCAAAAACCATAAAAATTTAAAAATTTTCAAATATAAAAATAATTTCAATATTTACACTTTTTTGTATATAAATAAGATAATGAAAGTTTAGATAGTGAAAAGTTACATCCATGAGATTAGAAAATTTTTAGAAAACTAAGAAAATTAGAAGTTTTCTTATACAAACTAGTAATAAGTAGTTATGAGCCGTTGTCCCAAGGGTTAGTAAGATGAAGGACGTCACTAATCTGAGGATAAAAATAAGTCTGAAAAATAGTTTCTATTCTGGAAGCCAAACATTTTTGAACGTTGCTACCCTGCTATTCGCACTTACACACGTCTTAAAGCCTGGGATAGTAGAGGATACCTTGAAATGCTCTTGTCTTAAAGCCAAAAGTATGAAGAATAAAAAAATGAAAAGTGGTGATAAAAATGGACACTGGTTTTGTTATCACCAAAGGCAATAAAAATATATAGCAAAGGGTGCCTCTTCACCTAGTGCCCTAAGGCCAACTGGTCTGGGAGTCACTGCTATACCTAAGGTGGTGCAAGACGAGGAAAATACACCAAATAAGCGATCACATGAGTAATCGGTCGGTTAGTACCTCAAGAAGTATTAACGGTCGCATGAAAGTGTGTGAGCTCATCGAAAAAAAAATATATACTGAGGATGATGGGCAAGAGTATGATAGCTTGAATTGAATTCTCCGGGTGTAGGGATGTCTTTACACACACGCAGGGTGATATGATCGATGTTTGGAAGAAAGATAGGAATGAAAAATAAGATGATGTTTTATTGAGGGAGGACGTGATTTCTAACATCTTTTCATGACCATTAAGATAGGGCTCATGACAACCGAAAAGCTAGCTTAGTTGGAAACCCTAATTTTCAAAGTTTTTCTTTTACGATTCTTTTCTTTAAATGTAATATTCATGATCTTGCTTTTATTATTGGATTTTGTGGGTGCAATCCGCTGAAAACCCTCAGGAGACAACACTCCTCCTACTAGGGACACCTAGAGGTTTAAAGGCTTGTTGCACGTGCTCAGTGCAATCGTGTTGCCTACGAAAGTGTGCTAGTTAGTTTTTCTCTTTCTTTATTTTCTCCTTCTCTTTTTAATAAAACATTCGCTCGAGACGATCGAAATTAAGTTTGGGGGTATTTGATCAGTCGAAAATATTGCATATTTTAACCTGCAATTTCCTTATCATCTGCATACATATAGAAGTGTTCGGCATCAGTATTCTACATATTAGCAAATCTATCACAGATTATCAAATTACATGTACTAGACCTTAAAACCGGCATTTCTAGGGAAATTGACTGTATTGCATTACATAGCATATTTTCTATATCTTGCAACCCGTGTTTCGAAGTCTGTGCAGGAAAAGAGAAGCTTGCTCGATCATTACATTGCTCGACCATTACAATTGCCCGTAAACTCACTAAAATCAAATCTGGTATCAACACAGAAGGGAGACTGCAATTCAAAATATCAGAGAAAAGCCTAAACAGCAGTCTAAGCCCACACCAGAAGACCCAAAGTCCAAGCTCACCAACAAGCCGCGGATCCGCGGCATGAGCTTGCTTAGGCCGCGGATGCGCGGCTCATTGGTGACATCATCTCCTCAGTTTCAGTGCACAACTCCTGTACTAGGGCCCACTGCCCAGAAAGACATCCCAGTTTCCAGAATATTCCAGATACTTCCACCAGATCAGCAAACACCTTGAGTTACATTACATTAGCCTAATACTTCTAGAACTTTCCCTAAACCCTAGCTTAAACCCTAAGCTAGCTCCTAACAAACTCTTTCTAGAAACTCCTCAACAAACTTTTGGAGGGAAAGGGAAATTCAAACTCAAACCTAGAGTTTGGGAGCTCTATAAATAAGACCCTAGGCTCATTAACCTTGAATGATTCAACCTTGGGAATTATTCATCCAATTAGTGAATCTATCCCTAAATCCATCTCTCTTTTCATCTCCTTCTTCCTCAAGTCTAGTGACAGGGCTTGTAGGAAACCCTAACCCTAATTCCAATTGAAATCAAGAATCCCGAGTACCCATTAAGCAAGAAGCCCGACAACCTTTAGGAGCGGAGCCGATCTTCAACAGAGCAAGCGATCCGAGCCGATCCACGATTCATGAAGCCGAGCGACGCCCGATCAACAATCTAGATTCTTCTTCTTGTAGTTCTTGAAGCGAATGTAATCAAAATTGTTGAGATAAATAAAGGTGATATTCTTTTATCTTGTTTTCTTTAAATTCCGCATCATGATATCTTTACAATTTGTGAATCTTTTCTGTGTGGTGATGTGTGAATAAAACTCCGCTCGTCGAGGAGTCGAGACGGTTAATAGAATGATGATGTAACATAGCTTTAATCGATTCTTGATTCCTACGATGGTTTGTAAACCCTAGCAAGTTCAAGAACCGACAACCCATTTCGTTACGATACTTTCTTGAATGATATCGCTCGAAATTGGAGAGTTAGGATCGTTTCTTGAAATTGCTAGAGGCTAGAATGTGAATGATATCGACAACAGAACAAGGGATAAGATGAAACCCTAGTTTCACGAGAAAACCCTAACTCTTGTCGATCATCATCGATCTAGTATCAATCCTTCGAAGGACAAGAATACGAAATCTTTAGATTACATCACGTCTATAGACCCGATCGATTCCTACGAGCCTCTTTAGATTCTTGACTGTTGATTGGAAATATTATCAAAACACCGATTCTTGATTGTTTATAGTTTCTTGATTCTTGAATAAAGAATAGTGACACTCGAATACAAATCATTCTTGAATCATGTTTTCTTTTATTGTTGCTTAACTTTTCATTTCAAACGTATCAAAATACAAGTGAATCGTGCAATCCCTGTGGACGATCCGCACTCACTACAAACTACATCCGACACCGTAGTTTGATTGCGGTCAAAATATTTTTTGGTTGTGATTTCTTTACAATTTTATACAAACACAACGGAAAAACGAACAATCACCACTCTTAATATCGGTGTTACGGTAAGCGGCAACAACGGGGATTAGCACGACTAGGAAGGAACTTGCGAGTATAAGCTAGGCTTTCCAACGCTTAAGTTCTTCCTTTTGGTGCTTGTCCGTCCGTTCTTGGCTCTTAGCCTTAACCTCCGGTTAATTCAACCACAACCGGTCTCACTAAGGAATCACCGCTATCATGTAGGATAGGGTGCCGTAGGGAGCGGATTGTGGTTCAATTAACGGGAGTCCGAATTAAGATGTTGGGCAAGGAAAGAGTGAGAGAGATTTCCTTCTCTCAAACTTCCCTTATCCTACCCTAACAAGGTAGAAAACTACTCACCCATTACAAGAAAAAGGAAAATAAAACAAAGGAGGAAGATAGAAAGAAAGAGGTTAGAAGATTATAACTAGCTATTTGAGACCTCACCTTGGCAAGGATCAAGCTTAAGCATCATTGTTGTTTAAGGATAAAGAAAAAGAGAACAAGAAAGAAACAAACAACAAATAACAACAATTAGATTAGCAAATGAAAATTACAAGCGATTATAATTAACAAAATAACAAGACAAGCATGGTAACAAAAAGAACTCCTTTATTCATCCTTCACTCACAAAAGCTCACTACAAGTTTTTAATGGAGAAGAGACGAGAAGAGGAAGAAGAACAACAACATATAACCTAAAATATAAATACAAGAATTAGCACCCTTGGCTTTGGCAAGTTCTGGACTATTTATAGGCAGGGAACTGGAAACCTAGGGCAACAACCTGCCTCCATATAGAATGACCAAAATACCCCTGAAACCTCATCCACTGCGGAGCCCGTACGGCCGCGGTTCCGCGGCCTAAGCATGCTTATGCCGCGGAACCGCGGCCCTTTAGTGGAGTTAGGCCATGAAATTTGGTAGTTTTCCCTACTTTTTAGTACTCTTCAGTGTGGTATATGTTGTTTCTCAGAATCTCTTCACAATATTTCCAGAATTTCAGCAGAACAAAAGGTGATGTAATGTGGATCTTTTGTCATGATTTTTCTTGAGCTCCGCGTAGATATGTTGGATCTTGTGTTGCCATTGAGCTTTGTGCATGAAAATGACATCGATTTGCCATTTTTTCCCTTAAACTGGTGTGCGGCAACATACGGATAGAGAGCGGAGACCCATGTTTTATCAGTGGTTGGCAGTAATCCGGAATTTGTCGTGCTTTTCTATGAATTTCATTGTTTAGAGCTGAGAACCTGTATCCTGCAATTAACTAGCAAACACGGCTCAAGAGTACCTACCGATAAGCAATGTGATAAAAATTGGGCGGTATAAAAATGCAAAAATCTGATATGAACAAATACCCCCAAACTTATCATTTGCTCGTCCCGAGCAAAGCCAATTTATTCACAAAAATTCCTAACCTTACTTTCGCAGGGAACGCGATTGCACTGAGCATGTGCAACAAGCCGTTAAACCTCTAGGTGTCCATAGTAGGAGGAGTGTTGTCTCCTGAGGGTTTTCAGAGGATACTACCCACAAAATCCGGTCAAGCTAGTTTTGCAAAATAACTATGATTCAAACCCTAAGGTTTTGTTTCAGAAAATAACAATTCTATGATCCTAAGTCTAGACTATCGAACCCTTATTTTTCACACCTCGCTTCTTATTTAACTAAAGATTTTATATGTCTTTACGTGTAGTGCAAATAGTGTCGTTAAGTTCCAGAAGGATCGGTTAAAGTCATCATGTCACACAATAAAGCCCAGATAACAATTTTAAAAGGATCACATAAGTTTTATAAAGAGTTAAGCTTTTTTTCAAGTTTTGTTTTCCAGTAAGGTTTCAACTTCAGAATTTCTATCTTTCTTAACAGGAAACTAGGTCTTATTTTTCACTCCACCTTTTTCTTGTTTTCATTTCATACATACATCTGTCAACGTGCAATAGTCTTTATCATAGAATAAAACCTTTATATCTCCGCTAGAAATATTTTTTATAAAAACCTGTCTTTTGTCAAGATTATTCTCACACAAAGAACCGTTAGGAATTTTAACTCGGAGAGAACACTTGCTTGACTTTGTTTTAATCTGGACTTTCTAGGCTTCTTAACGAGCTTTGGGCCAATGCACCCAAACCAGTTGGCTTTAGGGTATTAGGTGTAGAGACACCCCAGCGGACTTAATTACTCAAGTTACCTAGGCCCCAAAACAAAAGACACTTTAGCGTGAAAATCATGATGATTCAATGCGAACGGAGATATAACCGGCAGTTTAGTTATTTTTTTGGATAAAAGACGTGTTTAGTAGGTTAGGTATGTAATCATTCCAATCAAATTTCAGATAGGTTATTTTTCAGAATTAGTTCCAATTAAGGCATCAATAACATTCCTTCATATTCGCTTCACTTCATAAACTATTCTTGATATTACTTATTTCAGAACAAACCTATTTGATCCTCAGAAAATCATTTATCCATTTAAAAGTTTTTAGACATAAAAGACTTGTCATCTAATTTCCAAAACTCACGACATGTGTAGTGTGATGTAAAGACGTATATCAGCTATAGTTAACTTCAAAGGAGAGTTATCTTTCAGGTTTTCAAAATCTAAAAATAATATTTAGTTATTCTTATCTTATCAAACAAAACCGTCGAAATATTGAATCTGAGTTCTCCCACTAGCTAACTTGACAAAACAGTTTTTTTGTTTTTAGAAAATTTCTGATTTTTATGGATTTTAATATGCAGATGCAAAATATACATATGAATGCGAAGGTTAGAAATGCGTACCGAGCATACCCCCAAACTTAAACTGGACAGTGTCCTCACTGTCATTGCATGAAGAGATCATTTGAAGGGTCAAAATTGTCGGTTAGATATACACAAAATTTTTTTTGTTTATGTTTTTGTTTTTAAAGAAAAGAAGAATAGTAAAAATGGAAAAGAATATCCACAAATATATACAAAATGGTATATACATACCCCCAAACTTATTTGGAACAATGTCCACTGTTCTTGGCTGGATAACCGAAGTTTGGTGGTAGGCAGAGGAAGATTATGCAGGGTAAACCGGCTCCTGTAAGACCAGGAGCTCCTCTGTTGGTTCAGCACTAAGGTACGGTTTAAGTCGGTGTCCGTTTACTTTGAAAAATGAACCGTCCTTTGGATTCTCCAAATCCACAGCGCCATGTGGATACACATTCCGCACAAAATACGGTCCTTTCCAGCGAGATATGAGCTTTCCTGGATGGAAGTGTAGCCGAGTGTCATAAAGCAGCACCTGTTGACCAGGTATGAAAGTTTTGCACAAAAGGTGTTTATCGTGAAACACCTTCGTTCGGTTCTTAACGACAACCGCGTTTTCGTAAGCCTCATCCCTAAGCTCTCTCAATTAGTTCAACTGCAGCTTCCGATGGCTGCCGGCATCTTTGAGAGACAGATTCAGCTCTTTTATCGCTCAAAATGCGCGATGCTCTATTTCCACAGGGAGGTGGCAAGTCTTTCTGTACACAAGCCGATAGGGAGACATGCCAAGATCGGTCTTATAAGCGGTTCGAAATGCCCAAAGGGCATCAGTGAGTTTCAGCGACCAATCCTTACGGTTCTTGGAAACCGTCTTCTCCAGTATCTGCTTGATATGCCGATTTGAAACTTCGGCCTGCTCACAGGTTTGGGGGTGGTAGGGCGTAGATAGCTTATGATTAATGGAATATTTCCGCATCAAGGCCTCGAAAGTCTTATTGCAGAAATGAGTTCCATTGTCGCTAATGATCGCTCGGGGGTGCCCAAAACGGGAGAAAATGTTTTCTTTAAGAAACCTAACGACAACCTTGTTGTCGTTAGTCCGGCTGGGCACAGCCTCGACCCACTTAGAGATGTAATCAACAGCAAGAAGGATGTACAAGTTCCCGAAAGAGCTGGGAAACGGCCCCATGAAATCTATCCCCCAAACGTCAAAAATTTCCACAACCAAGATTGGTAGAGTTTTTGCGTGCTTAGTTAATTAATGCAATCAAGACGGTTTCTCTTGTAGCTAGTCGGTTGAGTACGGGTCGTCCGCAGGGAGATGGGAATCTTTTTCTATGTGCTTTTAACGAGTTAAGTCCAAATGTCCAGGTTTGTTTTGAGATTAACTATGTGCTAAAATGATATGTAAAGAGAGCTTGTTAGGGTTAGGATTAGGTTAGTTTGAGTTAGGAGTCGCTCACTTCTTTCGTTGCCACTCTTAATATCGGTGTTACGGTAAGCAGCAACAACGGGGATTAGCACGACTAGGAAGGAACTTGCGAGTATAAGCTAGGCTTTCCAACGCTTAAGTTCTTCCTTTTGGTGCTTGTCCGTCCGTTCTTTGCTCTTAGCCTTAACCTCCGGTTAATTCAACCACAACTGGTCTCACTAAGGAATCACCGCTATCATGTAGGATAGGGTGCCGTAGGGAGCGGATTGTGGTTCAATTAATGGGAGTCCGAATTAAGATGTTGGGCAAGGAAATAGTGAGAGAGATTTCCTTCTCTCAAACTTCCCTTATCCTACCCTAACAAGTTAGAAAACTACTCACCCATTACAAGAAAAAGGAAAATAAAACAAAGGAGGAAGATAGAAAGAAAGAGGTTAGAAGATTACAGCTAGCTATTTGAGACCTCACCTTGGCAAGGATCAAGCTTAAGCATCATTGTTGTTTAAGGATAAAGAAAAAGAGAACAAGAAAGAAACAAACAACAAATAACAACAATTAGATTAGCAAATGAAAATTACAAGCGATTATAATTAACAAAATAACAAGACAAGCATGGTAACAAAAAGAACTCCTTTATTCATCCTTCACTCACAAAAGCTCACTACAAGTTTTTAATGGAGAAGAGAGGAGAAGAGGAAGAAGAACAACAACATATAACCTAAAATCTAAATACAAGAATTAGCACCCTTGGCTTTGGCAAGTTCTGGACTATTTATATAGGCAGGGAACTGGAAACCTAGGGCAACAACCTGCCTCCATATAGAATGACCAAAATACCCCTGAAACCTCATCCACTGCGGAGCCCGTACGGCCGCGGTTCCGCGGCCTAAGCATGCTTATGCCGCGGAACCGTGGCCCTTTAGTGGAGTTAGGCCATGAAATTTGGTAGTTTTCCCTACTTTTTAGTACTCTTCAGTGTGGTATATGTTGTTTCTCAGAATCTCTTCACAATATTTCCAGAATTTCAGCAGAACAAAAGGTGATGTAATGTGGATCTTTTGTCATGATTTTTCTTGAGCACCGCGTAGATATGTTGGATCTTGTGTTGCCATTGAGCTTTGTGCATGAAAATGACATCGATTTGCCATTTTGTCCCTTAAACTGGTGTGCGGCAACATACGGATAGAGAGCGGAGACCCGTGTTTTATCAGTGGTTGGCAGTAATCCGGAATTTGTCGTGCTTTTCCATGAATTTCATTGTTTAGAGCTGAGAACCTGTATCCTGCAATTAACTAGCAAACACGGCTCAAGAGTACCTACCGATAAGCAATGTGATAAAAATTGGGCGGTATAAAAATGCAAAAATCTGATATGAACATGTATGTTTAGCGGCATACTCACGATACGCTACTCCACTTAAGAAGCCTTAGGGTGTATATTTATTATGCACCGTATTCTGTTTGTTCCTATGATCTATCCTCATCGATGACGGATTGTGGTTTCTGTTACCACGGTTACATGAACAGAGAGAGCTGCGGCTAGAGTTGCGGTCAGCACGAGCTCGTCATGGACGAGGACTGACCAGGATGTATTCCGGTGACATGCGCGTTTCGATATATTGTTTTACTATGTTTTCTCATTGACGCGAGCGTTCGAGGTCTACACCAGATGACCGGGCCATTGCCACAGGGCAGCCGTATTGTATAGACTACTAGGGTACCGTTAACTACAGATGGTTGAGGCGTTGTCTACCGTGCGGATAGAGGAGCCAGCTGTTGCTGAATTTGATAAGATATCGTCCCAGACGTTTGAAAGCTATTACAGCATGAGATAACACTCAGGAATGTGATAGAAGATCGCTAGTCACCCTTGGATAAGACTAGGACCTTTTGTTCATTAGATACTCCGATGCGAGATCATCAGATTGACTAACTTCAGCTAGAAGAGGACCTCACACAGGCATGTTGTGTGTCGATCGAGACAGGACGAGCATAAGTGCATCACTCCGATGATTTGAACGAGTTCCTGAGAAGGTAATTGGCAAGTTTCCTACTACAAGATATTAGGGATACCGAGTTCGTAGCTTCAGAAATGAGACTTTAGATATGAGCACGGCCGGTTGGAGCACATTTCACACAGCTACGAAGAGATAATTCCGAATTGGTCCACAAAAGAAAAGTAAAAGTAAGAGGTTCGTATGAGATCTTGACGAAATGACATTCCACTCCGTTGACACCAGGGACATGATACGTATGCAGAGGCGTTGGATACGGATATATCTTCCAGAAGGAAGTCATGAAGAGGATGTAGTTGTCCCAGAACAAGGAATGGGTTAAGTAAAAGGTGATAACTTTAGGGCA
This sequence comes from Agapanthus africanus, assembly GCA_030015575.1. Lineage (NCBI taxonomy): Eukaryota > Viridiplantae > Streptophyta > Magnoliopsida > Asparagales > Amaryllidaceae > Agapanthus > Agapanthus africanus. The sequence continues at coordinate 474,914,820 of CM057338.1, read as the reverse complement.
GTTCGGCAGAGACGAGATTTGGGAGAGACCCTGATAGAATCTTTTTGGGATACTACACGAGAAGACCTGGAACCAGGATCGATTGTATTACGTACATTAAGTGGCCCAGAGTTGCCATCTTTGACGAGGCATGTTATGAGTGACTATGCTAATTGGTCAGGAGATCTTCTGAAAAGCGCCAGAATCAGGCTGTAGAGCCGAAGAGGCATATAACTGGTAATCCATAGAGAGAGTAAACAAGACCTAAGGGCAAAAACCGCAAGACCGTGAACAGGAGGCAAGTAGGTATTTGCTTTGTTAGCTTTGGATGCTCTGACACCCTTCGACATTGAAGGAGGAGCATATCGACGACAATATTTATGATTTGCGATTTAGTGATTCGAATATCACGTTTCTGTTGTTTTGGATTCTGGTATTTTGAGGATTTCGTTTCATGATTGATATTTTTTTTTGCATCGCAGTTGCACTTGATTGTATTCTCATATATCAGTTGTACTGATTTTCGTTTTTCGCAGACCCACCCTCCGATATATTCGATCTTGATTTCATGCATAGGGGTTGCACACGATTTTGACTTATGTATTTGGTGTAATTTACACGAGCTTTCCGTACCTTGATATGATTTTGTGCACGCAAATGCACGCGTTTATGAGTTTATATACCACGGTATACCTGATTTGAATTGATGTATGTTGTATACCTTCGATTTCGATTATGATATTCGATATTTGTTTTCATGCACCTTGTGCACTTAATTTGGATTCTTGTGCATACTTGGCGCGCTAGATGCGATTTTGTGCACACCAGATGCACTAAATCAGGATTCTTCGTGCATATCAGGTGCACCTGATATTGTCGTCAGGCACACCCGTTGCACTTGACAGATGTTTTCGTTCACACCCGTTGTACTTAGATTTTGTTTCTGTGCACATGTATGGCACATGCATTGATTTCGATTTTCGTGCGCACCAGACGCACGTGGCATTCTTGTATACATTTGGGATCGATTTCTTTTGGAACAGTTTGTTTTATGATATTTACTATTTGGTTTAGTAACTGAGAAGGACCGTTATGAGAACAGTACCTAAGTGTTTTCGCATGCATCAATATTTACCGAAGGGATTTTCAAAAATGAGCTATAGCTTCAATATTTTCTTACGTGTCCATGATGACAAGAAACTTTATGAAAGGAAAACCCTCCCTAAGGTTATTTTCAAAAGGCGGAAAGTGTATGTTAAACAAAGGATCGATATATATATAGCTATTTTTCCTCATAATGAATGTCCGCTACTTGTGCCATGATACGCGCATCGCACGACTGTTTGAAAAGGATTTTTGCATGAATTTCTATGTGGATGTGTTGACGATTTTACAACGATACGTACTATATACATGTTAAAGTTTTGATTACGTCATGTTTGATTTCGTATTGGTTTTGGACATTTGTATTTTCGTCATAAATTCGATGATTGCGTGACGCTTGACGGAGTTTTGATTTTGAGTTTTGCTCTCGTTTTCATGCGCAAGTGTTGCGCTATGATACATTTGATGTATTCATGATTTTGGAGCCCCGACGACTTGATAGTTTGCTGAAATGTTTTAAATAATTGGCGGGTTTAAATTTAAATTCGGAAACCGAATTTATTTAAGGGGGAAGATTGTAACATTTCAGAAAATAAAATATTATTATTAGGAATTTAAATAATTAAATTAATAATTATTATGAATTAATTGTAAATGGGTTATTTACTAAACTCGATTAGTATTTACAAATTTTGCATCAAGTGTGTTATGTGCATGTGACATGCAACATAACATGTTGCTTTGGACTTATTATATTTTTCTTTTGTTGAACCATGGCCAAAATTCCTCATTTGCCTTTATTTATGTTTTGGTTTTAAATAAAAAGATAAAAGAAAAAGGAAAATTTTAAATGGGACATGGGAGGTATGGGCTTAGCATGGGAGAAGAGAGAGTGTGTGAGAGAGAGGGGGGGTATTGACCATGGCTCATCACCCATTCTCACTTCACTTCTTCTTCATCTTCTACCCATCTCCCCTCCACCTCCTTCTACCACCTCAAGCCACCCCCAAAACTAAACCAAAGACTCATACCTCATTCACAAAAAATGTGCACAAGCTCACTATAAGGACCATGTGTTAGTTGTATGTATACCCTAGAGGCAATTACAGTATATGAGATGTATATTGTTGTGGATGCTGGGACAATTATAGGGAGGACTTTCTTGCTCGACATGATAGTACGCTATCTGGTTGCTCTTTATCTTAACATGTATACTTATTATCTCTCTGTTACATGTTGATAAAGCCCTTAGGATGTGTACTCGACTTCCAGGATTATGATGCAGATCATACTAGTGGGGCCTGGATAGTCCATGAGTATATCCTTCAATATTCTTAGTCGTGGGAATATTAAGATGGGGCATCGATATTCCAGAGTAGACTAGCGTATATCTTCTCGACCCATGTGATGGGCGATGGATGATCCTATATCCATTGGTGTTTGACATCAGAGATGGTATACGGGTGCTCAGTGGAGACTGGGTACACTGAACGGACTCGTCGAGAACTCCCAGATGGTATTATACCTCACGTTAGATGGCAGTTCTCTGGTGACATTGGTACAGCTTAGTCTGTCGACCCGAGATCGTCATAGAGTCTTATGTGTCTCCCACTGTGCTTTGATTTCCATCCTACCACGGCTCTACTGAGTCATGCAAACAGGTGGTTTTTGGGTACAGTCCCGAGTCATATGGAGGCAATGAGCAATAGGAGGGGATTCTTCTCTCCCTGTATTGGGGGTTGATGTTGCGCTATGCTCGACTGGCCATAACTGGAAATTCCTAGCCAGGGTTGATGTGATTTACTGGTAAGTGTTATCAGTTGTTTTACGCTCGTTATGGACCTTATATCGGCATGACTTATCAAGCTACTGGGGTCTGACGTTTACCACCCCTAGGCGGGATATGCGACATATTAGACGAACAGACCGGACTATGTGGTAAATATTACTGATTGGATTCGCAGGAGTGTGAGCAGGCTTGCTTGTTGATCTTCTGATCGCTCAATACCCGGGTGGCCGTTATATTTAGCAGACCGCTTGCGGCTTGTGGGTGACTGATATGATCACCACCTACTGCCGGCGTATTGATGAGTCTTTAGAGTCCTACACAGAGGTTTCCTGGCTCAAGCGAAACGAAATAGGAGCGCATATGAGATATGTGCGGGACCGAGAATAATACCAGTATGTGATACTGTATTCTATTCTCGCGATTTGTATCATCGGTCAGTTATATGCGATATAGCCGGTTTATCGAATCAAGTGTTGATTCGATATATTGATACACATGATATTAGTCGGTTATATGTGATATGACCAGATCATTAAATCAAGTGTTGATTTAATGATTTAATGTATAATTATATATATGATATATTACTTTACATTGACTAGTATTGGTTCACTTAAGATTATTTTCTCACTTGATGTGCACAATGTGTATATATATGATATATATGTTGATGTACATGAATTGTGTCATGCTAGATGCCACATGCAACTTGTATGTATGAGACTTACACCATGACCATGATAATGTATTTGGATTTTATTTATTTTGGTAATTCAAATATAGTGGAAATTGGTCATGGTTGCAAGCTTGTAGAAGCTTGTGGATTCCATTGACTTAGTCCACTAATTTGTCTCACCGAAGATATTTATTAATCAAACCATTATCTAAAATCATGGTTAAATCTCTACAAAGGTTAGTATATGATGCTAACTTACCCATGGTTGCAATTAACTTCACTTGAGTTTTCATTCTCATTCTTTTTCTTCTTCTTCTTCTTCTTCATCCAAAAGAAAAAAGCTTTCTAGGTTTTTTTCTGAGTGGTGAAAACAAGTGAGAAATCAAAATCTAAAGTTAACCCACTTCCTATTTCATCATCCTCTACTACTTGCTATTTAGTTTAGTGTGTTCTCTTCACAAAGTTCTTGACCTAGTGAAGTGGTAGCTTGAGTTTGAGTCTCCTCGACGTAGATCATATTTGGCCTCGAAGACTACGAGCAATCTTGTTCATTTCTCTGGAGAATTCCATACTAGAGTCCGGGAGTTCGATGATCGCAGCGAAGGGACGTCAACACGGAGCTTTAGAAGTGAAGGACCGGATCTACAAAGGTTGTATTTTTGTTCACTTCTCTTTGTGATGAGAGATTACATGTTTGGTTACCCTAGTTTTCTAGTACGATTCGTAGTTGATTGCTTAGCACCCTCTCATTTTGTTTGTTGTGGCATGTGTGATGCTTGCAAACCCTAGGCTAGGTGCTAAGGAATCCTAATATGGTATCAGAGCCTAACTAAAAATCTAGACGATGTTAGATTAATACGGAAACGGAACAAATCCGTAAACACACAATTTCTGGAACTCTGCACATATTGCTCTCTGTTGATTTTCAAAAGGTCTGTAAAAATTTTGCAAACAAGTGCAAAGTGATGTATATGATACCTTTAGTGCATAGAACAAAAACGAGGCCAAGACTTCGGATTTCACACGAGCACCCTCACCAAAATTCCGATAAGGCCGGCCCCAATTGCTCCCCTTGGTGTCGTTTTTGTTTTGTGCCTTGATGTGCTCATTTGGGGTTTCAGGTATTTTTTGCTTGGTCCAAATTTTCATGTGATGTAAATTTGGCTATAGGACCAAAATGGAGTGTTTCGTAGTCGTATAATTTAACATTGTGATGGTAACCTAGGCTATGTTTGACAGTTCGAACGATCTTCAAACATCACCCCATGTCCCCGTCTGAAATTTCCAAGTGTTGGAATTTTTCTAAGTTAATTATATTCAATGTTCGTGCAAGTTACTCTATGGACACTCTAGAAGAACAAAAACCTTAACTCGATTCTATACCCTCAGAACCACGGCTTGAACCCTAAGGTTTGCCGTAGTTTCGCGGTGTCATAAGTGAGGCGTTGGTTTGACCCTTCTATGGCTGGATCATAGCTACTGTGGCGCGTTTTGGGTACTTTAACTTCGCTCAAGTGTTGAGCTCATTGGGAGATGAGGGTGTTGTTTGATTCACTCGAAACGTTTAACATAATCTAGTATATATTGTGATACAATACTTGGAATCAACAATATTTGAATTTTATAAGTCTAGCAATTTAGTCTCATTTGATCGGTTGCTACAGGATTTTGATGCGATCGAAAGTCTGTCGCAATCACTTTATGTGTTTGGATACTCGCCGGGTAACATTACTAGATAGCCACACCCCATAGCCCCGACAAAGTGACTGTAGGAGAACTTTGTTTCCAAAAAGCATCCGTCCGGGTGCTCGCGACCGCGGTGTTCCGCCTAAGTGCACTTCGTCGTCGGTATCGGGGGGTGCGGCCGTCTACTAAAGTTTCCGACGAGCATTCGATCGGGATGTCGGGAATCTTATTGAATTACTCGACTTATTATTGGAAAGTGTTTTCAATATCGAGACTAAAATACGGGGTTTATAATTGTTAGGCATGAGATGTCTAAGAAATTCATTTGTTAGGCATGAAATCCGTAATATGAGTTAGTACGGGTTTATGATGTCTAAGGTGGTTGCGGATTCCAACTGTTGTAGTTTTCACTTTCTTTTCTGCGACCGTAAGTGTAATATGTGGAGTATCGCCGGTTTCGTTGCTATACGTCAACGACAATTGGGATACGCATATTTACTTACGTTGATGACTTGTGATGTTATGTGTTGTTGGATATGTTATATTGGATCGTCGTGTTTGAATAGCCGGGGTTTTTTATGTGAGATGAGTGTTTTTCATTTTCATTCATGTAAAAACTTGTATGTAATCTTCTTTTATTGGGGCACTTCCGGGTTAAGGAAGATGTCACTGTTGATGTATATTATTTACTTTTCCGCATTAGGATAGACCCAAGGAGGGGAGCACAAGTAACCGGGTTCTAGAGTCCAGTGGGAGACCATCTCGAGGAGTCGAGTCCGGATCTCCTAACTCTAGAATTGGTACGGTTGCTTGCCTCTCTCATAGGGGTCTAGGGATGTGGGTTTGGCTATTCATCACGACCGTGGAATCCGTGTTTTATACAGGCTCAAAATAAAACACGGACATCCTAATATATCCAATATTTCATATATTGTTTTCTGCTGCGTTATCTGTGATGTGATCATGTGATATGTTGAGATAGATACTGTATATAGTATATATGATATATTATATAGACGTTGCTTATGTTTTACACCAGCGCTAGCCCTGCCCCGCTCTGCCGTTAGTTACCTAATCTAACGGTGCATGACGGGATATCGAGGCGAATGCGGATGGCATAAGCGTATGTTGTATTTATCTGTGATGTTTAGGTGACTTAAATGATGGGACATTCATTAATGAGATTAATGAAAGAAAATAAACCTAAAAGATGTTGTGGAATCGAATTTCAAAATTAGGTAGTTCTAGTTGTTGTTTTGCATTGCGGTATTCCTTGTAGAATATCCAGCACCTCATTCGACGAGGAAAGAGCCGAGATCCCTTCACCGGGAATGACCTCTTTAGCAATAACTAGAAGATACTACAACCCTCGGTTTTGTCTTTTGACTGCTTTTCTAGTTCTTGCTTTGCATAGTGGTATTGTGAATATCCTGCACCTTATTCGACGAGGAAAGAGCCGAGATCCCTTCACCGGGAGTGACCTCTTTAGCAAAACTAGCAGAAACCTCAAAAACACTCCATTTTAAATCATTTGATTCTGCAATGAGATCAAGTTCAAAACGTTAAAAGTTTTCTTAAAAACCCTCCGCAACCCTCCGTCATTTTAGGAAGTAGAGTACTTAGTATTCGTGCTGTGTTTGTTGACCTTAGTTAAGGCACAGTGTACGGTAGCTAAGTGATGTCTTCCTATACAGCATATGATGCGATTAGTTAGGACAGTCATGTGACTTTGTTGACCTTAGTTAAGGGTCATGTGGGTGGGTCTAATTAATCACGAAATGACGGGTAGAACTTGACTAGTACTTATGATTTGTTGACCATAGTTAAGGTCATAAGTGCTAGGGGTAAAAACCATTATCGGGAGTTTCAAGTGTTGAAATTTGCAATGAGACTACATACCTTCTATATGATAGTTGAATCCTGATACCCACTACGAGTAATTGTTACTCCTGAGAGAGTTTTGCACTTTACAATTAGCCGATCAAGTAGGTGTCTAGAAAGGTGTCAACGGGGTTACGCCCCTGGGAAAACGAGGTTTATTTTAATTAGGTCCGTGCGAAAGCACGGGGAACCTCCCTCAAAGTACCGGTACTGGCCTGGCTGAAAGATTAGCGAACTTGTAGAGTGTAATTAATCCCGGCTAGTCTTTCCTTTTAGGGTTTGAAGGAAGATTTGATAAAAACAGTGGGATCCATCGTGATTAGATAAAATATATAACCAATCTAATCTTGCAAGAGCGCACGCAGAGTGTTTTCTTCTCTCTCTCTCTCTCCACGTAGCGACCATATCACGTCTTAATCAAGATAATAATATGGATGTATTGACCGAACCCGCTTGTTATACTGAGCTGGGAAACGTTGGTCCCGCTCCAACTTATAATTATTATAAGACCGAGCAGGAATTAGGGGAATACCAGGATTCCCATGCCGCCCAAACAAAGAAAGTGCATGATGATGTATCTTCTTCGGGTGTGTTCATTACATAGAACTGTTTCTCAGTATCCTCTACGTCCTGGGTATTTGATACCGGATCAGGATCCCGGATATATAATCTGTTACATGGGCTACAGATAGGTATAGAACTGAGAACGGGTGATAAGTTTCAAGAGTTGAAAACGGTGCAATTGTTGCAGCCAAGGTGTTGGTAGTTATCACCCGGTATTACCAAATACATTGATTCTGAACGAATGTTATTAGATACTGAACCTGATATACAACATTATATCGGTCTCTTTATTTAGTAAAGAAGGATATAATTTTGTATTATTGGATAATGTTTTGAACATTTCCTGTATCAAGAGTTGATAAGTTCAGGCACGTTATCTAAAAACATATACATTCTAAATCAAACCACAGTTCTTAACGTACAGAACATACACAAGAGGAAAAGTTCAGAAATGAATGAATCCTTCTTGAGGCATTGTAGACTAGGTCATATCAATGCGACCCGACTAGCTAAGTTACATTAAGATGCATATTTAAATCAGTTTGAATTTACATCTTGTGAAACTTGCCAGTCGTGTCAGAAAGATAAAATAACCATAACTCCGTTTAATGGAAACAGAGAAAGAGTTAGTAAACTCTTGGGACTGATACATGATGATGTATAAAAGTCCCCAGTCTACAATTGCCAAGACTGGTTCTTTGTACTTCCTTACATTCACTAATGATCTCTCAAGATTCGGACACATGTTCCTGTTGAAACACATGTTTGAACCTTTTGAGAAATTCAAAGAATATAAGTCAGAAGTAGAGAACCAATACAGGTATAAGTATTATGTCCTTTGATGTGATCAGGGAGGAGAATACTTAGGCATAGAGATCCTGGAGTATTCTAAAGGAGAATAAGATTCTCTCTCAGCATTACTCCTCCGTATACACCACAGCACAACGGTGTATCGGGGCAGAGCAATCGCACCCTATTAGATATGGTACGCTCTATGATGAGTATTACTGAGTTACCTGTTTCCTTTAGGAGTTATGCACTTGTGAAGCTGCATACATATTGAATAAAGATTCAATAGTTCCAGACGAAGCTCAGCCTCTCCGCCGATATGGCAGGGTTCCTCATCCGCCTGAGAGATACTTCGGTTTCTCGATGACAGTGGGAGCGAGGATTGCATCATGAGATGATGACCCAACTAGTTACGAGGAGGCCATCAAGAGTGGGGACTCTGTAAGAATGGCTGGATTCTAAGTGATCTGAGATGGAATCTATATACACCAACAAAGTATGGACTTTGGTTGCTATATCTGAAGGGTTAAACCCCCATCAGGAGCAAGTATATCTTGAGAAGATTACTTGGTGTAGATAGAAAAGTTGAGACTTTCAAAACTAGACTTGTTGCAAAAGGTTCTCGTCATTAACCAGGCATAGATTATGATGAAACCTTTTCTCCAATAGCCATGCTTAAGTCCGTCCGGATCCTACTTGCTACTGCTACATACCATGACTACGATATCTGGTGGTTGGGTGTCATGGCTGCTTTTCTAAATATTGATTTTGAAGAGAACATCTATAAGTACACAGCCAGAGTGCTTCATAGACAATGGGAGCAGCGGAAACGTGTGCAAGATGCTTTATGGGATAAAGCAGGCATCGCGGAGTTGGAACATCTGTTTTGATGTTGTAGTCAAAGTGATTGATTTCATCAAAATGGTAGATGAACCTTGTATATATAAGAAGGTAGTATAGAGTATCGTGTCATCCTCGTATTGTACGTGGACGACATACTATTGATAGGAAAAGAGTTTCTTATGCTACGCACGGTCAATCTCCTCTTATCACAAGGATTCTCCATAAATGATCAAGGTAATACCTCCTAAATCCTGGTTTTTGGATCTATGTGATAGATCTAAATGGATGTTAGGATTCTTACTAGAAGTAGTAAGATGGTATCAATAGATCTTGGGGAGAATCACTGGATAACTTCCAGGATGGTAAGGTCGACTGAATGTCAGTCACAGGCATTGTTTTTACCTTTAGTGGAGAGACGGTATGTTGGAAGATTTCTAAGCTAGATACCGTGGCATACTAGACGATAAAGGCTGGATACATCGCTACCAAAGATACTACCGAAGAGGCAGTTTAGGTGTATATTTGTTCATGAGATGAACAAGGTTCCTACCATTGTGTGACAATGGAGCTGTGGGAACCCCCGTCCCGTCAGTGACCCAGACATATTCTAAGGCAGTATCACCTGATCATGGAGATAGTTGATCTCTAGGGAGATCGAGGATAGGAGAGTAGACTCAGAAGACAACACAGCGGATCCACTCACAAAGGCCTTTTCCCAGAGAGAGACTTTTATGGGATGATTGAGTATGAGATACTAAAACCATTGCTATATGATGGCCCTAGTGCAAGTGGAAGATTGTTAGTTGTATGTATGCCTTAGAGGCCATTACTGTACATGAGATGTATATTGTAGTGGATGCTGGGACATATATAGGGAGGACTTTCTTGCTCGACATGATAGTTCTCTATCTGGTTGCTTTTTATCTTAACATGTATACTTATTATCTCTCTTTTACATGTTGATAAAGCCTTTAGGATGTATACTCGACTTCCAGGATTATGATGTAGATCATACTAGTGCGGCTTGGGTAGTCCATGAGTACATCCTTCAATGTTCCTAATCATGGGAATATTGAGACGGGGCATCGATATTCCAAAGTAGACTAGAGTATATCTTCTCGACCCATGTGATGGACGATGGATGATCCCATATCTATTGGTGTTTGACATCAGAGATGGTATACGGGTGCTTAGTGGAGACTGGGTATACTGAACGGACTCGCCGAGAACTCCCAGATGGTATTATACCGCATGTCAGATGGCAGTTCTCTGGTGACACTGTTACAGCTTAGTCTGTCGATCCGAGATCGTCATAGTGTCTAGTGTGTCTCCCACTGTGCTTTGATTTCCACCCTACCATGGCTCTACTGAGTCGTGCAAACAGGTGGTTTTTGGGTACAGTCCCGAGTCACATGGAGCCAATGAGCGATAGGAGGGGATTCGTCTCTCCCGATATTGGGGGTTGATGTTGCACTATGCTCGACTGGCCATAATTGGAAATCCCTGGCTAGGGTTGATGTGATTTACTGGTAAGTGTTATCAGTAGTTTCACGCTCGTTATGGACTTTACATCTGCATGACTTATCAAGCTACTGGGTCTGACGTTTACCACCCCTATGCGAGATATGCGACATATTAGACGAACAGACCGAACTGTGCGGTAAGTGTTACTGATTAGATTCACAGGAGTGTGAGCAGGATTGCTCGTTGATCTTCTGATCGCTCAATACCTGAGTGGCCGTTACATTTAGCAGACCGCTTGCGGCTTGTGGGTGACTGATATGATCACCACCTATTGCCGGTGTATTGACGAGTCTTTAGAGTCCTACACAGAGGTTTCCTGGCTCAAGAAAAACGAAACAGGAGCGCATATGAGATATGTGCGGGACCGAGAATAATACCAGTATGTGATACTGTATTCTATTCTCGCGATTTGTATCATCGGTCGGTTATATACGATATAGCCGGGTTATCGAATCAAGTGTTGATTCGATATATTGATACACATGATATTAGTCGGTTATATGTGATATGTCCGGATCATTAAATCAAGTGTTGATTTAATGATTTAATGTATAATTATATATATGATATATTACTTTACATTAACTAGTATTGGTTCACTTAAGATTATTTTCTCACTTGATGTGCACAATGTGTATATATATGATATATATATTGATGTACATGAATTGTGTCATGCTAGATACCACATGCAACTTGTATGTATGGGACTTACACCATGACCATGATAATGTATTTGGATTTTATTTATTTTGGTAACTCAAATATAGTGGAAATTGGTCATGGTTGCAAGCTTGTAGAAGCTTGTGGATTCCATTGACTTAGTCCACTAATTTGTCTCACCTAAGATATTTATTAACTAAACCATTATCTAAAATCATGGTTAAATCTCTATAAAGGTTAGTATATGATGCTAACTTACCCATGGTTACAAATAACTTCACTTGAGTTTTCATTCTCATTCTTTTTCTTCTTCTTCTTCTTCATCCAAAAGAAAAAAGCTTTCTAGGTTTTTTTCTAAGTGGTGAAAACAAGTGAGAAATCAAAATCTAAAGTGAACCCACTTCCTATTTCATCATCCTCTACTACTTGCCATTTAGTTTAGGGTGTTCTCTTCACAAAGTTCTTAACCTAGTGAAGTGGTAGCTTGAGTTTGAGTCTCCTCGACGTAGATCATCTTCGGCCTCAAAAACTATGAGCAATCTTGTTCATTTCTCCGGAGAATTCCATACTAGAGTCTGAGAGTTCGATGATCACAGCGAAGGGACGTTAACACAGTGCTTTAGAAGTGAAGGACTGGATCTACAAATGTTGTATTTTTGTTCACTTCTCTTTGTGATGATAGATTACATGTTTGGTTACCCTAGTTTTCTAGTTCGATTCGTAGTTTATTGCTTAGCACCCCCTCATTTTGTTTGTTGTGGCATGTGTGATGCTTGCAAACCCTAGGCTAGGTGCTAAGGAATCCCAACACCATGGTGTGATCAAGTTGCCACTTTGAAGATTTTGAGCAACTCAAGAATATTCTTGAGTTTCCAAATGAGGTATTTCCTACACCATTGGTTTAGTAATTGAGTTTCTTTAGCTTCTATTTTAGTTTAGAATTGGCTAAGTGGGGATTAGTGAACTTTGAAAATTCCAAGTTGAGCTTTAGGGAATTCTATGTGTTGTGATGGTGTAATTAAGGTGTAATTAGTGACTACAACCCCTCTAGTGTTAAAACCTGAATCAAAACTAAGACTTGAAACCATGCACAACCGAAAATATTTCCGATATCGGTTTTGTAAATATTGTGAGGTCCACAGAGAATCTGGAGCAACTTGGGACCTTTATAAACAAATTAAACATATAAATTAACCTAGTTAGACCAATAAGAGACCACCACGAGAAGACGAGACCAAGTGGGGCCGGCGGGGGCGGTTACTGTAGCACTATTAGCCGGCCAGATTTTGGCTGTTGATGTTGGGTTTTGTCCTGTTGCTCACACTCCTCATAACTTAGCCACTGTATTGTTCTTTTTGTCCCAAATTACGTGAGGCAAAATCTGGGAGCGTTTGAGTTAATAGTAGTAATGATTTTTCGATTTCCAAAACATGGATTTTGGCATTTGATTGTGGATTTGGTCGTTGGACATTTGTACGTCAACGACGAGGGTTTTATGATTGTTTTTGCATTCATAGGCTATAAGTTCTAACCTATGAGCACTTCGCGTGTCGTGTCGGTTTTTGAATCGGATTTTGATGCGATACGATTTATTTTGTAATATGTAGGTACTTCGCGTGGACTTCAGGATGACAAGGTAAAACGAGCGTCATCGACTTCGGCAAGCGAAGATCAATGTAAGTAGATGTATATCTATGGAGGAAGTCGGGTGGATGGCGTATACCACCCTCGCAACCGTAGAATAGGTTATATATATTATTTACGTTTATGTGAGACTTGGATACCTAGTAAATAGGCTTACTAGGAGACTATAGATTAGATTTGTCCTACTTGTAGGATATTTTACTCTTAGTCGTGAGTTATCGGTTTACTTAGTCGCGCACACACACACTTGGTATCTATGTTTGTGTATATATGTATATTCATCTATATGTGAGTGTATGTTTGTATATGTGTGTGTATATATATATATATATATATATATATATATATATATATATATATATACATATAAACGTGAGATGAGGATAGTATGTGATATGTGGAGATGAGTCGACATAACCGGGCATGATACCGTGAGATTCTGATATGTGATTGAGTCGAGATATGAGATATAATATGATATTGTTGTGGATCGTTGGGCGATATGTTTTCATACATACGATAATAAGTGAGTTGATGATATTGGAATGTACGAAATTTTAGAACAGTACCCCTGATTATGATATTGTTTGATGATGATACCATATGAATAATGATGTATAAATGATAGTTGACCCGTACCTTCGATTTTGGGGATGCCGTACGATGGATTTTTCCGTACGAGATATAGATATGATGATTGATCCGCACTCTTGACTCAAGTATGTCGTACTATGTATTATACAGTACGTGAAGCTATAACGCTGGATTGCCGACTGCTAGGTATATCAACTCGGAATATATGTATATTTTCTTATCTCCCCGACTAGTTCTTCAGTTTAGTCTTTTAGTCGTTTTCATAGATGCCAGGCTAGGCTCGAGTCATACCTATTTTCAAAACTAACGAATCGTGAGTATTTTTAAAAGACCACCCGAGGGATGCTACGGATTTTTCAAAGGACATATCTTTTCTCAAAAACACCGTATCCCCTACTTTTCTGAAAACCATGATTCGTGCTAATTCAAAACACCAAACCCGTATGACTCGTACACCGATATGTATATTGATTAATGTTACGTTTACTATTCTCTTTTCTGTTATATTTATGTTCTCATTACATTGCATATTTATCACATGTGTTTCTCTAACTATTATGAATCCTGTCTGTCAGGACACCAGTACCATTACCACTGATGCGCATGTTCTACATACACTTGCTTGCCGGCACACACACATCATCATCGGTAATTGCCTTGTCACGTAAACTTTAGAAAATGTTACTTCATTGGTACAACCTGCTAGCTGTAGTTTCACATATTATTAGTATGTTTGCTCTCATATGCTACTTTAGATGTTACATTCCTTACTTAGATACCCCAAATATATATATATATATATATATATATATATATATATATATTAATTCTGTATGCAATATTGTGGGCTTTATACCGATGCTCACTGCTTATTGACTCTTGATTTTGGGATTTTGGATTTCCATGAGATTTCTGGATTCGGGGGAAAACCGCAAGAATTTTATAAACTCGGTATCATTTTAAAAATGTAAGTTGCGGTTTTCTCGTAATATGATGTATATGGCGTCCACCATGAGTTTTCTCGGTTCTTGAACAGTATCATATACCCGATTCGAGGAGGGGGATGCAACGTCCGCGGGTACATGGTGGACCCGGTGAGGTACCTCAGGGTAAGATGGACGTATTGAGAAGGCGTTGATTCGTATGTCAAAAAGTATTTCTATTACCGCAATCAAGAACGGCGTCGCATGAAGCTAGCCGGTGAGTACGGGTCGGTCCACAGGGATGTTGTAAATCTCCTAATCGCCCTAACGAGTTAATTCCGAAGGGTGTTCGGATTGGTTATTAAATCTAAAAACCTAATTATTCTACCTAGGGCAATTAATTGAAAGTTATAACTAGGGCAGATAAATAAAATCTATACTAGGGCAGGAAAATAAATTTAATCTAGGGCAGGAATTGAAATTATCTAGGGCAAGGAAATAAATAAATCTACTTACTTTACAGATGGACTCTCCAACCATTTACGCAGGGTTGTCAGATCTGAATAGATGAATTGAAGAGAGGCACCGATGCTCTCCATAAAGAGATCTGAATTTTATTTCATTAAAAGGAGGCATAAAGAAAATACAATGTTTTGGGTTCCTATTTATAGAGAATAGGAAACCTAGGTTACATTTGATTCGCATATCTGCTTTTACGAAAATACCCCTAAGAAAAGACCTAGTCAACGCCACCTCACAATTTGGTAAAAATTAATTCACTGTTCCCTTAAGCCCGCCGCGGAACCGCGGCCCAAGGCCTGGTTTGGCCGTGGTTCCGCGGCCAAAATGTAGAATTGGGCTTTGCATTTTCTTGGGCTTATTTCTGGTGGCTTGGGCTTCTTGTTTCTATATATCTTTTCTCAATTTAGGTTATGGTTCTCTTCCAGATTTCCAGTGAACATTGTAGTGGACTCCAACCCGTTCGCTTTGTAATCTTGGACCTTGCACTGCCCTTTGTTCTTTGTAAACTGATCTTTTTGTTGGCTTTATCAAGATCCTTCTCTTTGTTGGTCAAAGTCTCATTTTTCCGTCGTCTTTTATTGTTTTCACTGTTTTAGATCCAAGAACTTGTAACCTGTAATATGTAGCAGACATGCGTCAAAAGCACCCGTTTATTTATAAAAAGAATAAGAATGGGGAATATAATAATGCAATATTCTAGTGTGAACAGGCGTTGAGCCCGACAGGGGAGCATTACCTACCGGTGATAGTTGACGCGGCGGATATCCGGAGGATACCGACCGTAGTATTGAGATATACGGATTTGGTGTCGATGCTTGACACGGATTTTCTGTCGATGCACCGATGATGTTCCAGCTTTATTATACAAGATTTTCTTATACCAGATATATCCAGATTTAAGGTTGATTGTTTCTTTTATGATGCATTCATACATCAGATATATAACTTGTTGCTGCTCAGTGACACTGACACGAGTACATGGTATTACAGAAATGTTTAGATGATTAACCTTACCACTACTAGATATTTCAGTATATTATGAATACAATATTGTATGACCTAGGAGATCGTTATACATTCGGTTTCTACTCGGTGATATCTTCTACTCACGAGTTGGCAACTCACCCCCGTTGTGCCACAGTTTCTTGCAGGTTTTGCCGTACAGGTTCCATGGCGGTTTTGCTGGCACGCCACTTCCTTTCGGGTGATTGCTTTGGTGGGTGGTTCACTTGCATCGTGACCACTGTTGTATTTTTATTTATTTTAGTTGTATCTAGTAAGCTCCATCAACCAGACTTGTATATTTAGTAGACTTAGAAACCCACAGTTGTTTATTCTTTCGGCCCTATAGTCACGCTTATGTATTTATTGTTTTTTTTGTTTTTCTTGATGATGTTTAGTTTCTTGCTGTGCTTTGATCCTCGCCCTTCGGCGTTGTATACTTTTTATCTACGTGGTTGTTTCCGCCTTTCGGTGAAGAGCTAGCTCCCGCTTGGGGATGCCTTTTATTATATTGATTGTACCGTTTTCGGGTTAAAATATACAAAGGAGGTGCTGCCCAAATTTTCAATAACGAAAATGTTTTCAAGTTAGATACAAAGACTGTGTTTTCATATATCATTACTTATGTATTTAAAGAAAGAACTTGTTTTCATTATACCGTCATTCCAAAACTTCACCTCCACTATTTTACCTAAAATGTTCAGATTTCTGGGCTTTGGCTTACTTAAATTAGGTGGGGTCCTATAGACTTCACATGATTCAAGTGCCAGTCACGTGCCTTTTCCGGGTCGTGATAGATGTTTGGAAGAAAGGTAGGGAGGAAGACTAAAGACGATATTTTATTGAAAGATGACGTGATTTCTGACATCTTTTCATGACCATTAAGATAGGACTCATGGCAACTCAAAAACTAGTGTAGTTTGAAACACTTATTTTCAAGTTCTTTCTTTTATATGTTTTTATCTTTATATGTAACTTTCATCTTCTTTTTTATTATGGGATTTTATGGGTGTAATCCGCTGAAAACCTTCAGGAGACAACACTCTTCCTACTAGAGACACTTAGAGGTTTAAAGGCTTGTTGTACGTGCTCAGTGCAATCGTGTTGCCTATGAAAGTGTGCTAGTTAGTTTTTTCTTTTTCTTTAATAACTAGTTTGCTCGGGACGATCAAAGATAAATTTGGGGGTATTTGATTAGTCTAGAATATTGCATATTTGAATGAATATTTTTCCTACTATTGTTAAGTACTAAAAAATGTTTATTGTAAATATAGAACATATGAGGGTTTATTTGTAAAAAGTTTATTATCATATATTTATATATTGTAATTTATATAATAAGGGAAAATATATGCATATAATACTTAAATGAAATCTTAGTAATTAAAATATGCATACCGTATCAAATATTTCTAATCAATATTCTTAAGAGATTATATCATTTAAATGGTTAGGATAATATCTTTAAAATACCAAATGCTACTAACACTATGATTTGAGATATTTTGCAGATATTAGCTCAGGTCTGGAATCCAAGCAAGAGATCCGAGTCAAATCGGGATATCGAAACCGAATCTGCCAAAATTTAGAAGCAAATTGAGAGATCTAGCAAGGGCAGAGACTCAGAGCATTATTTACAGAATCTAGATATCAAAAAGATCTCCACATGGTAACACAAGAGACCAGAAGAAATCCCAAATCTTGATTCCACTAAGTCACGGCGGAACTACGGCCAAACAATGCTATATGCGACGGTTCCGCGGCTATTTGATAGCCATTCGATGTGATATTTGGTGGTTTGTATCGTAACAGCATATATTCTTATCTAGAATCTAGGGTTTCTGGTTTTAGAGACTATATAAGGGACCGAGAGCTCTACATTGAAACTCATCACCGAAGAGATCAAGAGATCCAAGAGATCCACGTATCTGAGTGATCATCATCTATTCATCTACCTCCTAAAAGAAAGAGATTGAGAGCAAACTAGAGTTCTTGTAATCGACTTTCTAAGGAGCAAAATTGTAAATGCAATAGTTGATTAATAAAGGTAGTTGTTTTTAATTCTTCTTGCATTTATTTTCCGCATTTAATTTCTGCACTTACTTTTCTACATCTTCATGATTTCATTCTTCAACCTTTCTTCTAACTTAACCATGAGCGAGTAATTCCTAACTTGCTAGGGTTTGTAGGATAGGATAAAACAATGGATGAGAAAATCTTTTAACTTCTTTTATATATTTTAACGTTTATAAACTTTAGCAAAATAAATGTTAACCTCCTTATCGGGCGCGCTATCAATTTATTGACAGTCACGACCACGATTTGAGATTGATTTAACACTTGTTTTGTTAAGAGCTAGACATGAATAAAGATTAATACAAGGACAAGGGGTGGAGTGGGGAAACCCTAGTTTCTTCAAAGAACCCTAATCTACATTCATCACTATCGATCTAGTTTTAAACTATTAAAAGATAAAAGTGTCATTTTTAATTATATCCATTACTACTAAGACCTATGAACCCTACAAGTCTTTTTCATTATAAATTTTATATCTGTAACGACAAACAATCACCCATCTTTCATCAACCCGTCTAAAGAAAGAAAAGAGTTCACGTTTCCCTACGGACGACCGGTACTCATCGCGGCTAGCTACCAGCGACACCGTCTTGATTGCGGTTATTTTCGAACACACTTTTTAACGACAAATCATCGCTCCACCTATCTCCTTTACATCTCCCCGAGTCTTTTCGGGCTTAGCAACGGAAGGTAATTTTCCTTCAATTTTTTTCATTGTTGATATTGCTCCTTAGATTAATTTTCTTAACGTATATTGTTGCAATCTTGCAGGAGTGCTTTTCAACCATCAGTGCCAAGTGTTAGCTTCACACTTCGCATTCCAATCGAGATATGTCCCTCCTTCTGGCGTTGGTTAGTATATGTCTCATTTCTGATCTCAACTTTCTACAAGTAATCTTCCCTAATAAGCTTTTTCCTGTACTGACTACAGTCTTGCGATTCGAAGGAGAAGACGAGGAAATGGCCGAGCCCTCTATGCTCCCAGATTTGCCGCTTCCAACTATTAGTAGGTTATATCTTTTCCATTTTCTTATTTAAACAGAGATCTGACCCATTTTTATCTGTAGCAGCTCCACTAGTTTCAATTCCCATTGAATCCCGTATATCCATGCCCGCAGGACCCTTCGCAAAATGTCAATCTTCAAGAGGTGCGGAAAATAGAAGACATATATTGAGCAAATTTATTGAAGACCTTAATGTTGAGGCTCTCACTTCTGCTGGGGACTTTGCGGATGAAATCAACCCTATGCTGGCGACTCTTATGACTTCCATAATGAAGATTTCGTCTGCATCTGGGTTGATTATTGTAGGCAAATCGAAGCCTGCCTCCATGAGATCGAGCGCAAATATCTTACGCCTGAGGCATTATTCTCAAAGGTTCAATTGACCGCGCAGATTGAACAATGTGTCGCTCTCATTCAATACTACGAGCAGAAGCTGGTCTTGAAGCAGAAGGAGCATGACACGGCTTTTAGAGAGTCAAGACAATTGCGTGCTCAGATAGAAGTTAATGCTGTGTAGCTTCAGGTCGTCTTTGAAAACCTTCAACGGTGCATTTTCGAAGAAATGGTGCTAAAGCGGGACCTTCATTTTACAGAGCGAGGGATGCAGGGCTATGAAGTTGCTAAACAGGAGATTTCTGAGAAGCTTTCTTCGTGCTTACAATAACGAGTTCAAATCGAAGCGATGCTAGCCGCAATAGTGGAACACGCGAATGAGCTCCGGTAGGAGAATGAGCGGGTCGTTGAGATTACAATTGTATCCCCTTTTCTTTATAAATTGTATCTTTCAAACATTTTGATTCATGAATAAAAGATATATATTTTTGTATTCGCATCACTTCTTTGTTCCTTAATTTCTTGATCTGGCGCGAAGTAGTTTACGTACTCATTTCAGAGTCTCTAGTTTATTCACTCATTTCGGAGTCTCTAGTTTATTCACTCATTTCAGAGTCTTTAGTTTATTCACTCATTTCGGAGTATTTCTAGTTTATATACTCATTTCGGAGTATTTCTAGTTTGCCTCCCTTAGGTTTATAGGCAAACTTGCCCTAACGTTGGATATATATAACCCCCATTCTTTTATGATAGGGGTCCGTTAGGTTTGTAGTACTAGGTTTAAATTCATTGTACCGTTGCGTTGGTGGATGTATTCCTCGATATGCTGTCCCTTAGGTTACTGCTCGAGTAGCCCCGCGACTGTCGTGTCTCTGATCCCTTCTGAGGCTGGACAAGACATCTTCAAATAATCTTCTTATGTTGGTGTATATGTATTACCGTCGGAAGAAGCGTTATGTATTTTCCATGGCGCTTTTTACTTGAGGTTAGGCTTAATTTGAAGCCCCGATGAGTCATAACCACACCCTTCTAGGGTGGGATGATTTCCAATGGCCTTTAGGCTTTGTATGTATTGCCGTCAAGATTCGAAGTTAGGAATATACCGTCACTTCGTTTTTTTCTTTGATGATGTCACGTCGATTCTTTACTGAAGTAGGGTAGACATCCATATGATCTCTATACTGTGTGTATTGCAATTGAGATCTAGAGCTAGGAATACACCTGTAACATTTCAGAAAATATAAAATATTATTTTAAGAATTTAAATAATAAAATAATAAATTTCACGAATATTATACGAATATAGAATTAAGTTTTTGTAGAATGGTATGATTATATACCTATATTTTGGAAAATATTTGGGAATTAAAATGAATTATTATTTATGGAAACATTTATTTATTGGGCTTTTCAAGAATTAATATATATAATTATTTACATGCAAGTTTAATGTTAAACTTGATTAGTGTTTTCTTAATTATGCATTAAACCAAGTTTGTTTTTGTTAAAACAATGTTAAGTGTCATGACATATAACCATTGTATTTGTGACATTTGGTTTTTGTATTTCCAAATAAAAGATAAAATAAATGAAAAGAAAAGATAAATGAAAAGAAAAGAAAATAAATGAGGGGGACATGGAGACGACATGGAGTTATGAGGAGAGAGAATGAGAGAGAGGGGGGATGGTTCTAGTTACCATGGTTTCATTCTTCATTCTTTTCTTCATCTTCTCATTCTCCATCTTTCTCCACCTCTTTCATCACCCTCGCTACCATTCTAGAACACCCTCAAAACCACCACAAAATCACATGACCCCTTCATAAAAAATGCTCCTAACCTCAATCTAAGCCACATGGAGTGACCAAGTTTCAGTTTTGGGGAGTTTTGGCCATCTTAGAAATTTCTTAAGTTGATTTTTGAGGTAATAACTCCACTTCTAGATTAGTTTTAAAGTTTCCAAACCTCATACTATAGTTTAAATATTAGAAAGTGCATGTTTAGTGATCTTGAAAAATTCTAAAGTGAAGTTTTGTAGATCAATTGAGTAGTAGTGGTATATTAGAGACTTAGATGGTGACCATAAGCTCTTTAAGTGATAGAATTCCTAGTCTAGATGAACCTAGAAGTCTCAAACTTAAGTTTATATTTTTTCTGATATTGGTTTTCTTTGAGCTTTGATGATCAATTGGAATCCGGTATCACTCATAGACTTTGAAAATTAAATCGCAGATACAGTGAGATGTGTAGACTCATAGGAACCTACCCTAGAAACCCGAGCCCAATCTAACATAACTTGGCTGCCGTTTTATTCGAATTAGCCATAATTTGTGGCCCAATTTTGGAGATAGGGTCTGAAACTTGGTCTGTAGCCCACTTATTAGATAATCAGGCCTACCCTATATGCAAAAAGTCTAATTCCACTTTAAAAAAATCTAGAGTTATTTTACTTGAGTTCTGGCGATGTTTTGCGATTTTTAAAAACTTGACTTTCGATATTTGAGTTTTGACTTGGTCGTTTGACGTTTGTACGCCGACGTAAGGGGTTGTTTTGTTATTTTAACACGCGTTGACCATAGGTTCTAACCTATATGCCTTTCGCTTGTCGAATCGGTTTTGGATACGGATTTCTATGAAATTCGATTCGAGTTTTCATTAGATTTTGGTTATGGACTTGATTTATAGGTACAGGAGTGTGGACTCCCGGGACGACAAAGGAGGGAAAGACATCCATCGGGATCGACTAGAGCGAGGCGTTGTAGGTGAGTAGATGTATATCTATGGGAAAAGTCGGGTGGATGGCGTATAGCACTCTCTCAACCGTAGAATTAGGATGTGTGTGTGTGTGTATATACATACATAGATAATTATACTTAGTTAATAAGGTGTCTAGAATATCATACCCTAGTAGTATACTTAGTAGAAGATATTCCCTAGTTCTATTTCTTACCACTAGGCTATATATACATGCACACCTATATCTAATATGAGGCTAATCATGATATGATGATAATACGAGTCGATATGATTTGATACGATGATACGAGGCGATATATATGATATGATATAAGATGGCACGATATGATACGATATGACAAATGATGACATGAGTTGATGATGTACGCGACTAGATCCATACTATTGATTTGATGATATCGTATGATGGATTATACCGTACGTGATATGATGAGGATGGATATTACGATATCGCCGACTTATGTATATATCGACTCGAGAAATATTATTTTTAAATCACTTAAGTAGATATTACGATATATTTAGAGCCATACCTATTTTCAAAACTAACGAATCGTTATGCACTTTTAAATGATAATTTCAAGGGATGCTACGGATTTTCAAATGGTATCTTTTTCAAAAACATCGTAGCCCCTATTTTCAAAAACAACGAGTCATACTATTTTAAACTATAGCTGTATAGCTCATACATAGTTACGTATTTTATACTGTTCGCATTTACGTTTTCTTTATTCTGTTTACGCTCGCTCTATGATTTCTTATTTCTGTGTACGCTCGTATTATTTTCATTTACGACATATATACTACGTTTCGTGTACTTATCTTTATACGACTTCGTCTACTAGGACACACGCACCATTACCAATAATACTCATGTTGCACGTACCCATACTCGCCGGCTCACACACACATCATCAGTAATTGCCATACCACGTACATATTAGAAATTGCTATGTCACCGTATCGCCTTATAACTTATAGAATTTTAGTTATTGTTTAGTTCCCGGTACCACACATATTAGTTCAGATATTTCACTTCCTTACCTAGTTGCACGATACGCTCATATGAAAATACTTGCTATACTTTACAGTACTGTTCTGTGCCTGTACATATTGTTTTATTATTGTTACATGCTTATGAGATTTTTTTTCATAAGATTTCTGGATTTGAGAAACCGCAGATATATTTTAAAAACTTATGATTGTTTTAAAAACGCGGTTTCTCTTGATATGATATTTCGACGTCCACCATGAGATTTCTCGGTGTCGAGCTATGATGATTACCCGATTCGAGGAGTGAGGAGTCACCGTCTGTGGGTACATGGTGGACCCGGTACGGTACCGTGAGGCAAAAAGATCATATAGAAAAGCGTTGAGCCCGGCATGGGAACACTACCTACCGGTGACAGTATTGGACTCAGTGGATATCCGGAGGATACCGACTGGAGTGATTGAGATAAATGGATATGATGACCGATCTGATAAGACGGTTCCTGAGATATGAGGATTTATGTATCGATATTGGACACGGGTTTTATGATGATTTTGAGCGTCGATACTGGGCACTCAGGTTTTATGATGATTTGATTTGTCGTTGATGGACACAACTTGGATGATACATATATATACATACATATGACATAGATGACATGGTACCATATATTACCACATGCACGATATTATTATATTATTATACTTTTGTATACACGATCACCCTAGATACCATATGGTATGATATTATTATATTACATTATGACCTAGGAGATCGTTATACATTCGATTTCTACCTGCTGATATCTTTTACTCACGAGTTGGCTACTCACCCCTGTTGTTCCATAGTTTTCCTTCAGGATCGACCGCTCGGATCAGTAGCGGCTTGTAGGCACATCTTTTCTTCTATGTGATTTGCATTGGTAGGTGGGTTACTCCTCAGATCGTAACCTCCATTGTATACATGTATTATTCATTTGTATTTAATTAAAAACTCTATCAACCAGACTATCTATATTTGGTAGACCTAGAGACCAGTTTGTATATTCTTTGGATTTAGAGTCGAGACTTGTATGTGTGTGTGTGTGTATTCTTTATATCTGGAGTTTGATGTGTTTTGTTTTTTTTCTTTTCTGTGATTGATCTTCGTCGTGGGCGTCGTATATTCATATTGCATGGTTGTGATTCCACCAATTGGCGAAGAGCTAGCTCCCGCGTAGGGTTGCTATATTATTATTGATTATGCACATGTTTTTATCAAAATTTACAAAGGAGGTGTTGCCCAAATTTCAAACGACGAAAACGTTTTCAAATTATAGCATATAATTCACTTGCATTTCAAACGAACTTTATATACACTTTAAAAAGAAAGAACTTGATTTCATTAAAAATTTATTTCAAAACTTCACCTCCATTATTTTCCTAAAAAGTTTTAGATTTCTGGGCTTTTAGCTTACTTGGGTTATGGTGGGGTCCTATAGACTTCATGTGATGCAAGTGTCGGTTATGTGCCAATTCCGGGTCGTGACAATGTCGTTGCTCCAATTTCATTTGATAGTTGCATCCGCACCCTACTGAAATGAGGGGGAACGTCGAGATGATCTCTAGGCTGTAAATATTGGCATCGAGATCTAGAGTTAGGATTTTGCCGTCACTCCACTTTTATTTGACCATTGGGTCCTTGTTGACGTCACTTCTATACTTTGCTGAAGTGGGAAGGACGTCCAAATAGTTTTTAGGCTGTAGATGTGCCATCAAAACTCGGTTCTTCTTTTGACGAAGTATGGTGGGAAAATATGGTTCTCTTTTTTTTATTTGTGCCCATGGATCGTATACAAGAGTCAATATAGACCTACTTACAGGCCAGAAAAGTTTTATTTTGTTTTATATATTTTTTATTTCCGCGATGCTCTATCTTTTCATCTTTTATATCGTGAAAGTTGCGATTGCCCAATCATTTCGGTTATTTTCGCGGTGCCCAATCATTTCGGCTATGTCATTTTTATTAATTTTTTACTCGCTGTTTTTTATTATGAGTTGCCCCATCATTTCGGCTATTTCATATACATTTTTTTCTTATTTATTTTGTGGCGAGTCGGGGATTTGGGTCCCGATACCAATTTTAGCATTAGCGTCGCTACAACTGGAATGTTGTCAGGAGCGAATCATAATTTGCCGTGAGAAAACTTGGAGTTTGACGCCTGTTTAGGTATCAGTATCTCTACAACTGGAATGTTGTCAGGAGCGAATCATCATTTGCCTTTATTGATTTGACCAAAAGAGGCTTAGCAAGCAGGGTTAGGATCCTATCGACTAAGGCTTTTTGACTTTATGAGCCGTAAGGGTCTCATAAAGGTATTTCTTCCTGCGAGTCGAGAGGATCTCGTAGGTGTATTTTTTCTTTAGGAATCATGTGAATTCCTAAGTGTGTTTTCTTTATAGGTCGTAAGGATCTTACAAGAGTATTTTCTTCTTGCAAGGTCGAGAGGACCTTACAAGTGTCGTTAACCATATGGGGATATTTCTCTCCATTGGAGGAACTTGGTGGGGAATATATTTATTTATGTCCATGGATTGTATACAAGAGTTGATATTGAAACACTTGTAAGGCAGAGAAGTTTTGTGGGGTTTTGGTGGCTTAAGAACAGGTTCATATCCATGTATCTTAAGACTTGAATTCTATAAGCCGTGAAGGTCTTATAGAGGGTATATTCTTCTTACGAGTCGTCAGGATTTCGTAAGTGCATTTTTTCCTTAAGAATCGTATGGATTTCTAAGTGTGTTACTCTTTTGTGAGTCGTAAGGATCTCATGCAGGTGTTTTCTCCTTGCAAAGTCATGAGAACTTTGTAAGTGCATTTTTTTAACGAGTTCATGTCCTTTTGGGTTTTCACTAGCTCGCCGGCAGTCCCGCTGTTTTTATTCACGGCGCCCTTTCGGGTTTTCGTCCATGCTTATTTCTCTTGTAGATGTACTATTTTTTTTTCTTTTTTTAAAACGAGTTCGCGCCCTTTCGGGTTTTCACTAGCTCGCCAGCAGTCCTGCTGTTTTTACTCACGGCGCCCTTTTGGGTTTTCGTCTGCACCCATTTCTCTTGTGGATGTACCGTTTTTTTATTTTTTATTTTTTATTTTTAGGCGGCGGTCCGTAAGGTAACTCACCATTAGCGGTAAGCCCCGATCTTTTTCGAAGGACTGCATCATATGGGACCTGGGAGAGTTATGAATCGTTTATGCCCGTGGATTGTATACGGTAATCCATATGGGGATCCACCGTAGGACTAAACGTATTAGTTTAAGCACATGACAGTCCATTGTCGCCGTATGTTTGGGGAAAGATGCTCGTTTAGGGACGTTCCGGTCCAATATCGCCGTGTTTTGGGGCAAAATGCTAGGACATTCCGGTCCAATATCACCGTGTTTTGGGACGAAATGCTAGTTTAGGGACATTCCGGTCCATGATTAGTTTAGGGACTTCTCGGTCCATGATTACCGTTTTTTGAGGCGACGGGGTTTTTTGGTACTACTCTTAGAGTTCTGACTCGAGCGGTCACAAGCGTCGTCATATATCATTGACCTAAGTCATGACTCGTCAAGCGTAGTATTTTTTGAGGAATTAGACGTTTATTGGCCGAAAGGGTCTTTCACCATGCATATCCATGAGCAGATAGGCTCCATCCTGGTAGACTTTGACTATAATGTATGGGCCTTCATAGTTCGGCTCGGACTTCCTCCGATTTGCACGATTGAGGATCATTAGTCTTTTGATGACTAGCACGAGTTCGCCTTAGCGGATGTTCTCGGCCTGGTCAATCTTTCATATGATCGTGTCATCCTTACCTTATAAGCTTCTAGATTTTATTGTGCTATAAGGTGGGTTTCATCAAGGGCGTCGAGCTCCTCAAGCCTAAGACGAGCATTTTCTTCATCTGTCAGCTCGTATCGAACCGCTACTCGCAGAGAGGGGAGTTCTATTTCCAATGGGAGCACTGCTTCCGTGCTAAACACCAATGCGTATGGTGTTGTATTCATGGCCGTCTTGAACGTTGTTCGGTACGCCCAGAGAGCTTTGATTTTTTGTGAAAAGTTGTGTCTCTGTATGTTCTAAATTACTGCAATCAATAACGGTGTTACGATAGCTAGCTGCTAGTGAGTACGGGTCGTCCACAGAGAAACGGTGAACTGTTTTTCTTGTTTTAGACGAGTTGATAAAAAAAAGGTAGGATTGTTATCGTTTATTACTAAGAATGTTTGAAAAGTTTATAATAGAAGGGCTTATAGGGTTTATAGGATTTAGTAGTTAATGTATGAAGTTAAAAATAATAATTCCTTTTATCTTTTAATTATTTAATACCAAAGAGATAGCGGTGAATGTGGATTATGGTTCTTGGAGGGAATTAGGGTTTCCCTCTACTGACCCTTGCCCTTCCATTGATCTCTATTTATCTCAAGCCTTTAACAAAACGATTATTAACGAATCTCAAATCGTGGTCGTGACTATCATGAATTGATAGCGCACTCGATAAGAGGGTTAATATTCATTTTGCTAAAATTTATAAAAATTAAAACTTTAAACAAGAATTGAAGAGATATTGTTCATCAATTATTCTACCCTATCCTACAAACCCTAGCAAACAAGAATTTACTTGCTCATGGAGATCAATGAAGTATAAGAAAGGTGGAAGAAAACGGAACCCATCATTAAAATTAAAAGTGCAGAAAGTAAATGCAGAATCTAATTGCGGAAAGTAAATGTGACAAAATTAAAAGAAAAAACTACCTTTATTGATTTACTCGTGCATTACAAAAGTTGCTCGCTGAAAAATTAATTTACAAAACCCTAATTTGTGCGCTAGACTTAATCGATCGATGGATAGATGAATAGATGATAGATAGATAGCTCTCGGTCCTTTATAGGCTCTGCAATATGAAACCCTAGACGTCATGTTGAAGTGTGTCAAATTACGATCAAGATCCTGAAGTTTCACATCCTACGACTGCCAAAAGACCGCTGAACCGCTGCCTATAGTCTATTTTGACCGCGGATCCGTCGCCGTATGGTGAGTTGGAGCTTCCAAATTTTTCGTGACTTTTCTTCTCGATATTTGGAGATCCTTCTGATAAAAAGATTCTGAAAATATATCTCTTAGTCTCTGCCATTGCGAGATTCTTTATTTTGCTCCTAATATTTGGCAGATTTGGTTTGGTGAACCGATTTGCTGTGGATCTCCTACTTATATTTTAGACTGTGTTGATCTATTATAATACCTACACAATATCTCAAATCATCTTGTCAGTAACATTTGTTTTATTTGAGATGTTATTCCAACCAATTATATGATATGATATCTTAAGAATATTGGTTAGGAATATTTGATATGATATGCATATTTTAATATGAATATTTTATTTAAATAAAATATGCATATATTTCCCTAATTATATTAATTATAAATGAAGAAACGTATGATAATAATCTTTTTACACATAAAGCCATATATGTTCCTAATTTACAATTAACATCTTTTAGTAGTTAATAATGATAGGGAAAATGTTCATACAAATGTGCAATAAATTTGACTGATCAAGTGCCCCAAACATATCTTTGATCGTCCCGAGAAAATTATTTTATTATCAAAAGAAAAAAAACCCAGCACACTTTCGTAGGCAACACAGTTGCACTTTGCTCATGCAACAAGCCTTTAAACCTCTAGGTATCCCTAGTAGGAGGAGTGTTGTCTCCTGAGAGTTTTCAGCATATTACACCCACAAAATCCCAAAATAAAAGAAAGAATACAAAAAGTACATACAAAAATAAGGACATAGTAAAGAAAAAACTTGAAAATAAGTGTTTCAAACTACACTTGTTTTTATGTTGTCATGAACCCTATCTCAATGGTCTTGAATAGATGTCAGAAATCATATCATCTCTCAATAAAACATCGTTTTTAGTCTTCCTCCCTATCTTTCTTCCAAACATCGATCATATACCCCTACGTGTGTGTAAAAGTCAACCATATACTTGGAGAATTCAATTCAAACTCTCATACTCGTTGTCCATATTCTTTAGTACTTTTTAGTCGGTGATATTTTAGATGGATTTGCTCACACATTCTTCATGCGACCGTTAATATTTCTTGAGATACTAACTAACCAATTACCGAATTTGCTCACTTATTAAGGCGTAATTAGCAATATCCTAGTCTTGCAACACTTAAGACTTAGCAGTGACTCCCAAACCAGTTGGTCTATGGCACTAGGTGATAAGGCACCCCCGTTATATTTTTTTATGCTGCCTTAAGTAATTACAAAACCAGTGTTCATTTTTCTTTTTTCTTTTTTTATGCACCACTTATATTTTATTTTTCCTTCATACTAAGACTTCTAGAAAAGAGTATTTCAAGGTATCCTCTACTATACCAAGTTTCAGGATATGTATAAGTACGTATAATAGGGTATCAACATTCAGAAGTTTGGACTTGTCAAGACCCGAAGGTACGGAATATGACCGACACTTAAATTACGAAACGTCTAGAGGCGTAACGTAATCTAAGCAAGCCGAAGCCCAGAAATCTAAACCCTTTAAAAGAAGAAGTGTAGGAAAACAAGTTTCAAAAACAACATCAAATTTTCTCAAAAAATTTCGGCAGAGTCTCCTTGTAAAAACTGGTCCCAAACGGGTACAAACAAGAATAATATATATAAGCAACAATAAAAAGGCATCCCCAAGCGAGAGCTAGCTCTTCGCCAATTGGCGGTCACAACCACGCAAGCAATATAATATACAACGCCGAAGGGTGAGGAACAACACTCAAAAGAAAACCCAATCCACCAGAAAACCATAATAATATAAGCGCGACTCTAAGTTCAAAATGAAAACAACTGGTCTTATAAATCTATCAAGTAATACAAGTCTGGTTGATTGAGCTTACTAGATACAAATGTAATAAATAACAGTACAACGGCGGTCCCGATACAATGAACTAACCTACCAAGCAAATCACCCTGAATGAAATGATGTGCCAGCAAGCTGTCAAGGAAACCTGTACATCGAAACCTGTAAGAAAAATTTGGCACAACGGGGGTGAGTTGCCAACTCGTGAGTAGAAGACATCTGCGAGTAGAAATCGCATGCACGACGATCTCCTAGGTCATAATAATATACTTAATATAACACTAGTTATCTAGTAGTGGCAGGGTAATAATCTATGCGTAAGTGCAATGCTCAGTGCTCGTGTCAGTGCCTCAAGTAGTAACATGTCGTGTGTATGAGTATGCATGCACCATGAATTTAAAACAATCAACCATGAAATCTGGATATATTTGTATAAGAAATCTTTAACTTTTCTTATAGTAAATTTATGGTAATCTGAAACATCATTAATGAAATCCATGGAAATCCGTGTCAAGTATCGACACAAAACATGTAAATCTCAAAGTCTCAATACCTCATAGTCTCAATATCTCATAGTCCCAATATCTCATAGTCTCAATATATCGGACTCCGTCAGTCCGGATCGGCCCATATCATCAAATCACACGACAAATCACACGACAACGGTCGGTATCCTCCAGATATCCGCCGTGGTAGACATCACTGGTAAGTAATCTTCCCCTGCCAGGCTCATCGTCTACAACTCGAGCTTCTTACCCCGGGGTACCATACCGGGCCCACCATGTACCCGAGACGGTTCATCCACTACTTGAATCGGGTCTCAAAATCCAACAGAAAACATGAAATCTCATGGTGGACGACACATACATCACGAGAAAACCGCAACTTGTATTTTAAAATGAGAGGGGGGGAGAGAGAAGTTTTTATGTATATTCTTGCGGTTTTCCCCAAAATCCAGAAATCTCATAAAAATCCAAAATCATAAAATAATGAGTAAGTAAATAATAAGCATCGATATAAGCCCTAGAATACTGCATGATAATATGAATATGTGAATGCTTGAAGTGTCTAACTAATAAATGCAATGTCTAAACTAGCACATGAGAATAATCACACAATATTATACTTGATTAGCATTTAGCTGATTATATGAATAAAAGATAATATGTTCTAAAGTGTGCATGACATGGCAATTACCGATGATGATGTGTGTGAGCCGGCAAATAAGTGTATGTGGAACATGCGCATCATCGGTAATGGTGCTGGTGTCCAAACAGGCAGAGTTTCATATTAGGTAAAGAAACATATGTGTGAACATGCAATGCGATGAATACAACATGAATACAACAGTGAATGTGTAGTAAACGCACAACTAGAGAATACATACTAATTACGAGTCATACAGTTTATTGTTTGAAAAAGCACGAATCGTGGTTTTTAGAAAATTAGGGGCTACGGGGTTTTTAAGAAAAGATATGTCCTTTGAAAAATCCGTAGTATCCCTCAAGCTATCTTTAAAAATGCGCACGATTCGTTAGTTTTGAAAATAAGTATGGCTCGAGCCGAAACTAAGATCTACCTAACCAACTAAGGAACACACTAAAAACACTAGTCGAGAGGTAAGAAGAATCTTCCTAAAGTCTGAGTCGATATCTCTAGTAGTCGGCGATCCAGCCTCAATAGCGTCACGTACGTAGTACGACTTCCTCGAGTCAAGAGTGCGGATCAATCCTCACATCTATGCCTTGTACGATAAAATCCATCATACGGCATCCCAAAATCGGGGTATGGGTCAACTATCATATATATACATCGTCGTTCGTATAGTATCATCATCAACAATTATCATGATCAAGGGTACTGTACTATAATCGCATACATCCCAATATCATCAAACATATATCATCGTCGGTGCAAATATCCATCGTCAAATGATCCACTAAAATATCATGTCATATATCATATCGTGATTAAGTCACATATTACAATCCGGGTTCTATTCTAGAGTCTCATTCATTCCAACGTCATCAACACATATTATCGTTTATATAAATATATTTTATATAATCTCATTGCCCAACGACCCGCTACTATCATAACACATCTCATATCATAACTCGATCATATATCTAATAAATCACGGCATCAAGCCTAGTCATATCGACTTATGCCCATGTATCATATAACCTCCTCATATCATATGTATATGTTGTGTGTGTGTGTGTATACCTACACACATTCCTATACACACACACACACACACACAGATATATATACACCAAGTCAAGTTTAGGTGTGTGCGTGTGTATGTGTGTCTACATGAAACCTACGAATTCCCTCCAGGGCAATCTTCCTCTGGTTAAGTCTTTCTGAATCAGTCTAGTCCAACCTAAAGTCTTCAATATGACCGTACTCTCCAAGAATCTAAGGTCACGTCCGACTTCCTAATAACAGTACGTAATATCCCTATTCTACGTTTGCGGGGGTGCTATACGCCATCCACCAGACTTCCCCCGTAAATATACATCTACTCACCTGGTCCTTGTCTGCCGAAGACGATATCGGCCTCCTCTTCTTCCTCATCCGAAGTCCACGTGAGGGGTACCTATACGCAAACATATATAATATCGTAAACCGAATCGCGGACAAAACCAAAACGGCGCACGAAACGCGCATAGGCTAAAACCTATGACCGGGTCATGCAAAAGAAACAAATAATCCTCGATATCGGCGTACAAACGCCGATTGATCGAGATAAAACACAAACGTATAAATCACAGTTCCAAAACTCATTAATTATAATATAAAACATGGTTTAAATCATCAAAACCTTAAAATCAATCAAATCGTTCTATTTCGCAAAAACCTAAAAAGCGTCAATTAACCGTTTTACTTCAAAACTTGATATTTAAATGAAATTAATGGTCATAATATTCGCTAAATATCATAATTAGGTTATATAAACCATTTCTATAATTTATTCTCATCAATTTGTATTAAACCCAAAATTCTAGTTTGCAAAAATATCAAATTTTAACACTTTTTAAAGCAAAACTCACAATTCAACAACTAAGCTTGGTTTTGCATGAACTAAAGTATTAAACTATAATTTAAAATTTTAATAATGTCATAAAAACCCTAATTGGATTTTAATCTCAATTATTTAATGAATTTCCAAAAACCTAGTTTGCAAAAACTAGCATAATTAGCATAATTTCCAACTAACAATTTGAAACTAGTAACTACATTAGTTTTTACATTCAATTAACATGTTAATCTACTCATTAGAACCATAATCTAATGATAGAAACCCACACTAGAATTTTATCTGACCAATATATATATATATATATATATATATTATAAAAACCTAGTTAGCAAAATTATACCATTAATACAATTTAAAAGTAATACTTAGCAAATTTAACAACTAGACTAAATTTTACATGTCCTAATATGTCAAACTACATGTTGTGACCCTAATGTTGTGGTAAAAACCCTAACCTTAATTTCAATCCCTCTCTTGAAACTTAGATATTGAAATTAAAACCATAATTAATTACCTAATTAGATTAGATTGAAGTAATTTAGCAACAAATTACACATGGGGTTACGATTATACCTCACAAATCAAGAGATCAACCTTGCAAACATGCCTCCAAAAAGTGATCTCTTGCTTCTAAATCCAAACTAAATTGGTCAAAGAATAATGGGTATGGGTTAAATCGAGATTTAGTTAGGTTTTTCATTGATTTTGGATGAATTTTTGTGGATTTTAATTAGAAAATTGGGTGAGAAATTTTTTGGGGCAGCCAAGAGGAGGCTCGGCCATGAGGAGGAGAGTGAGGGGAGAGAGAAATAAAAGTGTAGAAATGTGTAGAAGTTTCACAAATAAATCACCTCACTTTAGTCTTTTCAATAATTTATTTAATTTTATTTATTTTCTTAATTAATATTGTGCTAGAATGCTCTAGAATTATAAAGACAAATGGAGAAAAAGAGAATGTATGGTGACATGTTATTAAGTTTGTCATGGTCCACCTTTGCTAAATTAACCCATTCAAATTTGTAATTTACACTAATTAAATGTATAATTAAAGCTTATGTTAATATTTTAATTTAATTAATTTAGGAAAAATATTTTAGTAAACTAGAAAATTACAAGTGACCAAATAAATACCAAATACAAGAAATTACAAAATTAAAATAGGCGTATTTAAGTTTATATTGAAAAATAATTGTAGTTGAGTTTTACGGAAAATACGGTTTATTTTACCGATTATTAGAAAATTCACCTAAAGGGTTTTATTTATTTAATTATTTATTTATTTATTTTTAAAATGTTACAATCTTTCCCCCTTAAAGAAATCTGGTCCCCGAATTTAAATTAAAACTCTCCCTAAATACTAAAACATTTAGCAAAACACTCAAATCGTCGGGGCTCCGAAATCATCAATACATAAAACACATCTTAGCGCAATGCATGAGCATGAAAACAAGTACATAACTCAAAATCAAAACTTCGTCAAGCATAACACAATCGTTGGAGTTATGGTGAAAATACCATGTCAAAATCCAATACGAAAACCAACATGAAATACATCAAAACTATAACTTGTATATAGTGCGCATCGTAGTAAAATTGTCCAAACATCTGAATAGAGAAGAATGCAAAAACACCTAGGTACTGTTCTCAGAACAGTCGTGCTCGGTTACTACACCAAATAGTAAATATCATACAAAAATGTACTGCTCAAAATGAAATCAATCTCAGATACAGTGTACAAGGTACCACGTGCGTCCGGTGCGCACGAAAATCGAAATCAAATACAGATGCCACGAATACACACAGAACAAAACTGAGTGCAACGGGCGTGCACCAAAAACATCTGTCAAGTGCAACGGGCGTGCACGACAACAATATCAGGTGCATCTATTCTGCACGCCCGTTGCACTCAGTTTTGTTATGTGCGTATTCGTGGCATCTGTAATTGATTTCGATTTTCATGCGCACCGGACGCACGTGGTACCTTGTATACTGTATCTGAGATTGATTTCATTTTGAGCAATACGATTTTTTTATGATATTTACTATTTGGTGTAGTAACCAAGCAGGACTGTTCTGAGAATAGTACCTAGGTGTTTTTGCATGCTTCTCTATTCAGATGTTTGGACAATTTTACTACGATGCGCACTATATACAAGTTATAGTTTTGATGTATCTCATGTTGGTTTTCGTATTTGACTTTGACATGGTATTTTCACCATAACTCCGATAATTGCGTTATGCATGACGGAGTTTTAATTTTGAGTTATGTACTTGTTTTTCATGCGCATGCATTGCGTTAAGATGTGTTTTATGTATTGATGATTTCAGAGCCCCGACGATTTGAGTGTTTTGCTAAATGTTTTAGTATTTGGGGGGGTTTGAATTTAAATTCGGGGACCGAATTTCTTTAGGGGGGAAAGATTGTAACGTTTTAAAAATAAATAAATAAACAAATAAATAAATAAAACCCTTTAGGGGAATTTTCTGATAATCGGTAAAATAAACCGTATTTTTCGTAAAACTCAACTACAATTATTTTTTAATATAAACTTAAATACGCCTATTTTAATTATGTAATTGCTAGTATTTGGTATTTATTTGGTCACTTGTAAATTTCTAGTTTACTAAAATATTTTTCCTAAATTAATTAAATTAAAATATTAACATAAGCTTTAATTATACATTTAATTAATGTAAATTACAAATTTGAATGGGTTAATTTAGCAAAGGTGGACCATGACAAACATAATAACATGTCACCATACATTCTCTTTTTCTCCATTTGTCTTTATAATTCTAGAGCATTCTAGCACAATATTAATTAAGAAAATAAATAAAATTAAATAAATCAATGATTTATTTAATTTTATTTATTTTCTTAATTAATATTGTGCTAGAATGCTCTAGAATTATAAAGACAAATGGAGAAAAAGAGAATGTATGGTGACATGTTATTATGTTTGTCATGGTCCACCTTTGCTAAATTAACCCATTCAAATTTGTAATTTACATTAATTAAATGTATAATTAAAGCTTATGTTAATATTTCAATTTAATTAATTTAGGAAAAATATTTTAGTAAAATAGAAATTACAAGTGACCAAATAAATACCAAATACTAGCAATTACATAATTAAAATAGGCGTATTTAAGTTTATATTAAAATATGATTGTAGTTGAGTTTTACGGAAAATACGGTTTATTTTACCGATTATCAGAAAATTCACCTAAAGGGTTTTATTTATTTAATTATTTATTTATTTTTAAAAGGTTACAATCTTTCTCCCCTTAAAGAAATTCGGTCCCCGAATTTAAATTAAAACTCCCTCCAAATACTAAAATATTTAGCAAAATACTCAAATCGTCGGGGCTCCGAAATCATCAATACATAAAACACATCTTAGCGCAATGCATGCGCATGAAAACAAGTACATAACTCAAAATCAAAACTCCGTCAAGTATAACGCAATCATCGGAGTTATGGTGAATATACCATGTCAAAGTCCAATACGAAAACCAATATGAAATACATCAAAATTATAACTTGTATATAGTGCGCATCGTAGTAAAATTGTCCAAACATCTGAATAAAGAAGTATGCAAAAACAACTAGGTACTGTTCTCAGAACAGTCCTGCTCGGTTACTACACCAAATAGTAAATATCATAAAAAAACGTACTGCTCAAAATGAAATCAATCTCAGATACAGTTTACAAGGTACCACGTGCGTCCGGTGCGCACAAAAATCGAAATCAAATACAGATGCCACGAATACGCACAGAACAAAACTGAGTGCAACGGGCGTGCACCAAAAACATCTGTCAAGTGCAACGGGCGTGCACGACAACAATATCAGGTGCATCTATTCTACACAAAACCCCGATTTAGTGCATCTAGTATGCACAAAATCGCATCAAGTGCGCCAAGTGTGCGCAAGAATCTCAATCAAGTGCACATGGTGCACGAAAACATATACCGAATATCAAAATCGAAATCACAGTACGAAAAGTGCATGAAAACTATGTCGAAGCATGCGTCAAAATCATGTGCAACCCATATGCACGAAATCAAATCAATATCTCAAAATGTATAAAACCAAATTGAGTGCACTGGGTATGCATAAAACAACATCACTACAACTGATATATGTAACACGAATAGAGTGTAATGAATGTATACATAGGAAATACCAATCATAGAACAAAATCCTCAAAATACCAAAATCTAAACAACGGAAATATGAAATTCAAATCACCAAATCGCAATCGTAAACATTATCATCAATGTGTGCCTTTCCTATGGTCGACTGATTCGGACTCGTCTCCTCATAGTTGTGCTGACTGCGCTACAAACGGCTATGCTCACATCTGAAGTCTCCCACGTAATCTATCCCTTCACCTGATATCTGGACTACGTTAAACTTTTCGATCGATTCATCAAAATCCCATAATTCCCCGAGAGCTCAACACTCAAGTACAGTTTAAAAATATCCAGTACATGCTCCAGTATCTGCGGACCAGCCGTAGAAGGGCAAATCCAAGCCTCACTAATGGCACTGCGGAACTGCCGTAAACCCTAAGGTTCAAAGGCGTTCTCATGGTCATTATGTCGAGTTAGGGTTTCATTCTTCTAGAGGTTCCACAGAAATACCTGCATGTTCTTCCGAATACCTTAAACTTGGGAAAATGGGTTTCTGACAATCGTTCGAACCTTTTAACTTCGTCTAGACGACATGTGAATACCCTTCGTCCGCACGCTAAACAGTGCCTTGATCCTCAGGAATAAACGATACCCTAATTGTCATCGCATTCGAGCCGCAACTCCCTCTGCCCGTGCGACCGTGGTAACAGAAACCACCATCCAACATTGACGAAAATAGATCATAGGAACGAATAGAATATGATGCAAAGAAATGTACATCCTAAGGTTTCCTAAGCAGAGTAGCGTATCGTAAGTATGCCGCGGATCATCCCCACGGTACGTCACTCTACCTAAGTCACCTACTCTATCAACCAAGGTCAACCTAGACTCGGACAAAGGTTAAACCTAGCGCTCTGATTCCAACTTTGTCAAGACCCGAAAGTACGGAACGTGACCGACACTTAAATTATGAAACGTCTAGATGCGTAACGTAATCTAAGCAAGCCGAAGCCCAGAAATCTAAACCTTTTAAAAGAAGAAATGTAGGAAAACAAGTTTTAAAAAAACATCAAATTTTCTCAAAAAATTTCGGCAAAGTCTCCTTGTAAAAACTGGCCCCAAACGGGTACAAACAAGAATAATATATACAAACAACAACAAAAAGGCATCCCCAAGCGGGAGCTAGCTGTTCGCTAATTGGCGGTCACAACCACGCAAGCAATATAATATACAACGCCGAAGGGCGAGGAACAATACTCAAAAGAAAACCCAATCCACCAAAAAACCATAATAATACAAGCGCGACTCTGAGGTCGAAATGAAAACAACTGGTCTTCTAAATCTATCAAGTAATACAAGTCTGGTTGATGGAGCTTACTAGATACAAATGTAATAAATAACAGTACAATGGCGGTCCCGATACAATGAACCAACCTACCAAGCAAATCATCCTGAATGAAATAATGTGCCAGCAAGCTGTCAAGGAAACCTGTACATCGAAACCTGTAAGAAAAATTTGGCACAACGGGGGTGAGTTGCCAACTCGTGAGTAGAAAACATCCGCGAGTAGAAATCTCATGCACGACGATCTCCTAGGTCATAATAATATACTTAATATAACACTAGTTATCTAGTAGTGGCAGGGTAATAATCTATGCATAAGTGCAATGCTCAGTGCCCGTGTCAATGCCTCAAGTAGTAACATGTCGTGTGAATGAGTATGCATGCATCATGAATGTAAAACAATCAACCATGAAATCTGGATATATCTGTATAAAAAATCTTTAACTTTTCTCATAGTAAAATTTTTATGGTAATCTGAAACATCATCAATGAAATCCATGGAAATCCGTGTCAAGTATCAACACAAAACATGTAAATCTCAAAATCTCAATACCTCATAGTCTCAATATCTCATAGTCCCAATATCTCATAGTCTCAATATCTCGGACTCCGTCAGTCCGGATCGGCCCATATCATCAAATCACACAACAATGGTCGATATCCTCTGGATATCCGCCGCGCCAGATATCACCGGTAGGTAGTCTTCCCCTGCCAGGCTCATCGTCTACAACTCGAGCTTCTTGCCCCGGGGTACCATACCGGGCCCACCATGTACCCGAGACGGTTCATCCACTCCTCGAATCGGGTCTCGAAATCCAACAGAAAACATGAAATCTCATGGTGGACGACACATACATCACGAGAAAACCGCAACTTGTATTTTAAAATGAGAGGCAGAGAGAGAGAGAGAAGTTTTTATATATATTCTTGCGGTTTCCCCCAAAATCCAGAA
This sequence comes from Agapanthus africanus, assembly GCA_030015575.1. NCBI lineage: Eukaryota > Viridiplantae > Streptophyta > Magnoliopsida > Asparagales > Amaryllidaceae > Agapanthus > Agapanthus africanus. The sequence continues at coordinate 474,875,100 of CM057338.1, read as the reverse complement.
ATCTCATAGAAATCCAAAATCCCAAAATCATGAGTAAGTAAATAATGAGCATCGGCATAAGCCCTAGAATACTGCATGATAATATGAATATGTGAATGCATGAAGTGTCTAAGTAATAAATGCAATGTCTAAACTAGCACATGAGGATAATCACACAATATTATACTTGACTAGCCTTTAGCTGATTATATCTATAAAAGATAATATGTTCTAAAGTGTGCGTGATATGGCAATTACCGATGATGATGTGTGTGAGTCGGCAAATAAGTGTACGTGGAACATGCGCATCATCGGTAATGGTGCTGGTGTCCTAACAGGCAGAGTTTCATATTAGCTAAATAAACATATGTGTGAACATGCAATGTGATGAATACAACATGAATACAACAGTGAATGTGTAGTAAACGCACAACTAGAGAATACATACTAATTACGAGTCATATAGTTCATTGTTTGAAAAAGCACGAATCGTGGTTTTTAGAAAATTAGGGGCTACGGGGTTTTTAAGAAAAGATATGTCCTTTGAAAAATCCGTAGTATCCCTCAAGCTATCTTTAAAAATGCGCACGATTCGTTAGTTTTGAAAATAAGTATGGCTCGAGCCGAAACTAAGATCTACCTAACCAACTAAGGAACTGACAAAAAACACTAGTCGAGAGGTAAGAAAAATCCTCCTAAAGTCTGAGTCGATATCTCTAGTAGTCGGCGATCCAGCCTCAATAGCGTTACGTACGTAGTACGACTTTCTCGAGTCAAGAGTGCGGATCAATCCTCACATCTATGCCTTGTATGGTAAAATCCATCGTACGGCATCCAAAAATCGGGGTACGGGTCAACTATCATATATATACATTATCGTTCGTATAGTATCATCATCAACAATTATCATGATCAAGGGTACTGTACTATAATCGCATACATCCCAATATCATCAAACATATATCATCGTCGGTGCAAATATCCATCGTCAAATGATCTACTAAAATATCATGTCATATATCATATAGTGATTAAGTCACATATTACAATCCGAGTTCTATTCTAGAGTCTCATTCATTCCAATGTCATCAACACATATTATCGTTTATATAAATATATTTTATATAATCTCATTGCCCAACGACCCTCTACTATCATAACACATCTCATGTCATAACTCGATCATATATCTAATAAATCACGGCATCAAGCCTAGTCGTATCGACTCATCCCCGTGTATCATATAACCTCCTCATATCATATGTATATGCTGTATGTATGTATGTATGTATGTATGTATATATGTATATACACACACACACACACACACACACACACCTACACACATTACTACACACACACACACACACACACACATACACCAAGTCAAGTTTAGGTGTGTGCGTGTGTGTGTGTCTACATGAAACCTACGAATTCCCACCAGGGCAATCTTCCTCTGGTTAAATCTTTCTGAATCAGTCTAATCCAACCTAAATTCTTCAATAGGACCCTACTCGCCAAGAATCTAAGGTCATGTCCGACTTCCTAATAACAGTACGTAATATCCCTATTCTACGTTTGCGGGGGTGCTATACGCCATCCACCCGACTTCCCCCGTAGATATAAATCTACTCACCTGGTTTTTGTCTGCCGAAGTCGATGTAGCCCTCCTCTTCTTCCTCGTCCGAAGTCCACGTGAGGGGTACCTATATGCAAACATATATAATATCGTAAACCGAATCGTGGACAAAACCAAAACGGCGCACGAAACGCGCATAGGTTAAAACCTATGACCAGCTCATGCAAAAGAACCAAATAACCCTCGATATCGGCATACAAACGCCGATTGATCGAGATAAAACACAAACATACAAATCGTAGTTCCAAAACTCATTAATTATAATATAAAACATGGTTTAAATCATCAAAAGCTTAAAATCAATCAAATCGTTCTATTTCGCAAAAACCTAGAAAGCGTCAATTAACCGTTTTACTTCAAAACATGATGTTTAAACGAAACTAATGGCCATAATATTCACTAAATATCATAACTAGGTTATATAAACCATTTCTATAATTTATTCTCATCAATTTGTATTAAACCCAAAATTCTAGTCTGCAAAAATATCAAATTTTAACGCTTTTTAAAGCAAAATTCACAATTCAACAAATAAGCTTGGTTTTGCATGAACTAAAGTATTAAACTACAATTTAAAATGTTAATAATGTCATAAAAACCCTAATTGGATTTTAATCTCAATTATTTAATGAATTTCCAAAAACCTAGTTTGCAAAAACTAGCATAATTAGCATAATTTCCAACTAACAATTTGAAACTAGTAACTAGATTAGCTTTAGCATTCAATTAACATATTAATCTACTCATTAGAACCATAATCTAATGATAGAAACCCACATTAGAATTTTATCTCACCAATATATATATATTATAAAAACCTAGTTAGCAAAATTATACCATTAATACAATTTAAAAGTAACACTTAGCAAATTTAACAACTAGACTAAATTTTACATGCCCTAATATGTCAAACTACATATTGTGACCCTAATGATGTGGTAAAAACCCTAACCTTAATTTCAATCCCTCTCTTGAAACTTAGATATTGAAATTAAAACCATAATTAATTACCTAATTAGATTAGATTGAAGTAATTTAGCAACAAATTACACATGGGGTTCGGAGTATACCTCATAAATCAAGAGATCAACCTTGCAAACATGCCTCCAAAAAGTGGCCTCTTACTTCTAAATCCAAACTAAATTGGTCAAAGAATAATGGGTATGGGTTAAATGGAGATTTAGTTAGGTTTTTCATTGATTTTGGATGAATTTTTGTGGATTTTAATTGGAAAATGGGGTGAGAAATTTTTTGGGGCAGCCAAGAGGAGGCTCGGCCATGAGGAGGAGAGTGAGGGGAGAGAGAAATAAAAGTGTAGAAATGTGTAGAAGTTTCACAAATAAATCACCTCACTTTAGTCTTTTCAATAATTTATTTAATTTTATTTATTTTCTTAATTAATATTGTGCTAGAATGCTCTAGAATTATAAAGACAAATGGAGAAAAAGAGAATGTATGGTGACATGTTATTAAGTTTGTCATGGTCCACCTTTTCTAAATTAACCCATTCAAATTTGTAATTTACACTAATTAAATGTATAATTAAAGCTTATGTTAATATTTTAATTTAATTAATTTAGGAAAAATATTTTAGTAAACTAGAAATTTACAAGTGACCAAATAAATACCAAATACTAGCAATTACATAATTAAAATAGGCGTATTTAAGTTTATATTGAAAAATAATTGTAGTTGAGTTTTACGGAAAATACGGTTTATTTTACCGATTATTAGAAAATTCACCTAAAGGGTTTTATTTATTTAATTATTTATTTTTAAAACATTACAGGACTCAAGAATAGGGACCACTTTTCAGACTTATTTTTATCCACAGATTAGTGATTCCTTCATCTTACTAACCCTTGGGACAGCAGCTCATGACTACGTATTACTAGTTTTGTTTTAAAACATCTAATTTTCTTGCTTTTATTAAATTTCTTTCTATACTTCATATGTATTTTTCACTTTCTAGCTTTTATTTTCAAAATTTTTTTATAGTGCCTAGTGCCAAATGATAAGTCAATAAACACATACCTCCCCCAAACCTGTTTACAGCAGTGTCCTCACTGATGCAGTTGTTGGAGCGCAAAAACCTGTAGACTTGGATGAATAATAGGGTCAAAAGATAGTCAAATGGAAAGCCATCCCAAACTTGTTCTTTAGCACGCACATATATTTATATTTTTTTTATATACACACCTTTATTCTTAGATAAAACAGTATTACTGAAACATGGAGGTGAAGCAGAGGAAAATTAGTCGTGATAAAGCGGCTCCAGCAGGAACATGATCTCCTCCGATGGGTCAGCGGAAATGTACGGTTTTAATCTATGCCCATTTACTTTGAAAATTGAACTGTTTTTAACATTTTCTAAATCTACTGCACCGTATAGGTACACAAACCGCACCACAAAAGGTCATTTCCAATAAGATCTTAGCTTGCCCGGATGAAAATGGAGACGGGAATCGTAAAGAAAGACTTGTTGTCCCGGTATGAAAGTTTTGCGCAAAAGGTTTTTGTCGTGGAACGCCTTTGTTCGGTTCTTTACTATAACTGCATTATCGTAAGCTTCATTACGATGCTCGCTTAGCTCATTTAATTGCGGCTTCCGATAGCTGCCTGCTTGATCAAAATCAAAGTTAAGTTTTCTAATAGCCCATATTGTTTTATGTTCAATCTCGACAGGAAGGTGGCAAGCCTTCCTAAACACCAATCGGTAAGGAGACATGCCAAGATTTGTCTTATATACGGTACAAAATACCCAAAGAGCATCAGTTAGTTTGGCGGACCAATCATTACGGTTCTTAGAAACCGTTTTCTCTCAAATTTGCTTGATCTGTCTATTAGAAATCTCAACTTGCCCACTCGTTTGGGGATGATAGGGTGTAGAAAGTTTACAGTTGATTGAATATTTCCGCATCAAAGCCTCGAAAGACCGATTGCAGAAATGCGACCCATTGTCACTAATGATAGCGCGAGGGTGCTCGAACCGAGAAAAGATATTTTCTTTAAGGATCTTAACAACAATCTTGTTGTCATTAGTATGGCACGGTATTGCTTCAACCTATTTAGAGACGTAATCAACTACTATTAAAATGTATAAGTTCCTAAAAGAGTTGAGAAACGGGCCCATGAAATCAATTATCCATACATCAAATATCTCCACAACAAAGATTGGTTGGAGCGGTATCTCGTTTCTCCATGAAATCCAACCTATGTGTTAACACTGTGAACAAGTTTTGCAATAATCATATGCATTTTTAAATAACGTTGACCAATAAAAACTACATTGCAAAACTTTCTCCGTCGTTTTTCTTAGAACAAAATGTCCGCCACATGCTTGATCATGGCAGAAGGACAATACACTCTTGAACTCATTATTAGGGACACATCAGCAAATGATCTGATTGGGACAACACTTAAACAAACAGGGTCCGTCCCAATAGAAGTGTTTTACATGGGTTAAAAATTTATGATTATCTTAATTTGACCATTCGCTGAGTAGAAGTCCCATTGCTAAATAATTCATAATATCAGCGAACCAAGGTTCACAAGATATGGTCAAGAGATGTTCATCCGGAAAAGAATCATTTATTGGCATGGTCAACATTGGTGAAAAAGAAAGTTGCGAAAGATGGTCGGCTATGACTTTTTCACATCCACTTTTTTCTCTTATGACGAGGTAAAATTCTTGCAACAAGAGGATCCAACGTATTATCCTGGATTTAGCATCCTTCTTTGATAAATGATGTCTTAAGACGGAATGATCGGTGTAAACTACAACCGGAGAGCCAATTAGGTAGGGCCTGAATTTTTCTAATGCAAATACAACTGCCAAGAGTTATTTCTCGGTAGTTGTATAGTTCATTTGGACATCATTCAAGGTCCTACTCGCATAATAGATCACATATTGCATCTTATCGATGTGCTGTCCCATGACTGCACCAATAGAAAAATCGGATGCATCACACATAAGCTCAAAAAGGTGAGATGTTAGAATGGGAGCTGTAGTGAGGGAATGTTTAAGTGATTCAAAAGCAGCCAAGCAATCCGAGTCGAAATGAAATGTTGTATTCTTGGCCAAGAGAAGAGTTAAGGGTCTAGTAATTTTGATAAAGTCCTTAATGAATCGTCTATAAAATCCGGCATGATCAAGAAATGATCGTATATCTTTGACGCATTTGAGAGGAGGAAGGTTGGAAATGACATCTATTTTAGCTTTGTCCACCTCAATGCTTTTTCGTGAAATGATATGCCCTAACCTTCTTGAGCCATGAAATGACATTTTTACATATTCAAAGTTAGATTCTTATCCTTACAGCGGGTAAGAACAGCGTCAAGAAAGCATTCCTCAAAAGAGTCCCCAAATATGGAGAAATCGTCCATAAATATTTCCAGAAAATTCTCGACCATGTCTAAGAATATCCCCATCATACACCGCTGAAATATAGCGGGTAACCCAAAGGGCATGTGTCTATAAGCGAAAGTACTGAAAGGACAAGTAAAAGTTGTCTTATCTTGATCATTTTCGGCGATAGGAATCTGGTTATAGCCTGAGTATCTGTCCAAAAAATAGTAGTACTCATGCCCGGCTAAACGTTCCAATATCTGGTCAATGAAGGATAGAGGGAAGTTATCTTTCCTCGTCATGGTATTGAGTTTTCTATAATCAATACATACCCGCCACCCGGCTTGGGTGCGTATTTGAATCAACTCATTTGACTCATTAGTTATGACCATGATGCCAGATTTTTTAGGGACCACACGCGAATTGGACTTACCCATTGGCTATCAGATTAGGGTAAATTATACCATTATCTAAGCATTTGACGATTTCTTTCTTCACAGCCTCCTTCATGACGGGATTAAACCGTCTTTGTGTGTTACAGGCTGGTTTGGCTTCATCCATCAAATGTATATGATATTCAACAATTAAGGGACTTAATCCCTTTGATTTCCTCCATTGTCCAACCGGAATCTTGCCGATTTGATCTCAATATAGACAGAAGTGCTCTCTCTAACTCTAAGGCTAAAGAAACTGATATGATGATGGGTAAAGCCTCATTCTCACTTAAATATACATACATAAGATGAGACGGCAGTGGCTTGAGATCAAGCGGCGGTGGAGAGACGATAGAAGGTAGGGTAAAGGAATGATACTTGGACTCCATGAGAGGTTCACAGTTAGCGTAAGAAATTGACTCGGCTAGCTTAACTAACTTATTCGATAAGTCAAAAGATTTGAACTCAGGGGTAGACTTATCGACAGAAGGGTCCCGTGAATCAAGATCATCAAGGAAAGTGGACCCTTCTTATTCCCTATTCGTGTAAGGAGTAGCTGGTTCAAACAATAACGCACTAGTGGCGTTGAGATCATTATCGTAAAACTCCTCAAATTCGCAATTGTCGGAAGTTATCTCATTGACAGAACATATATCAATCATATAAGTAGAAGGTTTGGAGGGTTGACTCCTACCGTGAAAATGTTAAGTTCAATTGTCATCTTCCCAAAAGATAGGTTCATGGAACCGTTACGATAATTAATTACCGCATTATAGGTTGCTAGAAATGGTTGACTAAGAATCACCGGGGTTTAGTTCCGTGGATTTACCACAGGCTGTATTTAAAACTATAAAGTCCATAAAGAATATAAATTCTTCTACTTTGATCAGCACGTCCTCTAGCTCATCCCTAGGGTGAGTGATAGATCGGTCGTCCATCTGAAAAGTGTAGTGTATAGGTTTCAACTCTCCTATACCTAATTGCTCATAAATAGAATACGGGAGAAAATTAACACTAGCACCTAGATCGAGTAGAGCACGATTGGTGTTTTTACCCCTAATAGTTATAGATATTGTGGGACAACCAAGGTTCTTATGTTTCTTGGGCAAATGTTGGATAAGAGCATCACTCACATTGCTCGCTAAGAAAACCTTTTTAGGTACTTGAGTTTTCTTTTTCTTAGTGCACAAGTCCTTAAGAATTTTCGCATAGGATGGAACTTGTTGGATAGCATCTGAGAGAGGAATATTAGTGTTAACTTGCTTAAACATTTCCACAATTTTCTCCATTTGTGGACAAGGTTTGTTGGGCCTCAATCGGTTTGGAAAATGAGCTTTATTAACAGGGATTTGGTCCAACACTTGTGGGGATGGAATGGATCCCAAAATTGGATTTGGGATAGTTTGAAATGGTAATTCATTCAAGGAAGTGGACTGAGGATTCATGCCCAGTGGAGAATGGAGAATAGGCTCGAAAGAAGATGTTTGATTAGACGAAGTAGAAGTAGAAATAGTAGCTGGGGTGTCATCGAAATCATCAACTTGTTCACCAATATGGTTGTTCAGCACTTTTCCCGATCTCAACATAGTTATGGAACTCACATTATGATTTTGTTGGTTAAGAACAATGTTAGCATTTTGTGAATGGCCGGGATTTGGTAGAGGTTGAGATGGAAGTTTCCATTTCTCTCTTTCACTCATTGTGGCATTTAACTTGCAATTTATGCTTTCACCGTGGGAAGCAGTGTGTTGCACTAACGTTTGGATAGAAGACGTTAAATTAGCCGATGTTTGCGTGGATTGTTTAATAAACGCTTCTAAGCTTCTTTCATGTGCAGAGATTTTATCAGTACCGGCCGAAGGAACATTGTTCTATGGTTGGAAAGAATTTTTATAAGGGGCAAAGTTGCTGGCCGGATTTTGGAATGATTGCAGTTAAAAGGGCTGCTGAATTTGTTGTGGTGGTTGTTGCTGCTGTGGAGGAAGCCTTTGATAGTTATTTTGACTTGGGAATTGATTTTGATTTTGGTTTTGGTTTTGGTTCTAAGAAAAATTAGGATGATTCCTCCATCCTTGATTATATGTTGAAGAATAAGGATCGTTTCTAGGTCATTGCTGAAAAGCAGTATTGGTTTGTTCATGACCTTGAGATAGATAATTCGAAGGACATTCTTCCGTTAAATGGGATGAGTCATAACAGCAAGCGTAACTTGGTTTAGGATGGCTGAAGAGAATTTGCTTTCAATAACTTCAAGCTTCTTTTGCATCGCAGCTATTTCGATTTTCATTGCGATGGACGTGTCGAGCTGATGGATACTTTCCCTAAATGAAGACGAAGATGATGTTGTTGGTCTTGTGCTCTCCCACTGTAATGTTTGTTCGGCGAGATCATCAAGAAATTGCCACGCTTCCTCGTCGGATTTTGACATGAAATGACATTGAAAAATGGTTTCTAGCATTTATTTTGTTGCTAGATTAACACCCTCATACATAATTTGGCAAAGTTGCCATTTTTCGACTCCATGATGAGGGCATTAGACAAGAAGATCTTTAAATCTTTCAAAGCATTTCCAAAAGGGTTAATTGGGAAGTTAGGCAAACTGGTTGATGTCGTTCCGAATACGAGCAGTTTTATGATTAAGATAAATTTTTTTAAGGAATGCTTTAACAAATTCATCTCAATTGGTGATAGAATGTGAGGAGGTGCTATAAAGCTACTTCTCTGCAAGATCGCACAAGGTAAAAGGGAGAAGTCGTAATCGTATAGCATTCCCTGAAAGTTGGGTGGTGCTCATCATTGTACATACGTTTTCGAATTTAGTTATAAAAACGCATGCATCCTCAGACTCAAGCTCGTGAAATTTGGGCAAAATGTTGATGAAGTGGAGTTTAATTTCGAAATTATCCCCATTAGCGGGTGGAAGAGACAGACATGTAGGAAAGGGTTCGCGTGTGGGGTAGTGTAACACCTTAGAACGCGATTAGTATTATTTAAGTGATAATGCGGGTTTTCTGTAAAAAATTACCAAATTGGTTTCCTCATATTTTATAACAATTAATTAATATTTTATTATTATTTGTTATGGCTTGCACACACTTGTGCATGTTAATGTGAGGGTTAGTTGTGTTAATCTTGTTAATGACCATGACAACCTTAAGTTAATCTTAATCCTTGCTTTGTTTAAACCTTAACCCTAACCCTACATATTTGTGAGAAGATATTTCCTTGAGTTTTGTTTTGGATGAGGAGGTGGCAAGTGACTCATGGGATGAGCTTGCAAGCATTAATGGTTGCATTAATGGAGGTGAGGGGGAGAGTAAGAATAAGGATTTAGTCACCCTACACTCACCTCACTCTCTCATTATCACCTCACTCACTCATACACTCTCATTCTCACTTCACTCGTCTCTTTCTCATTATTTCTTCATCCCCTCTAACCCTCAACTGAACCCCCACAAATCCTTCACTAAACCTTGCAAAACCTTCACTAAACTTCACCAAAATCACTTCTCAAGTCTTGTTTTTCCTCTAGGATCCCTTGGAGCTTGGAAAGCTAGGATTTTTGAGCTTGTGTAGTTAGATAATGATCTCTATCTGTTAAGTATGTGTTTTTAATGTTGCTTAGCTTATTCGTTTCAGTTTAGAATGCGTAAAGTTTTGTTTTAGTGCACATATCGTATTTTAGTGTAGTTTTGAGTCTCGGATGAATCTGCTATCAAACCAGGTGTTTGTTGGAAAAGTTCCCATCACAGTGACCTAGTGTGGTGACCTAGAAGCTACCATAAAAACCTGAGACCTGGTGTGGTGACCTAGAAGCTACCATAAAAACCTAGAAGCTACCATAAAAACCTATGCGTCTGTGGACTGCCGTGAGAAGACAATCGGGTTTTGTTTTCCCGGCGAGTCAGTTCTTGTTGTGCAGGGGGGCTGTAGTGCCGCCCCTCACGGCTTAATTTCAGCCTTTTACGCTAGTCGGCTTTTGAGGAGAGGATGTCGAGAATTCTTGGCTTTCATTTGTGATACCAGAGCCACAGTGGATTCGTTGGACCGGGTTTCTTTTGGGCGAGATTTTCCGACGTTGTTCCAGATGAGCCGGTGGAGCTTAGAGAGCTTAAGAATCAGCTGCAGAGTTGATAGATAGGGGGACTAGTACGTCCAAATGTTTCGCTTTGGGGAGCTCCTATTCTGTTCGTCAAGAAGAAGGACGGCAGTTTGAGCTTGTGTATTGATTGATCGTCAATTGAATCGAGTTACGGTGCGGATTGGGTATCCTTTACCTCGCTTTGACGATTTCTTTGATCAGCTCCAGGGTGCGAGATATTTTTCTAAGTTTGTTTTGGGATCAGGTCATTATTTGTTGCGGGTTTGGAGTGATGACATTCCGAAGACTGCTTTTGTGCGCGCTACGGGCTTTTTGAGTTTTTGGTGGTGTCGTTGGACTCACCAATGCCCCAGCAGCATTCGTGGATGTGATGAACCAGATTCTTCAGGCCGTTCCTCGACCAGTTTATTATTGTGTTATTGATGACATTCTGGTCTATTCCAAGTGTCGTGAGGAATATGAGCAGCACTTGAGGATTGCTTTGTAGACATTGGGAGAGTACCGGCTGTTTGCTAAATTCTCGGAGTGTTCCTTCAGTCTTGATAATGTTGTCTTCCTAGGTCATGTGGTTATGGGAGACGGTATTCGTATGGACCCGAGAAAGATTGAGACCGTACAGCTTTGGCCCAGACTTGTATCTGGGACATAGGTCCGTAGATTTCTGGGCTTAGCCGGTGTTTGCCGCTGTTTCGTGCAGGGTTTCTTGAGTATCGCTGCCCCGTTGACCGTATTGACAAGGAAGGGGGTTCCTTTTCTTTAGAATGAGGCATGCGTACCAAGTTTTCAGTAGTTGAAGACTCAGTTGATGACTGCACCAGTTCTATCTTTGCTTTCTGGACCGATATAGAATGATAGAGTTATCGCTTATACTTCCCGACAGTTGGAAGAAGTACGAGCAGGATTTATTCCACTCATGATCTGGAGATGGCCGCGGTGGTCTTGCGTTGAAGATTTAGGGACACTACTTGTACGGAGAGTCGTGTCGGATTTCACAAACCACCAGAGCTTAATCTTCCTGCAGCGGGTTTTGATTGTTGAGACAGCGCCGTTGGATGGAGCTTGTGAAGGATTGTGATTGTGAGATCCTTTATTGCCCGGGGCAAGGCGATTGTGGTAGCTGATGCTTTGAGTCATAGGCCCGAAGTTAGCTTGTCCTAGATGAGCGCAGTTCAGAGAAAGTCTTTTGCAGATTTACAGTTCTTGTGCGACAGATGAGTACAGTTTAAGTTCGCCTCTACTGGGGGACAGCTTGCTCATGTCCGCGCCCGTCCGCTTTTACTTAATTGTTTTTGTGAGGCACAGCCCACTGATGCTCGTTTGTCTGAGATTCTTGAGCATGTTCGGCTGGGTAAAGATTCGGAGTTCTTGATTTATGACCAGGGTGTGCTACATTTAGGGACGCGTTTGTGTGTACCTGATACTGATGAGTAGAGACGCAAGGTCCTAGAGCAGGCACATCAGTCAGCTTTCAGTGTTCATCCAAGTTCCATCAAGATGTAACGTGACTTGAGAGTTAGTTACGGGTGGGCAGAGATGAAGAGTGATGTTTCGGATTTCGTTTTGAAGTGCTTGGCTTGTCAGCGAGCTAAGGTTGAGCATTTGAGACTGGCAAGAGAGTTGCAACCTTTTAACCGTTCCGGAGTGGGAGTGGGAGTGGATCTCCATGAAATTTCGTTGTGGGTCTACCCAGGTCTAGTCTAGGGTATGACTACATTCGGGTGTTTGTTGTCCGGTTATGCTCAGTATGCTCAGTTTGCTCAGTTATTCTTCGATAAGTTTGTGCGTTTGCACAGAGTTCTTTCATGCGTTGTATCCAATAGAGGCACCCAGTTCGCTTGCCGTTGTTGGCAGAAGTTTTAGGAAGCCTTGGGTACTGGTTGAGTTTTAGCTTCGCTTTCCATCCGTAGGTCGATGGTCAGACAGAGCAGACTATACAGACTCTAGAGGATATGCTTGTGCGTACGTACTAATTGATTGTTGGCTGTGGGATCATCACTTGCCCTTGATAGAGTTCTCCTATGATAACAGTTATCAGGAGACATATCAAACGGCAACTTTCTGGCCTTGTGTGGTAGGTTGTGTCGATCGCCAGTCTATTTTACCGACTCCATGAGAGCAGGATTTTTGGACCCCAGCTAGTCCAAAGGCTTCGGAGATGATCCAGTTGATTCAGGTCAGGATGAGAGCAGTCCAGTGCAGATAGAATTCTTATGCCGACCATTGTTGTCACAGACTTGAGTTCGCAGTGGGAGATCATGTATTCCTACGGATTTTCCGATGAATGGCGTGTTGAGTTTTGGGAAGCTTAGTCCCAGATTGTAGGTCCTTTTGAAATCCTTGAGCGAGTTAGTACCGCTGCCTATCGTTGGAACTTCCGCCCAGATTTTTGAGTATTCACCCCGTATTCTTTGTGTCGATACTTTGCAAATATCTTCATGACCTTTCTCACATGATTCAGCATTAGACCATTTAGCTTAGGCGCGATCTTTTCATTCACCGGCAGCCAATAGTGTTACTGGATTGGCAGGTGGAGAAACTTCGGTCAAGGGTCTTGCCATATGTGGAGGTTTTTCTTTGGCGTAGCCGTCTGGTGAGGAGATCACTTAGGAGGCTACGAGCGAGATGTGGAAATTTTGCACTCATCTCTTTGAAGGTACGCATAGTAAGAATTTTTAATTCGGGGACGAATTTTCTTTCGGGGGGGAGATTGTAACACCTTAGAACGCGATTAGTGTTACTTAAGCGATAATACGGGTTTTCTATAAAAAGTTTACCAAATGGGTTTCCTCACATTTTATAATAATTAATTAATATTTTATTATTATTTGTTATGGCTTGCACACACTTGTGCATGTTAATGTGAGGGTTAGTTGTGTTAATCTTGTTAGTGACCTTGACAACCTTAAGTTAATCCTAATCCTTGCTTTGTTTAAACCTTAACCCTAATCCTAGATATTTGTGAGAAGATATTTCCTTGAGTTTTGTTTTGGATGAGGAGGTGGCAAGTGACTCATGGGATAAGCTTGCAAGCATTAATGGTTGCATTAATGGAGGTGGGGGGAGAGTAAGAATAAGGATTTAGTCACCCTACACTCACCTCACTCTCTCATTATCACCTCACTTACTCATACACTCTCATTCTCACTTCACTCATCTCTTTCTCATTATTTCTTTATCCCCTCTAAGCCTCAATTGAACCCCCACAAATCCTTCACTAAACCTTGCAAAACCTTCACTAAACTTCACCAAAATCACATCTCAAGTCTTGTTTTGCCTCTAGGATCCCTTGGAGCTTGGAAAGCTAGGATTTTTGAGCTTGTGTGGTTAGGTAATGATCTCTATCCGTTAAGTAGGTGTTTTTAATATTGCGTAGCTTATTCGTTTCAGTTTAGAACGCGTAAAGTTTCGTTTTAGTGCACATATCGCATTTTAGTGTAGTTTTGGGTCTCGGATGAATCTGCTATCAAACCAGATGTTTGTTGGAAAAGTTCCCATCACAGTGACCTAGTGTGGTAACCTAGAAGCTACCATAAAAACCTGAGACTATTCCCTTCCAAGTTGGCCACAATTTGCAGCCAGACTAGGGTGTTTGGGTTTGTGTTTTGGTGTAGGGGTATCTGGGGTTGTGTGTGGTCTTGTGGAACTTGCAACTTTTACAAATTGTTTGTGTAGAAAAATCTGGGATCACTTTGCTTGTTTCTAGTGTTACGATTACCCGCGTTATGTTATCCAACACGGTTCGTGTTCTTGTGTATCTGTTGCTCTTGGGTTGGTTTCGTAGTGTCTCTACGCACGTTAGCCACTAGACGAACACTTGAGAGTATGTTTGTAGTTTGTACGTGTTATTGGTCGATTGCTAATATGAACTTGTTATGTTGTTTTATGATCTTAGGGTCGCAGGCAGGGACTTCGGACGCTGCGAAGAAGGGAAAGCAAGTGGTTGGCTTTACTTAGCCCAAGATCATCTGTGAGTAGATTTAACTTCTACAGGGGAATCGCCCGCATGGCGTTATGTGTATGGGCTAGATAAAATGACATGATTATTAGTTATAAGTATATGGACATTGATTGTGTATGTGTACCATTGTTGCATATCTCATTTCCTATTGTATATGGATATAGTATTAATGAGACACAACACCATTATTGACGGTTCATGTTGCACGAGCGCTGATTGTATGCTACCCACACCGTCGATAATTTCCATGACACGCACAACACACATGCATATATGATATTGTATGGTTAGTGACATTGAGACATTGATTCCTATTCTTTTGTGCATATGACATATAGCATACCTGTATACCTACATGCTTACACATATGCCTCGCCATGCCTACATGCTAGCTATCCATATACGTATATGGTATTGTAACATTAGTGACAGGTATATACACATATGAGATATGGCTACATGTACATCATACCTACATACTTACATGTGCATCCATATATCTTGATATAGCTACACATATACCTGGAGGGTATTACATCATTATTGATAGGTATATACTCATATCTTGCTATAGTTACATGTTCACCCTTACATGATGTTGTGTTGTATTTTTGAGAAATTGGAAACTGCATGATATATTTAATAACTTGTTGCATTTAAATAGTGGTTTTTCCTTTATATGCTCATATTACTGTTTTGTGTTGCATATATTATATTTCATGGATTTACGCATTGAGATATGGATTTTATAGGATGTTTTACTCCTGATGATATATATCAGTGGTATGGGATACTGTTATATATGTATATATATATATCAGTGGTATGGGACGCTGTTATATATGTACATATATATGATATATATCATCATAATGATCTATGCAAGTTTTCTGATTCTCTCGATATGATATTTCGATGCGTCCACCATGAGTTTTCTCGGTTCTGAGATTGGCATGTGATACCCGATTCGAAGAGTGGAAGACACCGTTTGCGGGTACATGGTGGACCCGGTATGGTACCCCGAGGCGATAGGTGATTTTGTGTGTAGACGATGAGCCTGGCAGAGGGACCACTACCTACCTGTGTTATTTTTTGGACTCGGCGGATATCTGGAGGATACCGACCGGAGTTATGAGACGTATGGATACGTGGATTTCGAGTGTCGGAGCTGGACACTCAGATTCCGTGAGACGTATGATACGGACATGAGGGCCGGTCCTAGTGACGGCGCCTGATAGATCGGTATTTACGTTTCGATACTGGACACTAGTTTTCATGATATTTTCGGGTGTCGATGTTGGACACTCAGGTTCCATGAGACTTACAGGATTGAGAGCCGATCTGTGGATGCGATGCCTTTGGTATTGAGATTTAGATTGTCTTGATGGACACTGGTCCTGCCACGATGAGAATTCCATGAGAATGACATGTTTTATCCCATACTCAGCATTTATTTGATATGCATTGCTTCATGTATTAGTAGTACCTGATAGAGTACCTTTCATGACTGTTGCATATACATATTGCCATTTATTGCTATCAGCTTGCTTATGATAGATTATCGCAGTACGTGCATATCTGCGATTACCTGCATATGTTTTTCACTATTCACGAGTTGGCAACTTACCCCCGTTGTGCCACAGTGTTTTGCAGGTGTCCCTCAGAGCAGTTGTGGCAGGGCTTCTTCTTATCGTATCATCTTTTGCAGCGGATACCGCTACGGCTGACTGTGTATAGTTTTGCTATAGGTGGGTTTTGCGGTTATCCGATGTTGCTCATTGTATATTCGTTGTATCCAGTACTCTCCATCTACTACTTTTATGTATTGACTTAGAGACGAGTTGTGAGAACGATATTGTATATTATTTGTGACTTGGAGGTCTTTTATGCCGTTTCACTTTATATCGTCTTTTTCTTCGCTACGGCGTCGTATATCTGCTTGTGGTGGTTGTTTTCCGCCTTTGGGCATGGATTTGCTCCCGTTGGGGATGCTTTACTTATATATTTATGTTTTACCCTTTTGGGGCTAGTTTTTACAAATGAGGTGCCGCCAAATTTTAAAGGAAGTAAATTTGGACTTTAAAGAATTTTGATTGAGATTTTAAAAGTTTTAATAATGTTCTTATCACTTATTACTTTTGATGGTTTAGATTGCTGGGTTTTTGGCTTACTTAAATTGCGTTACGCCTGTAGACATTACGTGGTTTAAGGGCCGTCACGAGCCACATTTCAGGTCGTGACAGGTAGCATCGATCTTGGAGAGCGATGCTTGTTGGATTTGAATTTGCACACCTGTGAGTTGTGGCAATATGGTGTTGTTAAAACCCGATGGAGGTCCGTCCATCTCGAGAGCTGTAGTAGGTGGAGGAGAAAAAGAAGGTGAAGCAGTATCGACTTCGGAGTCGACAGCGAAAACGCGGACTAGACGGGCACTAGAATCCCGTGTCCAGGCAATCATGCACTAAGCGGGTTTAGTGCACGTGGCAGCGTGTGATATGTGTCTGAATGATTTTAAGAAGGGTTTATTTTGAAAAGTGTGACGGACACAAGACTTGACTCAACCAATCACAAAATGCACAATCAGCCCCTAGAGCTAGGGTCATCTAGGTCGAATTAATAGACCTCTCCTAGACTTCCAAAGGACAAGACGTAGGATCAATCCTTTATCACCTCCTTATCAATTTTGCAGCCAGATAAGTGCTAGGTAAGTGGGAGGTATTCTCTATACGAATCACCAAAATAGCTGGCCTAATTAAGTAAACCACTTTTCTTAGTCACACTTGCCTTAGACACCACAAGAGAAATGCGGATAAGCAATAGATTACCCACGACCCTCTTTTGTCCTAATTGAGCACGACTGTCCTTAGAGACTTAGTCTAGATATTTTTTTATTAATGTAGGGTGATAGCATGCTCGTTTGTGATTTGTAGGGCTTAGGAAGGATGATAAAATCCTCACCTAATCTGAATTTAGATTTCTTTCCCCTTAATGTCCGTTTTAGATATGCAAAACAACCTGAAATAAAAAACACACAAAAAGAATATTTTAGCAGCGTTGTTTGCAAAGAATCCTGCTGGTAAAAACAGTTTATTGGAGTTTTAAAGAAGAGCGGAAGACGATAGGAGAATACCAGAGAAATTTGGGGGCCCAACTCCCCACTATGGCCGCGCTTCCACCGCCAAAACCTTCCTAGGGCCGCAGTTCCACCGCCGTATGTTAAAGTTGTGTCTTCAAATTTTTTCTCAGCACTCCAATGCTCCTCTGGTCTAATTTGAATGTCTCTGAATCTTTGTTGGTTCGCTCCAATTACTCCAGATTTCCTTGCAAAACTCACACAAGAATCGCTAAAAACACAAAATGCGGGTTTGGTTCTCTTTTTATTTTTAGTTTTTCTGGTTTTTATTAGAAATCAACCCGAATAACAAGAAAAATATTATGACCGTTTCCCCGGCAACGGCGCCATTTGATTTTTCATGAGAAGTTGTGTCTTTGTATGTTCTAAATTACCGCAATCAATAAAGGTGTCGCAATAGCCGCTAGTGAGTACGGGTCGTCCATAGAGAAATGGTGAACTGCTTTTCTTTTTTTAGTCGAGTTGATAGAAAAAAGGTGGGATTGTTATCGTTTATTACTATGAAGCTTTGAAAAGTTTATAATAGAAGTGCTTGTAGGGTTTATAGAATTTAGTAGTTAATGGATGAAGTTAAAAAAAATAATTCTTTTTATTTTTTAATTATTCAATACTAGAGAGATAGCGATGAATGTAGATTAGGCTTCTTGGAAGGAATTAGGGTTTCCCTCTACTGACCTTTGTCCTTCCATTAATCTCTATTTATCTCAAGCTCTTAACAAAACGATTATTAATGAATCTCAAATCGTGACCGTGACTATCACGAATTGATAGCGCGCCCGATCAGAGGGTTGATATTCATTTTGCTAAACTTTATAAAAATTAAAACTTTAAACAAGAATTGAAGAGATATTGTTCATCCAATATTCTACCCTATCCTACAAATACTAGCAGGCAATAATTTGCTCGCTCATGGAGATCAATGAAGTAGAAGAAAGGTGGAAGAAAACGGAACCCATAATTAAAATTAAAAGTGCAGAAAGTAATTACTGAATATAATTGCAGAAAGTAATTGCAGAAAGTAAATGCGGAAAGTAAATGCAGAAATTAAATGCGAAAAAATTAAAAGAAAAAACTACTTTTATTGATTTACTCGTGCATTACAAAAGTTGCTCGCTGAAAAAGTAATTTACAAAACCCTAGTTTTCTCGCTAGATCTTAATCGATCGATGGATAGATGAATAGATGATAGATAGATAGGTCTCGGTCCTTTATAGGCTCTGAAATGTAGAACCCTAGACGTCATGTTGAAGTGTGTCAAATTACAATCAAGACCCTGAAGTTTCACATCCTACGGTTGTCAAAAGACTGCTGAACCGCCGCCTATAGCCTATTTTGACCGCGGATCCGCCACCGTATGGGGGGTTGGAGCTTCCAAATTTTTTGTGCCTTTTCTTCTCGATATTTGGAGATCCTTCTGATAAAAAGATTCTGAAAACATATCTCTTAGTCTCTGACGTTGCGAGATTCTTCATTTTGCTTCTAATATTCGGCAAATTTGGTTTGGTGAACCGATTTGCTGTGGATCTCCTACTTGTATTTCATACCTGAGCTGATCTATTATAATACCTGCATAATATCTCAAATCATCTTGTTAGTAGCATTTGTCTTATTTGAGATATTATTCCAACCAATTATATGATATGATATTTTAAGAATATTGGTTAGGAATATTTGATATGATATGCATATTTAATATGAATATTTTTTTAAAATATGATATGCATATATTTCCCTAATTATATTAATTATAAATGAAGAAACATATGAAAATAATCTTTTTACACATAAACCCATATATGTTCCTAATTTACAATTAACACCTTTTAATAGTTAATAATAATAGAGAAAATGTCCATACAAATGTGCAATGAATTTGACTGATCAAGCTTCGTGCAGCCTTTCATGCCAGTCTTTTTTGTTTCTGGACACTGTCTTTTTTATAATCTTGGTTAGGGTTTTGTTGAAGGTTTCAGTTAGACCGTTGGTCCGAGAATTATAGACTGAATAGTATCTCAAATCTATTTTATATTGTTGTGCGAAACGGCTAATTTTACTGCTTCTGTAAGCTGGTCCATTATCCGAGATAATGCGTCGTGGAGTGCCAGTCCGATAAATGACATGGATTTTGAAGTGGTGGAGGATATTCTTCATATTCACCTCACTTAATGGTACTGCTTCTGCCCACTTAGAGAAGTAATCGGTCGTTACCAATATAAATCGATGTCCTTTGGAGGACGCCGGTTCGATGGGGCTAATTATATTGGTTCCCCACATTTCGAACGGCCAGCTGGCCACTGTCGGGTGCAGCGGATTTGGGTGCTGATGTATGAAGTCCCCATGAATTTGGCACGAGTGACACTGCTTCGCATATTGGATGCAGTCATGGATCATCGTAGGCTAATAGTAACCCATCCTTTTTATCTTCGGCTTCATCTTTTGTTCAGCTTGATGAGAACCACAGAGTCCGTCGTGCATTTCTTGGGCTACTTTCTTTGCCTCCTTCGGCCCTAGGCATCTTAGCTATAGGCAGTCAAACGATATCTTATATAGAGTATCATCAACGAACGTGAATGACAAAGCTCGTTTCATGATCTGATGTCTAGATGACGCATTTTCGAGCATTCGTTGGGACTTGAAGTAGTCTATGAGGACTTCCCTTCAGTCCTTGATCTTTTTTTCGTCCTCTATTTGGAGGGCTACTTGTTCGATTTTTTTTCCTTCGGATGGCTCTATCAGGTCTTCCGAAAATATATCTGTTGGTACGAGGACCATGCGGCTTTGCACAGTGATCCTTACGTCATGGAGGTCTTCATCAGCCAATTCTTTATCTAATTTAGCCAACGCATCTGCCTTACTGTTTTCCGCTCACGGTATGCTCTCAAGGGTATATAAAGAGATTTGTGTCAATAGCTGCTGCACCTTTTCACCATACTTTATCAGCTCCGTCTTACATGTTTGATAATCGTCGTTTACTTTACTAACGATCAGCTGGGAGTCTAATATATGAGGAGGTCTTTGATTCCCATATCGATAACGATCTCAAGACCAGTTATTAAAACTTCATATTCAGCTTCATTGTTAGTCCTTGGCTCCATTAATAAGAGGGCGTAACGCAATATCCCTCCTTGCGGGGACATGAAGATATGGCCCACCCCGGCTTTGATTGTAGGGATGTTTCGCTTTCGCCGCTTCATGGAGGATGCTCCATCGAAGTAAAGCTCCTATTGAGACTCATTTTCTTCTTTCTCTTCTTCGAGTGCATCGAACGCATGTTCGTCTAGCAACTCACAATTTAGGGGAGAGTCGACTGGTATCGGATGCTCCGCGAGAAAGTCGGCAATGACCTGTCCTTTCACCGCTTTGATGGGTCGATACGTTGCTGAGAACTCCATCAGGAGGAAGGCCCATTTAGTAAGCCTTCCTGTCAGTATGGACTTCGACATTAGATATTTAAGAGGATCCACTTTCGATATGAGGTGGACCTCATGTGCTAAGGCATTATGTCTGAGCTTCGTTATTGCGAAGATCGGCGCCAGGAAATACTTTTCGATGGGGAATAGTTGCTTTCTGTCCCTAGGAGAACTCGGCTTAAGTAGTACAGAGCTCTCTCATTTTCTTGATCATTCTTTTATGCCCACAATACGCCTGGAGAACCCTCAAGGGCCGTTGTATATAGGATAAGGGGTTTTCCCTTAACCGGAGCGGCCAATACCGACGGATTTTGCAGGTATTGCTTGATTTCATCTAGTGCGTTTTGGCACTTCTGAACCCAGATGAACGGGGTCCCCTTCTTCATTAGATGGCTGTAGGGACGACATTTTTCAGAGAGGTTGGTTATGAACCGCCGGATATAAGCGAGCTTTCCTTAGAGAGATCACAGTTGTTTGAGGGTTCTTGGCGTGGGCATTTCCATAATCACCTTGATTTTTGAGAGATCGATTTCGATACCTCGGTGACATATGATGAATCTTAGGAACTTGCCTGAGGAAACTCCAAACGCGCATTTTAGAGGGTTCATCTTCATATTAAACTTCCGAAAACGTTGGAACACTATTTTTAGATGTTCCCAATGTTCCTTATGAGATTTGCTCTTCACCATAAGGTCGTCGATGTAGCATTCGACGATCTTGTGTATGAGGTCATCGAAGATCTTTGTCATGGCTCTCTGATAGGTAGCACCAGCGTTCTTCAAACCGAAGGGCATCACCTTATAGCAGAATATGCCCAACGGGATCTGGAAGGCGGTATGTTTCTGGTCTTCATGATGCATTTTTATTTGGTTGTATCCTCAAGATCCATCCATGAAGGAGAAGACTTCGTGATTGGACGTGTTATCGATCATCGGCTCGTTGATGGGCACTGGGAAGTCGCCCTTCGATCAAGCTTTGTTGAGGTCCCGAAAGTCCAGCAGATGCGAACCGTCCCATTTTCTTCATCACTGGAATGATGTTAGCGATCCAGTCAGGATATTGAACCTCTTGGACGAAACCAAAGTCGATTAATTTCTTGACTTCAGCGTTGATACTCATCTCAAGTTCGAGTCACGTTCTTCTTGGCGCCTATTTGATTGGCTTTACGTCCGGTGATATGGCCAGTTAATGTACCACTACTTTTGGATCCAGACCAGGCATCTCAGAGTAGTTCCAGGCGAAGTAATCTTTGTACTGCATAAGCACGTTTTTCAGTGTGGCTACTTATTTTTCAGACAGCTGCTCACTGACGAACGTCGGCCTCGGATCATTTTCCATCCCTGAGTCAATTTTTCTTAGGTTGTCCGCCGTGGTGTGTATCCCATCTCCAGCTCCTTTGGTGCTGGTGGAAACTCTGAGATCACCTCATCCTGGTCTTCATTGGCGCAGCACCTGAAGAGATCATTCGTCCTCTTATGTCCTCCCTCTTTTGAGAGTGTTATCATATGGCAGGTACGAGTTCGCTTCCATTCTCGTGGTTTGGCTCATCTTATCCCAACGGTATAGGTCCTCTTTGGCTCATGCTTTTGCGGTAGGCTTATCTTCTATTTGTCAGATAACATAAACCTATCCCGTCGATACGGGTCTTCCACCCAGTCCTTGAAGGTGAAGCAGTTTTTAAAGGGATGACCTATTGCTCGGTGATAGGAGCAATAATCCGGATGATGCACCTCATTTATTTTTTCGGGGTGCCAAGACTCCGGAAGCGTCATCATTCAGTGCTTCATGAAAAGGTTGAATATTTTCCTTATCTTGTCTTGCGGAAAACTGTATTCTCGACTTATCTTCTTTATAAAGAACTGGCTCCAATCAAGCTTTTCTTGATTGAATGGCGTCTTGGATCCGTTTTGTTGTCTTCGAACATTTTTTGCATTCTTTGCCCTGTTTTTACCTCCATTTCGGGATTTTCCCCTTTTGCGAACACATAGCGGGCTAGAGAAGAAGTGCATATAGTCTACTTCCTCCGCAGATTGCTGACTGAGATGCTGCATCTTGTGCTTTTCATAAATAGCCACTTTACTGCTGTGGTTGTCCCAGCTCACTTGGCAAGCTTCTCTTATTAGCTTATCGATTTATTCTTTGAGCGATGGGCTTAACGTTCTTAGAGCAGGATCTCGCTCCGATTTGATGTTATAGCTATCAGGGAGAGCATTTTCTTCTCCAGTCAAGCTATTTATGATGTGAAAACTGTAGATCTACTCCCGTTTCTTGGACTAAATGTATCCCAGCCCAGTTGTTTCCATCTTCCTCCTAGGCTTCTTTTGTTGAGTCTCGGGAATATCTCAAATCTTTTTGTAGAATTGGGCTTGTCAAACAGTTTGTTCGAGAGCTATGCCTTGGCGTCTTAATAGCTCTTTCAATCTCTCCGCGTAATATCTTGGTAGATGGATGGGTTGAAGCCTGTCATGTGCAAAATCGGCACCGTGCCAAATTTCTTTTTCTACTTTGGTCTCCGTAGATTTGTAGAAGATGATCGCCTTTTCTCCTCTTCGCTTAGGAGGTACATAAAAAGTTTGCAATTCTTGTACGCTGTATGTATCAAGCGCATCAAGTTCCTTGTAGTGTCGAGGTGGAGCCATTATAACTTGTAGACTTTGATTCGTTTCGTTGAGAGCCTGTATTGATGGGCGAATGGAGAACACGGCATTTGTTTCGTCCTCGGAGTCACAGCCAAAAACCAGGGTCAGGGTAGATGGCGCTGGCTTATTGTTTTCTTTTTGGGGTTACCCCGAATAGACTATTTCTTCGTCTTCCTCGGTATCGCTCCCAAAGATCGGGATAGTGGCCGCAAATTTTTATTTACTCTCCGGCTTGTGACACCTTTCAGTATTCTCGAAATCTAGTAAGAAATACTTTGCGTCTTCATTTTTTTGGACTTCGTTCACCGAGAACGGATTTAGCTCTCCCATGATGGTGTACTCCGAGCCATCCTTGAAATACTTCATACACTATGTTGTGTAGAAGGGATGATATTGTACTCGTGTAACCAAGTTCTGCAGAGCAAAGAGTTATAGCAAGTATTGGCGTCAATGACATGAAACTTAATGTCAGTGATAAGCAGCCTGAAGCGTAGCGTCAGTATTATGGAACCAAGCGTCCGTGATGACTATGAGTTGAACCTGGATATAGTAATTTATCTCGGGTAAGGTGTTGAATGTTCATGCAAATTTCCTTCAGCACTCTCACGTTGAGAAGTTTAACGGAGGATCCGTTGTTGACAAAGATTTTCCATATCTTGATATCGTGACAGTACCCAGTGACGTATATCGAAAGATTACGTTCACACTTACCGAGGAGTAGATCTTCATCGCTGAATATAATATCAGCCATGTGGACCTCAGCTATTTCATTTTTCATTTTCTCTTCCGTGAGGAAAGCTTGAAACTAATCGGGCTTTTGTAATGCCTTGATGAGAGAATCTCGTGCCTCTTTGGATAGGAGGAGAGCATCCAATATGCTCAGCTGCGAGGGTTTTTTCCTCAGATGTGCTAGGACATTGTAATCCATATTATCTTTCTTAGGCGGGTCCTTTGCAGCGAGCTCTCTGACTGCTTCTTCATCGATGGCGATTCCCTCGGGCATTTTCCCTTTGTTTTTTTGCTCGAACCTTTGTTTGCAGGTCCGAGCTCCCTCTCAGGTAGCGTGCGGTTAGGGAATGTTTCCACATTTCTTCCTCTCCTCTTCTTTTCCGAGGTGGAGTCTTTGAAGAATGGGTTGAGGGGCGTTTCATCCTCAGAATCGCTCCCGATGGTGAGAACTTGAGGTTTTTCCTTTTCCGAATTGGTACCAATCATATGAAAGTTGCCAGTCGTTTTTTCATGCGTGTTCGTCTCGTCGTTCCTACATTAACGAGCGCGAGCTTCACGTTTCCCCTTCTTGAAGTGTTTTTGATAGGCAATATATCCTTACCACCACCTCTTGAAGGCACCACATTCCACGATAGGGTGGGTGACCCTTCGATGATATAGGCAGTAGTTTGGATGTGATTCTTCTCCGTCGGAGTATGGGACCCCAGGAGTGTACTTCATGAGAGGTGGTAGCTTCATCCCCTGTGATAGGGTTTTAGCGAACCGCTTCTCAGTTTTGATCCTGGTCTTAATTGTTGCAGGTGTGCTTTAGTTTGTTTGGAGCACTTTACAACTCGTCCTCATCGCAGTTTCTTTATTTAGACGTTGACGCTTAGCCTTTTCATATATGGCTGTTTCACGTTCTCAGTTATCTTTGCTCTTTTGAAAGGCTTCGTTTAGCAGCCTCTCAATCGGGTCATCTTATGGCAGTTTCGGGGAATTTAGCGCCGATTCTGCCCCTAATTTCTCAACATCGTTTTTTACGCTAAGGGAGCCTTTTCACCATATATCGATGAATGGGAGACCATGTGGCAACTTGCTACATACTCTTCCGCTTCTTTTGATGTGTCATTTCCCTCATCATTGTCACTGTCTCCATCCTCAAGAATATGCTTGAGGAATTCTTCGAACATGACTGGTGTCCGCACCTTCTGGTTATACTCCTTTAGCACGTCTATATACTTTTGTAGATCTGTGCGCTTTTCGTCATACTCGGAAGGCTGCACAGGTTTCTTGGCCATCTTCTTTTTCGTAGAAGACTTTGAAAGCTTAATTTGGGGGCTTTTCCCTTTGTCAACAATTTTCGGTACGGGATGTGGCTTCAACATCCCTTCAATAATTTCATGTTCAAGTGGATTTTTCCACTTGATTGTCGGACATACCTGAAGATCCTTCAGCATTTTTTTAGTTTTTCTGAGAGGACTACTTCCCATGGAGTTGTAAGTCGATGTCGCGCACCCCACGTGTTCGCGGGGAGGCAGAAATTGCAAAAAATGATTTTTACCGGCTTCGCAACACCGACTAGAACTAAGGATCGAACATAAACCATAGCTAGCAAACTGCATGAGGTTTAACTACTATGATACGAAGTTATACCTCACGATTCAAGTGCTTCGGGTCTTTATCGCTGTCTTCCACTCGACGTCAGCTCCAAGGATCATAACGGATCGTAGCAATCTCGACGGCCTCCTCGAGTCAAAGACGATCCACCCGAGAGTCTATAGTCCGAGCTCCTACCTCAAATCCGAGGTAACTACGGCTTCTAGTTCGCTAAACTAGAAGTCCTACGTTGTGTAGAGTGAGAAGATGGATAAATATGTCTCTTGGAACCCTAAATTTCTCAACACATGAGAGGTTTTAGGGTTTTTGATAAAGAGAAGAGGCTTGAGGAAATGAGAAAGGAGACTTGGCTGTCCCATTTTGATAGAATAAAGAATATGAGATATTTTATGAGATAAATATCACAATAAAATATCTTCAAACCTTACAAATATCTTGTGGTGACTTATGACCATGAATCACCAAGTAGCCATGCTAGTTTCAATACTCAAATCCACCTCATTTCCTCCACCCATTTTGTTTAATCCAAAAAGAATAAAACCCTAATAGGTGTCCCCCTTCTAGAAGCCAATCCCGAGGAATTACGAGAATGCTCCTCATCCGTATATACATACCCGCATCCGTATTCCGAAGAAAACAAATACTAAGAGACAAAACATACCCCGTAAAACTCTGTGAGGCTCCCGATATATCTAAAACCCCTCAAGACACATATGCACGTACTACACATTGAGTTCGCATGACCAGTGTGACCCATCAATATAAGGTTCCCTTGCTCCAAAAGCGAGAGGTATTTAACGGCAGCTTAGACCGTGGCTGCCGGAGATTCGGATCCCCACAATCAATAAACCCCCGCCTACCCTAGGCAGGGGGAATCTGTAGTATGCTTGACAAGCGCGCGCGTATTCCCATCTCAATGGGTTGACGAAAAACACCCTACAAGCATATGACTCGTTCTCCAATGTGGTCTCCAGGTCCGTAAGCTTTTTAATATAGCTAATCATTGCAGGGACATGGTCCCCTATAGATGACCCGACAGCCAACCTCACTTGAAGCAATTCCTTCGAGGTCTCATATCTTGCGATATGAGATTGCTCTCCATATAAAACTTTGTTATAGAGGAAGATAGAAACTAAGTCCATCTTCTCGTGCTGCCTCTGGTATACACCATCAACTGAGGCCAACACGAGGCACTTGGCATTCGCACAGTCTTATTCCCTTGTCTTACGGATATCAACATCCGCGACGGTGGAAACTGGACATGGGACGGCGGGGGCTTGAGTAGTAATAAGATGGTCCAGCTTGTCATAGGTAATGGACATCTAGATAAACCTTTGCCAGTCAATATAGTATAACTCAGTCATTTTATTATCTATCTGTAACCTAATCTGTTGACCTGGTCACTGCAATTAGGAGAGAGAGAAGAAAACACTCAGCATGATGCTCTTGCAAGTTTAGATTAATTTTTAATTTATCTAAACAGGATTGCTCCCACTGTTTCTTGAATCCTTCCTCAAGCCATAAAAGAAAAATTAGTCAGGATTGATCTCACCGTACAATTCTTGCTTAACCGTTCGGCCAGGCTAGTGTCGGTACTTCGAGGGAGGTTTTACGACGCTTTCGCGAAGTTCCTTAATTAAAAAACCTCTTTTCCCTGGAGGCGTAGCCCCGCTAACACTGTTCTAGACACCTACTTGGTTTATAGCATTGATCGTTAAGTGAAGAATCTCCCAAAGAGTAGCGGATACTCACAGTAGGATCGGGATCCAAATATCATTGTGTAATAATCCTGAAGGAATCCTACCAACATTATCACACTCCAAATGGTATGCAGTACTAGCAAGTTTTAGTTTCCTTAGAAACTCTCGATGTGGATTTTTGCCCCATGCTCTTATGATCTTGACGAAGGCCAACATATCATAAGTCACATGTCAAGTTCTACCCGTCATTATCCAGGTTAATTTGAAACCCAGCCGTACATACCCTTGACGAAAGCCAAAATAGGAGTACGACTGTCCCAAACCAACGCATCTATCTATGCTATAGATGATTATCCAGCAGCTACCAAACACTATGCCTTGGTGAAGGTCAAAATACATAGCTTGAATACTACTGAATATTCAACTGAAATGACGAAGGGCTACGAATGGTTTAGGAGAAACCGTGAACGTAGTGAACTTGATATGATTGAAGGAACTTGATAGCTTTTAAAAGGAGTGGTTTAAGCTCCGCATTTAAAAGTCTCCTGTTTTAAAATAACCGAGTGGTTTTAAATTTTGTTCCAACGATTCAGCTTTGGTTTGTTTGCTTTGCATTAATATAATGCAATCCCATCAATTACACCTATCATTACAGAAAAAGACGAAAATATCACATCCACTTATGCCATCCGCATTCGCCACTGGGCCCAGTCATCACCCGTTAGGTTACTTAACTAACGGCAGAGCGGGAGCTGGACTAGCGCGGATGCAAAACATAAGCAATGCCTAATAGATATCATATATAGATATATACATTCGTCTCACGCAATAATAGGCATTCCAGAACACAGATGAACATATTGGATATACTAGGAATTCCGCATTTCGTTTGAGCCTGTAACGAAAGACAGATTCCACGGTCGTGATGAATAGCTAAACCCCACCCTAGACCCCTACGAGTGAAGAAAACTACCCGCCAAATACCCAAAATGAAGCAACCTCCCTCAACAAAGTGAGTAGGCCACTCGGCACTTCAAAGTACCCGGTAGTTTGTGCACCCCACCTTGGGTCTATCCTAGGAGCAAAAACAGTAAAAGAAATAATACAACGGTAGCTACAACCTTAACCCGGATATGCCCCACCACTTTACAAATTTACATTGAATGAAAGGATGAAAACCCTCATCTCACATCCCCGGCTATTCATCCACGTCGATCCAACAAATTCATATACACAAACCAACATAACATCATCACCGATATGTGCAAACCCGACTAATCGATATATAGCAATTAGTCGATGTTTCCAAACACATATACACATCACAAAGTTTGTAAAGCAACTGGGACATTATAATTCCTCACGCAATTAGCAAACTTAACCAATTTTCCAAAACTTGAAAATCCAGTGAGCTAAACTTCCAAAAACGATGGTTTGAAGCCAATTCGGAAGTCCGAATAAAAAAGAAACGTGCTCGAACCTTCACGGAGAGTTAGAGAACGAAATTAACTTCGAGTTTGGGGGCCTAGAGGGGGTACCCTACCCCCGAGGCCACCACGAGGTGGCCATGGGGTGAGGCAGACCCGAAACTGCCTAAGGTGGGGCAGTTTCGGGTCCCCACCGCCAAGAACACCTTGTGGTGGTCTTAGAAAGTGGGCTCAGCCGTTAGGTCCCCCCGGAGGTTCCCCGGAGTGCCCATGCACCACCCTACGGCTTCTCAGTTCAAACCGTGAACTCGCGGGGTGTGTAAACATCTCAAACTATCATTTTTGGAAACTGTTTTTCTCGGCAGTTTTTGCGCGGCAAAAACGGCAGATTTCTAATGTCGCTACAAGCTATCTAAATTTATGAGAGGCTCTGATACCACTGTAAGTCGATGTCACACACCTCACGTGTTCGCGGGGAGGCGGAAATTGCAAAAACTGATTTTTACGAGCTTCGCAACACCGACTTGACCAAGGTTGAACATAAACCATAGCTAGCAAACTACATAAGGTTTAACTACAATGATATGAAGTTATACCTCACGATTCAAGCCCTTCAGGTCTTCATCGCTGTCCTCCACTCGTCATCGGCTCCAAGAATCGCAACGGATCGTAGCAATCTCGACGGCCTCCTCGAGTCAAATACGATCCACCCGAGAGTTTATAGTCCGAGCTCCTACCTCAAATCCGAGGTAGCTACAGCTTCTAGTTTGCTAAACTAGAAGTCTTAGGTTGTGTAGAGTGAGAAGATGGATAGATTTGTCTCTTGGAATCTTAGGATTCTCAACACATGAGAGCTTTTAGAGTTTTTGATGAAGAGAAGAGGCTTAAGGAAATGAGAAAGGAGAAGAGAGCTTGAAGGAGGCTTGGCTGTCCCATTTTGATAGAATAAAGAATATGAGATATTTTTTGAGATAAATATCATAATAAAATATCTTCAAACCTTCACAAATATGTTGTGGTGACTCATGACCATGAGTCACCAAGTAGCCATGCTAGTTTCATTGCTCAAATCCACCTCATTTCCTCCACCCATTTTGTTTAATCCAAAAAGAATAAAACCCTAATAGG
Organism: Agapanthus africanus; assembly: GCA_030015575.1. Taxonomy (NCBI): domain Eukaryota; kingdom Viridiplantae; phylum Streptophyta; class Magnoliopsida; order Asparagales; family Amaryllidaceae; genus Agapanthus; species Agapanthus africanus. The sequence continues at coordinate 474,844,875 of CM057338.1, read as the reverse complement.
TGTCCCCCTTCTAGAAGCGAATCTCGAGGAATTACGAGAATTCCCCTCATCCGTATATACATACCCGCATCCGTATTCCGAAGAAAACGAATACTAAGAGACGAAACATACCCCGTAAAACTCTGTGAACCACCCAATATATCCAAAACCCCTGAAGACACATATGTGAAGGGTTACGGCAACGCCCCGGCCATCAAAACACGGCCAAAATGCGGAACAAAAATTTCTAAAACCGGCGCTACCGTTACCCGATTTACGGATCGACCTTAAATCCTAAACTAGCAATCTAAACTAAGAGTTAGAATCGTTATACCGAGTTGATCCGTGTCCTTCAGTCTTCATTCCAAGCTCCTAATGATCCTTTGATGATGTTTGGTTGCCGGTCTTCCTCCATCTCCGATGATCCACCCGAGGGATGTAACTCCGGCTCTAGCTCCACAACATGATGTAAATGGAGCAACTAGGGTCTCTAGGATGCTACCCTAGAGAGCCTAGGATGTAGTGTGTATCATCTCTAAGTGTTATCTATCTCAAAACTTGAAGGTGTAAGCAATTCATAAAAGCTAGGGGAGGTGAAGCTCATGGTGAGGGAGAAGCTCAAGAACAAGGGAGGAGGTCAAGAAAAACCAACCATGCTTGAAAAATGAACTCTTGCATGAAAGAGAAAATAGCATGCTTGGTTTTGTAAAAAGCATTTTTCAATTTTAAATTCTCATCATGCTTGAATAGTGAACACAAATGAATTAATAATTCATTTGTGTGCACTATTACAAGAATGGTTCTCACCATACCTCCATCATGCAATTTCCACCTCATTTATCCATTTAATAAAAAATGGTCAAATCAAGAAATGAGGTGGCACCTTCTAGAATGTTATCCGGTAAAAAATACGGATTACATTCTACTGTAAATATATCTGCATTCGTACCGAAATACGAATACCCAAAGAGATAGAATAACACAAAGAATATAATACTAGAATATACGTACTGAAATACATATACATAAATTATTTAATCAATACCTGATTTAATAATCCGGCTTAAAACCGAGCCGGCTAGTATTATCAACTGTCCAATCGAAAACCCGAGTACAATGTACATCAATCGATCGAAACCCTGCACGTATCCAATACGGCTACTACATCATTACGCCAGAACCAGGGAAACCCTCTGTGTGGGACTCTAAAGACTCGTCAATACGTTGGCAGTGGGTTTAACCACAAGCACGTCAGCGGCACTAGCTGTACATAACGGCTACCCAGGTATTGAGCGAAAGGGAGGCCAACGAGCAAACTCATGCAGAACCCCTACTGAGCTTGACAGTGACAATATCCGTACAGTCCGGTCTGTTCGTCTAAGAGTATCGCATATCGAGTCTAGGGGATGGATAAAGTCAGACCCCCAACAACGCGATATTTAGTGTCGGTATGAAACCCATCACCACCTGAGAAACTATCGATCCTGGATCGATAATTCTCATCCACCGTGGCCACGGATTTATGGTGATGGCCATCCGTACACAACGCGACATCAACCCCCAATACCGGGGGAGACGAATTCCCGATGATCCGATCACTGCCTCCATATGGCTCGGGACTGTACCCAACTAAAACCTGTTTAAACGACTCCTTTGAGCCGTGGTAAGGTAGTGATCAAAGCACAGTGGGAACTCACACGAGACAAATGATGATCTCAGGTTGACAGACTAACCTGTCCACATGTCACCTGGGAACTGCTATCTGACAATAGGTATAATACCAACTAGCAGGTTCCCGGCGAGTCCGTCCAGTGTACTCATAACCCAATGAGCACCTGTATACTATCTTAGGTGAACAAACTAACACTAATGGCTTGTGAGACCTGGCCACCGCTCCTCGTCGTGGTCTCGATCAGTATACACTAGTCTACACTGGAGTATCGATACCCGGTCTCGATACTCCTACGACTAGGGACATTTAAGGATGTGCTTATAGACCCCAGCTCCCACATATATGATCGCCATCATAATGATGGCAGTCAAGTAAGAATCCTATGGGCTCTATCAACATGTACATAATGATAAAGACAAACCAGATAGCATACTATCATCTTGAGTAAGACTGCTTTATCGGTATAGGTCATCACTCAATCATCATAATCACAAGTTCGTGACTATGATAATTGCCTTGAGGGCACTATAGCCAACAATCTCCCACTTGCACTTAAGGCCAATTATTGCGATGTCGCATACTCACAGCCCGTGTGATACCGAACACCCAACTTCTCTACTAATCAGTTTCGCAAAGCTCGTTTGCGAAAATGATTGCGTTCGAGAAATAGCCTCAGTGAGTGGATCCGCTCCAATGTTTCTTTCTGTATCTCTCTGTATCTCAACTTCGCGGCGAAAACTATCTCCCGAAATGAGCGATACCTTTCTTAGAATTTGTCTGGATATCTGATGGGAACCAGTTCACAAACAAACTCCAAATCCATCAAACCTCCTAGACTGTATCGTCCACTGAATTTAATCAGTATCCTGCGCCATGCCTTCCCTCAGTATTCGCTTGGACCACCTGTCCAACATACTGTCCCTTAAAAGAGGGAAAACTATAACTCTGACAGTCACTCTGTCATCCAGGTCACCTTGGAAGCCTGAAATGATAACCGTCTCCTGAAGGAGAATGCCGTTATCATATCCCTAGAACATCCATTTATGTTCAATAACTGCTTCCCAATGTTTCTCCAGGATTAGATATGTTTATTGCAACTAGTGCAAAAACCAACATCTGGTGTGGTACTTGACATTTCATGATTAACTGAATTGCCTAAGCAAGCGATATGCTAATCATGCAGATCCCTCTCCCCTTTAGTCTGTAAGACACCTTTAGAGAGGTTGACTCCATCACCTACAGGTTCACCACCATGCCAGGAGTCGTCCATTCTAAAATATCTTTAGAATAATGTCAAAGTACCCATATTGGGATACTTCCCAAATCCAGATCTAAAACCATAGATCTAGTAACCAGAAAACTTGATATTATATCTATATCCTATATGGAGAGACAACATTGTGACAACCACAGTATAACCGATCGCAGTGTAGGAATATCTCTTCCTATCAAGTGCATGTCATCCCAATACCTGGACATCACTCCCTACTACCTTCTTACCAGATCCATCTCCTATTCTGATGAAGTCAAGACCTATGACTGTCACATCAAAAATAGATGATCTATTTCCGCTATACCTGCTTTAGTCTATAAATAGACATAAGCTACTTGTTTACTATGCTTCCGCTGCTCCTACTGACTACAACAACCCTCTGGCAGAGTCATATACACGTGCACTTCTAAAGCTAGTTTAGAACGACGCTATACTCATCCTCCTGCCGGGTCTTATAGTCTAGAATAGCAGCAATAGCAAGTTTGGGTAAACAAGAACCTCCCTGTCACCGTCTCTGAGAAGACCGAAGTACCTCTCGGGTGCCTGAGGTTACCCACCAAATCTGCGGAGTGGCTAATGAAACATCAAATCCAATTGAATCCTTAGGTTTTATTAAATTTCCAGTAATCATTTGTGGTTCTGGAATAACTTCCAGTTCTACCATACTCCCATTTCTGTTTTCTGAAAAATCCATTTTATTAAAACTGTGGCGAGTAAAGAACAATATAAATATTGATCTTCCTGATGGTAGAAAGTTAACCCTCGTCAAAGCCCGGGATAACCCACAAACAACCATTACTGAAACGTGCCTTGAGTTTATCCGGATTCTGGTTTTAAGCATCAGCCGGACAACTCCCTATACCTTAACATCGTCAAGATATAAATTGATTCTATATATCTGATATAGAAACAAAAGTACTAATTTAATCAGAACCAGATTCAAAATCATGCAGCATTCTCCAGTGCATATCAACCAAATGGAAAGAGGACAATCAGCATTACTCATCTGGAAGTGCATCCATAAATGAGTAACCCGAAAGAGAAGCAAGTTCTCAAAACCATTACTATCAACGGAATACCAAACACAAGTATCTACATCTTCGACTTCCTCGAAGAATCCTGATACTTACAATAAATGGTTCTCTACTTTATTCTTATACCTATAACTTCTCAAAATCTGAACCTTACATTTCAACGAAATACATGTCTACAATCGGAGAAGTTATGAGTAAACAGAATACAGTGCGAGTACCAACCCCATTGTCCTAATGGACACTGGACAACATACAATACTTTGTATAAGTCTCCTGAGTTCAACAACTCAAACCCTGTGCGTCGTAGGTTGAAAAACTGTAGTATGGTTAAGAAGAATTACACCGCTGTTGAATGCACCTTACCTAATCACCAGCTGATATAGGTAAATGTCACAGACATAATATCAAAAATTTATATCTCACTTTATAAAATAAATATACAGATATATCAGTTTGAAATTAGTGCATAACAACGGATATTCAAAACCAAATATTTGCCATCCGGCAAAATCCAGATGATTTTCTCAAATATCACCAATTACAACGAATTCCGATATAATGAGGATCTAATCACCCAATTCCCAATATGTTACTCCCACTCACCATCTGTAACAACATACAGATGTAAGAAACTGATCTGGTAAATACATACCCAGGAGTTAGATTCTTATTGGGAAAACAGTTTTCAATTAACATCGCACAGTTAAACTGAAACAAGAAAATGTTTCAAAAGGGTTAACTGGTATTCCTAGTAACGCCTCTTCCATTATCCTGAATCATGACAGTAACTATATACTTACATGCCCCCACTGCAATCCCTTTATTATGTCTTTACTTATTACCTTCTGTACACCTCCTTTACGTTAATTGGTTTTCATCATTCCCTACCCTTCGGCACCAGCCTAAGGTTTGGAAGAAGACTATCCAATAAGTGTAATAGGTGTACTCTCCTAATCCTAGGAGCCCTCGCAACCTGAGAGAAGGTAAAGAGAAAAGACATCTGAATAATCCTATCCAATTTCTCTTGAACCGGAAACCATCTCCGAATCTGGAACGAATTCCTTCGAGTTTGTATGTAACTATACAATGGCATATCCAATGGAAGTGGATATCCGTAGTGATACGGAGTGTTCTAGAGAAAAGCAAAGTGGATGTAGGAGTGGCAGGGGTACACACGGTCTTTGTCATGAATGATGGTGATCGCAATTTCCTTTGCCATTATTCTAATCCCTTTATATGTCTTTACTTATTACTTTCTGTACACCATAGTTAAGCTTGTTTGTTTTCTTCCTTCCCTACCGTTCGGCACCTGCCTATGGTCTGGAGGAAGACTATCCAATAAGCTCAATAGGTGTACCCTCTCCTAATCCTAGGAGCCCTCACAACCTGAGAGAATGTAAAGAGAAAAGACAACCGAATAATCCTATTTAATCTCTCCAGAACCAGAATCCATCCTCGAAAAAGTTCCTTCGAGTTCGTATGTAACTATACGATGGATTTATCTAATGGAAGTGGATGTTCGTAGTAATACGGGGTGTTCTGGAAAAATGCAAAGGTGATATAGAAGTGGCAATGATGTATGCGACACCGTGACATTCCAAAAGCCAAAGTGTTTTAAGAAGGTTCGGTTAATTTGGTTCATGGGTTTTAGTTTAGGGTCGGGTCATAGTCGCAGCCAGAGAGAGAGAGAAGAAACACTCAGCGTGCACTCTAACCTAGATCAGAATAGTTAATCATTTTATCTAATCAGGATGGCTCCCACTGTTTCCTCGAATTCTCCTCCAAACCCAAAAGAAGAATTAGTCGGAATCACCCGAGGAGTAATCCTACTCATCAGTGGGAATCGGGATCCAACTATCATCGCATGATAACCTGATGGAAGCCACTCAAGTCACCACACTCCAGAAGGTATGCGCAAGCCTGGCAAGTTTCCTGTATGTTTGAAACTCCCGATATGATTTTTACCCCAAGCGGTTTATGACCTTGACTTTGGCCAACAAATCATAACCCGCAAGTCAAGTTCTACCCGTCATTGTCCTGATTGATTTAGACCCACCCGCACACACCCTTGACTTTAGCCAACAAAGTGGTACGACTGTCCTAAACCAATGCATATCCATGCAACGGACAAGCAACACACAGCTATCGCACACGATGCCTTGACTTTGGCCAACAAACACCGCACGAATACTATGTGCTATTTATCCGAAATTACGGAGGGCTACGGCTGGTTTTTGGCGAAAAACCTTTAACATAATGAACTTGATATCGTTGAAGAAATCCAAGTGGTTTTATAAATATATAGTGGCGAAAACTTTTCCTAAAGAGGTCACTCCCGGTGAAGGGATCTCAGCTCTTTCCCCGTCGAATGGGGTGCAGGATATCCCAAACTGAATACCACGATGCAAAGCAAAAATAATCGACTATAGTAAAGTTATTACGTTGACGCAAACTTTTACCCAAGGGGTCACTCCCGATGAAGGGATCTCGGCCCTTGCCTCGTCGAATGAGGTGCAGGATATTCCCAATCGAATACCACTATGCAAAGCAAAAGAGAACGTCTGTAATATCAGTTTTTAAAAAACTTGGTTCCAGCAACATCATATATAGGTTTGTTTTATCCTTGCAGTGATAAGAATCAATGCAGTCCCATCAATTAATCACACCAGAAAAGAACGAAAATAAAATGTACGTATATGCCATTCGCATTCGCCACTAGGTCCCGTCATCACCCGTTAGGTTACTTAACTAACGACAGAGTGGGGACTGGGCTAGCGCGGGTGCAAAACATATACAACATCTACTAGTATATATAAATATATATAACAATCGTCCCAGGCATGATATAAAGCAACATCACAGAACATCACAGAAGCAATACAGAATGGTGGATAATCTGGAGCCTCGGGTTTCACTTGAGCCGCAAGTGAGACCCGGCGTTCTCTGTCGTGTGGATAGCCTGTGCAATGATACCTAGACCCCTACGAGCGCGGCAAGTTACCTGCCAAAAACAGAAGTGAGGTAGCCCCCTCCAGCAACGTGAATGGACCACCCAGCACTTCACGGAATCCGGTAACTTGGGCACCCCTCCTGGGTCAACCTATACTCCCTACGAGTGCAGCGAATAGCCTGCCAATTCTAGAGTAAGGTCCCCTCCGTCCCAACGCCATGAGATGCGGACCCGTTTCCCTCTAGAATCCGGCTATTCGTGCACCCCACCGTGGGGTAATCCTAGTACAGAAAAGAAAATAATATACAAGGGTGACATCGACCTCATCCCGGTCGTGCCCCAAAAGAATAATATACAAACTGGCAGTGACGGTAGTCCACATGTCGGATGCTCGCCCCGCAATATCAAATGTACAAATGAAATTAAATTGTACTAACATTGCACCATAGCTATCCACCACGACGATCCAACCAACATTACAGCACAACACAGAACATCAACGTAAATGTCACGTTCGCAAACCCATCTAAAGGAACATATAGCAGTTAGATGGGTTTACCGATCAAATGATATTCACGGTCGCAGATAATAATGTATGTACTCATAATCACACACTTAAAATTTCGATCGACTAAACTTTCCCTAATTGTCCCCAAGTGCATAACCAGTACTCAAATGAATCTAGGCTAAAACCATATATCACAAAAATCATTTTTCCACCAACTAGAGCTGCAGAAAAATTTTTGGTCACTGTAGCTTAAAAAGGGTCGCGTAAGCGCCGCCAAATGTTGCATTTCGTGGCGGTTCCGCGGTGGAATTGTGGAGTTAGGTCACCAAATGTTTTCTGTAGCTTTATTTTTGCCTGCACGGAATTTTAAGATACCTGAAATATTTTTTTGACCGCTTTTCAAAATCGACAGCAAACAGAAAAATGGAATCGTGATTTTGGAAATTTCCGTCGATCGATCTTTCAAGCACGTTTAAAAAAGCTAGTAAGGAGTTTAAAGGGTGGCTCTGATACCATGAAGGGTTACGGCAGCGCCCCGGCCATCAAAACGCGGCCAAAATACGGAACAAAAATTTCTAAAACCGGCGCTACCGTTACCCGATTTACGGATCGACCTTAAACCCTAAAATAGCAATCTAAACTAAGAGTTAGAATCATTATACCGAGTTGATCCGTGTTGTTCGGTCTTCATTCCAAGCTCCTAGTGATCCTTTGATGATGTTTGGTTGCCGGTCTTCCTCCATCTATGATGATCCACCCGAGGGATGTAACTCCGGCTCTAGCTCCACAACATGATGCAAATGGAGCAACTAGGGTCTCTAGGATGCTACCTTAGAGAGCCTAGGATGTAGTGTGTATCATCTCTAAGTGTTATCTATCTCAAAACTTGAAGGTGTAAGAAATTCATAAAAGCTAGAGGAGGTGAAGCTCATGGCGAGGGAGAAGCTCAAGAACAAGGGAGGAGGTCAAGAAAAACCAACCATGCTTGAAAAATGAACTCTTGCATGAAAGAGAAAATAGCATGCTTGGTTTTGTAAAAAGCATTTTTCAATTTTAAATTCTCACCATGCTTGAATAGTGAACACAAATGAATTAATAATTCATTTGTGTGCACTATTACAAGCATGGTTCTCACCATACCTCCATCATACAATTTCCACCTCATTTATCCATTTAATAAAAAATGGTCAAATCAAGAAATGAGGTGGCACCTTCTAGAATGTTATCCGGTAAAAAATACGGATTGCATTCTACTGTAAATATATCTGCATTCGTACCGAAATACGAATACCCAAAGAGATAGAATAACACAAAGAATATAATACTAGAATATACATACCGAAATACATATACGTAAATTATTAAATCAATACCTGATTTAATAATCCGGCTCAAAACCGAGCCGGCTAGTATTATCAACTGTCCAATCGAAAACCCGAGTACAATGTACATCAATCGATCGGAACCCTGCACGTATCCAATACGGCTACTACATCATTTCACCAGAACCAGGGAAACCCTCTGTGTGGGACTCTAAAGACTCATCAATACGCTGGCATTAGGTTTAACCACAAGCACGTCAGCGGCATTAGCTGTACGTAATGGCTACCTAGGTATTGAGTGAAAGGGAGGCCGACGAGCAAACTCATGCAGAACCCCTACTGAGCTCGACAGTGACAATATCCGTACAGTCCGGTCTGTTCGTCTAAGAGTATCGCATATCGAGTCTAGGGGATGGATAAAGTCAGACCCCCAACAACGTGATATTTAGTGTCGGTATGAAACCCATCACCACCTGAGAAACTATCGATGCTGGATCGATAATTCTCGTCCGCCGTGGCCACGGATTTATGGTGATGGCCATCCGTACACAACGCGACATCAACCCCCAATACCGGGGGAGACGAATCCCCGACGATCTGATCACTGCCTCCATATGGCTCGGGACTGTACCCAACTAAAACCTGTTTGCATGACTCATTTGAGCCATGGTAGGGTAGTGATCAAAACACAGTGGGAACTCACACGAGACAAATGACGATCTCAGGTCGACAGACTAACCTGTCCACATGTCACCTGGGAACTGCTATTTGACAATAGGTATAATACCAACCAGCAGGTTCCCGGCAAGTCCGTCCAGTGTACTCATAACCCAATGAGCACCTGTATACTATCTTAGGTGAACAAACTAACACCAATGGCTTGTGAGACCTAGCCACCGCCTCTCGTCGGGGTCTCGATCAGTATACACTAGTCTACACTGGAGTATTGATGCCCGGTCTCGATACTCCTACGACTAGGGACATTTAAGGATGTGCTTATAGACCCCAGCTCCCACATATATGATCGCCATCATAATGCTGGCAGTCAAGCAAGAATCCTATGGGCTCTATCAACATGTACATAATGATAAAGAAAAACCAGATAGCATACTATCATCTTAAGTAAGACTGCTTTATCGGTATAGGTCCTCACTCAATCATCATAATCATAAGTCCGCAACTATGATAATTACCTTGAGGGCACTATAGCCAACAATATGCGCGTACTGCACATTGAGTTCGCATAACCAGTTCGACCCGTCAATCGGAGGTTCTTTCGCTCCAAAGGCGAGGGGTAATTAACGGCAGCTTAGTCCATGGTTGCCGGAGATTCGGATCCCCACAATCAATAAACCCCCGTCTACCCTAGGCAGGAGGAATCTGTAGTACGCCTGACAAGCGCGCTCGTATTCCCATCTCAATGGAATGACGAAAAACACCCTACAAGCATATGACTCGTTCTTCAAGGTGGTCTCCAGGTCTGTAAGCTTTTTAATATAGCTAATCATTGCAGGGACGTGGTCCCCTATAGATGACCCGACAGCCAACCTCGCTTGAAGCAAGTCCTTCGAGGTTTCATATCTTGTGATATGAGATTGCTCTCCATATAAAACTTTGTTATGGAAGAAGATAGAAACTAAGTCCATCTTCTCGTGCTGCCTCTGGTATACACCATCAACTAAGGCCAACACGAGAATGAATCGCCGACTTATGTATATATCGACTCAAGAAATATTAATTAATATCCTTAAGTAGATATTACGATATATTTAGAGCCATACCTATTTTCAAAACTAACGAATTATTATGCCCTTTTAAATGATAATTTCAAGTGATGCTACGGATTTTCAAATGGTATCTTTTTTTTTCAAAAAACATCGTAGCCCCTACTTTCAAAAACAATGATTCGTACTATTTTAAACTATAACTGTATGGCTCATACATAGTTACGTATTTTATACTGTTCGCGTTTAAAATTTCTTTATTCTTTTCACGCTCGCGTTACGATTTCTTATTTATGCATACGCTCACATTATTTCGTTTACAATGTATATACTGCATTCATACCCTTATCATTATATATGATTTCGTCTGCTATGACACATGCACCATTATCGATGATGCACATATTGTACGTACACTTACTTGTCGGCTCACACACACATCATCGATAATTGCCATGCCACGTACACATTAGAAATCGCTACGTCACCGTATCACCTTATAACCTATAGCATTTTAGTTATTGTTTAATACCCCATACCACACATACTAGTTCAGTTATTGATTTTCCTTACCTAGTTAAACGACACACTTGTTATGCATTTCAGTATAGTTCTGTGCCTGTACAAATTGTTTCATTATTGCTACATGTTTATGAGATTCTGTTTTTATGAGATTTTTGGATTTGAGAAACCGCAGATATATTTTAAAAACTTATGATTTATTTTAAAATACGCGGTTTTCTCTTGATATGATGTTTGGAGTCCACCATGAGTTTTCTTGGTTCTGAGTTATGTGTATACCCGATTCAAGGAGAGAGAAGGCACCGTCTGCGGGTATATGGTAGACCCAGTTTGGTACCCCGGGGTAAGAAGATCGTATAGAGAGACGTTGAGCTTGGCAGGAGAACACTACCTACCGGTGATAGTACTGGACTCGACGGATATCTGGAGGATACCGACCGGAGTGATATGAGACAGATGGATATGAGGGCCGATCCCATAAGACGGCGCCTGAGATATAAGGATTTACGTGTTGATACTGGGCACGGCTTTTATGATGATTTCGAGTGTTGATATTTGGCACTCAGGTTTTATGATGATTTGATATGTCGTTGATGGACACGTTGGATGATACATATATATACTTATATATGACACAGATGACATAGTACTATATATTACCATAGGCATGATATTATTATTATTATACTAATGTATACACGATCACCCTTGTTACCACACAGTATTATATTATTATATTACTGTAGGACCTAGGAGAACGTCATACATTCGATTTCTACTTGATGATGTCTTCAACTCACGAGTTGGCAAGTCACCCCCATTGTGCCACAGTTTTCTTACAGGATCGATCGCTCGGATTCAGTAGCGGCTTGCTGGCACATTGCTCTTTTCTGGATGATTTACATTGGTTGGTGGGTTACAGTACAGAGTGTAACCACCGTTGCATATTTATCTTTCATTGTATCTAGTTAAGAGCTCTATCAACCAGACTATGTATATTTGGTAGACCTAGAGACCGATTTGTATATTCTTTGTATTTCGAATCGAGACTTGTATATATTCCTAGATTAGATTTGATAATGTTTTGGTTTTCTTTATTTTCTTTCTGTGTTGATCTTCGCCTTGGGCGTCGTATATTTCATATTGCGTGGTTGTATTTCTGCTAATTGGTAAAGAGGTAGCTCCCGCTTGGGGATGCCATATTATTATTGATTATGTATTTGTTTTTATCAAAGTTTACGAAGGAGGTGCTGCCTAAATTTCAAATGACGAAAACGTTTTCAAATTATAGCATATAATTCACTTGCAGTTCAAACGAACCTTATATATACTTTAAAAAGAAAGAACTTGATTTCATTACACCTTTATTTCAAAACTCCACCTCCATTATTTTCCTAAAAGGTTTAGATTTCTGGGCATTCGTCTTATTTGGGTTACGGTGGGGTCATATAGACTTCACGTGATTTAAGTGCCGGTCACGTGCCAATTCTGAGTCGTGACATTCGAGGGTCCTTATTTTAGGAAGAAGGCACATAGCCCATCTGATCCATTTAGGCCAGCTTGTCTATCAGCGCGTGGAAGATTGTGGGTTTGAAGAATGTCATGAACTGGGACACGGTCGATTGAGGATCGAGGGTCCCGATGAACATGCCTATGGCTGGAGACTCTTCAGTGCTCTGTTTGCATTTAGACCACAAGTTCCGCCACCGAATCGCGTATTGGACCTAAGTTTCTCCCGACATTACCCTGGCATTGATTAATACCATGATCGGAGTGCGTTCGCTCACGTTGGTGAACCGTTGCGTGAACAGTAGTTCTATTTCAGTGAAGGTTTTCACGAAGTCATTTAGGAGCTCCGAGTACCACTAAAAGGCTGTCTTTGACAAGCTTCCAACAAATTGGCGAAATAACAGTTTGTCGTCGCCTCCAGTATTGCCGCATAGTGCTTTGAATTGTGCGATATGCTGGTGAGGATTTCCCGTTCCTTTATAGACATGAAACTTGGGGATTGTATAACCTGGAGGGTACTTTATTTGGTCATACCAGGCGGGATATGGCCGCTCAGTTCTGACGAGTTGGTCGGCGGCTTCATTGGCTGGTGAGCTCTTATTTGCTAAGCGATGTAGTCATCCACGACCGCCTTGAAGATGGTTACTTTTTTGGCCGCTGATAAGACCGGAAGAGGGTTTGATATTTCCCCTTTGTCATCATCGTTAATCACCGGTGGTTCCAGTTGGATTTTCATTCACACCATATCTTAGAATAGGAGAGCCATCCGCTTAATGTTAGTAGCTTGCTCTGCAGATTCTTTGTCCTTTCTCTCCAGCACTCTTCGTAAGAACTCTGTATCGGTCTCTTGCTTTTGGTGCTGTTCAGCCTCTTTTTTCGGACCTTCTTTTTGTCCAGTAAGCGCCGTCATTTTATTCAGCATTTCTTGGAGCTTTAGTTGTTGCTCCTGAGCCTTTGTCAGTGACCGAGTTTACGGTCGGTGAATTACCGAAGCACGGCACTCTTCTTTCCTATTGGTCATATAGACCATATGTACGGTTATACCCCCTAACTTGGGGCGTTTAGATCCATTGACTTTGAAATTTGCCGCGGACGATTGGATTTTCTCCGGCTTCATTCTTTTATGAGAAGTTGGAGTTGAAGGATTCATTATGACAGGCGCCTGTTTAGGAACGGCCCCCCGTTGTATAGTAGAGGAGCGGTCTTTTTCTTGGCGGTCCTTAGATTTCTCGGGTCGACGAAAGTACTTGTCATTAAGCATAGAGTCCTGGACTTTTTGTCAGAGTCTATGAATCTGTAAGGAGACCCGTTGATGAGGCTGTTCCGACAGTTTCTTTACGAGGACCTCTGCTAGCGGAGGTGATTTCTTTAGCACCGTCGTTGGGGAGTTCTTACATACCTTCCTAAGCGGGTTAAAGTTGTTCCCAGTTGGAACAGCAGTGTCGATATCTACCATAGGAGCTGGTGGGGTGAGCCCAGAGGGAGAGTTGCCCCCAGCTTCTCTCACTCGGCGCCAGTGGCGACATCGAGCATGCCTGAAATCGCCTCAGTTTTGGAGGCGTCTTTGTCCTGCCCCTGTGTTGCTCAGGGGTTTTGGTTGGTGTCAGCCTACTGAAGACCAACGTCCTTATTGGGGTTGGAGCGGATTGGCCAATCTTTCGAAGACCAACCATCTTAGAGGGGAAGCACTTTTATCGGCCTCACCCGCAGCAGGAGTAAGGAGAGCTAGGCATTTTTTGGTAGCTCCGTCTTGTATCATGGGCTTCTTTATGAGCCCGCTTGAGCTCTTTCTCAGCCTGTTGAAGACTAAGGCTTCACGGTTTGACGGCTTGCTGATAAGAGCCATCGTGGTTGCCACCCGATCAAAGACTGACTTTCTGGGAGCTTCTTATTGTAGCATTGAGGCACCAAAGTTCACAGGTGGGAGAATGGTCCCGAAAACGGTCCAGTAGTGGCTTGTGTGACCTACCCCACCGGTATTGAGAAAATGGAGGCCGCGTTAGGACCGTACGTCACTCCTCTAGTTGGGGTGGAGCGGGAGTTGCTGTTGCATGAGCTGCAGTGGGAAGTCATTGATTTCTGCACAGGAGCAGGACACCAAGTTTTAGTATCTTGAATACAGGGGCAACCATAGCGAACCTGAAAGTATGTCTTAGCACCTCTACTAGGTTTCCACAAGCATCAAGTATGCAATTTAAAAAAATTTAGAGGTATAAGCTACACTAACCTAGAATCGAACTAGAGAATAAGGGTTTTAGTGCATGAAAGCAAGTTCTAGCTAAGTGAAGAGGATTACAACATTTGTAGACCAAGTCCTTCACTTCTAAATCTCTAAATAGTAATCCCTAGAACTCTTCTTGGCTCCACTTGAAGAAAGGATCGAGCTTGCTATGCAGTCTTCGAAGCCAAAGATGATCCACCTTGAATTCTCTCTAACTCAAGCTCACTCTTCACTAATCAAAGTATTAGTGAAGCAAACAACCTAAACTAATAGGGTAAATTAGTATAGGTTAATGAAGTAGGAATTTTGCTCACTTTAGAAATAATTTTCTCTTTCTTTTTCTAACTTAAGAAAAACCCTAGAGAGCTCAAGAGAAGGAGATGAACTTGGGTGTGTGAGTGTTGTGTAAATGAGAGAGTCAACCATAAGCTAGAGATAAGGTTGGGATTGAAAAAAATATCTAAGAGTAAAACAAAAAGAGAGAGATGAGTAATGGCTTCTCAATACTTCTCCAAGCATCCAAAGCCATGACTCATTTCCACCCCTTTTTATTTTCCTTTTAAATTTAATCAACCCAATAATCTTTAGCTCATATGTGAGTCTCATACACCTATGTTCTATGTATCATCAACCATGATACAATTCTAATATACACACACACACACAATTATATATCAAGAGAAGAAAATCTTTAATGAGCTATATTAGTTAATATATATGTATGTATCAAATATATATTAATATATATCAAATTATTGAATCAACACTTGATTCAATAATCTGGTTATATCATATATAACCGACTAATATCATTTATATATGTATATTATATTATCAAATCAACACTTGATTCAATAACCCGGTTATATCACATATAACCGACTAATATTCAATACTTGATATAAAATAAACACTTGATTCAATAATCCGGTCATATGATATATAACCGGCCAGTATCAAATATATATACATATAACAAATCATTGAATCAACACTTGATTCAATAATCCAGTTATATCACATATAACCTAATCAAATATCATCATATCAGAATACGGTATCACATACTCGAATTTAATCAAGCTCCCGCACATAAGGGCCCTACTTCGTTTTGCTTGAGCTAGGAAATCTTTGCATGGGGCTCTAAAGACTCATCAATACGGTAGCAGTAGGTAATGATCACATCAGATACCCATAAACCGTCGACGGCACTAGCCGGACGTAACAGCTACACAAATATTGAATGAATGGAAGATCAATAAGCAAGCTTGTCCAAACTCCCGTAAAGCCAATAAGCAACACTTACCGTACAGTCCGGTCTCTATGTCTAATATGTCGTATATCAAGTCTGGGGGTGGAATCGTTAAACCCCGGTAACTTGATAAGTCATGCCGATGTATAGCCTATAACCGTTCGAGAAAGTAATGATAATACTTACCAGTAAATGTCATCAGCCCTGGCCAGGGACTTGTTGTTATAGCCAATCGAGCATAGCGCAACATCAACTCCCAATACCGGAAGAGACGAAACCCTTCCTATCGCTCATTGCCTCCATATGACTCGGGACCGTATCCAAAATCCACATGTTTGCATGACTCCTTTTGAGCCGTGGTAGGGTAGAAATCTGCCGCGCCCCGCTTCCCTGTGTACGAGGAAAGGGTCGTGGCGAGGCACGTGATAAATTTACTAAGAAGTAAACATGCTAAGCGTAAATAAGCAATATAAATAAATGCACAAGAATGACAAGAGATGTAATATAAACAGCAAATTTTATTAACATTCATCTTTACAATACATTGCTTTGAAAAGGAAATGTACAATGATAGAAAGCAATGCCTAAACAGTGGCATATGAAATAAAATAAGTACAAGGAAAACTAAAAGTCTGGCTGCTCGGAGAACTGGTCCAAATCGTCCTGGCTGGGCCCCGCCTCCTGAGGATCCGGTCCTCCTGACGAACATTCCAAAGAAAGAAAGAAACAGGAATGTTGTCAGTGAACTAACGCTCGGTAAGTCCCAGAAGTAAGAATGGAATAGAACAAGTAAAAAGAAAGAATTGGTAATTTATACAGGCATATGTTTATTATACTAACGTAGTTGTTTGTAGCTTGGTACAGAAAGCATCAGTGTATACGAGAGGAGTATAACTTGCTCCGTGGACTATGGTAACAGGTAGTACAAGGCCCTGTCAAAACCCATGGGACAACGGCACAAGAGTTCATGTAGGTGTCTTTTAGTGACCATCATCGTGCCACTTTTAATACATTTCGAACCAATCTACCCCTTTAAAACCCCGTAGTGTATTGTATTGAATTATAGTTATTAGACTTGGGAGGCCATGGATACAAGTTGTTCATGTAATCAGGTTCAGGATTTAAACAAGTAGGCATGTAATCTAGTCAAGTTATAGCCATGGTTCGGTCAGGTCAAGTCATATTTGCATGTTGATCTTGTTCTGGTATTCAGGTTCAGGTTCAAGTATACATGTTCGTATATTGGATTCATGTTGAATTGGATTCTGATTTGGATTAGACTCAAATTGATTTGGACTCAGACTTGAGTCAGACACTTAGAACTGATTTGGATCCAGAGTTAGATTCGGGTGTGATCGGTAACTGCTGCATATGGACAGCAGGATTTGTGTCTTTTTCCAAGACAATTACCATTGATAACACCATTAGGTTTTTTCTACCTTAAATAGGCAAGAACTCACTTTCTCCGGCTCTTTGAGGCTCAAAAGAATTGATCCCGCTTAAACCCATATTTACTAAAGTCCTTAACAGTGTTCTATATGGCTCGAGGGGGTTTTATGAAAAATATTTTATATACTTTCAAAATAAACCTCGAGTATTTATTTATATTATTTAGGGTTTCTGTAATTGTGAATTTTAAGAATGTGAAGTATTTTAGTGATAATAGTTTGGCTTAGATAGTTCAAGGTATTTTAGTGTAAAACTTGTCTTTTGGATAACTTAAGGGTATTTTAGTAAAACTTGTCATTCTTTTATTTTCGAGAAAATATGGAATTTTATTATATCTTGAAAATATGTGATTTTATAATATTTATATATTTATAAAAAATAATTTTATTATTAAATAGAAAATCTCGTTTTTCTTAAAAATCGTATTAAAAATCTTTCGAGACCGAATACTCCGTGAAGAGGTCTGCATCTCGCTCTACTAGCTCAAGGATGTGCGATAATCCGCACCATCTAATAGTGGGTTCCCCAAATAGGTTGTAGAGGTATAATCGCAAAGAGTTTTGATAATACAATTCCAAGAAAACTGGGTTTTTATAGTTCATGGTATTTTAATGAAATATTGTATTCGCCTCAAACATATGTTCGAAAGAGTATCGTGCTATGTAAACATGTGTGTATGTGAGGGGTAGGACATTACCCCATGATGTTTTTATAACAACCCTAAATTTCCTATACAAGTTTTTTCAAAAATCCATAAAGGGGTATTTATTGCCTGAGCACAAGACTTAAATAATTAATTAGCAATTTAATTACAAGACGGAGCTTATGGCTCATTAGTAATATCTTGCATTGCTGAACCAAGCCACCAGAGTTCAAATCCCATGCCCCACATTATTTTTAATATTTATTTTGTTTTAAATTTTATAAAACCCCAACAGTCAACACAAGATAACTCTCAATTTTTCCACAACACCCACAAATGTAAATGCACCAGAGCCTACACCTCGAGACCCCCCATCTCCCTGACCTCCGACTTGGCCCGACTCGGCCGGCGGACCGGCCGACTCGGGCCGGTGCCGCCGGCCGGACTCCGCTGGACGGCCGAGTCCCCAACTGGAAAGTTGGGGCTCTTCCTCTCCCCTACCCCCCTACATACTTTATTTTGCCAGATCGGTTCCAGAGACCTTTGAAATCCCCATTTACTCCATATTTTAATGAATTTTAATATATTTTTTTTATATTTTTTCATTTAAACTCTTCATCTACCCAAACCCTAGCCTAACCCTATAAATACCACCCCTACCCTCTACCCTCTCATCCCAAAACTCTGAGCCAACTCTCTAAAATTCTCAAGAACTCTTGTATGCAATCGAATTGAGCGAAAGGTGAAGCTCCGGCGAATTCTTCGGCGGAATTTCCAGCAACGACCGTAGGAACTCCCGGAGAAGAAACGATGCACCAGCGACTCCTTCCGATCCACCTTCCTCTTATCTTTGATCGAAACCCGTAAGTCCCATTTTCTAACTCTCTTTTCTATTATAAAAATACGGATTTATAAAACCCAACGGAATAGGAACAAATCCGATTTCTGATTCGGTTTCTTATAAAACTTCACTTCTCGTTAATACAATTATGCTTAAACTCTCTCATGTTGACTATTAAACACTAATCAACCAAAATGATCAAGTTTCATTTCATAAAATGATGGCTATTTCAATTTATTGTATTTTTCACTTAAATACCACATTGTTTCAATTCTACATTTAACTCCATTAAACTTGCTATACCTTTAAGTAGATCAAGAGGTAACGACCTACCCCCTCACACACTCATATGCAACATAACACGATACTCTCGAGAACTTAGAATACGGGAAAACAAACATTTTCATTTAAATACCCTTTACTAAATAAAACCATTTCTAAAAGATTTAGTATTGATACATCTTTACAAATAAATAACTGTAACTCCTTAGGATAAGGGTTAGTGAATAATTATATTTAAATAATGGTTTTTAACAAAAAGTTTACCAAACTGTGTTTTAAATATTTTTCCTAATTTAATAAATATTTTTCCAAAATTTTCCTAGGCTTGCACACACATGTGCATGTAAAATAGGGTTTTTAAATGAAGTAAATACCATAATTATTAACCATGGTGGGTTAATTATAGGATTAAGTCTTTTGGGTTATAAGTGAGTTTAATTAATTAGTTAAAAAGGTTACTTTAATTTGAATTGTTGTGAGTGTTGACTTGAGAGAGAGAGAGTGGGCATCATGGCTTAGCCCATGCTTGCCATTAATGAAGAGAGAGAGAGTGAGGGGTTGACATTTGGAGTGATGATTTTCCCTCTCTCATTCTTTGTTTCTTTCTCTCAAAACTCTCTCACACACACACACTTACCTTGCAACACCCCAGCAGCAGCAGCAAACACAACAACAGCAACCCCTGAAGCCAGAAGCAGCAGCAGCAGCATTCAGCAACAGCACCAGCAAGCATTCCTGTGAGCAGCAGCAGCCCCATCACCCAGTGCAGCCCCTTCTCTTCACTTCTTCATCTTCCTGCAACTCCCTAGGGTTAAGTATGAGGTATACTTCCTATCTTGCTTCCCTAGTTTGCCTAGTTAGTGTAGTTTTGCATCGGTTATTGGGTTTTAGTGCGTTTTAGTGTGATATGGGGCGTTTAAAGGGAACTTTGTGCTACTGAGGTGAGAATTGGTTTCAGTAGGTCATTAGTGAGTTATTGAAGCCATAGTAACTTAGTTTAACCCCTGTTACACTAAAATACCACATGTTTCCCTAATTGATGCAATTTGTCGTTTTTAAGCTAAATTTGAGCTTTTCTGGATCTGCTATTGATCCGAGGTGATATAAATGAAATTGAGAAGACTGTAGTATAGTGGGGTAGTGCTGATACCACAGGTGAAACCCGACCCCCATACTGCTACAGTGGGCCGCCGATTTCCTCATTCTGGCCGCAATTTGCGGCCAGATGGGTAGGGATTTGGGTGTTGTTTGGTCCATTGGGTGTCTGCTAATGTGTGTAGTATTGTGGTATATATATTTTTGTAAGTTTAGTTCTGTAGGAAAATCTGGGACCAAATACCTATTTTGCCGTTTTTCTAAACCTTCGCGACACGCGTGATACGTGAGTAGGTTTGGGTTTCTGCGTATCGCGGCGCGTCGGGGTAGTTTCTTGGCGCGTGATTTCACGTGTTAGCGTATCGCGCACACGCGCGATTGGTTTGCGACACGAGTGTCTAGTTGGGCCGTAATGTCGCATTTTTGTGAAATGAACTTATGTGTGATATATGTTATGTGATTCTAGGTTCGCAGGCCAGTGAGACGGACGCTGCGAAGAAGGGCAAGCAAGTTGTTGGATACGCTTAGCGCGGGATTTCGGTGAGTAGATTTCACATCTACCGGGATATCGCCCGCATGGCGTTATGCGTCAGGGCTGATAGGATCTTATTGTTATATATTGCATATACCATACCATGGATTGTCATCACATATTGCATTCCCTGCCATCTTTATATATTGCTTAGAACTGATAGAACTGCCATGATCATACTGTTGTATATTGTTGTAGCTCATCTATACATGACATGACTTGGATTTCATACTTGATACCTATATCACATTGGATCATTGCATTGTAGCTCATTTTTATGTGATATGACTTGATATACATACTTGATGCACATATCACATCACAATTACTTGTATTATTGGTTGAGATTTCATGTGATTTCTGGATTTGGGAACCGTGCCCTTTTCAAATAAGTAATCATTTAAAAACTCGGTTCCCTTGATATGATGTTTTGGGGCGTCGCCCCGTGTTTTCTCGGTGCTAGAGGCATGTACTGAGAGAGGGCTGACCCGGAATGACGGATGCCCGATGGATTGATATAGGGCTGACCCGGACTGACGGATGCCCGATGTATTGAGAGAGGGATGACCCGGACTGACGGATTCCCGATATATACTTTGAGAGAGGGCTGACCCGGAATGACGGATGCCCGATGGATTGATATAGGGCTGACCCGGACTGACGGATGCCCGATGTATTGAGAGAGGGATGACCCGGACTGACGGATTCCCGATATATACTTTGAGAGAGGGCTGACCCGGAATGACGGATGCCCGATACAGGATGTTTTGCGTGTCGATGCTAGACACGAGTATTTATGATATTTGGGTGCCGATGTTGGGCACTCGGGATTCTCAGGGATATACAGGATATGAGGGCCGATGGAGTACCGGCGTTTGGGATGTTGGGATTTGTAGTGCATACATACATATGTAGTCCACCTCGATACTTCATGTAGATACTATATTCCCATGCTCAGCATTCATTATCATATCTCATCCTGTAGTTATATCACCTGATAGAGGACTTGCATTATTATTATGCATACTGCTTACCTCGCATTGATATCATCTGCTGGCATTTGTTAGAGTAGCGCTGTACGTGCATGCGCGCGATTACCTTTATATGTTATCTCTATTCACGAGTTGGCAACTCACCCCCGTTGTGCCACAGTAATTGCAGGTTGCCCTTGGGAGTAGTCACGGCTGGCTGTTACCGCATCTTTTGGCACAGATACCCTTTTTGAGCAGAGATAGCCTTTTGCTGATAGGTAGGTTTTGTACGGTATCTGTTATCTTTCAGTTGTATATTGATGTATCTAGTACTCTCCATCTACTTTTCTGTATTGACTTAGAGACAGTTGTGAGGACGATATGTATGATTTTATATTCTGGTGTCGAGCTCGCATGTGAGCCGACTTTACTTTTGCAGTCTCATCTTTTATGATATTGTCCTTGCTTTACTGTGTATTCTTCGCTACGGCGTCGTATATCTTATTGTGATGCTTCATTCATTTTACTCGTCATTTCTGTTACACCTTGTTTCTTTCTGACTGGCGGGGCAAATGTTTTAAAAAGGAAATGTTACCAAAATTATAAAACTCATAACTTTTGAACTTCAAAAGGATTTCTACTAAATAAATGGAAGTTTTCCAGACAGGTACGATTGTTTTTACAAAATGTTTTAAAATCACTCTATATTTATTGGTTTTGATTTCTGGGTTCGGCTTACTTAGCCGCGTTGCGCCTGTAGACGTTGCGTGGTTAAGTGCCGGTCACGAGTCGAATCCTCGGGTCGTGACAAAGTTGGTATCAGAGCGTAGGTTTTACCTTCGGAGTGTAGGATGACCCTGGTATGATGGAGTAGGTAGCTGCAGCAGGGTAGCGTAGCGTGCGTATGTTCCGCGGCATACTCGCGACACGGTACTCCGCCTACGCGACCTTAGGACTTATTGAGTTGATCCCTCCTTATATTCTTGCGATTCGATTTCCGTGTTCTTATCGAATCCTAATTTTCTTTCAGCCATTATGCCGCCTAAGACTACGAGGGCACAGAGAGCGGCCGCGAGGGCCGTGATTCGAGTTGACTCGTCCGAGACACGGACTGATCCGGGCAGTACGCCGGTTGTACCCGAGCAGGGTGTTCCTGCCGTGACAGAGCAGATCGCCACGCTAGGGGCTGGTATGCAGGAGATGCGCCAGACGGTGGGATCTAGCATGCAGGAGATGCGCCAGATGATAGGATCGCTAGTTGAGACGCTTCGAGCGCAGCGACCAGAGGTAGCTCCACCAGTTCCAGAGACCGCTATGGTACCTACCGCACAGCCAGTTGCCCCTGCAGCCACGGAGGTGATCACAGTATCGCTATCAGAGTTCATGAGGCTGAAGCCTCCGGTTTTCACAGGCACCGATACAGCCGAGGACCCACAGTCTTTCATAGACAGGATGGCCAGGATATGCCGTTCCCTCAGATGCGCAGATGCGAGATGGGTCGAGTTCGCGAGCTTTCGCCTGGAAGGTCTTGCGCAGAAGTGGTGTGATTCCGTTGAGAAGGGCAGAGCAGCAGGTCTTCCTCCTATGACCTGGACGGAGTTCGTGACCATATTTCTAGCCCGTTTCCTTCCCCAGAGTGTTAGGGATGCCCGAGCACGCAGATTTGAGTCCTTGCGCCAGACGCCAGGGATGACGGTGGCAGAGTATGACGTGCTGTTTACAGAGCTAGCAGTCTATGCCCCATATTTAGTGGCTACCGAGGAGTTACGAGTCAAGAGATTTGTTCGAGACTTGCTTACACCACTGTTCCTCGCGATCAGCGCGCAGCACTACGAGACCTATTCAGCAGCTGTAGACGCAGCCCTAGTAGTCGAGGAGCACCTTGCTGAGACTTCGGTAGTTCCACAGCCGAAGAGAGTTCGTGCGGATACATCAGCACAGAGACAGCCTTTTCGGCGCCGTGATAGACATATTGCAGGCAGCAGAGATTCAGGGCGGGGCCGGTTATTCAGTTCCTATTCCCAGGACGGTCAGCGGTCATCGTCGGGATGTTTTCGCTGTGGGAGTTCTTACCATCGTGTACGGGATTGTCCAGAGACACCCCGGAGGGAGGCGACAGCACCGCATGTCACATTACCACCTTCACCGCCCCAGAGGGCGTTGCCCGTTGTACCTACCGTTGCTCCGTGCCAGACTCATGCACAGCGAGGTCGTGGGCGTGGAGGGGTTGCTCAGAGGGGGCGAGGTGACCGAGGCGGAGGGCAGCCAGTCACAGGTGGTGGACAGGCGAGGGTTTTTGCTTTGACACATCAGGACGCGCAGGCGTCCAATGCAGTGGTTTCAGGTATCCTTCCTGTATGTTCAGTTGATGCACATGTATTGTTCGATCCCGGATCCACACACTCGTACGTATCCACACACTTTGTGCCGAGTCTGGGTAGGGAGTTCGGCTTGCTTGATCAGCCGCTTGTGGTGACTACTCCTGTGGGAGAGTCGTTTGTTGCTAGGCACGTGTTCCGATCCTGTACCGTCTGTATTGGCGAGAGAGAGTTTCCTGTCGACTTGATCCTTCTGGAGATGTTGGACTTCGACGTTCTTTTGGGCATGGATTGGTTAGCCACGTGCTATGCTTCTGTGGACTGCCGTGAGAAGACAGTTAGATTCTGCTTTCCCGGTGAGTCGGTTTTTGTTGTGTTGGGGGACCGTGGTGCCGCCCCTCACAGTGTGATTTCTTCTTTTCGCGCTGGGCAGCTTTTGAGGAAGGGATGTCAGGGATTTCTCGCATATGTTTGCGATGCTCGCGCTATACAGGTTCCATTGGACCAGGTTCCGGTTATTAGCGAGTTTCCTGATGTGTTCCCTGACGAGCTTCCTGGGTTGCCGCCCGAACGCGACATTTCTTTCTGTATTGATTTGGTTCCTGGCTCGGGACCTATTTCCATACCGCCTTATCGGATGGCCCCGGCGGAACTTCGAGAGTTGAAGGGCCAGTTGCAAGACTTGCTGGACAAGGGACTTTTTCGACCCAGTGTTTCTCCTTGGGGTGCTCCAGTCCTGTTCGTCAAGAAGAAGGACGGCAGTTTGCGTCTGTGTATCGACTACCGCCAGCTGAACAGGGTGACAGTGCGGAACAGGTATCCTTTGCCGCGTATCGACGATTTGTTCGACCAGCTTCAGGGGGCAGGGTACTTTTCGAGGATCGATTTACGATCGGGCTATCATCAGCTGCGGGTTCGACAGGAGGACATTCCCCGGACAGCCTTCCGTACGCGCTACGGCCATTACGAGTTTTTGGTGATGTCGTTCGGACTCACCAATGCGCCAGCAGCCTTCATGGACTTGATGAACCGTATTTTCCGGCCTTACTTGGATTTGTTCATTATAGTCTTCATCGACGATATCTTGGTGTATTCCCGGAGTAGTGACGAGCACGAGCAGCACCTGAGGATTACATTGCAGACCTTGAGGGAGCACCAGCTTTATGCGAAATTTTCCAAGTGTGCTTTTTGGCTGGACAGCATAGACTTCTTGGGTCACGTGATTTCACGAGGCGGTATCTGTGTAGACCCGAGGAAGATCAAGGCCGTTCAGCGTTGGCCCAGACCCACATCGGTGACAGAGATTCGCAGCTTTTTGGGGTTGGCCGGTTACTACAGGCGATTTGTGCAGGACTTTTCCCATATTGCTACACCATTGACCGGGTTGACCCGGAAGGGAGTTCCTTTCGATTGGACGGAGGAGTGCGAGCACAGTTTCCAGCAGTTACGGACTCAGCTGACGACGGCACCGGTGTTATCTTTACCTTCCGGACCGGGCGGATTTGTGGTCTTTTGTGATGCTTCTCGAGTGGGGCTGGGATGTGTTTTGATGCAGCACGACAGGGTGATCGCGTATGCTTCGCGACAATTGAAGAGACATGAACAAAACTACCCCACTCATGACTTGGAGATGGCAGCAGTGGTCTTCGCACTTAAGATCTGGCGACATTACCTATACGGCGAGTCGTGCCAGATATTTACGGATCACAAGAGTTTGAAATACATTTTCCAGCAGCGGGACCTGAACCTTCGACAGCGTCGATGGATGGAATTAGTGAAGGATTACGACTGCGAGATCTTATATCACCCGGGCAAGGCAAATGTGGTGGCGGATGCTTTGAGCAGGAGGCCGGGAGTAGCCTATCTTGTTTGAGCGCAGTACAAGAGCAGTCATCCGCAGATTAGCAGATATTATGCGACAGCCGGGTACAGTTCGAGTTCACGCCGATTGGAGGGCAGATAGCGCATGTCCGTGCACGACCACAGTTGATCGATCGTATACGTGAGGCACAGCTCAGTGATGACCGATGTTCAGAGATTATGGCACAGATTGGATAGGGCAGATTTTCCGAGTTCGTGATCGATGATCAGGGGATACTACGGTTTGGAGTCAGACTGTGCGTACCAGATGCTGAGGGACTGAGGCGCGCGATTCTTGAGGAGGCACATCGATCGGTGTACAGCGTCAATCCCGGTTCCACCAAGATGTATCATGATATGAGAGATGTTTATTGGTGGGACGGAATGAAGAGGGACATTGCAGATTTTGTGTCGAGATGCCTGACTTGTCAGCAAGTCAAGGCTGAGCACCAGAGGCCCGCGGGAGAGCTACAGCCGCTACCCATTCCGGAGTGGAAGTGGGAGCAGATTTCGATGGATTTCGTGGTGGGTCTACCCAGGACTAGTCGGGGGTATGACTCCATCTGGGTGATCGTGGATCGTTTGACGAAAGCGGCTCACTTCTTACCGGTGAAGACGACTTTCGGATTTACTCAGAATGCCCAGATCTACATTGACGAGATAGTGCGACTACACGGAGTCCCGACGTGCATTGTGTCCGACAGAGGCACCCAGTTTACTAGTAAACTATGGCAGAGGCTTCAGAAGGCTTTGGGCACTCGCTTGAGTTTCAGCACAGCATTTCATCCGCAGACCGACGGACAGTCAGAGCGGACCATTCAGACTCTCGAGGACATGCTCAGAGCTTGTGTACTAGATTTCGGAGGTAGCTGGGATCATCATTTGCCCTTGGTAGAGTTCTCCTACAATAACAGCTACCAGGAGACCATTCAGATGGCACCTTTTGAGGCTCTTTATGGGAGGAGATGCAGGTCGCCCACTTGTTGGACAGAGCTCAGTGAGGGCAGTATCTTAGGGCCACAGATCGTTGAGGAGATGACCGCGAAGATCCAGTTGATTCGCGATAGGATGAGAGCAGCGCAGAGTAGGCAGAGAGCTTATGCAGACCGTTGACGACGCAGACTTGAGTTTTCTGTTGGTGACCATGTTTTCTTGAGGGTCTCCCCAATGAAAGGTGTGATGAGGTTTGGGAAGAAGGGGAAGCTCAGTCCCAGATACGTGGGCCCCTTCGAGATCCTCGAGCGGGTTGGTGCAGTAGCTTACCGTTTAGCCCTTCCGCCCAGCTTTCCAGATGTGCACCCCGTATTCCATGTCTCGATGCTCCGCAGATATCTACATGATCCTTCGCATGCGATTCAGCATCCGACGATCCAGCTTGAGCGTGACCTTTCCTATGCAGAGCAGCCGGTGGTGATCTTGGATCGACAAGTGAAGAAATTGAGATCGAAGGACATTCCATCAGTTAAGGTACTTTGGCGTGGTCAGGACCGTGAGGAGGTCACTTGGGAGACCGAAAGCGAGATGATGAAGACGTATCCCCATCTTTTTGAAGGTAACCGTAGTTAGATTTTTGAAATTCGGGGACGAATTTCTTTAAGGGGGAGAGATTGTAACACCTTAGGATAAGGGTTAGTGAATAATTATATTTAAATAATGGTTTTTAACAAAAAGTTTACCAAACTGTGTTTTAAATATTTTTCCTAATTTAATAAATATTTTTCCAAAATTTTCCTAGGCTTGCACACACATGTGCATGTAAACTAGGGTTTTTAAATGAAGTAAATACCATAATTATTAACCATGGTGGGTTAATTATAGGATTAAGTCTTTTGGGTTATAAGTGAGTTTAATTAATTAGTTAAAAAGGTTACTTTAATTTGAATTGTTGTGAGTGTTGACTTGAGAGAGAGAGAGTGGGCATCATGGCTTAGCCCATGCTTGCCATTAATGAAGAGAGAGAGAGTGAGGGGTTGACATTTGGAGTGATGATTTTCCCTCTCTCATTCTTTGTTTCTTTCTCTCAAAACTCTCACACACACACACACTTACCTTGCAACACCCCAGCAGCAGCAGCAAACACAACAACAGCAACCCCTGAAGCCAGAAGCAGCAGCAGCAGCATTCAGCAACAGCACCAGCAAGCATTCCTGTGAGCAGCAGCAGCCCCATCACCCAGTGCAGCCCCTTCTCTTCACTTCTTCATCTTCCTGCAACTCCCTAGGGTTAAGTATGAGGTATACTTCCTATCTTGCTTCCCTA
Source organism: Agapanthus africanus (assembly GCA_030015575.1). Lineage (NCBI taxonomy): Eukaryota > Viridiplantae > Streptophyta > Magnoliopsida > Asparagales > Amaryllidaceae > Agapanthus > Agapanthus africanus. The sequence continues at coordinate 474,816,659 of CM057338.1, read as the reverse complement.
GTTTGCCTAGTTAGTGTAGTTTTGCATCGGTTATTGGGTTTTAGTGCGTTTTAGTGTGATATGGGGCGTTTAGAGGGAACTTTGTGCTACTGAGGTGAGAATTGGTTTCAGTAGGTCATTAGTGAGTTATTGAAGCCATAGTAACTTAGTTTAACCCTTGTTACACTAAAATACCACATGTTTCCCTAATTGATGCAATTTGTCGTTTTTAAGCTAAATTTGAGCTTTTCTGGATCTGCTATTGATCCGAGGTGATATAAATGAAATTGAGAAGACTGTAGTATAGTGGGGTAGTGCTGATACCACAGGTGAAACCCGACCCCCATACTGCTACAGTGGGCCGCCGATTTCCTCATTCTGGCCGCAATTTGCGGCCAGATGGGTAGGGATTTGGGTGTTGTTTGGTCCATTGGGTGTCTGCTAATGTGTGTAGTATTGTGGTATATATATTTTTGTAAGTTTAGTTCTGTAGGAAAATCTGGGACCAAATACCTATTTTGCCGTTTTTCTAAACCTTCGCGACACGCGTGATACGTGAGTAGGTTTGGGTTTCTGCGTATCGCGGCGCGTCGGGGTAGTTTCTTGGCGCGTGATTTCACGTGTTAGCGTATCGCGCACACGCGCGATTGGTTTGCGATACGAGTGTCTAGTTGGGCCGTAATGTCGCGTTTTTGTGAAATGAACTTATGTGTGATATATGTTATGTGATTCTAGGTTCGCAGGCCAGTGAGACGGACGCTGCGAAGAAGGGCAAGCAAGTTGTTGGATACGCTTAGCGCGGGATTTCGGTGAGTAGATTTCACATCTACGGGGATATCGCCCGCATGGCGTTATGCGTCAGGGCTGATAGGATCTTATTGTTATATATTGCATATACCATACCATGGATTGTCATCACATATTGCATTCCCTGCCATCTTTATATATTGCTTAGAACTGATAGAACTGCCATGATCATACTGTTGTATATTGTTGTAGCTCATCTATACATGACATGACTTGGATTTCATACTTGATACCTATATCACATTGGATCATTGCATTGTAGCTCATTTTTATGTGATATGACTTGATATACATACTTGATGCACATATCACATCACAATTACTTGTATTATTGGTTGAGATTTCATGTGATTTCTGGATTTGGGAACCGTGCCCTTTTCAAATAAGTAATCATTTAAAAACCCGGTTCCCTTGATATGATGTTTTGGGGCGTCGCCCCGTGTTTTCTCGGTGCTAGAGGCATGTACTGAGAGAGGGCTGACCCGGAATGACGGATGCCCGATGGATTGATATAGGGCTGACCCGGACTGACGGATGCCCGATGTATTGAGAGAGGGATGACCCGGACTGACGGATTCCCGATATATACTTTGAGAGAGGGCTGACCCGGAATGACGGATGCCCGATGGATTGATATAGGGCTGACCCGGACTGACGGATGCCCGATGTATTGAGAGAGGGATGACCCGGACTGACGGATTCCCGATATATACTTTGAGAGAGGGCTGACCCGGAATGACGGATGCCCGATACAGGATGTTTTGCGTGTCGATACTAGACACGAGTATTTATGATATTTGGGTGCCGATGTTGGGCACTCGGGATTCTCAGGGATATACAGGATATGAGGGCCGATGGAGTACCGGCGTTTGGGATGTTGGGATTTGTAGTGCATACATACATATGTAGTCCACCTCGATACTTCATGTAGATACTATATTCCCATGCTCAGCATTCATTATCATATCTCATCCTGTAGTTATATCACCTGATAGAGGACTTGCATTATTATTATGCATACTGCTTACCTCGCATTGATATCATCTGCTGGCATTTGTTAGAGTAGCGCTGTACGTGCATGCGCGCGATTACCTTTATATGTTATCTCTATTCACGAGTTGGCAACTCACCCCCGTTGTACCACAGTAATTGCAGGTTGCCCTTGGGAGTAGTCACGGCTGGCTGTTACCGCATCTTTTGGCACAGATACCCTTTTTGAGCAGAGATAGCCTTTTGCTGATAGGTGGGTTTTGTACGGTATCTGTTATCTTTCAGTTGTATATTGATGTATCTAGTACTCTCCATCTACTTTTCTGTATTGACTTAGAGACAGTTGTGAGGACGATATGTATGATTTTATATTCTGGTGTCGAGCTCGCATGTGAGCCGACTTTACTTTTGCAGTCTCATCTTTTATGATATTGTCCTTGCTTTACTGTGTATTCTTCGCTACGGCGTCGTATATCTTATTGTGATGCTTCATTCATTTTACTCGTCATTTCTGTTACACCTTGTTTCTTTCTGACTGGCGGGGCAAATGTTTTAAAAAGGAAATGTTACCAAAATTATAAAACTCATAACTTTTGAACTTCAAAAGGATTTCTACTAAATAAATGGAAGTTTTCCAGACAGGTACGATTGTTTTTACAAAATGTTTTAAAATCACTCTATATTTATTGGTTTTGATTTCTGGGTTCGGCTTACTTAGCCGCGTTGCGCCTGTAGACGTTGCGTGGTTAAGTGCCGGTCATGAGTCGAATCCTCGGGTCGTGACAATAACCTTTGAGTTAATAATAAAAATATCTAGACTCAGCCAATTAAGAACTGTCGCACTCATTAGGACAGAGAAAGGTTGTGGGCATTCAGTCGTTTATCTAACCCTGACTTTGTGGTGCTTAGGCTAGACAAGTGAGAAAGGTAACTTTAAAAGGCCCGTCTCACGGTGATTCGTGATCGGATTCCTCCTTTCTTCACTTGTACTTACCTGGCCACAATTGGCGGTGAAGAGACAATTTGAGGTATCTCACAACTTGTCTCTTTGGACTAGTTAGGAGCAGTCTAGTTTATTTAGGAGACCCTAAAACATAGAATACGGGAAATCGGCATCTTTACAAATAAATACCTTTATTTATGAAAATAGGATATTCTCACTAGAAATATCACAACATAAAATCTACATTCATTACAACTCTAAAGACGACTAATAAATACTTGGGGTGTATTTTGAAAACTTTACAAAGTATTTTTACATAAAACCCCCTCAAGTTCTATAATTTACCCTAAGGACCCTAGTAAATATGGGTTTAAGCGGGACCAATCTCTTGAGCCTCAGGGAGCCGAAGAAGTGGGTGCTTTCCTATCTAAGGTAGACAACTTAACAAACGGTGTTATGAATATGGTGATCGTCTTTGAAAAAGACACAAATCCTGCCGCCCATGTGCAGCGGTTACCGATAACATCAAAACAATCAGGACTTCAATTTACTTCTCTAATTGTTTGACTCAGATTGAGTCTCATTATAATCTGACTTGAATATGATTCAAGTACAATCTAAAATCTACAATCTACAATTTACAATATTACAATTCAATATGAATCCATGAATCCATTATTCAATCTATCAAATTGACTGAACCGAACCTTGGATATACCTTCCATTTACATGATTCTACAGTTACATCCATGATTCTACAGTTGCATACATAATTCTCTAGTTACATCCGTTTACTGATATCATGGTTTCGGTCAGCCATCCAATTATACAATCTATACAGTTTACAATACAAGACAATACAATACAACAATACAATCAAAATAACACTATGGGGTTTAAGGGGTAGACTGGTACGGAATATGTTAAAGGTGACACGGGGTGGTCACTTAAGACGTAATTACATCCATGTCGTTATTCCGTGGTATTATCGATGGAGCCTTGTACTACGGGTTACCAAAGTCCCCGGTGTAAGTGGGACTCCTCTCGTATACACTGGTATCTTCTGTACCAAGCTACAAACAACAGCGTTAACACAATATTATAACAATATAATACAATTTTAAAAGCTACCTTCTCATTCTGTCTATTCTATTCTTCATTATCCTTAGGACTTACCGAGCGATCTGTTCGCTGATGACATTCTCTTTCTTTCTTCTTTGAATGTCGTCAGGTGATTTGGACACGTCAGAGATCGAGCCTACTGCTGAAGACTTGGATCAGTTTGCTGAAGACCCAGAGCTTTAGTTTCATTGTACACATTTTCTTTCAGTACTTTACATTCCTGTTATGCAATTGTTTAGGCATCGCTTTTATTTCAGTTGTATTTACTTTTCATGCATTGTACAAAAGAATGTTAATAAATAAAGTTGCTGTTCAGTTTATATATCATGTCACTTGTGTATTTACATTTATATTGCTTAGATACGCTTAGCGTATGTACTTCTGAGTATATATGTAACGGTCTCGTCCCGTCCCCTTCGCCGTATACCGGGAAGCGGGGCGTGACAGTTTTCTAGGGGCATGCACAAACAAAGGAATAAAAAAATGACTTATATAAAGTTCATGGTATTTTCATGTAAAAGTGAGATTTAAGTTATTTAACATGATGATTTAGGGTGAAAGTTATTTCTAATTATTAGTTTCATGGTTAACAAGCAAGGTGTAAGAATATGCATGTGCAAGGCTTAAGAAAAAGTGTAGTTTCTAGGGTTTTATAATAAGATGTCGGTATAACTCCACTTGCCGACATGTTTTATGAGAAGAGACTTTTAGAGAAGAAGGGGGAGGATTAAGAGGGACTTACTTTTAGATTTGTTAATAAGAAATAGAGGAAGAGGTTGAGGTTGTCGTGGTGTCGCTGGGTCGTCATGGCATCGCTGGGTCGCTGGAAGTGCTTCTTTTCATCGCCGGAAGTTGGTTTTGGGCCAACTCTGTAAGTGCACGGCGGCGCCCCGCCCGTCAATCCGACGGCCAAATGCGGAAGCGGTGATAAACTTTAAATTTTTCTTGAACTGGCAAACCGCCGCGCACTGATACCCGGATCGAACCATTAATTAGTCCTAGCTAACTACAAGATGGGGAAGAGAGATATACCGACTGATCCAAGTCCCCCGGTCTTCTCGTCGTCGTCCCGATCTCCTGCGGAAGCTCCGGTCTCCACCTCATCGCCGGAAGTGCACCACATCGCCTACTTCTTTTACGGGCTCCCACCTCAATGCCGAGGCAACTCGGGCACGAAGCTGGCTAGTCGACGTGCCCAAGGTTTGCTGTAGAATGTAGTGTACAAATCTCATTTGGGGTTATGGAGATTACCATTTTTGGTGGAGGAATGATACAAGAACTATATGGAGGGACTTGGGGATTTTTGGAGCATGAAATGAAGCAAAAACCCCACTCCCAAAATTTGGACAGCCCCCCCTTCCCCAATGTGGCCGGCCATGTATATGATGGTGGAGAGAGTGAAAGAGTGGGAGTGTGTCAAAAAAAGATGGGAGCCATTCTCATCTCATCCAAGAGAGAGAGAGTCAAGACAAAGAGGTGGTTGAAAAGCAAGTGATGATGAGAAACAATGATCACTCCCAAAACCAATACTCAACCAACAATCATCAACAACCATGATTGTTTACAAAGTCAAGCCATGATGGAAAAGAAAGAGTCAAAGGATGGGCTCCATCATGAAACCATCATGATACAAATAATGCAAATACCCCCTCCACAAAAACTTATTTGCAACAATGCAAATAAGCCCTCCTCCACCAAACTTCGGCCAATGAACGATACAAAGGAAATTGGCTGAAACGAAAAGCAAACTGGCAACTCCATAAAACTGGTCCCGTAATAAATTACAGGAAAACCCCGATACTGTGCATACACACCCGCATTTGTATTCCGACCGAAATACAAATGCAATGAGACAAAATCTATACTGTACTATACTAGGATCCGGCTTATACCAAAGCCGGCTAGTATTATCCGTTCGATCCTGATCCGTGCAATACCGCACGTATCTGATCGAACCCTGCCATATATCCATACGGCCTATAGTACAAACTGTCCGATCCTGATCCGTGCAATACCGCACGTATCCGATCGGACCCTGCCATATCTCCATACGGCCTCTAGTACAAACTGTCCGATCCTGATCCGTGCAATACCGCACGTATCCGATCGGACCCTGCCATATCTCCATACGGCCTCTACAACTTTTCGCCCGAAAGCTTGAGTAACTGAATGTGGGGGACTCTAAAGACTCGTCAACACCTTGGTTGTGGATTTAACCACTAGCACGTCAGAGGTATAAGCCAATACGTGACGGGCTACCAGGTATTGACTAAAAGGGACGTCTGTGAGCGAACTCAGCCTGACACCCTACTGAGCCTGTCAGTGACAATATCCGTACAGTCCGGTCCGTTCATCTATGAGCATCGCATGGCGGGCCTAGGGGGTTGGTAAAAGTCAGACCCCCAAAAGCGGTACAAGTCGTGTCGGAGTGTAGCCCAGAACACCCTGAGATACTACTGGAATACCTACCAGTAAATCTCCTTGCCTCGGCCGAGGGCTTCGTGTAATGGCTCTCCTAGACACAGCACGACCTCACCCCCAATACCGGGAGAGACGAACCCCTGAAGATACGCTCACTGCCTCCATGTGGCTCGGGACTGTACCCAACTAAAACCTGTTTGCACGACTCCTTTGAGCCGTGGTAGGGTAGTAATCAAAGTACAGTGGGAACTCACACAAGACAAATGACGATCCCCAGGTCGATGAACTAACCTGTACACATGTCACCAGGGAACTGCCATCTGACGTCTGGTATATGACCAACTAGCATGTTCCCGGCGAGTCCTGTCCGGTGTACTCATAACCCAATGAGCACCTGTATACATCTTAAGTGATCCAACTGACACCAGTGGCTTGTGAGACCGGCCACCGCCCCTCGTCGGGGTCTCGACTGTATACACTAGTCTACTCTGGAGTATCGATGCCCTGTCTCGAAACTCACACGACTAGGGACCATTTAAGGATATGCTTATAGACCCCAGCTCCCACTTATATGATCGCCCTCATACTGCTGGTGGTCAAGCAAGAATCCTAGGGGCTCTATCAACGTGTAATAGCGACTTATCAGGTCACCTGAAGCAGTACACGATGATAAAGGTAAACCAGATAGCATACTATCATCTCGAGTAAGACTGTCCTACCGGGATAGATCCTCCATCAATCATTGCAATCACGTACCTGTGACCTAATAATTGACTCTGAGGGCACTATCTCCAACAATCTCCCACTTGCACTCAAGGCTAATTATTGCGATGTCGCATACTCACAGCCCGTGTGATACCGAACACCCAACTCCTCTACTAGTCAGTCGCACAAAGCTCGTTTGCGAAACTATTGCGTTCGAGGAATAGCCTCAGTGAGTGGATCCGCTTTGTTGTCTCTTTCCATGTCTCTCCATATCTCAAGTTCGCGGAGAAAACCCATCTCCCGAAATGAGCAATACCTGTCTTAGAATGTGTCTGGATGTCTGATGGGACACAGCTCATAAATGAACTCCAAATCCAAACTTCTTAGACAGTATCGTCAACTGAACTTAATCAGTATCCTGCGCCATGCCTCCCTCAGTATTGCCTTGAACCACCTGTCCAAAATACTGCCCCTCATCAGAAGGAAAACTATAACTCTGACAACCTCCTTGTCGTCCAGGTCACCTTGGAAGCCTGGAATGATAACTGTCTCCCGAATGGGGCTGTCGTTATCATATCTCTAGAACATCCACTTATGTTCTAAAACTGCTTCCGACTGTTTCTCCAGGATTGGATCAATGTCAACTTATTGCATCTAGTGCAAGAACAACATCTGGTGTGGTACTTGACATCTCATGATTGACTCAATTGCCTAAGCAAGTGATCTGCCAATCATGCACATCCCTCTCTACTTTAGTCTTTAAGACACCTTTAGAGAGGGTGACTCCATTACCTGCAGGTATACTACCGTGCCAGGAGTCGTCCATTCTAAATACTCTTAGAATGCTGTCTAAGTACCCAGATTGGGAAACTACCCAAATCTAGATCTAAAACCATAGATCTAGTAACCAGTATGTCTGATATAAAATCCATTTCCTTTGTGGAGAAACAACTGTGTGACGACCAAAATATAACCGATCGTAGTATAGGAGTTTCTTTTCTTACTCTGTGTATGTCATCCAAATACCAGGACATCACACCCTACTACCTTCTCAACAGATCCATCCCCTATTCTGATGAAATCAAAACCATGACTGTCACATCAGAAATAGATGATCTATCTCCGCTACATCTGCTTTAGTCTATAAATAGACATAAGCTACTTGTCCACCAATGCTTCCGTTGCTCCCACTGACTACGACAACCCTCTGGCAGAGTCATATAGACGTACACTTCTAAAACTAGTTTAGAACGACGCTATACTCATCCTCCCGCCGGGTCTCGCAGCCTGGAACAACAGCAATGGTAATTGTAGGTAAACAAGAACTTCCCTGTCACCGTCCTTGAGGCTACCGTAGTACCTCTCGGGTGCCTGAAGTTACCCACCTTATCTGCGGAGTGGCCAATGGAATGTCAACTCAGATTGAATCTTTAGGTTCCTTATCAAATCTTCAGTAATAGTTTGCGGTTCTGGAATCGCTTCCAGTTCTACCATACTCCCACTACTGTTTTCTGAAAAAAAATCCATTTTTAATAAAACTGTGGCGAGTCTAGAACAATATTGCTATTGTTCATCTAGATGGTAGAAAGTCAACCCTCGTCATAGCCTGGGTCAACCCACAAACAGCCATTACAGAAACGTGCCTTGAGTTGTCCAGTCTCTGGTTTTAATCATAAGCCGGACAACTCCCCGTACCTTAACATCGTTAAGATATGAACTGTTCTATATCCAATATAGAAACAGAGGCACTGATTTAATTGAACCAGATTCAAATCATGCAGCTGTCTCCAGTGCATGTCAACTAAATGGAAGAAGGCTGATCAGCGTTACTCAACTTAGGAATGCTTCCAATCATGAGTAACCCGAAAGAGAAGCAAGATCTCTTTATCATTACTATCAACTGAATACCATGCACAAGTGTCTACATCTTCGATCGCTTTGAAGAATCCCGATACTTGCAATACTTGGTTCTCTACTTTATTCAAATACCTATAACTTCTCAAAATTCGGACCCTGACGAAACACTTGTCTAAAAACTAGAGAAGTCATAAGTAAACCGAATATAGTACGAGGACCAACCCCACTGTCCTGATGGACCCTGGACAACATACAATACTCTGTATAAGTCCCTTGAGTCTGATAACTCATTCACTGTGTGTCGTAGGTTGAAAACTGTACTTATGGTCAAGAAGAATTACACCGCTGTTTAATGCTCCTTACCTAACCATCCACTGATATAGGTAAATGTCACAGACATAATTTCAAAAAGGTATATCTCACTCTATGAAAATAGACATATAGATATATCAATTCGAAATTGGTGCATAACAGCGGATATTCAAAACCAAATATTTGCCGACCGGCAAACAACCCAGGTGACTTCCTCAAATATCACCGATTACAATGAATCCCGATATAATGAGGATGATCGCCTGATTCCCAATAACTTACTCCCACTCATCATCTGTAAAACCATACAGATGTGAGAATCATACCTGGTAAATATGTACCCTGGAGTAAGTGTCTAATCGGGAAATCAGTTTTCCTTTAACAGTACACAGTGAGACTGAAACATTGAAATGTTTCGATGGGGTATCCCGGTATTCCTAGTAATGCCTCTTCCAGATTCACGACTGTAACCGTATAATTCTTTGCCACCTCTCCAAATCCCTTCATATGTCTTTAGTCTTTACCTTCTGCACACCCATTAGGCCAAATGGTTTTCTTCCTTCCCTACAGTTCGGCACCAGCCTATGGTTTGGAAGAAGATTATCCAATAAGCATAATGGGTGTACTGCCCTGATCCTAGGAACACTCGCAAAGCGAGAGAAGGTGAAGATAAAAGACACCTGAATAAATCTTATTCCTATTTCTCCTGAACCAGAATCCATCCCCGAACTGGAACAAGTTCCTTTCGAGTTCGTATATAACCATACGATGGTTTTGTCCAATGGAAGTGGATGTTCGTAGTAATACGGGGTGTCCTGGAGAAAAGGGTAAAAGTAGGAGTGGCAATGAGGTCTGCAATTCTGACAATCCAAAAGCCAGTGTTTAAGAAGGTTCGGTCAACTTGGTCACTGAGTCATAGTCTTAGGGTCGGGTCAATGGTCGCTGTCAAAGAGAGAGAGAAAAGAAACACTCAGCGTGCACTCTAACCTAGATCAGCATGGTTACCAATTTATCTCATCTGGAAACCTCCCACTGTACCGTCAAATTCTCCTCCAAACCTGAAAGAAGAATTAGTCGGGATTACCCGAGGAGTAAACTAACTCATCAGTGGGAATCGGGATCCAACTATCATCGCATGATAACGTGACGGAATCCGCTCACGGTGTCACACTCCAGAAGGTATGCGCATATCTGGCAAGTTTCAGTTCTTTTGAAACTCCCGATGTGATTTCTGCCCCATGCTCTTATGACCTTGACGAAGGCCAACAAATCATAAGTCACATGTCAAGTTCTACCCGTCATTCTCCAGGTTGATTTGAATCCACCCGCACAAGCCCTTGACGAAGGCCAACAAGGCTATACGACTGTCCCAAACCAACACATCTATCTATGCTGCAGAAAGGCAACAAGCAGCTACCATACACTATGCCTTGACGAAGGCCAACAAACATAGCATGAATACTACGTGCTACCCGTCTGAAACGACGGAGGGCTACGAATGGTTTCTGGCGAAAACCTTTAACGTAATGAACTTGATATCGTCGAAGGAACGGATAGCTTTTAAAAATATAGTGACGAAAACCGTTGCTAAAGAAGTCACTCCCGGTGAAGGGATCTCGGCTCTTTCCCCGTAGAATGAGGTGCAGGATATTCCTACTGAATACCACGGTGCAAAGCAAAAGCAATCGGCTATAGTGAAGTCATTGCCCTGACGCAAACTTTTTGTCCAAGGGGTCACTCCCGGTGAAGGGATCTCGGCCCTTGCCTCGTCGACTGAGGAGCAGGATATTCCAACTGAATATCACGATGCAAAACAAAAATGAACGTCCTTGCAATAACAGCTTTTTGAAAAGTGTTCCAACAACATCAGATTAGGTTTGTTTTTAACTTGCATTGATCCAAATCAACGCAGTCCCATCAATTGATCACACCACAAAGAACGAAAATATACTGATGTACGTATATGCCATCCGCATTCGCCACTGGGTCCCGTCATTACCCGTTAGGTTAGCTAACTAACGACAGAGCGGGGACTGGACTAGCGCGGATGCAAAACATATACAACATCTACTAATATATATACCAATATATTATATTTCGCTCAAGGCGTGAATAAAATGCAACATCGCAGAAATGTACAGCATCACAGAAACAAAACAGATATCTGGGATCCCCGGGTTTCACAGAGCCGCTGAAACCCGATGTTCCCCTGGTCGTGTGGATAGCCTGTGCAATGAAAACCTAGACCCCTACGGGCACGGCAAGTCACCCGCCAAAACCTGAAGCGAGGCAGCCCCTTCAGTACCGTGAATGGACCACCCAGCACTTCACGGAATCCGGTAACTTGGGCACCCCTCCTGGGTCAACCTGTACCCCCTACGAGTGCGGCGAATAGCCCGCCAATCCTAGAGTGAAGCCCCTTCCGTCTTAATGCCATGAGATGCGGGCTTGTTGCCCTCTAGAACCCGGCTATCCGTGCACCCCTCCTCGGGGCAATCCTAGTACAGAAAGTAAAATATACATACAACGGGTACATCGACCGCAACCTGGTCGTGCCCCAAAAGAATAATACAATCAGGCAGTGACGGCAGTCCACATGTCGGACGCTCGCCCCGCAATATCAAATGTACATAATACAACCACAACTGTACAAACATTGCATCCAGGCTATCCCCACGACCGATCCGCAACATCACAGCAAAAACAGAACATCAATGTGAAAGTCACGTTCGCAAATCCGTCTAACCGGGCTATAGCAGTTAGACTGGATTTACCGATCAAGTGACATTCACGGTCGCAGATATAATGTAAATACTGTGAAATAATGTGTTCAAAATATCCAATCGATCAATTTTTAACAAGTGGGCCCCCAAGCATTACTGTAGCAGATCAGGAAATTCTGGGCCCAATGTTATTATTCCAAAACCCCTATTTTCACCCCAGAAAGCCTCTGTAAAAAATTGGTGCAGCGAATCCAAAGTAGTGCGGCGAAACCGCGGCGAGAAGAGGGTGTTTGCGGCGGTTCCGCGCTCCCACAGTGGAGTCACTTCATCGAATTTTTACAGAGCTCTTAGATTTTCCAGTACATCAATGTTTTACAACCTGAAAAATTTTTCGAGACCAAAAAATTTCAACAGAAAACTGTCGTGAAGGAAATACGGGTTTTGGAACATTTGATCGATCGGAACTGAAAAACACATTAAGGCAAGCTAGACTAAGTTAATGGCAAGGCTCTGATACCACTGTAAGTGCACGGCGGCGCCCCGCCCGTCAATCCGACGGCCAAATGCGGAAGCGGTGATAAACTTTAAATTTTTCTTGAACTGGCAAACCGCCGCGCACTGATACCCGGATCGAACCATTAATTAGTCCTAGCTAACTACAAGATGGGGAAGAGAGATATACCGACTGATCCAAGTCCCCTGGTCTTCTCGTCGTCGTCCCGATCTCCTGCGGAAGCTCCGGTCTCCACCTCGTCGCCGGAAGTGCACCACATCGCCTACTTCTTTTACGGGCTCCCACCTCAATGCCGAGGCAACTCGGGCACGAAGCTGGCTAGTCGACGTGCCCAAGGTTTGCTGTAGAATGTAGTGTACAAATCTCATTTGGGGTTATGGAGATTGCCATTTTTGGTGGAGGAATGATACAAGAACTATATGGAGGGACTTGGGGATTTTTGGAGCATGAAATGAAGCAAAAACCCCACTCCCAAAATTTGGACAGCCCCCCCTTCCCCAATGTGGCCGGCCATGTATATGATGGTGGAGAGAGTGAAAGAGTGGGAGTGTGTCAAAAAAAGATGGGAGCCATTCTCATCTTATCCAAGAGAGAGAGAGTCAAGACAAAGAGGTGGTTGAAAAGCAAGTGATGATGAGAAACAATGATCACTCCCAAAACCAATACTCAACCAACAATCATCAACAACCATGATTGTTTACAAAGTCAAGCCATGATGGAAAAGAAAGAGTCAAAGGATGGGCTCCATCATGAAACCATCATGATACAAATAATGCAAATACCCCCTCCATAAAAACTTATTTGCAACAATGCAAATAAGCCCTCCTCCACCAAACTTCGGCCAATGAACGATACAAAAGAAATTGGCCGAAACGAAAAGCAAACTGGCAACTCCATAAAACTGGTCCCGTAATAAATTACAGGAAAACCCCGATACTGTGCATACACACCCGCATTTGTATTCCGACCGAAATACAAATGCAATAAGACAAAATCTACACTGTACTATACTAGGATCCGGCTTATACCAAAGCCGGCTAGTATTATCCGTTCGATCCTGATCCGTGCAATACCGCACGTATCTGATCGAACCCTGCCATATATCCATACGGCCTATAGTACAAACTGTCCGATCCTGATCCGTGCAATACCGCACGTATCCGATCGGACCCTGCCATATCTCCATACGGCCTCTAGTACAAACTGTCCGATCCTGATCCGTGCAATACCGCACGTATCCGATCGGACCCTGCCATATCTCCATACGGCCTCTACAACTTTTCGCCCGAAAGCTTGAGTAACTGAATGTGGGGGACTCTAAAGACTCGTCAACACCTTGGTTGTGGATTTAACCACTAGCACGTCAGAGGTATAAGCCAATACGTGACGGGCTACCAGGTATTGACTAAAAGGGACGTCTGTGAGCGAACTCAGCCTGACACCCTACTGAGCCTGTCAGTGACAATATCCGTACAGTCCGGTCCGTTCGTCTATGAGCATCGCATGGCGGGCCTAGGGGGTTGGTAAAAGTCAGACCCCCAAAAGCGGTACAAGTCGTGTCGGAGTGTAGCCCAGAACACCCTGAGATACTACTGGAATACCTACCAGTAAATCTCCTTGCCTCGGCCGAGGGCTTCGTGTAATGGCTCTCCTAGACACAGCACGACCTCACCCCCAATACCGGGAGAGACGAACCCCTGAAGATACGCTCACTGCCTCCATGTGGCTCGGGACTGTACCCAACTAAAACCTGTTTGCACGCCTCCTTTGAGCCGTGGTAGGGTAGTAATCAAAGTACAGTGGGAACTCACACAAGACAAATGACGATCCCCAGGTCGATGAACTAACCTGTACACATGTCACCAGGGAACTGCCATCTGACGTCTGGTATATGACCAACTAGCATGTTCCCGGCGAGTCCTGTCCGGTGTACTCATAACCCAATGAGCACCTGTATACATCTTAGGTGATCCAACTGACACCAGTGGCTTGTGAGACCGGCCACCGCCCCTCTTCGGGGTCTCGACTGTATACACTAGTCTACTCTGGAGTATCGATGCCCTGTCTCGAAACTCACACGACTAGGGACCATTTAAGGATATGCTTATAGACCCCAGCTCCCACTTATATGATCGCCCTCATACTGCTGGTGGTCAAGCAAGAATCCTAGGGGCTCTATCAACGTGTAATAGCGACTTATCAGGTCACCTGAAGCAGTACACGATGATAAAGGTAAACCAGATAGCATACTATCATCTCGAGTAAGACTGTCCTACCGGGATAGGTCCTCCATCAATCATTGCAATCACGTACCTGTGACCTAATAATTGACTCTGAGGGCACTATCTCCAACAAACTCCTCTTCTACTCCACTCGTACTTGAGAAAATGTGAGGGTTTTGGCTAGAATTTTTCAGAATGAGGAGGGGATAGGATATGGGGTTGTATTTATAGTGTGAAATTAGGGTTTTGGAATTGAAACAATGAATTAAAATGCATTAAAATTGGATTTAAAGGTGAAATTGAAGTCTATGTTTCATTTCAGAGAAATCAAACAGTGCAGGGGTAATGGAGTAGGCCAAGGGTTTTGTGTGCAGTGCACAGGGACTTTTACCCACGGAGGCTCGTTGCCGCCGGCCACAAAGGCAATCTCGCCGGTCCAATTAAGGAGTTAAGCCGGTGGATCTTGGCCACGTGTCCAAGGCTGTGTACACAACATTTTGCACATGTTTGTTTTTCTGTCTTTTCATTTCTATGTGTAGTGCAAGTGTAAACTTTTGGGCTTCTAAAAAGTTTAAAAGAAAATTCAGAAAAAATATAATGTGCTTGAGGGGATCGAATACAGGGGCTATGTCACAGCAGTGCAAGACTTTACCAATGAGCTACAAGTTATTTCTTATTGTTCTTAAACAAAAATTAACTTTTAAATTGTGCTCAGACTTGCAAACTCTTTTATGTACATTAACTTAAAAAAATTTGTACAGTAAAATCAGAGTCGTTACATTCTACCCTCCTTAAAAATAATTTCGTCCTCAAAATTACTCAAGAAGGATGATGTAAAAAAGCAAGGAAATAAGGGTATGATAACGTAGTCATGTATCGTCGTCGCGCCCTATCAGTCGCCATGTTAAGTGAATCGCGGTAAGACAACCAGAAAGGTGAGGAGCTTCGAAAATTAGAAGAGATGCTATTAAGATAAGCAAGAGTAGGTTTCACGAAAGCCGTGAGCATGCAATCAAATAGAAGAAACGTAAATTAGAATTGGATTGTTATGAACGGTACAAAGATATTTAAAATCAGGGAAGGATATAAATTATCAAAGGAGATAAGATTCGATAATTATGGATATATGGTAGAACATAGCTGAATCAAGAGGAAAGAGAATCAAAGCCAGAACTCCAAATCACTCAAGCAAAGTACTGCATTGTAACTATGCTGCAGTTCATGGTTACAATCACATAACTCTATTTAAGTCACTTAAATTCTACTATCAAAATCAATGGAATAAGAAAATAATAAGGAATCAATAAGATTAAAAAACTAAGATCAAGGGTTCGCAGTGTCGAGACAGATTATCGGGAAAACAAGAATGAATTCAAAGGAATGCAATCATGTTACAGGGGTTACAGTCTACCCTCCTTAAAAGAATTTCGTCCGTGAAATTCTCTCAAGGAGTATGATGCAGCAAGGCACGAGAAAGTAAGGATAAGATTGGGGCAAGTCTTCTTCGAGTCCTGTCGATCGATGTTCTAACCAACTGAGCTAATAGACCTACGAGATACAAGTAGAAGGGTGAACCAGAAATAAGGATTCAAAAGTCGAGAGATTATATTCAAGTAATTCGAAAGTGAAGTTCAAGATATATTCAAGGAATTTGAAATGTAAAGAATGTATAGTTGCTGATTCTTATTATTCTTGTGATATGTTGCTTAGGATTCCATGCAAAACTGACCTGAATGGGCCGCCAACAAAACTAGTCATGCCCTGCTTCCCGGTGTATGAGGAAAGGGACGTGGCGAGACACGTGATGTATTTACTCCGATGTAAACACGCTAATCATAAATAAGCAATATAAATAAATGCACAAGAATGACAAGAGATGTAATATAAACAACAACTTTTATTAACATTCATCTTTATAATACATTGCTTTGAAAAGGAAATGTACAATGATAGAAAGCAATGCCTAAACAGTAGCATATGAAATGAAATAAGTACAAGGAAAACTAGAAGTCTGGCTGCTCGGAGAACTGGTTTAAATCATAGTCCTGGTAGTCAAGCCTACATCATATAGGCTTTATCAACATGTAACAGAGAGACAGTATAACATTACAAGCACACATGTTAAGATAAAGAGTAACCGGATAGCATACTATCATGTCGAGCAAGAAAGTCCCCCCTCTCTCTCTCTCTCTCTATATATATATATATATAAGCATCCACTACATCATACAATAATGGCCTCTAGGGCATACATATTTCTAACAATCTCCCACTTGCACTAAGGCCAGTTTTTGTATTATCTCAAACCCAACATCCCTAAAAGTATTTCAAACTATGTCTGCGGGAGGGCCTCCGTGAGTGGATCCACTGTGTTGTCCTTCGTATCAACTCTCCTAACCTCGATCTCCCAGTGATCAACGATCTCCCTGATCAGGTAATAGCGCCTCAGAATATGTCTGGATCGCTGATGGGACCTAGGTTCCTTTGCCAAAACCACAGCTCCATTGTTATCACAATACAAAGGTATTTGATCTACAATGGATGGAACCACACCAAGTTCAGCAATGAACTTCTTCATCCAGACAGCCTTTTTGGCAGCATAGTTGGTAGTGATGTATTCAGACTCCATCGTCGAGTATGCTACGGTATCTTGCTTGGAACTCTTCCAACATACCTCCATTGAGGGTGAAGACAAACCCGAGACCGACCATATCACTCTGGAAGCTCGAATCGGTAAGTGAGCTTAATATTAGTTAATGTAATATAATATATCAAATATATAATTATACATTAAATTATTAAATCAACTCTTGATTTAATAATTCGGCTATATCACATATAACCGACTAATATCATGTGTAACAACTTATCGAATCAACACTTGATCCGATAACCCGGCTATATCGCATATAACCGACCAATGTCACAAATCGCGAGAATAGAATACGGTATCTCATATCGTATCAATCTTGGTCCCGCACATATCACATATGTGCTCCTACTCCATTTCGCTTGAGCCAGGAAACCTCTGTGTTGGACTCTAAAGACTTGTCAATACGCCGGCAGTAGGTGATGATCATATCAAACACCTACAAGCCGCAAGCAGTCTGCTAAACGTAACGGCCATCCGGGTATTGAGCGATCAGAAGATCAACAAGCAAGCTTGCTCGTACTCCTGCGAATCCAATCAGTAACACTACCGTACAGTCCGGTCTCTTCGTCTGATATGTCGCATATCTCGTCTAGGGGTGGTAAACGTCAGACTCCAGTAACTCGATAAGTCGTGCCGATATGAGGCTCATAACGGGTCGAGAAACTACTGATAACACTTACCAGTAAATCTTAGAATCAGCCATGGCCGGGGACTTCCTGTTATTGCCAATCGAGCACAGCGCAACATCCACTCCCAATACCGGGAGAGACGAAAACCCTCCTATCGCTCATTGCCTCTATGTGACTTGGGACTGTACCCAAAAGCCATCGTTTTGCACGTTCTCTTGAATATGGTAAGGTGGAAATCAAAGCACAGTGGGAATTACACAAGACTCTATGAAGATCTTGGGTCTACAGACTAACCTGTACCAGTGTCACCAGAGAACTGCCATCTGACGTTAGGTATAATACCATCTGGGAGTTCTCGGCGAGTCCGTTCAGTGTACCCAGTCTCCACTGAGCACCCGTATACTGTATCTGATGTCAAACACCAATGGATATGGGATCATCTGTCACCCATCTACATGGGTCGAGAAGCTATACGCTAGTCTACTCTGGTATATCGATGCTATGTCTCGATACACCTACGACTAGAAACATTTGAAGGATGTACTTAGCGACTACACTGTCCCTACTAGTATGATCTGCATCATAATCCTGGTAGTCAAGTACTCATCCTAATGACTTTATCAACATGTAACATAGAGATAATCAGCGTACATGTTAAGATAAAGAGAAACCAGATAGCATACTATCATGTCGAGCAAGAAAGTCCTCCATATATATGTGCAAGCATCCACTATAATATACATCGTATGTACAGTAATGGCCTCTAGGGCATACATATAACTAACAATCTCCTACTTGCACTAGAGCCATCTATTGTAGTATCCCATACCCAACAATCAGCAGTGGTTGAAGTATCTCATACTCAACCATCCCATAAAAGTCTCTCGTGGGAAAAGGCCTTTGTGAGTGGATCGGCCATGTTGTCCTCTGTGTCTACTGTCCTAACCTCGATCCCTCTGGAGATCAACCATCTCCATGATCAGGTGATACTGCCTCAGAATATGCCTGGATAACTGATGGGACGGGGGTTCCTAGGCCAAAGCCACAACTCCATTGTCATACAATGGTAGGAACGAAGTTCATCTCATGAACATTTATACATCCAGACTACATCTTTGGTAGTATCCTTGGTAGCAATGTATCCAGCCTTTATCGTCTAGTTTGTTACGGTATCTAGCTTGAAACTCTTCCAACATACCGTCCCTCCACTGAAGGTAAAGATAATGCCTGTGACTGACATTTAGTCGACCTTACCACCCTGGAAGCTATCCAGTGATTCCCTTAGGATCGATTGATACCATCTCACTATACCTAGTGAGAATCCTAACATCTACTTAGATCTATCTCATAGATCCAAAACCTTGGATTTAGGAGGTATCACATTGATCCTATATGGAGAATCCTTGTGATATGAGGAGATTGACCGAGCGTAGCATGGGAAACTCCTTCCCTATCATGAGTATGTCATCCACGTACAATATGAGGATCACCATTATACTCCCTACTACCTTTTTGTATATACAAGGTTCATCTATCATTTTGATGAAGTCAAACTCTTTGACTACCACATCAAAGCAGACATTCCAACTCCGCGATACCTGCTTTATCCCATAAAGCAACTTGCACACGTTTCTGCTGCTCCCACTGTCTACGAAGCCTTCTGGCTATGTACTTATAGACGCTCTCTTCTAAATCACTATTTAGAAAAGATGTCATAACACCCAACTGCCAGATATCGTAGTCATGGTATGTAGCAATGGCAAGTAAGATCCAGATGGACTTAAGCATAGCTACTGGAGAAAAGGTTTCATCATGAACCACACCTGATCGACGACGAGAACCTTTTACAACATTTCTAGCTTTGAAAGTCTCAACTTTTCCATATACACCAAGTAATCTTCTCAAGATATACTTGCTCCTGATGGGTATTTAACCCTTCAGATAAAGCAACCAAAGTCCATACTTTGTTGGTGTATATGGATTCCATCTCAGATCGCTTAGCATCCGGCCATTCTTACAGAGTCCCCTACTCTTGATGGCATGCTCGAAACTAGTTGGGTCATCATCTCATGATGAATTCTCGCTTCCACTATCATAGAGAAAACCGAAGTATCTCTCAGGTGGATGAGGAACCCCACCAGATCGGCGGAGAGACTGGGGTTCGTCAGGAACTATTGAATTCTCTGGTTCTACCAAATCATCAGCTATAGTTTGTATAGCTTGAACTCCTTCCAGTTCTACCTCATGACCACAAATTTGTTTCCAAAATAAATTCCTTTTCTAAAAAGGTGGCATGCTGAGAAACAAAACACCTTTTGTTCTTCAGTGCAATAGAAGATATTCCCTTGCGAATGCTTAGGATATCCAACAAACTTCCACAGAACTGACCTTGCCTCGGGCTTGTCCAGATTTTGCTTTTAGACATAGGCCGGACAACCCTAAATCTTAACTTACTTAAGAAATGGGCTCTTCCCATACCATATCGCATATGGAGTGGTAGGCACCTGATTTGGTTGGAAACCAATTCAATAGGTATGTAGCTTCACAGGTGCATAACTCCCAAAAGGAAATAGGCAACTCAACATGACTCATCATAGAGCGCACCATATCTAATAGGGTGTGATTGCTCTGCCCTGATACACTGTTGTGCTGTGGTGTATACGGAGGAGTAATGCTGAGAGAGAATCTCATTCTCCTTTAGAATAGTCCAGGAATTCCGTGCTCAAGTATTCTCCTCCCTGATCACATCAATGGACATAATACTTATACCCGTCTTGGTTCTCTACTTCTGACTTATATTCTTTGAATTTCTCAAAAGTTTCAGGCTTGTGTTTCAACAGGAACACATGTGCGAATCTTGAGAGATTATCAGTGAATATAATGAAGTACAAAGAACCAGTCCTGGCATGTGTAGACAGGGGACCATATACCTCATCATGTATCAATCCCAAGAGTTCATTAACTCTTTCACTGTTTCCAATAAATGGAGCTATGGTCATCTTATCTTTGTGACATGACTGGCAAGTTTCACAAGATATAAATTCAAACTGATTTAAATATGCATCTTAATGTAACTTAGCTAGCCGGGTCGCATTGATATGACCTAGTCTACAATGCCTCAAGAAGGATTCGTTCATTTCTGAACTCTTCCTCTTGTGTGTGCTCTGTACGTTAAGAACTATGGTTTGATTTAGAACCTATATGCTTTTAGATAACGTGCCTAAACCGATCAACTCTTGATATAGGAAATGTTCAAAAACATTATCCAACAATACAAAATTATATCCTTCTTTACTAAATAAAGAGACTGATATGATGTTGTATATCAGGTTCGATATCTAATAACATTCGTTCAGAATCAATGTATTTGGTAATACAGGGTGATGACTGCCAACAAACTTGGCTGCAACACTTGCATTGTTTCCAACTCTTGAAACTTATCTCCCGTTCTCAGTTCTCTACCTATCTGTAGCCCATATAACAGATTACATATATGGGATCCTGATCCAGCATCTCATACCTAGGACATAGAGGATACTGAGAAACAGTTCTCAGTAATGAACATACCCGAAGTAGATGCATCATCATGTACTTTCTTCGTTTGGGCGGCACGGGTATTCTGGTAATCCCCTATTTCCTGCTCAGTCTTATAACAATTATAAGTTGGAGCGGGACCAACGTTCTCCAGCACAGTATAACAAGCAGGTTCGGTCAATACATCCATATTATTATCTTGATTAAGGCGTGACATGGTCGCTACCTGGAGAGAGAGAGAGAGAAGAAAACACTCAGCGTATGCTCTTGCAAGATTAGATTGGTTATTATTTTATCTAATCAGGATGGCTCCCAATGTTTTATCAAATCTTCCTTCAAACCCTAAAAGGAAAGACTAGCCGGGATTAATTACACCCCACAAGTTCGCCAATCTTTCAGCCAGGCCAATACCGGTACTTTGAGGGAGGTTCTTTGTGCATTCGCACGGACCTAATTAAAATAAACCTCGTTTTCCCAGGGGCGTAACCACGTTGACACCTTTCTAGACACCTGCTTGATCGGCTAATTGTGATGTGTAAAACTCTCCCAGGAGTAACTCTTACTCACAGTGGGTATCGGGATCCAACTATCTCATAGAAGGTATGCAATCTTATTGCAAATTTCAACACTTGAAATTCCCGATGATTTTTTGCCCCTAACCTCCTATGACCTTGATAAAGGCCAACAAACCATAGGATGCTAGTCAAGTTCAACCCGTCATTTCCTGATTGAATTAACCCACCCGCACGACCCTTGATAAAGGCCAATAAGGACGTACGACTACTCTAACTCAATCGCATCATATGCTTATGCAGATAAGCAGTAATCAGCTACCGCACACTACGCCTTAACAAAGGCCAACAAACACAGCACGAATACTAACTATTACTTATCTGAAATGACGGAGGGCTACGACAGGTTTTTAAGAAAACCTTTTGCGTAATGAACTTGATATCGTCGTAGAATCGAGTGATTTTGAAAAGGAGTGTTTTTTAGGCTTTTACTAGTTTTGCTAAAGAGGTCACTCCCGGTGAAGGGATCAAGGTGCAGGATATTTCACAAATACCACTATGCAAAGAAAAATCTATAGAAGCAATCAAAAGACAAACCGAGTTTGTAGCATCTGCTATTTTCGCTAAAGAGGTCACTCCCGGTGAAGGGATCTCGGCTCTTTCCTTATCGAATAAGGTGCTGGATATTCTACAAGGAATACCGCTATGCAAAGCAAGAACTAGAGCTACCAGTTTTCGAGACAAGTTTCTACAACATCTTTAGGTTTCTTTTATTTCATTAATATCATTAATGAAGTCCCATTTATTATGCTTCCCAAGCATCACATATGAAACGAAAGCAACAATATATAATATATATCATATATATATATATATATATAATATAAGCATTCGTCTCAGAATATAATCAATGATCACATCACAGAATATCGCAGCAGAATAAAACATATGAAATATTGGATATACTAGGATTTCCGCATTTTAAATTAAGTCTGTATAAAACACGGATTCCACGGTCGTGATGAATAACCAATCCTACACCCTTAGACCCCTACAAGAGCGGCAAGCAACCCTACCAATTCTAGAGTTAGGAGACCCAGTCTCAACTCCTTGAGATGGTCTCCCATTGGACCCTAGAACCCGGTTACTTGTGCTCCCCGCCTTGGGTCTATCCTAATGCGGAAAAGTAAATAATATACAATGGTGACATCATCCTCAACCCGGAAGTTTCCCAATAAAATAATATTACATGCAATGAAATATTACATGCAATGAATTTTACATGAATGAAAATGAAAAACTCTCATCTCACATAAAACCCCCGGCTATTCAAAGCATGACGATCCAATATAACACATCACAGCAACACATAACATCACATGTCATCAACGTAAGTAAATATGCGCATCCCAATTGTCATTGACATATAGCAACGAAACCGGCGATACACCACATATTACACTTACAATCACAGAAAAGAAAGTGAAAAACTACAACAGTTGGAATCCGCAACCAGCTTAGACATCACATGCCTAACCAAATGAATTCCTTAGACACCATATGCCTAACAATTATAAACCCCGCATTTTAGTCTCGATATTCAAAACACCTTTTAATATCTAGTTGGGCAATTCAACAAGATTCCCAACATCCTAATCGAATACTCGTCGGAAACTTTAGTAGACGGCCGCACCCTCCGATGCCGTCGACGAAGTGCACTAAGGCAGAACACCGCTACCGCGAGCACCCGAACGGATGCTTTTGGCGACGGGGTTCTCCTACAATCACTTGGTCGGGGCTATGGGGTGTGGCTATCTAATAATGTTACCCGGCGAGTATCCGCGTACGCAACGTGATTGCGACGGACTTTTGATCACATCAAAATTCCGTGGCTACCGATCAAATGAGACTAAATTGCTAGATTTACAACATTCAAATTAGTTATCTCATAACTACTTTTGTGGATTCCAAATATTGTATCCCATCACATGATACCCAGACGATATTAAACTTTTCGATCGATTCATCAATGTCCCACAATTTCCCGACAGCTCAACACTTAAGCACAGTTCAATAATACCCAGAATATGCCACAGTACCTATGGACCAGCCGTAGAAGGGCAAACCCAAGCCTCACTCATGTCGCCACAGAACTGCGGCAAACCCCAGGGTATGATCGCAGTTCCGCGATCCAAAAAGACGAGTTAGGGTTTCATTCTTCTAGAGAGTTCATAGAATCACTTGCATGTTTTTCCGGATACGTTAAACTTGGAAAAATGGGTTTTTGATAATTGTTCGAACTTTTTAACTTCGCCTGGACAATATGTGAATAATCCGAAACAATGTTAAAACTACGAATGCGAAACACTCCGAATTGCTTATAGTGTAAGTTCAAATCACATGCAAAATTAGCAAAAACAAACAACACCTGAAACACCAAAACCCAGTTTCTGGACCACAGTGCAAATTTTAACCCAAAACTCCAATAAATTGCTGAGCTCGCCGGAATCCCTTGCATTCTCGCCGGCCAAAATTTGATGGAAGGGGCTAAATTTTATACTGTGTTCATGTTGCATCCCATACAACATTCTGCACTTGTTTGAAAAAATTTCTGAAAGCTTTTTAAAATCGACAGAAACTTGAGTTTCGCGTTGCAAGTTTCGGAGTTGTTTCGGTTTCATAATCTTAGCAAAATCCGTCTAATTTTCATGTATGGCTCTGATACCACTGCAGGGTTACCTAGCACGGCAGTAAGGTTTCGGGAGGTATCGTCTATGCCAAATTCAAAAATTTGCCATTCTAACTAACCCTAACTAAGAATCGTTAACTAGAAATCCAACGGAATGAAAATGGAAACACTTTGCAAGTAAAGAGGGCAAGGAACAACCTTTGTAGACCGGTCCTTCACTTCAATAGCTCCGTGTAGTAGTCTCTTCACTGCGATCGTGAATTCCGGACTCTAGAGAGGCTCCCATGAAGAAACGAACATACTTGCTTCGAAGTCTTCGAGACCGAAGATGATCTACGTCGAGGAGACACTAACCCAAGCTATCTCTTCACTAACTATGGAATTAGTGAATCAAACACCCTATACTAAATGGCAAGTAGTATAGGATGATGAAGTGCGCTCACTTTAGATTTCATTTTCTCACATTTTTTCTCACAACTCCATTGAAGCTAGAAAGCTTTTGGAAGAAGAAGAAGATGAAGAAAATATCCCATATGATAATTGTCCAAAAGATAATGGCAACTATGGTGAGTTAATATCATATATTAACCTTTGTAGAGAGTTAACGATGGCTAGCTTTAATTGGTTGGATTAACAAATATCTTAGCCAAAACAAAAGAGTGGACTTGGTCAATGAAGACTACAAGTTTCTACAAGCTTTCATCCAGGACAAAATGCCACCTTATGTAATTACCAAAATAAATAAAATCCTAGCAATTAAACCAAGCATGGTGTAATTCATACACACACCTTTGTTGCATGTATCATCAAGCATGATACAAAATAATGTACATTTATATATATCATATATATACTTATGCACAAAGTGAGAAAAAGAAATCATAAGTGAGCTTAATATTAGTTAATATAATATAATATATCAAATATATAATTATATATTAAATTATTAAATCAACTCTTCATTTAATAATCCGGCTATATCATATATAACCGACTAATATCATGTGTAACAACTTATCGAATCAACACTTGATCCGATAACCCGGCTATATCGCATATAACCGACCAATGTCACAAATCGCGAGAATAGAATATGGTATCTCATATCATATCAATCTCGGACCCGCACATATTACATATGTGCTTCTACTCCATTTCGCTTGAGCCAGGAAACCTCTGTGTAGGACTCTAAAGACTCGTCAATACGCCGGCAGTAGGTGATGATCATATCAAACACTCACAAGCCGCAAGCGCTCTGCTAAACGTAACGGCCACTCGGGTATTGAGCGATCAGAAGATCAACAAGCAAGCATGCTCATACTCCAGCGAATCCAAACAGTAACACTACCGTACAGTCCGGTCTTTTCGTCTGATATGTCGCATATCTCGTCTAGGGGTGGTAAACGTCAGACTCCAGTAACTCGATAAGTCGTGCCGATATGAGGCTCATAACGGGTCGAGAAACTACTGATAACACTTACCAGTAAATCTCAGAATCAGCCCTGGCCAGGGACTTCCTGTTATAGCCAATCGAGCACAACGCAACATCTATTCCCAATACCGGGAGAGACGAAACCCCTTTTATCGCTCATTGCCTCCATGTGACTCGGGACTGTATCCAAAAGCCACCGTTTTGCACGTTCTCTTGAACGTGGTAAGGTGGAAATCAAAGCACAGTGGGAATCACACAAGACTTTATGACGGTCTCGGGTCTACAGACTAATCTATACCAGTGTCACCAGAGAACTGCCATCTGACGTTAGGTATAATACCATCTGGGAGTTCTCGGCGTGTCCGTTCAGTGTACCCAGTCTCCACTGAGCACCCGTATACTGTCTCTGATGTCAAACACCAATGGATATGGGATCATCCATTGTCCATCTACATGGGTCGAGAAGCTATACGCTAGTCTACTCTGGTATATTGATGCCCGATCTCGATACACCCATGACTAGGAACATTTGAAGGATGTACTTAGCGACTTCACTGTCCCCACTAGTATGATCTGCATCATAATCCTGGTAGTCAAGTACTCATCCTAAGGGCTTTATCAACATGTAACATAGAGACAATATGCGTACATGTTAAGATAAAGAGCAACCAGATAGCATACTATCATGTCGAGCAAGAAAGTCCTCCATATATATGTCCAAGCATCTACTACAATATACATCGTATGTACAGTAATGGCCTCTAGGTCATACATACAACTAACATGATTGATACCTACTTACCACACCTAGTGCGTAAGCTACATCCGGTCTGGTACATAATATCGCGTACATGATAGATCCAACTGCAGAAGTATAGGGTATCACTGTCATGCGAGCTATCTCCAAATCGGTCTTGGGAGAGATCTCTTTGGAGAGAGTGATTCCTGAACAAGCGGGTAATTATCACGCTTAGAATCTTCCATACTAAATCTCTTTAGTATGGTGTCTATGTACCTAGATTAGGACAATCCCAACATCCTTTTAGATCTATCTCTATAGATCTTTATCCCCGGGATGTAGGAGGCATCATCCAGATCTTTCATGAAGAACTTGTGTGATAGGAAGAGTTTGACCGAGTGCAGCATAGGAACATCATTTCCTATCAAGAGGTACAATACGAGGAAGACAACCTTACTCTCTACAACCTTTTTATATATTTATTGTTCATCTACGTTTTTGATGAAGTCAAACTCTTTGACTACCACATCTCCGCGATGCCTGCTTTAATCCGTAGATTGATTTAAGCAGTTTGCACACTTTTCCGCCGCTCCCACTGTCTATGAAGCTCTCTGGCTGTATCATGTACACGCTCTCTTCTTAATCACCATTTAGAAAAATGGTCTTGACATCCATCTGCCAGATTTCATAGTCATGGTATGCAGCAATGGAAAGTAGGATCCTGATGAACTTAAGCATAGCCACAGGAGAAAAGGTTTCATTATAATTGACACCTGATCGTTGACGAAAACCTTTTGCTACAAGTCTAGCTTTGAAGGTCTCAACCTTTCCATCTACACCAATTTTCTCCTTGAAAATCCACTTGCTCCTAATGGGTTCTATCCCTTCAGGAGCAACTTCCAAATTCCATACTTTGTTGGTGTACATGGATTCCATCTCAGATCGAATAAAATTCATCCATTTCACAGAGTCCTCACTTGTGATGGCCTGCTCGAAACTAGTTGGGTCATCATCTTCCATGATGCAATCCTCGCTCCCACCGTCTATAAGAATATCGTAGTATCTCTCAGGTGGATGAGGAACTCTACTAAATCTGCAGAGTGGCTGATGTTCATCGGGGACTATTGAATCCTCCGGTTCTACCAAATCTTCTATTATAGTTTGTGTATTTGGAACTTCTTCCGGTTCTACCTCATTACCACTAATTTCTTTCACAAGAAATTTCTTTTCTAAAAAGGTGGCATTCCGAGAAACAAACACCTTTTGTTCTTCGGTGTGGTAGAAGATATACCCTCGCGAATGTTTAGGATATCCAACAAACTTACACAGAACAGACATTTCATCGAGCTTGTCCAGATTTTTCTTTTTAACATAAGCCGGATAACCCCATATCTTAATAAAATTAAGACATGGTCTCTTTCCCTTCCATATCTCATATGGAGTGGTAGGCACCGATTTGGTCGGAACCCTATTCAATAGGTATGCAGCTTTCTCAAGTGCATAACTCCAAAAGGAAATAGGTAATTCGACAACACTCTTCATAGAGCGCACCATATCTAATAGGGTGCGATTCCTCCACTCCGATACTCCATTGTGCTGCGGTGTATATGGAGGAGTAAGCTGAGAGAGAATACCATTCTCTTTTAGATAATCTCGGAATTCCGTGTTTAAGTATTCTCCTCCTCGATCAAATCGAAGGACTTTAATACTTTTACCCATCCGATTCTCTACTTCACATTTATATTCCTTGAATTTTTCAAAAGCTTCAGATTTGTGTTTCAACAGGAACATATGTCCGAATCTTGAAAGATCATCGGTGAATGTAATGAACTAAGAGGAACCATTCCTAGCATGTGTAGACATAGGACCACATACATCACTATGTATTAGTCCCAAGAGTTCAGTAGCTCTTTCTCCGTATCCTGTAAATGGAGTTTTGGTCATCTTGCCTTTGAGACATGACTCGCAAGTTTCATAAGATGTAAATTCGAACGGATTCAAATAACCATCTTTATGCAACTTAGCTAATCTAGTCGCATTGATATGACCAAGTCTATAATGCCACAAGTAGGTTTCGTTCATTTCTGAACTTTTCCTCTTGTGTGTGTTCTCTATATTAAGAACTGTATTTTGATTTAGAACGTATATACCGTTACATAACGTACCAAACCCAATCAACACTTGATTAAGGAAAATTTTCATAACATTTTTCTCTAATGAAAAGTTATATCCTTCTTTATCTAATAAAGAAACGGATATTATGTTGCACATCATCAACGGCAAAATCAATGTATTACCATTTGGCAATACAAGGAGATATTCGCCGACAACTTCGACAGCAACAATTGCTCTGTTCCCTACTTTGAGGGACATATCACTTTTTCCCAGTTCTCTACTTCTTCTTAACCCTTTTAACTGATTACAAATATGGGATTCTGATCCGGTATCTAATACCCAGAACGTAGAGCAGACTGAGAAACAGTTCTCAATAACTAACACATTCGAAGAAGATGCATCATCATGCTCTTTCTCCGTTCGGGTTGCATGGGAATTAGCGCAATCCCATATTCCTTGCTCAGACTTATGACAGTTATAAGATTAAGCAGAACCAACGTTCCCCAGCTCAGTATAATATGCGGGTTCGGTCAATACATCCATATTATTATCTTGATTAAGGCGTGTCATGGTCGCTACCTGGAGAGAGAAAAGAAAACATTTCAGCGTGTGCTCTTGCAAGATTAGACTGGTTATTATCTTATCTAATCAGGATGGCTCCCGCTGTTTTATCAAATCTTCCTTCAAACCCTACAAGGTAAGATTAGTCGGGATTAATTACACCCTACAAGTTCGCTAATCGGTCAGCCATGCGGGTATTGGTGCTTCGAGGGAGTCTCCCCATACTTCCGCATAGAACTAATTAAATAACCTCGTTTCCACAGGGGCATAACCCCATTAACACCTTTCTTAGACACCTACTGGATTAGCTAATTGTAAAGTGGAAAACTCTTTCATAAGTAACACTTACTCGCGGTGGGTATCGGGATCCAACTATCTCATAAAAGGTTTGCAATCTCATTGCAAATTTCAACACTTGAAATTCATAATATCTGTTTATACCCCTAATGACCTATGACCTTGACGGATGCCAACAAATCATAGGCCGCTGGTCAAGTTCAACCCATCATTTCGTGATTGAATTAAACCCACCCGCACGACCCTTGACGGAGGCCAACAAGGTCGTACGACTATCCAAATCCAATTGTATCATATGCTGCAGATAAGCACTAATCAGCTACCGCACACTATGCCTTAACGGAGGCCAACAAACGCATCACTAATACTAAATAGTCCTTATTTGAAATGACGGAGGGCTACTACTGGTTTAAGCTTCGCTTTTAAAATCGAGTATTTTTCAAAACAAACCGAGTAGGTTGTAGCATATGCTAGTTTTGCTAAAGAGGTCATTCCCGGTGAAAGGATCTAGGCTCTTTCCTCATCGAATGAGGTGCTGAATATTCATAATGGAATACCGCTATGCAAAGCAATAACTAGTGCTACCTTTATTGAAATAAATTGATTTTACAACTTCTTTTAGGTTTCTTTCTTTTCATCAATCTCATTAATGATGTCCCATCATTTATGTTTCCTAAACATCACAGAAGAAACGAAAATAAAACACACATATATGCCATTCGCATTCACCACAGGGATCTGGGTCTTCACCATAAGGTTACTTAACTTACGGCAGGGCGGGGTCAGGACCAGCGTGGATGCAAAACATATATAGTATCTACTAGTATATCATATATATAAGTACCATTTGTCTCACGCAGTTTTTATGATCACATCATACACAGAGTCAGCAGAAGCAAACATATGAAATATAGGATATACTAGGAAATCCGTGTTTTAGATTAATCCAGTAATGAAAAACACGGATTCCACGGTCGTGATGAATAGACAAACCCACATCCGTAGACCCCTATGAGAGCGGCAAGCAACCCTGTCAATTCTAGAGTCAGGCGACCCGGTCTTGACTCCTCGAGATGGCCTCCCACTGGACTCTAGAACCTGGTTACTTTGCTCCCTGCCTTGGGTCTATCTTAATGTAGAAAAGTAAATAATATACATCAATGGAGACAACAACCTCAATCCGAAAGTGTCCCAACAAAAGAATATTGCATACAAATTTTTTTACATGAATGAAAATTGAAAAACTCTCATCTCATGTAAAACCCCCGGCTATTCAAACACGACGATCAAATATAATATATCACAGCAACACAATAAAATCACATGTCATCAACGTAAGTAAATATGTGTATCCCTAATGTCGTTGTCGTATAGCAACGAGATCGGGGATACCCCATATATTACACTTACGGTCGCAGAAAAGAAATGAAAACTACAATAATTAGAATCAGCATTCTCCTTAGACATCATAAACCCGGAATATCACATACTCCGGATTTCATGCCTAACCATATAAATCTTGCATTTAAGTCTCGAATTGAAAACTCTTTTCAAAAACAAGTCGGGTAATTCAACAAGATTCCCGATTATTAGATCGAATGCTCGTCAGGAACTTTAGTTGATGGCCGCACCCCTAATGCCGTCAACGAAGTGCACTTGGGCGGAACACCGCGGCCGCGAGCACCCGAGTGGATGCTTTTCTCCACGGGGTTCTCCTATAGTCACTTGGTCGGGGCTTGGGGCATGGCTGTCAAGCAGTGTTTCCCGGCGACTATTTGCGTATGATACGAGATTGCGACGGAGTTTTGATCCGAATCGAAACTCCATGGCAATCCATCAATGAGACTAAAATGTTAGATTTACAAATTGTTAACTAGTTTTCACAAAACTAATCAATGTGGATTCCAAAAATTGTATCACAGAACCGAACCATCTAGACGATGTTAAACATTTTGATCGATTTTTCAAACACCACCAATTCACAGAGACCTCAATACCTTGAACCTTATTAAAAATTCTAAGAAAACCCATAATACAAAAATGAAGCAGTACAAGAAGTATCGACTCCTAACACCACTATGAACCACGGAACCACGGCAAATACAAAGAAATGGCGGCGATTCCCCGGCCATCTAGATGAGTTAGGGGCTCGTATTTCAGGTACCTCCATAGAAAAGCATACATGATTTTCTGGATATTTTTACTCTTTAAAATTTCAACTTTTGAAAAAATGGACAGAAACTCATGAAAAACCGGGTTTTAAACTTCGATCGAACACTTTAACATCATCTAGACCTTACCTAATACTCTAGCTTGGCTCTGATACCATGAAAGTATGTCATAGCACCTCTACTAGGTTTCCACAATCATCAAGTATGCAATTTTAAAAAATCTATAGGTCTAAGCTACAATAACCTAGAATCGAACTAGAGAATTAAGGTTTTAGTGCATTAAAGCAAGTTCTAAGCTAAGTGAAGAGGGTTACAGCCTTTGTAGACCAAGTCTTTCACTTCTAAAGATCCAAAAAGTTGTCCCTAGAACTCTTCTTGGCTCCACTTGAAGAAAGGATTGAGCTTGCTATGTAGTCTTCGAAACCGAAGATGATCCACCTTGAAGTCTCTCTAACTCAAGCTCACTCTTCACTAATCAAAGTATTAATGAAGCAAATAACCTAAACTAATAGGACAGATTAGTATAGGTTGATGAAGTAGGAATTTTGTTCACTTTAGAAATAATTTTCTCTTTCTTTTTCCAACTTAAGAAAAACCCTAGAGAGCTCAAGAGAAGGAGATGAACTTGGGTGTGCAAGTGTTGTGTAAATGAGAGAGTCAACCATGAGTTAGAGATAAGGTTGGGATTGAAAAAAAAATATCTAAGAGTAAAACAAAAAGAGAGAGATGGGTCATGGCTTCTCAATGCTTCTCCAAGCATCTAAAGCCACGACGCATTTCCACCCCTTTTTATTTTCCTTTTAAATTTAATCAACCCAATACTCTTTAACTCATATGTGAGTCTCATACACCCATGTTCTATGTATCATCAACCATGATACAATTCTAATTTATATATAAATAAATATATATATATATACAATTATATATCAAGAGAAGAAAATCTTTAGTGAGCTATATTAATTAATATATATGTATGTATCAAATATATATTAATATATATTAAATTATTAAATCAACACTTGATTCAATAATCCGGTTCTATCATATATAACCTACTAATATCATTTATATATGTATATCATATTATCAAATCAACACTTGATTCAATAACCCGGTTATATCACATATAACCGACTAATATTCAATACTTGATAATAAATCAACACTTGATTCAATAATTCGATCATATCATATATAACCGGCTAGTATCAAATATATATACATATAACAAATCATTGAATCAACACTTGATTCAATGATCCGGTTATATCACATATAACCTAACCGATATCAAATATCGTCAGATCAGAATACGGTATCAAATACTCGTATTTAATCAAGCTCCCGCACATATATGCCCTACTTCGTTTTTCTTGAGCTAGAAAGCCACTACGTGGGACTCTAAAGACTCGTCAATACGGTAGCAGTAGGTAATGATCACATCAGATACCCACAAGCCGTCAGCGGTACTAGCTGGACGTAACGGCTACCTAAGTATTGAAAGAATGGAAGATCAACAAGAAAGCTTGTCCAAACTCCTGTAATCCAATAAGCAACACTTACTGTACAGTCCGGTCTCCTCGTCTGATATGTCGCATATCGAGTCTGGGGATGGAATCGTCAGACCTCGGTAACTTGATAAGTCATGTCGATGTGTGGCCTATAACCCTTCGAGAAACTACTGATAACACTTACCAGTAAATCTCATCAGCCCTGGCCAGGGACTTGCTGTTATAGCCAATCGAGCATAGCGCAACATCAACTCCCAATACCGGGAGAGATGAAACCCCTCCTATCGCTCATTACCTCCATGTGACTCGGGACTGTACCCAAAATCCACCTGTTTGCACGACTCCTTTGAGCTATGGTAGGGAGGAAATCAAAGCACAGTGGGAACCACACATGACTCTATGACGATCTCGAGTCTACAGACTAACATGTACAAGTGTCACCAGAGAACTGCTATCTGACGATAGGTATTGTACCATTTAGGAGTTCTCGGCGAGTCCTGTTCGGTGTACCCATTCTCTAATGAGCACCTGTGTACAATCTTTGATGTCAAACACCAATGGCTGTGGGATCAACCATTGCCCCATACAGGGTCAAGAAACGTACACATTAGTCTACTCTGGAATATCGATGCCCTGTCTCGATACTCTCTCGACTAGGAACAGTTAATGGATGTGCTTACGGACTACACAAGCCCCACTAGTATGATCTGCATCATAGTCCTGGTAGTCAAGCCTACATCCTAAGGGTTTTATCAACATGTAACAGAGAGATAGTATAACATTAGAAGCGTACATGTTAAGATAAAGAGTAACCAGATAGCATACTATCATATCGAGCAAGAAAGTCCCCCCCCCTCTCTCTCTCTCTCTCTCTCTCTCTATATATATATATATATATATATATATATATATATATATATCTCCAAGCATCCACTATATCATACAATAATGTCCTCCACTATATCATACAATAATGGCCTCTATGGCATACATATTCCTAACAGAACCGGGATTTTGTTCTCGAACACGACACATAAAGTAGAAAGTGGAAAGAGGAAAAAGGACCCACTCGGCGTGTCAGAATCTGTTTACCGCCGAAAACATGGACGAACTGAGATGGATCGTCTCCCCTGAATTTTGGGGCAGATGCAATTTGGGCATACCCACCCACCTCTCCGAAGATACCAAGTTGATTTATGTCATCGTATATCAAAGGTTTGGATAAATACGACCGTTGTAGAAGGCTTTATCAGATTTCCCCTCATTTATGAGGGTTTTTTTTTATTGTGGGGACGCTTTTCCTTGCGAGCGCAAGCCTGTATAGTTAATTACGTCATCGCGTTGCGATAACCACTTTCTCCTTCTCCGGTAGTTCATTTTGTGTTGTGTGTTATTTTATTTTTTTTGGTTGCCCGTGGATTATATACGGAGACTGGTTTATTTTTTCGCCCGTAAGGCGCGGATTAGTCCAAATACGTATATATTTTGGGTTTGAACTTATGTTGAACTTATGTTGTTTGTATTCCATTAGTTCGAAAAATATTTTATTTTACCTAAGGACCGTTAATCTAGTTTGAGATCAAGATCGACTTAAATATATGAGCATTTGGGCTCAATTTATTTTAACTAAGGTTACGTTAGTCCTATTTGAGACTAAGATTAGCTTAGCAATATTTTAGAGATTATCAAATTTTTCTTGAAATCCAACAACAGAGCATTTGGGCTCAGTTGCAAACAACTTCAGAGAGACTTAGCCAATTTGGGCTTAGTCTGCTCTGTCTTTTTTTTTATTTAGAAGTGCTAAGCACTTGTTTAGGGCTCTGTTTACTCAGCCTTGGGCTTTCTCCCTTTATTCAGAAATGCTAAGCACTTATTTATGGCTTTGGCGCTCACGTGTGTATCATGTGAGGCGTTCAGACATGGGTGCTGCCCAATCAGTGCTAAGCATTCAGTCACTTTGACTGAATATAGAGTGCTAAGCACTTTGTATGGCGCTCACGTGGGGAGAACGTGAGGCGCTGAGCATTTATTTTGGGCAGGAAGCACGTGAGGCGATGGGCACTGCCCAATTAATGCTAAGCACTTAGTCGATTTGACTAACTTTATAATGCTCTGCACTTTTATACAGCGCTCACGTAGGAAGCACGTGAGATGCTCAGATATGGGTGCTGCCCAATCAGTTCTAAGCACTTTATATGGCGCTCATGTGGGGAGCACGTGAGGCACTGAGCGTTCTGTTTTGTTGGGCGCTCACATGTGTTTCACGTGAGGCGCTGAGCTCTTTTTTGTTTTGTTGGGTGCTCACGTGTGTTTCTTGTGAGGCGCCGAGTCCCTTGTTTTGGGCGCTATGTGAAAAGCACGTGAGGCATTGACTTCCATTTGAGAGAATCTTTTGGTCACTCACGTGTGTTTCACGTGAGGCGCCAAGTCCTTTTCTATTTGGAGATTGAATTTCTGTTAATGGCATTTAGGCCATTAATGATCACCAAGATCTATGTTTTTTTTGAAGATCTGGGATCATTTTATGGAAGAATTAAGTTCTTCTTCTTTTTTATATAAGAACTAAGTTCTTTCATGTAGGGTTAAACCCTATTTGCCAAAGGAATTAAATTCCCAGAACATATATTCTATTCTCTCCTTTTTCTTTTAATCTAGTTCTTTCTCCTAGATTTTGAGTTTGAAGAACAAAATCTTCCCGATGAGAATTAAATTCTCAACTTGTAGGGAGATTTGATTTACAAATCTCAGATCAGAGGAAAAACTAAGTTCTTTTTATGAATGGTTAAACCCTTGTTTTCTTTATGCTAGGCAAATGAGATACATTTTATCTCTTATTTGTTTCTTTACCTAGGGTTTGGAATGAGCGAGAATCTTCTTCTTTGAGAGGAGAATTGAATTCTCAGTTTTGTGGCTTCTGGAATTTTTTTGCAGAACCTTGGGGGTCGATCTTCTATCTGAGACTTGAAGTCTCGGATCCCTTACATAGGAGAGGCAAATTGTTAATTAGTTTGAGAAATCTCTCATTTAAGAGATACCAATTGATTTAATTGGCCTCAAAAATTATTTGGGGGATTTAATCTACCGTTGGATCTTTTATCCAGTGAATTTCTGTTTTACAGAATATATATCCTTGTTTTTAACAAGATTAGAGAAATATTTTCCCATAGCTAGAATTTAATTCTATCAAACAGTGATTTTTTAATCACCATTGGATTTTTTTTAACTCACGGGTTCAGAATTTATCATTCTCATTTAGAGAGATTAGAGAAATATTTTTCCATATTAGAATTTAATTCAATTATTGGATTTTTGATCCAACCGAGAATCTCTTTATCATTTGGAAAGATTAGGGAGATATTTTCTCCTAATAGAATTTAATTCTACCATTTGATGATTTTAATCACCCTTGGATTTTTGATCCAACGGCTCTGTTTAACAGAGAAGATCCTCAGATTTTAAAGGAATAATTCCCCATGTAGAATTTAATTCTATCCTCTTTAATTTGAGCACTGACGCTCATGTGTTGTACACGTGGGTGCCACTTTCTTATATAACAGGTGCTCATGTGCTTTACACGTCGGCGCTCATGTGAGTTTCACATGAGGCGCCAGCATAGGACTTTTTAATCCTAATAAATGCTGGTGCTGGTGCTTACATATTAAACACGTGAAGAACCGCCTGATAAACTTTTTTAAAATGTAATTTTTTATGAGGGAACAATCACCTCTCCCAATAGAAAAAAAAATTCTAACGGGGTGCCGCTCCGCACCCTGCAAGGGGGTTACTAGCCCCCTTGACCCCAGTCCGCTATTCGGGTAGTGGGACCCCTGTAAAACTCTGCGAGGCCCCCGATAAGCCCGAAGCACCCTCAAACTTGTTCCCAAACACAACACGTACATATTGCATATTGAGTTCGCATGATCTGTTTGACTTATTAATCGGAGGTTCTCTCGCTCTAAAAGTGAGGGGTGATTAACGACAGCTTAGTCCGCGGCTGCCGAAGATTCAGATCCCTGTAATCATTAAACCCCAGCCTACCCCAAATAAGGGGAATCTGTAATATGCCTGACAAGCGGCGCACATTCCCATCTCCAAGGGGTGAGGAAAAACACCCTACAGATTCTGGCACGCCTGGTGGGACCAGTCTTTCCTCCTATATCTCGGGTTAAGTGTTCATGCGAACTCATTTAACATATATACCGATGTTTGTACTGAAATAATATTTTTTCATGCAGCAATCAACTTTCAACAACTAAGGACAATGTCTTCCAAGATGAATTCAGCTTCCAATGCAACCTCGATCCCATGTGTGGTCAAAATCAATGCTCT
Organism: Agapanthus africanus; assembly: GCA_030015575.1. Lineage (NCBI taxonomy): Eukaryota > Viridiplantae > Streptophyta > Magnoliopsida > Asparagales > Amaryllidaceae > Agapanthus > Agapanthus africanus. Next base: position 474,778,889 of record CM057338.1, on the reverse strand, counting down.
CATGGTTCTCCCCGCAAGCCTCAGTTGGCAGTGGGAGTAACCGCCCCGCCAATTTTGTTCCGTCTTCATCTACCCCAATGAAAACGCTCATCTAGAGGAAATCCCAGCAAACCAGGTCGCCAAGCCGGTCTCAAGGGGAAAAAGTCGAATGTCATGATCGCTAAGGCACTATTTGTTAGTTGTATGTATGCCCTAGAAGCCATTATTGTACATATGATGTATATTATATTGGATGCTTGGATATATAGAGAGAGGACTTTCTTGCTCGACATGATAGTATGCTATCTGGTTGTTCTTTATCTTAGCATGTATACTTGTCTCTTGATACTGTCTTATGTACATGTTGGTAAAGCCCTTAGGATGTGTACTTGACTACCAGGATTATGATGCAGATCATACTAGTGGGGCCATGGTAGTCCATAAGTTCATCCTTTAAAGTTTCTAGGCGTGGGTGTATTGAGATAGGGCATCGATATACCAGAGTAGACTAGCGTATACGCTTCTCGACCTATGAGATGGGCGATGGATGATCCCATATCTATTGGTGTTTGACATCAAAGATGGTATACGGGTGCTCAGTGGAGATTGGGTACACTGGACGGACTCGCCGAGAACTCCTAGTTGGTATTATACCTATCATCAGATAGCAGTTCTCTGGTGACACTGGTACAGGTTAGTCTGCAAACCCGAGATCGTCATAGAGTCTTGTGTGATTCCCACTGTGCTTTGATTTCCACCTTACCACGTTCAAGAGGACGTGCAAAACGGTGGTTTTTGGGTACAGTCCCGAATCACATGGAGACAATGAGCAATAGGAGGGGTTTCGTCTCTCCCGGTATTGGGGGTTGATATTGCGCTGTGCTCGATTGGCCATAACAGGGAAGTCTTTGGCCAGGGATGATTTAGAGATTTACTGGTAAGTGTTATCAGTAGTTTCTCAACCCGTTATGAGCCTCATATCGGCATGACTTATCGGTTATTGGGGTCTGATATTTACCACCCCTAGACTGGATATGCGACATATCAGGCGAGGAGACCGGACTGTACGGTAGTGTTATTGACAGGCTTTACAGGATCTAGAGCGGGCTTGCTTATTGATCTTCTGATCACTCAATACCCGGGTAGCCGTTACGTCCAGCTAGTACTGCTGACGGCTTGTGGGTGCTTGATGTGATCATCACCTACTGCCGGCGTATTGACGAGTCTCTAGAGTCCTACATAGAGATTTTGCTGGCTCAGGCAAAACGAAGTAGGAGCACATATGTGATATGTGCGGGACCGAGAATAATGCGAGTATGTGATACCGTATTCTATTCTCGCGATATTTGTATCGGACAATTATATGTGATATAGCTGGGCTATCGAATCAAGTGTTGATTCGATAAGTTAGTACATTTAATATTAGTCGGTTATATGTGATATAGCCGGATTATTAAATCAAGTGTTGATTTGATAATTTAGTGTATAATTGTCTATTTGATATACTAATTTACATTAACTAATATTAGCTCACTTAAGCATTTATTATTCTCACATGTACACACTTAATATATATGTGATATATATTAATTGTGTTTTATTTTGTATCATGGTTGTTGATACACACTACATGGGTGTATGAGACTTACACCATACTAATTATAATGTTGGGTTTTAGAATTTAAAGTAATTCCAAATTAGTGGATAATAGCTCACATGCATGAAACTTCATGAAGCTTGTGGATGCATTGACTTAGTCCACTAATTTTGTTTTACTTAAGATATTTATTAACCTAACCATTATAATTTAGCCATGGTTATGTCTCTACATGAGTTAGTATATGATACAAACTCACCCATGGTTCATTCTCTCACCTCATTAGTTCATTCTCATCTCTTGATCATCTTCTTCCTTGAAAGAAAAGCTTGCTAGCTTTTGAAAAAGAGAGAAAATATTGTGAGAAAAATAAAACTAAAGTGAGCCCACTTTCTACTTCATCATCCTCTACTAGATTAGCACTTTAGTATAGGGTGTTTGCTTCACTAATCTCTCATTAGTGAAGTAGTAGATTGAGTTAGTGTCTCCTCAATGTAGATGATCTTCGGCCTCGAAGACTTCAAGCAAGATCGTTCATTTCGTCTTGAGAAGCCATGCAAGAGTCCGGGAGTTCTATGATCGCAGCGAAGGGACCATTATAAGGAGCTAATGAAGTGAAGGACCGGTGTACAAAGGTTGTATTCCGTTATCACTTAGATGTAAAAGTAGTTTACATGTTGTTACGTATGATTCTCTAGTTTTCGATTCTAGTTTAGGGTTCTTTAAAACGGCAAATTTTTGAAAATGGCATGTACGATGCCTCCCGAAACCTTGCTGTCGTTCATAGGAACCCTACAGTTGTATCAGAGCTACTAGGCATTGGATGTCGACCTATGGGGGGGTTCTCACTGTGTGACAGTGTGGCGAACCATAGCCTCTTACCCCCAGGGTGTCCCGAGACCGGAAAGTGTTCCGGCAGGTTGTAGTCCTCGCGAGGGGGCATACGTAAAAAGTAGCTGCTGAGGGACCCGTTGGTGCCACGGTGACCCCATTGGATGCGGTGGCTGCCTGACCTACAGTGGTATCAGAGCCTAGTTAGAGAATTAGACGGATTATTTTAGATTACGAAATCGAAACGAACTCCAAAACTTGAAACACCAAATACGAGTTTCTGTCGATTTTTAAATGACCCTGAAATTTTTTTTGAACAAGTACAGAACGATATTTGTGTGATTATAGGAACATGAAAGAAAATTGGGACCCTGTGCTCGGATTTTGACCGAGCACATGGGGGTTTTGTCCGAGGTGGCCGGCCCCAGTGTAGCATTTTGGTCCCAAATTTTTTTCATGTTCTGTGCTCTGGGTTTTGGTGTTTCAGGTGTTGTTTGATTTTGCTACTTTTTCATGTGATGATTAACTTACTGCAATGGCAACTCGGAGTGTTTCGTAGTCGTAATTCTAACTGTTTTCGGGTTACTTTAGATGGTGTTAAAAAGTTCAATCGGATATCAAATACCCGCTTTAACCCTTGCCGAAAAATTTTCCAAGTGTTGGATTTTTTCCGTAGTTAAAAAGCATTCAAATATCATGCAAGTTATGCGATGGACCCTCTAGAAGAACAAAACCTTAACTCGATTATGTGACCGTCATAACCGCCACTAAACCCCCGGGTTTGTGGTGGTTGAGCGGTGCCACATGTGAGGCGTTGGTTGACCCTTATACGGCTGGTCCATTGGTACTGTGGCATGTGCTGAATAATTTTAAACTACGCTCAAGTGTTGAGCTTTTTGGGTAATTGTGGGTGTTTGTTGATTCGATCGAAATGTTTAACATCGTCTAGTTTTTCCGCGACCGTAAGTGTAATATGTGGTGTATCGCCGGTTTCATTGCTATATGTCAACGACAATTGGGATACGCATATTTACTTACGTTGATGGCATGCGATGTTATGTATTGCTGTGATATGTTATATTGAATCGTCGCGTTTTTGAATAGCTGGGGGTTTTATGTGAGATGAGAGTTTTTATTTTCATTCATGTAAAATTAAATGTATATAATATTCTTTTATTGGGGCACTTTCGGGTTGAGGAAGATGTCACCGTTGATGTATATTATTTACTTTTCCGCATTAGGATAGACCCCAAGGAGGGGAGCACAAGTAACCGGGTTCTAGAGTCCAGTGGGTGACCAACTCGAGGAGTCGAGTGTAAGTCTACGTTACCCACCCCGGTACTTACGGGGAGGCGGAATAGGTAAAAACCAAATTTTTAACACAAGGTAACATAGACTAAAACTTGAGGATCTTTGCCAAACCATTGCTAACAAACTACATGAGGTTTTATCTACTATGCAAGGAGATTATACCTCATGCTCCTAGTCCTTCGGGTCTTCTCCGCTATCCTCCTCGTCTCCGTAGGCTCCATGGGTCGATCCGGATCTTGGTCACCTCCGCGGCCTCCTTGAGTCGAAGACGATCCACCCGAGAGTCTATAGTCCGAGCTCCACCTCAAGCCGAGATAACTAGGGCAACAAGTTTGCTACTCTTGATGTCCTAGGTGATGTAGAGGAAGAAGATGGATTTGTTTGTCTATTTGGATCCTTATTTTCTCAACACATAAGAGCTAAAGGATTTTGTAGTGAGGAGGAAGATGAAGCAACCATGGGAGCTCTCTTTTTGATGAGAGAGAATGAGCAAAAGATAATGATGCATAAGAAAAACCATTTACTAATCTCTTATCATGATAAAGTGTGATGGCTACTTGATTTGACCCTTATCATCTCAAGAATAAATCCAAAAGAATAAGAAGGATCTAGTGCTTTCAAGAAATGTCCAAGTCAACAATGGTCAACTAGGTCAAATGGTCAACATGGTCAAATGGTCAAAGCAATTAGCCATAACACAATTATCATTAAAAAAGATCAGTAAATATTTTCCTCGGCTCATAATGGTTTTGACCGAATCAACGGTCAGAACCCCAATGAGGCACCTCCTTCTTCGCTCCTCACAACCGTGCATACACACCCGCATCCGCATTCCGTAGAATGCGAATGCACAGAAGACAAAACTAATCCATCTATACAATACTAGGATCCGGCTTAAACCAAAGCCCACTAGTATCGTCTGCCCGAACATCATACGCGCACAAGTGCATGTAAGTGATCGTAGCCTTGCCGTAAAACTATACTGCCTCTACACCTTTTGCCCAGTGCAGGGAAACTCTCTGTGTGGGACTCTAAAGACTCGACACTATGCTGGCAGTGGGTTTAACCACAGACCGCAAGCAGCACTAGCTGTACGTAACGGTCCCCAGGTAGATGTCGATAAGAAGGCCGATGAGGTAAACCCATCCGAACTCCTACTAAGTCTGAATGTGACAATCTCCGTACAGTCCGGTCTGTTCGTCTATGAGTATTGCATGTCGGGCCTAGGGGGCGGAAAACGTCAGACCCCTAATAGCGGTACAAGTCGTGCCGGAGTGTAGCCCAGAACGCCCTGAGAAACTACTGGAAACACTACCAGTAATTCTCGCTTGCCCTGGCCAGGGACTTTGTGTAATGGCTCTTCTAGACACAGCGCGATATCAACCCCCAATACCGGGAGAGACGAATCCTATCTAACTGCTACTGCCTCCAAGTGCTTCAGGACTGCACCCAACTACTACCTGTTTGTACGACTCCTTTGAGCCATGGTAGGGTAGTAATCAAAGTACAGCGGGAACACACTCAAGGAGAAGTAGAAGTGTCAAGTCGACGGACTAAGCTGTATTCCTGTCACCTAGGAACTATTATCTAACGATAGGTATACTACCAACAAACAGTTCCCGACGAGTTCTATCCAGTGTACTCGTAACCTAACGAGCACCCGCATACTATCTCCAGTACGACGTACTAATGGCTGTGGGACAGACCATCTCCCCTGCTGGGATAAGAAGCATATACGCTAGTCTACTCCGGAGTATCAATGCCCCGTCTCGATAATCCTATGACTAGGGACCTGTATAAGGATGTGCTTGTAAATTATCCAGCCATCACAACGCTGGTAATCAAGCAAAGATCCTAAGGGCTCCACTAATATGTACAAGCGATATGCTAAAAGAAACACATACTCATATTGAAGTGGAAACAAACCAAGTAGCATACTACCATTTTGAGCAAGATTGTCTATACAACTGCGAATATCCCAAGCTTCCATTAAGTAATATACAAACTAGTATGATACAGTAATGGCCTCTAGGGCATATACACTAAAAATCTCCCACTTGCATTAGGGCCATGAACTGGCGTATCGAAGACCTATCATCTCTATCAGCCGCTCGAACTGAGTCTACGGTATGGCCTTCGTGAGAGGATCTGCAGTGTTATTCTCTGAATCTACTCTCCTCACCTCGATCTCCCGGCGATCTACGATCTCCCTGATCAGGTGGTACCGCCTCAAAATGTGTCTGGACTTCTGATGGGACCTGGGTTCCTTCGCTAAAGCTATAGCGCCGTTGTTGTCACAATACAGCGGTATTGGATCAACAATGGTAGGAAGCATCTGAAGCTCCGTGAGGAACTTCTTCATCCAAACAGCTTCCTTTGCGGCATCGCAAGCAGCTATGTACTCCGCTTCCATAGTTGAGTCAGCAACGATTTCCTGCTTGGAGCTCTTCCAGCAAACCGCCCCTCCATTGAGGGTAAAGACATAACCCGACATGGACTTGGAGTCATCCTTGTCACTCTGGAAGCTGGAGTCAGCTAAGGCCTCGATCTGGAGGTCTTTTCCTCCATACACCAAGAACATCTCCTTAGTCCTTCTCAGGTACTTGAGAATGTTCTTTACTGCTATCCAGTGTTTCTCCCCTGGGTCTGACTGATACCGGCTTACAACGCTCAATGCGTATGCTACATTTGGTCTGGTACACAACATCGCATACATTATAGAGCCTACCGCTGATGCCTAGGGTATAGATGACATGCGAGCCCTTTCCAAATCAGTCTTGAGAGACATCTCTTTGGAGAGGGTGATTCCGTGACAAGCCGGTAGATTACCGTGCTTTGAATCTTCCATACTGAATTGTTTCAGTATGGTGTCGATGTACCTTGACTGCGAAAGTCCCAACATCCTCTTAGATCTATCACGATAGATCTGGATCCCCAGAATGTAGTTGGCATCGCCCAGGTCCTTCATGGAGAACCTCTGTGATAAGAATCCTTTGACTGACTGTAGCATAGGAATGTCATTTCCTATTAGGAGAATGTCATCCACGTACAAGACAAGGAATACCACAGTTCTCCCTATAATCTTACTGTAAAGGCATGGTTCATCCGGATTTTTGATAAAGCCGAATTCTTTGACAGTATCATCAAAGCAGATGTTCCAACTCCGCGATGCCTGCTTTAGTCCATAAATGGACTTAAGCAACTTGCATACTTTACCGCTGCTCCCACTCTGAATGAAACCCTCCGGCTGATCCATATAGACGCACTCTTCCAAATTTCCATTTAGAAAAGCGTCTTTACGTCCATCTGCCAGATCTCATAATCGTGGAAGGCAGCAATGGCAAGAAGGATCCGAATGGATTTGAGCATGGCCACTGGAGAAAAGGTTTCGTCATAGTCCAAACCAAGTCTTTGACGGAAACCCTTTGCAACAAGTCTAGCTTTATAGGTTTCAACCTGCCCATCTACACCAATCTTCTTTCTGAAGATCCATTTGCAGCCTACGGGTTTTACCCCTTCTGGAGCAATGTCCAAAGTCCAAACGTTGTTGGTGGCATGGACTCCATCTCGGTCCGCATTGCATCCAGCCATTTTACTGAGTCACCACTCTGAATGGCTTGCTGGAAGCTAGTAGGCTCATCATTTTCAATGACGCAATCCTCTCGATCCCCGTCTATGAGAAAACCGTAGTATCTCTCGGGCGGATGAGACTGCCTACTACTCCTGCGGAGTGGCGCTGGGATGTCCGGTTCTCCTGAAACTTCTGGTTCTACCAAAATTTCAGTAATAGCTTGTGGTTCTGGAATTTCTTCCAGTTCTATTAAGCTCCCACTTATTTGATTTTCTAAAAATTCAGTTTCCAAGAAGTGCGCATGCTGAGAAACAAAAACCTTTTGTTCCTCTGCGGAATAGAAAAGATACCCCCTGGAGTTCTTGGGGTATCCCACAAACTTACACAGTACTGAGCGTGCCTCGAGCTTGTCCGCATGCTGCCTCTTTACAAAAGCTGGACATCCCCATGTCTTAAGATACTTAAGACAAGGTTTCTTCCCACTCCACATCTGATATGGAGTGGTAGGCACAGTCTTGGTTGGAACCTTGTTCAAAAGATATGCAGCTGATTCTAGTGCATAACCTCAGAAAGATCGCGGTAACTCAGCCTTACTCATCATGGAACGAACCATATCCAATAGAGTTCGATTCCGCCTTTCCGATACACCGTTGTGTTGTGGTGTGTATGGAGGAGTAAGCTGAGAGAGAATTCCATTCTCTTTTAAGTAGCCCAGAAACTCGGCACTCAAGTATTCACCACCTCGATCAGATCTCAGTGTCTTGATACTTTTGCCTGTTTGTTTTTCAACTTCATTCTTGTATTCCCGAAATTTCTCAAAGGCCTCGGATTTATGCTTCATCAGGAAGACATGTCCATACCTAGAGAAATCATCCGTAAAAGTAATGAAGTATGAATAACCACTTCGCGCATGTGTAGACATTGGACCACACACGTCACTGTGTATGAGTTCCAAGAGCTCGCTCGCTCTTACTCCGTGTCCAATGAACGGAGTCTTTGTCATTTTTCCCATGAGACAAGATTCACAAGTAGCATAAGACTGATACTCGAACGGATTCAAGTATCCCTCTTTATGTAACTTTGTTAACCATGTCTCATTAATGTGACCCAGTCTACAATACCATAAGAAAGCCTGATTTGTTTCCGGAGACTTTCTTTTAAGTGTGTTTTGGATACGAAAAACCTGAGCTTGATTCAATACGTATATTTCGTTTTCTAATGTACCTGACCCAATCAGAACTTGATTTAGGTGGATGTGGACCACATCGCTTACAAAAGTAAAATCATATCCTTCCTTAGAAAGTAAGGATACAAATATGATATTACAAGCCATACTAGGTACATACAAACAGTTACGCAGAATCAATATATGCCCACTTGTCAATCCAAGATGATATTCCCCTACGGATTCAGCGTCCACGCTCATTCCGTTGGCAACCCTGAGAGTCATATCACCTATCCTGATAACTCTACGGTTTCTCAAAACCTGTAATGAATTACAGATGTGAAATCCTGATCCGGTATCCAGTACTCAGAAAGTAGAGTTAATTGACATACAGTTTTCTATTACAAACACACCCGAAGTCGAAGCCACAACATGCTTCGAATCCTGGCTACTGGCTTTGCTAGCCCTGCAATCCTTCTGCCAATGTCCTCTCCCGTAACAATAGGAACGTCCCTCCTTCACTATATCCAGTCTCGAATCTTTTGCCCTTCCCTTTCCTTCTTCTTCCTCGGTTTCCTTCAGGGTATAAGTAAAAGGCAGAGCCTGTAGAATCAAGTCAGTATTTAACCCGTTCTTCAACGTGGTCTTCAGATTTGTGAGCTTATCAAAATATCTAGTCTCTGTAAGGACGTTGTCCCCTACAGATGACCCGACAGCCAACCTCGCTTGAAGCAATTCGTTCGAAGTCTCATATCTTGCGATACGAGATTGCTCTCCATATAAATCTTTGTTATGGAGGAAGACAGAAACTAAGTCCATCTTCTCGTGCTGCCTCTGGTATGCACCATCAACTGAGGCCAACACGAGGCACTTGGCATTCGCACAGTACTTTTCCGATGTCTTACGGATATCAATATCCGTGACAAGGGAAACTGGTCCTGAGACGGCAGGGGTTTGATTAGTTAGGAGGTGTCCCAGCTTGTCATGGGTAATGGACATCTGGATAGACCTTTGCCAGTCATAACAGTCAGATTCAGTCATTTTATTATCTAGATGTAACCTATGTCTGGTCACTGGGTCGCTGCAATTAAGAGAGAGAGAAGAAAACACTTAGCATGATGCTCTTGCAAGTTTAGATTGGTTTTTAGTTTATCTAAACAGGATGGCTCCCACTGTTTCTCGAATCCTTCCTCAAACCATAAAAGAAGAATTAGTCAGGATTGATCTCACCGTACAATACTTGCTTAACCATTCAGCCAGGCTGGTGTCGGTACTTCGAGGGAGGTTTTACGACACTTTCGCGAAGTTCCTTAATTAAATAACATCTTTTCCCTGTGGGCATAGCCCCGCTAACACCTTTCTAGACACCTACTTGGTTTATAGCATTGATCGTTAAGTGAAAAGTCTCCCGAGGAGTAGCGGATACTCACAGTAGGATCGGGATCCAAATATCATTGTGAGATAATGCTGAAGGAATCCTACCAACATTATCAAACTCCAAATGATATGCAGCACTAGCAAGTTTCAATTTCCTTAGAAACTCTCGATGTGGATTTTTTGCCCCATGCTCTTATGACCTTGACGAAGGTCAACAAATCATAAGTCACATGTCAAGTTCTACCCATCATTATCCAAGTTAATTTGAACCCACCCGTATATACCCTTGACGAAGGTCAACAAGGTAATACGACTGTCCCAAACTAACGCATCTATCTATTCTACATATGAACACCCAACAGCTACCAATCACTATGCCTTGACGAAGGTCAACAAACATAGCTTGAATACTATTGAATGTTCATATGAAATGACGGAGGGCTACGAATGGTTTTGGCGAAACCGTGAACGTAGTGAACTTGATATAATCGAAGGAACCTTGATAGCTTTTAAAAAGAGTGGTTTAAGCTCCGTGTTTTTAAAAGTTTTCTGTTTTTGGAAAAAACCGAGTGGTTTTGAAATTGTTCCAACGATTTAACTTTGGTTTATTTTCTTTGCATTAATATAATGCGTCCCATCAATTAATCCTACCATTGCAGAAAACAACGAAAATATGACGTACGCTTATACCATCCGCATTCGCCACGGGGCCCCGTCATCACCCGTTAGGTTACTTAACTAACGACAGAGCGAAGGCTGAACTAGCGCGGATGCAAAACATAAGCAACGCCTACTAGATATCATATATAGATATATACATTCGTCAGATGCAATGATAGCCATTCCAGATCACAGATGAACACATTGGATATGCTGGGAATCCACGTTTCGTTCGAGCCTGCAACGAAAGACGGATTACACGGTCGCGATGAATAGCCAAACCCCACCCTAGACCCCTACGGGTGCGGCAAACTACCCGCCAAGTACACGAAGTGAAGCAACCTCCCTCAACAACATGAGTAGGCCACTCGGCACTTCAAAGTACCCGGTAGTTTGTGCACCCCTCCTTGGGTCTATCCTAGGAGCAAAAAACAGTAAAAGAAATAATATACAATAGCGGCTACAACCTCAACCCGGATGTGCGGCCATAAAATAATATTACATCAAATTACAAATTTTACATTGAATGAAAAATGAAAAATCTCATCTCACATCCCCGGCTATTCATCACGACAATCCAACAAGTTCATATACACAAACTAACATCACAGATCACAGATATGCACAACCCCCACTAATCGACGTATAGCGATTAGTAGACGTTCAGTACATATATCACATCACAGAAGATCCGATTAGCTAAAATACTTAGAATTTCGATCGATTACCAGATTTGAATCTACCTCAAGCACAATATAGTACTCAACAAAATCTGGGCAGAAACAAAATATCAGAGAAATCACAAAACACCAAGATAGACATTCTGCAGGAAAAACGAGCAGACTCGGAGTCGACTCGGCCGCGGAAGTGCGGCGAAACCCATGGTTTCGCCGCACTTCCGTGGCGGTCTCACAGAGTCACGATCTCGTTTTTCTTAGGTCTTCTTAAAAAAGCCTGCATGTATTTTTAAGGTCCCGAGAAAAAATTTTGGACCAGTTTTTAAAAACGACAGAAAACGTGCATTTTTGACGTGTTTTTGCCATTTCTCCGGCGATCGAATTTCTAACACTTTGCTAACAAGTTAATAATGGTTTAGCGAGGCTCTGATACCACTGTAAGTCTATGTTACCTACCCCGGTACTTACAGGGAGGCAGAATAGGTAAAAAAACAAATTTTTAACACAAGGTAACATAGACTAAAACTTGAGGATCTTTGCCAAACCATTGCTAACAAACTACATGAGGTTCTATCTACTATGCAAGGAGATTATACCTCATGCTACTAGTCATTCGGGTCTTCTCCGCTATCCTCCTCGTCTCCGTAGGCTCCATGGGTTGATCCAGATCTTGGTCACCATCGCGGCCTCCTTGAGTCGAAGACGATCCACCCAAGAGTTTATAGTCCGAGCTCCACCTCAAGCCGAGGTAACTAGGGCAACAAGTTTGCTACTCTTGATGTCCTAGGTGATGTAGAGGAAGAAGATGGATTTATTTGTCTATTTGGATCCTTATTTTCTCAACACATGAGAGCTAAAGGATTTTGTCGTGAGGAGGAAGATGAAGCAACCATGGGAGCTCTCTTTTTGATGAAAGAGAATGAGCAAGAGATAATGATGCATAAGAAAAACCATTTACTAATCTCTTATCATGATAAAGTGTGATGGCTACTTGATTTGACCCTTATCATCTCAAGAATAAATCCAAAAGAATAAGAAGGATCTAGTGCTCTCAAGAAATGTCCAAGTCAACAATGGTCAACTAGGTCAAATGGTCAACATGGTCAAATGGTTAAAGCAATTAGCCATAACACAATTATCATTAAAAAAGATCAGTAAATATTTTCCTCAGCTCATAATGGTTTTGACCGAATCAACGGTCAGAACCCCAATGAGGCACCTCCTTTTTCGCTCCTCACAACCGTGCATACACACCCGCATCCGCATTCCGTAGAATGCGAATGCACAGAAGACAAAACTAATCCATCTATACAATACTAGAATCTGGCTTAAACCAAAGCCCACTAGTATCGTCTGCCCGAACATCATACGCGCACAAGTGCACGTAAGTGATCGTAGCCTTGCCGTAAAACCATACGGCCTCTACACCTTTTGCCCAGTGCAGGGAAACTCTCTGTGTGGGACTCTAAAGACTCGACACTACGCTGGCAGTGGGTTTAACCACAGACCGCAAGCGGCACTAGCTGTACGTAACGGTCCCCAGGTAGATGTCGATAAGAAGGCCGATGAGGTAAACCCATCCGAACTCCTACTAAGTCTGAATGTGACAATCTCCGTACAGTCTGGTCTGTTCGTCTATGAGTATCGTATGTCAGGCCTAGGGGGCGGTAAACGTCAGACCCCTAATAGCGGTACAAGTCGTGCCGGAGTGTAGCCCAGAACACCCTAAGAAACTACTGGAAACACTACCAGTAATTCTCGCTTGTCCTGGCCAGGGACTTTGTGTAATGGCTCTCCTAGACACAGCGCGATATCAACCCCCAATACCGGGAGAGACGAATCCTATCTAATCGCTACTGCCTCCAAGTGCTTCGGGACTGCACCCAACTACTACCTGTTTGCACGACTCCTTTGAGCCGTAGTAGGGTAGTAATCAAAGTACAGTGGGAACACACTCGAGGCGAAATAGCAGTGTCAAGTCGACGGACTAAGCTGTACTCCTGTCACCTGGGAACTGTTATCTGACGATAGGTATACGACCAACCAACAGTTCCCGACGAGTCCTGTCCAGTGTACTCGTAACCTAACGAGCACCCGCATACTATCTCCAGTACGACGTACTAATGGCTGTGGAACATACCATCTCCCCTGCTGGGATGAGAAGCGTATACGCTAGTCTACTTCGGAGTATCGATGCCCCGTCTCGATAATCCTACGACTAAGGACCTGTATAAGGATGTGCTTGTAGATTACCCAGCCATCACAAGTGTGACTGCCATCACAACGCTGGTAATCAAGCAAAGATCCTAAGGGCTCCACTAATATGTACAAGCGATATGCTAAAAGAAACACATGCTCATATTGAAGTAGAAACAAACCAAGTAGCATACTACCATTTTGAGCAAGATTGTCTATACAACTGCGAATATCCCAAGCTTCCATTAAGTAATATACAAACTAGTATGATACAGTAATGGCCTCTAGGGCATATACACTAACATCGAGTCCGGGTCTTCTAACTCTAGAATTGGTAGGGTTGCTTGCCGCTCTCGTAGGGGTCTAGGGATGTGGGTTTGGCTATTCATTGCAACTATGGAATCCGTGTTTTATAGAGGCTCAAAATAAAACACGGACCTCCTAATATATCCAATATTTCATATGTTTCTTCTACTGCTTTGTGATGTGATCACTGTGGATTCTGAGACGAATGGATATACATTATATATGAGATATATAGTAGACGTTGCTTATGTTCTGCACCCGCGCTAGTCCCATCCCGGTATGCCGTTAGTTAAGTAACCTAACGGTGCATAAACGGGACACTGTGGCGAATGCGGATGGTATAAGCGTACGTTGTATTTTCGTTTCATTTTTCTGTGATGCTTAGGAAGCTTAAATGATGGGACTTCATTAATATGATTAATGAAAGAAAAGAAACATAAAAGATGTTGTAGAATCAAATTTTCAAAAAGGGTAGCTACAGTTTTTACTTTGCATAGTGATATATATGATATATCCTGCACCTTATTCGATAAAGAAAGAGCCGAGATCCCTTCACCGGGAGTGACCTCTTTAGCAAAACCGACAGATGCTACAACACTCGGTTTGTCTTTTGATTGCTTTTGTAGCTTTTGCTTTGCATAGTGATATATGTGATATATCCCGCACCTTATTCGATGAGGAAAGAGCCGAGATCCCTTCACCGGGAGTGACCTCTTTAGCAAAACTAGTAAAAGCCTCAAAAACACTCCTTTTTCAAAATCACTCGATTCTACAACGATATCAAGTTCATTACGCAAAAGGTTTTCATAAAAACCTGTTGTAGCCCTCCGTCATTTCAGATAAGCAGTATTTAGTATTCGTCCTGAGTTTTTTGACCTTGTCAGGGCCACGACAGCGGTCCGCGAAATCAGCTGCCATTGATGAAAGGACAACTGGATATGTTATCTATATGGTCTACATGGTGGGCACGCGTCCTAGCAACAACCTGTGCAGCAAAAGTAAGGATGGGGCCGCCACATCCCAAGCCCAACCTGGCTTGAAAGTGGTTGCCACTTCCCAAGATCAGCCGCTTACGTATGATGATGAAAGCCTTCTTAATGAGGCCAATAGGCAAAAAGACCCTTCAGTCCATGTAGAGTCAAGCTCGGAAAGCAAGGAAGAGCCAACTTTCCTTCCTAGTACCGCAGAGAAAGAGCTGCTTCAAGAGCTCCGAAAATATCTCAGGAGCAAAGATAAAGAGATAGCCAAGCTTTACTCCAAAATCGATGACTTGACAAATGCCGTGATGCAGCTCACGGCTCGAATTGCCCGGATGCCCTCCAATCAAGCACAAGTTTCTACTCATGAGCCAGGTGATAATAACCCGAAGCAACCGATGCCTTTCCCCTTGGGTCCAAGAATAGGTGTGCAACGCGAAAGCCGGCCACATTCCACTTTTGGCGATGCCTTGGCCCCAGATATTACCATTCCGTTAACACAAGATCGGATAATGGACTTGCTCACCGGCAAAGTTGAAACATTGGTGGCTGAAGCCGAGGCGCAAAAGGATATTGGCAGTAGTGGGCGGCCTATCCTTCATAGTACGACCTGATCGAGTTCCCCGGTGGTTATGCTATACCTAAGTTCGGAAGATTCGACTGGATGGGAAAAGAGAATCAACATATTGCTCATTTTAAAGCGTCGTGCGGAAATACATGGGGCAATGATGCACTCCTCCTCCATCAGTTCATCAACAGCCTAACTGGTGTCGCTTTCGACTGGTATGCAAGCATATCAGACGGTTCTGTTACAACTTTCACCCAGATGGAGTCTCTATTTCAACAAAAATTTATGAGTGTCAGCGACAAAATTTCCATTGCTAACCTTGTAAGAACTAAGCGGGGAAAGAACAAAAGCAATACGGACTTTATCACCCGATGGCGCAACCTCACTGTCAAGTGCAAGCCGCCGTTGGAGCAGGACCAATCCGTCAGCCTCCTCATCGGGAACCTTAGCAATTAGATGGTCCCATTCCTATGTACTGCAGGCCTGAAAATGTTTCAGGAGCTGATCAAGAAAGTCCAAATGTTGAAACGCTCGAAGTAAGACACTACTCCGGACTCTCAGAGTGACAAGACTTAGAAGAGCAAGAAAGACGACAACCATAGAAGCGGGAATTGCAGCAATACCAATGTCTTCAATACGTCTGACAATGAAGACAAGCGAAAGGCAGGCGGATCCAAAACAAACCGGCCTCGAAAGCCAGTGCTGGGAGGAAAAGGGACTTCCCTGGAGGAGAAAAAGAATAAGGTCTACTCTTTCAGGAGAGACAAAGTTCGCAAGATATTCAAATATGCTCTAAACAACTTCTACAATTGCTTGAGTTGAAAAGGCCTCATGAAACAAAGATGATCGACAACCCTTTGTATTGCCCATACCACCGCGTAGTGAGCCATGCGATCGAGGATTGCTATATTTTCAAAGATCGAAAAGCAATACAAGACCAGAAAGATCGAACTGTCTAAAAGCGTGTTGGTGAACAATCAAGTTGCAACCTCCAACTTTATACAGACAAAAGATGAAGCTTTCTGAGAGTAAACAGCTGAATTCGCTACCCTGAAAAATGAATCCGACTCGCCGAAGCCTCCATGGAGTATGCATATATATAAGAAGACGAAGAAAATGGTAAAGCTACTTCAGGAGGAGCCTAGAACTGAATGGGAGAGGCAGAAGGAGCTTACCGTTCTAGCTACTAATTCGGCTCGATCAGTCTTAAAGTCCAAAGTGCTTAAAAAGAAGAAAGGGAAAAATGCAGCTCAACACGAAACAGAGTTAGCGAGGAAATTGACCGTTCAAAAGTATATCGATTCTCTTGAAGACTACGAGGAAAAGGAAATGACTCTAAATCAATTAAAGGAGTTCTTCCCCGTAAAAGCAGCTGAAATTCTGGAAAATCTAGAAGAAGACTCTGATGGTGAGGTCCCTATTGTGACCTGTTGCGCCATTCATCTTGGCAGCGACTCTGAGGAATAGCTCTGTTTTCCCGAAGAGGACGAGGAGCTTGGCACAAAGACTTACTAAATCCAGATCATAAGCAGCAGGGCTCTACCGCCAAATCAAGGTAATGCCCCAAAAGGGAAAACAAGTTGCTAATGAAGAAGATGGCGGAAAGCTAGCTTATGAAGACTCGAGTCCTTCCCCAGTGGACTATAATGTCTTGGCTCGTCTCCGGAACCTTCCGTCTCTCCTGGGAATCTACGATGCCCTGGTCCTATCTAGTACCGCTGACGGCTTGTGGGTGACTGATGTGATCATCACCTACTGTTGGCGTATTGACGAGTTTTTAGAGTCCCACACAGAAGTTTTCTAGTTCAAGCGAAACGAAGTAGGACACATATGCCGATATGTGCGGGGGGCCTAATTAAATACGAGTATGTGATACCGTATTCTGATCTGGAGGTTATTTGTTATCAGTTAGGTTATATGTGATATAACCGGTTTATCGAATTAAGTGTTGATTCGATAATGCGATATACAGATAAATGATATTAGTCGGCTATATGTGATATAACCAGATTATTAAATCAAGTGTTGATTTAATAATATGATATATATTTATATTTGATATAATTATATATTAACTAATATTATTAGCTCACTAATTATTTTCTTCATAATATATATATATATATGAAGCATGGTTGATTTTCTATTTTATGGAAAATAGAAAAAGGGGTGGAAATTGGAGAGATATTTATGCTATGGCGTGGCATGGCATTTATCTTTTGTTTATTAGTCTTGACTCACTATTCAAGTTATGCAATTTATTATTGCAATTTATTTCTTGCTTGAATGAGTGAGGTCAAAAGACTTTCCATTCTTCACTTGATTTTTAAAAGCTCATTTGCCTTAGCCATTTTGAGAGCTCCTTCCATTTTCCTTCTTCTTCCTCTTACTTCAACAAAACCCTAACCCTCATATGTGGTGTGAATCATAGTGTTTTGGAGAAATCCTAGTGAGCAAACAAAACCCCTACTTCACCATCCTACACTTGACTAGCACTCAAGTGTAATGTGTTTCCTTCACTAATAGGAGATTAGTGAAGAGGTAGCTTGATCAAGTGGAGCTTCAGGTGGATCATCTTCGGCGTGAAGATAATGAAGGAGGCTCGTTCAAACTCTCAAGTGGAGCCTAGTAGAGTCGCGTGGACTATAACCCGAAGTTTTAGAAGAGAAGGACACGGTCTACGAAGGTCGTATACCACTTTCACTTAGTGTAAACTTCTTTAGTTTTCATTGTGAACCCTAATCTTCTAGTTAGATCCTCGTATAGTGTTAATTAGCACTATGAAAATTTTAAAATTGCATGTGTGATGCCCGTTTT
The DNA here is from genome assembly GCA_030015575.1 of Agapanthus africanus. Lineage (NCBI taxonomy): Eukaryota > Viridiplantae > Streptophyta > Magnoliopsida > Asparagales > Amaryllidaceae > Agapanthus > Agapanthus africanus. The sequence continues at coordinate 474,760,857 of CM057338.1, read as the reverse complement.
AACCCTACCGCGATACTAGTAAACACTTTCATGGTATCTGCTCAGTCGATAAAAATGCACATTTGATATGATATTTTCCTTACTATTCTTAAATATCTAAAAGTGTTTATTATAAATATGACACATATGAGGGTTTATTTGTAAAAATACTATTTTCATAAGTTTATATATTATAATTAATATTATGAAGGAAAATGTCTGCATATAATATATATATATATATAAAATTTTGATAATTTAAATATGCATATCATATCAAATATCCTTAACCAATATTCTTAAAATATAATATCATATCCAATGGTTAGGATAATATCTCAAAAATACCAAATATTACTAACATTATTCATTAAGATATTGTGCAAGGTTTAGTCCAGGTCAGGAGATCGAGATATCGAGTGTCGGGAATCAAAAATCTGCCGATGAAGTTAAATAAATCGAAGAATCAATACTGGAAGAGACTCAGAAAAGATATGAAGATTTCAGACATCAAATAAATCTCTATGTGTCACTATGAAGCAGCCCAAGAATTTTGAAGCAATGATCACAACAAACGGCCGCGGTTCCACGGCCAAAACAAGCCATATGCAGCGGAGGTGATCACAACAAACGGCCGTGGTTCCACGGCCAAAACAAGCCATATGCAGCGAATCCGCGGCTGCTATAGGAAATTGGGGTTCTGGATTTTTTGAGTAGGATCCTAAAGACAAGTCACCATATATGGAAAGTCACCATATATGGAAAGTCGCCATATTAGGAAAAGTCACCATATATGGAAAATCCCCATATATGGTAACTAGGTTTTCTTCTTTGAGGGCTACATAAAGGACCGAGGGCTAAAGTTAGAATTCATCACTTTTTACACGAAGCAAATCACCGTCAAAGAACACGAGATCCACGACAGGTCCATGATTCGACGTGATAGAGCGACGTGAGATTCGACGAGCATCTACTTCCTATAAGGCAGAGATTGAGAGCAACTTCTTCTTCTTCTTGTAATCTAAACTTGAAGGATTTGTAATTGTGAAGTTGATTAATAAAGGTAGATCATTATTTAGCATTTATTTTCTGCATTTAAATTATTAATTCTTTCTCTATCTGTTCTTCTTCTATCTCCATCATGCACAAGTAATTCTCCGCTTGATAGGGCTCGTAAGATTAGGGTAGATCAACGGATGAAAAAATGTTTTAACTTCTTTTAAGTCTTATGAAGTTTATAAACTTTAACAAAATAAATGTTAACATCCTTATCGGGCGCGCTACCAATTTATTGCTAGTCTCGACCGCGATTTGAGATCAGATTAACAATTGTTTTGTTAAGGGCTAGACATGAATAGAGATCAATGAAAGGACAAGGGTCAATAGTAGGGATGCCACGCCCCGCTTCCCAATATACAGGCAGAGGATGCGACGAGGCCGCTACGTATTTACTCTGAAGTAAATACGCTAAGCGTATCTAAGAAAAATAAATGCACAGGAGACAAGATATAATAAAACAACAACTTTATTTATTCACATTCTTTCTGTACAATGCATGGAAAAGTAAATACAACTGAATGAAAGCAATGCCTAAACAATGGCATAACAGAAAAGGAAAAATACTGAAATAAAAGTGTACAATGAACTAAAGCTCTGGGTCTTCAATGAAGTGGTCCAAGTCTTCACTAGTGGGCACGATCTCCGGAGTGTCCAGATCACCTGACGACATTCAAAGAAGAAAGAAAGAGAATGTCGTCAGCGAACAAATTGCTCGGTAAGTCCCAAAGATAAGGGAGAAATAGAATAGACAGAGAGTAAGAGAGAGGGAGAGTAGCTTTTAATGTTGTATTATATTGTTATAATGTTATATTTAGTGTTAACGCTGTTGTTTATAGTTTGGTACAGAAGGATGCCAGTGTATACGAGAGAAGTCTCTATATGCCAGAGACTAGGGCAAACGGAATGTACAAGGCTCCGTCGATAATACCACGGAACAACAGCATGGATATAATTACGTTTTATAGTTACTTTCTCGTGCCACTTCTAACACCTTCGTACCAATCTACCCCTTAAACCCCGTGATGTCTTGATTGTATTGTTGTATTGTAAATTGTATTGTCTTGTAATATAGATTGTATAATTGGATGACTTGCCGAAACCATGATATCAGTAAATGGATGTAATCATAGATGTAAATCTGGAGAATCATGTAAATGGAAGTATATCCATGGTTCGGTTCGGTCAATATAGATTGAATAGTTTGATCCGATTGATTGTATGGATTTATGGATTGGAATATTGTAGATTGTACTTAAATCATATTCAAGTCAGATTATTATAATGAGACTCAGTCTGAGTCAGAACAATTAGAAAGGAAATTGAAGTCCTGATTGTTTTGATGTTATCAGTAACCGCTGCACATGGGCGGCAGGATTTGTGTATTTTTCAAAGATGATTACCATGTTGATAACACCGTTGTTAAGTTGTCTACCTTAAATAGGCAAGCACCCACTTCTCCGACTCCCCGAGGCTCAAGAGATTGGTCCCGCTTAAACCTATATTTACTAGGGTCCTTATTGTAATATATAAAACTTGAGGGGGTTTTATGTAAAAAATACTTTTGTATAATTTCAAAATACTCCCCAAGTATTTATTTATCGTCTTTAGAGTTATCATGAATGTAGATTTTATAATTGTGATATTTCTAGTGAAAATATCCTAAATTCATAATAAAGGATATTTATTTGTAATATTGACTTGTATGGAATTCATGGTATAATAATGTAAAGTGATTCTTGTGATTTTTGGAAAGAGTTGGAATATTTATATTATTTCAAAATAGATATTTTAATGTTACATATATACATAATTATATAAAAATAATTTTAATATATATTTTATATTTCTAAAAATCTCATTTTTTTAAGATGTCGTATTTTAAATCTCTCGAGACCGAATGCTCCTTGCGGAGGTCTGCATCTCGCACTACTAAGCCCAGGGATGTGCGATAATCCGCACCATCCCAGTCGGGTTCCCCAAATTGGGTTGTAGTGGCGCTTTGCACAGATTTGTGTAAAATACTAAATCTTGTAAAAATGGTTTTATTAGTAAATGGTATTTTTTTGAAATGTTTCGTTTTCCCATATTCTAGGTTCTCGAAGGTATTGTGCTATGTTGCATATGAGTGTTGTGAGGAGGTAGGTCATTACCTCGTGATCTACTTAAAGGTATAGCAAGTTTGTGATGTTTAAATGTCGAAAATGAAACTATATGGTATTTTAATGAAAAAATATGGTAAAATGGAAATAGCAATTTCTTTTGATATGGAACTTGTTCAATATGATTAGTTAGTATTTAATAGTCAACATGTAATGGTTTAATAGGGTTGTATTAAAGGAAAAGTGAGATTTTAGGAATAACCGAATCGGAAATCGGATTTGCTCCGATTCCGTCGGGTTTTAGAATTTCGTATTTTCATAAAGAGTAGAGAAGGGGGAAGGTGGGACTTACAGGTTTAGCTTAAAGAGGAGAGGGAGAGGAGTGGACGTAGCTTTCGGTGTATCGTTTCGTCGCCGGGATCTCCTACGGTTGTCGCCGGAAAAATCGTCGAAGCTTCGCCTTTCGCTTCTTCCAAAGTACACTAGGGTTCTAGAAAATTTCTTGAGTTTTGTTCGGAATTTTGGAGTTAGGGGGTAGTGTTTAGGGGTTGTATTTATAGAGTTAGGCTAGGGTTAGGGTAGGTGAAAGGTTTAATTGAAAATAATGTATTTAAATGTAATAAAATATATTAAAATAGGGTTTAATGTGATTTAAAGGGGCTCTGAAACCGATCTACAGAAATAAAGTGTGCAGGTGTACAGGGGAGGTGAAGAGGAAAAAGTTTCATGTTGATGACTCGGCGGTCCGGCCGAGTCCGGTGGTCGGAGTCCTCCTTGCCAGTTCATTAGTCCCCTGATACAGTTAGTTTTCCATGTGTAGTGGGGTTTTTGTAAGTTATGCACGTGTAAATCCTTGGTATTCTAAAAATTCAAAAATAAAACAATTTTAAAAATAATATAGGGTATGGGATTTGAACTCTGGTGGCTTGGTTCAGCAGTGCAAAGTATTACCAATGAGCTACAAGCTCCTTCTTGCCATTAAAGAGCAAAACAAACTTATAACTTGTGTTCGGGCAAAAGTACCCCTTTCTGTAATTTTGAAAAAATTGTACAGAAAGTTGTACAGAAAGTTTGGGGTTGTTACAGGGGAAACCCTAGTTTCTTCCAAAAACCCTAATTCCCATTCATTACTATCTATCTAGTATTAAATCTATCAATAGATAAAAAGAGTAATTTTTATTACTCATCCATGACTACTAAATCTGAACGAACCCTACAAGCATTCTTCTTATAAAATCTATATCCGTATTCAAACTAGATCTGTATTCTACATCCGTATTTTAACATAGATTTAGAAACTATTTCCATTATTCTTTATTCCTCTATTCTTCCTTTTTTTTCAACACATCTAAAGTAAGATTGAAAGATTCCACATATCTCTGAGGACGACCCGTACTCATCTCGGTCTAGCTACATGCGACACCGTTATTGATTGCGGTTACTACACACACTATTTTAAAATAGATCAAATCAAATGGCGCCGTTGCCGGGGATACGTGCGTAATTTTTTTTATCCTTACTATTTGTGTTGAATTCTTATTCGATATATATCATAAAAATAAAACAGAACCGCATCTTGCATATTTAACGATTAGTGTGCGATTTTTGCGAGGGAATCTGGAGTCACTTTAGCAAGGAGATAAAGATTCGAAGACATTCATCAAGACCCAGAGGAGCAAAGGAAGAAACAGTGAAAAAAAAGTTAATTAAACAAAGAACCCTTTAAAGCACGGCGGAATCGCGGCAGTCTTGGGGAGTTGTGCCCTCAAACTTTTCTGGTATCTTTTCTATCTCTTTCTCTTTCTTTTGAAAAATCCAATAATATATTTTTTGCAGGATTCTTTGCAAACTATCGCCGCTCAAAAATCTTTTTGCGATTTTTGTTTTGCAGTTTGATTTTGCATATTTTAATACGGATATTAAAGCTTAAAGACCACATTCAGATTAGGTGGGGATTTCATCACCCTTCCTAAGCCCCACAAATCATAAAACGAGCATCTGCATCATCCTACATTAATTAAAAAATATCTAGACCAAGACTCTAAGGACCGTCACGCTCAATAAGGACAGAGGAAGGTCGTGGGTAATATATCGCTTATCTGCATTACTTTTGTGGTGTCTGGGCAAGTGTGTCTAAGGCAAGTGGTTACTTAATTAGGCCTGCTATTTTCGGTGATTCGTATAGAGGATACCTCCCACTTACCTGGCACTTACTTGGCCACAAGAGCGATAAAGAGGTGGTAGAGGATTCATCCTGCGGCTTGTCTTTTGGAAGTCTAGGAGCGGTCTAGTGCTTGACCTAGGTAACCTTAGTTCTAGGGTTTGCTTATGCATTTTGTGATTTGTGAGTAAACCCCCAAGCCCACTTTCAAAGCAAAACAATCCAAATAGAGCTTAAATCTTTTCATCCTCCTCTTTCCTTCTTATAATGGTAACCCAAATAAAAGAACTCTTGCCGAGTTTTGCTATCCAGAACCAGATATTTCTTGTTATCATAATCGCTTCGGTATACCATCCAACTCTACCATGTCTTTAAGAGATCGGATAGAGCAAGCAGAAAGAAACAGTTAGCCACCTCACTCCAGGTCCTATCAACCACATCAAAATTCTACATCTTCTTTTGTTGATACTCTATCTAAAGCGTGTGAGGGAACTCCTAAACGCATGTCCATCGCTGAGTATATAGCAAGGACTAACGGCCAAAGTTTCAATACGGTCAAACCGTTAGGACAACAAACGCCACCATCTTCTAAAGAAGATTTTACTACTCGGTCTGTGGCGTATGTGACATCTGTTGACAGTCGCCAACCACACAACCAATATCAATATTCTTCTTATCACAATGTTGATCCTACTCCTGCCCAATTTTCACAAGCTTTCGATTCCTATCAATCCTACCGGACTTTTACACCTTCTCGAGACATTCCTTCTAATCAGTCATTTGGGAGTTTTACTTATCCATAAGAATTTCAATCTTATGCTGAAACCCCTTACCGACCCATGTCTAGTCTTGAACGGACTGTGGAAGAACATGTGGTAGCGTCGCGCCACGCCAGAGAGGAATTGAATGAGTGCATAGTCGTTCTCAATAAACAAAACGAATGAGCAACTAGTTTTAAACCAGCTCAAAATTTTCCAACGTATGATACGGCCATAAGACAAATTGAGAATTTGGGTAGTGAGAGAGAGCGGTACACCCTTCCAAATCAAACCACCCCATCTCAAATTGAAATCCACACCTCCAGTTTCACAGATCTATCGAGTACACCAAATGATTCACCAATTGAAGATAGAATGTCTGATGAGTTGTGTGACTTTGTAATGTATGATTTACCCGATTGTGAAGGGTCCATTTCAAGTGAAGCCACACCCAACCCTTGTGATCTCTACACCTCCATTCTAGAACTACAATTAATTGAAAACCCTGCTTTTGATGAGGTGTCTGAGACTTGTAACCTTCACTTGATTGATGATAATAGTTGAAGTGGATTCTCCAAAGAGAGGATGGATTATGACGTTGGGGATATATTGGATGATGAAGCCGAAATTTTGGATGAGTTTGTCCCACCAATTCATCAGGTCCTTTCACTCCCGTGTGGTCATCATCTCGAACCTTTAACTATTCTTCCCGAACCCCATATGTGTCTTGAAGTTGATGATAAATGTATAACCAAAAAGCAGAACGAAATTCAGCCTTCATTTCCCATATCTGGTTCAGCAATACTCGACACCCCAATTTGTTTACCCATTTCATCTTCCACTTTCTCTGATTCTTCTTCTAATCTTCCTTTAATGATAGCGGGTGTTGATGAATCACAATCCGATATTTCGAGTTCGATAATTCTAAAAAAACAACTTGATTTAGACTCTTTTGAGAATGAGGTATATGAACTTTACGAGTCTTCTACCTCCATAATTTTTGACAAATCAAGTGTGTTGAATTCTGGCGCGACACAAATGTTGGACCCAACTATTATTGATAAAGCTCCTTATCCGAATAGGTTGAGGGTCAACAAACCTAACGCACAAATGGAGAAGATTATGGAAATATTTAAACAGGTTTACATAAATATCCATCTCCTAGATGTTATCCAACAAATTCCGGCTTATGCGAAAATACTTAAGGACTTGTGCACTAGGAAGAGAAGAACTCAAATGCCGAAAAAGTGTTCATGACGAGTAATGTTAGCACAGCTTTTACCCAACAATTACCAAAGAAACGTAAGGACCCTGGCTGTCCTACAATCTCTATTTCTATTGGGGGTAAAAATATTAACCGTGCTCTACTCGACCTTGGCGCTAGTGTTAACCTGCTTCCTTACTCTGTCTATGAGCAGTTAGGTATTGGAGAGTTGAAACCTGCCCACTGCTCTCTCCAGATGGCAGATCGATCTATCACCAAACCTAGGGGTGAACTTGAGAATGTGTTGATAAAAGTCGGGGAATTTATATTGCTTGTGGAATTTATTGTTGTAGATACACAACCTGTAGCGAACCCACGGAACCAAATTCCGGTGATTCTCGATCAACCCTTCTTAGCCACTTCCAATGATGTCATTAATTATCGTAACGGTTCTATGAACCTAACCCTCGGGAAAATGACAATTGAGTTTAACATTTACAAGTTAGGAAGTCAACCATCTGAACCTTCTGCTCATTTACTTGATGTCTGTTCTGTCCACGAGATAGCTCCCGAAAGCTGCAAGGTTGATGAACTTTGCTATAATGATCTCGACGACATTAGTACATCATTGTTTGATCTAGCACATTATTATAGTGAGGACACCTTTGACGAGTCCACCTCTGAGTTTGAACCTTTTGACTCATCACAAAAATCAGTAGCGCTTTCCGAGTCAATATCCTATGCAGGTTATGAACTTCTTAGGGAATCCGAATATCATTCCCTTACCCCACCTTCTATTGTTTCTCCACCAACATTAGATCTCAAAATGTTACTTTCTCATCTTAAATATGCATATTTATATGAGAATGAGTCTTTGCCCATGATCATATCCACTTCTCTAGCTTTAGAGTAAGAGAACGCTCTTTTGATGGTCTTGAGATCAAATCAGTAAGCATTTGGTTGGACAATGGCAGACATCAAAGGGATTAGTACTTTGATTGTTGAACATCATATACATTTGATGGATAAATCCAAATCAACCCACAAAGACGGTTAAATCCCGTCATGAAAGAGATGGTAAAGAAAGAAATCGTCAAGTGCCTAGATAATGGTATAATTTACCCAATCTCTGATAGCCAATGGGTAAGTCCTATTCATGTGGTCCCTAAAAAATTTGGCATCACGGTCATAATTAATGAGGCTAATGAGTTGATCCAAACACGCACCCAAACTGGGTGGCGTGTATGTATTGATTATAGAAAATTCAATGCCGCAACGAGGAAAGATCGCTTCCCTCTACCTTTCATTGACCAGATGTTGGAACTGTTAGTATATATGCCCTAGAGGCCATTACTGTATCATACTAGTTTGTATATTACTTGATGTAAGCTTGGGATATTCACAGTTGTATATACAATCTTGCTCGAAATGGTAGTATGCTACTTGGTTTGTCTCTGCTTTAATATGTGCATGTGTTTCTTTTAGCATATCGCTGATATACATATTAGTAGAGCCCTTAGGATCTTTGCTTGATTACCAGCGTTGTGATGGCGCTCACACTTGTGGGAGCTGGGTGATCTATAAGCACATCCTTATACAGGTCCCTGGTCGTTGGACTATCGAGACAGGGCATCGATACTCCGGAGTAGACTAGCGTATGCGCTTCTCATCCCAGTGTGGGAGATGGTCTGTCCTACAGCCGTCAGTACGTCGTACTTGAGATAGTATGCGGGTGCTCGTTAGGTTACGAGTACACTGGAAAGGACTCGTCGGGAACTGTTGGTTGGTATGATACCTATCGTCGGTTATCAGTTCCAAGGTGACATGAGTACAGCTTAGTCCGCTGACTTGACACTGTCACTTCGCCTCGAGTGTGTTCCCACGGCACTTTGATTACTACCCTACCACGGCTCAAAGGAGTCGTGCAAACAGGTAGTTTTTGGGTGCAGTCCCGAAGCACTTGGAGGCAGTGACGGTTAGACAGGATTCGTCTCTCCCGGTATTGGGGGTCGACATCGCGCTGTGTCTAGGAGAGCCATTACACGAGTAGTCCCTGGCCAGGGCAAGCGAGATATACTGGTAGGTTTCCAGTGTTATCTCAGGGTGTTCTGGGCTACACTCCGACACGACTTGTACCGCTATTAGGGGACTGACGTTCACCGCCCCCTAGGCCCGCCATGCAATGTATCAGACGAAGAGACCGGACTGTACGGAGATTGTCACATACAGGCTCAGTAGGAGTTCAGATGGGGTTCACCTCGTCAGTCTTCTTATCGACATCTACCTGGGGACCGTTACGTACAGCTAGTGCCGCTTACGGTCTGTGGTTAAACCCACTGCCAGCGTAGTGTCGAGTCTTTAGAGTCCCACACAGAGAGCTATTCGCCTTTAGGCAAAATGAGTAGAGGTCGCATGGTTTTGCGACAGGGTTCGTTCGCATCCGCGCACTTGTGCACGTTTGCTGTCCGGACAGTTTATACTAGCGGGCTTTGGTTTATGCCGGATCCTAGTATATGATTTGGGATTGGTTTTTCTCATTGTATTCGTGTTCCTCGGATCACGAATGCGGGTGTGTATGCACAGTTGTTTGAGACAGAGGGAGAGGACCTTGATTAGGGTTAATGACTATTATCATTTTATTAACCCTAATGCTTATGTGTGTATTATAGTTAATTGATAATTAGTTTAATAATTATGCATGGTTATGGTTGTTGACCTTTTGACCTCCTTGACTTGTTGACCTAGGTTGACACTTTGACCATCATCATTTCTTTTGGAAGATGCTTTTTGATCCTTGCAAATTGAAATGATAATGGTCATGTCATGATTAGCCATGACAATTATCTAGCTAATTATTCAATTAAAATAATATACACATATTAGTGAGAATGGTTCACAATTATTCTCATTCTATCATTTCATTTCTCTCTCTTGTTCTTCCTCTCCCTCAAGCTCTCCCCTCTCATGTGTTGAGAAACACTTGAGCTTGAGAAAAACCCTCTCTTGATCATCTTTACTGTCATCTAGGGTTCAAGGACTAGCACTTCTTACACCCTAGTTACTTCTAGCTTGGAGTTGAAGCCAAAGGTTGAGGCTTTCGGGTGGATCTTTCTTTGACGGGAGAAGACGACAAGGTGACCTCCTTCCACTACTCCAAGGAGCAAGGAGAGAAGGACATAAAGCCCAAGGTATAACCTTTCAAGCACTTAGCTAGTTTCTAGTTAGCTTTAGCAAGTTTTTGTTTAGCAAAGATCCTTTAAAGTCTAGTCCATGTTGCCTAAGCTCATAAAAATCCGATTTTTATTCCGTTTTCTGCCTCCCCGCAAGCACCGGGGTGGGCAACGTGGACTTACAGTGGTATCAGAGCCTAACTAAACATAAACTAGCTAGGTAGTGAAGTATAACGAAGTTCGAAACCGAAAAATCCAAAAACCAAGTTTTCAAAAACCCTGGTTTCTGTTAAAAAATTTTCTGGTCAAAACAAAATTTGTTATACTCCAAAAATCGTCTCAGGGTTTTTTAAAGATAACCACCAAACCCGGTCCAGTGACTCGACCAAGGAGCCGCGGTTCCGCGGCAATAGCAAGCTATTGCCGCGCAACCGCGGCCAAGTTGGCTCTTCACTGGGTCGAGTTTGGTGCAGTGTATCTCTGGCTTAGTTTTAGGATTTTTAAGATATGTTATATGTGCCCAGATTTTCCAGAATAGAAATTCATTTTTGGGGGCCTATAAATCCGTATTTTTTTCCGAACTTCATTACACTTTGACTATGACGGTTATATCTGTGATGTTTGTATGTATTGAACGTCGGCTAATCGCTATATGTCGATTAGTCGGGGTTATACATATCTGTGATCTGTGTTTGATATTGGTATGTGTATATGAATGGGTTGGATTGTCGCGGGTGAATAGCCGGGGTGGATGTGAGATGAGTGTTGCCTTTTCTTTCATTCATTTGTAATATGTAAATTGATGTAATATTATTATTTGTATGGCCGCACAACCGGGTCGGGGTTGTAGCCGTCATTGTATAATTCTTTTTACTGTTTTTGCTCCTAGGATAGACCCATGGAGGGGGTGCACAAACTACCGGGTATCTCGAAGTGCCAAGTGGCCTACTCACGGTGTTGAGGGAGGTTGCTTCGCTTCGGATACTTGGTGGGTAGTTTGCCGCACCCGTAGGGGTCTTGGGTGGGGTATTTGGCTATTCACCGCGACCGTGTAATCCGCTTTTCGTTGCAGGCTCGAACGGATTGCGGATTCCTAATATATCCAATGTATTCATCTGTGATCTGTAATGTCTATCATTGCTATATATTTATATATAATAACTATTTAGGCGCTGCTTATGTTTTACAGCCGCGCTAGCCCAGCCCCCGCTCTGTCGTTAGTTAAGTAACCTAACGGGTGATGACGGGGCCCCGTGGCGAATGCGAATGGCATAAGCGTACGTAATATTTTGGTTGTTTTCTGCAATGGTAGGATTAAATGATGGGACGCATTAAAAGAACTAATGCAAGAAAATAAACCAAGTAAAAGTCGATTGGAACACTTTGAAAACCACTCGGTTCTTTTCAAAACTAAACTTTTAAACGCGGAGCTTGAACCACTCCTTTTAAAAGCTATCTCGTTCCATCGATTATATCAAGTTCACTACGTTCACGGTTTCGCCAAAACCATCCGTAGCCCTCCATCATTTCGGTTAAATATTCGGTAGTATTCAAGCTATGTATTTTGACCTCACGCCAAGGCATAGTGATTGGTAGCTGCCGGATATTTATCTGTTACATAGATAGAATGCGTTGGTTTGAGACAGTCGTACTGCCGTTTTGGCCTACGTCAAGGGTAGGTACGGGTGGGTTCAAATTAACCAGGATAATGATGGGAAGAACTTGACATGTGACTTATGACATTTTGACCTCATGCCAAGGTCATAAGAGCATGGGGCAAAAATCCACATCGGGAGTTTCATAAGTACTGAAACTTGCTAGCGCTGCATACCATTTGGAGTGTGATGATTCTGGTAGGATTCCTTCGGTTTTATCACGCGATGATATTTGGATCCCGATCCTACTGTGAGTATATGCTCCTCCTCGGGAAAACTCTCACTTAACGATCAATGCTATAAACTTAGTAGGTGTCTAGAAAGGTGTTAGCGGGGCTACGCCCACAAGGAAAAGAGGTTACTTAATTAAGGAACTTCGCGAAAGCGTTGGAAAACCTCCCTCGAAGTGCCGACACTGGCCTGGCTGAACGGTTAAGCAAGTATTGTACGGTGAGAATGATCCTGACTAATCCTTTCTTTACGGTTTGAGAAGGGATTCGAGAGACAGTGGGAGCCATCCAGTTTAGACAAATTAAAAACCACTCTAAACTTGCAAGAGCATCATGCTAAAGTGTTTCTTTTCTCTCTCCTAATTGCAGCGACCATTCAACATGACCGGACTTAAGTTATTACTAGATAAAAACATATTGACAGGGCCAAACTACAAAGATTGGCTCAGGAATGTCAAGATGGCAATCACTTACGACAAGCTGGGGTATCTCCTTACCACCAAAGCTCCCCCTGTCCCAGGTCCCAAAACCAGTGTCGTAGATAGGGAAATCTACAAGACCTGGGAAATAGATTGTGCGAAGGCCAAATGCCTCGTACTTGCCTCGATGGACAACGAACATCAGAGGAGGCACGAGAATATGGACCTAGAGTCTATATTTCTTCATACAAAAGAACTGTATGGAGAGCAGTCTCGTATCGCAAGATACGAAGTGTCGAAGAAGTTGTTTTCGGCAAGGTTGGCCGTCGGATCATCGGTAGCGGAACACGTGCTTAAGATGATTGGCTACATTGAGGAGCTCGCGGACCTTGGGACCACGTTGGAGAATGAACTCTATACTGATTTGATTCTCCAGTCCCTTCCTTCCACTTACGCCCAGTTTATTCTTAACTTCAACATGCAAGGAAAGGAGGTTGAACTTTCCGAGCTTCTGAACATGTTGAGGAGTGCTGAGGGCACCCTACTGAAGGGTAGGGAGACATCCACTTTGTTTGTAGGAGGATCTTCCTCTTCAAGGTCTAGGGCGAAAGCCAAGGGCAAGAAGAAGAAAGCCCCCGCCAAACCAAGAGGCGGTGTCAGTAAAGTGGATACGAAGGGAAAAGGAAAAGCAACAAAGGTAGCGGGAAAGCTGGTGGGGAAGGAAGAATGCATCTATTGTCACAAAAGTGGTCACTGGAAACAGGATTGCAAGGCTTGGAAAGCCAGAACACGGGATTTGAAGCGAGTTGCGGCTTCAGCTTCAGGTGTGTATGTTATTGAAAACTGTCTATCAAAAAACTCTACATCCTGGGTATTGGATACCGGATCAGGATCTCATATCTGTAATTCTTTGCAGGCGTTGAGAAAGCGTAGAGTTTTGAAGGCAGGTGACATGACCCTCAGAATTGCAAACGGTGCTAGCATGGATGCTAAGGCCGTGGGGGACTATCACCTGGGATTGTCGGATGGACATTTTTTGGTTTTGCGTAGTTGTTATTATGTATCAAATGCAACCTGTAATATCATTTCTGTATCTTTATTATCTAAAGAAGGTTATGAATTTGCATTTGTAAGTAATGTAGTGAACATTCACCTTAATCAAGTTTTGATTGGGTCAGGTACATTGAACAACGGTATATACGTATTAAACCAGCCACAGATTTTCAATGTCCAGAATACACACAAAAGAAAGTCTCCAGAAATCGATAAAACTTTCTTATGGCATTGTAGACTGGGTCACATCAATGAGAGAAGGTTGACTAAGTTACATGCAGAAGGATATTTGGATTCGTTCGAATATCAATCGTATGCAACTTGTCAATCCTGTCTCAAAGGAAAGATGACAAAGACTCCGTTCACTGGACACGGAGTAAGAGCGAGCGAGCTCTTGGGACTCGTACACAGCGACGTGTGCGGTCCAATGTCTACACATGCACGAAGCGGTTATTCATACTTCATTACTTTTACGGATGATTTCTCAAGGTTCGGACATGTCTTCTTAATGAAGCATAAATCCGAAGCTTTTGATAAGTTCCAGGAATATAAGAATGAAGTAGAAAAACAAACAGGCAAAAGTATCAAGGCACTGAGATCTGATCGAGGTGGTGAATACTTGAGTGCTGAGTTCCTGGGTTACTTAAAAGAGAATGGAATTCTCTCTTAGCTTACTCCTCCATACACTCCGCAACATAACGGTGTATCGGAGAGACGGAACCGAACCCTATTGGATATGGTACGGTCCATGATGAATAATGCTGAGTTGCCACGATCGTTCTGGGGATATGCACTAGAAACAGCTGCATACCTTTTGAACCGTGTTCCCACTAAGACTGTGCCTACCACACCATATGAGTTATGGAGTGGGAAGAAACCCTATTTTCAATACTTGAAGATTTGGGGATGTCCAGCTTATGTCAAAAAGCAGCATGCGGACAAACTAGAGGCACGCTCAGTACTGTGCAAGTTTGTGGGATACCCAAAGAACTCCAGGGGGTATCTTTTCTATTACGCAGAGGAACAAAAAGTCCTTGTTTCTCGTAATGCCCATTTTCTGGAACATCAGTTCTTAGAAAAAGAAATAAGTGGGAGCGCAATAGAACTGGAAGAAATTCCAGAACCACAAGCTATTACTGAAAGCTTAGTAGAACCAGAGGGTTCGAAAGATCAAGACATTCCCACGCCACTCCGCAGGAGTAGTAGGCAGTCTCATCCGCCCGAGAGATACTACGGTTTTCTCATTGACAGGGATAGAGAGGATTGCATCATAGACCTTGATGAGCCTACTAGCTTCCAGCAAGCCATTCAGAGCGTCGACTCGGTAAAATGGCTGGATGCAATGCGGACCGAAATGGAGTCCATGTACACCAACAAAGTATGGACGTTGGACATTGCTCCAGATGGGGTAAAACCCGTAGGATGCAAGTGGATCTTCAAAAGGAAGATTGGTGTAGATGGACAGGTTGAGACCTATAAAGCTAGACTGGTAGCAAAGGGTTTTCGTCAACGACCTGGTTTGGACTATGACGAAACCTTTTCTCCAGTAGCTATGCTGAAATCCATTCGGATCCTTCTTGCCATTGCTGCCTTCCACGATTATGAGATTTGGCAGATGGACGTAAAGACAGCTTTTCTAAATGGACATTTAGAGGAGTGTGTCTATATGGATCAGCCAGAGGGTTTCATTCAGAGTGGGAGCAGCGGAAAGGTGTGCAAGTTGCTTAAGTCCATTTATGGACTGAAGCAGGCATCGCGGAGTTGGAACATCTGTTTTGATGAGACGGTCAAGGAATTTGGCTTTATCAAAAATCCAGATGAACCATGCATCTATTGTAGATTTGTAGCGAGAACTGTAGTATTCCTCGTTTTATACGTGGATGACATTCTCTTAATAGGAAATGACATTCCTATGCTACAATCTGTCAAGGGGTTCTTGTCACACAGGTTCTCCATGAAAGACCTGGGTGATGCCTCATACATTCTGGGTATCCGGATCTACCGTGACAGATCCAAGAGGATATTAGGACTTTCGCAGTCCAGGTACATCGACACCATACTGAAGAGATTCAGTATGGAAGATTCCAAGCGCGGTAATCTACCGGCTTGTCACGGGATCACCCTCTCCAAAGAGATGTCTCCCAAGACTGATTTGGAGAGGGATCGCATGTCTATTATACCCTACGCTTCTACGGTAGGCTCTATTATGTATGCGATGTTGTGTACCAGACCGGATGTGGCTTATGCACTGAGTGTGGTAAGCAGGTATCAGTCAAACCCTGGGGAGAAACATTGGATAGCAGTAAAGAACATTCTCAAGTACCTGAGAAGGACTAAGGAGATGTTCTTGGTGTATGGCGGAAAAGACCTGCAGATTGAGGCCTTTACTGACTCCAGCTTCCAGAGTGACAAGGATGATTCCAAGTCCATGTCGGGTTTTGTCTTTACCCTCAATGGAGGGGCGGTGTGTTGGAAGAGCTCCAAACAGGAAACCGTTGCTGACTCGACTATGGAAACGGAATACATCGCTGCATCTGATGCCGCAAAAGAAGCTGTCTGGATGAGGAAGTTCTTGAGAGAACTTCAGGTGGTTCCGTCCATTGTTGACCCAATACCTCTGTATTGCGACAACAACGGGGCTATAGCTTTAGCGAAGGAACCCAGGTCCCATCAGAAATCCAGACACATCTTAAGGCGGTATCACCTGATCAGGGAGATCGTGGATCGCCAGGAGATCGAGGTCCGAAGGGTTGCATCAGAGGATAACACAGCAGATCCATTCACCAAGGCCTTGCCCTAGACTCAATTCGAGCGGCTGATCGAGATGATAGGTCTTCGATATGCCAGTACATGGCCTTAGTGCAAGTGGGAGATTGTTAGTGTATATGCCCTAGAGGCCATTACTGTATCATACTAGTTTGTATATTACTTGATGGAAGCTTGGGATATTCACAGTTGTATATACAATCTTGCTCGAAATGGTAGTATGCTACTTGGTTTGTCTCTGCTTTAATATGTGCATGTGTTTCTTTTAGCATATCACTGATATACATATTAGTAGAGCCCTTAGGATCTTTGCTTGATTACCAGCGTTGTGATGGCGCTCACACTCGTAGGAGCTGGGTGATCTATAAGCACATCCTTATACAGGTCCCTGGTCGTTGGACTATAGAGACAGGGCATCGATACTCCGGAGTAGACTAGCGTATGCGCTTCTCATCCCAGTGTGGGAGACGGTCTGTCCTACAGCCGTCAGTACGTCGTACTTGAGATAGTATGCGGGTGCTCGTTAGGTTACGAGTATACTGGACAGGACTCGTCGGGAACTGTTGGTTGGTATTATACCTATCGTCAGTTATCAGTTCCCAGGTGACATGAGTACAACTTAGTCCGCTGACTTGACACTGTCACTTCGCCTCGAGTGTGTTCCCACTGCACTTTGATTACTACCCTACCACGGCTCAAAGGAGTCGTGCAAACAGGTAGTTTTTGGGTGCAGTCCCGAAGCACTTGGAGGCAGTGACGGTTAGACAGGATTCGTCTCTCCCGGTATTGGGGGTTGACATCGCGCTGTGTCCAGGAGAGCCATTACACGAGTAGTCCCTGGCCAGGGCAAGCGAGATATACTGGTAGGTTTCCAGTGTTATCTCAGGGTGTTTTGGGCTACACTCCGACACGACTTGTACCGCTATTAGGAGACTAACGTTCACCGCCCCCCTAGGCCCGCCATGCGATGTATCAGACGAAAAGACCGGACTGTACGGAGATTGTCACATACAGGCTCAGTAGGAGTTCAGATGGGGTTCACCTCGTCAGTCTTCTTATCGACATCTACCTGGGGACCGTTACGTACAGCTAGTGCCGCTTGCGGTCTGTGGTTAAACCCACTGCCAGCGTAGTGTCGAGTCTTTAGAGTCCCACACAAAGAGCTATTCGCCTTTAGGCAAAATGAGTAGAGGTCGCATGGTTTTGCGACAGGGTTCGTTCGCATCCGCGCACTTGTGCACGTTTGCTGTCCGGACAGTTTATACTAGCGGGCTTTGGTTTAAGCCGGATCCTAGTATATGATTTGGGATTGGTTTTTCTCATTGTATTCGTGTTCCTCGGATCACGAATGCGGGTGTGTATGCACAGTTGTTTGAGACAGAGGGAGAGGACCTTGATTAGGGTTAATGACTATTGTCATTTTATTAACCCTAATGCTTATGTGTGTATTATAGTTAATTGATAATTAGTTTAATAATTGTGCATGGTTATGGTTGTTGACCTTTTGACCTCCTTGACTTGTTGACCTAGGTTGACACTTTGACCATCATCATTTCTTTTAGAAGATGCTTTTTGATCCTTGCAAAATAAAATGATAATGGTCATGTCATGATTAGCCATGACAATTATCTAGCTAATTATTCAATTAAAATAATATACACATATTAGTGAGAATGGTTCACAATTATTCTCATTCTATCATTTCATTTCTCTCTCTTGTTCTTCCTCTCCCTCAAGCTCTCCCCTCTCATGTGTTGAGAAACACTTGAGCTTGAGAAAAACCCTCTCTTGATCATCTGTACTCTCATCTAGGGTTCAAGGACTAGCACTTCTTGCACCCTAGTTACTTCTAGCTTGGAGTTGAAGCCAAAGGTTGAGGCTTTCGGGTGGATCTTTCTTTGACGGGAGAAGACGACAAGGTGACCTCCTTCCACTACTCCAAGGAGCAAGGAGAGAAGGACATAAAGCCCAAGGTATAACCTTTCAAGCACTTAGCTAGTTTCTAGTTAGCTTTAGCAAGTTTTTGTTTTGCAAAGATCCTTTAAAGTCTAGTCCATGTTGCCTAAGCTCATAAAAATCCGATTTTTATTCCGTTTTCCGCCTCCCCGCAAGCACCGGGGTGGGCAACGTGGACTTACAGGAACGATTAGCTGGACATGAATATTATTGTTTCATGGACGGATACTCTGGCTATAACCAAGTCCCTATCGTCGAAAAAGATCAAGATAAAACAACATTTAATTGTCCTTTCGGTACCTTTGCTTATAGGCGCATGCCCTTTGGGTTATGCAATGTTCCCGCTACATTTCAGCGGTGTATTATGGGGATATTCTCAGACATGGTCAAGAATTTTCTGGAGATTTTTATGGACGATTTCTCTATATTTGGGGACTCATTTGAGGATTGCCTACATCATTTTGACACGGTTCTTACCCGCTGTAAGGATAAGAACTTAACTTTGAATTGGGAAAAATGCTATTTCATGGTCTAAGAAGGTATCGTACTTGGACATGTCATTTCACGAAAAGGCATTGAGGTAGACAGAGCTAAAATAGATGTCATCCATAACCTTCCTCATCCCAAATGCGTCAAAGATATACGATCCTTCCTTGGTCATGCAGGATTTTATAGGAGATTCATTAAGGATTTTAGCAAAATTGCTAGACCTTTAACTCTTCTCTTTCCCAAGGATACTACATTTCACTTCGATTTGGATTGTGCGGCTGCTTTTGAATCACTTAAAAGATTTCTCGCTATAGCCCATGTTCTATCATCTCCTGATTGGAATCACCCGTTTGAGCTAATGTATGATACATCAGATTTTTCTATTGGTGCAGTCTTAGGACAGCATATTGATAAGATACCACATGCAATTTATTATGCAAGTATGACCTTGAATGATGCCCAAATTAATTATACAACCACCAAGAAAGAACTCTTGGAAGTTGTATTTGCATTAGAGAAATTCAGGACTTACTTGATTGGCTCACCGATTGTGGTTTATACTGGTCACTCCGCCCTAAAACATTTTTTATCTAAGAAGGATGCTAAGGCCAGGTTAATACGTTGGATCCTGTTATTACAAGAATTCGATCTTGTCATATGAGATAAGAGAGGATGTGAAAACGTAGTAGCCGACCATCTTTCATGCATCTCTTCTTCACCTACTGTGACCTTGCCAATAAACGACGCTTTCCCTAACGAACAGCTCTTGACTGTATCCTACGAACCTTGGTTCGTGGATATTGTGAATTAACTAGCAACGGGACTTATTCCCAGCGAATGGTCTAAACAAGACAATCATCGATTTCTATCCCGAGTAAAGCATTTTTACTGGGATGAACCTTATTTGTTTGTATTGTCCAGACCAAATCATTCGCAGATGTGTCCCCAATGATGAATTCAAGAGTGTTTTTTCTTTCTGCCATGATCAGGCATGTGGTGGTCACTTTGGTCCACGTAAAACGGCGGAGAAAGTTTTGCAATGTGGTTTTTACTGGCCTACATTATTCAAAGATGCATTTGATCATTGCAAAACTTGTCCACGGTATCAACACACGGGTCGGATTTCTGGAAAAAATAAGATGCCACTCTAACCTATCTTGGTTGTGGAAATTTTTGATATTTGGAGTATTGATTTTATAAGCCCTTTTCCCAACTCTTTTGGAAGTTTATATATCTTGTTAGCGGTTGATTACGTCTCAAAATGGGTGGAAGCAATACCATCTCGCATTAATGACAACAAAGTTGTTATTAAGTTCCTTAAAGAAAATATCTTTTCGCGATTTGGACACCCTCATGCTATAATTAGCGACAATGGGACGCATTTCTGTAATTAGTCTTTCAAGACTTTGATACAGAAATATTCAATCAACCATAAACTTTCTACGCCTTATCATCCCCAAACAAGCGGGCAAGCTGAGATTTCCAATAGGCAAATCAAACAAATTTTGGAGAAAACAGTTTCTAAAAACCGTAAAGATTGGTCAACCAAATTGACGGATGCTCTTTGCACATTTCGTACTGCTTATAAGACTGATCTTGGTATGTCTCCTTACCGCCTAGTGTTTGGAAAGGCTTTCCACCTTCCTGTCGAGATCGAACATAAAACAATGTGGGCCATTAAAGAACTTAATTTCGATTTAAATCAAACCTGCAACTTTCGGAAGCTGCAATTAAATGAGCTAACGAACTCTGCGATGAAGCTTACGATAATGCGGTTATAGTAAAGAACCAGACTAAGATATTTCACGATAAAAATATTTTGAGAAAAACTTTTATCCCGGGACAATAAGTCCTTCTTTACGATTCCCGTCTCCATCTTCATGCGGGTAAGCTAAAATCTCATTGGAAAGGACCATTTGTGGTGCAATATGTATACCCGCACGGGGTAGTTGAAGTTGAAAATATTAAAAACGGTTATATTTTTAAAGTAAATGGGCATAAATTAAAACCGTATTTTTCCACTGACCTCACGGAGGAGCTCCTGTTTTTACAGGAGCCGCTTTATCATAACTGAATTTCCTCCGCCTTACCTTCATGTCTCGATAATATTGTCTCATCATAAGAATGGAGGTGAGTTAAAAAGGACTTAACTGAATATCCATATGATTACAAATAAGTTTGGGGGAGATTTTCACTTTCATTTATTCTTGTCTCCGTTAATAACTTTACCTCCCAAGTCTATAGGTTTTTGAGATTTAAAAGATGATAGTAGTGAGGACACTGTTGTAAACAGGTTTGGGGGAGGTTTGTGCTTATTTACGCATTACTTTGCATTATACACTTTGTATAAGAACAAAAAAATTTCTTTTATAATAAAAGATTAGGAAGTGAAAAATTACATTTGAGAGATTAGAAGAGTTTAAGAAAAACCAAGAAAATTAGATGTTTTCTTAAACGAAACTAGTAATAAGTAGTTATGAGCCGTTGTCTCAAAGGTTAGTAAGATGAAGGAAGTCACGAATCTGAGGATAAAAATAAATCTGAAAAATAGTTCCTATTCTGGAGACCAAACATCTGAATATTGATACCCTACTATACGCACTTACACACGTCTTGAAACTCGGGATAGTAGAGAATACCTTGAAATGCTCTTATCTAAAAGCCAAAGTACAAAAAAAATAATAATCAATGGAGCATAAAAGTATAAAATGGTGAAGAAAAATGAACACTAGTTTTGTAATCACCAAGGCAGCATAAAAAATATAGCGAGGGTGCTTCATCACCTAGTGCCTTAAACCAACTGGTTTGGGAGTCACTGCTAAGCCTTAATTGTTGCAAGACGAGAAAATTACTAATTACGCCTAATAAGTGAGCACATTTAGTAATCGGTCGGTTAGTACCTCAAGAAGTATTAACGGCTACATGAAGAATGTGTGATCAATTCCATCTAAAAATATTCACCGACTAAAAAGTACTGGGGTAGATGGACCAGAGTATGATAGCTTGAATTGAATTCTCTGAGTGTAGGGATGTATTTTACACACACGTATGGGTATATGATCGGTATTTGGAAGAAATGTAGGGATGAAGAATAAAGGCAATGTTTTATTGAGAGATGATATGATTTCTAATATCTTTTCATAACTATTAAGATAGGGCTCATGACAACCGAAAAGTTAGTGTAGTTGGAAACTCTGATTTTCAAGTTCTTTCTTTTATAGTTCTTATCTTTATATGTAAATTTCACTATTTTTCTTTTATTATGGGATTTTATGGGTGCAATCCGTTGAAAACCCTCAGGAGACAACACTCCTCCTACTAGGCACACCTAGAGATTTAAAGGCTTGTTACACGTGCTCATTGCAATCGTGTTGCCTACGAATGTGTGCTAGTTAGTTTTTCTTTTTTTTCTTTTCTCCTTCTCTTGAATAAATTGTTTGCTCAAGACGATCAAAGTCAAGTTTGGGGGTATTTGTTCAGTCGAAAATAGTGCATTTTTAACATCACAATTTCCTTACTTTTCTTAATCATCTAAAGGTATTTGCTATAAATATAACACATATTAGAAGTTCATCTGCAAAATATCATTTGCCATGTGTTATACATTATAATCAACATTATGAAGGAAATTGTATGATTAATATTTTTTACGAATAATATTTTGTATCTCACATTCTTCATTGAGATCTTGTGCAAAATTAGCTCAGGTCAGATATCAGGAATCAGAAATCTGCCGATAAAATACAGGAAACCGAAGAATTAAATTCTGGCAGAGACTCAGAAAAGATTAGAAGATTCCAGATACCACAAGAAGACCCAAAGACCAACAGAAGAAAACACCTAAAGTTTCAACCAATGAAGCCACCAATTAGCCGCGGAACCGCGGCCGAGTCAGGCCGAGTCACCGTGGATCCACGGCCGATTCGTGGGCTTCGGGGTCGGGAACTCTCTGGAAACTTCTTTTCAACGTCCTAGCATGTTGAGTAAGCCTTGTTGTAACAACCTTGTTCTGGAAACTTCTCTATAATAATCTAGCTTGTTGGGGAAGCTTGGAAAGGGGGCTATAAAAAGGACCAAGGGCTTAAAAGAAAGGGTTCCCAATTGGTTGCCAATTTAGATCCCAAATTTCATCCAAGTCTTCATCTAATTCAACACAAGTCCAAGATCCAAAATCAAGAATTATCGAAAAGTTCATCAAGCGATTCAACAAAAGATCCTTTATACGAAGTCGATCATCATCAACGAGCACGCAATCTACGACAGGTCCAAGACTTACGGTGATCGAGCGACATGAAGATCGACGGAAAAATTACCTCTTCAAGGGAGTGATCGAGAGCAATTCTTCTTGTAATCTCGGATTGAAGAAGTTATAATTTGAAGTTGAATAATAAAGGTGATAATTAGTTTCAATTTCGCTTTCTTTTAAAATTCCGCATTATGAGTTCTTTTTCTAATCTTTCTTCGATTTTCATGATGTGCGAGTAAATCTCCGCTTGATAGGATTCGTAGGATTAGGGTAGATCGATGGATGATAGAATTCTATATTTTTCTTTAGTCTTATGAGGTTTACAAACCTTCATAAAAGAATCGTTAACATTCTCATCCGGTACGATATTGACTGATCCATCTTTTGTGTGTAAGGAAATGTTTCACAACCAAAGAAATTTATACCGCAATCAATTAACGGTGTCGATATAGCGTGTTAATAGATACGGATCGTCCACTGAGATGCGAGTACTTGTTCGATCTTGTTTTAGATGAATTGAAATGAAAATATAAAAGAAAATTTAACAAAGTTGATTCAAGATTTGTGAGATTTCATTTCAAGAAACAAAAAGAAAATAGATCTAGAATCAAGAATCAAGAAGATATCCAAATCAATTTAGTTATCAAGATTTATAGAATAGCTTGTAGGATTCGATCAAATTAATAGTAGTGATGAATCTAGAGATGACTAATCTTATCTATTGATAATTTGTAGCTAGAACGATGGTGACGAATGAAGATTAGGGATCTATTGAAGAAACTAGGGTTTCTCCTTCTCTATCCCTTATCTTTTCATTGATCATCATTTGGATCTAGCCTTTAGCAAAGAGAATCATCAATCGTTTAATCCCTAGTTTGCAACGAAATTAGCAAGAATGTGATCTCTATCTAAATTAGGTCATTGATGATTCTTTTTCCTAAAGTTCACAAATCTCATAAGACTTAAGATTAGTAAAAGGATCTTATCACCACTAGATCTACCGATTCTCTCGAATCCTCCACAAGCGGAGATTTCACTCACACATCATGAAAATTAAAGAATCAAGAATAAAGAATTTCATAATGCAAGAATGTAATGAAAAAGAGAATTAACAATTTATCACCTTCATTAAATCTTCTTCAAATTTACACAACTCCTCAATTCGAGGTACAAGATTAAGCTCTCGATCGCTCCTTTGAAGAGATGAATTTGTCGTCGATCTTTGCGAAGCTCGATCGCCGTGAGTCGCGGATCGTCGTGGATCTCTTGCTCGGATGATGATCGGCGTTGCAATGAAGGATCGTTGATTGGTCGCTTGATTTGCTTCTCAATGGATCTTGATCTTGAATTGGAATTTGATTTGGGTTAGGGTTTGGATTGGATCACAAGTTGTGTCACTCAACTTGTGTGTGAAATTATTGAACCAATTAATGAACAAATCAACAACCTTTGTAATAAAACCATAGGTCCCCTTTTATAGTTTTTCCTCTATCTTCTACTAGAAATTAGGTTGTTATGAAGCTTGCAAAGGAAGCTAGGTAGGTACCAAGCTTACACTAGAAGATTAGATGTTGTAGAGAAGCTTCTGGAGATTTCTAGGGATTTTGAAGCGTCTTGAAGAAGTTTGACCATTAAGAGAGAAGCCTCGGGAAAAGTTCCTACCGCCGACGAGTCAGATCGGCCGCGGATCCGCGGCGGATCGGCCTAACTCGGCCGCGGATCCGCGGCCGTTTGATGGAGTCAGTGCATGAATTCTTCTGTGTTGTTTTATGTTGGCTTTAGGGTCTTCTTCTAATGTCTGTAATCTTATTTTCCTTTCTAAATCTCTGCCAGATTTCAAATCTTTGACTTGATGCGTTTTATCGGCACTTTTGTGATTCCGGTTCTTTGACCTGAAGAATTTTCTGCACACAATCTCAATGAAAAGTGTTGAGATAAACAATATCATGCGTGCAGTAATAAACACACAATTTCCTATAAAGAATGTTGAATATATATACAACACGTGGTATTTAGTATTTTCCAGAAAAACTGGTAATATGTGTTATATTTATATCAACTATCCTTAAATGATCAGAATAATGAGGAAATTGATGTGTTACAAAATGCATTATTTTCGACTGAACAAATATCAAATTCTTGATTATCATGACCGCGATGTGAGATAAGATTGATGATCTTTTGTGATGGGCTAGAAAATGAATGGGATCAATCAAAGGACAAGGGACTATAGTGAAGAAACCCTAGTTTTTTCCAAAAAAAACCCTAATCCACATTCATCGCCATCAATCTAGCGTTAAACTGTCAATAGAAAAGATGAGTTGCCTTTATTAGTCATCCATGGCTACTAAATCCGATCGAATCCTACAAACCTTCTTTATATTTTCTTGATAATTAAATCTTGAACATTTTCTTGATTTCTTTTCTTGAAAACGATTTTTTGATTTTCTTGAAACTATTACTTCAACTAAATTTTAAACAATTTCTTGAATTCCTTTACTAGTTCTTTCGACTCGTCTAAAGCAAGAATTTACAAATTCCTCGAATCGCAGAGGACGACTCGTGCTCACTAACGCTCGCTACATGCGATACCGTTATTGATTGCGGTTACTACTACTACCTATTCTTTTTGAGTTAAATTATATATATAAGAAGGTTGTAGAGAGTAAGGTTGTCTTCCTCGTATTGTGCGTGGATGACATACTCTTGATAGGAAACGATATTCCTATGCTACACTCGGTCAAGCTCTTCTTATCACACAAGTTCTCCATGAAAAATCTTGGTGATGCCTCCTACATTCTGGGGATTAAGATCTATAGAGATAGATCTAAACGGATGTTGGGATTGTCCCAATCAAGGTACATAGACGCCATACTAAAGAGGTTTAGTATGGAAGATTCTAAGCGTGGTAATTTACCCGCTTGTTCAGGAATCACTCTCTCCAAAGAGATGTCTCCCAAGACTGATTTGGAGAGGGCTCGCATGCAAGGGATACCCTATGCTTTGGCAGTCGGGTCAATCATGTATGCGATGTTATGTACCAGACCGGATGTAGCTTACTCACTAGGTGCAATCTTAAGTACTGGACGTGGAGAAAAGCACTGGACAGCTGTGAAGAACATTCTTAAGTACTTGAGAATGACTAAAGAAATGTTCTTGGTGTATGGTAACGGTGAACTCCAGGTGGAGTCCTTTACCGATTTGAGCTTCCAGAGTGATAAGGACGATAGTAAGTCGGTCTCGGGTTTTGTCTTTACCCTCAACGGATGGGCGGTATGTTGGAAGAGTTCCAAGCAAGATACCGTAGCAGACTCGACGATGGAGGCTGAACACATCGCTGCCAACAATGCTGCCAAAGAGGCTATCTGGATGAAGAAGTTCATTACTGAACTTGGTGTGGTTCCATCCATTGAGCATCCAATACCTGTGTATTGTGATAACAATAGAGCTGTGGTTTTAGCCAAGGAACTCCGGTCCCATCAGAGATCCAGACATATTCTTAGACGGTATCACCTAATCAGGGAGATAATAGATCGCCGGGAGATCGAGATCAGGAGAGTTGACATGAAGGACAATGTAGCGGATCCACTCACGAAGGTCTTCCCCCAGACGCGGTTTGAGAGACTTTTTTGGATATTGGGTATGAGATACTACAACAACTGGCCTTAGTGCAAGTGGAAGATTGTTAGGAATATGTATGCCCTAGAGGCCATTATTGTACATTGATGTATATTATAGTGGATACTTGGACATATATATATAAAGGACTTTCTTACTCGACATGATAGTATGCTATTTGGTTACTCTTTATCTTAATATGTACACTTAGTATTATTATACTGTCTCTATGTTACATGTTGATAAAACCTTTAGGATATGTACTTGACTACCAGGACTATAATGCAGATCATACTAGTGGGGCCAGGGTGGTCCACAAGTACATCCTTTAAAGGTTCCTGGTTGAGGGGATATCGAGACAAGGCATCGAAATTCCAGAATAGACTAGTGTGTACGTTTCTTGACCCTGTATGAGGCGATGATTGATCCCACAACCATTGGTGTGTGACATCAAAGATTGTACGCAAGTGCTCATTAGAGAATGGGTACACCGAACAGGACTCGCCGAGAACTCCTGGTTGGTACTATACCTATCGTCAGATAGCAGTTCTCTGGTGACACTGGTACAGGTTACTCTGTAGACCCAAGATCGTCATAGTGTCTTGTGTGGCTCCTACTATGCTTTGATTTCCTCCCTACCACGGCTCAAAGGAGTCATGCAAACAGGTGGATTTTGGGTACAGTCCCAAGTCATATGGAGGAAATGAGCGATAGGAGGGATTTCGTCTCTCCCGGTATTGGGAGTTGATGTTGCGCTATGCTCGATTGGCTATAACGATAGGAGGGATTTCGTCTCTCCCGGTATTGGGAGTTGATGTTGCGCTATGCTCGATTGGCTATAACTGGAAGTCTCTGACCAGGGCTGCTGATGAGATTTACTGGTAAGAGTTACCAGTAGTTTCTCGAACCGTTATGAGCCATACATCGGCATGACTTATCAAGTTACCGGGGTCTGATATTACCACCCATAGACTCTATATGCAACATATCAGACGAAAAGACCGGACTGTATGGTAAGTGTTACTTATAGGCTTCATGGAAATTTGGACAAGCTTGCTTGTTGATCTTTTAATCGCTCAATACCTGGGTAGCCGTTACGTCCAGCTAGTAGCACTGACGGCTTGTGGGTGACTGATATGATCATCACCTACTGCTGGCGTACTAACGAGTCTTTAGAATCCCACACAGAAGTTTCCTGGTTCAAGCGAAACGAAATACGGCACATATGCTGATATGTGCGGGGGCCAGATTAAATATGAGTATGTGATACCATATTCTAATCTGGCGGTTATTTGTTATCGGTTAGGTTATATGTGATATAACCGGATTATTGAATCAAGTGTTGATTCGATAATGCGATATACAGATAAATGATATTAGTCGGTTATATGTGATATAACCAGATTATTAAATCAAGTGTTGATTTAATAATATGATATATATTTATATTTGATATAATTATATATTAACTAATATTATTAGCTCACTAATTATTTTCATAATATATATATGAGAATAATGGAGAAAAGAGGCCATAGGAGGAAATTTCCTCCTATGGCGTGGAAAAAATACAACCTCAACCAATTTTTTCGACGATCGGCCCCCATCATCTTCATCGTTATCATCTAAGATGTAGGTACACCAAATTTCATGTGATTCTACAACTTTTTCACCGTTGATTTAGCAATGTAAAAAGTTTTATTGTCGGTAAACCGTTAATTTTGAACCCACTAAATCAACGGTGAAAAAGTTGTGGAATCACATGAAATTTGGTGTACGCACATCTTAGATGATAACGGTGATGATGATGGGTGCCGATCGTCGGAAAAAATGGTGGAGGTTGTATTTTTTCCACACCATAGGAGGAAATCCCCTCCTATGTCCTCTTTCCTCCATTAATCTCTATATATATTAATGTGTATATATGTGATATATATATATATAATGAAGTATGGCATGGATTTTCTATTTTTTGGAAAATAGAAAATGAGGTGTAAATGGGGAGATATTTTGAGTATGGGTGAGACATGACATTTATCATTTATTTATTTGTCTTGACTCACTATTCAAGCAAGGTTGCAATTTATTATTGCAATTTATTCCATGGTTGAATGAGTGAGGGCAAGAAGTGAGCCATTCTTGACTTGGGATTTTTCATAGCTCATTTGCTTTAGCCATTTTGAGAGCTCTCTCCATTTTCCTTCTTCTTCCTCTTGCTTCAACAAAACCATAACCCTCACATGAGATGTGAATCATAGGGTTTTATAGAAATCCAAGTGAGCTAATAAAACCCCTACTTCACCATCCTAGACTTGATTAGCACTCAAGTGTAGTGTGTTTCCTTCACTAATAGGAAATTAGTGAAGAGCTATCTTTATCAAGTGGAGCTTCGGATGGATCATCTTCGGCGCAAAGATCACGAAGGAGGATCGTTCAAACTCTCAAGTGGAGCCTAGTGGAGTCGCGTGGACTACAACCCGGAGTATTAGAAGAGAAGGACACGGTCTACAAAGGTTATAGCCGTCCATCTCTTAGTATAAGTTTTTGATATCATGCTTTTTACCCTAATATTCTAGTTAGATCTTGGTTAGTGTTCATTAGCATCATGAAAATTTTAAAATTGCATGTGTGATGCCTGTTTTAACCCCACCATGGTGCTAGTAGACACTTTCAGGTCCTAATCTAGGCTAAATCCACTGTCCACTATGAGCATGCACACTCTGGTCATCAGGACGACACAATATAGCAGTATATAATATGTGCAATAATACTTATAAATATGAAGTAGAATGCATAAGGTAATGTCGTGAGCACGAAATAACTGGTACAGATAAACAGTAAAGCATGTGTATCAGATCAGTAATCAATGCAATGTCCATGTCACTAAACCTATCGGTCTCTAAGTCTTAAGGTCCATATCACTAAACCTATCGTCGATCCGAGTGTGAGCGTCAACCACCGTCGGAGTATTCCCAACCCAAGGGTAATCCTCTGGGGTAAGGAAACACGGGCCCAAATTACGATCATTAAAATAGCACGAAATCATGAAATATACCGTTCCAGCTCGGTATCATAGCACCACGAAATCATGAAATATACCGGTAAAAGGGACTCCTGAGATTCCATTGATCGAACTCACAATCAAACTACCCCACATCCCGCGGTCTATATCAAACACCGACCATGAATCTAAATACTAGTTGCTCCATGATAAGTCTACACGAGAATTGAAGACAGGGACTCCATCAAGCATGTATCGACTAGTATCCAAGATAAGTGGATAGTCCTTGATGTTTTACCTATGATACTAATATAAGTGCTTCCATACCCGTCCCATACCAGTTATAATTATACTTATATATGCCCCATAAGCGTCAACAATGCAATAACTAAATGGTTTCACTGATCATGTACAAGTACGTGTCACTTCCACTATTCAATCATGTTTTTACACTAACGTACTTCCCAAAATCCAATCACTAACACTTATCACTCGATAATATAAAATAATCACTAGGATATCAATGTATATAGTCACTATCAATGAATGCAAAGTAATCACACAATATGATAGGAATGCAGTAAATACAATTCAATTAAATAAGGATCGCCTATGTCATGCGGTTTACAAAAATGATAATAAATCACACGTGCAGAATGAGTAAAACAATAAAAAGGCATATGAAGTATACTTAATTATCTAAGCAGTAAAATTGGTTCCATATCAATAGGTTTTCTGATTAAGGAGTTATGTTCATTTTAGAATGGGTGTAAGCTGCTGGAATTCCAATTTTAGAATTGGAAGCCCAACTTCAAGCACGGTTTTCTATAGTTTGTGATCAGATTCAGATAGCTTTACAGTTGAATAAAATCTATCCCTATCGGTTAGGATTCCAATGCAATAGATGGATCAATAATATCCTCTGTATATGGGGAGATATCTTCAGTTTAATGTCAAGATATATAATCTGTCACTGCAGAAAACTATAGGACATGTCGACAATATAAATTGCGTTAAGAATAACAAACTGTGATGGAATTGAGTGAAACCAGTGTCATATGAAAGTTAACTCTATTTTCTACATATTTATATAGGGTTCCGCACATTTGAATATTCGAACAGTGAGTTACAGGTGTTTAAACACAAGTATTAGTAGAGATTTATGCTCTGGATTGCAGTACAGAGTCGTATCTCTCATCAGTTTGCGTTATCTAAACATAACAATTTTCAGTAACCATCCCTATGAATTCATAGACTATTTAGTCTAATTCGTAACGAACCTAAGCACG
The DNA here is from genome assembly GCA_030015575.1 of Agapanthus africanus. Classification (NCBI taxonomy): domain Eukaryota; kingdom Viridiplantae; phylum Streptophyta; class Magnoliopsida; order Asparagales; family Amaryllidaceae; genus Agapanthus; species Agapanthus africanus. The sequence goes on along the minus strand of CM057338.1, from coordinate 474,729,705 downwards.
CCACGATATGATTTTTTTATGATTTACTACGTATTTAATACGACGATATGAACAGTAAATTTCAGATTTTGTGTCGGTTATCGGGGGTATCCTTTCATATATGAAACTACGTTAATTTACATTTAAATTTCTACACGATATTTACTAACAGTAAAGGAATTTATTGGTCAGAAATTCCACTATTTTAAATAGGGTTTTCATCTAGGGTTTCGTATCGAACACCTAAGTTATGTATGGGCATCAAACGAAACATCAGTTCTCATTTATCGATCCAAACTAATGTTATTCGGTTGAATTCTAAAATGATATTGACATGGGATGGTAAACCCTTAATATAATCGAATAAGGAGTTCGCTACAAAACTAATTGATTATTAATTATCGATATAGCTATATATATAGACATATACACCATATCATGTAACATTATTATTTCAATTAACTAATATGTTGGCGATAGTGCCCTCAAGGCAATTATCATAGTCGCGGACTTGTGATTATGATGATTGAGTGAGGACCTATACCGATAAAGCGGTCTTACTCAAGATGATAGTATGCTATCTGGTTTGTCTTTATCATCATGTACATGTTGATAGAGCCTCTAGGATTCTTGCTTGACTGCCAACATTGTGATGGCGATCACATACGTGGGAGCTGGGGGTCTATAAGCACATCCTTAAATGTCCCTAGTCGTGGGAGTATCGAGACCGGGCATCGATACTCCAGTGTAGACTAGTGTATACTGATCGAGACCCCGACAAGAGGCGGTGGCCAGGTCTCACAAGCCATTGGTGTTAGTTTGTTCACCTAAGATAGTATACAGGTGCTCATTGGGTTATGAGTACACTGGACGAACTCGCCGAAAACCTGCTAGTTGGTGTTATAGCTATTGTCAGATAGCAGTTCCCAGGTGACATGTGTACAGGTTAGTCTGTCGACCTGAGATCGTCATTTGTCTCGTGTGAGTTCCCACTGTGCTTTGATTACTACCCTACCACGGCTCAAAAGAGTCATGCAAACAGGTTTTAGTTGGGTACAGTCCCGAGCCACATGGAGGCAGTGATCGGATCGTCGGGGATTCGTCTCTCCCGGTATTGGGGGTTGATGTCGCATTGTGTACGGATGGCCATCACCATAAATCCGTGGCCACGGTGGACGAGAATTATCGATCCAGGATCGATAGTTTCTCAGGTGGTGATGGGTTTCATACCGACACTAAATATCGCGTTGTTGGGGGTCTGACTTTATCCACCCCCCTAGACTCGATATGCGATACTCGTAGATGAACAAACCGGACTGTACGGATATTGTCACTGACAGGCTCAGTAGGGGTTCAGGATGAGTTTGCTCGTCGGCCTCCCTTTCGCTCAATACCTGGGTAGCCGTTACGTACAGCTAGTGCCGCTGACGTGCTTGTGGTTAAAACCACTACCAGCGTATTGACGAGTCTTTAGAGTCCCACACAGAGGGTTTTCACGGTTCAGGCGATATGGTGTACATATTGTATGTTGATACATATGGGTGTCCGATTAAATATGTGCTTTTATTGCGCAGACTTTAATTGGACGGTTGATAATACTAGCGGTTTAGGATTAAGCCGGATTATTAAATTGGGTTTTGATTTAATAATTGATATATGTATTTGTATATACGTATTCTAGTATTATTGTTCACTATTCGTTTTCTCTCTCGGCTATTCGTATTTTGGTACGAATACGCGTATATGTATTTCGGTATATGTACCGGGAAGTATTCCGTATTTTATACGGAATAGCTTCTAGAAGATGCCACCTCATTTATATGATTTTCCATTTATGGAAATTCATTTGTTTTTTATAAATGAGGTGGAATATGTGGGGTGGCATGAACATTGTTCATGGTATGGGCATAAGTCAAAGCATGTTGCAAAGCATGGCTTTGATTTGTTTATTTGTAAAAAGAAAAATGATATTATTTTTGTGTGGAAGAGGGGGGCGGCCACTTATTGTGGAGTTTTGGGGTTCATTTGCTTTGGGATTAATTCATACTTGCATTACAAGCCCACTCTCTCATTCACACAAAAGCCTTCACCATTTTGATTCATGCCAAGACTTCATCACCTCATTCTTCTACTATGGTTGCTCCATTGAGCACAAGAAAAGAGAGAAAATGGTAGTGACACTTTCATACACCCCCACTCTCCATAGCTAGCGACTTTGGAGCGTCGGTTACCTCGTTTGTCTAGGTTGGAGCTTGCGACGTTTCCCTCGGGTGGATCATCGGAGATGGAGGAAGACCGGCAACCAAATATCATCAAAGGATCGCTAGGAGCTTGGAATGAAGACCGAAGGACTCGGATCATCTCGGTATAACCTTTCTAACTCTTAGTAAGTTTGCCAGTTTAGGGTTTAAGGTCGATCCGGAAATCGGGTAGCGGTAGCGCCGGTTTAGAAAATTTTTGTTCCGCGGCCGCATTTCGACGGCCGGGACGCTGCCGGGACCCTTCATGGTATCAGAGCCACCCTTTAAACCCCTTACTAGCTTATTTAGATGTGCTTAAAAGATCGATCGACGGATTTTACCAAAATCACGATTTCATTCTTCAGTTTGCTGTCGATTTTCAAATGTGGTCAAAAAATTATTTAACACATCTTAAAATTCCGTGTAGGCAATTATAAGGGTACTGGAAAAATTTAGGCTCCTGAAGCCTCTAATGAGCCGCGGATCCGCCGCACTAACCCCGCATTGGCGGCGGATCCGAGGCCATTTAGTGGCGACGGGCTTCTAAATTTTTCCTGTAGCCTCCTGATGTGAAATTGTGATTTTTATGATATTCTGTTTTGGCCCATTTTTCAGTGAAATTTTGTTTTGCTATTGGGGCCAATTTGGAACTTAGTCAATCGATATTTTAAGTGGGCGTTTAACAGTACATACATTTATATCTGCGACCGTGAATGTCATTTGATCGGTAAACCCGTCCAACTGCTATATGTTCTTTTAGACGGGTTTGCGAACGTGACTTTCGCGTTGATGTTCTGTGTTGTGCTGTGATGTTGGTTGGATCGTCGTAGTGGATAGCAATGGTGAAATGTTAGTACAGTTTTCTTTCATTTGTACATTTGATATTGCAGGGCGAGCGTCCGACATGTGGACTGCCGTCACTTCCAGTTTGTATATTATTCTTTTGCGGCACGACCGGGCTGAGGTCGATGTCACCCTTGTATATTATTTTCTTTTCTGTACTAGGATTACCCCGCGGTGGGGTGCACGAATAGCCGGATTCTAGAGGGCAACGGGTCCACATCTCATGGCGTTGGGACGGAGGGGACCTTACTCTAGAATTGGCGGGCTATTCACTACACTCGTAGGGGGTATAGGTGACCCAGGAGGGGTGCCCAAGTTACCGGATTCCATGAAGTGCTGGGTGGTCCATTCACGTTGCTGAAGGGGGCCGCCTCACTTCTGGTTTTGGCGGGTAACTTGCCGCGCTCGTAGGGGTCTAGGTTTTATTGCACAGGCTATCCACACGACAGGGAACGTCGGGTCTCACTTGCGGCTCAAGTGAAACCCGGGGCTCCAGATTATCCACCATTCTGTGTTGCTTCTGCGATGTTTCTGTGATGTTGCTTTATATCATGCCTGGGATGAATGTTATATATATATTTATATATACTAGTAGATGTTGTATATGTTTTGCACCCGCGCTAGCCCAATCCCCGCTCTGTCATTAGTTAAGTAACCTAACGGGTGATGACGGGACCCAGTGGCGAATGCGGATGGCATATACGTACATTTTATTTTCATTCTTTTCTGGTGTGATTAATTGATGGGACTGCATAGATTGTTATCAATGTAAGGATAAAACAAGCCTATATATGATGTTAGAACCAAGTTTTTAAAAAACTAACATTACAGACGTTTTCTTTTGCTTTGCATCGTGGTATTCATTTGGAATATCATGCACCTCATTCGACGAGGCAAGGGCCGAGATCCCTTCATCGGGAGTGAACCTTTGGGTAAAAGTTTGCGTCAATGTAATAACTGTACTATAGTCATTTCCTTTTGCTTTGCATCGTGGTATTCAGTTTGGGATATCCTGCACCCCATTCGACGGGGAAAGAGCCGAGATCCCTTCACCGGAAGTGACCTCTTTAGCAAAAGTTTTCGTCACTATATATTTATAAAACCACTTCGGTTCCTTCAACGATATCAAGTTCATTACGTTAAAGGTTTTTTGCCAAAAACCAGCCATAGCCCTCCGTCATTTCAGACTAGTATTGCTTAGTATTCGTGCTGCGTATGTCGTGCATTAGCCGAGGCGTAGTGTTCGGTAGCTATGTAGTGCTTTTCTGTTGCAGAGATAATGCGATTGGTTAGGACAGTCGTACGATCATTTTGATCTTTAGTCAAGGCTCGTACGGGTGGGTCTAATGCAGTCAAGATAATGACGGGTAGAACTTGACTAGGACCTTTTGACATTTTGATCTTTAGTCAAGGTCACTTGGGTCCTAGGGGTAAAAATCACATCGGGGGTTTCAAACATACAGAAAACTTGCCAGGTTTGCGCATACCTTCTGGAGTGTGGTCACTTGAGTGGCTTCCATCAGGTTATCATGCGATGATAGTTGGATCCCGATTCCCACTGATGAGTAGGATTACTCCTCGGGTGATTCCGACTAATTCTCCTTTTAGGTTTGGAGGAGAATTCGAGGATACAGTGGGAGCCATCCAGATTAGATAAATTGATTAACCATTCTGATCTAGGTTAGAGTGCACGCTGAGTATTTCTTTTTTCTCTCTCTAGCTACGACTATGACCCAACCTAAACTAAAACTCATGAACCAAATTAACCGAACCTTCTTAAAATATTTTGGCTTTTTGGAATGTCACGGTGTCGCATACATCATTGCCACTTCTATATCACCTTTGCATTTCTCCAGAACACCTCGTATCACTACGAATATCCACTTCCATTGGATAAATCCATCATATAGTTACATACGAACTCGAAGGAACTTTTTCAAGGTTGGATTCCGGTTCTGGAGAGATTGAATAGGATTATTCGGTTGTCTTTTCTCTTTACCTTCTCTCAGGTTGTGAGGGCTCCTAGGATTAGAAGAGGGTACACCTATTGAGCTTATTGGATAGTTTTCTTCCAAACCATAGGCAGGTGCCGAACGGTAAGGAAGGAAGAAAACCAACAAACTTAACTATGGTGTATAGAAGGTAATAAGTAAAGACATATAAAGGGATTAGAATAATGGAAAAGAAAATTGCGATCACCATCATTCATGACAAAAACTGTGTATACCCCTGCCACTCCTACATCCACTTTGCTTTTCTCTAGAACACTCTGTATCACTACGGATATCCACTTCCATTGGATAAATCCATCGTATAGTTACATACGAACTCGAAGGAATTTTTTCGAGGATGGATTCTGGTTCAAGAGAAATTGGATAGGATTATTCAGATGTCTTTTCTCTTTACCTTCTCTCAGGTTGCGAGGGCTCCTAGGATTAGGAGAGTACACCTATTACGCTTATTGGATAGTCTTCTTCCAAATCTTAGGCTGGTGCCGAAGGGTAGGGAATGAAGAAAACCAATTAGCGTAAATGAGGTGTACAGAAGGTAATAAGTAAAGACATAATAAAGGGATTGTAGTGAGGGCATGTAAGTATATGGTTACTGTCATGATTCAGGATAAGGGAAGAGGCGTTACTAGGAATACCAGTTAACCCCTTTGTAACATTTTCATGTTTCAGTCTGACTGTGCGATGTTAATTGAAAACTGTTTTTCTAATTGGAATCTAACTCCAGGGTATGTATTTACCAGATCAGTTTCTCACATCTGTATGATATTATAAATGGTGAGTGGGAGTAAGATATTGAGAATTGGGTGATTAGATCCTCATTATATCGGAATTCATTGTAATTGGTGATATTTAAGGAAATCGTCTGGATTTTGCCAGATGGCAAATTTTTTGGTTTTGAATATCCGTTGTTATGCACCAATTTCAAACTGATATATCTGTACATTTATTTTATAAAGTGAGATATAACTTTTTGATATCGTGTCTATGACATTTACCTATATCAGTTGGTGATTAAGTAAGGTGCATTCAACAGCGGTGTAATTCTTCTTAACCATACTACAGTTTTTCAACCTACGACACACAGGGTTTGAGTTGTTGAACTCAGAGGACTTATACAAAGTATTGTATTTTGTCCAGTGTCTATTAGGACGAAAGGGTTGGTACTCGTACTATATTCTGTTTACTTGTGACTTCTCCAGTTCTGGACAAATATTTCGCTGAAATGCAATGTCCAGATATTGAGAAGTTATAGGTATAAGAATAAAGTAGAGAACCATTTGTTGGAAGTATCAGGATTCCTCGATGAAGTCGAAGATGTAGATACTTGTGTTTGGTATTCCGCTGATAGTAATGGTTTTGAGAACTTGCTTCTCTTTCGGGTTTCTCATTTATGGATGCACTCCTAAATGAGTAATGCTGATTGTCCTTTTTCCATTTGGTTGATATGCATTGGAGACAACTGCATGATTTTGAATCTGGTTCCAATTAAATTAGTGCTTTTGTTTCTATATCAAGATATATATAGAATCAATTTATATCTTAACGATGTTAAGGTGTAGGGAGTTGTCCGGCTGATACTTAAAACCAGAATCCGGATAAACTCAAAGCACGCTTCAGTAATGGCAGTTTGTGGGTTATCCCGGGCTTTGACGAGAGTTAATTTTCTACCATCAGGAAGATCAGTATTTATATTGTTCTTGACTCGCCACAGTTTTAGTAAAATGGACTTTTTCAGAAAACACAAGTGGGAGTATGGTAGAACTGGAAGTTATTCCAGAACCACAAACGATTACTGGAAATTTAATAGAACCTAAGGATTCAATTGGATTTGATGTTCCATTAGCCACTCCGCAGATTTGGTGGGTAACCTCAGACACCCGAGAGGTACTTCGGTCTTCTCAGAGACGGCGACAGGGAGGTTCTTGTTTACCCAGACTTGCCATTACTGTTGTTCTAAACTATAAGACCTGGCAGGAGGATGAGTATAGCGTCATTCTAAACTAGCCTTTGAAGTGTACGTATATATATGACTCTGCCATAGGGTTGTTGTAGTCAGTGGGAGCAGCGGAAGCATAGTAGGCAAGTAGCTTATGTCTATTTATAGACTAAAGCAGGTATAGCGGAAATAGATCATCTACTTTTGATGTGACAGTCATAGGCTTTGACTTCGTCAGAATAGGAGATGGATCTGCTAAGAAGATAGTAGAGAGTGATGTCCATGTATTAGGATGACATGCACTTGATAGGAAAGGACATTCCTATACTACGATCGATTATATTGTGGTTCTCATAAAGTTGTTTCTCCACATAGGATATGGATATAATATCAGGTTTTCTGGTTACTAGATCTATGCTTTTAGATCTAGATTTGGGAAATATCCTAATCTGGGTACTTTGACATTAAATGGACGACTCCTGACATGGTGGTGAACCTGCAGGTGATGGAGTCAACCTCTGTAAAGGTGTCTTACAGACCAAAGGGGAAAGGAATCTACATGATTAACATATCATTTGCTTAGGCAATTGAGTTAATCATGAAACATCAAGTACCACACCAGATATTGCTTTTGCTCTAGATGCAATAAGCAGATATGTTATTCTAACCCTGGAGAAACATTGGGAAGCAGTTTATGAACATAAGTGAATGTTCTTGGGATATGGTAACAGCAGCCTCCTTCTGGAGACGGTTATCATATCAGGCTTCCAAGGTGACCTGGATGACAGAGTGACTGTCAGAGTTGTAGTTTTCCCTCTTTTGAGGGACAGTATGTTGGACAGGTGGTCCAAGCGGATACTGAGGAAAGGCATGGCACATGTTACTGATTAAATTCAGTGGATGATACTGTCTAGGAGGTTTGCTAGATTTGGAGTTCATTTGTGAACTGGGTCCCATCAGATATCCAGACAAATTCTAAGACAGGTATTGCTCATTTCGGGAGATAGTTTTCTTCGCGAAGTTGAGATACAGAGAGAAACATTGGAGCGGATCCACTCACTGAGGCTATTTCTCGAACGCAATCATTTTCGCAAACGGGCTTTGCGAAACTGATTAGTAGAGAAGTTGGGTGCTCGGTATCACACGGGCTATGAGTATGCGACATCGCAATAATTGGCCTTAAGTGCAAGTGGGAGATTGTTGGCTATAGTGTCCTCAAGGCAATTATCATAGTCGCGGACTTATGATTATGATGATTGAGTGAGGACCTATACCGATAAAGCAGTCTTACTCAAGATGATAGTATGTTATCTGGTTTGTCTTTATCATCATGTACATGTTGATAGAGCCCATAGAATTCTTGCTTGACTGCCAGCATTGTGATGGCGATCACATACGTGGGAGCTGGGGGTCTATAAGCACATCCTTAAATGTCCCTAGTCGTGGGAGTATCGAGACCGGGCATCGATACTCCAGTGTAGACTAGTGTATACTGATCGAGACCCCGACAAGAGGCGATGGCTAGGTCTCACAAGCCATTGGTGTTAGTTTGTTCACCTAAGATAGTATACAGGTGCTCATTGGGTTATGAGTACACTGGACGGACTCGCCGGAAACCAGCTAGTTGGTATTATAGCTATTGTCAGATAGCAGTTCCCAGGTGACATGTGTACAGGTTAGTCTGTCGACCTGAGATCGTCATTTGTCTCGTGTGAGTTCCCACTGTGCTTTGATTACTACCCTACCACGGCTCAAAGGAGTCATGCAAACAGGTTTTAGTTGGGTACAGTCCCGAGCCACATAGAGGCAGTGATCGGATCGTCGGGGATTCGTCTCTCCCGGTATTGGGGGTTGATGTCGCATTGTGTACGGATGGCCATCACCATAAATCCGTGGCCACGGTGGACAAGAATTATCGATCTGGGATCGATAGTTTCTCAGGTGGTGATGGGTTTCATACCGACACTAAATATCGCGTGTAAGCCCGCGGGGGCGCCCCGGCCGTCGATCCGACGCCGGAAACGCGGAAAACAAATACTTTGCAAAACTTGCAACAGGCACCACCGCGCACTTTTCACCCGGATCGGACCATTAACCAAGCTAACTAGCAAAATAGAAAAGAGTAGAGATGCTATACCAAGCGATCCGTGTCCTTCGGTCTTCGTCTCCACTCCGATCTCCTGCGGAAAGTCCGTCCATCACCTCCCCGTCGGAAAGGGCACCACGTAGCCGGAATCGTTTACGGGCTCCCGCCTCTTGACCGAGGCAACTCGGGCGCGAAGTTGGCTAGCCGACGCGTCCAAGACTTGCTATAGAATAGTGTAGTAGCCATGTCTCTTTGGGGTTTATGAGGTTGCCATTTTTTTTGGAGGAATTTGTGCACAAGAATTTTCATGGATGAAAGCTTGCTGGAAATTAAGCTTGCTCTAAAGTGAGCTCGGCCAAGAACAAAAATGTTCTCTGTCAAATGTTGCAAGTGGTGATATTGGCTTAAAAAGGAAAATCAATTCTCTGGGGGAAAAACAATCAGCCCCTGAGCCAAAAACATAAGCACACATGCAACCCAAGGAAATTAATTCAACAAATCATCCAAGTGGGGGCCACCAAAAATTGCATGGAAAAATTTTCCACACAAAAAAAACTCTCCCCTCCTCATAGCACAAGTGGCCGGCCCCACTCTAGAATGGTGGAGAAAAAAAATATCAAATGGGAAAAAGGAATTAATAAAGATTAAGCAAAGAAAAATTCACACCAAACTATCCCTCACAATCTTTTCATTTCCCTTTTCTAATAAATGCAAGGAATGACAAGAAAGGCATCTCATGATTATGAAGCCACACTTATGCAAGAAAACCCCCACTAAAAGTAATTTGCACAATTGCAAATTACCCCCTCCAACGAAAAGTCCGGCCGTGAAGGAATAAAAGAAAACCGGCCGAAACGGAATGCAAACTGGCAACTTCAGAAAACTGATCCCGTAATAAATTACAGGAAAACCCCGCTACTGCAAATACATGCCCGCATTTGTATTCCCACTGAACACAAATGCAAAGAGACAAAACTACACTATCTAATACTAGGATCCGGCTTAAGCCAAAGCCGGCTAGTAAAGAACCGTCCGATCACGATCCGTGCAATACCGCACGTATCTGATCGAACCCTGCCATATCTCCATACGGCCTCTACAGCGTTTTGCCCGAAACCTGAGTAACTGAGTGTGGTGGACTCTAAAGACTCGTCAATACTATGGCTGTGGATTTAACCACTAGCACGTCAGAAGTATAAGCCAATACGTAACGGGCTACCAGATACTGACTAAAAGGGACATCGATGAGCGAACTCATCCTGACACCCTACTGAGCCTGTCAGTGACAATATCCGTACAGTCCGGTCCGTTCGTCTATGAGCATCGCATGGCGGGCCTAGGGGGTTGGTAAAAGTCAGACCCCCAAAAGCGGTACAAGTCGTGTCGGAGTGCAGCGCAGAACACCCTGAGATACTACTGGAATACCTACCAGCAAATCTCCTGCCTTGGCCAAGGACTTTTCATGTTCTGGCTCTCCTCGACACAGCGCGATCTCACCCCCAATACCGGGAGAGACGAACCCCTGCAGATCCGCTCACTGCCTCCATGTGGCTCGGGACTGTACCCAACTAAAACCTGTTTGCACGACTCCTTTGAGCCGTGGTAGGGTAGTAATCAAAGCACAGTGGGAACTCACACGAGACAAATGACGATCTCAGGTCGATGAACTAACCTGTACACATGTCACCAGGGAACTGCTATCTGACGTCTGGTATAATCCCAACTAGCAGGTTCCCGGCGAGTCCTGTCCGGTGTACTCATAACCCAATGAGCACCTGTATACATCTTAGGTGAACCAACTGACACCAGTGGCTTGTGAGACCGGCCACCGCCCCTCGTCGGGGTCTCGACTGTATACACTAGTCTACTCCGGAGTATCGATACCCTGTCTCGAAACTCCCACGACTAGGGACCATTTAAGGATGTGCTTATCGACTCCAGCTCTCACGTATATGATCGCCCTCATACTGCTGGTAGTCAAGCAAGAATCCTAGGGGTTCTATCAACGTGTAATAGCGACTCGTAAGGTCACCTAAAGCAGTACACGATGATAAAGATAAACCAGATAGCATACTATCATCTCGAGTAAGACTGTCCTACTGGGACAGGTCCTCCCCTCAATCATTGCAATCACGTGCCTGTGATCCAATAATTGACTCTGAGGGCACTATCTCCAACATCGCATTGTTGGGGGTCTGACTTTATCCACCCCCCTAGACTCGATATGCGATACTTGTAGACGAACAGACCGGACTGTACGGATATTGTCACTGACAGGCTCAGTAGGGGTTCAGGATGAGTTTGCTCGTCGGCCTCCCTTTCGCTCAATACCTGGGTAACCGTTACGTACAGCTATTGCCGCTGACGTGCATGTGGTTAAACCCACTGCCAGCGTATTGACGAGTCTTTAGAGTCCCACACAGAGGGTTTTCACGGTTCAGGCGATATGGTGTACATGTTGTATGTTGATACATACGGGTGTCCGATTAAATATGTACTTTTATTGCGCAGACTTTAATTGGACGGTTGATAATACTAGCGGCTTAGGATTAAGCCGGATTATTAAATCGGGTTTTGATTTAATAATTGATATATGTATTTGTATATACGTATTCTAGTATTATTGTTCACTATTCATTTTCTCTCTCGGCTATTCGTATTTTGGTACGAATACGCGTATATGTATTTCGGTACATGTACCGGGAAGTATTCCGTATTTTATACGGAATAGCTTCTAGAAGATGCCACCTCATTTATATGATTTTCCATTTATGGAAATTCATTTGTTTTTTATAAATGAGGTGGAATATGTGAGGTGGCATGAACATTGTTCATGGTATGGGCATAAGTCAAAGCATGTTGCAAAGCATGGCTTTGATTTGTTTATTTGTAAAAAGAAAAATGATATTATTTTTGTGTGGAAGAGAGGGGGGCCGGCCACTTATTGTGGGGTTTTGGGGTTCATTTGGTTTGGGATTAATTCACACTTGCATTACAAGCCCACTCTCTTATTCACACAAAAGCCTTCACCATTTTGGTTCATGCCAAGACTTCATCACCTCATTCTTCTTCTATGGTTTCTCCATTGAGCACAAGAAAAGAGAGAAAATGGTAGTGACACTTTCATACACCCCCACTCTCCATAGCTAGCGACTTTGGAGCGTCGGTTACCTCGTTTGTCGAGATTGGAGCTTGCGCCGTTTCTCTCGGGTGGATCATCGGAGATGGAGGAAGACCGGCAACCAAACATCATCAAAGGATCGCTAGGAGCTTGGAATGAAGACCGAAGGACTCGGATCATCTCGGTATAACCTTTCTAACTCTTAGTTAGTTTGCCAGTTTAGGGTTTAAGGTCGATCCAGAAATCGGGGTAGCGGTAGTGCCGGTTTAGAAAAATTTTGTTCCGTATTTTGGTCGCATTTCGATGACCGGGGCGCTGCCGAGACCCTTCATAATATAATAATTAGTATGAGTAAGTAAGGAAAGGGGGTTCCACTAGCCTCGGTCGCTGATATAGAAGCATCGAATGTGCAGATTATTTATATCGACATACGACACAACGATGAACGTTACGGGACAGGCACGGTACGACGTGAGGCTCGTGTGCGATAATGATAGCGACGGACGTGTGCAATGTTGCGCCGGAGACTGTATCACGCCCCGCTTCCTAGCGTACGAGGAAGGGGGCATGGCGGGCATGCTGTTGAGTTATGGCAGCGCCTCGGCCATCAATCCATGGCCAAACGCGGAACAAAAACTTTAAAAACCGGCGCTAACGGAACCCTAACCGACGGATAGTACCATTAACCTTATACTAGTAATATGAAAAGAGTTTAGAGAGGTTATACTGATCGATCCGTGTCCTTCAGTCTTCAACCTCTGTCCCAAGCTCCTCGCGACTTCCTCGATCAAGTTCGATCTCCGATCTCCCTCGTCGAAGACGATCCACGTCGAGGATTAGTAATACGGGCTCCCGCCTCAAAACCGAAGCAACTCGGGTACCTAGATAGCCAAGATGAACTAGAGAGTATGTGTGAATACTTTGTTTCAATACACCCAATGATTCGCAACCTATGAGAGGATATAGGTGGAGGTTGAAGAAGTTGCCAAAAATGAATAAAGTGTGAGGCAAAGATTTTTGGCAGTGAAGAAAATGGGCTAAGTTGCTAAGGAGGAAAGTGTTCTCTGCCTTTTTATTGTGTTTGTGAGGTATTTAATTATGAGCAAATAGCAACTCAAGAAAAGCACTTCAAGAAAAAAGATCTGCCAAACCCACACATGCTCACAACTAAATATCTCATAATACAACAAAAAGAACAAGTCATGCCACCATGACCCTTTCATGACTCACACCATGACTCATGAGCATGGGTCACAAAATGCATACACTAAGAATTATGAAACAATGAGTCATCACAATGAATCACAACACCAGCCAAAAAAAAACCCATGACTCACACTTTCCACAATAAACATTAAACTAAATGTTTAAAGCCAAAAAAGAAAAGGCAACTTCAAAAGTAAACTTGTAACGAATTACAAGAATATCCATCATCCGTATATACATACCCGCATCCGTATTCCGACTGAATACGAATACAACAAGACGAAAATAATCCAATAATATAATACTAGGATCCGGCTTAAACCAAAGCCCACTAGTATTATCCGTCCGATCATGATCCATGCACAAGTGCACGTATATGATCGAACCCTGCCATAAAACCATACGGCCTCCATAAAATTTCGCCCAAATCATGGAAACCCTCTGTGTGGGACTCTAAAGACTCGTCAATACTCTGGCAGTGGGTTTAACCACAAGCATGTCAGTGGCACAAGCTGTACGTAACGGCTACCCAGGTATTGAGCGAAAGGGATGCCGACGAGCAAACTCATCCTGAAACCCCTACTAAGCCTGACAGTGAAAATATCCGTACAGTCCGGTCCGTTCGTCTATGAGTATCGTATATCGAATCTAGGGGGTGGATAAAGTCAGACCCCTAATAACTTGACATTCAGTGTCGGTATGAAGCCCTATCACCACCTGAGAAACTACCGATCCTAAATCAGTAATTCTCGTCTACCCCAGCCGAGAATTTCTAGTGATGGCTACCCGTGCACTCCACGACATCTACCCCCAATACCGGAAGAGACGAATCCCCTGACGATCCGCTCACTGCCTCCATATGGCTCGGGACTGTATCCAACTAAAACCTGTTTGCACGACTCCTTTGAGCCGTGGTAGGGTAGTAATCAAAGCACAGTGGGAACTCACACGAGACAAATGACGATCTCAGGTCGATACACTAACCTGTGCACATGTCACCAGGGAACTGCTATCTGACAATAGGTATAATACCAACTAGCATGTTCCCGGCGAGTCCGTCCGGTGTACTCATAACCCAATGAGCACCTGTATACATCTTACGTGAACCAACTAACACCAATGGCTTGTGAAACCGGCCACCGCCCCTCGTCGAGGACTCGATCCGTATACACTAGTCTACTCTTGGAGTATCGATGTCCAGTCTCGAAACTCCCACGACTAGGGACACTTTAAGGATGTACTTATAGACCACCCAACTCTCACGTATATGATCGCCATCATACTGCTGGTAGTCAAGTAAGAATCCTATGGGCTCTATCAACATGTAATAGTGATCTGTAATGTCACCTGAAACATGTACACGATGATAAAGACAAACCAGATAGCATACTGTCATCTTGAGTAAGACTGTTCTACTGGTATAGGTCCTCTCTCAATCATTGCAATCGCGTGCCTACAATCCAATAATTGACTTGAGGGCACTATAGCCAATAATCTCCCACTTGCACTTAAGGCTAATTATTGCGGTGTCGCATACTCACAGCCCGTGTGATACCGAACACCCAACTTCTCTACATCAGTTTCACAAAGCTCGTTTGTAAAACTATTGCGTTCGAGAAATAGCCTCAGTGAGTGGATCCGCTACAATGTTTCTTTCTATGTCTCTCTTTATCTCAAGTTCGCGAAGAAAGCCATCTCTCGAAATGAGCAATACCTGTCTTAGAATATGTCTGGATATCTGATGGGACCCAGTTCACAAATGAACTCCAAATCCAGCAAACTTCTTAGACGGTATCGTCAACTGAATTTAATCAGTATCCTGCATCATGCCTCTCTCAGTATCCGCTTGGACCACCTGTCCATACTACTGACCCTCAAAAGAGAGAAAACTATAACTCTGACAGTTACTCTGTCATCCAGGTCACCTTGGAATCCTGGAATGATAACCGTCTCCCGAAGGAGGCTGTCGTTACCAAATCCCTAGAACATCCACTTATGTTCATAAACTGCTTCCGAACGTTTCTCCACGATTGGATTAATATATCAACTTATTGCATCTAGTGCAAAAACAATATCTTGTGTGGTACTTGACATTTCATGATTGACTCAATTTCCTAAGTAAGTGATATGTCAATCATGCGCATCCCTCTCCCCTTTAGTCTGTAAGACACCTTCAGAGAGGGTGGCTCCATCACCTGCAGGTTCACCATCATGCTAAGAGTCGTCTATTCTAAAACATCTTTAGAATACTGTCAAAGTACCCAGATTGGGAAACTACCCAAATCTAGATCTAAAACCATAGATATAGTAACCAAAATGCCTTATATAATATCCATATCTTATGTGGAGAAACCACTGTATGACAACCACAGTATAACCGATTGTAGTATAGGAATTTTACTTCCTACAAAGTGTATGTCATCTAAATACCAGGACATACCACCCTACTACCTTCTTAACAGATCCATCTCCTATTCTGATGAAGTCAAAGCCTATAACTGTCACATCAAAAATAGATGATCTATCTCCGCTATACCTGCTTTAGTCTATAAATAGACACAAGCTACTTGTCTATTATGCTTCCGCTGCTTCCGCTGACTACAACAACCCTCTGGCAGAGTCATATACATGTGCACTTCTAAAATTAGTTTAGAACGACGCTATACTCATCCTCATGCCGGGTCTCATAGTCTAGAACAGCAGTAATGGCAAGTCTGGGTAAACAAGAACCTCCGCAGATAGGTTACCCACCATATCTGCGGAGTGGCTAATAAAATATCAAACCCGATTGAATCTTTAGGTTCTATTAAATTTTCAGTAATCATTTGTGGTTCTGAAATTACTTCTAGTTCTACCATACTCCTACTACTGTTTTCTGAAAAATTCCATTTTACTGAAACTGTGGCGAGTCAAGAACGATATCACTATTGATCTTCCAGATGGTAGAAAGTTAACCCTCGTCATAGCCCGGGATAACCTACAAACTGACATTACAGAAATGTGCATTGGGTTATCCAGAGTCTGGTTTTAAGCATAAGCTGGACAACTCCATATACCTTAACATCATTAAGATATGAACCATTCTATATACAATATAGAAACAGAGGCACTGATTTAATTGGAACCAGATTCAAATCATGCAGCTATCTCCAGTGCATGTCAACTAAATGGAGAGAGGACAATCAACATTACTCAACTTAAGAGTGCATCCAGATATGAGTAACCTGAAAGAAAAGCAAGTTCTCAAAACCATTACTATCAACTAAATACCAAACACAAGTATCTACATCTTCGATGACCTTGAAGAATCCTGATACTTGCATCACATGGTTCTCTACTTTATTCTTGTACCTATAAATTCTCAAAACTTGGACCTTGTATTTCTACTAAATACTTGTCTAAAACTAGAGAAGTCACAAGTAAACAGAATATAGTACGAGCATCAACCCCTGTGTCCTAATGGACACTGGACAACATACAATACCTTGTATAAGTCCCCTGAGTTGAATAACTCAAATACTGTGCTTCGTAGGTTGAAAACTGTACTATGGTTAAGAAGAATTACACCGCTGTTTAATACTCCTTACCCAATCATCAACTGATTTAGGTAAATGTCATGGACATAATTTCATAAAGTTATATCTCACTTTATAAAATAAACGTACAGATATATCACTTTGAAATTGATGCAAAACAATCGGATATTCAAAACCAAATATTTGCGATCAGGCAAAACCCCAGGTGATTTCCTCAAATATCACCAATTACAACGAGTCCCGATATAACAAGGATATAATCACCTAATTCCCAATAATTTACTTCCACTCGTCATCTATAAAACCATACAGATATGAGATCAAAACCTGGTAAATACATACCCTAGAGTAAGGATCTAATTGGAAAATCAGTTTTCCTTTAACAACGCACAGTGAAACTGAAACATGAAAATGTTTCGAAGGGGTATCCGGGTATTCCTAGTAATGCCTCTTCCATTATCCATATTTCTGACTGTAACCGTATATTTCTTTGCTATCTCTCCAAATCCTTTTATTTATCTTTACTCATTACCTTCTTTACACCACCCTTAAGCTAAATGGTTTTCTTCTTTCCCTACCATTCGGCACCAGCCTATGGTTTGGAAGAAGACTATCCAATAAGCATAATAGGTGTACTCTCCTAATCCTAGGAGCACTCGCAACCTGAGAGAAGGTAAAGATAAAAGGCAACTGAATAATCCTTATTCTATTTCTCCTGAACCAGAATCCATCCTCGAACTGGAATAAGTTCCTTCGAGTTCGTATATAAATATACGATGGATTATCTAATAAATGCGGATCTTCGTAGTGATACGGGGTGTTCTGGAGAAATTCAAAGGTGAAGTAGGAGTGGCGACGATATATGCGGTTTGGTCATGAATGATAGCAGTCGCAATTTACTTTGCCTTTTTTCTAATCCCTTTATTTGTCTTTACTTATTACCTTCTGTACACCACACTTAGGCTAATTGGTTTTCTTCCTTCCCCACCTTTCGGCACCTGCCTATGGTTTGGAAGAAGACTATCCAATAAGCGCAATAGGTGTACCCTCTCCTAATCGTAGGAGCCCTCACATCCTGAGAGAAGGTAAAAAGAAAAGACAACCGAATAGTCCTATTCAATTTCTCTAGAACCGGAAACCATTCTCGAATCTGAAACAAGTTTCTTCGAGTTCGTATGTAACTATACGATGGTCATATCCAATAAATGTGGATCTTCGTAGTGATACGGAATGTTCAGGAGAAAAGCAAAGCGTAAAAGTAGGAGTGATAATGAAGTATGCAACTCTGACAATCTAAAAGCCAGTATGTTTTAAGAAGGTTCGGTTAACTTAGTTTATGAGTTCTAGTCTAGGGTCGGGCCATGGTCGCTGCCAAAGAGAGAGAGAAAAGAAACATTCAGCGTGCACTCTAATCAAGATCGAAATGGTTATCTATTTATCTAATCAGGATGTCTCCCACTGTATCCTCAAATTCTCCTCCAAACCTGAAAGAAGAATTAGTGGGGATCATCTAAAATCACCCGAGGAGTAAACCAACTCATCAGTGGGAATCGTGATCCAACTATCATCGCATGATAACCTGATGGAATCCACTCAAGTTATCACACTCCAGAAGGTATGCTCATGTCTGGAAAGTTTCCTGTATGTTTGAAACTCCCGATGTGATTTTTACCTTATGCTCTTATGACCTTGACGAAGGCCAACATATCATAAGTCACATGTCAAGTTCTACCCGTCATTTTCCAGGTTAATTTGAACCCACCCGTACATACCCTTGACGAAGGCCAAAATAGTAGTACGACTGTCCCAAACCAACGCATCTATCTATGCAACAGAAAAGTAACAAATAGCTACCATACACTATGCCATGATGAAGTCCAACAAACATAGCATGAATACTAAGTGCTACCCGTCTGAAATGACGGAGGGCTACGAATGGTTTTTGGCGAAAAACCTTTAACATAATGAACTTGATATCATTGAAGGAACCGGATAGCTTTTTACAAATATATAGTGGCGAAAACCTTTGCTAAAGAGGTCACTCCCGGTGAAGAGATCTCGGCTCTTTCCTCGTGGAATGAGGTGCAGAATATTCCCACTGAATATCACGATGCAAAGCAAAAAGTAATCGACTATAGTGAAGTTATTACCCTGACGCAAACTTCTGCCAAAGAGGTCATTCCCGGTGAAGGGATCTCGGCTCTTGCCTCATCGAATGAGATATTGGATATTCATAACCGAATACCGCTGTGCAAAACAAAAGCAAACGCCCTTGTAATAACAGCTTTTGAAAATTGTTCCAACAACATCGAATAGGTCTAATTTCTTTGCATTGATCAGAATCAACGCAGTCCTATCAATTAATCACACCACAAAAGAACGAAAATGTGATGTACGTATATGCCATCCGCATTCGCCACTGGGCTCCGTCATCACCCGTTAAGTTACTTAACTAACGACAGAGCGGGGGCTGGACTAGCGCGGGTGTAAAACATATACAACATCTACTAGTATATATATATAGCAATATATAATAATCGCTCCAGGCATGATAAATGCTACATCACAGATAAGCGATAAGCATCACAGAACAATACAGATAATCTGGGAGCCCCGGGTTTCCTTTGAGCCGCAAGTGAAACCCGATATTCCTCTGGTCGTGTGGATAGCCTGTGCAATGAAAACCTAGACCCTTATGAACGCGTCAAGTTACCCGCCAAAACCAGAAGTGAGGCAGCCCCCTTCAGCAAAGTGAATGGGTCACCCGGCACTTCACGGAATCCGGTAAATTGAGCACTCCTCCTTGGGTCAACCTGTACCCCCTACGAGTGCGGCGAATAGCCCGCCAATTCTAAAGTGAGGCCCCCTCCTTCTCAACGCCATGAAATGCGGACCCGTTGCCCTCCAGAACCCGGCTATCCGTGCACTCCATCGTGGGGTAATCCTAGTACAGAAAAGAAAAATATGTACAACGGTAATATCGACCTCAACCCAGTCGTGCCCCAAACAAATAATATACAAGCAGGCAGTGACGGCAGTTTACATGTCGGATGCTCACCCCGCGATATCAAATGTACAAATAAAACTAAACAGTACTATCATTGCAACCAAGCTGTCCACCATGACGATTCCGCAACAACACAGCACAACACAGAATATCAATGCGAATGTCACGTTCGCAAACCCGTCTAAAAGAACTATAGCAATTAGATAAGTTGTACCGCTCTAATGATATTCACGGTCGCAGATGGTAATGCATGTACTGTAAAACTTTAAACAGTGTTAGAAATATCGAGTTCGAAATAACCCCGAATAGCTCCAAACAACTAGATAAAACCATATCCAAACTAGGCTAGACTAGCAACACCACTGAACCATCCAGAGACTATACTACACCCAAAATTTCAAATCCCAGTTCCCAAGAAAAACCGGCCACCTCAGAAATTATAGGCATCTCGCCAGCCCAATTTTTGAATCTGGAGTTCGTGCTTAGGGTGTGTTCTAGTGGTCATCTAAGTAGTCTTCTGCAGTTGCTTAAATATTTTTAGAAGATACAGAGAAAAATGACAGAAACTAGAATATCGTTGGTATTGATTCGGAGTTGTTTCAGTTTCGATACTTTAACATCGTCTAAACAAACTAGTATGTGGTTAATAGGTTGGCTCTGATACCATGTTGGGTTACGGCAGTGCCCCAGCCATCAATCTGTGGCCAAACGCAGAACAAAAACTTTAAAAACCGGTGCTAACGGAACCTTAATTGACGGATCGTACCACTAACCCTATACTAGTTATATGAAATGAGTTTAGAGAGGTTATACCGATCGATCCGTGTTCTTCGGTCTTCAACCTCTGTCCCAAGCTCCTCGCGGCTTCCTCGATCAAGTTCAATCTCCGGTCTCCCTCGTCGAAGACGATCCACGTCGAGGATTAGTAATACGGGCTCCCGTCTCAAAACCGAAGCAACTCGGGTATCTAGTTTACTAACCTAGATAGCCAAGATGAAGTAGAAAGTGTGTGTGAATACTTTGTCTCGATACACCCAAGGTTTCTCAACTCATGAGAGGGTATGGGTGGAGGTTGAAGAAGTTGCCAAAAATGAAGAAAGTGTGAGGCAAAGATTTTTGGCAGTGAAGAAAATGGGCTAAGTTGCTAAGGAGGAAAGTGTTCTCTGCCTTTTTATTGTGTTTGTGAGGTATTTAATTATGAGCAAATAGCAACTCAAGAAAAGCACTTCAAGAAAAAAGATCTGCCAAATCCACACATGCTCACAACTAAATATCTCATAATACAACAAAAAGCATAAGGCATGCCACCATGACCCATTCATGACTCACACCATGACTCATGAGCATGGGTCACGAAATGCATGCACCAAGAATTATGAAACAATGAGTCATCACAATGACTCACAACACCAGCCAAAAAAAAAACCATGACTCACACTTTCCACAATAAAAATTAAACTAAATGTTTAAAGCCAAAAAAGAAAAGGCAACTTCAAAAGTAAACTTGTAACGAATTATAAGAATACCCCTCATCCATATATACATACCCGCATCCGTATTCCGACTGAATACGAATACAACAAGACGAAAATAATCCAACAATATAAAACTAGGATCCGGTTTAAACCAAAGCCTACTAGTATTATCCGTCCGATCATGATCCGTGCACAAGTGCACGTATATGATCAAACCCTTCCATAAAACCATACGGCCTCTACAACGTTTCGCCTGAATCATGAAAACCCTCTGTATGGGACTCTAAAAACTCATCAATACTCTGGCAGTGGGTTTAACTATAAGCACGTCAATGGCACTAGCTGTACGTAACGGCTACTCAGGTATTGAGCGAAAGGGGGACCAACGAGCAAACTCATCTTGAAACCCCTACTGAGCCTGATAGTAACAATATCCGTACAGTCTGGTCCGTTCGTCTATGAGTATCGCATATCGAGTCTAGGGGGTGGATAAAGTCAGACCCCTAATAACTTGACATTCAGTGTCGGTATGAAGCCCTATCACTACCTGAGAAACTACCAATCCTAGATCAGTAATTCTCGTCTACCCCGGCCGAGGATTTCTGGTGATGTCCATCCGTGCACTCCGCGACATCTACCCCCAATACCGGGAGAGACGAATCCCCTGACGATCCACTCGCTGCCTCCATGTAGTTCGAGACTGTACCCAACTAAAACCTGTTTGCACGACTCTTTTAAGCCATGGTGGGATAGTAATCAAAGCACAGTGGGAACTCATACAAGACAAATGACGATCTCAGGTCGATAGACTAACTTGTACATATGTTACCAGGGAACTGCTATCTGACAATAGGTATAATACTAACTAGTATGTTCCCGGCGAGTCCGTCCGGTGTACTCATAACCTAATGAGCACCTGTATACATCTTAGGTGAACCAACTAACACCAATGGCTTGTGAGAGCGGCCACCGCCCCTTGTCAGGGTCTCGATCCGTATACACTAGTCTACTCTTGGAGTATCGATGCCCAGTCTCGAAACTCCCACGACTAGGGACACTTTAAGGATTTGTTTATAAACCACCCAACTCTCACGTATATGATCGCCATCATACTGCTGGTAGTCAAGTAAGAATCCTATGGGCTCTATCAACATGTAATAGTGATCTGTAATGTCACCTGAAGGATGTACACAATGATAAAGACAAACCAGATAGCATGCTATCATCTTGAGTAAGACTGTTCTACCGGTATAGGTCCTCCCTCAATCATTACAATCACGTGCCTACGATCTAATAATTGACTTGAGGGCACTATAGCCAACACACGTAACGTATTTACTCATAAGTAAACACATTAAGCGTAAATAAGCAATATAAATAAATGCACAAGAATGACAAGTGATGTAATATAAATAGCAACTTTTATTAACATTCATCTTTACAATACATTGCTTTGAAGAGGAAATGTACAATGATAGAAAGCAATGCCTAAACAGTGGCATATGAAATGAAATAAGTACAAGGAAAAGCTAGAAGTCTGGCTGCTCTGTGAACTGGTCTAAGTCGTCCTGACTAGGATCGATCTCCTGAGAGTCCAATCCTCCTGACGAACGTTCCAAAGAAAGTAAGAAATATGAATGTCGTCAGCGAACTAGCGCTCGGTATGTCCCAGAAGTAAGAATGAAATAGAACAAGTAAAAAGAAAGAACTGGTAATTTATACAGCTATATATTTGTTATACTAACGTAGTTATTTGTAACTCGGTATAGAATGTATCGGTGTATTCGAGAGGAGTCCAACTATCCCATGAACTATGGTAACATGTAAGTACAAGACCCCGTCAAAACCCACGGGACAACAGCATGAGAGTTCATGTAGGTGTCTTTTAGTGTCTATCATCGTACCAGTTTTAACACATTCCGTATCAATCTATCTCTTTAAAACCCAGTAATGTATTGTATTGAATTATAGTTATCGGACTTGCCGAGACCATGGATACAAGTTGTTCATATAATCAGGTTCAGCATCTAAACAAGTAGGCATGTAATCAAGTCAAGTTATAGCCATAGTTCGGTCAAGTCAAATCATGTTTGCATGTTAATCTTATTCCGGTATTCAGGTTCAGGTTCAAGTATACAGGTTAGGGTTTGGATTCATGTTTGAATTGTATTCTGGTTTGAGATGAATTCAAGTTTGATTTAGACTCAGACTTAAGTCAGACACTTATAACTGATTTGGATCCTAAATTAGGTTTGAGAGTTATCGGTAACTGCTGCACATGGACGGCAGGATTTGTGTTTTTTTCTAAGACAATTACCATTGATAACACCGTTAAGTTTTTCTACACTAAATAGGAAAGTACTCACTTTCTTCGGCTCCCTGGGGCTCAAGAGAATTGATCCCGCTTAAACCTATATTTACTAAAGTCTTTAATTGTAATTTTATATAACTCGAATGGGTTTTATGAAAAATATTTTATATACTTTCAAAATAATCTCGAGTATTTATTTATATTATTTAGGGTTTCCATAATTGTAAATTTTTAGAATATGAAGTATTTTAGTGATAATAGTTTAGCTTGGTTAGTTCAAGGTATTTTAGTGTAAAACTTGTCTTTTTGATAACTTGAGAGTATTTTGTTGAAACTTGTCATTCTTTTATTTTTTAGAAAACATGGAATTTTATTATATCTTGAAAATATATGGTTTGATAATATTTATATATTTATAAAAATTAATTTTATTATTAAATAGAAAATCTCGTTTTTCTTAAAAAATCGTATTAAAAACCTTTCAAGACCGAATGCTCCGTGAGGAGGTCTACATCTCGCTCTACTAGCTCAAGAATGTGCGATAATCCGCACCATCCAATAGCGGGTTCTCCAAATGGGTTGTAGTGGTATAATCGCAAAATTTTTTGATAATACAATTCAAAGAAAACCGGGTTTTTATAGTTCGTGGTATTTTAATAAAATGTTGTATTCGCCACAAACATATGTTCGAAAGAGTAACGTGTTGTGTAAACATGTGTGTATGTGAGGGGTAGGTCATTGCCCCATGATGTTTTCAAGAAGTATGTACAAACAAAAGAATAAAAATGACGTATATAAAGTTCATAGTATTTTCATGTAAAAGTGAGATTTAAGTTATTTAACATGATATTTTAGAGTGAAAGTTGTTTCTAAACATTTATAATAGTGTTATAAATATTACGTAAAAGTTGGATGAACAATATGTAATTAAAAAGTAAAGTTTTATAGTTTAGAAGATTTACATCGGTACTAACTCCACTTACCGATGTTTGTTTTGAAAAAAGATTTTAGAGAAGAAGGGGGATGATGAGAGGGGGCTTACTAGCTAGAAAGATGAAGATGAGGTAAAAGAAGAGGGTGCAGTTGTCGTGGCGTCGCGGGGTTGCCGGAACTTGCTCGATTCCTTACCGAAAGTTGATCTTTGGCTAACTACACTTCTACTCCATTTGTACTTGAGAAAATTTGAGAGTTTTGGCTAAAATTTTCAGAATGAGGAGAAACCAGGGTATGGGGTTGTATTTATAGTGTGGAATTGGAATTTTGGAATTGAAAGAATGAATTAAAATGCATTTAAATTAGATTTAAAGATGAAATTAAAGTCTCTGTTTAATTTCAGAGAAATCAAACAGTGCATGGATAATGGGGGTAGGCCAAGGGTTTTGTGTGCAAAACACGGGAGCTTTTCACCTGCGGATGACCGTCGGCGCCGGCTGAATCCTACATCTCGCCGGTCAATTGTGTGAGCTAGGTCAGTGGATTCTTGCCACGTGTCCATCTCTCTGTTTATAACATTGTGCATATGTTTATTTTCATTGACTTTTCATTTTTATGTGTATTGCAAATGTAAACTTTTGGGCTTCCAAAAAGTTTAAAAGAAAATTCAGAAAAATAATATGTGCCTGAGGGGATTCGAACACAGGGGCTACGTCACAGCAGTGCAAGGCTTTACCAATGAGCTACAAGCTATTTCTTGCTATTCTTAAACAAAAAATAACTTATAAATTGTACCTAGTCTTGTAAACTCCTTCCTGTACATTAACTTAAAAAAAATTCATAATGTAAAATCAGAGTCGTTACATTATACTCTCCTTAAAAAAAAATCGTTCTCGAAATTTACAATTACATAATGACTAGTTTTCAAATAAGAAAGGGTATCTTGCACGCATGTCATCTTCTTTTTCCCACGTTAATTCTCCTGGTGAATTTTTTCTCCACATCACTCGGACCTGTTTCCGCCAATCAGAGCAAAGCTCTGTTCAAATTCCAAGACGAGAAATGAAGCAACGCTTCTGTTTCCCCCAATCAGAGCAAAGCTCTATGTTAAAAAATTCAAATAATAATAAAAGAAGCAACGCTTCAGATGACTTGCGCTCTGCGCTGCGTGACACGTGTCAGCACAGTTGCGCTAGCGCAGCGCTGCACGACACGTGTCAGCGCAGTTGCGCTGCGCGACACGTGTCAAGCGCAGGTGCGTTTACGCTAACTGTGCCAGAATTTAAACAATAAAATTTTGGAAAGATCTTTCTAATCTTGTTAAAACAAGAAGATTACCTTCTGTAAAACAGAAGCCCTAGGATCAAAGATCCAACGGTGGGGAAACATCCCTAAATCACTCAGAGAAACATCTCTTTAACTGATTTAACAAATCAATTGGCACAAAATAAAGGCCCCTAGACTCCAAGTCTAAAAGACACAGAGAAAGAGATAGAGATACAGAACTCCTCTAAAACTTTGAGAAGAACTCGAAGAAAAGAAAAAGGTAAAACCTTTAGAAAAAAAGAAGAATTTTCTTCTGAAAAGATCAATGATCTAAGAACAAGATCAAGATCTTCAATAAAAAAAATAATAAAAAAAAAGTAATTTACTTCTTTATCAGATCTTTTGATCTATATAAAGGCATTGCCTTTTGTTGAACCATCGGTTCTGGAATCTTGAGGTAGAACCTCTAAAAAGATTCTTTCTTTGATCTAAATGTGATCAAGATGCGCTCTACGCTACTGTACAGTGCCTTGCACTTTTGATTTGCGCTGTTGCACTCCTTGGATTGGCGCAAGTCACCAGAGAGCGCCACGTGTCAATCTGCGCCTTGCGCTCTTAAGAACAGAGCGCTGCGCTCTTTGATTGGCGCACTGCACCAGAGCGCGCCATGTGTCAGCAGCGCAATAGCGCAGCGCACTGGCGCAGCGCACTGCGCTTGCGCTCACCAGAGCGTGACACGTGTCACCTCCATATGCGCTTGCGCCTTGCGCTCATTAATTGGCGCAGAGCGCCTGGCAAGCCACGTGATGCGCTGTCAGACCATTAAATGCTCTGCATTATTAAAGAAAAGGGACAGAGCCCAATTAAAAAGGCCTGACGGGCTAGAATAAATGCTATGCATTTAAATAAAAAGCCCAATGCTATGCATCATTTAAAAAGGGCAGAGCCCAAACAGAGGCCTAACAGGCCAGATATAAATAAAATGTTGAATACTCTCAACTGGACTTAGCCCAATTCTGGCCGTAAGTCCTCAAATTAAATTGAAACCGAGCACAACTGCTATTTACACCCGGTTCAAGGGTACATCTCTGAACTCCTCTGATATTTGTTGTTGTAATCCTTCAACGTCGTCAGAGAGATGACGGGTCCCGACAACCACATATTGATACGGACTGTAGGGTCCTTAAACTCATGGACTAATGCGTCTTTAAACCAATATTCGTCCCCAAAATGGGAATGTTGGACCACCATGTCCCTAAACTGGTAATATGGACTGTGGGGTCCTTAAACTCATGGACTAATGCGTCCTTAAACCAATATTCGTCCCCAAAATGGGAATGTTGGACCACCATGTCCCTAAACTGGTAATACGGACTGTGAGGTCCTTAAACTCATGGACTAATGCGTCCTTAAACCAATATTCGTCCCCAAAATAGGAACAATGGACCACCATGTCCCTAAACTGGAAATGGACCACCATGTCCCTAAACTGGCAACGGACCACTATGTCCCTAAACTGGAACAATAGAGCCCAAATGCTCTTTTGTCGGATCTAAACGATCCTGTTAAGCTGATCTTAGTCTCAAATTGGACTAACGTATCCTTAACAAACGTTTAAGTTGATCTTAGCCTCAAATATGGCTAACGTATCCTTAAACCAAAACCTTCAAACAGACTTTAGTCCCAAATTGGACTATAGATCTCCCAACCAACTTTGCTTCAAGGGTACATCTCTGAACCCCTCTGATATCTGTCGTTGTAATCCTTCAACGTCGTCAGAGAGGTGACGGGTCCCGACGGCCATACATTCAATGGACCATTATGTCCCTAAACTAGAACAATAGAGCCCCCAAATGCTCTCTTGTTGGATCTAAACGATCCTGTTAAGTTGATCTTAGTCTCAAATTAGACTAACGTATCCTTAACAAACGTTTAAGTTGATCTTAGCCTCAAATATGGCTAACGTATCCTTAAACCAAAACCCTAAACCCAAATCTAAGAAAATACGGATTTGGACTAATCCACGTCCTACGGGCGACGACATAAATTAGCCTCCGTATACAATCCACGGGCAACCACAAACAAAAAAAACACCCACGACACGAAGTGAACATCTGGAGAAGGAGAAAGTTGTTACCGCGATGCGGTAGCGTAATTAACTGCAGGGGCTTGCGCCTGCAGGGAAGAGCGTCCCCACAATCAAAAACCCCTCAAGCGAGGGGGAATCTGACGAAGTCTGCTACATCGGCCGCATCCGTCTAAACCTTCGATACACGGTGCCATAAATCAACTTGGCATCTTCGGAGAGATGGACGGATAAAACCAAATAGCATCTGTCCCGAATCTCAGGCAAGACGTCTCTGCGTCGCGTCGCCATTCGGAGGGGAACAGGACCAAATTTACTTCCTTGTTCCGTAGTGCCTTCACCTTTCTGTCCAGGATTTCAACGGGTTTTTGCTAACAAGATAGATATGTATGTACAGTGAGCTCGGAGTGATCAAGGATGTGGCTGGGGTCGCTCGCATATCTTCAAAGTTAGGATATGTGTAACACGTTGTGCACTCCTTCCAACGAGGGTGGTGGTGCTAAACGATATGCCACTTCTCCGACTCGTTCGAGAATGTCGAACGGTCTTATATATCTCGGACTGAGCTTACCCCTCTTGCCAAAATTGATTACTCCTCGGTTTGGAGAGATTTTTAAGAAAACAAGATCTCTAGGTTGGAACTCCAGATATCGGCGCTTTGCATCAGCCCAATACTTCTGTCGGTCTTGAGCTATGCACATTCTTTCCCTGATCATGCGAACTATGTTCACAGTTGCCACGATCATCTCTGGTCCAAGGAGTTCATGATCTCCGATGTCATCCCAACTTAGTGGTGAACGACACTTCCTTCCATAGAGAGCTGCAAATGGTGTCATTCCAATACTTACCTGATAGCTGTTGTTGTATGAAAACTCCACAAGGTGTAGGTGATCTTCCCACGAACCTCCGATGTCTAACATATAAGCTCTTAGCATGTCCTCCAGAATCTGAATTGTTCGCTCAAACTGTCCGTCCGTTTGTGGATGGTAAGCTGTGCTGAAGTTCAGACTTGTTCCCAGGCTAGCTTGTAAACTCTGCCAAAATTATAATCGGAATCTGGTGTCACGATCAGAGACGATGCAAACCAGTACTCCATGTAATCTCACGATCTTCTGCATGAGTTCATGGGTATCAAAAATAGTATACTTTGAGGTTAAATCTTACTTTAGATTCATGCTTACCTCCATGTACTTCTTTGCTAACGTTTCGGTAGATTGACCAACTCGAAAGGGAATAAAGTGAGCCGACTTGGTGAGTCGGTCCATAATAACCCATACTGCGTCGTTACCCTTCGTGCAGCGAGAAAAAGCAGTCACGAAGTCCATGGTAATGTGTTGCCATTTCCATTCTGGGATTAGTAACGGTTGAACTAGACCAGCAGTTCTGTGATGTTCAGCCTTTACTTACTGACACACCAAACACTTGGCTACGCTTCTGACTACTTCACGCTTCATTCCATGCCACCAGTAGTGTTGTCGTAGAACCTTGTACATTTTGGTACCACCGGAGTGTACTGAGTATGGAGAGCTGTGAGATTCTTTCATCAACTCTTCTCGAACAGGACCTTGTGGTACACACAATCTACTTCCATATCTCAAGGATCCATCTTCGTGGATGATGAAGTATGTTCGCAGTCCACTTTCTATCTGTTCTCGGATTTTTTGCAGCTTGGCATCACCTGCTTGAGCTGCCTTGATCTAATTAACAATAGTAGACTGAACTTGTAAATTCATCAACTCTGAAGAATTATCTGGCATAACTACTTCGATCTCCATCCCGTGCAATTCCTGCTGAAGCTTATACTGGGTAGTGAGATTCATTGATAACGGCTGACGGCTAAGTGTATCAGGAACTACATTCACCTTCCCTGGATAATACTGTAGATTGATGTCGAAATCCGCTATAAGTTCTAGCCATCTTCTCTATCGCGTGTTCAACTCCTTCTGAGTAAATACATACTTCAGACTTTTGTGGTCCATGTATATATCCACTCATTCTCCAAGAAGATAATGGCGCCAAATCTTAAGTGCAGAGATAACAGCTGCCAACTCCAAACCATGTGTTGGATAGTTGCGCTCATGAACCTTCAGCTGTCTTGATGCAAAAGCTACAACATTTCCATGCTGGTGTAGAACATATCCTAATCCCTTACTGGACGCGTCGCAATGCATAACAAAACCTCCAGATTGATCCGGTATTACGAGAATAGGAACTGATGTCAATCTTGACTTGAGTTCTACAAAATCTTGTTCACATGCTTCTGACCACACGAACGTTTCATCTTTACATGTGAGCTTGGTCAGGGGTGCTGCAATCTTCGAGAAACCTTCGATGAATCTTCGGTAGTATCCTGCTAAACCCAAGAAACTTTGAATATCCTTCACCGTCTTCGGTGTCGATCATTCGCTGACAGCTGACACTTTAGCTAGATCTACTGAGATTCCTTCGCCTGAAATAATATGTCCAAGAAATCTGACTTGGTCTAGCCAAAATTTGCACTTATTGTACTTGGCATAGATTTGATGCTGTCGTATGTCTCCAGGACAATCCGCAAATGCTTAGCATGCTCTTTTCCGATTCTTTGAATACACTAGGATGTCATCGATAAAAATAATAATGAACCTGTCTAAGTACTCTCGAAAAACTTGGTTCATCATATTCATAAATATCGCAGATGCATTGGTCACTCCAAATGGCATCACAAGATATTCGTAAAGGCCATAGCGAGTCCTGAACGTCGTTTTAGGAATACCAGACTCTTTGACCTTCACCTGATGATATCCTGAACGAAGATCTAGCTTTGAAAATACGCAAGACCCACTTAGCTGATTGAATAGATCGTCGATGCGCGGTAGTGGATACTTGTTCCTTATCGTCATTTCGTTCAGAGCTCGGTAATCTACGCACATTCTGTATGAACCTTCATTCTTTTTCACGAGAAAAACTGGAGATCTCCAACTTCAAATACTGGGACGAATTTGTTCCCGCCAAAAAATTTCTGCACAAAAGAGCCCAAGGTATCAAATGGCAGCGATACGTTTAATAAAATATGAAGCAGTATTTTTCGGGCTGTATTTTGACAAACTCTCGAATGTGAAATGGATAAATTCTTATCGTATCAAAAGCGTCTCAAAAAAGCCTTCGATTTGATATATTATAGGCTTCATAATTCATCCGGGATCAAAAGTTATGAGAAAATATGCTATGCACGTGTAATCTAAGAAAGAAAATGCGAACCAGTATTTTCCGGGCTGCATTTTGACAAATTCTCGAACAGCTAAATTCTGATGGTATCGAAAATGTCTCGAAAAATCCTTCGATTTGATATATTATGGGCCTCATAATTCATCCGGGATCAAAATTATGAGGCATCACGTGCCCACACGTGACCGGGCATCACGTGCAGACACGTGACCATTTACAGGCAAAACCTGTAGGGACTGAATAAAATAAATAATTGGAAATAATTAATCGGTGGGGTCACGTGCCAACACATGATAGGCTCTTAAACCCTCTGAAACAATAGAATTAAATTCTAATTAAATAATTAATCAGTGGGGTCACGTGCCAACACGTGATGGGTTTCTGAGCCCTCTAAACCAATAGAATTAAATTCTAATTAATTGTTCAATCAGTGGGGTCGCGTGCTAACACGTGATAGGCTCTTAAATCTTCTGAACTAATAGAATTAAATTCTAATTAAGGGAAATCAAAAACCCTAGTTGGAAAAATATTTCACTGGATCTTTCCAACCAAAAAGATTGTGCTCTGTAAAGTGGAGCACCGTGGGATTAAAAATCCAATGGTGGTTAAAAAATCACTAATTTATAGAAAGATTCTATATAAGGAAAGATTTCCCTGAAATTCACCAAGAATAACAGACAGAATATCTTTTGGATTGAAAATCCAATGGTGAATAAAATTCACTGGATGATCTAAAAGATCATGTTGGTTACAAAAACAACCAAAATCTTTCAATGAAACATTGACTAAATAAATTGATTATTTTCTTTCTCCTATAAATAGGAGCCAAGAAGAGAAGAGGAGGGACCTTTTTCTTGGAGATATACAACAACAGAGAGAGAAAAGAGAGGAGAATTTAATTCTCAAGAGAGAAGAGAAAATTTCCTCAGAAGAAAAAGAAAGCCTAGGTGAGAAAGAGGAAAGAAATCTAAGATTCATAAAACAAAAGAGAATTTAATTCTCAAATTAAGAGTTTAACTCTTCTAAATAAGAACTTAGTTCTTCTTTTGGTTGAAGATCCGCAGAAGCAGATCTCCCCACAAATTGAGAATTTAATTCTCATCGGGAAGATTCAGCCATGCAGATCTAAAAGTTAGAGGGAGGATTTAAGGTTAAGGAATTTAATTCCCCCAAATTCATAGGAATTTAATTCCTCCCAACGAAACTAGGGTTTAACCCTACATAAGAATTTAATTCTTCCAGATTCACAGGAATTTAATTCCTCCAAATGAAACTAGGGTTTAACCCTACATGAGAATTTAATTCTTCCAAATTCATAGGAATTTAATTCCTCTAAATATAACTAGGGTTTAACCCTATATAAAAATTTAATTCTTCCATATACATAGGAATTTAATTCCTTAAAACAGAATTAAGGTTTAACCCTACCAAAAAATTTAATTCTCAAACAAAGGACTTAAATTATCCATGCACATAAACGTGGTCGCGTGGCAACACGTGACCCTTCCTTTAATGATCAGAAAAGAACGAATGAGACATGGTCACGTGCCCTCACGTGACCCTCAAACAAACTCCTCAAAATGAGAAAGAAAAAGCTTGGAGGCAATGCCTCACGTGCTCACACGTGACCCTCAAAACTAAAGGGAATAAAGCCAAAGGCAATACTGATTTAGGGCGCCTCACGTGTCCCCACGTGACCCTTGACTAACACCTTTTTAAAAGGGTAAATGAGGGAAAACAGAGGAATTAATACCCGATAAATGGGCACTATCACGTGCCCACACGTGATGATTACAAAGATTAAGTGTTTAACAATTATTGGCAGATTTTGAGAGTAAAATAAAGGAGGTCTGGCCCAATTCTCTGGCGCCTCACGTGACTCCACGTGACCGCCTCATTTTTAGTGTTTAACGCTATTTTGAGTGTTCTGTCCCCAGTGTTTAACACTATTTTAAGCGTATCACGTGGGAACACGTGATCGCCAAATATCCTCTAGTGTTTAACACTATTTTAAAACCAGCCTTAGCCCAAATCAGCTAAATTTTCCAGAGACAAGATCTCCTCTTTGATTGAACCCCAACTACATTCTTCCAAACTTGATCATTTCATATGACATTCAAAGTAAAGTCCAGAGCCATGATGAATGGCTAGTGCTCAGCCAAAGACAAAGTGTTGTTAAAGCCCCAAACCCCTGTTTAGCATTGCTAAATAATGGGGGGCTGAACCCAGACAAATGTTCAACAGTCCAACAAAGGGCCAACATTTCAAATCTAATTGGACTTAGCCCAAGTTGGCCATAAGTCCTCAATTCAGATTTAACTGGGCCAATGTACTCATAATCTAATTAATTGATCTTAGTTCCAAATTGGACTACAGATTTCCCAATCAACTTTGGTTCAAGGGTACATCTCTTCACTCCTTTGATATTTATCGTTGTAATCCTTCAACGTCTTCAGAAAGGTGACGGGTCCCGATAACCAATCATTCCATGGACTATGGGGTCCTTTTAAACCCATAAACTATGATGTCCTTAACCTGGACTGTGGGGTCGTTAAGCCTATGGACTATGATGTCCTTAACCTCAGACTGTGGGGTCCTTTTAAACCCATGGACTATGATGTCCTTAACCTCGGACTGTGGGGTCCTTTAAACCCATGGACTATGATGTCCTTAACCTTGGACCGAGATGTCCTTAAACTAACATTGTACCACCATGTTCTTAAACTGGTAATCGACCGCAATGTCCCTAAATAAAACAATAGAGCCCAAATACTCTCTTGTTGGATCTAAACGATCCCGTTAAGTTGATCTTAGTCTAAAATTAGACTAACGTATCCTTAACTAACGTTTAAGTTGATCTTAGTCTCAAATGAGACTAACGTATTCTTAAACCCAACCCCAAACCCAAATCTAAGAAGATACGGATTTGGACTAATCCACGCCTTACGGGGGAAAACATAAATTAGTCTCCATATACAATCCACGGGCAACCAAAAACAAAACAAACACCCACGACACGAAGTGACCGTCTGGAGAAGGAGAAAGTGGTTACTGCGATGCCGTAACGTAATTAACTGCAGGGGCTTGCGCCTACAGGGAAGAGCTTCCCCACAATCAAAAACCCCTCAACGAGGGGGAATCTGACGAAGTCTGCTACATCGGCCGCATCCGTTTAAACCTTCGATACAAGGTGTCATAAATCAACTTGGCATCTTCGGAGAGGTAGACGGATAGCACCAAATAGCATCTGCCCCCAAATTCAGGCAAGAAGAACCTACGCGGTCGCGTCTCTGTATTTCGGCGGAGAACAGATTCTGGCACGCCCGGTGGGACCTTTTCCTCTTTCCACTCCACACCTCGTGTGTCGTGTTTCACGAACAAGTCGCGGTTTGACATAGTTTCCTTTGAATGTGAAGTATTAAGATTTGGTATCTTGCTCCGTGCAGAAAAACAGAAGATCAATGGCTTCAAACTGCACTAATTGCAACAACTCCCACTCCGTCCTCGCCGGAGGAGTGACCTACGGGCCTCAAGCGGCCTCCCTTTTTACGATGCCGGTGGAACAGGTGACGCAAGCCACCACAGGGCTATTCTATGGGACAATGCTCCCACCAATGCGATTCAGTGCTCCAATGCCGTCGTACGAAGCTCCGAAGAAGTCGGTCTTTGATTGGCTTACCACTACCACGGCCCCTCTCAACGGTTCGTCCAAATCCAGTGCCTCAGTTTTCAACAGACTGGGCCAAAGCTCAAATGGGCCCATGAAGAAGCCCGTGATACCTGAAGCGGCCATCCCAAAGCGGATAGCCATTCCTGCTGCTGAAGTCATCAAAGCGGCTTCTCCTGCTAAGGGGTCAGTCTTCACAAGACTGGCCATTCCAGCTCCCGTTCCAGGAGAAGTCATCAAAACTGCTCCCCTTGCGCGAAAGTATGCTTTCGATAGATTAGCTATCCCCACTCAACGGACGTCAGTTTTCGATAGGCTGGCACCAACAGTAACCCCTCATCAGAGCGGGGGGCACAAAGAAGCTCATCCAACATCAGAGATGGTTGCATCCGCAAGGCATGCTCGACGTCTCTACTGGCACCGAGTGAGGAAAGCTGGGGCAATTCCCCATCTGGATTTACCCCGCCAGTTCCAACGGTGGAAGTTGACACAGGTGTTCCAACTGGGAACAGCTTTGAACCACTCAGGAGGGTCCGCAAGAACTCTCCAACTGCCGTGCTAAAAAGATCTCCTCCACCTATAGAGAACGCTACAAAGGTGAAGCCAAAGCAGCCCCCTCAGCGGCTGTCTTGTAAGATTCATAAAGTTTGGCGACAGGTCCAAGACTCGGTGATCGATCAAGACTACCCCCGCCGACAGAAAAAGATGAAAGTTCAGCAAGAAGAGGATCACCCTATTGAGCCACAGAAGGTGTCATCTACTCGGGTGCCCTCTACAATGGCCCCCTCAACTTCGACCGCCCATAAAAAGAAGGCCGGAGAAGATTCCCATGTCTACGACAAATGTCAAAAGCACTGAGCCTAAACGCCCTAAGTCCGGGGGCATGGTGGTTCATACCGTCTATATGTCATCCGAAAAAGAGGATAGCCGTATCTCCACAGGTCATCGACCGCTTACGCGATCAGTGACAAAGGCTCAGGAGCAACAACAACAAAAACTCCAAGAGATGCTAACAGCTATGGCTGCACTCACGGGACCGAAAGCAAGCCCAGAGACGTCCTTAGAGCAACGTCATGAGCAGGAAACTGATGCCGAATTCCTTCGAAGAATGCTTGAGAAAAAGGACAAAGAGGCCGCGGAACAAGCGGCCAACATAAAACAAATGGCCTTTCTATTCCAAGATATGGTGGGCCTGATGATCCAGCCGGACCCTCCAGCCGAAGATCCTCTAATAATAATTGAAGATGATAGAGGAGAGACATCAAATCCTCTGCCGGCTCTATCAGCAGCCAAGGAGGAGACCATCTCCAAAGCTACGCTCGATGATTATATAACTCAACAAATACGAGCTCATCAAGCGAATGAAGTGGCTGGCCAAATCGTCAGAACTGGGCGGCCCTATCCGGGTTGGTATGATCAAATAAAGTACCCGACAGGATACACGATTCCTAAATTCCATGTGTACAAGGGGACAGGAAATCCCCATCAACATGTCGCTCAGTTCAGGGCTCTCTGCGGCAACACTGGAGGGGATGATAAGCTACTGCTCCGCCAATTCGTCGGCAGCTTGGCAGAGACGGCGTTCGAATGGTACTCGGTGTTTCCCAACGACTCCATCAAAACTTTTACAGAAATGGAGCTGCTGTTTACACAGAGATTCGCAAGCGCTAGCGAGCGCACCCCGATCACGCACTGATTAACGCCAGGGTGAAGCCAGGCGAAACATGGGTTCAGTACGCGATACGGTGGCGGAATCTATGGTCGAAATGCGAACAGCGCATAGAAGAGGCTCCTGCAGTGGGCATGTTTGTGGGAACCCTCGATCTGCAGGCGACCATATCCCAATTCATGATGTTCTTCAAGCCGACCACCTTACAGGCCTTAATTGACAAGCTAGCCCAAATGGACCAGATGGGCCATAGGCCTTCCTCTTCAAAGTCGGAGCCTTGGAATGAAAAGGGCAAAGGGAAAGCAATCTTCGTCGCCAACGATCATCAACAGCCGAGTGGCCTGAGACCGGTTGTTCGCCAAAGCAACAAGCGGCAATCCCTTGATGAGAAGTTGAGATGTCCTTACTCATTTCCCCAAGATAAAACAAGGAAACTGTTTGAACTAGCAGTGCGCAATGGGCTTATTACTCTACCGGAGTCGAGACACCCACCGCAACCGAACGACGTCAACGATCCCAATTACTGCCCCTACCATCGAGTATTAGGCCATCCACTCGAAGATTGCTACGTCTTCAAAAATTGGGTTGAAGACCAATACCAGCAAGGCAAATTCGCGTTGTCTGAAAATTAGAAGGTAAACCCGCCACAACCACATGCTCCAAAAAAGATGGGCACGCCGGGGGGCATCATGCTCGTTTATAGAAGAAGCTCCATGGGAAGTCGTTCTTTCGGAAAAAACTAAAAGAATACTGAAACATCTTCAAACATGTCCGGTGATCAGGTGGAAAAGCCCGCTAGAGCCGAAGATCATCGAGGGGATGCTGAAACCCCGCCCAACATTGGGAGTTAATAGTGATGGTGGACAAAACATTCAGGCCCAGCCGTCAAAGTCTTCGAAGAAAAAGAAGAAGACCAAAAAGCCCGCGCAGTTTAATGACAAGCGCACGGATCTGCAAAAGCATATTGACACGCTGGAGGAATATAACCAGAAGACACGAACCCCGGTCACATTCCAAGAATTTCTCAACAATATCCTTGAGAGCGGAGATAACGACAATAACGACGAGGATGACCCGTCAGAAGAATCTGAGGAGTATGTGGCAAGTTGCCACATGATCTCTCATTCGGCGTTAACTAACGAAGAAGCTCACTCGGCAATAGAAGACAGCATAAAAGAGCCGGGGGCAGGATCGAAGCCAAAACCCTTGGAACCGTCTGACAAGATGATCAACTTGCTACTGAACGAAGCCCGTCAGAAAAGTAAAGCCAATCGAGAGCGCGAACTGGCTATATTCGAAAAAGCCAAACGCCGACGACTAGATGAAAAGGTCGAGGCACCCCAACCGGATTGAAGCATCCCTATCGCCAGCAAAATCAAGCTTAAAGTAAGGAGACGATTCGGTAGGGCCCTGTCAATAGGAATGAAGTTGCCCTCTTTCAGAGGAAATTCTCCTGGCAGTATACACCTTGATGAAGCGGACATACATCCTAATTTCTGCTTATACCATCAGAGGATTGCACATCCTACCGAGGAGTGCATAGCCTTTAAAAACTGGTGGCAGGGATATGTTGCCCACCGACAACACGTTCAACGAGTGAAGCGCAAGGCTCGTCGGGAACAGAAAAGCACGACAGATGAGCGCAAAAGAGTCGCTGGCAACTGTCACATAGTCGACACCAAGGGATCGCAAGTTGTCACCTTTGGAAGCGACTCTGACGAAGAAATCGCCCTCAGCCCTCTCTTCAAGGAATCCACCTCCGACACAAAAGATACGAAGATTTGCGAGAAAATCTAGCTGCGTAATCGTACGTTGCCCGAAAAATCTCGGACCTATGACCGAAACGTCGTTAAAATACTACAAACCCACGGCGTCCCCAGGCTAACGTGGTAAAAAAAATGGTACGTCCATAAGCAAGATGGGCACGGATGAAAACCCGAAAGGGCTCCGTGAGTAAAAATAGCAGGGCTACCGGCGAGTTTGTGAAAACCCGAAAAGACGCAATCTCGTTAAAAGACACTTGCAAGATCCTCTCGACCTTGTAAGGAGAAAACCACCTGCGTGAGATCCTTACGACTCATGAAGGGAAGCAACACACTTAGGGATCCTCACGATTCCTAAGGAAAAAATACACTTACGAGATCCTCACGACTCGTAGGGAGAATTCCCCCTATGAGACCTTCACGGTTCATGGGATTCAAAAGCCTTAAACTACAGAGATCTGAAACTGTTGTTAAGCCATCACAATCCCCAGACTGCCCTACAAGCGGTTCAATATTGACCCTTTTATACAATCCACGGGCACAAATAAACGTTTCTCCAATAGAGTCCCACCACTGATAAAGGATATCTTCATATGGCGAACGACACTCGTAAGTCATCTCGACTTATAAGGAGAAAACACTCTTGTAAGATCCTTACGACTTATAAGAGAACACACACTTAGAAATCCTCACGATTCCTAAGGAGAAAATGCACCTACGAGATCCTCACGACTCGTAGGGAGAAATACCTTTATGAGACCCTTACGGCTCGTAAAGTCAAAAAGTCTTAGTCAACAGGATCCTAATCCTGTTTGCTAAGCCACCTTTGTTCGACATCGACAGAGGCAAATGATGATTCGCTCCTGGCAATATCCCAGTTGTAGCGATACTGATGCCTAAATTGGTATTAAATTCCAAGTCCTTTCATGGCGAATGATGATTCGCTCCTGGCAATATTCCAGTCGCAGCGATGCTGATGTTAAGATTGGCACCAGATTCCAAGTTCCATACTCGTGGCGAAAAGTCAACGAGCCAAAAATTCATATGAAATAGCCGAAATGATGGGGCAACTTGCATCGAAATTAGCAAGTAAAAATATACATATGAAATAGCCGAAATGGTTGGGCAACTCGCAATAAAAAACAGCGAGTAAAAAAAAACAAATAGCCGAAATGATTGGGCACCGTGAAAAATAACCGAAATGATTGGGCAATCGCGACTTGCGCGATACAAAAAGCTGAAATGATAGAGCATCGCGGAAAGAATAAAAAATGAAAGAATGAAACTTTTTGCCCTGCAGGTGAGGTCACATTGACCCCTGTATACAATCCATGGGCATAAACAAGAAGGGAACCATATCGTCCCACCAGGCATCGTCGAAGCGAAGCCAAATCTCGACGGTTCATAGACAACCTAGAGACAATCTTTGACATTCGTCGCAATATTGAAGACACAATGTCAACAAACGAAGCGAAGGAGGATCCCTAGCTTCAGGGTCTCGACATCAACGTCGACAACTTAGAGATCAACACCGGCGTTCTTCCTCCCTCCAATCGGATGTAGACGCAACATCAACAAACGGAGCCACAGCAAAGTCCCCTAGTTCCAAATATCGACGGTTCACAGACAACCTAGAGATCACCAACGACGTTTCTCCTTACTCCAGCAGGATGCAGATGCGACGTCAACAAACGACCCCAGGGTCAAAACAACGGAACCATGGCAAAGTCCCCTAGTTCCAAATCTCGATGGTTCACAGACAGCCTAGAGATCACCAACGGCATTTCTCCCCACTCCAACCAGATGCAGACGTGACGTCAACAACCGACCTCAGAGTCGCAACGAAGTAGAGCCATGACAAAGTCCCTAGTTCCAAATCTCAATAGCCACATCTACGGCCCGAAGACCAACAACCGTGTGCCTCCTCATTCCAGCAGGACACAGATGCTACACCATCAATCAGAGCCATGGCAAAGTCCCTAGTTCCAGATTTCAACGGCAACATCTATAGCCTAGAGATCATCAACAGCGTTCCTCCTCATTCCAGCAGGATACGGACGCAGCATCCACCAAACGGAGCCATGGCAAAATCCCTAGTTCCAGATTTCAACGGCGACGTCTACAACCTAGAGATCATCAACAGTGTTTCTCCTCATTCCAGCAGGATACGGACGTGACATCCACTAAACGGAGCCATGGCAAAATCCCTAGTTCCAGATTTCAACGGCGACATCTATAGCCTAGAGATCATCAACAGCGTTCCTCCTCATTCCAGCAGGATACGGACGCGACATCCACCAAACGGAGCCATGGCAAAGTCCCTAGTTCCAGATTTCAACAGCGACATCTACAGCCTAAAAATCAGCAACGGTGATCCTCCTCATTCCAACAGGACACAGATGCTACACCAGCAAATCGGAGCCACGGCAAAGTCCCCAGTTCCAAGACTCTACGGTTCACAGACAACCTGGAGTCATCCAATGACCCCGTCTCGGAATCAAGTCAACTCAAAAACGTCGATTCAGGGAAATCAGCATCCTTAACGAGAGCACCTCGATTCGCGTCGACCCGCAGAGAAATCAGTGTCTTTGTAGGAATACCTCGACTTGTTTCAACTCCGAGGAAATCAGTGTCCTTGGCAAAAACCTCGATTCAGGGAAATCAGCGTCCTTGACGAGAGCATCTCGATTCGCGTCGACCCGCAGAGAAATCAGCGTCTTTGCAGGAATACCTCGATTCGTCTCAACTCCGAGGAAATCAGTGTCCTTGGCAAAAATCTCGATTCAGGGAAATCAGCGTCCTTGACGAGAGCACCTCGATTCGCGTCGACCTGCAGAGAAATCAGTGTCTTTGCAGGAATACCTCGACTCGTCTCAACTCCGTGGAAATCAGTGTCCTTGGCAAAATACCTCATTTTAGGGAAATCAGCGTCCTTGACGAGAGCATCTCGATTCATATCGACCCGCAGAGAAATCAACGTCTTTGCAGGAATACCTCGATTCGTCTCAACTCCGAACAAATCAGTGTCCTTGGCAAAAACCTCGATTCAGGAAAATCAGCGTTCTTGAAGGGAGCACCTCAATTCGCGTCGACCCGCAGAGAAATCAGTGTCTTTGCAGGAATACCTCGATTCGTTTCGACTCCAGGGAAATCAGTGTCCTTGGCAAAACCTCAATTCAGGGAAATCAGCGTCCTTGATGAGAGCACCTCGATTCGCGTCGACCCTTAGAGAAATCAGTGTCTTTGCAGGAATACCTCGATTCGTCTCAACCCCAGGGAAGTCAGTGTCCTTGGCAAAACCTCGATCCACGTCGACCCGCAGAGAAATCAGTGTCTTTGCAGGAATACCTCGATTCGTCTCAACCCTAAGGAAATCAGTGTCCTTGGCAAAATCTCGATTCAGGGAAATCAGCGTCCTTGACGAGAGCACCTCAATTTGCGTCGACCCGCAGAGAAATCAGTGTCTTTGCAGGAATACCTCGATTCATTTCGACTCCAGGGAAATCAGTGTCCTTGGAAAAACCTCGATTCAGGAAAATCAGCGTCCTTGACGAGAGCACCTCTATTCGCGTCGACCCGCAGAGAAATCAGTGTTTTTGCAGGAATACCTCGATTCGTCTCAACCCCAGGGAAATCAGTGTCCTTGGCAACCTCCTCAATTCAAGGAAATCAGCGTCCTTGACGAGAGCATCTCGATTCGCATCGACCCGCAAAGAAATCAGTGTCTTTGCAGGAATACCTCGATTCGTCTCAACTCCGAGGAAATCAGCGTCCTTGGCAAAAACCTTGATTCAACAAAATCAGCATCCTTGACGAGAGCACATCGATTCACATCGACCCGCAGAGAAATCAGCGTCTTTGTAGGAATACCTCGATTCGTTTCAACTCCGAGGAAATCGGTGTCCTTGGCAAAAACCTCGATTCAGGGAAATCGGTGTCCTTGACGAGAGTATCTCGATTCGCATCGACCCGTAGAGAAATTAGCGTCTTTGCAGGAATACCTCGATTCGTTTCAACTCCGAGGAAATCAGTGTCCTTGGCAAAAACCTCGATTCAGAGAAATCAGTTCCTTGATGAGAGCATCTCGATTCGCATCGACCCGCAGAGAAATCAGCGTCTTTACAGGAATACCTCGATTCATTTCAACTCCGAGGAAATCAGTATCCTTGGCAAAAATCTCGATTCAGGAAAATTAGCGTCCTTGACGAGAGCACCTCGATTCGCGTCGACCCGCAAAGAAATCAGTGTCTTTGCAGGAATACCTCGATTCGTTTCGACTCCAGGGAAATCAGTGTCCTTGGCAAAACCTTGATTCAGGGAAATCAGCGTCCTTGGCGAGAGCATCTCGATTCGCGTCGACCCACAGGGAAATCAGTGTATTTGCAGGAATACCTCGATTCGTCTCAACTCCGAGAAAATCAGTGTCCTTGGCAAGTACCTCGATTCAGGGAAATCAGCGTCCTTGACGAGAACATCTCGATTCGCGCCGACCCGCGTAGAAATCGGTATCTCTGCAGGAATATACGACGTCAGCAAAGCGGAGCCGCAGCAAAGTTCCCAGTTCCATGACTCGGCGTTGCACAGACAACCCAAAGTCAACCCTCTACCTCCCTGTTGAAGCAATGCTTTGACTCGGGAGTAAGTCAACTCATCAATCACTTACGAGTCCTCTTGACTTGTAAGGAAAAAAATTCTCTTGTGAGATCCTTACGACTCTCAAGAGAAAACACACTTAGGAATTCTCACGATTCTTAAGGAGAAAATACACCTACGAGATCCTCTCGACTCGTAGGGAGAAAAAAATCTTTATGAGACCCTCACGGCTCATAAAGTTGAAAAGTTTTAGGCAGCAAATCTGAACCTGTTTCCTAAGCCATCGCTTCCTATCCCGATTCAAGGAAATCAGCGTTCTCGGCGAGAATCTCTCGATTCGTTTCGACCCGCAAAGAAATCAGTGTCTTTGCGAGAATCTCTCGATTTGTCTCAACTTGCGGGAAAATTAGTATCCCTACGCATAAAGAAAATTCTCTTGTGGGATCCTTACGATTCTCAGGAGAAAACGCACTTAGGAATCCTCACGACTCCTAAGGAGAAAAGACGCCTACGAGATCCTCACACTCGTAGGGAGAAAAGCCTTTGTAAGACCTTCACGGCTCATAAAGTTGGAATGTCTTAGGCAACAGATCATAACCCTGTTTCCTAAGCCATCGCTACCTTATAAAGAGTTCAAGATGAGCTGTTATCTACCATCTATGGGCCACACTTGCTAAAACTACATGCCACTGAAATGGAGAAGTTACTCATGAAGCATATAAACTACTTCACGCCAGAGTAAGACATAAAGAAACAGAAGGGTGCAGCTCATGGACCTCAGGGTTTGGAACTATATCCCTTAAGAGTTTTGATTTGAGTCAATGATAAATGACGACGCTTGTGTCCGCTCGTTATCTTCTCAGATCAAAATCCTGAAGATTATATACCAACCCAAAACTGGTCATACGCTATGAATTACTCTGCACTACTTCACCTACGTATATACTTATGTGGGAAAGTAGTGGGGGGCATTTTTTCCCACCAAAAAATTTCTGCGCAAAAGAGCCCAAGGTATCAAATGGCAGCGATACGTTTAAGAAAATGTGAACCGGTATTTTCCGGGCTGTATTTTGACAAACTCTCGAATGTGAAATGGGTAAATTCTAAAAGTATCGAAAGCGTCTCGAAAAATGCTTCGATTTGATATATTATGGGCTTCATAATTCATCCGGGATCAAAAGTTATGAGCAAATATGCTATACACGTGTAATCTAAGAAAGAAAATGCGAACCAGTATTTT
Organism: Agapanthus africanus; assembly: GCA_030015575.1. NCBI lineage: Eukaryota > Viridiplantae > Streptophyta > Magnoliopsida > Asparagales > Amaryllidaceae > Agapanthus > Agapanthus africanus. Next base: position 474,685,532 of record CM057338.1, on the reverse strand, counting down.
CCGGGCTGCATTTTGACAAATTCTCGAATGTGAAACAGCTAAATTCTGATGGTTTCAAAAGTATCTTGAAAAATCCTTCGATTTGATATATTATGGGCCTCATAATTCATCCGGGATCAAAATTATGAGGCATCACGTGCCCACACGTGACCGGGCATCACGTGCAGACACGTGACCATTTACAGGCAAAACCTGTAGGGACTGAATAAAATAAATAATTGGAAATAATTAATCGGTGGGGTCACGTGCCAACACATGATAGGCTCTTAAACCCTCTGAAACAATAGAATTAAATTCTAATTAAATAATTAATCAGTGGGGTCACGTGCCAACACGTGATGGGTTTCTGAGCCCTCTAAAGCAATAGAATTAAATTCTAATTAATTGTTCAATCAGTGGGGTCGCGTGCTAACACGTGATAGGCTCTTAAATCTTCTGAACTAATAGAATTAAATTCTAATTAAGGGAAATCAAAAACTCTAGTTGGAAAAATATTTCACTAGATCTTTCCAAATAAAAAGATTGTGCTCTGTAAAATGGAGCACCGTGGGATTAAAAATTCAATGGTGGTTAAAAAATCACCAATTTATAGAAAGATTCTATATAAGGAAAGATTTCCCTGAAATTCACCTAGAATAACAGACAGAATATTTTTTGGATTGAAAATCCAATGGTGAATAAAATTCACTGGATGATCTAAAAGATCATGTTGGTTACAAAAACAACCAAAATCTTTCAATGAAAGATTGACTAAACAAATTGATTTTTTTCTTTCTCCTATAAATAGGAGCCAAGAAGAGAAGAGGAGGGACCTTTTGTCACGACCCGAAAGTACGGAACGCGACCGGCACTTAGATTACGAAGCGTCTAGAGGCGCCACGTAACCTAAGTAAGCCGAAGCCCAGAAATCTAAACCAAAAAAGAAGAAGAAGAAAAAGAAAACAAGTTTAAAAGCATCAGCAAATTTTCCCAAAAATTTCGGCAGAGTCTCCTTTGTAAAAACTGGCCCTAAACGGGTACAACGAGTATAATATACATAAACAATAAAAAGCATCCCCACACGGGTACTAGCTCAACGCCAACAGGCGGAAACAACCACAATAAGCACAATAGTATACAACGCCAAAGGGCGAGGCTCAAAACTCAAAAGAAAACAATCCACCAAATCAGAATAATACGTGCGCGACTCTATGGTCGAAATAAATAAATGGTCCAGTAATCTATCAAATAATACAAGTTTGGTTGATGGAGCTTTCTAGATACAAATGAAATAATAAAAATACAACGGCGGTTCAGATACAAATGAACCAACCTACCGTGCAAATCACCCGGAATGAAAATGATGTGCCAGCAACTGCCAAGGGACCCTGTACATCAACCTGTAAAAAAAATTTGGCACAACGGGGGTGAGTTGCCAACTCGTGAGTAGAAGACATCTACGAAAAGAAATCGAATGCACGACGCTATCCTAGGTCATAATAATATACTAATCTACTACTAGTCATCAAATAAGACAGAATAATAAGCTACGTGTAAATGCAGATACTCCATGCTCATGTCAGTACCTCGAGTAATAGTATGTCATGTGAATGAATATGCATGCAATATGACTGTAAAACAATCAATCCTGAAATCTAGATGTATCTGTATAAAGAAGATCTTTAGCTTTTATCATGGTAAAGAGTGTATAGAAATCTGAAACATCAACGATGAAATCCATGGAAATCCATGTCAAGCATCGACACAAAACACATAAATCTCAAATCTCAATACCTCATAATCTCAATGTCTCATAGTCTCAATATCTCGGGCTCCGTCAGTCCGGATCGGCCCATATCATCAAATCTCACGACAACGGTCGGTATCCTCCGGATATCCGCCGCGCCAGACATCACCGGTAGGTAGCCTTCCCCTGCCAGGCTCATCGTCTACAACTCGATCTTCTTGCCCCGGGGTACTATACCGGGCCCACCATGTACCCGAGACGGTTCATCCACTCCTCGAATCGGGTCTCGAAATCCAACAGAAAACATGAAATCTCATGGTGGACGACACATACATCACGAGAAAACCGCATCTTATGTTTTAAAAGAGAGGAGGAGAGAGAGAGAAGTTTTTATATATATTCTTGCGGTTTTCCCCAAAAATCCAGAAATCTCATAGAAACCCAAATCTCAAAAATCATGAGTAAGTATATGATAAGTGTCGGCATATGCCCATAATACTGCATGATAACATGAAAATATGAATGCATGAATGTCTAAGTAATAAATACCATGTCTATACTAACATCAGAGAGTAATCACAATATTATATCGGTCTAGTTGTTAACTGATTCTATCAGTAAAAGATAATATGATCTAAAGTGTACGTGACATAGCAATTACCGATGATGATGTGTGTGAGCCGGCAAATAAGTGTGCGTGGAATATGCGCGTCATCGGTAATGGTGCTGGTGTCCTAACAGGCAGAGTTTTATGCTGATTACAGAAACATATGAATGAACATGCACCATGATGATTACAGTGTGAAAGTAAAGACGGATGTGTGTTATCCACTCATTTGATATACAAATATAACTACCACTGTAAGACTCGAACCTAAACTAGTGTCCATCTAACCCCCTAAGGAAAACTAAACCTAAGAACTAGTCGATAAGAAGTAGGAGTACACCTAAAGTCTGAGTCCATATCTCTAATAGTCGGCGATCCAGCCTCAATAGCGTCACGTACATAGTACGACTTTCTCAAATCAAGAGTGCGGATCAATCATCACATCTATGCCTCGTATGGTAAAATCCATCGTACGGCATCCCAATATCGGGGTACGGGTCAAATATCACCTACGTGCCTCATTATTCGTATAATATCATCATCAACACATGTCATGATCAAGGTGCTATGATGTAATCGCATACATCAATTATATAACATTGCCATCATAAATATACCTCATTAATTTATCCTCAGAAATATCATGTCATAAGTATCATATTGTGATTAAGTCATACTGATATCATATCGTCATCAAGTCACGCCTATATGATATCGACATCAGGTCACACCTATATGATGTCGTAATCAAGTCATACATATATCATATCGTGATCAGTCACAAGTTACAGTTCGGGTTCTATTTTAGAGTCCCATGTACCTCAATATCATCGCTACCCATTATAATTTATGTATACCTGTTCATTATCATTTTCTAATGATCCGCTAACATTTTAATACGGCTGCATAGCCAAGAATCACGGCATCAAGCCCAGTTATACTGTTTCATTCCCGTGTATCATATCACATCAATGTATCCCATATACGTGTTGTATATATATATACCTATACCTAGTCCTATATATGTATACACATACACGTATACACCATGTCGAGTTTCAGTGTGTGCGTGTGCGTGTTTCTACCTGAAACCTACGAACCTCTTCCAAGATATTCATCCTCTGATATGGTCTTCCTAAATCAGTCTAGTCCAGCCTAGGGTCATTAATAGGGTCCTACTCATTAAGAATCTAGGGTCACATCTGGCTTCCTAATATCAATAAATACAATTCCTATTCTACGTTGCGGGGGTGCTAAACGCCATCCACCCGACTTCCCCCCGTAGATATGCATCTACTCACCTGGTCCATGTCTGCCGAAGACGGTGTCGCTATCCTCCTCTTCATCGCCCGCAGTCCACGTGAGGGGTACCTAAACGCAAACATATAAATAGTATCGTAAACTGAATCACATACAAAAGTCAAAACGACGCAAGGAACAAGCATAGGTTAAAACCTATGTCCCCTCCACACAGAAGAACCAAATATCGCTCGGTATCGGCGTACAAACTCCGATGGATCGAGATAACATGAACAAATAACTCATAGTTTTAAAACTCATTACTTATATTATAAAACATGATTTAATTCATCGAAACACTAAAATCCATCAAATCGCCCGATTTCGTAAAACCCGAAAATGCCAATTTACCGTTTTTCTTCAAAACATGACATTTAGATGAAACCAATGGTCATAAAACTCATTAAATAGCCTAACTAGTTTATAGAAACCATTACTATATTTTTATTACACAAATATGTATGGATTTAGAATTTCTAGTTTGCAACCTTTATCAATTTTCAACATCTTACAAGCCAAATTCCACAATTTCACAACAAACTTGATTTTGCATGAGTTAATGTATTAAACTACAATTCATGATGATAATGATATAATGAAACCATAATTTATATTTTTAATCTCATTTATTTAGGAATTTCCAAAATCTAGTTTACAAAAATAGCATTTTATTAGTATTTTCCAATTATCAAAAGAAACTAGTGATCAAACTAAATTTTTCTTTCCATTAACATGCTAATATTCTCACTAAAACTACAATATAATAATAGCAACCTTAATTAGAATTTTATATTACCCACATATACATTTTATAAAAAAACTAGTTAGCTAAATAGCATAATTAAATCAATTTTGGATAAACAAATTATTATACAACAACCATGCAAGATTTTTCCACTCTAAAAATGTTAAACTAGCTATTATAACCTTATTTAATTAATAAAAACCACAACTTGAATTTACAAACCCTAACTTGAATTTTAAAATTTGCAACTAGAATTAATTTAATAAATCTAATTATGCTTTAAAAGAAACATCTAAGAGAAATAAATCAAAAGAGAAAGATTTATACCTCCACAACCTAAAGTCCAAACATGAAAATGAGCCTCCAAAATGCATGCTTTTCCACTCCAAAATCCATGTAAAGAAGAGTAAAGAATAAAGGGTAGGAATTTATTAGGATTTTGTGCAATTTTTATTGAATTTTGGAGGATTTTTGATGATTTTTGGAGTTAAAATAAAATTGAAAAATGGGGGGGCTGCCATGGGGGTGTGGCCGGCCATGAGAGGGAGTGAGGGGAGAGAACGAAAAGAGTGAGGAATTGTGTAGAAGTTTCATCACTTGATATCTCATTTAATGTCTTATCATGAATATATTCATTTTCTTTTATTTCTTTACTAAAACAACCCAAGAAAACTCTAGAACTTTGGAAAAATTTGCAAATAAATTTTGCATGATACACACTAAATTCTAATATGCCATGGTTCATTTTTACAAATTAAAACCATTCAAATTTGTAATTTACACTAATTTAGTGTAAAAATAAAACTTATGTTAATATTTAAAATAATTAATTTAGGAAAAATATTTAATTAAACTAAAATTTTATAAGTGGCTAAATAAACACCATTTACTAGTAATAACATAATTAAAATAGGTATTTTTAAATTTATACTGAAAAATAATTACGGTTTTGTTTTACGAAAAATACATTTTACTTTACCGAAAATCCTAAAATTCACTTAAACAATTTTTATTTATTTAATTATTTTTAAAAAGTTACAATCTTCCCCCCTTTAAGAAATTCGGTCCCCGAATTTAAATTAAAACTCCCCCTCCAAATACTAAAATATTTAGCAAAGCACTCAAATCGTCGGGACTCCGAAATCATCAATACATAACTAAAATCAACTCTGTCAAGCATAACGCAATCATCGGAGTTATGACGAGAATAAAATATCAAAACCCAATATGAAAACCAACATAATATACATCAATCTATAGCTTATATATAGTGCGCATCATAGTAAAACAGTCCAAATATCTGGATAAAGAAATATGCCAAAAACCCCTTTTGAAAATCGCCGTGTGATGCACGTGTCACGGCATAAGTAGCGGACGTTTATTTAAAAAAATATCTATATATATATATATATATATATTTTTTATTTAACATACACGTCCCGCCCGGTTACTAAATCAAATAGTAATGATTATAAAAACACACTGCTCAAACTGAAATCAATCCCAATCATATCAATAAAATATCATGTGCGTCCGGTGCGCACTGAAATCGAAACCAAATACAGATACCATGAATACACACAACAACAAAACTAAGTGCAACAGGTGTGCACCAAAAACATCTGTCAAGTGCAACGGGCGTGCACGACTCATTATCAGGTGTATCTAATTTGCACAAAACCCCGATTTAGTGCATCTAGTGTGCACAAAATCGTATTAAGTGCGCCAAGTGTGCGCAAGAATCTCAATCAGGTGCACATGGTGCACGAAAACATACACCGAATATCAGAATCGGAATCACAGTACGAAAATGCATAAAAAAACTAGGTCGAAGCATATGTCAAAATCATGTGTAACTATATGCAAGAAATCAAATCAAAATCACAAAATGTATTAAAACTAAATCAAGTGCACTGGGTATGTACTAAACAACATCAATACAACCGATATATGAAACATGCATAGAATATGATGAAAGAACACAAGAAATACCGATCGTAGAACAAAATCCTCAAATACCAAAATCCAACCAACGGAAATATGAAATTCAAATCACCAAGTCGCAATCGTAAACACTATCGTCAATGTGCGCCTCTTTCCTCTGATGTCGACTGCTTCGAACTCGTCTTTTCATAGGTGTGCTGACTGCGCTACCAACGGCAATACTCATGTCTAGAGTCTCCCACGTAGTCGATCCCTTCACCTGATATCCGGACTACATTAAACTTTTCGATCGATCCATCAAAATCCCATAATTCCCCGAGAGCTCAACACTCAAGTACAGTTTAAAAAATATCCGGTACATACCCCAGCATCGATGATCCAGCCGTAGAAGGGCAAACCCAAGCCTCACTAATGGCACCACGGAACTGCCGTAATCCCTAAGGTTCAAAGGCGTTCTCGTGGTCATTATGTCGAGTTAGGGTTTCATTCTTCTAGAGGGTCCATCGAAATACCTGCATGTTCTTCCGAATACCTTAAACTTGGGGAAATGGTTTTCTGATAATCATTCGAACCCTTTAACTTCGTCTGGACGGCATGTGAATACCCTTCATCCGCACGCTAAACAATACTTCAATCCTCAAGAATAACCAATACTCTAATAGTTATCGCATTCGAGCCGCAGCTCCCTCTGCCCGTGCGCCCGTGGAAACAGAAACCACCCTCCGACATCGATGAAGATAGATCAAAGGAACGAATGAAGTACGGTGCAAACAAATGTACATCGTAAGGTTCCTTAAGCAGGGTAGCGTATCGTAAGTATGCTGCGGACCATACCCACGGTACGTTACTCTACCTAAATCACCTACTCCATCAACCAAGGGTCACCTAGACTTATACAAGGTTAAACCTAGCGCTCTGATACCAATTTTGTCACGACCCGAAAGTACGGAACGCGACCGGCACTTAGATTACGAAGCGTCTAGAGGCGCCACGTAACCTAAGTAAGCCGAAGCCCAGAAATCTAAACTATAAAAGAAGAAGAAGAAAAAGAAAACAAGTTTAAAAGCATCAGCAAATTTTCCCAAAAATTTCGGCAGAGTCTCCTCTGTAAAAACTGGCCCCAAACGGGTACAACAAGTATAATATACATAAACAATAAAAATCATCTCCACACGAGTGCTAGCTCAACGCCAACAGGCGGAAATAACCACAATAAGCACAATAGTATACAACGCCAAAGGGCGAGGCTCAAAACTCAAAAGAAAACAATCCACCAAATCAGAATAATACGTGCGCGACTCTATGGTCGAAATAAATAAATGGTCCAGTAATCTATCAAATAATATAAGTTTGGTTGATGGAGCTTTCTAGATACAAATGAAATAATAAAAATACAACGGCGGTTCAGATACAAATGAACCAACCTACCGTGCAAATCACCCGGAATGAAAATGATGTGCCAGCAACTGCCAAGGGACCCTGTACATCAACCTGTAAAAAAAATTTGGCACAACGGGGGTGAGTTGCCAACTCGTGAGTAGAAGACATCTACGAAAAGAAATCAAATGCACGACGCTATCCTAAGTCATAATAATATACTAATCTACTACCAGTCATCAAGTAAGATAGAATAATAAGCTACGTGTAAATGCAGATACCCCATGCTCATGTCAGTACCTCGAGTAATAGTATGTCATGTGAATGAATATGCATGCAATATGACTGTAAAACAATCAATCCTGAAATCTAGATGTATCTGTATAAAGAAGATCTTTAGCTTTTATCATGGTAAAGAGTGTATAGTAATCTGAAACATCAACGATGAAATCCATGGAAATCCGTGTCAAGCATCGACACAAAACACATAAATCTCAAATCTCAATACCTCATAATCTCAATGTCTCATAGTCTCAATATCTCGGGCTCCGTCAGTCCGGATCGGCCCATATCATCAAATCTCACGACAACGGTCGGTATCCTCCGGATATCCGCCGCGCCAGACATCACCGGTAGGTAGCCTTCCCCTGCCAGGCTCATCGTCTACAACTCGATCTTCTTGCCCCGGGGTACCATACCGGGCCCACCATGTACCCGAGACGGTTCATCCACTCCTCGAATCGGGTCTCGAAATCCAACAGAAAACATGAAATCTCATGGTGGACGACACATACATCACGAGAAAACCGCATCTTATGTTTTAAAAGAGAGGAGGAGAGAGAGAGAAGTTTTTATATATATTCTTGCGGTTTTCCCCAAAAATCCAAAAATCTCATAGAAACCCAAATCTCAAAAATCATGAGTAAGTATATGATAAGTGTCGGCATATGCCCATAATACTGCATGATAACATGAAAATATGAATGCATGAATGTCTAAGTAATAAATACCATGTCTATACTAACATCAGAGAGTAATCACAATATTATATCGGTCTAGTTGTTAACTGATTCTATCAGTAAAAGATAATATGATCTAAAGTGTACGTAACATAGCAATTACCGATGATGATGTGTGTGAGCCGGCAAATAAGTGTGCGTGGAATATGCGCGTCATCGGTAATGGTGCTGGTGTCCTAACAGGCAGAGTTTTATGCTGATTACAGAAACATATGAATGAACATGCACCATGATGATTACAGCGTGAAAGTAAAGACGGATGTGTGTTATCCACTCATTTGATATACAAATATAACTACCACTGTAAGACTCGAACCTAAACTAGTGTCCATCTAACCCCCTAAGGAAAACTAAACCTAAGAACTAGTCGATAAGAAGTAGGAGTACACCTAAAGTCTGAGTCCATATCTCTAATAGTCGGCGATCCAGCCTCAATAGCGTCACGTACATAGTACGACTTTCTCAAATCAAGAGTGCGGATCAATCATCACATCTATGCCTCGTATGGTAAAATCCATCGTACGGCATCCCAATATCGGGGTACGGGTCAAATATCACCTACGTGCCTCATTATTCGTATAATATCATCATCAACACATGTCATGATCAAGGTGCTATGATGTAATCGCATACATCAATTATATAACATTGCCATCATAAATATACCTCATTAATTTATCCTCAGAAATATCATGTCATAAGTATCATATTGTGATTAAGTCATACTGATATCATATCGTCATCAAGTCACGCCTATATGATATCGACATCAGGTCACACCTATATGATGTCGTAATCAAGTCATACATATATCATATCGTGATCAGTCACAAGTTACAGTTCGGGTTCTATTTTAGAGTCCCATGTACCTCAATATCATCGCTACCCATTATAATTTATGTATACCTGTTCATTATCATTTTCTAATGATCCGCTAACATTTTAATACGGCTGCATAGCCAAGAATCACGGCATCAAGCCCAGTTATACTGTTTCATTCCCGTGTATCATATCACATCAATGTATCCCATATACGTGTTGTATATATATATATACCTATACCTAGTCCTATATATGTATACACATACACGTATACACCATGTCGAGTTTCAGTATGTGCGTGTGCGTGTTTCTACCTGAAACCTACGAACCTCTTCCAAGATATTCATCCTCTGATATGGTCTTCCTAAATCAGTCTAGTCCAGCCTAGGGTCATTACTAGGGTCCTACTCATTAAGAATCTAGGGTCACATCTGGCTTCCTAATATCAATAAATACAATTCCTATTCTACGTTGCGGGGGTGCTAAACGCCATCCACCCGACTTCCCCCCGTAGATATGCATCTACTCACCTGGTCCATGTCTGTCGAAGACGGTGTCGCCATCCTCCTCTTCATCGCCCGCAGTCCACGTGAGGGGTACCTAAACGCAAACATATAAATAGTATCGTAAACTGAATCACATACAAAAGTCAAAACGACGCAAGGAACAAGCATAGGTTAAAACCTATGTCCCCTCCACACAGAAGAACCAAATATCGCTCGGTATCGGCGTACAAACTCCGATGGATCGAGATAACATGAACAAATAACTCATAGTTTTAAAACTCATTACTTATATTATAAAACATGATTTAATTCATCGAAACACTAAAATCTATCAAATCGCCCGATTTCGTAAAACCCGAAAATGCCAATTTACCGTTTTTCTTCAAAACATGACATTTAGATGAAACCAATGGTCATAAAACTCATTAAATAGCCTAACTAGATTATAGAAACCATTACTATATTTTTATTACACAAATATGTATGGATTTGGAATTTCTAGTTTGCAACCTTTATCAATTTTCAACATCTTACAAGCCAAATTCCACAATTTCACAACAAACTTGATTTTGCATGAGTTAATGTATTAAACTACAATTCATGATGATAATGATATAATGAAACCATAATTTATATTTTTAATCTCATTTATTTAGGAATTTCCAAAATCTAGTTTACAAAAATAGCATTTTATTAGTATTTTCCAATTATCAAAAGAAACTAGTGATCAAACTAAATTTTTCTTTCCATTAACATACTAATATTCTCACTAAAACTACAATCTAATGATAGCAACCTTAATTAGAATTTTATATTACCCACATATACATTTTATAAAAAAACTAGTTAGCTAAATAGCATAATTAAATCAATTTTGGATAAACAAATTATTATACAACAACCATGCAAGATTTTTCCACTCTAAAAATGTTAAACTAGCTATTATAACCTTATTTAATTAATAAAAACCACAACTTGAATTTACAAACCCTAACTTGAATTTTAAAATTTGCAACTAGAATTAATTTAATAAATCTAATTATGCTTTAAAAGAAACATCTAAGAGAAATAAATCAAAAGAGAAAGATTTATACCTCCACAACCTAAAGTCCAAACATGAAAAATGAGCCTCCAAAATGCATGCTTTTCCACTCCAAAATCCATGTAAAGAAGAGCAAAGAATAAAGAGTAGGAATTTATTAGGATTTTGTGCAATTTTTATTGAATTTTGGAGGATTTTTGATGATTTTTGGAGTTAAAATAAAATTGATAAATGGGAGGGCTGCCATGGGGGTGTGGCCGGCCATGAGAGGGAGTGAGGGGAGAGAAGGAAAAGAGTGAGGAATTGTGTAGAAGTTTCATCACTTGATATCTCATTTAATGTCTTATCATGAATATATTCATTTTCTTTTATTTCTTTACTAAAACAACCCAAGAAAACTCTAGAACTTTGGAAAAATTTGCAAATGAATTTTGCATGATACACACTAAATTCTAATATGCCATGGTTCATTTTTACAAATTAAAACCATTCAAATTTGTAATTTACACTAATTTAGTGTAAAAATAAAGCTTATGTTAATATTTAAAATAATTAATTTAGGAAAAATATTTAATTAAACTAAAAATTTATAAGTGGCTAAATAAACACCATTTACTAGTAATAACATAATTAAAATAGGTATTTTTAAATTTATAGTGAAAAATAATTACGGTTTTGTTTTACGAAAAATACATTTTACTTTACCGAAAATCCTAAAATTCACTTAAACAAATTTTATTTATTTAATTATTTTTAAAAAGTTACACCTTTTTTTTTTGGAGATATACAACAACGGAGAAAAAAAAAGAGGAGAATTTAATTCTCAAGAGAGAAGAAAATATTTCCACAAAAGAAAAAGAAACCCTAGGTGAGAAAGGGGAAAGAGATCTAAACTTCATAAAACAAAAGAAAATTTAATTCTCAAATAAAGAGTTTAACTCTTCTGAATAAGAACTTAGTTCTCCCTTTGGTTGAAGATCTGCAGAAGCAGATCTCCCCACAAGTTGAGAATTTAATTCTCATCAGGGAGATTCTGCCATGCAGATCTAAAACTTAGAGGGAGGATTTAAGGTTAAGGAATTTAATTCCTCCCAATGAAACTAGGGTTTAACCCTACATAAGAATTTAATTCTTCCAGATTTACAGGAATTTAATTCCTCCAAATGAAACTAGGGTTTAACCCTACATGAGAATTTAATTCTTCCAAATCCATAGAAATATAATTCCTCTAAATATAACTAGGGTTTAACCCTACATGAGAATTTAATTCTTCCAAATCCATAGGAATTTAATTCCTCTAAATATAACTAGGGTTTAACCCTACATAAGAATTTAATTCTTCTATATACATAGGAATTTAATTCCTCAAAACAGAATTAGGGTTTAACCCTACCAAAGAATTTAATTCTCAAACAAAGGACTTAAATTATCCATGCACGTAAACGTGGTCACGTGGCAACACGTGACCCTTCCTTTAATGATCAGAAAAGAACGAATGAGATATGGTCGCGTGCCCCCACGTGACCCTCAAACAGACTCCTCAAAATGAGAAAGAAAAAGTTTGGAGGCAATGCCTCACGTGCTCACACGTGACCCTCAAAACTAAAGGGAATAAAGCCAAAGGCAATACTGATTTAGGGCACCTCACGTGTCCACACGTGACCCCTGACTAACACCTTTTTAAAAGGGTAAATGAGGGAAAACAGAGGAATTAATACCCGATATATGGGCATTATCATGTGCCCACGCGTGATGATTACGAAGATTAAGTGTTTAACACTTATTGGCAGATTTTGAGAGTAAAATAAAGGAAGTCTGGCCCAATTCTCTGGCGCCTCACGTGACTCCACGTGACCGCCTCATTTTTAGTGTTTAACGCTATTTTGAGTGTTCTGTCCCCAGTATTTAACACTGTTTTAAGCGCATCACGTGGGAACACGTGATCGCCAAATATTCTCTAGTGTTTAACACTATTTTAAAACCAGCCTTAGCCCAAATCAGCTAAATTTTCCAGAGACAAGATCTCCCCTTTGATTGAACCCCAACTATATTCTTCCAAACTTGATCATTTCATATGACGTTCAAAGTAAAGTCCAGAGCCATGATGAATGGCTAGTGCTCAGCCAAAGACAAAGTGTTGTCAGAGCCCCAAACCCCTGTTTAGCATTTCTAAATAATGGGGGGCTGAACCCAGACAAATGTTCAACAGTCCAACAAAGGGCCAACATTTCAAATCTAATTGGACTTAGCCCAAGTTGGCCATAAGTCATCAATTTAGATTTAACTGAACCAATATGCTCATAATCTAATTAATTGATCTTAGTTCCAAATTGGACTACAGATTTCCCAATCAACTTTGGTTCAAGGTATATCTCTTCACTCCTTTGATATTTGTCGTTGTAATCCTTCAACGTCTTCAGAGAGGTGACGGGTCCCGATAACCAATCATTCCATAGACTGTGGGGTCCTTTTAAACCCATGGACTATGATATCCTTAACCTGGACTGTGGGGTCCTTAAGCCCATGGACTATGATATCCTTAACCTCGGACTGTGGGGTCCTTTAGACCCATGGACTATGATGTCCTTAACCTTGGACCGAGATGTCCTTAAACTAATATTGGACCACCATGTCCTTAAATTGGTAATCGACCGCAATGTCTCTAAACTAAACAATAGAGCCCAAATATTCTCTTGTTGGATCTAAACGATCCCGTTAAGTTGATCTTAGTCTAAAATTAGACTAACGTATCCTTAACTAACGTTTAAGTTGATCTTAGTCTCAAATGAGATTAACGTATCCTTAAACCCAAACCCAAACCCAAATCTAAGAAGATACAGATTTGGACTAATCCGCGCCCTACGGACGACAACATAAATTAGTCTACGTATACAATCCACGGGCAACCAAAAACAAAACAAACACCCACGACACGAAGTGACCGTCTGGAGAAGGAGAAAGTGGTTACTGCGATGCGGTAGCGTAATTAACTGCAGAGGCTTGCGCCTGCAGGGAAGAGCGTCCCTACAATCAAAAACCCCTCAACGAGGGGGGATCTGACGAAGTCTGCTACATCGGCCGCATCCGTTTAAATCTTCGATACATTGTGTCATAAATCAATTTGGCATCTTCGGAGAGGTGGACGGATAGCACCAAATAGCATCTGCCCCCAAATTCAGGTAAGACGAACCTACGCGGTCGCGTCTCTGTATTTCGACGGAGAACAGAATCCAACCTTTCTTCAGGAGTTCGTCCAACTGAATGCGGATCTCCTTCAATCCTTAAGGACTTAACCGGTACGGAGCTTTGATCACCGGTTGAGTACCGGGTACTAAATCAATACTGAATTCAAGAGCTCGATCGGGAGGCAAACCTGTTATATCTTTAGGGAATACATTCTCGAACTCTCGAACTACCTCTGGCTTCTCTTCTTCCGCTGGTTGAGTAAATACTTCTGCATTCTTCGGCTTGGCACGGAAGATTTCTGGCTCCAAAATTCTATCTCCACTCTTGAAATTAAAGACTAGGTAATCTGGTATCTCAAATACCACCCTCTTTTGACGGCAGTCAATTGTAGCATAGAAAACTCTCAGCCAGTCCATTTCCAACACAACATCAAAGTTTGTGATATCCAGTACTTTGAAATTCATGTAGAATTCTCGTCCGCAAACTACAACTGAACACTGATCAAGTCCCATAGTTTCCTTCAATACTCCATTCCCGGAACTGACATTCCAGCTTGAAATGAGTGGCTTCACGGGAATCGTATGTGTTCTCACGGATCGTTGCGACATGAAGCAGTGTGACGCTCCAGTGTCGAACAGTGCCAGTGAAGGAAGAGTGGCTACTAGTATAGTACCTAGATTGTGTGAGGTTGGTTTTTAGATACAGGAAAAATATAGGGTGATATACAAGGATTTGAAAAGAAAAGGTTAGGATAGATTCAAGGAATTTGAAATGTAAAGAATGTATAGTTGCCGATTCTTATAATTCTTGTGATATATTGCTTAGGATTCCATGCAGAACTGACCTGCATGGGACCGCCAACCAAAACTGTCATGCCTCGCTTCCCAGCGTATAAGGAAGGGGACGTGGCAGGCACGCGACATATTTATTCAGAAGTAACACGTTAAGCGTAAATAAGCAATATAAATAAATGCACAAGAATGACAAGAGATGTAATATAAACATCAACTTTTATTAACTTTCATCTTTATAATATATTGCTTTGAAAAGGAAATGTACAATGATAGAAAGTAATGCCTAAACAGTGGCATATGAAATGAAATAAGTACAAAGAAAAGCTAGAAGTCTAGCTGCTCTGTGAACTGGTCTAAGTCGTCCTGACTGGGCTCGATCTCCTGAGAGTCCGATCCTCCTGACGAAGATTTCAAAGAAAGCAGAAACAAGAATGTCGTCAGCGAACTAGCGCTCGGTAAGTCTCAGAAGTAAGAATGGAATAGAACAAGTAAAAAAGAAAGAACTAATAATTTATACAGGTATATGTTTGTTATACTGACGTTGTTGTTTGTAGCTCGGTACAGAATGTATCAGTGTATACGAGAGGAGTCCAACTATCCCATGGACTATGGTAACATGTAAGTATAATGCCCCGTCAAAACCCACGGTATAACGACACGAGAGTTCATATAGGTGTCTTTTAGTGTCCATCATCATGTCACTTTTAACACATTCCATACCAATCTACCCTTTTAAAACCCCGTAATGTATTATATTGAATTATAGTTATCGAACTTGCCGAGGCCATGGATACAAGTTGTTTATATAATCAGGTTCAGCATGTAAATAAGTAGGCATGTAATCAAGTCAAGTTATAGCCATGGTTCGGTCAAGTCAAGTCATGTTTGCATGTTAATCTTGTTCTGGTATTCAGGTTCAGGTTCAAGTATACAGGTTAGGGTTTGGATTCATGTTTGAATTGTATTATGGTTTGAGATGAATTCAAGTTTGATTTAGACTCAGACTTGAGTCAAACACTTATAACTGATTTGGATTCTAAATTAGGTTTGGGAGTTATCGGTAACTGCTATACATGTACGGCAGGATTTGTGTTTTTTCCAAGACAATTACCATTGATGACACCGTTAAGTTTTTCAACCTTAAATAGGCAAGCACTCACTTTCTCCGGCTCCCTGAGGCTCAAGAGAATTGATCCCGCTTAAACCTATATTTACTAAAGTCCTTAATTGTAATTTTATATAACTCGAAGCGGTTTTATGAAAAATATTTTATATTTTTTCAAATTAATCTCGAGTATTTATTTATATTATTAAGAGTTTCCATAATTGTAAATTTTAAGAATGTGAAGTATTTTAGTGATAATAGTTTAGCTTGGTTAGTTCAAGGTATTTTAGTGTAAAACTTGTCTTTTGGATAATTTGAGGGTGTTTTGGTGAAACTTATCATTCTTTTATTTTTTAGAAAACATGGAATTTTATTATATCTTGAAAATATGTGGTTTGATAATATTTATAAAAATTAATTTTATTATTAAATAGAAAATCTCGTTTTTCTTAAAAAATTGTATTAAAAATCTTTCGAGACCGAATGCTCCGTGAGGATGTATGCATCTCGCTCTACTAGCCCAAGGATGTGTGATAATCTGCACCATCCAATAGTGGGTTCCCTAAATGGGTTGTAGAGGTATAATCGCAAAGAGTTTTGATAATACAATTCAAAGAAAACCAGTTTTTTATAGTTCATGGTATTTTAATGAAATGTTGTATTCGCCACAAACATATGTTCGAAAGAGTATCGTGCTATATAAACATGTGTGTATGTGAGGGTAGGTCATTACCCTGTGATGTTTTCTAGAAATATGTACAAACAAAGGAATAAAAATGATGTATATAAAGTTCATGGTATTTTCATGTAAAAGTAAGATTTAAGTTATTTAACATGATGTTTTAGAGTGAAAGTTGGTTCTAAATATTTATAATAGTGTTACAAATATTATGTAAAAGTTAGATGAACAATATGTAATTAAAAAGTGAGGTTTTATAGTTTAGAAGATTTGTTTTGAAAAAAGATTTTAGAGAAGAAGGGGGATGATGGGAGGGGACTTACTAGCTTGAAAGATGAAGATGAGGTAGAAGAAGAGGGTGTAATTGTCGTGGCGTCGCGGGGTTGCCGTAACTTGCTCGATTTCTCGCCGGAAGTTGATCTTTAGCTAACTACACTTTTAATCCACTTGTACTTGAGAAAATTTGAGGGTTTTGGCTAGAATTTTCAGAATGTGGAGAGGCTAGGGTATGGGGTTGTATTTATAGTGTGGAATTAGGATTTTGGAATTGAAAGAATGAATTAAAATGGATTTAAATTGGATTTAAAGGTGAAATTGAAGTCTCTGTTTAATTTCAGAGAAATCAAATAATGCAAGGATAATAGGGGTAGGCCAAGGGTTTTGTGTGCAAAACACGGGGCTTTTCACCTATGGATGACCGTCGGCGCCGGCCGAATCCTACATCTCGCCGGTCGATTGTGTGAGCTAGGCCGGTGGATTCTCGCCACGTGTCCATCTCTCTGTTTATAACATTGTGCATATGTTTATTTTCCCTGACCTTTCATTTTTATGTACATTATATGTGTAAACTTTTGGGCTTCAAAAAAGTTTAAAATAAAATTCAGAAAAATAATATGTGCCTGAGGGGATTCGAACATAGGGGCTACGTCACAGTAGTGCAAGCCTTTACCAATGAGCTACAAGCTATTTCTTGCTGTTTTTAAACAAAAAATAATTTATAAATTGTATTCAGGCTTGTAAACTCTTTCCTGTACATTAACTTAATTTTTTTTCGTACAGTAAAATTAGAGTTATGACAGACCGCGTTGACGACCGTGACGGCTCCAGAGATTGAGGCCATGGCTTGGTCGGCGACGACGGCGACTGGAACAGCGGCGGTTGCGACTGCAACAGGTGATCGACGAAATGCCGGGACTTGATTTTGTAGTCGATTGATACAGTGGAGGGTGCAATGGTAGCGGAATTTGGTTGTAGTGAGCCGAAAAGAGATTGTCGGTCGCGGTAGACGGCAACGAGATAGCACAGCACGGTAGTAGAAACGGCAAAACCTAGGTTGACCTCGGCTAGGGTTCGGCTCGGCTAGGCCTGGTGACGTGGGTGCATGGCTCGGGGCCACGGTGATGACGTTGGATGGCTCGTCGGGTGAGAGGAGGTCGGTGGAGGTTATGGCGGTAGCGGCCGGCGGCGGCGGTGCTTGGGTTATATTGTGGTGCTTGTAGATGAGGGCTGAGGTGACACCGGCGATGGTTCAGGCGGCGATGGTTCAGGCAACGACGGCGGCAGTGAGGAGTTCGTAGGCGGTGCTCAAGGATGGCCGACGGCAGAGGCAAGTTGCTGGCGAGGTGGTCGGAGGTTGTGGGTGATGGGCGTTTGGAGATGAAGAGAGTGGCGGTGGGAGTTGGGGAAGGAGAGGGACAACGTCGATGATGATGATGATGATGTCGACAGTTTGCAGGGGAGTTTGTAGAGAAACTTAGGGTCGCCGGCGGCGGGTTGAGGTGATGGAGATGGTGAAGGGCTCTAGCGGTGGTAGTGATGAGTCGAGGAGCTTGGCTGGGTTGATGAGGGGGTAGAGGCTGCTTGGTTGAGATGAAAGAGATGGTGTGGTGGTTGAGAGGTTCGTCGGCGATGAGTGGTGCTCAGCGGTGAAGCGGTGGAAAAAAGCTCGGTGGGTTTTTGGGTTAGGGAAAGAGAGAGAGAAAGAGTATGGTATTGAAAGAGATTTAGATATGAGAGAGTGGTTGAGAGCTTTAGGGAGAGGAGGAGGTGCGGATCTCGGAGAATCGTTAGGCGAGGTAAGGCTCGGTCGTGGGGGCGAGGTAAGGCTCGGTCGTAGGAGCGAAGACGAGCGTAGAGGAAGACGAGAGCGGAGGAAGGAGGAGGAAGTGGCCATTGGGTTTTAAATGAAGGAGAAAGAAAAAGAGAGGGGGAGTGGGTTCGGGTCAGGTTGGGTCGGTAAAGGGTTGGGCTTGGATTTGGGTCATAGGCCAGGGTGTTAGGGTGTGGGTTTAAGTTTAGGATAAAAGGAAAGAGAGATAGGAGCATGGAAGATTGGATTAGGTTTAGGAAAAATTAGAAATATTAGGAAAAGGGCAAAAGAAAAATATAGGAATTTTCTTTGGGAAAATATTTTAAAAGAAATTATTATTATTAATACGGAAAATCAAATTCAAGATACCGGTTATTACACAATGTAGGTCTAAAGAGACTGTTCTTTGTGATGTCATCTCCGATAATTCCATTAGAGCAATTAAGTTCTTTGATGCTGCGACTCTTGGTGGTGGACCAATTGCTCATTAGAATGCACCACCTTCTTTTTTACAAGTTCGATCTTGAGCTGTTGTTTGGAGCAGCCTTGGTCTTGTTTTCTTTTTATACTATCTTTGGTCTTAATATAAAAAATCAGGTTCTTTGCCTTTGCCTTTGGAAAAAAAATACATGTCATTTAATTGCTTTTCTCCAAAGAAATTCAAAAAAATATTCATCATGCCCCAAAATGATCCGGATCATCAAAGTTTTTGTTTCTTTCTTCTCTCTCCACCTTCAGACCCCAAAAAGGAATAAATAGAAAAAGGAAAAAATAGGAAACACATATATTGCCCCCCAATCTCTATTAGTTATATGTTATCATAATTTTGTTTTATCTATTTTAACCTAACTAACTCCTAACCTATCTTTTCTTGAAATTTAAGAATGCTTCAGATTTGCATATGCAACTAACACATGGAAATAAAATGCACAATGCTATCTATATTTTTTAAAAATTACAATGGATCTTACTGCCTCTATATTAGATACACGTGCATGCAAAATTCTGACATTTAACACACTCTCTCTTTGTACTATAATACTATTTGAGATCACATTCTATTTTTTTTAAAAAGATTTTCTTACACAAAAAATTGCCCTTGCAAATGTTCCTATTTGCACTTGGGACTCCAAAGGAATTTGACCATCAAAGGTCAAACCAGTTGAACTTTCCAGAATCTTCAAAGACATGGTTAAAAAAACAACGTTGTTTCGAGAACTTAAACCCTAAATTCTAATCTCTTTTTCTTCTCTCTAATTTACCTTGCTAAACCCCAACAATAAACCCGTTTCTTCTTTCTGAAACCCTAATTTTTCTCTAAACCCTAACAATGGCGTCCGATGCTTCCTCAGCCCTCGCAGGTCAGTTTTCCCCCCTTAATTTCTCCAGAAAAAAAAAATCTCCCCCTTTTGGTTGGTTTTCTGCTTAAATTTAGGATTTTCCATTATATTCAAAGCTCAATTATCAAAGAACGCTTTACTTATCATGAGAATCCAATAAAAGTTCCTTCTTTTTTTTTGTGTGGATTTTTCTAGGTTTAATTAGTTAATTCGTGTCTGTTTTTACAGTGAGGCAGAAAGTTCAAAACTTCCTCAATGCTGCTCAAACTGGGAACCTTGATCTCTTTAAAAGTGAGTCAATTTATTTTTTAATATAATTTTATTTTTTCATGTATTAATGTTGGCAAATTTGTTATAGATTTGGCAATGCAGTTGGATGAAGGGAAAGGGCTAGCGAAGACCGTGGCTGAGGTTAAGGATGCTAACAAGAGGACTGCGCTTCACTTTGCTGCAAGAGAAGGGAGGATTGAGGTGTGCAAGTACTTGGTAGAGGAATTGAAGCTCGATGTTGATGTAAAAGATGAAGATGGTATAGCTCTTACTATGATTTCAAGTCTTAGATTTGATTTGTTGGTCTGGTTTCTATTATCGAATTGCTTGTTGATTGTCTTTGATAAGTTGCGTGAGAGTGCTGCGAACAGTAGATACGAAGAAACGATTGTTTTCCTTGATTTTGACTGATTTGGTGTTTTAATCGGCGATTCTATACAATTGCAACTTTGTTGTAGTGGAATTAACATCGGCAATAAATTATGTAGCTATAAGATATTTCACGAAACCGAAATCTATAAGTTGCTTCACATCAAGCACGTCTTTGAATTGTATAGAAAACCTCCATCTCTTTAGGGGTTCCAAATATTGAATGATTCACCTCACATGCCTCTTGAATAACAGATTTATGGGATTGTTTTTGTAGTGAAGGTATCCAATTGCCAATTAACTTGACTGTGTTCATTTGTGTGCTTTGCTACATATCCAATTCAAAGCCAAATATGTTTTACCATTTATAAGCTTATACATGGGGATAACTTGATTTTATATATTATCTAAAAGATAAATTAAGGAATCAGTGTAATTATAAAATGTTGGAGGTTATTTCCATAAAGGATAAAACTAGGAAAAAAAACATTGAGATGGTTTGGACATGTGTAACCAAGGCCGGTCAATGCTCCTGTTAGAACTGCTAACAGAGCTGAACGGAATATATGGATTCATTTAACCGACCCCAAAATTTAGGACAAAAGTCTTGTTGTTTTTTGTTTTTTTTCTTCTGTATAGCTAATTTCTACCCAGTTGTATCAGTTTATCTTATCTTAATGTCATATATTTTATTATCGTACAGGTGAGACTCCTCTTATCCATGCATCCCGACAAGGACACTATCCCACAGCAACATATCTTCTAGATCAAGAAGCAGATCCTTCTGCATCAAGTGAATTAGGAGCCACTCCTTCACATCATGCTGCTGGAATAGGTGTGCTTCTTTTATAAGCTCAAAATTTTGATATTGCTGTGGTTTATGTAAATTGTAAAATGATCTTGAATTTATATGCATGGAAAATTCATAAAGTTCATCGACACATTGCTATTATGTGTAAAGGAAAAGATGCTTGCAAGTATTGAACTTTCCTTCCCCCCCCCCCCCCCCCCCCTTCTCTCTTTTTTTTAAAAAAACTTTTAGATGTGATAGCCAGCCTTCTTTGGCGATAATATGTATCTTCTTAATTTACTGATTTTAGAAATGTTTTTTATTTCGAATTAAACATGCGATATACCTATACCGATAAAAACAAAGAATGGTTGATGGGTTAATGCATAATATAATTTATTCATATATTTCCTAAGGTTTCTTCTTTTCCCTCTCCTTTTCTCCCAAGGGCCATCTTTTTTTTTGTTTCTTGAATGTCATATATGTGCTTCAGTATTTGCGTCTATATCTTGTCACATTCCGATTTAATACTTGATTACTTATTGCCTTTTATTCATCCTTTCTTATAACTATAAACTCTTGCAGGGAACATTGAGCTGTTGAGCCTTTTGCTCTCAAGAGGAGTTGACGTGGATTCTGAAAGTGATGCTGGCACTCCACTAATTTGGGCAGCTGGTCATGGACAGCAAGAAGCAGTGAAGGTTTTGTTAGAACACCATGCTAATGTAAGTAAACAGCATAATGTTTTTATGACTTCTTTCCGTTTTGTGTCTTCCAATAATACTAAAGGCAGCTTTCGAGCTAGAAATATTCTTAACTGTATATCTCAATGCAGTTTTTTTTTTTCTATTCTACCCCAATTGTCTATTGAAAAATTTGTTGGTTAGTTGTACTCATCCTACAATAGAAGTAGAGGCGGAATGCATAAAAATCAAATTTTGAGCAAGCACAATTAACAAAACCCCAATTGATCAAACTATAACCCTAAACTAGCAACTACAAGGAGTTATCTACTATGAAAAATGGTTATACCTAAAAGATTCGTGTCCGTTGGATCTTCAAAACCCCTTCTTCTTGTGCTTCTAGGATCCTTGATCAACCTTGCTTGAGGACCTTCTTGATCCTAGACGATCCATCCGAGAGTTTGTAGTCCAAGCTAGGCTTCACTAATGAAGCAGCTTAATAATGTTAATCTGGGTTATTAAGATGATGTAGAGATTGTTAGTGGGATTTTATTTATTTCAAAACCCTCATGATTCTCAACTCATGAGAAGGGTTAGGGTTTGAGGAAGAGGGAGCTCAAGAAAGGAGAGAGAAGCTTAGGTTAGAATAAATGAAGAATGGTTAGAAAAAATCACATGTATCAAAAATATTTCTCCAAATAAAAATTCAAGCCATGCTTGAATAGTTTTCACAAGTGAATAAACAAAGATAATAGTCATGCTTCATACCATGCTTGAAACCACCTCACCACTCCACCTCATTTTCTATTTCTAATAAATAGAAAAAATACACAATGAGGTGTCATCTTCTAGAAACATTCTTGTATAAATACAAGAATACCTAACTGCATATACATATCTGTATTCGTACCAAAAATACGAATTCAAAGAGATAGATAAATCCAATAACATGATACTAGAATTAAATCAATACACAATTTAATAAAATGGCTTAATCCTAAGCCCTCTACTATCATAAACCGTTCGATTAAATTTCGCTCAACTTGTACACGTATTTAATCGGAATCCTGCATGTATAAACATACGGCCTCTACATCGTTTCGCTTGAACCAGAGAAACTCTTAGTGTGGGACTCTAAAGACTCGACAGTACGCTGGCAGTGGGTTTAACCACAAGTATGTCAGCGACACTGGGTGTGCGTAACGGCTACCCAAGTATCTGTCGAAACGAAGGCCGACGAGCAAGCTCATCCAAACCCTTACTGAGCCTATTCGTGACAATCTCCGTACGGTCTGGTCTTTTCGTGTGAGAGTATTGCATACCGGGTATAGGGGTGGTAAACGTCATACCCTTACTAACCCGATAAGTCGTGTCGATGTGGCTCAGGACCGATCCGAGAATCTACTGATCTAACCATCAGTAAATCTCAACTTCTTGCCCAAACTCTTATGGTTCCGGCCAATCGGACACAATGCGATATCGACTCCCAATACTGGGAGAGACGAATCCCTAACAATTACTCACTACCTCAATGTGGCTCGAGATTGTACCGAACCAAAATCTGTTTGCATGACTCAGTAGAGCCATGGTGGGGTAGTGATCTAAGTACAGTGGGAACTCACACGAGACAAATGATGATCTCAGGTCTAAAGACTAATCTGTACTCAAGTCACCTGAGAACCGCTATCTGACGATATGTATAATACAATCTAGAAGTTCTCGGCGAGTTTGTCCAGTGTACTCACCCTCAGTGAGCACATGTATACAATCTTAGGTGATCACACCAATGGTTGTGGGACCAACCACCGCGCCCCATCGAGGTACACAAGTCTGCTCTGGAATATCGATACCCGGTCTCAATACTCCTGCGATTAGGGACATTTAAGGATGTGCTTATGGACTATCCAGCCCCCACAAGTATGATTGTCATCATAACGCTGGTAGTCAAGCAAAATCCTACGAGCTTTATCAACATGTTTCAGCCATATGCGATATTAAGCAAAACATATGTACGTGTTAAGATAAAAACAAACCAAAATAGTATATTACTGTAACGAGTCTTTATCAATATGTATAAGCAATATAAAGCAGCAAGAAAAACAAATACACATGTTCAGATAAAGATAACTCAAATAGTCCTCTAAGGTAAGATTGTCCTGTACATACATATCCCTAACATCCTATACGATACAGGCTTCTAGGGCATACATATCCAACAAAATTAGCATAGACTAGCTTGATGTTATGCCAAATATTATTAGCAAAAGAGAAACTTTGTATGTGTGGTATGTATCCCAAGCTAATGAAGCTATAAAGTAGGCTGATGCAGAGTGACAGATGCATTTACCCCGTTCATTTTGGTGGCTACATAATTGGTTGAAAACGTCTGGTTTAATAAGGGCCAAGGGATATTTATGTTTTTCTCCGCACCATAGTGAATGTTGAACAATGGTTCAAAATAGCAAGGGCAGAGATCAATGTTCTTTCGCAAGATATGGCTTGGTTTTCAGTTATGTTCATCAAAACATTTATTCTTTTATGTATTACACATGCGGGGTTATCTAAAAGCATTTCTGACACCGTCATGTATCATGCCACATTCATGCTGAGAGGACATGGTTCATCAAAACATCTTATAGGATTCTGTTTAATTTATTGAGGTTTTGTTTTTTCTTAAGTTTTTGGATAATTATTATATGGTTCATATTAGTTTGAGGGGAGGGAAGATGTTTATATAGGTTATGTAAAGGCCGGACAGGAGCAAAATTCATCACTTAGTGCCTTTGTATAAAAGAGAAAGGCAGGTTATAGTCTACTTAATTACATGTAGTCAAGCATACTGCTCTTCTTTTTGAAATAAGTAGGCCTACCATACCTTTTAATTTGTTGAACCTCATTAAATGCCAGCTATAAATTATCGTTTTCCTATCATGACTCTTGACTACGTTTTTTCTCTCTCCATGACTAGTGACTACATTCTTTTTTTCCTTCAATATATCATATAGGAGCATCCACTTTTTATCTTTTTGTAGTACTTACCTATTATATTTTTACTTCTTCCATATAGCTGATAAAATAATTTGTGGGCACTACGATGTTTTGCTAAGAGTATATCTACAGCAGCAGCAGCACCACAACTAAAGCTTTTATCCTAAATCTTTGGGCTTGGCTTCATAAATCCTTTTGATAATGCAAATCTGTGCTTTCTAAAATAGCTATCAATACATGGCACTTTCCTAATTGCTTGTTCAATGTACTTTGTTTGAGCTGACTGCCTGTATAACTTCCTGTAGCCAAATGCCGAGACAGATGACGACATCACCCCACTACTATCAGCGGTTGCAGCTGGATCATTGCCATGTTTGGAACTGCTACTTCAGGTATTTACACAAACCTACAGTAACTATTAGTTAACTAGTCTTGTAGGCTGTACACTATAGTACACTACAGGTGCAAGCTAGCAAACTATTTTGATGCTTTTAAGCTATTTTTTGAATAAAATAATTTAATGATTCGGTCATGAGTGCATTAATCATGTTATGTATTTTCTCAACATTCTGGTTGTGAACACATACCAAGTTGTTCTATACTAGAAAATGGCCAGTAAAGTCGCTAGCGAACGCAATTTAAGGTTTAATAGCATTGCAATCTATCATGAACTTTGATATATGTTATGTATTTGATATTTTTGAATCCTGTAACACTGACCTGGATTTTATTATAGGCAGGTGCTAATCCTAACATTAGAGCAGGTGGAGCAACTCCATTGCACATAGCGGCAGATATAGGAAGTGTAGAAGTTCTCAATTGTTTATTAAAAGCTGGAGCAGATCCTGATATGGCTGATGAGGTAGGTGTTACAAGCATTTCTTACATTTTTTTGGTGTGGACGTTTGGAATTCGAGTTCTAGGTTTTAAATATCGGATGTCGGAATCGTATCGGCTAGGTGTCTCATATGTCATATACGGCCGATATCGCCATATCGGCCGAGATATCGGCGAAAATTTATCAGTTTTATCGTATCATGAAGGGTCCCGATACGATACATCGGTCAATGTATCGGCCGATGTGACCTATATTTGATTCAATGTTCGTGTTAGTACAAGATTCCTTGGATGCCTGATTTGCTTGTTAGAGCTTGAACCTTTATTTTTATTCTGCGCCTTAACGCCTAAGTTAGATAATACCTTCCAACCACTCAGTTAACCTATGTGTTAACATTCTATTTGGTAAGTTAGAATATAAAAATATATGCCTCAACATTCTATTTGGTAAGTTAGAATATAAAAATATATTCCTCAACATTCACCATGACTTCAGGTGTGCTTGTTATATGGAATAGAGGATTATCGGGAATCCTCACATTCCTAGACGGGGCATCTAATTCCAAGAAATCTTGCATTACTGTTCTTGGTATAATTTAATCATTT
Organism: Agapanthus africanus; assembly: GCA_030015575.1. Classification (NCBI taxonomy): domain Eukaryota; kingdom Viridiplantae; phylum Streptophyta; class Magnoliopsida; order Asparagales; family Amaryllidaceae; genus Agapanthus; species Agapanthus africanus. The sequence continues at coordinate 474,658,709 of CM057338.1, read as the reverse complement.
CCGGTAATATATGTATGTGCAACGGCCGACTGGCGGCGGCCGATGGTCGTAGTACATCTTGTGTTAGATGCGAATATTTCGTGGCAATCCAGAATAGAACACTAATTTTGAGGGGAATAGGATTCGTGTGAAATGGGGTCATCTTATTACCATGGTAATCCTATATTCCTGGGACTACTTTTACTCCAAAACAAGCATGGTAATTTTCATGGGAATGTAGGACTACCATCTAGATTACCTCCTATCCAGCGCACCCTCAGAGTAATGGCAGTGGCAAGGCTTTGTGATGGTACCCATGTAACTTAGATTCAAATGCCACAAAACTCATTTAAGAAAATGATTTTAGAAAAGTACATTGTTCAAAAGCCTAAGTATCAGCCTATAAAAGACGTTGAATCTTGAAGTGTATGCCACAGCATCTCAACTCCAAAGTTATGGTGAGGATTATATTCCGACACCCCCACAGGTGGAGCGTTGTTTATATGGACAAAAAACTGCATGGTAATTTTTTAGTTCGCTTTTTAAAGGCATGCCCAGAGGGATTCAACAATCTGATATGGTCTAAAAGTCTTTACCTCTGCACCAAACCTCCAAATTTGTGGTAAGGGTTTTAGGGCTATAATTTTCTTTTAACTCTGTTTAATAATATTATGTTTGAAAGTAATATAAAAATCCATAGCTTATCTTTTACCATTTGCATGCAACTGATGCAAGTTACATCTGGACTTCCTACAATGACAAACAACGGAGGTATTGGAAGCCTTAATATTCCATTGGACAAGGGCCCATAGGTATATAATCCACAGGGCATGAGGATTTGGTCACTAATAGCCCATAAGAAAGCCTAGTTTGCATGGACAAGTATTTCTAGCAGCTATTTACACTCAGGGCCTGCCATCAAGAGTTTCCGAACAAAAATAGAATATTCTCGACTCCAATGCTAGATTTTCCAAGGTCCCTAAGATCAAGTAGTGGCATATCCTATGTGTGTTAGAAAGATATTTGGCATGTAATAGTTTCAAGAAGCATGGTAACCACTCTGGAGTTGACCATGATGAGCAAGAGTTATATTAGGATAGGTGGGACAAACAAATTTGTAAATCACCATATCGTAGGTGATCTGGGTGGGAAGATAGATTTTTTATTAGGCCCGAAATCATGCACCAATCTAAATAATAGGATATGTCGACAAGTGGGGGACCTTCTCTTAATTAACTTGAAATCTTGTGCAATGAAGGGGCCAAAATAGTGTTCTAATATTGGAAAATTTGAGCTGAAGTCCTTCAAAAGCAAGCACACCCTCCAACTAAAGGTAGCATTATGTAATTTTTGCCAAAACAAAATATTTGTTTGGTAACCACTTAAATATGGCAGACATTTCTCAAATGCTTCTAGGACCAGTATGTGTGGCGTTTGTACAATACAATAAAAATCACAGTTGAATAAACATGCACCAGAATTATTTCAAATAAATAAAAATAAACTAGAAGCACCATAAACTAACAATACTTTAGCTGTTCTCGTTGTTTTTATCAGGTTATATTTGTCAGTACTCTCATATAAGCAGGATGTTTATCCAAATAAAAGCATTATATTTGCAATTAATATGGTTGCAGTATTTCCATTTAGTTTATATCATGGGCCATGGGTTTATTCAGAGTTCACATTTCCAAGTACTACATTTTGAGGTGGTGGTTTGTCAGAACTAAATCAAGATTTATTTAATTAATATGGGAATAGTTTTCGGTTTATGTTCTTCATGGATTGTGGGAATTTTTCATGTTTCACATTATCTCTGCAATACTGGTATGTTAAAGTTCCCTTTGCCGCAGGATGGCCAAAGACCAATCCAAGTTGCTGCTGCGAGAGCAAACCGAGAAGCTGTGAAAATTCTTTTTCCATTGACATCCCCTACTAAAAGTATACCGGAATGGAGCATCGATGGAGTTATTAAATACATGCAGTCTGAAACAAGAAAGGAACATGTAAGTGTTCATTTTAGCTCTAATATCGTGAGTAGACAATTTTGTAGGCTTTTTTGACCTTTGGAAATTCCCCTCCATGCGTAGGAAATCACGAAAGAACCAGAAATACCAAAGATAACCAGCTCGCAGAAGCTGGAAATTGTGGAGGTACCGTTTCAGCGTTTCTCACTCTGATGTTAGTCTTCACATAAAAATGTGCATGTCTGCATCTACACTAATCTATATATTTTAGACAATAAATATCTTCATGGAATATAGAGCTAAATTGGTTTAGATCAGATGTCGAGTACTTGTATCTTTATGAAAGAAAATAACTTCCATATGCATGCCTTTGACTTCTCATTTCTGAGTCATTTTGAATTAATTAAGGGGGTCACAAAAGATATTCAGCTTGTGAGACCCCTTTGGAGTAGAAACTAATGGCTGTGGCAATCTGTTCGCTCAGATGAATCTTCAAATGAATTGTGCAGGTGACACCTGAGGCAAAGAAGAAATCCTTGGAAGCTAAAGCCAGAGGCGAAGAAGCATTCAGAAGAAAAGATTATCTCATGGCAGTAGACTCATATACTCAGGTATCTCCTGCAATAATGCTTCCTGCAGATATATGAAGACATTTCTGGATTTAGTTATATCCATATCACTCTAAGAAGGATATATGGATTTAACTTACTGTCAGACTGGGCAAGGCAAATGCGATGGTTATTTCTTGGTTACATGAGCCAATAAAACTGAACAAAACCATAACCATTTCAATTTGTTTTCATTTGCAACGAAAACCTAGGGCCTAGGCTGCATGCGCACTTCCAATGAGTTGCCGTATCTGTGTCCAACACGTACATATCGACACTTACAAGACACTTGCACGATATCGGATGCGTTGTATATATGTTATATACGTCTAGTATGTGTTCTATGCATGTCATATGCGCGTAGACATATTTTTAGTATGTTATTAGCATATAACATGTTAGACTTGTTAATTTTTTCTTATTTAATATTATCATAATAGTTTGATGTCTTATTTATCTTTATAAGATTATATATATAGCCGTGCCTCCGTATCCTATATTTTTTGCATCACTTCTTGTCGTATCAGTGTCCCCGTATCCGTGTCATTGCCACCTTGCATAGGGCTATAGTTGTGACACACATGGGCATCAGTTGATGACATGGATAACATTGTCGGGACATGGAATGCCATCAAAATGTAGATATGAGTTGAATGTAATGTATTTTTATGTACATGCATGTGTACCCACAAAAGTGTTGTCATTAAAAGAAAAACTAGTTAAGTGACATTATCTTTTTGAATTTATCATAGTACAACAAGAATTTATTAGCAAATATGAACTTCATTTGATAAAACCAGTTGTACATATCTACCTCATCGGTTGAGACCAAAGAGTAAATTATTATCGTTTCTTCCTCTGCACTTCTTCTCCCATCTCTTCTTTTCCTTTACCTCTTCCTCTTTAATATGGTATCAGAATAAATGGCATTGTAACAATAAAAAAAAATTTGCTTTAAAAACTCCTCCGTAAGCTTCAGAGTTTTGGTGCAGTGGCGAAGACTTTAAGATGGTATCAGAATCATATTCTGATCCTACGTGGCATGCATTCAAAGCAATATTAAAGAAGAGATGCCATTGCACAAAATTCCATGTTTCAGCCCACAAAAAGGGCACCCAGCCTGCAGGAGGGTGCTGGAATGGAAAATATTGATTTCTTGACCCTCACCACCAGTTTAGAGTTTTGGTGCAGTGACAGGAACTTCAAGAAGAGGAAGCAGTATTTAATTTCTCATAGGAGTTTTGGACACACCACACAATAAGGTAACAACTAATGAAGATTTTAACTTGTTTGGCCTGTGATAAAATCTTTTAGGCTATTGATCTCGACCCCAATGAAGCAACCTTGTTATCTAATAGAAGCCTCTGCTGGCTCCGGTTGGGATAAGCTGAGAACGCCCTAGCCGATGCCAAGGCTTGTAGAGCTCTAAGGCCTGACTGGCCTAAAGCATGCTATAGGGAAGGTGCAGCCCTTCGTTTGTTACAAGTATGTTATCTTGACCCTTGTTTTTTATTTTCTGGTTAAAAATCGTAATTTCATGCTTTTTATTACTTCTTGCAGAGGTTTGATGAAGCAGCAAATGCTTTTTACGAGGGTGTAAAGCTTGACCCTGAAAATAAGGAACTGATAAATGCTTTCAGGTAAGAGAGGAAGTTAATTGATTTTGTTAAAAAATCCGTTCTTGTAAAATTTAGTTTGGTTTTGTTGATATGCATATCCTAGGAATAATGGGCATAAGGGTGCCATAGGAGAGAACTCAGGCAAAAGTCAAATTCTCCACGGCTTTTTTGGAATGGTCACTCTGTCCATCTTAAGCTCCATGGTCTAAAACATTGATTCACCAAATCTCATCTGATTTTGATCCTTTTTACCTATTGATTATTAGTGCAAAATGTCCTACCGTAAATTTTGCCACTACTCAATTCAAAGAAAAGAGTATCAAAAGCATACCGTCCTTTGTTTTTATATATTTTCTACCAAGGAAATTCGCTCCCATAACACCTTCTAACCTTTTAATGTAGTATGATTATATGATTACGGGGATCCACAAATTGTCACACCACAAAATTCTCTAAACTACTAGATGAATCTCAAATCATTCCCATATTGCCTCAGCTGCATGGGTATTTGAAAATGATTGTGTCGATCAATGTTTTATTGAGGCATTTTCATGAGTTTTCAGATTGATTTTTTCTTGTTTCGATCGTAGATTATATAGTTGGATTATATAGTTGATGATGCTCGCTCTCTCTCTCTCTCTCTCTCTCTCTCTCTCACACACACACACACACACACACGATTAATGGTTGGTTTTACCCCTTGGAAAATGTAATATCTTTTAAAATTGTATAAAATATATTTTCTTTTCAAAAAATATATTTCTGAATTCATGAACTTTTACCCCTTCACATGTTATTAGGATATACTGAACAAAGTGATATTGGTTAGAGTATGACGATCTGAAATTAAGGGATCACATATTGTTATTTCTAGCAAGTATACCATTTTTTCCCTTTTCCCACTCTTTTTGTTATAGGCAATGAGCTATGAATCTCTTGTTTGGTTTAGTACATGTTATTCACAATTAAAATTACATGTTGAAATATCCATGGTTGGAAAAGCGGTTTAGGGCAACCCTTTTTAGCTGCAAATATAGTTGTAAAGTAGTTCCAGCAATGAAATTTGATTCAAAATTTCGTTTAAAAATTATTAGTATCATTTCTTCTTCTCACCTGCACTGTTGCTCATCAAAATAAATGAATCGAAAAAATAAATGAGATAATATAATGGGGTGTTGTGAGAATCGAACTCGCGACCTCTAGCACCCGAAGCGAGAATCATACCACTAGACCAAACACCCAATTTGTTATGTTTGAATATACAGTTTCTTTTATGTAGAACTAGTCCGGTCTTCTAATATTTCTTCTCTTTTGAATTCATTTTTCAAACAGGGAAGCTGTGGAAGCTGGAAGGAAATTTCATGGCACAGATCAGCAAAAACAATAATACATTAAGTGGCTAATTGGAGTTTGTGAACCATTTTTAGTAGTTTTTGTAAGATCCCTACATGGGTAATTATGAGGCTGGTGATGGGTTACTTTTGTAAATTGTGTATTATTATTGACTGGGTAAATACTTGCGATTATTTGAATTTTATTTATTAATAAATTTGTCTGTAGATTATTCTTTCTCTCTCATTATCATTTTACTTAATATGTTTTTGGGGGTGCCTTCTAATGAGCAACCCGGGGGTTATTGGTGCAGGACTTTCCAATTGTATTTGGATAATTTTTGTGGACTTTACCTTTTTATGCTATTGGTTATAGACATGAATATGGATTTCAAATTAATGTGTTATTGGTTGCTTGGACTTGGATTTGAGTTGAACTTTTAAAGTCTTGGTTTTCAGCCATGGTATATAAATTCTCTAACAAAGAAAGCCAAAGAAAAAAGGAGAAAAATTTTAGGAACCTTTTCAAATCAGCCAGATACCCGACCCTGACCTCGTCCCCAACCCTGACCTCGTCTCCGACCCAACCCTGACCTCGCCCTTGCCTCCGACCACAACCTCGTACCTCCGACCCAACCCTGACCTCGCCCTTGCCTCCGACCACAACCTCGTCCCGACCCCAACCTTGCCCTTGCATGCCCTTGTCGGCTCCTCCATGCCCTCGCCGCCCTCTTCCGAGACCTGCTCCCACTGGAGGTGACATAGTCCATAGAGACGCTGATGCCCCAACGATTCTAGAATGCTCATACGATTTTGTGCTGGTAATTTCATGAATTTCGATGGGTTGTCTTAATTTGTTATGTTCCTTAGGGTTATTATTAGGTTTTGATTTCAGTGTTGCTGGCAAAAATTTTAGCTTTGTTTGCTGATTGAAGAGATAAAAATTGGGTGCATAATTGAATTAGATCAGGTTTAGGTGCTTTCCTTCATAAATTAGTCAAAACCAGATGACTTTTGTCACGCCCCGCTTTCCAAAATACGGAATACGAGGGGTGACAATGCCAGTCATGCTTCTACAGTCGAGAAAATATTCTGCCGTAATCACACTTTGGCTTCTGGTATTACGTGGTAATCAGTAATCAATGCACATGCAATGAGAAATGCAGTCACTAATTCTATCAAAACAGATGTAAACTAACCAGATAGAGTACAAGGAAAAGACAGCGCTAACGTAGCTGATCTAGATGTCCGCGATATCCTCGAGGTACGACCGATCCTGATCCGAGCTAAGTCCACTTCTCACTCTGAGCATGCATACTCAGGTCGTCAGAGCGACACAATATATATATATATAAACATATGTAAACACGTGCAATAATGACGAACATGAAGTAGTAAATATAGAACGATGATGCGCCTGAAATAGTTGGTACATGTAAACAGTAAAGCAGGTATATCGAATCAGTAATCAATGCATGTCCATGTCACTAAACCTATCAGTCTCTAAGTCTCACTGTCCAGGTCGCTAAAGCTATCGTCAGTCTGAGTGTGAGCATCAACCACCGCAGGAGTATCCCCAACCCAAGGATAGACCCCAGGGGCAAAGGAACACGGGCCCGAAACACGCTCACTAATAATCAGTAATATCACCCATATGACTCCCAGAATCGCTGTATATGCCGACAGTGGGACTCTCGAGATTCCGTTGATCGAACTCACACTCAAACTACCCTACACCCACGGTCTATATCAAATACCGACCATGAATCCAAATACTAGTCGCTCCATGACAAGTCTACGCAAGAACTGAAGACAGGGTCTCCATCAAGCATGTCCCGACAGGTATCCAAGATAAATGGACAGTACTCGATATCTTACCTATGACACTAATATAAGTGCTTCCATAACCGTCCCATACCAGTTATAGTTACACTTACATATGCCCCATAGGCATTGACAATGCAATAATTTAACCGGTTCCGCTGATTGTGTACAAGTACGTATCACTTCACTTATTCATTCACGCTTTAACACTGACGTACTTGCCACAATCCAATCACTAATATTTATCACTGGGTAGTGCAACACAGTCACTAGGTTATCAATGTATATGATAACTATTTAATGAGGGTATAACCGCTATATGATATGATGAGAATACAAGTAATTATAAAACGAATAAAATAAAGCAGCCAGTGTTATACCACTTGCAAAATTTATCATAAATCACACGCGCAGAATTTAGCAAAGATATATACAAAGGGTAAGCATTATGTTTAATTATCTATCCATCAAAATTGGTTTCGCGTCAAACGGGTTCCAGGTTTGCTCGTTATGGCCATTTCATTTTAAGTGTTTACTGATGGAAATCCAATTTCTGAACTGGAAGTCCGTTTCGTAACAAGCTTTACTCCCAGTTGGGAGCATAATTAGGTGACGCTACAGTTGGATAATATTCAAGTTTAACAGTTAGGTTTCCAACGCATCAGACGGATCAATAGTATCCTCTATTTGCTGGGAGTTATGCAAATGTTTAATATCAGGATATGCGTTCTGTTGCTGCTTGGGACTGCAGTACGTACTGATGATTAAAATGTAATTAAAATAGTAAACGATGATAAAAACAAATGAAACCACTTCCAATAGTTAGCTAACAGATTTATCTTCGCTACGGTATAGGGTTCTTCCTAATATCATTTTCACATAGAGATGTAAAAGAATTTCTAATCAAGTGTTGGAAAGCAGTGCTGCTCTGGACTGCAGTCCAGATCCGCACTCCAGAACATTTTCCGCCCCCGTTATGAAATATAAACAGATTGTAAATTATATGGGGTTCTAGGTTGTCGAGTCGGATTCGATACAAGCCCTCGAACATAGTATTCCGGTGTGTATCCAAATTATTATGATTTTCACAAGTTAGGGGTACGGGAAATTTCAGATTTGGCAGATCCAATTGGGGATGACATTTCACGGTGTTAGGGTCCGTATTTTCAACCCAACTCTTTACATAGTATTCATTATCACTAAGGTAATCCGTTACATCTAAATTCCTCCATATTAGATTTGGTTTTCACATTGAACTCTTGACCGGTGTATACAAGTGACAATCTAACCTGATTAATTCATAAGAAATCTAAGTTATATTCATACGATCAATAGACCCAAGGTGGGTCCGATCCAATATGATCAAACACGACAACTTGAGATATATATGTTCAATTAAACTTATCACTATAACGGAATTGATATATCTACGCATGATAACACACGCATGTATATATCTCTAATTATATAGCAATATGATATAATTTATATAAATTATAGTAGCATGATTTGCAAGTGAAGGGGGTTTCCACTTGCCTCGGTCGCTTGATATGGAAGCGACGAACGTGTAGAGTTTGTCTCGACACACGAGACGGTGCGATGCTGGACACGGACGTGAGATGGGCGCGATGCGCGGTGACTCAGTACTGGATGCGGTGGCGACGCGGGCGTGATATGGTAGTGGGTGTGGTGATGACGCGGACGCGACACGGTACTGGGCACGGTCTTGACTCGGTGCGTGATCCGGGAGCGGTACGGTGCGTGCACTGGATCGGGCACGGTGTGGCACGGGGGCTGGCACGATGTGGCACGGGGACAGAGTAAGACGTGGCACGGGGACTGGGTATGGGGCGTGACACGTCTGGGTACGCGGTGGCACGGAGGCGAGCACGGTGTGGCACGGACACGACATGGCTTGGGTTCGGCACAGTTAGCGGTAGGGGTTACGACAGTGACGGTGACGTGATGATGAGCATAGAGTTAGCCGCGATGCGGGCTGGGGTCGCGGTGGTCGCGACGAGGAGTTCAGACGGCAGTGGCTCCACGAGGTTGGTGATGCTCAGGTGGTGGTTGACGACGGAGGTGGCAGCGGGAGGAGCTCGGGTTGGAGGAGGCAAGGTCGAGGTCGGCAGACGTGGGTGGTGGCAAACACGTCAGGGAGTTGGTGGGTCGCGGCTGCTTGGGGAATCTCCAGCGACGGCTCGCAGGCAAGGATGGCAGGCGGTTGGGTCGGTGCAGGAGGGTTCGTCGTCGGGGATGAAAGTGAGAGGAGGATGAAGAAGAGGAGATAGAGTTGCGGCCAAGCTTGGAGAGGTGGTCTCATGCCGGCGGCGAAGATGGTCGGGCTCGGAGACGGAGAAGGCAGCGGGTGTATCCTCGCAGTCGGAGGAGGAAGGAGGGGGATGGTTGAGGTTGGGGATGAGGTCCCTCCGGCGATGGCGGTAGTGTTCGTCGAGGACGAGGAGAGTTGCTGGAGTTGGAGGCAGTGGGCTTGGTGATTGGGTTGAGTGGAGGCGATGGGTGAGCTCCGGCGGTGGGTTTATAGTGGGGTGCTTGGGGCGAGGGAGATGAAGGCGATGGTGGTGCGTGTAAGTGCACGGCGGCGCCCTGGCCGTCAATCCAAGGCCAAAATGCGGAAACGATACTTTACTTTAACTTTTGAACCGACACCACCGCGCACTATAAATCCCGGATCAGGCCATTAACCTACTCCTAGCAAACTAGAGAAGGGGTAGAGAGATATACCGAGTGATCTGTGTCCTTCGGTCTTCTCGTCGTCGTCCCGATCTCCCCGCGGAATCTCCGGTCTTCATCTCCTCGTCGGAAGGGCACCACATCGCCGGGTTCTTTTACGGGCTCCCACCTCTGGACCGAGGCAACTCAGGCACGAAGTTGACGAGTCAACGTGTCCAAGAATTGCTGTAGAATAGTGTGGAACTCTATGTCTCATTGGGGTATGAAGTTGCCATGGTTTTGGTGGAGGAATGAACTTGGGAGATGAATGATTTTTGTAGCAAGCAAAAAGATGTGAGATGAACATTTTTCCTTACCAAATGAAATGCCCTCACCCTTCACTAAGTGTGGTCCGGCCCCTTTTTTGGCCCAAGGGGGGGAGAGAAAAGTCAAGGGGGGAAGCTATCATGCATGAGAGAGAAAAATGATGATGATGAAATATAATGATCACAACCAACTCTTACTCCAAATCAACCCCCATCATCAACAACCATATTACTCCAAAAGTCAAGCAATCATGGACTAATGAAGTCAAAGGAAGCAAGGACCATCATGAAGCAACCATTAACAAGAAACACCCTCCAAATTGCTAATTTGCACATTTGCAAATTAGCCCTCCTCCACCAAAATTCAGCCAAAGAAAGAAACAAAGGAAAATGGCCGAAACGGAATGTAAACTGGCAACTTTAAAAAACTGATCCCGTAATAAATTACAGGAAAACCCCGCGACTGTATATACATACCCGCGTTTGTATTCCGACTGAATACAAATGCAATGAGACAAAATCTACACTGTACAATACTAGGATCCGGCTTAAACCAAAGCCCACTAGTATTATCCGTCCGATCATGATCCGTGCAATACCGCACGTATATGATCGAACCCTGCCATATCTCCATACGGCCTCTACAGCATTTCGCCCGAAACTTGAGAAAACGGTCTGTGGGGGACTCTAAAGACTCGTCATTACTTTAGCTGTGGATTTAACCACTAGCACGTCAGAGGTATTAGCCATACGTAACGGACTACCAGGTATTGACCAAAAGGGACGTCGATGAGCGAACTCATTCTGACACCCTACTGAACCTGTCAGTGACAATATCCGTACAGTCCGGTCCGTTTGTCTATGAGCATCGCATGGCGGGCCTAGGGGGTTGGTAAAAGTCAGACCCCCAAAAGCGGTACAAGTCGTGTCGGAGTGTAGCCCAGAACACCCCGAGATACTACTGGAATACCTACCAGTAAATTTCTTGCCTTGGCCAAGGACTTCGTGTAAGGGCTCTCCTAGACACAGCGCGACCTCACCCCCAATACCGGGAGAGACGAACCCCTGCAGATCCGCTCACTGCCTCCATGTGGCTCGGGACTGTACCCAACTAAAACCTGTTTGCACGTCTCCATTGAGCGTGGTAGGGTAGTAATCAAAGTACAGTGGGAACTCACACGAGACAAATGACGATCTCAGGTCGATGAACTAACCTGTACACATGTCACCAGGGAACTGCTATCTGACGTCAGGTATAAGACCAACTAGCATGTTCTCGGCGAGTCCTGTCCGGTGTACTCATAACCCAATGAGCACCTGTATACATCTTAGGTGAACCAACTGACACCAATGGCTTGTGAGAATGGCCACCGCCCCTTGTCGGGGTCTCGACTGTATACACTAATCTACTCTGGAGTATCGATGCCCTATCTCGAAACTCCCACGACTAGGGACCTTTTAAGGATGTGCTTATAGACCCCAGCTCCCACGTATATGATCGCCCTCATACTGCTGGCAGTCAAGCAAGAATCCTAGGGGCTCTATCAACGTGTAATAGTGACCTGTAAGGTCACCTGAAGCAGTACACGATGATAAAGGTAAACCAGATAGCATACTATCATCTTGAGTAAGACTGTCCTACCGGTATAGGTCCTCCCTCAATCATTGCAATCACGTGCCTGTGATCCAATAATTGACTCTGAGGGCACTATCTCCAACAATCTCCCACTTGCACTCAAGGCTAATTATTGCGATGTCGCATACTCACAGCCCGTGTGATACCGAACACCCAACTCCTCTACTAATCAGTCTCACAAAACCCGTTTGCGAAACTATTGCGTTCGAGGAATAGCCTCAGTGAGTGGATCCGCCTTGATATTTCTTTCTATGTCTCTCTTTATCTCAAGTTCGCGGAGAAAGCCATCTCCCGAAATGAGCAATACCTGTCTTAGAGTATGTCTGGATATCTGATGGGACCTAGTTCATAAATGAACTCCAAATCCAAACTTCTCAGACTGTATCGTCAACTGAACTTAATCAGTATCCTGCGCCATGCCTCCCTCAGTATCTGCTTGGATCACCTGTCCAAAATACTTCCCCTCGTCAGAGGGAAAACTATAACTCTGATGGCCACTCTGTCATCCAAGTCATCTTGGAAGCCTGGAATGATAACCGTCTCCCGAATGAGGCTGTCGTTATCATATCCCTAGAACATCCACTTATGTTCTTAAACTACTTCCGTTCGTTTCTCCAGGATTGGATCAATATCAACATATTGCAAACAACATCTGGTGTGGTGCTTGACATCTCATGATTGACTCAATTGCCTAAGTAAGTGATCTGCCAATCATGCACATCCCTCTCCCCTTTAGTCTGTAAGACACCTTTAGAGAGGGTGACTCCATCACCTGCAGGTACACTACCATGCCAGGAGTCGTCCATTCTAAAACACCTTTAGAATGCTGTCTAAGTACCCTGATTGGGACACTTCCCAAATCTAGATCTAAAATCATAGATCTAGTGACTAGAATGTCTGATATAATATCCAAGTCCTATGTGGAGAAACCACTGTGTGACAACCAAAGTATAACCGATCGTAGTATAGGAATTTCACTTCCTACTCTGTGTATGTTATCCAAATACCAGGACATCACACCCTACTACCTTCTTAACAGATCCATCCCCTATTCTGATGAAGTCAAACCTATGACTGTCATATCAGAAATAGATGATCTATCTCCGCTACATCTGCTTTAGTCTATAAATAGACATAAGCCACTTGTCCACAAATGCTTCCGCTGCTCCCACTGACTACGACAACCCTCTGGCAGAGTCATATACACGTACACTTCTAAAGCTAATTTAGAACGACGCTGTACTCATCCTCCTGCCGGGTCTCGCAGCCTAGAACAACAGCAATGGCAAGTTTGGGTAAACAAGAACCTCCCTGTCACCGTCCTTGAGGCTACCGGAGTACCCCTCGGGTGCCTGAGGTTACCCACTGTATCTGCGGAGTGGCCAATGGAATGTCAAACCAGATTGAATCTTTAGGTTCTTATCAAATTTTCAGTAATCGTTTACGGTTCTGGAATCACTACCAGTTCTACCATACTCCCACTACTGTTTTCTGAAAAAATCCATTTTTATTAAAACTGTGGCGAGTCAAGAACAATATCACTATTGATCTTCCAGATGGTAGAAAGTCAACCCCCGTCATAGCCTGGATCAACCAACAAACAGCCATTACAGAAACGTGCCTTGAGTTATCCAGAGTCTGGTTTTAAGCATAAGCCGGACAACTCACCGTACCTTAACATCGTTAAGATATGAACTGTTCTATATCCAATATAGAACCAGAGGCACTGATTTAATTGAACTAGATTCAAATCATGCAGCTGTCTCCAGTGCATGTTAACTAAATGGAAGGAGGCCGATCAACATTACTCAACTTAGGAATGCGTCCAGATATGAGTAACCTGAAAAAGAAGAAAGTTCTCTTAATCATTACTATCAACTGAATACCATACACAAGTATCTACATCTTCGATCACCTTGAAGAATCCCGATACTTGCAATACCTGGTTCTCTACTTTAATCTTATACTTATAACTTCTCAAAACCCAGACCTTGTGTTTCTACGAAACACATGTCTAAGAACTTGAGAAGTCACAAGTAAACAGAATATAGTACGAGTACCAACCCCTCTGTTCTAATGGACACTGGACAACATACAACACTCTGTATAAGTCCCCTGAGTCTAATAACTCATTCGCTGTGTGTCGCAGGTTAAAAACTGTACTTATGGTTAAGAAGAATTACACCGCTGTTTAATGCTCCTTACCTAACTATCCACTGATATAGGTAAATGTCATAGACATAATTTCAAAAAGGTATATCTCACTCTATAAAAATAGACGTACAGATATATCAATTTGAAATTGATGCATAGCAACGGATATTCAAAACCAAATATTTGCCGATCGGCAAACAGCCCAGGCGATTTCCTCAAATATCACCAATTACAACGAATTCCGATATAATGAGGATGATCACCTAATTCCCAATAACTTACTCCCACAGATGTGAGAATCATACTTGGTAAATACATACCCTGGAGCAAGTGTCTAATTGGGAAATCAGTTTTCTTTTAACAGTACACAGTGAAACTGAAACATTGAAATGTTTCGATGGGGTATTCTGGTATTCCTAGTAACGCCTCTTCCATTATCAGATTCACAACTGTAACCGTATATTTCTATACCATCTCTCCACATCCCTTCATATGTCTTTAGTCATTACCTTCTGTACACCCTCTTAGGCTAAATGGTTTTCTTCCTTCCCTACCGCTCGACACCAGCCTATGGTTTGGAAGAAGACTATCCAATAAGCATAATGGGTGTACTGTCCTAATCCTAGGAGCACTCGCAATGCGAGAGAAGGTGAAGATAAAAGACAACCGAATAAACCTTATTCCTATTTCTCCTGAACCAGAATCCATCCCCGAACTGGAACAAGTTCCTTTCGAGTTCGTATATAACCATACGATGGAGTATCCAAATAACTATGGATCTTCATAGTGATACGGAGTGTCCTGGAGAAATATGAAGGTGAAGTTGGAGTGGTAATGAAATACTTGGTTTGGTCGTGAATAGCAGTCGCAATTTACTTTGCCCTCCTTCTAATCCTTTTATTTGTCTTTACTTAATATCTTCTGTACACCATCGTTAGGCTAATTGGTTTTCTTTATTCCCTACCGGTCGGCACCTGCCTATGGTTTGGAAGAAGACTATCCAATTTGCGTAATAGGTGTACTATCTTCTAAACCAAGGAGTACTCATAACCTAAGAGAAGGTAAAAGGAAAAGACAACTGAATAGTCCTATTCGTTTTCTCCAGAACCGGAAACCATCCTCGAATAAATTCCTTCGAATTCGTATATAACCATACGATGGTTTTGTCCAATGGAAGTGGACGTTCGTAGTAATACGGGGTGTCCTGGAGAAAAGGGTAAAAGTAGGAGTGGCAATGAGGTTTGCAACTCTGACAATCCAAAAGCCAGTATTTAAGAAGGTTCGGTTAATTTTGGTCTTTGAGTCATAGTCTTAGGGTCGGGTCATGGTCGCTGCCAAAGAGAGAGAGAAAAGAAACACTCAGCGTGCACTCTAACTTAGATCAGAATGGTTATCATTTTATCTAATCAGGAAACCTCCCACTGTACCGTCAAATTCTCCTCCAAACCTGAAAGAAGAATTAGTCGGGATCACCCGAGGAGTAAACCAACTCATCAGTGGGAATCGGGATCCAACTATCATCGCATGATAACGTGACGGAATCCACTCACGTTATCACATCCAGAAGGTATGCGCATATCTGGCGAGTTTCAGTTTCTTTAGAAACTCCCGATGTGATTTTTGCCCCATGCTCTTATGACCTTAGCGAAGGTCAACAAATCATAAGTCACATATCAAGTTCTACCCGTCATTCTCCAGGTTGATTTGAACCCACCCGTACCTACCCCTTGACTTTGGCCAACAAGGCGGTACGACTGTCCCAAACCAACGCATCTATCTATGCAGAAGAAAGGTAACAAGCAGCTACCATATACTATGCCTTGACGAAGGCCAACAAACATAGCATGAATACTACGTGCTACCCGTCTGAAATGACGGAGGGCTACGAATGGTTTTTGGCGAAAAACCTTTAACGTAATGAACTTGATATCGTTGAAGGAACCGGATAGCTTTTATAAAATATAGTGACGAAAACCTTTGCTAAAGAGGTCACTCCCGGTGAAGGGATCTTGGCTCTTTCCCCGTAGAATGAGGTGCAGGATATTCCAACTGAATACCACGATGCAAAGCAAAAGTAAACGATTATAGTGAAGTTATTGCCCTGACGCAAACTTCTGTCTAAGGGGTCACTCCCGGTGAAGGGATCTCGGCCTTTGCCTCGTCGACTGAGGTGCAGGATATTCCAACTGAATATCACTGTGCAAAACAAAAGAGAACGTCCTTGCAATAACAGCTTTTTGAAAAATTGTTCCAACAACATCAGAATATGTTTGTTTAGCTTGCATTGATCCGAATCAATACAGTCCCATCAATTGATCACACCAATAAAGAACGAAAATAATGATGTACGTATATGCCATCCGCATTCGCCACTGGGTCCCGTCATTACCCGTTAGGTTACTTAACTAACGACAGAGCGGGGACTGGACTAGCACGGATGCAAAACATATACAACATCTACTAGTATATATATCAATATATAATATTCGCTCAAGGCGTGACAAAATGCAACATCACAGAAATGTAATAAGCATCACAGAACAATACAAATATCTGGGATCCCTGGGTTTAATAGAGCCGCTACTGAAACCCGACGTTCCCCTGGTCGTGTGGATAGCCTGTGCAATGAAATCCTAGACCCCTACGGGCGCGGCAAGTTACCCGCCAAAACCTGAAGCGAGGCAGTCCCCTTCAACAACGTGAATGGACCACCCAGCACTTCACGGAATCCGGTAACTTGAGCACCCCTTCTTGGGTCAACCTGTACCCCCTACGAGTGCAGCGAATAGCCCGCCAATTCTAGAGTGAAGCCCCCTCCGTCTCAACGCCATGAGATGCGGGCCTGTTGCCCTCTAGACCCCGGCTATCCGTGCACCCCACCTTGGGGTAATCCTAGTACAGAAAGTAAAATATACATACAACGGGTACATCGACCTCAGCCCGGTCGTGCCCCAAAAGAATAATATACAAACAGGCAGTGACGGCAGTCCACATATCGGACGCTCGCCCCGCAATATCAAATGTACATAATAAACCAAACTGTACTACCATTGCATCCAGGCTATCCCCCACGACCAATTCGCAATATCACAGCACAACACAGAACATCAACGTGAATGTCACGTTCGCAAATCCGTCTAAATGGGCTATAGCAGTTAGACAGGATTTACCGATCAAATGACATTCACGGTCGCAGATATAATGTAAATATTATGAACTAACATGTTTAAAATTTTCGATCGATCAAATTTACCGAAGTGGTCCACAAGCACTACTGTAGCACTCAAAGAAATCTGGGCCAAAAAAGAATATTCCAAAAACCCCATTTTCAACTCAGAAGCCCACTGTAAAAATTTGATGCAATGAACAGTCTAGGTAGCGGCGGAACCGCGGCCAATGCGTGGGTTTGGCTGCGGTTCCGCGGTGGAAAGGTGACGTCACGCGACCAAATTTTCACAGAATGCTTATAATTCCCTGCACGTATTTCTGCAATGTACTGAAAAATTTTCGAGCCAAAAATAAATCGACAGAAAACTGATGCATGAAAAATGCGGTTTTTGGAAAATCCGATCGATCGAACTTGTAAACATGTTAGAGCAAGCTAGATTAGGTTAATGGCGTGGTTCTGATACCAGTGTAAGTGCACGGCGGCGCCCCAGCCGTCAATCCGAGGCCAAAATGCGGAAACGATACTTTACTTTAACTTTTGAACCGGCACCACCGCGCACTATAAATCCCGGATCGAGCCATTAACCTACTCCTAGCAAACTGGAGAAGGGGTAGAGAGATATACCAAGCGATCCGTCCTTCGCTCTTCTCGTCGTCGTCCCGATCTCCCCGTAGAATCTCCGGTCTTCATCTCCTCGTCGGAAGGGCACCATATCGCCGGGTTCTTTTACGGGCTCCCACCTCTGGACCGAGGCAACTCGGGCACGAAGTTGGCGAGTCGATGTGTCCAAGAATTGTTGTAGAATAGTGTGGAACTCTATGTCTCATTGGGGTATGAAGTTGCCATGGTTTTGGTGTAGGAATGAACTTGGGAGATGAATGATTTTTGTAGCAAGCAAAAAGATGTGAGATGAACATTTTTCCTTACCAAATGAAATGCCCTCACCCTTCACTAAGTGTGGCCCGGCCCCTTTTTTTGCCCAAGGGAGGGGGAGAGAAAAGTCAAGGGGGGAAGCTATCATGCATGAGAGAGAGAAATGATGATGATGAAACATAATGATCACAACCAACTCTCACTCCAAATCAACCCTCATCATCAACAACCATGATTACTCCAAAAGTCAAGCAATCATGGACTAATGAAGTCAAAGGAAGCAAGGACCATCATGAAGCAACCATTAACAAGAAACACCCTCCAAATTGCTAATTTGCACATTTGCAAATTAGCTCTCCTCTACCAAAATTCAGCCAAAGAAAGAAACAAAGGAAAATGGCCGAAACGGAATGTAAACTGGTAACTTCAAAAAACTGATCCCGTAATAAATTACAGGAAAACCCCGCGACTGTATATACATACCCGCATTTGTATTCCGACCGAATACAAATGTAATGAGACAAAATCTACACTGTACAATACTAGGATCCGGCTTAAACCAAAGTCCGCTAGTATTATCCGTCCGATCATGATCCGTGCAATACCGCACGTATATGATCGAACCCTGCCATATCTCCATACGGCCTCTACAGCGTTTCTCCCGAAACTTGAGAAAACGGTCTGTGGGGGACTCTAAAGACTCGTCAATACTTTGGCTGTAGATTTAACCACTAGCACGTCAGAAGTATTAGCCATACATAACGGGCTACCAGGTATTGACCAAAAGGAACGTCGATGATCGAACTCATCCTGATACCCTACTGAGCCTGTCAGTGACAATATCCGTACAGTCCGGTCCGTTCGTCTATGAGCATCGCATGGCGGGCCTAGGGGGTTGGTAAAAATCAGACCCCCAAAAGCGGTACAAGTCGTGTCGGAGTGTAGCCCAGAACACCCTGAGATACTACTGGAATACCTACCAGTAAATCTCCTGCCTTGGCCAAGGACTTCGTGTAAGGGCTCTCCTAGACACAGCGCGACCTCACCCCCAATACCGGGAGAGACGAACCCTTGCAGATCCGCTCACTGCCTCCATGTGGCTCGGGACTGTACCCAACTAAAACCTGTTTGCACGTCTCCTTTGAAAGTGGTAGGGTAGTAATCAAAGTACAGTGGGAACTCACACGAGACAAATGACGATCTCAGGTCGATGAACTAACCTATACACATGTCACCAGGGAACTGCTGTCTGACGTCAGGTATAAGACCAACTAGCATGTTCCCGGCGAGTCCTGTCCGGTGTACTCATGACCCAATGAGCACCTGTATACATCTTAGGTGAACCAACTAACACCAATGGCTTGTGAGACCGGCCACTGCCCCTCATCGGGGTCTCGACTGTATACACTAGTCTACTCTGGAGTATCGATGCCCTGTCTCGAAACTCCCACGACTAGGGACCTTTTAAGGATGTGCTTATAGACCCCAGCTCCCACGTATATGATCGCCCTCATACTGCTGGCAGTCAAGCAAGAATCCTAGGGGCTCTATCAACGTGTAATAGTGACCTGTAAGGTCACCTGAAGCAGTATACGATGATAAAAGTAAACCAGATAGCATACTATTATCTTGAGTAAGACTGTCCTACCGGTATAGGTCCTCCCTCAATCATTGCAATAATGTGTCTGTGATCCAATAATTGACTCTGAGGGCACTATCTCCAACAGTGCGTGGGAGGGAAGAGGGGAGAGTGAGAGTGAGAGAATGAGAACGAGAGAGGGGGTCGGTGGGTTGAAGCGCGGTCGTGGGAAGTTCGTTGGCGAGGGAGACACGGTCGTCGCGGCTGTTGGCGAAGGAGGAGGGGTCGTGGGGCGAGCGCGGGTCATGGGGAAAGCGGGTGCGGCCGTTCGGGCGTGGGCGCAGGTCGTGGGGGAGTGGGCGCGGCCATTGGGGAAGTGGGGAAAAGAGCGGGAAAGGAGGAAACACGAAGGAGAAGAAGAAGGGAGAGGGGAGTTTGGGTCGGGTCGGGTTCGGGTTCGGGTTGAGTAAAGGGTGAGAGGGGTTTGTGGGCTGGGCTTGGGATAGGAAAAGGGTTAGGGTTTAATAGTTAGGGTTAGAAAATTAAAATTTGAAATTAAATTAAGAAAATTTAGGAACTAATAATTATAAAAAATTAGAAATAGAAAATTTTTGGGGAAAGTATTTATTTAAAATATGGAAGATATTTATAGTGGAACTGGGTATTACAACTTTTGTAATTGGGTAATCTTTATTTGATGGTTTTTTTAATGCATTGGTGAGATTGATTGGTCTGTAGAAAACTTGGTACTGAAACGAGATTGTCGTATATAGCTATCGATCTTGTTTGATAATAGTATGCATTAAATCGAAGTCTTAGAATAAGTTACAAAGTCCTACAATATTGTCCAAGTTCAAGTCCAAGAAAAAAACAAAGTCCAAGAAAAAGTTCAAGGAAAAATCAAAGTAAAAGTTCTTTTAGGACAATTGTCCTATTAGGACTTAAGAATTCAGAACCAATAAGAGCGCTGAAAAATTGAAATTCACACATTTTCTAAAATGAAATTGAACTGTGGGTATTAGAATTTAAAATATTCTGGTTTGGATACTTTATGATTTTTTATTCTTTGAAATCAAAGGAGGAAGTACTTAAAAAAAAAGTCTCCATTTTTGTATCATTTTTTGTGAGTAACGTTTTCTAAAAAATGTTTGATTTTGTGGTTTCAGGCAAATTAAATTATTTGAATGGTTGTTTATTTCCCTTAAATATACCGTGTTATCAGGGTATATCAATAGTGAGCTGTAATAACTTTCATTTAAAATATTAAATACCAATGTATTAAATTTTATATAAATATCACGAAATTCCCGTTCAATTAATTCCAGATCGTTTGTTTGAAGCGAGAGCCATTTAACCTTTTTTCGCACCTTTTTGTTATTTCAACAAAACAACACACGTTGCTAAATAAATAACAAAAATCCAAGAAGTCATGGCATTTATTTGAAACTAACTAATTTTACAGTTCTTTTTTGGAATAATAAGCGTACGAATGAGATTTGAATTCTAGGCCTCTCACTCATCTGCAATAATAGGTCTAATTTTACGGTATTGATTTATTACTTATCAAGCATGTTACCTTTTTTTAAATAATAGATGCATGTTGCATTTTATTTGAGAAAAGCTTAAAGTTCGTTGTATTTTAGTGAAATTTAAGCTAACCCAAAGCACAAACAGAAAACGGGTCGGATGAAGATAGGGTTTCGGGTCGAATCCCTCTGTAACCCATCACCCATCAACATTTTCACACTCCCTGAATATTTTCCTATATATAGACTGCAAAAGCTCGAAATGAAAAAGCAAGCAAGAAAAGGTTCATCTCTCTCAAAAATCGACTCATTTCTCTTTAGGTATGAACCCTAAATTTCTCTAAATTTTTACACGTTTTAATTTTTTAAATCGTCAAAGTCCTTTGGTGTTGAATCGAAAAACCCATCATGTGATTTTTTCTATTTATTATAAATTTCTTTTTTTTTTGTTGCATTCAGATGCCATTTGATATCTACTGCCAAAAAATGGTGTTGTCTGAATAAAAGAATCAAAACCCTTGTTTCCTAAATGCCGTATTGTTAATAAAAAGCCTTCATTTGCAAATTTGGGGGTTTTCTTTGCAATATTTAGTTTAGGTTTGGATCTCTCCATATCTAACTCTTGGCATTTTGGGTTATTTGATTTTTGGTATTGTGATTGAAACTTTGGGTTTTGCTATTAATAGCCTGTTTATGCTATTTGTGCTTGGTATGGTAAGTGTGCCCAAAATCTGATATTTATTTGATTAAACCTAGAAAATGGGTTCATTGATCCTAAATCCAAGGGTTTAGCTCATGTCATCGATTGATGGTTTCTCCGTTTTTATAATAAAATTTAAGAAACGAGACAAGTCGTTCCAATCTAGTCCTCTTATGAAGCTATGCACATCATGAACCTATTTAAGCATTCTAATATATATATTCAAATTTCAAACCTTCATCTAGTCGTCAATATCAATGACATCTCTTTCAATTTCTAGTGACATTTCTCAAAACATTATTCTAAATCCCAAATATTTAAATCACATGATGTTTATTTAAACTATACAATATCAACTATACATCCACGCACATCATACACCCAAAATACAAATACTTGTAATGAGAACTACACTCTACAAACCATTGTTAATCTAAGACTTACAAAGTTAAAATTTTCCTAAATGCATTGTATAAAAATGGTCTGGGCCTTCTTTTTAGTGAGAATTGTTGGGCAATTAACAAGCATGCTAAGGAACCTGGCGTAGTTGAAATTATAATATTGGAATGGATTAGTAGTAAAATGCTGTCTAAGTTACGCAAGAGACCGGCGATCTGATAAGCCCAGTGAAGGTAGATTATTAAAGGAACAATGAGGATTCATGATAGATATGGCTGCCAATTTACCATAAGAGATGGGATGGTCCTTAGTCGAGCTTAACAGAAGATAAAGGATTCATGGATTTGAATTTTTCTTTTTAAATAGGTGATTTGTTGTCGCTGGATTGTTTCTAATGATGCTCAATATTGGCGATCTCCAAGATCAGGACACATGGCAGCTGACGTGTCCCAGAACTTGGAAGAAATGGCCTACATGGGCCGACCAGGCCACCCCTGTACCCGACCTGCAAGCACAAGCTGGCTCTCTTCAGAGCCCCTGAAAATTGGCCTCCTCGGCCTCTCAGCTCGTCCCGAGCTACCACAGGACTAAGACTCCTCGGCCCTCTCATTGTCCCCGAGCTCCCCAGCCGAGGCTATCTTCCTCGGTCCCCCGACTGACCAACTCCATCACTCACAGGCGTAACCGCCGCTCCGAAAATTTCGCCATGCGCAGATTCTCCGCCGGCAACATTCCACGTTCCACGCCATCACGGTCCCCATTAACGGGCGATCTGCTCTTTACACGGGCGTGACGTCGGGAGCGTAGCTGCCGGCGAGATTCTCGCGTCTGCTGCTGCGTGCTGCCGTCACTATATAAACCCCTATCACAGAGTGATCAAGTAAGCCTTTTTCACCCCATTTAGCCGTTACTCTGCTCGGATCTCGTACTAACTTGATCGTCGGAGGGTCCTCGGTGGTACCAAACCACCCCGGGACTTCTTTGCAAGTACTCGGCGTTGACTCCTCAAAACCACCAATCTCCTCAAAACCCATTGAGACCCACACGCAACAGGAGATCACCTCCAAGATCCACCGGGAGATCGACGGAAGACAATATCTGACGGAGACCCGAAAAGGACCTCCATCAGTTGGCGCCGTCTGTGGGAACTTAAACTCCACAAAAACAAAGTTGGCCTTCCGATCTCCATCCACATGGCAAGCGATCACCCTGAAGATCCAGGTACCAGCCGCCTCCCCCTCACCGGAGGCGCGGATGAACCTCCTCCGGCGACCGTCATCAACGCCCTCGCCAGCCGAATAGATTGGCTACAGTCCCTCGTGGAGGCATTCGTCCGCGTCCAAACGGCCGGTCCAGAGCCCCAGATCGCCGCTCCTCCGCCTCCAGAAGGCTCTGCCCTCGTCGGCACGGCTGACCACCGGCAGGCTACGACCCTTGGCCACAGATCTCACGGGCCGATACTCTCTGAGGCCCGCTGAGCGCCCCACAGCTCCACACCAAGATCCGCCGCCAGAACGCCTCGCCTCGAGCCTCCTCGCGACCCTTACCCCTAAGGAGATGTTGGTCACCTCGCCTGTCCACAGGCATGATTGACACCCCCTCTCTCGACGGGGTCGCACAGAAGGGGCTCGCCACGACGACTCGAGGGCCATCTCACCCGGAGATCTGAGGAACCTCATTGAGAGGAACCGGGGCCGCGTCCAGACGCAGAGCTCCCACAGCAGAGGCCAGGGATCACAAGGCGCTGAATTCTCAGGATACCACGGCCGAATCGACGCCCTCGAAAAGAAGATCGAGGGCATGCGCCGGGAAGGTCACTTCTCGGGCGACGGGGCTAAGTACGCCGCCGACTCGCTCACCAAGACGTTTACCGAGGGACTGCTCACTGTCCACGTCTCCTCGCGCAATAAGCCTTCGGAGGTCTCTCTGTTCGACGGGAAAACCGACCCGAAAGACCATTTGGATGCTTTCACTGCGGGGATGAGCTTCCAGGACCATTCCGCCGCCGCCCAGCGCATGGCCTTCCCAGCCACTCTCATTCGCTCTGGTCGGGACTGGTTCCGAGGACTCGAGCCTCGCTCAATCTCGACCTTTGACGAGCTGGCTACTCAGTTCCTCGGCCATTTCGTTGGGAACCGTCGGCAGAAGCGCACGGTCGACTACCTCTTCACAATTAAGAGTGGGGACAAGGAGACGTTCAAAGCTTACATCACTCGCTTCTACAACGCCCTCCTCGAGGTCCCCGAGCACCGGGACGAGACCGTCGTCACGGCGCTCAGATCTGGTCTTAGGCACAAGGAGTGATTGCACTCTTTTGCGTTGGCTCAGCCTAAGACTATGGCCGAGGTCAAGGCGTGGACTGAGTGCGAGATTCAGCTGGAGTCCGAGGTGAACGCGAACCTCCCTCGAGCAGACCGGTCCGACCAGAAGAAGAGGGCTCGGGAAGAAAGGCCGGAACGTCAGCAGCCCTATCACCCAAAGTTCCAGGAGTACACCCCACTTAACGTCTCCCTCGCAGTGTTACTAGAGGAGGCCCAGAGTGAGGGGTGTTGCGCCACGGCAGCGCCCCGGCCTCGTACTCGAGGCCAAAATGCGGAATCAAAAATTTTCCTTGCTCGGAAACCGGCGCTACCGCGGACAAAGAAAACCCGGATCGTAAACCATTAACCTAACTAGCTAACTAGAGAGATAGGGTGAGAAGATATACCAAGCGATCCGTGTCCTTCGGTCTTCATCTCCGCTCGAATCTCCCGCGGAATCTCCGTCACCTCCTCGCTCGTCGGAAAGGGCACCACGTAGCCGGAATCTTTTACGGGCTCCCGCCTCTTGACCGAGGCAACTCGGGCGCGAAGTTGGCTAGCCGACGCGTCCAAGGCTTGCTATAGAATAGTGTAGTGAACTTGTCTCTTGGGGTTATGTGGTTGCCTTGAGGTGGAGGAATGGAGAAGAGAAGGAGAGAAGGAATTGAGCTTTTTTAAGCTTATCTTTTACAACCATGGAAATGAGATGAGAAATGCCATCACTAGAAAAATGATACTCTCCTCTCACTCTAAAGTGGCCGGCCCCCTCTCCATCAAATTAGATTGGAGAGAGAAAAGAGAATGGCATAAAACAATATGATTAAAAAGATAATATAAACCTCACAAATCAATCCTTTTTCACTCATCTCAAATGAAAAGCAAGTGAAAGACTAGAAAGGCATCTCATGATGAAACAAGTCTCATCATAATGCAAACTTGCAAGAAAACCCTCCACTAAATGTTAATTGCGAACTTGCAATTAACACCCTCCACCAAGAAAGTCCGACCGAGAAGGAATGAAGGAAAACCGGACGGAACGGAATGCAAACTGGCAACCCCAGAAAACCGATCCCATAATAAATTACAGGAAAACCCCGTTACTGCAAATACATGCCCGCATTTATATTCCCACTGAACACAAATGCAAAGAGACAAAACTACACTATCAAATACTAGAATCCGGCTTAAGCCAAAGCCGGCTAGTAAAAACTGTCCGATCACGATCCGTGCAATACCGCACGTATCTGATCGAACCCTGCCATATCTCCATACGGCCTCTACAGCGTTTCGCCCGAAACTTGAGTAACTGTAACTGTGTGTGGTGGACTCTAAAGACTCGTCAATACCTTGGCTGTGGATTTAACCACTAGCACGTCAGAGGTATAAGCCAATACGTGACGGGCCACCAGGTATTGACCAAATGGGACGTCGATGAGGAAGCTCACCCCGACACCCAACTGAGCCTGTCAGTGACAATATCCGTACAGTCCGGTCCGTTCGTCTATGAGTATCGCATGGCGGGCCTAGGGGGTTGGTGAAAGTCAGACCCCCAAAAGCGGTACAAGTCGTGTCGGAGCGTAGCCCAGAACGCCCTGAGATACTACTGGAATACCTACCAGTAAATCTCCTGCCTCGGCCGAGGGCTTTGCGTAATGGCTCTCCTAGACACAGCGCGACCTCACCCCCAATACCGGGAGAGACGAACCCCTGCAGATCCGCTCACTGCCTCCATGTGGCTCGGGACTGTACCCAACTAAAACCTGTTTGCACGACTCCTTTGAGCCGTGGTAGGGTAGTAATCAAAGCACAGTGGGAACTCACACGAGACAAATGACGATCTCAGGTCGATGAACTAACCTGTACACATGTCACCAGGGAACTGCTATCTGACATCTAGTATAAGACCAACTAGCAGGTTCCCGGCGAGTCCTGTCCGGTGTACTCATAACCCAATGAGCACCTGTATACATCTTAGGTGAACCAACTGACACCAGTGGCTTGTGAGACCGGCCACCGCCCCTCGTCGGGGTCTCGACTGTATACACTAGTCTACTAACGGAGTATCGATGCCCTGTCTCGAAACTCCTACGACTAGGGACCTTTTAAGGATGTGCTTATAGACCACCAGCTCCCACGTATATGATCGCCATCATACTGCTGGCAGTCAAGCAAGAATCCTAGGGGCTCTATCAACGTGTAATAGCGACATGTCAGGTCACCTAAAGCAGTACACGATGATAAAGATAAACCAGATAGCATACTATCATCTCGAGTAAGACTGTCCTACCGGGATAGGTCCTCCCTCAATCATTGCAATCACGTGCCTGTGATCCAATAATTGACTCTGAGGGCACTATCTCCAACAATCTCCCACTTGCACTCAAGGCTAATTATTGCGATGCCACATACTCACAGCCCGTGTGATACCGAACACCCAACTCCTCTACTAGTCAGTCTCACAAAACCCGTTTGTGAAACTATTGCGTTCGAGGAATAGCCTCAGTGAGTGGATTCGCTGTGATGTTTCTTTCTATGTCTCTCTATATCTCAAGTTCGCGGAGAAAGCCATCTCCCGAAATGAGCAATACCTGTCTTAGAACGTCTGGATGTCTGATGGGACCTAGCTCATAAATGAACTCCAAATCCAAACTTCTTAGACTGTATCAACAACTGAAACTAATCAGTATCCTGCGCCAAGCCTCCCTCAGTATTGCCTTGGACCACCTGTCCAAAATACTGCCCCTCGTCGGAAGGAAAACTATAACTCTGACAACCTCCCTGTCGTCCATGTCATCTTGGAAGCCTGGAATGATAACTGTCTCCCAAATGAGGCTGTCGTTATCATATCCCTAGAACATCAACTTATGTTCTAAAACTGCTTCCAACTGTTTCTCCAGGATTGGATCAATATCAACTTATTGCATCTACTGCAAGAACAACATCTGGTGTGGTACTTGACATCTCATGATTGACTCAATTGCCTAAGCAAGTGATCTGCCAATCATGAGTATCCCTCTCCCCTTTAGTCTATAAGACACCTTTAGAGAGGGTGACTCCATTACCTGCAGGTACACTACCATGCCAGGAGTCGTCCATTCTAAATACTCATAGAATGCTGTCAAGGTACCCTGATTGGGAAACCACCCAAATCTAGATCTAAAACCATAGATCTAGTAACCAGTATGTTTGATATAATATCCAAGTCCCTTGTGGAGAAACCACTGTGTGACGACCAAAGTATAACCGATCGTAGTATAGGAATATCACTTCCTACTACCTTCTCAACAGATCCATCCCCTATTCTGATGACGTCAAACCTATGACTGTCACATCAGAAATGGATGATCTATCTCCGCTACATCTGCTTTAGTCTATAAATAGACATAAGCCTGATGTCCACCAATGCTTCCGCTGCTCCCACTGACTACGACAACCCTCTGGCAGAGTCATATAGACGTGCACTTCTAAAGCTAGTTTAGAACGACGCTATACTCATCCTCCTGCCGGGTCTCGCAGCCTGGAACAACAACAATGGCAAGTGTGGGTAAACAAGAACTTCCCTGTCACCGTCCTTGAGGCTACCGGAGTACCTCTCGGGTGCCTGAAGTTACCCACCTTATCTGCGGAGTGGCCAATGGAATGTCATATCAGATTGAATCTTTAGGTTCCTTATCAAATCTTCAGTAATCGTTTGTGGTTCTGGAATCACTTCCAGTTCTACCATACTCCCACTACCTTTTCTGAAAAAAATCCATTTTTAATAAAAACTGTGGCGAGTCTAGAACAATATTGCTATTGTTCATCCAGATGGTAGAAAATCAACCCTCGTCATAGCCTGGGTCAACCCACAAACAGCCATTACAGAATCGTGCCTTGAGTTGTCCAGTGTCTGGTTTTAATCATAAGCCGGACAACTCCCCGTACCTTAACATCGTTAAGATATGAACTGTTCTATATCCAATATAGAACCAGAGGCACTGATTCAATTGAACCAGATTCAAATCATGCAACTATCTCCAGTGCATGTCAACTAAATGGAAGGAGGTCGATCAGCGTTACTCAACTTAGGAATGCTTCCAATTATGAGTAACCTGAAAGAGAAGCAATCTGTCTTCATCATTACTATCAACTGAACACCATACGCAAGTATCTACATCTTCGATCACTTTGAAGAATCCTGATACTTGCTATACCTGGTTCTCTACTCTATTCAAATACCTATAACTCCTCAAAACTTAGACCCTGTGTTTCCACGAAACACATGTCTAAGAATCTAGAGAAGTCATAAGTAAACAGAATATAGTATGAGAACCAACCCCTCTGTCCTAATGGACACTGGACAGCATGCAATACTCTGTATAAGTCCGCTGAGTCTAACAACTCTTTCACTGTGTGTCGTAGGTTGAAAACTGTACTTATGGTTAAGAAGAATTACACCGCTGTTTAATGCTCCTTACCTAACCATCCACTGATATAGGTAAATGTCATCGACATAATATCAAAAAGTATATCTCACTCTATGAAAATAGACGTACAGATATATCAATTTGAAATTGGTGCACAACAGCGGATATTCAAAACCAAATATTTGCCGACCGGCAAACAACCCAGGTGACTTCCTCAAATATCACCGATTACAATGAATCCCGATATAATGAGGATGATCACCCAATTCCCAATAACTTACTCCCACTCAGCATCTGTAAAACCATACAGATGTGAGAATCCAACCTGGTAAATACATACCCTGGAGCAAGTGTCTAACTGGGAAATCAGTTTTCCATTAACAGTACACAGTGAAACTGAAACATTGAAATGTTTCGTTGGGGTATCCTGGTATTCCTAGTAATGCCTCTTCCATTATCCAGATTCACAACTATAACCGTATAATTCTTTGCCACCTCTCCAAATCCCTTCATATGTCTTTAGTCATTACCTTCTGTACACCCCTTTAGGCCAAATGGTTTTCTTCCTTCCCTACCGTTCGGCACCAGCCTATGGTTTGGAAGAAGACTATCCAAAAGGCATAAAGGGTGTACTGTCCTAATCCTAGGAACACTCGCAATGCGAGAGAAGGTGAAGATAAAAGACACCTGAATGTACTTTATTCCTATTTCTCCTGAACCAGGATCCATCCCCGAACTGGAACAAGTTCCTTTCGAGTTCGTATATAACCATACGATGGATTATCCAATAAAATGGGATCTTCGTAGTGATACGGAGTGTCCTGGAGAAATACAAAGGTGATTTAGGATTGGCGAAGAAATACTTGGTTTGGTCGTGAATATCAGTTGCAATTTACTTTGCCCTCCTACTAACCCCTTGCTTTGTCTTAACTTAATACCTTCTGCACACCATCGTTATGCTAATTGGTTTTCTTCATTCCCTACCGGTCGGCACCAGCCTAAGGTTTGGAAGAAGACTATCCAATTTGCGTAATAGGTGTACTACTCCTAAACCAAGGAGTACTCGCAACCTGAGAGAAGGTGAAAAGAAAAGACAACTGAATAGTCCTATCCGTTTTCTCCAGAACCAGAAACCATCCTCGAAATCCTTCGAGTTCGTATCTAACCATACGATGGTTTTGTCCAATGGAAGTGGACGTTCGTAGTAATACGGGGTGTCCTGGAGAAAAGGGTGAAAGTAGGAGTGGCAATGAGGTCTGCAACTCTGACAATCCAAAAGCCTGTGTTAAGAAGGTTCGGTCAACTTGGTCACTGAGTCATAGTCCAGGGTCGGGTCAATGGTCGCTGCCAGAGAGAGAGAAAAGAAACACTCAGCGTGCACTCTAACCTAGATCAGAATGGTTATCACTTTGTCTAATCTGGAAACCTCCCACTGTACCTCAAATTCTCCTCCAAACCTGAAAGAAGAATTAGTCGGGATCACCCGAGGAGTAAACTAACTCATCAGTGGGAATCGGGATCCAACTATCATCGCATGATAACTTGACGGAATCCACTCAAGTCACCACACTCCAGAAGGTATGCGCATGCCTGGCAAGTTTCAGTTCTTTTGAAACTCCCGATGAAAGTTTTACCCCTAGGACCCAAGTGACCTTGACACAGTCAACAAATCAAAGAGTCCTAGTCAAGTTCAACCCGTCATTATCCCGGATTGCATTAAACCCACCCGTACGAGCCCTTGACACAGTCAACAAGGCCGCACGACTGTCCTAACCAATCCCATTAATATGCTGCAAACAAACACTACTTAGCTACCGCACACTACGCCTTGACACAGTCAACAAACGCAGCACGAATACTAAGTAATACTTGTAAGAAATGACGGAGGGCTACGTCTAGTTTTTGGCGAAAAACTTTTAACGTAATGAACTTGATATCGTTGAAGGAACTGCATAGCCTTTTATAAAAATATAGTGACGAAAACCTTTGCTAAAGAGGTCACTCCCGGTGAAGGGATCTCGGCTCTTTCCCCGTAGAATGAGGTGCAGGATATTCCAACTGAATACCACGATGCAAAGCAAAAGTAATCGGTTATAGTGAAGTTAATGCCCTGACGCAAACTTCTGTCCAAGGGGTCACTCCCGGTGAAGGGATCTCGGCCCTTGCCTCGTCGACTGAGGAGCAGGATATTCCAAATGAATACCACGATGCAAAACAAAAGTGAACGTCCTTGCAATAACAGCTTTTTGAAAAAGTGTTCCAACAACATCAGAATAGGTTTGTTTAAACTTGCATTGATCCGAATCAATGCAGTCCCATCAAATGATCACACCACAAAGAACGAAAATATACTGACGTACGTATATGCCATCCGCATTCGCCACTGGGTCCCGTCATCACCCGTTAGGTTAGCTAACTAACGGCAGAGCGGGGACTGGACTAGCGCGGATGAAAAACATATACAACGTCTACTAATATATATACCAATATACAGTATTTCGCTCAAGGCGTGAATAAAATGCAACATCACAGAAATGTATAGCATCACAGAACAATACAGATATCTGGAAACCCCGGGTTTCACAGAGCCGCTGCTGAAACCCGACGTTCCCCTGGTCGTGTGGATAGCCTGTGCAATGAAAAACCTAGACCCCTACGGGCGCGGCAAGTCACCCGCCAAAACCTGAAGCGAGGCAGCCCCCTTCAGCTCCGTGAATGGTCCACCCAGCACTCCACGGAATCCGGCAACTTGGGCACCCCTCCTGGGTCAACCTATACCCCCTATGAGTGCGGCGAATAGCCCGCCAATCCTGGACTGAAGCCCCCTCCGTCTCAATGCCCTGAGATGCGGGCTCGTTGCCCTCCAGAACCCGGCTATCCGTGCACCCCACCGCGGGGCAACCCTAGTACAGAAAGTAAAATATACATACACCGGGTACATCGACCGCAACCAGGTCGTGCCCCAAAACAATAATACAAACAGGCAGTGACGGCAGTCCACATGTCGGACGCTCGCCCCGCAATAACAAATGTACATAATACAACAAAACTGTACTATATTGCAACCAGGCTATCCCCCACGACCGATCCGCAACATCACAGCATAAACATAGAACATCAACGTGAAAATCACGTTCGCAAATCCGTCTAACCGGGCTATAGCAGTTAGACCGGATTTACCGATCGAGTGACATTCACGGTCGCAGATATAATGTAAATACTGTGAAATAATGTGTTTCAAATATCCGATCGATCAAACAATTAACAAGCGGGCCCCAAACCAATACTGTAGCAGTTACAGTAAACCTGGGCCCAAATTTAATATCCCAAAACCCTCAAAATTAGCCCAAAAGCCCACTGTAAAATTTCCACAGTGTGAGCACAGTAGACTGCGGCGGAAGCGCGGCCCAAAGTGGGGTTTGGCCGCGCTTCCGCGGTCAACTGTACGACTGACACTGTCGAATTTTTACAGTGGTCTTAGAATTTCGTGCACATTATTTTTCTGTAACCTGAAAAATTTTTAGACACCAAAAAATTCCAACAGAAAACTGATGTGAACAAAATACGGTTTTTTGAGATTTTGGTCGATCGGATAAGTAAAACGCATTAGAACAAGCTAGGTAAGGTTAATGGCGTGGCTCTGATACCATTGTAAGCCCGCGGGGGCGCCCCGGCCTCGTACTCGAGGCCAAAATGCGGAATCAAAAATTTTCCTTGCTCGGAAACCGGCGCTACCGCGGACAAAGAAAACCCGGATCGTAAACCATTAACCTAACTAGCTAACTAGAGAGATAGGGTGAGAAGATATACCAAGCGATCCGTGTCCTTCGGTCTTCATCTCCGCTCGAATCTCCCGCGGAATCTCCGTCACCTCCTCGCTCGTCGGAAAGGGCACCACGTAGCCGGAATCTTTTACGGGCTCCCGCCTCTTGACCGAGGCAACTCGGGCGCGAAGTTGGCTAGCCGACGCGTCCAAGGCTTGCTATAGAATAGTGTAGTGAACTTGTCTCTTGGGGTTATGTGGTTGCCTTGAGGTGGAGGAATGGAGAAGAGAAGGAGAGAAGGAATTGAGCTTTTTTAAGCTTATCTTTTACAACCATGGAAATGAGATGAGAAATGCCATCACTAGAAAAATGATACTCTCCTCTCACTCTAAAGTGGCCGGCCCCCTCTCCATCAAATTAGATTGGAGAGAGAAAAGAGAATGGCATAAAACAATATGATTAAAAAGATAATATAAACCTCACAAATCAATCCTTTTTCACTCATCTCAAATGAAAAGCAAGTGAAAGACTAGAAAGGCATCTCATGATGAAACAAGTCTCATCATAATGCAAACTTGCAAGAAAACCCTCCACTAAATGTTAATTGCGAACTTGCAATTAACACCCTCCACCAAGAAAGTCCGACCGAGAAGGAATGAAGGAAAACCGGACGGAACGGAATGCAAACTGGCAACCCCAGAAAACCGATCCCATAATAAATTACAGGAAAACCCCGCTACTGCAAATACATGCCCGCATTTATATTCCCACTGAACACAAATGCAAAGAGACAAAACTACACTATCAAATACTAGAATCCGGCTTAAGCCAAAGCCGGCTAGTAAAAACTGTCCGATCACGATCCGTGCAATACCGCACGTATCTGATCGAACCCTGCCATATCTCCATACGGCCTCTACAGCGTTTCGCCCGAAACTTGAGTAACTGTAACTGTGTGTGGTGGACTCTAAAGACTCGTCAATACCTTGGCTGTGGATTTAACCACTAGCACGTCAGAGGTATAAGCCAATACGTGACGGGCCACCAGGTATTGACCAAATGGGACGTCGATGAGGAAGCTCACCCCGACACCCAACTGAGCCTGTCAGTGACAATATCCGTACAGTCCGGTCCGTTCGTCTATGAGTATCGCATGGCGGGCCTAGGGGGTTGGTGAAAGTCAGACCCCCAAAAGCGGTACAAGTCGTGTCGGAGCGTAGCCCAGAACGCCCTGAGATACTACTGGAATACCTACCAGTAAATCTCCTGCCTCGGCCGAGGGCTTTGCGTAATGGCTCTCCTAGACACAGCGCGACCTCACCCCCAATACCGGGAGAGACGAACCCCTGCAGATCCGCTCACTGCCTCCATGTGGCTCGGGACTGTACCCAACTAAAACCTGTTTGCACGACTCCTTTGAGCCGTGGTAGGGTAGTAATCAAAGCACAGTGGGAACTCACACGAGACAAATGACGATCTCAGGTCGATGAACTAACCTGTACACATGTCACCAGGGAACTGCTATCTGACATCTGGTATAAGACCAACTAGCAGGTTCCCGGCGAGTCCTGTCCGGTGTACTCATAACCCAATGAGCACCTGTATACATCTTAGGTGAACCAACTGACACCAGTGGCTTGTGAGACCGGCCACCGCCCCTCGTCGGGGTCTCGACTGTATACACTAGTCTACTAACGGAGTATCGATGCCCTGTCTCGAAACTCCTACGACTAGGGACCTTTTAAGGATGTGCTTATAGACCACCAGCTCCCACGTATATGATCGCCATCATACTGCTGGCAGTCAAGCAAGAATCCTAGGGGCTCTATCAACGTGTAATAGCGACATGTCAGGTCACCTAAAGCAGTACACGATGATAAAGATAAACCAGATAGCATACTATCATCTCGAGTAAGACTGTCCTACCGGGATAGGTCCTCCCTCAATCATTGCAATCACGTGCCTGTGATCCAATAATTGACTCTGAGGGCACTATCTCCAACAAGGGGTTCTTCAAGTTCCCTCCAATCCATCGTCAGGCCTCGAAGCGAACCCGGGGCTCTTACTGTGCTTTCCACCGGACGCTGGGCCATGCCACGGAGGATTGTAAGCAACTCCGAGACTACATTGAGGAGCTCATCCGATCGGGGCACCTCGCCGCCTACTTGAGAGACAAACGGCAGGCCGACCGCGAGCAGGAGCAGCGCCCCCCTCCCGCTGAGCTGACCATCGGCCAGATCATGCTCGTTTCGGCAAATGACCAATCCAGCGCTCAGGGAGCCCCGTACCCGGTGCCAAGCACGAAGACCAACAAGCCTCTGGGGAGCTTGGGCCACGCTAATAAGGTCATCTATTAGCATGTATTTTTCTTTTAGGACAATGTAAACTCTTCCTAGAGTCTGTTGTTAATTTAATAAAGATCAATGGAACATTGCGAAAAAAAGGAAATGTCTCATTTATTCAAAAAGGTATTATGGGCTCCTTAGCCATACATACAAAAAGAAAAAGAAAACTACAGCAGCGGGGGAAGGGGGTGCAGAGAGCACTGCTCGTGGTATTCGGTAAAGATCTCCGCCAGTCGAGGCCTCGCGAGATCCAACCTCAGCCCTCGATTCCCCCCGTGCGTGTTGACCCCGAACCTCAGTTCGTAGCACTCACGGACGAGCGCCACTGAGCGAGCCAGCCGATTCGCGGAGATCAGGCCGAAGCGTCTCAGGGACCGCAGCTTGCCTACGGCCTCGTCGTAGAGCTGCTCGGACAAGGGGTTGTAAAGCCCCGGCGACGCCCTCCAGATGGAGTACATCAGCAGCTGCAGCAGGGAGGAACACCAGGAGAGCAGCCGGCCGAAGTGGTCTTCGATGCTCCCATAGACCAACTGCACCGTGTCCTCGGTGCAGTTCTGGTCATAGAGGTATGCGTTTTCGAAGTGGATAATATCGGGGATGGTAAAAGGGGAAGTCTTGCATTCTCAACGATCTGTTTATGAAGAAAGGAAGGACTAGTGCCCCCTCAGCTTTATACGGCCCACTGCGTCCCAACGGAACTCAATAGTCATCCGCTTTCGCCCAAAAAGTCGCTGTCACGCGGTGATCATCGAGTCTTCTCTGGCGGAATCGAAACGACGCGACCCTAACGTTTCGCCCCCCCCACATTCAAGGCGCATGCTACGTGCACGTTCGCCGCGACCGTTCCTGTTCCCCATACCTGCAACTGGATGGTCAGGCGAAACCTCATGAAGAATCAGCCGAGCAGCTACCCTGCTCGGTTATCCCTGGCCAGTGGCTTCCCCATTCGCAACGCCAGGGATCAAAGCCCTCGTTAAGAGGCAACCGCGCAGCTTCACTGCCCGGTTATCCTTAGCAGGCCTCCTACGGCCCCTCCAACGCTAAGGATCAAAGTCCTCCGTAGAGGCAGCCGAGCGGCTTCCCTGCTCGGCTATCCCTGGCCGGTAGCTTCCCTACTCGCAACGCCAGGGATCAAAGCCCTCACCAAGAAGCAACCGTGCAGCTTCACTGTCCGGATATCCTTAGCAGGCCTCATACGGCCCTCCAACACTAAGGATCCAAGTCCTTCTTAGAGGCAGCTCAGCAGCTACCCTGCTCGGCTATCCCCGGCTGGTAGCTTCCTACCACGACCGACAGGGATCAAAGCCTTCCCAGAGGCAGTTGAGCCCGACCCTCGCTCGGCTATTCTTCAGGACAAAAGCCCTCGCCAAGAGGCACTGGGCAGTAATCCTGCCCGGCCAAGGGTCTTTGGTAGGCTTCTTACAGCCCCTCCCACGCTAAGGACCAAAGTCCTTCCAGAGGCAGTCGAGCCCGACCCTTGCTCGGCTATCCCCGGCTGGTAGCTTCCTACCACAACCGACAGGGATCAAAGTCCTCGTCAAGAGGCACTGGACAGTAACCTTGCTCGGTCCCCGTCCTGAAGGATCAAAGCCCTCACAAGAGGCAACTGAGCGGCTATCCTGCTCGGTCATCTCCTGCTGGTAGCTCCCTACCCATGACGCCAGGGATCAAAGCCCTTGCAAGAGGCATCCGAGCGGCTACCCCGCTCGGTCATCCCAGGCTGGTAGTTGCCTACCCACGACGCCAGAGATCAAAGCCCTCGCCAAGAGGCAACCGCGCAGCTTCACTGCCCGGTCATCCTTAGCGGGCTTCTTACAGGCCCTCCAAAGCTAAGGATCAAAGTCCTCCGTAGAGGCAGCCGAGCGGCTTCCCTGCTCGGCTATCCCTGGCCGGTAACTTCCCTACTCGCAACTCCAAGGGTCAAAGCCCTCACCGAGAGGCAACCGCGCAGCTTCACTGCCCGGTTATCCTTAGCAGGCCTTCTTACAGCCCCTCCAACGCCAAGAATCAAAAGTCCTCCCAGAGGCAGTCGAGCCCGACCCTCGCTCGACCATCCCCAGCTGGTGGTCGTTGCTCGCAACGCCAGAAGTCAAAGGCCCTCGCCAAGGGGCAACCGAGCAGCTTCCCATTCATGCTCATTCATCCTCTGAGCCCATTCATGCTCGGCACAAATACGGCGGACATCCCTCTGTCCATCACATGCAGAGGATCCGAGACCCCAACAAGGGGCATTAGGTCTATCCAAGTCTGAGCGATCCCCCCTCGACTTCGGGGCCATGGAGATGCCTCCTTCTCAGCAGCGCTTGGCACGCTTGGCAAGTGATCGAAATCAACTCGACGAACGATCGCTAGACAGATAGCTGACTTGACAGGGAAGCCCAACAGTGCAAGCAGAGATATTTTACGAGCATTCATCACAAACAGAAGATAAAGTGCCAACCGATGAAACCAAAAAAAAGTTTTATTACCAAAGGCAAAGTCTTTACAAAGGGTATTTTGGGCTCCCCAGCCTTACAGACTGCCCGGAGGCTTACAAAAATCCCAGAAGCGACAAAATAAAAGGAGGAAGACGGGGGTTTTAGGCATCGGGGCCAGGCGCGACCTCGGAATCCTCGACATCCACCACGAGACGAGCAGGGTCCTCGGCCGCCTCCTTGTCAGGAATCTCTTCCCCCTGCTTATCGGCGTCCTCGAGGGGGTATTTAGCCAGGAGCTCTTCGTCGGCAAACTCCGGCATCCGGGCCTTAACGGCGTCGAGGGCCTCGTGCCATATGCGGGTTGTGGCCACGGCTAGGTCATCATAAAAGTCCTTCGATTTCTTATAGCCCTCCACCGCCTTCGCCGCCGAGAGGTCGGCCAACTTTGCTGCCGAGAGGTCGGCCAACTTCGCCGTCTCGGCCGCCGCCCCCAGCTCCTTCCGGAGGGTCTTCACCGTCTTCTTCAGGTTGCCGGCGAGCACCGGAGCGTCCTCAAGCTTGACCTCGGCGGCCACGGCGGCCTCGCGGTACCGGGCAACCTCCTGTTTCCCGGCCTCCATCTCGCCCTCCAAGGTGGCAATTCTCGCCATCACCGCCTTTAGCTCCCACTTGGAGCTCTCTTCCAGCGAGGCAAGCTGGCCCGCAGCCTTCATCGCCGGAGCTATCATCTCGGCCTCCATGCGCAAGGCAAGGGCAGCATGCTGGAGAACCTGAAAAATTGGAAAGAGATCAGAAAGACGAAGGAGGCACCGAATCTCGCAAAAAACCAAACACTTATCTGCACGGACTCCTGGGCGATGGACGCCATCTGGGCCCTGAAGGTCCCCCCGGGGACCCTACCCCCCGCCGATTTCTCTATTTCATGCAGCAGGCTATCCGTGACGGATAGCCCCGAGGGCACCGCGAACTGGAGGCCCCCTTCCTCCACCATGATCGGCGAGGACGGGCCCTGGGAAGACCTCCGGGAACCTCTCTTGAGCGGCTCTGATGGAGAGCCGATCTCCTCCTCTGAGACCGGGTCCTCCAGAATCCGAGCCCGCTTCCGGCCCGACGCTCTGCTAGGCCCCGAGGCGGGATCCACCCCCGAACGCTCACGGGACGCGACCACCGGAGGAGAAGGAGCCGGGGCGGGCTTCGAGCGGGAAGAGCTGGCGCCTCCAGCCTTCATGACCCTCCTCGGCTGGCGCATGGAGTCTCGGAGCTCGTTCATGTCCATGGGTCCTGTACAAAACCAAATGCAAAGAAGTCAGCGATACATGCAATATAAAAGCCAAAAAGCAAGCCTAACTTACCGACGAACTCAACAGGGCTGAGCCCGGCCCAACTCAGGACCCTCTCAGACAGCAGCACGTCGAATCGGGAAACGGGCTCCCACAACGCCACTCTTACCGCGGCAGGGTCATTGGACTGGTTTCCCGGCAAGCATTTTTCCCTCGACCACTTGGTAGGCACGGGCCAGTCCTTGTCCTCGGGAGAGGAAACGAAGAACTTCTTCTTCTAGTCGTGAATGGAAGAAGGCAGGGCCACAACCCCTATCCCGGCGGCGCCCCCCTGTCGCTTTCTAAAAAAGAGGTAGACCCACCTCGGGTCGCCCGCTCGACCCCAGGATGATTTTTGAAAACGAAGGAAGAATCAAGGAGGGAGAGGCTGAAGAGAACCGCCTGTAACTTTAGGTGGATCAGGAACCCGAGGAGATCTCCATGTGTTCGGCACTAACTGGCCAGGGGCTAACCCGAAGAAGTCCAGCTCTTCGATGACCTCGGGAGAGAAGGGCAGGCGCATTCCACCCCAAAAAGCTTCCAAGTATGGGGCGATCTCCCTACCTTATACTTGGTCTGCCCTCTCTCCCTCCTTGGCCAGACGAAGCGTGTAACGTGAGGGGATGTGGAAGCGAGCCCGAGCATTGACGAGCCCGTCCTCATGCCTCACCCAACACGACGCGCCGGGACAGCGTCTACCTCCTCCTCCCGAGGGGCTGCCCCCGCCGCACGATCCCGGGAAGAAGACCCGACCCCTGCTCTCCGGGAAGACTCAGACTCAACTAAAGGGTCCTTAGAACCTACTCCTACGACATCTACAGATTCCACGAAAGAAGACATCTAACCTGGAGAAGAGGGATCCTCGAGAAATGAAAGCAGAAGAAAAAAGACGAACGCCGAGCAACCAGGGCTTATAGCGAGGAAATATGAAGGAGTAGGGACCCTAGAGTGGGCCCCATCCCTATTTGTCTCCGCAATCGCCCTCATCCAAGGGCGCCCTTCATCTCCCGCCAAAACGCCTCCTCGCGTCCAACGGCTCTGATTGCTCCACTTGTCGTTCCCACACTGGACCGCACTCCATCAGACGCCGCAGGTCTGCACACTTCCCGTCGGCCAACCGACGCTTGATACGTGGACCGTCGCTTCAGTGACAGGATGCACGAACTGGCGCACCTTCCTTAAATGCAGAGATCACGTCCTGATTCGCTGGCAGAAAAGACAGCTGACAGCCCGGGGACGCGTCCCGACGGAACCTTAGGAGGGAGTTCACCCCGGGCGGCCCGGCAGTTCACTTCTGACCCGACCCGCTGGCTGGTCGGGACAAGAATAGGGGGCTAATGATGATGCTCAATATTGGCGATCTCCAAGATCAGGACACGTGGCAGATGATGTGTCCCAGAACTTAGAAAAAAGGACCCACATGAGCCGACCAGGTCACCCCTGTACCCGACCTGCAAGCACAAGCCGGCTCTCCTTAGAGCCCCCTGAAAATTGGCCTCCTCGGCCTCTCAGCTCGTCCCGAGCTGCCACAGGACCAAGACTTCTCGGCCCTCTCGCTCGTCCCCGAGCTCCCCAGCCGAGGCCATCTTTCTCGGTCCCCCGACTGACCAACTCCATCACTCACAGGCGTAACCGCCCATGCGCAGATTCTCCGCCGGCAACATCCCACGTTCCACGCCATCACGATCCCCATTAACGGGCGATCCGCTCTTTACGCGGGCGTGACGTCGGGAGCGCAACTGCCGGTGAGATTCTCGCGCCTGCTGCTGCGTGCTGCCGCCACTATATAAACCCCCATCACAGAGGGGTCAAGTAAGCCTTTTTCACCCCACTTAGCCGTTACTCTGCTCGGATCTCGTACTAACTTGATCGTCGGAGGGTCCTCGGTGGTACCAAACCATCCCGGGACTTCTTTGCAGGTACTCGGCGTTGACTCCTCAAAACCACCAATCTCCTCAAAACCCATTGAGACCCACACGCAACAGGAGATCACCTCCAAGATCCACCGGGAGATCGACGGAAGAAAACATCTGACGGAGACCTGAAAAGGACCTCCATCAGTTTCCATTTAGATGTCCCGGATCAATAAGATGAATTTTCTTCGGTATATACTTTGACATTACCTACAAAAGATGAGTTGCTTGAGGGAAATCTGAAGTTTGAGCAATTGAAAATTGTTTATAAATTAATTGGGAGACTAGAAAAAGTTAGTTTAGAATGTCCATGCAATACATGTGTCATGTTTGAAAAGCAGGGCATTCCTTTTTTGGACCTTTTGGTGATATAATCAATGTCCCATTACAGGCTTAAGTCTCATTTTGGGTTGGATTAGCAGCTACAAGATAAATATCAGGACTATTTAAAAAATAGAATATTGCAACAAATTTTCTAGATGTTTCGAAATAAGAAGCAATTTGCTAAAAAAACTCAAGCTTGTGAAAAAAGAGAGGGTTAATGATGCTAAGCTAAAAGTATAATACAATATTCTCTTCATTCTTTTGAAATGAAAATTATACAAAGCTCTCTTTGAGGGACAGAACATGTACCCAAGTTAAATATGTTGCTTGACATGCATTCATCCTGTCTTCGAAACCATTTCCATACCCGGTAGGCTTTTATGATTTGTTGTACCATCAACATCTCGTAAACATATACGTGTCCTCATAATCCATGCCACTGAATCTAGATTATAAGTTAAGGTACACAATAATGTTGTTTATCTCAGTATGGTTTATATACAGCCAGAAAACTTTGAGTCTTCATATTCTAGTCTTTCTTTTATCATATTTGGTTAAAATATATCAGTTCACTGCTCTCTTGTGCTCGTCATTGGGATTTCACGTCAATATATCTTATATCAATGACCTTTTGAATGCTGTATCGTAGGCTTCATCTTTGGAATCTGTGTCTGCATAGCTTCTTTTAATTAAATTGTTCCGCAGAGAACAAATGAATATAGTAAAAAAGATAGCTTGAAATGCTGTTCACAAATTATAGCTTGTTTGTTGTTATGTGCAATAATATAAACGTTGCAGTATATATTAATGCACTAAGTTTGTGATGCATTCTTTTGTTTATACCTGATTCATCTTCATGCACCTTTATCACACTATACAGTACAAGTTCATGACCTACTAATCTCATGCCATACAAATTTTTTAATTCTAATTCATTAAATCCGAAGGCGGAAGCAAGTGCCATTGATCTAACTGAGTTGAGGGATTGAATTTATCTGATTATTCTGTTATTATATGGTATTATCTATGAAACTTCTTAACTTGTGATTTTTGGGGTGTCAAACTTAGAACTGTATGAGGGGATTCTTTATGCCACATTCTTCATATTATTAATAGCTTCAGTGGTTGTGATGATTGAGAAAGTAGAAGACTCCATAAAATTTATCTTCTGGCATATATATTCAAAAAAGCTGTATTCAATCATTGAAGGGTTTAGTGTTTGACAAGGACACCATTTCTACCATCAAACTCGAAGAGATATTAAATAACCAATATTGGGTCGTGTAGGAATGGATCTCTAGGTCTTATTTGGCTATAACCTTTTTCACGCAGATAACCACCGGCATACTGTTTGGCTCTGGAGTTTTATATACCATGTGCGATTTTCTGCACTGAAGACCATAAATAATGAAAGTTGCCGTTATCTAAACTTAACTCCAAAACCAAACAGGCTATATATCAAATATATTTTCATTTGTACTTACGGCCTACATCAGTTAAATTAATTTATTTGGAGTTCTAGCTATGTGATCTCTTCAATACATTTCCAACATGCAAATTGTGGTTGATTATAGTGTGGGGATGATGAACTGATTATCATTGCCTTCATTTCCTACATCTAGTTATTTTACTTGGATTTAAACTTGTGATATAGTATTATAAGATCATTTACCACAATTCCTCATCCATAATATTCCCTTCTCTTTTTTTCCCCTTGGTTGCTAAGATCGTTCTACTATAGAGTAGTCTTGCTGATAACAGTTTGGTCTCTATTCGAAAATGTGTTTCTGCAAATAAAGCATAGA
This sequence comes from Agapanthus africanus, assembly GCA_030015575.1. NCBI lineage: Eukaryota > Viridiplantae > Streptophyta > Magnoliopsida > Asparagales > Amaryllidaceae > Agapanthus > Agapanthus africanus. Next base: position 474,615,753 of record CM057338.1, on the reverse strand, counting down.
AATGATTTAAACTAGAATTGTAATTCAAGCATGTAATGAAGAGACTCTAGTGTTTTTAAGGTTCTGAGGTTGGTTTCAACTCTAAAGTAAGATGACAGTTGCAGTTCTAGAAACCCCTTCGTTGCCTTTGCTTAAATATCTACAAGGCTAATTAAATTCGCATCTTATTAAAAAAAATTCCCGCAGATCACAATCATGGTGTTCCTTGAGATCGAGCTCCCATGGAACATTCAAATTTCCCCATACGAACTCCACACCGAAGGCGTCCTCCTCCACAGAGCCATCATCCTCCGCCTCCTCGAAGCCCTTTCCACCAAAAAATCCTCAAAAGAGCACGGATATTACATCGCCGCCACTTCCCTTCTCAAAATCGGCCAAGGAAAAATCCGAGAGCTCACCGGCGACGTCCTTTTCCCCGTGACATTCAAATGCCTCGTGCACAAGCCGTGCAAAGGCGAGATATTAGCAGGGGTTGTCGAAAAAGTGTTGAAACATGGGGTTTTTCTGAAATGCGGGATTTATGAAAACGTGTTTCTTTCGGATAAGAAGATGGGGGATTATAGATTCGTTTCCGGGGAGAAGGCGACTTTCATGAATGGGCAGGGGTCGAGGTTGGAGAAGGACGGTGTTGTGAGGTTTAAGGTTTTGGGGTTTAAGTGGAATGAAGTTGGTAGGGGTTTCTTGGTTCTTGCCACTCTTGCCGGAGATTTCTTGGGACCTGTTTGATTTACGAAGCTTCGCCGGGGGATTTTGATGGTGGCCGTGGCAGTTTTAAGACTTTTCTGGGGTAGCTGTGGAAGTTGGTAGGCTGTCTAGGTTTGGATGTTCAAATGTTGGTTATAGGGTAATCTGACTTCTGTTGTAATTAAATGTGGTTGCATGGCAAGTTATATGGATGTTGGTTTAGATTACGGTAATTATTTTTGATGTCTCTGTTTCTGCATCATATTTTGAAGGTTAAATGTCAACGAGTTTACTTCCTGGTATGCATTTACCCTTTAGAGAAGAAGAAAATTGTCAAAAAGCCCCTGTTCCGCTTGGGAGTTGTTTAAATACCGTTGATATTTTCAAATTTGTTGAAAATTGCCTATTGTTCAAAATCATCTTTGTGAAAAAAACCTTTGGGCCACATTTTATTTAGAACTTTATTCTCTCAAAATGTTTAGATATTACATACAACCATTTAGATATTACATGCATTTTTTTTGGTATTACAGTGTAACCAGTATAAAGGGAGTTTTAATTGGGCCTCGGTTTTTTTATTAAGAGCAAAAGGGCTAGGATTTTTTACACAAGTTGGAAGCGGTCCGGGGGCTTTTTGACAATTTACCCTTATCATTCATCCACCATTGGTAGATGCTACAACCAAACGCAACAGGAACTAATTAATTCAAATGATATGCATACATAAATCTTTGGAATTCATTCAATTAATCAACCTCAATTCTACCCTGTAGGATTGTAGCAAGGAAAGATTGTGAAGAAGGTCCGGAGAATCGTAAGGATGAAGAATATAACACTGACCACCGCCGCAAAAACCGCCCAAGTGTTGCAACAATAGCTTCGTTTGAACTCTCCCCAGCCCTTGTTAAACCTATCATCCTTATAGTCTGTCACATCCATAAACAGTTTTGCCAGATAAAACCAATCCCCGGCGAAATCCACTCCTGCACAAAGACGATTGAAGAATTGCGTTATTTCTTGATCCACGCTCATTCGATTGACAAGAATGCCATTCGATTGCAGTAGCCTCACATCTTTCTGTGTGGTAATGATGCAGTCCATGAATGTCATGTACCCTGTGAGGCGACAATTTGCGTACCGGCAGCATTGCTCGAAAGCAATGAGATTTCGGAACAGGTTTTTCGAGTGGTCGCCCGATCAAGAGAGCAGGTATCGTGATTGCTCCTCTTTTTTTAATTGTTGAAGCTTATATCCAAGAAGCTTTTCACTTGGTTGTTCTTTTTGAATTTGACTCCAAAGTCCGTGAGCTTGGTCGCACTTGGGATCCACATCGGAGCCGATGATGAAGTCGAAGAAGAAGAAGAAGAAAAGGGTGTAGGCGTGGATAAGGAAGGATCAATGGGAAGTACCAGAGACATGTAGAAAAGATGGAGGAGGTGAAGGATTTGGTCTTTTTCGGGCGGTAGGGATGACGCGAAATGCGTCGTCCTTGTTGTATGGGCATCTTGGAAAAACTCCAAGGCTCCAATGGTAATATGGATATTCAAACCTAAGAAAATTACTTGTTGTATGGACGTCTTGTCCTGCATCAGAAGGGATCAGAGTCACGACAAACACGGGGCTATTCGAGCCGCAGCCCAAGAGATTGCATATCGAGAATATATCAACCAACGCGACGGTACGATGGACTTAACCCGGTACCACAAACCTAACGAACCACTATAAAAAAAAAAGGGGTTATCTATATTTAACATTAGAACGAGTTTGCCTATAAACCTAAGGGAAAGGTAAACTAAAAACTCCGAAACGAGTAAATAAACTAATTTCGGCACAAAAAGAAAAGAAAAGTATAGGAATGAAAGAAAAAGATGATTCTCATTTATATTTCTAAAAGAAGGAACTACATACTCTTAGCAAAAAAACTGCATCATCCAGGATCTACAGCGGAAAAACGCTAAATTCTGTATACGGATTCTCAAACTTAAAAGCGAGTTTGAGCAAAACGCCTTCAGCTTCATCATCTTCTTATGCATTTTCTCTCGGATGCAAGCTTCAGGGTCACCGGTGATATTCTCCATCCTCTGGTATGATGATACTATTGGTTTTTGTTGGAAGATGCGGTGCAAGATGGTGACGAGATCATCTTTCCGTTTTTTCGAGATCAGGCTCATCAGATATACTGAATATACATTGTCTTCAGCGTCATCAAGTGCCTAGAGCGGCATAAGTTCAAGACGCCCGGATAAGACTTTCCAGATCGACCCAACAATGATTTTCAAAAGGGTAGAGCGATGGGGGAGAAACCGATCGTTGTGATCATGGAAGCGAGGTATCACATTGTCGTATTGGGCAGCAGTATATTCTTGGCCATGATGTGACCTTGAATACAAATCTCTTCATAAAGAGACAATCTCCTCGATATCATACAAGCGACTAGGTATTGTACCTAAAAAGAGACAAAAGAAGCGTCATCCAATGGACATGAGTTCTGGCGGCTCACTAATGATTGGAACATGTACCCAGTAGAGAAATCTAAAAAAGGTTCTTTAAGGCTGGTTTTAATAATAATAAAAATTTTTAGAGCTGAGCTCTGTTTTTTTTAAATGGTATAAAATACCAAAATTTCCCTAAAAGAAAAATAAACGAAATTATTAGAGCCAAGCTCTACAGAATGAAGAGGAATTAAGCCCTAAAAATCCCCAAATAGGGGATTTGATATTAAAAAGGTATTATCGGAGCAAAGCTCTGCTGAATTGAAATAAATCAAGAAATTCTCCTGAACCTATAAGCGTCAAAACTTAGTTCCCATTTCAATTATCAGAGCAAAAGACTAAGTGCTTAGCACTGTTAGATAATGAAAAGTCCAAGACTGAGCCTAAAATTGGCAAAAACTCTAAAATTTTCCTGAACCCATATGGTTCCTTGTAGCTGAGCCCATATGCTCTGTTGATAGATCTTAATAAAATTTAATGATCTTTAACCACATTTCTAAGTTGATTTTAGTCTCATATAAGACTAACGTATCCTCAGTTAAATAAATTGAGCCTATATACTCGTATATTTAAGTTGATCTTTATCTAAAATCAGATTAACAGTCCTTGAATAAAACAAAATATCCTCTAAACTAATGGAACATACAACCTAGGTTCAAACCCAAATATATAAATACGGATTTAGACAAATTCTTGCCCTATGGGCGACGACATAAACTAGTCTCCCTATACAATCCACAGGCAACCACATATAAACAACATAACACGACACGAAGTGACCTACTGAAGCAGGTGAAAGTGGTTATCTGTAAATCCCCGTTCTCCATCTACAAGAATTTTTCCCTGTATTTTCCAAATTCCTGAGATTAACCTTGCCTCGTATTTATTCTGTAGAAGGTGGTTGCTTGAATCCCAAAGTTTATATTTTTCCTTAACCCTAAAAGCCTAAACCCAGGATTTAAATTAAAGCCAGAGTAAATCGAAACCAAAATTTTATCAATAAAATCCTAACCAATTATTTAAAACCCTAAGTTTTATTCAGCCCATTCATGTTTTACTTTAAAGGAATTTTTTTTTTATATAGCCCATTCCCTCACTCAGCCCACTCTGTTTTTTTTTATTTATCCCTTAATAAAATTTAGCCGGCCCCCTCAATTTTTCCCCAGCCCATCTAGAAATTTTATATAAATCCCTTTTTAATATTATTCCTTCAGCCCAATCTTAACTTAATTATTTCCTTACCCCAATTTGTGGCCCGGCCCACTCTTTTAAACTCGAGCCCGTTTCCTCCTTAGGCGCGACCCACACCCTCACTGTTCTTCTTCCTTCGAAATTTTACCCAACGGCTACCTCCTTTATCGCGCGCGACCCGCCTCCTCCGCCGACGCCCTCGCCCTACCGTTGCCCCCACGTTTACAACCTCGTCGCCCTCATCTCTCTTACTCACAAACCCCATCAAAAAAATAAACTCCTCACCTCTCTCGCTACACCCACCGAGCCCCAACCTCGAACAACCCATCGCGATCTCCACCTCCGACGACGACGACGACAATCCCTCGGCAACCTTCGATCACTCCTCTTCCACCAGTCTCCTCCCTCCACGACTTCACCCTTCTTCAAACCGAGCCATGTCAAATATCCCCTGCACACAAACCCACTTAAACAAATCTCGGCCGCATCACCCCTTCGACGCCGGTGAACCCCCATCTCATCTGAATCACCCATCGATCTCCCTACGACCCCCTCAGCATCATCACCATCACCATCACCGTAATCCACTACACCACTGCTCCCTATCTATCTCCAAAACTCCAAAACCTTTTTCCAAACAAATTTTCCCCACTGGGCACTTCACTGCGCAAGTTGCCGGAGCGACGCCGTCGACCTTCGGAAACCCCAACACTTCTCAGAGGAACCAGAGAGCAACCCTAAGCTTCCAGCGCACGCAAGACGGCTCCGGGAAAACTCCGACGCGCAATTCGTGCTTCGAACTAGGCTCGCGGGAATCCGGAACGTGACGCACAACGCGCGTTCGCGACGACACTGTTGCCGTACGACCCCGAAGCGTTCTCCAGGCAAGTGTTTACTTGCTTCATGCTAAATTATTAGTGGTACAACCTTAAAATCATATAAATTGAAACTTACCGAGTAACTAAATATATTGAGACGTATGTGTTCGATGTATGATCCTAATGGAAATATTTGTCTAATTTGACGGTAACCTATACGTTCTGTTGGCCCTTGTAATGATATATAACGTGTGCGAAATTCGCTGGAAAATACGATCGTTCGTGACAAAAAGTGATACCCCCATATATGTTGTTTAAACTAGAACTCTTTCGTACCTGAAAACGAATAAAATCACCATAAATCATATACATATTGGAAAGCTGCGTTCGAGGGCTTAAATCGAAGCCGACTCGATGAACTTTAATCCTATGTAAATTCCTGATCATTTCTGTTATGTAACCATGAAGATAATTGGATCGGAACACGACTCTGGACTGCAGTCCAGAGCGTTTCTGATTAGTGTGTTCTGTCTAAAGTCCTGCGTCCCCGTGTTTCCTGAAATCGCATGATACGGAACTTTACAGTAGTTATAAGATATTTCTGTTAGTGAAAGAAAACAAGTGGTTTCATTCCGATTCATCGCAGTTTGTTATTTTAAACTTATTTTAAAAAGGCAGAACGTAAAGCTGTTCAGAACACTTTCTGAAACGACATTTGAGATTAAACTGTGTATAACTTTCAACGTACAGATGCGATTGAGAATCCGTCTGTTGCGTTGAATACTTTATCGAAAACCCTAAATTTCATCTAACTGTGACATCGCTAAATTCTGAGCCCAACTGGGCGCAATTCGTGTCGCGAAACAGACGTTCAGTTCTGAAATTGAAATTCCAGCCGCGAACACTTAAACTGAAACAGTTATATCTTGAAAACCGAAACTCCGATTGAACTGAAATAAATTTTGATGAATTCCTGACTGATTGTTCTATATATCTTACCTACATCATTTTGCTGAATTCGTAACATATTAATCTGTGCAATTTATTTTAATTCATGACATGCATGCTAATTCATAACATACCGTGCTTATTGGTAGCATACAATACATATATCATACCCTTGTCATTTACTCAGTGTTAGTGCGTGTGGACATTGCATTATCGTGCGTGATAGATATTGATTTAGGAGTGACGAGTACACCAATGGAAAGTAAACATTCGTGACAGTGATTGATACAGTGGATAGTGATGAAACCGTGCCATTGGTATACTCGTGCACAACTAGATCAATATCTTAAATAGTGTAACCTGGGGAAAAAGGGGAAATCAAAGTGGAAAGAGTATCGTATTTAGCGGGACCGTGTTTAGAGGATGATCATTCGAACTGTGATACTTATACGTGTAGGGCAGGATCTAGCGATCCGGCTGACAGGGTTATGTCCCGGGCATGTGGGCCGTTGTCTCGGGTATGTACGAGACTCCTGTTAAACATGATCCTCCTTCCACTATGTGATTTCAAACATGACTTAGAGACCGATAGGGACACATAACATATTCTGCATCATATTGTGACATAGTGTTTACTTGCATTATTCTCATACCAGTAATACCTCATTTACCTGTTTCATCTGATTATAATAATATTATTATTTGTGTCGCTCTGACGACCTGAGTATGCATGCTCTGATTCCGCGCGAGGACCAGTACAGGAGACGGATCTATCCTTTGAGCTCACAGAGATATAGTTTGGTGTACCTTCTTCATTTACTGCTTTCCATAAAAGAGATTGTGAGATCGAACTTGGTTAGTTATTGTTCTTATTATCTGTAATTTGTGAACAATGGGATTTTAATGTAATAAATTAGTGATGTGATTCCTTTAATACTGTGCTTTAATTACTGATTACCATGTAGTGCTAGAAGCCGAAGTGTGACTACGGCAGGATGATTCCTTGACCGTAGGAGCATGGCTGGCCTAGTCATCCCTCGTTTTCCGTATTTTGGGAAGCGGGGCGTGACATGGTTTAGTTGGTATCAGAGCCAGGTTTAGTATCAAGGAATAATATTAACTATACTGTATTACGTTATTCTTGTTTCACTACTCTTGATTTCTATCCTTGAATCTGATCCTATTCTTTTGAATCTTCCAGTGATATGACGTCCCCGAACGACCCCTCCTCGGACTCCAGCTCTCAGGACCGCACGGAAAGAATACTCAGTGCACTGACCACTCTCGCGGAAGCTCAGGAGAGGAAGACAGATTTGCTTACTGAGGGACTCAGGGCGATTACCGCTGCAGGGGGACCCTCCGCACTTATTACCGCCCCCGAGGGCGCTACTCCACCAGCTTATCAGGCTAGGGCTGGTACCGTATCAGACTTCCGATGGTTACACCCAGCTGCATTCACAGGGCTAGCTGAACCCCTTGAGGCTGAGCAATGGCTGGTAAACATGGAGAATTTATTGACAGCCGCCAGGGTCCCAGAGGAAGACCGGGTGAATGTGATAAAGATACAATTAGAAGACGAGGCCCGTACATGGTGGTCGGTAGAAGAAAGCAGACTTGAAGAGCCGATCGAATGGAGCAAGTTTAAGGAGTGTTTCTTAGATCACTATTTTCCTCCCACAGCCAAGGAAGAAATGGAGGAAAGGTTCATTCTTTTGAAGCAGAATGGACGCCTAGTGGACGTTTATGCGGCAGAGTTCAACCGTCTGAGCCGCTTTGCTCCATACATGGTCAAATCAGAAGTCACCAGGGCCAGGCGTTTCCTTCAGGGGTTAGATTTTGAGTTGCAGCAGCTGATTGCATCGTTAGATCTACAGACTTTCGCACAGGTACTCAACGCGGCGAGAGTTCAGGAGCAATTGATTAACAAGTTCAGAAGACCCCCAGTCGTTCCAGCACGTAACCACGCACCTTCTCGAGGAGCCATACCGGTTCACAGAGCAGGAACGACTCAAATGAAGCGCCCATTCGTACCACAGCATCGCCCCCAGAGACAGGGCGTAACTTGCGGCTATTGCGGTAGAGGAAGACATACTCAGAAGGACTGTCGCCGTGCCAAGGGACAGTGCCTGATTTGCGGTTCTAGTCAACACAGAATTAACAGTTGTCCTGAACGAGCAGAAATACAGGGAGGTTCTGGACCGTCACAGCAGAGGCCGCAGGAGCAGAGGCAACCATTTACAGGTCGCGGTCAGGGACGAGCTTTCACCTTGACCGCCGAGCAGGCAGAGGCGTCAGGAGACGTGGTTACAGGTACTCTACTCGTACATGCCTTACCAGCTAGAGTACTATTTGATTCGGGAGCATCGCATTGTTTCTTGTCTGAGCATTTCACTAACACACACTCAATACCACATGAACCACTAACCAAAGGATGGGAAATTCATACGGGTAATGGCATTATTATATCTAGTCGAGAATGTAGATTATGCCCGGTTGTAGTGTGTGGCAGGGAATTCTATGCGAATTTCCTCCTAATTGGGACTGGCAGTTACGACGCAATTCTTGGGATGGATTGGATGAGCACTTTCCACGCAGTTATCGACTGTCGTGCAAAGAAGGTGATCTTCCGCATTCCCAATCACCCGGAATTTGTTTTCGAGGGCGGAAGCGAATGTTTGGAACCAGCTAAGTACAGAGCAAAGCCTAAAGAACTGACAGCCATGGAGATTGATAAGAGCCCAGTCCCAGAAATTGTTCGGGACTTTCTGGACGTTTTTCCCGAGGATTTACCAGGTTTACCACCTCCTCGAATTTTGGAGTTCTCAATCGATTTGATTCCAGGTACAGCCCCAGTATCCAGAGCCCCCTACAGGATGGCACCAGTGGAGTTGGCGGAATTGAAGAAACAGGTTGAAGAATTATTGGAGAAGGGATTTATTCGGCCAAGCGCTTCACCGTGGGGTGCACCAGTTCTATTGGTAAAGAAGAAGGATGGATCGTTGCGAATGTGCATAGATTACCGGGAGCTGAACAAGGTCACAATAAAGAACAAGTACCCAATCCCGCGTATCGATGACCTATTTGATCAGCTAAGTGGAGCCAAGGTTTTCTCGAAGTTGGATCTCCGTTCTGGATATCATCAAATCAGAGTAGCAGCCGAGGATGTATGCAAGACGGCTTTCAGGACCCGATACGGACATTACGAGTTCCTTGTGATGCCGTTTGGTGTTACCAATGCCCCAGCAATATTCATGGATTTAATGAACAGGGTGTTCGCAAAATACTTGGACACGTTTGTCGTTGTGTTTATCGACGACATACTTGTCTACTCGAAGACTCAGGAGGAGCACGCTGAACACTTGCGCACAGTCCTACAAATTCTTCGGGAAGAGAAGCTGTACGCGAAGCTAAGCAAGTGTGAATTCTGGCTTGACAAGATTCAGTTTTTGGGACATATCGTTTCGGGCGAAGGCATTTCGGTGGACCCGGCAAAGATAGAATCTGTCAGAGATTGGCCGACGCCGAAGTCAGTGGCTGAGATCAGGAGTTTTCTGGGATTGGCAGGTTATTATCGGAGATTCGTCCAAGATTTCTCAAGAATCGCGGAACCTTTAACGCGGTTAACACGGAAGGACGTGCCGTTTACATGGACAGAGGAGTGCACTCAGGCATTCGACACACTAAAGCAGAAGTTAACCACGGCACCTATTCTTACTGTGCCGGATAATTCAGGTGGTTTGGTGATACACAGTGATGCCTCAGGAAAGGGTTTAGGCTGTGTTTTGATGCAGCACGGCCGTGTGGTTGCTTACGCCTCACGACAACTGCGAAACCACGAGAAGAACTACCCCACGCATGATTTGGAGTTAGCCGCTGTAGTCTTTGCGTTGAAGATTTGGAGGCACTATTTATTGGGTGAGAAAGTGGAGGTTTACACGGATCATAAAAGTCTGAAGTATGTTTTCACCCAGAAGGAACTGAACATGAGGCAACGCCGATGGCTAGAGCTAATGGCAGATTATGACTTGGACCTTCAGTATCACCCGGGGAAGGTCAATGTTGTACCAGATGCGCTTAGTCGCAAGCCAGCGATTATGATGTTGACCGATCAGAGAAGCATTATTGAGGACTTTCAGAGACTTGAACTTGAAGTCGTTACGCCGAACGCACTCAGTCAATTTTGGCAGCTACAGGTGCAATCTTCTCTGGTGGATCGCATCAAGATAGCACAAGCGGGTGATCCTCGATTGCAAAAGTTCAGAGAGCAAGTGGAAGCTGGATTGAGAACGGATTTGATTATACATGAAGATGGCTCTCTGAGATTCGGTAGCAGACTCTGCGTACCTAAAGGTGATGTACGAGAAGAAGTGTTGACTGAAGCACACAGTTCAGCTTATTCTGTGCATCCAGGAGGTACAAAAATGTATCAGGACCTAAAGCAGCACTTTTGGTGGAACGGAATGAAGCGGGAAATTGCGAGGTTCGTATCCAGATGCTTGGTATGTCAGCAGGTGAAGGCGGAACATCAGAGAACAGCAGGATTATTACAACCATTGCCGATACCTGAATGGAAGTGGGAGCACATTACTATGGATTTTGTGACGGCCTTACCACGGAGCCCTAGAGGCAATAACGCTATTTGGGTTATCGTCGATCGCCTCACAAAAGTTGCACACTTCCTACCTTTCCGAGTGGGACAGTCGACTGAATCACTAGCAGAAAGATATATGCAGGAGATTGTGCAACTTCACGGTGTTCCAGTCAGCATTGTGTCAGACCGGGATACGAGATTCTTGTCGCACTTTTGGAAGAGCTTACAGGAGAGTTTGGGAACCCGTCTCAAATTCAGCACAGCTTATCACCCACAGACGGATGGACAATCCGAGCGTACAATTCAGACGCTCGAAGATATGTTGAGAGCCTGTATGTTGGACTTTCAGGGCTCCTGGGAGGACCATCTGCACCTAGTCGAGTTCTCTTATAACAACAGTTATCAGGCTAGTATTCAGATGGCTCCTTTTGAAGCACTATACGGGCGGAAGTGTCGATCCCCAGTATGTTGGGATGATGTGGGAGAACGAAGATTACTGGGCCCCGAACTCATCGTTCAGACAGTTGACAAGGTCCAAATGATCAGGCAGCGTATTAAGACGGCTCAGGATCGACAGAAGAGTTGGGCAGACACCAGCAGAAGGGCACTTGAGTTCGAAATTGGAGATCATGTATTCTTGAAGATTTCCCCTACACGTGGAGTTATCAGATTCGGAAGTCGGGGAAAACTTAGTCCCCGTTTTATCGGACCTTTTGAGGTACTAGAGCGAGTAGGAGAGGTGGCCTATCGACTGGCCTTGCCTCCATCGCTAACTGGTGTGCACAATACCTTCCACGTGTCACAGTTGCGGCGTTACGTTCGAGATGAGAGCCATATTCTGGACCATTCAGAGTTAGTTTTGGGGAATGATCTGTCATACGAGGAGCAACCTACCACCATTCTCGACCGCAGAGAGAAAGTGCTGAAGAATAAGGTCATTCCGTTAGTCCGAGTGTCTTGGGGCGGTCGTTCCCCAGGAGAATCCACCTGGGAGCGGGAGGAAGACATCCGTGATCGTTATCCACATCTTTTTATTTAGTACATTGTACTCTTGTATCTTTGTTAAATTTCGAGGACGAAATTTTTGTTAAGGGGGGTATGATGTAAATCCCCGTTCTCCATCTACAAGAATTTTTCCCTGTATTTTCCAAATTCCTGAGATTAACCTTGCCTCGTATTTATTCTGTAGAAGGTGGTTGCTTGAATCCCAAAGTTTATATTTTTCCTTAACCCTAAAAGCCTAAACCCAGGATTTAAATTAAAGCCAGAGTAAATCGAAACCAAAATTTTATCAATAAAATCCTAACCAATTATTTAAAACCCTAAGTTTTATTCAGCCCATTCATGTTTTACTTTAAAGGAAATTTTTTTTTATATAGCCCATTCCCTCACTCAGCCCACTCTGTTTTTTTTTATTTATCCCTTAATAAAATTTAGCCGGCCCCCTCAATTTTTCCCCAGCCCATCTAGAAATTTTATATAAATCCCTTTTTAATATTATTCCTTCAGCCCAATCTTAACTTAATTATTTCCTTACCCCAATTTGTGGCCCGGCCCACTCTCTTAAACTCGAGCCCGTTTCCTCCTTAGGCGCGACCCACACCCTCACTGTTCTTCTTCCTTCGAAATTTTACCGAACGGCTACCTCCTTTATCGCGCGCGACCCGCCTCCTCCGCCGACGCCCTCGCCCTACCGTTGCCCCCACGTTTACAACCTCGTCGCCCTCATCTCTCTTACTCACAAACCCCATCAAAAAAATAAACTCCTCACCTCTCTCGCTACACCCACCGAGCCCCAACCTCGAACAACCCATCGCGATCTCCACCTCCGACGACGACGACGACAATCCCTCGGCAACCTTCGATCACTCCTCTTCCACCAGTCTCCTCCCTCCACGACTTCACCCTTCTTCAAACCGAGCCCTGTCAAATATCCCCTGCACACAAACCCACTTAAACAAATCTCGGCCGCATCACCCCTTCGACGCCGGTGAACCCCCATCTCATCTGAATCACCCATCGATCTCCCTACGACCCCCTCAGCATCATCACCATCACCGTAATCCACTACACCACTGCTCCCCATCTATCTCCAAAACTCCAAAACCTTTTTCCAAAAAAAATTTCCCCACTGGGCACTTCACTGCGCAAGTTGCCGGAGCGACGCCGTCGACCTTCGAAAACCCCAACACTTCTCAGAGGAACCAGAGAGCAACCCTAAGCTTCCAGCGCACGCAAGACGGCTCCGGGAAAACTCCGACGCGCAATTCATGCTTCGAACTAGGCTCGCGGGAATCCGGAACGTGGCGCACAACGCGCGTTCGCGACGACACTGTTGCCGTACGACCCCGAAGCGTTCTCCAGGCAAGTGTTTACTTGCTTCATGCTAAATTATTAGTGGTACAACCTTAAAATCATATAAATTGAAACTTACCGAGTAACTAAATATATTGAGACGTATGTGTTCGATGTATGATCCTAATGGAAATATTTGTCTAATTTGACGGTAACCTATATGTTCTGTTGGCCCTTGTAATGATATATAACGTGTGCGAAATTCGCTGGAAAATACGATCGTTCGTGACAAAAAGTGATACCCCCATATTTGTTGTTTAAACTAGAACTCTTTCGTACCTGAAAACGAATAAAATCACCATAAATCATATACATATTGGAAAGCTGCGTTCGAGGGCTTAAATCGAAGCCGACTCGATGAACTTTAATCCTATGTAAATTCCTGATCATTTCTGTTATGTAACCATGAAGATAATTGGATCGGAACACGACTCTGGACTGCAGTCCAGAGCGTTTCTGATTAGTGTGTTCTGTCTAAAGTCCTGCGTCCCCGTGTTTCCTGAAATCGCATGATACGGAACTTTACAGTAGTTATAAGATATTTCTGTTAGTGAAAGAAAACAAGTGGTTTCATTCCGATTCATCGCAGTTTGTTATTTTAAACTTATTTTAAAAAGGCAGAACGTAAAGCTGTTCAGAACACTTTCTGAAACGACATTTGAGATTAAACTGTGTATAACTTTCAACGTACAGATGCGATTGAGAATCCGTCTGTTGCGTTGAATACTTTATCGAAAACCCTAAATTTCATCTAACTGTGACATCGCTAAATTCTGAGCCCAACTGGGCGCAATTCGTGTCGCGAAACAGACGTTCAGTTCTGAAATTGAAATTCCAGCCGCGAACACTTAAACTGAAACAGTTATATCTTGAAAACCGAAACTCCGATTGAACTGAAATAAATTTTGATGAATTCCTGACTGATTGTTCTATATATCTTACCTACATCATTTTGCTGAATTCGTAACATATTAATCCGTGCAATTTATTTTAATTCATGACATGCATGCTAATTCATAACATACCGTGCTTATTGGTAGCATACAATACATATATCATACCCTTGTCATTTACTCAGTGTTAGTGCGTGTGGACATTGCATTATCGTGCGTGATAGATGTTGATTTAGGAGTGACGAGTACACCAATGGAAAGTGAACATTCGTGACAGTGATTGATACAGTGGATAGTGATGAAACCGTGCCATTGGTATACTCGTACACAACTAGATCAATATCTTAAATAGTGTAATCTGGGGAAAAAGGGGAAATCAAAGTGGAAAGAGTATCGTATTTAGCGGGACCGTGTTTAGAGGATGATCATTCGAACTGTGATACTTATACGTGTAGGACAGGATCTAGCGATCCGGCTGACAGGGTTATGTCCCGGGCATGTGGGCCGTTGTCTCGGGTATGTACGAGACTCCTGTTAAACATGATCCTCCTTCCACTATGTGATTTCAAACATGACTTAGAGACCGATAGGGACACATAACATATTCTGCATCATATTGTGACATAGTGTTTACTTGCATTATTCTCATACCAGTAATACCTCATTTACCTGTTTCATCTGATTATAATAATATTATTATTTGTGTCGCTCTGACGACCTGAGTATGCATGCTCAGATTCCGCGCGAGGACCAGTACAGGAGACGGATCTATCCTTTGAGATCACAGAGATATAGTTTGGTGTACCTTCTTCATTTACTGCTTTCCATAAAAGAGATTGTGAGATCGAACTTGGTTAGTTATTGTTCTTATTATCTGTAATTTGTGAACAATGGGATTTTAATGTAATAAATTAGTGATGTGATTCCTTTAATACTGTGCTTTAATTACTGATTACCATGTAGTGCTAGAAGCCGAAGTGTGACTACGGCAGGATGATTCCTTGACCGTAGGAGCATGGCTGGCCTAGTCATCCCTCGTTTTCCGTATTTTGGGAAGCGGGGCGTGACATTATCGCGTTGCGATAACGTAATTAACTACAGGAGCTTACGCTTACAGGAAAGAGTGTCCCACAATCAAAAACCCCTCAAAGAGGGGGAATTTGATGAAGTCATGCTACAAAGATAACATCTGTCTAAACCTTTGATATACGGTGCCATAAATAAACTTGGAATCTTCGGAAAGATGGACGGATATGTACAAATAGTATCTGCCCCTAAATTCAGGAAAGATGACCTATCCCAGTTCGTCTCTGTTTTCGGCGGTAAACAGGCCGATGGAGGAAGAAGTCTCGGTTGTTGATAGCGGATAGAGGATGGAGGAACTGAGGTAGTCACGAGGTCGAGGAGATTGCCGGTGGTGGCTGTTGGGTGGTGGTGATGGTGCAGAGGTCCGGAAAGAGAGGGTGGTGATTGAAATGAATGAGAGAGAGAGAGAGAGAGAGAGAGAGAGAGAACGATGGGAAGATCATGAAGCGGGGGGAGGCTCGGGGTTCGTTGAGAGAAAAGGGAGGTGGTTGCAGGGATCTCGAGAGAATGTTGGACAAAGACGAGATCTAGGGGGAGCGGGTCATATGGCCGAGGGAGAAGGAGTCGTTGGAGACGTGGCGAGTTGAGGGGAAAACGTCGGTAGGAAAAAGAGAGGGAGAAAGAAAGAAGATAGGGGTTAGGGTCCGTGTTGGGTCTGGGGGTTAAGTTATGGGGTTTGGGTTACATGTCTAAACAGAAAAAAAGAGAGAAGAGAGAGATTGGGCTGGTGTCAAGTGTTAGGGTATGCGTCGAGTGTTAGGGTATAGTTTAGTTGGGAAAAATATAATTAGAAAAAGATATAAGGAAAATTTTATATAAGAAGATTTTTGGAATAAATATTTTATTTAAATGCTGAATAAAAGTATAACGGAGACTGGGTATTACATCATACCCACTTAAATAAAATTTCATCATCGAAATTAAAATAAACACTAAGCTATAAAAGTCATGCAAAAAGCAACTAGAAGAAACAAACATTACTAAAATTAACTAGATTAAGAAGTAGAGCTGTTAAAAAGTAATAGTCATATGTAAGAATAAAGACATAACAATTAATGGTACTAAACTATATATATACAAATACAATGAAAAATAAAATAAAAATAATAAACAATAGCGAAGGATTGGCTGATAAGGGTTAGGAACCAAAACTACTTTAGTAAAACTATAAATCAAGCGATTATAAAATAACTTGAAAATACTCATACAGTAAAATACAGAAGAAAATAAAACGAAAATAGATGGGCTAGTAAACAAACTAGATATCAACAATTAACGTAAAGGCTAAGATTAAACTATATATGCAAAAGTGCGAAGAAAATACAATACAAAAGGAACTAATATAATACCGAGATAATGATGATATATGTACAAATAAATAAAATGTATTAGCATACAAAATAACCATATTTTATTTTACAGTAAATAGAAAATTTAAATCGATTGGAGCACAAGTATACGCAAGTAAACGTAAATCCGAAAATAAAAATAGTTAGCATAAATATGAACATAGAAAAGAGAATACTATGTAGAAAATCAAGATGAAACTCATTTTAAAGAAAACCCTAACCGCTAATAATATAAATTTTGAGAGTTAAACAAAAGAACACCAACAAACGAAAAGAATTTGAATGATAAAACCATAATAAATAATAAAACGTTAGAGAAAATATACAGTAGAAGATAAGCTGAAGTGACATTCTTTAGTTAAAAGCAGAGGAAATTAAAACAAAAGCATGAAGAACAAAACTACATATTAAAAGGATGATAATATGAAAAGCATTAGTAGAAACAATTTATTAGAAATAGAATATACGGTGTAAATTTGAACTATTGAAAAATTTGAAAAATAGTAGAATATTTAAAGCAAACAAGTAAAACAAAAGTATTTAATAATATGCAATGAGAAAACCTTAACTAAATTACAAAATAGAGAAAACTAAATTTTAGGATAACGGTGTCACTAAATGTAATTACAGTAATGGAAAATAATATTAGTAATGTATAGTAGACTAGTCAGGGTATGGATTGCGGTAAGATAAGGCCTAATCGAAAAATGAAGTCAGGGATGTGGTACTAACTATAGTGTCAACTAAGCTGGGGGGTCAAGTTATTACAAGGTTCAAGGATGGGATAATAATAAATTTCAAGAAGGGATAGAAATTATTGTAAGAAGGAACAATCAATGCATTAAGCGAACTTTAAAGGTACAACAGTTAAGTAAGATTTGCATGATCTGAAACTTTATTATTCAAAAAATTTAACAGAGTTCACTTGAAAGATAAATGTGGCCCTAAACTATACATTGCTTTGATTTGGCCAGCTGAAAAGAAAAGAAGTCGCGTCATTCGTGATTTTGGAAGTTCAACAAGTTACAATAAATTCTCGTGCTAAGATAGGGACGTCCATTCCCATAGTGCCTTGCAGGAACTGCTGCTTGAGATTCTTCAGCCTCGAGTTCCTCCTCACTCGAGATTTCATTCTCCGACTCTTTTTTTGTTGATGCCTCATTTTTGGACTCTTTTTCTGTAATACCCAGTTTTTCTTATACGTCTAAATCCGTATTTCTTTTACCTATAAGATTTATTTAAAATTATTTATTTATTTTCGAAATCCTATTAAACCCAGATCTTATCTTTCTTTCCACTGTCTCAGCCGTTTTCCTGTTATTGAATTTAAACCCAAAACAAATGTTATGTATATTTCTCCGTCTAAGTCAGCCCTGGACACAAATCCTAATTCTAATTATTTATCCTAAACCCAAACCCAAACTATAAATTTTTAATTACCCAGCCCACTCTTTTTAAATAAATTCATTTTCCTTATTGAATCTCTGGCCCGGCCTTTTTCCTTTTTCCTTTTTATATTGAATTTTCTCGGCCCACAATTCCCTTCAGCCTACAGAAAATTTTAAAAGAGGAAAATTCCTTTTATCTAAAAAAAATAAAACCACGGCCCAACCCCAGCCGGCCCACACCTTCTCACCATTTTTTTCTTCTTATTCTCCCGGCCCGCTTCACTCCAGCCCACTACCTCCTCTTCGCCCCAACGGCTAGCTTTCCCGCCCACACCCACTACTCCCTCGACCCGCCTCCTCCGCTCATGCCTGTGCCCACGACGCTAACGCCAGCGACCACGTCGACCCGTGCTCCTCGCCTCCGCCGACGCCCACGCTCGTGCGCGTTACTCCCACGACGCGCGCCTCGATCTCCCCTCGCGATCACCCCGCGCCTCCCTCTCATCTCATTCCACTCCCTCTCTGTTTCTCGTTCTCCCATTCTCTCTCAAACTCACGCCTATCACCGTCTCCTCACCGCCGCTCGCCTCCACCTCGTCGTCTCCACCTCTCTCCCTAACACCTCAACTCCTCCTTCTCCCAACACCGCGACCGCCATCACACACACCACAGGACCCCACTCCCTTCACCCTCGAACCCACAGCCCCGACCTCGCCATCTTCTTCCATCAATACCGACGACCTCGTCGTCGCCTCCACGCCCTAACTACCTTCCCTCCTCTGTCGTCATCACCCCCATCCACCAAAACTCCGACCACCTTGGTCGCCTCCATCACCTTTCCCTCCAAGCGTCACACCGAGCTCCACCCCCTGCACAACGTCGACCCCATCATCATCGTCACGCCGTCGCCATCACTCTTTCCCTACTCTCCATCCTCCACCCTCGCTCACCCGAGCCTTCACCCTCACTCCCTCAATTTCTCTCTCCTCCTCACTGTCACTCTCTCTCTCTCAATCACTCTCTGTTCTCTCTAAACCTCTCCCTCTCTCTTGATCTCTCATCTCAGATCTCTCTCTCTCTCTATCTCTCAGCTCTCTCCCACTCTCCCTCTGTGCTCCCTCTCTCCCTCCAATTTCTCTTTCTAACTCCTTCTCCTTTGTTAATTCCCTCACTCTTCAAAACCACACAAAAACCCATTTCTCTTTACAAACCCTCACTGTGGCCATTGCCGGAGCGACGCCGTCGACCGTCGTCGATCCCAGTACACTCACAGAGGATCATCAAGCACTCCTCAACCTCTAGTGACCGTGCAACGACTCCGGACAACTCCGACGCAAAAATCCGCATCTCGATCCAAGCTCGCGCAAATCCGTTTCACGGCGTACATCACGTGTTCGTGACGCCGCTGCTACCGTGCGACCCTGAGGCGTTCCCAGGCAAGTTCTTTACTTGCTTACATGCTATTTTACCTAAGTTACAATCGCTAAGTATATAGATTATAAGTTACAGTTTAAACTAATTATGTGCCATAACCTGCTCGACGCGTGTTCCCAAAAGAAATATTTTTCTAAATTGGCGGAACTGGATTACTTGCATTAGCCCTCGCTGTGATGAATACCGTGTGCAAGTTTCGCTGGATAAAATGACCGTTAACGACTAAAACAACTACCCTCAAGTTTAACCGTAAAACTGGAATTTTTCTTGCACCTGAAAACCGTTAAATTCACCATAAATCATATACATACTAGAATGGTGCGTTCGATGGCTCAAATCGAAGCCGACTCGGCAAACTTTAACTCTATACTGGTTTCCGGGTATTCCTGTACTTAAATTGTGATGATAATTGGATCGGAGTGCGACTCTGGACTGCAGTCCAGAGTGACTCCAATTGTTGGTTGCTGTTCCGTATTGGGTACCACAAGATCTCCTTAACTCGTAGATTGCGGAACTCCGCTGATTATTATAGGTAAATCTGTTAGCTAGACAACACAGTTGGTTTCATTCTGTTTCGTTACCGTTTGATATTTAATCTGTAATTTAATAGACCGGGACACATAACAGTCCCAGCAGAATCAGAACTGACATATTAGTGTTAAACAGTGTATATCTCCTGACGTGCAGATGAGATTGAAGATCCGTCTATTACGTTGAAAACCTTACTGAAAACCCTAGATTTCATCCAACTGTAGCGTCGCTAAAATCTGATCCCAACCAGGATTAAAATGCGTTGCGAAATGGATTTCTGATTCTGAAACCGGATTTCCAGCCGCGAGCGCTTAAAATGAAATGGTTATAACTATTGATCCTGGAAGCCGATTGGCTTGAAACTAAATCTGATGGATGGACAACTGAACATACTAATTATTACCTGTTTATCGTTTCGCTAAATTATATATGTACGTTTCATGATAAATCGTGCAAGTGACAGAATACTGTTTTTGTGACACATTAATCGTACTTATATACTGTTCACGAATCATATCATACCCATATCATTATAGTGATAACCTAGTGATATCGTGCATTTACCCAGTGTTAGATTTTAGTGATGATTGTGGCAAATACGTCAGCGTTCGTGTATCCGTGAATAAGTGAAAGTGATACGTGCTTGTACACAATCAGTGACCCTATTATTCTATTGCATTGTCGACGTCTGTGGGATGCGTGTACGTGTGACTATAAGTGGTATGGGACACTTATGGAAGCGCTTGCACGGGTGTCACAGATAAGGCATCCGACACTGCCATTTATCTTAGATATTAGTCGGGACGTGCTTGATGGAGGTCCTGCCTCCAGTTCTCGCGCAGACTTGTCACGGATCGATTAGTATTTAGGGTTATGGTTAGCGTTTGATGTAGACCACGGGGTGTGGGGTAGTTTAAGTGTGAGTTCAACAGAATCTCGGGAGTCCCATGCCGGCTTATATATTTAGGGAGATATATGGAGATTTACAGGATATGTGATATACACCGTGATATACATGTTACATGTTGGGCCCGTGGTCCCTTGCCCTTGGGTTCTACCCTTGGGTGGAGGACACTCACGAGTGGTTGACTCTCACACTTGGACTGACGATAGGCTTAGTGACCTGTACAGTGAGACTTAGAGATTGATAGGAATACTGGCATTCATATTCCTTATATACAGTGTTGGCATACGTGACATATCGTTCTACAGCTTTACTGCTCCGCTGCATTGATTTCTGCACATTCATATTCATACTGTCATTAATTTACTGTTATTCATATCTACTACCACTGTTAGAACTGTCACTTGATTTTATATATATTATATTGCTATTGTGTCGCTCTGACGACCTGAGTATGCATGCTCAGTGTGAGGAGAAGCTTTAGCCTGAACCAGAACTAGGCGTGCATCACAGACTTCTTGACTTGCCATTCCGAGTTACATTCGTTTGTTCCACTTCAGGTCAGTTTACATTATTGTTTCTTTCAGTTACTACATTTCTCATTACCTACGCATCATTTACTGTTTACCATGAAAAACTAGAAGCCGAAGTGTGACTACGGCTGGACATTTTCTTGACCGTAGGAGCATGGCTGGTCTTGTCTACCCCTCGTATTCCGTATTTTGGGAAGGGGGCGTGACATGGTTTAGTTGGTATCAGAGCCCAGGTTTTGCTTTGATTGGGATTGCAGTTTTCCGTGTATAGCTTGACAATCTAAGACATCCTTCAGTCCAGATTGTAAACTTGATATCCTTGATCCCTATTCACATTGAGTGTTCTGCTATTCATTCGCTAGGGTTTCAGGTAACTTGGCAAAGTTTCGTGGTTGTAATTGTGAACTACATCACGATTACACTACCATACTTGTTTAAGCGACTGGGAGTCATACAGTTGATTTTTCCGCTTGTAATAAATTTCATCACATCTGGTATTTTTGAATCTTTGTCCAATCATTGTTTCAGGATCATGTCTTTCAACGACTCTTCATCTATCTCCACTCCCCAGAATCAGACTGTTGAGATCCTTAGTGTACTGCAAGGTTTAAAGGAAGCCCAGGAGCGAACAAACGACTTGTTGGCTGAAGGACTGAGAAGGCACGTGAATCAGGCACCAGCGGGAGTCTCCAATCATAAAGGGATCCCCGTTAGACGAGGAAAAGAGAAGATGATGAAGCGCCAATTTGTCCCCCAGCGACAGAAGCGGCAGAAGACCCCATGCTGTGGATACTGTAGGAGGCCAGGACATCTTCAGAAGGATTGTCGCCGCGCCCAGGGGAAATGTCTGATATGCGGGTCCAACAAACATCTCATCAACGGTTTCCCAGAAAGGAAAGAATTACAAGGAGGAAACTCGTCCACACTCCCCACTTCTGCCACATGAGGATTATCGCGTAGTTCGAACTTCGACGATAAGGCGGATCTAACGCAGGATTCAACTCTCGCGACAAGAATGCAACGTTATAGTAATCAAAGAAGAATTTTATGTTTTCTGCTCTCAGTAATAATGTTGTCATCTTCTTATGAATATTTCTTTCAGTTTGAAGTCTTGTATCCACTGAACTTTTGATTGAATGCAATAAAACTTGAATCATAATGTATGCATCATTCTCTTGTTTTCTTCTTATTTATATTATTCATTGTCACAGCGTTTCTATCCTGATTTTTCAGTTCCTGCAACCGCATATTTACCTATACTTCGTACCCTGAGCTTTTTCCTTGATGTATCATACTATCTAATCATGACTTTTCTTTTCAGGCCATGGCCCACCCTGGAGCAGCGCCGCATCTAGACGAGGGTGCACAGTCATGCGTTTCCTTAGACCGCACGCTGATGAGTTCTGATGATGAGGTCAACGGTCCCCAGGTCAACTTCGGAAACAACGATTCAGAGGACGAAGGAGTACCCGCCCCAGAATTTAACGTGATAGCTGATTCCGACGAAGAAGAAGGAGATTCTGAAGAGGACCCGATAGAGGAAGATCCCGATGAAGACCCGATAGAAGAAAATCCAGTTGAGGAAAATCCCGTGGAAGAAAATCCAGAAGAAGAGAATCACATGGAATCGGACCTCGATGAAGAAGCTCCATCCGAGGAAGAAGGACCAGAAAATCAAGACCCTGCTGTGGAAGAACTTCCAGTGGCGATGCCCGCGAGGCGATATGGAAATGGACGCCCCTACCTGAGTGCGCAAGCCTACCGCAACCTACTGAATCTCCACAACCGCGACTGACGGGATATCTTTTGATGTTGACTTTCTGGCCAAAAAAAATGTGTATAATTTAGGGCCACTTTTCGCCTTTGGGAATGCCTTGTTTCAAATTTTCTTAAATGAAATAAATCTTCTGAGTTCGTAAACCTTTTGATTATTGGTTCACTTGATGCTTGATGATTGTGCATATCCATTTTTCCCCACTGAGATCTGTCCACTCTTACTCCTTACTTTGTCTTAACCCTCACTGAGTTTAACTAGTACCACACCCGATCTCTTGAGGTTCACCCTCCATCCTTCGCCTGTGCCTCGTTTGTAATCCTTCTGGAAGGAGAAAATTTTGGAGAAACTTCCGAGTTCGCTAACTCTTCAAATCTTGATTCATATGTTGAACCGACCGTTATCCTTCCCATACTTTTTACCTTGTGGTCCATTGTGGCTCACCCTGACTTCCCGTGTTGACCCGATTCCAATCTCTTTGACCTTCAGTATAAAGCCGCCACACTCCGACCTTCTGATTGAGCCACGCCTCCTTGTAACCACTACCCTAGCTAGCCCTTTTCATATTGGTGATTTCTTTATTACCCAAATATATTTAGGGACATTATTATTCAAAATTTAGTTTTTCACTATTTTAAATTTATCAAAGAGTGCGTGTTATTGGTTACTCTGTTTTATGTATTTTGAGTACACCATTAGTATTCTCATTTTCAGTAGCGCAACCTTACACCGCGCACATTTTGTTCCATGTTTCTTATTTTCACTATATGGGTTTTCTAAGCTATTTTAAAATTATTTGATCGATACGTTTTCCTAAAATGGTTTAACCTACCGACTAAACTTCCACTACTTTATTCTTTTTATTTTATTTTCGGGTTGTGTGCCTATGATTACTATTATAAATGATTGTGCCTTATACTTATTCTTTCTGTCGTGCTACCTTTAATATACTTATACGTGCACATGTTTGGATTTCGATTTTATTGAATACGCTCTGATTATTTTTGTTCATCATTGTTATCTATGTTCTCGTGTACTTGTAGGTTGCTCTTATAGTTATTCCTACTTTATACCTATTTAGGATTATCTTCTGTACGCTGTTCTTACATGTTTATGCCTTCAAATTTCTTTGTCCATGGATTTCTAACAAACCTTTTATGTGTTAGTTTGCAATATAATAGATTTCGCCTATGTTTGTATAACCTATCGTTTATTTTAAATTTCGAGAGCGAAATTTTTGTAAGGGTGGTATGATGTAATACCCAGTTTTTCTTATACGTCTAAATCCGTATTTCTTTTACCTATAAGATTTATTTAAACTTATTTATTTATTTTCGAAATCCTATTAAACCCAGATCTTATCTTTCTTTCCACTGTCTCAGCCGTTTTCCTGTTATTGAATTTAAACCCAAAACAAATGTTATGTATATTTCTCCGTCTAAGTCAGCCCTGGACACAAATCCTAATTCTAGTTATTTATCCTAAACCCAAACCCAAACTATAAATTTTTAATTACCCAGCCCACTCTTTTTAAATAAATTCATTTTCCTTATTGAATCTCTGGCCCGGCCTTTTTCCTTTTTCCTTTTTATATTGAATTTTCTCGGCCCACAATTCCCTTCAGCCCACAGAAAATTTTAAAAGAGGAAAATTCCTTTTATCTAAAAAAAATAAAACCTCGGCCCAACCCCAGCCGGCCCACACCTTTTCACCATTTTTTTCTTCTTATTCTCCCGGCCCGCTTCACTCCAGCCCACTACCTCCTCTTCTCCCTAACGGCTAGCTTTCCCGTCCACACCCACTACTCCCTCGACCCGCCTCCTCCGCTCATGCCTGTACCCACGACGCTAACGCCAGTGACCACGTCGACCCGTGCTCCTCGCCTCCGCCGACGCCCACGCTCGTGCGCGTTACTCCCACGACGCGCGCCTTGATCTCCCCTCGCGATCACCCCGCGCCTCTCTCTCATCTCATTCCTCTCCCTCTCTGTTTCTCGTTCTCCTATTCTCTCTCGAACTCACGCCCATCACCGTCTCCTCACCGCCGCTCGCCTCCACCTCGTCGTCTCCACCTCTCTCCCTAACACCTCAACTCCTCCTTTTCTCAACACCGCGACCGCCATCACACACACCACAGGACCCCACTCCCTTCACCCTCGAACCCACAGCCCCGACCTCGCCATCTTCTTCCATCACCACCGACGACCTCGTCGTCGCCTCCACGCCCTAACTACCTTCCCTCCTCTGTCGTCATCACCCCCATCCACCAAAACTCCGACCACCTTGGTCGCCTCCGTCACCTTTCCCTCCAAGCGCCACACCGAGCTCCACCCCCTGCACCACGTCGACCCCATCATCATCGTCACGCCGTCGCCATCACTCTTTCCCTACTCTCCATCCTCCACCCTCGCTCACCCGAGCCTTCACCCTCACTCCCTCAATTTCTCTCTCCTCCTCACTGTCACTCTCTCTCTCTCTCAATCACTATCTGTTCTCTCTAAACCTCTCCCTCTCTCTTGATCTCTCATCTCAGATCTCTCTCTCTCTCTATCTCTCAGCTCTCTCCCACTCTCCCTCTGTGCTCCCTCTCTCCCTCCAATTTCTCTCTCTAACTCCTTCTCCTTTGTTAATTCCCTCACTCTTCAAAACCACACAAAAACCCATTTCTCTTTACAAACCCTCACTGTGGCCATTGCCGGAGCGACGCCGTCGACCCCAGTACACTCGCAGAGGATCATCAAGCACTCCTCAACCTCCAGTGACCGTGCAACGACTCCGGACAACTCCGACGCAAAAATCCGCATCTCGATCCAAGCTCGCGCAAATCCGTTTCACGGCGTACATCACGCGTTCATGACGCCGCTGCTACCGTGCGACCCCGAGGCGTTCCCAGGCAAGTTTTTTACTTACTTACATGCTATTTTACCTAAGTTACAATCGCTAAGTATATAGATTATAAGTTACAGTTTAAACTAATTATGTGCCATAACCTGCTCGACGCGTGTTCCCAAAGGAAATATTTTTCTAAATTGGCGGAACTGGATTACTTGCATTGGCCCTCGCTGTGATGAATACCGTGTGCAAGTTTCGCTAGATAAAATGACCGTTAACGACTAAAACAACTACCCTCAAGTTTAACCGTAAAACTGGAATTTTTCTTGCACCTGAAAACCGTTAAATTCACCATAAATCATATACATACTAGAATGGTGCGTTCGATGGCTCAAATCGAACCCGACTCGGCGAACTTTAACTCTATACTGGTTTCCGGGTATTCCTGTACTTAAATTGTGATGATAATTGGATCGGAGTGCGACTCTGGACTGCAGTCCAGAGTGACTCCAATTGTTGGTTGCTGTTCCGTATTGGGTACCACAAGATCTCCTTAACTCGTAGATTGCGGAACTCTGCTGATTATTATAGGTAAATCTGTTAGCTAGACAACACAGTTGGTTTCATTCTGTTTCGTTACCGTTTGATATTTAATCTGTAATTTAATAGACCGGGACACATAACAGTCCCAGCAGAATCAGAACTGACATATTAGTGTTAAACAGTGTATATCTCCTGACGTTCAGATGAGATTGAAGATCCGTATGTTACGTTGAAAACCTTACTGAAAACCCTAGATTTCATCCAACTGTAGCGTCGCTAAAATCTGATCCCAACCAGGATTAAAATGCGTTGCAAAATGGATTTCTGATTCTGAAACCGGATTTCCAGCCGCGAGCGCTTAAAATGAAATGGTTATAACTATTGATCCTGGAAGCCGATTGGCTTGAAACTAAATCTGATGGATGGACAACTGAACATACTAATTACTACCTGTTTATCATTTCGCTAAATTATATATGTACGTTTCATGATAAATCGTGCAAGTGATAAAATACTGTTTTTGTGACACATTAATCGTGCTTATATACTGTTCACGAATCATATCATACCCATATCATTGTAGTGATAACCTAGTGATATCGTGCATTTACCCAGTGTTAGATTTTAGTGATGATTGTGGCAAGTACGTCAGCGTTCGTATATCCGTGAATAAGTGAAAGTGATACGTGCTTGTACACAATCAGTGACCATATTATTCTATTGCATTGTCGACGTCTGTGGGATGCGTGTACGTGTGACTATAAGTGGTATGGGACACTCATGGAAGCGCTTGCACGGGTGTCACAGATAAGGCATCCGACACTGCCATTTATCTTAGATATTAGTCGGGACGTGCTTGATGGAGGTCCTGCCTCCAGTTCTCGCGCAGACTTGTCACGGATCGATTAGTATTTAGGGTTATGGTTAGCGTTTGATGTAGACCACGGGGTGTGGGGTAGTTTAAGTGTGAGTTCAACAGAATCTCGGGAGTCCCATGCCGGCTTATATAATTAGGGAGATATATGGAGATTTACAGGGTATGTGATATACACCGTGATATACATGTTACATGTTGGTTCCGTGGTCCCTTGCCCTTGGGTTCTACCCTTGGGTGGAGGACACTCACGAGTGGTTGACTCTCACACTTGGACTGACGATAGGCTTAGTGACCTGTACAGTGAGACTTAGAGATTGATAGGGATACTGGCATTCATATTCCTTATATACAGTGTTGGCATACGTGACATATCGTTCTACAGCTTAACTGCTCCGCTGCATTGATTTCTGTACATTCATATTCATACTGTCATTGATTTACTGTTATTCATATCTACTACCACTGTTAGAACTGTCACTTGATTTTATATATATTATATTGCTATTGTGTCGCTCTGACGACCTGAGTATGCATGCTCAGTGTGAGGAGAAGATTTAGCCTGAACCAGAACTAGGCGTGCATCACAGACTTCTTGACTTGCCATTCCGAGTTACATTCGTTTATTCCATTTCAGGTCAGTTTACATTATTGTTTCTTTCAGTTACTACATTTCTCATTACTTACGCATCATTTACTGTTTACCATGAAAAACTAGAAGCCGAAGTGTGACTACGGCTGGACATTTCCTTGACCGTAGAAGCATGGCTGGCCTTGTCTACCCCTCGTATTCCGTATTTTGGGAAGCGGGGTGTGACATTTTCCATGTGGTTTCTCCTCCTGACCTTTCTTCTTCGACGGGAGCTTCCTCATCGAGATCCTCCTCCATATGATCCGCTTCTTCCGGGTACCCTTTGGGATCCTCTTCCACTGGGTCTTCCTCAGGATCTTTCTCTTCAGGATCTTCATCTAGGTCCACTTCCATTGGGTCTTCCTCAGGATCCTCTTCTATTGAGTCTTCTTCAGGATCCTCTTCTTCATTGTCAGAGTCATTGATAATATTGATACCTGGAGCTGCGACTTCGACTCTCTCATCCTCGGAATCGCTGTCGTTGAAAATAACCTGTGGGTCATCGACCTCGTCGTCTAAACTCACTAGTATGCGGTCAAAAGAAATACAGGACCGAGTGTCCTCATCAAGAAATAGTGCTACCCCCGGGTTGGCCATGGCCTGAAAAATAATGGTCAAGATTAGATAGTGGAACATGAAAAAATAACAGCTAGTGATACGGAAAACATGGAAAAGATAAGAGGGATAAAATTTCAAAATCATGAACTTGAGTGATGATGCAGCAAGTAGTATATGAAAGTGAAAGGCAAAGAAACAATGTATAAATCACAACTCACATTTTTTGCATTTAAACTAAGGAGTTCAACAAATAGAAGATTTAAACGAAAAGAAACAACCAATCCAATAAATAACAATGTCTTTATTGAAAGCAGGAAAAGGGAGTAACTCCGCGTCAATATCTGAATCTCTGTGATCTCATAAAGCAAGTTGAAATATTTTGTTGGGTCCATATCATCCTTGAAATTCAAAGTACGAAAACAAAGAAAACAACCAAGTTACTCAGACAGATGTGGAAGGCATTGACGAATCTCCTCCTTGCAGCTCTTTCCTTCGAGGGGCACCATTGACAAGATGCTTACCGGATCCATAAATGAAGCAGTGCCCCTTGGCCTAGCGACAGTTCTTCTGAAGGTGCCCTGGTCTTTTGCAATAACCATAGATTTTGGTTCTCCGCTGCTGCCGAGGAACAAATGGGTGCTTCATCTGCACACCTCCTCTTTGTTTAATAGAGATTCCCCCATGATTTGGGACTTCTTATGGTGCCCAAACCATTTGCCTTCTTAATCATTTAGCTAACAGATCGTTCGTTCTCTCCTGGGCTTCCATCAAGCCTTGCAGTACACCCAAAATCTCGACGGTCTAACTCTGGGGAGTAGAGGTGGAAGGAGAGTCGTTGGAAGCCATGGTCCCGAAACAATGATTTTCGGACGGCGTAAGAGATAAGGATCAAGATATGATATATAATTGATAATTAAAGATAAGGTAAAGCAGCAGGAAGTGATGATGCAACAAGGATTATATGGGAGTGAAAGGCAAGAAACAAGGTATTAATCAAGAGATCCCTAGTTGGAACCGCAATCTTATTTTTGTTGGGGTTTGCCTGCGTCCTGACCATTTACCGTGGCACTAGCGTTTAAAAATTTGGTGCAAACAAAAACCCGGTCAAGATCAAATTATAAACCTATACTAGCATACTAAAGAAGCTACTCTAAAAGAGTTGGAAAGGTTATACCGAATGAACCAAGTCCTTCGGTCTTCTACTATTATCCCAAGCCCCTTGAGACATGCTTAAACAAGCTTGGCCGCCGGTCTTCCTCCGTCGAAGACGATCCACCCCAGAGATGCAGTCATGGCTCTAGCTCCACGTCAAAAGCAAGTGAAGCAACTAAGGTTTCTAGGTTTCTAATCTAGAAACCTTAGGATGTGGTGTGTCTAAGTGTTTGTCTATCTCATCTTACCTCTTCTCATGATTCTCAACACGTGAGAAGGTTGAGAGGAGGTGGAGATTGAAGGTGGATGAACTAAGGAAACTCAAAAGAGAGGGAGTGAAGCTAATGGTGAGAGTGTGAGAGCTCAAGTAAAAAATCAACCATCTCATTTTTCTAACAAGTGACCAAGTCAAGTAAATTCTCACAACAAGAATTGGTTTTGTAAAACTTTTCTTTCATTTTTAAAATGCCACCATACTTGAATAGTATGCACAAATGAATTAACAATTCATTTGTGCACACTATGCAAGCATGGTCCTCACCATACTCCTATCAAGTCCATGCCACCTCATTTATCCATTTATAATAAATGGTCAAACACTAAAATGAGGTGTCCACCTTCTAGAATGTTTTCCGGAAAAATACGGATTATATTCTACTGTATATACATACCTATATTTGTACCGAAATACGAATACCTAAAGAGATAGAATAACACAAACAACATAATACTAGAATATACATATCGAAATACATATACGTAAATTATTAAATGATTTAATAATCCGGCTCAAACCCGAGCCGGCTAGTATCATCAACTGTCCGATCGAAAGTCCGGATACATAGTACAATCAATCGATTGGAACCCTGCACGTATCCAATACGGCTACTATTTCGTTTCGCCAGAATCAGGGAAACCCTTTGTGTGGAACTCTAAAGAATCGTCAATATGCTGGCAGTGGGTTTAACCACAAGCACGTCAGCGGCACTAGCTGTACATAGTGGCTACCCAGGTATTGAGCGAAAGGAAGGCCGACGAGCAAGCTCATCCAAACCCCTACTGAGCATGTCCGTGAAAATCTCCATACATTCCGGTCTGTTCGTCTAAGAGTATCGCATATCGGGTCTAGGGGGTGGATAAAGTCAGACCTCTAATAACGCGATATTTTGTATTGGAATGAAGCCTATCACCTACTAAGAAACTATTGATCCAAATCAATAATTCTCGTCCACAGTGGCCATGGATTTCTGGTGATTGCTACCCGTGCACAAGGCAACATCAACCCGCAATACTGAGAGAGACGAATCCTCGACGATCCGCTCACTGCTTCCATATGGCTCGGGACTGTACCCAACTAAAACTTGTTTGCACGACTCCTTTGAGCCATGGTAGGGTAGTATTCAAAGCACAGTGGGAACTCACATCAGACAAATGATGATCTCAGGTCAACAAACTAACCTGTACCCATGTCACCTGGGAACTGCTATCTGACAATAGGTATAATACCAACTAGCATATTTCCGGCGAGTCCGTCCAGTGTACCCATAACCCAATGAGCACTTGTATACTATCTTAGGTGACTAACTGACACCAATGGGTTATGAGACCGGCCACCGCCCCTCGTCGGGGTCTTGATAAGTATACACTAGTCTACTGCGGAGTATCTATGCCCAGTCTCGATATTCCCACGACTAGGGACATTTAAGAATGAGCTTATAGATCACCCATCTCCTACGCATATGATCGCCATCATAACGCTGGTAGTCAAGCAAGAATTCTATGGGCTCTATCAATATGTAATAGTGATCTGTAATGCCACCTAATGCTGTACATAATGATAAAGACAAACCAGATAGTATACTATCATCTCGAGTAAGACCGTTCTCCCCGTATAGGTCCTCCCTCAATCATCACAATCGCGTGCCTGCGATTCAATAATTGACTTGAGGGCACTATAGCCAACAATCTCCTACTTGCACTTAAGGATAATTATTGCAGTGTCACATACTCACAGCCCGTGTGATACCGAACACCCAACTTCTCTACTGATCAGTCTCACAAAGCCCATTTGTGAAACTATTGCGTTCGAGAAATAGCCTCAGTGAGTGGATCCGCTCCAGTGTTTCTTTCTTTATCTCTCTATATCTCAACTTCGTGGAGAAATACTATCTCCCGAAATGAGCGATACCTGTCTTAGAATTTGTCAGGATATCTGATGGGACCTAATTCACAAATGAACTCCAAATCCAACAAACTTCGTAGACTGTATCATCCACTGAATCTAATCAGTATCTTATACTATACCTTCCTCAGTATTCGCTTGGACCACCCGTCCAACATACTGCCCCTCAGCAAGAGGGAAAACTATAACTCTGTCATCCAGGTCACCTTGGAAGCCTCAAATGATAACTGCCTCCCGAAGGAAGCTGCCGTTACCATATACCAAGAACATCCATTTATGTTCATAACTGCTTCCTAACGTTTCTCCAGGATTGGATTAATATATTTCCTTATTGCATTCAGTGCAAAAGCAATATTTGGTGTGGTACTTGACAGTGCATGATTGACTCAATTGCCTAAGAAAGTGATATTTCAATCATGTTAATCCCTCTCCTCATCAGTCTAGAAAACATCTCTTTAGAGAGGGTGACTCCATCACCTGCGGGTACACCACCACGCCAGGATTCGTCCATTCTAAAACACTTTAGAACAGTGTCAAAGTACACAAAATTAGGACACTTCCCAAATATAGATCTAAAACCATAGATCTAGTGACCAGAATCCCTAATATTTTATCTAGATCCTATGCGGAGAAATATCTTGTGACAACCACAGTCCAACCGATCATAGTATAGGAAGGACACTTCCTATTAAGAGCATGTCATCCGTACTACCTTCTTACCAGATCTATCTGTTATTCTGACGAAGTCAAGCTCTGTGGCTGTTACATCAAAAATAGATGATCTATCTCCGCTATACTTGCTTTAGTCTATAAATAGACATAAGCATCTTTCCCACTGTGCTTCCGCTGCTCCTACTGACTACAACAACCATCTGGCAGAGTCATATACACGTGTACTTCTAAAGTTAATTTAGAACGATGTTATATTCATCCTCCTATCAGATCTCATAGTCTAGAACAACAGTAGTGGTAAATTTGGGTAAACAAAAACCTCCCTGTCACCGTCTTTGAGGAGACTGAAGTACCTCTCAGGTGGCTGAGCTTACCCACCAAATCTGCAAAGTGGCTAATGGAATGTCGAATCCAATTGGATCTTTAGGTTCTACTAAATTTTCAGTAATCGTTTGTGGTTCTGGAATCACTTCCAATTCTACCATACTCCCACTAATTTTTTTTTGAAAAAGAATCCATTTTATTAAAACTGGTGGCGAGTCAAGAACAATATAACTATTGATCTTTCAGATGGTTGAATGTTAACCCTTGTCAATGCCCTGGATAACCCACAAACTGTCATTACTGAAACGTACCTTGAGTATATCCAGATTCTGGTTTTAAGCATAACCTGGACAACTCCTTATACCTTAACATCGTTAAGATATGAATCCATTCTATATACCATATAGAAACAAAAACACTAATTTAATTGGAACCAGATTCGAAATACATGCAACCGTTTCCAGTGCTTATCAAAAAAAATGAAAGGAGGCCAAGCGGCATTACTCATCAAGGAGTGCATCCACATATGAGTAATCTGAGAGAAGCAAGTTCTCAAAACTATTACTTACAACGGAATACCTAGCATAAGTATCTACAACTTTGATCACCTTGAAGAATCCTGATACTTGCAACATATGGTTCTCTACTTTATTCTTATACCTATAACTTTTCAAACTTAGATCTTGTATTTTAACGAAATACTTGTCTAAAACTAGAGAAGTCAAAAATAAACAGAATGTATTACAAGTACCAATCCCTTTGTCCTAATGGATACTAGACAACATACAATACTTTGTACAAGTCCACTGAGTTCAATAATTCAAACCATGTGCGTCGTAGGTTGAAAACTGTGCTATGATTAAGAAGAATTACACCATTGTTGAATGCACCTTACCTAACCATCAACTGACATAGGTAAATGTCATAGACATAATTTCAAAAGGTTATATCTCGCTTTATAAAATAAACGTACAGATATATCAGTTTGAAACTGGTGCATAACAATAGATATTCAAAACCAAATATTTGTCGTCAGGCAAAACCCAGGTGATTTCCTCAAATATCACCAATTACAAAGAATTCCGATATGTTGAGCATATAATCACCTAATTTCCAATATCTTACTCCTACTCAGCATCTGTAACGCCATACAGATGTGAGGATCAAATATGGTAAATACATACCCTGGAGTCAGAATCTAATTGGGAAAACAGTTTTCAATTAACACCGCATAGTGAAACTTAAACATGAAAATGTTTCGAAGGGGTAGCCGGGTACTCCTAGTAATGCCTCTTCCACTATTCAGATTCATGACAGTAACCGTATATTTTCTTGCCCTCACTCCAATCCCTTTATATGTCTTTACTTATTACCTTCTGTACACCATCTTTAGCCTAATTGGTTTTCTTCCTTCCCTCTTTTCGACACCAGCCTATGATTAGGAAGAAAACTATCCAATAAGCGTAATAGGTATACTTTCCTAATACTAGGAGCTCTCGCAACCTGAGAGAAGGTAAAAATAAAAGACAACCCGAATAATCCTATTCGATTTCTCCTGAACCGGAAACCATCCTCGAACTGGAATAAGTTTCTTCGAGTTCGTATGTAACTATACGATGGCGTATCCAATTAATGTGGATCTTCATAGTGATATGGAATGTTTCGGAGAAATGCAAGGGTGAAGTAGGAGTTGCGATGATATATGTGGCTTCGTCATGAATGATAACAGCCGCAATTTCCTTTACCCTCATTCTAATTCCTTTATATGTCTTTACTTATTAACTTCTGTACACCACACTTAGGCTAATTGGTTTTCTTCCTTCCCTACCTTTCGGCACCTGCCTATGGTTTGGAAGGAGACTATCTAATAAACGCTATAGGTGTGCTCTCCTAATATCAGGAGCCCTCACAACCTGAAAGAAGGTAAAGGGAAAAAACAACTGAATAATTCTATAAAATTTCTCCAGAACCGGAAACCATCATCGAATATGAAACAAGTTTCTTCGAGTTCGTATGTAACCATACGATGGCATATCCAATAAATATGGATCTTCATAGTGATACGGTATGTTCTGGAGAGATGCAAAGGAAAAGTAAGAGCGGCAATGAGTTATGCGACTATGACAATTCAAAAGCCAAAGTGTTTTAAGAAGGTTCCGTTATCTTGGTTCATGAGTTTTAGTTTAGGGTCGGGTCATGGTCGCTGCCAAAGAGAGATAGAGAAAAGAAACACTCAGCGTGCACTCTAATCTAGATCAGAATGGTTAATCACTTTATCTAATCAGAATGTCCCCCACTGTTTCCTTGAATTCTCCTTCAAACCCTAAAAGGAGAACTAGTCGGGATCATCTAAAATCACCCGAGGAGTAACACCTACTCATCAGTGGGAATCGGGATCCAACTATCATCGCATGATAATTTGGTGGAAACCACTCAAGTCACCACACTTCAGATGGTAAGCGCATGCCTAGAAGGTTTCCTGTATGTTTGAAACTCCCGATGTGATTTTTTCCCCAAGCGGCTTATGACCTTGACAGAGGTCAACATACCATAAGTCGTAAGTCAAGTTCAACCCGTCATTGTCCTGGATTAACTTAGACCCATCCGCACGAGCCCTTGATAGATGTCAACATGACAGTGCGACTGTCCTAAATAATTGCATATCTATACAACTACCATTCACTATGCATTGACAGAGGTCAAAATACACAACATGAATACTAAGCAATACTAGTAAGAAATGACGGAGGGCTACGACTGATTTTTGATGAAAAACCTTTAACGTAATGAATTTGATATCGTTGAAGGAATCCGAGTGGTTTTACAAATATATAGTGGCGATAGCTTTTGCTAAAGAGGTCACTCCCTGTGAAGGGATCTCGGCTCTTTCCTCATCGAATGAGGTGCAGGATATTCCAAACCGAATACCATGATGCAAAGTAAAAGAATCGAGCATAGTCAAGTTATTACGATGAAGCAAACTTTCGCCCAAGGGGTCACTCCTGATGAAGGGATCTCGGCCCTTGTCTCATCGAATAAGGTGCAGGATATTCCCAATCGAATACCACTATGCAAAGCAAAAGGAAATGTCTGTAATGACAGTTTTTGAAAATTTGGTTTCACCAACATCAATTAGGTTTATCTTTCCTTGCATTGATCAGAATCAACGCAGTCCCATCAATTAATCATATCACAGTACAGAAGAGGAACAAAAATAAAATGTACGTATATGCCATCCGCATTCGCTACTGGGCCCCGTCATCACCCGTTAGATTACTTAACTAACGACAGAGCGGGGGCTGGACTAGTGCGGATGCAAAACATATAAAACATCTACTAGTATATATATATAACATTCGTCCCGGGTATGATATAAGCAACATCACAGAATCTCAGCCAGCAACACAGAGTGGTGGATAATCTTGGAGCCCCGGGTTTCGTTTGAGCCGCAAATGAAACCCGACGTTTCCCGATCATGTGGATAGCCTGTGCAATGCAAACCTGGACCCCTACGAGTGTAGCAAGTTACCCGCCAATCCCAGAAGTGAGGCAACTTTAATCAGTAAAGTGAATGGGCCACCAACACTTCACGGAATCCAGTAACTTGAGCACCCCTCCGTGGGTCACCTATACCCCGCACGAGTGTGGCGAATACCCCGCCAATTCAAGAGTAAGGCCCCCTCCGTCTCAACGCCATGAGATGCGGGCCCGTTTCCTTCTAGAACCCGGTTATTTGTGCACTCTACTGTGGGGTAATCCTAGTACAGAAAAGAAAAATATATACAATGGCAACATCGACCTCAACCCGGTCGTGCCCCAATAAAAAAATATATAATCTGGCAGAGACGGCTGTCCACATGTCGGACGCTCGTCCCGCAATACTGAATATACAAATAAATCTGAACTGTACTACTATCATTGCACTCTAGGCTATCTATCACGACAATCCAACCATAATATCAGCACAATATAGAACATCAACGTGAATATTAAGTTCGTAAACCCGTCTAGTTGAACATATAGTAACTAGTCGGGTTGTACCGCTCATTAATATTCACGGTCGCAGATATCATCAAATGTACTGATAAACACGAATTAAAAATTTCGATCGACTAAAACTTTCCCAAATTGGCCCCAAATGCAAACCAACACTCAAACGAATCTGGGCCAGAACCATACATCTCAAAAATCATTTTTCCAACATGTAGAGTGCCAGAAGAAATTTGGCGCACAGTGGTCTCAAAAGAGCCGCGGAACCGCCGCCAATTGGCATCAAATGCGGCAGTTCCGCGGCCGTTTTGTAGGCTCACGTGCCCAAATTTCTTGTGGTGCTCTATATTTTCCTGCACGGATTTTTAAGATGCTCTAAAAGATTTTTTGAATAAGTTTGAAAATCGACAATGAGCATGCAAAATTGGAAAAACGATTCGGGAAAAAGTGTCAATCAATATTCTAATTTCGTGCAAACTAGCCAGTATTGGTTTATGGATGGCTCTGATACCATGTTGGGGTTTGCCTGCGCCCTGATCATCTACCGTGGCCGATGCGGAACAAAAACCGGCGTTTAAAAATTTGGCACAAACAAAAACCCGCTCAAGATCGAACCATAAACTTATACTGGCATACTAAAGAAGCCACTCTAAAAGGGTTGGAAAGGTTATACCGAATGAACCAAGTCCTTCGGTCTTTTACCATCATCCCAAGCCCCTTGAGGCGTGCTTGAACAAGCTTGGCCGCCGGTCTTCTTCCGTTGAAGACGATCCATCCGAGAGATATAGTTATGGCTCTAGCTCGACGTCAAAAGCAAGTGAAGCAACTAAGATTTCTAGGTTGCTAATCTAGAAAGCTTAGGATGTAGTGTGTCTAAGTGTTTGTCTATCTCATCTCATCTTCTCATGATTCTCAACACATGAGAAGGTTGAGAGGAGGTGGAGATTGAATGTGGATGAACTAAGGAAACTCAAGAGAGTGGGGGTGAAGCTAATGGTGAGAGTATGAGAGCTCAAGTGAAAAATCAACCATCTCATTTTTCCAAAAAGTGACCAAGTCGAGTAAATTCTCACAACAAGAATTGGTTTTGTAAAACTTTTCTTTCATTTTTAAAATGCCACCATACTTGAATAGTATGCACAAATGAATTAACAATTCATTTGTGCACACTGTGCAAGCATGGTCCTCACCATACTCCCATCAAGTTTATGCCACCTCATTTATCCATTTATAATAAATGGTCAAATCCTAAAATGAGGTGTCCACCTTCTAGAATGTTTTCTGGAAAAATACGGATTACATTCTACTGTATATACATACATGTATTCGTACCGAAATACAAATACCCAAGGAGATAGAATAACACAGAACATAATACTAGAATATACATATTGAAATACATATACGTAAATTATTAAATCAAGACCTGATTTAATAATCCGGCTCAAACCCGAGCTGGCTAGTATCATCAACTGTCCGATCGAAAGTCCGGGTATATAGTACAATCAATCGATCGGAACCCTGTGTTAGTTGTATGTATGCCCTAGAGGCCAGTATTGTACAGATGATGTATATTATATTGGATGCTTGGACATATATAGAGATGACTTTCTTGCTCGATATGATAGTATGCTATCTGGTTGCTCTTTATCTTAACATGTACACTTGTCTCTTTAAACTGTCTTATAGTTACATGTTGGTAAAGCCCTTAGGATGTGTACTTGACTACCTGGACTATGATGCAGATCATACTAGTAGGGACATGGTAGTCCATAGGTACATCCTTCAAGGTCCCTAGTCGTGGGTGTATCGAGACGGGGTATCGATATACCAGTGTAGACTAGCGTATACGCTTCTCGACCCATGAGATGGGCGATGGATGATCCCATATCCATTGGTGTTTGACATCAGAGATGGTATACGGGTGCTCAGTGGAGACTGGGTACACTGGACGGACTCGCCGAGAACTCCCAGATGGTATTATACCTCATGTCAGATGGCAGTTCTCAGGTGACACTTGTGCAGGTTAGTCTGTAGACCCGAGATCGTCATAGAGTCTTGTGTGATTCCCACTGTGCTTTGATCTCCACCTTACCACGTCCATGAGGGCGTGCAAAACGGTGGTTTTTGGGTACAGTCCCGAGTCATATGGAGGCAATGAGCGATGGGAGGGGTTTCGTCTCTCCTGGTATTAGGGGTTGATGTTGCGCTGTGCTCGATTGGCCGTAACAGGGAAGTCCCTGGCCAGGGCTAATCAGAGTTTTGCTGGTAAGTGTTACCAGTAGTTTCTCGACCCGTTATGAGCCTCACATCGGCACGACTTATCGGTTATTGGGGTCTGACGTTTACCACCCCTAGACTTGATATGCGACATATCAGACGAACAGACCAGACTGTACGGTAAGTGTTACTGGTTGGATTCACAGGAGTGTGAGCGGGCTTGCTCGTTGATCTTCTGATCGCTCAATACCCGGGTGGCCGTTATGTTTAGCAGACCTCTTGTGGCTTGTGGGTGCTTGATATGATCATCATCTGCTGCCGGCGTATTGACGAGTCTTTAGAGTCCTACACAGAGGTTTCCTGGCTCAAGCGAAACGAAATAGGAGCGCATATGAGATATGTGCAAGACCGAGAATAATGCGTGTATAAGATGCCGTATTTCATTCTCACGATGAATGTTTCGATTGGTTGTATGCGATATAACCTAGTTATTGAATCGAAGATTGATTCGATAAGTCGATACATTGGATACTAGTCGGTTATGTGCGACATGACCGGATCATTGAATCAAGTGTTGATTTAATGATTTAATGTATAATTATATATTTGATATATTACTTTGCATTAACTAGTATTGGTTCATTTTAAAAGGATTTTCTCACTTGATGTGCACATTGTATATGTGATATATTTTTGTGTGCACTTGATTGTATCATATTTGATGATACATGTTAACTTGAGTTTGTGTAAAGATTAAACCATGGTTATATGAATGGTTAGGGTTTTGTTTACTTATTCATTTATTTATTTTTGATTATTGGTTTTGGAAAAGAAAATGGAAATGGTGGCTTTTCTTGTTTCTTTCATGAAGCTTCATGAAGGGTTGAAACCTTGACCATTTTTGTTTTCTTCTCTTAACCTAACCATTCACCTAACCCTAGTTTACTGTCTACACTTGACCATGATTAGTATATGATAAGTATTCATATTATTTTCATTTTTATTCCAACACTTATCATATTCTAGCTTCTTCTTCTTCATCTTCATCAAGAAGAAAAGCTTGCCTCCATTAATGGCATCTTGAGTAAAAGAGTGAGAAATCCAATTCTAAAGTGAACCCACCTCCTATTTCTTCACCCTCTACCTCTTGCCAAGTAGTATAGGGTGTTTTCTTCATAAGTTTCATGACTCGGTGAAGTTGGAGCTTGATCTTGTGTTGCCTCGACGTAGATCATCTTCGGCATCGAAGCCGACGACCTAGCCCGCCCATTTCTCCGATGAAGCCGATGCAAGAGTCCGGGATTCGAGATGGACAGCGAGAGGACGTCTACGTGGATCTAAGGAAGTGGAGAACCGGATCTACAAAGGTTGTAGCCTCTTTCCTTTAGTTAAATTGTTAACTAGTTTCACTTTTCGCCTAAACTCTAGTCAACGAATCCGTATTAGGGTTTCT
Source organism: Agapanthus africanus (assembly GCA_030015575.1). Lineage (NCBI taxonomy): Eukaryota > Viridiplantae > Streptophyta > Magnoliopsida > Asparagales > Amaryllidaceae > Agapanthus > Agapanthus africanus. Next base: position 474,575,352 of record CM057338.1, on the reverse strand, counting down.
CGGCACTTGTAAAATTTGAAATTGGCATGGTTGATGCCTTGTGAGACCTCATTAGTGTGCCTAGGAACCCTACAGTGGTATCAGAGCCTAGCTAGAGACTTAGGCGAAGTGTAGACGACGTTTGAAACCCGAATGAACATCGAAACCCTAAAACAAAATGCTCTCTGGAATTTTTTCAAAAACTGGGTTTTTTCCAGATTAAAAATGCTTAAAAAATTCAGCAGGGAATTCTAAGAATTACGGTGCAAAAATTATCTCATGATGCCTCTAAAGCGCGGTGGAACCACGGCAGAAGCTTGGCTTCTGCGGCGGTTCCGCGGCCACTTGATGGGATTTGCCTTTAAACTTTGCACAGTAATTCATGTTTTCAGGTGCTGAGTTTTCTGGGAATTTTTAATTTGCACTCAAGAGTTGAGTTTTCTAGGGTGTTTTGGAGCTTCGATGATTCGATCGGAAATTTCAAACTTTGCCTATGTGTTTTCCGGATAATTTTAGAATATGTTAAAAAGTTCGACCGGATGCAAATACCTAATCTTTCCCCTGCCGGAAAATTTCCAAGTGTTGGATTTTTCTAAGGTTTAAAAACGTTCTAAGTAGTGCAAGTAACGCGATGGTCCCTCTAGAAGACAACAAACCTTAACTCGATTATGTGACCGTTTTGAACTGCCCTTTGAACCTTAGGGTTTGGGGCAGTACGGCGTGCCACATGTGAGGCGTTGGCTTGACCCTTCTACGGCTGGACCGTTGGTACTGAGGCATGAAGTGAATGCCTTTGAACTTATTTCACGTGTTGAACGGTTTCGGGAAAACTTGGGTGTTCGAATGTTCGATCGGAAAGTTTAATATTTTCTATTTATCCGGAATGGGATACAATAATTGGAATTCACAAACAGTTATGAGATAACTGGATGACTGTTATAAATCTAGCGGTTTAGTCTCACTTGATATTGAAAAGAGTTTTCGATAATGGGACTAAAATGCGGGGTTTATAATTGTTATGCATGTGATGTCTAAGTATTTCATTTGATTAGGCATGCGATGTCTAATGAGGTTGCGGATTCCAACTGTTGTAGTTTTATACTTTCTTTTCTGTGACCGTAAGTGTAATATGTGATATCGCCGGTTTCGTTGCTATATGTCAACGAAAATTGGGATGCGCATATTTACTTACGTTGATGACATGTGATGTTATGTGTTGCTGGATATGTTATATTGGATCGTCCTGTTCGAATAGCCGGGGGTTTTTATGTGAGATGAGTGTTTTTCATTTTCATTCATGTAAAAACTTGTATGTAATATTCTTTTATTGGGACACTTCCAGGTTGCGGAAGATGTCACATTTTGTATATTATTTACTTTTCCGCATTAGGATAGACCCAAGGAGGGGAGCACAAGTAACCGGGTTCTAGGGTACAGTGGGAGACCATCTCGAGGAGTCGAGTCCGGGTCTTCTAACCCTAAAATTGGTAGGGTTGCTTGCCGCTCTCGTAGGGGTCTAGGGGTGTGGGATTGGCTATTCATCACGACCGTGGAATCCGTGTTTTATACTGGCTCGTATTGAAAACACGGACGTCCTAATATATCCAATATTTCATATGATATTTTCTGCTGCGATATCTGTGATATGATCATTTGATATGTTCTGATGGATACAGTATATAGTATATATGATATATTATATAGACGTTACTTATGTTTTGCACCCGCACTAGCCCTGCCCTGCTCTGTCGTTAGTTACCTAACCTAACGGTGCATGAGGGGACATCGAGGCGAATGCGGATGGCATAAGTGTACGTCGTATTTATCTGTGATGTTTAGGTGACTTAAATGATGGGACTTCATTAATGTGATTAATGAAAGAAAAGAAACCTAAAAGATGTTGTAGAATCAAATTTTAAACAAAAAGGGTAGCTACAGTTTTGCTTTGCATAGCGGTATATATGATATACCCTGCACCTTATTCGATGAGGAAAGGACCGAGATCCCTTCACCGGGAGTGACTCCTTTAGCAATGACTGACAGACGCTACACACTCGGTTTGCTTTTGATTGCTTTTGGAGTTTTGCTTTCACAGCGATATATATGATATATCCCGCACCTCATTCGGCGAGGAAAGGGCCGACGATCCCTTCACCGGGAGTGACCCCTTTAGCAAAACTAGAAAAGCCTCGAAATCACTCCATTTCAAAACTTCACTTGATTCTACAACGATATCAAGTTCATTACGCAATAGGTTTTCAGAAAAACCTGTCGTAGCCCTCCGTCATTTCAGATAAGTACTAGTTAGTATTCGTGCTACGTTAAGACGTAGTGTGCGGTAGTTAATTAGTGCTTATCTGCATAAGCATATGATGCGATTGGATTAGGGTAGTCGTGCGACTTTGTTGACTATGTTAAGGGTCGTGCGGGTGGGTTTAATTCAATCGGGAAATGACGGGTTGAACTTGACTAGCACTTATGATTTGTTGACTATGTTAAGGTCATATAGCAGCTAGGGGCAAAATATTATCGGGAATTTCAAGTGTTGAAATTTACAATGATATTGCATACCTTCTATGAGATAGTTGGATCCCGATACCCACTGCGAGTAAGAGTTACTCCCGGGAGAGTTTTACACATTACAATTAGCCGATCAAGTAGGTGTCTAGAAAGGTGTCAACGGGGTTACGCCTCTGGGAAAACGAGGTTTACTTTAATTAGGTCCATGCGAAAGCACAGGGAACCTCCCTCAAAGTACCGACACTGGCCTGGCTGAAAGATCGACGAAGTTGTCAGGTGTAATTAATCCCGGCTAGTCTTTCCTTTTAAGGTTTGAAGGAAGATTTGATAAAAACCAGTGGGAGCCATCCTGATTAGATAAGATAATAACCAATCTGATCTTGCAAGAGCATACGCTAAAGTGTTTTCTTCTCTCTCTCCAGGTAGCGACCATGTCATGCCCTAACAAAGATAATAATATGGATGTATTGACTGAACCCGCATGTTTTACTGTGCTGGGGAACGTTGGTTCCGTTCTTTCTTATAAGAGTTATAGGAATGAACAGGACATAGGGGAATACCAGGATTCCCAAGCCACCCGAATGAAGAAAGTACATGTTGATGCAATTTCTTCGGGTGTGTTCGTTACAGATAACTGTTTCTCCATTTGCTCTACGTCCTGGGTATTAGATACCGGGTCAGGATCCTATATATGTAATCAGTTACATGGGCTAAGGAAAGGTAAAGAACTTGGAGAAGGTGATAAAGACATAAGAGTTGGAAATGGTGCAATAGTTGCAGCTAAGACTGTCGGGGAATATCACCTTGCATTACCAACTGGTAATACATTGGTTCTGAACGAATGCTATTACATGCCGAACCTGATATGCAACATTATATCGGTTTCTTTGTTGAGTAAAGAGGGATATAATTTTGTATTACAGGACAATATTATGAACATTTTCTGTAACCAAAAGTTGGTTTGATCAGGCTGTTCCCGCCAAAAATTTCTGCGCAAAAGAGTCCAAGGTATCAAATGGCAGCGATACGCTTAAGAAAATGGGAACCGGTATATTCCGGGCTGTTTTTTGACAAACTCCCGAATGAGAAATAGATAAATTCTGATGGTATCGAAAGCGGCTCGAAAAACCCTTCGATTTGATATATTATGGGCCTCGTAATTCATTCGGGATCAAAAGTTATGAGGAATTACGTGTCCACACGTGATGGGCCTTTAAAAACCCGCTGGAGGAGTTAAAAAATATAATAAAAACTCAGAAAAGACCCTAATGGCGCATCACGTGCTCACACGTAACCATGGGTCACGTGCAGATACGTGATGGGCTTTTAAGGCCTCGAAAATAATGAATAGAATTAAATTCTAAAATCTGTTCCCTGATTAAAAATCAGGAATCACGTGCTCACACGTGACCAATGGTCACGTGTTGACACGTGATGGTTAAAACTGAAGCGTAAACAAACAGCTGAAGGAAATACCTCAATGAGGTGTCACGTGCTCACACGTGACCAATGGTCACATGTTGACACGTGATGGTTACAACTGAAGCGTAAGCAAACACTGAGAAACGGACTCAATTGGGGGTCACGTGGCAATACGTGACTGGCTGTAAAAGCCTTGCTGTTCAACAGAATTAAATTAAAAAAAAAGATCATTTAAATCTTTCGAAATAGAATTAAAATTCTAAAAGCTTCTAAATCTTTCCAAATGGAAAAGGATTATGGGGACCGTTGGATTAAAAATCCAAGGGTGATTAAAAATCACCAATTTATGGAAAAACCTTGGACAAGGAAAGATTTCCCTGAAAATCTCACCAGGATAACAAATAGAATATCTTTTGGATTTAAAATCCACGGTGAATAAAATTCACTGAATGATCTAAAGACCCAGATTAATGATAAATATAAATCAAATCTCTCAACAATCAAATCAAATCTTCCAATGAGAGATTTGCTAAACAAATTAACTCTTTTCCTTCTCCTATAAATAGGAGCCAAGAAAAGAAGAGGGGGGATCTACTTTTTTGAGAGAAAAACAGAGAGAGGAGAATTTAATTCTCAAGAGGGAAGAAAAGAAAGGAGAATTTAATTCTCAACAAAGAAAACCCTAGGTAAGAAAAGGGAAAAAGATAAACTTCAAACAGAGAATTTAATTCTCAAAATCCAAGAGTTTAACTCTTATACAAAAAGAACTTAGTTCTTCTTCTGGTTGAAGATCTGCACAGAGCACATCTCCCCATAACTTGAGAATTTAATTCTCATCGGGTCGAGATCCTGCCATGCAGATCCTAAACTTAGAAGGGGAATTGAGTTTTGAGAATTAATTCTCCTAAAACAAAACTAGGGTTTAACCCTAATCAAGAATTTAATTCTTTTACATATCTGGGAATTTAATTCCTTTGAAAAGAAATCAGGGTTTCATCCTAAATAAGAATTCAATTCTTAAAAGATCTCTGTTCATGAAAAGAACTAGGGTCACGTGCCCCCACGTGACCCTTGAAAAGATCCCCTGCAAAGAACTTTGAAGCATCACCCCACGTGCTTCCACGTGACTCCCAGAACGCAGAAAGAAAAAGCAAAGGGAATGAAAGCTTTGGGCGCTCTCACGTGTTATCACGTGACCCCTCAGCAAATGCTTTAACAATTGGCGCACAGATCCCTATCACGTGCCAACACGTGATGCTCTAAAATAAAAATAAAAGTGTTTAACACTTGTTTGCAGAACAAAATAAAGGGGATCTGGCCCCACTTTTTGATGCCATCACGTGCTCCCACGTGACTCCCAAAATGCAGAAAGAAAGATCAATGGAAATGAAGGCTTTGGGCGCTCTCGCGTGTTTATCACGTGACCCCTTAGCAAACGTTCTAACAGTCAGCGCATAAATCCCCAACACGTGTCAACACGTGATGCTCGAAATAAAAAGGAAAAGTGTTTAACGCTTATTCACAGATTTAAGGATAAAACAAAGGAGATGTGGCTCCGCATTTAGGGCGCCCTCACGTGTCACCATATGACCCCTAATGAGCATTCCAACAGACCAGAGCGGGGGCCTCCATCACGTGCTCACACGTGATGGCCGTCAGAATTAAAAGAGTTAAAACACTGATCTGCAGAATAAGATAAGGGAAATCAGGGTGCTCTCACGTGTCCACACGTGACCCCTCTCCCCTTAGTGTTTAACACTAATCCGAAGACTTTGTCCTCAGTGATTAACACTGATTTTCTTAGTGTTTAACACTAATTTGGAAAACTCCATTTGCAGTGTTTAACACTGATTTGCTTAGTGTTTAACACTAATTTGAAAACTCTGTTCCCAGTGTTTAACACTGATTATCTTTTAGTGTTTAACACTAACTTGCTAATCTTATTCCCAGTGTTCAACACTGTTGGCCTCTAGTGTTTAACACTAGCTTTAGCCCAATTGGCTAAGTTTCTAGAGGCAAAGCCTCTCCTTCAATTGACCAGCAGAGAGCCAATATTTCAAACACAATTGGACTTAGCCCAAATTGGCCATAAGTCCTCAAATCATCTTGAACCGAGCACATCTGCTCTTTCAACCAACTCATTGGTTCAAGGGTACATCTCTGAACTCCTCTGATATTTGTCGTTGTAATCCTTCAACGTCTTCAGAGAGGTGACGGGTCCCGACAACCACACATCAACACGGACTGTGGGGTCCTTAAACTCATGGACTTATGCATCCTTAAACCAAGATACGGACTGTGGGGTCCTTAAACCCGCGTCCTTATGCGTCCTTAAACTAATGGACTTATGCGTCCTTAAACTACCATTGGACCATCATGTCCCTAAACTGGCATTGGACCCCTATGTCCCTAAACTGGAACAATAGAGCCAATTGCTCTTTTGTCAGATCTAAACGATCCCGTTAAGTCGATCTTAGTCCCAAACTGGACTAACGTATCCTTAACAACCGTTTAAGTTGATCTTAGCCTCAAAAATGGCTAACGTATCCTTAAACTTTCAAACAGACTCTAGTCCCAAATCGGACTATAAACCCCCTAATCAACTCTGGCTTAAGGGTACATCTCTGAACTCCTCTGACATCTGTCGTTGTAATCCTTCAACGTCGTCAGAGAGGTGATGGGTCCCGACGGCCATACATTTAATGGACCACCATGTCCCTAAACTGGAACAATCGAGCCTCCAAACGCTCTTTTGTCGGATCTAAACGATCCCGTTAAGTTGATCTTAGTCTCAAATTGGACTAACGTATCCTTAACAAACGTTTGAGTTGACCTTAGCCTCAAATATGGCTAACGTAACCTCAAACCAAAACCCCAAACCCAAATCTAAGAAAACACGGATTTGGACTAATCCACGTCCTACGGGCGACGACATAAATTGGTCTCTGTATACAATCCACGGGCAACCACAAACAAAACAAACACCCACGACACGAAGTGACCATCTGGAGAAGGAGAAAGTTGTTACCGCAACGCGGTAGCGTAATTAACTGCAGGGGCTTGCGCCTGCAGGGAAGAGCGTCCCCACAATCAAAAACCCCTCAAACGAGGGGGAATCTGACGAAGTCTGCTACATCGGCCGCATCCGTCTAAACCTCCGATACACGGTGCCATAAATCAACTTGGCATCTTCGGAGAGGTAGACGGATAAAACCAATTAGCATCTGCCCCGAACCTCAGTGCCAAGACACCGCAGTCATGTGCGCCGTCTTTCGGAGGGGAACAGATTCTGGCATGCCCGGTGGGACCTTTTCCTCTTTCCACTCCACACTTCGTGTGTCGTGACTCGCGAACCAATCGCGGTTCGCTAATGGTTGCCCTTGGGTTTCAAGATACTAAGAATTGGCGTCTTGCTTATTGCAAAAAGCAAAGGATCGATGGCTCCTACTTCCATGAAATTCTCCAACTGCTCAGGCTGCAATTGCAGCCAACGCTCTGCCTCGCCAGGAGGTATAGCCTACGGACCCCAAGCTGCTTCGCTATTCACAATGCCCGTGGAACAGGTCACTCGCGCCACCACAGGATTGTTCTTTGGGACCATGCTCCCACCTACAAACTTCACCGCTCCAGCGCTGACAACGGAAGCTCTCAAGAAGTCGGTCTTTGATCGTCTTACCCCTGCCGCGGCTCCTCTCAACGAGTCGCCCAACGTCAACGCCTCGGTCTTCTCTAGATTGGGCCAGAAATCCTGCGAACCTATCATGGGACCTACAATCTCAGAGAAGGCTGCTTCTAAGAAGGTGCCCGCTCCTGCCCCCGAAGTCGTCAAGGCAGCTTCTCCGGCCAAAAGGTCGGTCTTTACAAGATTAACGGCTTCAGCTCCCGCTCCTACTGCCCAAAGGACATCGGTCTTTGACAGGCTAATACCAACTGCGACCCCCCACCCAGACAGGGGGCAAGACGAAACCATTCTTACCGCTGACCCTACACCGTCCGCTCGACACGCTCGACGTCGCCATTGGCGCCGAGTAAGGAAGGCTGGGGGCAACTCCCCCTCCGGGTTGACTCCATCGGCCCCGATGGCAGAGGTTAATGCTGCTGTTCCAACTGGGAACAGCTTTGAAATGCTAAATAAGGTGCGAAGGAATTCTCCTACGGCAGTGCTGAAGAGGTCTCCTCCCTCATTAAAAAAGGTTGTCGAAATAAAACCCGAACAACCCCGATCTCCTCAACGGCTGTCTTCCAAAATCTATAAGGTTTGGCGGCAGGCACGGGACTCGATCATCGATCCAAACTTCTCCCGCCAACACAAGAAGCTGAAAATCCAACCGGAAGCTGGTCACCAGGCTAAACCCCAAAAGGCTGTCTGGACGCCCACTTCAACGGCCCCCTCAACCTCCATGGCTCATAAAAGGAGGAGGCCACAGAAAACCCCACAGCATGCAATGACGGCTAAAAGCATTGAGCCCAGACGCCCTAAGTCTGGGAGCATGGTGGTCCACACTGTTTACATGGCCTCTGGAAAAGAGGAAAGCCGCACGTCTACGGGCCACCGACCGCTAACCCGATCCGTGACGAAGGCTCAAGAGCAGCAACAAAAGCTTCAAGAAATGATGAATGCTATGGCCGCGCTCACCGGGCCAAAAGAAAACCCAGAAACATCCTCAGACGCACGCCGGGAGGAAGAAACCGATGCTGAATTCCTTCACCGGACACTGGAGAAAAGGGATAAAGAGGCTGCTGAACAAGCGGCCAATATACAACGGATGGGCCTCCTCTTCCAAGATGTGATAGGAATGATGATCCAGCAGGACTTACCCGCCGAGGATCCCCCAATCGTTCTTGAAGACGACCGAGGAGAAACGTCAAATCCATCACCAGCCCTCTCAACGGCCAAGGAGGAGGCAATCTCTAAGGCTGACTTGGCTGACTACATAGCCCAGCAGATCCGGGTTCATCACGCGACTGAGGCAGCTGGTCAAGTCGTGAAAACGGGGCGGCCGTATCCGAGCTGGTACGACCAAATCAAATACCCGCAAGGCTATACGATACCAAAATTCCACGTGTATAAGGGGACCGGCAATCCCCATCAACATGTCGCCCAGTTCCGGGCCCTCTGCGGTAACACCGGCGGTGATGATAAACTGTTGCTCCGCCAGTTCGTGGGCAGCTTATCAGAAACTGCGTTCGAATGGTATTCGGAACTCCCGAACGATTCTATCAAAACGTTCGCTGAAATGGAGCTGTTGTTCACTCAGCGATTCGCAAGTGCCAGCGAACGCACCCCAATCACGGCACTGATCAACGCCAGAGTGAAGCCGGGAGAGACGTGGGTGCAATATGCAATCCGGTGGCGGAACCTATGGTCGAGATGCGAACAACGCATAGAAGAAGCTCCTGCCGTGGGCATGTTCGTGGGTACTCTCGACCCTCAAGCGACCATATCCCAATTCATGATGTTCTTCAAGCCGACCACTTTTCAGGCCTTGATTGACAAGCTGGCCCAATTGGACCAGATGGGTCATAGACCATCTCCTTCAAAGACAGAGCCTTGGAATGAAAAGGACAAAGGGAAAGCAACCGTCGTCGATAAGACTCAACAACAGTCGAGCAACTTAAAGCCGGTTGTCCGTCAAAACAATATGCGTCCACGCCCATCCCTCGAAGAAAGACTGGGACATCCTTACTCATTTCCTCAGGATAAAACGAGAAAAATGTTCGAGCTGGCAATGCGCAACAGATTCATCAATCGGCCGAGTCCAAAACGTCCATTACAACCAGGAGATGTCAACGATCCCAATTATTGCCCTTACCACCAAGCGGTAAGTCACCCGATCGAGGATTGCTTCGTCTTTAAAGGATGGATCGAGGATCAATATCTACAAGGCAAGTTTGCGTTGTCCGAGAAGTGGAAAATAAACCCACCACAACCGCACACTCCAAAGAAGACGGACACACCGGGGGCAACTTGTTCTTTTGTCGAAGAAGCTTCGTGGGAGGTCGTGTTGTCGCCCAAAACCAAAAAGATGCTGAATGATCTTCAGACGTGCCCGGCGATTAAATGGAAGAACCCGTTGGAACCTGAGATCATCAAGGGGATGCTGAAGCCGCGCCCAATTCCAAATATCGGTGGTGATAGCCAAAGCATTCACGCCCAGCCGTCGAAATCTTCGAAAAACAAGAAGAAATCCAAGAAGCCCGTGAAGCCCGGCGACAAGCGCACGGATTTGCAGAAACAGATTGACGTGTTGGAAGAGTATAACCAGAAGGCGCGGATTCCAATCACGCTTCAAGAGTTCCTCAGCCACGTCCTCGAGGACGAAAATGATGGAGAAGACTCATCAGATGAATCTGAGGACTACGTAGCAAGTTGTCATGTGATCTCTCACTCATTGATAGATGATAAAGAGGCTCCTTGCACCGAGAAATCAGGGGCGGGGCCTGAACCAGAACTTCTGTGGCCATCAGACGAGATGATCGATGCCTTCCTGAACGAAGCCCGTCTTAAAAGCAAAGCTGATCGAGAGCGCGAGATGGCCATATTCGAGAAAGCCAAACGCCGGCGACTAGATGAAAGGGTCGAAACACTCCCACCGGATGAAAGTACATCCGCCGCAAATAAAAGCAGGATCAAGACAAGGAAACGATTCGCCAAAGCCATAGCAATGGGGATGAGGCCGCCCTCTTTCAGAAAAAATTCTCCTGGTGGTATACATTTTGATGAAACGGACGTACACCCTAACTTCTGCTTATATCATCAGAAGATCGTACATCCCACTGAAGACTGCAACTCTTTTAAGTGTTGGTGGCAAGGGTATGTCGCTCACAGGCAACACTTCAACAGGATAAAGCGTGAAGCTCGTAGACAGCGAAAAAATACGACAGATGAGCATAAAAGAGTTGCCGACAATTGTCATAGGGACGAGCCCGGGGGATCACGAGTTCTCACCTTTGGAAGCGATTCTGATGAAGAAGCCGCTCTTAACCCTCTCTTTAAGGAATTCATTTCTAAAACAAAAGAATTGGAGAGTTGCGAGAATGTTCAGCCGCACAATCTCACGCTATCCGGAAAGAATCTCGGACCCGCAAACGACGGAGCAAACGAAATGAGAAAGGAAAAGGAAAAAACGGCCTTTGTTGCCAACACTCAACAACAGCCGAGTAACCCGAGACCGTTTTGTCGTCAAAACAACAAGCCGCGATACCTCAATGAGAAGTTGAAACGTCCTTACTCATTTCCCAAAGATAAAACAAAGGGATTGTTCGAGCTAGCAGTGCGCAGCGGGCTTATCACTCTGCCAGATCCAAAACGTCCATTGCAACCAGGTGACATTAACAATCCTAACTATTGTCCCTACCACAGATTAATGGGTCACCCACTCGACAATTGCTACGTCTTCAAAAACTGGGTTGAAGACCAATACCAACAGGGCAAGTTCGCGTTACCCGAAAAATGGAAAGTAAACCCGCCACAACGACATGCTTCGAAAAAGGTGGATATGCCGGGAGCATCATGCTCGTTCATAGGGAAGGCCTCCTAGACCGAAAAGTCAGTAAACTAGAAATTCGCCTCAAATACGGCGACGGTAGACCGAAATGTCGTTAAACTAACGATGGACCACTATGTCCTAAAACTGGCGTCGGACCGAAACGTCCTTAAACTAACGACGGACCGCAATGTCCTAAAACTTGCAAATGACTGAAACGTCGTTAAACTACTATCAACCCGCGGCATCCTCAAGCTGGCGTGGTTAAAAAAAAAAGTAAAAAAAAAAAAGAATAATAAAAAAAACGGTATGTCCATAAGCAAAATGGGCACGGATGAAAACCCGAAAGGGCTCCGTGAGTAAAAACAGCAGGGCTACCAGCGAGTGTTTGTGAAAACCCGAAAGGGCGCAACCTCGTTCAAAAAAAAAAAAAAAAAGACGGTATGTCCATAAGCAAAATGGGCACGGATGAAAACCCGAAAGGGCTCCGTGAGTAAAAACAGCAGGGCTGCCGGCGAGTGTTTGTGAAAACCCGAAAGGGCGCAATCTCGTTAAAAGACACTTACAGGATCCTCTCGACCTTGTAAGGAGAAACCACCTGCGTGAGATCCTTACGACTCACAAGGGAACAACACACTTAGGGATCCTCACGATTCCTAAGGAGAAATTACACTTGCGAGATCCTCACGACTCGTAAGGAGAACTCTCTTATGGGACCCTCACGGCTCATAAGATTTGAAAGTCTTAAGTTACAGAGACCTGAACCTGTTCTTAAGCAACCCCCGCAACCTCCGATTTTGCCCTACAAATGGTTCAGTACTGACCCTTGTATACAATCCACGGGCACGAATAAACATTTCCCTAACCAAGTCCCACCCGTGACTGGGGATATGTCCATACGGTGAACAACCCTTATAAGTCCTCTCGACTTATAAGGAGAAAACCCTTTTGTAAGATCCTTACGACTTACAGGGGAACATACACTTAGGAATCCTCACGATCCCTAAGGAGAAAACACACCTACGAGATCCTCACGACTTGTAGGAAGAAATACCTTTGTGAGACCCTTACGGCTCATGAAGTCAAAAGCCTTAGTCGACAGGACCCTAACCCTGTTTGCTAAGCCACCTTTGTTCAACATCGACAGAGGCAAATGATGATTCGCTCCTGGCAATATCCCAGTTGTAGCGATGCTGATGCCTAAACGAGTATCAAATTCCAAGTCCTGTCATAGCAAATGATGATTCGCTCCTGGCAATATCCCAGTTGCAGCGATGCTGATGCCTAAACCGGTGTCAAATTCCAAGCCCTTTCAAGGCAAATGATGATTCGCTCCTGGCAATATCCCAGTTGTAGCGATGCTGATGCCTAAACCGGTATCAAATTCCAAGTCCTTTCATGGCAAATGATGATTCGCTCCTGGCAATATTCCAGTCGTAGCGATGCTGATGCTGAGATTGGCACCAGATTCCAAGTTCCACACTCCCGATAAAAAAAAAAGCGAGCCATACGTGCATACGAAATAGCCGAAATGATGGGGCAACTTGCAATAAAAATCAGCAAGTAAAAAAAAATATATGCATGCAAAATAGCCGAAATGATTGGGCAACTCGCAATAAAAAGCAGCGAGTAAAAATAAAACAAATAGCCGAAATGATTGGGCACCGCGAAAAATAGCCGAAATGATTGGGCAATCACGACCTTCGCGACATAAAAGCTGAAATGATAGAGCATCGCGGAAAGAATAAAAAAAATGATGAAAGAATGAAACTTTTTGCCCTACAGGTGAAATCACATCGATCCCTGTATACAATCCAGGGGCACAGATAAAAAGGGAACCATACCTTCCCAACAGGCTCCATCAGAAAGCGGAGCCAAATCTCGACGGTTAATAGACAACCTAGAGACAATCTCGACATTTATCGCAATATTGCAGACATAATGTCAACAAACAAAGCAAAAAGAAGATCCCGAGCTTCAGGGTCTCGACGTCAACATCGACAACTTAGAGATCACCAACGGCGTTTCTCCTCACTCCAGCCAGATGCAGACGTGAGTCAACAATCGACCTCAGAGTCGCAACGAAACGGAACCATGGCAAAGTCCTTAGTTCCAAATCTCAATGGCCACATCTACAGCCTGGAGACCAACAACGGCATGCCTCCTCATTCCAGCAGGACAAAGATGTTACACCATCAATCGGAGCGATGGCAAAATCCCAACTCCGCCTTAGCATTCGTCTCGTTACAGCAGACGCAATGTTAACAACGGCGTTCCTTCGCAGTCCAGCAGGATATACATGCAAAGTTAATAAAAGACCCCATGGTCAGCAAAGCGGAGTGATGGCAAAATCCCAGCTCCACCTCAGCACTCGTCTCGTCACAGCGGACACATCATCAAGCAAAGCGGAACAGCGGCAACTCCCAATTCCATGACTCGACGATGTACTCCCACAGAGAGTCAAATCCCAACTCCGTGAAATGCGGATATAATCAACAAAATTCCTGGTCACGTGGAACACAGATAACGTCACTCTTTGACCCCGTGGAAAACGTCCAGAGCGGATCCTGGTCCTCGCAGAACACGGCAGTGAACCCGTGTGAAGCATCCAGAGCGGAGCCTAGTCCTCGCCTAATGCGGCAGTGAAACCGTGTGAAGCATCTAGTGCAAAATTCCTGGTCACGTGGAACGCGGAAAACGTCACTCTTTGACCCCGTGGAAAACGTCCAGAGCGGATCCTGGTCCTCGCAGAGCACGGCAGTGAACCCGTGTGAAGCATCCAGAGCGGAGCCTAGTCCTCGCCTAACGTGGCAGTGAAACCGTGTGAAGCATCTAGTGCAAAATTCCTGGTCACGTGGAACGCGGATAACGTCACTCTTTGACCCCGGGGAAAACGTCCAGAGCGGATCCTGGTCCTCGCAGAACACGGCAGTGAACCCGTGTGAAGCATCCAGAGCGGAGCCTAGTCCTCGCCTAACGCGGCAGTGAAACCGTGTGAAGCATCTAGTGCAAAATTCCTGGTCACGTGGAACGTGGAAAACGTCACTCTTTGACCCCGTGGAAAATGTCCAGAGCGGATCCTGGTCCTCGCAGAACACGGCAGTGAACCCGTGCGAAGCATCCAGAGCGGAGCCTAGTCCTCGCCTAACGCGGCAGTGAAACCGTGTGAAGCATCTAGTGCAAAATTCCTGGTCACGTGGAACGCGGATAACGTCACTCTTTGACCCCGTGGGAAACGTCCAGAGCGGATCCTGGTCCTCGCAGAACACGTCAGTGAACCCGTGTGAAGCATCCAGAGCGGAGCCTAGTCCTCGCCTAACGCGGCAGTGAACCCGTGTGAAGCATCTAGTGCAAAATTCCTGGTCACGTGGAACGCGGATAACGTCACTCTTTGACCCCGTGGAAAACGTCCAGAGCGGATCCTGGTCCTCGCAGAGCACGGCAGTGAACCCGTGTGAAGCATCCAGAGCGGAGCCTAGTCCTCGCCTAACGCGGCAGTGAACCCGTGTGGGGCATCTAGAGCAAAATTCTTGGTCATGTGGAACGCGGATAACGTCACTCTTCGACCCCGTGGGAAACGTCAAGAGCGGATCCTGGTCCTCACACCAGCATGGAGTGATCACCACCGCGGCATTCGTCTCGATACAGCAGACGCGATACCAGCAAACGAAGCAAAGGCCAAATTCCTAGCTTCAGGGTCTTGACGGCAAGTCATATAAAGCCTGAAAGACAATCAGAGATCATCCTACACCAGCGTGGAGTGGTCACCACCTCGACGTTCGTCTCGATACAGCAGATGAGATGTCACCCCAGCGTTCTTCCCCCAGCAGGATTCGGAAGCGACAAAGCAAACGAAGCGAAGGCCAAATTCCTAGCTTCAACGTCTTGACGGTAAGTCATATAAAACCGGAAAGACAAACAGAGATCATCCAACATGGAGTGGTCACCGCCTCGACATTCGTCTCGATACAGCAGACGAGATGTCATGACAGCGTTCTTCCTCCAACAGGATTCGCACATGACAAAGCAAACGAAGCAAAGGCCAAATTCCTAGCTTCAGGGTCTTAACGGTAAGTCATATAAAACCGGAAAGACAATCAGAGATCATCTCACACCAACATGGAGTGGTCACCACCTCGGCGTTCGTCTCGATACAGCAGACGCAACATCATCAAACAGCGGAGCCGCGGAAAAATCCCTGGTTCCAGAGCTCGACGGTTCACCAGCAACCTAGAGACAACCATGACATTCGTCTCGATACAGAGGACGCAATGCCAGCAAACGAAGCAAAGGCCAAATTCCTAGCTTCAGGGTCTTAACGGCAAGTCATATAAAGCCTGAAAGACTATCGGAGATCATCCCACACCAGCGCGGAGTGGTTATGACTCATCGGGGCTCTCCAAAATGAGCCTAACCTCAAGTAAAAAGCGGCATGGCAAATTCCTAGCGCTTACTCTTCCGACGGTCAAACTGCCAAGGAGGATTGCTTGAAGACGTCTTGTCCAGCCCCCGAAGGGATCAGAGACACGGCAGTCGCAGGGCTACTCGAACAGCACGATTGCCTATCGAGGAATACATCAGCTCATGCGACGGTACGACGGCCAAAACCCTAAGTACCACAGACCCTAACGGACTTCTGTCGTAAAGAGCAGAGGTTAACTGTGACGTTAGGATATTCTTGCGAGATCTGCTCGATTCGTTTCGACTCGTGATGAAATTGATGTCTTTGCGAGAACTTCTCGATTCGTCTCGACTCGTGAGATAAAGCCTTAGGCAGTAGGGATTAAAAAACCTATTTCCTAAGCACTGGGATCCTGCAAGTCGGCCCAAAATGCATACTATCCACGGGTCTCACTCTCCAAAGTCGAATCTCGATAAGGAGGGAAACAACCGCTTACGGGTCCTCTCGACTCGTAAGAGGGAAAATTCTCTTATAGGATCCTTACGACTTATGAGAGAAAACACACTTAGGAGTCCTCACGACCCCTAAGGAGAAAATACACCTACGAGATCCTCTCGATCCGTAGGGAGAAAAGTCTTTATGAGACCCTCACGGCTCATAAAGTTGAAAAGTCTTAGGCGGCAGATCCTAACCCTGTCTCCTAAGCCATCACTGCCCTGCAAAGAGGTCAAGTTGGACCGTCTATGAGCCACACTCGCCAAAGCTACATGCCACTGAAGTAAAGAAGTTACTCATGAGCGTATAAACTACTCCACGCCAGAGTAAGACATAAAGAAATACAAGGGTGCGACTCATGGAGTTGAGAGTTTGGAACTATATCTCTTAACAGTCGAGATTTGAGTCAATGATAAATGACGACGCTTGTGTCCGCTCGTTATCTTCTCAGATCAAGATTCTGAAAGTTATATACCAACCCGAAACTGGTCATACGCTATGCATTACTCTGCACTACTTCACCCACGTATATGCTTACGTGGGCAAAGTAGTGGGGGGCATTTGTTCCCGCCAAAAATTTCTGCGCAAAAGAGTCCAAGGTATCAAATGGCAGCGATACGCTTAAGAAAATGGGAACCAGTATCTTCCGGGCTGTTTTTTGACAAACTCCCGAATGAGAAACAGATAAATTCTGATAGTATCGAAAGCGGCTCGAAAAACCCTTCGATTTGATATATTATGGGCCTCGTAATTCATTCGGGATCAAAAGTTATGAGGAATTACGTGTCCACACGTGATGGGCCTTTAAAAACCCGCTGGAGGAGTTAAAAAATATAATAAAAACTCAGAAAAGACCCTAATGGGGCATCACGTGCTCACACGTGACCATGGGTCACGTGCAGATACGTGATGGGCTTTTAAGGCCTCGAAAATAATGAATAGAATTAAATTCTAAAATCTGTTCCCTGATTAAAAATCAGGAATCACGTGCTCACACGTGACCAATGGTCACGTGTTGACACGTGATGGTTAAAACTGAAGCGTAAACAAACAGCTGAAGGAAATACCTCAATGAGGTGTCACGTGCTCACACGTGACCAATGGTCACATGTTGACACGTGATGGTTACAACTGAAGCGTAAGCAAACACTGAGAAAAGGACTCAATTGGGGGTCACGTGGCAACACGTGACTGGCTGTAAAAGCCTTGCTGTTCAACCGAATTAAATTAAAAAAAAAAGATCATTTAAATCTTTCGAAATAGAATTAAAATTCTAAAAGCTTCTAAATCTTTCCAAATGGAAAAGGATTATGGAGACCGTTGGATTAAAAATCCAAGGGTGATTAAAAATCACCAATTTATGGAAAAACCTTGGACAAGAAAAGATTTCCCTGAAAATCTCACCAGGATAACAAATAGAATATCTTTTGGATTTAAAATCCACGGTGAATAAAATTCACTGAATGATCTAAAGACCCAGATTAATGATAAATATAAATCAAATCTCTCAACAATCAAATCAAATCTTCCAATGAGAGATTTGCTAAACAAATTAACTCTTTTCCTTCTCCTATAAATAGGAGCCAAGAAAAGAAGAGGGGGGATCTACTTTTTTGAGAGAAAAACAGAGAGAGGAGAATTTAATTCTCAAGAGGGAAGAAAAGAAAGGAGAATTTAATTCTCAACAAAGAAAACCCTAGGTAAGAAAAGGGAAAAAGATAAACTTCAAACAGAGAATTTAATTCTCAAAATCCAAGAGTTTAACTCTTATACAAAAAGAACTTAGTTCTTCTTCTGGTTGAAGATCTGCACAGAGCACATCTCCCCATAACTTGAGAATTTAATTCTCATCGGGTCGAGATCCTGCCATGCAGATCCTAAACTTAGAAGGGGAATTGAGTTTTGAGAATTAATTCTCCTAAAACAAAACTAGGGTTTAACCCTAATCAAGAATTTAATTCTTTTACATATCTGGGAATTTAATTCCTTTGAAAAGAAATCAGGGTTTCATCCTAAATAAGAATTCAATTCTTAAAAGATCTCTGTTCATGAAAAGAACTAGGGTCACGTGCCCCCACGTGACCCTTGAAAAGATCCCCTGCAAAAAACTTTGAAGCATCACCCCACGTGCTTCCACGTGACTCCCAGAACGCAGAAAGAAAAAGCAAAGGGAATGAAAGCTTTGGGCGCTCTCACGTGTTATCACGTGACCCCTCAGCAAATGCTTTAACAATTGGCGCACAGATCCCTATCACGTGCCAACACGTGATGCTCTAATATAAAAATAAAAGTGTTTAACACTTGTTTGCAGAACAAAATAAAGGGGATCTGGCCCCACTTTTTGATGCCATCACGTGCTCCCACGTGACTCCCAAAACGCAGAAAGAAAGATCAATGGAAATGAAGGCTTTGGGCGCTCTCACGTGTTTATCACGTGACCCCTTAGCAAACGTTCTAACAGTCAGCGCATAAATCCCCAACACGTGTCAACACGTGATGCTCGAAATAAAAAGGAAAAGTGTTTAACGCTTATTCACAGATTTGAGGATAAAACAAAGGAGATGTGGCTCCGCATTTAGGGCGCCCTCACGTGTCACCACGTGACCCCTAATGAGCATTCCAACAGACCAGAGCGGGGGCCTCCATCACGTGCTCACACGTGATGGCCGTCAGAATTAAAAGAGTTAAAACACTGATCTGCAGAATAAGATAAGGGAAATCAGGGTGCTCTCACGTGTCCATACGTGACCCCTCTCCCCTTAGTGTTTAACACTAATCCGAAGACTTTGTCCTCAGTGATTAACACTGATTTTCTTAGTGTTTAGCACTAATTTGGAAAACTCCATTTGCAGTGTTTAACACTGATTTGCTTAGTGTTTAACACTAATTTGAAAACTCTGTTCCCAGTGTTTAATACTGATTATCTTTTAGTGTTTAACACTAACTTGCTAATCTTATTCCTAGTGTTCAACACTGTTGGCCTCTAGTGTTTAACACTAGCTTTAGCCCAATTGGCTAAGTTTCTAGAGGCAAAGCCTCTCCTTCAATGGACCAGCAGAGAGCCAATATTTCAAACACAATTGGACTTAGCCCAAATTGGCCATAAGTCCTCAAATCATCTTGAACCGAGCACATCTGCTCTTTCAACCAACTCATTGGTTCAAGGGTACATCTCTGAACTCCTCTGATATTTGTCGTTGTAATCCTTCAACGTCTTCAGAGAGGTAACGGGTCCCGACAACCACACATCAACACGGACTGTGGGGTCCTTAAACTCATGGACTTATGCGTCCTTAAACCAAGATACGGACTGTGGGGTCCTTAAACCCGCGGACTTATGCGTCCTTAAACTAATGGACTTATGCGTCCTTAAACTACTATTGGACCACCATGTCCCTAAACTGGCATTGGACCCCTATGTCCCTAAACTGGAACAATAGAGCCAATTGCTCTTTTGTCGGATCTAAACGATCCCGTTAAGTCGATCTTAGTCCCAAACTGGACTAACGTATCCTTAACAACCGTTTAAGTTGATCTTAGCCTCAAAAATGGCTAACGTATCTTTAAACTTTCAAACAGACTCTAGTCCCAAATCGGACTATAAACCCCCTAATCAACTCTGGCTTAAGGGTACATCTCTGAACTCCTCTGACATCTGTCGTTGTAATCCTTCAATGTCGTCAGAGAGGTGATGGGTCCCGACGGCCATACATTTAATGGACCACCATGTCCCTAAACTGGAACAATCGAGCCTCCAAACGCTCTTTTGTCGGATCTAAACGATCCCGTTAAGTTGATCTTAGTCTCAAATTGGACTAACGTATCCTTAACAAACGTTTGAGTTGACCTTAGCCTCAAATATGGCTAACGTAACCTCAAACCAAAACCCCAAACCTAAATCTAAGAAAACACGGATTTGGACTAATCCACGTCCTATGGGCGACGACATAAATTGGTCTCCGTATACAATCCACGGGCAACCACAAACAAAACAAACACCCACGACACGAAGTGACCATCTGGAGAAGGAGAAAGTTGTTACCGCAACGCGGTAGCGTAATTAACTGCAGGGGCTTGCGCCTGCAGGGAAGAGCGTCCCCACAATCAAAAACCCCTCAAACGAGGGGGAATCTGACGAAGTCTGCTACATCGGCCGCATCCGTCTAAACCTCCGATACACGGTGCCATAAATCAACTTGGCATCTTCGGAGAGGTAGACGGATAAAACCAATTAGCATCTGCCCCGAACCTCAGTGCCAAGACACCGCAGTCATGTGCGCCGTCTTTCGGAGGGGAACACAGGCACGTTGTGCAATGGCATTTATGTTCTAAATCAATCAACAGTTCTGAGCATAACAAACACACACAAGAGGAAGAGTTCTGAACTGAACGAATCCTTCTTGTGGCATTGTAGACTGGGTCACATCAATGCGACACGACTGGCTAAGTTACATAAGGATGGATATTTGAAACCATTCGAATTTTCATCTTATGACACTTGCCAGTCATGTCTCAAAGGCAAGATGACCAAAACTCCGTTTACGGGACACGGAGAAAGAGCTACCGAACTCTTAGGACTGATACATAGTGATGTATGCGGTCCTATGTCTACACATGCCAGGGATGGTTCTTCATACTTCATTACATTCACTGACGATCTCTCTAGGTTCGGGTATGTGTTCCTGATGAAACACAAATCAGAAGCTTTTGAGAAATTTAGACAATATAAACAAAAAGTTGAGAACCAAACCGGAAAAAGTATTAAAATCCTACGATCTGATCGAGGAGGTGAATACTTGAGCAATGAATTCCTGGACTTCCTAAAAGAGAATGGGATTCTCTCTCAGCTGACTCCTCCATATACACCACAGCACAACGGTGTATCAGAATGGAGGAACCGCACCCTATTAGATATGGTGCGCTCTATGATGAGCACAGCTGAGTTACCTATTTCCTTCTGGGGATATGCGTTGGAGACAGCTGCATACCTATTGAATCAAGTTCCATCTAAATCTGTACCCACCACACCATATGAGATATGGAGTGGGAAGAGACCATATTTTAAACGAGTTAAGATATGGGGTTGTCCGGCCTATGTCAAAAGGCAAAATCCAGACAAACTCGAGGCACGGTCAGTTCTTTGCAAGTTTGTGGGATATCCTAAGAATTCACAAGGATATTTTTTCTACCATGCTGAAGAATAAAAGGTGTTTGTTTCTCAATATGCCACCTTTTTAGAAAAGGAATTCCTTGAAAAAGAAATTAGTGGCAAAGTGGTAGAGCTGGAAGAAGTTCCAGATACACAAACCGTAACTGAAGATTTAGTGGAACCAGAAGATTCAGTAGCTCCCAATGAACCTGAGCCTCTCCGCCGATCTAGTAGGGTTCCTCGCCAACCTGAGAGATACTACGGTTTTCTCATGGATGGTGGGAGCGAGGATTGCATCATGGAGGATGATGACCCTACTAGCTTCGAGTAGGCCATCACGAGTAAAAACTCAGTGAAATGGCTGGATGCAATGCGGTCCGAGATGGAATCCATGTACACCAACAAAGTATGGACTTTGGAAGTTGCTCCTGAAGGGGTAAAACCTATTGGGAGCAAGTGGATCTTCAAGAAAAAACTTGGTGTAGATGGGAAAGTGGAGACTTTCAAAGCTAGACTTGTTGCAAAGGGATTTCGTCAAAGACCAGGTGTGGACTATGACGAAACCTTTTCTCCAGTGGCTATGCTTAAATCCATCCGGATCATGCTTGCCATCGCTGCATATCATGATTATGAAATCTGGCAAATGGATGTTAAGACCGCCTTTCTAAACGGTGATTTAGAAGAGTGCGTGTACATGACTCAGCCAGAGGGCTTCGTAGATAGTGGGAGCAGCGGGAAGGTGTGCAAGCTGCTTAAATCCATTTATGGATTAAAGCAAGCATCGCGGAGTTGGAACATCTGCTTTGACGTCGTTATCAAAGAGTTTGATTTCGTCAAAAACCCAGATGAACCTTGTATCTACAAGAAGGTAGCAGAGAGTAAGGTTGTCTTCCTCGTATTATACGTGGACGACATACTCTTGATAGGAAATGATATTCCTATGCTGCAATCGGTCAAACTCTTCTTATCACAAAGATTCTCAATGAAAGATCTTGGTGATGCCTTCTGCATATTGGGAATTAGGATCTATAGAGATAGATCCAAACGGAAATTGGGATTGTCCCAATCCAGGTACATTGACACCATACTAAAGAGGTTTAGTATGGAAGAATCCAAGCGTGGGAACTTGCCCACGATCTCTGGAGTCACTCTCTCCAAAGAGATGTCTCCCAAGACTGATTTGGAGAGAGCTCGCATGCAAGGGATACCCTATGCTTCGGCTGTAGGCTCTATCATGTATGCAATGCTATGTACCAGACCCGATGTAGCATACTCACTAAGTGTAGTGAGCAGGTATCAAGCTGATCCTGGAGAGAGTCACTGGACAGCTGTGAAGAGCATTCTCAAGTACTTGCGAAGGACTAAAGAGATGCTCTTGGTGTATGGTAACGGAGAACTCCAAGTGGAGTCCTTTACCGATTCGAGCTTTCAGAGTGATAAGGACGACTCTAAGTTGCATTCGGGATTTGTCTTTACCCTTTACGGAGGGACGGTTAGCTGGAAGAGTTCCAAGCAGGAAACCGTGGCAGACTCGACGATGGAGGCTGAATACATCGCTGCCAACGATGCTGCTAAAGAGGCTGTCTGGATCAAGAAGTTCATTACTGAACTTGGTGTGGTTCCATCCATTGAGCATCCAATACCTTTGTATTGCGATAACAATGGAACGGTGGCTTTGGCCAAGGAACCCAGGTCCCATCAGCGATCCAGGCATATTCTGAGGCGGTATCACCTGATCCGGGAGATAGTTGATCGCCGGGAGATCGAGGTCAGGAGGGTTGACACGAAGAACAACACGGCGGATCCACTCACGAAGGCCATTCCCCAGATACAGTTTGAGAGACTCTTCGGGATGCTCGGTATGCGATACTACAGCAGCTGGCCCTAGTGCAAGTGGGAGATTGTTAGTTGTATGTAAACCCTAGAGGCCAGTATTGTACAGATGATGTATATTATATTGGATGCTTGGACATATATAGAGATGACTTTCTTGCTCAATATGATAGTATGCTATCTGGTTGCTCTTTATCTTAACATGTACACTTGTCTCTTTAAACTGTCTTATAGTTACATGTTGGTAAAGCCCTTAGGATGTGTATTTGACTACCTGGACTATGATGCAGATCATACTAGTGGGAACATGGTAGTCCATAGGTACATCCTTCAAGGTCCCTAGTCGTGGGTGTATCGAGACGGGGCATCGATATACCAGTGTAGATTAGCGTATACGCTTCTCGACCCATGAGATGGGCGATGGATGATCCCATATCCATTGGTGTTTGACATCAGAGATGGTATACGGGTGCTCAGTA
The DNA here is from genome assembly GCA_030015575.1 of Agapanthus africanus. Classification (NCBI taxonomy): domain Eukaryota; kingdom Viridiplantae; phylum Streptophyta; class Magnoliopsida; order Asparagales; family Amaryllidaceae; genus Agapanthus; species Agapanthus africanus. Next base: position 474,551,586 of record CM057338.1, on the reverse strand, counting down.
GAGACTGGGTACACTGGACGGACTCGCCGAGAACTCCCAGATGGTGTTATACCTCACGTCAGATGGCAGTTCTCAGGTGACACTTGTGCAGGTTAGTCTGTAGACCCGAGATCGTCATAGAGTCTTGTGTGATTCCCACTGTGCTTTGATCTCCACCTTACCACGTCCATGAGGGCGTGAAAAACGGTGGTTTTTGGGTACAGTCCCGAGTCACATGGAGGCAATGAGCGATAGGAGGGGTTTCGTCTCTCCCGGTATTGGGGGTTGATGTTGCGCTGTGCTCGATTGGCCGTAACAGGGAAGTACCTGGCCAGGGCTGATCAGAGTTTTGCTGGTAAGTGTTACCAGTAGTTTTTCGACCCGTTATGAGCCTCACATCGGCACAACTTATCGGTTATTGGGGTCTGACGTTTACCACCCCTAGACTTGATATGCGACATATCAGACGAACAGACCGGTCTGTACGGTAAGTGTTACTGGTTGGATTCACAGGAGTGTGAGCGGGCTTGCTCGTTGATCTTCTGATCGCTCAATACCCGGGTGGCCGTTACGTTTAGCAGACTGCTTGCGGCTTGTGGGTGCTTGATATGATCATCATCTGCTGCCGGCGTATTGACGAGTCTTTAGAGTCCTACACAGAGGTTTCCTGGCTCAAGCGAAACGAAATAGGAGCACATATGAGATATGTGCGAGACCGAGAATACTGCATGTATAAGATGCCGTATTTCATTCTCACGATGAATGTTTCGATTGGTTGTATGCGATATAACCTAGTTATCGAATCGAAGATTGATTCGATAAGTCGATACATTGGATACTAGTCGGTTATGTGCGACATGACCGGATCATTGAATCAAGTGTTGATTTAATGATTTAATGTATAATTATATATTTGATATATTACTTTGCATTAACTAGTATTGGTTCATTTTAAAAGGATTTTCTCACTTGATGTGCACATTGTATATGTGATATATTTTTGTGTGCACTTGATTGTATCATGTTTGATGATACATGTTAACTTGAGTTTGTGTAAAGATTAAACCATGGTTATATGAATGGTTAAGGTTTTGTTTACTTATTCATTTATTTATTTTTGATTATTGGTTTTAGAAAAGAAAATGGAAATGGTGGCTTTTCTTGTTTCTTTCATGAAGCTTCATGAAGGGTTGAAATCTTGACCATTTTTGTTTTCTTCTCTTAACCTAACCATTCACCTAACCCTAGTTTACTCTCTACACTTGACCATGGTTAGTATATGATAAGTATTCATATTATTTTCATTTTTATTCCAACACTTATCATATTCTAGCTTCTTCTTCTTCATCTTCATCAAGAAGAAAAGCTTGCCTCCATTAATGGCATCTTGAGTAAAAGAGTGAGAAATCCAATTCTAAAGTGAACCCACCTCCTATTTCTTCACCCTCTACCTCTTGCCAAGTAGTATAAGGTGTTTTCTTCACAAGTTTCACGACTCGGTGAAGTTGGAGCTTGATCTTGTGTTGCCTCGACGTAGATCATCTTCGGCATCGAAGCCGACGACCTAGCCCGCCCATTTCTCCGATGAAGCCGATGCAAGAGTCCGGGATTCGAGATGGACAGCGAGAGGACGTCTACGTGGATCTAAGGAAGTGGAGAACCGGATCTACAAAGGTTGTAGCCTCTTTCCTTTAGTTAAATTATTAACTAGTTTCACTTTTCGCCTAAACTCTAGTCAACGAATCCGTATTAGGGTTTCTCGGCACTTGTAAAATTTGAAATTGGCATGGTTGATGCCTTATGAGACCTCATTAGTGTGCCTAGGAACCCTACACCCTGCACGTATCCAATACGTCTACTACATCGTTTCGCCAGAACCAGGGAAACCCTTTGTGTGGTACTCTAAAAACTCGTCAATACGCTGGCAGTGGGTTTAACCACAAGCACATCAACGGTACTAGCTGTACGTAACGGCTACTCAGGTATTGAGCGAAAGGAAGGCCGACGAGCAAGCTTATCTAAACCCCTACTGAGCTTGTCCGTGACAATCTCCATACAGTCCGGTCTGTTCGTCTAAGATTATCGCATATCGGGTCTAGGAGGTGGATATTGTCAGACCCCTAATAACGTGATATTTCATGTCGGTATGAAACCCATCACCCACTGAGAAACTACTGATCCAAATCAGTAATTCTCGTTCACCGTGGCCATGGATTTCTGGTGATGGCCATCCATGTACAACGCGGCATCAATCCCCAATACCGGGAGAGACGAATCCCTGACGATCCGCTCACTGCCTCCATGTGGCTCGGGACTGTACCTAACTAAAACCTGTTTGCACGACTCCTTTGAGCCGTGGTAGGGTAGTAATCAAAATACAGCGGGAACTCACACGAGACAAATGACGGTCTCAGGTCAACAGACTAACCTGTACCCATGTCACCTGGGAACTGCTATTTGACAATATGTATAATACTAACTAGAATGTTCCCGGCAAGTCCGTCCGGTGTACTCATAACCCAATGAGCACCTGTATACTATCTTAGATGACTAACTGACACCAATGGCTTGTGAGACCGCCACCGCAATTCGTCGGGGTCTCGATAAGTATACACTAGTCTACTGCGGAGTATAGATGCACAGTCTCGATACTCTCACAACTAGGGACATTTAAGGATGTGCTTATAGATCACCCAGCTCCCACGTATATGATCGCCATCATAACGCTGGTAGTCAAGCAAGATCCTATGAGCTCTATCAACATGTAATAGTGATCTGCAATGCCATTTAATGATGTACATGATGATAAAGACAAACCGGATAACATACTATCATCTCGAGTAAGACCGTTCTCCATGTATAGGTCCTCCCTCAATCATCACAATCACGTGCTTGCAATTCAATAATTGACCTGAGGGCATTATAGCCAACAATTTTAAATTTGGTGCTTTGATACCAACAAAACCATGTCATACCCCGCTTCCCAAAATACGGAATACGATGGTGACTAGGCTAGCCATGCTCCTATGGTCAAGAAATAATCCTGCCGTAGTCACACTTTGGCTTTTGGCAGTACATGATAGCAGTAATCTAACACAGATAATGAGATAATACAATCACTAAAACTATCAAGTGAAAAGGAAATTGAGCGCACTAAATACAAACAACTAACTAGTGATAATGAAAGGAACGATAGAGCCGGCTCACTGGTTTGGATATCCACGATCTCCTTGAAATCAGACGGGTTTACTTCTTTCACTGAGCATGCATACTTATGTAGTCAGAGCGACAAAATAGTAATATATAATACATGCAATGATGATAAACATGAAGTGGTAAGTATGAAGTAGCAAGCACAGGTAAATACTATAGCATGAATATCATACGAGTAAATCGATGCAAGTCCATGTCACTAATCCTATTAGTGTTTAGGTCTCAATATCCATGTTACTATCTTATCGTCGGTTTGAGCGTAAGAGTCGACCATTAGAAACGCAATGCCCTCCCCTATATCCAGTAACAATTCATAACATGCGTTCACGTAATGAGACCCTGAGTGGGGCCCTCTCCTGTAATCAGTACACGCTCGTGTAATGGGACCCTGAGATTCCGTTGACCGAACTCACACTCAAACTATCTCAACACCCGCGGTCTATATCAAGGTCCAACTACGAACCAAAATACCGGTTAGCCATTACAACTCTACTCGATAATTGGAGACTGATTCCATCAAGCATGATTAGACCAGTATTTTAGACAAGTGGACAGCCCCCAATGTCTTATTTATGGCACTAATATAAATGCTTCCATAACCGTCCCATTCCAGTTATAGTTACACTTATATATGTCCCACAGACGTCGACAATGCAATAATTAAATGGTCGTACGCTTATTTTGTACAAGTACGTGTCAAGATAACTATTTGTTCACGCTTTTACGCTAATGTACTTACTACAATCTAAATACTAATACTTCGGTGATCTAAGAACAGTCGTTAGGGCATCGATGCAACGTTCATTAACTACTGAGGGTATAACAATTATGCATGTGATCAAGATGCAGAAAAATGCACTACTAATAATATATGAGCAGCATGTGTCGTTTGAATTAAGAAAAAACGCATTAAATCACACATGTATAATGATTTCCGAAAAACATATTAAATCATAAAATCGTAATTAAGTAAAATGATACAAAAGGGGTAGAAAGTAAACTTAAACTGTTAGTGATATATGCCCTAGAGGCCATTATTGTATAGTACTAGTTTGTATATTATATTTTGGAAGCTTGGGATATACACGGATTTATGACAATCTTGCTCAATATAGTAGTATGCTACTTGGTTTGTATCTATCTAAATATGTGTATATATTTCTTATAACGTATCGCCAATACATATTGATAAAGCCCTTAGGATCTTTTGCTTGACTATCAGCGTTGTGATGGCAGTCACACTAGTGGGAGCTGGGTAGTCTATAAGCACATCCTTATACAGGTCCCTAGTCGTAGGATTATCGAGACAGGGCATCGATACTCCAGAGTAGACTAGTGTATACGTTTCTCATCCCAGCAAAGGAGATGGTCTGTCCTACAACCATTAGTACGTCCTACTGGAGATAGTATGCAGGTGCTCATTAGGTTATGAGTTATACTGGACGGGCTCGTGGGGAACTGTTTATTAGTATTATACATATCATCAAATAGCAGTTCCCAGGTGATATGAGTACATCATAGTCCGTTGACTTGACACTGCTGCTTCGCCTCGAGTGTGTTCCCACTGTTCTTAGATTACTACCCTACCACGACTCTATTGAGTCGTGCAAACAGATAGTAGTTGGGTGCTGTCCCGAAGCATTTGGAGGCAGTGGCGGCTAGATAGGATTCGTCTCTTCCGGTATTAGGGGTTGATATCGTGCAGTGTTCGAAAAGTCATTACACAAAGTCCCTGGCCAGAGCAAGTGAGATTTACTGGTAGGTATTCTAGTAGCTTCTCATGGTGTTTTGGACTCTACCCTGGCACAACTTATTGCGCTATTAGGGGTCTGACGTTTACCGCCCCCTAGGCCCGATATGCGATACTCTTTGACGAACAGACCGGACTGTATGGAGATTGTCACAGACATGCTCAGTAGGAGTTCGGATGAGTTATTCTCATCGGCTTTCTTATCGACATCTACCTGGGAGCCGTTACGTGCAGCTAGTACTGCTTGCGGCCTGTGGTTAAACCCACTGCCAGTGTAGTGTCGAGTCTTTAGAGTCCCACACAGAGGGTTTCCCTGCATCGGGCAAAAGATGTAGAGGTTGTATGGTTTAACGATAGGGTTCGGTCACGTACGTGTACTTATGCATGGATGATAATATGGACAGATAATACTAGTGGGCTTTGGTTTAAGCCAGATCCTAGTATTATACCGGTGGATTGTTTTCGTCTCTTTTGTATTCGTATTTTTCGGAATACGGATACGAGTATGTATATACGGACGAGGGGCGTTTTTGTAATTTGTTCAAAAATGCTTTTTGAAGATGATATATCATAATTGTATTATTAATTTTTGGATAAATAAATAATACATTATGTAATTAGGAAATGAGGTAGAAAATGCATGAATTTGGGCATGGCTTCTTATGCTACTTGGTGCCTTTTCAAGCCATGACTCATTTGTTGTAAATTGAACCCTATTTGTGTTTATTCATAAAGATTTATCTTGTGATAATCAATAGAGTTCAGTTTAGACAAAGTAAAGAACTCGCTCCCTTTTTCATGCTTCTTCTTCACTAGCATTTCCTTTTTTCATCTTCATCAAGCTCAAACCCTAGAACACTTTGAGTAACCTAGGGTAAAAAGAGATAATCCAATCCACCAACATACTCTACATATCCTAGGTCATCTAGTGTAGCATACTAGGTGTCCTAATTTTTTCGGTTTTTGAAGAAGGAGCTCGATACACAAGCTCTCGAGTGGATCATCTTCGATTCAAGAAAGCCGACGAGGAGGCGATATCCTTACTACTCCAAGGAGCCCGCGCAGGAAAGGAGGACAACGAGGAAAAAGAAGGACCTGTTACATGAGGTATAACTCTTGTACTTGTAGTTATACTTCATATACTTTTAGTTAGTTAAGGTTTAGCAATGATCTTGGTGATTAGTTGATGTTACGAAGCAGACTTTTATCGTTTTTTACACTTTCGGCCTCCCCGCCATCCTGCGGGGTCCATGGCATCAACTTACAGTGGTATCAGAGCCAACTAAAGCTTAACTAGTTTATAAGCAAGTGTTAGAATTTTGATCGTCGGAAAAACCGAAAAACGATACATCCAAAACCCTAGTTTCTGTCTTTTTTAAAAGTGCCAGAAAAATCATTTCAGATAGTTGAAAAATCAGTGCAGGGTTTTTTAGGAATTGTGAAGAAATCCAAGTCACTGTATCGTCAAGAACGCCGCAGAACTGCGGCAAAACGGTGTGTTTTGCCGCTGTTCCGCGGCCGATTCGTGACCGATTCAACTCGGACTTCTTCTGCAATTTCTATTTTTGGGTATATTGTTTTCTGGAATATTTGGTTTCTACCCAGTATTTTTTGGAGTGCTAGTCTGCATTTGGGGTAGATACGGAAAATATGTTTCGATCGAATTTCTATCGTTCTTAGTTAATTAGTTCTTCTGTAATGTTATATGTGTTTTTAAATTTCAGCTAATTGCTATATGTCGGTTAATCTGGGGTTGCACATATTTGTGATTGGTTTGTGTATATAAACATTATTGGATCGTCGATGATGAATAACTGGGGATGTGAGATGAGTGTTTTTTTTTTTATCTTTTATTCAATGTAAATTGTAATTTAATGTAATATTATTTTACGGGGCACATCCGGGTTGGGGTTGTAGCCACCGTTGTATTATTTCTTTTTACTGTTTTCTGCTTCTAGGATAGACCCAAGGTGGGGTGCACAAACTACCGGGTTTTTTGAAGTGCCGAGTGGCCTACTCACTTTGTTGAGGAAGGTTGCTTCACTTTTGGAATTTGGCGGGTAGTTTACCGCACCCGTAGGGGTCTGGGCTGGGGTTTGTATATTCATCACGACCGTAGAATCCGTCTTTCGTTACATGCTTAAACGAAACGCGGAATTCCTAGTATATCCAATGTGTTCATCTATGATCTGGAATACCTATTATTGCATCCGACGAATGGTTATTATTATTATTATTATATATATATATATATTATATAACAGACGTTACTTATGTTTTGCATCCGCGCTAGTCTAGCCCCCGCTCTGGCGTTAGTTAAGTAACTTAACGGTGTTAGACGGGGCCCAGTGGCTAATGCGGATGGCATAAGTGGACGTGGTATTTTCATCTTTTTCTGTGATGATAGGTGTAATTGATGGGACTACATTAGATTAATGCAAAGCAAATAAACCAAAACTGAATCGTTGGAACAAATTTTAAAACCACTCGGTTTTTTCAAAACAGCAGACTTTTTAAATGCGAAGCTTAAACCACTCCTTTTAAAAGCTATCAAGTTCCTTCGATTATATCAAGTTCACCACGTTCACGGTTTTACCAAAACCAGCCTTAGCCCTCCGTCATTTCAGTTGAGTATTCAGTAACATTAAAGCTATGTATTTTGACCTTCACCAAGGCATAGTGTTTGGTAGCTGCTGGATATTCACCTGTAGCATAGATAGATGCGTTGGTTTGGGACAGTCGTACTACTATTTTGGCCTTCGTCAAGGGTATGTACGGGTAGGTTCAAATTAACCTGGACAATGACGGGTAGAACTTGACATGTGACTTATGATATGTTGGCCTTCGTCAAAGTCATAAGAGAATGGGGCAAAAATCCACATCAAAAGTTTCTAAAGAAAATAAAACTTGCTAGTGTTGCATACCATTTGGAGTATGATAATTTTGGTAGGATTCCTTCAGCTTTATCACACAATGATATTTGGATCCCGATCCTACTGTGAGTATATGCTGCTGCTCGGGAGATTTTTTCACTTAACGATTAATACTATAAACCCAGCAGGTGTCTAGAACGGTGTTAGCGGGGTTACGCCTCCAGGGAAAAGAGGTTATATAATTAAGGAACTTCGCGAAAGCGTTGGAAAATCTCCCTCGAAATACCAACACTAGCCTGGCTGAACGGTTAAGCAAGAATTGTACGGTGAGATTAATCCTGACTAATTCTTCTTTTATGGTTTGAAGAGGAATTCGAGAAATAGTGGGAGCCATCCTATTTAGATAAACTGAAAACTAATTTAAACTTACAAGAGCATCATGCTAAAGTGTTTCTTCTCTCTCTTCTAATTGCAGCGACCGAAGATGACCGGCCTTAAGTTACTACTCGATAAAAACATATTGACAGGGCCAAACTATAAAGATTGGCTCAGGAATGTCCAGATGGATCTCACATATGACAAACTGGGCTATCTGCTTACTACTAAATCCCCCGCCGCCCCGGGTCCAGATTCCAATGTTACGGATATTGAGATCCGTAAGACCTGGGAAATTGACAGTGCGAAGGCCAACATGTTAGCCTATATGGATAATGAACACCAGAGGTGACACGAGAAGATGGACCTTGCTTCTATCTTCCTCTATACCAAAAACTTATATAGAGAGCAATCTCGTATCGCAAGATACGAGACCTCGAAGAAATTATTTCAGGCGAGATTGACCATCGGGTCATCTGTAGGGGACCACGTCATTAAGATGATCAGCTCGATTGAAGAGCTCGCAGACCTGGGGACCACGTTGGAGAATGAGTTATATACTGACTTGATTCTACAGTCCCTCCCATTTACCTAAGCCCAGTTTATCCTGAATTTCAATATTCAGGGTAAAAAAGTATCACTACTAGAGCTCCTCAACATGTGGAGGAGCGCTGAGGGCACCCTGCAGAAGAACAGGGAGACACCCGCTCTATTTGTTAGAGGATCTTCCTCTTCAGATCCAAGGCGAAAGCTAAGGGGAAGAAGAAGAAGGCCCCCACCAAACCGAGAAGAGGGGTCAATAAGGTAGAGGCAAAGGGCAAGGCAAAATTTGGGGGGCCGATGGTAGGGAAGGAAGAATGTTTCTACTGTCACAAGAAGGGCCATTGGAAGAAGGATTGCAGGGCCTGAAAAGCCCAGAACCAGGGAGCGAAGCAGGTTGTGGCTTCGGCTTCAGGTGTGTATGTAATTGAAAACTGTCTGTCAATCAACTCTACTTCTTACGTATTGGGTACCGGATCACGATCTTATAGCTGTAATTCTTTGCAGGCACTGAGAAGCCGTAGAGTTTTGAAGGCAGGTGATATGACCCTCAGAGTTACAAACGGAGCAAGCATGGATGCTGTGTCCGTAGAGGAATATCACTTAAGATTGATAAGTGGACATGTTTTAGTTTTATACAACTGTTTTTATGTACCTAGTTTGACTTGTAATATCATTTCTATATCTTTATTATCTAAAGAAGGTTATGATTTTACATTTGTAAGCGATGTCGTAAACATCCATCTTAATCGTGGTTTGATTTGGTCGGATATATTAAACAACAGTATATACGTATTAAACCAATTGTAAGTTTTCAATGTCCAGAATACACACAAAAGAAAGTCTCCAGAATTAAATCATGCTTTCTTATGGTATTGTAGACTAGGTCGCATCAACGAAACAAGGTTGACTAAGCTACATAAAGAAGGATATTTGGATCCGTTCGAATATCAATCTTATGCAACTTGTCAATCATGTCTCAAAAGAAAGATAACAAAGACTCCGTTCACTGGACACGGAGTAAGAGCGAGCGAGCTCTTGGGACTCATACACAGCGACGTGTGTGGTCCAATATCTACACATGCAAGAAGTGGTTATTTCTATCTCATTAATTTTACGGATGATTTCTCTAGGTATGGATATGTCTTCTTGATGAAACATAAATCCGAGGCCTTTGAGAAATTCCGAGAATATAAGAATGAAGTGGAAAACCAAACTGACAAAAGTACTAAGACACTGAGATCTGATCGAGGTGGTGAATACTTGAGTGCCGAGTTCCTGGATTACCTAAAAGAGAATGGAATTCTCTCTCAGCTTACTCCTCCATACACACCACACCACAATGGTGTATCGGAAAGGCAGAACAGAACCCTATTGGATATGGTTCGTTCCATGATGAGTAATGCTGAGTTACCGCGATCCTTCTGGGGCTATGCACTAGAATCAGCTGCATATCTTTTGAACAAGATTCCTACAAAGACTGTGCCTACCACACCATATCAGATGTGGAGTGGGAAAAAAACTTATCTTCGGTACCTGAAGGTATGGAGATGTCCAGCTTTTGTTAAAAAGCAGCATGCGGACAAGCTCGAGGCACGCTCAGTACTGTGTAAGTTTGTGGGATACCCAAAGAACTTCAGACGGTATCTTTTCTATTACACAGAGGAACAAAATGTTTTTGTTTCTCATCATGCCCACTTTTTAGAAAATCATTTTTTAGAAAAAAAACTAGTTGGAGCGTAATAGAACTGGAAGAAATTCCAGAACTACAAGCTATTACTGAAAGTGTGGTAGAACCAAAAGTTTCAGAAGAACCGGACATCCCCGCGCCACTCCGCAGGAGTAGTAGGCTGTCTCATCTACACGAGTGATACTACGGTTTTCTCACAGACGAGAATAGAGAGGATTGCATCATTGACGATGATGAGCCAACTAGCTTCCAGCAGGCCATTCAGAGCGGCGACTCGGTAAAATGGCTGGATGCAATACGGGCCGAGATGGAGTTCATGTACACCAACAAAGTATAGACTTTGGACTTTACTCCAGAAGGGGTAAAACCCGTAGGATGCAAATGGATCTTCAAAAAGATGATTGGTGTAGATGGACAGGTTGAAACCTATAAGGCTAGACTTGTTGCAAAATGTTTTCGTCAAAGACCTGGTTTGGTGTAACACCTTAGAATGCAATTAGTGTTAATTAAGCGATAATGCGGATTTTTAGTAAAAAGTTTACCAAAATAGTTTTCAAATATTTTATAAAAATTAATTAATATTTTATTATTATTTATTTCGGGCTTGCACACACATGTGCATGTTAACCTAGGGTTAAATTGTGTTAACAATATTTAAGTAGCCATGGCACCTAACCCATTCCATTAAGTTGTAATATGTATTTATTTAAAAGTATTTAGTTTTAAAAATAATTAGGGTTTGAATTTGTTGACTTGTGAGAGAGAGAGGGGGGCATCATGAGGCATGGGGCAAGCATGCCATGCATTAAATGAGGAGAGAGAAGAGGGAGGCATGGCTCATGCTACTTCACCCCTCATTCCCTCATCCCTCACTCACACATGCACTCATACACTCCCTCACTCTCATCTCATTCTCATATTTTTCATCACCCTCGCTCCCTCAACCGAAACCCCTACCCACACCCTTCACAAATCCTCACAAACCCAAACAAATCTTCACAAAACTCACTAAACCCTTCATTAAACTTGATCTAAAGCCTATGGAGATCACTTGAAGCATAGAAAGCTAGGGTTTTGAGTAAGTGTGGATAGGTAACGATCTCTCACTGTTAATTAGGTTCTTTTATTGTTGTGTAGCTTAGTAGTCGCCGTTTAGAACGATAAAGATATAGTTTTTAACCCATATCGTATTTTTAGTGTCGATTTAGGATGTCTGTGATCTGCTGTAACTACGAGTGTTTACTGTGAAAACTAGCAGTGTAGAAGTGTTGTAATAGCTGCCCTGAGTGTACACCAGAAACACGAACCCCACCTGAACGGTTTTTGTCGGCGAAATAGGGACCAGATCCGGCGACCTCGGGTTTTTTGGGGCCTGGGGTGTTGTAATTTTTAGGGTAGCCGTCTGCAGTTGTTTTGGGGTATTTAGTACTACTAGATTTTTAGGTTGTGACAGTATATGAAATCTGAGATCGATTTTCTAGTTTTAGTGTTCGACGACGCGCGATACGGTATCCGATCCAGTTTCTGTGCTTCGCGTGATTTCTGCACTTGGGTCTGTTTTAGTAGTGTCTCCACGCACGTTTACCGCTAAGCGAACACTTTAGAGGGTGTTGGAATCGGTGCGTTGATTTAAACGTAATTGTATATATTATTGGTCGATTTCTGAGTTGCACTTGCTATGTTTTGTGTGATTTTAGGGGCAAGTGCGGGGACTTCAGACGCTGCGAAGAAAGGAAAGCAGGTGGTTGGATTTACTTAGCTCGAGATCGTCGGTGAGTAGATTTAACATCTACGGGAAAATCGGCCGTATGGCGTTAAGCATCAGGGCTAGACATGATATGATATTATAGCCGCATGTTTATATGCACATATAGAGATTGCGCATGAGCATCATCGCATATTATTACTTGTTGTGCCTTGACTTAGTACCCATTGGACACTGCATCATTACTGACGGTTCATGTTGCACGAGCACTAATTGTATGGTACATACACACCGTCGGTAATTGCCATGACACGCACAACATATACACATATGTGATATTGTATTGGTTGTTGACATTGATTCTTGATCTAATGCGCATATGAAATGCATCATGCATATACACTTACATGTATACACAAATACCTTGTTATAGCTACATGTACACTTTTACATGATGTTGCATTGGATTTTGGAGAAATTAGGAACCACATGATATATTTAAAACTTGATTCATTTAAAAGAGCGTTTTTTCCTCGATATGCTCATATTATTGTTATATATTGCATACATCATATTACATGGATTTACGCATTGAGATATGGATTTCATGTGATTTTCTGGATTTGAGAACCGTGGGGATATTTCAAGAAATTATGCATTGTGTTGAAAACCCGGTTTCTCTTGATATGATATTTCAATGCGTCCATCATGAGTTTTCTCAGTTCTGAGACTTGTGTTAGATACCCGATTTGAGAAGAAGTAGGTACCGTCTGCGGGTACATGGTGGACCCGGTGAGGTACCCTGGGGCAAAAAGACTCGTATAGAAAGGCGGTGAGCCCGGCGGAGGGAGTACTACTTACCGATGATAGTTTTGGACTCGGCGGTTATCCGGAGGATACCGACCGGAGTCGTGAGATGGATACGGGCCGATCCGGACTGACGGAGCCCATGGGCCGATCCGGACTGACGGAGCCCGAGATATGTGGATTTGTGTGTCGATACTGGACACGAGTTTTCATGATGTTTCGAGTGTCGATGTTGGGCACTCAGATTCCATGAGACTTACAGATTTGAGGGCCGATCTGGGAGACGACGCCTGAGGATTTTGGGATTTAGGGTGTCGTTGATAGACACCGGTTTTCCATGCTGATGATTTGTGCATGAGATTTATTATTTTATCCCACACTTAGGATTACTTGATATGCATTTGATTCATGTAGTTGTAGTACCCTGATGGTGTACCTTGATCATGATTGTTGCATATCCTTATTGCCATATTTATGCTATCATCTTGCATGTGATAAATTATCGCTATACGTGTATACTTGCGATTACCTGCATGATGTTATTTACAATTCAGGAGTTGGAAACCTATCCCCGTTGTGCCACAGTGTTTTGTAGGCTTGACCCTCAGAGTAGCCACGGCAGGGCTTCTTATTATCTCTACTTTTGCGGGTACCGCTACGGTTGGCTGTGAGGCTTTTTGATATAGGTGGGTTTGCGGTTATCCGATTGTATTCATTGTATATCTCATTGTATCTAGTACTCTCCATCTACCACTTTCATGTACTGACTTAGAGACGAGTTGTGAGGACGATATTGTATAGTTTTATGACTCTGGGTGTCGTGCTCGAGTGAGCCGGCCTTTATTATGCTGCTTATTCTTTTCTATGCTGATTTCATTTATATCGTCTATTTCTTCGCTATGGCGTTGTATATTTATGCTTGTAGTGGTTATTTCCGTCTTTGGGCGTGATTTGCTCCCGTTTGGGGATGCTTTACTTATATCTTATGTTTGTACCCGTTTCGGGACTAGTTTTTACAAAGAAGGTGCTGCCGAAATTTTTAAGAAAATGAATCTAAGCTTTAAAGTTTTACTTGAGATTCTAAATGTTTTTAACAATATTTTAATCACTTACTTCTTTATATGGTTTAGATTTCTGGGTTTCGGCTTACTTAAATTGCGTTACGCCTGTTAACGTCACGTGCTTTAAGTGCCGGTCACGTGCCAAGTTTTGGGTCATGAAATTTGGACTATGATGAAACCTTTTCTCCAGTGACTATGCTCAAATCCATTCGGATCCTTCTTGCCATTGCTGCCTTCCACGATTATGAGATCCGGCAGATGGACGTAAAGACAGCTTTTCTAAATGGAAATTTAGAAGAGTGCGTATATATGGATCAGCCAGAGGGTTTCATTCAGAGTGGAAGCAGCGGGAAAGTGTGCAAGTTGCTTAAGTCCATTTATGGAATAAAACAGGTATCGCGGAGTTGGAACATCTGTTTTGATGAGACGGTCAAAGAATTTGACTTTATCAAAAATCCAGATGAACCATGCATTTATAGTAAGATTATAGCAAGAACTGTAGTTTTCCTCATCTTGTACGTGGATGACATTTTTTGATAGAAAATGATATTCCTATGCTACAATCTTTCAAAGGATTCTTGTCACAGAGGTTCTCTATGAAAGACCTGGGTGATGCCTCTTACATTCTGGGGATCCAGATCTATCGTGATAGATCTAAGAGGATGTTGGGACTTGCACAGTTCAGGTATATCGACATCATACTGAAAAGATTCAGTATGGAATATTCAAAGCGTGGTAATCTACCGGCTTGTCACAGAATCACCCTCTCTAAAGAGATGTCTCCCAAGACTGATTTGAAAAGGGATCGCATGTCTATTATACCCTACGCTTCTGCGGTAGGCTCTATAATATATGCGATATTGTGTATCAGACCAGATGTTGCTTACGCACTCAGCATGGTAAGCCGGTATCAGTCAAACCCTGGGGAGAAACACTGGATAGCAGTAAAGAACATTCTCAAGTACCTGAGAAGGACTAAGGAGATGTTCTTGGTATACGAAGGGAAAGACCTCTAGATCGAAGCCTTTGCTGACTCCAGCTTCCAGGGTGACAAGGATGACTCCAAGTCAATGTCGGGTTATGTCTTTACCCTCAATGGAGGGGTGGTCTGTTGGAAGAGTTCTAAGCAGGACACCGTTGCTGACTCGATGATGGAAGCGGAGTTTATCGCTGCTTTTTACGCCGCAAAAGAAGCAGTCTGGATGAGAAAGTTCTTAACAGATCTTTATGTGGTTCCGACCATTGTTGATCCAATACCTCTGTATTGTGACAACAACGAGGCTATAGCTTTAGCGAAGGAACCCAGGTCCCATCAGAAATCCAGACACATCTTGAGGCGGTATCACCTGATCAGGAAGATCGTGGATCGCCGGAAGATCGAGATGCGGAGAGTTGATACGGAGAACAACACTGCAGATCCACTCACAAAGGCCATCGCTCAGATACAGTTCGAGAGGCTATTCGAGATGATAGGTCTGGGATACGCCAATACATGGCCTTAGTGCAAGTGGGAGATTGTTAGTGATATGTCACGCCCCACTTCCCAGAGTGCGCTAAGATAGGCACGTGACAGAGCCAACCATGCTACCTGTTGCTAGAAAACATCCCTCCACAGTCACATTACGGCTGTCTATAAGATATCAAGAACAATAGAAATAAAATAAACTATCTAGTACATGTCCATGAGCCAGAATAAACGAGTCAAGAAATAATATGCGGAAGCAATAGATCCAATAAACAATAATAATATGGAATGTACGTCCTAAATACGGGCTCACATCAGGAACGAGAATGCTGAAAGAAAACTAAACTAAAACACTAACATGTCCTCACTGCTCGGCCTGTTGATCAAAATACTCATGGGCAGCCTGCGATAAGGATAAGGGATCTGGGCCATGCAAAACCCAGACGTCGGTGCGTCATAATATCAATAATTCAAGTTAAGCAGGATGTAATGAAATATGCAGGTATGAAGTATAAACAGTAACAAATTATTAGGAAATAAGCAGTAACGTGAATATAGATCAGTGAACAGGATATCTACAGGTGAAGTGCGGCGATTAGTCTAAACTGTGCTATAGGGTTATCTAATCTAAACTTATTGAAATCAATTAATGTAATCTTCATCGTAACCCATTGGTCTATGCCCCGTTCATTCCCCACGGGACCACGGTAACAAAATATGATAGACTGTGAGTCTATGTCCCGTTCATACCCCCACGGGACCACGGTAACATGATGTAATAGACTTTTGAGTTACGTTCAGCTATATTCTTGATTTCCCCATACCTCTAAATTATGTGTTCAAGTCAGGTATTGAATAATCTGGAGCTAATGCCAACACAGGATCAAGCAGGTACAAGTTTGTCTGTATAGACAACAAGATATGTCCGTAGGGACAACAGGTCAGGATTGTTGGCATTAAAAACAGGATCAGGTAATATGTCAAGTAGTGATATATCAGGTCATGTCAGGTGGTATACATGTATCAAGTCATGTCAAGTAGTGGTGTATCAGGTAATGTCAAGTAGTGCACAGGTATCAAACGGGTGTTCATAATCAAACTGTAGCAAGTATTGAATCAGGGTGAAAATAAGGATGTACAATAAAAGTATGGATGCACAAATATCGATCAGGGGTTACATTATGACTATGTAGGGTGTACAATATCAAGCATGAGGTGTCGATATAACAACAATATGTAATAATATGCCATGGTATGCAAATTGATATATAATTAATGGTATGGATGCACAATAAAACATGGATGCATAATTAACCTTTAGGGTTATATTTACAGTTCCAAGACTAAATGGGATCCACATTATTAAGTATGGGGTGTTACTACAATAATAATATGAATTAATGTGATCTATAAATGCAGTTATATATATTTTAAATGATATGGATGCAAACGGGTATCCGAAAACAGTAAACTTTTAGTATGAATGTACAATGTGATAAACGGGTAACATCTTACTCATATGTATGCATAATAATATACCTAGTATGTAGCAAGATGAATTAGCATGCGACTAGATATTTAAATAGTGATATAATAATATTAACATGGATAACATATTCAAACCGATTAATAACTATAAAAGTGGTATTGATTAACCATGCACAAGAAAGTTCCGTTCAGAAATTCAGTGTTACCCTGATTAGTAAAATAGCTTAAAAATAACAAATTTTCTCCAAAAGGGACTTGTCATACACCAAAACAAACATAATTAAATAAGGTTTTTATTTTTATAAGTTGAATTATCTCAGGTTGTTCCTATAAAAATCTATGAACATTCGAAATTGAAAGTTTGCTGCTGGAATTTCCCTGGACACCAGTTTAGAGATATTTTCATTTGCATTTTACGTTATTTACAAAATTTATTTTGTAAGTAAATATTTCATAGAGTTATAGTATTCTGAGTTAGCTTCGTAACAAACTAAAGAACGTATACTAATGATTTTTCTATGATTTATAATGAATTTTATAAGGTAAGGTGTACAGTAAATTTCAGATTTGTCGTATCCGCTTTGTAACGACGTTTCATGTGTAAACTATAATATTTTCAAACTATATTTTGTATAACATTATAAAATGCAGATTATAAACAAATTAAAGATAATAATAAGAAATATTACGACGATATATATTTTTATAGATATAATTATAGTATGTCGCAAGTTATAAACTTTCATACATTTTATATTATAAAACCGATTAACGTTAAATAACTACGGTGTATAAATTATATAGACATAGTTGTACGATGATGATGATGATGATGATAATACGGAAACATATAAATAAATTACATAAAGCATAGCATGTAGCAAGTTGTAAACTTTTCTCGATCGAACCACGCGACGGATACGCACGACACGTCCAACGTCGGTAAATCGTCGCAATGTACACGCGGCACGCGGGACGGGTCTAGTCAAGACAAGAGAGTGATCACATAGGCAAGATACGTTCACTGGATCACTCGGATCGTCAGCGACGAGCACGGCTCCGGCGGTGATCTCCGGAATTAAGAAACAAGATCAAGAAAAAGAAAGAAGAAAGAAGAAGAAGATGAAGTAGAGGCTGTGTATTAAATAAGGAAAGTAAAAAATAAAATATATATAAATATATATATGTAGAGGAGAGAGAAAGAGAGAGAAAGAGAGAGAGAAAGGGGTTGTTATTAAGGTTTAGATTTTAATTTAAAAAGATTTTTTAAGTTATAAATATTTTAAACTGTTAAATTTTAATAAAGATATTAAATGAAATAAAATTGGATTTTCTGGTAAATACAAATTTAGTCCAAAATACGCCCGGGTCGGGTCTAAAATTCAGTTTCAAAAATATAAAAAATATACATGTCGACCAAAACTCAAATTGGATGTCCGGATAACGAAAATGCGTACCCCCAAAAACGGATGCACGTACGTGCGCGTAGCCATCCAAACAAGTCCGTTTCACTGAACGGGACGAGAACAAGATGCGCGGATTCTACGACAGGGTCAGGGGTATCATGCAGGCCATGCTAGATATTTTTAAAATATTTTACATGACTTAAAATGTTATATTGTAAAATGCAAATTCTAGATAAAATGCGAGTATGCCATGTACAAATAAATGAAAGTGCGCGAGTCCATGTAATAGGTCAGGATAAATCATAGACATGAATTAGGACAGATTTCAAGCAAGCGGGTCGGGTCGGATGCAACACAATGTCAAAAACACTATTCGCACCTAAAACACAGTACATTAGGAAAATACCATAAATAAAGAAATACTTGAACTTGAACTGGTATAAATGAACTAGCGTGTTACATTATACCCAACTACAAAAAGAATTTCGTCCTCGAAATTCCCAAAATAAGGAAAGATAAACAAACAAGAATCTATAAGAATAGGTGTGGAAACTTCTGTCGAATCTTGTCTTCTCGTTCCCAAGTCGATTCTCCATACGAGCGATTTCCCCAAGACACAAGTACGAGAGGGATAACCTTATTCTTAAGGACCTTTTCTCTTCGATCTACAATCTACATCGGTCGTTCCTCAAAGGTCAAATCCTCCCTTACAGTCAGCTCCGAATGATCCAGCACGTGTGTTTCATCTCGAACATACTTACGGAGTTGAGATACATGAAACACGTCATGAACATTTGCCAAAATTGTGGTAACGCCAATCGATAAGCCACTTCTCCAACACGCTCCAAAATCTCGAAAGGCCCCATGAATCGAGGACTAAGCTTGCCTCGACTCCCAAAATGTATCACTCCTCTAGTCGGTGATATCTTTAAGAACACAAGATCACCAATATCGAACTCTAGAGGTCTTCTCGATGTGTCGGCCCAACTTTTCTGCTGATCTTGTGTTGCCTTCATATGATTCCGGATAGTATTAACTTTCTCTACTGTTTGCACGATCAAATCCGGTCCCAACAATTTTCGTTCTCCAATATCGTCCCAACAAACAGGTGAACAACACTTGTGTCACGCCCCGCTTCCCGATGTACGGCGAAGTGGACGCGACGAGGTCCGCTACGTATATACTTAGAAGTACATACGCTAAGCGTATATAAGCAATATAAAAGTAAATCACAAGAGACAAGAGATATAGAAATAACAGCAACTTTATTAATAACATTCTTTTGTACAATGCATGAAAAGTAAATACAACTAAAATGAAAAGCGATGCCTAAACAGTGGCATAACAGGAAATGAAAATACTGAATAGAACAAGATACAATATCTAGAGCTCGGGGTCTTCGTGAAACTGCTCCAAGTCTTCACCGGTGGGCTCGATCTCTGCTGGGTCCAAAGCACCTGACGACATTCAAAGAAGAAAGAAATAGAATGTCGTCAGCGAACAGATCGCTCGGTAAGTTCCAAAGATAAAGAATAATTAGAAAAGACAGAATAAGAGGTATTTTCTAAAGAGATTGTAAAATATTGTAGAATATTGTGTTAACGCTGTTGTTTATAGCTTGGTACAAAAAGATGCCAGTGTATACGAGAGGGGTCTCTATATGCTAGAGACCGGGGCAAACGGAATGTACAAAGAACCGTTAAGCCACGGTACGAAAGCAACAGAATATAGGTTAGGTGTCTTAATCTGACCACCTCGTGCCACCTTTAACACCTTCCGTACCAATCTACCCCTTAAACTCCGTAGTGTTTTGATAGTATTGTTGTATTGTATTGTGTAAGTTGGATGACTGACCAAAACCATAATATCAGTAAACAGATTGTAACTGCATAATCAGGTAAATGGAATAACGGAATAATGGATGTATATCCATGGTTTGATTCAGTCAAGTTATATAGATTGTTAACTGGATTCTGGGATTCATGTGTTCATATTGAGTTAGAATATTAAAGAATGTAGATTGACTTGAATCATATTCAAGTCGGAAATAATCAGACTCAAACCCGAGTCAGACCAAAAGAAATGTAAGTCGAGGTTCTATATTTATTAGGGTCCTTATTGTAATTTATAAAACTTAAGGGGGTTTTATGTAAAAATACCTTTGTATAGTTTTCAAGATACACCTCAAGTATTTATTATTCGTCTTTATAGTTATAATGAGTGTGATTTATTTTGTGATATTTCTAGTGAAAATATCCTAATTTCATAAATAAAGGTATTAATTTGTAATATTGATTTATTTGAAATTCATGGTATTTTAATGTAACATTTAATCTTGTAATTTTTTAGGAAAAGGTGGAAACTTTATCTTATAAAATAGGTGTTTAAATGATAAATATACATATATTTATACAAGAATAATTTTTAATAAATATTTTATTTTCCAAAAATCTCATTTTTTTTAAATGTCGTATTTTAAACCTTTCGAGACCGAATGCTCCTTGCGGAGGTCTGAATCTCGCACTACTAAGCCCGAGGGTGCACGATAAACCGTACTATCCCTAACGAGTTCCCCAAAGATGGGTTGTAGTGGCGCTTTGCAAAGATTTAATAAATACTAATTATTTTGAAAACGGTTTTATAAAGATAAGCTATTTATTTGTAAAAGGGTGTAAGTTTCCGTATTTTAGATTCTAGGATTTCCTAAGCCAACTAGCCTATTTCTAATTGGTCTAAACGACAAGTCATTAGAAGCTTCAAATCGCCTCTTCACCGCCAATTGCGGCCAGGTAAGTACAAATGAGAAAATGAGGGATCCGCTCACGAATCGTGAGACGGGCCTTTTAAAGTTACCTTTTCTCACTTACCTAGCCTAGACACCACAAAGTCAGGTTTAGATAAATGATTGATGTCCACGACATATCGTATTTTCCTATTAAAAGATATTTGTTTTGAAAGTGTATCAAACCTAAAACTTTTAGAAAAGGTTTTATAAGAAAAGGGTATTTAATTGTAAAATCTTGTATTATCGTATTCTAAGTTTTGATGATATCATTTAGGGTTGTATTTGCATGTGTGTGGAGGTAGGTCATTACCTCGTGATCTACTTTAAGGTATAGCAATGTTAAAGGGTTAAATGTGATAAATTAAATATGGTGGTATTTAAGTGAAAGAATACGATATATTGCAAAAGCTATCATTTCATGTGTGAAAACTTGTTCAAATTAATTTTTAAGTGATTAGTAGTCAATATGAATATGTTTAAGCATTATGGAATTAGTGACAAGTGAGTTTTGATAGAAAACCGAATCGGAAATCGGTTTGTTTCGATTTCCGTCGGGTTTGAAAAGTCGTATTTTAATGGAAGAAAAGAAAGATAGAAAAGGGGGACTTACGGGTTTGGACAATGCTAGAGAGTGAGAGGGAGGTAGAGGGTTTGCCGGTGCGTCGAAACGTCGTTGAGAGGTCCTAGCACGATCACCGGGATTTCGCCGTCGATTTCGTCAGCACATCGCCTTTCGCTCGTTTTCTAACGTACCAAGTTCTCTTGGAATTTTGGGAGAGTGGACTTAGAAAAAGTGATGAGAGGATAGAGGGTATGGGGGATTTATATAGAGTTAGGCTAGGGTTAGGGTTTTTAATAAAAAAAATATAAAATATATAAAATTATATAAAAATTCATTAAACCTCATTAAACCTAGGAGTAAAAGGGATTTATTGGGCAAATGATAACTGATCCAAGCATTTAGAGTGTGCAGGAGGGTTGACCACGTCAAGAGCCAACTTTTTCGTTTTGGCGACTCGGCCGTCCGGCCAAGTCCGGCCGGCGGCGCCTGACCGAGTCGGCCGGTTCGCCAGCCGGCGGCGCTGAGTCGGGCCGAGTCAAGGTTCCAGTGGCCGGGGATTTTCCTGGGGTATAATTTGGTATATTTACTTTTTGTTGTCCATTATAAATTTTGTGAGTTATGGCGTTTTGACTATTGACTTCCAAAAGAAATTAAAACAAAATAAATACAAAAATAGTATGGGGCATGGGATTTGAACTCTGGTGGCTTGGTTCAACAGTGCAAGGTATTACCAATGAGCTACAAGCTCTTTCTTGTAATTATGGAGTGAAATAAATACTTAAAGAGATATCGGCCGCAATAAATACTCCAAGTATACATTGAATTTAAATCAATTCTTTGTACATTAAAAATGGAGTTGTTACAACTTGCGACCATACAATGCTTCGAATGGAGCCATCTGAATAGTCGCCTGAAAACTGTTGTTGTACGAAAACTCCACCAAGTGTAGATGATCCTCCCACGAACCCTTGAAGTCCAACATGCAGGCTCTCAACATATCTTCAAGAGTTTGTATCGTTCTCTACGACTGGCCATCTGTCTGGGGATGATAAGCTGTGCTAAACTTCAATCGTGTCCCCAAACTTTCCTGTAAACTCCTCTAGAAGTGCGATAAGAATCGGGTGTCACGGTCGGACACGATGCTCACAGGTACTCCATGCAATCTCACAATCTCCTGCATGTACCGTTCTTTCAACGCTTCCATTGATTGACCAACTCGAAATGGTATGAAATGAGCTGCCTTGGTCAATCGATCAACAATCACCCAAACTGTATTGTTGCCTTTTGGACCCCGCGGTAAAGCTGTCACGAAATCCATGGTTATATGTTCCCACTTTCATTGAGGAATCGGAAGTGGTTGCAATAAACCAACAACCCTTTGATGTTCAATCTTAACTTGCTGACACACCAACCACTTCGCTACAAAGCGAGCAATCTCCCTTTTCATGCCTTCCCACCAGAAATGTTGTCTTAGGTCGCGGTACATCTTCGTGCCTCCTGGATGTACGGAATACGCGGAACTGAGTGCCTCCTTCATAACCTCTTCACGAATGTCCCCTTTCGGTACACACAAACGGCTACCATATCGCAACGAACCATCTTCATGAATCAACAAGTCCGTTTGAAATCCAGCTTCAACCTGTTCTCGAAACCTTTGCAATCTTGGGTTCTGCGACTGCGCTGCTTTAATATTATCGATCAACGACGACTGTACTTGCAGCTACATCAACTGTCCCGAAGAATGCGGTAGCACAATCTCCAACTCGAATTTCCGAAAATCTTCGATAAGCTCCTTCTGTGCAGTCAACATCCGAATTGCTGGAAACCGACTAAGCGCATCCGGCACTACATTAACTTTCCCTGGATGGTACTTAAGATAAAGATCGTAGTCAGCCATCAGCTCCAACCATCTGCGCTGCCTCATGTTAAGCTCTTTCTGCGTGAACACGTAGCTTTTGTAATCGGTGAATACTTCGACCCTTTCGCCTAATAAGTAGTGTCTCCAAATTTTCAAAGCGAAAATTATTGCTGCGAGCACCAAATCATGAGTTGGGTAATTCTTCTCATGGATCTTCAATTGTCTCGATGCGTAAGCTATAACCATTCCATGTTGCATCAAAACACATCCCAATCTTTTCCCAGATGCATCTCCATGAATCACCAATCCTCCGAAACCGTCTGGTACGGTCAAAATAGGAGCTGTTATCAATCTTTGCTTCAACGCCTCAAAAGCTGACGCACATTTATCCGTCCACACGAACGGTATTTCCTTACGTGTAAGCTTGGTCAAAGGCTCAGCCAAACGAGCAAAATTCTCCACGAACCTTCTGTAATACCTGGCTAGTCCAAGAAAGCTTCTGATCTCTGCTACGTTCTTCGGAATCCGCCAATTTCGAACTGCTACAATCTTCTCAGGATCAACGGTGATTCCATCTCCGGATACAACATGTCCCAAAAACTTCACTTTTTCAAGCCAAAACTCGCACTTGCTCTTTCTTGTCTCAATGTCTGCAGTGCGATCTTCAAGTGTTCTGCATGCTCTACAATGCTCCTCGAGTAGACCAGAATATCATCGATGAACACCACTATAAACTGGTCTAAGAACGGTGAAAAGATTCGGTTCATCAAGTCCATAAATATCGCCGGTGCATTCGTGACTCCGAATGGCATCACTAAATACTCGTAATGTCCATACCGAGTTCGGAACGCAGTTTTGCAAATATCTTCTGATTTAACTTGGACCTGATGATATACGGACCGCAAATCCAGTTTTGAGAATACCCTCACGCCACTAAGCTGCTCGAACAATTCGCCAATGCGAGGGATCGGATACTTGTTCTTAATAGTCACCCGGTTTAATTCTCGATAATCGATGCACATCCTCCTTGTGCTATCTTTCTTCTTGACTAGAAGAACTGAAGCTCCCCAAGGTGAATTAATGCTACGAATCCAAGCCTTCTCTAGCAATTCGGTAATCTGCTTCTTGACTTCTTCCAACTCCACTGGTGCCATTGGATAGTATGCTTTTGAGATTGGCGCTGCACCAGAAACAAGATCGATTGCGAACTCCACATCTCGTTTTGGCGGTAAACCCGAGATGTCCTCGAACACATCCATAAACTCTCGAACTATAGCTGGCGCTTCCTCCTTATCAACTTTCATTGACGAAAGAACATTGCTTGTCGGCCTAGCCCTAAACTCGACTGGCCCGACAGAACTGCTTCCTCCAGCAAAACAAACTCCGGATGTCCTGGAATCTGGAAAATCACTTTCTTTGCCCTACAATCAATATGAGCATGGAAAGTGCCGAGAAAGTCCATTCCCAAGACAACATCATAACTGCCGGTATCGATCACCAAGAGATCTGCAAAACATGAATTGGTAAGTAATGAAACTGAGAGAACCAAGATAATAAAACGACCATGGAACAAGGAAATGAATCAAGACCAGGACTCCAAGTTACTTGAATAGAGTACCGCATTGTAGCCATGCTGCAATTCATAGTTACAATCACATAACTCCGTTCAAGTCGCCCAAATCCTAGTATCAGAATCAAAGGAACATGGAGAAACAATAGGGAACCAAAGGTTCCAAGCCGAGATGCAAAGTTGTTTGCATATCGTCAAGACAAGGGTCAAGAGAAAGATATGATTCACGAATCACGATAACAATGTGGCAGGACATGTTCCTAATTACGAGTTTTCCGATTCGTGTATTGGGTCCAATACCTAATTACAAAAAGAATCAAACCCGATTAACCTAAATCCTATGTCTCTGATACCAAACAAACCCTATCACGCCCCACTTCCTAGAGTGCGCTAAGATAGGCACGTGACAGAGCCAACCATGCTACCTGTGGTTAGGAAACATCCCTCCACAGTCACATTACGGCTGTCTATAAGATATCAAGAACAGTAGAAATAAAATAAACTATCTAGTACATGTCCATGAGCCAGAATAAACGAGTCAAGAAATAATATGCGGAAGCAATAGATCCAATAAACAATAATAATATGGAATGTACGTCCCAAATACGGGCTCACATCAGGAATGGGAATGCTGAAAGAAAACTAAACTAAAACACTAACAGGTCCTCACTGCTCGGCCTGTTGATCAAAATACTCATGGACAGCCTGCGATAAGGATAAGGGATCTGGGCCATTCAAAACCCAGACGTCAGTGCGTCATAATATCAATAATTCAAGGCAAGCAGGATGTAATGAAATATGCAGGAATGAAGTATAAATAGTAACAAGTTATTAGGAAATAAGCAGTAACATGAATATAGATCGGTGAACAGGATATCTACAGGTGAAGTGCGGCGATTAGTCTAAACTGTGCTATAAGGTTATCTACTCTAAACTTATTGAAATCAATTAATGTAATATTCATCATAACCTATCGGTCTATGCCCCGTTCATTCCCCACGGGACCACGGTAACAAGATATGATAGACTGTGAGTCTATGTCCCGTTCATACCCCACGGGACCACGGTACCATGATGTAATAGCCCTTTGAGTTAGGTTTAGCTACATTCTTGATTTCCCCATACCCCAAGTAATGTGTTCAAGTCAGGTATTGAATAATCTGGAGCTAATACCAACACAGGATCAAGCAGGTACAGGTTTGTCTGTATAAACAACAGGATATGTCCGTAGGGACAACAGGTCAAGATTGTCGGCATTAGAAACAGGATCAGGTATATGTCAAGTAGTGATATATCAGGTCATGTCAGGTAGTATACATGTATCAAGTCATGTCAAGTAGTGGTGTATCAGGTCATGTCAAGTAGTGCACAGATATCAAATGGGTGCTCATAATCAAACTGTAGCAAGTATTGAATCGGGGTGAAAGTACGGATGTACAATAAAAGCATGGATGAACAAATATCGATCAGGGGTTACATCATGACTATGTAGGGTGTACAATATCAAGCATGGGGTGTCGATATAACAACAATATGTAATAATGTGCCATTGTATGCAAATTGATATATAATTAATGGTATGGATGCACAATAAAACATGGATGCATAATTAACCATTAGGGTTATATTTACAGTTCCAAGACTAAATGGGATCCACATTATTAAGTATGGGGTGTTACTACAATAATAATATGAATTAATGTGATCTATAAATGCAGTTATATATATTTTAAATGATATGGATGCAAACGGGTATCCGAAAACAGTAAACTTTTAGTATGGATGTGCAATGTGATAAACGGGTAACATTTTACTCATATGGATGCATAATAATATACCTAGCATGTAGCAAGATGAATTAGAATGCGACTAGATATGTAAATAGTGATATAATAATATTAATATGGATAACACATTCAAACCGATTAATAACTATAAAAGTGGTATTGATTAACCATGCACAAGAAAGTTCCGTTCAGAAATTCAGCGTTACCCTAATTAGTAAAATAGCTTAAAAATA
This sequence comes from Agapanthus africanus, assembly GCA_030015575.1. NCBI lineage: Eukaryota > Viridiplantae > Streptophyta > Magnoliopsida > Asparagales > Amaryllidaceae > Agapanthus > Agapanthus africanus. Next base: position 474,524,439 of record CM057338.1, on the reverse strand, counting down.
ACAAACGTTCTCCAAAAGGGACATGTCTTATACCAAATAAAGATAATTCAATAAGGTTTTCATTTTTATAAGTTGAAGTATCTCAGGTTGTACTTACAAAAAGCTATGAATATTCGAAATTGAAAGTTTGCTGCTGGAATTTCCCTGGACAGCAGTTTAGAGATATTTTCATTTGCATTTTACGTTATTTAAAAGATTTATTTTGCAAGTAAATATTTCATAGAGTTATAGTATTCTGAGTTAGCTTCGTAACGAAGTAAAGAACGTATACTAATGATTTTTCTATGATTTATAATGGATTTTATAAGGTAAGGTGTACAGTAAATTTCAGATTTGTCGTATCCGCTTTGCAACAACGTTTCATGTGTAAACTATAATATTTTTAAACTATATTTTGTATAACATTATAAAATGCAGATTATAAACTAATTAAAGATAATAATAAGAAATATTACGACGATATATATTTTTATAGATATAATTATAGCATGTCCCAAGTTGTAAACTTTCATACATTTTATATTATAAAACCGATTAACGTTAAATAACTACGGTGTATAAATTACATAGACATAGCTGTATGATGATGATGATGATGATAATAATAATACGGAAACATATAAATAAATTACATAAAGCATAGCATGTAGCAAGTTGTAAACTTTTCTCGATCGAACCACGCAACAGATACGCACGACACGTCCGACGTCGGTAAATAGTCGCAACGCACACGCGGCACGCGGGACGGGTCCAGGCAAGGAAAGAGGGTGATCACACAGGCAAGGTACGTTCACTGGATCACTCGGATCGTCAGCGACGAGCACGGCTCCGGCGGTGATCACCGGAATCAAGAAACAAGATCAAGAAAAAGAAAGAAGAAAGAAGAAGAAGAAGAAGAAGTAAGAAAAAGAGCCTGTGTATTAAATAAGGAAAGAAAATAAATAAATAAATAAAATATATATAAATATATATATGCAGAGGAGAGAGAAAGAGAGAGAGAGAGAAAGGGGTTGTTATTAAGGTTTAGATTTTAATTTAAAAAGATTTTGTAAGTTATAAATATTTTAAACTGTTAAATTTTAATAAAGATATTAAATGAAATAAAATTGGATTTTCTGGTAAATACAAATTTAATCCAAAATACGCCCGGGTCGGGTCTAAAATTCAGTTTCAAAAATATAAAAAATATACATGTCGACCAAAACTCAAATTGGATGTCCGGGTAACGAAAATGCGTACCCCCAAGAATGGATACACATACGTGCGTGTAGCCATCCAAACAAGTCCGTTTCACTGAACGGGACGAGAACAAGATGCGCGGATGCTACGACAGGGTTAGGGGTATCATGCAGGCCATGCTACATATTTTTAAAATATTTTACGTGACTTAAAATATTATATTGTAAAATGCAAATTCTAGATAAAATGCGAGTATGCCATGTACAAATAAATGAAAGTGCATGAGTCCATGTAACAGGTCAGGATAAATCATAGACATGAATCAGGACAGGTTTCAAGCAAGCGGGTCGGGTCGGATGCAATACAATGTCAAAAACATTATTCGCACCCAAAACACAGTACATTAGGAAAATACCATAAATAAAAAAATACTTGAACTAGAATTGGTATAAATGAACTAGGGTGTTACATGATATATGTCCTAGAGGCCATTATTGTATAGTACTAGTTTGTATATTATATTTTGGAAGCTTAGGATATACACGGATTTATGACAATCTTGCTCAATATAATAGTATGCTACTTGGTTTGTATCTATCTAAATATGTGTATATGTTTATTATAACGTATCGCCAATACATATTAATAGAGCCCTTAGGATCTTTTGCTTGACTACCAGCGTTGTGATGGCAGTCACACTAGTGGGAGCTGGGTGGTCTATATGCACATCCTTATACAGGTCTTTAGTCGTAGAATTATCGAGACAGGGCATCGATACTCCAGAGTAGACTAGTGTATACGCTTCTCATCCCAGCAGGGGAGATGGTCTGTCCCACAGCCATTAGTACGTCGTACTGGAGATAGTATGCAGGTGCTCATTAGGTTATGAGTTACACTGGACGGGCTCGTAGGGGAACTTTTGGTTGGTATTATACATATCGTCAGATAGCAGTTCCCAGGTGACATGAGTATAGAATAGTCCATTGACTTGACACTGCTGCTTCGCCTCGAGTGTGTTCCCACTGTTCTTAGATTACTACCCTACCACGGCTCTATTGAGGCGTGCAAACAGGTAGTAGTTGGGTGCAGTCCTGAAGCATTTGGAGGCAGTGGTGGTTAGATAGGATTCGTCTCTTCCGGTATTGGGGGTTGATATCGCGCAGTGTTCGGAAAGTCATTACACAAAGTCCCTGGTCAGGGCAAGTGAGATTTACTGGTAGGTACTCCAGTAGTTTCTCAGGGTGTTTTGGACTCTATTCCGGCACGATTTATTGTGCTATTAGGGGTCTGACGTTTACCGCCCCTAGACCCGATATGTGATACTCTTAGACGAATAAACCGGATTGTACGGAGATTGTCACAGACAGGCTCAGTAGGAGTTCGGATGAGTTATTCTCATCGTCTTTCTTATCGACATCTACCTGGGGGCTGTTACGTGCAGCTAGTATCGCTTGCGGCCTATGGTTAAACCCACTGCCAGCGTAGTGTCGATTCTTTAGAGTCCCACACAGAGGGTTTCCCTGCATCGGGCAAAAGATGTTGAGGTCGTATGGTTTTATGATAGGTTCGGTCACGTACGTGTACTTGTGCATGGATGATGATACGGACAGATAATACAAGTGAGTTTTGGTTTAAACCAGATCCTAGTATTATACCGGTGGATTGTTTTTGTCTCTTTTATATTCGTATTTTTCGGAATACGGATACGGATATATATATACGAATGAGGGGCGATTTTGTAATTTGTTCAAAAATGCTTTTTGAAGATGACATATCTTAATTGTATTATTCATTTTTGGATAAATAAATAATACATTATGTAATTAGAAAATGAGGTGGAAAATGCATGAATTTGGGCATGGCTTCTTATGCCACTTGGTGCCTTATCAAGCCATGACTAATTTGTTGTAAATTGAACCCTATTTGTGATTATTCATAAAGATTTATCTTGTGATAATCAATAGAGTTCAGTTTAGACAAAGAAAAGAACTCACTCTTTTTCATGCTTCTTCTTCACTGGCATTTCCTTTTTTCATCTTCATCAACCTCAAACCTTAGAACACTCATGTGTTGAGCAACCTAGGGTAAAAAGAGATAATCCAATCCACCAACATACTCTACATATCCTAGGTCATCTAGTGTAGAATACTAGGTGTCCTACTTTCTTCGGTTTTTGAAGAAGGAGCTCGGTACACAAGCTCTCGGGTGGATCATCTTCGATTCAAGAAAGCCGACGAGGAGGCGACATCCATACTACTCCAAGAAGCTCGCGCAGGAGAGGAAGACAACGAGGAAAAAGAAGGACCAGTTACGTGAGGTATAACTCTTGTCTTGTAGTTTATACTTCATATACTTTTAGTTAGTTAAGGTTAAGCAATGATCTTGGTGATTAGTCGATGTTACGAAGCAAACTTTTATCATTTTTTACACTTTCCGCCTCCCCGCAATCCCGCGGGATGCGTGGCATTGACTTACATAAATAGAAGTCCAAAAAAATTGGTTTCAGGTTTGCGAGTTACGGTCATTCTATTTTAAGTGTTCACTGCTGGAAATCCAGTTTCTGAATTGGAAGTCCGTTTCGTAATACGTTTTATTATCTATTGGGATCATAATTTGGTGATACTACAGCAAGATAATATTTAGATATATCCGTTATGTTTCTAACGCACCAAATGGATTGATAATATCCACTGTATGCAGGGAGATATATACTGTAACAACCATAAACTTCTGTACAATTTTTTTCAAAAGTACAGAAAGATGTACCTAAGCCTGAGCACAAGTTTTAAATTAAATTTGCTTTTGAACAGTAAGAAAGAGCTTGTAGCTCACTGGTAAATGCCTTGCACTGCTGAGACATATCACCTATGTTCAAATACCATCAGCCACATTATTTTTTTGTTGATTTTTCTTTTAAAGTTTTAGAATCTCAAAAGTTTGCACGTGCACTGCACGTAAAATGAAAAGTCTCAAATAAAACAAACATGTGGAAAATGTTGCACACGCAGACATGGATACGTGGCCAAAGATCCAACCCCATCCTACTGGTTTGGGCCGGTGAGATGTGTTGTTGGGGCCGGCACCGCCGACCCCCCCCGTAGTAAATGCTACAAAATTTTTCCCCATAGCAACTCTTGGCCTACCCTACTTTCCCCATAATGTTTGAATTCTCTGCACCTTAACAGAGAGTGATAAATCACCATTTAATTCATTTTTAATGCACATTTTAATTCTCAAATTCATTACACCAAATCCTAATTTTCCCTATAAATACCACCTTCTATTTTACATCTCCTCACTCAGAAATTCCCTTTCAAAACTCTCTAAAATTCTCAAGTCCAAAGTTGTGCAAGTGGAGTTAGCAAAGGGCAAGGTTTCGGCGACGTTTCGAGAAGAATCCGGCGACGAAACAACTCCCCGACGATCCCTAAACCTTCCTCTATCTCTCCTCTCTAGTTTCACCCTGTAAGTCCCCGCTTCCCTTCTTTTTTACCACTCTAAAACTTCTCCTGTTCAAAACTCGTCGGAAGCGGAGTTAGTCCGGCTTCCGATTCTCTTTTCTTTAAAAATACAATTTTTTCTTAATAACAAACCTACAAGTTTTTAATATATTGTTTAGTAATCATTAATAAAAACATTAGAATAAGTTTCATCTCAAAATAATAAGTATAACAACTTCTATTTCACTTTTATAGTATAATACCATCATATTTATATACGACATTGCTTATTCATTTTACCCATATTTACCTTTAGAAAACTCACGAGGTGATGACCTATCTCATCACAACACACATTCTTGATATAGCAAGATAACTTTCGGAACATTAGATTGTGGGAAAATACATGTTACAATAAAATACCCTAAATTATTACAAAACCGTATTTCTTTAAAATGTAGTAACTAATTCCATACAATTGCGTCCTTACAACCCACTTTTAGGGAATCCGATCGGGATGGTGGGGATTTTCGTACGTCCTCGGATCTAATAGGACGGAATTCAGACCTCCGCAAGGAGCATTCGAATTCCGATGGAATTATTATTGCCATTTTAAGAAAAACGAGATTTCTAGAAAATAAATAAAATTATATTTTTTTATAAATAATTATATATGTAAAAATTATCAAAATACATATTTTTAAGATATAAAATATTCCATGTTTCCAAAATCAAAAGAAAAGAATCACCAATTACATGAAACTACCATTACAATTTAAAACAATTTCCATATTACATTAAAATACCATGTACAAATATTACTAGGTTTATATCAACTAGAAAATACTTCACATTTAAAAATTGCATCTATGAAAACCTTAAAAACGATAATTAAATACTTGAGGACTATTTTGAAAATATATCAAAACTATTTTTATATAAAACCCTCTCAAGTTATATCAATTTACAATAAAGACCCTAGTAAATATAGATTAAAGAGGGACCAATTCTCTTGAGTCTCAAGGAGCCGGAGAAAGTGGAGGCTTACCTATTTAAGGTAGATAACTAAATCGGGGTTATCATACGGTAATTGTCTTGGAAAAAGAGACAAATCCTGCCGTCCATGTGCAGCAGTTACCGATAACTCCAAATCAATTAGGAATTCAATTCTGTTTAAAAGTCTGACTCAGTTCGAGTCACGGTCAATATGAAAATAATCGGACTTGAATTCTATTCAAGTATAACCACAATACAACATGAATACATGAATTCCAGAATATAATCTATATCAACATGAGCATGACTGAACCGAGCCATGGATATACTCTGATTGCATGACTATCCATTTATATCCATTCCGTTTACTGATATCATGGTTTCGGCAAGTCTTCCATATACAATTTAATACAAAACAATACAGTACAATCAATACAATAATACATTGCGGGGTTATAAAGGGGTAGATTGGTACGGAATACGTTAAAGGTGGCACGAGGTGGTCATTAAAAAACGTAATTACATTCATACCGTTGTTCTGTGGTATTATCGACGAAGCCTTATACTACGGGTTACCAAAGTCCACGGTGTAAGTTGGACTTATCTCGTATACACTGGCATATTCTATACCAAGCTATAACAACTACGTTAGTATAGCAAATATAACATTATCTATTTTCCTGTCTATTCTTCTCCTTCTTTCTTTGATACTTACCGAGCGATTGGTCGATGACGACATTTCTATTTCTATTCTTCTTTAGAATGTTGTCAGGAGGATCCAACTCTGAATAGTTCGAGACCAGCCAGGAGCACTTAGAGCAGACCCTTGAGCAGTGCACTGAAGACCCTGAGCTGTAGTCACTTGTACATACTCTTCTTTTCAGTTCATGCCATTGTTTAGACATTGTATTCGATCCTTATATTTACATTTCCAGTTGTACTTATAAAGAAATGTTTAATAAATAAAGTTGCTGTTCATTTATATTCTTGTCTCTTGTGTTCATGTTACTTTATATTGCTTAGATATGTTTAGCATGTTTACTTATGAGTAAATACGTAGAGGGTCTCGCCGCGTCCCCCTCCCGTAGATTAGGAAGCAGGGCGTGGCATACACTATTTAAGATTAAGGTGTACAATCTATCTCTGTAAAAAACTGCAGTACATACCGATGGTTCAAAGGTGTTATAAATATCAAACGATACTGGAATGCAATGAGACCGGTTCCGTTAGAAAACTAATTCAATTATTTACATTTCTATGTATGATTCCGCACACTTGCGCACTTAATCAATGAGAAACATGTGTTCTAAAATAGGTAAAGACGGAGATTCCTGCTCTGGACTGTAGTTCAGAGCCATGAATCGCTTCAATTTTCGTTGTCATTGTAAGTCGATGTCACACACCCCACAACGTTCGTGGAGAGGTGGAATTTACAAAAAATAATTTTAATACAAGTAATATCGACTAAACTTCTAAAATCATTCAGAAATCTTAACTAGCTAAACACAAAGAGGTTCTAAACCACTATGATAGTGGTTTATACCTCTAAGATACAAGTCCTTCAGGTCTTCTTTTCCTCTTTCTTAGATCCTAGATGGTACGGATCGTGCTTGATTGTCGGCCTCCTCATGTCAAAGACGATCCACCCGAGAGTTTATGGTTCAAGCTCCAATCTCAAGAATGAGGTAACTAAAGTATTTAGTTTGCTAATCCAGGAAGTTTAGGAGATGTAAAGAGTCAATTGGACTAATTTATCTTAAAGAACCCTAGAATTCACAACATATGTGAATGTTAGGGTTTGAGAAAGAAGGAGAGGAATGGAGAGTGCAAAAACTAGAATGAGCGTAGAATGATGCAAGTAAAGAATGGCTAAGTTTTTTACAAAATCAAGCATGCATTATTTTCTTATAGAAAAATGTAACCATGCTTGAATAGTAAGGTCAAATGAATAAACTAAATAATTAGCCATGTTTCAAATCATGCCACAAATATCTCCATTTTCCACCTCATTATTTGTTTACCAAAAATAGATATATATGCAAAATGAGGTGTCCCCTTCTAGAAGTATATCTTGTAAAATTACAAGAATACTCTCACCGTATAAACATACCCGTATTCGTACTGCAAAAAATACGAATATAAAAAGATAAAGATAATCCAATAATATAATACTAGAATGCGGCTTAATCCTAAGCCCACTAGTATTATCCATCCGAACAACATCCATGTAGTGAGTACACGTATATGATCAGAACTCTGCACGTAAAACTATATGGCCTCTATATCGTTTCGTCTGAACTAGAGAAACCCTCTATGTGGGACTCTAAAGACTCGACAATACGCTGGCAGTGGGTTTAACCACAAGTTCGTTAGTGACACTAGCTGTACGTAACGGCTACCTAGGTATCTGTTGAAAAGAAGGCCGCTGAGCAAACTCATCCGAACCCCTGCTGAGCTTGTCCATGAAAATCTCTGTACAGTCTGCTCTATTCGTCTAAAAGTATCGCATGCCGGGTCTAGAGGGTGGATCACGTCAGACCTTTAATAACCTGACAAGTAGTGCCGATGCGGCTCAAGGCCATCTGAGAATTTACTGGTCTAACTACCAGTAATTCTCAATCCGCCCTGGCCAGGGACTTATGGTGTTGGCTAATCGAACACGGCGCGACATCGACTTCATATACCGGGAGAGACGAATCCCCAACAATCGTTCACTGGCCCTATGTGGTTCGGGACTGTACCCAACTAAAACCTATTTGCACGACTCAGTAGAGCCGTGGTAGGGTAGTAATCAAAGCACAGTGGGAACTCACACGAGACAAATGACGATCTCAGGTCGACAGACTATCTGCATTCATGTCACCAGAGAACTGCTATCTGACGATTGGTATAATACCATCTAAGCAGTTCTCGGCAAGTCCGTCTAGTGTACTCAACCCCAGTGAGCACCTGTATACGATCTTAAAGTGCCAAAGACCAATGGCTGCGTGACCAACCATCGCCCCTCGTCGGGATCTCGAAACGTATACATTAGTCTACTCCGGAGTATCGATACCCTGTCTCGATACTCTCACGACTAGGGACATTTAATGATGTGCTTATTGACTACCCAGCTCCCACAAGTATGATTGCCATCACAACGTTGGTAGTCAAGCAATGATCCTACGAGTTCATGTATAAATGATACGTAATAACAAGTAAAATATATGCATATGTTAAGATTAAGACAAACCAAATAACATACTATCATATTGAGTAAGATTGTTCTGTACATACATATGTCCAAACATCCACATGTATACATATACAATAATTGCCTCTAGGGCATACATATCTAACAGTCATGACTTATTAAAATTTAGAGATCAAGTATGGGATGTTGTAGGTTTATCTGTTGGATTCGATACTAGCCGTGGAACGCTAAGATCCGACATATAAATGATTCATTATGAATTTAATGGTTTAACATGTCCAAGATAAATTCAGATTCCGCAAAGGTTATCGGGGTGTCATTTTATGGGTGAAATGATAGTAATTTGCAAATCAATTTCTACAGAGTATTCATTAACGGTAATGAGGTGTAATTTATCTTGGGTTCCGCGATATTAGATTAAGGTATTGGTTTAGGGTTCACATCGAACACTTAGCACGATATTTCGTAATTATAGCAAAATTTGTGCATCTCATAGATATGAACAGGAAATGATCCTTGCGAACTCTATATGTCCCAAACACAAGGTATTACACCCATAAACAACCAGTTCATCCTATTATGTGCAATTATGACTCACTATAACCCTTGGATTTGATCACACTATTATATTAACATAACTTACTGTCCTGATCAACATCAATATATTTAATTGTATACTTAATAGCATGAAGCAAGTGTGAAACACTTGTCTGTCGACGAAAGGGGGACGGCGGCGACACGGCATGACATGGCAACGGTGATGAGTAGCCGTGGCAAAATTTTGAACAGTGAAGCACAGATCATATCCTTGACAAAATGATAAAAAAAAAGACAGCTATAGAGTCTCACAGGGACAGGGCATTCCTGATAACATAGAGGCCACCAAAATTAAAAACCTTGATAGTGCTGATAACGATACTATGTCGGCTTTTAATTTCATAATAACCGTTCTCTCAATAATAGTTTCTCTAGTTCCAGTTCCAATTGCATCCAACTCTTAGGACTCTTACAAAATACTCCATAACTATGTCTTTAATGGCAATTTCTCATAAATAGCCTGCAAAATTTAAATTTTTTAGCATATTTATTTTTCTGAAGTTGTTGGTTGTTATGTGCCCTCCATTTGAAATCTTAATCCATTCATTTTATTTAATAGGGATATTTGCATAAAACCCTCATCTAGCCTGGCCACTGTAGTGCTTCCACCTTCTCATGTGATTTATCAACACAAACGTCTATTCTGCTCTTCGTCCAAAACCCTTTAGACAATCAAATCGAACTCTAAACAAAACAATTATGATTTTAGAAAATAAGTGATTTTGAGGTTTTTGGTTTGACAACACAATAAAATACCAAAATGAAAATTTCAAATTCTTTTAAGGATAATTTTTATAAAACACCACTGAACTCCAAGGTTTTGGAATTAAAACCAATAAACTTTATGCCATTTACACCTTTTCAGGATATTTTCATCAAATAATATCATATTCAACACATAGGGATTGAACATTTGTATTTCTTAGTATTTGGTTTTTATAACAATTTTGAAAATAGCTAAGTTTAAAATGTATTTCATTTCTCAGAATAGGTACAATTTATTGAATAAAATTTTATTTTTTAAAAAAAAAAGTCATTATGACATTCTTTTTAGTTATTTGTAATTTATTACATGTTCGGCAGTATTTATTGAAAAATAAATTGACAAATTTTGAAGTTAATGAAATTAACCTATAAATAATGGGAGGGTGTATGTGCAAAACTAAACCCATAATTGTACAAACCTCAAAACATTTCCTCAGCCATTTCTCTCCCTCAACCGTTTCAAACAACCAAAAACGAACAAAAAAACAAAAAAAAAAATCAAATCAGAATAATTAGGGTTAGGGTTCCAAAAATCCAAACCTCTCTTCCTAAAATTTAGGGTTTCGAGATGCCATCGTCGGCCTACGGGATGATCCCGACGTCGTCGCCTCCGCCGCCTTCGTCCTCCTCCGCCTCCACCTCCACCTCCCGCGCCGCTGCGGCCACCGGCGAGCTCCTCTCCCGCGGAAAGACCCTGATCTCGACGCGCCGCCCATGGCGCGAGCTCTTCGACCCCTCCTCCTTCTCCCGCCCCCTCTACTACCGCGAGGCTACCATGCGCCTCCGCCACAACCTCTACTACTTCCGCGTCAACTACGCCCTCATCGTCCTCTTCATCCTCTTCCTCAGCCTCCTGTACCACCCCATCTCCATGATCGCCTTCCTCGCAATCTTCGTCCTCTGGTTCTTCCTCTACTTCTTTCGGGACGACCCGATCGTGGTCCTCGGCCGTGTAATCGACGACCGATTGGTGCTGTTCGTGCTTTCGATAGCGACGATCGTGGCATTGGTGTTTACGGATGTGGGGGTGAATGTGCTGGTCTCGTTGGCCATCGGGTTTGTGGTGGTCGGGGTTCATGCAGCGTTTAGGGCGACGGAGGATCTGTTTCTTGATGAGAGCGAGGCGGTGGAAGGGGGGTTGCTGGTGACGGTTGTGGGGAGCCCGATGAGGCAGCCGTTTGCGAGGTTGGGGTGAGATTGTTTTGTCGGATTGCTAACAGTTCAGGTTCGATTCTTGTACAAGTTTGTATCTTTTTGGTGTTCTTCCTGATTCCTAGACCCATGGCTATGTTTGATGTGTTGCTTATATAATACATAAACTGTTTGCTGCTTCAATTGTATTCTTTGGTTTCCTTGTAATTGGGAACCTAGAAATTACAATGTGTAGTTACCTGTTCACTCTTTAACTGATCATGATTTATTGTTATGTAGTTTAATTCGGCGATATTTGTAGTATTATTTTGTCAAGCTTAAAATTGTGAATAATGGGGAATTCCCTTTGTTTCATAGTGTTTATGGGCTTTGGCAATCATGTTATCTTTTAGTTAGTGGAAAATATGCCCTCTTTAACAATTGCTTAGTGTTAGACCATATATACCCTCAAGAGTTTCGTTGTGTAGTCCTGACTATGCATGATTTTAGCTAGTTGAACAAGGTCACAAGGTGTTTTGCCCTCTTTCTCGTCCATTTCAGCTTATGTTTTTAAAAAAAAAATTCAGATAGAAGGGAAAATTATTTAAGCAGCTATATATGGCCCTGAAATGATTTATGGCTTTGAATGGTGAGCAATCAAGGAAAATGAGAATTTTGTAATGGATAAGTGGAAATATACTGAATGATAGGATAAGTTAAGTGTGTCTGTGAGAAGTTAGAGGTAGTTTCAATTGAGTATAAAACGAGGAAGAACTGATTGAGATAGTTTGCGCATGTGCGAAAAGAGACTTGATAAGTGCACAATCTAGGACAATGTTTTCTGGAACGTGGAATGTTTTGGTCGGGGGGGGGGGGGATGAAAACGGGAAAGCGGAATATCACTTGTTATGGAAGGTGGTATGCTAGGGTTTTTCTTTGTCTGTGTGCTTATATGGATCTTAAAACTCAACTTTAGAATGTGGAATGTGTTTGGACGTTTTAAATGTGTGCGCACATGTATATATGTATGTATAATATCGTGCATATAATTTATTCTGATTCGCTATCTTTATTTAAATCCTTGAAAAAAATCGAATAATGTACCAGTATATATAATTTAATACAAACTCGGCTTCATGCCCATTTAACTAAAGTTTTTAATGAGTTAATTCATCTCTTTCAATCTAGATCGGAACGGTGGTTCATCCGATTCGCAACGCTAATGTTCCCCAATTAGGAACAATCGTTTCAAATCGCAAATCGCTAATGGTTTAGTGATTGCTAGTGACACAAGTTTATGACTTAGGAGGGGGCATGATTGTAATTAATGGGGAAACATGGTGAAATTGGGGTGAAATTCTTTGTCAGATTGCTAATGGTGCAGGTTTTATTCTTGTACAAATTTGTATCCTTTTGTGTTTTACTGATTCCTTGACTCATGGGTTTGCCATATTTGATGTGTTGCTAATAGATTGCATTCATAATTTCGGTCAGTGTAGAAGAGTTTCTTATAATGATTTTATTTTTCGCGCTGTTTGAACTGTGGTAACTGGTCAGAATTTCTTTACTTTAATTTGTGAGGATATTTGCAGCATTATCTTGTCAAGCTCAATATTGTGAATATTTGGGATTTTCCTCTATTTCAAAGAGATTATGTACTTTGCCAATCATTTTAACTTTTTGATGATGGCAAATAAGTTCTCTGTTGTAAATGTTGTTGTGTCGATCATATATCTCTCAAGAGTTTCTTTGTTTAGTTTATACTATAAATGATTTTAAGTTAGTTGAAGAACTCACAAGGTATTTGTCGTCTTTTTCGACAATTTCGGCGAAGGGTTTTCTTATGATTCATGCTGTTTTTATGATTACAGAGGATTTGTTTCTTGTTGAGAGCGAGGCGGTTCAAGGTGGATTCTTGGCTTTTGTTGTGGGGAGTCCAATGAGGCAGCTGTTTGCGGGATTGGGGTAAAATTCTTTGTCCAATTGCTAGCAGTTCAGGTTCGATTCATGTACAAGTTGGTTATCTTTTTCATTTCTGTTTCTTAACCGATTCCTTGCCTCATGGGGTTGCTGTATTGCTGTGTTAATAGACTGCGTCTATAGTTTCTATTTCTGCACTCGAACTTCTTATCAAGTATATGGTTTAGTGTTCTTATCAAGGTTCGAGAACTTGGTTTCGGATTCGGAATCAGTCTCTCAAAATTTTATTTGTTTCGGTGGGTTTCGGTTAGTTTCGCTTATCTCGATTCAGATTTCGGTTTTGACGTTAATTCATACATACATATATGTGATATATTAAATTTATGGTTGTATATTACAAGATAATGATCTTCGTGTTAAAAAATCCAGCTAAGACAAGACCTCATGCAAAATACATTGAAAAGTATACCTAAATAAGTATTAATATAGAGTTTGGATCGACTTTTGTAGCCTTAGAATGAAAATAACCTGACCAGCTGTACTACAAATGAAAGCTATGGTCTCAATCTTGGTTCTGCACTTGATCCACAAAAAATAATTAAACAGCCCTGAAAGCTGAAAAATAGGTTTGATCGGTTTTTCAATCACTTGTCTCTCACATCTTCCCTCTATCTCTATTAGCTCGATGGGTTTTCTTTTTTTTCTTATAGTTTTCTCAATAGTTAAGATCAACCGTCTTTAGCGAGCAAGTAACGACTACTCAGCATGAAAACATCTAACATCTAACGATAAAGGTTTATAGTAATCAATAGCAAAAAACGGCAAAAAAGTAGTTATTTCCGGTTTCGGCCGAAACCTAATTGGATGATTGGTTTTGTATCGGTCTCTACCGAAACCTATACGAAACGATCGCGTATCAGTAGTTTTGGACGAAATCTCGAACCTTGGTTCTTATAACTGGTATTGCTCCAATTGCATCCTTTCATCGTCTTTGAATTAGGATTTCGGAAATCAACTGATCATAATATCTTGTTAAGGAGTTGAATAATTGCTGCATTATCTTCTTGAGCCTTAATTGTGAATATTGGCCACATTTTCACTGTGAACTATAGAATGTGTTTTCAGAGAGTTATGTTAATATGTCACTCCAAGAAAATGAAGGTTATTTGGACGCGTATATTGCGTCGAAATAACCTTATTTCGACAGGACCCCTTAGATAGCAATGAAAAACCATCGTCATGACAAATCGCGTCGCTGTAGATTATTTTGACGCATTAGACGCGTCGAAATAAACTACACTGTTTCGACGCTTTGCGTCGAAACAATGTAGTTTATTTCAATGGCTAAACCCCGTCGAAATAAACTTTATTTTAAACGAATAAAGTATTATACAAAAATTTTAAAAATATTTTTTTCTATGTTTCGACGTGACTAACGCGTCGAAACATAACTTATTTCGATGGCTAAAAGCCGTCGAAATAAACCTTATTAGCAGAAAAATACGAAAATAGGAAATTTGGAATTCCATTTACATTCCAATTAACGAATACAATCCAATTTCGATTCAAATATCGATTACAATAAAAAAAATCAAATCCATTCCAATCCAATATCCATTTCATTCAAATATAAATTATCATCTAAATATCGATTACAATCGAACATCCTTTCCAGCACAATCCTAAAATTATATATTTACAAAAGTGGTGAATGAAATCACGAGGAAGGACGATCACGGGGAGGGAGAGTCGATCACGAGGGAGGCGCACCTGGATCTCCGGGGTAAAGCCCCTCCTATTAAAAGTTTAAAATACATAATTTAGTAAATACGCTATTTATATATTATTAAGTTAAGGTTATCGAACTTACCGGAGGTACTTGCATCCCTCATTCGACGTACATGCTGATAAGATTAAGCCTCTGCTTGACTGTCCAGCCAGCAAATTGATCAGCTGCGGGAGCGGGCGCGAGAGCTGACCGGCGTGAAGAACCGCCGTATTCCAGTGTCCGATCCTGGGGAGATCCATGAAACATAGGGTCCTGGTACTAGGGGTCCTGGTCGGGCGCGATGTCTTCGATGCCACATCGTCTACCTGATGATACCTAGGAGGTGGATGCCCATGCAGCTGGAATGGAGCATTATACTGGCGAGGAGAGATTTTGGTGGACACACACTGGACTCTCTCGTGAGTCGATACGCCGTGAAAGCCCTATCTACCGTGAATGATCTTTGTGCGTCATCAACCGGGTGCCCCTGCTACGCCTCCATTTACTCGATCAACCGATCTCTCTTGCCGCCATCACCACCTGTTTAGAGAAGAAACGTATTATCGTCGTTCTAACAGCTACACAATAATTATTTTGAAATAATTAAGAAACACGGAATTAGTGGAGTCTTACATATTCCTCTTAGGTCATAATCGATGCAGGCGTGCCATCGTCCCGTACAAATCTTGTCCTGTAGAGTTCGATCCGATCAAGGGGTTCTCGATCATGGCTTTCTTGCTTGCATATTACATTTAAAAAGTTAACACATATATTTCTAAGATATTTTTTGAACGTATTAATATTAAATATTGATTATCGATACCTGCGTGTTCGACGAAAACCTGTTGGGAACTCTTGCTCCCTCCCGTGTAAATATCTTGCAACCGAGCGCGAGATGCTTTGCATCGCTCGCTCTTCTCTCGCAGTTACATCAAATATTGTTTATTTAGTTGCTACAAAAGAGAAACGGTACCGTCAAAAGACATACTCTAAACTCTAAGGTCAAGAAATGCTCGACCAAGGTACGCTAGTATGCGTTCAGACTAACCTGGATCTGACTTCATCGCATACATCTCATCTGGTGAATAGGCGTCTTCAAGATTGCTGAAGATCTTGTTCTTATGGCCTCTCCAGTTCTTCCATATGCTTATACATCTTGTCGTAAATTGTGCGATCGTCGACAACCGCCTCGGAGCCCTCTATGCCATAGTATCGGAAGATGAACCGTGCCTGCAAAACAGTATAATTCATCATAGAATGAGTATACGTATTTAAACAAATCAAAATAAAGTTCAGTATTGAATTGTATAAACAAATCTCACCATCAGCTCTGGGCTTTCCTAATCTAGGAGGATCTACTCGTTATCGTCGTCCTGAATTACATGAGGCATGCGTTTCTCGCTGTTCACGATAGACATCATGGCCTTCACTTCTTTGTTGGCTTCATGAACACTGTCCCCTGTCTACGAAAGGTATACAATCGGCTTGTCGGGAGTATGCGGCATCCTCTTCCAGAATTTAGTGGCCCGCGTGGATCCTTTCCCACTCCGTGTTCGTTTCTTGGAGGACTGCCCCTCATTCCCGTAAACTGATCGGTCTTTCTATTAGAACCTAACATATCTAAAACAACCTCACGACATATAATTCATTATGTTAGAGAACAAATTAATAATGAAAATAATGCTGAAAAGAATATCATAGAGAAGCAACAAATGCTGTAAATAATATGCTGAAAAATAGATAAAATATAGGACATACTGTTGAATGTCGTAAAGATGCAATAAATTGTTAGCTTCACATTACTTAAGTTATGAATATCATACAAGAGCGAGTTAAAATATCAAGATGTTTAAAGTCTTAATTAGACTTCTGGTTCTACCACCGCCGATGGCACATCAGAGACTATTTCCGGCTCAACAAAGAACGATTAACGTTCGAGATTGTCATCATCGAGTATCATGCACTTAATTAAATTGGTTTTGATGGTTATCGTTTCAATATCGTCAATTATTGAAGTATTTAATTTAAGGTTTTGGAATTTTCAGTTTGAATGGTAAATTTCTCAAACAATTGATATTATTAACAGAGCATGTGAATTCGTTAAAATAAGCACTTAGCCATACAACAAATATTATATAAAGGTAAGTCTCGCACTCTCTCTCACACAAACACATGTCCATTCACAATATATTACACACATCCACAACAGACACGCAAATATCCTAAACAAAATAGATAGCAAGAGCAGTAACAACACCGGAATTCATCACTAATATTTCAGAAATAAATTCTTTTCAATACCGAGCTTCGCAACAACAGAATTGATCCGCTCTGTAATGGCCTCATCATCTACCGCAACAGCTCTTGTGAGTTCGACATGCTTCAAAATCCGACAGTGTATAAAGATGCGGTAGAGAGTGCTTGCGGAGTACTCGATAGCGCGATCAGAAAGAAAACCTATAGAATGAAAGAAGTGTAAACGACGATTTGCTTCGCCATGGTGGTTATGGGTTACTTCTTTAGGGGGAGGCGAGAGCACATCCAATACGGCTAAGTGCAAGAGCTGAAAGATTTCGTGATCGATCTTGATCGGCTAGTTCATCCCCGCGTAATCGATAGAGGATTCCTTCGTAACCAGCGTAGTCTATCCTCGTGTGTACAACTTTCACTACAGTGTAAAAGATGCTCCTCTTTATGTCATCCATCAATGGCAATCCTGCAGATGAGGAGCCATGGCTTCTTAGAGAGGAGGATGAAGATCCCGACATCGACTGTTTAAGTAATGATGATTAATTGATTGTAAACCCGTGAAAGAAAGCATGTATATAGCTAATTGGTTAATGTCACGTCAAGGATCTATATTAGGACAACGTAGTTTTCGGTTTAATTAATGTTTAATGGGTGACTTAATCTAGGGATGACGACTTGGTGTAAGTTTAGCAGTTAATAATTAAAAAGGGTATAGTTGTGTACCGGAGACTGAATGTATATAGAATGCGAAGAAACATGAGCAATCATGCCGACGTCAACCCTACAATCACAAATTTTTTAATTACAAATGTTCACCTTAGTATTTCCCTTCTTTATAAATAAAAACAATATAATATTCTCCTGGCTATAATTAACTGAAATTAACAACCTAACCTTAACCCAATTAACTTAATTAGGTATATACATACTTTCTTTCATGGGTTTACAATCAATTAATCATCATTAATTAAACAAACAGTCAATGTCGGGATCTTCATCCGCCCCTCCAAGAGGTCGTGGCTCCTCATCTGCAGGATTGCCATCGATGGATAACACCAAGAGGAGCATCTCTTACACCGTAGTGAAAGCTGTACACACGAGGATAGACTACGCTGGCTACGAAGGTATTCTCTATCAATTACGGGAGCGTTTGAACTGGCCGATTAAGATCTATCATGAAATACTTTGGCTCTTGCACTTAGCCATATTAGATGCGCTCTCGTCTCGCCCTGAAGAATCAACTCATGACCATCATGGCGAAGTAAATCGTCGTCTCCACTTCTTTCATTCTATGGGTCTTCTTTCTGATCGTGCTATCGAGTACTCCGCAAGCGCTCTCTACCGCATCTTTATGCACCGTCGGATTTTGAACCATCTCGGACTCACACGAGAGTTGCGGTAAAGGATGAGGTCATTACAAAGCGGATCAATTCTGTTCTTGCGGAGCTTAGTATTGAAGAGAATTTATTTCTGAAATATTATTAATTAATTCTGGTGGTGTTATTGTTCTTGCTATCTATTTTGTTTGCGATATTTGCATGTCTGTTGTGGATGTGTGTAATATATTGTGAATGGACATGTGTTTGTATGAGAGAGTATGAGACTTACCATTATGTAATATTCGTTGTATGGATGAGTGTTTATTTTAATGAATCCAGACGCTTCATTAATAATATCAATTGTTTGAGGAATTTACCATTCAAATTGAAAATTCCAAAACCTTAAACTAAATACTTCAATAACTGACGATATTGAAACGATAATTATTAAAACCTATTTAATTAAGTGCATGATACTCGATGATGACAAGCTCGAACGTTAATCGTTCTTCGTTGAGCCGGAAATAGTCTTTGATGTGCCATCGGCGGTCGTAGAACCAGAAGTCTAATTAAGAATTTACATATCTTGATATTTTAACTCGCTCTTGTATGATATTCATAACTTAAGTAATGTGAAATGTACAATTTATTACATCTTTACGACATTTAACAGTATGTCCTCATTTCATCTAATTTTCAGCATATTATTTACAGCATTGGTTGCTCATGTATGATATTTTTTCATCATTAATTTTCATTATTAATTTGTTCTCTAACATACTGAATTATATGCCGTGAGGTTGTTTTAGACATATCAGGTTTTGATAGCTAGACCGATCGGTCTATTGGGGACGAGAGACAGTCCTCCAAGAAACGAACATGGAGTGGGAGAGGACCCACACGGGCCACTGAAATCTGGAAGAGGATGCCGCATGCCCCCAACAAGCCGATTGTATACCTTTCGTAGAGATGGAACAGTGTTCATGGAGCCAGCAAAGACATGAAGGCCATGATGTTGTCTATCTTGAACATCGAGGAATGCATGCCTCATGTGATCCAGGACTACGATAACGAGTGGATCCCCCTAGACTGGGAAAGCCTAGAGTTGGCGCAAAAGAAGCAAATTGCTGTATGGAAGATGATGGTGAGATTTGTTTATATAATACAATACTGAACTTTATTTTGATTTGTTTAAATACGTATACTTATACGATGATGAATTATACTGTTTTGCAGGCACGGTTTGACTTCCGGTGGTATGGCGTAGAGGGCCTCGAGACGTTTGTCGTCGAACGCACAATTTATGATAAGGTGTGCAAGCATATGGGGAAGAACTGGAGAGTCCATAAGAACAAGCTCTTCAGCAAGCTTGAAGACGCCTCTTCATTGGATGAGATGTATGCGATGAAGCCGGATCCAGGTTGGTCCGACGCATACTGGCGTGTCTTGGTTGTGCCTTGGTCGGGCATTACTTGACCTCAGAGTTTAGGGTATGTCTTTTGATGATATCTTTTTACTCGTTTGTAGCAACTCAATAAACAATATTTGATGTAATCGCAGGAGGAGCGAGCGACTGACTCGCGCTTAGGTATAAGATGTTTACACGGGAGGGAGCAAGAGTTCCTAACCTCTTTTCGTCGAACACGTAATTATTGATAATATTTAATATTAATACGTTCAAAAAATATCTTAGAAATTTATGTGTTAACTTTCTAAATGTAATATGCAGCAAGAAAGCCATGATAGAGAGTCCTTTGATCGGATCGAACTCTACAGGACCGGATTTTTACGGGACGATTGGCACGCCTGCATCGATTACGGCCTATGAGGAATATGTAAGACTCCACTAATCCCGTATTTCTTAATTATTTCAGAATAATTATTGTGTAGCTGTTAGAACGACAATAATACGTTTCTTCTCCAATCAGGTGGCGATGGCGGCCGAGAGAGATCGGTTGATCGAGGAGATGGAGGCGGAGCAGGGACACCAGGTTGATGACGCACAGAGATCATTCGCAGTAGATAGGGCTTTCATAGCGTATCGACCGGATCATCATGGGAGAGTCCAGTGTGTGTTCTCCAAGATCTCTCATCGCCAGTACAGTGCTCTATTACAGCCGCATGGGCATCCGCCTCCTAGGTATCATCGGGCAGACGATGTGGCATCGGAGACGTCGCGCTCGACTAAGACCCCTAGTACCAGGATCGGACGTCGGAATACGGCGGTTCCTCGCGCCGATCGGCCCTCGCACCCGCTTCCACCGCCGATCAATTTGCTGGCTGGACAGTCGAGCAGAGGTTTAATCTTATCAACATGTACGTCGAACGAGAGATGCAAGTACCTCCGGTAAGTTCGATAACCTTAACTTAATAATATATAAATAGTGTATTTACTAAATTATGTATTTTAAACTTTTAATCGCAGGGTCTTTACCCCGGAGATCCAGGTGCGCCTCTCGTGATCGATTCTCCCTCACCGTGATCGTCCTTCCTCGTGATTTCATTACCTGCTTTTGTAAATATATGATTTTAGGATTATACTGGAATGGATGTTTGATTGTAATCGATATTTGGATGGTAATTTATATTTGAATGAAATGGATATTGGATTGGAATGGATTTGATTTTTTTATTGTAATCGATATTTGAATCAAAATTGGAATGTAAATGGCATTTCAGATTTCCTGTTTTCGAATTTTTTTTCCTGCTAATAAGGTTTATTTCGTCGCCTTTTAGCCGTTGAAATATGTTATGTTTCGACGCCTCTGTCGTGTCAAAACATTGTAAAAAAATATTTTTTATTTTTTGTATAATACTTTATTCGTTTAAAATAAAGTTTATTTTGACGGGGTTTAGCCGTCGAAATAAACTATGTTTGATGCTAAATTTGCGTTGAAACAGTTTAGTTTATTTCGACGCGTCTCGTGCGTCGAAATAATCTACAGCGACGCGATTTGTCGTGATGACAGTCTTTTGTCGCTATCTAGGGTGTCCTGTCGAAATAAGGTTATTTCGACACAATATACGCGTCGAAATAACCTTCATTTTCTTGTAATGTAATGGCAACATGCCTACTGGAACCATTGCTTTAGACCATAGATACTGTCAATTGTTTCTTATCTTAATTTTGTTTATGCATGACTTTGGCTAATTGAACAAGCTCACAAGTTAATCTCCTTTTTCTAGACAATATAATGTAAATTTCCTTATGTATCTTAGGAAAATTTCTGTTAGAATAGCACATCATACTTTATGGGCTAGAAATTAAAAAATTAAGATAAAATGAGAATATCGAGATATTAACTTGTAAAATACTAAGAAACCATATATGACAAGCTTATCTGTAAGAAGTTAGGAGTTGGAGAGAGTTTATACTCGTGCGTAGGAGCGACAAGACTGTAATGAGTAATCAATTGAGCAGTAGGGGCTAGAAGCCTAAAATTAAAAATATGAAAAGAAAAAGGCATGGATGCTGTTAGCAGATTATCAACCTTGCTCTCATACTATGTTAATTGAGGTAAAATGTTTCATATTGATTGATGCATTTAATGCAACATAAAAAATGAGATCAAATCTAATATATATATATATATATATATATATAGAGAGAGAGAGAGAGAGAGAGAGAGAGAGAGTAATGGAGGAAAGATGCCATAGGAGGGAATTTCCTCCTATGGCGTCGAAAAAACACACCCTCCGTCGTGTTTTCCGACGATCGGAATGCATCGTCTTCATCATTATCATCTAAGATATGGGTACATCAAATTTCATGTGATTCCACAACTTTTTCACCGTTGAATTAATGGGTTCAAAATTAACGGTTTACCGACAATAGAACTTTTTACATTGCTAAATCAACGATGAAAAAGTTGTAGAATCACATAAAATTTGGTGTACCCACATCTTAGATGATAACGATGAAGATGGTGGGTGCCGATCGTCGGAAAAAATGTGAGAGGGCGTTTTTTATCGACGCCATAGGAGAAAATTCCCTCGTATGGCCTCTTTCCGCCATTATTCTCTCTCTCTCTATATATATATAGAGAGAGAATAATGGAGAAAAGGTGCCATACGGGGGAATTTCCTCCTATGGCGTCGGAAAAAATTCACTCCATTTTTTTCAACGATCAGCATATACCATCTTCATCTTTATCATCTAAGATGTGGATACACAAAATTTTATGCGATTCTACCACTTTTTCACCGCTGATTTAGTGGGTGCGAAACTAACGGTTTACCGACAATAGAACTTTCTACATTGCTAATCCAACGGTGAAAAAGTTGAAAAATCACGTGAAATTTGGTGTGCCCGTCTTAGATGATAAAAATGATGATGATGGATGCCGATCGTTAAATAAAATGTTGGAAGTTGTATTTTTTCAACGCCGCTTAACGAAAATCCCTCCCAGGGCCTCTTTTCTCCATTATTCTCACAAATATATATATATATATATATATATATATATATATATATTTATGAGAATAATGGAGAAAAGAGGCCATAGGAGGGGATTTCCTCCTATGGTGTCGAAAAAATATAACATCCATCATTTTTTCCGACGATCGGCATTTATCATCATCATCATTATCATCTAAGATGTGCATACACCAAATTTCATGTGATTCCACCACTTTTTCACCGTTGAATTAGCAATGTAAAAAGTTTTATTATCGGTAAACCATTAATTTGCACCAACTAAATCAACGATGAAAAAATGGTGTAATCACATGAAATTTGGTGTATCCACATCTTAGATGATAAAGATGGAAATGATGTATGCCGATCGTCGAAAAAAACATGGAGGATGCATTTTTCCGACGCCATAAGAGGAAATTCCCTCCCATAGCACCTTTCCTCCATTAAGCGCTCTCTCTCTCTCTCTCTCTCTATATATATATATATATATATATATATATATATAGAGAGAGAGAGAGAGAGAGAGAGAATTGAAAATAAAGATCCAAGGCCCAACTTGATTCAAGTCTTGTTTCAATTATTAAAAAATTGTGGAGCCCACTTCTTTTACAATAAGAACTCTCTCAATCAAAACCTTATTTGGCTCTATTTGGATAGAAGGCGGCAAACCACTTCTCTCGCTCTTTCCTTTTTTTGGAGAAGAGGGCAGCGGTGTCGACTGCTGATGGCAGCGGTGTCGACTGACGGATCTCGACGGAGGAGAGAGCTCATGTGAGAGGATGCTCAGATCTCGAGCATTAAGAGCAGCGCTCAGATCAACGAGCTCGAGTGAGAGAATGCTCAGATCTAGGGCATCGAGGAAAGTGGCTGCAAACTTCGATCGAAGAGAAGGCGGCTACGATGATGATGGTGAAAGGGGAACTCGATCAAGGGAAAGAGGCAGTGGACGAGGAGGCGGATGGAGAGGAAGCTCAAGTCTAGAGAGGGAGCTCAAGTCAATGATGGAGCTCGAAACGATGTTGGAGCTTGAAGATCGATACCGTTGTGAATCAATAAAGGACGATGATTAGAAAACAACGTTTTGATACCATGTTTGCCGTCTACGACTGTTGGGGTCAAAAATTACACTCCGATTGACCAAGTCAAAGTTAACTTCAAGCCAAGTGGGCCCAAGCCCAAGTCGAGCCCAAACATGAAGAGGCCGGTCTCCTCCATGCCAAGAAGAAAATTATGTAATAAATAAGTTTGATATAATTTCAATGCATGAATGTAAAATAAATGGGCAAAAAGCCAAATTTTTGTAAAGCCCATAACTCATGTGCAAAAAGAAATAAGCACATAAGGAATGGGATGGGCAAAATGCCATTTTATAAAATCCAAGGGGTTATGTGTAAACTTGTA
The DNA here is from genome assembly GCA_030015575.1 of Agapanthus africanus. NCBI lineage: Eukaryota > Viridiplantae > Streptophyta > Magnoliopsida > Asparagales > Amaryllidaceae > Agapanthus > Agapanthus africanus. Next base: position 474,500,063 of record CM057338.1, on the reverse strand, counting down.
AGCCTATATAAGACAATATGATAATGAAATGAAAGATGATTTTCATTCCCCTAAAAAACATTAGGGTTTTGTGCCTCCTCTTTTCTTAAGGGTTTAAACTTTCTTCTCTTTTTGAATTAAATTAAGAGTTTAACTCTTCTTTTCTCAAAAAAGAATAGTTTTCACCATAAAACTCTCGAAGGGGAGCTCAGATCTTCGATCAAATCTCTAAAACGGAGAGTTTTAATCTAACTGCCCTTTTTTTCTCCAAGATCCAACAAAAAGAGAGGAGAAAGAAGGAATACATCTTAAAAGAACCCATTTTAGGGAAGTTCAAGGCTTGAAGAGGAAGAAAAATGATCTCTTTTCACCATCCAAGATCCAAATCCTCAAGAGAATTTAACTCCAAATCCACATCCAGTTTCTTCCTTATGAGTTTAACTCCAAAGGCTTTCGGGAGTTTAACTCCTAGCCCAGGGGCTAAGCCCCTTCTTCCGATGGTATTTCCAGCGGCCGCGTGCCACGCGCGTGACCCGCTGACGTCTACGCATCTGGCACATGACCTACTGGCACCCAACGCCCACGCGCCACGCACGTGACCCGCTGGTGTCCAGTGGTCACGTGTTGTCTCATGCATCCTTAGGACGTTCCTCATCCATCTTTTTCCCCGACGTTCCACACTCAAAACACATTCTTTGTTAGAAAAAATTTCTAACGGGACGCTGCCCCGCACCACGCAAGGGAGCTGCTAGTCCCCTTGATCCCTAGCTCGCTATCCGGGTAGAGAGACCTCTGTAAACTCTGTGAGGCTCCCGATACGTCCAAAACACCTTCAAAATGCAACACACGCACACCGCACATTGAGTTCGCATAATTAGTTTGATCCGTCAATCAGAGATTCTCTCGCTTCAAAGATGAGGGGTAATTAAAGGCAGTTTAGTCCGCGACTGCCGGAAATTCGGATCCCCACAATCAATAAACTCCAGCCTACCCTAAACAGGGGGAATCTGTATACGCCTGACAAGCGCGCGCATTTCTGTCTCAATAGGGTGACGAAAAACACCCTACAACGACGAGCTCTTTATAATCTAAAGCAGGCACCTCGCGCCTGGTTTGAGCGTTTTCGTCGGACTATTTTGAGGGTTCACTGAAAGCCTAGCTGATTATGCATTATTCTACCGCTCTTCCGCCTGTGGTTATGCCCTTCTCTTGATATATGTCGATGACACGATCATAACTGGTGATGACTCCTAGACTATCACCTATCTAAAAGGACATCTTCAACAACAGTTCAAGATGAAGGATTCGAGCTACTTGCCTTATTTCTTAGGGATAGAAATTGATTATTCTTCTCGTGGCTATCTACTTTCACAACAGAAGTACATTTCTGATCATCTTGACCGAGCCATGATTGATGATTCTGCTTTTGCCGGAACTTCTCCTACAGTCACACCAATGGAACTTCATCTCAAACTGCGTAAGGAGGATGGAGAACCTCTGTCAAATCCCACTTAGTATCGGGAGTTGGTTGGTTCCCTTATTTACTCGGTCAGATATTGCTCATACTGTTCATGTGCTTAGTCAATTCATGAGTGCTTCTTCATCGGTTCACTATGCAGCCCTCATACGTGTTCTTCGTTATCTTCGCGGTACTAAGACTCGGTCGCTGCCATTTCCATCCGGCACGGCTCTTACTCTTCGGTTTACTCTGATACTGGCTGGGCTGATGATCCTGACACATGTCGATCCACTACAGGATTCTGTGTTTTTTAGGCACATCTTTGATTTCTTGGCGCAGCAAGCGCCAAGATACCGTTTCTCGCTCCAGTACTCAAGTGGAATACCGAGCCATGGCCGACACTGCCGCCGAACTCAAATGGCTTTGAAATTTGCTTGCTGATATGGGTGTTGTCATTCCATTACGGATTCCCCTATATTGCGATAACCAGAGTGCCATTTATATTGCTGAGAATCCGATATTCCATGACGTATCAAACACATTGAGGTCGATTGTCATATTGTTCGTCAGGAATATGAAAAGGAGCGAATTTCATTCCTATATATTCACCCCAAGGATCAACTCGCTGAGCTATTCACATCAGTTATGTCAACACATACACAGCTTCTGTATTTCTTGTCTAAACTCTCGGTTTGTGATCCACCGTGAGTTTGGCGGGTGCTGTTAGCAGATTATCAGTCTTGGTGGCTTAAGGGTTAAGTGTTCATACCCTTTTTTTGTTTTTATTAGGTTTAGGATAGCTTAAGGTCAAGTTTTGGGTTGTTTAAGATCAAGTATTTCATGCTCTTACTTGTATATAAATGTATGTTGCATTCTTCGTAAATGCATCAATCAATATGAAACATTTTACCTCAATTAACGGATGTAAAATTAATACCTTAAAATCACATGAGAAATGCTTGTTTAATTGAGGAGATGAACCTTAAATGATGTGAGTTAAATAAATATATTAATTTAGATTAGGCGGTAGTGTATCAGTTGTTTTTTTCCATCCTCTTGCTCCATGACATTGTGTTCGGCTTTCTATGATTCTCAGAATTATGGATCTTACAGTCTGTTATTTGGATCAACTTTCTTGATGTGAGTGCAACTGCCAAGTCCTTTCCCTTTTCCATTCATTGAGTAACATCTATGGATTAGCATTTAGCCATGTTGTTACTAGTTTAGTACCAATTGTATTGAGTGAGAGAGATTGCCAAACACAAGGAATTTTGTGCAATATAGGTTACCTAAAACTAAAAGGTTTGTTGGCCATTACATAGATCTATTTTGTAATTTAAGTTCATTTAAAATGAAGATTTGTTATGTCAATTGTGAAAGAGTCTAAGGGAGAAGGGAGCATACCTTTAGCCATCACAACAAGTTTCAGTAAAATTTTGATCTGAAGGGACACTACTTAACAATGTAGGTCTAGAGATGTTCCTCAAATTCTCCTTTCCTGCTGCATCTTATCATTGTGCAGTACATTCAATTATTCAAAGCTTTCTGCTTCGATTTAAGTAAGCTTGACGAGGAGGAAAATAGCTTTACGTTGCGAAAATTGGTAAACTGCTGACGTGACCTGGATCGCGCCAAGATGTTACCTTCCGTTGATCTGCTGATGGCGGCGATGGATGGCTGATATTGGATCTGGAGGCCGGCTGCTGGTTGCTGAAGCGTGTGGATCTCAATGGGTTTGAGATTGGTTGTCGCCGAGCTACCTGCAAGGAAGTCCTGGGGTGGTTGTATCATCGAGGACCCTTCGACGGTCAAGTTAGAGAGGAAATCCGAGCAGAGTAACGGCTTAATGGAGTAAAAATGGCTTACTTGAACCGTTTGAAGAAGGGGTTTATATAGCGGTGGCAGCAGGCGGGGCATGCGCGAGAATCACGCCGGCAGTTACGCTCCCGACGTCACGTCCGCGTGATGAGCGGGATCTCCCATTAATGGCGAGACAGGCTCGTTAATGGGGGATCGTGATGGCGTGGGACGTAGGATGTGGCCGGCGGATATCTCGCGCATGGCTAGATTCGCGGGATGGCGGTTGCGCCTGTGAGCGGTGCCGTTGGTCGGTCGATGAGACCGAGGAAGATGACCTCGGCGGGAGAGCTCGCGGACGAGTGGGAGAGCCGAGGTATCTCTGCGGTAGCCCGGAGACGAGTTGTGAGGCCGAGGAGGCCAATTGTGCTGGGGGCTCGGAAGCGAGCCGGCTTTGTTGTAGGATGGGCATAGGAGTGGTCTGGTCGGCCACTGTACACCCTTTCTTGCATGCTCTGGGACACGTCATCTGCCACATGTCATGATCTGGGAGATCACCGATATTGAGCATCATCATTGGCCCCTCACTTTTGTCCCGACCAGCTGATGGGTCGGGTCGAGAGTGGTCTTCCGGGTCACCCGAGGTGAGCTCATTTTCGAAGATATTGTCGGGCGCGTCCCAGGGTAATCCGTTGTATTTTCTGGATGATGCCATCGAATCAGGACGAGATCTTTTGCATTAAAGAGGGTGCGCCGGATCGTGCGTACTTTCGCTGAAGCGACAGCCCACGTGTCGGCGTTGGTTGGCTAATATGACGGGCCGCAGACTTCTGGCGTCTGATGGGATCTGGCCAATGTGCGTGCAGCAGGTGGAGCGATCGTGGCCGTTGAATGCGAAGAGTTGTTTTTGGCGGGAGCCAACCGTCGTCTTTGGATGAGGACGCCGGTGGCCATAAATAGAGGTGGGGTCCTCTTCAGGGCCCATCTCTCTTCATATATCCCTCGTTTTTGAACTCGTAAGCTCGGTGCTCTTCTCTTTAGGTCGGATCTCTGCGTTCCCGAGGACTTCTCCATCAAGTTAGATGTCTTCCTCTGAGGAGTCTGTAGATGTCGTCGGGGTAGATTCTAGGGATTCCTCCACTGAGTCGGAGTCTTCTCGGGAAGCTAGGGCCAGATCTTCTTCCCGGGGTCACGCGTCAGGGGCGGATCCCCGAGTGGAGGTGGTGGACGCCCCCAGTGTGCCTTCCTTGGTGAGGCACGAGGGTGAGCTTGCCGCCGCTCGGGCTCGCTTCCATATCCCTCCCGGCTATACTCTACGTTTGGCCGAGGAAAGGGAGAGGGCGGATTGGGTGCGGGGTAAAGAGATTGCCTTGTACCTGAAATCCTTTTGGGCCGGAATGCGCTTGCCCTTCTCTCCCGAGGTCGTTAGAGCGCTAAATTATTTCGGGTTAGCCCCAGGCCAGCTAGTGCCGAACTCATGGAGGATTCTCCTTGGGTTCCTGGTCCGTTTGAAGCTGCAGATGATCCCCTTCGGTCTGTCCATCCTTGCCTCCTCTCTCATTTACAAAGGTCACCCCGGCACTCGCGCAAGCGACCCGAAGTAGGTTTACCTCTTCTTTAGGAAACGATGGGGGAGTGCAGTCGGGTCAGGTGTCGTCTTGCCATCTTCCATCCACGATTGGAAGAAGAAGTTTTTCTTTGTTGGGCCGCCAGAAGGTGAAGACTGGCCCGTGCCCACTCAGTGGTCTAGGGATAGGTGCTGGTGGGAAAGCCCGTCCAACGACCCTGACGCGGTGAGAGTGGCGGAGTGAGAGCCCGTTCTCCGGGCTGATGTGCTGCTTTTTGAGCAGGCCCTTAGTTGGGTCGGGCTCAGCCCCGCCCAGTTCGTCGGTAAGTTAGGAGCTTGCAGGCATTTTATTAGGCTTGCGTTTATTTTCATTTCTGTTTGTGTTGCCGACTCTATTGTGTCTTGTCTTGTGCAGAACCCATGGATATGTGCCACCTTCGAGCGGCCATGCACAAGCCGAAGAAAGGATCGAAGGCTGGGGGCGCCAGCTCTTCTCGTTCGACGTCGGTCCCGGCTCCCCCGGCAGCCGTCCCACCCTAGCGCTTGAGTGCGGATCGTGCTTCAGAGCCCAGCAAGGCGCCGAGTCGAAAGCGGGTTCGGGGACAGGAGGCCCAGGCTTCGGAGATAGAGGCCGGCTCTCCGCTGTCGCCTCTCAAGCGGTTCCCCCGAACGGTTCCGCGGACCCCGACCTCCCCGATCTTGGTGGACGAGGGGGAGCTTCGCTTTGAGGTGCCCTCGGGGCTCTCCGTCGCTGACAGCCTGCTGTCCGACATGGAGAGGTCGGCCGGGGGCAAGGTCCCTCTGGGGACTCTGAAGGCGCAAATGGCGTCCATCGCCCAAGAGGCTGTGCAGGTTAGTGCTCGCACCTCACTTAATTTCTTACTCCGCGTCTCATCATTCGCGAGATTTGGTGACCCCTTTTTCTTTTCTGACCCCCCTCTGATTTCTTCAGGTCCTCCAGCACGTTGCCCTCGTCGTACAGATGGAGGAGGAGGAGGAAATAGCCCTGGCGATGCGAGCCGCGGGCGAGCTCTCCTCGCTGGGGGAGAGCTCAAAGCGGGAGCTAGTGGTGGCGATGGCGAGAGTCGCTGCCCTTGAGGGCGAGGCGGCGGCCGGGAAGCAGGAGGCGGCGGCCGGGAAGAAGGAGGTGGCAGCCTCGAAGCAGGAGGTTGCCAGGTTCCGTGAGGCCGCCGAGGCCAAGCTTCAGGACTCCAAGGTGCTCATCGGCACCATGAAGACGTTGGCGAGCACCTTCCGAAAGGAGTTAGAGGCGGCGGTAGAGGCGGCGAAGCGGGCCGACCTCAGAGCGGCAAAGGTGGTGGAGAACTACCAGAAATCGGAACATTTTTACACCATGCTAGCCTCGGCCACTACCGCCATCTGGCATGAGGCCCTTGACGCCGTCAAGGCTTGGATGGCGGAGTTCGCTGACGAGGAGCTCCGAGCCGAATATCCTCGCGGGGATGACGAGCAGGGGGACGACCCCGAGGGCCAGACCGGGGAAGAGATTCCCGGCGAGGGCGACGCCGAGGCCTTTGTGGTGGGCGCTGAGCTTCCCGAAGCTGCACCTGGCCCTGAGTTCTGAAGCCTGTCGTCTTCTTGTTTCATTTCTTTTTATTTGTTTCATTGGGAATTTTTGTAGGCCTCCGGGCATTTTGTAAAGCTGGGGAGCCCACAATACCCTTGTAAAAGCTTTAACTTTGTGAATAAAGGTTTTTTTTTCTTGCAGTCATGTTTGCACGCGTATTTTCCTTTTGTCGGTAAACACTTATATCTGCATAGTACTGCCTTCGTGTTGTGTCGTTTCTTTGTCTAGCGATTACGCGTCGACTTGAATCGTTCACTTACCAAGTGTTCAAAGACCGGAGGAAAGACGGTATCTCCATGGCCCCGAAGTCGACGTGGAGATCGTGCAGACATAGATAGATCGGATGCCTCTTGGTGAGATCATGTTCCTTAGTAGGCCCCTGAGCAGTGAAGCGTCTTGGCGAGCTCGCGCTAAGGATGGACCGAGCAGGGAAGCTGCTCGATTGCCTCTTAGCGAGGGCTTTAATCCCTGGTGTGCTGGGGTAGGTAGCTACCGGCTAGGGATAGCCGGGCAAGGGCGTGCCCGGCTGCCTCTTTCGAGGGCTTTTGATCCTTAGCGCGGGAGGGGCCGTAAGGGGCCTACTGAGGATGGGGATGAGCATGGTTGCTGTCCGGTGCCTCTTGGCGAGGGCTTTGATCCCTGGTGTGTTGGGGCAGGGAGCTACCAGCCAGGGATAACCGAGCAAAGGAGGGCCCGGTTGCCTCTTGCGAGGGCTTTCGATCCTTAAGGACAGGCCCAGCAGGGTTACTGCCCGGTGCCTCTTGGCGAGGGCTTTGATCCTTGGTGTGTTGGGGTAGGGAGGTACCAGCCAGGGATAACTGAGCAAGGGCGGGCCCGGTTGCCTCTTGCGAGGGCTTTTGATCCTTAGTGCGGGAGGGGCCGTAAGGGGTCTACTAAGGATGGGGCCGAGCAAGGTTACTGCCCAGTGCCTCTTGGCGAGGGCTTTTGGGTCCTTAAGGATGGCCGAGCAGGGTTGCTGCCCGGTGCCTCTTGGCGAGGGCTTCAATCCCTGGCGTTGTGGGGTAGGGAAGCTACCAGCCGGGGATAGCCGAGCGGGGTAGCCGCTCGGCTGCCTCTTAGTGAGGGCTTAGATCCTTAGCATGGGAGGGGCCGTAAGTGGCCTGCTAAGGATTGACCAAGCAGTGAAGCTGCCCGGTTGCCTCTTGGCGAGGGCTTTGATCCCTGGCGTTGTGGGCTAGGGAACTACCAGCCAGGGATAGCCGAGCAGGGTAGCTGCCGGGCTGCCTCTTAGTGAGGGCTTTGATCCTTAGCGCTGGAGGGGCCGTAAGTGGCTTGCTAAGGATTGACCGAGCAGTGAAGCCGCTCGGTCGCCTTTTGGCTAGGGCTTTGATCCCCGGCGTCGCGGGATAGGGAACTACCAGCCAGGGATAGCCGAGCAGGGTAGTCGCTCGGCTGCCTCTTGGTGAGGGCTTTGATCCCTGGCGTCGCGGGATAGGGAACTGCCAGCCAGGGATAGCTGAGCAGGGTAGCCGCTCGGCTGCCTCTTGGTGAGGGCTTTGATCCCTGGCGTTGTGGGCTAAGGAACTACCGGCCAGGGATAGCCGAGCAGGGTAGCTACTGGGCTGCCTCTTAGTGAGGGCTTCGATTCTTAGCGCTGGAAGGGCCGTAAGTGGCCTGCTAAGGATGGACCAAGCAGTGAAGCCGCTCGGTCGCCTTTTGGCTAGGGCTTTGATCCCTGGCGTCGTGGGATAGGGAACTACCAGACAGGGATAACCGAGCAGGGTAGCCGCTCGGCTGCCTCTTGGTAAGGGATTTGATCCCTGGCGTTGTGGGCTAGGGAACTACCAGCCAGGGATAGCCGAGCAGGGTAGCTGCTGGGCTGCCTCTTAGTGAGGGCTTCGATCCTTAGCGCTGGAGGGGCCGTAAGTGGCCTGCTAAGGATTGACCAAGCAGTGAAGCTGCCCGGTTGCCTCTTAGCGAGGGCTTCGATCCCTGGCGTCGCGGGATTGGGAACTACTAGCTAGGGATAGCCGAGCAGGGTAGCCCTCGCATGCCTCTTGGTGAGGGCTTTGATCCCTAGCGTCGTAGGGTAGGGAGCTACCGGCCAGTGATAGCCGAGCGGGGTAGCCGCTCGGCTGCCTCTTAGTGAGGGCTTAGATCCTTAGCACGGGAGGGGCCGTAAGTGGCCTGCTAAGGATCGACCAAGCAGTAAAGCTGCCCGGTTGCCTCTTGGCGAGGGCTTTGATCTCTAAGGACGGCCGAGCAGGTAGCTGCTGGGCCGGCTCTTGTGCGAGGTTCTGTCCGTCCTTTCTGGTGTAAGTACCGGAAAGAGGGACAGTCGCTTGCGACACATGTCGTGATCGTGTGGGGAACGCGAAGCGTTGGAGGGGCGTCGTTTCGATTGCGCATCGAGCGGCGAAGATGGACGGTCGCTGGCGAAACGTGTCGTGATCGTGTGGGGGACACGAAGCGCCGGAGTAGTGTCGTTTCGATTTCGCATCGAGCGGCGAGATGCCTGCCGCGTGGCAACCCAATTGCGGGTGAAACGGGCGACCGTTGAATTCCAGGGGCGTTATGGGCTATAAAACGGAGGGAGTGTCGATTATCCCCTTCCTCACCCCGAAACGTAAGAATGGAGGACTTCCTTTTCACCATCTCCGACATCATAAACTTCGAAGACGTGTACCTCTACGACCAGTACTGCACCGAGGACACGGTGCAGTTGGTGATAGGCCGCATCGAGGATCACTTTGGCCGATTGCTCTCCCGGCGCTCCCCCCTATTTCAGCTGTTGATGTACTCCATCTGGAGGGCGTCGCCGGGGCTCTATAACCCCTTGTCCGAACAGCTGAAGGACGAGACCGTTGGCAAGCTACGGTCTCTGAGGCGCTTCGGCCTGATCTCTGCGAGTCGGCTACACTGCTCAGAGGCGCTCATCCTCGAGTGCTACCAGTTGAGGCACGACGCCGACGCTCGCGGGGGGCGTCGAAGGCTGAGGTTAGACGCCGCGAGGGCTCGGCTGGAGGAAATATGCTCGGAGTACCACGAGCAGTGCTCTCTGCACCCCATTCCTCCGCTGTTGTAATAATTTTTTTGTACGGCTGAGGAGCCTATAGTACCCTTTGAATGAATAAGATTCTTTTTCTTTCCTGCAATACTTTATTGATCTCTTTAAATATATAAAGAAATGATCTCAAGAAGACGGTACATTGCCTTGAAAAGAAAATACATGCTAGCAGATGCTTTTATTCATGCAGCTTGAGCCCCTCAGATGTCTGTTGGCCTCTATGCCCGGCATAGGGTATTGAGCTTCATGGATACGAGACGTATCCTCGGCTGTCACGACCATGATTTGGCCGATGGTCAGCTCGGTAGGTAGGGGATGCTGCTCCTGCTCAGGGTCAGCTTGCCGCTTGTCCCTCAAGTACGCTGTGAGGTGCCCCGAACGGATGAGCTCCTCGATGTAGTCTCGAAGCTACTTACAGCTCTCCGTGGAGTGGCTTAGCGACATGTAAAAACCGCAGTAGGGGCCCCGGGTTCGCTTTGAGGCCATGCGCGAGATCGGGGGAAGCTTGAAGAACCCCTCGCCCTTGGTCTCTTCTAGTAGCACTGTCTGGGAGACGTTGAGCGGGGTGTACTCCTGAAACTTCGGGAGATAGGGCTTTGACCGCTCAGGTCCCCTTCTCTCTTCCCTTGCCGTTTTCTTTTGGTCGGCTTGCTCTGCCCGGGGGAGATTTGCGTTCACCTCGGATTTGAGCTGGACCTCGCGCTCGGTCCAGGCCTTTACCTCGGCCATGGTCATAGGTTGCGCCAATGCAAAGGAGCGTAACCACTCCTTGTGCCTAAGACCAGACCTCAGTGCCGTGATGACCGTCTCGTCCCGGTGCTCTGGGACATCGAGAAGGACGTTGTAGAAGCGGGTGACGTATGCTTTGAACGTCTCCTTGTCCCCGCTCTTGATCGTGAAAAGATGGTCAACTGTGCGTTTTTGTCGCCTGTTCCCGACGAAGTAGCCGAGGAATTGGGTGGCCAGCTCGTCGAAAGTTGAGATCGAGCGTGGCTCGAGTCCTCGGAACCAGTCTCGTCCCGATCGGATGAGAGTGGTCGGGAAGTGTCGGCACTGGGCGGCATCGGAGTTGTCTTAGAAGCTCATTCCCACGGTGAATGCATCCAAGTGGTCCTTTGGGTCAGATTTGTCGTCGAAGAGGGAGACCTTCGGGGGCTTGTTGCGAGAGGAGACGTGTACGGAGAGAAGCTCCTCGGTGAACGGTTTGGTGAGCGAGTCAGCGGCGTACTTAGCCTCGTCGCTCGAGCGGCGACCTTCCCGATGCATACCCTCGATCTTCTTCTCGAGGGCGTCGAGTCGGCCGTGGCACCCCGACGATTCGGAGCATTCTGATCCCTGGCCTCTGCTGTTGGAGGCCTGCGCCTGGCCACGGCCCCGGTTCCTCTCAATGAGGTTCCTCAGATCCCCCGGCGAGGTAGGCTTCGAGCCTCCGTGGCGAGTTCTGTCTGCGCGACCCCGTCGAGGGAGGGGGTGTCGGTCATGCCTGGTAACAGGCGAGCTGACCGACATCTCCTCGGGAGGGACAAGTGGGCGAAGGATTTCGGGGCGGGGTACTCTGGCAACGGACCTCGGCGTGGAACTGTGGGGCGCCCAGTGGGTCTCAGAACGTATTGGACCGGGAGATCTGCGGCTGTGGGAGGTAGGAAGGCGGTGGTTGGCAGCGCTGACGCGAACGGAGTCTTCCCTCCCCTATAGGGGTCCCGGTCCCGAGGCGGGGATGCGGCTACCTGGGGGTCTTGCCCTGCCGTTTGGACGCGGATGAACGCTTCGACGAAGGACGCGAGTCGGTCTATTCGGCCGGCAAGGGCGCTGATAGCATTCGGCGGAGGAGGTTCGTCCGCGCCTCCGTTGAGGGGGAGGCGGCGGCTAGTGCTAGGATCGTCGTGATGATCGCTCGCCATTGGACTGAGATCGGAAGATCAACTTTTGTTTTTGTGGAATCAAGGGGTTCCCACAGATGGCACCAGCTGACGTGACCTGGATCGCGCCAAGATGTTACCTTCCGTTGATCTGCTGATGGCGGCGATGGATGGCGGATATTGGATCTGGAGGCCGGCTGCTGAAGCGTGTGGATTTCAATCGGTTTGAGGTTGGTTGTCACCGAGCTACCTGCAAGGAAGTCCTGGGGTGGTTGTACCACCGAGGACCCTCCGACGGTCAAGTTAGAGAGGAAATCCGAGCAGAGTAACGGCTTAGTGGAGTAAAAATGGCTTACTTGAACCATCTGAAGAAGGGGTTTATATAGCGGTGGCGGCAGGCAGGGCAGGCGCGAGAATCACGCCGACAGTTACGCTCCCGACGTCACGCCCGCGTGATGAGCGGGATCTCCCATTAATGGCGAGACAGGCTCGTTAATGGGGGATCGTGATGGCGTGGGACGTGGGATGTGACCAGCGGATATCTCGCGTATGGCGAGATTCGCGGGATGGCGGTTGCGCCTGTGAGCGGTGCCGTTGGTCGGTCGATGAGACCGAGGAAAATGACCTCGGCGGGAGAGCTTGCGGACGAGTGGGAGAGCCGAGGTATCTTGGTTTTGCGGTAGCCCGGAGACGAGCTGTGAGGCCGAGGAGGCCAATTGTGCTGGGGGCTCGGAGGCGAGCCAGCTTTGTTGTAGGATAGGCATAGGAGTGGTCTGGTCGGCCACTGTAGGCCATTTCTTGCATGCTCTGGGACACCTCATCTGCCACGTGTCATGATCTGGGAGATCACCGATATTGAGCATCATCAACTACCAATGGATGTCATGCCAGATAGACAATTAAAATTAGAAAGGATTTAGTCGGAACAAGATAAATTTAATTTTAGAACTTAAAGTTAATTGTATCTAGCATTCTTTGAGGTAGAGGATCATGGTAAACTCCGCGATTAAGTGTGTTCGAGTGTGAGTATTAGTTGAACTTCGAGGGAAGTTTTTGCTTCAGGCATTACAATTACAGCGGTGAATTCATCTGAAAGAGATTGAAAGGCTAAGCCTGAGGCTGTTATGATGCTGATAAAGAATTTCAAATAGTATTTGAGCAGTGGAAAGTTTCAAGGACTTGGGAATACATCCCAACACATTTAGGCCCTGTTTGAAAATATAGTTATGTTTAGGTAATCGGATTTTCAAAATGGAAAAGTCCCAAAATCTTAACTATGCCTCCCCCGTTTGGGAATGAAGTTGAGTTTAGATAACTGGAGCAGTTCCATAAACTTACCCAAACTCAACTCCAAAATCCTAGCTACACCATGTTTGGCTTTCATTTGGGAGTTCAGAAAACTAAGGTTATCTAAAACCTAAAGTTGAGATAACTTGAATTTACTAAACTCCAATCCAACAAAAGTTTTATAACTCCAAAAATTATGAAGAAAACATCCATTTTGGAGTTTAGATTACTCCAAAACAACATTTTTGGGGTTTAAAAAATTCGCAAGTCAAACACTAATTGAAGTTAAGGTAAATTTTATAAAGCACCATCGAGCATTCAAATCTTTTGAGATAGCTACATTGAACTTTAAACTACCATGAACCTTCCTTGAACCAGCGATGTGTATGAGAATGCTAGTTTTTAGTTAACTCGTTCAAGGCACTAATGGAATAAATAACCCAAGAATGATCTTGTATATGGACTAAAATAAATAACCACAATATGATATATTTTGACTAAAATACCCTTCAATACATTAACAAAGCTATCATTTAATGGGGGTTTATGGCAATTTAAAAGTTAATGGTGGTATCTAAAAGACATTGAAAGTTCGATGGTGCTTTATGCAATTTTCCCCTGAAGTTAAATTAAAATGGAGGCAGGGCCTTCTAAACTTAAGTTTCCATATTTTTTACTTTCACTTAATGAATAAACTTCAGTTTCCTAAATCCATACCCAAACAGGGCTACCATGGATGGCTATCATTTTGGAGTTTAGAGAACTCCTTATCATAATTCAAACCTGAGATATTTAGAGTTTACTAAACTCCTATCCCATCCAATTTTTCTAAACTCCAAAAGACAAAACTCCAAAAGAATGAGAAGACAACACTCGATTAAAATGAGTTTAGATAATAACTCCAAAATAAAATTTTGTAGTTTGGATATCTTCAAAACCAAACACCTAAAGAGGTAAAATTTTAAGTGGAGGCAGGGCCTTGCAACCCTCTTCCTCCATCATAAACTCTGATTTTATCCTAACTCTATACTCAAACAAGGCCTTGTTCAATCAATTGCCATGGTTTCTACCATCCAAATTAACCTCAACAAAACCAATAGTACGTTACCAATTGGGCATATCTCGTGCGCTACAAACTTTCCTTTACAAAATGAGAGGTCTCTGGTTCGATTCCCAAGGGCGTGGCATCCAAAAAAAACAAAAAACCTTTACTATTTTTTATGGGCCCTGTGGAGGCCCTAATTGGTATCATGTTCTGCAAAGGAAAATGCCCACTACTGCAGGCTATTGTGCTTGTTTGATGTTTCCCTTTACTTTCTTTGGGGACGGGGGATTTCACAAATGTCATTTTTTGGGGGCTGTTTGGTTTATTATTGCACAATTAGATACAGCATTTCTTGCTGGTAACGAACTTTAAGATCTTTTTGCTTGGTAAACCTCATGGAGCATGTGGTTTATGTACTTAAGTAGAGAATAATAATAGCCGCTGATGTGATCAGCATTTATGGCTTAAGAGTAATATAGTCAGCAAATTAAAAAGATAATTGGAGTTTTTTTGAAATCGGCCTCCTTTGGGGATTGAACTTATGACCTCTCACATTGTAAAGGAAATCGATACCAATTGAGCTAAAGTCTAGTTGGTAAGATAATTGGTGTTACTGTTAGGTAGTGGTTCTAGGGTCGCAATGCTTACGGACTGCGGCTGAATCATATAATGAAAATTTCTAAAACATAGCACCACACACTACAACCAAGATCATCCAAATACGAGCAATTGTAAACATCAAGAGAGCTATCTATAGCTAAACTAGGGTTTAGAGGGGGGCTATAACCTCTGAAGCGTGTCCACACTCAAGTGGAAGACCCAAGCAAAGCTTCGAGGTGTAGGGATCAAGCTTGATCTATGACTACTTTGCCGAAGATGATCCATTTCGAAAGCAATCCAATCCAAGCTTCAATTTCAACAGAGAACACTTCTTTGTGAAACAACTTGCTCTCATAAAGTGTTAGAATGAGAGAGAGAAAAGATAGAAGCTTACTCAATTTTCCCTCAAGTATTTCTTCTTTTGGTCTCAACTCATGAGAAAGAAGAAAATGAGGCAAATGAATTTCTTAACATCCCTTTTCTTTCTCATCCATCATATGTAAGAGAGAGGGAGCTTGGGAAAATATCTAGATATTTTCTCAAGTGGACCCCACATGCCCACATGTCACTAAGTGACGAAAATAATACATGTATCATATACATATAACACTTGAGAGAGTGAAAATAATATTAGGAATACATATCCATATATGTGAAAGTATTTATTACCACCACCACTGGGTTTTACAACCTTTGTAGACCGTGTCCTTCTCTTCTCAAGCACCGTGTAGTAGTCCACGCGACTCCACTAGGCTCCACTTGAAGTTGGATTGAGCTTCCTTTGCGATATTCGTGCCGAAAATGATTCACTTTAAGCTCTGCTAATCCAAGCTACCTTTTCACTAAACTCTTTAGTGAAGAAAACACACTACACTTAATTGCTAATCAAGTGTAGGATGGTGAAGTAGGGGTTTTGTTTGCTCACTAGGGTTCTCACAAGCTCAAGCTTTCACAACTCATGTGAGGGATTGAGCTTGGAGGAGATGAGGAAGAAGATGAAGAGAGCTAGAGAGCAAGAGCTCATGTGTAAAAAAATAACTCAAGTGTTGTGAAAATATGAAGAATGACTCATCAAAATACCCCACTCATTGAAGCATCCACAATTTCTAAATAAACAATTGGAACCATAATTCAATAGTGAGTCCAGACCAATATAATAATCATCAAAGCCATGCTTCACCATTCCACAAAAATCTTCTCATATTCCACCTCATTTTTTATTTTCTAAAAAATAGAAAATACAACCATGCTTCATATATATATATATATATATATATATATATATATATATATATAAAGATAAGCAAATAATTAGTGAGCAATAATATTAGTTAATATATAATAATATCAAATATAAATATATATCATATTATTAAATCAACATTTAATTTAATAATCCGGTTATATCACATATAACCGACTAATATCATTTATCTGTTTTATCACATTATCAAATCAACACTTGATTTGATAATCTGGTTATATCACATATAACATAACCGATAACAAATAACCGCCAGATTAGAATACGGTATCTCATACTCGTATTTAATCAGGCCCTCTGCACATATCAGCATATGTTCTATACTTCGTTTCGCTTGAACTGGGAAACCTCTGTGTGGGACTCTAAAAACTCGTCAATACGCCAGCAGTAGGTGATGATCATATCAGTCACCCACAAGCCGTCAGCAGTACTAGCTGGACGTAACAGCTACCTAGGTATTGAGCGAATAGAAGATCAACAAGCAAGCTTGTCCAAACTCCCATGAAGCATATAAGTAACACTTACTGTACAGTCTGGTCTCTTCGTCTGATATGTCGCATATCGAGTCTAGGGATGGAATCGTCAGACCCCAGTAACTTGATAAGTCATGCCGATGTGTGGCTCATAACGGTTCGAGAAACTACTGATAACACTTATCAGTAAATCTCATCAGCCCTGGCCAGGGACTTACTGTTATTGCCAATCGAGCATAGCGCAACATCAACTCCCAAAACTGGGAGAGACGAGACCCCTCCTATCGCTCATTGCCTCCATGTGACTCGGGACTTTACCTAAAATCCACCTGTTTGCACGACTCTTTTGAGCCGTGGTAGGGAGGAAATCAAAGCACAATGGGAACCACAAGACTCTATGACGATCTCGGGTGTACAGACTAACATGTACCAGTGTCATCAGAGAACTGCTATCTGACGATAGGTATAGTACCAACTAGGAGTTCTCGGCGAGTCATGTTTGGTGTACCCATTCTCTAATAAGCACCTGTGTACAATCTTTGATGTCAAACACCAATGGATATGAGATCAACCATCGCCCCCTACAGTGTCAAGAAACGTACACACTAGTCTACTCTAGAATATCGATACC
Source organism: Agapanthus africanus (assembly GCA_030015575.1). Taxonomy (NCBI): domain Eukaryota; kingdom Viridiplantae; phylum Streptophyta; class Magnoliopsida; order Asparagales; family Amaryllidaceae; genus Agapanthus; species Agapanthus africanus. Next base: position 474,483,486 of record CM057338.1, on the reverse strand, counting down.
CTATCTCGATATTCCTTCGACTAGGAACAATTAAAGATTGTGCTTGTGGACTACACAAGTCCCAGTAGTATGATCCACATCATAGTCCTGGTAGTCAAGCAAACATCCTAAGGGCTTTATCAACATGTATCAGAGAGACGGTATAATAATACTAGTGTACATGTTAAGATAAAGAGCAACCACATAGCATACCATCATATCGAGCAAGAAAGTCCTATATATATATGTCCAAGCATTCACTATATCATACAATAATGGTATTTAGGGCATACATATTCCTAACAATCTCTCACTTGTACTAAGGCCATGTGTTGTAGTATCTCATACCCAACATCCCAAAAAGTCTCTCAAACTGCGTATGGGGGAAGGCCTTCGTTAGTGGATCCGCCACGTTATCCTTCGTGTCAACTCTCCTGACCTCGATCTCTCGTCGATCTACTATCTTCCGGATCAGGTGATACCGTCTAAGAATATGTCTGGATTTCTAATGGGACCGGGGTTCCTTGGCCAAAACCACAACTCTATTGTTATCACAATACACAGGTATTGGATGCTCAATGGATGGAACAACACCACGTTCAGTAATGAACTTCTTCATCCAGACAGCCTTTTTGGCAGCATCGTTGGCAGCGATGTATTCAGCCTCCATCGTCGAGTCTGCTACGGTATCTTGCTTGGAACTCTTCCAACATACCGCCCCTCCATTGAGGGTGAAGACAAAACACGAGACCGACTTACTGTTGTCCTTATCACTTTGGAAGCTCGAATCGGTAAAAGACTCCACCTGGAGTTCACCGTTACCATACACCAAGAACATATCTTTAGTCCTTCTCAAGTACTTAAGAATGTTCTTCACAGCTGTCCAGTGTTTTTCCCCAGGATCTGATTGATACCTATTCACTGCACCTAGTGAGTAAGCTACATCCGGTCTGGTACATAACATCGCATACATGATAGACCCGACTGCCGAAATATAGGGTATCCCTTGCATGCGAGCACTTTCCAAATCAGCTTTGGGAGACATCTCTTTGGAGAGAGTGATCCCTGAACAAGCGTGTAAATTACCACACTTAGAATCTTCCATACTAAACCTTTTTAGTATGGTGTCAATGTATCTGGATTGGGACAATCCCAATATCCGCTTAGATCTATCTCTATAGATCTTTATCCCCAAGATGTATGAGGTATCACCTAGATCATTCATGGAGAACTTGTATGATAAGAAGAGCTTGACCGAGTGTAGCATAGGAACATCATTTCCTATCAAGAGTATGTCATCCACGTACAATACGAGGAAGACAATCTTACTCTCTACAACCTTTTTGTATATACAAGGTTCATCTATATTTTTGATGAAGTCAAACTCTTTGATAGCTTCATCAAAACAGATGTTCCAGTTCCGCGATGTCTGCTTTAATCCGTAGATTGATTTAAGCACCTTGCACACGCTTCCACTGCTCCCACTGTCTATGAAACCCTCTGGCCGTATCATGTACGTGCTCTTTTCTAAATCACCATTTAGAAAAGCGGTCTTGACGTCCATCTGCCAGATTTCGTAGTCATGGTATGCAGCAATGGCAAGTAGGATCCTGATGGATTTAAGCATAGCGACAGGAGAAGGTTTCATCATACTCAACACCTGGACATTGACGAAAACCTTTTGCTACAAGTCTAGCTTTGAAGGTCTTAACTTTTCCATCTACACCAATTTTCTTCTTAAAGATTGTAACACTTTAGAATGCGTCTAGAGTAATTAAGCGAATGAATGCGGATTTTTAATAAAATTTAACCAAAACTGTTTTTATATATTTTATTTGAATTAATTAATATTTTATTAAATTATTTTGTGACATACACACACTTGTGCATGTTAATCTTAGGTTTTGGAGATGTTAACCATGCTAGGTTAACCATGACATTTTACTTTTTACCATGCCATATTAACTTTTACTTAAAAAGTTTACCTTTAAGATAAGTTTTATTTACATTTTCATTAAATATCAAAAATGTTTTATTTTAATTAAAGAGAAGGATTTTAAAATTTGTGGCATGGGAGGCATAATGAATATGCAAGGTTGTCATGGAATCAAGGCATGAGTGGCATGAGTGTAAAGGAAGGATAGGTATGGTGGAAAGATGCATAAGTATAATGAAGAATCATTAAAGAGATAAGGAATTTGGCTATAAATACCCACCATCACCCTCCACATTCTCTCATTCACAAACCTTCAAAAAAATCATGTTTATGTTGTCTTGGAGCATGGATGGATAGGAATTCAGTCAAGTTTTGGTGAGGTATGATTTTAGTCTGTTTCTGTTTTAAAAAGATGACAAAAACTGGTTCGGAGTGCGGCTCTGGACTGCAGTCCAGAGCAGTTCTGGCTGTCGATTCTCATTTTGTAATGCTTTCAATTTACTGTATGAAAATGTTATAATGCGGAACTCTATATCATAGTGAAGATAAATCTGTTAGCTAACCAATGAAAGTGATTTCATTCATTTCTACTGTCGTTTACTATTTAAACTGTATTTTAAATCAACAGAACACATAGCAGTCCCAAACAGGGACAGAACGTATACCCCTTTGTTTTACAGTGCATAACTTCCAGTACACAATGGATATTATTGATCCGTATGATGCGTTGGAAACCTAACTGATAAACCTAAATTTTGTTCAACTATAGCGTCGCCTAATTTTGATCCCAACAGGGTGAAAAATGTGTTGCGAAATGGACATTCAGTTCAGAAACTGAAATTCCAGCAGCGAACACTTAAAATGAAACGACTGTAACTTGCGAACCCGAAATCCGATTGTACTGAAACAAATTTTGCTGAACTGCCGACAGAGTGTACTTGTTACCGTATTTGTATAGTTTCACTAAATTTTGAGCTTATGATATTACGCGATACGTGTCCGATTCAGTTCTGTGGTTCGAGTCAGTTCTGTGCATCGTGTCGGTTATGTGCGTGCGTGTTTTTCAGTCGTGTCGCTTCACACGTTTAGTCACCGAGCTATCACCAAATAGTTTGTGTGAACCAAATCGTTAGCTAGGTGTCCGTGTTCGTGTGTTATCCTTAGTTTATTGATATTGGTAAGTATTGGTTTTATTTGTGTGATATTAGGATCGCAAGCAGGGACTTCAGACGAAGGAAGGAAAGGAAAGGAGGTGATTGGAATTACCTAATTCAGGATTGTCTGGTGTGTAGATTTAACATCTACGGGGAAATCTCCTGTATGACGCTAAGCGCCAAAGGCTAGGATTCAAGTGAATTACTTTAAGTGATATGCCTATTGACCACATATAGATATAAACATATATTGAACTAGTAATAATTAGTACATCATATTTCCTGTTAAACATTGATATAATATTGATAGGACACTGCACCATTACAAACGGTTCATGTTGTACGAGCACTATATGTTACACACACACCGTTTGTAATTGCCATGTCACGCACACTATAGAAATGGCCTTAGATAAATATATTGGACCGTATTCATGATTTGTAGTTAGATAATTATTCTTGTATTAGTTCACATTATGATACTTGCATTGCTGTAGTAATATTTTTATATGATGTTTTCACAAGATACTTTCAAAAACTGGGATTTATTTATAAACGTGTGGATTTCCCTTGATATGATCACATTACTTCCATATTGCATACATTGTAGTTCATGAATATATGCATTGAGATATTGTTTTCATGAGATTTCTGGATTTGAGAACCGCCGGTATATTTCAAAGAAAGCTATAAATTGTTTTAAACGCGGTTTCTCTTGATGTGATTTTGAGATGTCCACCATGAGTTTTCTCGGTTATGAGCTTGGTTTTCGAGACCCGATTCGAGGAGATGTGGGAACCGTCTGCGGGTACATGGTGGACCCGGTATGGTACCCCGGGGCAAGAATGATATCGTGGTGTAGCCGATGAGCCTGGCAGAGGGCATACTACCTACCGGTGATTGGATGGACTCGGCGGTTGTCCGGAGGATACCGGCCGGAGTCATGAGATATGGGTCGATTCGGAATGATGAAATCCAGAGATATGGACCGATTCGGAATGACGAAGTCCAGAGAGAGAGATATATGGATTTACGTGTCGATGCTAGACACGGTGTTTTTCATGATGTTTCGAGTGTTGGTGTTGGACACTCAGGTTTTCCATGAGATTTACAGATGAGAGGGCCGGCCATAGTGACGGCGCCTGAGATTTTGAGATTTACGTGTCGTTGATGGATACTGGATTTATTTTACTGATAGTGATTATGGATGAGTATTATGTTTACCCCATACTCAGGTATTTATGATACATTCTCTACATATAGTCATTTACCAGATCATGATTTACTGCATTTCATATTGACATATATACCTTATCATGACACATATGTAGAAATGGTTGTTTATCGTACATACACGTGATTACTTGTACGATGTTATTTACTTTTCATAAGTTGGCAACTCACCCCCATTGTGCCACAGCATTTGTGCAGGTTTGATCTGCAGTTTGGAAGCGTCAGGCTTCTTATTACATCTTTTCCGTGGATACCGCTGCTGTTGGGTTGAGACCCTTTCTTTTGGTATGTAGATTTGTGCGGTTATCCATTTATGTATCTTATTGTATCTAGTACTCTCCATCTACTATTCACCTGTATTGACTTAGAGACTGAGAGGTTCGGTATTTGTACCTTATGTGATTTTGGTTGTTGTGCTCGTATGAGCCGGATTTGATTCATATTTTATTATTTCTTCGCTATGGTGACATTTGTACACATGTTGTAGTTGTGTTTCATCTCTATGATTTGTATCATTCATGATTGATTTTTACAAAGGAGATGCTGCCGAAATATACAAAGGAAAAATGAAACTTTAAGTTTTTCGACGATTTTTAAACTAAGATTCTAAATGTTTTAACTAATCTTTTAAACAAATGTTTTAAAGCTTTATCACTCTAATCTTTTCATGGTTTAGATTACTGGGTTTCGGCTTACTTGAGTTACGTTACGCCTCTAGACGTTACGTGATTTAAGTGCCGGTTACGTTCCTAAATTGGGTCGTGACAAAGTTGGTATCAGAGCGTTAGGTTTTACCTTTCGGAGTGTAGGATAACCCTTAGTATGATAGAGTAGGTAACTTGAGTAGAGTGACATAGCGTGGGTATGTTCCGCGGCATACTTACGATACGAACTCCGCCTAAGTGACCTTAGGACATTTTTTCTTGTAATTCCTTCCTTGATTCCTTGTATCCCTATGATTCGAATCCATATCCCTATCGAATCATTTTTCCTTTTTGAGCCTTTGTGCCACCAAAGACTACTAGGGCGCAAAGAGTTGTTGTTAGAGATGAGGTCAGAGCAGGCCCGTCTGAGACAAGGATTGACCTGGATGATATACCTAGTGTTCATGAGAAGAGTGATCCACTTTCTCTAGGACGTATTTCTAGGCTTGAAGCCAATGTTCAACACTTACGTCTGATGATTGGATCTCTAGTCGAGGCCTTAACACTCAGTTATTTCTTTCTGTTGGAGCTCAACACTTCGATACGTATGCAGCCGCAGTAGACGCAGCTCTACTGGTAGAAGAGCGTGTTTCAGAGACTTCGATTGTTCAAGGATCGAAGAGAATTCGTACCGGTATGCCAGCTCAGAAGTAGCTTCGTATACGCCGTGACAGATTCTTTCCAAGTGATGATGGTAGAAGAGGCTTTAGACAAGGTCAGTTGTTTGGCTCTTATCCACAGGGTCAGCAATCGACGTCTGGATGTTTTCGATGTGGGAGTCTACAACACCACATCAGGGATTGTCCTGCGAGGCGCCAGAGCGATGCACCAGTTCAGCATGTTACTTTACCACCTTCACCACCTCAGAGAGCTTTACCCCTTTCGACCGTTGTTGTTCCACGCCAGACCCATGCTCAGAGAGGCCGTGGTCATGGCGGTCCTATTCAGAGAGGACGAGGTGGCAGAGGCGGAGGATAGCCAGATACTAGTAGAGGACAGGTCCGAGTTTTTGCATTGACTCCGCAGGATGCGCGAGCATCGAATGCCGTTGTGTCAGGTACACTTTTAGTGTGTTCTTTCCATGCGCGTGTATTATTCGACCCAGGATCTACACACTCTTATGTGTCCACACACTTTGTACCGAGCTTAGACCGAGACTCATCCTTGTTAGATGAGCCACTTGTCGTGATTACTCCTGTTGGAGAGTCTTTTGTTGCTCGACATGTGTTTCGGTTATATACCGTTCATATTAGAGATAGTGTTTCGTTTGTCAACTTGATCCTTCTTGATATGTTGGACTTTGACATTCTCCTCGGTATGGACTGGTTAGCTACATGCTATGCGTCTGTGGACTGCCGTGAAAAAGCAGTCAGGTTCTGTTTTCCGGGAGAAACGGTTCTTGTTGTGCAGGGGGACCGTAGTGCCGCCCCTCACAATTTTATTTCTACCCTTTACGCTAATCGGCTTTTGAGGAAAGGATATCACGGGTTTTTAGCTTTTATTCGTGATACGGGAGCCGCAGTAGAACCATTGAACCAGGTTCCTATTATGAGAGAGTTTTTCGACGTTTTTCCTGATGAGTTACCTGGATTGCCTCCAGAGCGTGACATCGAGTTCTGCATCGATCTGATTTCCGGCACGGGGCCTATCTCTATACCTCCTTATCGGATGGCTCCGGCTGAGCTTAAAGAGCTTAAGGATCAACTGCAAGAGTTGCTGGACAAGGGACTTGTTCGTCCGAGTGTTTCATCTTGGGGAGCTCCTGTTCTTTTCGTCAAAAAGAAAGACGGAAGTATGAGACTGTGCATTGACTATCGTCAATTGAATCGAGTCACAGTGCGAAATAGGTATCCTTTACCTCGCATTGACGATTTATTTGATCAACTTCAGGGTGCTAGACATTTTTCCAAGATTGATTTGAGGTCGGGTTATCATCAATTGCGAGTCCGGAAAGATGACATTCCGAAGACTGCTTTTCGTACGCGCTACGGGCATTATGAGTTTTTGGTGATGTCGTTCGGACTTACCAATGCCCCAGCAGCGTTCATGGACTTGATGAACCGAATTTTCAAGCCATTCCTCGACCAGTTCATTATTGTGTTTATTGATGACATTCTGGTTTATTCTAGAAGTCATGAGGAGCATGAGCAGCACTTGAGAATTGCTTTGCAGATATTTAGAGAACACCAGTTGTTTGCTAAGTTCTCGAAGTGTGCATTTTGGCTTGATAGTGTTGACTTTTTGGGTCATGTGGTTACAAGAGACGGTATCCGAGTGGATCCGAAGAAGATTGAAGCCGTACAACTTTGGCCTAGACCCGTATCGGTGACGGAGGTCCGTAGTTTCTTAGGATTAGCCGGTTATTACCGACGCTTCGTGCAGGATTTTTCAAGTATCGCTGCACCGATGACCGGACTGACCCGGAAGGGGATTCCTTTTCTTTGGACCGAGGCTTGCGAGCAGAGTTTCCAGCTGTTGAAGACACGGTTGACGACTGCACCAGTTTTATCTTTGCCTTCTGGATCGGATGGCTATGTCGTCTATTGTGATGCTTCTTGAGTGGGACTTGGTTGCGTGTTAATGCAACAGGATAAGGTTATCGCTTATGCTTCTCGTCAGTTGAAGAGGCATGAGCAGAACTATCCTACCCATGATCTTGAGATGGCCGCGGTGGTATTTGCTCTTAAGATTTGGAGACACTACTTGTACGGAGAGTCGTGCCAGATTTTCACGGATCACAAGAGCTTGAAGTACATCTTCCAGCAGCGGGATCTGAATTTGAGGCAGCGTCGTTGGATGGATCTTGTAAAGGATTATGATTGTGAAATTCTTTATCACCCGGGCAAGACGAATGTAGTAGCTGATGCTTTGAGTCGTAGACCCGGAGGTAGCTTGTTCCATTTGAACGCAGTTCTGAGACAATCTTCTACAGATTGGCAGATCTTGTGTGATAGTAGAGTTCAATTCGAGTTCACTTCAGCCGGTGGACAGCTTGCTCATGTCCGTGCTCGTCCACTTCTGCTTGATCTTATCTGTGATGCACAATCCGACGATGATCGTTTGTCCGAGATCTTTGAACTTGTTCGGTAAGGTAAAGATTCGGAGTTTGTGATTGATGACCAGGGTGTGCTACGTTTTGGGACTCGTTTATGTGTACCAAATTCCAAAGAGCTGAGACGCGATATCTTAGAGCAGGCACATCAATCAGCTTACAGTGTTCATCCAGGTTCCACCAAGATGTATCGTGATTTGAGAGATGTCTACTGGTGGGAAGGGATGAAGAGAGATGTTTCGGACTTCGTTTCGAAGTGCCTGACTTGTCAGCAGGTCAAGGCTGAGCATCAAAGACCGGTAGGAGAATTGCAGCCTTTGCCTATTCCGGAGTGGAAATGGGTGCAAATTTCTATGGATTTCGTTGTGGGTCTACCCAGGACCAGTCGAGGGTATGGTTCCATTTGGGTGATTGTTGATCGGTTGACGAAAGCGGCTCACTTCCTTCCAGTGAAGACCACTTTCGGATTTTCTCAGTATGCTCAACTGTACATTGACAAGCTTGTGCGTTTGCACGATGTTCCTACATGCATTGTATCTGACAGAGGAACCCAGTTCACCAGCCGTCATTGGCAGAAACTTCAGGAAGCCTTGGGTACTCGATTGAGTTTTAGCACCGCTTTCCATCCACAGACCGATGGTCAGTCAGAGCGGACTATTCAGACTCTCGAGGATATGCTTCGAGCATGCGTGCTTGATTTTGGTGACAGTTGGGATCGTCACTTGCCTTTAATTGAATTCTCCTACAATAACAGTTTTCAGAAGACGATTCAAATGGCACCTTTTGAGGCTTTATATGGTAGAAAGTGTCGATCACCAGTCTGTTGGACCGAACTCAGCGAGAGCAGGATTTTGGGACCACAGCTAGTCGAAGAGACAACGGAGAAGATTCAGTTAATCCGAGATAGGATGAGAGCAGCCCAGTGCAGACAGAAGTCTTATGCTGACCGTCGTCGTCGCAGACTTGAGTTCGCTGTAGGTGATCATGTATTCCTACGGATTTCTCCGATGAAAGGCGTGATGAGATTTGGTAAGAAAGGGAAGCTTAGTCCCAGATTTGTGGGTCCTTTTGAGATCCTTGAGCGAGTTAGTACCATTGCCTATCGTTTGGCACATCCACCCAATTTTTCGGTTGTTCACCCCGTTTTTCATGTATCAATGCTTCGCAAGTACCTTCATGATCCTTCACACGTGATTCAGCCCCAGACCGTCCAACTGGAGCACGATCTTTCTTTCACCGAGCAGCCGGTAGTAATTTTGGATCGGCAGGTGAAGAAACTTCGGTCAAAAGTCTTACCGTCAGTGAAAGTTCTTTGGCGTGGCCCAAGTAGCGAAGAGGTTACATGGGAAGGCGAGGGCGAGATGCGGAAGAAATTCCCTCATCTTTTCGAAAGTATGCATATTAAGATTTTTTAAATTCGGGGACCGAATTTCTTTAAGAGGGGGAGATTGTAACACTTTAGAATGCGTTTAGAGTAATTAAGCGAATGAATGCGGATTTTTAATAAAATTTAACCAAAACTGTTTTTATATATTTTATTTGAATTAATTAATATTTTATTAAATTATTTTGTGACATGCACACACTTGTGCATGTTAATCTTGGGTTTTGGAGATGTTAACCATGCTAGGTTAACCATGACATTTTACTTTTTACCATGCCATATTAACTTTTACTTAAAAAGTTTACCTTTAAGATAAGTTTTATTTACATTTTCATTAAATATCAAAAATGTTTTATTTTAATTAAAGAGAAGGATTTTAAAATTTGTGGCATGGGAGGCATAATGAATATGCAAGGTTGTCATGGAATTAAGGCATGAGTGGCATGAGTGTAAAAGAAGGGTAGGTATGGTGGAAACATGCATAAGTATAATGAAGAATCATTAAAGAGATAAGGAATTTGGCTATAAATACCCACTATCACCCTCCACATTCTCTCATTCACAAACCTTCAAAAAAATCATGTTTATGTTGTCTTGGAGCATGGATGGATAGGAATTCAGTCAAGTTTTGGTGAGGTATGATTTTAGTCTGTTTCTGTTTTAAAAAGATGACAGAAACTGATTCGGAGTGCGGCTCTGGACTGCAGTCCAGAGCAGTTCTTGCTGTCGATTCTCGTTTTGTAATGCTTTCAATTTACTGTATGAAAATGTTATAATGCGGAACTCTATATCATAGTGAAGATAAATCTGTTAGCTAACCAATGAAAGTGATTTCATTCATTTCTACTGTCGTTTACTATTTAAACTATATTTTAAATCAACAGAACACATAGCAGTCCCAAACAGGGACAGAACGTACACCCCTTTGTTTTACAGTGCATAACTTCCAGTACACAATGGATATTATTGATCCGTATGATGCGTTGGAAACCTAACTGATAAACCTAAATTTTGTTCAACTATAGCGTCGCCTAATTTTGATCCCAATAGGGTGAAAACTGTGTTGCGAAATGGACATTCAGTTCAGAAACTGAAATTCCAGCAGCGAACACTTAAAATTAAACGACTGTAACTTGCGAACCCAAAATCCGATTGTACTGAAATTTTTTTTGATGAACTGCCGACAAAGTGTACTTGTTACCGTATTTGTATAGTTTCACTAAATTTTGAGCTTATGATATTACGCGATACGTGTCCGATTCAGTTCTGTGGTTCGAGTCAGTTCTGCGCATCGTGTCGGTTATGCGCGTGCGTGTTTTTCAGTCGTGTCGCTTCACACGTTTAGTCACCGAGCTATCACCAAATAGTTTATGTGAACCAAATCGTTAGCTAGGTGTCCGTGTTCGTGTGTTATCCTTAGTTTACTGATATTGGTAAGTATTGGCTTTATTTGTGTGATATTAGGATCGCAAGCAGGGACTTCAGACGAAGGAAGGAAAGGAAAGAAGGTGATTGGATTCACCTAATTCAGGATTGTCTGGTGAGTAGATTTAACATCTACGGGGAAATCGCCTGTGTGGCGCTAAGCGCCAAAGGCTAGGATTCAAGTGAATTACTTTAAGTGATATGCCTATTGACCACACATAGATATAAACATATATTGAACTAGTAATAATTAGTACATCATATTTCATGTTAAACATTGATATAATATTGATAGGACACTGCACCATTACAAACGGTTCATATTGCACGAGCACTATATGTTACACACACACCGTTTGTAATTGCTATGTCACGCACACTATAGAATTGGCCTTAGATAAATATATTGAACCGTATTCATGATTTGTAGTTAGATAATTATTCTTGTATTAGTTCACATTATGATACTTACATTGCTGTAGTAATATTTTTATATGATGTTTTCACAAGATACTTTCAAAAACTGGGATTTATTTATAAACGTGTGGATTTCCCTTGATATGATCACATTACTTCCATATTGCATACATTGTAGTTCATGAATATATGCATTGAGATATTGTTTTCATGAGATTTCTGGATTTGAGAACCGCTGGTATATTTCAAAGAAAGCTATAAATTGTTTTAAACGCGGTTTCTCTTGATGTGATTTTGGGATGTCCACCATGAGTTTTCTCGGTTATGAGCTTGGTTTTCGAGACCCGATTCGAGGAGATATGGGAACCGTCTGCGGGTACATGGTGGACCCGGTATGGTACCCCGGGGCAAGAATGATATCGTGGTGTAGCCGATGAGCCTGGCAGAGGGCATACTACCTACCGGTGATTGGATGGACTCGGCGGTTGTCCGGAGGATACCGGCCGAAGTCATGAGATATGGGTCGATTCGGAATGACGAAACCCAGAGATATGGACCGATTCGGAATGACGAAGTCCAGAGAGAGAGATATATGGATTTACGTGTCGATGCTAGACACGGTGTTTTTCATGATGTTTCGAGTGTCGGTGTTGGACACTCAGGTTTTCCATGAGATTTACAGATGAGAGGGCCGGTCATAGTTGTAGGGTTCCTAGGCACTCTCAAGAGGTCTCACAAGGCATCAACCATACCAATTTCAAATTTTACGGTGCCGAGAAACCCTAGACTAGATCGTTGACTAGAAATTTAGGCGATATACGAATCTAGTTAACAACTTAACTAAAGATAAGAAGCTACAACCTTTGTAGATCCGGATATCCACTTCCTTGGCTCCACGTAGGCGTCCTCTCGCTGTCCATCTCGAATCCCGGACTCATTCGTCGGCTTGATCGGAGAAATGGGCGGACTAGGTCGTCGGCTTCATGCCGAAGATGATCTACGTCGAGGCATCACAAGTTCAAGCTTCGACTTCACAAATTTGTGAAACTTGTGAAGAAAACACCCAAAACAACTTGGCAAGAGGTAGAGGGTGAAGAAATAGGAGGTGGGTTCACTTTAGAATTGGATTTCTCACTTTAGAACTCAAGTTGCCATTGATGGCATCAAGCTTTCTTTCTTGAAGAAGAAGATCAAGAAGAAGATGAAGCTAGAATTATGATAAGTCTTGAGTTAAAAATGAACAATAAATGAATACTTATCATAAACTAACTAGGGTAGAGTGTAGAGAATAAACCATGGTTACTTGGATGGGTTAGGGTTAAGCATGAAGACAAGAATGGTTAAGAAGTCAAAGCTTCATGAAGCTTCAACTAGAAACAAACATAGCCACCATTCTAAATCTTTTCCAAATAAATAAACAAATAAATAAATGATAAAGCAAAACCCTAATCATCTCTTAACCATGGTTTAATTCTTTACACTTAACCAAATGATCAAGTATCATCAAACATGATACAAATATGTGCACAAAAGTATATCACATATACTTCTTGCACATCAAGTGAGAAAATCCATTTAAAGTGAACCAATACTAGTTAATGCAAAGTAATATATCAAATATATAATTATACATTAAATCATTAAATCAACACTTGATTTAACGATCCGGTCATATCGCATATAACCGACTAGTATATAATGTATCGATTTATCGAATCAATGATTCGATAACTAGGTTATATCGAATATAACCAATCGATACATCCATCGCAAGAATGGAATACGGTATCACATACACGCATTATTCTCGGTCCTGCACATATCTCATATGCACTCCTATTTCGTTTCGCTTGAGCCAGGAAACCTCTGTGTAGGACTCTAAAGACTCGTCAATACGCCGGTAGCAGATGATGATCATATCAAGCATCCACAAGCCGCAAGCGGTCTGCTAAACGTAACGGCCACCCGGGTATTAAGCGATCAGAAGATCGACGAGCTAGCCCGCTCACACTCCTGTGAATCCAACCAGTAACACTTACCGTACAGTCCGGTCTGTTCGTATGATATGTCGCATATCAAGTCTAGGGGTGGTATACGTCAGACCCCAATAACCGATAAGTCGTGCCGATGTGAGGCTCATAACGGGTCGAGAAACTACTGGTAACATTTACCAGCAAATCTCAGATCAGCCATGGCCAGGGACTTCCCTGTTACGGCCAATCGAGCACAGCGCAACATCAACCCCTAATACCGGGAGAGACGAAACCCCTCATATCGCTCATTGCCTCCATGTGACTCGGGACTGTACCCAAAGACCACCGTTTTGCACGCCCTCATGGACGTGGTAAGGTGGAGATCAAAGCACAGTGGGAATCACACAAGACTCTATGACGATCTCGGGTCTACAGACTAACCTGTACAAGTGTCACCTGAGAACTGCCATCTGACGTGAGGTATAATACCATTTGGGAGTTCTCGGCGAGTCCGTCCAGTGTACCCAGTCTCCACTGAGCACCCGTATACCATCTCTGATGTCAGACACCAATGGATATAGGATCATCCATTGCCCATCTCATGGGTCGAGAAGCGTATACGCTAGTCTACACTGGTATATCGATGCCCTATCTCGATACACCCACGACTAGGGACCTTGAAGGATGTACTTATGGACTACCATGTCCCCACTAGTATGATCTGCATCATAGTCCAGGTAGTCAAGTACACATCCTAAGGGCTTTATCAATATGTAACTATAAGACAGTTTAAAGAGACAAGTGTACATGTTATGATAAAGAGTAACCAGATAGCATACTATCATATCGAGCAAGAAAGTCATCTCTATATATGTCCAAGCATCCAATATAATATACATCATCTGTACAATACTGGCCTCTAGGGTATACATACAACTAACAATCTCCCACTTGCACTAGGGCCAGCTGATGTAGTATCGCATACCGAGCATCCCGAAGAGTCTCTCAAACTGTATCTGGGGAATGGCCTTCGTGAGTGGATCCGCCGTGTTGTTCTTCGTGTCAACCCTCCTGACCTCGATCTCCCGGTGATCAACTATCTCCCGGATCAGGTGATACCGCCTCAGGATATGCCTGGATCGCTGATGGGACCTAGGTTCCTTGGCCAAAGCCACCGCTCCATTGTTATCGCAATACAAAGGTATTGGATGCTCAATGGATGGAACCACACCAAGTTCAGTAATGAACTTCTTGATCCAGACAGCCTCTTTAGCGGCATTGTTGGCAGCGATGTATTCAGCCTCCATCGTCGAGTCTGCCACGGTTTCCTGCTTGGAACTCTTCCAGCTAACCGCCCCTCCGTAAAGGGTAAAGACAAAGCCCGACTGCGACTTAGAGTCGTCCTTATCACTCTGGAAGCTCGAATCGGTAAAGGACTCCACTTGGAGTTCTCCGTTACCATACACCAAGAGCATCTCTTTAGTCCTTCGTAAGTACTTGAGAATGCTCTTCACAGCTGTCCAGTGACTCTCTCCAGGATCAGCTTGATACCTGCTCACTATACTTAGTGAGTATGCTACATCGGGTCTGGTACATAGCATCGCATACATGATAGAGCCTACAGCCGAAGCATAGAGTATCCCTTGCATGCGAGCTCTCTCCAAATCAGTCTTGGGAGACATCTCTTTGGAGAGAGTGACTCCAGAGATCGTGGGCAAGTTCCCACGCTTGGAATCTTCCATACTAAACCTTTTTAGTATGGTGTCAATGTACCTGGATTGGGACAATCCCAATATCCGTTTGGATCTATCTCTATAGATCCTAATTCCCAATATGCAGGAGGCATCACCAAGATCTTTCATCGAGAATCTTTGTGATAAGAAAAGCTTGACCGATTGCAGCATAGGAATATCATTTCCTATCAAGAGTATGTCGTCCACGTACAATACGAGGAAGACTACCTTACTCTCTGCTACCTTTTTGTAGATACAAGGTTCATCTGGGTTTTTGACGAAATCAAACTCTTTGATAACGACGTCAAAGCAGATGTTCCAACTCCGCGATGCTTGCTTTAATCCATAAATGGATTTAAGCAGCTTGCACACCTTCCTGCTGCTCCCACTGTCTACGAAGCCCTCTGGCTGAGTCATGTACACGCACTCTTCTAAATCACCATTTAGAAAGGCGGTCTTAACATCCATTTGCCAGATTTCGTAATCATGATATGCAGCGATGGCAAGCATGATCCGGATGGATTTAAGCATAGCCACTGGAGAAAAGGTTTCGTCATAGTCCACACCTGGTCTTTGACGAAAACCCTTTGCTACAAGTCTAGCTTTGAAAGTCTCTACTTTCCCATCTACACCAAGTTTTTTCTTGAAGATCCACTTGCTCCCAATGGGTTTTACCCCTTCAGGAGCAACATCCAAAGTCCATACTTTGTTAGTGTACATGGATTCCATCTCGGACCGCATAGCATCCAGCCATTTCACTGAGTCCCTACTCGTGATGGCCTGCTCGAAGATAGTTGGGTCATCATCCTCCATGATGCAATCCTCGCTCCCACCATCCTTGAGAAAACCGTAGTATCTCTCAGGTGGGCGAGGAACCCTACTAGATCGGCGGAGAGGCTGAGGTTCATCGGGAACTACTGAATCCTCTGGTTCAACCAAATCTTCTGTTGTAGTCTGTATTGCTGGAACCTCTTCCAGTTCTACCTCCTTGCCACTAATTTCTTTTTCAAGAAATTCCTTTTCTAAAAAGGTGGCATGTCGAGAAACAAACACCTTTTGTTCCTCGGTGTGGTAGAAGATATACCCGCGCGAATGTTTGGGATATCCAATAAACTTACACAAAATGGACCTTGCCGCGAGTTTGTCCGGATTTTGCGTTTTTACATATGCCGGACAACCCCGTATCTTAACATAATTAAGACATGGTCTCTTTCCTTTCCATATCTCATATGGAGTGGTTGGCACGGTTTTGGTAGGAACCATATTCAATAGGTCTGCAGCTGTTTCCAGTGCATATCCCCAGAAGGAAATAGGTAACTCAGCTGTGCTCATCATAGAGCGCACCATATCTAATAGGGTGCGGTTCCTCCGTTCTGATACACCGTTGTGCTGTGGTGTATATGGAGGAGTCAGCTGAGAGAGAATCCCATTCTCTTTTAGGAAGTCCAGGAATTCATTGCTTAAGTATTCTCCTCCTCGATCAGATCGAAGGATTTTAATGCTTTTTCCGGTTTGGTTCTCGACTTCTTGTTTATATTCTCTAAATTTCTCAAAAGCTTCTGATTTGTGTTTCATCAGGAACACATATCCGAATCTAGAGAGATCGTCAGTGAATGTAATGAAGTACGAAGAACCATTCCTGGCATGTGTAGACATGGGACCGCATACATCACTATGTATTAGTCCCAAGAGTTCGGTAACTCTTTCTCCGTGTCCCGTAAACGGAGTTTTGGTCATCTTGCCTTTGAGACATGACTGGCAAGTGTCATAAGATGAAAATTCAAACGGATTTAAATATCCATTCTTATGCAACTTAGCTAGTCGTGTCGCATTGATGTGACCCAGTCTACAATGCCACAAGAAGGATTCGTTCAGTTCAGAACTCTTCCTCTTATGTGTGTTTGTTATGCTCAGAACTGTTGATTGATTTAGAACATAAATGCCATTGCACAACGTGCCTGATCCAACCAACTTTTGGTTACGGAAGATGTTCATAACATTATCCTGTAATACAAAATTATATCCCTCTTTACTCAATAAAGAAACCGATATAATGTTGCATATCAGGTTCGGCATGTAATAGCATTCGTTCAGAACCAATGTATTACCAGTTGGTAACACAAGGTGATATTCCCCGACAGTCTTAGCTGCAACAATTGCACCATTTCCAACTCTAATGTCTTTATCACCTTCTCCAAGTTCTCTACCTTTCCTAAGCCCATGTAACTGATTACATATATGGGATCCTGACCCGGTATCTAATACCCAGGACGTAGAGGAAATGGAGAAACAGTTCTCTGTAACGAACACACCCGAAGAAAATGCATCATCATGTACTTTCTTCATTCGGGCGGCATGGGAATCCTGGTATTCCCCTATGTCCTGTTTATTTCTATAACTCTTATAAGAAAGAACGGAACCAACGTTCCCCAGTACAGAATGACATGCGGGTTCGGTCAATACATCCATATTATTATCTTTATTAGGGCATGAAATGGTCGCTACCTGGAGAGAGAGAGAAGAAAACACTTTAGCGTAAGCTCGTGCAAGATCAGATTGGTTATTATCTTATCTAATCAGGATGGCTCCCACTGGTTTTTATCAAATCTTCCTTCAAACCCTAAAAGGAAAGACTAGCCGGGATTAATTACACATTACAAGTTCGCTAATCTTTCAGCCAGGCCAGTGTCGGTACTTTGAGGGAGGTCCCCCGTGCTTTCGCACGAACCTAATTAATGTAAACCTCGTTTTCCCAGAGGTGTAACCCCGTTGACACCTTTCTAGACACCTACTTGATCAGCTAATTACAATGTGTAAAACTCTCCCAGGAGTAACTCTTACTCGCAGTGGGTATCGGGATCCAACTATCTCATAGAAGGTATGCAATCTCATTGCAAATTTCAACACTTGAAATTCCCGATAATATTTTGCCCCTAGCGTCCTATGACCTTGACGCAGGCCAACAAACCATAGTGCGCTAGTCAAGTTCAACCCGTCATTTCCTGATTGAATTAAACCCACCCGCACGACCCTTGACGCAGGCCAACAAAGTCGCACGACTACCCTAATCCAATCTGCATCATATGCATAAGCAGATAAATACTAGTTAGCTACGGTACACTACGCCTTGACGTAGGCCAACAAACGTAGCACGAATACTAACTACTACTTATCTGAAATGACGGAGGGCTACGACAGGTTTTTCTGAAAACCTATTGCGTAATGAACTTGATATCGTTGTAGGATCAAATGAAGTTTTGAAATGGAGTGATTTTGAGGCTTTTCTAGTTTTGCTAAAGGGGTCACTCCCGGTGAAGGGATCGTCGGCCCTTTCCTCGTCGAATGAGGTGCGGGATATATCATATATATCACTGTGCAAAGCAGAAACTATAGAAGCAATCAAAAGCAGACCGAGTATGTAGCATCTGCCAGTTATTGCTAAAGGAGTCACTCCCGGTGAAGGGATCTCGGTCCTTTCCTCATCGAATAAGGTGCAGGGTATATCATATATACCGCTATGCAAAGCAAGAACTGTAGCTACCTGTTTTATTTAAAATTTGATTCTACAACATCTTAGGCTTCTTTTCTTTCATTAATCACATTAATGAAGTCCCATCATTTAAATACCTAAACATCACAGATAAATACGACGTACACTTATGCCATCCGCATTCGCCTCGATGTCCCCTCGTGCACCGTTAGGTTAGGTAACTAACGGCAGAGCGGGGCAGGGCTAGCGCGGGTGTAAAACATAAGTAACGCCTATATAATATATCATATATACTATATACTGTATCTATCACAGAACATCACATGATCACATCACAGATATCGCAGCAGAAGAAACATATGAAACATTGGATATACTAGGACGTCCGTGTTTTCAATACGAGCCAGTATAAAACACGGATTCCACGGTCGTGATGAATAGCCAATCCCACACCCCTAGACCCCTACGAGAGCGGCAAGTAACCCTACCAATTCTAGGGTTAGGAGACCCGGACTCGACTCCTCGAGATGGTCTCCCACTGGACCCTAGAACCCGGTTACTTGTGCTCCCCTCCTTGGGTCTTTCCTAGTGCAGAAAAGTAAATAATATACAAAAGGTGACGACTTCCGCAACCTGGAAGTGCCCCAATAAAAGAATATTACATACAAGTTTTTACATGAATGAAAATGAAAAACACTCATCTCACATAAAAAAAAACCCGGCTATTCAAACACGACAATCCAATATAACATATCCAGCAACACATAACATCACATGTCATCAACGTAAGTAAATATGCGCATCCCAATTGTCGTTGACATATAGCAACGAAACCGGCGATATCACATATTACACTTACGGTCACAGAAAAGAAAGTGTAAAACTACAACAATTGGAATCCGCAACCTCTTTAGACATCGCATGCCTAAACAAAATGAAATACTTAGACATCACATGCCTAACAGTTATAAACCCCGCATTTTAGTCTCATTATCGAAAACTCTTTTCAATATCAAATGAAACTAAACCGCTAGATTTATATCATTCATTCAGTTATCTCATAACTGTTTGTGAATTCTAATTATTGTATCCCATTCCGGATAAATAGAAAATATTAAACTTTCCGATCGAACATTCGAACACCCAAGTTTTCCCGAAACCGTCCAACACATGAAATAGGTTCAAAGACATTCACTTCATGCTTCAGTACCAACGGTCCAGCCGTAGAAGGGTCAAGCCAACGCCTCACATGTGGCACGCCGTACTGCCCCAAACCCGAAGGTTCAAAGGGCAGTTTAAGACGGTCACATAATCGAGTTAAGCTTTGTTGTCTTCTAGAGGGACCATCGCGTTACTTGCACTACTCAGAACGTCCTTAAACCAGACAAAAATCCAACACTTGGATATTTTCCGGCAGGGGAAAAGTTGGGTATTTATATCCGGTCGGACTTTTTAACATATTCAAAAAATTATCCGGAAAGCACTAAGACAAAATTCGATAATCCGATCGAAATACCGAGTCCCCAATACAACCCAGAATACTTAACTCTTGAATAAATATTAAAAATTTCCAGAGAACTCAGCACTGAATAAAAGAAGTTACTGTGCAAAATTGGGTGGGTGACGTCATCATACGGCCGCGGAACCGCCGCGGAACCGCCGCAGAAGCCAGGCTTCTGCCGCGGTTCCGCCGCACTTTGGAGGAATTAGGTGATCGTGTTTCACAGTAATTCTTAGAAAGTCCTGCTGAATTTTCTGCATATTTTTAATTTGGAAAAACCCCAGTTTTTAAAAAATGTACAGAGAGCAACTTTGATATTAGGGTTTCGGTTCGATCGGACTTCAAACTCCGTCTGGACTTCGCCTAAGGCTCTAGCTAGGCTCTGATACCACTGTAGGGTTCCTAGGCACTCTCAAGAGGTCTCACAAGGCATCAACCATGCCAATTTCAAATTTTACGGTGCCGAGAAACCTTAGACTAGATCGTTGACTAGAAATTTAGGCGATATACGAATCTAGTTAACAACTTAACTAAAAATAAGAAGCTACAACCTTTGTAGATCCGGATATCCACTTCCTTGGCTCCACGTAGGCGTCCTCTCGCTGTCCATCTCGAATCCCGGACTCATTCATCGGCTTGATCGGAGAAATGGGCGGACTAGGTCGTCGGCTTCGTGCCGAAGATGATCTACGTCGAGGCATCACAAGTTCAAGCTCCGACTTCACAAATTTGTGAAACTTGTGAAGAAAACACCCAAAACAACTTGGCAAGAGGTAGAGGGTGAAGAAATAGGAGGTGGGTTCACTTTAGAATTGGATTTCTCACTTTAGAACTCAAGTTGCCATTGATGGCATCAAGCTTTCTTTCTTGAAGAAGAAGATCAAGAAGAAGATGAAGCTAGAATTATGATAAGTCTTGAGTTAAAAATGAATAATAAATGAATACTTATCATAAACTAACTAGGGTAGAGTGTAGAGAATAGACCATGGTTACTTGGATGGGTTAGGGTTAAGCATGAAGACAAGAATGGTTAAGAAGTCAAAGCTTCATGAAGCTTCAACTAGAAACAAACATAGCCACCATTCTAAATCTTTTCCAAATAAATAAACAAATAAATAAATGAAAAAGCAAAACCCTAATCATCTCTTAACCATGGTTTAATTCTTTACACTTAACCAAATGATCAAGTATCATCAAACATGATACAAATATGTGCACAAAAGTATATCACATATACTTCTTGCACATCAAGTGAGAAAATCCATTTAAAGTGAACCAATACTAGTTAATGCAAAGTAATATATCAAATATATAATTATACATTAAATCATTAAATCAACACTTGATTTAACGATCCGGTCATATCGCATATAACCGACTAGTATACAATGTATCGATTTATCGAATCAATGATTCGATAACTAGGTTATATCGAATATAACCAATCGATACATCCATCGCGAGAATGGAATACGGTATCACATACACGCATTATTCTCGGTCCTGCACATATCTCATAGGCACTCCTATTTCGTTTCGCTTGAGCCAGGAAACCTCTGTGTAGGACTCTAAAGACTCGTCAATACGCCGGTAGCAGATGATGATCATATCAAGCACCCACAAGCCGCAAGCGGTCTGCTAAACGTAACGGCCACCCGGGTATTAAGCGATCAGAAGATCGACGAGCTAGCCCGCTCACACTCCTGTGAATCCAACCAGTAACACTTACCGTACAGTCCGGTCTGTTCGTCTGATATGTCGCATATCAAGTCTAGGGGTGGTATACGTCAGACCCCAATAACCGATAAGTCGTGCCGATGTGAGGCTCATAACGGGTCGAGAAACTACTGGTAACACTTACCAGCAAATCTCAGATCAGCCCTGGCCAGGGACTTCCCTGTTACGGCCAATCGAGCACAGCGCAACATCAACCCCCAATACCGGGAGAGACGAAACCCCTCATATCGCTCATTGCCTCCATGTGACTCGGGACTGTACCCAAAGACCACCGTTTTGCACGCCCTCATGGACGTGGTAAGGTGGAGATCAAAGCACAGTGGGAATCACACAAGACTCTATGACGATCTCGGGTCTACAGACTAACCTGTACAAGTGTCACCTGAGAACTGCCATCTGACGTGAGGTATAATACCATCTGGGAGTTCTCGGCGAGTCCGTCCAGTGTACCCAGTCTCCACTGAGCACCCGTATACCATCTCTGATGTCAAACACCAATGGATATGGGATCATCCATTGCCCATCTCATGGGTCGAGAAGCGTATACGCTAGTCTACACTGGTATATCGATGCTCTGTCTCGATACACCCACGACTAGGGACCTTGAAGGATGTACTTATGGACTACCATGTCCCCACTAGTATGATCTGCATCATAGTCCAGGTAGTCAAGTACACATCCTAAGGGCTTTATCAACATGTAACTATAAGACAGTTTAAAGAGACAAGTGTACATGTTAAGATAAAGAGTAACCAGATAGCATACTATCATATCGAGCAAGAAAGTCATCTCTATATATGTCCAAGCATCTAATATAATATACATCATATGTACAATACTGGCCTCTAGGGCATACATACAACTAACAATAGTGACGGCGCCTGAGATTTTGAGATTTACGTGTCGTTGATGGACACTGGATTTATTTTACTGATAGTGATTATGGATGAGTATTATGTTTACCCCATACTCAGGTATTTATGATACATTCTCTACATATAGTCATTTACCAGATCATGATTTACTGCATTTCATATTGACATATATACCTTATCATGACACATATGTAGAAATGGTTGTTTATCGTACATACACGTGATTACTTGTACGATATTATTTACTTTTCACGAGTTGGCAACTCACCCCCATTGTGCCACAGCATTTGTGCAGGTTTGATCTGCAGTTTGGAAGCGTCAGGCTTCTTATTACATCTTTTCCGTGGATACCGCTACTGTTGGGTTGAGACCCTTTCTTTTGGTATGTGGATTTGTGCGGTTATCCATTTATGTATCTTATTGTATCTAGTACTCTCCATCTACTATTCACCTGTATTGACTTAGAGACTGAGAGGTTCGGTATTTGTACCTTATGTGATTTTGGTTGTTGTGCTCGTATGAGCCGGATTTGATTCTTATTTTGTTATTTCTTCGCTATGGCGACATTTGTAGACATGTTGTAGTTGTGTTTCATCTCTATGATTTGTATCATTCATGATTGATTTTTACAAAGGAGATGCTGCCGAAATATACAAAGGAAAAATGAAACTTTAAGTTTTTCGACGATTTTTAAACTAAGATTCTAAATGTTTTAACTAATCTTTTAAACAAATGTTTTAAAGCTTTATCACTCTAATCTTTTCATGGTTTAGATTACTGGGTTTCGGCTTACTTGAGTTACGTTACGCCTCTAGACGTTACGTGATTTAAGTGCCGGTTACGTTCCTAAATTAGGTCGTGACAAAAATCCACTTGCTCCCGATGGGTTTTACCCCTTCAGGAGCAACTTCCAAAGTCCATATTTTGTTGATGTACATGGATTCCTTCTCAGATCACATAGCATCCAGCCATTTCACAGGGTCTCCACTTGTGATGGCCTACTCGAAACTAGTTGGGTCATCATCTTCCATGATGCAATCCTCACTCCCACCGTATACGAGGAAACCATAATATCTCTCAGATAGATGAGGAACCCTACTAAATCTGCGGAGTGGCTGAGGTTCATCGGGGATTATTGAATCCTTTGGTTCTACTAAATTGTCAGTTATAGTTTGTGTAGCTGGAACTTCTTCCAGCTCTACCTGATGACCACTATTTTTTTTCATAAGAAATTCCTTTTCTAAAAATGTGGCGTGTCGAGAAATAAACACATTTTGTTCCTCGGTGTGGTAGAAGATATACTCTCGCGAATGTTTGGGATATCCTACAAACTTGCACAGAACTGATCTTGTCTCGAGTTTGTCCGGATTTTGTGTTTTCACATAAGCCGGACAACCCCATATCTTAACATAATTAAGGCATGGTCTCTTTTCTTTCCATATCTTATATGGAGTGGTAGACACGGATTTGGTGGGAACCATATTCAATAGGTCTACAGCCGTCTCAAGTGCATGACCCCAAAAGGAAATAGGTAACTCATCAACACTCATCATTGAGCGTACCATATTTAATAGGGTGCGATTCCTCCGCTCCGATACTCCATTGTGCTGTGGTGTATACGGAGGAGTAAGCCGAGAGAGAATCCCATTCTCTTTTAGTCACGGAATTCCGTACTCAAGTATTCTTCTCCTCGATCGGATCGTAGGATTTTAATACTTTTACCCGTCTGGTTCTCAACTTCGTACTTATATTCCTTGAATTTCTCAAAAGCTTCAGATTTGTGTTTCATCAGGAATACATGTTCGAATCTTCAGAGATCATCAGTGAATGTAATGAAATATGAGGAACCATTCCTGGCATGTGTAGACATAGGACCGCATACATCATTATGTATCAGTCCCAAGAGTTCAGTAGCTCTTTCTCCGTGTCTAGTAAACGGAGTTTTGGTCATTTTACCTTTAAGACATGACTGACAAGTTTCATAAGATATAAATTCGAGCTGATTCAAATATCTATTTTTATGCAACTTAGCTAGTCTTGTCGCATTGATATGACCTAGTCTACAATACCACAAGAAGGCTTCGTTCATTTCTGAACTTTTCCTCTTGTGTGTGTTCTGTATGCTTAGAACTGTGGTTTGATTCAGAACGTATATACCATTACATAGCGTACCAAACCTAATCAACACTTGATTTAGGAAAATGTTCATAACATTATCCTCTAATGAAAAATTATATCCTTCTTTATGCAACAAAAAAACTGATATAATATTGCACATCATATTCGGTACGTAATAACAGCGTATTATCATTTGGCAACACTAGGTGATATTCGCCAACTGCTTTGACCGCAACAATTGCTCTATTCCCTACTTTTAAAGACATCACATTTTCCTAGTTCTCTACCTTTTCTTAGCCCATATAATAAATTACATACGTGGGATCCTGATCCGGTATCCAATATCCAGGACGTAGAGCAAACTGAGAAACAATTCTCGGTTACGAACACACCCGAAGACGATGCATCAACATGTTTTTTC
Organism: Agapanthus africanus; assembly: GCA_030015575.1. Taxonomy (NCBI): domain Eukaryota; kingdom Viridiplantae; phylum Streptophyta; class Magnoliopsida; order Asparagales; family Amaryllidaceae; genus Agapanthus; species Agapanthus africanus. The sequence goes on along the minus strand of CM057338.1, from coordinate 474,458,354 downwards.
TTCGATCGGGTTGCGTGGGATCCTGATATTCTCCTATTTCTTGCTCAGACTTATGACAATCATAAGAAAAAAAGAAACCAACGTTCCCCAGCTCAGTATAATAAGCGGGTTCGGTCAATACATCCATATTATTATCTTGATTAAGGCGTGTCATTGGTCGCTACCTGGAGAGAGAGAAAAGGAAACGCATTAGCATGCGCTCTTTACAAGATTAGATTGGTTATTATCTTATCTAATCAGGATGGCTCCTACTGTTTTTATCAAATCTTCCTTCAAACCATAAAAGGTAAGATTAGCCGAGATTAATTACACCCTATAAGTTCGCCAATCGATCAGCCAGGCAGGTATTGGTACTCCGAGGGAGTCTCCCCATGCTTTCGTATGGAACTAATTAAATAACCTCATTTCCGCAGGGGCATAATCCCGTTAACACCTTTCTTAGACACCTACTGAATCAGCTAATTGTAAAGTGGAAAACTCTCCCAGGAGTAACTCTTACTCGCAGTGGGTATCGAGATCCAACTATCTTATAGAAGGTATGCAATCTCATTGCAAATTTCAACACTTGAAATTCCCAATATCTGTTTTTACCCCTAGTGTCCTATGACCTTGACGCAGGCCAACAAAACCATAGGCCACTAGTCAAGTTCAACCCATTCATTTCGTGATTGAATTAAACCCACCCGCACGACCCTTGACGCAGGCCAACAAGGTTGTACGACTACCCTAATCCAATCGCATCATATGCGGCAGATAAATACTAATCAGCTACCGTACACTACGCCTTGACGAAGGCCAACAAACATAGCACGAATACTAAATAGCACTTATCTGAAATGGCGGAGGGCTGCGACTGGTATTGAAGAAAACTTTTAATCTAATGAACTTGATATCGTTGTAGAATCTAGTGATTTGAAAATGAGTGTTTTTTTGTAGGTTTTGCTAGTTTTGCTAAAGAGGTCACTCCCGGTGAAGGGATCTCGGCTCTTTCCTCATCGAATGAGGTGCTGGATATTCATCAAGGAATACCACAATGCAAAGTAAGAACTAGAGCTGCCTTTTTAAAATTTCGATTCTACAACATCTTTAGGGTTCTTTTCTTTTCATTAATCTCATTAATGAAGTCATCATTTATGTTTCCTAAAACATCACAGAAAAGAAACAAAAATAGAACGTACGTTTATGCCATCCGCATTCGCCACGGAGCCCTGTCATGCACCGTTAAGTTACTTAACTAACGGCAAAGCAGAGGCTGGACTAGTGCAGGTGCAAAACATAAGCAACGTTTATTATATATATCATATATATATAGCATTCGCCTCACGCAGTTATATGATCACATCACAGAACCAAGCAGCAGAAGTCAACATATGAAATATTGGATATATTAGAAGGTCCGTGTTTTAAATTAAGCCAATAATGAAAAACACGGATTCCACGGTCGTGATGAATAGCCAAACCCACATCCCTAGACTCCTACGAGAGCGGCAAGCAACCCTGCCAATTCAAGAGTTAGGAGACCCGGTCTCGACTCCTCGAAATGGTCTCCCACTGGACTCTAAAACCTGGTTACTTATTCTTCCCCATTGGGTCTATGCTAATGCAGAAAAGTAAATAATATACATCAATGGTGATATCATCCTTAACCCGGAAATGTCCCAATAAAAAAATATTACATACAATTTTTATATGAATGAAAATTATAAAAAAAACTTCTATCTCACGCAAAAAACCCCAGCTATTCAATCACGATGATCCAATATAACATATCACAGCAACATATCATATCTCATGTCATCAATGTAAGTAAATACGCGTATCCCAAATGTCGTTGACATATAGCAATGAGATCTGGGATACCCTACATATTACACTTACGGTCGCAGAAAAGAAATGAAAAACTATAATAATTAGAATCTGCATTTCTTTAGACATCATAAACTCGGAATAACTCATATGTGAGGGATTGAGTTTGGAGGAGGTGAGGAAGAAGATAAAGAGAGCTAGAGAGCAAGAGCTCATGTGTAGAAAAATAACTCGAGTGTTGTGAAAATATGAAGAATGGCTCATCAAAATACCTCACTCATTGAAGCATCCACAATTTTCAAATAAAAAATTGGAACCATGCTTCAATAGCAAGTCAAGACCAATATAATAATCATCAATGCCATACTTCACCATTCCACAAAAATCTCCTCATATTCCACCTCATTTTCTATTTTCTAAAAAATAGAAAATACAACCATGCTTCATATATATATATATATATATATATATATATCACACACACACATATATATAAAGATAAGCAAATAATTAGTGAGCAATAATATTAGTTAATATATAATTATATCAAATATAAATATATATCATATTATTAAATCAACACTTGATTTAATAATTCGGTTATATCACATATAACCGACTAATATCATTTATCTGTTTATCATATTATCAAATCAACACTTGATTCGCTAATCTGGTTATATCACATATAACCTAACCGATAACAAATAACCGCGAGATTAGAATACGGTATCTCATACTCGTATTTAATCAGGCCCCCCGCACATATCAGCATATGTGCCCTACTTCGTTTCGCTTGAACTGGGAAACCTCTGTGTGGGACTCTAAAAACTCGTCAATACGCTAGCAGTAGGTGATGATCACATCAGTCACCCACAGACCGTCAGCGGTACTAGCTGGACGTAACGGCAACCCAGGTATTGAGCGAATAAAAGATCAACAAGCAAGCTTGTCCAAACTCCCATGAAGCATATAAGTAACACTTACTGTACAGTCCGGTCTCTTCGTCTGATATGTCGCATATTGAGTCTAGGGATAGAATCATCAGACCCCAGTAACTTGATAAGTCATGCCGATGTGTGGCTCATAACGGTTCGAGAAACTACTGATAACACTTATCAGTAAATCTCATCAGCCCTGGCCAGGGACTTACTGTTATAGCCAATCGAGCATAGCGCAACATCAACTCCCAAAACTGGGAGAGACGAGACCCCTCCTATCGCTCATTGCCTCCATGTGACTCGGGACTTTACCCAAAATCCACCTGTTTGCACGACTCCTTTGAGCCGTGGTAGGGAGGAAATCAAAGCACAATGGAAACCACACAAGACTCTATGACGATCTCGGGTCTACAGACTAACATGTACCAGTGTCACCAGAGAACTGCTATCTGACGATAGGTATAGTACCAACTAGGAGTTCTCGGCGAGTCCTGTTTGGTGTACTCATTCTCTAATGAGCACCTGTGTACAATCTTTGATGTCAAACACCAATTGATATGGGATCAACCATCGCCCCCTACAGTGTCAAGAAACGTACACAATAGTCTACTCTGGAATATCGATGCGCTATCTCGATATTCCTTCGACTAGGAACAATTAAAGAATGTGCTTGTGGACTATACAAGTCCCGGTAGTATTGTCACGCCCCGCTTCCCAGTAGATGGAAACGGTGACGTGGCAAGCCCGCGACGTATTTATTCCGAGAAGGTCAGTTCTCGAAATAAATACGCTAAGCGTCTATAAGCAACATAAACTAACAAGAATAAATAAAAGAATGAAATCCAACTCTGATTTATTACATTCAAGATTCACAATTGACAAAATATCTGAATACAAGATATTTAACATGATAAGCCTTAATAATGAGGCATACATAAATAAGCTGAAATGAAATGAAAAACTGAATGAAACTATACGTCTGTTTGTGATGTGAACTGGTTGTACTCTTTTTCGACCACTTCTATCTTCTTTGTGTCAATGTCACCTGACGAACATTCCAAGAATAGAAAGATGTGGGTGGAATGCCCGTCAGCGAACTTGCGCTCGGTAAGTCCCCAAGAATGGTAGGATGTGAAAGTATATAAATGAATATGCAAGGTGACATGTGATATAGAATGAATGGAAATAAAACATGAACACGTATAACATGGTGATATTAATGACAACTATGTAAGCATGGCAATATAACATGAGCATAGTAAACAAGTATAGCATGAATATAAATCATGAACATATAAACAAGTATGGTAGCATGCATGGTAATGTGTATGTCAACTATATCAGCATGTCAAACAAGTATAATATGGCCGTGGAGTATAGGTATAGTGTACATGAAGTGAATGTAAGTGTCTTAACAGGTCTCTACTTGGGTATACTAATCTAACGTAAGTTCAAGGGTGAATGTCAACCAATCTCAAGAGTGTTCTTGAACCCAACAGGCTGTAATCCAGGGGCAGGGAACCACGGGCCCGAATCAAATGTTAGTAACGGGACTTCAACCTAGTGTTGAAGTATTCCAAACTCAACAGGCTGTAATCCAGGAGTAAGGAAACACGGGCCCTTATGATAACTTGCTTGTGTTAGTAGACATGAATTCATGATCTAGGGGGACTCTTGAGATTTTGTTGGATTCACGCATGGACTATCCCAACACCCCGTGTTTATTAGTTCATGATTAATGTTATGAGTCTCGATCAAATTCATGGATACAAAAGGTGATGTATGATATCAAGTTTTCAAGATTGAGTTCATATAGTCATGTCAAGTGCAAGTCATGCCAATTGTATTCATGGTTCAATGTCAAGTTGGTTCAAGTGTACATACTGGGTTCAAGTATTCATGATTGAGTCGTGTCAAGATCAAGTCAATTCTAACATATAATGATTTAATCATAAGTAATATAAATAAAAATAAATAAGCAATCATAGAATATGATATGAGATAAATATACAAGTAACATCCAAAACAATATTGTAAATAAGTGATATGTTCGACTAGTTAATCAAGTCATTTGAAATCAGAATATAAACGAAAACATAGCCTTAAGTGTTATGCACATGTGAGTTCCAGTCTCGCATAAATACGACTACCAGTTTGGGAGATATACATGTTTTCGTATCGTCGCGCAAAACAAATCAGAATCTGTTCGGCACCGTCACACGTTTTTAAAACGCAGTTTGAGTTAATTTATATCAAGTTTCAGGTTACAAAAACTATTAGAAAATTGTATGTATTTCGATATACTTATCCAAAACACCAAGATTCGCACGATTTGGATTTCTTAAACTCTAGTTATGATCATTTTAACATCAGCGTTTAAAACAGAAATTCAGATTTCTGGACAGCAATTATATGTTATATTGCAAAGCCTATATCGGCTTGTTTCGTGCATTTCTAAGTAATCTAATATACATAAAATTATATCTTTATCGTTTATTCATCTACACATCTAAATTTTGTCACGAACGGATATCGGGATTTCGAGTTATGTCCTATTTAAAAACAATGTGCGAATCAGGACATATTCTGTCCAGATCCGTCGCTTAATATTGTAACGCAGTTTTCTTTATCTTATGTTTGTTTTCAGTAAAAACTTAAAACTAATAAAATATAGATTATTCAATGTAGATATCTAAAACACCTGAGTTTGCTCAATTTGGATATCTGTATACAAAGTTATTTGTCCTAGAAATTGACCAATAACTGCAGTTTTCTATTTTACGAACAGTGAATAAAAACGATATAATTCCTAAACCGTTAAGTTATTCGATCTAAATTTTTTACAGCATGTAAAAAATAATATAATCTATCATATATCAATTTCCTGAAATTTTCAGAAGTAAAAATTAATTTCTAAAAATTATTTTAGAGCTAAAGGTATTGATGTGTATACTAAAATCGGCAAAAAGATTAATTAGTATTTTATGCAGGCTTCTATTTTTCTTTTAATAAACAAATCGATTTCATGAGACATTATAGATATATTGTGGCATGAAATTTGTGTTCTCACAACTTGTAATAAACATTCATAGTTATGAACAAAGAATTAGAAACACTTTAATTTGAACAAGATGCAATAAGGTATTATTAAACCATATAAAACAATATATATCTAAACTTATATATATGTATATGTTTATATTTATCTTCTCTTACGGATTACGATATAAAAAGAATAGGGGGTTCACGAGGTATGACAAGAGGAAAATAAGAGATGGGGGGAAGGAGAGAGAAGGAACTTACATACACAGGCCGGTATTGTCACCGGGCTTGTCTATCCGCTGATAGCCTCGCGTTACTAACGATGCCTTCTTGAAGACTTCTTTGTGTTCTTCTTCTAGGACTCTAGGTGAAGAGGGAGAAAGGAGAGATAGAAAAATGTGAGGAAGAAAAAGAAAGAGGAGGACAAATAAAGATGGTGTAATAATGAATTATCTATCATAATATATGCATTCAACATGGGAATTAAAAGAGAAATGAAAGGTCACCATTCATTTTGGAAATGAAAGGTCTCATTTTTAAGTTATGAGAAGAATAAAAAATTGATAAAAAAAAATAATTGTAAGAATGGGGATTTGAACATGTGATCTATGGAATAACAATGCAAAGACTTAACCAATGTGCTAGAAGGTTGTTCATTCACCTATTTAATTAGAATTAAATATATGTTGTTGTTTGAAAAGAAAGTGGGCTTTTGGGCTCATAGTTTTATAAAAGAAAATGAAAATGAGATTGGATTTGGGTTATGAGCTGGGTCAGGTATCGCGTTTAATTTGAAATAGCTTAAGATTTAGGTTAAAGAAATAGGTTTGCAAAAAAAAATAGATGGAATAATAAAATAATATATATATAATAGAAAACAAAATATACGGAAAAATACTATGAATAAATAAATACAATATTTTACTAAACAAAGAAAATACGATGGTATAGTAATATTGGGGTCGTTACATCCTACCCTCCTTAAAATAATTTCGTCCTCGAAATTACTCAAGAAGGATGTTGCAACAGAGTAAGAAAACAAGATTAGGATGATGTTGTCTTCGAGCTCCGTCGATTAATACTCTAACCAATTGAGCTAATATGCCAACGAGATACAAATAGAAATGGTGAATAAGAGTTAAGAATTCAAAAGTCTTGAGATAGACTTCAAGGAAACCGAAGGTGGAGTTCAAGATAGACTCAAGAAATAGGATAGGTTTCAAAAGAAAAGTCGAATGTAATAATTGGATTTCATAATTCTTGTGTTATATCGTTTACGATGTTCATGCAGAACTGACCTGCATGGGCCACCAACAAAACCTGTCATGCCCCGCTTCCCAGTAGATGGAAACGGTGACGTGGAAAGCCCGCGACGTATTTATTTCGAGAAGGTCATTTCTCGAAATAAATACGCTAAGCGTCTATAAGCAACATAAACTAACAAGAATAAATAAAAGAATGAAATCCAACTCTGATTTATTACATTCAAGATTCACAATTGACAAAATATCTGAATACAAGATATTTAACATGATAAGCCTAAACAATGAGGCATACATAAATAAGCTGAAATGAAATGAAAAACTGAATGAAACTATACGTCTGTTTGTGATGTGAACTGGCTGTACTCTTTTTCGACCACTTCTATCTTCTCTGTCTCAATGTCACCTAACGAACATTCCAAGAATAGAAAGAAGTGTGTGGAATGCCCGTCAGCGAACTTGCGCTCCTTAAGTCCCCAAGAATGGTGGGATGTAAAAGTATATAAATGAATATGCAAGATGACATGTGATATATCATGAATGGAAATAAAGCATGAACACATATAACATGATGATATTAATGACAACTATGTAAGCATGGCAATATAACATGAGCATAGTAAACAAGTATAGCATGAATATAAATCATGAACATATAAACAAGTATGGTAGCATGCATGGTAATGTGTATGTCAACTATATCAGCATGGCAAACAAGTATAATATGGCCGCGGAGTATAGGTATAGTGAATATGAAGTGAATGTAAGTATCTTAACAGGTCTCTACTTGGGTATACTAATCTAACGTAAGTTCAAGGGTGAATGTCAACCAATCTCAAGAGTATTCTCGAACCCAACAGGCTGTAATTCAGGGGTAGGGAACCACATGCCCGAATCAAATGTTAGTAACGGGACTTCAATCCAGTGTTGAAGTATTCCAAACTCAACAGGCTGTAATCCAAGAGTAAGGAAATACGGGCCCTCATGATAACTTGCTTGTGTTAGTAGACATAGATTCATGATCTAGGGGGACTCTTGAGATTTTGTTGGATTCACGTATGAACTATCCCAACACCCCGTGTTTATTAGTTCATGATTAATGTTATGAGTCTTGATCGAATCCATGAATACAAAAGGTGATGTATGATATCAAGTTTTCAAGATTGAGTTCATGTAGTTATGTCAAATGCAAGTCATGCTAATTGTATTCATAGTTCGATATCAAGTTGGTTCAAGTGTACATACTGGGTTCAAGTATTCATGATTGAGTCGTGTCAAGATCAAGTCAATTCTAATATGTAATGATTTAATCATAGGTCATATAAATAAAAATAAATAAGTAATCATAGAACATGATATGAGATAAGTATACAAGTAACATCCAAAACAATATTGTAAATAAGTGATATGTTCGACTAGTTAATCAAGTCATTTGAAATCAGAATATAAACGAAAACATAGCCTTAAGTGTTATGCACATGTGAGTTCCAGTCTCGCATAAATACGACTACCGGTTTGGGAGATATACATGTTTTCGTATCGTCGCGCAAAACAGATCAGAATCTGTTCAGCACCGTCACACATTTTTAAAACGCAGTTTGAGTTAATTTATATCAAGTTTCAGGTTACAAAAATTATTAGAAAATTGTATATATTTCGATATACTTATCCAAAACACCAAGATTCGCACGATTTGGATTTCTTAAACTCTAGTTATGATCATTTTAACATCAGCGTTTAAAACAGAAATTCAGATTTCTGGACAGCAATTATATGTTATATTGCAAAGCCTATATCGGCTTGTTTCGTGCATTTCTAAGTAATCTAATATACAGAAAATTATAGCTTTATCATTTATGCATCTACACACCTAAATTTTGTCACGAACGGATATCGGGATTTCGAGTTATGTCCTATTTAAAAACAGTGTGCGAATCAGGACATATTCTGTCCAGATCCATCGCTTAATATTGTAACGCAGTTTTCTTTATCTTATGTTGGTTTTCAGTAAAAACTTAAAACTAATAAAATATAGATTATTCGATGTAGATATCTAAAACACCCGAGTTTGCTCAATTTGGATATCGGTATACAAAGTTATTTGTCCTAGAAGTTGACCAATAACTGCAGTTTTCTATTTTACGAACAGTGAATAAAAACGATATAATTCCTAAACCGTTAAGCGATTCGATCTAAAATTTTTACAGCATGTACAAAATAATATAATCTATCATATGTCAATTTCCTGAAATTTTCAGAAGTAAAAATTAATTTCTAAAAATTATTTTAGAGCTAAAGGTATTGATGTGTATACTAAAATCGGCAAAAAGATTAATTAGTATTTTATGCAGGCTTCTATTTTTCTTTTAATAAACAAACCGATTTCATGAGATATTATAGATATATTGTGGCATGAAATTTGTGTTCTCACAACTTATAATAAATATTCATAGTCATGAACAAAGAATTAAAAACACTTTAATTTGAACAAGATGCAATAAGGTATTATTAAACCATATAAAACAATATATATAGACGTATATATATGTATATGTTTATATTTATCTTCTCTTACGGATTACGATACAAAAGGAATAGGGGGTTCATGAGGTATGACAAGAGGAAAATAAGAGATGGGGGAAATAGAGAGAAGGAAGTTACATACACAAGCCGGTATTGTCACCGGGCTTGTCTATCCGCCGATAGCCTCGCGTTACTAGCGGGGCCTTCTTGAAGACTTCTTTGTGTTCTTCTTCTAGAACTCTAGGTGAAGAGGGAGAAATGAGAGATAGAAAAATATGAGGAAGAAAAAGACAGAGGAGGACAAATAAAGATGGTGTAATGGTTAATTATCTATCATAATATATCCATTCAATATGGGAATTAAAAGAGAAATGAAAGGTCGTCATTCATTTTGGAAATGAAAGGTCTCATTTGTAAGTTATGAGAAGAATAAAAAATTGATAAAAAAAATAATTGCAAGAATGATGATTTGAACATGTGATCTATGGAATAACAATGCAAAGACTTAACCAATGTGCTACAAAGTTGTTCATTAAACTATTTAATTAGAATTAAATATATGTTGTTGCTTGAAAAGAAAGTGGGCTTTTGGGCTCATAGTTTTATAAAAGAAAATGAAAATGAGATTGTATTTGGGTTATGGGCTGGGTCAGGTATCGCGTTTAATTTGAAATAGATTAAGATTTAGTTTAAAGAAATATGTTTGGAAAAAAAATAGATGGAATAATAAAATTATATATATATATATATATATATATATATATATATATATATATAATAGAAAACAAAATATACGGAAAAATACTACAAATAAATAAATACAATATTTTACTAAACAAAGAAAACACAATGGTATAGTAATATTGGGGTCGTTACAAGTATGATCCACATCATAGTCCTGATAATCAAGCAAACATGCTAAGGGCTTTATCAACATGTATCAGAGAGACGGTATAATAATACTAGTGTACATGTTAAGATAAAGAGCAACCGGATAGCATACTATCATGTCGAGTAAGAAAGTCCTCTATATATATGTCCAAGCATCCACTATATCATACAATAATGGCCTCTAGAGCATACATATTCCTAACAATATATTTATTAAATGAACACTTAATTTAATAATCCGGTTTAATAATGTACGTATTATCAAACGTCCGATTAATGTACGTGTATCATATACATATTTAATCGAACCGCCGCACGTATCACCATATACACACTACATCGTTTCTCCTGAGCGGGGCAACTTTCTGTGTGAGACTCTAAAAACTTGAAAATACGTTGGCAGTAAGTTATTTGATCTTATCCAATCGAATCTGAAAGAATTTCAGATCAATCCTCGAACGGATTAACCTACAAACACGTCAGTGACGCTAGCTGCATGTAAAGACTACCCAGGTATATGTCAAAAAGTAAGTCGACAAGTAAACTCATCCAAACCCAACAAAACCTATCGGTGACAATTACTGTACAGTCCGATCTCTTCGTCAAAAAGGGTCGCATACTAGGTCTGGGTGGTGGAAACTGTCAGACCCCTAATAACTCAATTAGTCTTGCCGATATCAAACTCATAACCATCCAAGATACAACTTATAACACTTATCAATTTATCTCAACCGTCCTGATCAGGGACTTCAGTTTATAGTAATATCATGCACAGCGCGATATCAGCTCTTATACCGGGAGAGATGAATCCTCTCTTAATCGCTTACTGCCTCCATGTGTTTCGGGACTATACCTAACTAAAGCTTGTATGCACGGCTCTTTAAAGCCGTGGTTGGGTAGAAGTCAGTATAGTGGGAACACACATAAGACACTATGACGTTCTCAGGTGAAAAGACTACCATGTACCATTGTCATCAGAGAACTGCTATCTGACAATAGGTATAATATCATCTACGAGTTCTCGGCGAGTCCGTTCAGTGTACTCATTCTCCGATGAGCACATGTATACAATATTCGGTGTCAAACACTAATGATTGTGGGAACACCCATCGTCCCGGTCGGGGTCAAGAAACGTATACACGAGTCTACTCTGGAGTATCGATGTCCTGTGTCGATACCTCCATGACTAGGAATATTTAAGAATGTGCTTATCACTAGTAAAATAGGGGGTTGCCCCTACGGATAGTGTAATCCGTAGGGGCAGAAATTACTTAGCCCTACGGATAAATCCGTAGGGCTAAAAGGTTGCCCCTACGGGCAAAGACGTCCAAGAATAAAAATATTAATTCTTAATTAGGTGTTTGCCCCTAACGAGCCGCAAACAAAGGACCTACGGATATGTCCGTAGGGGCAAGTAAATATCGATTTAACATAATCCCAGATCGATCGCCTACGCTCATTTCCCTCTCTCTCTCGATCGCGCGCGAAAATTAGCCCCAAATCGCCACGCCGTCGCCGCCAAGGTTGTTCTCCTCGTCGCCACCGTCGGTTTCATCGCCACTGCAGTTGTCGTCGCCACCGCGGTTCAGGTCGTCGCCACCGCCGTTCAGATCGTCGCCCCAGCCGCAGCAGCCGTTCAGGTGAGTAAATCTCGAGGTAAGTTAAAGAATTTATGGGATTATTTTGGGCTTAGGGTTCATGGCGCGCGAGTTGGGGTTGGGCTGGGGTCGCGGTCGCAGTCGGGGTCGGGTTAGGGTTGGGGCAGGGGCTGGGCTGCGGTGTCGGGTTCGGGGTCGGGGTAGGGTTAGGGTCGGGGTCGGGGTCGGGGAAGGGTCAATTTATCAAATTTTTTATTGGGGGTGCGGCTGGGGCTGCGGGCTGGGGCTAGGGCTGGGCTGCGGAGCGGCCTCAAGCTATGACTATAAGAGAAAGGTTGAGATTTGGGTAACTGAAAATTAGAAATGAAGAAATACAATTTGAGAATGAAGATTAGAATTAAGGGTCAAATTTTAATACACATTCAATTTTTCTATTGAAGCTTGAATAAGAAAGATGGTTTTGTTATTTGAGGAAGACAGAGAAGGAGTATTAGCAACGAAGAAGAAAATGACAAGATCCCTCATTTATTATGCGTAATTTTTAGAAAATACTTTATCATAAAAGAATAAGGGTATTTTTGGGATTTTGAAAAAATATCCTTAATTATTATACGTATAAATCATTTTGGGGATCGATCTTTTGTATTTTTAAATTATTTTTTGGACTATTTTAGAAATACATGGGTTTAGAAACAAGTAACTTCTTCAAATCGGGTTTGGAAAAAATTTCCCTTCTTTTAACAAGATTTGTATTAGTTTGCAAGAACACTTAAGTTTATCACAAAATATTGTTTGGGTTTTCGATTTATATCTTTTAGCGGTATGTATCCGTTGTCCCAAATTTTGAATTATCTTATACTAGTATTTATGCATGTGCAGATCTCCTTTTTCCTGACAAAAGATCCATATCCATTATCTTAACTTAAAATCCTTTAGAGGGTGCTAATCCTAAATAACAACAAAATGATGTTAAATATTTCATCCGATTTTCACAAGATCATACTTGAAAAAAATGCAACTACTGTCACAATTTCACAATCCTAACCAACTCCCAATTTATTATGGTATTCGATCATAACTTGAGAACAAATTCTCTTTTCTATTGCCATCCCATATCAAACCCTAGAATCGTGGGCCATTTCAAATTACACCAAATTGAGGCAAGAATAGGATGAAACCAACATAACCAACAATAAAGAGCTTTATTTGGCAATATATATTGATGAACAATGGTTGCTGTGTTAAATCCAACCCTCACATCACATGCATATCAATAAAGGAGAGGACCGACCAAAACGCTGAATTTTAACAATTGTGAAAGTTCTTCGGCCAGGATGTAACAGAAATAAGGAAAAAAAAACCTAAAATATTTCTCACAAAAAAAAAGCAAGCTTCTTTCCCATATCATTAACAAAGCTTATCATTTTTTATTCTCGAAATTATTTTACATTATATTTTCATTCAAAACGTTTTGCTAGTTTGCTCACCAACCGTTTGATAAAATTCCAAAACTATTTTTACTTTCCTTGCTCACAATTGCTCTTGACTACGTACAAATCTTGAAAACCCATTAACGCTCTTGCAATAATATGCAAAATCACATGAGGATTCACATTCATCACCACCACCTAGGGCTAGGGTTGGGGCTGGGGCTGGGGCTGCGGCTAGGGCTGTGCGTCCTCCAGAGGGCGATCATAGGATCGGTGAAGTGAGGTGGCTGGATATGAGATACGATGGATTTCCATGTGTTCAATGGAATGCTGAGGGTCAGAGTCGGTTATTCATATATCTCCCAAAAAAGAATGAGTTTATTATCAAAGGTGTATTGACTTCTACATCAAGGAATATCAGTTATATGTCATCCAGTGACTAAGTCTGTTTCTGGCCCAACCATATTTATGAATCATTTCTTCTTTTTCCTTCTTACGTATATTTACTAGTTCAGACTGTATGCACCTCTGCAATCAACGCCGAGAACTTGTACATTATAGGTTAATAGACATATGCTATGAAATCACGGTGCATATCGAATTCATGATATGTTATAGTCCCTCATTATTTTTACTGTGGTGAGAAAGCAGTCGCTGGTGGCCACAAGCCATAGAATTGGCAGTTGTCTTACCTGCGATAATATCTTACAAATCATCAGTAGACATCTCTGTTATATTAATCTTTTAATGTCTGCATGCATGCATGTTTATTTGCATATTTCCTCTGCTAATTATATTCTTCTAGATCATGTTTGCCTAATCTATCCGAGGCTTAGCATAATCTAGTTGCGATAAACAATTCCATCTTCTGCTACTATGGTGGCACTGAGAAACTTCCATTTAGAAATGACAACACGTATTTTGTGGAAGTACTGTACATTTTCCTTTTTAGGGAGTTTTCGACATTGAAATCTCACTAGTAGATAATGTTAAATGAGTTCTAGTCCTAGTTTGCTACATTTTTTTATATATAGTAGATGGTGATACTTCTTTAAGTAAAAACAACCCTACACTTAAGCGAAATCATAAATCGAAACACACATATATAGAATACAACTCATACATGGGTATCCTTAAATCTAACTTTAATTATCGATAATTTATTTTTTTCAACGATAAACGCACACACAAAGTATATACACGGATTTTCTCCTTTGTCAGTAACTATCCCGTTCTTAGATTTCTCAATATAGTCATCATAACCTACAATTTATATGATACAGTCTAACATGGCCCATGAGTACGTCAGGGTTATGGACTGGATGTATGTGAATTGGCAACAATGTATGCAACCTAAATTTGTCACTGGAGTTTCCGCTTTCATTGAATTTGCACGTGCACTTAAAATAACAACCTTTATACTAAAAAATTATGTATGACATTACTTAGTAGTTTATGGTTTTTAGACGCAAAAGCCATTTGAGAAATACTTTTCCTACCCACTATTAATCCATATTCTCAATATAGTCATTAAATTTGCACGCGCACATAATAAGAAGGAGAAGACAGTAATGTGGCAGAAGAAGAAGGAGAAGACAATAATGTGGCAGAAGAAGAAAAAAATGACATTCCTTGTTCTCTGTTTCAGCATCAATCTTCTGATATGAACTAATGATGGCTTTCACATAGGCTTGTCCCTTTAGAGACTTCTTAGTGTCCAATGGAAAGCATACATCAGATTTGTGCAGGTCAGGTTCTTCTATTACTTTCAAGAGTCTCAACTGATTCTGTAAATTACACCCTAGTTGGGTGATACTTTTACCACTTCTCACTGCAGGTGCGCTCTCTAATATTCATTTTGAATGTAATATTATCGATATTCAAAATGGATATTAGAGAGCGCACCTGCAGTGAAAAGTGATAAAAGTATCACCCAACAAGAGTGTAATTTACAGAATCAGTTGAGACTCTTGAAAGTCATAGAAGAACCTGACCTGCACAAATCAGATGTATGCTTTCCATTGGACACTAAGAAGTCTCTAAAGGGAAAAGCCTATGTGAAAGCCATCATTAGTTCATATCAGAAGATTGATGCTGAAACAGAGAACAAGAAATGTCATTTTTTTTCTTCTTCTGCCACATTACTGTCTTCTCCTTCTTCTTCTGCCACATTACTGTCTTCTACTTCTTATTATGTGCGCGTGCAAATTTAATTACTATATTGAGAATATGGATTAATAGTGGGTAGGAAAAGTATTTCTCAAATGGCTTTTGCGTCTAAAAACCATAAACTACTAAGTAATGGCATACATAATTTTTTAGTATAAAGGTTGTTATTTTAAGTTTTCCCTTATAGAGATATGATCTAACTGCATCTATAAACTATAAGTGTGCAGAAAATTATGATAAGAAACCATAAGAAAGGGTCGTAGCCATGCATAACCTTGAATCTACATACCAAATCATGCAAAAGCATGCACTTATTGTCACCTTGCCTTGGAATATAAAATATCTTGGAAGACTATAAGCGAGCATTTAAATCTTGATAGCTTTTGACTTCAACATATATTTTTCTCAAGTACCATGAAATATACTTCCTCCGTATAAACCGTTTTCAGGAAGATGAATTAATAATGACAAATTATCCATTGTGGCTCACTAGGTTAGTATTTTCTCTTCTATTGATCATCTTACTAATCTGCTTGGTAAATTTATTCAGAACCGGCTGCGAATCATTAAAATACATGCATAAGAAAGAAAGCTAAAATACAGATATATAGCATACCGATACATCGAAACTTCAAAGTTGCGATGGCAATCCAGAGATATTTATTTCTACACACGTGGTGCGCGTGCGAATGCGTCAGGCATCATGGACAAATATTTCAGAACATGGAAAGTATTATTCGTATAAAGTAATTAAAACTTTTAAACACCTTGGGTAGATATTTTCTTAGTTGATGCAATCATATCATGAGAACTAAATTTAAGCTATTATACATATGCATATGTATTTTTCTAACCTAATATATATCACACACACACACACACACAGAACACCAGTTTGGTAGAGAAATCAGCTAGCAGGACCCTGAAGAAATGGAGTCCATAGCATTGCTCATCATCATCATCCATGATCCCGTTGAAAAAATATTATCAAAGGGATCATGGATGATGATGATGAGCAATACTATGGACTTCATTTCTTCAGGATCCTGCTACCTGATTTCTCTACCTACCTGGTGTTCTCTGTGTGTGTGTGTGTGTGTGTGTGTGTGTGTGTGTGTGTGTGATATATTAGGTTAGAAAAATACATATGCATATGTATAATAGCTTAAATTTAGTCCTCATGATATAATTGCATCAACTAAGAAAATATCTAGCCAAGGTGTTTAAAAGTTTTAATTACTTTATACGAATAATACTTTCCATGTTCTGAAATATTTGTCCATGATGCCTGACGCATTCGCACGCGCACCACGTGTGTAGAAATAAATATCTCTGGATTGTCATCGCAACTTTGAAGTTTCGATGTATCGGTATGCTATATATCTGTATTTTAGCTTTCTTTCTTATGCATGTCTTTTAATGATTCGCAGCCGGTTCCGAATAAATTTACCAAGCAGATTAGTAAGATGGTCAATAGAAGAGAAAATGCTAACCTAGTGAGCCACAATGGATAATTTGTCATTATTAATCCATCTTCCTGAAAACGGTTTATACGGAGGAAGTATATTTCATGGTACTTGAGAAAAATATATGTTGAAATCAAAAGCTATCAAGATTTAAATGCTCGCTTATAGTCTTCCAAGATATTTTATATTCCAAGGTAAGGTGACAATAAGTGCATGCTTTTGCATGATTTGGTATGTAGATTCAAGGTTATGCATGGCTACGACCCTTTCTTATGGTTTCTTATCATAATTTTCTGCACACTTATAGTTTATAGATGCAGTTAGATCATATCTCTATAAGGGAAAACTTAAAATAACAACCTTTATACTAAAAAATTATGTATGCCATGACTTAGTAGTTTATGGTTTTTAGACGCAAAAGCCATTTGAGAAATACTTTTCCTACCCACTATTAATCCATATTCTCAATATAGTAATTGAATTTGCACGCGCACATAATAAGAAGGAGAAGACAGTAATGTGGCAGAAGAAGAAGGAGAAGACAGTAATGTGGCTGAAGAAGAAAAAAATGACATTTCTTGTTCTCTGTTTCAGCATCAATCTTCTGATATGAACTAATGATGGCTTTCACATAGGCTTTTCCCTTTAGAGACTTCTTAGTGTCCAATGGAAAGCATACATCAGATTTGTGCAGGTCAGGTTCTTCTATGACTTTCAAGAGTCTCAACTGATTCTGTAAATTACACTCTTGTTGGGTGATACTTTTATCACTTCTCACTACAGGTGCGCTCTCTAATATCCATTTTGAATGTAATATTATAGATATCCATGCCTGTTTATGTCAAAATTACTTATATTGTCAATGTTTGATTGTCTAGTTGTTGGTGATGCGTCCATATCAGGGACAGAGGCCACTCCCGTTCCTCCAGGTATGTTTATATATTATATAGGGCATGTATATTGATTTAGAATGCTATATCATAAATATACACATTCCTTTTGCTCTTAGTCGTCCAACTCATTATCATGGGCTGCTTGATGAGATTAGATTTGCGCCTGATGATCTACAAGAGCTTGTTCACTCCCTGTCATATGTGTAAGCAACGCTATATGCGAGTTTACCTTGTTAGTATGTATGTACTGAAATTAATTAATATTATTCAAATTTTGATACATGCAGATACCAGAGGAGCACATCTTCTATCTCTGTAGGTAAGGCTTTGAATTTGTTGATTTTGGTTTCTTTTGTATATTATATGGTTTTTTTTGGTTTCTTTGTGTTTCTTAATTAGAAAACTAAATGTTAATGCGTTGTGCAGAAACAGACCGCTCAGAATACGGAGAACAGGAAGTCGGCGAAGAGGGGTCGCCCCACTTACACAGGTGGCTTGAGGAACATTACTCGAGCCATGGAGTTATCGGTAAATTAAGAGTTATTCTTTAATATTCTGCAATATTAAGAGTTATTCTCTAATATTTCTAATATTAAGAGTTACTTTCTAATATTGCAGACATCTCGGACCGTGGCGTCAGGTGGTACACCGAGCGTGCTGTCCGCATATCTTGCCGTCCACGGCACCTCGACAGATCCCGCCACGGGCTAGCTTCGATATCCCGACGTCGCTACCCAGGAGTACTGCGTAAGTGTTAATATTTTTTCTACCCAAATTTGAAATTTTAGTTTTGGAAGGTTCAAGTTTAAATTTTATACTTATACTTTACTGCTTAATGTGGGTGTAGGAGCGGGTGGTTGAGCAGGCCCAGGCCTCGGGGATCGATTTTACCGGACAGAATGATCCGAGGCTGCTGACCCCAGTTCTGGACGCCGCACACGGAGGGCACCACGGAGGTTGGGAGAGAGGCCGGGGATTGGGCCCTAGCAGGGCCCATATGAGGTTGGACTCCACCCCGGCGGTTACTTCCTCCGTCTCCAGTGACCGGCATGTCCATCATGAACTGGATAGCTTGAGGGCCAGCGTTCAGGAGTTGAAGGAGATGCTGGTATGTATACTACTTTATAGTAAAATATCATTTCATATTATATACATATCAACATATCCATAATTAGTACGTAGCTTGAGCTTATTTGGTTTTAGACTTAAGTTTGATTAATCATACATACATATGTAATTGAAATAAACAACGCTTTTCCAAACTAGATATCCAAACAGGGTTTCGAAATAACTTAATAATGATACGAATTCGAATAATAAACAGTTCTTACACGCTTCTTACACACGTTATATCCAGACGCGACAGGGTAGATCGGCTCCGCAAGCGACTACCTCGACGGCGGCTACGCAGACCACATCGTCGGCTTCATATGCCGCTCAGACTCCCGCTCGCGACGCATTGCAGAGTTTATTGACCGAGGAGCAGGCGCGCGTTATTCTATCGTTATTCATAGGTGGAGCTGGACCGAGCTAGGGTAGATTTTTGGTTCTTATTTTTTGAAACATGTATTTATTTATATCATACACATTGTACTACATTTTGAAACGATATTGATATTGGTTTGTATTTATATCATATTCAGTTTTTGTGTTTCTTTTGTATATTATATATATGCGTGAGATGTGATTATGAATACTGCAATATATGATTTGATTGATGTATATATTATTGTGCACAGGGCGGGAAAAAATCAAGCAGCCCATTTTTTAAAAAAAATTACAGACAATATGTACCTACGGATTAATCCATAGGCACACATGTTACCCCTACGGATATGTCCGTAGGGGCAAAATATCAGCAGTAACTGATATTTCCCCCTGATCTCAGTGCCAGGGGGTTGGGAAAGCCCCTACGGATATATCCGTAGGGGCCAATGCCTCTCCCCTACGGCGTTATCCATAGGGGCAAAATATCAGGAATCCTGAATTTGTGCCCCTATGGAAACGTACCTACGCATATATCCGTAGGGGGTAGTACATGCCCCTACGGATATATCCGTAGGTCCAAGTAATTTATTAAAATAAACCGTAAATAATATAAAATCTTATACCCTACGGCTTAATCCGTAGGGGCAACCGGACCTACACATAAATCCGTAGGGGCAAAAAATTGATCGTAGGGGCAAGTTCAGGGTCTCAACTTGCACCTGTGGCCTTTGCACCTACGGGGTATTTTTTGGCCCCTACGTATATATCTGTAGGGGCAGTGGGTTGCCCCTACAGATAAATCCGTAGGGGCAACCCTTCTTTGTAGTAGTGTATGGACTACCCAGGCCCCACTAGTATGATTTCATCATAATCCTTGTAGTCAAGTAAAGATTCTAAGGGTTTTATCAATATGTATCAGCGATACGCAATATCAAGTAAAACATATACACATGAAAGATAAAGCAAACCGGATAGCATACTATCATATCGAGTAAGAATGTTCGGTACATGTAGCTCTAAGTGCAATTACAATAATTGCCTCTAGTGTACCTATATCTAACAGTTACTATGCTGAAGTGAAGTATCTGCGTTTTTGCAGTAAATATATATATTTTTTGTTTCTGTTTTGGGTTTTTTTTGGGGGTTTGTGGGGAGGGGGTTTGCTGTAGATAGATGCAATAATGCAAAGAACACTAAATTGGCTATAGCATTTACAGCTTCTTTTGACTAGCAATTTAGATATAGGAACATTATGCAGCAGTCATAATTACTGCCAGGGAAAATTACTGCCAGCGATACGATAAAACTGATATATCGTCTGATAAATCGACCGGTATGACGATATTTCCCGATATATCGACGATATACGTTATATGAGGCATCTCTTCGATGCCTTCCCGACATCCGAAACCTTGAGCACAACAACAATTATTTCACTAGTTGGTGCTCAATGGCCATGTTTCTCTTTTATTAAGTGAGGATTTTCAAGAGGCCAAGCTTGTGTTACCATGAATCATTACACCATCAGCTATTTGTGATTTGGAACGATCAGGATAACATTGGAAAATACTCTACGTTGTAGGGGTATGTTTTTCTGTTCCGTTAAGCGTACAAAAGAACACTATCCCTTTTGTACCACATTCCATGACAAGTGGCATTCCATGCTCTCGTTCTCGTTTTCCGTGTCAAAATGTACCGCATTCAGGATAACATTGGGCAAAAACAGGAGTTTGTTGGTCTCTCTGTGCAATAAATGGAGGGTATTCACATTGTATTTACCTTTAGTTATCATATCTGAGTCAACATAAATGGTTAAATCATTGTTTAAATAAATTTTAATGAATATGTATTTTTCCTAATTTAAATATTAGTGCCATATAATCTCCGACCCATCATCTTTCTCACTTTGTTTAAGGCCAAATAGACAAGTTTAGTTTCTTGTAGTTTTACTTTCTTGTTGATTTTCTAATTTTATTTCTTAAAAAATTTCTTGTCTCTTTCTAATTGCCAAACAGCTCCTGAGTTGTATTTAGGGCAAGATTTTGGTGGGACCTGCCTCATTAAATGGAGTTGGGACTCAAGTTTTAAGTGTCCTGTGTATCCTACTATGTGTGCTGTTGAAATCAAAATGCACATATGGATACGGGACAGTATTTGAAAAAATAGTTTTACTAAAATTACTTTATTCGGATTTTGGAAAAAGTAAAATATCCATACAGTGAGCATTTTGCTTAAGTTGTTTGAAAAAACAATTCTTAACAGAAAAGAATCAAAGAAAAATATTGATATCGTTCTATATCCTAAATGCTTGGAACAAAGGCTTGTTATAGTTGTAGTAGTTGAAATTTTGAAATGAAACATGGGAAAAGTCAAAAAAAGAAATAAAAAATTCTGTGTGTGACTCTTTTCTGCCAATCAGAATGTCTGGAAAATTGAAATGCCAAAACATGGGAACACCGTTGTCGCGTTATTGAAAATACCTTAAAGGGGTTGAATAAAGTAACTATATGTTCTATGGTAAATTTAAAAACTTAATTAAACTATTCTGAGTAATTACCAAGTTTCTGCGAAAATTATTTAAACAAGTTTAAGCAAGAAACTTAAAGTGGCAATCAAAACAAACACAGAAAAGTAAAAAGAGTAAAAACAATCGTAAACACAGTGATTTGTTGACTAGAGTTCACCACGCTCCTGTGGTCAGTCCCCGTCTGAGACGCCTTCTCAGGATTTCTGAACTATTGTTGTGAATAACATGAATCTCTCTTCACAGGGATGTGAAGAACAAAAATCTCTCTTTACAAGGATCACACTCTTGAACTTGTGATTACCTAGGAAACAAGTTTTCTTCCTCTCTAGCCCGCGATTTTTTAGAAAAATAGCTCTTTCCTCTCTAATCCACGTCTTTCTAGGAAGATCTCTTTTTCCATTTCGAATTCACACAATTCAAGCAATGAGAGGTACCCCCTCTCATGGGTTGAGAAGCACCCGGGTTGAGAGACACCGTCTCTCATGGGTTGAGAAACATCCTTTCTCGTGGGTCGAGAGACACTCTCTCGTGGGTTTACAATTGTTTTACAGAAATGACAAATTCACTAACTCTTAATTCTATGATCTTAAAAGATTATAACCGGTGTTGCGCAATGATTGATTTGAGAGATTATATCAGGTTTTGGCTCTGGAGGAAATGAAAAAGATTTGGACAAGTTAAGCACCTAAAGAATAAGAAGATTTCTCAAAAGATTTGCAATGAATGGTTCATTTAAAAGTGTGAGATCTCATGGGTTTATATAGGAATCAAATGGAAAGTTATTCCAACTGTCAATAACTGCCAAAAGCTATCAATAAACAGTTAATAGATGTTAGAGACAATTAGGGAAGAAAACGACATAGAAATACATTTGATTCAAAATTCAAAAAATCTGATAACTGTCAAAACTGCCTATGAAGACGTCTGTAGGAGACGTCTCCTCTTTGAATAAAAACCTTCTACTGACGTCTGTATAGGCGTCACTGAAAGTTGTCCAGTATAGTGAATTTGGGAATTTGTACTACAGACGTCTGTGGATTCAAAATTTCTTATACAGACATCCGTGACATACATGTATTCTGACATGAATGAATATCCGATTTTGAAAATTGGCAGTTTAAATTTCAACGGATAGTTTAGACGTCTCTAAAAGAGAAGAAGACGTCTTGATCATTAGAAATGGGTTAGAATGAGATTTCTAACCTTATGAGATCATCACCAAGCATAATTATAACTCTTACAACTTCCATCTTCGTTTTGATTCTTCGATTAGCTTCATTTCTTTGAATAGTTACTCTGAGTTGTCATTAAACTTGATTGGGCTTGCATCACGTTATCGATTGTTTCAAGTTGTCATGCCATATCACCGTTTTGAGTGCGTATCACATTGTAGGCAATCTTGCTTCATATTTGACATATCATGCATGCTGTACTCAAGACATAAACTTGGAAACGTAATCAGTAACTTTTGAATTTGTTTAAATAAGGTTTTGAACTAAAGAATCGAAACTGAGAATCGTGTGACATGGATGCCAACAATCTCCCCCCTTTTGATATTCAGCAACACTTATTTGAAGAATTCATGATATATTTAAAAAAATATAAATTTGATTTAAATACCCCCCCCTCAATTCATGCTCATTTGGAAAAATCTTTGAACTCATATCAATGTCCCATACCACTGACATTATTTTTCAAGAAGCACTGCATGAAGTCGAGTAATCTAAGTCAAATTTTAAGTGTTCATTTAAGCATAAATACGGATATTCATGAATATTTTCTTCCCCCTTTTGAAAAATATCAAAAAGTTTAAAAAAATCGAGCGGGGGATAGAAAAACAAGCATGAATATATAAATTTTAAGTGCATGGAAAAAAAATGAGGCACATTTAACGTATATTCAATGAACAAGGAATATTTTTTTATATCCATTGAAGCACATATGAATAGGAGTAAGTGAAAAACAAAATTTTAACAAAACACATACTTTTACAGATAGAAACTTTAATTGCATACATAGTAGTTCATAACGACATACAAACTAAACAATCATTACAAATAGACTAAACGTTAACACATCATACCAAAAGTAACACACCAAAACACACAAACAAGTTTAAACATGAACCAAAACATGCACACTAACTTAAAACAAACAACTAACTTAAACTAGGACCTAAAAACTTAGGATCCTAACTATGCTTCTGGTGGCAGCGGCGGTGCACTTGACGGAAACTGGAAGGACAAGAAAGTCATTTGTGCGGAGAGTTGATCGATTTGGCCAGAAATGTGAATGATGCAGCCGGAAAGATGATCGTAAGAAGTAGTAATATGATCAACGATACAGGTCTCGAAGGCGGTGAAATCAAAAGCTTGTTGCGAAGGAGAAACGTCGACGGGATTTTGAGGCGGCTGAGACAAACTCGATGGTTAGTCCAATTTCATCAAATGATGATACGTGAACCGAAGTCGATTTGGTCGCGGACGGTGTCTTGATCATCGGGGATTTTAACCTTCCGATGCTCTAGAATCTTGGTTATGATACGGCCGTAATAGAGATTCGTCTGGACACTTGAAATTTCCCACATGCTTTGAGCAAGAAAAGATGGAAGATTGACTTTAATTTTAGCCAGAACACGGTATGCGATCAACTTGTGGGGATCCTAAAGGATGTCGCGACTCCTATGCTTAGCGATCATGGTATGTGAAATGAGGTTGGCAAGGACGCGGTCACGTTTTGTGAGCGTCTTGGCCTAGCGATCGGTGTAGAGGTTAGGGTAGTCGGATCCATGGAGGAGTTGAGAAGCAGCTTCCTTGGTGTGAGGATCCTCAAAGATGAAATTGTCGAGAGTCTTATTGTAGACTTCGACACCTTCAGCGGGTATGCCTAAAGCATGACCAATTGTAGTGGGGGTGAACTTGATAACATTATCGAATACTTTAGTGGTGTAATCATTGGGGTATCGTAGGTGCTTGTAAGGTTGGCGTAAAAAAGCCTAATGACTTTGTCGTAGGTTGGGCATGAAAGAGTAAGGAAAAACATCCATCCTTGAGATTCAAATAACTTTTGGAATCCAAATTTGGCGATGTCGCGGAATATTACCTTGACACCGGTGTGGATAGGTTTGTTAACGATCGAAGCGAATCGATCCCTAGCTTCATCGGTGTCGAACAAATTGGTTTCAAATGATGACTCCGAGGGATTGGGTTTCCTTTTCTTTGACACAACGACCTTCTTAGCTGGTTTAGGAGCCATAGTTGAAGGATTTTGGAGTGAAATTGGGAATTGGGAGAAGAAATTAGGGTTTTGAGAGAATTGGAAAGAGATTGGAGTGAGAGAAGAAGGGGAACCGGTCTCCTATATAGACGTCTAGGGTTAGGAAGAAGAAAGGAAAGGGTAATTTAATAAATGAATGGATTGTTGAGATTCAATCGTGGGAATCGAAGTGTCAGAATTTCAATCGATTCTTAATTTCTGCCCGTACTGACGTCTGTGTTTCTGCAACAGACGTCAGTTCGAGAGTATCCGGTGACTTGATTTGAACCTAAAACGTCTTCTACGGACGTCTGTTGGTCAAAAAATTCTTAACCTAACGTATGTCCAGACGTCAGATGTTGGTTTTGACAATTTTGTTTTAAGGTTTAAACCGACGGCTTTAAATTTAAACGAACACACATTTATTTTCTTGATTGAAACATACATCACAAGACAATAACATTACAAGAAATAAAGTATAAACATACAAATATAAGACTTTAACTAACTATCATAATGTTCCTTCTTGAACTTCTCAACGACATCGGTAGTTCGTTTCTTGATAATTATGTCATCTTTGGGATCAGAGAAAATGCATGTGTCGTCTGAGAATATTTGGCGAAAGAGAAACACGATTCTACCAGTAGTCGGATGATTCGGTGGATTCGGATTGGATGGTGGTGGATAAGGCGAAATAGGAATCGATTCTTCATTCGGGTCTTACTCCGATTTAGGACTCGGAGGTTCCTCTTTAGGTTTTTTTGTACTTTCGCCATCTTCGACATTATTCTTCCTCTTATATACTTTGGTATTCTCCATTTTTTTTTCCAGAATATGGGAATGACCAATTGAGTGGAATTGGGTTTCATTTATAGAAAAATGAGAGGGAAGTTTAAAATAAACCACCAAGAAGTTTTTCAAAAGTTCCTTCTAAAATTTGAAGTCTAAAAACATCTAATTTGACTCCTACAGACTAAAACTGACTAAGTGCCAATTGATAATTTTAAGTGGATTAAATAATTTGAAGTTGACCAAATCAATTAAACCAGAAATTACAATTATGAGTCAGACAAACAAACGTCAGTACTGACGTTAGATATAGGGTTGTACAGACGTTTTTAGCAGGTGTCTGCTGTTTAAAATTTCAAATTATATGTCTATTTAAAACTATGAAAACGTATAATATGATTTAGGGTTTTTAGGACGTGGTGTTAGCTATTGTGCCATCAATGCAATTATTGTAATTGCAGTCAGGCGATAATTAAGAGAGAACCTATACATGTAGAACAGTCTTCCTCGAGACGATAGTATGCTATCTGGTTTATCTTTATCATTGATGTGTATACGTTTTACTTGTTATTACGTGTCACTAACACATAATGATGAAGCCCGTAAGATTCTTGCTTGACTACCAGTATTATGATGGCGATCATATACGTGGGAGCTGAGTAGTCCATAAGCACATTCTTAAATATCCTTAGTTAAGAAAGTATCGAGACCGAGCATCGATATTCCGGAGTAGACTAGTGTATACGTTTCTAGACTCCGAAGAGGGATGGTGGTCGGTCTCACAAGCCATTGGTGTTTTGTCACTTAAAATAGTATACGGGTGCTCACTGGAGGTGATTATATTGGACGGACTCGCCGAGAACTTCTAAATGTATTATATCTATCGTCAAATAGCAGTTCTTTAATGGCATGAGTACAGTTTAGTCCTTTGACCTGAGATCGTCACTTGTCTCGTGTGAGTTCCCAATGTACTTAGATTACTACCCTACCATGGCTCAAAAGAGTCGTGCAAACAGATTTTAGTTGGGTACAGTCCCGAGCCACATGGAGGCGGTGAGTGATTATCAGAGATTTGTCTCTCTTGGTATTAGGTGTAGATGTCTCGTTGTATTCGATTGGCCATCACCATAAATCCGTGGTCACGGTGGATGAGATTTACTGATAGGAGTTCAGTAGTTTCTCGGTTGGTGATGAACTTGACTCCGGCACGACTTATAGGGTTATTAAGGGTTTGACGTTATCCACCCCCTACACCCAGTATACGATACTCTTAGATGAAGAGACCAGATTGTACGAAGATTTTCACATTCAGGATCAGTAGGGTACGGACAGACTTGATTGTCGACCTCCCTTTTGACATGTACCTGGGTAGCCGTTACGTACAGCTAGTGCTGCTGACGTGCATGTGGTTATGGATTTATCCAGTAACTCACTGCCAGCGTACTGTCGAGTCTTTAGAGTCCCACACAGAAGATTTTCCCGATTCATACGATATGATATAGATGTCGTATATTGATATGTGCAGGGGTCCGAATAAATACATGTACTGGCTATACGGATTTTAATCGGACGGTTGATAATATTAGTCGGTTTAGAATTAAGCCGGATTATTAATTCAAGTGTGTGTGTGTATGTGTATTCTAGTATTATTTTCACTATTAATTTTTTCTTTTTATGTTATCCGTATTTCATACGGATACGCGTATTTGTATTTCGATACATATACCAGGATTGTATTTCGTATTTATACGGAATACTTCTAAAAGGAAAATATTTTATTTGTGAATATTCATTTGTGAAATGAGGTGGCTTTGGGTATGGTTGAGAGTATGTAGAGAGGGATAGGCTTCTATAGTTTATTCAAAAAAAAATTTGATATGATTTTTAGTGGTGGAAAATAAAAGAAGGCATTCCACCCATCCATTCTCAACACTTAGCTATTTTGATTATGATAGCTCTTGCTCTTCATCTTCCTCCTCCTCCTTCTTCCACTCTCTTGAGTGATCAAAAGAGATTTTTGAGAGGAAAATTCCTGCATCTCCACACTTTATTTCTAGTAACCTTGGAGTGTCGGTTGTTTCACTAGGTGAAACTGGAGCTTGGATCGGTTTCTCTCGGATGGATCATTTTCGGTATGGGCGGTCACCTCTCAAGCATGTTCCGGACGGTTACGGAGCTTGGATGGGTCTTCCACGATTGGGTGGATACGTGACAAAGGTTGTAGTATCTATAAACCTTGCATGTTTAGTTGTTAGTTTAGTGTTTGAAAAGATTGCTAGGGATTAGTGTCTAGTACTCTCTTGTAAATTTTTGTTTTTCGATTCCGCATTGGTCATGGTTGTAGCGGAAAGGGCACTAGGAGCTTCCACGTTGTTAATTCTATCATGTTTAATTCTCCTCTTAAATATGAAAATCTAATTTTATCTAACGGCTTGGTAAATATATCGGTTAACTGACTTTCAGTTGACACATACTCCAATACGATATCTCCTTTATGAAAATGGTCACGAAAGAAGTGATACTGTATATCGATGTGCTTAATCCTAGAATATTGATCGGCGTTCTTGGTCATGTGAACTGTACTTATGTTGTCACAGAGTATAAGAATTTATGAAATACTTTCTTGATAATCCTCAAGTGTATATTTCATCCACAAACTTTATGCATAGCAAGCACCAATAGCAATATATTCTGCCTCGGCTGTCGAGAGAGAAACATAGTTTTGTTTCTTGGAAATTCAAGAGACAAGGCAATTCCCTAGGAAGTGACAAGTGCTATTTTGCTCTTTCAATCTTTAAGACTTCCAGCGTAATCTGTATCGGAATAACCTGTCAAATGAAACAAGTATTCTTAGGATACCATAAGCCAAAATTTATGGTTCCTTTCAAATATCTGAGGATTTTTTACTACGGTCAAATGCGACTCCTTAGGATTAGCTTGGAATCTCGCACACAAATATACACTGAACATAATTTCTGGTCTGCTTGCAGTCAAATAGAGTAGACTTTCTATTATGCCACGATAAAGTCTAGTGTCAACATCTTGACCTTTTTTATCGTCAGTGAGTTTGGTATTGGTAGCCATAGCTGTTTCACAAGCTTTACATTCATAAGCCAAACTTCTTTATGAGTTTTTTAGTATATTTGGCTTGATTGATAAAGATACCATCATCCCTTTGCTTAATTTGAAATCCGAGGAAGAAATTGAGTTATCCCATCATGCTCATTTCAAATTCATTCTGCATGGATTTGCCGAAATCTTCACAAAGACTTTCATTTGTTGATCCAAAAATAATATCATCAATATATATTTGGACTAATATGATATTTTGGTTAAGAGTTTTAGTAAATAAGGTTTTAACTACTATACCCTTTTTGAAACCTATATTTTCTAAAAAAAACGAACTTAAATGTTCATACTAAGCACGTGGAACTTGTTTAAGACCGTAAAGTACCTTCCTTAACTTATAAACATGATCAGGGAATTCGTGATTCTCAAAACCGGGAGGCTGAGATACATACACTTTCTCATCTATTTAACCATTTAAGAACCCACTTTTAACGTCTATCCGATAACTGTGAAGTTTTTATAGCAAGTGTAGGGTTACTAGGCACTGTCACAAGGGTCTATAAGGCATCAACCATGCCGGATTTAAAATTTTCAAGTGTCGAACAACCTAAAGCGAAGATCTTTGCTAGATAATTAGGATTAACAAAGCATGTAAACAACTTTACATCTAAGAGAAAGGGATTACAACCTTTGTAGTCCGTTCCTTCGCTTCATAAGCTCCGTGTTGAGGTCCCTTCGCTGCGATCAACATGAACTCCGACTCTCGAGTGGCTCCATAAGGTAAATGAGACACCTTGCTTGTAGTCTTCATGATTTAAGATGATTTACCTTGAAGAATCTCTAATCCAAGCTTACACATCACTAAACAACTTATTAGAGAAGTGAACACCCTAATCTAAGTGGCTAAAATAGATGAGGATGATGAAGTAGGAATTTATCTCTCTTTTGTTTTCAATTTCTCACACTAATTCATCACATGCAAAAAGCTAGCAAGTTTTTTCTTTCAAGAGAATGAAGAAGAAGAAGAAGATCCTTTTGTGATGAATAATGAAATTGTTGTGGTTACAATTGCAACCCTTACTTAAGAATGAAAGGCTTAACCATTGTAGAGAATGAACCATGGTAAAGGATTTGGGTTGGGTTAAGAAATATCTTCACAAAATATCAACACAAAATATCTAAGCTTAAAACAAAATAAAGTTTCTAGAAGCTTCATGAAAAAGCTAACCCAAATGCTAACCCAAATCAAACCCTAACTTATTTAATCTCCACAAATCATGTTGCATTTGTAACCCTAACTTGTTACAATATTATATATCACATATATAATATATTTTTGTAACAAAAAAAAAATACAATTAACATATATCGCATATATATCAATGTATTATCCGGTGAGAAAATGAATCAATAAAGCGAGCTTATATTAGTTAATATAATATAATATATCACATATATAATTATACATTAAATTATCGAATCAACACTTGATCCGACAATCCGGCTATATCGCATATAACCGACTAATATAACATGTACCGATTCATCGAATCAACACTTGATCCGATGACCCGGCTATATCATATATACCCGACCGATATCATATATCGCGAGAATGGAATACGATATCTCATATCGTAATATTCTCGGTCCCGCACATATCACATATGTGCTCCTACTCCGTTTTGCCTGAGCCAGGAAACCTCTGTGTAGGACTCTAAAGAATCGTCAATACGCCGGCAGTAGGTGATGATCATGTCAAACACCCACAAGATGCAAGCGGTCAGCTAAACATAACAGCCATCCAGGTATTGATCGATCAGAAGATCAACAAGCAAGCATGTACATTCTCCTTTGAATCCAATCAGTAACACTACCGTACAGTGTTGTCTCTTCGTCTGATATGTTGCATATCTAGTCTGGGGGTGGTATATGTCAAACCCCAGTAACCGATAAGTCGTGTCGATGTGAGGCTCATAACAGGTCGAGAAACTACTGATGACACTTACCAGTAGCACTCTATATCAGCCCTGGCCAGGGACTTCCACTTATAGCCAATCGAACACAGCACAACATCAACTCCCTATACCGGGAAAGACGAATCCCCTCCTATCGCTCATTGCCTCCATGTGATTCGGGACTGTACCCAAAAGCCACCGTTTTGCACGCCCTCTTGGACGTGGTAAGGTGGAAATCAAAGCACAGTGGGAATCACACAAGACTCTATAACGATCTCGGGTCTACAGACTAACTTGTACCAGTGTCATCGGAGAACTGCTATCCGACGATAGGTATATATCCATCTAGGAGTTCTCAGCGAGTCTGTTTAGTATACCTAGTCTCCACTGAGCACCCGTACACCATCTCTGATGTCAAACACCAATGGATATGGAATCATCCATCGCCCATCATATGGGTCAAGATGCGTATACACTAGTCTACTCTGGTGTATCGATGCCCTGTCTCGATACACCCTCGACTAGGAACAGTTATAGGATGTCCTCGTCGACTATCCTGGCCTCACTAGTATGATCTCATCATAGTCCCAGTAGTCGAGTACATATCCTAAGGGCTTTATCAACATGTGAGAGTTAGACAGTAAACTAATACAAGTCAACATGTTAAGACAAAGTGAAACCAAATAGCATACTATCATGTCGAGCAAGAAAGTCCTCTCTATATATATCCAAGCATCCACTATAATATACATCATGTGTACAACAATGGCCTCTAGGGCATATATATAACTAACAATCTCCCACTTGCACTAAGGCCAGCTGTTGTAGTATCTCATACCCAACATCCCGAAGAGTCTCTCAAACTGTGTCTGGGGAATGGCCTTCCTGAGTCGATCCGCAGCGTTGTCTTTCGTATCAACTCTCCTGACCTCGATCTCTCGGCGATCAACTATCTCCCGGATCATGTGATACCGCCTTAGAATATGTCTGGACTTCTGATGGGACCTGGGTTCCTTAGCCAAAGCCACAGCTCCATTGTTATCACAATACAAAGGTATTGGATGCTCAATGGACGGAACCACACCAAGTTCAGTGATGAACTTCTTCATCCAGACAGCCTCTTTGGCAGTATCGTTGGCAGCGATGTATTCAGCCTCCATCGTCGAGTCTGCAACGGCTTCCTGTTTGGAACTCTTCCAATACACCGCCCCTCCATTGAGGGTAAAGACAAATCGCGAGTGCGACTTAGAGTCGTCCTTATCACTTTGGAAACTCGAATCGGTAAAGGACTCCACCTGGAGTTCTCCGTTACCATACATCAAGAACATCTCCTTAGTTCTTCTCAAGTACTTGAGAATGTTCTTCACAGCTATCCAGTGACTCTCTCCAGGATCTGCTTGATACCCACTCACTACACTTAGTGAGTATGCTACATCGGTCTGGTACATAGCATCGCGTACATGATAGAGCCTACTGCCGAAGCATAGGGTATCCCTTGCATGCGAGCTCTCTCCAAATCAGTCTTGGGAGACATCTCTTTGGAGAGAGTGAGTCCAGAGATCGTAGGTTGGTTCCCACTCTTTGATTTTTCCATACTAAACCTCTTTAGTATGGTGTCAATGTACCTGGATTGGGACAATCCCTGTATCCGTTTAGATCTATCTCTATAGATCTTAATTCCCAAAATGAAGGAGGCATCACCTAGATCTTTCATTGAGAATTTTTGTGATAAGAAGAGCTTGACCGAGTGCAGCATAGGAACATCATTTCCTATCAAGAGTATGTCATCCACGTACAATACGAGGAAGACAACCTTACTCTCTACAACCTTCTTGTATATACAAGGTTCATCTACGTTTTTGATGAAGTCAAACTCTTTGACTACAACATCAAAGCAGATGTTCCAACTCCGCGATGTCTGCTTTAACCCGTAGATGGATTTAAGCAGCTTGCACACCTTCCCGCTGCTCCCACTGTCTACGAAGCCCTCTGGCTGAGTCATGTACACGCACTCTTCTAAATCACCATTTAAAAAGGCGGTCTTAACATCCATCTGCCAGATTTCGTAGTCATGGTATACAGCAATGGCAAGTAGGATCCGGATGGACTTAAGCATAGCCACTGGAGAAAAGGTTTCGTCATAATCCACACCTAGTCGTTGACGAAAATCCTTTGCAACAAGTCTAGCTTTGAAAGTCTCCACTTTTCCATCTACACCAAGTTTCTTCTTAAAGATTCATTTGCTCCCAATGGGTTTTACCCCTTCAGGAGCAACTTCCAAAGTCCATACTTTGTTGGTGTACATGGATTCCATCTCAGATCGCATTGCATCCAGCCACTTCACAGAGTCCCCACTCGTGATGGCCTGCTCGAAGCTAGTTGGGTCATCATCTTCCATGATGCAATCCTCGCTCTCACCATCAACGAGAAAACCGCAGTATCTCTCAGGTGGATGAGAAACCCTACTAGATCGGCGGAGAGGCTGGGGTTCGTTGGGAACTACTGAATCCTCTGGTTCCACTAAATCTTCAGTTGCAGTTTGTGTCGCCGGAACTTCTTCCAGTTCTATCTCATTGCCACTATCTTGTTTCATGAGAAAACTCTTTTCTAAGAAGGTGGCATGTCGAGAAACAAACACTTTTTGTTCCTCGGAGTGGTAGAAAATATACCCTTGCGAATACTTGGGATATCCAATAAACTTGCACAGAACTGACCTTGCCTCGAGCTTGTCCGGATTTTGTGTTTTCACATATGCCGGACAACCCCATATCTTAATGTAATTAAGATGTGGTCTCTTTCCTTTCCATATCTCATATGGAGTGGTTGGCACAGATTTGGTGGGAACCCTATTCAATAGGTCTATGGCTGTCTCAAGCGTATACCCCCAGAAGGAAACAGGCAACTCAGCATTGCTCATCATAGAGCGCACCATATCTAATAGGGTGCGATTCCTCTGCTCCGATACACCGTTGTGCTGTGGTGTATAAGGAGGAGTAAGCTGAGAGAGAATCCCATTCTCTTTTAGATAGTTCAGGAACTCATTGCTCAAGTATTCTCCTCCTCGATCAGATCGAAGGATCTTAATACTTTTACCCGTTTAGTTCTCCACTTCGTTCTTATATTCTCTGAATTTCTCAAAAGCTTCAGACTTGTGTTTCATCAAGAACACATGTCCGTATCTTGAGAGATTGTCAGTGAATGTAATGAAGTAGGAAGAACCGTTCCTGGCATGTGTAGACATGGGACCACATACATCACTATGTATCAGTCCTAAGAGTTCTGCAACTCTTTCTCCATGTCCACTAAACGGAGTTTTGGTCATCTTGCCTTTGAGACATGACTGGCAAGTATCATAAGATGAAAATTCAAACGGATTCAAATATCCATCCTTATGTAACTTAGCTAGTCGTGTCGTATTGATATGAC
This sequence comes from Agapanthus africanus, assembly GCA_030015575.1. Taxonomy (NCBI): domain Eukaryota; kingdom Viridiplantae; phylum Streptophyta; class Magnoliopsida; order Asparagales; family Amaryllidaceae; genus Agapanthus; species Agapanthus africanus. The sequence continues at coordinate 474,423,821 of CM057338.1, read as the reverse complement.
CTAGTCTACAATGCCATAAGAAGGATTCGTTCATTTCTGAACTTTTCCTCTTGTTTGTGTTCTGTATATTAAGAATTGTAGTTTGATTTAGAACGTACATGTCATTATTTAACGATCCTGATCCTATCAACTTTTGATTCAGGAATATGTTCATAACATTATCCTGTATTACAAAATTATATCCTTCTTTATTCAATAAATAAACTGATATAATATTGCATATCAGGGTCGGAATGTAATAGCACTCGTTCAGAACCAATGTATTACCATTTGGTAACACAAGGTGATATTCGCCAACTGCTTTGGCTGCAAGATCTGTACCATTCCCTACTCTTACGGAATGATCACTCATTCCCAGTTCTCTATCTTTACGTAGCCCTCGTAACAAATTACATATGTGGGATCCCGATCAGGTATCTAATACCCAGGACGTAGAGTGAACTAAGAAACAGTTCTCAATAACTAACATACCCGAAGAAGATGCATCAGCATGTTTGTTCTTCGTTTGGGTAGCGTGAGAATCCAGATATTCTCCTATTTCCTGCTCAGTCTTATAACACTTATAAGAAAGAACGGGATCAACGTTCCCCTGCTCAGTATAATAAGCGGGTTCAGTCAATACATCCATATTATTATCTTGATTAAGGCCTGACATGGTCGCTACCTGGAGAGAGATAGAGAAGAAAACACTTTAGCGTATGCTCTTGCAAAATTAGATTGGTTATGATCTTATCTAATCAGGATGGCTCCCACTGTTTTCATCAAATCTTCCTCCAAACCCTAAAAGGTAAGACTAGCTGGGATTAATTACACCTTACAAGTTCGCCAATCTTTCAGCCAGGCCAGTGTTGGTACTTTGAGGGAGGTTCCCATGCTTTCGCACGGACCTAATTAAAATAAACCTTGTTTTCCCAGAGGCATAACCCCGTAAACACCTTTCCGGTCACCTACTTGATCGGCTAATTGTCCTGTGTAAAACTCTCCCAGGAGTAACTCTTACTCGCAGTGGGTATCGGGATCCAACTATCTCATAGGAGGTATGCAATCTCATTGCAAATTTCAACACTTGAAATTCCCGATAATTCTTTTACCCCTAGTGTGCTATGACCTTGACGCATGCCAAACAACCCATAGTCCGCTAGTCAAGTTCAACCCGTACATTTCGTGATTGAATCAAACCCCACCCGTACGACCCTTGATGCATGCCAAACAATGCCATATGAATACCCTAATCCAATCGCATCTCATGCTACAGATAAGTAGTAATCAGCTACCGTACACTACGCCTTGATGCATGCCAAACTACCTAGCACGAATACTAAATATTACTTATCTGAAATGACGGAGGGCTACGCAGGTTTTTTTCATAAAACCATGAGCGTAATGAACTTGATATCGTTGTAGAAACAAGTGATTTTGAAAAGGAGTGTTTTTTAGGTTTTTCTAGTTTCGCTAAAGAGGTCACTCCCGGTGAAGAGATCTCGGCTCTTTCCTTATCGAATAAGGTGCAGGATATTTCACAAATACCGCTGTGCAAAGCAAAACTATAGAAACATTCAAAAACTAAACCGCGAGTTTGTAGCATCTGCCAGTTTTGCTAAAGAGGTCACTCCCGGTGAAGGGATCTTGGCTCTTTCCTCATCGAATAGGGTGCAGGGTATATCATATATACCGCTATGCAAAGCAAAAACTGTAGCTACCCTTTTTGAAAATTTGATTTTACATCTTTTAGGTTTCTTTTCTTTTATTAATCTCATTAATAAATCCCATCAGTTATGCTTCCTAAATATCACAGAAGAAACGAAAGCAGTAATATTTATATATCATATATATAGTATAAGTATTCATCTCAGGCAGTAATATGATCTCATCACAGAACATTGCAGCAGAAGATAACATATGAAATATTGGATATACTAGGACGTCTGTGTTTTACATCGAGCCTGTATAAAACACGGATTCCACGGTCGCGATGAATAGCCAAACCCACATCCCTAGACCCCTGCGAGAGCGGCAAGCAACACCGCCAATTTTAGGGTTAAGAGACCCGGTCTCGACTCCTCGAGATGGCCTCCCACTGGACCCTAAAACCCGGTTACTTGTGCTCCCCTCCTTGGGTCTATCCTAATGCGGAAAAGTAAATAATATACAATGGTGACATCATCCTCAACTCGGAAGTGCCCCAATAAAAGAATATTGCATACAAATGAATTTTACATGAATGAAAATTAAAACCCTCATCTCACATAAAACGCCCGGCTATTCAGAACACGACGATCCAATATAACATATCACAGCAACACATAATATCTCGTATTATCAACGTAAGCAAGTATGTGTATCCCGATTGTCGTTGATGTATAGCAACGAAGCCGGCGATACACCACATGCTACGCTTACGGTCACAGAAAAAAAAGTGTAAAACTACAACATTTGGAATCCACAAACACTTTAGACATCTTAAATCCGAAATATCACATACTTCGCATTTCATGCCTAACTATATAAATTCCACATATTGTATAACATTCCAGATAAATAGACAATGTTAAACTTTCCGATCGAATAATCAAATACCCAAGATTTCCCAAATAGCTTAACACTTGAGCGGAGTTCAAAAATCCCAGAACATGTCACAGCCCCAATGAACCTGCCGTAGAAGGGTCAAACCAACGCCTCACATGTGGCAATGCTAAACTACCACAGACCCTAGGGTACATTGGTTGTTTTGACGGTCACATAATCTAGTTAAGGTTACGTTCTTCTAGAGGGTCCACAGATACGCTAGCATGATTTCCCGAAAGTTTTAAACAGAGGAAAAATCCAACACTTGAAAGTTTTCCGACAGGGGAAAAATTGAGTTATTGATATCCGTTCGAACTTTTTAACACGTTCAAAATTATCCGAAAAACTAAACGATGTTAAACTTTCCGATCGAATCAACGAATTCCAAAGATCTCCAGAAAACTCAACACTTGAGTAATATTAAAAATTCCCAGAAGTATGTAGTAATACCTACGGCTGTTACCCAGAAACATATATCCCTGATACCCAAGTACGGCCGCGGAACCGCCGCTAAAAGCCTGGTATGGCCGCGGTTCCGCGGCGACTTTAAGGAATTAGGGGTTTGTCTTTCACAGTTATCCATAGAATCACCTGCTTAATTTTCTGAGTATTTTTAATAGGGAAAAAACCATTTTAAAAAAAAATTCCGGAGAAGGGGTCCAAAATGATGTTTCGGGGTTCGATCGGACTTTTAACTTCGTCTACACGTCGCTTAATGCTCTAGCTAAGCTCTGATACCACTGTAGGGTTACTAGGCACTGTCACAAGGGTCTATAAGGCATCAATCATGCTGGATTTAAAATTTTCAAGTGCCGAACAACCTAAAGCGAGGATCTTTGCTAGATAATTAGGATTAACAAAGCATGTAAACAACTTTATATCTAAGAGAAAGGGATTACAACCTTTGTAGTCCGTTCCTTCGCTTCATAATCTCCGTGTTGAGGTCCCTTCGCTGCGATCAACATGAACTCCGACTCTCGAGTGGTTCCATGAGGTAAATGAGACACCTTGCTTGTAGTCTTCATGATCTAAGATGATCTACCTTGAAGAATCTCTAACCCAAGCTTACATATCACTAAACAACTTATTAGAGAAGTGAACACCTTAATCTAAGTGGCTAAAATAGATGAGGATGATGAAGTAGGAATTTAGCTCTCTTTTGTTTCCAATTTCTCACACTAATTCATCGCATGCAAAAAGCTAGCAAGCTTTTTCTTTCAAGAGAATGAAGAAGAAGAAGAAGATCCTTTTGTGATGAATAATGAAATTGTTGTGGTTACAATTGCAACCCTTGCTTAAGAATGAAAGGCTTAACCATTGTAGAGAATGAACCATGGTAAAGGATTTGGGTTGGGTTAAGAAATATCTTCACAAAATATCAACACAAAATATCTAAGCTTAAAACAAAATAAAGCTTCTAGAAATTTCATGAAAAAAGCTAACCCAACTGCTAACCCAAATCAAACCCTAACTTGTTTAATCTCCACAAATCATATTGCATTTGTAACCCTAACTTGTTACAATATTATATATCACATATATAATATATTTTTGTAACAAAAGAAAATAATACAATTAACATATATCGCATATATATCAATGTATTATCCGGTAAGAAAATGAATCAATAAAGCGAGGTTATATTAGTTAATGTAATGTAATATATCACATATATAATTATACATTAAATTATCGAATCAACACTTGATCCGACAATCCGGCTATATCGCATATAACCGACTAATATAACATGTACCGATTCATCGAATCAACACCTGATCCGATGACCCGGCTATATCATATATACCCGGCCGATATCATATATCGCGAGAATGGAATACGATATCTCATATCGTAATATTCTCGGTCCCGCACATATCACATATGTGCTCCTACTCCGTTTTGCCTGAGCCAGGAAACCTCTGTGTAGGACTCTAAAGAATCGTCAATACGCCGGCAGTAGGTGATGATCATATCAAACACTCACAAGCTGCAAGCGGTCAGCTAACGTAACAGCCACCCAGGTATTGATCGATCAGAAGATCAACAAGCAAGCATGTACATTCTCCTGTGAGTCTAATCAGTAACACTACCGTACAGTGCGGTCTCTTCGTTTGATATGTTGCATATCTAGTCTAGGGGTGGTATACGTCAGACCCCAGTAACCGATAAGTCGTGTCGATGTGAGGCTCATAACAGGTCGAGAAACTACTGATAACACTTACCAGTAGCACTCTATATCAGCCCTGGCCAGGGACTTTCAATTATAGCCAATCGAACACAGCACAACATCAACTCCCTATACCGGGAGAGACGAATCCCCTCCTATCGCTCATTGCCTCCATGTGATTCGGGACTGTACCCAAAAGCCACCGTTTTGCACGCCCTCTTGGACGTGGTAAGGTGGAAATCAAAGCACAGTGGGAATCACACAAGACTCTATGACGATCTCGGGTCTACAGACTAACCTGTACCAGTGTCACCGGAGAACTGCTATCCGACGATAGGTATATATCCATCTAGGAGTTCTCGGCGAGTTCGTTCAGTGTACTCAGTCTCCACTGAGCACCCGTACACCATCTCTGATGTCAAAAACCAATGGATATGGGATCATCCATCGCCCATCATATGGGTCAAGATGCGTATACGCTAGTCTACTCTGGTGTATCGATGCCCTGTCTCGATACACGCTCGACTAGGAACAGTTATAGGATGTACTCATCAACTACCCTGGCCCCACTAGTATGATCTCATCATAGTCCCAGTAGTCGAGTACATATCCTAAGAGCTTTATCAACATGTGAGAACTAGACAGTAAACTAATACAAGTCAACATGTTAAGACAAAGTGAAACCAAATAGCATACTATCATGTCAAGCAAGAAAGTTCTCTCTATATATATCCAAGTATCCACTATAATATACATCATGTGTACAACAATGGCCACTAGGGCATATATATAACTAACATCAAGCATATGCCAGTAAGATACGTATGGCTTCTAATTTAGCGACAAGTGCATACGTTTCGTCGTAGTCTATTCCTTCTATTTGGTTATATTCTTGGGCTACTAAGTAGGCTTTATTTCTAAAAACTTTACCTAGTTTGTCATGTTTATTTTTAAACAAACACTTAGTACCTATTATTTTAGATAATGTATCCCTAAAAAATGACTAATAAATTATGTTTCAAACAATATACATACAACACATCATTAATAATAATAGTATTAGAAACATTAATAAAATAAATGGTACATTTACCGAGTATGTTTCCCGTTTTATTGTCTCCAGTAGAATTGGTACCACCATCTTTTGATAGCATTTGGAGGCAATTGATATTTTCAGTTGTGTACCTCAAACAATTGCTATCAAGGATCCCCTTCTTGATATGTTATTTAGGATCCTGCAAAACAAGATTACTTTGGTGTGATCTAGGAATCCATTTCATTCTCGGTCCACCGCGATTAGGAGTAAAGTGATATTTATAAGTGGAATTTAATTTAATTTGACAATCTCTAGCAACATGCCCTAACGTACAACAGTAATTATATGTAACATTCACATATTTATTTCCATATCTATGTAAATTAGAACTTCTAATAAATTTGGTTAGTGTTTCATACTTTGAATCGTCGTGAAAACCTACTCCTTGATATTTATAATGATTTATACATGTTTCTAACATAACGTCAAGCTTATCCTTAGTTTTGGTGAAGTTAAGAATTATATTTTCCTTAATTTCTAATTTTCTTTTTAAATCAAAATTTTCATTTTCTAAAGTTCCTATAGTATTGATAGTATTTGAATGTCTTTTAGAACTAATTTTTCCTTTAAGTCGTTATTTTCTAAAAATAGTTTTTCGCATTCATTTTTATATTTTGAGTAAATCTTCTGATAACTAGATTTTAAGTAATAACATAAATTAACTAAGTTATCTTTTGTTAAACTTTCAATATCAAGGATACCATCACCAATCTCATCATCATTTATCGCCATGAAGCACATATTCGCGACTTCTTCAATTTCTAACTCACTTGAGTCAGACTCATTTCAGATGGCCTGAAAAGCGTATCGTTCCGAACCATTTTTCCATTTCGGTTTGTCCTTCTTGACTATGAGATTCAGTTAGTCCGCCTTGACATGACCCTCTTTATTGCATTCGAAATATCGCATAGCCTTGGAAGAATTTATCCGTTTCTTGAAAGAGTTGCCTCTATTCTTAAGAAACTTCTTAAAGTGCCTTGCAATGTCCGCCATTTCTTTGTCGTCGCTTGATGGAATAGGCTCTTTGACTTTGTTCATTGACGCCTGAAACGCGATATTCTTGCGTTGATTGTCTTCTTTGGTCTTGATATCACCGAGTTGCGTCTTATAGGTCTTTAGTTTACCAATTAGAGTGTCTACGTTCATGGTGGTCATATCATTTGCCCCTTCTATTGCGGTAATCTTACGCTGCCAAGACAATCTTAGTGATCGAAGAATTTTATAATTCTTTTCTTTATCTACGAATTTCTTACCTAGATTAAATAGTTCTGTAACTATATTATTAAACTTAGAATACATAGAATCTATAGATTCGTTTTCTTTCATAAAAAACATTTCGTATTCATGCATTAAGCTATTTATTTTACTTTCTTTTACTTGGCTCGTCCCCTCATGTGCAGTCTCGAGGGTACTTCAGATAGCATGTGCCATTTGGCACATGAAAATTCGATTGAATTTTTTTGTGACCAAAGAGAAGTGAAGAGCATTCATAGCGTTAACATTTAGTGTCATCGAACGCTTATCTGCGTCAGAATATGGTTTAGTAGTAGGAATAACAAAATCATCATCTATTATGTCTAGAATTTCTAAATCTATGCATTGCCAAAATATTCTCATTTCGGTTTTCCAGAACTGAAAATTAGTGCCATTAAGTAGTGTAGGTCGTGTGGTGGATTGATCCTCTAATTGGTTTGCCATATGGATATATTCAAGATGTTAATCTTTTTTTTAAATGAGCAACCCATTATGATACCAATTGAAAATACCTTAGAGGGGTGAATAAGGTAACTATATGTTCTATGGCATTTTTAAAAACTTAATTTAACTATTTTAATTGATTACTAAATTTATGCAGAAATTATTTAAACAAGAAACTTAAAATGGCAATCAAAACAAACATAGAAAAGTAAAAAGAGTAAAAGCAATTGCAAACACAGTGATTTGTTGACTAGGGTTCACCATGCTCCTATAGCTAGTTCCCGTCTGAAACACCTTCTCAAGATTTCTGCACTATGGTTGTGAAGAACACGAATCCCTCTTCACATGGATGTGAAGAACAAAAATCCCTCTTTATAAAGATCACACTCTTGAACTTGTGATTCCTTAAAAAACAAGTCTTCTTCCTCTTTAACTTGTGATTCTCTATAAAAAATCGCACTTTCATCTCTAATCCACATCTCTTTAGGAAGATCTCTTTTTCTATCCCGAATCCACATAATTCAAGCAATAAGAGGCGCCCTCTCTCGTGTGTTAAGAAGCACCCCTTCTCGTGGATGAGAGACACCCTCTCTTGTGGGTTGAGAGAGACACCCTCTCTTGTGGGTTGAGAAACACCCTTTTCTCGTGGATGAGAGGCACCCCCTGTCGCGGGTTGAGAAACATCCTTTCTCGTGGGTTTGAGAGACGCCATGTCTCGTGTATTCACAATTGTTTTACAAAAATGACAAATTCACTCACTCTCAGTTCTATGATCTCAAAAGATTATAACCTGTGTTGCACAAGGATTGATCTGAGAGATTGTATCAGGTTTTGGCTCTAGAGGAAATGAAAAAAATTTGGACAAGTTAAGCACGAGAAGAACAAGAAGATTTCGCAATAGATTTGCAATGAATGATTCATTTAAAAGTGTGAGATTTCATAGGTTTATATAGAGATCGAATGGGAAGTTATTCCAACTGGCAATAACTGCCAAAAACTGTCATAAAACAGTTAATAGCCGTTAGAGACAATTACGGAAGAAAACGACGTAGAAATCCATTCGATCCGAAATTCAAAAAATCTGATAACTGTGAAAACTGACCGTAAAGTGGTCTGTAGGAGACGTCTCCTCTTTGAATAAAAACCTTCTACCGACGTCTTTATAGAGGTCACTAAAAATTGTCCAGTATGGTGAATTTGGGAATTTGTACTACAGATGTTTGTAGATTCAAAATTTCTTATACAGACGTCTGTATTCTGACATGAATGAATATTTGATTTTGAAACTTGGCAGTTTGAATTCTAACGGATATGTTAGACGTCTCTAAAAGAGAAGAAGGCGTCTTGAGAATTGGAAATGAGTTGGAATGAGATTTCTAATCTTTTGAGATCATCACTAAATATAAGTATAACTCTCACACCTTCTATCTTCGTTTCGGTTCTTCGATTAGTTTCATTTCCTTAAATAGTTACTCTGAGTCGTCATTGAATCTTGGTTGGGCTTACATCACGTTATCGCTTGTTTCAAGTTGGCATGCCATATCACCGTTGTGAGTGTGTATCACATTGTAGGCAATCTTGCTTGATGTTTGACATATCGTGCATGCTGTACTCAAGACATAAATTTGGAAACGTCATCAGTAAGTTATGAATTCGTTTAAATATGGTTTTGAACTAAATAATCGAAACTAAGGATCGTGTGATACAGATATCTACAGTTATATGTCGTCGATGTAAGCCTAATTCGACGGGAGCTACGCGTTGAATTAGACTTATCTAATTCGACATGACCTACCCGCCGAATTAGAAGTTATTTCGACCCAACTGACGCATCGAATTAGACTTGATTTTATACAAATAGAATATTATTAAAAAATATAATAACAATATTTTATATCTAATTCAACGGGTATAAGCCGTTGAATTAGACTTTATTTCGACCAGAAATACTCGTCGAAATAGGTCTAAACAACAAGAAAAAAATAAATTTCAAAACAGAAAATCTGGAATTTCAATTCCTAATTTCAATCCAATCCAATATTTCAATATTAATTCAATTCCATTTTAAATTCCAATCCAAATCCAAACACATTCCAATATCAATTCTAATCCAAATCCAAATAAACATATTACAATATCAATTCCAATCCAATCTAATCCTAAAATAATTTGACGATCGAATCAAACAACCAATACAAACACATAAATTCATATTTATCGATATATATGTACATGAAAGTTAGAAATGAAATCATAATTAATAACTCAAATATACATGCGTACATGAAAGTTAGAAGTTTAGACGATACTAAACTACGAGAAGGTCGATCACGGGGAGAGAGAAGGTCGATTATGGGGAGGGAGGTGCATCATCTTCATCTTGGGTAAAGCCCCTGCGATTAAAAGTTTAAAATACATAATTTAGTACATATGATATTTATATATTTATATATTATTAAGTTAGGGTTATCAAACTTACCAGAGATACTGGTTCCCCTCGTTGTGAATACATACGGATAAGACGAACCCTTTGGCTTGTGCTGAAGCCACTAAACGGATCGCCAGCGGGAGAGGGGCCGATCTGTGTGAAGAACCGCTGATATCTAGGGTCCGATCAGCCTGAGATCCATTAGCTTGCATATTACATTTAGAAAGTTAACACATAAATTTCTAATATACATTTTGAACGTATTAATATAAAATGTTGATTGTCGAAACTTACGTATTCGACGCAAAACTGTTGGGAACTTTTGTTCCCTCCTTTGTAAATATCTTGCAACTCAGCACGAGATGCTTTGTCTCGTGTGCTCCTCTCCTGCAGTTTTATCAAATATTGTTTATCGAGTTGCTACAAAAGAATAAAAATGTATCGTCAAAAAACATATCATAAACCCGTCACTCATGTATGGTACGCCAGTAGTCGTCGGACCAATCTGGATCCGGCTTCAGCGCATACATCTCCTCCGGTGTATAACAGTGAAAATAATATCATACACAAGCAATAAAATATAAGTCTCACACACACTCTCTCACATAAACACATGTCCACAACATATTTCACACAATACACACATCTATACATAATATATTCCACACACATTGTACACACATCCACAACTGACACATAAATATCGCACACCAAATAGATAGCAAGGAAAATCACAACACCAGAATTGTTCGGCTCAGGCATGATGACCTACACGTTTCCAAGACGACAATGCATCACTTATAATTCAGAAATAGATTCTCTTTAATATTGAGCTCCGCAGCAACAGAATTGATCTACTCTATAAGGACCTCATCATCTACCGCAACATCCCATACGAGTTCGAGATGATTCAAAGTCCGACGGTACATAAACATGCGGTAGAGAGTGCTTGCAGAGTACTCGATGGTGCAATGAGAAAGAAGACCCATAAAATGAAAGAAGTGGAGACGACGATTTGCTTCGCCATAGTGGTCATGGGTTACTTTTTCAGGAGAAGACGGAAGCGCATCCAATACGTCTAAGTGCAAGAGCCGAAGGATGGCATGATCGATCTTGATCGGCTAGTTCATACCCCGTAATCGATAGAGAATGCTTTCGTAACCCTCATAGTCTATCCTCGTGAATTTAGATTTTACTGCGGTATAAGGGATGTTCCTCTTGATGTCATCGATTGATGTCTATCCTCTTAGGGGTGCGGATGAAGATCTCGACATTGACTGTTTGTTTATGGAATGATGACTATTGATTTTGAACCCGTGAAAGTAATTATGTATATAGCTAATTGGTTTAAGACACGTCAAGTGTCTAGATTAGGATTAAATGGTCAATTGGTTAATTGATTATTAACTATGTAAATTAGGACAACACGGTTTTCGGTTTAATTAATGTTTAATTGATGACTTAATCTAGGTTTAGTATATAGTTAAGAATTAAAGGGTGTAGGCAGTGTACCGGATACCAACGTAAAGTTGTTGATAACAAATAGTTCTTTGGGCTGGAACAAAAGCAGCAAATATATATTATGACAATCTTAAATCTTAAAGAATTTATAAGAAAATTGAAATTATTGCATGCGAATGAACAGAATTATGCAAAATCATTCCAAAATAGAGTTAATTTACAATTAAAAAATTTTGCAAAACCCTAATCTAAATTCTCAATCATTTGCTAAGAATCGCTCAAAATATCTGTAGCTTCTATATGTTACATTCTTCTTAAAGATCTCACAAAAAAAAACTACCTTTATCAGGAAAAAGGAACAAAATTCAATGTTCTGCAAGCAATGCAACATCATTCCTCATTAAAAAAAAGATCCCAAGAAACCTGAATCATTCCACTAGAAAACAATTAATCGAACAAAATGAGATGGATTAAACCAGAAAATCAACTTACTTCAAAAATCTAAGAGAGAATCGACGGTGATGATGATCGGCTCGGGCTCGGGGTTGACAAGGAGGGAAGACCGACGGTGATGATGATCATTAGAAGGAGGGGGTGAGGAGGTCGACGAGGAGGAGGCTGGGGCGGTGACGACGACGAGACGGTGGGGATCGAATTAGGGTGAGGAGGCAGCGGTGGCGGCGAAGACGCGGTGGCGGACAAGGCGGCGGCGACGACGATTTTTTCTGAGGCCATGGCGAGGAGGAGGCGAAATTGGGGATTTTTTTTTGAGCGGGGAAGTAATTTTTCTTGGAGGGAAGGGGCTGAAATTAATCGGGTTAGGGAGGTTGATTTTGGTCAACACCAATTTTTATTTCGACTAGAGACTTCTATCAAAATAGGTGTTGACCAAAGTCAATAAAATTTTAAATCTAGGCAACGTAATTTGACAGGAGAAGCCCGTTGAATTTGGTCTCCCGTCGAAACAGGCATCGGTTTCTTGTAGTGACCCGAACTCTTATTTAGATGGATCAAGCTTGACCCGACCTGTTTACGATCTGACCCGACCCGACCCGTTTGACACCCCTGCTTTTAGGGTTTTGGGGACACATTTGTCTCCTAAACGGATGCATATATAGGACCCATATGAATACTTAATGGTGGGACTTGTGTTATCTGTATTCTGTATGGAGGATTCTTGCCTGTATGTCATCTCTGACTTACAGGAGCATACTATGTGCATTCAATCCTATTCAGGCTAAGCTTGATATGCTTGGATGTCTGTTTTTTGTTTGGGGGTGGGAGAACAGCTCTTTTTTTTAAGCATAAAACTTATTTAAGCTCTCATAAAGAAGCAACCCTCGTGGTCATTTCGGATCAACTGCAATAAAACACTTAGAAGTGTTGTGTCAACAAATCCGACAATACGATCCAATGCTTCTAAATTTGCTAGAAAATCAGCTCTTGCATTTCCTTCTCGAAATATATGAGTAGATCTAAACTCGAGCAGTCGAGTCCATTCCCAGATATCCTCAAGAATTAACTTTGCAATGCCAAATGGATTGTATTCATGATTAATCCAACCAATAACCATGAGAGAGTCACCCTGAAGCTTGAGTTTACGAGCATGCGGCTCAAATACTGCAACCCTAACCGCTTCTCTAGCCACCAATCACTCAACCAATGGAACTGTTAGTCCCGAAAGTTGCCGGTCTTTAGCTTAAAGAACATGTCCACGTTCATCCTGACAAAAAACCCGAGCTCCTGTTACAGAGGACTCTTTGATCGAACCATCAAAAATTTGCTTTGATTTCATTGTGCCGTGAATGTGACCATTGAAAGGGAGGGTATGGAGAGTGTTGGCTATAGTGCCCTCAAGACAATTATCATAGTCGCAGACAGGTGATCATGATGATTGAGAGAGAACCTATACCGATAAAACATTCTTACTCGAGATGATAGTATGCTGTCTGGTTTGTCTTTATCATCATGTATATATTGATAGAGCCCATATGAATCTTGCTTGACTACCAGTATTGTGATGGCGATCACATACGTGGGAGCTGGGGGTCTATAAGCACATCCTTAAATGTCCCTAGCCGTGGGAGTATCGAGATTGGGCATCGATACTCCAGTGTAGACTGGTGTATACTTATCTAGACCCTGACGAGGGGCGATGGCCGGTCTCACAAGCCATTGGTGTCAGTTGTTCACCTAAGATAGTATACAGGTGCTCATTGGGTTATGAGTACACTGGACGGACTCGCCGGGAACATACTAGTTGGTATTATACCAATAGTCAGATAACAGTTCCCTGGTGACATGTGTACAGGTTAGTCTGTCGACCTGAGATCGTCACTTATCTCGTGTGAGTTCCCACTGTACTTTGATTACTATCCTACCACGGCTCAAAGGAGTCGTGCAAACAGGTTTTAGTTGGGTACAGTCCCGACCCACATGGAGGCAGTGAGCGGATCGTCGGGGATTCGTCTCTCCCGGTATTGGGGGTTAATGTTGCGCAGTGCACGGGTGGCCATCACTAGAAATCCTCGGCCGGGGTATGTGAGAATTACCGATCCAGAATCGATAGTTTCTCAGGTAGTGATGGGTTTCATACCGACACGAATTATCGTGTTGTTAGGGGTCTGACTTTATCCACCCCCCTAGACTCGATATGCGATACTCTTAGACGAACAGACCGGACTGTACGGATATTGTCGCTGACAGGCTCAGTAGGGGTTTGGATGAGTTTGCTCGTCGGCCTTCCTTTCACTCAATACCTGGGTAGCCATTACGTACAGCTAGCGCCGCTGACGTGCTTGTGGTTAAACCCACTGCCAGCATATTGACGAGTCTTTAGAGTCCCACACAGAGGGTTTTCACGGTTCGGGCAGTATGGTGTAGTTGACGTATGTTGATACATACAGGTGTCCGATTAAATATGTGCACGGACTGCACAGACTTTAATCGGACGGTTGATAATACTAGCGGCTTAGAATTAAGCCAGATTGTTAAATCAAGTTTTGATTTAATAATTTACATACGTATTTATATATATGTATTCTAGTATTATTGCTCACTATTTATTTTCTCTCTTTGGCTATTCGTATTTTCATACGAATACGCGTATATGTATTTCGATACATATACCGGGAAACATTCCGTATTTATACGGAATGGTTTCTAGAAGATGCCACCTCATTATTGATTTTCTTTTGAAAATCATTTTGTTTATAATGAGGTGGAAAAGGTGACATGGCTATGCATGGTTCTTTTGGTCAAAGCATGGACTTTGGCAATGTAGAGGTTGGTATGGGTATTTGTTTAATGCAAATTGGGAATGACATTTTTTGAGTGGGCATGAGAGGAGGGGCGGCCACTTCTTGCATGTAGATTTGGCTTGCTCATTTTTTGTTAAAAATTAATTTTTGGAGCTCTCTCACTCTCATGCTCACACAAAAATACTTGGCCAATTTTCCATGCCATCCTTGCTATCATCTCACCCTCTTCATCAACTTCTTGAGATGCTCACTTGAGCTCATGGTTGAGAGAGAGAATCATAGTGACACTATCCTACACCCTCCACTCTCCACTACTAGCGATCTTGGAGGGTCGGTTGGTCCGTTCAACGAACCTGGAGCTTGCGCCGTTTCCCTCGGGTGGATCATCGGAGATGGAGGAAGACCGGCGACCAAAGTCGATCCGCATCACTAGGAGCTTGGAAATGGTTGAAGACCCGAAGGACTTGGTTCATTAGGTATAACCATTCTATCTCCCTTTGTTAGTTTGCTAGTTTTACGGTTAATGGTTTCGATCTTGTTAATCGGGTAATGGTAGCGCCGGGTTTTAGAAATTTTTGTTCCGCATTTGGCCACGGTTGGATGGCTGGGTCGCTCGCATAACCCAACTGTAAGTGCACGGCGGCGCCCCGGCCGTTAATCCGACGGCTAAATGCGGAAGCGGTGATAAAATTTAATTTTGCAAACTAGCAAACCGGCACCACCGCGCACTAAAACCCGGATCGAACCATTAACTAGTCCTAGCTAACTACAAGATAGGGAATAGAGATATACCGACTGATCCGAGTCCTCCGGTCTTCTCGTCGTCGTCCCGATCTCCTGCGGAATGTCCTGTCTCCACCTCGTCGCCGGAAGTGCACCACATCGCCTACATCTTTTACGGGCTCCCACCTCAATGCCGAGGCAACTCGGGCACGAAGCTGGCTAGTCGACGTGCCCAAGATTTACTGTAGAATGTAGTGTAGAGACTTGTGTCTCATTTGGGGTTCATGGAGGTGCCATTTTGGTGGAGGGATGATACAAGAATTATGTGGAGGAACTTGGGGATATTTGGGAGCATGAAATGAACCAAATACCCACTCCCAAAATTTTGGACGGCCCCTCTCCTCTATGAGGCCGGCCATGACAATGGTGGTGGAGAGAATGAGAGTGAGGCAATGAGGGAGTGAGTGGCTTGATCAATAATGCAAGAGGGAATCAAAATGAAATCATGAAGGAACATGATCACAAAAACAAACCCACACTCCACCAACCATCAACAACCATGATGGCTTCAAAAGTCAAGCCATCATGAAAGAAGAAGAAGTCAAATGGTCAAGGGATGGTGCAACCATCATGACACAAGAAAATGCAAAGACCCCCTCCACAAAAGCTTATTTGCACAAATGCAAATAAGCCCTCCTCCACCAATCTTCGGCCATTGAAAGATACAAATGAAAATGGCCGAAACGGAAAACAAACTGGCAACTCCAGAAAACTGGTCCCGTAATAAATTACAGGAAAACCCCGATACTGTGTATACACACCCGCATCTGTATTCCGACCGGAATACAAATGCAATGAGACAAAATCTACACTGTACTATACTAGGATCCGGCTTAAACCAAAGCCGGCTAGTATTATCCGTCCGATCCTGATCCGTGCAATACCGCACATATCTGATCGAACCCTGCCATATATCCATACGGCCTCTAGTACGAACTGTCCGATCCTGATTCGTGCAATACCGCACGTATCTGATCGGACCTTGCCATATCTCCATACGGCCTCTACAGCTTTTCGCCCGAAAGCTTGAGTAACTGAATGTGGGGGACTCTAAAGACTCGTCAACACCTTGGTTGTGGATTTAACCACTAGCACGTCAGAGGTATAAGCCAATACGTAACGGGCTACCAGGTATTGACCAAAAGGGACGTCTGTGAGCGAACTCAGCCTGACACCCTACTGAGCCTTTCAGTGACAATATCCGTACAGTCCGGTCCGTTCGTCTATGAGCATCGCATGGCGGGCCTAGGGGGTTGGTAAAAGTCAGACCCCCAAAAGCGGTACAAGTCGTGTCGGAGCGTAGCCCAGAACACCCTGAGATACTACTGGAATACCTACCAGTAAATCTCCTTGCCTCGGCCGAGGGCTTTGTGTAATGGCTCTCCTAGACACAGCACGACCTCACCCCCAATACCGGGAGAGACGAACCCCTGAAGATACGCTCACTGCCTCCATGTGGCTCGGGACTGTACCCAACTAAAACCTGTTTGCACGACTCCTTTGAGCCGTGGTAGGGTAATAATCAAAGTACAGTGGGAACTCACACGAGACAAATGACGATCCCCAGGTCGATGAACTAACCTGTACATATGTCACCAGGGAACTGCCATCTGACGTCTGGTATATGACCAACTAGCATGTTCCCGGCGAGTCCTGTCCGGTGTACTCATAACCCAATGAGCACCTGTATACATCTTAGGTGATCTAACTGACACCAATGGCTTGTGAGACCGGCCACCGCCCCTCGTCGGGGTCTCGACTGTATACACTAGTCTACTCTGGAGAATCGATGCCCTGTCTCGAAACTCTCACGACTAGGGACCTTTTAAGGATATGCTTATAGACCCCCAGCTCCCACTTATATGATCGCCCTCATACTGCTGATGGTCAAGCAAGAATCCTAGGGGCTCTATCAACGTGTAATAGCGACGTGTCAGGTCACCTAAAACAGTACATGATGATAAAGGTAAACCAGATAGCATACTATCATCTCAAGTAAGATTTTCCTATCGGGATAGGTCCTCCCTCAATTATTACAATCACGTGCCTGTGACCCAATAATTGACTCTGAGGGCACTATCTCCAACAATCTCCCACTTGCACTCAAGGCTAATTATTGCGATGTCGCATACTCACAGCCCGTGTGATACGGAACACCCAACTCCTCTACCAGTTAGTCTCACAAAAACTCGTTTGCGAAACTATTGCGTTCGAGGAATAGCCTCAGTGAGTGGATCCGTCTTGATGTTCCTTTCAATGTCTCTCTATATCTCAAGTTCGCGGAGAAAGCCATCTCCCGAAATGAGCAATACCTGTCTTAGAATATGTCTGGATGTCTGATGGGACCTAGCTCATAAATGAACTCCAAATCCAAACTTCTTAGACTGTATCGTCAACTGAACTTAATCAGTATCCTGCGCCATGCCTCCCTCAGTATTGCCTTGGACCACCTGTCCAAAATACTGCCCCTCGTCAGAGGGAAAAACTATAACTCTAACAACCTCCTTGTCGTCCAGGTCACCTTGGAAGCCTGGAATGATAACTGTCTCCCGAATGAGGCTGTCGTTATCATATCCACTTATGTTCTAAAACTGCTTCCGACTGTTTCTCCAGGATTGGATCAATGTCAACTTATTGTATCCAGTGCAAGAACAACATCTGGTGTGGTACTTGACATCTCATGATTGACTCAATTGCCTAAGCAAGTGATCTGCCAATCATGCACATCCCTCTCCCTTTTAGTCTGTAAGACACCTTTAGAGAGGGTGACTCCATCACCTGCAGCTACACTACCGTGCCAGGAGTCGACCATTCTAAATACTCATAGAATGCTGTCTAAGTACCCTTATTGGGAAACCACCCAAATCTAGATCTAAAACCATAGATCTAGTAACCAGAATGTCAGATATAATATCCAAGTCCTGTGTGGAGAAACCACTGTGTGACGACCAAAGTATAACCGATCGTAGTATAGGAGTTTCCTTTCCTACTCTGTGTATGTCATCCAAATACCATGACATCACACCCTACTGCCTTCTCAACAAATCCATCCCCTATTCTGATGAAGTCAAACCTATGACTGTCACATCAGATATTGATGATCTATCTCCGCTATATCTGCTTGAGTCCATAAATAGACTTAAGCCACCTGTCCACCAATACTTCCGCTGCTCCCACTGATTACGACAACCCTCTGGCAGAATCATATACACGTACATTTCTAAAGCAAGTTTAGAACGACGCTATACTCATCCTCCTGCCGGGTTTCACAGTCTGGAACAACAGCAATGGCAAGTGTGGGTAAACAAGAACTTCCCTGTCACCGTCCTTGAGGCTACCGGAGTACCTCTCGGGTGCCTGAAGTTACCCACTGTATCTGCGGAGTGGCCAATGGAATGTCAATCCAGATTAAATCTTTTAGGTTCCTTCTCAAATCTTCAGTAATCGTTTGTGGTTCTGGAATCACTTCCAGTTCTACCATACTCCCACTACTGTTTTCTGAAAAAATCCATTTTTATTAAAACTGTGGCGAGTTAAGAACAATATCACTATTGATCTTCCAGATGGTAGAAAGTCAACCCTCGTCATATCCTGGGTCAACCCACAAACAGCCATTACAGAAACATGCCTTGAGTTGTCCAGTGTCTGGTTTTAATCATAAGCCGGACAACTCCCCGTACCTTAACATCGTTAAGATACGAACTGTTCTATATCCAATATAGGACCAGAGGCACT
The DNA here is from genome assembly GCA_030015575.1 of Agapanthus africanus. Lineage (NCBI taxonomy): Eukaryota > Viridiplantae > Streptophyta > Magnoliopsida > Asparagales > Amaryllidaceae > Agapanthus > Agapanthus africanus. The sequence goes on along the minus strand of CM057338.1, from coordinate 474,404,625 downwards.
GATTTAATTGAACCAGATTCAAATCATGCAGCTATCTCCAGTGCATGTTAACTAAATGGAAGGAGGCCGATCAGCGTTACTCAACTTGGGAGTACTTCCAATTATGAGTAACCTGAAAGAGAAGCCAGTTCTCTTAATCACTACTATCAACTGAATACCATTGACAAGTATCTACATCTTCGATCACTTTGAATGTAATGACCCCAAAATCTTTATACATTTGTATTATCACTCTTCAATAATATACCGTATTATTTGTACTTGGTGTTTCCCTTTTTCTATTAAATTTATTATTATTTTATTTCTCAATCTATTATGTATTTTTTTTTCTAGGTACAATTTCTTTTTCTTATATTTAAGTTTTTAACTTCTCATTCTTATTTTTCCTTTCATAAATATTTAACCCAAATCCATTATTCTTATTCTCTACAGCCCATCTAAAAAGCCCATTTTCTTTTTAAGCAACATCATATATTTAATTCTAATTAAATATGTGCATGAACAACTTTATAGCTCATTGGTTAAGTCCTTGCATTGTTATTCCATAAGTCGCATGTTCAAATCCCCATTCTTGCAATTATTTTTTTATCATTTTTTTTATTCTTCTCATAACCTACAAATGAGACCTTTCATTTCCAAAATGAATGGTGACTTTTCATTTCTCTTTTAATTCTCATGTTAAATGCATATATTATAATTCACCATTACACCATCTTTATTGTCCTCTATCTTTTCCTTCCTCATATTTTTCCATCTCTCACTTCTCCCTCTTCACCTAAAGTTCAAGAAGAAGAACATGAAGAAGTCTTCAAGAAGGTCTCGCTAGTAACGCGAGGCTATCGGCGGATAGACAAGCCCGGTGACAATACCGGCTTGTGCATGTAAGTCCCTTCTCTCTCCTTTCCCCCCACCTCTTATTTTCCTCTTGTCATGCATCGTGAATCCCCTATTCTTTTCATATCATGATCCATAAGAGAAGATACACATAAACATATACATATACATATACATAAGTTTAGATATATATGATTCTATATGGTTTAATAATATCTTATTATCTCTTGTTCAAATTAAAGTATTTTTAATTCTTTCTTCATGATTATGAATGTTTATTACAAGTTGTGAGAACATAGATTTCAATCCATAATATATCTACGATATCTCATGGAATCGGTTTGGTTATTAAAAGAAAGGATGAAGCCTGCATAAAATACGAGTTAATCTTTCTGCCGATTTTAGTATACACATCAATACCTTTAGTTTTAAAATAATTTTTATAAATTAATTTTTAACTTTGAAAATTTCAGGAAATTTACATATGATAGAATATATTATTTTGTACACGCTGTAAAAATTTTAGATCGATCCGCGTAACGGTTTAGGAATTACATCGTATTTATTCACTGATCGTAAAACAGAAAACTGCAGTTATCGGTCAACTTCTAGGACATATAACTTGGTATACCGGTATCCAAATTGAGCAAACTCAGGTGTTTTTTGATATCTACATCGAATGATCTAGATTTTCTTAGTTTTATAGTTTTACCGAAAACCTATCTAAGATAAAGAAAACTGCATTACAATATTAAGTGACGGATCTGGACAGAATCTGTTCCGATTCGCACACTGTTTTAAAATTGGACATAACTCGAACACCCGATGTCCGTTTGTAAAAAAATTTAGATGTGTAGATGCACCATTGATAGAACTATAATTTTCTGTATATTATATTACTTAGGAATGCATGAAACAACCTGATATAGGCTTTGCAATAGAATATATAGTTGCTGTCCAGAAATCTGAATTTCTGTTTTAAACGCTGATATTAAAATGATCATAACTAGAGCTTCAGAAATCCAAATCTTATGAATCTTGGTGTTTTGGATAAGTACATCGAAATACCTACAATTTTATAATAAGCTTTGTAACCTGAAATCCGATAGAAATTAACTCAAACTGCGTTTTAAAAATATGTGACGGTGCCGAATAGATTCTGATCCGTTTTGCGCGACGATACGAAAACATATATATTTCTCAAACCGGTAGTCGTATTTAGGTGAAACTGGAACTTACATATGCAAAACATTTAGAGACATATCTCTGTTTATATTCCGCATTCGTTCAACTTGATTAATTAGTCGTACATAATATTTCTTTACAGCATTGTTTATGGTAGTTACTCGAATAATATACTTGACTCATTTCATGTTATTCGAACATGTATACATATTTATCTTGATCATTAAATTATTGTATGTACATAAAGACGATAATTAAATACTTAAGTTGTATTTTGAAAAATATACAATAGTATTTTTACAATAAACCCCCTCAAGTTTTATAAATTACAATAAGGCCCTTAACAATTATTGAACTTCAACTCACTTTCTTTTAGTCTGACTCGGGTTAGAGTCTGACTATTTCTGACTTGAAAATGATTCAAGTCAATCTATATTCTTTATATTTCAACTCAAGATGAATACATGAATTCCAGAATCCAGTTAACAATCTACTTGACCGAACCGAACCATGGATATTCCTTTTACATGTTTTCCAGTATTCCATTTACATGACTCTACGGTTATAACCGTTTCCTGATATCATGGTTTCAGTCAGTCAGTTAATCAATCTTACAATCAATACAATTTTACAAGATAACAATACAAACAAGACATCGCGGGGTTTAAGGGGTAGATTGGTACGGAAGGTGTTAAAGGTGGCATGAGGTGGTCAGATTAAGACACCTAACATGAATACTGTTGCTGTTGTACCGTGGCATAACGGTTCCTTGTACTTCCATTTGCCCTGATCTCTAGCATATAGAGATCCCTCTCGTATACACTGGCATCCTTCTGTACCAAGCTACAACAACAGCGTTAGCACCATACTACTATAATATGACAATACAATACAACATTAAAAAACTACTCTCTCTCTCTCTCTTTTACTCTCTGTCTATTTCTTCATTATCTTTGGGATTTACCGAGCGACCTGTTCGCTGACGACATTCTATTTCCTTCTTCTTTGAATGTCGTCAGGTGCGTCGGACCAAGCTGAGATCGAGCCCACCAGTGAAGACTTGTAGCGGTTCCACGAAGACCTCGAGCTCTAGATATTGTATCTTGTTCTTTCCAGTATTTTTCATTTTCATGTTATGCCACTGTTTAGGCATCGCTTTTCATTTCAGTTGTATTTTTCCTTTTCATGCATTGTACAAAGAATGTTATTAATAAAAGTTGCTGTTCTTTTTATACTCTTATCTCTTGTGTATTTATTTTATATTGCTTAGCTACGCTTAGCGTATGTACTTCTGAGTACATACGTAGCGGACCTCGTCGCGTCCACTTCGCCGTACACTGGGAAGCGGGGCGTGACAGGTTTTGTTGGTGGCCCATGCAGGTCCGAGCTGTATGAAACCCTATCATGCAGTTCTGTTCTGTGTGAACAACCTAAGCAATATAAAACACAAGAAACAGCAACTGAAAACATTCTTTACATTACATATTCCTTGAATCCATTTTGAACTCCACCTTCGGTTTCCTTGAACTCCATCTCTCCACTTTTGAATCCTTAATTCTTATTCATCCTTTCTATTTGTATCTTGTAGACTTATTAGCTCAATTGGTTAGAGTATCAATCGACGGAGCTCGAAGAAGATATCATCCTAATCCTGTTTCCTGTTACATCATCCTTCTTGAGTAATTTCGAAGACGAAATTATTTTTAAGGAGGGTAGAATGTAATGACCCCAAAATCTTTATACATTTGTATTATCACTCTTCAATAATATACCGTATTATTTGTACTTGGTGTTTCCCTTTTTCTATTAAATTTATTATTATTTTATTTCTCAATCTATTATGTATTTTTTTTTCTAGGTACAATTTCTTTTTCTTATATTTAAGTTTTTAACTTCTCATTCTTATTTTTCCTTTCATAAATATTTAACCCAAATCCATTATTCTTATTCTCTACAGCCCATCTAAAAAGCCCATTTTCTTTTTAAGCAACATCATATATTTAATTCTAATTAAATATGTGCATGAACAACTTTATAGCTCATTGGTTAAGTCCTTGCATTGTTATTCCATAAGTCGCATGTTCAAATCCCCATTCTTGCAATTATTTTTTTATCATTTTTTTTATTCTTCTCATAACCTACAAATGAGACCTTTCATTTCCAAAATGAATGGTGACTTTTCATTTCTCTTTTAATTCTCATGTTAAATGCATATATTATAATTCACCATTACACCATCTTTATTGTCCTCTATCTTTTCCTTCCTCATATTTTTCCATCTCTCACTTCTCCCTCTTCACCTAAAGTTCAAGAAGAAGAACATGAAGAAGTCTTCAAGAAGGTCTCGCTAGTAACGCGAGGCTATCGGCGGATAGACAAGCCCGGTGACAATACCGGCTTGTGCATGTAAGTCCCTTCTCTCTCCTTTCCCCCCCACCTCTTATTTTCCTCTTGTCATGCATCGTGAATCCCCTATTCTTTTCATATCATGATCCATAAGAGAAGATACACATAAACATATACATATACATATACATAAGTTTAGATATATATGATTCTATATGGTTTAATAATATCTTATTATCTCTTGTTCAAATTAAAGTATTTTTAATTCTTTCTTCATGATTATGAATGTTTATTACAAGTTGTGAGAACATAGATTTCAATCCATAATATATCTACGATATCTCATGGAATCGGTTTGGTTATTAAAAGAAAGGATGAAGCCTGCATAAAATACGAGTTAATCTTTCTGCCGATTTTAGTATACACATCAATACCTTTAGTTTTAAAATAATTTTTATAAATTAATTTTTAACTCTGAAAATTTCAGGAAATTTACATATGATAGAATATATTATTTTGTACACGCTGTAAAAATTTTAGATCGATCCGCGTAACGGTTTAGGAATTACATCGTATTTATTCACTGATCGTAAAACAGAAAACTGCAGTTATCGGTCAACTTCTAGGACATATAACTTGGTATACCGGTATCCAAATTGAGCAAACTCAGGTGTTTTTTGATATCTACATCGAATGATCTAGATTTTCTTAGTTTTATAGTTTTACCGAAAACCTATCTAAGATAAAGAAAACTGCATTACAATATTAAGTGACGGATCTGGACAGAATCTGTTCCGATTCGCACACTGTTTTAAAATTGGACATAACTCGAACACCCGATGTCCGTTTGTAAAAAAAATTAGATGTGTAGATGCACCATTGATAGAACTATAATTTTCTGTATATTATATTACTTAGGAATGCATGAAACAACCTGATATAGGCTTTGCAATAGAATATATAGTTGCTGTCCAGAAATCTGAATTTCTGTTTTAAACGCTGATATTAAAATGATCATAACTAGAGCTTCAGAAATCCAAATCTTATGAATCTTGGTGTTTTGGATAAGTACATCGAAATACCTACAATTTTATAATAAGCTTTGTAACCTGAAATCCGATAGAAATTAACTCAAACTGCGTTTTAAAAATATGTGACGGTGCCGAATAGATTCTGATCCGTTTTGCGCGACGATACGAAAACATATATATTTCTCAAACCGGTAGTCGTATTTAGGTGAAACTGGAACTTACGTATGCAAAACATTTAGAGACATATCTCTGTTTATATTCCGCATTCGTTCAACTTGATTAATTAGTCGTACATAATATTTCTTTACAGCATTGTTTATGGTAGTTACTCGAATAATATACTTGACTCATTTCATGTTATTCGAACATGTATACATATTTATCTTGATCATTAAATTATTGTATGTACATAAAGACGATAATTAAATACTTAAGTTGTATTTTGAAAAATATACAATAGTATTTTTACAATAAACCCCCTCAAGTTTTATAAATTACAATAAGGCCCTTAACAATTATTGAACTTCAACTCACTTTCTTTTAGTCTGACTCGGGTTAGAGTCTGACTATTTCTGACTTGAAAATGATTCAAGTCAATCTATATTCTTTATATTTCAACTCAAGATGAATACATGAATTCCAGAATCCAGTTAACAATCTACTTGACCGAACCGAACCATGGATATTCCTTTTACATGTTTTCCAGTATTCCATTTACATGACTCTACGGTTATAACCGTTTCCTGATATCATGGTTTCAGTCAGTCAGTTAATCAATCTTACAATCAATACAATTTTACAAGATAACAATACAAACAAGACATCGCGGGGTTTAAGGGGTAGATTGGTACGGAAGGTGTTAAAGGTGGCATGAGGTGGTCAGATTAAGACACCTAACATGAATACTGTTGCTGTTGTACCGTGGCATAACGGTTCCTTGTACTTCCATTTGCCCTGATCTCTAGCATATAGAGATCCCTCTCGTATACACTGGCATCCTTCTGTACCAAGCTACAACAACAGCGTTAGCACCATACTACTATAATATGACAATACAATACAACATTAAAAAACTACTCTCTCTCTCTCTTTTACTCTCTGTCTATTTCTTCATTATCTTTGGGATTTACCGAGCGACCTGTTCGCTGACGACATTCTATTTCCTTCTTCTTTGAATGTCGTCAGGTGCGTCGGACCAAGCTGAGATCGAGCCCACCAGTGAAGACTTGTAGCGGTTCCACGAAGACCTCGAGCTCTAGATATTGTATCTTGTTCTTTCCAGTATTTTTCATTTTCATGTTATGCCACTGTTTAGGCATCGCTTTTCATTTCAGTTGTATTTTTCCTTTTCATGCATTGTACAAAGAATGTTATTAATAAAAGTTGCTGTTCTTTTTATACTCTTATCTCTTGTGTATTTATTTTATATTGCTTAGCTACGCTTAGCGTATGTACTTCTGAGTACATACGTAGCGGACCTCGTCGCGTCCACTTCGCCGTACACTGGGAAGCGGGGCGTGACATTGAAGAATCCCGATACTTGCTACACCTGGTTCTCTACTCTATTCAAATACCTATAACTTCTCCAAATTCGGACCCTGTGTTTCCACGAAACACCTGTCTAAAAACCAGAGAAGTCATAAGTAAACCGAATATAGTACGAGGACCAACCCCTCTGTCCTGATGGACCCTGGACAACATACAATACTCTGTATAAGTCCCTTGAGTCTGAAAACTCATTCACTGTGTGTCGTAGGTTGAAAACTGTACTTATGGTTAAGAAGAATTACACCGCTGTTTAATGCTCCTTACCTAACCATCCACTGATACAGGTAAATGTCATAGACATAATTTCAAAAAGGTATATCTCACTCTATGAAAATAGACGTACAGATATATCAATTTGAAATTGGTGCATGCCAGCGGATATTCAAAACCAAATATTTGCCGACCGGCAAACAGTCCAGGTGACTTCCTCAAATATCACCGATTACAACGAATCCCGATATAATGAGGATGATCACCCAATTCCAAATAACTTACTCCCACTCATCATCTGTAAAACCATACAGATGTGAGAATCGTACCTGGTAAATACATACCCTGGAGTAAGGACTAATTGGGAAATCAGTTTTCTTTTAACAGCACACAGTGGCACTGAAACATTGAAATGTTTCGATGGGGTATCCCGGTATTCCTAGTAATGCCTCTTACAGATTCACAACTGTAACCGTGTAATTCTTTGCCACCTCTCCAAATCCTTTTATATGTCTTTAGTCATTACCTTCTGCACACCCCTTTAGGCCAAATGGTTTTCTTCCTTCCCTACCGTTCGGCACCAGCCTATGGTTTGGAAGAAGACTATCCAATAAGCATAATGGGTGTACTGTCCTAATCCCAGGAGCACTCGCAAAGCGAGAGAAGGTGAAGATAAAGGACACCTGAATAAACCTTATTCCTATTTCTCCTGAACCAGAATCCATCCCCGAACTGGAACAAGTTCCTTTCGAGTTCGTATATAACCATACGATGGAGTATCCAATGAACTGTGGATCTTCGTAGTGATACGGAGTGTCCTGGAGAAATACAAAGGTGAAGTGGGAGTGGTAATGAAATACCTGGTTTGGTCGTGAATAGCAGTCGCAATTTACTTTGCCCTCTTACTAATCCCTTGCTTTGTCTTAACTTAATACCTTCTGTACACCATCGTTAGGCTAATTGGTTTTCTTCATTCCCTACCGGTCGGCACCAGCCTAAGGTTTGGAAGAAGACTATCCAATTTGCGTAATAGGTGTACTATCTCCTAAACCAAGGAGTACTCGCAACTTGAGAGAAGGTAAAAGGAAAAGACAACTGAATAGTCCTATCCGTTTTATCCAGAACCTGAAATCATCCTCGAATTCCTTCGAGTTCGTATATAACCATACGATGGTTTTGTCCAATGGAAATGGATGTTCGTAGTAATACGGGGTGTCCTGGAGAAAAGGGTAAAAGTAGGAGTGGCAATGAGGTTTGCAACTCTGACAATCCAAAAGCCAGTGTTTAAGAAGGTTCGGTCAATTTTGGTATCTGAGTCATAGTCTTAGGGTCGGGTCAATGGTCGCTGCCAAAGAGAGAGAGAAAAGAAACACTCAGCGTGCACTCTAACCTAGATCAGAATGGTTATCAATTTATCTAATCAGGAAACCTCCCACTGTACCTCAAATTCTCCTCCAAACCTGAAAGAAGAATTAGTCGGGATCACCCGAGGAGTATACCAACTCATCAGTGGGAATCGGGATCCAACTATCATCGCATGATAACGTGACGGAATCCGCTCACGTCATCACACTCCAGAAGGTATGCGCATATCTGGCAAGTTTCAGTTCTTTTGAAACTCCCGATGTGATTTTTACCCCATGCTCTTATGACCTTGACTTTGGCCAACAAATCATAAGTCACATGTCAAGTTCTACCCGTCATTCTCCAGGTTAATTTGAATCCACCCGTACCTACCCTTGACTTTGGCCAAAATGGCAGTACGACTGTCCCAAACCAACGCATCTATCTATGCTGCATATGAATACCCAATAGCTACCAATCACTGTGCCTTGACTTTGGCCAACATACACAGCTTGAATACTATTGACTACCCATATGAAACGACGGAGGGCTACGAATGGTTTCTGGCGAAAACCTTTAACGTAATGAACTTGATATCGTTGAAGGAACGGATAGCTTTTTAGAAATATAGTGACGAAAACCTTCGCTAAAGAGGTCACTCCCGGTGAAGGGATCTCGGCTCTTTCCCCGTAGAATGAGGTGCAGGATATTCCAACTGAATACCACGATGCAAAGCAAAAGTAATCGGCTATAGTGAAATTAATGCCCTGATGCAAACTTTTTGTCCAAGGGGTCACTCCCGGTGAAGGGATCTCGGCCCTTGCCTCGTCGACTGAGGAGCTGGATATTCATAACCGAATATCACTGTGCAAAACAAAAGAGAGCGTCCTTGCAATAACAGCTTTTTGAAAAGTGTTCCAACAACATCAGATTAGGTTTGTTTTAACTTGTATTGATCCGAATCAACGCAGTCCCATCAATTGATCACACCACAAAGAACGAAAATATACTGATATACGTATATGCCATCCGCATTCGCCACTGGGTCCCGTCATTACCCATTAGGTTAGATAACTAACGACAGAGCGGGGACTGGACTAGCGTGGATGCAAAACATATACAACATCTACTAATATATATACCAATATATTATATTTCGCTCAAGGCGTGATAAAATGCAACATCACAGAAATGTACAGCATCACAAAACAATACAGATATCTGGGATCCCCGGGTTTCACAGAGCCACTACTGAAACCCGACGTTCCCCTGGTCGTGTGGATAGCCTGTGCAATGAAATCTTAGACCCCTACGGGCGCGGCAAGTTACCCGCCAAAACCTGAAGCGAGGCAGCCCCTTTCAGCAACGTGAATGGACCACCCAGCACTTCACGGAATCCGGCAACTCGGGCACCCCTCCTGGGTCAACCTGTACCCCCTACGAGTGCGGCGAATAGCCCGCCAATCCTAGAGTGAAGTCCCCTCCGTCTCAATGCCATGAGTTGCGGGCTTGTTGCCCTCTAGAATCCGGCTATCCGTGCACCCCTCCGCGGGGCAATCCTATTACAGAAAGTAAAATATACATACAACGGGTACATCGACCGCAACCTGGTCGTGCCCCAAAATAATAATACAAACAGGCAGTGATGGCAGTCCACATGTCGGACGCTCGTCCCGCAATATCAAATGTACATAATACAACAAAAACTATACTAGCATTGCATCCAGGCTATCCCCCACGACCGATCCGCAACATCACAGCAAAACACAGAACATCAACGTGAAAGTCACGTTCGCAAATCCGTCTAACCGGGCTATAGCAGCTAGACAGGATTTACCGATCAAGTGACATTCATGGTCGCAGATATAATGTAAATACTGTGAACTAATGTGTTTTAAATATCCGATCGATCAAACTTACCAAGTGGGCCCCCAAGTACTACTGTAGCACATCAAGAAATTCTGGGCTCAAATATAATATTCCAGAAACCCTATTTTCAACCCAGAAAGCAACTGATGAAATTTGATGCAGTGATCTCAACATAGTGCGGCAGAACCGCGGCCTAAAGGGGGGTTTGGCCGCGGTTCCGCGCTCCTATAGTGGAGTTACTGTATCTAATTTCTACAGTGTTCTTAGAATTTCCAGTACATCACTTTTCTACAACCTGAAAAAATTTTCGACTCCAGAAAATTTCAACAGAAAACTGATGCAAGTGAAAAACGCGGATTTTGGAATTTTGGTCGATCGGAAATGTAAACACATTAGACAAAGCTAGACTAGGTTAATGGCAAGCCTCTGATACCACTGTAAGTGCACGGCGGCGCCCCGGCCGTCAATCCGACGGCCAAATGCGGAAGCGGTGATAAACTTTAATTTTGCAAACTAGCAAACCGGCACCATCGCGCACTAAAACCCGGATCGAACCATTAACTAGTCCTAGCTAACTACAAGATAGGGAATAGAGATATACCGACTGATCCGAGTCCTCCGGTCTTCTCATCGTCGTCCCGATCTCCTGCGGAATGTCCTGTCTCCACCTCGTCGTCGGAAGTGCACCACATCGCCTACATCTTTTACGGGCTCCCACCTCAATGCCGAGGCAACTCGGGCACGAAGCTGGCTAGTCGACGTGCCCAAGATTTACTGTAGAATATAGTGTAGAGACTTTTGTCTCATTTGGGGTTCATGGAGGTGCCATTTTGGTGGAGGGATGATACAAGAATTATGTGGAGGAACTTGGGGATATTTGGGAGCATGAAATGAACCAAATACCCACTCCCAAAATTTTGGACAGCCCCTCTCCTCTATGAGGCCGGCCATGACAATGGTGGTGGAGAGAATGAGAGTGAGGCAATGAGGGAGTGAGTGGCTTGATCAATAATGCAAGAGGGAATCAAAATGAAATCATGAAAGAACATGATCACAAAAACAAACCCACACTCCACCAACCATCAACAACCATGATGGCTTCAAAAGTCAAGCCATCATGAAAGAAGAAGAAGTCAAATGGTCAAGGGATGGTGCAACCATTATGACACAAGAAAATGCAAAGACCCCCTCCACAAAAGCTTATTTGCACAAATGCAAATAAGCCCTCCTCCACCAATCTTCGGCCATTGAAAGATACAAATGAAAATGGCCGAAACGGAAAACAAACTGGCAACTCCAGAAAACTGGTCCCGTAATAAATTACAGGAAAACCCCGATACTGTGTATACACACCCGCATCTGTATTCCGACCGGAATACAAATGCAATGAAACAAAATCTACACTGTACTATACTAGGATCCGGCTTAAACCAAAGCCGGCTAGTATTATCCGTCCGATCCTGATCCGTGCAATACCGCACGTATCTGATCGAACCCTGCCATATATCCATACGGCCTCTAGTACGAACTGTCCGATCTTGATCCGTACAATACCGCACGTATCTGATCGGACCTTGCCATATCTCCATACGGCCTCTACAGCTTTTCGCCCGAAAGCTTGAGTAACTGAATGTGGGGGACTCTAAAGACCCGTCAACATCTTGGTTGTGGATTTAACCACTAGCACGTCAGAGGTATAAGCCAATACGTAACGGGCTACCAGGTATTGACCAAAAGGGACGTCTGTGAGCGAACTCAGCCTGACACCCTACTGAGCCTTTCAGTGACATTATCCGTACAGTCCGGTCCGTTCGTCTATGAGCATCACATGGCGGGCTTAGGGGGTTGGTAAAAGTCAGACCCCCAAAAGCGGTACAAGTCGTGTCGGAGCGTAGCTCAGAACACCCTGAGATACTACTGGAATACCTACCAGAAAATCTCCTTGCCTCGGCCGAGGGCTTTGTGTAATGGCTCTCCTAGACACCGCGCGACCTCACCCCCAATACCGGGAGAGACGAACCCCTGAAGATACGCTCACTGCCTCCATGTGGCTCGGGACTGTACCCAACTAAAACCTGTTTGCACGACTCTTTTGAGCCGTGGTAGGGTAATAATCAAAGTACAGTGGGAACTCATACGAGACAAATGACGATCCCCAGGTCGATGAACTAACCTGTACACATGTCACCAGAGAACTGCCATCTGACGTCTGGTATATGACCAACTAGCATGTTCCCGGCGAGTCCTGTCCGGTGTACTCATAACCCAATGAGCACCTGTATACATCTTAGGTGATCTAACTGACACCAATGGCTTATGAGACCGGCCACCGCCCCTCGTCGGGGTCTCGACTGTATACACTAGTCTACTCTGGAGAATCGATGCCCTGTCTCGAAACTCTCATGACTAGGGACCTTTTACGGATATGCTTATAGACCCCCAGCTCCCACTTATATGATCGCCCTCATACTGCTGGTGGTCAAGCAAGAATCCTAGGGGCTCTATCAACGTGTAATAGCGACGTGTCAGGTCACCTAAAACAGTACATGATGATAAAGGTAAACCAGATAGCATACTATCATCTCGAGTAAGATTGTCCTATCGGGATAGGTCCTCCCTCAATCATTACAATCACGTGCCTGTGACCCAATAATTGACTCTGAGGGCACTATCTCCAACACCAACATGGTATCAGAGCCACCCATTAAACCCTGCTAGCTAGTTTGTACAAGCTTAAAATCTCGATCGATCAAAATTTCCAAATCAATTTTCCAATTTGCTTATTTTCTGTCGATTTCTGAAAGTGCTCCAAAAATGTTTCAGTATAGCTTAAAAATCCGTGCAGGCAAATATAGAGCACCACAGGAAATTTGGAAATTTGATTCAATATTTTGAGCGCGGAACCGCAGCAAAACATGCCATTTGGCGGCGGTTCCGCTGCGCTTTTGTGGCCAAATGACTCCAAATTTTTTTTGGGGCTCTAATTGATGGAAAAATGATTTTTTTGATATATTGTTTTGGCCCAGATTCATTTGAGTACTGGTTTAGCAATTAGGGCCATTTTGGGAATGTTTAGTCGATCGAAATTTTAATTGTGTGTTTGCGGTACTTTACATTTCTATCTGTGACCGTGAATGTCATTTGATCGGTAAATCGTGTCTAATCGCTATAGTCCTTTTAGACGGATTTGCGATCGTGATATTCACGTTGATGTTCTGTGTTGTGTTATAATATTGCGGATTGTCGTGGTGGATAGCTTGCGTGCAATGGTAGTGCAGTTTGGTTATATTTGTACTTTTGATATTGCGGGGCGAGCGTCCGACATGTGGACTGCCGTCACTGCCTGTTTGTATATTATTCTTTTGGGGCACGACCGGGTTGAGGTCGATATCACCTTTGTATATTATTTTATTTTCTGTACTAGGATTACCCCGCAGTGGGGTGCACGGATAGCCGGGTTCTAGAGGGCAACGGGCCCGCATCTCATGGCGTTGAGACGGAGGGGGCTTCACTCTAGAATTGGCGGGGCTATTCGCCTCACTCGTAGGGGGTATAGGTTGACCCAAGGAGGGGTGCTCAAGTTACCGAATTCCGTGAAGTGCTGGGTGGTTCATTCACTTTGTTGAAGGGGGCTGTCTCGCTTCAGCTTTTGGCGGGTAACTTGCCGCGCTCGTAGGGGTCTAGGAGTTCATTGCACAGGCTATCCACACGACCGAGGGAATGTCGGGTTTTCAGTTGTGGCTCAAAGGAAACCCGGGGCTCCCAGATTATCTGTATTGTTCTGTGATGCTTATTACTTTTCTGTGATGTTGCATTTATCATGCCTGGGACGATTGTTATATATATTTATATATACTAGTAGATGTTGTATATGTTTTGCACCCACGCTAGTCCAGTCCCCGCTCTGTCGTTAGTTAAGTAACCTAACGGGTGATGACGGGACCCAGTGGCGAATGCGGATGGCATATACGTACATTTTATTTTCGTTCTTTTCTGGTGTGATTAATTGATGGGACTGTGTTGATTCTTATCAATGCAAGGAAAACAAACCTATATATATATATATATATATATATATATATATATATATATATATATATATATGATGTTGTTGGAACCAAGATTTTAAAAAACTGACATTACAGACGTACGCGTTTGCTTTGCACAGTGGTATTCGGTTATGAATATCCAGCATCTCATTCGACGAGGCAAGGGCCGAGATCCCTTCATCGGGAGTGACCCCTTGGGCAGAAGTTTGCGTCAACGTAATAACTTCACTATAATTGATTACTTTTGTTTTGCATCGTGGTATTCAGTTTGGAATATCCTGCACCTCATTCGACGAGGAAAGAGCCGAGATCCCTTCACCGGGTGTGACCTCTTTAGCAAACGTTTTCGCTACTATACTTTTGTAAAACCACTTGGATTTCTTCAATGAGATCAAGTTCATTACGTTAAAAGTTTTTCGCCAAAAACCAGCCATAGCCCTCCGTCATTTCAGATTAGTATTGCTTAGTATTCGTGCTGCGTTTGTTGACCTTGTCAAGACGTAGTGAGCGGTAGCTCTGTAATACTTTTCTGTCGCAAGCAAATGTGGATTAGTTAGGACAGTCGTTCGACCTTGTTGACCTTGTCAAGGGTCTGTGTGCGGGTGGGTCTAATGCAATCAAGATAATGACGGGTTGAACTTGACTAGAACCCTTTGACTTGTTGACCTTGTCAAGGTCACTTGGATCCTAGGGGTAAAAATCATATCGGGAGTTTCAAACATACAGGAAACTTGCCAGGCATGCACATACCTTCTGGAGTGCAGTGACTTAAGTGGCTTCCATTAAGTTATCATGCGATGATAGTTGGATCCCGATTCCCACTGATGAGTAGGATTACTCCTCGGGTGATTCTGACTAATTCTCCTTTTAGGTTTGGAGGAGAATTCGAGGAAACAATGGGAGCCATCCAGATTAGATAAAGTGATTATCCATTCTGATCTAGGTTAGAGTGCACGCTGAGTGTTTCTTTTCTCTCTCTCTCTGACAGCGACCATGGCCCGACCCTAGACTATAACTCAATGACTAAGTTAACCGAACTTTCTTAAAAACACTGGTTTTTGGATTGTCCAAGTTACATACATCATTGCCACTCTTTCTTTTATCCTTTGCCTTTCTCCAGAACACCCCGTATCACTACGAATATCCGCTTCCATTGGATAAAACCATCGTATGGTTATATACGAACTCGAAGAAACTTATTCGAGGATGGTTTCCGGTTCTGGAGAAAATGAATAGGATTATTCAGTTGTCTTTTCTTTTTACCTTCTCTCAGGTTGTGAGGGCTCCTAAGATTAGGAGACGGTATACCTATTACGATTATTGGATAGTCTTCTTCCAAACCATAAGCAAGTGCTGAACGGTAGGGAATGAAGAAAACCAATTGGCCTAAGTGTGGTGTATAGAAGGTAATGAGTAAAGATAAATAAAGGGATTAGAAAGAGGGCAAAGTAAATTGCGACTGCTATTCACGACCAAACCAAGTCTTTCAACGCCACTCCTACTTCACCTTTGTATTTCTTCAGAACACCTCGTATCATTACGAACATCCAATCCTATTGGATAAATCCATCGTATGGTTATATACGAACTCGAAGGAACTTTTTCGACGATGGATTCTGGTTCAGGAGAAATAGAATAAGGTTTATTCAGTTGTCTTTTATCTTTACCTTCTCCCAGGTTGCGAGTGCTCCTAGGATTAGGAGAGTACACCTATTACGCTTATTGGATAGTCTTCTTTCAAACCATAGGCTGGTGCCGAACGGTAGGGAAGCAAGAAAACCTTTTAAGCCTAACGAAGGTATACAAAAGGTAACGACTAAAGACAAATAAAGGGATTTGGAGAGATGACAAGGAAATATATGGTTTCAGTCATGAATCTGGATAATGGAAGAGGCATTACTAGGAATACCCGGATACCCCTACAAAATATTTTAATGTTTCAGTTTCACTATGCGTTGTTAATTGAAAACTGATTTTTCAATTAGGTCTTTACTCCAGGGTATGTATTTACCAGGTTTGATTCTCATATCTGTATGGTTTTACAGATGATGAGTGGGAGTAAGTTATTGGAAATTAGGTGATCATCCTCATTATATCGGAATTCGTTATAATTGGTGATATTTGAGGAAGTCACCTGGGTTGTTTGTCGGGCGGCAAGTATTTGGTTTTGAATATCCATTGTTATGCACAAATTTCAAACTGATATATCTGTACGTTTATTTTTATAAAGTGAGATATAACTTTTTAAAATTATATTCATGATATTTACCTATATCAGTTGATGGTTAGGTAAGGAGCATTCAACAGCGGTGTAAGTCTTCATAACCATAGTACAGTTTTCAACCTATGATGCACAGGATTTGAGTTATTCAACTCGGCGGACTTATACAAAGTATTGTATGGTGTCCAGTGTCCATTAGAACAAAGGGGTTGGTCCTTGTACTATATTCTGTTTACTTGTGACTTCTCAAGTTTTGTACAAGTGTTTCGTAGAAATACAAGGTTCAAGTTTGAGAAGTTATAGGTACAAGAATAAAGTAAAGAACCAGGTGTCGCAAGTATTGGGATTCTTCAAGGTGATCGTAAATGTAGATACTTGTATGAGGTATTCAGTTGATAGTAATGGTTTTGAGAAACTTGTTTCTTTTTCAGATTACTCATAATTGGATGCACTCCTAAGTTGAGTAATGCTGATCGGCCTCTCTCCATTTAGTTGACATGCACTAGAGACAGCTGCATGATTTGAATCTGATTCCAATTAAATTAGTGCCTTTGTTTCTATATTATATATATATATATATATATATATATATATATATATATATAATCAATTTATATCTTAACGATGTTAAGGTATAGGGAGTCGTCCGGCTGATGCTTAAAACCAAAATCTGGATAAACTCAGGGCACGGTTCAGTAATGGCTGTTTGTGGGTTATCCCGGGTTTTGACGAGGGTTAACTTTCTACCATCTGGAAGATCAATAGTGATATTGTTCTTGACTCGCCACAGTTTTAGTAAAATGGATTTTTTCAGAAAACAGTAGTGGGAGTATGGTAGAACTGGAAGTGATTTCAGAACCACAAACGATTACGGAAAATTTAATAGGACCTAAAGATTCAATCAGGATTGACATTCCATTAGCCACTCCGCAGATATGGTAGGTAACCTCAGGCACCCGAGAGGTACTTTGGTATCCTCAAGAAGGGTGACAGGGAGGTTCTTGTTTATCCAGACTTGACACTACTGTTGTTCCAGACTATGAGACCCGGCAGGAGGATGAATATAGCGTCATTCTAAACTAGCTTTAGAAGTGCACGAGTATATGACTCTGCCAGAGAGTTATTGCAATCAGTGGGAGCAGCGGAAGCGTAGTGGACAAGTAGCTTGTGTCTATTTATAGACTAAAGCGGATATAGCGGAGAAAAATCATCTATTTTTGATATGACAGTCATGGGCATTGACTTCATCAGAATAGGGGATGGATCTGTTAAGAAAGTAGTAGGGTGTGATGTCCTGGTATTTGGGATGACATACACAGAGTAGGAAGTAAAATTCCTATACTACGATCGGTTATACTATGGTTGTCACACAGTGTTTTCTCCACATAGGATATGGATATTATATCAGGCATTCTGGTTACTAGATCTAAAGTTTTAGATCTAGATTTGGGTAGTTTCCCAATCTGGGTAGTTAGACAGTATTCTAAAGATATTTAGAATGGAAAACTCCTGGCATGGTGGTGTACCTGCAAGTGATAGAGTCACCCTCTCTAAAGGTGTCTTATAGACTAAAGGGGAGAGGGGTGTGCATGATTGGCATATCACTTGCTTAGGCAATTGAGTCAATCATGAGATGTCAAGTACCACACCAGATGTTGTTTTTGCACTAGATGCAATAATTTGATATATTAATCCAATCCTGGAGAAAATGATTGGAAGCAGTTATTGAACATAAGTGAATGTTATAGGGATTTGATAACGGCGGCCTCCTTTGGGAGACGGTTATCATTTCAGGCTTCCAAGGTGACCTGGATGACAGAGTGACTGTCAGAGTTATAGTTTTCTCTCTGACGAGGGGCAGCAGTTTGGACAGGTGGTCCAAGCGGATACTGAGGAAGGTATGGCGCAGTGTACTGATTGATTTCAGTAGACGATACAGTGTAAGAAATTTGCTGGATTTAGAGTTTATTTGTGAACTGGGTCTCATCAGATATCCAGAAATATTCTAAGACGGGTATTGCTCATTTCAGGAGATAGTTTTCTTCACGAATTTGAGATATAGAGAGATACAGAAAGACACACTGGAGCGGATCCACTCAATGACGCTATTTCTCAAACGCAATAGTTTTACAAACGAAGTTTGTGAAACTGATTAATAGAGGAGTTGGGTGTTCGGTATCACACGAGCTGTGAGTATACGACATCGCAATAATTAGCCTTAAGTGCAAGTGGGAGATTGTTGGCTATAGTGCCCTCAAGACAATTATCATAGTCGCATGCAGGTAATCATGATGATTGAGGGATGACTTATACCGATAAAACAGTCTTACTCGAGATGATAGTATACTGTCTGGTTTGTCTTTATCATCATGTATATAGTGATAGAGCCCATAGGATTCTTGCTTGACTACCAGCATTGTGATGGCGATCACATACATGGGAGCTGGGGGTCTATAAGCACATCCTTAAATGTCCCTAGTCGTGGGAGTATCGAGACTGGGCATCGATACTCCAGTGTAGACTGGTGTATACTTATCTAGATCCTGACGAGGGGCGGTGGCTGGTCTCACAAGCCATTGGTGTCAGTTGTTCACCTAAGATAGTATACAGGTGCTCATTGGGTTATGAGTACACTGGACGGACTCGCCGAGAACATGCTAGTTGGTATTATACCTATAGTCAGATAGCAGTTCCCTGGTGACATGTGTACAGGTTAGTCTGTTGACCTAAGATCGTCATTTATTTCGTGTGAGTTCCCACTGTACTTTGATTACTACCCTACCACGGCTCAAAGGAGTCGTGCAAACAGGTTTTAGTTGGGTACAATCCTGAGCCATATGGAGGCAGTGAGCGGATCGTCGGGGATTCGTCTCTCCCGGTATTAGGGGTTGATGTCGCGCAGTGCACGGGTGGCCATCACTAGAAATCCTCGGTCGGGGTATGTGAGAATTACCGATCCAGGATCGATAGTTTCTCAGATAGTGATGGGTTTCATACCGACACGAATTATCGTGTTGTTAGGGGTCTGACTTTATCCACCCCCCTAGACTCGATATGCGATACTCTTAAACAAACAGACCGGCCTGTACGGATATTGTCACTGACATGCTCAGTAGGGGTTTGGATGAGTTTGCTCGTCGGCTTTCCTTTCGCTCAATACCTGGATAGCCGTTATGTACAGCTAGTGCCGCTGACGTGCTTGTGGTTAAACCCACTGCCAGCGTATTGACGAGTCTTTAGAGTCCCACACAGAGAGTTTTCACGGTTCGGGCCATATGGTGTAGTTGACGTATGTTGATACATACAGGTGTCCGATTAAATATGTGCACGGACTGCACAGACTTTAATCGGACGGTTGATAACACTAGCGGCTTAGGATTAAGCCAGATTATTAAATCAAGTTTTGATTTAATAATTTACAAACGTATTTATATGTATGTATTCTAGTATTATTGCTCACTATTTATTTTCTCTCTTTGGCTATTCGTATTTTCGTACGAATACGCGTATATGTATTTCGATATATATACCGGGAAGCATTCCGTATTTATACGGAATGGCTTCTGGAAGATGCCACCTCATTATTGATTTTCTTTTGAAAATCATTTTGTTTATAATGAGGTGGAAAAGGTGACATGACTAGGCATGGGTCTTTTGATCAAAGCATGGACTTTGGCAATGTAGAGATTGATATGGGTATTTGTTTAATGCAAATTGGGAATGACATTTTTTGAGTGGGCATGAGAGGGGGGGCGGGGGAGGGGAGGGGCGCGGCCACTTCTTGCATGTAGATTTGGCTTGCTCATTTTTTGTTAAAAATTGATTTTTGGTGCTCTCTCACTCTCATGCTCACACAAAAATACTTAGCCAATTTTCCATGCCATCCTTGCTATCATCTCACCCTCTTCATCATCTTCTTGAGATGCTCACTTGAGCTCATGGTTGAGAGAGAGAATCATAGTGACACTATCCTACACCCCCACTCTCCACTACTAGCGATCTTGGAGGGTCGGTTGGTCCGTTCAACGAACCTGGAGCTTGCGCCGTTTCCTTCGGGTGGATCATCGGAGATGGAGGAAGACCGGCGACCAAAGTCGATCCGCATCACTAGAAGCTTGGAAATGGTTGAAGACCCGAAGGACTTGGTTCATTAGGTATAACCATTCTATCTCCCTTTGTTAGTTTGCTAGTTTTACGGTTACTGGTTTCGATCTTGTTAATCGGGTAATGGTAGCGCCGGGTTTTAGAAATTTTTGTTCCGCATTTGGCCACGGTTGGATGGCTGGGACGCTCCCATAACCCAACAGAGAGGATGTCTAGAAGACACATGATCACACCAGTTAGCCGTCGATGAGCCTGAATAATTTCCAAGTTCACGACACTAGTACTCTTTAGCAAGAAATAGAACTTAACGCGAACCTTCTCAGGTGTCGGAGTAATTCCACCAAAAATCATCTCATTGCGTAGTTTCCATATAATCCAAGCTCCGTACATGAGAAATACATGTTTTCAGGTGGTGTTGACTTGCCCTCATATAGACTTGATTTCTGATATAAGTTTCACAGTCGTCTGAAAACTAAGATCTGTCTCGGTACATGAAAGGAGCTCTTCTAGCCGGGCAGCTTTGGTGGGTGGGTGTGTTGAAAGATCTTAGAGTTACTATGTCAAGATTGTCAGCGTGTTTAAGAAAGAAGGATAAGAAAGGTGAAGAAAAGAGCTGCAAATTTTTTTCTTTATGTTTTCAGGTTAGGGTTGACTTGACAAAAAAATTATTGATTTTTTTAAGTTTGATCCTCTTAAGTAACCAACTACAGGACAATTGAGTAGTTTCTCGATTTGAGTTGGCTATAATCAACAAACTTAAAGTTAAATGTTAGGTTGGATTGTAAGTTGGTACGTATAAATATAAGTTTTTAAGGGGGTTATTAATAATTAAGGAAGGTTAATGGGGGGTATATGTAAAAAAAACCTTTTTAAAACATAAATCAATTTCTCTAAAACAAACAAACAAACAAACATAAATCGATTGAAGATTCTTCTATTTTAGACATGAAGTTTTCGTTCAAATAATAAATTGAACAAGCAAACTAGGATAGTAGGATTCTAATGCTGGAAAACCAAACTTAGCGTCAACTTTATGAAGTTTAAAGAAGCAAAAGAAGGTTGAGAGAGGAGAGGAGGAAAACTCAAGTAAAGATGATTTATTTTTGCCTACTTTATTTGACACTCAAGCCATATCAACTCAAATATGGTCAGTGATGATGCTCAATATTGACGATACGAGATCAGGACACGTGGCGGATGACATGTCCGAAGACCCGAAAGAAAGGGCCCACAGAGACCGATCAGGCCACCCTTGTACCCGACCTGCAAGCACAAGCTGGCCCTCCTCGGGGCCCCCCTGCAAATTTGCCTCCTCGGCCCCTTAGCTCGCCCCGGGCTGCCACGAGACCAAGACTCCTCGACCCTCTTGCTCGGTTCCGAGCTCCCCAGCCGAGGCCGTCCTCCTCGGCCCCTCCGACCGACCAACTCCACCATTCGCAAGCGTAACTGTCGCTCCGCAAATCTCGCCACGCCCAGATTCTCCACCAGCAACATCCTACGTTCCACACCATCACGATTCCCATTAATGGGCGATCCGCTCTTCACGCGGGCGTGACGTCGGGAGCGTAACGGCCGGCGAGACTCCCGCGCCTACCGCTGCATGCTGCCGCCGCTATGTAAACCTCCATCACAGAGGGGTCAAGTAAGCCATTTTTACTCCACTTAGTCGTTACTCTGCTCGGATCTAGTAATAACTTGATCGTCGGAAGGTCCTCGGTGGTAACAAACCACCCCGGGACTTCTTTGCAGGTACTCGGCGCTAAACTCCTCAAATCACTAATCGCACCAAAACCCATTGAGATCCACACGCAACAGAAGATCACCACCAAAATCCACCGGGAGATCAACAGAAGACAACATCTGACGGAGACCCAAAAAGGACCTCCATCAGTTGGCGCCGTCTGTGTTAGTGATATGTATGCCCTAGAGGCCATTACTGTACATACGATATATATTGTAGTGGATGCTTGGACATATATAGGGAGAACTTTCTTGCTCGACATGATAGTATGCTATCTGGTTGCCGTTTATCTTAACATGTACTCTGATTGTTTCTATGTTACAAGTTGATAAAGCCCTTAGGATGAGTACTTGACTACCAGGACTATGATGCAGATCATACTAGTGGGGACAGAGTAGTCGCTAAGTACATCCTTCAAATGTTCCTAGTCATAGGTGTATTGAGACAGGGCATCGATACTCCAGAGTAGACTAGCGTATGCGCTTCTTGACCCATATGATGGGCGATGGATGATCCCATATCCATTGGTGTTTGACATCAGAGAAAGTATACGGGTGCTCAGTGGAGACTGGGTACACTGGACAGACTCACCGAGAACTCCCAGATGGTATTATACCCCACGTCAGATGGCAGTTCTCTGGTGACATTGGTACAGATTAGTCTGTAGACCCGAGATCGTCATAGAGTCTTGTGTGATTCCCACTCTGCTTTGATTTCCATCATACCACGTCCAAGAGGGCGTGCAAAACGGTGGCTTTTGGGTACAGTCCCGAATCACATCGAGGCAATGAGCGATAGGAGGGGTTTCGTCTCTCCTGGTATAGGGAGTTGATGTTGCGCTGTGTTCGATTGGCTATAACTGGAAATCCCTGGCCAGGGTTACTGAGATTTACTGGTAAGTGTTATCAGTAGTTTCTCGAACTGTTATAGACCTCATATCGACACGACTTATCGGTTACTGGGGTCTGACGTTTACCACCCCTAGACTGGATATGCGACATATCAGACGAAGAGACCGGATTGTACGGGAGTATTACTGGTTGGATTCATAGGAGAATGTACATGCTTGCTTGTTGATCTTCTGATTGCTCAATACCTGGGTGGCTGTTACGTTTAGCTGACCGCTTGTAGCTTGTTTTTAATATGATCATCACCTACTGCCGGCGTATTGACGATTCTTTAGAGTCCTACACAGAGGTTTCCTGGCTCAGGCAAAACGGAGTAGGAGCACATATGTGATATGTGCGGGACCGAGAATAATACGAGTATGCGATACCGTGTTAGATTCTCTCGATATGTGATATCGGCCGGGTATATGTGATATAGCCGGGTCATCAGATCAAGTGTTGATTCGATGAACTGATACTTGTTATATTAGTCGGTTATTTATGAAATAGCCGGATTATCGGATCAAGTGTTGATTCGATAATTTAATATATAATTATATATTTGATATATTATATTACATTAACTAATATAAGCTCACTTAAAGATTCTTTTTCTCACTTGGATAATACATTGATATATATGTGATATATGTTAATTGTATTATTTTATTTTGTTATAAAATATATTATATATGTGATATATAATATTGTAACATGTTAGGGTTAAAATTGCAACTAGGGTTTTGAGAATAAAACATGTTAGGGTTTTGGATTGGGGTTAATGTTATGGATGATTTTTGTGGAAGCTTCTTGAAGCTTTGACTTTAGTCTTCATCTTTTGATATTTTGTGAAGATATTTGTTAACCCAACCCAAAGCTCAACCCATGGTTTATTCTCTACAAGAGTTAAGGATGTTTTCTTTAACCCATGGTTGCAATTCTAATCTCATACAATAATTCATTATTCATCACAAAAGAAATTCTTCTTCTTTTTCCTCTTGAAAAGCTTTTTAGCTTTTGGGTTTGTGATGATTTTGAGTGAGATAAAGAAAACAAGTGAGAGCTAAATTCCTACTTCATCATCCTCATCTATTCTAACCACTTAGATTAGGGTGTTTGCTTTGCTAATACTTGATTAGTGAAGCAAGAGCTTGGGTTTGAGATTTTTCAAGGTAGATCATCTTAGTAATTGAAGATTGGAAGCAAGCTTGCATATTTCTCTTCATGGAGCCTCTCTAAAATCCGGGTACTTGATGATCGCAGCGAAATGACCTCAACACGGAGCTTATGAAGCGAAGGAGCAGACTGCAAAGGTTGTAATCCCTCTCCCTTAGATGTAAAGTTGTTTACATGCTGTTTTACCCCATGTCTCTAGTTAAGATCTTGGTTAGGGTTTGTTTAGCACCCCAAATTTTTTAATGTAGCATGATTGATGCTTGCCAAAACCTTCACAAGGTGCTATGCTAACCCTACAGTGGTATCAGAGCCAAGCTAGAGCATTAGGCGTGGTCTAGACGAAGTTTGAAGTCCGATCGGACTCCGAAACACCGATAAATCCCACTTTCTGGAAATTTTTTCAAATGTTGAAATTTTTCATATTAAAAATACTCAGAAAATCATACAGAGAATTCTAAGAATTACTGTGAAGTACGAAGCCATAACTCACTCAAGCCACCGCGGAACCACGGCCAAACCATGCGTTTGGCGGCTGTTCCGCGGCCAACTTGGGAGTTGGGGGCTAGTACTTCAGGGGTTTATTCTTGGGTTCCTTTTCATACTCCTGGGAATTTTTAATTCTACTCAAGTGTTGAGCTTTCTGGGAAATATTGGGAACTCATTAGTTCGATCGGAAAGTTTAATTTCGTTTAACTTTTTCCAGGTAATTTAGAACGTGTTAAAAGGTTCGAACGGATATCGATAACTCACTTTTTCCCTTGTCGAAAAACTTTCAAGTGTTGGATTTTTCCTGAGTTTAAAACTTTCAGAAAATCATGCAAGCGAATCTGTGGACCCTCTAGAAGAACGTAACCTTAACTCGATTATGTAACTGTCAAAACCGCCACTGAACCATATGGTTTGTGGTAGTTTAGCGTTGCCACATGTGAGGCGTTGGTTTGACTCTTTACGGCTGGTTCATAGCGGCTGTGACATGTTCTGGGACTTTTTGAACTCCGCTCAAGTGTTGAGCTATTTGGGAAATCTTGGGTGTTTGTTTATTCGATCGGAAAGTTTAACATTGTCTATCTATCTGGAATGTGATACAATATTTGGAATCCACAAGTAGTTATGAGATAACTAATTTGAATGTTATAAATCTAGCAGTTTTTAGTCTCATTTGATCGGTTGCACGGGATTTTGATGTGATCGAAAGTCTGTCACAATCACGTAGCGTACGCGGATACTCGCCAAGTAAACTTAATAGATAGCCACACCCCATAGCCCCGACCAAGTGACTGTAGGAGAACCCCATCGCCAAAAGCATCCGTTCGGGTGCTTGCGGCAGCGGTGTTCCGCCTTAGTGCACTTCGTCGACGGCATCCGGGGGTGCGGCCGTCTACTAATGTTTCCGACGAGCATTCGATCAGGATGTCGGGAATCTTGTTGAATTGCCCGACTTGATATTGAAAATAGTTTTCGATATTGAGACTAAAATACGAGGTTTATAATTGTTAGGCATGCGATGTCTAAGGAATTCATTTGGTTAGGCATGAGATGTCTAAGAAGATTACGGATTCCAACTGTTGTAGTTTTACACTTTCTTTTCTGCGACCGTAAGTGTAACATGTGGTGTATCGCCGTTTTCGTTGCTATACATCAACGACAATTGGGATACACATATTTACTTACGTTGATGACATGTGATGTTATGTGTTGCTGTGATATGTTATATTGGATCGTCGCGTTTTGAATAGCCGGGGGTTTTATGTGAGATGAGGGTTTATATTTTCATTCATGTAAAATTCATTGTATGTAATATTCTTTTATTGGGGCACTTCCGGGTTGAGGAAGATGCCACCATTGTATATTATTTACTTTTCCGCATTAGGATAGACCCAAGGTGGGGAGCACAAGTAACCGGGTTCTAGGGTCCAGTGGGAGACCGTCTCGAGGAGTCGAGACCGGGTGTCCTAACTCTAGAATTGGTAGGGTTACTTGCCGCTCTCGTAGGGGTCTAGGGATGTGGGTTTGGCTATTCATCGTTGTTCCCCTCTAAAAGACGGCGCGACGGACGTCTTTCCTGAAATTCGGGGCAGATGCTAATAGGTGCTATCCGTCCACCTCTCCGAAGATGCCAAGTTGATTTATGGCACAGTGTATCGGAGGTTTAAACAGATGCGGCCGATATAGCAGACTTCGTCAGATTCCCCCTCGTTTGAGGGGTTTTTGATTGTGGGGACGCTCTTCCCTGCAGGCGCAAGCCCCTGCAGTTAATTACGCTACCGCGTTGCGGTAACAACTTTCTCCTTCTCCAGGCGGTCACTTCGTGTCGTGTGTGTTTAATTTGTGTTTGGTTGCCCGTGGATTGTATACGGAAACTGAGTTATGTTGTCGCCCGTAGGGTGTGGACTAGTCTAAATCTGTATTATCTTAGATTTGGGTTTGGGGGTTGTGTTTAAGGATACGTTAGCCTCATTTGAGACTAAGATCAACTTAAACATTTGTTAAGGATACGTTAGTCTAGTTTGAGACTAAGATCAACTTAACGGGATCGTTTAGATCCAACAAGAGAGCGATTAAGGGGGGGACCTGTTGTTTAGTTTAGTGATATTGCGGTCGATAGGTAGTTTAAGGACATTGCGGTCCAGTGTTAGTTTTAAGACGTCGCGGTCAAGGTTAAGGACGTCGTAGTCCGTGGATTTAAGGACTTCACAGTCCGATGTTAGTTTTAAGACATTACGGTCGAGGTTAAGGACGTCGTAGTCCGTGGATTTAAGGACTCCACAGTCCAATGTTAGTTTTAAGACATTACGGTCAAAGTTAAGGACGTCATAGTCCGTGGATTTAAGGACTCCACAGTCCGATGTTAGTTTTAAGACATTACGGTCAAGGTTAAGGACATCGTAGTCCGTGGATTTAAGGACTCCACAGTCCCTGTCAATGTATGGTCATCGGGACCCATCACCTCTTTGAAGACGTTGAGGAATTACAACGCCGAGTATCAAAGGAGTGAAGAGATGTACCCTTAAACCGTGGTGGATTAAGTGATCTGAAGTCCAATTTGGAAACTAAGATCAATTATTATATTATAAGCCCATTGGCCCAATTAAGTTTGAATTGAGGACTTACGGCCATCTTGGACTAAGTCCAATTGTATCCGGGATATTGGCCCTCTGTTGATTCATTGAAGGAGAGGCTTTGCCTCTGGAAACTTAGCCGATTGGGCTAAAGCTAGTGTTAAACACTGGAGACCAACAGTGTTGAACACTGGGAAAAGTTTGACAAGTTAGTGTTAAACACTAACGGATAATCAGTGTTGAACACTGGAAGAAGAGCTTTCAAATTAGTGTTAAACACTAAGCAAATCAGTGTTAAACACAGCAAATATAGTTTTCCAAATTAGTGTTAAACACTAAGGAGAATCAGTGTTAAACACTGGACCCATAGTTTTCAATTTTAGTGTTACACACTAAGGCAAGAGGGGTCACGTGGTAACACGTGAGAGCGCCCTTCTTCTCTTCATTTTGTTCTACAGATAAGTGTTTTACACTTTTCGGTTCAGAAAGCCATCACGTGCAGGCACATGATGGGGGCTCATGCTCTGGTTCATTAGAATACTCATTAGGGGTCACGTGGTGACACGTGGAGGCGCCCCAGAGTTCTCTTTTATTTTGCTGTTTCTTTTATATGTCCCGGGGATCACGTGGGGCACGCGAGGCATTGCCTCAAAGTTCTCTTTTATATTTCTTCGCAGAAGTCACGTGGCAGCACGTGAGGTGCCTATTCCAGAGTTCTATTCTGTGGGTCTTTGCAGGGGTCATATGGTAGCACGTGACTCTGTATGTTTTAAAGTTCTGTTCATAGGGTCAAACCCTAAACCTCAGAGGAATTAAATTCCTGCTTTCTTCTGAAGAATTATATTCTTAATAGGGTTAAACCCTAGTTTCTTTCCTTAAAGGAATTAAATTCCTGTGAATTTGAGAGAATTATATTCTCAGTTAGGGTTAAACCCTAGTTCTGTTTATTTTGATGGAATTAAATTCCTGTAATATAGGGTTAAACCCTAACTTTATCTCAAAGGAATTGAATTCCTATCATTTTGTGAGAATTAAATTCTCTAAACTCAGTCCCTCCTCTGCGTTTTAGATCTGCATGGCAGGATCTCAACCCAATGAGAATTAAATTCTCAATTCATGGGGAGATGTGCACTTTGCAGATCCTCAACCAGAGAAAGAACTAAGTTCTTTTCTTTTTATATAAGAGTTAAACTCTTTTGAGAATTAAATTCTCCTTTGAAGCCTCCCTTTTCCTTTCTTACCTAAGGTTTTCCTTTTTGCAGAGAATCAAATGCTCTAACTCTCTCTCTCTCTCTCTCTCTATGTATCAAAGAAAAAGATCCAAAGGTCTCAAGGTTTCAGAAAAAAGTTTTAGAGAAAAGATCTTCGAAAAAGGGTCCTCCTCTTCTTTTCTTGGCTCCTATTTATAGGAGAAGGAAGAGAATCAATCTGCTTAGTAAATCTCTCATTGAGAGATTTGATTTGTATGTTGAGAGATTTGATTTATATTTATCATTAATCTGGGCCTTTAGATTGTTAAGTGAATTTTATTCACCATTGGATTTTAAATCCAAAGATATCCCTTTGTTATCTCGGTTAGATTTAGGGGGGGGGAAATCTTTCCAAGTCCAAGATTTTTCCATAAATTGGTGATATTTAATCACCTTTAGATTTTTAATCCAACGGTTCCAAATAATCATTCTCTATTTTGGAAAGATTTGAATGATCTCTTCTCAGAATTTAATCCTGTTAAATAATAAATCTTTTAACGCCGGTCACGTGACCCCTGGTCACGTGTAGGCACGTGACCCCTGGAACGAGCCTTTCTTCTTCTTTTGCGCTCTGTCTTCTGGCCGCTGCTTAGCCGTCACGTGCCAACACGTGACCATTGGTCACGTGTGAGCACGTGACCTTTTTTGGAATCTTTTCTTGAAAGTGCTTTGAGCCGCTGCTTTGAACGTCACGTGCCAATACGTGACCGCTGGTCATGTGTGAGCACGCGATGCCTCTTCTGAGTCCTTTCCTGATTTTTATTCAGGGAACAAATGCCCCCACAACGTTGTTCTTACTTGTCTGCACGTGAGTGCAACGCTGTCACTTTTGTGACCGTCGGATCTGCTTTGGGAGTAGGGTAGATGAAACGTTTTCCATCCCATCCTATAAATGCCCATGTCTTTTCAGGAGAGCCTCCGCTTTGCTCATCTTCCTCCTTGCATACTTTTCTTTCTGAGAATTAATTCTCTTTTCCAGAGCTTAGTTCTCTGCCTTGAACAATTTTCAGAGTTTAACTCTGTTCGAAAAGAATTCTTTTCTTCAGGTAACGCTTTCGAACGAATGATGAACTTTCATGTCTTTCTGGATTTTAAATCCATAGCAAGGGTTTCACCCCTTTAAATATGAACCCATTTTTCCTTTAAGTTTTTTCAACCGAAATGTGAAACCATTTAATCTTCAGCAGTAAATCTCTTTTAGGGTTCATCTGATCCTTCAGGGAGATGATGATGACAGTTCAAATCCATGGAGTTTAACTCCGTTCACAGAAAAAATGTTTCTGGGAATTTAATTCCCCTTTTCTTAATAAGGAATTTAATTCCCATGGAGAACTCAGTTCTTCCTATGGAGGCTTCTTAGGGTCTTCTTTCCCTAGGTTGTCCTTCTGTAATCAATGAAGAAGAAGCTTGCAATGATGTCTTCTGTGGGAATTTAATTCCCTTGATCCTGTTTGATTTGTTGGAGAGTCCAAGGTAAATTTGTCTTCTAGGGGGATGTGTAGAGCCACTTGAAACCCACTGCCTATTTAATGAGGATATCCCCTTTGTCTTATTATGATTGCTTGGCCTCATTATTAACGAGCCGTCAACCTGATTCTGTGGGGCCCATGTGTTTTTGTAGCCAACGGTCCCATAAAAAGAGTCTGCTGTCGCTTTCTTCAACTGTCTTCACGTATATATTTATGCTCATATATATATATATATATATTGTTAGTTGTATGTATGCCCTAGAGGCCAGTGTTGTACAGATGATGTATATTATATTGGATGCTTGGACATATATAGAGATGACTTTCTTGCTCGATATGATAGTATGCTATCTGGTTGCACTTTATCTTAACATGTATACTAGTCTCTTTAAACTGTCTTATAGTTACATGTTGATAAAGCCCTGAGGATGTGTGCTTGACTACCTGGACTATGATGCAGATCATACTAGTGGGGACATGGTAGTCCATAAGTACATCCTTCAAGGTCCCTAGTCGTGGGTGTATCGAGACGGGACATCGATATACCAGTGTAGACTAGCGTATATGCTTCTCGACCCATGAGATGGGCGATGGATGATCCCATATCTATTGGTGTTTGACATCAGAGATGGTATACGGGTGCTCAGTATAGACTGGGTACACTGGACGGACTCGCCGAGAACTCCAAGATGGTATTATACCTCACGTCAGATGGCAGTTCTCAGGTGACACTTGTACAGGTTAGTCTGTAGACCCGAGATCGTCATAGAGTCTTGTGTGATTCCCACTGTGCTTTGATCTCCACCTTACCACGTCCATGAGGGCGTGCAAAACGGTGGTTTTTGGGTACAGTCCCGAGTCATATGGAGGCAATGAGCGATAGGAGGGGTTTCGTCTCTCCCGGTATTGAGGGTTGATGTTGCGCTGTGCTCGATTGGCCGTAACAGGGAAGTCCCTGGCCAGGGCTGATCAGAGATCTGCTGGTAAGTGTTACTAGTAGTTTCTCGACCCGTTATGAGCCTCACATCGGCACGACTTATCGGTTACTGGGGTCTGACGTTTACCACCCCTAGACTTGATGTTAGTTGTATGTATGCCCTAGAGGCCAGTATTGTACAGATTATGTATATTATATTGGATGCTTGGACATATATGGAGATGACTTTCTTGCTCGACATGATAGTATGCTATCTGGTTGCCATTTATCTTAACATGTACACTAGTCTCTTTATACTGTCTTATAGTTACATGTTGGTAAAGCCCTTAGGATTTGTACTTGACTACCTGGACTATGATGCAGATCATACTAGTGGGGACATGGTAGTCCATAAGTACATCCTTCAAGGTCCCTAGTCGTGGGTATCTCGAGACGGGGCATCGATATACCAGAGTAGACTAGCGTATACGCTTCTCGACCCATGTGATGGGCGATGGATGATCCCATATCCATTGGTGTTTGACATCAGAGATGGTATACGGGTGCTCAGTGGAAACTGGGTACACTGGACGGACTCGCCGAGAACTCCCAGATGGTATTATACCTCACGTCAGATGGCAGTTCTCAGGTGACACTTGTACAGGTTAGTCTGTAGACCCGAGATCGTCATAGAGTCTTGTGTGATTCCCACTGTGCTTTGATCTCCACCTTACCACGTCCATGAGGGCGTGCAAAACGGTGGTCTTTGGGTACAGTCCCGAGTCACATGGAGGCAATGAGCGATAGGAGGGGTTTCGTCTCTCCCGGTATTGGGAGTTGATGTTGCGCTGTGCTCGATTGGCCGTAACAGGTAAGTCCCTGGCCAGGGCTGATCAGAGATTTGCTGGTAAGTGTTACCAGTAGTTTCTCGACCCGTTACGAGCCTCACATCAGCACGACTTATCGGGTTATTGGGGTCTGACGTATACCACCCCTAGACCTGATATGCGACGTATCAGACGAAGAGACTTGACTGTATGGTAAGTGTTACTGGTCGGATTCGCAGGAGTGTGAGCGGGCTAGCTCGTCGATCTTCTGATCGCTCAATACCCGGGTGGCCGTTACGTTTAGCAGACCGCTTGCGGCTTGTGGGTGCTTGATATGATCATCATCTGCTACCGGCGTATTGACGAGTCTTTAGAGTCCTACACAGAGGTTTCCTGGCTCAAGCGAAACGAAATAGGAGCGCATATGAGATATGTGCAGGACCGAGAATGATGCGTGTATGTGATACCGCATTTCATTCTCGCGATATATGTTTCGATTGGTTATATTCGATATGACCTAGTTATCGAATCATTGATTCGATAAATCGATGCATTGAATACTAGTAGGTTATGTGCGACATGACCGGATCATTGAATCAAGTGTTGATTTAATGATTTAATGTATAATTATATATTTGATATATTACTTTGCATTAACTAGTATTGGTTCACTTTAAACGGATTTTTCTCACTTGGATTGCACATTGTATATGTGATATACTTTTGTGCACTTTTTGTATCATGTTTGATGATACTTGATCATTGTTAAGTGTATAGAATTAATCCATGGTTAATATGATAATTAGGGTTTTGCATTTCCATTTATTTATTTATTTATTTATTTATTTATTTGAAATATGTTATGATAAGAATGGTGGCTAAGTTTGTTTTATATTGAAGCTTCATGAAGCTTTGACTTTGCTAACCATCCTTATCTTCATGCTTAACCCTAACCCATCAAAGTGACCATGGTTAATTCTCTACACTTAACCCTAGTTCAAGTTATGATAAGTATTTGATTTATATTTATTTTTATGATATAACACTTATCATAATCTTTTCTTGAGCTCATCTTCTTCTTCTTCTTCAAGCTTGCTACAAAAATGGCAAGTTGAGATCTAGTGAGTTAAATCCAAATCTAAAGTGAACCCACCTCCTATTTCTTCACCCTCTACCTCTTGCCAAGTTGTTTTGGGTGTTTACTTCACAAGTTTCACAAGTTTGTGAAGTCGGAGCTTGAGTTTGTGCAACCTCGACGTAGATCGTCTTTGACACAAAGCCGACGACCTATTCCGCTTGCTTTCCCGATGAAGCCGACGATCGAGTCGAGGATTCATGATGGACAGCGAGGACATGACGTTGCGGAGCCGTGGAGGTGGATATCCGGATCTACAAAGGTTGTAATTTCCGTATCACAGTAGTTAACTGTTAACTAGTTTTCTATTTCGCCTAAACATCTAGTTAAAGATCCGTAGTCTAGGGTTTCTCGGCACTAAAAATTTTAATATGGCATGCTCGATGCCTTGTGAGAACCCACTAGGGTGCCTAGGAACCTTTCACTTGATATGCGACATATCAGACGAACAGACCGGACTGTACGGTAAGTGTTACTGTTTGGATTCACAGGAGTGTGAGCGGGCTTGCTCATTGATCTTCTGATCGCTCAATACCCGGGTGGCCGTTACGTTTAGCAGACCGCTTGCGGCTTGTGAGTGCTTGATATGATCATCATCTGCTACCGGCGTATTGACGAGTCTTCAGAGTCCTACACAGAGGTTTCCTGGCTCAAGCGAAACGAAATAGGGGCCCATATGAGATATGTGCGGGACCGAGAATGATGCGTGTATGTGATACCGCATTTCATTCTCGCGATGAATGTTTCGATTGGTTGTATGTGATATAACCTAGTTATCGAATCGAAGATTGATTCGATAAGTCGATACATTGGATACTAGTCGGTTATGTGCGACATGACCAGATCATTGAATCAAGTGTTGATTTAATGATTTAATGTATAATTATATATTTGATATATTACTTTGCATTAACTAGTATTGGTTCACTTTAAAGGGATTTTCTCACTTGAAAAGCACATTGTATATGTGATATATTTTGTGTGCACTTGATTGTATCATGTTAGATGTTGCATGCTAACTTGTGTTTTGTGTAAAGATTAAACCATGGTTGTGTAATGGTTAGGGTTTACTTTTTATTACTCATTTATTTATTTATTGATTTTGGAAAGGATTATGAAGAAAAATGGTGGCTTTCTTTGTATTTAGTTGAAGCTTCATGAAGGTTTGACTTTGTTACCATTTTGTCTTCATCCTTAACCCTAACCATTCTAACTAACCATGATCTATTCTCTACACTTTACCATGGTTAGCATACGATAAATATTGATTTTATTTTCATTTTAAAAGCAACACTTATCATATTCTTTCTTCTTCTTCATCATCTTCATCAAGAAAGAAAGCTTGATTCCATCAATGGCATCTTGTGCAAAAGTGTGAGAAATCCAATTCTAAAGTGAACCCACCTCCTATTTCTTCACCCTATACCTCTTGCCAAGTAGTATAGGGTGTTTTCTTCACAAGTTTCACAACTTGGTGAAGTTGGAGCTTGATCTTGTGTAACCTCGACGTAGATCATCTTTGGCATCGTAGCCGACGACTTGTCCGCTCATTTCTCCGATGAAGCCGATGCTAGAGTCCGAGATCCGACTAGGACAGCGAGAGGACGTCTACGTGGAACTAAGGAAGTGGAGAACCGGATCTACAAAGGTTGTAGCTTCTCACTTTTAGTTAAGATGTTAACTAGCTTAACTTTTCGCCTAAAATTCTAGTTGACGATCCGTATTAGGGTTTCTCGGCACCCATAAAATTTGAAATTGGCATGGTTGATGCCTTGTGAGACCTTTATAGCGTGCCTAGGAACCCTACAGTGGTATCAGAGCCTAGCTAGAGCCTTAGGCGATGCTTAGACGATGTTTGAAACCCGATCGAACCCGAAACCCTAATTTTTTCACGCTCTCTGGACTTTTTCTAAAAACTGGGTTTTTTCCATATTAAAAATGCTTAAAAAATTCAGCAGGGAATTCTAAGAATTACGGTGCAAATTTTTCCAAGAGATGAGTCCAAAGCGCGGCGGAACCGCGGCAGAAGCCTGGCTTCTGCGGCGGTTCCGCGGCCATATTCTGACATCATCATTCCCTTTTTGCACAGTAATTCCTAATCTAAGATGCTGAGTTTTCTGGGAATTTTTAATTTGACTCAAGAGTTGAGTGTTCTGGGGTTGCATTGGGAATCGTAGATTCGATCGGATTATTAAACTTCGTCTATGTGTTTTTCCGGATAACTTTAGAATATGTTAAAAAGTTCGATCGGATATAAATACCCAACTTTTCCCCTGCCGGAAAAATTTCCAAGTGTTGGATTTTTCTGTGGTTTAAAGACGTTCTGAGTAGTGCAAGTAACGCGATGGTCCCTCTAGAAGACAACAAACCTTAACTCGATTATATGACCGTCTTGAACTGCCCTTTGAACCTTCGGGTTTGGGGCAGTACGGCGTGCCACATGTGAGGCGTTGGCTTGACCCTTCTACGGCTGGACCGTTGATACTGAGGCATGAAATGAATGTCTTTGAACCTATTTCATGTGTTGAACGGTTCCGGGAAAACTTGAGTGTTCGAATGTTCGATCGGAAAGTTTAATATTTTCTATTTATCCGGAATGGGATACAATAATTGGAATTCACACATAGTTATGAGATAACTGAATGAATGTTATAAATCTAGCGGTTTAGTCTCACTTCATATTGAAAAGAGTTTTCGATAATGGGACTAAAATGCGGGGTTTATAATTGTTAGGCATGTGATGTCTAAGTATTTCATTTTATTAGGCATGCGATATCTAAAGAGGTTGCGGATTCCAACTGTTGTAGTTTTATACTTTCTTTTCTGTGACCGTAAGTGTAATATGTGATATCGCCGGTTTCGTTGCTATATGTCAACGACAATTGGGATGCGCATATTTACTTACGTTGATGACATGTGTTGTTATGTGTTGCTGGATATGTTATATTGGATTGTCGTGTTTGAATAGCCGGGGTTTTTTTTATGTGAGATGAGTGTTTTTCATTTTCATTCATGTAAAAACTTGTATGTAATATTCTTTTATTGGGGCACTTCCAGGTTGCGGAAGTTGTCACCTTTTGTATATTATTTACTTTTCCGCATTAGGATAGACCCAAGGAGGGGAGCACAAGTAACCGGGTTCTAGGGTCCAGTGGGAGACCATCTCGAGGAGTCGAGTCCAGGTCTCCTAACCCTAGAACTGGTAGGGTTGCTTGCCGCTCTCGTAGGGGTCTAGGGGTGTGGGATTGGCTATTCATCACGACCGTGGAATCCGTGTTTTATACTGGCTCGTATTGAAAACACGGACGTCCTAGTATATCCAATGTTTCATATGTTTCTTCTGCTGCGTTATCTGTGATGAGATCATGTGATGTTCTGTGATAGATACAGTATATAGTATATATGATATATTATATAGTCGTTACTTATGTTTTACATCCACACTAGCCCTGCCCTGCTCTGTCGTTAGTTACCTAACCTAACGGTGCACGAGGGGACATCCAGGCGAATGCGGATGGCATAAGTGTACGTCGTATTTATCTGTGATGTTTAGGTGACATAAATGATGGGACTTCATTAATGTGATTAATGAAAGAAAAGAAACCTAAGATGTTGTAGAATCAAATTTTAAACAAAACAGGTAGCTACAGTTCTTGCTTTGCATAGCGGTATATATGATATACCCTGCACCTTATTCGATGAGGAAAGGACCGAGATCCCTTCACCGGGAGTGACTCCTTTAGCAATAACTGGCAGATGCTACACACTCGGTTTGGCTTTTGATTGCTTCTATAGTTTCTGCTTTGCACAGTGATATATATGATATATCCCGCACCTCATTCGACGAGGAAAGGGCCGACGATCCCTTCACCGGGAGTGACCCCTTTAGCAAAACTAGAAAAGCCTCAAAATCACTCCATTTCAAAACTTCATTTGATCCTA
This sequence comes from Agapanthus africanus, assembly GCA_030015575.1. Taxonomy (NCBI): domain Eukaryota; kingdom Viridiplantae; phylum Streptophyta; class Magnoliopsida; order Asparagales; family Amaryllidaceae; genus Agapanthus; species Agapanthus africanus. The sequence goes on along the minus strand of CM057338.1, from coordinate 474,367,482 downwards.
CAACGATATCAAGTTCATTACGCAATAGGTTTTCATAAAAACCTGTCGTAGCCCTCCGTCATTTCAGATAAGAACTGTTTAGTATTCGTGATGCGTTTGTTGGCCTTTGTCAAGGCGTAGTGTGCGGTAGCTGAATAGTGCTTATCTGTTTGTGCATGTGATGCAGATTGTTTCAGGGTAGTCGTACGACCTTGTTGGCCTTTGTCAAGGGCCGTGCAGGTTGGTTTGATTCAATCAAGAAATGACGGGTTGAACTTGACTAGCTGACTATGATTTGTTGGCCCTTGTCAAGGTCATAGGACGCTAGGGGCAAAATATTATCGGGAATTTCAAGTGTTGAAATTTGCAATGAGATTGCATGCCTTCTATGAGATAGTTGGATCCCGATACCCACTGCGAGTAAGAGTTACTCCTGAGAGAGTTTTACACATTACAATTAGCCGATCAAGTAGGTGTCTAGAAAAGTGTCAACGGGGTTACGCCTCTGGGAAAACGAGGTTTACATTAATTAGGTTCGTGCGAAAGCACGGGGGACCTCCCTCAAAGTACCGACACTGGCCTGGCTGAAAGATTGGCGAACTTGTAGTGTGTAATTAATCCCGGCTAGTCTTTCCTTTTAGGGTTTGAAGGAAGATTTGATAAAAACCAGTGGGAGCCATCCTGATTAGATAAGATAATAACCAATCTGATCTTGCACGAACATACGCTAAAGTGTTTTCTTCTCTTTCTCTCCAGGTAGCGACCATTTCATGCCCTAATCAAGATAATAATATGGATGTATTGACCGAACCCGCATGTTATACTGTGCTGGGGAACGTTGGTTCCGTTCTTTCTTATAAGAGTTATAGGAATGAACAGGATATAGGGGAATACCAGGATTCCCATGCCACCCGAATGAAGAAAGTACATGTTGATGCATTTTCTTCGGGTGTGTTCGTTACAGAGAACTGTTTCTCCATTTGCTCTACGTCCTGGGTATTAGATACCGGGTCAGGATCCCATATATGTAATCAGTTACATGGGCTAAGGAAAGGTAGAGAACTTGGAGAAGGTGATAAAGACATAAGCGTTGGAAATGGTGCAATAGTTGCAGCTAAGACTGTCGGAGAATATCACCTTGTATTACCAACTGGTAATACATTGGTTCTGAACGAATGCTATTACATGCCGAACCTGATATGCAACATTATATCAGTTTCTTTGTTGAGTAAAGAGGGATATAATTTTGTATTACAGGACAATGTTATGAACATTTTCCGCAACTAAAAGTTGGTTGGATCAGGCACGTTGTGCAATGGCATTTATGTTCTAAATCAATCAACAGTTCTGAGCATAACTAACACACACAAGAGGAAAAGTTCTGAACTGAACGAATCCTTCTTATGGCATTGTAGACTGGGTCACATCAATGCGACACGACTAGCTAAGTTGCATAAAAATGGATATTTAAATCCGTTTGAATTTTCATCTTATGACACTTGCCAGTCATGTCTCAAAGGCAAGATGACCAAAACTCCGTTTACGGGACACGGAGAAAGAGTTACCGAACTCTTGGGAATGATACATAGTGATGTATGTTGTCCCATGTCTACACATGCCAGGGATGGTTCTTCGTACTTCATTACATTCACTGACGATCTCTCTAGATTCGGATATGTGTTCCTGATGAAACACAAATCAGAAGCTTTTGAGAAATTTAGAGAATATAAACAAGAAGTCGAGAACCAAACCGGAAAAAGTATTAAAATCCTTCGATCTGATCGAGGAGGTGAATACTTAAGCAATGAATTCCTGGACTTCCTAAAAGAGAATGGGATTCTCTCTCAGCTGACACCTCCATATACACCACAGCACAACGGTGTATCAGAACGGAGAAACCGCACCCTATTAGATATGGTGCGCTCTATGATGAGCACAGCTGAGTTACCTATTTCCTTCTGGGGATATGCGCTGGAAACAGCAGCATACCTATTGAATCAAGTTCCAACTAAATCTGTACCTACCACACCATATGAGATATGGAGTGGGAAGAGACCATGTCTTAAACGAGTTAAGATATGGGGTTGCCCGGCCTATGTCAAAAGGCAAAATCCGGACAAACTCGAGGCACGGTCAGTTCTATGCAAGTTTGTGGGATATCCCAAACATTCACATGGATATCTTTTCTACCATGCAGAGGAACAAAAAGTGTTTGTTTCTCGACATGCCACCTTTTTAGAAAAGGAATTCCTTGAAAAAGAGATTAGTGGCAAAGTGGTAGAGCTGGAAGAAGTTCCAGATACACAAACCGTAACTGAAGATTTAGTGGAACCAGAAGATTCAGTAACTCCCAATGAACCTCAGCCTCTCCGCCGATCTAGTAGGGTTCCTCGCCAACCTGAGAGATACTACGGTTTTCTCATGGATGGTGGGAGCGAGGATTGCATCATGGAGGATGATGACCCAACTAGCTTCGAGCAAGCCATCACGAGTAGGGACTCAGTGAAATGGCTGGATGCTATGCGGTCCGAGATGGAATCCATGTACACCAACAAAGTATGGACTTTGGAAGTTGCTCCTGAAGGGGTAAAACCCATTGGGAGCAAGTGGATCTTCAAGAAGAAACTTGGTGTAGATGGGAAAGTGGAGACTTTCAAAGCTAGACTTGTTGCAAAGGGTTTTCGTCAAAGACCAGGTGTGGACTATGACGAAACCTTTTCTCCAGTGGCTATGCTTAAATCTATCCGGATCATGCTTGCCATCTCTGCATATCATGACTACGAAATCTGGCAAATGGATGTTAAGACCGCCTTTCTAAACGGTGATTTAGAAGAGTGCGTGTACATGACTCAGCAAGAGGGCTTCGTAGATAGTGGGAGCAGCGCAAAGGTGGGCAAGCTGCTTAAATCCATTTATGGATTAAAGCAAGCATCGCGGAGTTGGAACATCTGCTTTGACGTCGTTATCAAAGAGTTTGATTTTGTCAAAAACCCAGATGAACCTTGTATCTATGAGAAGGTAGCAGAGAGTAAGGTTGTCTTCCTCGTATTGTACGTGGACGACATACTCTTGATAGGAAATGATATTCCTATGCTGCAATCGGTCAAGCTCTTCTTATCACGGAGATTCTCGATGAAAGATCTTGGTGATGCCTCCTGCATATTGGGAATTAGGATCTATAGAGATAGATCCAAACGGATATTGGGATTGTCCCAATCCAAGTACATTGACACCATACTAAAGAGGTTTAGTATGGAAGAATCCAAGCGTGGGAACTTGCCCACGATCTCTGGAGTCACTCTCTCCAAAGAGATGTCTCCCAAGACTGATTTGGAGAGAGCTCGCATGCAAGGGATACCCTATGCTTCGGCTGTAGGCTCTATCATGTACGCGATGCTATGTACCAGATCCGATGTTGCATACTCACTAAGTATAGTGAGCAGGTATCAAGCTGATCCTGGAGAGAGTCACTGGACAGCTGTGAAGAGCATTCTCAAGTACTTGCGAAGGACTAAAGAGATGCTCTTGGTGTATGGTAACGGAGAACTCCAAGTGGAGTCCTTTACCGATTCGAGCTTCCAGAGTGATAAGGACGACTCAAAGTCGCAGTCAGGATTTGTCTTTACCCTTTATGGAAGGGCGGTTAGCTGGAAGAGTTCCAAGCAGGAAACCGTGGCAGACTCGACGATGGAGGCTGAATACATCGCTGCCAACGATACTGCTAAAGAGGCTGTCTGGATCAAGAAGTTCATTACTGAACTTGGAGTGGTTCCATCCATTGAGCATCCAATACCTTTGTATTGCGATAACAATGGAGCGGTGGTTTTGGCCAAGGAACCCAGGTCCCATCAGCGATCCAGGCATATTCTGAGGCGGTATCACCTGATCCGGGAGATAGTTGATCGCCGGGAAATCGAGGTTAGGAGGGTTGACACGAAGAACAACACGGCGGATCCACTCACGAAGGCCATTCCCCAGATACAGTTTGAGAGACTCTTCGGGATGCTCGGTATGCGATACTACAGCAGCTGGCCCTAGTGCAAGTGGGAGATTGTTAGTTGTATGTATGCCCTAGAGGCCAGTGTTGTACAGATGATGTATATTATATTGGATGCTTGGACATATATAGAGATGACTTTCTTGCTCGATATGATAGTATGCTATTTGGTTGCACTTTATCTTAACATGTATACTAGTCTCTTTAAACTGTCTTATAGTTACATGTTGATAAAGCCCTTAGGATGTGTACTTGACTACCTGGACTATGATGCAGATCATACTAGTGGGGACATGGTAGTCCATAAGTACATCCTTCAAGGCCCCTAGTCATGGGTGTATCGAGACGGGGCATCGATATACCAGTGTAGACTAGCGTATATGCTTCTCGACCCATGAGATGGGCGATGGATGATCCCATATCCCTTGGTGTTTGACATCAGAGATGGTATACGGGTGCTCAGTAGAGACTGGGTACACTGGACGGACTCGCCGAGAACTCCCAGATGGTATTATACCTCACGTCAGATGGCAGTTCTCAGGTGACACTTGTACATGTTAGTCTGTAGACCCGAGATCGTCATAGAGTCTTGTGTGATTCCCACTGTGCTTTGATCTCCACCTTACCACGTCCATGAGGGCGTGCAAAACGGTGGTCTTTGGGTACAGTCCCGAGTCATATGGAGGCAATGAGCGATAGGAGGGGTTTCGTCTCTCCCGGTATTGGGGGTTGATGTTGCGCTGTACTCGATTGGCCGTAACAGGGAAGTCCCTGGCCAGGGCTGATCAGAGATCTGCTGGTAAGTGTTACTAGTAGTTTCTCGACCCGTTATGAGCCTCATATCGGTACGACTTATCGGTTACTGGGGTCTGACGTTTACCACCCCTAGACTTGATATGCGACATATCAGACGAACAGACCGGACTGTACGGTAAGTGTTACTGTTTGGATTCACAGGAGTGTGAGCGGGCTTGCTCGTCGATCTTCTGATCGCTCAATACCCGGGTGGCCGTTACGTTTAGCAGACCGCTTGCGGCTTGTGGGTGCTTGATATGATCATCATCTGCTACCGGCGTATTGACGAGTCTTTAGAGTCCTACACAGAGGTTTCCTGGTTCAAGCGAAACGAAATAGGGGCGCATATGAGATATGTGCGGGACCGAGAATGATGCGTGTATGTGATACCGCATTTCATTCTCGCGATGAATGTTTCGATTGGTTGTATGTGATATAACCTAGTTATCGAATCGAAGATCGATTCGATAAGTCGATATATTGGATACTAGTCGGTTATGTGCGACATGACCAGATCATTGAATCAAGTGTTGATTTAATGATTTAATGTATAATTATATATTTGATATATTACTTTGCATTAACTAGTATTGGTTCACTTTAAAGGGATTTTCTCACTTGAAAAGCACATTGTATATGTGATATATTTTGTGTGCACTTGATTGTATCATGTTGATGTTGCATGCTAACTTGTGTTTTGTGTAAAAATTAAACCATGGTTGTGTAATGGTTAGGGTTTCCTTTTTATTACTCATTTATTTATTTATTGATTTTGGAAAGGATTATGAAGAAAAATGGTGGCTTTCTTTGTATTTAGTTGAAGCTTCATGAAGGTTTGACTTTGTTACCATTTTGTCTTCATCCTTAACCCTAACCATTCTAACTAACCATGATCTATTCTCTACACTTTACCATGGTTAGCATATGATAAATATTGATTTTATTTTCATTTTAAAAGCAACACTTATCATATTCTTTCTTCTTCTTCATCATCTTCATCAAGAAAGAAAGCTTGATTCCATCAATGGCATCTTATGCAAAAGTGTGAGAAATCCAATTCTAAAGTGAACCCACCTCCTATTTCTTCACCCTCTACCTCTTGCCAAGTAGTATAGGGTGTTTTCTTCACAAGTTTCACAACTTGGTGAAGTTGGAGCTTGATCTTGTGTAACCTCGACGTAGATCATCTTCGGCATCGTAGCCGACGACTTGTCCGCTCATTTCTCCGATGAAGCCGATGCTAGAGTCTGAGATCCGACTAGGACAGCGAGAGGACGTCTACGTGGAGCTAAGAAAGTGGAGAACCGGATCTACTGTGGTTGTAGCTTCTCACTTTTAGTTAAGATGTTAACTAGCTTAACTTTTCGCCTAAAATTCTAGTTGACGATCCGTATTAGGGTTTCTCGGCACCCATAAAATTTGAAATTGGCATGGTTGATGCCTTGTGAGACCTCTATAGCATGCCTAGGAACCCTACATATATATATATATATTGCTGGCTTCGCTTTTGACAGTTTTCCTTTACTTTATTTCAGGTGCAATGGCTTTTGTTCCGTGCTTTCCCTTCACTCGCTCAGAGGCCGCTTTTTCTCAATCACCATCCGACGAGGAAGCGATGGCGATGATCCGGGCTCATGACCCGAACTGCACCAGCTTACTTCTATGTGGAACTTGGTACAATCATATCATTCGGGGTCGCCGGAGTTTCCTCTGCGCAGTACCGACAGAGCCTACTTTCCCGTTCTTGCCGATGGACCCTCCGAGGACGGTTTTTGCTGTGGAGATGCCAAATTGGACTCCAGCAGGACGGCTCGAGCCTTCAACGAACGGTATCCCGAACCATCCGATCCCGGCTATAGATATTCTGGGGCGGCGTATTTGCCAGGGTGAGGCCCAACCATGGGGACAAATCTACAAGATAGGGCTCACCCCTCGACACCCTACGGGGTACCTCCTCTGGGCTCGTTACATCCTGTCCGCCCATCGTGCGCGGCTGCAGAAGGTCGGGCTTTACCAGGCGATATATGCATCGCTGTTTCACTACCAATCTCTGCACGTATGGTGGGTTAAGGCGTTCCTGAACCAATGGAATCTCCCCACCAACACTTTTATTCTAGGAGACCGCGAGGTCTCGATTTCTTTGGCAGAGTTTTATGAAATCTCGGGATTGCCCATCAGGGGTACACTATATGAGGAGTTGCTGCCTCCTGACGAGTACGTCTTTGAGCCCGAGCCTGCTCCGGTTGACGGCTTGTTCGCCGAGAATGCCGTCTGCCACAAGCGTCCCAGCTTGATCAAGGTGCTGGGTATTTTTGACCGATTGTTCACTGACTCTGAGGAGCAGGGCGTTACTTTTAAGAGCTTCATTGCATGCTTCCTTTGCGAGGACGTCCTGTCGAAGACAGCTCCGAAGTTCGCAAACATCAAGGATCCCTTTGGGTTTGGTCCGAAGAAGCTGCCGACCACTGAATCGGATCTACCACAGTACTACATTCCCATTATGTCGCCGATGTCTTTCGAATCCATTGCAGCTCCTGGCATGGATGAGGAGACGTTCTTCGTGGGGTTTGTCAGTGTCTGGCTCAGTTGGTTTGTCATCCCCATGCATCGTCGATTTATGAGAGCCTCGGTTATCTACCCGACTCATTGTATCGCTGAGGGGACGCGGTAAGCCATCGGTATCCCGGCGTTGGCGCATCTTTATCACGGGTTGGGCACTGCAGCTAATACCTTTATTCCTGGTGTGGATGTAGTAAACTTTTCGCTTCATTACTTCACGTCTTGGATCGAAATGCACGTGTTGGGGGCTTTCGCTATGCATCAGAGGCCCGCATTTTACGACGCCTACCCCTTCTCACGACTTATGCGATTGGTGGATGCTTCTGCCGCCGACCCGACTCAATTCGGGGCTATTCGGGTGTTGATTTCTCCTTACGCTACTGCTGGCGGGCTGGTTTTTAATGATCGGGTCTTGTCTTCTCCTTCAGGTCCAGTTCAACAACTCTGGGACCGGTCAAAGGACAACGTACCTTCTTTGAGGCCCCGGGAGGCCGTGCACTTGTATGCAATTAGACCGGGCTATTTGGTATTCCGCCAGGACAGTGCAGCTCTTTTCATGCGGTACAACCCGCATCGCTTCGTTCGACAGCTTGGATACGACCAGGGCGTTCCTTTCGAGGCTTTCATAGTTGTGCCGGTCCCTTCACTTGATGCCGTTCGCGACGCCGCTCATCATTTCATGAGGTTGAACACCGGCTCCCACTTCATGGTCCCTGAAGCTGAGTACATGCCCCGATGCGTGGGATCGTTCACGGGTTGGTATCTCCATCGAGTCAACCCAATTATTCTTGAGGAGAGGAGTGTGCTTCTTGGTCATGATGCCCCTCCTCAGGTTCTGGCCATGGGAGCTACGCTGCGACCGCGAGCTCCGGTCTGCTTCCCTCTGAGGGATACTGGCACCGCGCTCATTCCGGGGGAGTCGGGGGTGGACCTTACTCTAACAGCTGGTATGCTCCTAGGTACCCGATCATGGGGTAGACAGGCCCCAGTAGCAGCACCACCACCCGTGGCAGCACTGCCCCCCGTGGCATCGACAATGGCGGTGTCATCCTCGGTTGTGGCACCAAGCGAGGGTAATAGGGACGAGGGTGTTGAAGGCGACGTGGGCCGCCGTCGCACCAAGGCTCCACGAGGAAAGAAATGGTCGTCTTCGGCGGCCGGTTCTGGTTCTAAGAGGCGGAAGAGGGTGGCCACCAATCTGCTTGATTCTCTAACGGAGTCGGAGCCCATACTTCCAGATGAGTCGTTGGTTGTGCAAGAGTCGGACGCTGGTCTTCTTTTCCCGGGTTCGGTTGCCGAGGAGGCCGCACAATTGGTTGAGGCTATAAAACGTTCCCAAGATGAGTCCCAGAACGTCAGGGTTCCGAAGAAGCCCTATCCTGCCATAATCTTTTATGAAGACCCTTCGTGGATCCGGCGGCGGTTTATTGGCCCTTTGGAGGAATGGGGAGAAAGGGCTCTGAAACAGGCCGCTTCAAAGGATGCTGCGGACGCACTTTCCTTGTGGACCGGCGGCCATGAGTCTACCCTCGAACCCCGGCGAGCACGCCTCCTTGAGAAGGAGCATCAGCTTGAAGAAGCCATATTGAAGGCTTCCCTGCGCATTGGTACGTTTTTATATCTCTTTGCAGTTCTTCAGATTGTTTTATGCCTGCATATATGCATCCTTATTCTTTGTGTGACTTGTGCAGAGTCTTCGGCGATGGGAGAGGTCCCCACTGGCTTGCTGCAGCTAGAGCCCGTTGACATTTCTGATGCAGCCTTACTCGATGCGGAGGGGGCCGACAATGTTATTCTTCCTGCCATAGAGCCTCTAGTGGCGATTCCTGATCATGGAGCGCTTGCTCCTTTGGTAGAGGCTCCATTGGGGGCTGCCATCTTAATGACTCTTCCTGCGGGTGGCCCAGAGGCCGGAGGAGAGGTGGTCGGGACTGCCCTCCCTCTGCCGGAGCCGGAGATCATGGCGGAGGCCGTTGAAGCCGCCATCCCCCATCTCAGAATGGGAGGAGTGTCGAAGGTAACCTTCTACATTTTTGAATTAGCAATCTTTCTGTTGTCTGAACTCTTTTGTTTTCTCAGAATTGCGTGGGCTGGCGGCCTCTATCGCTGATCTGCCTCCCCGGCAATCGTTTCATCGTCTGCTGGAGATGGCAGCTCCGCAGGCGATTTCTCCTCAGCGCATCGTCCTCTCCTCTGGGCAAGGTTAGCGTCGTTCGCCATTTTTTATTGTGGTATTGTTGCTATTCTGCGAAATAACATTGATGCCTTTTACAGTTTTGGAGGCCGATGACGAGGTGGAGGTCGTTGAAGGGCCAGGGGGACCCTCAGCTCCCACTTGCATGACCCTAGGTAAGCGATGTTTCAATATAGTCCCCTTTGCTTTTTTGCCTAAGAGTTTTACTGACATTTTCAAACCTGAATAGTCCTGCCAGCCCCCACAGCGTTGGAATCGCGTATCGCTATGCCGCCTGGTCCCTACGCTTTACGAGCCTCAGAGCGTTTGGCCCAGTTGAGCCTTGTCTCCTTGTCATCCTTGATCGAGGAGCTTCGTGCTGGCAGCGCAACCACAGCCGAAGCATTTGCCGCTGAAGCTAACGGTTCTCTTCCTTTTCTTGCCACCTACCATAGCGAAGATGTGGTCCGAGTCTGGGTGGAGTTCTGTCGGTAGGTGGAGGCTTGTTTGCACGCCCTTGAATGTTCCCGTCTTTCCTCGGAGGCCGTAGCTGCAAAGGCGGAGTTACGGGGGTTGATAGCACGGTGCGCGGCGAACATGACATCGTGCGAGAAGAGACTCGGTCGTAAATTCTCGGAGAGGGAACTGGCCTCCAAGGCGCTAGGCGAGCTTCAAGTTAATCTTACCGCCAAGGCCAACAAAGCGTATGAACTCTGGCGGGTGCTTCAAGAGTCTATCAAAGAGGTGGTGGCTCTTGATAAAGCTGCCACGTTCACTCATGAGAGGGTCGAGGCTTATAAGGCCACCGAGAAAGAGCTTGAAGGCCGGCTCGCTTCGTATCAGGCCCAGCAGGTCCAGGCGGAGGCCCGTCTTCTGGCGATCCTGAATCATGAAGCCGTGGCCCAGCAAAAGCAGGATGAGCTAGCGAAATTACTAAATCGCCCGCCGGCTTGAAAACTTGTATATTTTTTTGTTCTTCTTGTGCATACTCCTGAATGAGAGTATTTTCTTTTTGTTCTCTCATGAATTGTACTTTGTACCCATTTTGGTTTATGAATAAAGACATATTTTTCTTCTCAGTGGTGTGTCCCCTTTTTATTGAATGTGTTCTGCGGACAATTTATCTTGATCTCTTTGCAGGGCAGCGATGGCTTAGGATTCAGGGTTAAGATCTGCCTCCTAAGACTTTTGAGCTTTATGAGCCGTGAGGGTCTCATAAAGAGTTTTTCTCCCTACAGGTCGAGAGGATCCTGTAGGTGTAAGTTCTTCTTAAGAGTCGTGAGGATTCTTAAGCGGGTTCTCCCTTGGGAGTCGTAAGGATCTCACAAGAGAGTTTTCTTCCTTGTAGGTCGTGAGGACCCACAAGTGCTGGGTGCGGTCACCCTTATCCGCATTTCACGGGGTCAGGGGTTGCTTTGGGATGTTCTCCAGGGTACCGTAGTTTAAAGACATCGCGGTCAAGGTTAAGGACCTCATAGTCCGTGGGTTTAAGGACTCCACTATCCGATGTTAGTTTTAAGACATCACGGTCAAGGTTAAGGACCTCATAGTCCGTGGATTTAAGTACCCCACAGTCCGATGTTAGTTTTAAGACATCACGGTCAAGGTTAAGGACCTCATAGTCCGTGGATTTAAGGACTCCACAGTCCGATGTTAGTTTTAAGACATCACGGTCAAGGTTAAGGACCTCATAGTCCGTGGGTTTAAGGACTCCACAGTCCAATGTTAGTTTTAAGACATCACGGTCAAGGTTAAGGACGTCGTAGTCCGTGGATTTAAGGACCCCACAGTCCAGCGTTAGTTTTAAGACATCACGGTCAAGGTTAAGGACCTCATAGTCCGTGGGTTTAAGGACCCCACGGTCCAGCGTTAGTTTTAAGACATCACGGTCAAGGTTAAGGACCAGTCCGTGGGTTTAAGGACTCCACAGTCCAGCGTTAGTTTTAAGATATCACGGTCAAGGTTAAGGACGTCATAGTCTGTGGGTTTAAGGACTCCACAGTCCAATGTTAGTTTTAAGACATCACGGTCAAGGTTAAGGACCTCATAGTTCGTGGGTTTAAGGACTCCACAGTCCAGCGTTAGTTTTAAGACATCACGGTCAAGGTTAAGGACCTCATAGTCCGTGGGTTTAAGGACTCCACAGTCCAATGTTAGTTTTAAGACATCACGGTCAAGGTTAAGGACCTCATAGTCCGTGGATTTAAGGACTCCACAGTCCGATTTTAGTTTTAAGACATCACGGTCAAGGACCTCATAGTCCGTGGATTTAAGGACTCCACCGTCCGCGAAATGTGTGGTTACCGGGGCCCGTCACCTCTTTGAAGACGTTAAGGAATTACAACGCCAAATATCAAAGGAGTGAAGAGATGTACCCTTTAACCAAGGTGAAATCAGTCTAGAATCATCGTGGTTGGTCGTTAGTTTTAAGACATTACGGTCGAGGTTAAGGACATCATAGTCCGTGGATTTTAAGGACTCCACAGTCCGGTGTTTGCTCTGGATGCTTCACACGGCCGTGTTTGGCGAGGACCAGGCTCCGCTCTGGATGCTTCACACGGGTTCACTGCCGTGTTTAGCGAGGACCAGGATCCGCTCTGGACGTTTTCCACGGGGTCAAAGAGTGACATTATCCGCGTTCCACGTAACCAGGAATTTGCACTAGATGCTTCACACGGGTTCACTGCCGTGCTCGGCGAGGACTAGGCTCCGCTGTGGATGCTTCACACGGGTTCACTGCCGTGCTCTGCGATGACCAGGATCCGCTCTGGACGTTTTCCACGGGGTCAAAGAGTGACGTTATCCGCGTTCCACGTAACCAGGAATTTGCACTGGATGCTTCACACGGGTCCACTGCCGTGCTCGGCGAGGACTAGGCTCCGCTCTTGATGCTTCACACGGGTTCACTGCCGTGCTCTGCGAGGACCAGGATCCGCTCTGGATGTTTTCCACGGGGTCAAGGAGTGACGTTATCCGCGTTCCACGTAACCAGGAATTTGCACTAGATGCTTCACACGGGTTCACTGCCATGCTCGGCGAGGACTAGGCTCCGCTCTGGATGCTTCACACGGGTTCACTGCCGTGCTCTGCGAGGACCAGGATCCGCTCTGGACATTTTCCACGGGGTCAAAGAGTGACGTTATCCGCGTTCCACGTAACTAGAAATTTGCACTAGATGCTTCACACGGGTTCACTGCCATGCTCGGCGAGGACTAGGCTCCGCTCTGGATGCTTCGCACGGATTCACTGCCGTGCTCTGCGAGGACCAGGATCCGCTCTGGACGTTTTCCACAGGGTCAAAGAGTGACGTTATCCGCGTTCCACGTGACCAGGAATTTTTCTCTGGATGCTTCCCACGGGTTCACTGCCGTGTTCTGCGAGGACCAGGCTCCGCTCTGGACGTTTTCCACGGGGTCAAAGAGTGACGTTATCCGCGTTCCACGTGACCAGGAATTTTGCTCTGGATGCTTCCCACGGGTTCACTGCCATGTTCTGCGAGGACCAGGCTCCGCTCTGGACGTTTTCCACGGGGTCAAAGAGTGACATTATCCGCGTTCCACGTGACCAGGAATTTTGCTCTGGATGCTTCCCACGGGTTCACTGCCGTGTTCTGCGAGGACCAGGCTCCGCTCTGGACGTTTTTCACGGGGTCAAAGAGTGACGTTATCCGCGTTCCACGTGACCAGGAATTTTGCTGATTGTATCCGCATTTCACGGAATGAGGGTTTGACTCTTGGTGATCTGTATATCGCCGAGCCATGGAACTGGGAGTTGCCGCTGTTCCACTTCGCTTGAAGTTGTGTCCGTCGTTACGAGACGAGTGTTGAGACGATCTTTGTGGCTCGTCGAGATTTGGCTTCTTCTTATGATGAAACCTGTGGGGAAGAGTATGACCCTTTCTTTGTTTGTGCCCCTGGATTGTATACAGAGATTGATGTAACATCACCTGTAGGGCATAAATTTCATTTTTATTTTATTTCTTTTTCCCGCAATGCTCTATCACTTCAGCTTTATATCGCAAAGGTCGCGATTGCCCAATCATTTCGGCTATTTTTCGCGGTGCCCAATCATTTCGGCTATTTATTTTATTTTTACTCGCAGCTTTTTTATTGCGAGTTGCCCAATCATTTCGGCTATTTCTCATGCATACATTTTTACTTGCTGCTTTTTATTGCAAGTTGCCCCATCATTTTGGCTATTTCGCATGCATGTGTGGCTCGCTAGTCTTTTCGCTGCAAGCTTAGATCTTAGACACCGATTTCGGCATCAGCACCGCTGCAACTGGGATGTTGCCAGGAGCGAATCATCATTTGCCTCTGTCGATGTTGACCAAAGGTGGCTTAGTAAATAGGGTTAAGGGTCCTGTCGACTAAGGCTTTTGACTTCATGAGCCGTAAGGGTCTCATAAAGGTATTTCTCCCTGCGAGCCGTGAGGATCTTGCAGGTGTGTTTCTCCTTGGGAATCGTAAGGATCCCTAAGTGCATGTTCTCTTGTAAGTCATAAGGATCTTACAAAAGTGTTTTCTCCTTATAAGTCGAAAGGACTTACAAGGATTGTTCACCATATGAACATATCCCTAGTCATGGACGGGACTTGGTTAGGAAAATGTTTATTCGTGCCCGTGGATTGTATACAAGGGTCAGTATTGAGCCACTTGTAGGGCATAAATTGAAGGTTGCGGGGGTTACTTAAGCACAGGTTTAGGTCTCTGTGATTTAAGACTTTCAAATCTTATGGGCCGTGAGGGTCCCATAAGAGAGTTCTCCTTACGAGTCGTGAGGATCTCGCAAGTGTAATTTCTCCCTAGGAATCGTGAGGACCCCTAAGTGTGTTGCTCCCTTATGAGTCGTAAGGATCTCACGCGGGTGGTTTCTCCTTACAAGGTCGTGAGGACCCTGCAAGTGCCCTTTTAACGAGGTTGCGCTCTTTCGGGTTTTCACAACACTCGCCGGTAGTCCTGCTGTTTTTACTCACGGAGCCCTTTCGGGTTTTCATTCGTGCCCTTTTTGCTTATGGACATACCATTTTTTTTATTCTTTTTATATATTTTTTTTACGAGGTCGCGCCCTTTCGGGTTTTCACGAACACTCGCCGGTAGCCCTGCTGTTTTTACTCACGGAGCCCTTTCGGGTTTTCATCCGTGCCCTTTTTTGCTTATGGACATACCGTTTATATATATATATATATATATATATATATATTTTACTTTACATTTTTTTTATTTTATTCATCTCGTCAGCCTGAAGATGCTGCGGTAGTAGTTTAAGGACGTTTCGGTCCGTCATTAGTTTAAGGACGTTTCGGTCCGCCATTAGTTTAAGGACGTTTCGGTCCGCCATTAGTTTAAGGACGTTTCGGTCCGTCGGGAGAAGGCGGGCCACTGCTTATAAAGTTTGAGCTTAGGAAGATAGTGAGCGGACATAGTCGTCGTCATCCATCGTTGACCTAGGCGATAACTCGCTAAGCGTAGTATTTCTTAAGGAAGCGGCCATTTATGGGCCTGAAAGGCCTTTCACCGTGCATATCCATGAGTAGATAGGCTCCACCCTGGTAAACCTTGTCTATGATGTACGGGCCTTCATAGTTCGGCTCGAATTTTCCCCGCTTGGCGCGATTGGGGATCATAGGCCTTTTGACTACTAGTATGAGTTTGCCTTGGCGGAATGTCCTCGGCCTGGTCAATCTTTCATATGAGCGCGTCATTTTTGCTTTGTAAGCCTCCAGATTTTGTTGCGCTATGAGCCGGGTTTCATCAAGGGCATCAAGCTCCTCAAGCCGAAGGTGAGCATTTTCTTCGTCCGTCAGCTCGTAGTGGACCGCCACTCGTTGAGAGGGTAACTCTATCTCGAGGGGGAGTACCGCTTCTGTACCGAATACCAACGCATATGGCGTTGCGTTTGTGGCTGTCTTGAACGTAGTTCGATACGCCCAGAGAGCTTCTTGCAGCCTCTCATGCCAGTCCTTCTTATTTCGGGACACCGTTTTCTTCATGATCTTCGTCAAGGTCTTGTTGAAAGCCTCGGCCAGACCGTTAGCTTGCGGATTATAAACCGAGGAATATCTCCAGTCTATATTGTTTTGTTGCGCGAAACGACTGATTTTGTGGCTTCTGTAAGCTGGCCCGTTATCGGAGATGATCCGTCGCGGAGTTCCAAACCGATAAATGACATGCGTCTTGAAGAAGTGGAGGATATTCTCCATTTTCACTTCCCTCAACGGTACTGCTTCTGCCCATTTGGAGAAGTAGTCAGTGGTCGCTAGGATGAAACGATGTCCTCTGGATGATGCTGGTTCGATGGGGCCGACTATATCAGTACCCCACATTTCGAATGGCCAGCTAGCCACCGTTGGATGGAGTGGATTTGGATGCTGGTAGATAAAGTCCCCATGAATTTGGTATGAGTGGTATTGCTTCGCATACTCGAGGCAGTCCTGGATCATCATGGGCCAATAGTAACCCATCCGTTTGATCTTCAACTTCATGTTCGGGCCCACTTGGTGAGAACCACAGAGTCCGTCATGAACTTCCTGAATGACTCTTTTCGCTTCGACAGGTCCCAGGCATCTCAACCACAAAGAATCGAACGACCTCTTGTACAGAGTATCGTTGACGAAGGCGAAAGACAGAGCTCGTTTCATAAGCTGATGTCTTGAGGACGCATCCTCGGGCGTTCGACGGTATTTGAAGTAGTCTATAAAGACTTCCCTCCAATCCTCGGCCTTTTCTTGGTCATTCATTTGCAGGGCCGTGTGCTCATTTGCTCCCCTTCCTTCGGGTGACTCCAGGGATATTCCTGTAGGGGCAAGTACTCGACGTCTTTGTACCACGATCCTGACGTCATCGAGGTTCTCATCAGCCAGTTCTTTAGCGAGCTTAGCCAATGCATCCGCTGTGCTATTTTCGACACGCGGTATGTTTTCTAAGGTGTAGGAAGGGATTTGAGTCAGCAGCTGTCGTACTCTCTCTCCATACTTCACCAGCTCTGGCTTGCATGTTTGGTAGTCGCCGTTTACTTGACTAACGACCAGTTGGGAGTCTCTGTATATGAGGAGGTTTTCAATTCCTATGTCGATGGCGATCTTGAGGCCTGCTATCAAAGCTTCGTACTCGGCTTCATTGTTCGTTGTTGGCTCTGTTAAGGAGAAAGCGAAGCGCATTATCCCTCCTTGTGGAGTTACGAAAATAAGACCCACCCCTGATTTGATTATAGGGGTGCTTTGTTTGCGCTTCTTCACGGAAGATGCCCCATCGAAATAAAGCTCCCATTGGATATTACCACCGTCGATCGCATCAAACGCGTGTTCGTCTGGCAGTTCGCAATTCAAAGGAGAGTCGGCCGGTACCGGATGCTCAGCGAGGAAGTCGGCGATGGCCTGGCCTTTCACTGCCTTGAGAGGTTGATAAGTTATCGAGAACTCCATCAATAGCAGGGCCCATTTAGCGAGTCGCCCCGTCAATATGGCCTTCGACATTAAATATTTAAGGAGGTCCACTTTCGAAATGAGACGGACTTCATGCGCCAACGCATAGTGCCTGAGCTTTGTTATCGCAAAGATCAACGCCAGGCAATATTTTTCAATGGGGGAGTAGTTGCTTTCTGCCCCCAGTAAAACTCGACTCAAATAATAGAGTGCTCTTTCTTTCCCTTGATTGTTCTCTTGTGCCCATAATGCACCTAAGGAACCTTCGAGGGCGGTTGTATAAAGGATGAGGGGCTTTCCCTTGACCGGAGTAGCCAACACTGGCGGGTTCTGCAGGTATTGCTTGATCTCGTCTAGCGCGCTTTGGCATTTTTGGTCCCAGACGAACGGGGTTCCCTTCTTCATCAGGTGGCTGTAAGGACGGCACTTGCCTGAAAGGTTGGCTATAAATCGCCGTATATACGTGAGCTTCCCTTGGAGAGACCGCAGCTGTTTGAGAGTCCTTGGCGGAGGCATTTCCATGATCGCCTTGATTTTTGACGGATCTATCTCAATACCTTGGTGTCGGACGATGAATCCCAGGAATTTGCCCGAGGAAACTCCGAATGCACACTTGAGAGGGTTCATCTTCAAGTTGTATTGCTGAAGGCGTTGAAATACGGTCTTCAGATGCTCGAGATGTTCCTTGTATGACTTGCTTTTCACGACGAGGTCGTCGATATAGAATTTGACGATTTCATGTATAAGGTCATCGAAGATCTTCGTCATGGCCCTTTGATAAGTAGCACCGGCGTTTTTTAAACCGAAGGGCATCACTTTATAACAGAATATTCCCAGAGGAGTCCGAAAAGCGGTGTGCTTCTGGTCTTCGGGATGCATCTTTATCTGATTATACCCTGATGAGCCGTCCATGAAGGAGAAAACCTCGTGAGTGGACGTATTGTCTATCATCAGTTCGGTGACTGGCACTGGGAAATCGTCTTTCGGGAAAGCTTTATTGAGATCCCGGAAGTCCACGCATATGCGCACTGTCCCATTTTTCTTCATTACCGGGACGATATTGGCGATCCAGTCAGGATATTGAACTTCTTGGATAAACCCAGAGTCGATCAGCTTCTTGACTTCGGCGTTGATGCTCATCTCAAGATCGAACCGCATTCTTCTCGGCGCCTGTTTGACTGGCTTGACGTCCGGGGATATTGCCATTTTATGTACAGCAATTTCTGGATCTAGTCCTGGCATTTCAGAATAGTTCCATGCGAAACAATCTCTATGCTGCATAAGCACGTCTTTTAACGCAGCCACCCTTTCTTCAGATAGCAGCTCGCTGACGAATGTCGGTCGTGGGTCGTTCGCCGTCCCCAACTCAATCTTCTTGAGGTTATCTGCAGTAGTATGTATGCCATCTTCCAGCTCTCTCGGCGCTGGTGGAAATTCTGAGATTACCTCGTCGTCCCCGTTTTCGAAGCACCAGGGAAAGTCATCCGTATTCTCGGGCTCTTCTTTTGATACCGTTATCATACGACAGGTACGAGCTCGTTTCCAAGACCGATGTGGATCTGGTTGTGCTCTTGTGGCTTTGGGTTCATGCTTCTGTGGCGGGGTTACCCTCCAGCTGTCAGATAGAGCGAACTTGCCTTGCGAGTACTGGTCTTCGACCCAGTTCTTGAAGTTGAAGCAGTCTTCGATAGGGTGTCCTATGGCTCGGTGATAAGAGCAATGGCCCGGATGAAAGACCTCATTAGCTTGCTCAGGGTGTTTAGACTTCGGAAGTGTAATCATTCGATGTTTTAAAGCGAGGTCAAGTATCTTCCGTGTCTTGTCTTGAGGGAAAGAATACGCTCGACTCATCTTCTTCATGAGGGACAAATCCAGACTGCGCAATACCCAATCACATGACTTCTTGGTCCCGCTTTGTCGCTATCGAGCACCTTTTCTGCTCTTTGACTTGTTTCTACCTCTGCGTCGGGCCTCTTGCACAACAGATTGATAGGGAGGAGCGTTTTCATCTTTCACAGCCTGTTGAAAAAGGCGTTGCGCCCTTGCTTTCTTGTAAATGGCCATTTCGCGATTATGATCGTCCTGAGCTTTTTGACCCGCTTTCCTGATAAGCTTGTCTATTCGCTCTTCAAATGATGGACTCGGGACTTCAATCGCGGGATCCAGTTCCGATGAGGGGTTGACATTTTCTGACAAGGCGTCCTCTTCTTCATCAAAGGTATATATGGCGTAGCTACCGCAGACCCGTTCCCGTTTTCCGGCTCTCACGTATCCAAGCCCAAGCGTTTCCATTCTCCCATTAGGCAATTTGCGCTGAGTCCCAGGGACATCCCAAATCCTGTTATAGAATCGAGCTTGTCGAGTAGTCTGTTTTAAGGGTACCCCTTGGCGCTTCAATAGCCTTTTCAATCCGTTTGTGTAATATCTGGGCAAACGGATGGGTTGAAGCTTATTAAGTGTAGAATCCGCACCATACCAGATCTCTTTCTCCACTCTTGTTTCCGAGGATCGATGGAATAGGATCGCCTTTTCGCCTTTTCGCTTGGGAAGGACGTAAAACGTCTGCAGGTCCTGCACATTGTAAGCTTCAAGTGCGTCAAGATCTTTGTAGTGCTCCGGCGGGATCATGGTGATCTGCAATCTCCGATCATCACCAAGGAGTTCTTGTATTGGTGGCCGACTGGAGAACACAACATTAACCTCATCTTCCGAGTCACTTCCGAAGATCAATATGGGGGCGGATGGTCCCGGGTTATTGCGTCGAGACGGCCCAGAGTAGACTATCTCTTCTTCTTCTTCGGTATCACTCCCGAAAACGGGAATGGTGACAGCGCTTTGTTCTCCGGTTTGCGACATCTCTCTGTATCCTCGAAATCTGGCAAAAAGTACTTTGCATCTTCGTATTTGCGGACTTCGTTCACGAAGAATGGGTTTAGCTCACCTGTTATGGTATACTCGAGACCATCCTTGAAATACTTCATACACTGATGTTGCGTAGAAGGGATGATGTTGTACTCGTGTAACCAAGGTCGGCCGAGCAGAGCATTGTAACATGTCTTGGCATCTATGGCGTGAAACTTAATGTCCATGACGAGTAGCCCAAAGCGTAGCGTCAATATTACAGACCCAAGAGTTCTCGATGATTGGGAGTCGAACCAGGAGATGGTGATCTTGTCCCGAGCAAGGTGCTGGACGCTCATGCAAATTTCCTTTAACACCGGCACGTTGAGGAGGTTAACGGAAGACCCATTGTCCACCAAGATTTTGCCTATCTTTATATCGTGTCAATATCCAGAGACGTATAGGGGACGGTTGTGGTCGCACGTCCCAAGGAGCAGGTCTTCGTCACCGAAAGTGACATCGGCCGTGTGTACTTCTTCTAGTTCATCCTTCATCCTTTCTTCGGCGAGGAAGGCTTGGAATTGTTCGGGCTCTTGCAGCGCCTTGATTAATGAATCTCTCGCTTCCTTTGATAATAGGAGGGCGTTGAGAATGCTGAGCTGCGAGGGTAGCTTCCTCAGGTGCGCTAGGATGTTGTAGTCCACCCTACTCTTCTTAGGCGGGTCCTTGGCAGTCAGCTCTTTCATAACTTAGTCATCTAAGGTGATATCCTCAGCGACCTTTTCCTTTCCCTTATCCTTTCTAGTTGAGGGTCCGAGATTCTTTTCTGGAAGCGTGCGATTGCGCAGCTGAATGTTTTCGCAGGGCTCTGGTTCTTCCTCTTTTCCCGAGGTGGACTCTTTAAAGAGGGGGCTAAGAGCCATTTCATCGTCAGAGTCACTCCCAAAGGTGAGAACCTGTGATCCTCCGGCGTTGACCGTGCGACAATTGCCAACAATTCTTTTGTGTCATTCGGTCGTACTTCTCTACTCCCGACGAGTTCTGCGTTTCATTCGCTTAAAATGTTGCCGATGAGAACCATATCCCTGCCACCATGTCTTAAAGGCGTCGCACTCCTCAGTGGGGTGTGAAATCTTCCGGTGATATGAGCAGTAATTAGGATGCATCTCCGTTCCATTGCGCGTGTTATCCTCTGAGGGTGGTAGCTTCATTCCCATCGACATGGCTTTGGCAAACCTTTTCCTCGTCTTAAATTTGTTTTTATCCGCGGCGGATGTCTTTTGATTTGACGGGAGTGCCTCGACTCTTTCATCTAGTCGCCGATGTTTGGCTCCTTCTGATGCGGCTATCTCACGCTCCTGGTCGGCTTTACTTTTCAAACGAATCTCGTCTAGAAAGGCGTCGATCATTTCGTCTGTTGGCCACACAAGCTCCGGTTCAGGCTCCGTCCCCAGTTTCTTAGTGCCAGGGGTTTTTTCATCATCGGTAAACGAGTGGGAGATCACATTACAACTTGCCACGTATCCCTCGGATTCATTCGACGAACTCTCCCCCTCATCTTCCTCTTGAAAGATGTGGTTGAGGAACTCTTGGAGTGTGATGGGAGTCCGTGCTTTCTGGTTATATTCCTCCAGCGCGTCAATCTGCTTCTGCAAGTCCGTACGCTTGTCACCAGGCTTCACGGGCTTCTTAAATTTCTTCTTCTTTTTCTTTGAAGATTTCGACGGCTGGTTGCGAGTGTTCGAGCTATCACCACTGATCCTCGGAGTTGGGTGCGGCTTCAGCATCCCTTCAATGACCTAAGGTTCCAGCGGGTTCTTCCACCTGACTGCCGGGCATGTCTGGAGCTCATTCAGCATTCTTTTAGTTTTTGCTGAAAGCACGATTTCCCATGGGGCTTCTTCAATGAAAGAACAAGTTGCCCCCGGTGTGTCCATCTTCTTAGCAGTGTGAGGTTATGGCGGGTTCACTTTCCACTTCTCAGACAGCGCAAACTTGCCCTGTAGGTATTGATCTTCAATCCATCCTTTGAAGACGAAACAATCCTTGATCGGATGGCTTACCGTTTGATGGTAAGGGCAGTAGTTGGGGTTGTTCACCTCACTGGGTTGCGGCGGCCGCCTCGGGTTTGGCAAGTTGATAAGCCTGTTGCGCATTGCCAGCTTAAATAGCCTTTTCGCCTTATCCCGTGGGAATGAGTAGGGGCGCTTCATTCTCTCATTGTAATACCGCCGTCTTTCTTCCAGTTGATCCGCCAGCTTTGGGGCACTGGGTTGCTGCTGAGCATTCGCAACGAAGGTTGCCTTCCCTTTACCCTTGTCATTCCGAGGTTCCGGCTTCAGGGGAGGCGGTCTGTGACCCATCTGGTCCATCTGGGCCAACTTGTCGATCAGAGCCTGGAACGTGGTTGGCTTAAAAAACATCATGAACTGTGAGATAGTTGCATGAGGATCTAAGGTACCCACGAACATGCCCACCGCGGACGCTTCCTCAATGCGTTGTTCGCATTTTGACCATAAGTTTCGCCAACGTATAGCGTACTGGACCCACGTCTCGCCTGGTTTCACCCGGCATTAATCAATACTGTTATCGGGATACGTTCGCTGGCGCTTGCAAATCGCTGAGTGAATAGCAACTCCATTTCAGCGAACGTCTTGATGGAATCGTTCGGGAGCTCAGAATACCACTCGAACGCTGTTTCTGACAAGCTGCCGACGAATTAGCGAAGGAAGAGCTTATCGTCGCCACCAGTGTTGCCACAAAGCTCCCTGAACTGGGCCACATGCTGATGGGGATTGCCTGTCCCCTTGTAGACATGGAATTTCGGGATTGTGTAGCCCGGCGGGTATTTGATCTGGTCATACCAGCTCGGATATGGTCTTCCCGTCCTGACAACTTGACCAGCTACCTCAGTCGTCTGGTGAACGCGTATCTGTTGGGCTATGTATTCGTCCAGGTCAACCTTGGAGATTGTCTCCTCCTTGGCTGTGGACAGAGCGGGCGGAGGATTTGACGTTTCTCCCCTGTCGTCTTCAAGAACGATTGGAGGATCTTCAGCAGGAGGCTCTTGCTGGATCATCATACCCACCATGTCCTGAAACAGAAGGGCCATTCGTTGTATATTGGCTGCTTGTTCGGCAGCCTCTTTATCCTTCTTCTCCAATATCCTACGAAGGAACTCAGCGTTAGTTTCCTGTTCCTGGCGTTGATCAGATGACGCTTCGGGGTTTTCTTTCGGCCCAGTGAGTGCGGCCATCGCGTTCATCATTTCTTGGAGCTTCTGTTGTTGCTCCTGAGCTTTGGTCACTGACCGTGTAAGCGGTCTATGACCCGTGGATGCACGGCTGTCTTCTTTTCCAAGCGCCATGTATACTGTATGCACCATCATGCCCCCAGACTTAGGGCGTTTTAGCTTATTGTCCTTGATATTTGCTGCGGGAGCGGGGACTTCCTCCGGTCTTCCTCTCTTGTAGGCCGTTGAAGTTGAGGGGGCCGTTGCTTTGAGCACCCAATTGGTCGTCACCTTTCGTTGCTTGATCGGGGAATTTTCTTCTGGCCGACCTTTCGACTTCTTGTGTTGGCGAGAGTAATTAGGATCAATCACAGATTCTCGAACTTGTCGCCATGTCTTATAGATCCTGGAGGACAGCGATTGAAGGGACTGCTCCAGCTTTTCCGCTTCCACGGCAGTCTCTACCGGTGGAGGAGATCTTTTGAGCACCGCAGTTGGCGAGTTTCTGCGTACCCTGTTCAGCGGCTCAAAGCTGTTCCCAGTTGGGATAGCAGCATTACCTTCCACCGTTGGAGCTGGTGGAGTTAGCCCAGTGGGGGAATTGCCCCCAGCTTTTCTTATCCGGCGCCAGTGGCAACGTCGGGCATGACGGGTTGTTGGGACTGGTTCAGCGACGGCTGCGTCTTGCCTCCTGTTCCGGGGAAGGGCTGTTGCCGGTGTCGGCCTCTTGAAGACTGACGTCTTTTGGGTGACGGTATTCAATCTGTCAAAGATAGACCTTCGAACCGGAGCGGAAGCTGGGACAGCCAGTCTTGCAAAGACCGACTCTTTGGCAGTAGAAGCCGCCTTGACGACTTCGGGAGCAGCTGTCTTCTTTGGGATGGCCTTCTCAAGTATCATGGGCTTTTTGGCGGGCCCTTTGGAGTTCAGGCTCAGTCTGGTGAAGACTGAAGAATTGGACGACCCGTTGAGAGGGGCCGTGGGAGTAGCAAGTCGATCGAAGACCGACTTCTTCGAAGCTTCCGGTACGGGCATTGGGATATCAACGTTCACCGGCGGGAGCAAGGTCCCAAAGAATAGACCGGTCGTAGCTTGGGTCACTTGCTCCACAGGCATAGTGAATAGGGAAGCAGCCTGCGGTCCATATGCTACACCTCCAGGTGAGGCGGAGCATCGGTTGCATTTGCAGTTCGAGCAGTTGAACGCCATTGATCCTTTGTTTTCTGCACCAAGCAAAACGCCAAATCTTAGTACCTCGCAACCCAAGGGCAACCATTAACGAACCGCGATTGGTTCGCGAATCACGACGCACGAAGTGTGGAGTGGAAAGAGGAAAAGGTCCCACCGGGCATACCAGAATCTGTTCCCCTCTGAAAGACGGCGCGACGGACGTCTTGCCTGAAATTCGGGGAAGATGCTAATAGGTGCTATCCGTCCACCTCTCCGAAGATGCCAAGTTGATTTATGGCACCGTGTATCGGAGGTTTAAACAGATGCGGCCGATATAGCAGAATTCGTCAGATTCCCCCTCGTTTGAGGGGTTTTTGATTGTGGGGACGCTCTTCTCTGCAGGCGCAAGCCCCTGCAGTTAATTACGCTACCGCGTTGCGGTAACAACTTTCTCCTTCTCCAGGCGGTCACTTCGTGTCGTGTGTGTTTAATTTGTGTTTGGTTGCTCGTGGATTGTATACGGAGACCGAGTTATGTTGTCGCCCGTAGGGCGTGGACTAGTCCAAATCCGTATTATCTTAGATTTGGGTTTGGGGGTTGTGTTTAAGGATACGTTAGCCTTATTTGAGACTAAGATCAACTTAAACATTTGTTAAGGATACATTAGTCTAGTTTGAGACTAAGATCAACTTAACGGGATCGTTTAGATCCAACAAGAGAGCGATTAAGGGGGGGCCCTGTTGTTTAGTTTAGTGACATTGCGGTCGATAGGTAGTTTAAGGACATTGCGGTCCAGTGTTAGTTTTAAGACGTTGCGGTCAAGGTTAAGGACGTCGTAGTCCGTGGATTTAAGGACTCCACAGTCCGATGTTAGTTTTAAGACATTACGGTCGAGGTTAAGGACGTCGTAGTCCGTAGATTTAAGGACTCCACAGTCCAATGTTAGTTTTAAGACATTACGGTCAAGGTTAAGGACGTCATAGTCCGTGGATTTAAGGACTCCATAGTCCGATGTTAGTTTTAAGACATTACGGTCAAGGTTAAGGACGTCGTAGTCCGTGGATTTAAGGACTCCACAGTCCGTGTCAATGTATGGTCATCGGGACCCGTCACCTCTTTGAAGACGTTGAGGAATTACAACGCCGAGTATCAAAAGAGTGAAGAGATGCACCCTTAAACCGTGGTGGATTAAGTGATCTGCAGTCCAATTTGGAAACTAAGATCAATTATTATATTATAAGCCCATTGGCCCAATTAAGTTTGAATTGAGGACTTACGGCCATCTTGGGCTAAGTCCAATTGTATCCGGGATATTGGCCCTCTGTTGATTCATTGAAAGAGAGGCTTTGCCTCTGGAAACTTAGCCGATTGGGCTAAAACTAATGTTAAACACTGGAGACCAACAGTGTTGAACACTGGGAAAAGTTTGACAAGTTAGTGTTAAACACTAACGGATAATCAGTGTTGAACACTGGAAGAAGAGCTTTCAAATTAGTGTTAAACACTAAGCAAATCAGTGTTAAACACTGCAAATATAGTTTTCCAAATTAGTGTTAAACACTAAGGAGAATTAGTGTTAAACACTGGACCCATAGTTTTCAATTTTAGTGTTACACACTAAGGCAAGAGGGGTCACGTGGTAACACGTGAGAGCGCCCTTCTTCTCTTCATTTTGTTCTACAGATAAGTGTTTAACACTTTTCGGTTCAGAAAGCCATCACGTGCAGGCACGTGATGGGGGATCATGCTCTGGTTCATTAGAATACTCATTAGGGGTCACGTGGTGACACGTGGAGGCGCCCCAGAGTTCTCTTTTATTTTGTTGTTTCTTTTATATGTCCCGGGGATCACGTGGGGCACGCGAGGCATTGCCTCAAAGTTCTCTTTTATATATCTTCGCAGAAGTCACGTGGCAGCACGTGAGGTGCCTATTCCAGAGTTCTATTCTGTGGGTCTTTGCAGGGGTCATGTGGTAGCACGTGACTCTGCATAAGTTATGTTCATAGGGTCAAACCCTAAACCTCAGAGGAATTAAATTCCTGCTTTCTTCTGAAGAATTATATTCTTAATAGGGTTAAACCCTAGTTTCTTTCCTTAAAGGAATTAAATTCCTGTGAGTTTGAGAGAATTATATTCTCAGTTAGGGTTAAACCCTAGTTCTGTTTATTTTGAAGGAATTAAATTCCTGTAATATAGGGTTAAACCCTAACTTTATCTCAAAGGAATTGAATTCCTATCATTTTGTGAGAATTAAATTCTCTAAACTCAGTCCCTCCTCTGCGTTTTAGATCTGCATGGCAGGATCTCAACCCAATGAGAATTAAATTCTCAATTCATGGGGAGATGTGCACTTTGCAGATCCTCAACCAGAGAAAGAACTAAGTTCTTTTCTTTTTATATAAGAGTTAAACTCTTTTGAGAATTAAATTCTCCTTTGAAGCCTCCCTTTTCCTTTCTTACCTAAGGTTTTCCTTTTTGCAGAGAATCAAAGGCTCTAACTCTCTCTCTCTCTCTCTCTCTGTATCAAAGAAAAAGATCCAAAGGTCTCAAGGTTTCAGAAAAAAGTTTTAGAGAAAAGATCTTCGAAAAAGGGTCATCCTCTTCTTTTCTTGGCTCCTATTTATAGGAGAAGGAAGAGAATCAATCTGCTTAGTAAATCTCTCATTGAGAGATTTGATTTGTATGTTGAGAGATTTGATTTATATTTATCATTAATCTGGGCCTTTAGATTGTTAAGTGAATTTTATTCACCATTGGATTTTAAATCCAAAGATGTCCCTTTGTTATCTCGGTTAGATTTGGGGGGGGGGAAATCTTTCCAAGTCCAAGATTTTTCCATAAATTGGTGATATTTAATCACCTTTAGATTTTTAATCCAACGGTTCCAAATAATCATTCTCTATTTTGGAAAGATTTGAATGATCTCTTCTCAGAATTTAATCCTGTTAAATAATAAATCTTTTAACGTCGGTCACGTGACCCCTGGTCACGTGTAGGCACGTGACCTTTGGTTACGTGTAGGCACGTGACCCCTGGAACGAGCCTTTCTTCTTCTTTTGCGCTCTGTCTTCTGGCAGCTGCTTAGCCGTCACGTGCCAACACGTGACCATTGGTCACGTGTGAGCACGTGACCTTTTCTGGAATCTTTTCTTGAAAGCGCTTTGTGCCGCTGCTTTGAACGTCACGTGCCAACACGTGACCGCTGGTCACGTGTGAGCACGTGATGCCTCTTCTGAGTCCTTTCCTGATTTTTAATCAGGGAACAATCGCGACCGTGGAATCCGTGTTTTATACTGGCTTGATATAAAACACGGAAATCCTAGTATATCCAATATTTCATATATGTTCTTCTGCTGCAATGTTCTGTGATGAGATCATATTACTGCTTGAGACGAATGTTTATATTATATATATAAGATATATATTATATATTGTTGATTTCGTTTCATATCTGATACTTGTGAAGCATAATAAATGGGACTTCATTAATGAGATTAATGAAATAAAAGAAACCTAAAGATGTTGTGGAATCGAATTTTCAAAAACAGGTAGCTCTAGTTGTTGCTTTGCATAGCGGTGTTCCTTATAGAACATCCAGCACCTTATTCGATAAGGAAAGAGCCGAGATCCCTTCACTGGGAGTGACCTCTTTAGCAATAACTGGCAGATGCTACACCCCTCGGTTTTGTCTTTTGATTGCTTTTCTAGTTTTTGCTTTGCATAGTGGTATTTGTGAAATATCCTGCACCTTATTCGATAAGGAAAGAGCCGAGATCCCTTCACCGGGAGTGACCTCTTTAGCAAAACTAGAAAAGGCCTAAAAAACATTCCATTTAAAATCACTCGATTCTACAACTATATCAAGTTCATTATACAAAGGGTTTTCTTAAAAATCTGTCGTAGCCCTCCGTCATTTCAGATAAGAAGTATTTAGTATTCGTGCTGCGTTTGCTGGCCTTTGTCAAGGCGTAGTGTGCGGTAGCTGACTACTGCTTATCTGTATAAGCATATGATGTGATCGAGTTAGGGTAGTCGTGCGACCTTGTTGGCCTTTGTCAAGGATCGTACGGGTGGGTTTAATTCAATCAGGAAATGACGGGTTGAACTTGACTAGCATCCTATGGTTTGTTGGCCTTTGTCAAGGTCATAGGAGGTTAGGGGTAAAATATTATCGGGAATTTCAAGTGTTGAAATTTGCAATGAGATTGCATACCTTCTATGAGATAGTTGGATCCCGATACCCACTGCGAGTAAGAGTTACTCCTGGGAGAGTTTTACATATTACAATTAGCCAATCAAGTAGGTGTCTAGAAAGGTGTCAACGGGGTTATGCCTCTGGGAAAACGAGGTTTATTTTAATTAGGTCCGTACGAAAGCACGGGGAACCTCCCTCAAAGTACCGGCGCTGGCCTGGCTGAAAGATTGGCGAACTTGTAGGGTGTAATTAATCCCGGCTAGTCTTTCCTTTTAGGGTTTGAAGGAAGATTTGACTAAAACGGTGGGAGTCATCCTGATTAGATATATTAATAACCAATCTAATCTTGCAAGAGCATACGCTGAGTGTTTTCTTCTCTCTCTTTCCAGGTAGCGACCATGTCACGCCTTAATCAAGATAATAATACGGATGTATTGACCGAACCCGCTTATTATACTGAGCTGGGGAACGTTGGTCCCGCTCAAACTTATAATTGTTATAAGACAGAGCAGGAAATAGGGGATTACCAGAATTCCCGTGCCGTCCAAACGAAGAAAGTACATGCTGATGCATCTTCTTCGGGTGTGTTCATTACCGAGAACTGTTTCTCAGTACCCTTTACGTCCTGGGTATGAGATACCGGATCAGGATCCTGCAAATGTAATTTGTTATATGGGCTACAGATAGGTAGAGAACTGAGAACGGGTGATAAGTTTCAAGAGTTGGAAATGATGCAAGTGTTGCAGCCAAGTCTGTTGGCAGTTATCACCCTGTATTACCAGAATAGATTGATTCTGAACGAATGTTATTAGATACCGAACCTGATATACAATATCATATCAGTCTCTTTATTAGTAAAGAAGGATATAATTTTGTATTATTGGATGATGTTTTGAACATTTCCTATATCAAGAGTTGATCGGTTCAGGCACGTTATTTAAAAGTATAGAAGTTCTAAATCAAACCACAGTTCTTAACGTACAGAACACACACAAAAGGAAGAGTTCAGAAATGAACGAATCTTTCTTGAGGCATTGTAGACTAGGTCATATCGATGCGACCCGACTAGCTAAAGTTACATAAAGATGCATATTTAAATCAGTTTGAATTTACATCTTGTGAAACTTGCCGGTCATGTCACAAAGATAAGATGACCATAGCTCTGTTTATTGGAAACAGAGAAAGAGTTACTGAACTCTTAGGATTGATACATGCTGATGTATGAAAATCCCCTGTCTACATATGCCAGGGCCGGTTCTTTGTACTTCATTACATTCACTGATGATCTCTCAAGATTCAGACATATGTTCCTGTTGAAACACAAGTCCGAAACTTTTGAGATATTCACAGAATATAAGTTAGAAGTAGAGAACCAAAATGGGTATAAGTATTATGTCCTTTGATGAGATCAAGGAGGAGAATACTTGAGCACGGAATTCCTGGACTATTCTAAAGGAGAATGAGATTCTCTCTCAGCATTACTCCTCCGTATACACTACAGCACGTCGGTGTATCGGGGCGGAGCAATCGCACACTATGTAATATGGTGTGCTCTATGATGAGTACTACTGAGTTGCCCATTTTCTTTTTGGGTTATGCACTTGAGAAGTTGCATACCTATTGAATAGGGTTCCAACCAAATCAGATGCCTACCACTCCATATGTGATATGGTATGGGAAGAGCCCATCTCTTAAGGAAGTTAAGATTTGGGTTGTCCGGCCTATGTCAAAAGCAAAATCCGGACAAGCTCGAGGCAAGGTCAGTTCTGTGGAAGTTTGTTGGATATCCCAAGCATTCGCAAGGGAATATCTTCTACCAAACTGAGGAACAAAAGATGTTTTCTCAGCATGCCACCTTTGAGAAAGGGAATTTCTTGTGAAGAAATTAGTGGTCATGAGGTAGAACCGGAAAGAGTTTCAGCTATACAAACTACAGCTGATGATTTGGTAGAACCAGAGGATTCAATACTTTCCAATGAACCTCAGCCTCTTCGCCGATCTGGTAGGGTTCCTCATCCACCTGAGAGATACTTCAGTTTCTCTATGACAGTGGGAGCGAGGATTGCATCATGAGATGATGACCCAACTTGTTTCGAGCAGGCCATCAGGAGTGGGGACTCTGTAAGAATGGCTGGATGCTTAGCGATCTGAGATGGAATCCTTATACACCAACAAAGTATGGACTTTGGTTGCTTTATCTAAAGGGTTAAATCCCCATCAGGAGCAAGTATATCTTGAGTAGATTACTTGGTGTACATGGAAAAGTTGAGACTTTCAAAGCTATGCTTAAGTCCATCCAGATCCTACTTGCCACTGCTACATACCATGACTACGATATCTGGCGGTTGGGTGTCATGACAGTGTTTCTAAATGATGATTTAGAAGAGAGGGTCTACAAGTACATAGCCAGAGGGCTTCGTAGACAGTGGGAGCAGCGGAAATGTGTGCAAGTTGTTTTATGCGATAAATCAGGCATCTCTGAGTTGGAACGTCTGTTTTGATGTGGTAGTCAAAGAGTTTGACTTCATCAAAATGGTAGATGAACCGAGTATATAAAAAAAGGTAGTAGGGAGTATGGTGGCGATCCTCGTATAGTACGTGGATGACATACTCTTGATAGGGAAGGAGTTTCCTATGCTACGCTCGGTCAATCTCCTCTTATCACAAAGATTCTCCATAAAGGATCAAGGCGATACCTCCTAAATCCTGGGTTATGAATCTATAAGATAGATCTAATTGGATGTTAGGATTCTCACTAGTTGTAGTGAGAAGGTATCAATCGATTCTGGGGAGAATCACTGGAAAGGTTCCAGGATGATAAGGACGACTGAATGTCAGTCACAGGCATTGTCTTTACCCTCAGTGGAGGGACGGTATGTTGGAAGAGTTCCAAGCTAGACACCGTGACATACTAGACGATTAAAGGCAAGATATATCGTTACCAAGGATGCTACCAAAGAGGCAGTCTGGATATATTTAAGTTCATGAGATGAACTTCGTTCCTACCATTATGTGACAATGGAGCTGTGGCTTAGGCCTAAGAACCCCCGTCCCATCTGTGATCCAGACATATTCTAAGGCAGTATCACCTGATCATGGAGATGGTTGATCTCCAGGGAGATCGAGGTAAGGAGGGTAGACATAGAGGGCAACAACGCGGATCTACTCACAAAGACCTATTTCCCAGTAGAGACTCTTATGGGATGGTTGAGTATGAGATACTTCAACCACAGCTGATTGTTGGGTATGCGATACCACAACAGATGGCCCTAGTGCAAGTGGGAGATTGTTAGTGATATGTATGCCCTAGAGGCAATTAATGTACATACGATGTATATTGTAGTGGATGCTTGGACATATATAGGGAGGACTTTCTTGCTCGACATGATAGTATGCTATCTGGTTGCCCTTTATCTTAACATGTACTCTGATTGTCTCTATGTTACATGTTGATAAAACCCTTAGGATGAGTACTTGACTACCAGGACTATGATGCAGATCATACTAGTGGGGACAGAGTAGTCGCTAAGTACATCCTTCAAATGTTCCTAGTCGTAGGTGTATCGAGACAGGGCATCGATACTCTAGAGTAGACTAGCGTATGCGCTTCTTGACCCATATGATGGACGATGGATGATCCTATATCCATTGGTGTTTGACATCAGAGAAGGTATACGGGTGCTCAGTGGAGACTGGGTATACTGGACGGACTCGCCGAGAACTCCCAGATGGTATTATACCTCACGTCAGATGGCAGTTCTTTGGTGACACTGGTACAGGTTAGTCTGTAGACCCGAGATTGTCATAGAGTCTTGTGTGATTCCCACTGTGCTTTGATTTCCATCATACCATGTCCAATAGGGCGTGCAAAATGGTAGCTTTTGGGTACAGTCCCGAATCACATGGAGGCAATGAGCGATAGGAGGGGTTTCGTCTTTCCCGGTATAGGGAGTTGATGTTGCGCTGTGTTCGATTGGCTATAACTGGAAATCCCTGGCCAGGGTTACTGAGATTTACTGGTAAGTGTTATCAGTAGTTTTCGAACTGTTATAGACGTCATATCGACACGACTTATCGGTTATTGGGGTCTGACGTTTACCACCCCTAGACTGGATATGCGACATATCAGACGAAGAGACCGGACTGTACGGGAGTGTTACTGGTTGGATTCACAGGAGAATGTACATGCTTGCTTGTTGATCTTCTGATTACTCAATACCTGGGTGGCTGTTACGTTTAGCTGACCGCTTGCAGCTTGTGGGTGTTTGATATGATCATCACCTACTGCCGGCGTATTGACGATTCTTTAGAGTCCTACACAGAGATTTCCTAGCTCAGGCAAAACGGAGTAGGAGCACATATGTGATATGTGCGGGACCGAGAATAATACAAGTATGCGATACCGTGTTAGATTCTCGCGATATGTGATATCGGCCGGATATATATGATAGAGCCGGGTCATCGGATCAAGTGTTGATTCGATGAAGTGATACTTGTTATATTAGTCGGTTATTTGTGAAATAGCCGGATTATCGGATTAAGTGTTGATTCGATAATTTAATGTATAATTATATATTTGATATGTTATATTACATTAACTAATATAAGCTCACTTAAAGATTCTTTTTCTCACTTGGATAATACATTGATATATGTGATATATGTTAATTGTATTATTTTATTTTGTTACAAAATATATTATATATGTGATATATAATATTGTAACATGTTAGGGTTAAAATTGCAACTAGGGTTTTGAGAATAAAACATGTTAGAGTTTTGGATTAGGGTTAATGTTATGGATGAATTTTGTGGAAGCTTCTTGAAGCTTTGACTTTAGTCTTCATCCTTTGATATTTTGTGAAGATATTTGTTAACCCAACCCAAACCTCAATCCATGGTTTATTCTCTACAAGAGTTAAGGATGTTTTCTTTAACCCATGGTTGTAATTCTAACCTCATACAATAATTCATTATTCATCATAAAAGAAATTCTTCTTCTTCTTCCTTTTGAAAAGATTTCTAGTTTTTGGGTTTGTGATGATTTTGAGTGAGATAAAGAAAACAAATGAGTGCTAAATTCCTACTTCATCATCCTCATCTATTCTAGCCACTTAGATTAGGGTGTTTGCTTTGCTAATACTTGATTAGTGAAGTAAGAGCTTGGGTTTGAGATTCTTCAAGGTAGATCATCATAGTAATTGAAGATTGGAAGCAAGCTTGTATCTTTCTCTTCATGGAGCCTCTCTAGAGTCCTGATACTTGATGATCGCAGCGAAGGGATCTCAACACGGAGCTTATGAAGCGAAGGAGCGGACTGCAAAGGTTGTAATCCCTCTCCCTTAGATGTAAAGTTGTTTACATGCTGTTTTACCCTATGTCTCTAGTTAAGATCTTGGTTAGGGTTTGTTTAGCACCCCAAAATTTTTAATGTAGTATGATTGATGCTTGCCAAAACCTTCACAAGGTGCTATGCTAACCCTACAGTCTGTGGGAACCCAAACTCCACAAAAACAAAGTTAGCCTTCCGATATCCGTCCGCATGGCGAGCAACCATCCTGAAGATCCCGGTACCAGCCGCAGCCTTCCACTCACCGAAGGCGTGGATGAGCCTCCTCCAGCGACCATCATCAACGCCCTCGCCAGCCGGATAGATCGGCTACAGTCCCTCATGGAGGCGCTCGTCTACGTCCAAGCGGCCGGGCCTGGGTCCCAGATCACCGCTCCACCGCCTCCAGATGGCTCTGCCCCCATCGGGACGGCTGACCACCAGCAGGCTACGACTCCTGGCCACAGATCACTCGCGCCGGTACGCCCTGAGGCCTGCTGGGCGCCCCACGGCTCCACACCAAGGTCCGCCGCCAGAAAGTCTCGCCTCGAGCTTCCTTACGACCCTTATCCCCCTGAGGAGATGTTAGTCACCTCGCCTGTCTACAGGCATGGTCGACACCACCTCCCTCGGCGGGGCCGCACAGAAGGGGTTCACATCGGCGGCTCAAGAGCCACCTCGCCCAGGGATTTGAGGCACCTCATCGAGAGGAACCGGGGCCGCTCCCAGACGCAGGTCACCCACAGCAGAGGCCAGGGATCCTAAGGCGCCGATTCCTCGGGATACCACGGTCGACTCGATGCCCTCAAGAAGAAGATCGAGGGCATGCGCCGGGAGGCTCACCTCTCGAGCGACGGGGCTAAGTACTCCTCTGATTCACTCACAAAGCCGTTCACCGAGGGATTGCTCGCCGTCCACGTCTCCTTGCGCAACAAGCCCCCAAAGGTCTCTCTGTTCGATGGGAAAACCGACCCGAAGGACCATTTGGACGCTTTCACCGTGGGGATGAGCTTCCACGACCACTTCGACGCTGCCCAGTGCAGGGCCTTCCCGGCCACCCTCATCTACGCAGGTCGGGACTGGTTTCGAGGGCTCTAGCCCCGCTCGATCTCGACCTTCGACGAGCTGGCTACTCAGTTCCTCGGCCACTTCGTTGGGAACTGTCGGCAGAAGCGCACGGTCGACTACCTCTTCACGGTTAAGAGTGGGGATAAGGAGACGTTCAAGGCCTACATCACCCGCTTCTACAACGCCCTTCTCGAGGTCCCCGAGCACCGGGACGAGATCGTCATCACGGTGCTTAGATCTGGTCTGAGGCATAAGGAGTGGTTACGCTCCTTCGCGTTGGCACAACCCAAGACCATGGCTGAGGTCAAGGCGTGGACCGAGCGCGAGGTTCAGCTGGAATCCGAGGTGAACGCGAACCTCTCCCGAGCAGAACGATCCAACCAGAAGAAGAGGGCTCGGGAGGAGAGGCCGGAGCGTCAGCAGCCCTATCACCCGAAGTTCCAGGAGTATACCCCCCTCAACGTCTCCCTCACAATATTGCTAGAGGAGGCCCACAACGAGGGGTTCTTCAAGTTCCCTCCGATCCCGCATCAGGCCGCGAAGCGAACCCGGGGCCCTTACTGTGCTTTCCACCGGACATTGGGCCACGTCACGGAGGATTGCAAGCAACTCAGGGACTACATCGAAGAGCTCATCCGATCGGGACACCTCGCCACATACTTGAGGGACAAACGGCAGGCCGACCGCGAGCAGGAGCAGCATCGCCCTACCGCTGACCTGACCATCGGTCAGATCATGCTCGCTTCGGCGGACGGACAGCACGGAACTCAGGGAGCCCCGCACCCTGTGCCAAGCACGGAGGCCAACAGTCCTCCAGGGAGCTCGGGCCGAGCCAATAAAATCATCTACTAGCATGTACTTTTCTTTTAGAGCAATGTAAACTCTTCCTAGGGTCTGTTGTTAATTTGATAAAGATCAATGGAACATTGAGAAAAAGAAGGAAAAACCTTGTTTATTCAAAAGGTATTATGGGCTCTTCAGCCATACATACAAAAAGAAAAAGAAAATTACAACAGCGGGGGAAGGGGGTGCAGAGAGCACTGCTCATGATACTCGGCAAAGATCTCCACCAGCCGAGGCCTCGCGAGATCCAACCTCTCCCCTCGGTTCCCTCCGCGTGCGTTGACCCCGAGCCTCAACTCGTAGCACTCGCGAATGAGCGCCTCCGAGCGAGCCAGCCGGTTCGCGGAGGTCAGACCGAAGCACCTCAGGGACCGCAGCTTGCCCACGGCCTCGTCATAGAGCTGCTCGGACAGGGGGTTGTAAAGCCCCGGCGATGCCCTCCAGATGGAGTACATCAGCAGCTGCAGCAGGGAGGAGTGTCGAGGGAGCAGCCAGCCAAAATGGTCCTCGATGCTCCCATGGACCAACTGCACCGTGTCCTCGGTGCAGTTCTGGTCGTAAAGGTACACGTCTTCGAAGTGGATGATGTCGGCGATGGTAAACAGGAAGTCTTGCATTTTCGACGACCTGTTTATGAAGGATGGAAGGAGCAGTACTCCTTCAGCCATATATAGCCTACT
Source organism: Agapanthus africanus (assembly GCA_030015575.1). Classification (NCBI taxonomy): domain Eukaryota; kingdom Viridiplantae; phylum Streptophyta; class Magnoliopsida; order Asparagales; family Amaryllidaceae; genus Agapanthus; species Agapanthus africanus. The sequence goes on along the minus strand of CM057338.1, from coordinate 474,331,198 downwards.
GCGCCCCAACGGAGCTCAACAGTCGCCCGCTTTCACCCAAAAAGTCGCTGCCACGCGGCAATCATCAAGCCTTCTCTGGTGGAATTGAAACGACGCGCCCCTAGCGCTTCGCCTCCCCCCACATTCAATGCACATGCTACACGCACAGTCGCCACGAGCGTTCCTGTTCCCTATGCCTACAGCTGGATGGTCGGGCTACACCTCACCAAGAAGCAACCCAGCAATTACCCTGCTAGGTCATCCCTGGCGGGTAGCTTCCCTACCGCAACGCCAGGGATCAGAAGCAGTCAAGCCCAACCGTCGCTCGGCTATCCCTGGCGGGTAGCTTCCCTACCGCAACGCCGGGGATCAGAAAGTCCTCCTAGGGGCAGTCGAGCCCAACCGTCGCTCGGCTATCCCTGGCGGGTAGCTTCCCTACCGCAACGCCAGGGATCAGAAAGCCCTCCCAGAGGCAGTCGAGCCCGAGGATCTCTCGCTCGGCTATCCTTCAGGACAAAAGCCCTCGCCAAGAGGCACCGGGCAGTAACCCTGCCCGGCCAAGGGTCCTTGGTAGGCTTCTATAGCCCCTCCCGTGCCAAGGACCAAAGTCCTCCCAGAGGCAGTCGAGTCCTTGCTCGGCTATCCTCGGCTGGTAGCTTCCTACCACAACCGACAGGGATCAAAGTCCTCGCCAAGAGGCACTGGGCAGTAACCTTGCTTGGTCCCCGTCCTGAAGGATCAAAGCCCTCGCAAGAGGCAACCGAGCAGCTGCCCTGCTCGGTCAACTCTGGCTGGTAGCTCCCTACCCAAGATGCCAGGGATCAAAGCCCTCACAAGAGGCACCCGAGCGGCTGCCCCGCTCGCTCATCCCAAGCTGGTAGTTGCCTACCCACGACGCCAGAGGTCAAAGTCCTATCCAAGAGGCAACCGCGCAGCTTCACTGCCCGGTCATCCTTAGTGGTCTTCTTACAGCCCCTCCAACGCTAAGGATCAAAGCCCTCGCAAGAGGCAGCCGAGTAGCTACCCTGCTCGGTCGTCCCTGGCGGGTAGCTTCCCTACCGCAATGACAGGGATCAGAAAGCCCTCCCAGAGGCAGTCGAGCCTGAGGATCCCTCACTCGGCTATCCGTCAGGACCAAAGCCCTCGCCAAGAGGCACCGGGCAGAAAACCTTCCCGGCTAGGCTTCTTACAGCCCCTCCCACGCTAAGGACCGAAGTCCTCGCCAAGAGGCGCCGGGCGGTAACCCCGCTTGATCCCCGTCCTGAAGGATCAAAGCCCTCACAAGAGGCAACCGAGCAGCTACCCTGCTCGGTCATCCCCGGCTGGTGGTCGATGCTCGCGTTGCCAGAAGTCAAAAGATGGCACCCCCATGGGGCCACCGGGCAGCCTCCCACTCACGCTCGGCACAAATACGGCGAACAGCGCTCTGCCCGTCACCCGCAGAGGATCCGAGACCCCAGTGAGGGGCATCAAGTCTATCCAGGTCTAAATGATCTCCCCTCGACTTCGGGGCCCATGGTGATACCTCCTCGGCAGCGCTTGGCATGCTTGTCGGCAAGTGATCGAAATCAAATCGCTAGACAGATGGCAAACCTGACATGAAAACACAACGGTGCAAGCAGAGATATCTTACGAGCATTTTTCACAAACAGATGGTAGAGCGTGATTCGATGAAACCAAAGAAAAATTTTATTACTACAAAAGACAAAGGCTTTACAAAGGGTAATTTTTGGGCTCCCCAGCCTTGCAAAATTCCAACAACAAAGAAATAAAAGGAGGAAGACGGGGGCTCTAGACCTCTGGGCCAGGTGCGACCTTGAGGTCCTTGACATCCACCACATGATGCGCGGGGTCCTCGGCGGTTTCCTCGCCAGGAACCTCTTCCCCCTGCTCATCGGCGTCCGCGAGGGGGAACTCGGCCCGGAGATCTCCGTCGGCAAACTCCGGCATCCGGGCCTTAACGGCATCGAGGGCGTCGTGCCAGATGCGGGTCGTAGCCACAGCCAGGTCATCATAAAAGTCTTTCGACTTCTTATAGCTCTCCACCGCCTTCAGTTCGGCCGACTTGGCCGCTTCGGCCGCCGTCCCAAGCTCCTTTCGGAGGGACTTCACCGTCCTCTTCAGGTTAACGGCAAACACCTGGGCATCCCCGAGCTTGGCCTCGGCAATCACGGCAGCCTCGCGGTACCGGGCTACCTCCCGTTTCCCGGCCTCCACCTCGCCTTCAAAGGCGGCAACCCTCGCCGTCACCGCCTCTAGCTCCTGCCTGGAGCTCTCTTCCAGCGAGGCGAGCCGGCCCGCAGCCTCCAGCGCCGGGGCTACCACCTCGGCTTCCATATGCAAGGCGAGGGCAACGTGCTGGAGAACCTGGGAGATACGAAAGAGATCAGGAAGACGAAGGAGGCACCGAATCTCATAATGAACCAAACACTTACCTGCACGGACTCCTGGGCGATGGACGCCAGCTGAGCCCTGAAGGTCCCCACGGGAACTCTACCCCCGGCCGAGGCCTCTATCTCATGCAGAAGGCTATCCGCAACGGATAGCCCCGATGGCACCGCGAACCGGAGGCCCCCTTCCTCCACCACGATCGGCGAGGACCGGCCCGGGAAGGTCTCTGGGAGCTCCTCTTGAGCGGCTCCGAGGGAGAGCCGATCTCCTCCTCCGAGTCCGGGTCCTCCAGAACCAGGGCCCGCTTCCGGCCTGACACACTGCTGGGACCCGGGGCGGGATCCGCCCCCGAACGCTCATGGGACGCCACCACCGGAGCAATAGGAGCCGGGGCGGGCTTCGCGCGAGAAGAGCTGGCGCCCCCAGCCTTCGTAACCTTCCTCAGTTGGCGCATGGAGGCTTTAAGCGAGTCGAAGTCCATGGATCCTGCACAAAGAAAATACCCAACAAGTCAGCAACACGAGCAAAACACAAGCCAAAAAGCTAGCCTAACTTACCGACAAACTCAACGGGACTGAACCCGGCCCAGCTCAGGACCCTCTCAGACAGCAGCACGTCAGGTCGGGGGATGGGCTCCCACGACGCCACTCTCACCGCGGCGGGGTCATTGGACCGGTTCCCCGGCAAACACTTCTCCCTCGACTACTTGGTAGGCACGGGCCAGTTCTCGCCCTCGGGAGGGGAAACGAAGAAAAATTTCTTCTTCCAATCATGAATAGAAGAGGGCAAGGCCACGACCCCGGTCCCGGCAGCGCCCCCCGGCCGCTTTCTGAAAGAGAGATAGACCCATCTCGGGTGGCCCACTCGACCACCAGGGTGACTTTTGAATACGAGAGAAGAATCGAGAAGGGAGAGGCTGAAGGGAACCGCCTGTAATTTCAGGCGGATCAAGAACCGGAGAAGGATCCTCCACGAGTTCGGCACAACTGGCCGGGGGCCAGACCGAAAAAATTCAGCGCGGCGACGACCTCGGGAGAGAAGGGCAGGCGTATTCCGCCCCAAAAAGCTTCCAAATACAGGGCGATTTCCTTGCCCCGTACTTGATCCACCCTCTCTCCCTCCTTGACCAGTCGGAGTGTGTAACACGAGGGGATGTAGAAGCAAGCTCGAGCATTGGCGAGCTCGTCCTCATGCCTCACCCAACACGAGGGGCCGGGGGCCGCATCTGCCGCCTCCTCCCTGCCGCACGATCCCGAGGAGAGGATCCAACCCCCGCTCCCCGGGGGACTCGGACACAACTAAAGGGTCCCTAGAAACTACTTCTACAACATCTACTGACTCTACAAAAGAAGACATTTAACCTTGAAAAAGGAAATTTTCGGGAGCCGAAAGCGGGAGAAAGAAGACGAGCGCCGAGCAACTGGGACTTAGAAGAGGGAAATATGAAGGAGTAGGGTCCCAAGGACGGGCCCCATCCCTTTTTATTGCTGCAAGCGGCCTTATCTAACGACGCCCGTCATCTCCCGCCGAAACGACTCCTCGCGTCCAGCGGCTCCGATCGCTCCACGTGTCGATCCTGCGCTGGACCGCATCCCATCAGACGTCGCAAGCCTGCATACGTCGTGTCGGCCAATCGATGCTTGACGCGTGGATTGTCGCTTTAGTGGCAGAGTGCACAAACCGGCACACCTTCTTTAAATGCTGAGATCTCGCCCTGATTCACTAGCAGAAAAGACAACTGACAGCCCGAGGACTGGTCCCGACAAAGCCTTAGGAAGGAGCTCACCTCAGGAGGCCTGGCAGTCAACTCCTGACCCGACCCGCTAGCTGGTCGGGACAAGAGTGGGGGGATAATGATGATGCTCAATATTGGCGATACGAGATCAGGACACGCGGAGGATGACATGTCCCAAGACCCGGAAGAAAGGGCCCACAGAGGCCGACCAGGCCACCCTTGTACCCGACTTGCAAGCACAAGCTGGCTCTCCTCGGCCCCCCTGCAAATTTGCCTCCTCGGCCCCTCAGCTCGCCCCGGGCTGCCATGGGACCAAGACTCCTCGACCCTCTTGCTCGGTTCCGAGCTCCCCAGCCGAGGCCGTCCTCCTCGGCCCTTCCGACCGACCAACTCCACCATTCGCAGGCGTAACCACCGCTCCGCAAATCTCGCCACGCGCAGATTCTCTGCCAGCAACGTCCCATGTTCCACGCCATCACGATTCCCATTAATGGGCGATCCGCTCTTCACGCGGGCGTGACGTCGGGAGCGTAACGGCCGGCGAGATTCTCGCGCCTACCGCTGCGTGCTGCCGCCGCTATGTAAACCCCCATCACAGAGAGGTCAAGTAAGCCATTTTTACTCCACTTAGCCGTTACTTTGCTCGGATCTAGTACTAACTTAATCGTCGGAGGGTCCTCGGTGGTACCAAACCACCCCGGGACTTTTTTGCAGATACTCGGCGCTAAACTCCTCAAATCGCCAATCGCACCAAAACCCATTGAGATCCACACGCAACAGAAGATCATCACCAAAATCCAACGGGAGATCAACGGAAGACAACATCTGACGGAGACCCGAAAAGGACCTCCAACGGTCAGCAAATATGTCAGAAAGAGAGAGTTTGAGTATTTTTGGATAACACAAAAGTTTTGAGGCTAGAAAATTGAAATTCAAAGTTTTCAGGAAGCTAATTAAACTTAATTTTAAAAGGTGGCATATCAGAAATGTGAATGTCTTTCTATTTATTTTATTTGTCTGCAAATAACATATGATGCAAGGTTTAAAATTAAAATCCCGGTATGGTGATCAATATCAGATGGTCAATTTTGGGATCAGAAATATCTATCTCGGACCGACACAGACGATACGATCGAGAACCTGTCTCGGACCGAAATATGAAACCTTTTCTTATCTGAGATTTTTTTTCTTCAGAATTGGAACTTTTTTTTTCAAAAAAGCATTTAATTGCAGTAAATACGGTTATCTTTTGTCTTAAAGGCAGATAATTGCTCTAATTTCCTAAACATGCATTGCCTCTCTTGCCCTCTCTTGATAATAATTTATTCCAAAAATGTCCTTCCTTTGTATATTTAATTAAAAGAAACCTCTTCGCTCTCTTCCTTACTTTTAAGGGGTTTTAGCTTAAAAGCGCCTCCTCCCCTCCACCCCACACTCCCATCCCACAAAAAAAAAAAGACTGAGACTTATTTACTTAAAAAACCTTCCATATATTTAAGTTGCACTAAATGAAATTCCTAAAAGTCCAAAAAGATTTCTTTTTGACATCTTTTAATATTCTATTAGGAGGCTGATGGTAAGTATCATGGTAGTAGTTAAAAAAAACCCCACAACCCCTTTTCTTCACCCAAAAAAAATGACTTTAAGGTCATGGTTTCAATGAAAGATCTCTTAAATTGATCACAAAAACAACTCATCTTCCTCAATCTTTTTTTAGCAATGAGCTTGTCTAACGTCGTTGTCTCTTCAATTGCAAATTTCGAGTTAGTGGGTAATCTTATTCGAAAGAAGAGTTGTCCTAAATTCCAATTTGTAAACAAGCGAGGATGTTGGTCTTTTTAGTAATAGAAAAACTCATCGAAATACTAAGAAATTAAAAGGGCAGCTCTGGCTCATACTCAAGCTTCAGCTTGATCTCTCCCTATCGAATGATAGGATAACTTTTGATTGGAAAACCAGCTAGGATTTTTTTTAGTGCAACTTGAATGCATGATTAGTTTTTTAAGTAAATACAAAGCATGTGTTTTTTTTATTAATTAGCGAAGTATAAGTATTTTTTAGTAAAACGAATAAATATTTAAATGAAATGCGTTTTCAGAATAAATTAAAGTTAAAAAGCAAAGTGCTTGTTTTAAAAAATTAGGGGTATGGGAAAAAAAATTAGATGTATTTCGTGCTATTTAGCCATTTCGACAATTTCTTTCATAATTATTGAAGTTTGAAGCCGTATGTATTAATAAACGTAATATAAAAACCCCATTAATAAAATAGTAAACACGGTATTAAGGATATCTGACAATATCAACTTCGAACTCGTATGGCAGATTTTAGTACTAGGATCGACAAGGGCAGACCTAAGTGTAAGGCATGGGGGTCACATGATCCACCCCCTTTTTAAAGAAATGAAGCCCCTGATATGTCCCATATGCCCACTTAATCCTTAAAATTAAAAGAAAATAGCCATGCTCATCTTTTTGCTTCATTTGTCCCAACTTTTTTTTTGATGGCAAGAGACCAAAATGGTCCGTCCATTTGTCCCACTTAATTCTTAGCTAGTAATTTCAGAACTCAAACCCAATCGCTATACTGCTTTGGGTTAATTTTTCCCCCTCCATTGTTCAAAACCGCCAAGCTACCTTTTGACATCATCGATACTAAGTTCGAGACCTTCTCAAATCAAATACATATATCTAAAGAGATATTTGATACCCTCGATAATGAAGTTACCATACAATGTTTTTAACATATGAAGCATAAGAACCGGAAAATGATATTGTAAATATTATTATTATTATTATTATTATTATTATTATTATTATGAATAAACTAGTTTAAAACATTATTATCTTGCTTTAAGTTTATGAGACGGTTTTTATATAATATTTTGTCTGACTGTTCGATTGACCAAAGAATCTTTTGATGGCCCCCTCTGATCCATATTCTTGGATCCGTCGGTATTTCAAACCATAGCAGGATAAATGGTTCATGCCTGGTTTCTTCAATAGCTCAAAAACCCATACACATCCCACATCCTCTCCTGAAAAGCGATAAAGCTTTGGTTCATTGAATGCAAAAAATCAATTGAAGTCCCCTCCATTTTGGAAACCGACCAAGCACGTGATATCTCATCCCCATCACCGACTTTTACATGAAGATCAAGGTAGGAAAAGGCCCCGAGGTCACGTGACTCTCCCCTCCCTCGACGCTAACTCTCAGCCGTCCATTCGAAGTCGAGCAAACACTGCACAGCTCTGATTGTTACACGTGCCTCCTCCTGATTCGTCATATGCGCTGTCCCCTTCATCATTGTACAACTGTGAAATCATTTGATCCTTTTGTCAGCATGTGAATCGAGTTGCTTTCAGATTTGTCCAGCCCGATCCGCTATTCTTTTCCAACACGAAACACGAAACACGAAATCCATCGACAAGGAAGTTGACACGTGTGGTTTAATGCAACGTGTCATGCTGTGATTGGCGTGAAAGTGACTTGCGTTGTTGAAAAACAGTTGATTGGATCAGCTGCTTGTCTTTTTGCACATCATGCGGCTATCATGTGAATACTTTTTATACAACAGCCTAACATTTCTACAATTGCAAATGCAAACCTGTTTTAGGAAATATGTCTATCTTGAGAGTGAAAATAATAAAAGGTTTGGATTTGTGGAGGTCCCTTGGGGTTTTCACATGCACAATCGATTGAGGCTAGCTAATAATGGTTCAATGATTTAATATTTTTGTGGGCAGTTTTACCTTTCCTTTTTAACGAAAATGATAGTTCTTTTCTAAATAAAACTTTTATTATCTGTTCTTCTTATTTTGGACATGTCGTTTGACCAACGCGACTATGTTCTCAAAGATAAAGATACTACTTTAAGTATATGTATGTATGCACCTTTTAAATTCTAATTGGTTAATGTTCTGCTAAATCCACTAGTAGTTAGGTGAATAAGCAACCGCACCCAAAGGAACAAAAACATACCTTATATTTTAAAAACGGCGAAAAGGGGCTTGCCAAGGTAATGCAAGCCCCGAGATGTAGTGGCCTGACCTAATCCACTGCAGGCCTCAAGGGGCTTTTAGCAAGTAGCGCCCCCCCCCCCCCCCCCCCCCCGCCCCCCGCCCGCGGCCTGATCCAACAGTGTCCTGGGTGAGGGTACTGCAGGCCGGGGCTTGCAGTGTCCCACGCCCCAGGGGCTTTTAGCAATTAGCTACTGGGGCAGGCAGTGACATGGGTGAGGCCATTATAGGCCGGGGCATACAGACATTGCAGGCCCCGAATACTCTTTAAAAATTCGTACCTCCAAAATGTTAGATATAGATGCCTTAGAGACTATTATTGTAATTGTTCTTGGACCTATATGTATAGAACGATCTTACTCGATATGATAGTATGCTATCTGGTTTGTATTTATCATTCATGTGTATATATTTTACTTATTATTACGTATCGCTAATACATGTTGATAAAGCCTATAGGATCTTTACTTGACTACCAGGATTATGATAGGAATCATATTAGTGGGGCCTGACTAGTCTATAAGGACATCCTTAAATGTTCCTAACCATGGGAGTATCGAGACTGGGTATTGATAATCCAGAGTAGACTGATGTATACATTCTTGACTCGGTTGGAGGGCGATGGCTGGTCCCACAGCCATTGGTGTTTAACACTAAAGATTGTATACAAGTACTTATTGGAGAATGAGTTCACTGAACGGACTCACCGAAAACTTCTAGATGGTATTATACGTATTGGCAGATAGCAATTCTCTGGTGACAAGAGTACATGGTAATATTTTGACCAGAGATTGTCACAGTGTCTTGTGTGTGTTTTCCCACTGTACTTTGATTACTACCCAACCGCGGCTTTAAAGAGTTGTGCATACAAGTTTTAGTTTGGCACAGTCCCGAAACACATGGAGGCAGTGAGCGATCGAAGAGATTCGTCTCTCCCGGTATAGAGAGTTGATGTCGCGCTGTGCTTGATTGACTATAACCATAAGTCCCTGGCAATGGCGGTTGAGATAAACTGATAAGTGTTATCAGTTGTATCTCAGATGGTTATGAGTTTGACATCAACATGACTTATTTGGTTATTGGGGGTCTGACAGTATCCACTCCCTGACCCGGTATGAAACACTCTCTGATGAAGAGACCGGACTGTACGGAGATTGTCACTGATAGGCTCTGTTAGGTACGGATCTTATCAACCTTTTTTTCGATCAATACCTGAGTAGCCGTTACGTGCAGGTAGTACTGCTGATGTGCTTATGGATTAACTTGTGAGTGGATTGATCTGAAAGTGTTTTAGATTCAATCGGATATGTTCCCAGCCTACTACCGGTGTATTGTCGAGTTCTTAGAGTCCTACACAGACGGTTTCCCTACTATGGAGGAACGATATAGTGTACATATGCTGATACGTGTGGGAGTTCGATTAAACACGTGTATATAATACATATATATTGATCGAACGTTTGATAATACTAGCCTATTTATTATAAAACCGAATTATTAAATCTAGTGTTGATTTAATAATAAAAGATATGTTGATATGTATTCTAATATTATATTCACTCTTTTTCTCTCTCTCTCTCTCATTTGCTATTTGTATACGATACAAATACATGTATATGTATATGATACATATACTATAACAGTGCATATGATGATGCTGGGTTCCTGGTGCTCGAGTAGCGGAAGCAAGAAACAGAGGCGGAATACAAAACGAAATTTTTCCATGCGAGCACAAGAAATCGCAACCTAGAAATTGACCCAAACACTAAACTAGCAAACTAAAAAAATATCTAGCTACAAGTTTGCGGACATACAACCTTTGTAACGTGTCCATCCAATTGTGGAAGACCCCTCCAAGCTCCGCAGGCCGTCGGGAATGAGCTTGAAAGACGATTTCCCTTTCCGAAGTTGATCCACCTGAGAGAAATCGATCCAAGCTCCGTCTTCACACCAAAGTGAACTTTGAGGAAGCAATTGACATACGAGACTTGCTAGGCATAATATGTCAATGATGTCGGAATTATCACCATCTTAATCTCTCAATATTCCATCTCAAGAATGAGAGCTCAACACATGAGCAAGAAGAAGGAGAGGAGAGAGAGTTAGCCATAACCAATGAGCTAGTGAGTGAATGAAAAAATATGAGAGAGAGCTCTTAGTTTTCCAACCATCCATAAAATATGTCATACCATTTTTCATATAAAAAATAGCACATCTCTCTCAAGCCATCTCTCTCACCGTGCTCTCATGCCACATCACCCTCCACCCCATTTCATATTTTCTAAAAAGAAAATATCCTAAATGAGTTGTCCTTCTTCTAAAAGTATTCTGTATAAATACAAAATACAATCCTGGTATATGTATCGTCTACATATACGCGTGTCTGTATAAAAATACGAATAGTGATGGAGGTCCTTTTCGGGTCTCCTTCGGATGTTGTCTTCCGTCGATCTTCCGGTAGATTCTGGAGGGGATCTCCTGTTGTGTGTGGATCTCAATGGGTTTTGAGGAGATTGGCGATTTGAGAAGTTTAACGCCGAGTACCTGCAAAGAAGTCCCGGGGTGGTTTGGTACCACCGAGGACCCTCCGACGATCAAGTTAGTACTAGATCCGAGCAGCGTAATAGCTAAGTGGAGTAAAAAATGGCTTACTTGACTCCTCTGTGATGGGGGTTTATATAGTGGTGGTGGCACGCAGCAGCAGGCGCGAGAATCTCATCGGTAGTTACGCCCCCGACGTCACGCCCGCGTAGAGAGCGGATCGCCCATTAATGGGGATCGTGAAGGCATGGAACGTAGGATGTTGCGGGCGGAGAATCCATGCATGGCGAGATTCGCGGAGTGGCGGTTACGCCTGTGAGCGGTGGAGTTGGTCGGAGGATCGAGGAAGACGGCCTCGGCCGGGGGGGCTCGGGGACGTGCGAGAAGACCGAGGAGTCTTGGACTTGTGGCAGCTCGGGGCGAGTTGTGGGGCCAAGGAGGCCAATTTGCATGGGGCCCCGAGGAGGGCTAGCTTGTGCTTGCAGGTCGGGTACAGGGGTGGCCTGGTCGGCTTCTGTGGGCCTTTTCTTCTGAGTTCCGGGACATGCCATCTGTCACGTGTCCTGATCTTGGAGATCGCCAATATTGAGCATCATCATTAGCCCCCCACTCTTGTCCCGACCAGCTAGCGGGTCGGGTCAGGAGTGGACTGCCGGGCCGCCCGGGGTGAGCTCCCTCCTAAGGTTTCGTCGGGACGCATCCCCGGGCCGTGAGCTGTCTTTTCTGCCAACGAATCAGGGCGAGATCTCTGCATTTAAGGAAGGTGTGCCGGTTCGTGCATCTTTCCTTTGAAGTGACGGCCCATGTGTAAAGCGTCGATTGGCTGACGCGACGTGTGCAGACCTGCGACGCCTGAAAGGGTGCGGTCCAGTGTGGGAACGACAAGTAGAGCAACCGGAGCCGTTGGACGCGAGGAGGCGTTTTGGCGGGAGATGAAGGGTGCCGTTGGATGAGGTCGCTCGTGGTGATAAATAGGGGTGGGGCCCGTTCCAGCGTCACGATCCGAAATATTAGCTCATGACCAGCACTTGAATCACGCCACGTTTAAAGGCGTAACGGAATTCAAGTAAGCTGAAACCCAGAAATCTAAACCCTTTTTTTGAAAAATAAAGGAGATGATGTTTTGAAATAAGGGTATAATGAAAAATGCAAGTTTATTTTACTAACTGAAAAACATGTTTCGTCTTTTAAAAATTTGGGCAGCACATGCTTTGTATATTTTGATCCAAAACCACATATACAAGATAATGATAAAGGCATCCCCAAGCGGGAGCTAGCTCTTCGCCAAACGGCGGATCACAACCACGCAAGACAATATATATAAGTATTCGACGCCCAACGGCGAAGATCACCACAAAGATAAAGAAAATCAAGACATAAAAACCACAAGTAGCGGAAAACCCCTCGCTCTAAGTCTCGCAACCACAATCCCACTAAGTCTCATTACTTATACAGTTTACAAATTTTGATTGATGGAGTTAACTAGACACAATATGAAATATAATACAAGAGTGGGTATGATACAAATGTCCCACCTACCAAAGCAAAACACCGAAATGAAGCTATGTGCCAGCGATGCCGCTACGGATCCATGCGGTCAACCTGCAAGAACTGTGGCACAACGGGGGTGAGTTGCCAACTGGTGAGTAGAAAAACATCTATAAGTAGAAATCGAATAAACAACGACTTCTAGGTCAACTATATCATAAAGGTAATACTATGATATCTAGGGTGACCGGATCATCATATGTGCCATACCTATATGTATGCGGATATAATCCAACAATATAGTCAAGGTATGTATGCATGTGGATCTCGTCCAACCATATAATCGATGTCTGTATGAACGTAAATATCATAAAAGAGTGTGCATAGAAGTATGAGGATATAAATCAACGGTGTCCTTCTCGACACATCAAAATCATGGAACCTGGGTGTCCAACACCGACACCCGAAAACATCATGAAACCGTGTCCAGTATCGACACGTAAATCCTTATATCTCGGGCTCCGTCAGTCCGGATCGGCCCACGGGCTCCGTCAGTCCAGATCGGCCCATATCATCTCTCGACTCCGGTCGGCATCATCCGGATATCCGCCAGGTCCAACTAATCACCGGTAGGTAGTAGTCCCTCTGCCAGACTCACCATCTGTATACACAGTATCCCTTTCTTGCCCCGGGGTATCATACTGGGTCCACCATGTACCAGCAATCGGCCTCATCCGCCTTCTCGAATCGGGTTTCACATGTCACTCTCAAAACCGAGAAAACACATGGTCGACGCACTGAAATATTATATCAAGAAAAAACGGGTTTTTAAAATAGTACATGCTTTCTTTTGAAATCGCCATGGTTCTCAAATCCAGAAATCTCATGAAAACAACATATCTCAATGCGTAAAATCATAAAGCCTGATGTATGCGTCATATGATAGAAATGTAAGCATATCCGTATATCATGCAATATGGAACAGTGATGCGACAATATCAGGGAAAACCGCTCTTTTAAAATGAATCACGTTTTTAAATATATACTGCGGTTCCCAATTTCTCACAAGTCAAATGCCACATCGTAAGGTACATAAGTAACTATAGCAAGTAAACTATGCAAGGGGTCATATCATGATGCAGCAATCCTACTGTGTAGTGACATGGCAATTATCGATGATGAAGTGTGTGAGCCGGCAAATCTGTGTATGTGTAACATACGCATCATCGATAATGGTGTAAGTGTACTAGCACAAGTATATGCAATGCAATGAGTATAACATGAATGCTGCATAAGGTAAATCATCAGCTAAAAGCTATAAGGTATACGTATCTATCATATGTCCGAGTCGGTGAATCTATAAATCGGCATCCAGCCTCACAACATCGCATACGGTATAGTCCGTCGTACGACATTCTCTAGTCAAGGGTATGGATCAATCATCAAGTCAAACTTATCACGTACGGAAAATCATCGTAGGGCGGTATAATACCAATAAGGATCCTATCAACCATTACGACAATGAGGGTACGGACCTAACGTCTCGTACGGCTTATCATTCCAGATTCACTATAATATAAATATCTATATACCTATGTCCCAGGTCACATCCATAACAATCTCATATCAGGGGACCGGCAAGGTATCAATCACCTCCATCGACTCGCATCCGTATACCAACATATCACCAAATCATCATATCGCGTCATATATCCTTTTCATCGCATTTATGTCCCTCACCAAGTCAATTTTACAATACATTCTACCTTTACTATAAGCATAGGTATCTAATCTAACATACACACCCGAACCATACAAACAGCTTTTGAAAGGTGCGAATCGTAGTTTTGAAAGTAGGGGCTACGGTGTTTTAAAGAAAAGATATCATTTGAAAATCCGTAACTTCCCTCAAGTTATCCGTTTAAAAAATACATATGATTCTTCAGTTTGGAAATATGTATGGTTCGGATGACATCTACGTCGACTATCTAGTCCTATAGTACCCTAAACGGCAATATCGTCAAATATCATCCTCAAATCCCGTCATTTCATATTAGCCGTATCATACCACTTCTAACTATCATTTAGCTTCTAATATAGTTTCTCTAACTATCATTCAAGCCTATCTATAGTTTTCTATTAAAGGTTTCCTTAACCATTTACTATGAATCGGTTTCCATCAAAAAAAACTTGCGGGGGTGCTATATGCCATCCACCCGACTTCCCTCGTGGATATAGATCCACTCACCTTGATCCCCGCTGTCTGGAGTCGATGACGCCATGCTCGTCCTTATCGTCTCGAAGTCCACGTGGGGTACCTACATATCACAATCGCAAAAGCTTATAAAAATCAAGTCGAGAAACCAAAACGACACAAGTTTTGCTCATAGGTTAAAACCTATAGCTTCACGTGCAAAACACGACCAATAACCCTGGTCGTTGAAGTACAAACGCCACACGACGGAAACACAATACCAAATACCAAATTCAAATTCATTAAAAACCGCAAAACAATTTCAGAAACTAAGTAAAACACTCCCAGATTTTCCCCATGTGACAATTAGCCAATTTTGCATACAGGAGGGGTCTAATTTATTGCAAAAGGAGCCATGGACCAAAACTGGGACCCTATTTCCCTGCTTTGGACACAAATTGCGGCCAGAATGGATATAATTGCGGCCTGAGTTTGGGGGTTGGGGCTCGGGTCTTCAGGGTACACTCCAGGTTTCCTGCACGACTCCCAGTATTTGCTAAATAATTTTTTGTGCCACCGGGTTACTCCAGATTTTCATATACGCTCACAAATCAACATGAAACCGACATAATCAATTCCTAAATCCGTATTTTGGTTTCTAGGCTATGGTCCAGGTCAAGAATCACCTCAAAAGTCTCATTGACAGCCACAAAACATCATCAATCCATAATTTCACTCAAACCTTCACTAGGATTTTCCAAGTTCACAAATCCACATCTTAAAGCCATTTCTAACTAACTAGAATATAAAGAAACTTAAAATTATTTAAATGGTAGAAATTATACCTCATGGATGCAACTCAAGAAAAACCCTATGTCACGACCCGAAATATTTGCTCGTGACCAGCACTTGAATCACGCAATGTCTAAAGGCGTAACGGAATTCAAGTAAGCTGAAACCCAGAAATCTAAACCTTTTAAGAAAAATAAAGGAGGTGAGGTTTTGAAATAAAGGTATAATGAAATCAAGTTTTCTTAATGCATAGAAAAAGAACATGAGTGATGCAAGTGAAATTTACTAATTTGAAAACGTGTTTCGTCTTTTAAAAATTTTGGCAGCACCTCCTTTGTATATTTTGATCCAAAACCATAAATACATAATAATGATAAAAGCATCCCCAAGCGGAAGCTAGCTCTTCGCCAAACGGCGGATCACAACCACGCAATACAGTAAAAATAAGTATACTACACCCAACGGCGAAGTTCACCACAAAAGATAAAAGAATGCAAGACATAAATATCACAAGTAGCGAAAAACCCCTCGCTCTAAGTCTTACAACCACAATCCCACTAAATCTCATTACTTATACAATTTACTAAATTTGATTGATAGAGTTAACTAGATACAATGATAAAATATAGATACAAGAGTGGGTACGATACAAATGTCCCACCTGCTAGTGCAAAACACCTGGATGCAACTGTGTGCCAGCGAAGCCGCTACTGATCCAAGCGGGCAACCTGCAAGAACTGTGGCACAACGGGGGTGAGTTACCAACTCGGGAATAGAAATATATCGACAAGTAGAAATCGAATAAATAACGACTCCTAGGTCAACTATATCATAAAAGTAATACTATGATATTTAGGGTGACCGGGTCGGCATGTGTGCCAACAAGATAGTCAATGCCTATAAGCATGTGGATAACATCCAACAGTATAATCAAGGTATGTATGCATGTGGATCTCGTCCATCCATGTAATCAATGTATGTATGCATGTGGATCTCGTCCACCCATATAATCAATGTATGTATGCACGTAAATATCATAAAAGAGTGTGTATGAAAGTATGAGGATGTAAATCAACGGTGTCCCTCACGACACATCAAAATCATGGGACCTGAGTGCTTAGCATCGACACTCAAAAACATCATGAAAACCGTGCCAGCATCGGCACGTAAATCCTCATATATCGGGCTCCGTCAGTCCGGATCGGCCCACGGGCCCCGTCAGTCCGGATCGGCCCATATCATCTCTCGACTCCGATCGGTATCCTCTGGATATCCGCCAAGCCCAAATACTATCACCGGTAGGTAGTAGTCCCTCTGCCAGGCTCACCGTCTGTATACACAGCATCCCTTTCTTGCCCCGGGGTACCATACCGGGTCCACCATGTACCCGCAATCGGCCTCATCCGCCTCCTTGAATCGGGTTTCACATGTCACACGTCTCAGAACCGAGAAAACGCATGGTGGACGCACTGAAATATCATATCAAGAGAAATCGGGTTTTCAAAACAACACATAATCTCTTTTAAATGTCCACGGTTCTCAAATCCAGAAATCTCATGAAAACAACATATCTCAATACGTAAAATCATATAGCATGACGTATGCGACATATAACAGAGATGTAAGCATATCCGTAAATCATGCAACATGGAACAGTGATATGACATATTAAGGGAAAACCGCTCTTTTAAATGATTCCAGTTTTTAAAATATAACATGTGGTTCCCAATTTTCCAATAAAACCAGTCATCTATGTAGGCACAATATGCAAGTATGGATGTATCAATGTATATGTGCACCAATATGAATATACAATGTGTATGTGCGCAAGTATGGATGTATCAATGTATATGTGCACCAATATGAATATACAATGTGTATGTGCGCAAATATGGATGTATCAATGTATATGTGCACCAATATGAATATACAATGTGTATGTGCGCAAGCAGGTTATGCGAAGAGTCATATCATAATGCAGTAATCCTACTGTGTAGTGACATGACAATTATCGATGATGAAGTGTGTGAGCCTACAATCTGTGTACGTGTAACATACGCATCATCGATAATGGTGCAGATGTACTATCACAGGTATAAGCAAGGCAATGAGAATAATATGAATGCAGCATAAGGTAATCATATGCAAATACTGACGAGTATACGTATCTAACATGATCGAGTCGGTAAATCTATCAATCGGCATCCAGTCTAACAACATCGCGTACGGTATAATATATCGTACGGCAGCCTCTAGTCAGGGGTATGGATCATCATCAAGTCAAACTCATCACGCACGGAAAATCATCGTACGGCAACATTAAGCTAATAGGGATCCTATTATCCTATAAGACAAATGAGGGTACGGCCTAATATCACGTACGACCTATCATCCATGATTCACAACATTCTATATATATATGTATGTATGTATGTATGTATGTATGTATGTATGTACCTATGTCCCAGATCACATCCGCAATAATCTCATATCAGGGGACCGGTAGGGTATAAATCATCTCGATCGACTTGCATCCGTATACCAACATATCATCATATCATCATATCAATATATATTCTTTCATCGCATTTATATCTCACATCAAGTCGAGTTTACATAAACTTTCTATCTCTACTATAAGTATAAGTATATAATCTAACATACGCACCCGAACCATACAAGCAGATTTTAAAGGAAGCGAATCGTAGTTTTGAAAATAGGAGTTTTGGTGTTTTTAAGGAAAAGATATCATTTAAAAATCCGTAACGTTCCTCAAGGTATATATTTAAAAGATACATACGATTATTCGGTTTAGAAAAGGGTAGGGTTCGGATGACACATCTACATCGGCTATCTAGTCCTACAGTACCCTAAACGGCAATGTCGTCATATGTCATCCTCAAATTCCGTCATCCTATAATAGTCGTTACATATCACTTCTAGCTATCCTCTAGTTTCTAATATGGTTTCATTGCTATCTTCATTCTAACCCTAGTTTCTTAATCTAGATTTCCTTAACCATATTCTATAAATTAGTTTTCCATCAAAACTTTGCGGGGGTGCTATACGCCATCCACCCGACTTCCCCCGTAGATATAGATCTACTCACCATGGTCTTCGATTGCCGAAGTCGTTGACGCCACGCTTCGTCGCCTCGGAATCCACGCAAAGGTACCTACAATAACAACACATATTGTAACGCTGTTAAAATCAAGTTCTAAAATCCAAAACGGCATGCGCCTTGTTCGTAGGTTAGAACTTATAGCATACGCGTACAAAATCAACCAAACAACCCTTGTTGTCGATGTACAAACATGCGACAACCAAAAACGAATCCAAATATCAAAACCCATCATTCAAAATACGGAAAACATATCCTAAATCACACACAAGTGTTCCCAGATTTTGACTCAGGTCAAATAAAGGCAAGCGAACAAGTATAGGGTGATGTATAATGTGTAATTGAGCTACTGAACCAACCCCAACACCCCAGACAACCAAGTGGCCGGCCCCATCCCTATAAATTCCGGCGAGCCCGGCCCCCCATGCTCATTTGGGTCTCGTTTTGTCATGGTGGTCTCCTCTGGTCTAAAATTGGTCTCTGGTATTGTTTGCTACTCTCAGAAATTCCCTGGGTTGCTCCAGATTTCCCTGCACACCCAAAATACTCACAAGACCGACATGAATCAATTCTAAAGTTTGTGCATCGGGTTCAATTCTATGGTTCAGGTTAGGGTAACGTGTCACCATGGTCACACAAACACTCACAACAGTTCCCAGATTTCACCTAGATCCATTACAGAAAAATCTAGTAGAACCAAACACCTCCAAATATCTTCAGGTAACTACCCTACAAAACCCAAACCCCAACTCTCCTACCCACCCGAGGTCGCCGGATTTGGCCCCATACTCGCCGGCCCAAACCGCCCAGATAGGTCTCGTTCTTCAGGTGGTTACTTAGGGTTACAAGTAAAACATTACCACACTGTTTGTTTTCACCAACAAGTCTCGGGGTCACAGCAGGTTGTCGATGTCACAAAACGACACTAAAATACGGCATCGTACAAAACTAAACTAAAAGAAAGAAGTTATACCTCATTTGGTCCCCTCTAGGCAGCACTAACTTCCCAAAGTCGTCAAAATCCCAGTTTGCTCTGTTCAAAGTGTAGAGGAAGAGATGGGGATTAATTTTTGTGAAGGGAGTGTACGGTTTTGGGGATTATTTGGAGATGGATCTAGGGTTATTTGAGGAGGGAAGTGAGGTTGGAGAATGAAGAAGAAGGAGGGGAAAATGATGGGCCAAGGGGTATAGCAACAGCCCCCCTCTCTCTCACTATTATTCACACACTCTCTCTCTCTCCAAAAGTATACCTACCCTAATCATTATGTCCCCTTTTGACTTTTCGTTTTCTTTTCTCACCACCAATAAACCATCGCACATAACCCACATGAAATGAAACAACATGTAACCAAATGAAACATGTTATGGTGCACTAACCATGAAAACTGTAGAAACACGGATTTGGCTTAATCGCGATTAGCAGTGTACTAATTGGATTTTTATTGAAACTGCGTATAATAAATTTTAAAAAATGCCAAATCCTTTAATTATATTATTAAATGAATAAATCATTTTAATTTTCATTTATTTCATAAATATTGGTATATATTTATACCCTTTTTCGAAAACCCCAATTTCCCAAATCGGGCAGTTTTCGGGAAATATATTATTTTAAATATTAAATTCCAAAAATAATATTTTATATTTTCTGAAATGTTACACCCTAGCTCTTCAAGGTTGTCAAAATCTAACTTTTCTTGGTCCAATGTGTAGAGAAGAAGAAGGTGATCAATTTTAATGAAAGGGGTTTAGGGTTTTGATGGATATTTTGAGATGATATCATGGGGTGAAGGTGGAGGGAAGTGAGGAAGAAGAAGGAGAAGAAAATGACGGGGGAGGTGAAAATGAGGCAGCCCCACTCTCTCTCCTCTCTTATTCTCACCCACTCTTTCATCTATTTACCCTTTTCTCTTTTCTTTTCTCTTTTCTTTTAAAACCAAACTCTAAAATACCTAAAACAACACAAGAAAATAATATGTAACCAAAATGCAACATGATATGGTGCACTAGCCATGAAAAACTGTAGAAACACGGATTTGGCTTAATCGTGATTAGCAGTGCACTAATCGAGATTTTATCGAAACTGCATATAAAAATTTTAAAAATGCCAAATCCTTTAAATATACTATTAAATGAATAAATCATTTTAATTTCCATTTATTTCACAATTATTGGTATATATTTATACCCTTTTTCGAAAACCCCAATTCCGCAAATCGGGCAGTTTTCCGGAAATATATTATTTTAATATTAAATTCCAAAAATAATATTTTATATTTTCTGAAATGTTACATTTCAATACTCAGCTTAAATCAACGGGGCTCCGAAATCATGGAAAACGTTGAAATAACACAGCGCGTCAAGTGTGCATGGAAACGAGTACAAAACTCAA
Source organism: Agapanthus africanus (assembly GCA_030015575.1). NCBI lineage: Eukaryota > Viridiplantae > Streptophyta > Magnoliopsida > Asparagales > Amaryllidaceae > Agapanthus > Agapanthus africanus. The sequence continues at coordinate 474,310,546 of CM057338.1, read as the reverse complement.
AATCGAACTCTGTCAAGCGTCACGCAAATCATCGGATTTGCACGCATATACTCGGAGTTACAATAGAGATACAGATCTCGAAATCCACTACTGAAATCCAATATACACTAGTCAAATACTATAATACGTGTATAGTACGCATCTTTGAAAACTCCAAAATCTGAATAAAATACATGCAATACTTTTCTAAATCGCCGCGTGAATGCGTAACTCACGACATAAGTGACGAACGCTCATTTTAAAATAATAATATATGTCCATATACGTTTTCCTAAATACACGTTCCGTCGTTTTCAAAATATCCCAAAAGGTTTTCCTATATAAACGTTCGTGTCGCTCAAGGACAAATAGCGAGACTATAACTCCTTTTGAAAATCCTTTTGGTAATCTTTTAATGCATATAAAGTACTCAGGTACTGTGCTCAGATCAGTCCTGTTTGGCTACTATATAATATAGTGCCAAATACGAAATCAAAGTGCTCAAAAGCAAAATCAGCCTAAAAAGGCGTATCCAACAATCACATGCGTCTGGTGCGCATGGAAATTAAATCCAAATACAGGTGCCACAATATGCACAAAAGCCAAAACTAAGTGCAACAGGTATGCACGAAAACATCTGCCCAGTGCAACGGGTGTGCACGACAACAAAATCAAGTGCATCTAGAGTGCATTCGGTGCAACTAACATGCACAAACGAAAATCCCAATTGAGTGCATCTGTGTGCACAAAACCAAAATCAAGCGCCTAATATGCGCAAAAATCCAACCAAAGTGCGTCGGGTCCGTAAAAGCATATAGTGCAGTAGCATGCACGAAAACGAACGACAAGTGCCAACGCGCACGAAAATACAAATCTGGTAAAACGAATGCTCAAGGACATAAATCGGGTGCAAAAAAGGTACGGAGTATAAATCCAGTGCGACAAACGCATAAATACCCGTCCGGTGCAACAAATGCAAGAAATGCAAATCTAGTGCAACTAATGTGCGAAATACGAATCTGGTGCAGCAAATGCACAAAATATAAATCTGGTGCGACAATTGCACGAAATGAAAACCTAGTGCAACAAATGCCCGAAGTGCAAATCTGGTGCATCCAGTGCACAAATACAAATACAGTGCATCCAGTGCACGAAATACAAATACAGTGCGATAACTATGCCCAAAAATGTAAATACCCTGCAGGTGCAGCCATGGTGCACGAAAGCAATATCATGAAACTCAATCATCAAAACTCAAATCCAAGCGATATAAGTGTGATACTTGGACCACAAACGCAAATCGCAACAAATGACATTGAGGTACACCTCCTACAATGTCGAAAAATAAATCGGTGCGCCTAAAACCTACAGAACAAGAACATCCGCTTGTCTCTTACTCACGGTCTAGCGTCCTCAGTCTCTGGGTCCTTATCTTTTCTGCAGATTCACCAATCTCACAATCCATCGGCTCATCGGCCCGTTTAGGTGTGCTAACGGGAACGATTCCGCTCAGCACTTCTCTGGTCATCTCTCGGCCGATCATCACGACCACTCGTAAAGCAGCACGTTACTGGCATCGGCCTCTGGTCCTCTGAATACACGTGACACCACTGATCCTGGGTGCAAATCTCATTGCAGCAGTGTCCTGGAAGGAATCCTGCTCGATGTCTCTTCTGATCTCGCCTATGCCGAACTGTACGGAGGCTGGTACTCTTACATAATCTTTTCTCGTTTTCTAGACATCTGCGTGCTCCGCACACATTCCTCGGGAACTGGCCGTATCCCAATGCCTCTATATGTATATCAGACTTCAAATCTCGACGGGGAGTAGCAACAGCTCGTCAGCATCTCGCATGAACCTCTGGCTCCACTCGTCTTTATCATCGTCCGCTTCGACGTCACGTCTTGCTGTCTGCGTACTGCTACTGTTCTCGGCCACGGTCAATCCGAAGTCTCTCACACGGGCTCGAAATCGCATACTCTGTATCTTCATCACTCTGTAGAAGATATCTGGCCGAACACGTCCTCGGGAACTCGTCCCAACCATCGGAGGAATACTTAATACTCGTCTGTCCTCGATCAACTCACAACGCATCTGGGTGAGGTCCTCTATCCGAAACTGGTCAGCTTACTAGTCTCCTATCACATGGTATCCGGACGACGTCAAACTTTTCGATCGAGTCATCGAGGTCCCATAATTTCCCGAAGGCTCAACACCTGAGCACAGTCTAAAATATATGGTACATACCACAGTACCTCTGGACCAGCCGTAGAAGGGCAAACCCAAGCCTCACTGATGGCACCGCTAAACTGCCGCAAACCCTAAAGTTCAAAACGGTTCCATGGTCATCATGTCGAGTTAGCGTTTCATTCTTCTAGAGGGTCCAAAGAATCACTTGCATGTTCCTCCGAACACTTTAAACTCGGGAAAAATGGGTTTCTGACACTCGCTCGAACTTTTTAACTTCGCCTAGGCGACATGCGAATACCCTTTATCCGCACGCTAAACAATGCCTCAATCCTCCAGAAAAGGTGATACATCAACGATTATCTCTGGATCGGTCTGCTCTAGATCTGAGTAAGACTCTCCACACTGGAAATCTTCAACTCAATTGGGCCTACGTCGGTGCATCAATTTGACGAATCACCTTCGTCTCTCAACTCGGGATAGATTAGCTATCACCTGTCGCATCTCTGCGTGGAAGCATCCAGCGATCTCGTCTCGTAAGCCCTGGAAGCGACATCCCATCATCTCAGCAACAGCTGGGTCATCCGTCCGCACGGTAGGCGACATCATAATCTCTGAGGTAGGCTGTACATCAACAGTCCTCTCGCAACTGGCAGCTATAACAGTGGCCCGATCATCCGGCATAAAACCAAACACTCGCCTCAACAAGAGGCCACAACACAAACACTATATCGAGACGTTCCCAAGTCACCAGACAACACAATTATCAGCCCTCGTACCAGACGAGCTCGCCCTGACCGCAACACTAGCAGCAGCTCAAACTGCGCTCAAACCATGGTGACAGGAACCTCAATCGAGTATCTAAGAGAGCAAATCAACGGCAAGAAAGGAAACGACAGATTTATGGTGGATACACGATCATAAGAAGGAACAACATCAATGAGAGTATGATCATGGAAACAAATAGAATCGAGGATCTCAAATGGATGTATAATCAAGGGTACGAAAAGAATCATAGATCTCAAAAATATGTACATCCTAAGATTTCTCAAGTGGAGTATATTATCGTAAATATGCCACAGAACATACGTACGGTACGTCACTCTACTCAAGCTACCTACTCCATCAATCAGGGTCAACCTATGAAACGAAAGTTCGGGTCTAATACCCCCCCGTTCAATTCTAAGTTCCGTAAGGTCAAGCCCAGGTTCCGAAATACATACCCGCCGTAGACTCCGCATAGTCAAACACAGACTTGAACCAAGGTTAAACCTAGCGCTTTGATACCAATTTTGTCACGACCCGAAATATTAGCTCGTGACCAGCACTTGAATCACGCCACGTCTAAAGGCGTAACGGAATTCAAGAAAGCTGAAACCCAGAAATCTAAACCTTTTTTTTGAAAAATAAAGGAGGTGATGTTTTGAAATAAGGGTATAATGAAAAATGCAAGTTTATTTTACTAACTGAAAAACATGTTTCGTCTTTTAAAAATTTGGGCAGCACCTCCTTTGTATATTTTGATCCAAAACCACATATACAAGATAATGATTAAGGCATCCCCAAGCGAGAGCTAGCTCTTCGCCAAACGGTGGATCACAACCACGCAAGATAATATATATAAGTATACGACGCCCAACGGCGAAGATCACCACAAAGATAAAGAAAAGCAAGACATAAAAACCACAAGTGGCGGAAAACTTCTCGCTCTAAGTCTCGCAACCACAATCCCACTAAGTCTCATTACTTATACAGTTTACAAATTTTGATTGATGGAGTTAACTAGATACAATATGAAATATAATACAAGAGTGGATACGATACAAATGTCCCACCTACCAAAGCAAAACACCCAAATGAAGTTAAGTGCCAGCGATGCCGCTACGGATCCATGTGGTCAACCTGCAAGAACTGTGGCACAACGGGGGTGAATTGCCAACTCGTGAGTAGAAAAACATCTACAAGTAGAAATCTAATAAACAACGACTCCTAGGTCAACTATATCATAAAGGTAATATTATGATATCTAGGGTGATCGGGTCATCATATGTGCCAACAAGGAAGTCAATACCTATATGTATGCGGATATAATCCAACAATATAGTCAAGGTATGTATGCATGTGGATCTCGTCCAACCATATAATCGATGTCTGTATGCACGTAAATATCATAAAAGAGTGTGAATGGAAGTATGAAGATATAAATCAATGGTGTCCCTCTCGACACATCAAAATCATGGAACCTAGGTGTCCAACATCGACACCCGAAAATATCATGAAATCATGTCCAGCATCGACACGTAAATCCTCATATCTCGGGCTCCATCAGTCCGGATCGGCCCACGGGCTCCGTCAGTCCGGATCGGCCTATATCATCTCTCGACTCCTGTCGGTATCCTTCGGATATCCTCCAGGTCCAACCAATCACTGGTAGGTAGTAGTCTCTCTGCCAGGCTCACCGTTTGTATACACAGCATCCCTTTCTTGCTCCGGGATACCATACCGGGTCCACCATGTACCCGCAAGCGGCCTCATCCACCTCCTCGAATCGGGTTTCACATGTTGCTCTCAGAACCGAGAAAACATATGGTGGACGCACTGAAATATCATATCAAGAGAAACCGGGTTTTTAAAACAGTACATGCTTTCTTTTGAAATCACCACGGTTCTCAAATCCAGAAATCTCATGAAAACAGCATATCTCAATGCGTAAAATCATAAAGACTGATGTATGCGTCATATGATAGAAATGTAAGCATATCCGTATATCATGCAACATGGAATAGTGATGCGACAATATCAGGGAAAACCGCTCTTTTAAAATGAATCACGTTTTTAAATATATACAGCGGTTCCTAATTTCTCCCAAGTCAAATGCCACATCGTAAGGTGCATAAGTAACTATAGCAAGTAAACTATGCAAGGGGTCATATCATGATGCAACAATCCGACTGTGTAGTGACATGGCAATTATCGATGATGAAGTGTGTGAGCTGGCAAATCTGTGTACGTGTAACATACGCATCATCGATAATGGTATAAGTGTACTAGCACAAGTATATGCAATGCAATGAGTATAACATGAATGCTGCATAAGGTAAATCATCAGCTAAAAGCTATAAGGTATACGTATCTATCATATGTCCGAGTCGGTGAATCTATAAATCAGCATCTAGCCTCACAACATCGCATACGGTATATTCCGTCATACGACATCCTCTAGTCAAGGGTATGGATCAATCATCAAGTCAAACTCATCACGTACGGAAAATTATCATACGGCGGCATAATACCAATAGGGATCCTATCAACCTTTATGACAATGAGGGTACGGACCTAACATCTCGTACGGCTTATCATTCCAGATTCACCATAATATAAATATCTATATACCTATGTCCCAGGTCACATCTATAACAATCTCATATCAGGGGACCGGCAAGGTATCAATCACCTCCATCAAATCGCATCCGTATACCAACATATCACCAAATCATCATATCGCGTCATATATCATTTTCATCACATTTATGTCCCTCACCAAGTCAATTTTAAAATACATTCTACATTTACTATAAGCATAGGTATCTAATCTAACATACACACCCGAACCATACAAACAACTTTTGAAAGGTGCGAATCGTAGTTTTGAAAGTAGGGGCTACGGTGTTTTAAAGAAAAGATATCATTTGAAAATCCGTAACTTCCCTCAAGTTATCCGTTTAAAAAATGCATATGATTCTTCATTTTGGAAATAGGTATGGTTCGGATGACACATCTACGTCGACTATCTAGTCCTATAGTACCCTAAACGGCAATATCGTCAAATATCATCCTCAAATCCCGTCATTTCATATTAGCCGTATCATACCACTTCTAACTATCATTTAGCTTCTAATATAGTTTCTCTAACTATCATTCAAGCCTATCTATAGTTTTCTATTAAAGGTTTCCTTAACCATTTACTATGAATCGGTTTCCATCAAAAAAAACTTGCGGGGGTGCTATATGCCATCCACCCGGCTTCCCCCATGGATATAGATCCACTCACCTTGATCCCCGCTGTCTGGAGTCGATGACGCCATGCTTGTCCTTATCGTCTCGAAGTCTACGTGGGTACCTACATATCACAATCGCAAAAGCTTATAAAAATCAAGTCGAGAAACCAAAACGGCACAAGTTTCGCGCATAGGTTAAAACCTATAGCTTCGCGTGCAAAACACGACCAACAACCCTGGTCGTTGACGTCTAAACGCCACACGACGGAAACACAATACCAAATACCAAATTCAAATTCATTAAAAACCGCAAAACAATTTCAGAAACTAAGTAAAACACTCCCAGATTTTCCCCAGGTGACAATTAGCCAATTTTGCATACAGGAGGGGTCTAATTTATTGCAAAAGGAGCCATGGACCAAAAATGGGACCTTATTTCCCTGCTCTGGCCACAAATTGCGGCCAGAATGGATATAATTGCGGCCTGAATTTGGGGGTTGGGGTCGGGTCTTCAGGGTACACTCCAGGTTGCCTGCATGACTTCCAGTATTCGCTAAATAATTTTTTGTGCCCCCGGGTTACTCCATATTTCCATATACCCTCACAAATCAACATGAAACCGACATAATCAATTCCTAAATCCGTATTTTGGTTTCTAGGCTATGGTCCAGGTCAAGAATCAACTCAAAAGTCTCATTGACAGCCACAAAATATCATCAATCCACAATTTCACTCAAACCCTCACTAGGATTTTCCAAGTTCACAAATCCACATCTTAAACCCATTTCTAACTAACTAGAATATAAAGAAACTTAAAATTATCTAAATGGTAGAAATTATACCTCATGGATGCAACTCAAGAAAAACCCTAGCTCCTCAAGGTTGTCAAAATCTAACTTTTCTTGGTCCAATGTGTAGAGGAGAAGGAGGTGATAAATTTTAATGAAAGGGGTTTAGGGTTTTGATGGATATTTTGAGATGATATCATGGGGTGAAGGTGGAGGGAAGTGAGGAAGAAGAAGGAGAAGAAAATGATGGGGGAGGTGAAAATGAGGCAGCCCCCCTTCTCTCCTTTCTTATTCTCACCCACTCTTTCATCTATTTACCCTTTTACCCTTTTCTCTTTTCTTTTCTCTTTTCTTTTAAAACCAAACCCTAAAATACCCAAAACAACACAAGCAAACAACATGTAACCAAAATTCATCATGACATGGTGCACTAGCCATGAAAAACTGTAGAAACACGGACTTAGCTTAATCGCGATTAGCAGTGCACTAATCGGGTTTTTATCGAAACTGCATATAAAAATTTTAAAAATGCCAAATCCTTTAAATATACTATTAAATGAATAAATCATTTTAATTTCCATTTATTTCACAATTATTGGTATATATTTATACCCTTTTTCGAAAACCCCAATTCCGCAAATCGGGCAGTTTTCGGGAAATATATTATTTTAATATTAAATTCCAAAAATAATATTTTATATTTTCTGAAATGTTACATCCAGGGCCCCTACTCCTTCATATTTCCATTCTTCTAAGTCTTGGCTGCTCGGCGCTCTTCTTGTTTGGGATACATGGTTCGTTCCCACTCTTTGGGTTGCTCGTTCCAGAGGGAGGCCAGCGACGCGGCGGTGCCCCTGGCTGGCCCATGTCCTGCGTCGAACGTTCTGCCGCGATAGGGCCGTCCGCTTCATTGGCGGCTCCTGGAGATTGTTCCGGCGGCGATCAGAGACGCCCACGGTCATCCGAGTCCTAGACGGGAGACGGAGGGGAGGGCGAGGGTGGGGTCCCCCTTAAGAGGAAAAGGACAATTTCTCGTGCGCCGCCGTCGATGGTCCCTGAGGAGATCCCCGTGAAGGAGGGTGATGCCGTCTTCATGGTTCCGTCTGGGCTTTTCGTCGCTGCCGGCCTGCTCGCCGGGATGGAAGAGTCGGCAGGAAGAAGACTTCCGCATGGCACCCTGAGGGCCTAAATGGAGGCCATAGCTCAAGGGGCGGTCCTGGTATGAACTCCTCCATGCGTTGTTTTTGGACTTCCTTTCTTTGGCCCGAGCGCCTCCCAGTTTCTCATCCGCTTCCCGTCAGGTCCTTCAACACTGTGCCATCGCTACTTGTATGGAGGCTGAGGGGGCGTTCCACGCACCGAGGCCAGCAGAGGCATTTCCTTCGGAGGTAGAGGCCCTGCGGCGTGACCTGCGTCTGGAAAGGGCTAGGGCCGATGTCTTGGCAGCCCGTGCAGAGGCTGCGGAGCTCGCCAATTCAGTGAATCGGGGCGTCCATCGTCGCCTGAGTGCGTCCCACCGGGTTGCCGAGAGGAAGCTGGCGGACCTGGCCGATCGCTTCGCGGCCATGGAGAAGGAGAGGGATGCCAGCAAGAGGGATGCCGAGGCGGCGCTTCTGGTGGCCCAGACTGCCAAGGTTCGGGCTAGGAAAGCCGTGTCCGATTACAAGGTGTCAGAGCAGTTTTACACCGAGCTTGGTGAGTATTCCGCCGTCGCGTGGAATAAGGCTCTGGATGCCGTGAAGGAGCAGCTTCCCGAGTTCGCCGATGACGAGCTCCGTGCTCGGGTCCCACTCCCGGTAGCAAGGTCTCCGGCTGACAACGATGAGGAAAGTGAGGCGCGCCCCTGGTAGCAAAACCTCCGGTGGTGAAGCCCCCACTGATGAGGGAAGCGAGGCGCAGGGGGGTTTGCGTGAGCCCGGTGAGCTCGGTGAGCTCGAACAGAGAGTGGTTGCCCAAAGGCGACCATGAACGAGAAGGCAGTCAGTTGAACGGGTAGAACGGCTAGGCCATTTTGATAGTTCCTTGTCCCTCTTTTGTAAACCTCCAGGCAGTTTGTAAGGCTGGGGAGCCCGAAATACCCTTTGTAAAGACTGTGCGCTTGATAACAAAACTTCTTCTTTGGTTTCATCGGTCCGCACTTTATCTCCTGTTTATGAGGAATGCTTGTAAAATATCCCTGCTTGCGCTGTTGGGCTTTCATGTCAGGTCGGCCATCTGTCTGGCAATCATTCGTCGAGTTGATTTCGATCACTTGCCAAGCGTGCCAAGCGCTACTGAGAAGGAGGCGTCTCCATGGCCCCGAAGTCGAGGGAAGATCGCTCGAGACTCGGATAGACATGATGCCCCTTGTTGGTGGCTCGGATCCTCTGCATGTGATGGGCTGAGGGCTGTCCGCCTTATTTATGCCGAGGATGGATGGGAAGCTGCTCCGTTTCCCTTTGGCGAGGGCTTCTGATTTCTGGCGTCGTGGGTAGGGAGCTACCAGCCGGAGATGACCGAGCAGGGTAGCTGCCCGGTTGCCTCTTGCGAGGGCTTTGATCCTTCAGGATGGGGGCCGAGCAGGGTTACTGCCCAGTGCCTCTTGGCGAGGACTTTGATCCTTGTCGGTTGTGGTAGGAAGCTACCAGCCGGGGATAGCCGAGCATGGAGTCGACTGCCTCTGGGAGGACTTTAGTCCTTGGCGCGGGAGAGGCTGTAGAAGCCTACCAAGGACCTTTGGCCGGGCAGGGTTACTACCCGGTGCCTCTTGGCAAGGGCTTTTGTTCTGAAGCATGGCCGAGCGAAGGATCCTCAGGCTCGACTGCCTCTGGGAGGGCTTTCTGATCCCTGGCGTTGTGGTAGGGAAGCTACCTGCCAGGGATAGCCGAGCGTCAGTTGGGCTCGACTGCTTCTGGGAGGACTTTCTGATCCCTGGCATTGCAGTAGGGAAGCTACCCTCCAGGGATAACTTCAGGACGGGATCTCTGGCGCCATGGGTAGGCAACTACCAGCCTGGGATGACCGAGCGGGGTAGCCGCTCGGATGCCTCTTGCGAGGGCTTCGATCCCTGGCGTCATGGGTAGGGAGCTACCAGCCGAAGATGACCGACCAGGGTAGCTTCCCGGTTGCCTCTTGCGAGGGCTTTGATCCTTCAAGATGGGGACCGAGCAGGGTTACTGCCCAGTGCCTCTTGACGAGGACTTTGATCCCTGTCGGTTGTGGTAGGAAGCTACCAGCCAACGATAGCCGAGCAAGGACTCGACTGCCTCTAGGAGGACTTTGGTCCTTGGCACGAGAGGGGCTATAGAAGTCTACCAAGGACCCTTGGCTGGATAGGGTTACTGCCCGGTGCCTCTTGGCAAGGGCTTTGGTCCTGAAGGATAGCCGAGCGAGGGATCCTCGAGCTCGACTGCCTCTGGGAGGGCTTTCTGATCCCTGGCGTTGCGGTAGGGAAGCTACCCGCCAGGGATAGCCGAGCGACGGTTGGTCTCGACTGCCTCTGGGAGGACTTTTCGATCCCTGGCGTTGCGGTAGGAAAGCTACCCGCCAGGGATAACCGAGCAGGGTAGCTGCTGGGTTGCCTCTTGGCGAGGGCTTTGATCTCTGGCGCCGTGGGTAGGCAACTACCAGCCTGGGATGACTGAGCGGGGTAGCCGCCTGGATGCCTCTTGCGAGGGCTTCGATCCCTGGCGTCATGGATAGGGAGCTACCAGCCGGAGATGACCGAGCAGGGCAGCCGCTCGGTTGCCTCTTGCGAGGGCTTTGATTCTTCAGGACGGGGACCGAGCAGGGTAGCTGCTGGGTTGCCTCTTAGGAGGACCTTGATCCTTAGCGTTGGAGGGGCCGTAGGAAGCCCACTAAGGATAACCGGGCAGTGAAGCTGCGCGGCCGCCTCTTGACGAGGGCTTTGGATTGTAAAGACAGAACTCTATTCGAGATGTTCCGACGTTTCTTTATTCGAATGGACAGGATTTTTAGAGAACGTTTACATCATCTTTGCGAAGAAAAAAAGGGGGGTACACACTTGCTGGCCTTGACCTCATTGGTATAACTTGAGCTTCTCGGCGTTGTAAGGCCGCGGGAGCTTGCATCTGTCCGCGTCTTGTAGGCGGTAAGCTCCGCCGGGGAGCGCCTCAGAGACGAGGAAGGGACCATCCCACTTCGGGGAGAACTTGTGAAGCCTGCCTTGGTAAATGAATTCGTTTCGCCGTAGGACCAGATCCTCGGTCTTGAAGGAGCGGTGCTTGACCCGAGCGTTGTAGTATCGGGCCGTTTGTTGTTGATAAGCGGTAGCCCTGATCTGAGCCCGGTCTCTCTTCTCCAACAGGATGTCCAGGTTGGTCCGTAGCGCCGAGGTGTTTGTATCATCATCGAAGTGCTCGACCCGGTGACTGGGTAGCCCGATCTCCGCCGGGACCATTGCTTCGGTCCTTAGCAGAGGCTGAAGGGGGTCTCCCCGGTGGGAGTCTTCTTTGACGTGCGCAGGGCCCATAAGACCCGGGGTAGTTCTTCGACCCAACTGCCTTGTCGCCCTTCTAGGCGGGTCTGGAGACCTCGGAGGATGTCTCGGTTAGCAACTTCGGCCTGCCCGTTGCATTGGGGATGCGCGACCGCAGCGAACTTTATGAGGATATGGTATTCTTTGCAGAAGTCCTTCACTTTCTCATTCTCGAAGTTCGTCCTGTGGTCGGTGATGATACATCTCGGGATGCCGAACCGGAGTATCAGATTGTTTTGTAGGAACTTGATGGTTCTGGCGGCGTCCGGTTTCCTGATGGGTACGGCCTCGATCCACTTGGTGAAGTAGTCTACGGCGACGAGGACGTATTTGTGCCCGCCTGTACCAGAGGGGAACTGGCCGATCATATCCAATCCCCACTGGGCGAACGGCCATGGGGATGTTAGGGCAGTCAGCTCGGTAGCGGGGAGGCGAGGGATGCTTCCGTGGAGCTGGCAGCTCTTGCATCTCCTGACTAGCTTCTGGGCGTCCTCGTGAATAGTAGGCCAGTAGTACCCCTGGAGCAACGCCTTTTGGATCAAGGTTCGGGTCCCTTGGTGCACATCGCTAACCTCCTCATGGATTTCCCGAAGGATGTAGTCGGCTTTGTTGGGTCCCGGCAGCACCCCGGCCGTCGAAACGCGGCCAAAATGCGGAACAAAAATTTTCAAAACCGACGCTACCGCTACCCAAATCCCGGATCGACCTTAAACCCTAAACTAGAAAACTAAACTAAGAGTTAGAATTTTATACCGAGTTGATCCGTGTCCTTCGGTCTTCATTCCAAGCTCTTAGAAGATCCTTGATGTGGTTTGGTTTCCGGTCTTCCTCCATCTCCGATGATCCACCCGAGGGAAACGGCACAAGCTCCAGCTTCGCCATGCGGACCAACCGACTCTCCAAGATTGCTAGTGGTAGAGAGTTGAGGTGTAGGATTGTGTCACTATATTTTTCTCTCTACCTCAAAGCTCAAATAAGCAATGCAAGAAGAAAATGAAGGAGGTGATGAAACTTGGCATGAGCAAAAGAAATTTGGCTAAGTATTTTTCTTGTGTAATTAGAGAGTGGGAGAATATGAACCAACAAATGAAATGAATCCCCCAAAATTGTGCCCCCCCTTCTCATTTCCATCAAAAGAAAAATATCATTTCCAATTTTCAATTGCAATAAAATAATAGCAACCATGCTTTGACCCATGCCATTCAACATGTGCATGACCATGCCTCCTTTTTCATCTCATTTACAAATAACAAATGAATTTCCATAAATGGAAAATCATGTAAATGAGGTGGCATCTTCTAGAAGCTATTCCGTATAAAATACGGAATACTTCCCGGTACATGTATCGAAATACACATACGCGTATTCGTACCAAAATACGAATAGCCGAGAGAGAAAACGAATAGTGAACAATAATACTAGAATACATATATATAAATACATATGTAAATTATTAAATCAAAACCTGATTTAATAAACTGGCTTAATCCTAAGCCGCTAGTATTATCAACCGTCCAATTAAAGTCTGCGCTGCAAGTGCACATATTTAATCGGACATCTGTATGTATCAACATACCTCATGTACACCAAATCGCCTGAACCGTGAAAACCCTCTGTGTGGGACTCTAAAGACTCGTCAATACGCTGGCAGTGGGTTTAACCACAAGCACGTCAGCGGCACTAGCTGTACGTAACGGCTACCCAGGTATTGAGCGAAAGGGAGGCCGACGAGCAAACTCATTCTGAACCCCTACTGAGCCTGACAGTGACAATATCCGTACAGTCCGGTCAGTTCGTCTAAGAGCATCGCATATCGAGTCTAGTGGGTGGATAAAGTCAGACCCTTAACAACGCGATATTTAGTGTCGGCATGTAACCCATCACCACCTGAGAAACTATCGATCCTGGATCGGTAATTCTCGTTCACAATGGCCATAGATTTCTGGTGATGGCTACCCATACACAATGAGACATCAACCCCCAATACCGGGAGAGACGAATCCCCGACGATCCGATCACTGCCCCCATGTGGCTCAGGACTGTACCCAACTAAAACATGTTTGCACGACTCCTTTGAGCCGTGGTAGGATAGTAATCAAAGCACAGTGGGAACTCACACGAGATAAATGACGATCTCAGGTCGACAGACTAACCTGTACACATGTCACCTGGGAACTGCTATCTGACAATAGGTATAATACCAACTAGCAGGTTCCCGGCGAGTCCGTCCAGTGTACTCATAACCCAATGAGCACCTGCATACTATCTTAGGTGAACAAACTAACACCAATGGATTGTGAGACCTGGCCACCGTCCCTTGTCGGGGTCTCGATCAGTATACACTAGTCTACACTGGAGTATTGATGCCCGGTCTCGATACTCCTACGACTAAGGACATTTAAGGATGTGCTTATAGACCCCAGCTCCCACATATATGATCGCCATCATACTGCTGGCAGTCAAGCAAGAATCCTAAGGGCTCTACCAACACGTACATGATGATAAAGACAAACCAGATAGCATACTATCATCTTGAGTAAGACTGTTTTATCGGTATAGGTCCTGCCTCAATCATCATAATCATCTGTCCGCGACTATGATAATTGCCTTGAGGGCACTATAGCCAACAGGCTTCGTGGGGGTCAACGCACCGGAGCAGGGGCTGAGTGAAGGCCTTCTTATAGAGGTTCCCATTGCTCTACACGAAGTGGCAGGCTTTGGCTCGGAGACGGCGGGCGGCTTCCCGATCTTCTGGGAGCGCACCGTCCTTCAGGAATTCCACGAAGGGCTTCCTCCAATCTTGGTCGCCCTCCTGCGTCGCATATACGTGGAGTGTTGTCGCTCCGTCTTCTATGCTGGGCTGAGGCAAGGTTTCGAAGAGGATAGACTGCTTATTGTTGGCCGAGTATGACGAAGCCAGCTTGCTCAGGGCGTCGGCTTGGGCATTCAGCTGCCTGGGTATTTGTTCTATTTGGACTTCGTCAATGTTCCTCCGGAGTTTCCTCACCTCGTCCAGGTACTTCATCATCAGAGGCTCCCGAGCTTCAAAGAGACCGGTCACCTGACCGACAACAAGGGCCGAGTTGCTGCGGATTCGAATTATCTTCAGTCCCAGCCCGGTGGCCATGCACAGTCTGGCCAGGAGGGCCTCGTACTCTACCGCGTTGTTCGAGGCCTTGAAACCGAGCTTCAGAGAGTACTCCATTTCTGCTTCATTCAGGCCCCGGATAATGTGGCCGGCACCATAGCCTTACTCGGTTGAAGACCCGTCAACGTAGATGACCCACTCAGGAACCGAGCCAGGCCTTTCTGCGATTGAACACTGAGTTGCGAGGGGCGGCGTGGACTCCGGTTTCTTGCTTGGGATGGTGCATTCAACGATGAAATCTGCCAGGGCTTGCGCTTTGATGGCCTGCCTCGGGCGATATTTTATATCAAACTGAGATAGTTCCCACCTCCACTTTCCTAAGCGGCCCGAGGATTCTGGTGATGCAAGGATAGCCCCCAACGGGCGCTCGGTGAGGACGATGATGGTGTGTGCTTGGAAATAGTGCCGCAGCTTTCTTGAGGCCACCATGAGGGCTAAGACAATCTTCTCTATGGTAGGGTACCTCGTTTCTGCGTCCTTAAATACGTGGCTTACATAGTACACCGGCTTCTGCACTCCTTCGGCCTCCCGGACGAGCACCGAGCCTGCTGCTTGGTCGGATACCGCCAGATACAGTGACAGCTCGTCTCCTTCAACTGGTCGGGTGAGCAGTGGTGGCGTCGCGAGGTGCTTCTTCAATTGGTCGAAGGCGGCTTGGCACTCCTCCGACCACTCGAACCTCGGGATCTTCCTCAGAGCCTTAAAGAACGGGAGGCATTTCTCCCCTGACCTAGACATGAAACGGCTCAGAGCGGCGACTCGTCCCGTGAGCCGCATGATCTCGACGTTGGTCTTGGGCGTGACCATGTTGAGGATAGCGTCGATTTTCTCTGGGTTAGCTTCGATTCCACGGTGAGTGACCATGAACCCGAGGAACTTTCCCTCGGTGACTCCGAATGCGCACTTGGCGGGGTTTAGCTTCATCTTGAACTTGCGGAGCACTTTGAAGGCCTCGCCCAGATCCCTGGCATGGTCGGCCAACGAGACGGATTTGACGAGCATGCCGTCAATGTAGACTTCCATATTCCTGCCGATCTGTGGCTTGAACATGCGATTGACCAACCGTTGGTACGTGGCCCCGGCGTTCTTGAGGTCGAAAGGCATCACCCTATAACAATATACCCCCCGGTCCGTTGTGAATGCGGTGAGATCTTCATCTTCTGGATTCATATGGATTTGTTTGTAGCCGGAGAAAGCATCCATGAAGTTCAACAGCTCGTGGCCGACCAAGCTGTCGACGAGCTGATCTATCCGAGGGAGTGGATATTTGTCCTTGGGGCAGGCCTTATTGAGGTCGGTGAAGTCGACGCACATGCGCCACTTCCCGCTTGACTTCCTGACCAGAACCACGTTCGCCAGCCACTCCGAGTAGGGTACATTTCTAATGAAGTTGGCGGCGAGAAGCCGATCAACCCCCTTTTCGATAGCCTTCTGTTTGACCGGGGCGAAGCTCCTCTTCTTCTGTCTGACGGGTCGGGCCGCAGGATCAGCCCCGAGCTTGTAGGAGATGATTTTGGGATCAATCCCAGACATGTCAGCAGGCGCCCAGGCAAAGACGTCAGAGTTATTTCTGAGGAATCTGACCAGGTCATCTCGCTGAGTCTCCGTCAAGAATGATCCGACCTGGACGGTTTTTTCCCGGTCCCCTTCTGTCAGGGGCACCTCGGTCAGAGGTTCGACCAGCGATCCCCGGACCTCCTTCTACTCATCTCGGGTGTCCAGGGAACCCTTGATGTTGTTATTTACCTCAGCGTCGTCGGCCGGCCGCTCGGACGAAGACGTTTCAGTAAGGCATATCTTCACGACCTGCTGGTTCCCGTAGAACCGACCTATCCCGCCCTGATCAAGAGGGAACTTCATCGCCAGGTGGTAGGTCGATATCTGGGCGTGGAGGGAGTTCGGCGTCGGACGGCCGAGGAGGACGTTGTAGGCCGATGGGACTTTTGCTACGATGAAGTCCACAGGCAACGTGCGTGTGTAGCCGGGCTCCCCGATGTTGAACTGCTCGGTGACCACCGCTTGCGCTGGGATGGAGTGGTTGGTGAACCCCGAAAGGACGTGAGAGGTCGGTTTCAAGTCTGTTGGGGTGAGCCCCATGCGTAGAAAGCAGTCATGGAAGAGAATGTCTGCTGAGCTGCCTGAGTCGACAAGTATCTGGTGGACCTCGTACTAGTAGATTCGGGCTGCGATCACCAGTGGGTCGTTGTGGGGCACGGATATGCCGTGGAGGTCTCCGTCGCCAAAGGTGATGGGCTCGTGGCCCCTAGCCTTTTTGCTCGGGCGGCCGTTGGCGTATGTTGCCGGCGTGGGGGTGCCGGGCCTCGCAGGAGCTCGACTGGCCCCCTGTCGTCATGACCATAGTTCTTGATGGGCCTTGGTTCCCTCCGGCGGGGTCTGCGAGGCGGTGGCCGGTGGAGGAGCCGATGACATTCGATTGAGGTTCGCCCACGCCTCCGTTGAGGGAAAGGTAGCGGCTGGTACCTGGATTTTCAGGTCGATTACTTTCCATGTGGATGGAGATCGAAAGACCAACTTTGTTTTTGTGGAGTTTTCGTTTCCCGCAGACGGCGCCAACTGATGGAGGTCATTTTCGGGTCTCCTTCAGATGTTGTCTTCCGTCGATCTCCCGGTAGATTCTGGAGGGGATCCCCTGTTGTGTGTGGATCTTAATGGGTTTTGAGGAGATTGGCGATTTGAGAAGTTTAATGCCGAGTACCTGCAAAGAAGTCCCGGGGTGGTTTGGTACCATCGAGGATCCTCCGACGATCAAGTTAGTACTAGATCCGAGCAGTGTAACGGCTAAGTGGAGTAAAAAATGGCTTACTTGACCCTTTCTATGATGAGGGTTTATATAGTGGTGGCGACACGCAGCTGCAGGCGCGAGAATCTCGCCGGTAGTTACGCCCCCGACGTCACGCCCGCGTAGAGAGCGGATCGCCCATTAATGGGGATCATGAAGGCGTGGAACGTAGGATGTTGCTGGTGGAAAATCCGCGCATGGCGAGATTCGCGGAGCGGCGGTTACGCCTGTGAGCAGTGGAGTTGGTTAGAGGACCGAGGAAGATGGCCTCGGCCGGGGGGGGGGGCTCGAGGATATGCGAGAAGGCCGAGGAGTCTTGGACTTGTGGCATCTCGGGGTGAGCTGTAGGGCCGAGGAGGCCAATTTGCACGGGCCCCGAGGAGGGCTAGCTTGTGCTTGCAGGTCGGGTACAGGGGTGGCCTGGTCGGCCTCTGTGGGCCCTTTCTTCTGAGTTTCGGGACATGCCATCTGCCACGTGTCCTGAACTTGGGGATCGACAATATTGAGCATCATCAAATAGTCTAAAGAGAGAAAATGAATAGTGAACATAATACTAGAATATATGTATGTATGTATGTATGTATGTGTGTATTATTAAATCAATACTTGATTTAATAATCCGGTTTAATCCGAAGCCGTCCAGTATTATCAAACGTCTGATTAAAGTACGTGTAGTCAGTACACTTATTTAATTGGACTCCTGTATGTATCAATATACGTCATCTAATCATATCGTCTGAACCGGGAAAACCTTCTGTGTGGGACTCTAAAGAATCGACAACACACTGGCAGTGAGTTACCGGATAAATCTATAACTATAAGTATGTCAGCGGCACTAGCTGTACGTAATGGCTACCCAGGTATATGTCAAAAGGGGGGTCGATAATCAAGTCCGTCCGTACCCTACTGAGCCTATAAGTGACAATCTTCATATAATCCGGTCTCTTCGTCCAATAGATACTAGGTCTAGATGGTGGATAACGTCAGACCCCTAATAACATGAGAAGTCGAGCCGGTATCAAGCTCATCACCAACCGAGAAACTACCGACCTATCAGTAAATCTCATCCACCCTGGACAGGGACTTATGGTGATGGCTAACTGAACATAGCACGACATCAACTCCCTATACCGGGAGAGACGAATCCTTTCTGATCGCTCATTGCCTCCATGTGGCTTGGAACTGTACCCAACTAAAACCTATTTGTATAACTCGTTTGAGCCGTGGTGGGGTAGTAATCTAAGCATAGTGGGAACTCACACGAGACAAATGAGGATCTCAGGTTTAAAGACTACCCTATACTCATATCACTAGAGAACTATTATCCGACGATAGGTATTATACCAACTAGGAGTTCTTGGCGAGTCCGTCCGGTGTACTCATCTCCACTGAGCACCTGTATACAATCTTAGGTGCCACATACTAATGGCTGTATGACCGGCCACCGCCCTTCGTCGGGGTCTAGAAATGTATATACTAGTCTACTCAGGAATATCGATATCCAGTCTCAATACTCCTATGACTAGGGACATTTAAGGATGTGCTTATGGACTACCCAGCTCTCACAATATGATGGTCATCATAATGCTGGTAGTCAAGCAAGAATCCTACAGGCTTTATCATTATGTAATAGCGACATGTAATAAAATGTATGCACATGAATGATAAAAAAATAAGATAGCATACTATCATCTCGAACAAGACTGTTCTACCCATATAGGTCCTCCCTCAATTACCATAATTGCTTACCTGCAATTTCAATAATTGCCTTGAGGGCACTATATCCAATAATCTCCCACTTGTATTTAAGGCCAATTATTGTGATATCGTATATCCACAGCTCGTTTGTTATCGAGTATCAAACTTATCTACTAATCAGTTTCACAAATTATATTTGAAAAACAATCGTGTTCAAGAAATAACCTCAAAGGGTGGATCCACTACAATATTCTAACTTCATCTCTCTATATCTCAACTTTACGGAGATCAACTATCTTCCAAAATGAGCGATACCTGCCTTAAAATTTGTCTAGATAGATGATGGGACCAAATTCATAAATGAACATCTTTATCTAATAAACTTCTTAGGATGTGTCTTCCACTGAATATAATCAGTATCCTTTGCCATGTCTACCTCAGTATTCCGGTTGGAACTCTTTCCAACATATTACCCCTCAGAAGAGGGTAAACTTATAATTCTAACAGCCACTCTGTCATTCAGGTCACCTTGGAAGACAGAACAGGTAAGCGTCTCCTGCAGGAGCCTGCCATTACTATACACCAAGAACATTTTGATATGTTCTTCATTACTTCCCTTTATTTCTTCAGGATTGGATTAATATCTGCTTACTACAGAAAGTGCAAAAGTAACATTTGATCTTGTACATGACATCGCATGATTGACCTAATTGTTAAAGCAATTGAAATGTCATTCACGCGAGTCCCTCTCCTTATCAATCTAGAGGATATCTCTTTAGAGAGGATGAATCCATCATATGCGGGTGGATCTCCATACTAGGAGATTCATTCTAAACCCCTTTAGAATGGTGTCTAAATACCCGAATCGGAACACTTCCCAAATCTAGATCTATCAACTATAAGTTCGCTATGCTTTCTACAATAGGGTTTATAACACGGTGGAAGAGATAATTTAAAAATCTAGAGAGCAACTACAGACAAATATAGGATCATGAATAACAACTATAATATGCAACAAAACTAGTGAGTTAATGTTAGTTATATGTATGCCCTAGAGGCCATTATTGTACATGTGATGTATATTATAGTAGATGCTTGGACATATATATATAGGACTTTCTTGCTCGACATGATAGTATGCTATCTGGTTACTCTTTATCTTAACATGTTGATTGGTATTCTTTACTGTTTTGCTCTCACGTGTTGATAAAGCTCTTAGGATATGTACTTGACTACCAGGATTATGATGAGATCATACTAGTGGGGCCAGGGTGGTCCACAAGTACATCCTTTAATCAGTTCCTACTCGTGGGAATATTGAGACTAGGGTATCGATATTCCAGTGTAGACTAGTGTGTACGTTTCTTGTCCCTTAGAGGGCGATGGTTGATCCCAAAACCATTCGTGTGTGACATCAAAGATTGTACACAGATGCTCATTGGAGAATGGGTACACCGAACAGGACTCGCCGAGGACTCCTATGTGGTAGTATACTTATCGTTAGATAGCAGTCCTATGGTGACACTGGTACAGGTTAGTCTGTACACCCGAGATCGTCATAGAATCTTGTGTGGCTCCCACTGTGCTTTGATTTCCACCCTACCATGGCTCAAAGGAGTCATGCAAACAGGTGGATTCTGGGTACAGTCCCGAGTCACATGGAGGCAATGAGCGATAGCAGGGGTTTCGTCTCTCCCGGTATTGGGAGTTGATGTTGCACTATGCTCGATTGGCTATAACTGGAAGTCCCTGGCCAGGGTTGCTGCTGAGATTTACTGATAAGAGTTATCAGTAGTTTCTCAAATTATTATAGGCCAGACATCGGCATGACTTATCACATTACTAGGGACTGACGTTTACCACCCCTAGACATGATATGCGACATATCAGACGAAGAGACCGGACTGTACGGTAGTGTTACTAATAGGCTTCATGGAGAGTATGGATGAGCTTGCTTATTGATCTTCATATCGCTCAATACCCGGGTAGCCGTTACGTCCAGCTAGTATCGCTGACGGCTTGTAGGTGATTGATGTGATCATCACCTACTGCTGGCGTATTGACGAGTCTTTAGAGTCCCACACAGAAGTTTCCTGGTTCGAGAGAAACGAAGCAGGGCACATATGTTGATATGTGCGTGGGCTTGATTAAATAGGAGTATGTGATACTGTATTGTAATCTGCCAGTTATCTGTTATCGGTTCGGTTATATATGATATAACCAGATTGTCGAATCAAGTGTTGATTTGATAATGTGATATACAAATGAATGATATTAGTCGATCATATGTTATATAACCGGATTATTAAATCAAGTGTTGATTTAATAATATGATATATATTATATGTGATATAATTATATCTTAACTAATATCATTAGCTCACTAATTATTCTTCATTATATATATATATATATATATAATGAAGCATGGCATGATTTCTATTTTTGAGAAAAATAGAAAAGAGGTGGAAAATGAGAGCATGGTTGCAAGCATGTGCTTTATTCATAGTTTATTCATCTTGACTCACTATTCAAGCATGGTTGCAATTTTATATTGCAAAATTCCATGCTTGAATGAGTGGGGGTCAAGAGTTGCCATTCATTCTAGTCTTATTCTTCATGCATTAGCCATTTTCTTGAGCTCTTGCTTCCTCTTGCTCTCTACAATTTTCTTCACCTCACTTCCAAATTCAAACCCTCACATGTGATGTGAATTATTGAACTTATGAAAACCCTAGTGAGCAAATTAAACCCCTACTTCACCATCACACATTAGATTAGCAATTAGATGTAGAGTGTTGCCTTCACTAATGAGATTAGTGAAGAGTTAGCTTGAGCTTGTGGACTTCGGGTGGATCGTCTTTGGCGCAAAGATCACAAAGAAGGTTCGTTCAACTCGAAGAGGAGCCTGATAGAGTCGCGTGGACTTCAACCCAGAGCTATTGAAGAGAAGGACTTGAACTACAAAGGTTGTATGCTCTTTTCTTCTCTTGAGTTAATCACATCACAAAGGCAAACCCTAATAATCTAGTAATGATCTTGTTAGTCTAACTTCGCACCTAATAAAAATTAAAATGTGGCATGCTTGATGCCTCTAGGACCTTACGGTGGTGTTAAGGTTGACTTTCATGGTATCAGAGCCAAGCTAGAACATTAGGGTAACTTGTAGCGACGATAGAAATCCGCTGTTTTTGTCGCGCAAAAATTGCCTATAAAAACAGTTTTCCAAAATGATGTTTTGAGTTGTTGTGCACACCTCGCGGGCTTACGGTTTGAACTGAGAAACCGCGGGGTGGAGCGTGCACACCCCGGGGACATCCGAAGGGGGACCAAACGGCTGGGTCTACTCCCCAAGACCACCACAAGGTGGTCTTGGCGGTGGGGACCCGAAACTACCCCACCTTAGGCATTTTCGGGTTTGCCTCACCCCCTGTCCACCTCGTGGTGGCCTCAGGGATGGGGTACCCCCTCTAGGCCCTACATTCGATAGTTAATTTTGGGATCTTCGCCCTCGCGAAGATTCGGGCGGGTTTCGAGTTTGTTTCGACTTCCGGATTGGCTTAAAACGATCGGTTTCGGAACTTTAGCTCACTGGATTTTTCAGGTCTTGGAAAAATTGGTTAAGTTTGCTAATTGCGTGCGGAATTCTAATGTCGCGGTTACTTTACAAGCTTTGTGATCTGTGTGATACAATTATTAGAATCCAAATTAATTAGTTTTATGAAAACTAGTTAGTATTGTTCCCCTCCGAATGGCGGCGGCGACGATGTGAGGACGTCTTGCCTGAGATTCGGGGCAGATGCTATATGGTTTTATCCGTCTACCTCTCCGAAGATGCCAAGTTGATTTATGACACCGTGTATCGGAGGTTTAGACGGATGCGGCCGATGTAACAGACTTTGTCAGATTCCCCCTCGTTAGAGGGGTTTTTGATTATGGGGACGCTCTTCCCTGCAGGCGCAAGCCCCTGCAGTTAATTACGCTACCGCATCGCGGCAGCCACTTTCTCCTTCTTCAGAATTTCACTTCGTGTCGTGTGTGTTTGTTTTGTTTGTGCTTGCCCGTGGATTGTATACGGAGACTGAATAATGCCGTCGCCCGTAGGACGTGGATTAGTCCAAATCCGTATTTACTTAGATTTGGGTTTGGTGTTTTTAGTTTAAGGATACGTTAGCCGTATTGAGGCTAAGATCAACTTAAACGTTCGTTAAGGATACGTTAGTCCTATTTGAGACTAAGATCAACTTAACATGGTGATCCATTTATTATATGGCCGTCGGGACTCGTCACCTCTCTGACGTCGTTGAAGGATTACAACGATAGGTGTCAGAGGAGTTCAAAGATGTACCCTTGAACCAAAGTCGATTTGGAGTTTTATAGTCCATTTGAATGTTTAAGGATACGTTAACCGTGTTTAGGGCTAAGATCAACTTAAACGGGACCGTTTAGATCCGGCAAAAGAGCATTTGGAGGCTCTATTGTTCCAGTTTAGGGACGTGGTGGTCCATCGCCAGTTTAGGGACGTGGTGGTCCATTATTAGTTTAAGGACGTTTCGGTCCGACATTAGTTTAAGGACGTTTCGGTCCGATATTAGTTTAAGGACGTCTCGGTCCAACATTAGTTTAAGGACGTTTCGGTCCAACATTAGTTTAAGGACGTTTCGGTCCACGAGTTTAAGGACCCCGCAGTCCTTATTAATGTGTGGTTGTCGGGACCCGTCACCTCTCTGACGTCGTTGAAGAATTACAACGATAGGTGTCAGAGGAGTTCGGAGATGTACCCTCGAACCGGAGGTAAATTGATTTAGAGAGCAGCCGTGCTCAGTCAATTTAATTTGAGGACTTACGGCCACGATTGGGCTAAGTCTAATTTCAATATTCTTTTGTCTTTGGCCTATTGGACCTGTGCTAGGGCTTTGCCCCTTTTAAATAATGCACTGCATTATTTTCTTTGTTTTGGTTGGGCTCTGCCCCGTTTATAAATGATGCAGAGCATCTACTTTGTTTGGGCTCTGCCCTTTTTAAAATGCATAGCATTTTTATTATTTTGTTTGGGCTCTGCCCATTTATGAACGATGCAGAGCATCAATTTTGTTTGGGCTTTGCCCTTTTTATTGCATTGCAATTTAATTAGGCCTACTAGGTCTTTTTGATTTGGGCCTGGCCCTTTAGGAAATGCATTGCATTTGTCAGGCGCTTTGCGCCAATCAGAGAGCGCAAGCGCTTGTGGTGTTGACACGTGTCATGCAAGCGCAGTGCGCTGCGCCAATGCGCTGCGCTTGCGCTGCTGACACGTGGCGCGCTCTGGTGAGTTACGCCAATTTTAGAGAGCAAGGCTCTATTTCAAAAGCGCCTAGTGCAGATGGTTCAGATGCTGACACGTGGCGCTCTCTGGTGGCTTGCGCCAATCCAGGAGCGCAACAGCACAGTTTGCAAGTGCAAGGCACTATAATTTGAGAATCTTTTAGAACCAATGGTTCATGAAAAAGTGCAAAGCACTGTTTGTTTTCTTTGATTTAATTAGAATCAAAGAAAACAAGTATTTCTTGTTTTTCTTGTTTTAAAGAACCGGTGGTTCATAAAAAGTGCAAAGCACTGTTTATTATGTGAAGATCATTGATCTTGTTCTTAGATCAATGATCTATGAGAAGAAATTTCTTCTATTTTATGAAGGTTTTTACGTTTTTCTTGAAATTTCTTCAGAGTTCTCTCTGTTTGAAGTTCTTGATTTCTCACAAATGTTCATGCCTTTGAATTGAGGTCTAGGGTCCTTTTTATAGTGCCCATAAATTAGTTAAATTTGTTAAAGAGATCTTTCTGAGTGATTTGGGGAATTTTCCCCACCGTTGGATTTTTGATCCAAGGGCTTCTGTTTTACAGAAGAAAATCTTCTTGTTTTAACAAGAACAGAAAGATTTCTTTAAAATCTTCATTCTGTTTGGTGCAAATGCCCCAGCGCGTGACACGTGTCACGCAGCGCACAGCGCAGTGCAACTGTGCTTGCGCAGCTGCGCTGACACGTGTCGCGCAGCGTACAGCGCAGAGCAACTGCGCTAGCGTAGCTGCGCTGACACGTGTCGCGCAGCGCCACTACGCTAGCGCAACTGCGCTGACACGTGTCGCGCAGCGCACAGCACAGCACAACTGCGCTAGCGCATCTGCGCTGACACGTGTCGCGCAGCGCAGCGCTTGCGCAACTGAAGCGTTGCGTCCTTTAATTTTGTTTTAAATAGAGCTTTGCTCTGATTGGGCGCACTGCCTTGGGCGCTTTGCTGACACATCAACTTCTGACACGTGGCATCCTGCGCACAGCGTAGAGGATCTGAAGCATTACTTCATTTATTATTAAAATTTAGATTTTCAAGGTAGAGCTTTGCTCTGGTTGGGGGAATCGAAAGCGTTGCTTCACCTGAGATATCTTTTCATCTCCTTTTTTTAAGTCAAACTTGTATTTCCCAAAATTTTAATTTCCCGGGTCTTGGAAATAATTCCACTGTGCACAGAATTTTCTGTGCTTGGTCTATATATATAACTCAAGGCTGAGCCTTTTCTTCTCTCATCTTCAGAGAACCTCTTCGATCATGGCTTGCAACCGCCCTCATGCCTGCCGACAACCATGGAAAGTGTCGATTCGGGACATCGTTCCCCGTTTTGCTGCGCGCCTGGTGGACTCTTCTTTTACAGACGAGCAATGCGATGCTGCAATGTACGAGCTTTTGACTCGTGTGGGGTCTCCTCTCCCCCCGCACTCCATTTGGCTTCAGATGATCCTTGCCTCGGTGCTCGCCGATATTCCCCCTCCTCCAGCAGAGATGTCCTCGGCAGTGCTTGATGCCGCCGAGGATAAGATCGAGTGCTTTTTCGAAGCGCACTTGATCACCAAAGCCCTGAGGGACTGCTCTTTCCACTTGCTGAGCCAGATACGGGCTCGCCGGGTTGTCATTGCCACCTTTTCTGACGAATGTGGCGATGATCGTTGGATGTCTACCTCTCGGGAGGATCGCCTCTTCAACGTGGTGGAGAAGACAGAAAGGGAACTGGGGAATCTTCTTCTTATCTTTGCGAACCCTTGTCTTTCCGATCCCATATTTGGTGATCTTTTTTAAATGTAATAATAATAATAATGAACAAGTATTTTTCTTTTTAATCAAGTACTTCATTATCTATTAAGGGTTTTTTTATTTTAGTTCTCTGTTGTGCTTGTGCATCGTATAATTTAATTTGCTATTATTAAGTGCATGTGATTCTTGCAAGGATAAATTGCCTTTGGTGTTTATTCTCTTTTATGAAGCGGTGCTTTACTTTTCAGTCTTAGAAATAGAGTTTCGTTCTAATTAGGGGAAACAAATTCCCCTCCACCGTTGCACTTGCATGGTTCTAAATGCAAGCGTAACGGTGGCAGAATTCCAACCGTTATGGCAACCTTTGGAAGTTGAAAGGGCACTTGATGCTTATAATTAGGACCTTTGGTCCTTCACA
The DNA here is from genome assembly GCA_030015575.1 of Agapanthus africanus. Taxonomy (NCBI): domain Eukaryota; kingdom Viridiplantae; phylum Streptophyta; class Magnoliopsida; order Asparagales; family Amaryllidaceae; genus Agapanthus; species Agapanthus africanus. The sequence goes on along the minus strand of CM057338.1, from coordinate 474,283,991 downwards.
GATGATTGTCATCTTTTAAGATTTTTACTTTCAAAACTTCAGAGCCTTGCTCTTGCCTTCAAGAACTCCAAGAGTTAGAATTTCTTTTGAAAGCACCTTTTTTAGGTAAAATTTTTAATTAAATTTGATCAATTTTTTATTGACAGAGCCTTGCTCTCAATAGATCCCTGATCTATAGAAAACCCATTTTAGGGATTGTAAGAACCCTTCGCAATATGAATGGAAAATTTCTATTTCAGCTTGTCTTATTTCTTATTCTAAATCTTTTGTACATGCATGGATGAGTGTGTCCTGAATGCTTGATCCAACGCTAATCAGATGTTCTTTCTGTCACTCTCTTTTTTGCTATTATTATCAGCGTGTTGTCTTGATGAATATAATTGACAGATAATAGAGCAAGCGTCTTGATTTCCTCAAGAAATAGCGATGGCTTAGGCCGTAGATTCAGATCTGCCGCCTAAGACTTTTCAACTCTATGAGCCGTGAGGGTCTCATAGGGACTTTTCTCCCTACGGATCGAGAGGATCTCGTAGGTGGGTTTTCTCCCTAGGAATCGTGAGGATTCCTAAGTGTGTTTTCTCTTATAAGTCGTAAGGATCCTATAAAAGAATTTTTCCCTCTTACGAGTCGAGAGGACCCGTAAGCGGTTGTTTCCCTCCTTATCGAAACTCGACTTTGGAGAGTGAGACCCGTGAATAGTATGCAAGAGACCGTTTTAGACCGACTTGCAGGGTCCCATTGTTCAGGAAGCAAGTTTTTTAATCCCTGCTGCCCGAGGCTTCATCTTGCAAGTTGAGACGAATCGGGAATTTCCCGCGGAGACACTGGTTTCTCTGCGAGCCGACGCGAATCAGGAGGCTCTCGTCAAGGACGCTTGTTTCCCTGAGTTGAGGTATCTGCCAAGGATTATTTGTTTCCCTGGTGTTGAAACGAATCGAGAATTTCCCACGGAGACACTGGTTGCTCTGCGAGTCGATGCGAATCAGGAGGCTCTGGTCAAGGATGTTTGTTTCCCTGAGTTGAGGTATTTGCCAAGGATTATTTGTTTCCTTGGTGTTGAAACGAATCGAGAATTTTCCACGGAGACACTGGTTGCTCTGCGAGTCGATGCGAATCAGGAGGCTCTCGTCAAGGATGTTTGTTTCCCTGAGTTGAGGTATCTGCCAAGGATTATTTGTTTCCCTGGTGTTGAAACGAATCGAGAATTTACCACGGAGACACTGGTTGCTCTGCGAGTCGATGCGAATCAGGAGGCTCTCGTCAAGGATGTTTGTTTCCCTGAGTTGAGGTATTTGCCAAGGATTATTTGTTTCCTTGGTGTTGAAACGAATCGAGAATTTCCCACGGAGACACTGGTTGCTCTGCGAGTCGATGCGAATCAGAAGGCTCTCGTCAAGGATGTTTGTTTCCCTGAGTTGAGGTATCTTCCAAGGATTATTTGTTTCCCTGGTGTTGAAACGAATCGAGAATTTCCCACGGAGACACTGGTTTCTCTGCGAGTCGATGCGAGTCAGGAGGCTCTCGTCAAGGATGTTTGTTTTCCTGAGTTGAGGTATTTGCCAAGGATTATTTGTTTCCCTGGAGTTGAAACGAATCGAGAATTTCCCACGGAGACACTGGTTGCTCTGCGAGTCGATGCGAATCAGGAGGCTCTCGTCAAGGATGTTTGTTTCCCTGAGTTTAGGTATTTGCCAAGGATTATTTGTTTCCCTGGTGTTGAAACGAATCAAGAATTTCCCACGGAGACACTGGTTGCTCTGCGAGTCGACGCGAATCAGGAGGCTCTCATCAAGAATGTTTGTTTCCCTGAGTTGAGGTATTTTGCCGAAGACACTGGCTTCTTCGGGGTTAGGATGAACCGTCGAGATTTGGCTTCGTTTTCTGGCGAAGCCTGTTGGGAAAGTATGGTTCCCTCTTCGTTTACGCCCTTGGATTGTATACAGGGATCGATGTGATCTCAACCGTAGGGCCAAAGTTTTATCATCATTTTTTTTGTTTTATTTCCGCGATGCTCTACCATTTCAGCTTTTATATCGCGAAGGTAGCGATTGCCCAATCATTTCGGCTATTTTTCGCGGTGCCCAATCATTTCGGCTGTTTATTTTATTTTTACTCGCTGCTTTTTATTGCGAGTTGCCCAATCATTTCGGCTATTTTACGTGCATACGTTTTTACTTGCTGCTTTTTATTGCAAGTTGCCCCATCATTTCGGCTATTTCGTATGCATGTGCAGCCTACTGGCTTTTTGCCGTAAACCTGAAATTAGACACCGATTTCGGCATCAGCACCGCTACAACTGGGATATTGCCAGGAGCGAATCATCATCTGCCTCTGTCGATGTCGAACAAGGGTGGCTTAGCGAACAGGGTTAAGGTCCTGTCGACTAAGGCTTTTGACTTCATGAGCCGTAAGGGTCTCACAAAGGTATTTCTCCCTACAAGTCGTGAGGATCTTGTAGGTGTATTTTCTCCTTAGGAATCGTGAGGATTTCTAAGTGTTTGTTCCTCTGTAAGTCGTAATGATACTACAGTAGGATTTTCTCCTTGTAAGTCGAGAGGACTTATAAGGGTTGTTTGTCATGCGAACATATCCCCAGTCTCGGATGGGACTTGATTAGGGAAATGTTTATTCGCGCCCGTGGATTGTATACAAGGGCCAGTATTGAGCCACCTGTAGGGAAATATCGAAAGTTGTAGGGGTTGCTTAAGCACAGGTTTAGGTCTCTGTAACTTAAGACTTTCAAATCTTATGAGCCGTGAGGGTCCCATAAGAGAGTTCTCCTTACGAGTCGTGAGGATCTCGCAAGTGTATTTTCTCCTTAGGAATCGTGGGGATCCCTAAGTGTGTTGCTCCCTTGTGAGTTGTAAGAATCTCACGCAGGTGGTTTCTCCTTACAAGGTCGAGAGGACCTTGTAAGTGTCCTTTAACGAGGTTGCGCCCTTTCGGGTTTTCACAAACACTCGCCGGTAGTCCTGCTGTTTTACTCACGGAGCCCTTTCGGGTTTTCATCCGTGCCCATATTGCTTATGGACATACCGTTTTTTTTATTTATTCTCTCTTCTTTTTTTTTACGAGGTTGCGCCCTTTTGGGTTTTCACGAACACTCGCCGGTAGCCCTGCTGTTTTTACTCACGGAGCCCTTTCGGGTTTTCATCCGTGCCCTTTTTTGCTTATGGACATACCGTTTTTTTTATTCTTTTTATTTTCTTCTCTCCTTTTTTTTTACGAGGTCGCGCCCTTTCGGGTTTTGACGAACACTCGCCGGTAGCCCTGCTGTTTTTACTCACGGAGCCCTTTCGGGTTTTCATCCGTGCCCTTTTTGCTTATGGATATACCGTTTTTATTTATTATATTTTTCTTCTTTTTTTTTTTTAATCTCGTCAGCCTACGGATGCTGCGGTAGTAGTTTAAGGACGTTTCAGTCCGTCATTAGTTTAAGGACGTTTCGGTCCATCATGAAGAAGGCTGGCTACTGTTTATAAAGCTTGAGCTTAGGAAGATAGCGAGCGGACATAGTCGTCGTCATCTATCATTGACCTGGGCTGTGGCTCATTAAGCGTAGTATTTCTTTAGGAATCGACCATTTATTGGCCTGTAAGGCCTTTCACCGTGCATGTTGTTAGTGTATATGCCCTAGAGGCCATTACTGTATCATACTAGCTTGTATATTACTTAATGGAAGCTTGGGATATTCACAGTTGTATAGACAATCTTGCTCAAAATGGTAGTATGCTACTTAGTTTGTCTCTACTTCAATATGTGCATGTGTTTCTTTTAGCATATCGCTTATATACATATTAGTGGAGCCCTTAGGATCTTTGCTTGATTACCAGCGTTGTGATGGCAGTCACACTTGTGGGGGCTGGGTAATCTATAAGCACATCCTTATACAGGTCCCTAGTCGTAGGACTATCGAGACAAGGCATCGATACTCCGGAGTAGACTAGCGTATGCGCTTCTCATCCCAGCAGGGGAGGTGGTCTGTCCCACAGCCATCAGTACGTCGTACTGGAGATAGTATGCGGGTGCTCGTTGGGTTACGAGTACACTGGACAGGACTCATCGGGAACTGTTGGTTGGTATTATACCTATCGTCAGTTATCAGTTCCCAGGTGACATGAGTACAGCTTAGTCCGCTGACTTGACACTGTCACTTCGCCTCGAGTGTGTTCCCACTGTACTTAGATTACTACCCTACCACGGCTCAAAGGAGTCATGCAAACAGGTAGTAGTTGGGTGCAGTCTCGAAGCACTTGGAGGCAGTGACGGTTAGACAGGATTCGTCTCTCTCGGTATTGGGGATTGACATCGCGCCGTGTCTAGGAGAGCCATTACATGAGTAGTCCCTGGCCAGGGCAAGCGAGATATACTGGAAGGTTTCCAGTGTTATCTCAGGGTGTTCTGGGCTACACTCCGACACGACTTGTACCACTATTGGAGGACTGACGTTCACCACCCCCTAGGCCTGCCATGCGATGTATCAGACGAACAGACCGGACTGTACGGAGATTGTCACATACAGGCTCAGTAGGAGTTCGGATGGGTTTACCTCATCGGCCTTCTTATCGACATCTACCTGGGGACCGTTACGTACAGCTAGTGCCGCTTGCGGTCTGTGGTTAAACCCACTGCCAACGTAGTGTCGAGTCTTTAGAGTCCCACACAGAGAGTTTCCCTGCACTGAGCGAAACGTGTAGAAGCCGTATCGTTTTACGGCAGGGCTGCGATCAGTTACGTGCACTTGTGTGCGTATGCTGTTCGGGCAGGCAATACTAATGGGCTTTGGTTTTAGCCGGATCCTAGTATTGCACAGATGGATTTGTTTTGTCTTCTGTGCATTCGCATTCTACGGAATGCGGATGCGGGTGTGTATGCACAGTTTTGAGGAGCGATGAAAGAGGAGGTGCCTCATTAGGGTTTTGGCAGTTGGTTCGGCCAAAACCGTTATGTGGCAGGCTCATTAGGGTTTTGTCAATTCGTTCGGTCAAAACCATTATGAGCCGGAGACATTGTTTACTAATCCTTTTGGTGATAATTTTTTGATGGCTAATTGCATTGACCATTTGACCACCATGACCTCTCTTGACTTTGTTGACCCGTTGACCGGAGTTGACCATTGACCTTCATGAGAGGTCTACACTCTTCTTTGGATTTTCTTTTTCTTTTTAGTTTATGAAAATGGTCAATTCAATTAGTATCCATAAACTTTATCATGAAAGGATTGGTAATGATGTTGGTTTTGCATTATTGCAACCATGGTTCATTTCTTTAGCTCATAATTCATTTCTCATTCTCTCTCTTGCTCTTGCTCATGAGAAGAAAAGAAATGCTCCATGGTTGCTAGCTCCTCCTTCTTCCTCCTCTTGATTTCTTCTTTTGATCTCATGTGTTGAGAGAAAAAGATCCCACTAAGACAAACACTTCCATATATCTCTACTACACAACCTAGGGCATCTAGACTAGCGATCTCGTTGCCCTAGTTGCCTCGGCTCGAGATGGAGCTCGGTGTACAACTCTCGGGTGGATCGTCTTCGACTCAAGAAGGCCGCGGAGGTGACCAAGATCCGGATCGTTCCTTGGAGCTTGGATGGACGAGCGGGACAGTGGAATGAAGACCCAAAGGACTGGTTTCCTGAGGTATAATTTCTACGGCATAGTAGTTAAAGGCTCTAGTAGTTTGCTAGTTTCTAGTTTAGCAAAGATCCGGCTTTTAGTCCATGTTGCCTTTATGCTAAATTATTGTTTTTCGCCGTTTCCGTCTCCCCGTAAGAACTGGGGTGAGCAACGTGGACTTACAGTGGTATCAGAGCCTAGCTAAACATAAACTAGCAAGTTAGCAAAGTGTTGAGAATTTCGATCGGAAAAAATCACAAAACACGTTCGGAAAAATCCCACTTTCTGTCGATTTTTTATACTGTTCAAAAAATTATTTGACATACATGAAAAATCGGCTCAGGGTTTTGTTAGAACACCCAGCAAAAATGAGGCGCTGACTCGGCCAACTCACCGCGGAACCGTGGCCAAACCATGTGTTTGGCCGCGGATCCGCGGCCGAGTTGACTCGGCCGCGACTCCGTTTTGCTGCAGTGTTCTTTTTGTGTTGTTTTGGGATTTTTATTACATGTTGTTTCCACCCAGATTTTCCAGAGAACAAATTGACTTTTTGGGGTGGTTACAAATCCGTATTTTGATCGATATTCCGTAGACTTTGGCTAATGAATATTTTCTGTGATGTGATATATGTATTGAACGTCCGCTAATCGCTATACGTCGATTAGTGGGGGTTATACATATCTGTGATCTGTAATGTTGATGGTTTGTAGATATGAACTTGGTGGATTGTCGCGGATGAATAGCCGGGGTGGATGTGAGATGAGAGTTTCTTTTTCTTTCATTCATTGTAAAATTTGTAAATTGATGTAATATTATTTGTTTGGCCGCACAACCGGGGTGAGGTTGTAGCCGTCATTGTATAATTTCTTTTTACCGTTTTTGCTCTTAGGATAGACCCAAGGAGGGGTGCACAAACTACCGGGTATCTCGAAGTGCCGAGTGGCCTACTCACGGGTTGAGGGAGGTTGCTTCGCTTCGGGTACTTGGCGGGTAGTTTGCCGCACCCGTAGGGGTCTAGGGTAGGGTTTGGCTATTCATCGCGACCGTGTAATCCGCTTTTCGTTGCAGGCTCGAACGAATTGTGGATTCCTAGTATATCCAAAGTGTTCATCTGTGATCTGGATTGGCTATCATTGCTATATATCTATATATGATATCTATTTAGGTGTTGCTTTTGTTTTGCATCCGCGCTAGTCCAGTCCCCGCTCTGTCGTTAGTTAAGTAACCTAACGGGTGATGACGGGACCCCGTGGCGAATGCGGATGGCATAAGCGTACGCCATATTTTGGTTGTTTTCTGCAATGGTAGGATTAAATGATGGGACGCATTAAAATTAATGCAAGAAAATAAACCAAGTAAAAGTCGTTGGAACACTTTCAAAACCACTCGGTTCTTTTCAAAAACCAGCTTTTTAAACGCGGAGCTTGAACCACTCCTTTTAAAAGCTATCTCGTTCCATCGATTATATCAGGTTCACTACGTTCACGGTTTCGCCAAAACCATTCGTAGCCCTCCGTCATTTCAGTTAAATATTCAGTAGTATTCAAGTTATGTATTTTGACCTTCGCCAAGGCATAGTGATTGGTAGCTGCTGAATATTTATCTGTAGCATAGATAGATGCGTTGGTTTGGGACAGTCGTACTACTATTTTGGCCATCGTCAAGGGTATGTACGGGTAGGTTCAAATTAATCTGGACAATGACGGGTAGAACTTGACATGTGACTTATGATATGTTGGCTTTCGTCAAGGTCATAAGAGCATGGGGGCAAAAATCCACATCGGGAGTTTCAAAAGAACTGAAACTTGCTAGCGCTGCATACCATTTGGAGTGTGATGATTCTGGTAGGATTCCTTCAGTTTTTTCACGCGATGATATTTGGATCCCGATCCTACTGTGAGTATATGCTACTCCTCGGGAAATTTCTCACTTAACGATCAATGCTATAAACCTAGTAGGTGTCTAGAAAGGTGTTAGCGGGGCTATGCCCCCAGGGAAAAGAGGTTACTTAATTAAGGAACTTCGCGAAAGCGTTGAAAAACCTCCCTCGAAGTACCGACACTGGCCTGGCTGAACGGTTAAGCAAGTATTGTACGGTGAGATTGATCTTGACTAATTCTTCCTTTATGGTTTGAGGAGGGATTCGAGAGACAGTGGGAGCCATCCTGTTTAGATAAATTAAAAACAAATCTAAACTTGCAAAAGCATCATGCTGAGTGTTTTCTTCTCTCTCTCTTAATTGCAGCGACCCAGTGACCGCACCTAGGTTACATCTAGATAATAAATTGACCGAATCTGACTGTTATGACTGGCAAAGGTCTGTCCAGATGTCCATTGCCCATGACAAGCTGGGACACTCTTAACTAATCCATCCCCTGCCGTCTCAGATCCAGTTTCCCCTGTCATGGATATTCATATCTGTAGGACATCGGAAAAGGAATATGCGAAAGCCAAGTGCCTCGTGTTAGCCTCAGTTGATGGTGCATACCAGAGGCAGCACGAGAAGATAGACTTAGTTTCTATCTTCCTCCATAACAAAGATTTATATGGAGAGCAATCTCGTATCGCAAGATATAAGACCTCGAACGAATTGCTTTAAGCGAGGTTGGCTATCGGGTCATCTGTAGGGGGCAACGTCCTTACAGAGACCAGCTATTTTGAGCTCACGGACCTGAAGACCATGTTGAAGAACGGGTCAGATACTGACTTGATTCTGCAGTTTCCACCTTCTACCCTGAAGGAAACCAGGGAAGTAGAAGGAAAGGGAAGGGCAGAAGTTTTGGGGCTGGATGTAGTAAAAGAAGGACATTCCTATTGTTATGGGAATGAACATTGGCAGAAGGATTGCAGGGCTTGTATAGCCAGTAGCCAGAATTCGAAGCATGTTGTGGCTTCGGCTTCGGGTGTGTTTGTAATAGAGAACTGTATGTCAGTTAACCCTACTTCCTGGGTATTGGATACCGGATCAGGATCTCATATCTGTAATTCGTTACAGGCTCTGAGAAACCGTAGGGTTATCAAGAAAGGTGATATGACTCTCAGGGTTGCTAACGGAATGAGCATGTATGCTGAATCCGTAGGGGAATATTATCTTGGACTGACAACTGGGCAGATATTGATTCTGCGTGACTGTTTTTATGTACCAGGTGCGACATGTAATATCATATCTGTATCCTTACTTTCTAAGGAAGGATATGATTTTACTTTTGTAAGCGATGTAGTAAACATCCACCTAAATCAAGTTCTGATTGGGTCAGGTACATTGAAAAACGGTATATACGTACTGAATCAAGCTCAGGTTTTCAGTGTCCAGAACACACCTAAAAGAAAGTCTCCGGAATTAAATCAGGCTTTCTTATGGCATTGTAGACTGGGTCACATTAATGAGACACGGTTGACTAAGTTACATAAAGAAGGATACTTGGATCCGTTCGAGTACCAGTCTTATGCCACTTGTGAATCTTGTCTCATGGGAAAGATGACAAAGACTCCGTTCACTGGACACGGAGAAAGAGCAAGCGAGCTCTTGGGACTCATACACAGTAATGTGTGTGGTCCAATGTCTACACATGCGCGAAGTGATTATTCATACTTCATTACTTTCACAGATGATTTCTCTAGGTATGGACATATCTTCTTGATGAAGCACAAATCCGAGGCCTTTGAGAAATTTCGGGAATACAAGAATGAAGTTGAAAAACAAACAGGCAAAAGTATCAAAACACTGAGATCTGATCGCGGTGGTGAATACTTGAGTGCCGAGTTTCTGGCCTTCTTAAAAGAGAATGGAATTCTCTCTCAGCTTACTCCTCCATACACACCACAACACAACGGTGTATCGGAAAGGCGGAATCGAACCCTATTGGATATGGTTCGATCCATGATGAGTAAGGCTGAGTTACCGTGATCTTTCTGGGGTTATGCACTAGAATCAGCTGCATATCTTTTGAACAAGGTTCCCTCCAAGACTGTGTTGGAGATAGTGCCCTCAGAGTCAATTATTGGATCACAGGCACGTGATTGCAATGATTGAGGGAGGACCTGTCCCAGTAGGACGGTCTTACTCGAGATGATAGTATGCTATCTGGTTTACCTTTATCATCGTGTACTGTTTTAGGTGACCTGACAAATTGCTATTACACGTTGATAGAGCCCTTAGGATTCTTGCTTGACCACCAGCAGTATGAAGGCGATCATATAAGTGGGAGCTGGGGTCTATAAGCATATCCTTAAATGGTCCCTAGTCGTGTGAGTTTCGAGACAGGGCATCGATACTCCAGAGTAGACTAGTGTATACAGTCGAGACCGCGACGAGGGGCGGTGGCCGGTCTCACAAGCCACTGGTGTCAGTTGGATCACCTAAGATGTATACAGGTGCTCATTGGGTTATGAGTACACCGGACAGGACTCGCCGGGAACATGCTAGTTGGTCATATACCAGACGTCAGATGGCAGTTCCCTGGTGACATGTGTACAGGTTAGTTCATCGACCTGGGGATCGTCATTTGTCTCGTGTGAGTTCCCACTGTACTTTGATTACTACCCTACCACGGCTCAAAGGAGTCGTGCAAACAGGTTTTAGTTGGGTACAGTCCCGAGCCACATGGAGGAAGTGAGCGCATCTTCAGGGGTTCGTCTCTCCCGGTATTGGGGGTGAGGTCGTGCTGTGTCTAGGAGAGCCATTATACGAAGCCCTCGGCCGAGGCAAGGAGATTTACTGGTAGGTATTCCAGTAGTATCTCAGGGTGTTCTGGGCTACACTCCGACACGACTTGTACCGCTTTTGGGGGTCTGACTTTTACCAACCCCCTAGGCCCGCCATGCGATGCTCATAGACGAACGGACCGGACTGTACGGATATTGTCACTGACAGGCTCAGTAGGGAGTCAGGCTGAGTTCGCTCACAGACGTCCCTTTTTAGTCAATACCTGGTAGCCCGTTACGTATTGGCTTATACCTCTGACGTGCTAGTGGTTAAATCCACAACCAAGGTGTTGACGAGTCTTTAGAGTCCCCAACATTCAGTTACTCAGCTTTCGGGCGAAAGGTTGTAGAGGCCGTATGGAGATATGGCAAGGTCCGATCAGATACGTGCGGTATTCCACGGATCAGGATCGGACAGTTTGTACTATAGGCCGTATGGATATATGGCAGGGTTCGATCAGATACGTGCGGTATTGCACGGATCAGGATCGAACGGATATTACTAGCCGGCTTTGGTTTAAGCCGGATCCTAGTATAGTACAGTGTAGATTTTGTCTCATTGCATTTGTATTTCGGTCGGAATACAAATGCAGGTGTGTATGCACAGTATCGGGGTTTTCCTGTAATTTATTACGGGACCAGTTTTCTGGAGTTGCCAGTTTTGCTTTCTTTTCGGCCGATTTCCTTTGTTTCGTTCATTGGCCGAAGTTTGGTGGAGGAGGGCTTATTTGCATTGTTGCAAATAAGTGTTTGTGGAAGGGGGTCTTTGCTTATTGTAGTATCATGATGGTTTTCATGATGAGCACCATCACTTGACTTTCCTTTTTCATGATTGCTTGACTTTGGATGTCATCATGGTTGTTGATGATGATGAGGGGTGAGGTTGGTGGAGTGTAGTTTTGTTTGAGTGATCATTTCCTTTTCCATATGATAGCCTTCTCTCTCTCTCCCTTTTGGATAAGGAGATGGCTCCCATTATTTTTGTGGCTCCTTCTCATTCTCACTCTCCCTCTCCTCTAGTGATGGCCGGCCACCATGAGGGTGGGCTGTCCAAGTTTTTGTGGTGTGGGGTTTTGTTCATTTCATGTTCCAAAATCCCCAAAAGTCCCTCCACATTGTTCTTGTATCATTCCTCCACCAAAAAGGCAATTCCACATACCCCAAATGAGACTTCTTCACTACACATTCTACAGCGAATCTTGGGCACGTCGACTAGCCAGCTTCGTGCCCGAGTTGCCTCGGCATTGAGGTGGGAGCTCGTAAAAGAAGTAGGCGATGTGGTGCACTTCCGGCGATGAGGAGGAGACGGGACATTCCGCAGGAGATCGGGACTATGACGAGAAGACCGGAGGACTTGGATCGTCGGTATATCTCTATTCCCTTTCTTGTAGATAGCTAGGACTAGTTAGTGGTTCGATCCGGGTTTTAGTGCGCGGCGGTTTGCCAGTTCAAGAAAAAATTAAAGTTTATCACCGCTTCCGCATTTGGCCGTCGGATTGACGGCCGGGGCGCCGCCGTGCACTTACAGACTGTGCCTACCACACCATATCAGATGTGGTGTGGGAAGAAACCCCAACTTCAATATTTGAAGATATGGGGATGTCCAGCTTTTGTAAAAAAGCAGCATGCGGACAAGCTCGAGGCATGCTCAGTACTGTGTAAGTTTGTGGGATACCCAAAGAACTCCAGGGGGTATTTTTTCTATCACGCAGAGGAACAAAAGGTTTTTGTTTCTCGTCATGCCCACTTTCTGGAACATTAGTTTTTAGAAAAGGAAACAAGTGGGAGCGTAGTAGAACTGGAAGAAATTCCAGAACCACAAGCTATTACTGAAAGCTTGGAAGAACCAGAAGGTTCGAAAGAACAGGACATTCCAGCGCCACTCCGCAGGAGTAGTAGGCAGTCTCATCCGCCCGAGAGATACTACGGTTTTCTCATAAACGGGGATAGAGAGGATTGCACCATGGATTATGGTGAGCCTACTGTAGGGTTCCTAGGCACCCTAATGAGGTCTCACAAGGCATCAACCATGCCAATTTCAAATTTTACGGTGCCGAGAAACCCTAAACTATGGATCGTTGGCTAGAGGTCTAGGCGAAAGATGCAACTAGTAAACTATTTTACTAAAGGAACGGAAATACAACCTTTGTAGATCCGGTCCTCCACCTCCACGGCTCCGTGATGAAGTCATCTCCGCTGTCCAAATCAAAATCTGGGCTCTAGCGTCGGCTTCATCGGAGAAAGAGCGGGCAAGGTCGTCGGCTTCGTGCCGAAGATGATCTACGTCGAGGCATCGCTAGATCAAGCTCTCACTTCACCAAGTCAAGAAACTTGTGAAGAAAACACACTCTACTACTTGGCAAGAGGTAGAGGATGAAGAAATAGGAAGTGGGTAGACTTTAGAATTAGATTTCTCACTTGTTTTCATCAATCACCATTGATGAAGCAAGCTTCTTCAAGGAAGAAGAAGATGAAGAAGATGAATATTGTTATGATAAGTTAATTCCAAAATAGAAAATAAAAGGAATGCTTATCATAATCTAACCATGGTGAAGTGTAGAGAATCAACTAGGGTTGAGTGGAGTGGTTAGGGTTAAGCATGAGACAAAATGGTGACTAAGTCAAAGCTTCATGAAGCTTCAACATGCAAGTCCAAAATTAGCCACCATTTCATTTCTTTATGCTTAATATTTTTCCAAAATAAATAAATGAATAAATAATGGATAAAACAAAACCTTAATTTCCAACTTAACCATGGTTTAATTCTTTACACTTAACCAAAAAGCATGCATCATCAAACATGATACAATCATGTGTACAAAAGTATATCACATATACAATGTGCACAATCCAAGTGAGAAAATCCGTTTAAAGTGAACCAATACTAGTTAGTGCAAAGTAATATATCAAATATATAATTATGCATTAAATCATTAAATCAACACTTGATTCAATGATCCGGTCATGTCGCACACAACCGACTAGTATTCAATGTATCGGCTTATCGAATCAACCCTCGATTCGATAACTAGGTTATATCGCATATAACCAATCGATACATTCATCGTGAGAATGAAATACAGTATCACATACACGCATTATTCTCGGTCCCGCACATATCTCATATGCGCTCCTATTTCGTTTCGCTTGAGCCAGGAAACCTCTGTGTAGGACTCTAAAGACTCGTCAATACGCCGGCAGCAGGTGATGATCATATCAAACACCCACAAGCCGTAAGCGGTCTGCTAAACGTAACGGCCACCCGGGTATTGAGCGATCTGAAGATCGACGAGCAAGCCCGCTCACACTCCAGTGAATCCAACCAGTAACACTACCGTACAGTCCGGTCTGATCGTCTGATATGTCGCATATCTTGCCTAGGGGTGGTAAACGTCAGACCCCAATAGCTCGATAAGTCGTGTCGATATGAGGTCTATAACACTTCGAGAAACTACAGGTAACACTTACCAGTAAATCTCAGCAACCCTGGCCAGGGATTTCCTGTTATAGCCAATCGAACACAGCGCAACATCAACTCCCTATACCGGGAGAGACGAATCCCCTCCTATCGCTCATTGCCTCCATGTGACTCGGGACTGTACCCAAAAACCACCGTTTTGCACGCCCTCTTGGACGTGGTAAGATGGAAATCAAAGCACAGTGGGAACCACACAAGACTCTTATGACGATCTCGGGTCAACAGACTACTCTGTACCAGTGTCACCAGAGAACTGCCATCTGACGTGAGGTATAATACCATCTGGGAGTTCTCGGCGAGTCCGTCCAGTGTACCCAGTCTCTACTGAGCACCCGTATATCATCTCTGATGTCAAACACCAATGGATATGGGATCATCCATCGCCCATCTGTATGGGTCGAGAAGGTATACGCTAGTCTACTCTGGTATATCGATGCCCCGTCTCGATACACCCACGACTAGGGACTTTGAAGGATGTACTTATGGACTACCATGCCCCACTAGTATGATCCGCATCATAGTCCAGGTAGTCAAGTACAGATCCTAAGGGCTTTACCAACATGTAATAGAGAGACAATCTGTGTACACGTTAAGGTAAAGAGCAACCAGATAGCATACTATCATGTCGAGCAAGAAAGTCCTCCCTATATACGTCCCAGCATCCACTACAATATACATCCTATGTATAGTAATGGCCTCTAGGGCATACATATAACTAACAATCTCCCACTTGCACTAGGGCCATCTGTAGCAGTGGTTGTAGTATCTCATACTCAACCATCCCATAAAAGTCTCTCTCTGGGAATAGGCCTTCGTGAGTGAATCCGCCGCGTTGTCCTCTGAGTCTACTCTCCTAACCTCGATCCCTTAGAGATCAACCATCTCCATGATCAGGTGATACTGCCTTAGAATATGTCTGGATCACTGATGGGACCGGCGTTCCTCGGCATAAGCCACAACTCCATTGTCTCACAATGGTAGGAACGTAGTTCATCTCATGAACCAATATACACCCAGACTGCCTCTTTGGTAGCATCTTAAGTAGCGATGTATCCAGCCTTTATCGTCTAGTATGTCACGGTATCTAGCTTGGAACTCCTCCAACATACCGTCCCTTTACTGAGGGTAAAGACAATGCCTGCGACTGACATTCAGTCGTCTTTATCACCCTGGAACCTTTCCAGTGATTTTCCCCAGGATCGATTGATACCATCTCACTACAACTAGTGAGAATCCTAACATCCAATTAAATCTATCTCATAGATCCAAAGTCCAGGATTTTGTAGGTATCACTTTGATCCTATGTGGAGAATCATTGTGATAAACGGAGATTGATCGAGCGTAGCATAAGAAACTCCTTTCTTATCAAGAGTATGTCATCCACGTACTCTACGAGGATCATCACCATACTCCCTACTACCCTTTTGTTTATACAAGGTTCATATACCATTTTGATGATGTCAAACTCTTTGACTATTTCATCAAAACAGATGTTCCAACTCCGCGATGCCTGCTTTATCCTATAAAGCATCTTGCACACGTTTCCGCTGCTCCCACTGTCTACGAAGCCCTCTGGCTGTGTACTTATAGACGCTTTCTTCCAAAATATCATTTAGAAAAGCAGTCATGACACCCAACCACCAGATATCGTAGTCATGGTATGTAGCCGTGGTAAGTAGGATCTGGATGGACTTAAGCATAGATACTGGAAAAGGTTTCATCATTATCCACGCCTGGTCGATGACGAAAACCTTTAACAAGTCCAGCTTTGAAAGTCTTAACTTTTCCATCTACACCAAGTAATCTTCTCAAGATATACTTGCTCCTGATGGGGATTTAACCCTTCAGATTTTGCAACCAAAGTCCATACTTTGTTGGTGTACATGGATTCCATCTCAGATCACTAAGCATCCAGCCATTCTTACAGAGTCCCACTCCTGATGGCCAGCTCGAAACTAGTTGGGTCATCATCTCATGATGCAATCCTCGCTCTACTGTCATAGAGAAACAGAAGTATCTCTCAGGTGGGTGAGGAACCCTACTAGATCGGCGGAGAGGCTGAGGTTCGTTAGAATCTACTGAATCCTTTGGTTCTACCAAATTATCTGCTGTAGTTTGTATAGCTGGAACTTTTCCAGTTCTACATTACAGACCTTGCCTCGAGCTTGTCCGGATTTTGCTTTTAGACATAGGCCGGACAACCCCAAATCTTAACTAGCTTAAGACATGGGCTCTTTCCATATCATATCTCATATGGAGTGGTATGCAACTGATTTGATTTGAACCCTATTCAATAGGTATGCAGCTTCTCAAGTGCATTACATCCAAAAGGAAATAGGTAACTCAGTAGTACTCATCATAGAGCACACCTTATCATATAAGGTGTGATTACTCCGCCCCGATATACCATCGTGCTATGGTGTATACGGAGGAGTAATGCTGAGAGAGAATCTCATTCTCCTTTAGAATGGTCCAGGAATTTCGTGCTCAAGTATTCTCCTCCTTGATCACATCAAAGGACATAATACTTATACCCGTTATTGGTTCTCTACTTCTAACATATATTCTGTGAATATCTCAAAAGGTTCGGACTTGTGTTTCAACAAGAACATATGTCTGAATCTAAAGAGATCATCAGAGAACGTAATGAAGTATAAAGAACCAGTCCTGGCATGTGTAGACAGGAGACCTTACATACATCATCATGTATCAGTCCCAAGAGTTTACTAACTCTTTCTCTGTTTCCAGTAAACGGAGCTATGGTCATCTTATCTCTGTGACATGACTGGCAAGTTTCACAAGATGTAGATTCAAACTGATTTAAATATGCATCTTCATGTAACTTCAGCTAGTCGGGTCTCATTGATATGACCTAGTCTACAATACCTTAAGAAGAATCCGTTCATTTCTGAACTCTTCCTCTTGTGTGTGTTCCGTATACTAAGAACTGTAGTTTGATTTAGAACATCAATGCTTTTAGATAACGTGCCTGAACCGATCAACTTTTGATATAGGAAATGTTCAAAACATTATCCA
Organism: Agapanthus africanus; assembly: GCA_030015575.1. Lineage (NCBI taxonomy): Eukaryota > Viridiplantae > Streptophyta > Magnoliopsida > Asparagales > Amaryllidaceae > Agapanthus > Agapanthus africanus. The sequence continues at coordinate 474,267,160 of CM057338.1, read as the reverse complement.
TCAATACAAAATTATATCATTTCTTTACTAATAAAGAGACTGATATGATTTTGTATATCAGGTTCGGTATCTAATAACATTCGTTCAGAATTAATGTATTGGTAATACAGGGTGACAGTGACCGACAGACTTGGCTGCAACACTTGCCCCGTTTTCTACCTCATGAAACTTATCACCCGTTCTCAGTTCTTTACCTGTCTGTATCCCTATGTAACAGATTACATATCTGGGATCCTGATGCGGTATCATATACCCAGGACGTAAAGGACATTGAGAAACAGTTCTGTATAATGAACACACCCGAAGATGATGCATCAGCATGCACTCTCTTCGTTTGGGCGGCATGGGAATTCTGGTATTCCCCAATTTCCTGCTCTGTCTTATAACAATTATAAGTTGGAGCGGGACCAACGTTCCCCAGCTCAGTATAACAAGCGGGTTCGGTCAATAATCCGTATTATTATCTTGATTAAGGCCTGATATGGTCGCTACCTGGAGAGAGAGAGAAGAAAACACTCAGCGTGCGCTCTTGCAAGAATAGATTGGTTATTTATTTTATCTAATCAGGATGGCTCCCACTGTTTTTATCAAATCTTCCTTCAAATCCTAAAAGGAAAGACTAGCCGGGATTAATTACACACTACAAGTTCGCCAATCTTTCAGCCAGGCCAGTGTCGGTACTTTGAGGGAGGTCCCCCGTGCTTTCGCACGAACCTAATTAATGTAAACCTCGTTTTCCCAGAGGCGTAACCTCGTTAACACCTTTCTAGACACCTACTTGATCGGCTAATTGTAATATATAAAACTCTCCCAGGAGTAACTCTTACTCGCAGCGGGTATCGGGATCCAACTATCTCATAGAAGGTATGCAATCTCATTGCAAATTTCAACACTTGAAATTCCCGATAATATTTTGCCCCTAGCGTCCTATGACCTTGACGGAGGCCAAACAACCCATAGTCCGCTAGTCAAGTTCAACCCGTCATTTCCTGATTGAATTAAACCCACCCGCACGACCCTTGACGGAGGCCAAACAACGCCGTACGAATACCCTAATCCAATCGCATCATATGCTAGCAGATAAGCACTAGTTAGCTACCGTACACTACGCCTTGACGGAGGCCAAACAACCGCAGCACGAATACTAACTAGTACGTATCTTAAATGACGGAGGGCTACGACAGGTTTTTCTGAAAACCTATTGCGTAATGAACTTGATATCGTTGTAGAATCAAATGATTTTTAAAATAGAGTGTTTTTTAGGCTTTTCTAGTTTTGCTAAAGGAGTCACTCCCGGTGAAGGGATCGTCGGTCCTTTCCTCGTCGAATGAGGTGCAGGATATATCATATATATCACTGTGGAAAGCAGAAACTATAGAAGCTATCAAAAGACAAACCGAGTGTGTAGCATCTGCCAGTTATTGCTAAAGGAGTCACTCCCGGTGAAGGGATCTCGGTCCTTTCCTCATCGAATAAGGTGCAGGATATATCACATATACCGCTATGCAAAGCAAAAACTGTAGCTACCTGTTTTATTTTGAAATTCGATTCTACAACATCTTAGGTTTCATTTATTTCATTAATCACATTAATGAAGTCCCATCATTTGAATACCTAAACATCACAGATAAATACGACGTACACTTATGCCATCCGCATTCGCCTCGATGTCCCCTCGTGCACCGTTAGGTTAGGTAACTAACGGCAGAGCGGGGCAGGGCTAGCGCGGGTGTAAAATATAAGTAACGTCTATATAATATATCATATATACTATATAAAGTATCTATCACAGAACATCACATGATCACATCACAGATATCGCAGCAGAAGAAACATATGAAATATTGGATATACTAGGACGTCCGTGTTTTCAATACGAGCCAGTATAAAACACGGATTCCACGGTCGTGATGAATAGCCAAACCCACACCCCTAGACCCCTACGAGAGCGACAAGCAACCCTACCAATTCTGGAGTTAGGAGACCCGGACCCGACTCCTCGAGTTGGTCTCCCACTGGACTCCAGAACCCGGTTACTTGTGCCCTCCTCCTTGGGTCTATCCTAGTGCGGAAAAGTAAATAATATACAAACGGTGACAACTTCCGCAACCTGGAAGCGCCCCAAAAAAAGAATATTACATACAAGTTTTTACATGAATGAAAATGAAAAACACTCATCTCACATAAAAACCCCCGGCTATTCAAACACGACGATCCAGTATAACATATCCAGCAACACATAACATCACATGTCATCAACGTAAGTAAATATGTCCATCCCAATTGTCGTTGACATATAGCAACGAAACCGGCGATATCACATATTACACTTACGGTCACAGTAAAGAAAGTGTAAAACTACAACAGTTGGAATCCGCAACCACCTCAGACATCGCATGCCTGACCAAATGAATTACTTAGACATCGCATGCCTAACAATTATAAACCCCGCATTTTAGTCTCATTATCGAAAACACTTTTCAATATCAAGTCGGGCAATTCAACAAGATTCCCGAAAAACTGATCGAATGCTCGTCGCAAACTTTAGTAGGCGGCCGCACCCCCGACGCCGTCGACGAAGTGCACCAATGCGGAACACCGCCACCGCGAGCACCCGAACGGATGCTTTCGGCGACGGGGTTCTCCTACAGTCACTTGGTCGTGGCTATGGGGTGTAGCTGTCTATTAAGTTTACCCGGCGAGTATCCGCGTACGCTACGTGATTGCGACGGACTTTTGATCACATCAAAATTCCATGGCAACCGATCAAGTGAGACTAAACTGCTATGTTTATAACATTCATTCAGTTATCTCATAACTTCTTGTGAATTCCAATTATTGTATCACATTCCGGATAAATAGAAAATGTTAAACTTTCCGATCGAACATTCGAACACCCAAGTTTTCCCGATACAGATCAACACATGAAATAAGTCTAACAACATTCAGTTCGTGCCTCAGTACCGACGGTCCAGCCGTAGAAGGGTCAAGCCAACGCCTCACATGTGGCACGCCGTACCGCCCCAAACCCGAAGGTTCAAAGGGCAGTTCAAGACGGTCACATAATCGAGTTAAGGTTTGTTGTCTTCTAGAGGGTCCATCGCTTTACTTGCACTACTTAGAACGTCGTTAAACTACGGAAAAATCCAACACTTGGAAATCTCCCGACAGGGGAAAAATTGGGTATTTATATCCGGTCGAACTTTTTAGCATATTCTAAAAAATATCCGGAAATACACAAATGACGAAATTTGATAATCCGATCGAAATACCGAATCCCCAAAACAACCCTGAAAATTAAAACTCTGGAAAAAACATTAAAAATTCCCAGGAAAATCACCACTGGAAACTAAGAGTTACTGTGCAAAAACTTTAAATATTGAGGCCGTACGGCCGCGGATCCGTCGCATGAGCCATGCTCATGCCGCGGATCCGCGCCGGCTTAGTGGAATTAGGCTCACGAATTTTACAGTATCCCTTAGAATTTCCTGCTGATTTTTCTGCATATTTTTAATGTTGAAAAATCCCAGATTTTAGAAAAAGGACAGAGAGCAATTTGGAATTGGGTTTTCGGGTTCGTTCGGACTTCAAACTCCGTCTAGACTTCGCCTAAGGCTCTAGCTAGGCTCTGATACCACTGTAGGGTTCCTAGGCACCCTAATGAGGTCTCACAAGGCATCAACCATGCCAATTTCAAATTTTACGGTGCCGAGAAACCCTAAACTATGGATCGTTGGCTAGAGGTCTAGGCGAAAGATGCAACTAGTAAACTATTTTACTAAAGGAACGGAAATACAACCTTTGTAGATCCGGTCCTCCACCTCCACGGCTCCGTGATGAAGTCATCTCCGCTGTCCAAATCAAAATCCGGGCTCTAGCGTCGGCTTCATCGGAGAAAGAGCGGGCAAGGTCGTCGGCTTCGTGCCGAAGATGATCTACGTCGAGGCATCGCTAGATCAAGCTCTCACTTCACCAAGTCAAGAAACTTGTGAAGAAAACACACTCTACTACTTGGCAAGAGGTAGAGTATGAAGAAATAGGAAGTGGGTAGACTTTAGAATTGGATTTCTCACTTGTTTTCATCAATCACCATTGATGAAGCAAGCTTCTTCAAGGAAGAAGAAGATGAAGAAGAAGAATATTGTTATGATAAGTTAATTCCAAAATAGAAAATAAAAGGAATGCTTATCATAATCTAACCATGGTGAAGTGTAGAGAATCAACTAGGGTTGAGTGGAGTGGTTAGGGTTAAGCATGAGACAAAATGGTGACTAAGTCAAAGCTTCATGAAGCTTCAACATGCAAGTCCAAAATTAGCCACCATTTCATTTCTTTATGCTTAATATTTTTCCAAAATAAATAAATGAATAAATAATGGATAAAACAAAACCTTAATTTCCAACTTAACCATGGTTTAATTCTTTACACTTAACCAAAAAGCATGCATCATCAAACATGATACAATCATGTGTACAAAAGTATATCACATATACAATGTGCACAATCCAAGTGAGAAAATCCGTTTAAAGTGAACCAATACTAGTTAGTGCAAAGTAATATATCAAATATATAATTATGCATTAAATCATTAAATCAACACTTGATTCAATGATCCGGTCATGTCGCACACAACCGACTAGTATTCAATGTATCGGCTTATCGAATCAACCCTCGATTCGATAACTAGGTTATATCGCATATAACCAATCGATACATTCATCGTGAGAATGAAATACAGTATCACATACACGCATTATTCTCGGTCCCGCACATATCTCATATGCGCTCCTATTTCGTTTCGCTTGAGCCAGGAAACCTCTGTGTAGGACTCTAAAGACTCGTCAATACGCCGGCAGCAGGTGATGATCATATCAAACACCCACAAGCCGTAAGCGGTCTGCTAAACGTAACGGCCACCCGGGTATTGAGCGATCTGAAGATCGACGAGCAAGCCCGCTCACACTCCAGTGAATCCAACCAGTAACACTACCGTACAGTCCGGTCTGATCGTCTGATATGTCGCATATCTTGCCTAGGGGTGGTAAACGTCAGACCCCAATAGCTCGATAAGTCGTGTCGATATGAGGTCTATAACACTTCGAGAAACTACAGGTAACACTTACCAGTAAATCTCAGCAACCCTGGCCAGGGATTTCCTGTTATAGCCAATCGAACACAGCGCAACATCAACTCCCTATACCGGGAGAGACGAATCCCCTCCTATCGCTCATTGCCTCCATGTGACTCGGGACTGTACCCAAAAACCACCGTTTTGCACGCCCTCTTGGACGTGGTAAGATGGAAATCAAAGCACAGTGGGAACCACACAAGACTCTTATGACGATCTCGGGTCAACAGACTACTCTGTACCAGTGTCACCAGAGAACTGCCATCTGACGTGAGGTATAATACCATCTGGGAGTTCTCGGCGAGTCCGTCCAGTGTACCCAGTCTCTACTGAGCACCCGTATATCATCTCTGATGTCAAACACCAATGGATATGGGATCATCCATCGCCCATCTGTATGGGTCGAGAAGGTATACGCTAGTCTACTCTGGTATATCGATGCCCCGTCTCGATACACCCACGACTAGGGACTTTGAAGGATGTACTTATGGACTACCATGCCCCACTAGTATGATCCGCATCATAGTCCAGGTAGTCAAGTACAGATCCTAAGGGCTTTACCAACATGTAATAGAGAGACAATCTGTGTACACGTTAAGGTAAAGAGCAACCAGATAGCATACTATCATGTCGAGCAAGAAAGTCCTCCCTATATACGTCCCAGCATCCACTACAATATACATCCTATGTATAGTAATGGCCTCTAGGGCATACATATAACTAACACCTACTAGCTTCCAGCAAGCCATTCAGAGCGGTGACTCGGTAAAATGGCTGGATGCAATGCGGACCGAGGTGGAGTCTATGTACACCAACAAAGTTTGGACTTTGGACTTTGCTCCAGAAGGGGTAAAACCCATAGGATGCAAATGGATCTTCAGAAACAAGATTGGTGTAGATGGGCAGGTTGAAACCTATAAAGCTAGACTTGTTGCAAAGGGTTTTCATCAAAGACCTGGTTTGGACTATGACGAGACCTTTTCTCCAGTGGCTATGCTCAAATCCAGTCGGATCCTTCTTGCCATTGCTGCTTTCCACGATTATGAAATCTGGCAGATGGACGTAAAGACGGCTTTCCTAAATGGAAATTTAGAAGAGTGCGTCTATATGGATCAGCCGGAGGGATTCATTCAGAGTGGGAGCATACGTAAAGTGTGCAAGTTGCTCTAGTCCATCTATGGACTGAAGCAGGCATCGCGGAGTTGGAACATCTGCTTTGATGATACTGTCAAGGAATTCGACTTTATCAAAAACCCAGATGAACCATGCATTTACAGTAAGATTGTAGGGAGAACTGTGGTATTCCTCGTCTTGTACGTGGATGACATTCTCCTAATAGGAAATGATATTCCTATGCTACAGTCAGTCAAAGGATTCTTGTCGCAGAGGTTCTCCATGAAGGACCTGGGCGATGCCAACTACATTCCGGGGATCCAGATCTATCGTGATAGATCTAAGAGGATGTTGGGACTTTTACAGTCCAGGTACATTGACACCATACTGAAAAGATTCAGTATGGAAGATTCAAAGCGCGGTAATTTACCGGCTTGTCATGGGATCACCCTCTCCAAAGAGATGTCTCCCAAGACTGATTTGGAAAGGGATCGCATGTCTATTATACCCTACGCTTCTGCGGTAGGCTCTATAATATATGCGATGTTATGTACCAGACCAGATGTAGCATACGCATTGAGCGTTGTAAGTCGGTATCAGTCGGACCCAGGGGAGAAACACTGGATAGCGGTAAAGAACATTCTCAAGTACCTGAGAAGGACTAAGGAGATGTTCTTGGTGTATGGCGGAAAAGACCTCCAGATCGAGGCCTTTGCTGACTCCAGCTTCAAGAGTGACAAGGATGACTCCAAGTCCATGTCGGGTTATGTCTTTACTCTCAATGGAGGGGCGGTTTGCTGGAAGAGTTCCAAGCAGGAGACCGTTGCTGACTCAACTATGGAAGCGGAGTACATAGCTGCTTGCGATGCCATAAAGGAAGCTGTCTCGATGAAGAAGTTCCTCACGGAGCTTCAGGTGGTTCCTACCATTGTTGATCCAATACCGCTGTATTGCGACAACAACGGAGCTATAGCTTTAGCGAAGGAACCCAGGTCCCATCAGAAGTCCAGGCACATTTTGAGGCGGTACCACCTGATCAGGGAGATCGTAGATCGCCGGGAGATCGAGGTGAAGAGAGTAAATTCGGAGGATAACACTGCAGATCCACTCATGAAGGCCCTACCCCAGACTCAGTTCGAGCGGCTGATCGAGATGATAGGTCTTCGATACGCCAGTATATGGCCTTAGTGCAAGTGGGAGATTGTTAGTGTATATGCCCTAGAGGCCATTACTGTATCATACTAGCTTGTATATTACTTAATGGAAGCTTGGGATATTCACAGTTGTATAGACAATCTTGCTCAAAATGGTAGTATGCTACTTGGTTTGTCTCTACTTCAATATGTGCATGTGTTTCTTTTAGCATATCGCTTATATACATATCAGTGGAGCCCTTAGGATCTTTGCTTGATTACCAACGTTGTGATGGCAGTCACACTTGTGGGGGCTGGGTAATCTATAAGCACATCCTTATACAGGTCCCTAGTCGTAGGACTATCGAGACAGGTGACATGAGTACAGCTTATATAGGTCCATCAGTTATCAGTTTCCAGGTGACATGAGTACAGCTTAGTCCGCTGACTTGACACTGTCACTTCGCCTCGAGTGTGTTCCCACTGTACTTAGATTACTACCCTACCACTGCTCAAAGGAGTCGTGCAAACAGGTAGTAGTTGGGTGCAGTCCCGAAGCACTTGGAGGCAGTGACGGTTAGACAGGATTCGTCTCTCCCGGTATTGGGGGTTGACATCGCGTTGTGTCTAGGAGAGCCATTACACGAGTAGTCCCTGGCCAGGGCAAGCGAGATATACTGGTAGGTTTCCAGTGTTATCTCAGGGTGTTCTGGGCTACACTCCGACAGGACATGTACCGCTATTGGGGGACTGACGTTCACCACCCCCTAGGCCTGCCATGTGATGTATCAGACGAACAGACCGGACTGTACGGAGATTGTCACATACAGGCTCAGTAGGAGTTCGGATGGGTTTACCTCATCGGCCTTCTTATCGACATCTACCTGGGGACCGTTACGTACAGCTAGTGCCGCTTGCGGTCTGTGGTTAAACCCACTGCCAGCGTAGTGTCGAGTCTTTAGAGTCCTACACAGAGAGTTTCCCTGCACTGAGCGAAACGTGTAGAGGCCGTATGGTTTTACGGCAGGGCTGTGATCACTTACGTGCACTTGTGTGCGTATGCTGTTTGGGCAGGCAATACTAATGGGCTTTGGTTTAAGCCGGATCCTAGTATTGCACAGATGGATTTGTTTTGTCTTCTGTGCATTCGCATTCTACGGAATGCGGATGCGGGTGTGTATGCACAGTTTTGAGGAGCGATGAAGGAGGAGGTGCCTCATTAGGGTTTTAGCAGTTGGTTCGGCCAAAACCGTTATGTGGCAGGCTCATTAGGGTTTTGGCAATTCGTTCGGTCAAAACCATTATGAGCCGGAGACATTGTTTACTAATCCTTTTAGTGATAATTTTGTGATGGCTAATTGCATTGACCATTTGACCACCATGACCTCTCTTGACTTTGTTGACCCGTTGACCGGAGTTGACCATTGACCTTCATGAGAGGTCTACACTCTTCTTTGGATTTTCTTTTTCTTTTTGGTTTATGAAAATGGTCAATTCAATTAGTAGCCATCAACTTTATCATGAAAGGATTGGTAATGATGTTGGTTTTGCATTATTGCAACCATGGTTCATTTCTTTAGCTAATAATTCATTTCTCATTCTCTCTCTTGCTCTTGCTCATGAGAAGAAAAGAAATGCTCCATGGTTGCTAGCTCCTCCTTCCTCCTCTTGATTTCTTCTTTTGATCTCATGTGTTGAGAGAAAAAGATCCCATAAAGACAAACACTTCCATATATCTCTACTACACAACCTAGGGCATCTAGACTAGCGATCTCGTTGCCCTAGTTGCCTCGGCTCGAGATGGAGCTCGGTGTACAACTCTCGGGTGGATCGTCTTCGACTCAAGAAGGCCGCAGAGGTGACCAAGATCCGGATCGTTCCTTGGAGCTTGGATGGACGAGCGGGACAGCGGAATGAAGACCCGAAAGACCGGTTTCATGAGGTATAATTTCTATGGCATAGTAGTTAAAACCTCTAGTAGTTTGCTAGTTTCTAGTTTAGCAAAGATCCGGCTTTTAGTCCATGTTGCTTTTGTGCTAAATTATTGTTTTTCGCCGTTTCCGCCTCCCCGTAAGAACCGGGGTGAGCAACGTGGACTTACACATGTCCATGCGTAGATAGGCCCCACCCTGGTAGACCTTATCTATGATGTACGGGCCTTCATAGTTTGGCTCGAATTTTCCCCGCTTGGCGCGATTGGGGATCATAGGCCTTTTGACCACTAGCACGAGTTCGCCTTGGTGGAATGTCCTCGGTCGGGTCAATCTTTCATATGAGCGCGTCATCTTTGCTTTATAAGCTTCCAGATTTTGTTGCACTGTGAGTCGTGTTTCATCAAGGGCATCGAGCTCCTCAAGGCGAAGGTGAGCATTCTCTTCGTTTGTCAACTCGTAGTGGATTGCCACTCGTAGAGAGGGTAGCTCTATCTCGAGGGGGAGTACTGCTTCCGTACCGAATACCAACGCGTATGGCGTTGTGTTCATGGCTGTCTTGAACGTAGTTCGATACGCCCAAAGAGCCTCTTGCAGTCTCTCGTGCCAGTCTTTCTTATTTCGGGACACCGTCTTTTTCAAGATCTTCGTCAGGGTCTTGTTGAAGGCCTCGGCTAGACCATTAGCTCGCGGATTATAAACCGAGGAATATCTCCAGTCTATATTGTGTTGTTGCGCGAAGCGACTGATCTTGTGGCTTCTGTAGGCTGGCCCGTTGTCGGAGATGATCCGTCTCGGCGTTCCAAATCGATATATGACGTGTGTCTTGAAGAAATGGAGGATATTCTCCGTCTTCACTTCCCTCAGCGGTACTGCCTCTGCCCATTTGGAGAAGTAATCGGTCGTCGCCAAGATGAAACGGTGTCCTCTAGACGATGCTGGTTCGATGGGGCCGACTATGTCAGTTCCCCACATTTCGAACGGCCAGCTAGCCACCGTTGGATGTAGTGGATTTGGATGCTGATGGATGAAGTCTCCATGGATTTGGCATGAGTGGCATTGCTTCGCATATTCGAGGCAATCCTGAATCATCGTGGGCCAGTAGTAGCCCATCCGTTTGATCTTCAACTTCATCTTTGGGCCTGCTTGGTGAGAACCGCAGATTCCGTCATGAACTTCCTGGACGACTCTTTTCGCTTCGTCAGGTCCCTGACATCTCAACCACAGAGAATCAAATGACCTCTTGTATAGGGTATCATTGGCGAAGGTGAAAGACAGCGCTCGTTTCATAAGCTGATGTCTTAAGGACGCATCTTCGGGCATTTGACGGTATTTGAAGTAGTTTATAAAGACTTCTCTCCAATCCTCGGTATTTTCCTGATCTTTTATTTGCAGGGTCGTCTACTCACTCGCCCCTTTTTCTTCGGATGATTCCGGAGATATTTCTGCTCGGGCGAGCACCCGACGGCTTTGTACCACGATTCTTACGTCATTGAGGTTTTCATCAGCCAGCTCTTTGGCGAGCTTGGCCAATGCGACCGCTTTGCTGTTTTCCGTGCGAGGTATGCTTTCTAAAGTATAGGAGGGAATTTGGGTCAACAGTTGTTGCACCTTTTCACCGTACTTTACCAATTCCGGTTTGCACGTTTGGTAGTCGCCGTTTACTTGACTAACGACCAGTTGAGAATCTCCGTATATGAGGAGGTTTTCAATTCCCATGTCGATGGCGATCTCAAGGCCTACTATCAAAGCTTCGTATTCGGCTTCGTTATTCGTCCTCGGCTCTGTTAGGGAGAAAGCAAAGCGCATTATCCCTCCTTGTGGAGTTACAAAGATGAGTCCTAACCCTGATTTGATTATAGGGGTACTTTGTTTGCGCTTCTTTACGGAAGATGCTCCGTCGAAATAAACCTCCCATCGGGTATCACCACCGTCGATCGCATCAAACGCATGTTCATCTGGAAGATCGTAATTCAAAGGAGAATCGGCGGGTATCGGATGCTCAGCGAAGAAGTCGGCGATGGCCTGGCCTTTCATTGCCTTGAGAGGTTGATAGGTTATCGAGAACTCCATCAAGAGCAGAGCCCATTTAGCGAGTCGTCCCGTCAATATAGCTTTTAACATTAAGTATATAAGAGGGTCCACCTTCGAAATAAGACGGACCTCATGCGCCAACGCATAGTGCCTGAGCTTTTTTATCGTGAAGATCAACGCCAGGCAGTGTTTTTCAATGGGAGTGTAGTTGCTTTCTGCCCCCCGAAGAACTCGACTTAACTAGAAGAGTGCTCTTTCTTTCCCCTGGTCATTCTCTTGCGCCCATAATGCGCCTAAAGAACCTTCAAGGGCGGTTGTGTAAAGAATGAAAGGCTTTCCCTTAACCGGAGCAGCCAACACTGGCGGGTTCTGCAGGTACTGTTTAATCTCGTCCAGCGCGCCCTGGCATTTTTGATCCCAGACGAATGGAGTCCCCTTCTTCATCAGGTGACTGTAAAGGCGGCACTTGCCAGAGAGGTTGGCTACAAATCGCCGAATATATGCGAGCTTTCCTTGGAGAGACCGTAACTGTTTGAGAGTTCTCGGTAGAGGCATTTCCATGATCGCCTTGATCTTAGACGGATCTATTTCGATACCTCAGTGTCGGACGATGAATCCCAGGAATTTGCCTGAAGAAACTCCGAATGCACACTTGAGAGGGTTCATCTTCAAGTTGTATTGTCGAAGGCGTCGAAATACAGTCTTTAGATGCTCGAGATGCTCCTCATATAATTTGCTCTTGACCACGAGGTCGTCGATATAGCACTCGACGATTTCATGTATAAGGCCATCGAAGATCTTCGTCATGGCCCTCTGATAGGTGGCACCGGCGTTCTTTAGACCAAAGGGCATCACCTTGTAACAAAATATTTCCAATGGGGTCCGGAAAGCGGTATGCTTCTGGTCTTCGGGATGCATCTTTATCTGATTATACCCTGATGAGCCATCCATGAAGGAGAAAACCTCATGAGTGGACGTATTGTTTATCATCAGTTCGGTGACTGGCACCGGGAAATCATCCTTCGGGCAGGATTTATTGAGATCCCGAAAATCCACCCATATGCGCACCGTCCCATTTTTCTTCATCACCGGGACGATGTTGGCGATCCATTCAGGATATTAAACTTCCTGGATAAAACCAGAGTCGATTAGCTTCTTGACCTCAGTATTGATACTCATCTCAAGCTCAAGCCGTATCCTTCTTGGCGCCTGTTTGATCGGCTTGACGTCCGGGGATATCGCCAATTTGTGCACAGCAATTTCTGGATCTAGTCCTGGCATCTCGGAATAGTTCCATGCGAAGCAATCTTTGTGCTGTACAAGGACGTCTTTTAACGCAGCCACCCTTTCTTCAGATAGAAGCTCACTGACGAACGTCGGCCGTGGGTCACTTGCCGTCCCCAACTCAATTTTCTTGAGGTTATCTGCAGTGGTATGTATTCCATCCTCCAGTTCTTTCGGAGCTGGTGGAAATTCTGAGATCACCTCATCATTGCTGTTTTCGAAGCACCAGGGAAGGTTGTCCATGTTCTCGGGCTCTTCTTTTAATATTGTTATCATGTGACAAGTGCGAATCCGCTTCCAATCCCAATGTGGAGTTGGTTCTATTCTCGTGGCTTTGGGTTCGTGCTTCTGTGGCGGCGTTACCCTCCAGTTGTCAGACAGAGCGAACTTACTGATCTTCGACCCAATTCTTAAAGGTGAAGCAGTCTTCGAGCGGGTGCCCTATTACTCGATGGTAAGAGCAATAATTTGGGTCAGAGACTTCGCCTGCTTGTTCGGGGTTTTTGGACTTCGGCAGTGTAAGCATTTGATGTTTTAGAGCAAGATCAAGTATCTTCTTCGTCTTGTCCCGAGGAAACGAGTACGCTAGACCCATTTTCTTTATGAGGGATAGATCGATAACGCTCGACTCCCGTTTGCGTGGCTTCTTAGCCCCGCTTTGTTGCTGTTGAGCGCTTTTTTGGCCTTTAGACTTGTTTGTGCCTCTGCGTCGAGCCTTTTTTATAACAGGTTGACAGGGGGCGGCATTTTCGTCTTTCATGGCCTGTTGAAGGACGCGTTGCGTTTTGGTTTTCTCGTAGATTGCCATTTCACGATTGTGATCATCTCAGACTTTTTGACCAGCTTCCCTTATAAGCCTGTCCATTTGCTCTTCAAACGACGGACTGGGCGCTTTTGCATCAGGAACTTTTACTGGTTCAGGATTAGTGTCCTCTCGTTGAGCATCTGCTTCTTCATTGAAGTCGTGCACGACGTAACAGTCGCGGAGCAGCTCTCGTTTCTTGGAGCGAATGTATCCGAGCCCGATTGTCTCCATTCTCCCACTAGGTAGCTTGTGCTGAGTCCCAGGGACGTTCCAGACCTTGTCATAGAATTTGGCCTTTCTAATGGTCTGTTCGAAGGGTATCCATTGGCGCTTCAACAGCCTCTTCAAGCCTTCTGTATAATATCTGGGTAGACGGATGGGTTGAAGCCTGTCCAGCGTAGGATCCGCACCGTGCCAGATTTCTTTCTCCACTTTGTTTTTCAGAGCGGTAGAATAGAATTGCCTTCTCGCCTTCTCGTCTGGGAGGGATATAGAACGTCTGCAGCTCCTCTACACTGTCGATATCAAGCGCAACCAGTTCTTTATAATGTTTAAGCGGCACCATAGCGACTTGTGGACTTTGCTCTTCGTCAGTGGAAGCTCGTATTGAAGGTCGAGCAGAGAATACAGCATGGACCTCATCCTCCGAATCACTACCAAAGATCAACGTAGGAGCGGATGGTCCCGGCTTGGTGTATTGGGTAGGACCCGAATAAACTATCTCCTCTTCCTCCTCGGTATCACTGCCAAAGACAGGGATGGTAGCGTTAGTTTTATTCTCCGGCTTGCGACACCTTTCCGTGTCTTCGAGATTCGGCAAGAAGTATTTGGCATCTTCATATTTGCGAACTTCGTTCACGGAAAACGGATTCAATTCTCCCGTCACGGTATACTCGAGACCATCCCTAAAATATTTCATACACTGATGCTGTGTAGAAGGGATGATGTTATACTCGTGTAACCATGGTCGGCCGAGCAGAGCGTTGTAGCACGTCTTGGCATCTATGACGTGGAATTTAATGTCCGTGACGAGCAGCCCAAAGCGTAGCGTCAGTATCACAGATCCAAGAGTCTTTGATGATTAGGAATCGAACCCGGAGATGGTGATCTTATCCCGAGCAAGGTGCTGGACGCTCATGTAGATTTCCTTTAACACCCGCACATTAAGGAGATTAACAGACGACCCGTTATCGATCAGGATTTTGCCTATTTTTATATCATGGCAGTATCCTGAGACATAGAGGGGGCGATTGTGTTCGCACGTCCTAAGGAGAAGGTCTTCATCGCCAAAAGTGACATCTGTCGTGTGCACTTCCTCCAATTCATCCTTCATCTTTTCTTCGGTTAGGAGAGCTTGGAACTGCTCCGGGTCCTGTAGTGCCTTAATTAATGAATCTCTCGCCTCCTTTGATAGTAAAAGGGCGTCAAGAATATGTTAGTTGTATGTATGCCCTAGAAGCCAGTATTGTACAGATTATGTATATTATATTGGATGCTTGGACATATATGGAGATGACTTTCTTGCTCGACATGATAGTATGCTATCTGGTTGCCATTTATCTTAACATGTACACTAGTCTCTTTATACTGTCTTATAGTTACATGTTGGTAAAGCCCTTAGGATTTGTACTTGACTACCTGGACTATGATGCAGATCATACTAGTGGGGACATGGTAGTCCATAAGTACATCCTTCAAGGTCCCTAGTCGTGGGTATCTCGAGACGGGGCATCGATATACCAGAGTAGACTAGCGTATACGCTTCTCGACCCATGTGATGGGCGATGGATGATCCCATATCCATTGGTGTTTGACATCAGAGATGGTATACGGGTGCTCAGTGGAAACTGGGTACACTGGACGGACTCGCCGAGAACTCCCAGATGGTATTATACCTCACGTCAGATGGCAGTTCTCAGGTGACACTTGTACAGGTTAGTCTGTAGACCCGAGATCGTCATAGAGTCTTGTGTGATTCCCACTGTGCTTTGATCTCCACCTTACCACGTCCATGAGGGCGTGCAAAACGGTGGTCTTTGGGTACAGTCCCGAGTCACATGGAGGCAATGAGCGATAGGAGGGGTTTCGTCTCTCCCGGTATTGGGAGTTGATGTTGCGCTGTGCTCGATTGGCCGTAACAGGTAAGTCCCTGGCCAGGGCTGATCAGAGATTTGCTGGTAAGTGTTACCAGTAGTTTCTCGACCCGTTACGAGCATCACATCAGCACGACTTATCGGGTTATTGGGGTCTGACGTATACCACCCCTAGACCTGATATGCGACGTATCAGACGAAGAGACTTGACTGTATGGTAAGTGTTACTGGTCGGATTCGCAGGAGTGTGAGCGGGCTAGCTCATCGATCTTATGATCGCTCAATACCCGGGTGGCCGTTACGTTTAGCAGACCGCTTGCGGCTTGTGGGTGCTTGATATGATCATCATCTGCTACCGGCGTATTGACGAGTCTTTAGAGTCCTACACAGAGGTTTCCTGGCTCAAGCGAAACGAAATAGGAGCGCATATGAGATATGTGCAGGACCGAGAATGATGCGTGTATGTGATACCGCATTTCATTCTCGCGATATATGTTTCGATTGGTTATATTCGATATGACCTAGTTATCGAATCATTGATTCGATAAATCGATGCATTGAATACTAGTACGTTATGTGCGACATGACCGGATCATTGAATCAAGTGTTGATTTAATGATTTAATGTATAATTATATATTTAATATATTACTTTGCATTAACTAGTAATGGTTCACTTTAAACGGATTTTTCTCACTTGGATTGCACATTGTATATGTGATATACTTTTGTGCACTTTTTGTATCATGTTTGATGATACTTGATCATTGTTAAGTGTATAGAATTAATCCATGGTTAATATGATAATTAGGGTTTTGCATTTCCATTTATTTATTTATTTATTTATTTATTTATTTGAAATATGTTATGATAAGAATGGTGGCTAAGTTTGTTTTATATTGAAGCTTCATGAAGCTTTGACTTTGCTAACCATCCTTATCTTCATGCTTAACCCTAACCCATCAAAGTGACCATGGTTAATTCTCTACACTTAACCCTAGTTCAAGTTATGATAAGTATTTGATTTATATTTATTTTTATGATATAACACTTATCATAATCTTTTCTTGAGCTCATCTTCTTCTTCTTCTTCAAGCTTGCTACAAAAATGGCAAGTTGAGATCTAGTGAGTTAAATCCAAATCTAAAGTGAACCCACCTCCTATTTCTTCACCCTCTACCTCTTGCCAAGTTGTTTTGGGTGTTTACTTCACAAGTTTCACAAGTTTGTGAAGTCGGAGCTTGAGTTTGTGCAACCTCGACGTAGATCGTCTTTGACACAAAGCCGACGACCTATTCCGCTTGCTTTCCCGATGAAGCCGACGATCGAGTAGAGGATTCATGATGGACAGCGAGGACATGACGTTGCGGAGCCGTGGAGGTGGATATCCGGATCTACAAAGGTTGTAATTTCCGTATCACAGTAGTTAACTGTTAACTAGGTTTCTATTTCGCCTAAACATCTAGTTAAAGATCCGTAGTCTAGGGTTTCTCGGCACTAAAAATTTTAATATGGCATGCTCGATGCCTTGTGAGAACCCACTAGGGTGCCTAGGAACCTTTCACTGGTATCAGAGCCTAGCTAGAGCTTTAGGCGAAGTCCCGACGCAGTTTGACGTCCGAACGAGCACGAAACCCAAATACTTTAGAGCTCTCTGGACATTTTCATAAATCTGGGAATTTTTGATATTAAAAATGTCTAAAAAATTCAGCATAGAATTCTAAGCATTACTGTGCAAAACGTTTCACTGAACTGTTCATTGTGCCGCGGAAGCGCGGCAGAAGCATGCCTTCTGCCGCCCTTCCGCGGTCAAATGGTGACATCATCCCTTTTTTTTTGTACAGTAATACCTGATAAATTCTGGTGAGTTTTATGGGTATTTTTAAATTTATTTAAAGGTTGAGTGCTCTGGAGTTATATTGGGAATCGATGAATTCAATCGGAAAATCAAACTTTGTCTTAGTGTTTTTCCAGATAATTGTAGAATATGTTAAAGAGTTCGACCGGATATAAATACCCAGGTTTTCCCCTGCCGGAATAATTCCAAGTGTTGGACTTTTCTGTGGTTAAAAGACGTTCCAAGTAGTGCAAGTAACGCGATGGTCCCTCTAGAAGACACAAACCTTAACTCGATTATGTGACCGTCTTGAACTGCCCTTTGAACCTTCGGGTTTGGGGCAGTACGGCGTGCCACATGTGAGGCGTTGGCTTGACCCTTCTACGGCTGGACCGTCGGTACTGAGGTATGAAGTGAATGTCTTTAAGCCTATTTCATGTGTTGATCGGTGTCGGGAAAACTTGGGTGTTCGAATGTTCGATCGGAAAGTTTGATATATTCTATTTATCCGGAATTGGATACAATAATTGGAATTCACAAACGGTTATGAGATAACTGGATGGATGTTATAAATCTAGCAGTTTAGTCCCATATGATATTGAAAAGAGTTTTCGATAATGAGACTAAAATGCGGGATTTATATCTGTTAGGCATGCGATGTCTAAAGTAGTTGCGGATTCCAATTGTTGTAGTTTTACACTTTCTTTTCTGTGACCGTAAGTGTAGTATGTTCATATCGCCGGTTTCTTTGCTATACATCAACGACAATTGGGGTATGCATACTTACTTACGTTGATGACATGTGATGTTATGTGTTGCTGGATATGTTATATTGGATCGTCGTATTCGAATAGCCGGGGGTTTTTATGTGAGATGAGTGTTTTTCATTTTCATTCATGTAAAAACTTGTATGTAATATTCTTTTATTCGGGGCACTTCCAGGATGCGGGAGTTGTCACCCTTTGTATATTATTTACTTTTCTGCACTAGGATAGACCCAAGGAGGGGAGCACAAGTAACCGGGTTCTGGGGTCCAGTGGGAGACCAACTCGAGGTATCGAGTCCGGGTCTCCTAACCCTAGAATTGGCAAGGTTGCTTGCCGCTCTCGTAGGGGTCTAGGGGTGTGGGATTGGCTATTCATCACGACCGTGGAATCCGTGTTTTATACTGGCTCGTATTGAAAACACGGACGTCCTAATATATCCAATATTTCATATGTTTATTCTGCTGCGATATCTGTGATGTGATTCTGTGATGGATATAGTATATAGTATATATGATATATTATATAGACGTTACTTATGTTTTACACCCGCGCTAGCCCTGCCCTGCTCTGTCGTTAGTTACCTAACCTAACGGTGCACGAGGGGACATCGAGGCGAATGCGGATGGCATAAGTGTACGTCATATCTATCTGTGATGTTTAGGTATTTTAATGATGGGACTTCATTAATGTGATTAATGAAAGATAAGAAACCTAAGATGTTGTAGAATCAGATTTTAAATAAAACAGGTAGCTACAGTTCTTGCTTTGCATAGGGGTATATATGATATACCCCGCACCTCATTCGACGAGGAAAGGACCGAGATCCCTTCACCGGGAGTGACTCCTTTAGCAATAACTGGCAGATGCTACATACTCGGTTTGCTTTTGACTGCTTTTGCGTTTTTGCTTTGCACAACGATATATATGATATATCCCGCACCTCATTCGACGAGGAAAGGACCGAGATCCCTTCACCGGGAGTGACTCCTTTAGCAAAACTAGAAAAGCCTCAAAATCACTCCATTTCAAAACTTCATTTGATTCTACAACGATATCAAGTTCATTACGCTCATGGTTTTATGAAAACCTGCGTAGCCCTCCGTCATTTCAGATAAGTACTGGTTAGTATTCGTGCTACGTTTGTTGACTATGTTAAGGCGTAGTGTGCGGTAGCTAATTAGTGCTTATCTGCATAAGCATATGATGCGATTGGATTAGGGTAGTCGTGCGACTTTGTTGACTATGTTAAGGGTCGTGCGGGTGGGTTTAATTCAATCGGGAAATGACGGGTTGAACTTGACTAGCACTTATGATTTGTTGACTATGTTAAGGTCATATAGCTGCTAGGGGCAAAATATTATCGGGAATTTCAAGTGTTGAAATTTGCAATGAGATTGCATACCTTCTATGAGATAGTTGGATCCCGATACCCGCTGCGAGTAAGAGTTACTCCTGGGAGAGTTTTACACATTACAATTAGCCGATCAAGTAGGTGTCTAGAAAGGTGTTAACGAGGTTACGCCTCTGGGAAAACGAGGTTTACATTAATTAGGTTCGTGCGAAAGCACGGGGGACCTCCCTCAAAGTACCGACACTGGCCTGGCTGAAAGATTGGCGAACTTGTAGTGTGTAATTAATCCCGGCTAGTCTTTCCTTTTAAGGTTTGGAGGAAGATTTGATAAAAAGCAGTGGGAGCCATCCTGATTAGATAAGATAATAACCAATCTGATCTTGCACGAGCTTACGCTAAAGTGTTTTCTTCTCTCTCTCTCCAGGTAGCGACCATTTCATGCCTTAATAAAGATAATAAAATGGATGTATTGACCGAACCCGCATGTTATACTGTGCTGGGGAACGTTGGTTCCGTTCTTTCCTATAAGAGTTATAGGACTGAACAGGATATAGGGGAATACCAGGATTCCCATGCCACCCGAATGAAGAAAGTACATGATGATGCATTTTCTTCGAGTGTGTTCGTTACTGAGAACTGTTTCTCCATTTGCTCTACATCCTGGGTATTGGATACCGGGTCAGGATCCCATATATGTAATCAGTTACATGGGCTTAGGAAAGGTAGAGAACTTGGAGAAGGTGATAAAGGCATAAGAGTTGGAAATGGTGCAATTGTTGCAGCTAAGACTGTCGGGGAATATCACCTTGTATTACCAACAGGTAATACATTGGTTCTGAACGAATGCTATTACATGCCGAACCTGATATGCAACATTATATCGGTTTCTTTATTAAGTAAAGAGGGATATAATTTTGTATTACAGGACAATGTTATGAACATTTTCCATAACCAAAAGTTGGTTGGATCAGGCATGTTGTGCAATGGCATTTATGTTCTAAACCAATCAACAGTCCTGAGCATAACAAACACACACATGAGGAAGAGTTCTGAACTCAACGAATCCTTCTTGTGGCATTGTAGACTGGGTCACATCAATGTGACACGACTGGCTAAGTTGCATAAAGATGGATATTTGAAACCTTTCGAATTTTCATCTTATGACACTTGCCAGTCATGTCTCAAAGGTAAGATGACCAAGACTCCGTTTACGGGACACGGAGAAAGAGTTACTGAACTCTTAGGACTGATACATAGTGATGTATGCGGACCCATGTCTACACATGCCAGGGATGGTTCTTCGTACTTCATTACATTCACTGACGATCTCTCTAGATTCGGATATGTGTTCCTGATAAAACACAAATCAGAAGCTTTTGAGAAATTTAGAGAATATAAACAAGAAGTCGAGAACCAAACCGGAAAAAGTATTAAAATCCTTCGATCAGATCGGGGAGGTGAATACTTGAGCAATGAATTCCTGGACTTCCTAAAAGAGAATGGGATTCTCTCTCAGCTAACTCCTCCATATACACCACAGCACAACGGTGTATCGGAGCGGAGGAACCGCACCCTATTAGATATGGTGCGCTCTATGATGAGCACAGCTGAGTTACCTATTTCCTTCTGGGGTTATGCGCTGGAGACAGCAGCATACCTATTGAATCAAGTTCCATCTAAATCTGTACCTACCACACCATATGAGATATGGAGTGGGAAGAGACCATATTTTAAACGAGTTAAAATATGGGGTTGTCCGGCCTATGTCAAAAGACAAAATCCAGACAAACTCGAGGCACGGTCAGTTCTTTGCAAGTTTGTGGGATATCCTAGGAATTCCCAAGGATATTTATTCTACCATGCTGAAGAACAAAAAGTGTTTGTTTCTCAATATGCCACCTTTTTAGAAAAGGAATTTCTTGAAAAAGAAATTAGTGGCAAAGTGGTAGAGCTGGAAGAGGTTCCAGATACACAAACAGTAACTGAAGATTTAGTGGAACCAGAAGATTCAGTAGCTCCCAATGAACCTCAGCCTCTCCGCCGATCTAGTAGGGTTCCTCGCCAGCCTGAGAGATACTACGGTTTTCTCATGGATGGTGGGAGCGAGGATTGCATCATGGAGGATGATGACCCAACTAGCTTCGAGCAGGCCATCACGAGTGGGGACTCAGTGAAATGGCTGGATGCTATGCGGTCCGAGATGGATTCCATGTACACCAACAAAGTATGGACTTTGGAAGTTGCTCCTGAAGGGGTAAAACCCATTGGGAGCAAGTGGATCTTTAAGAAGAAACTTGGTGTAGATGGGAAAGTGGAGACTTTCAAAGCTAGACTTGTAGCAAAGGGTTTTCGTCAAAGACCAGGTGTGGACTATGACAAGACCTTTTCTCCAGTAGCTATGCTTAAATCCATCCGAATCATGCTTGCCATTGCTGCTTTTCATGACTACGAAATCTGGCAAATGGATGTTAAGACCGCCTTTCTAAATGGTGATTTAGAAGAGTGCGTGTACATGACTCAGCCAGAGGGCTTCGTAGACAGTGGGAGCAGCGGGAAGGTGTGCAAGCTGCTTAAATCCATTTATGGATTAAAGCAAGCATCGCGGAGTTGGAACATCTGCTTTGACGTCGTTATCAAAGAGTTTGATTTCGTCAAAAATCCAGATGAACCTTGTATCTACAGGAAGGTGGCAGAGAGTAAGGTTGTCTTCCTCGTATTGTACGTGGACGACATACTCTTGATAGGAAATGTTATTCCTATGCTGCAATCGGTCAAGCTCTTCTTATCACAAAGATTCTCAATGAAAGATCTTGGTGATGCCTCCTGCATATTGGGAATCAGGATCTATAGAGATAGATCCAAACGGATTTTGGGATTGTCCCAATCCAGGTACATTGACACCATACTAAAGAGGTTTAGTATGGAAGAGTCCAAGCGTGGGAACTTGCCCACGATCTCTGGAGTCACTCTCTCCAAAGAGATGTCTCCCAAGACTGATTTGGAGAGAGCTCGCATGCAAGGGATACCCTACGCTTCGGCGGTAGGCTCTATCATGTATGCGATGCTATGTACCAGACCCGATGTAGCATACTCACTAAGTGTAGTGAGCAGGTATCAAGCTGATCCTGGAGAGAGTCACTGGACAACTGTGAAGAGCATTCTCAAGTACTTGCGAAGGACTAGAGATATGTTCTTGGTGTATGGTAACGGAGAACTCCAAGTGGAGTCCTTTACCAATTCCAGCTTCCAGAGTGATAAGGACGACTCTAAGTCGCAGTCGGGTTTTGTCTTTACCCTTTACGGAGGGGCGGTTAGCTGGAAGAGTTCCAAGCAGGAAACCGTAGCAGACTCGACGATGGAGGCTGAATACATCGCTGCCAACGATGCTGCTAAAGAAGCTGTCTGGGTCAAGAAGTTCATTATTGAACTTGGAGTGGTTCCATCCATTGAACATCCAATACCTTTGTATTGCGATAACAATGGAGCGGTGGCTTTGGCCAAGGAACCCAGGTCCCATCAGCGATCCAGGCATATTCTGAGGCGGTATCACCTGATCCGGGAGATAGTTGATCGCCGGGAGATCGAGGTCAGGAGAGTTGACACGAAGAACAACACGGCGGATCCACTCACGAAGGCCATTCCCCAGATACAGTTTGAGAGACTCTTCGGGATGCTCGGTATGAGATACTACAGCAGCTGGCCCTAGTGCAAGTGGGAGATTGTTAGTTGTATGTATGCCCTAGAGGCCAGTATTGTACAGATTATGTATATTATATTGGATGCTTGGACATATATGGAGATGACTTTCTTGCTCGACATGATAGTATGCTATCTGGTTACCATTTATCTTAACATGTACACTAGTCTCTTTATACTGTCTTATAGTTACATGTTGGTAAAGCCCTTAGGATTTGTACTTGACTACCTGGACTATGATGCAGATCATACTAGTGGGGACATGGTAGTCCATAAGTACATCCTTCAAGGTCCCTAGTCGTGGGTATCTCGAGACGGGGCATCGATATACCAGAGTAGACTAGCGTATACGCTTCTCGACCCATGTGATGGGCGATGGATGATCCCATATCCATTGGTGTTTGACATCAGAGATGGTATACGGGTGCTCAGTGGAAACTGGGTACACTGGACGGACTCGCCGAGAACTCCCAGATGGTATTATACCTCACGTCAGATGGCAGTTCTCAGGTGACACTTGTACAGGTTAGTCTGTAGACCCGAGATCGTCATAGAGTCTTGTGTGATTCCCACTGTGCTTTGATCTCCACCTTACCACGTCCATGAGGGCGTGCAAAACGGTGGTCTTTGGGTACAGTCCCGAGTCACATGGAGGCAATGAGCGATAGGAGGGGTTTCGTCTCTCCCGGTATTGGGAGTTGATGTTGCGCTGTGCTCGATTGGCCGTAACAGGTAAGTCCCTGGCCAGGGCTGATCAGAGATTTGCTGGTAAGTGTTACCAGTAGTTTCTCGACCCGTTACGAGCCTCACATCAGCACGACTTATCGGGTTATTGGGGTCTGACGTATACCACCCCTAGACCTGATATGCGACGTATCAGACGAAGAGACTTGACTGTATGGTAAGTGTTACTGGTCGGATTCGCAGGAGTGTGAGCGGGCTAGCTCGTCGATCTTCTGATCGTTCAATACCCGGGTGGCCGTTACGTTTAGCAGACCGCTTGCGGCTTGTGGGTGCTTGATATGATCATCATCTGCTACCGGCGTATTGACGAGTCTTTAGAGTCCTACACAGAGGTTTCCTGGCTCAAGCGAAACGAAATAGGAGCGCATATGAGATATGTGCAGGACCGAGAATGATGCGTGTATGTGATACCGCATTTCATTCTCGCGATATATGTTTCGATTGGTTATATTCGATATGACCTAGTTATCGAATCATTGATTCGATAAATCGATGCATTGAATACTAGTAGGTTATGTGCGACATGACCGGATCATTGAATCAAGTGTTGATTTAATGATTTAATGTATAATTATATATTTGATATATTACTTTGCATTAACTAGTATTGGTTCACTTTAAACGGATTTTTCTCACTTGGATTGCACATTGTATATGTGATATACTTTTGTGCACTTTTTGTATCATGTTTGATGATACTTGATCATTGTTAAGTGTATAGAATTAATCCATGGTTAATATGATAATTAGGGTTTTGCATTTCCATTTATTTATTTATTTATTTATTTATTTATTTGAAATATGTTATGATAAGAATGGTGGCTAAGTTTGTTTTATATTGAAGCTTCATGAAGCTTTGACTTTGCTAACCATCCTTATCTTCATGCTTAACCCTAACCCATCAAAGTGACCATGGTTAATTCTCTACACTTAACCCTAGTTCAAGTTATGATAAGTATTTGATTTATATTTATTTTTATGATATAACACTTATCATAATCTTTTCTTGAGCTCATCTTCTTCTTCTTCTTCAAGCTTGCTACAAAAATGGCAAGTTGAGATCTAGTGAGTTAAATCCAAATCTAAAGTGAACCCACCTCCTATTTCTTCACCCTCTACCTCTTGCCAAGTTGTTTTGGGTGTTTACTTCACAAGTTTCACAAGTTTGTGAAGTCGGAGCTTGAGTTTGTGCAACCTCGACGTAGATCGTCTTTGACACAAAGCCGACGACCTATTCCGCTTGCTTTCCCGATGAAGCCGACGATCGAGTCGAGGATTCATGATGGACAGCGAGGACATGACGTTGCGGAGCCGTGGAGGTGGATATCCGGATCTACAAAGGTTGTAATTTCCGTATTACAGTAGTTAACTGTTAACAAGGTTTCTATTTCGCCTAAACATCTAGTTAAAGATCCGTAGTCTAGGGTTTCTCGGCACTAAAAATTTTAATATGGCATGCTCGATGCCTTGTGAGAACCCACTAGGGTGCCTAGGAACCTTTCAGAATACTGAGCTGTGAGGGTAGCTTCCTCAGATGCGCTAAGACGTTGTAATCTACCTTATTTTTCTTCGGCGGGTCTTTGGCAGTTAGCTCTTCCATGACTTAGTCATCTAAGGCGATGTCCACATAGACCTTTTCTTTCCCCTTATCTCTTTTGTTGGGGGGGTCCGAGATTCTTTTCGGGTAACGTGCGATTACGCAGTCGGATATTTTCATAAATTTTCGGCTCTTCTTCTTTTCCCGAAGTGGACTCTTTAAAGAGGGGGCCAAGCTCCAGCTCCTCATCAGAATCGCTCCCGAATGTGAGCACTTGCGATCCCCCAGCGTTGATCATGCGACAATTGCCGGTGGTTCTGTTAAACCCTTCGGTCGTACCGTTTTGCTCTCGGCGGGTCTTGCGCTTTTCCCGCTTAAACTGCTGCCGGTGAGCAATATATCCTTGCCACCATCTATCGAAAGCTTGGCACTCTTCAGTGGGGTGCGAAACCTTCCGATGATATAAGCAATAGGAGGGGTGCATTTCCGCTTCACCAGTAATGTTTCCCTCAGAGGATGGTAGTTTCATACCCATTGACACGGCTTTAGCAAACCTCTTCCTCATCTTGAATTTGATTTTATCCGCAGTGGGTGTGCTTTGCTCCAGCGGGAGTATCTCAATTTTTTCGTCAAGGCGTTGGCGTTTGGCCTTTTCGAATATGACCGCCTCGTGCTCCCGATCAGCTTTACTTTTTAAGAGAGCTTCATTAAGGAATGCGTCAATTATTTCATCCGACGGCCCCGAAATTTTTGGTTCAGGATCTGCCCCTAACTTTTCAGTACAAGGAGTCTCCTCATTGTTCGTGAGCGAATGAGAAATCATATGACAGCTCACCACATATTCCTTGGATTCATCAGATGAACTTTCTCCCTCATCTTCCTCTTGAAAGACGTGGTTGAGGAATTCTTGGAATGTAATGGGAGTCCGTGCCTTCTGGTTGTATTCCTCCAGCGCGTGAATTTGTTTTTGCAAGTCCGTGCGCTTGTCGCCGGGCTTCACGGGCTTCTTTGATTTCTTTTTCATCTTCTTTGAAGATTTCGGCGGCTGGTTGTGAGTGCTTGGGCCACCTCCATCGATCTTTTGAGTTGGACGAGGCTTCAACATCCCTTCAATGATCTGCGGCTCCAACGGGTTCTTCTACTTAATCGCTGGGCATGTTTAAAGGTCGTTCAGCATCCTCTTTGTCTTGGATGATAATACAACCTCCCAAGGAGCTTCTTCAACGACAGAGCATGTTTCCCCCGGCGCATTCATTCCCTTAGAGGTGTGGGGCTGCGGTGGATTCACCTTCCATTTGTTGGACAATGCAAACTTGCCCTATCGGTACTGGTCTTCAAGCCAATTTTTGAAGACGTAGCAATCCTCGATCGGATGACCCAGTACTCGACGATAAAGACAGTAGTTGGGCTCATTGACATCACTTGGTTGCGACGGACATTTTGGATCCGGCAGATTTATGAGTCGGTTGCGCAACGCCAGCTCGAATAACCTTCTCGTTTTATCTCGGGGAAACGAGTAAGGACGTCCCATCCTCTCCTCAAGGGCTACGTACGGGCGCATATTATTTTGACGAATGACTGGCTTCGAGTTGGTCGGCTGTTGTTGAGCATTAGCGAAAACGATCGCTTTCCCCTTTCCCTTCTCATTTCGGAAGTTCGGCTTTGGAAGAATAGGTTTATGGCCCATTTGATCCATTTGCGCCAGCTTGTCGATTAGTGCCTGGAAGGTGGTCGGCTTGAAGAACATCATAAATTGCGAGATGGTTGCTTGCGGATCGAGGGTTCCCACAAACATACCCACTGCGGGAGCTTCTTCTATACGCTGCTCGCATTTTGACCATAAATTTCGCCATCGTATAGCATATTGGACCCATGTTTCGCCCGGCTTTATCCTGGCATTAATCAATGCCGTTATCGGGGTACGCTCGCTGGCACTCGCGAAACGCTGGGTAAACAGCAATTCCATTTCAGCAAAGGTCTTGATAGAGTCGTTCGGGAGCTCGGAATACCACTCGAACGCTGTATCTGACAAGCTACCAACGAACTGGCGGAGCAACAATTTATCATCACCGCCAGTGTTGCCGCAAAGCGCCCTGAACTGGGCAACATGCTGGTGGGGATTGCCAGTCCCCTTATACACATGGAATTTTGGTATCGTATAACCTGGCGGGTACTTGATCTGGTCGTACCAGCCCAGATACGGTCGTCCCGTTTTTACGAATTGACCCGCTGCTTCAGTCGCTTGATGAACCCGGATCTGCTGAGCTATATATATTCGTCCAGGTCGGCTTTGGAGATTGCCTCCTCCTTGGCTGTTGATAGAGCCGGAGGAGGATTCGACATTTCTCCCCTATCATCTTCAAGGATGATCGGGGGATCTTCAGCAGGTGGATCTTGTTAAATCATCATACCCACCATGTCTTGGAACAGGAGGGCCATTCGCTTTATGTTGGCTGCTTATTCAGCAGCCTCTTTATCCTTCTTCTCCAATATTCGGCGAAGGAACTCAGCGTCAGTTTCCTGTTCTTAGCATTCATCCGAGGACGTCTCAGGGGTTTCTTTTGGCCCAGTGAGTACGGCCATTGCGTTCATCATCTCCTAGAGCTTTTGTTGTTGCTCCTGAGCCTTGGTCATTGACCGTGTAAGCGGTCTATGACCCGTGGATGCGCGGCTGTCTTCTTTACCGGATGCCATATAGACGGTATGAACTACCATGCCCCAGACTTAGGGCGTTTGGGTTCACCACCTTTGATATTCGCCGTAGGTGTAGGGACTTTTTCTGGCCTTCTTCTCTTATGGGCCGTAGAAGTTGAGGGGGCCGTTGCTTTGGGCACCCAAGCAGTCGTCGTCTTTCGTTGTTTGACCGGGTGCTTTTCTTCTTGTCGACCTTTCGACTTCTTGTGTTGGCGGGAGAAATTAGGATCGATCACGGATTCCCGGACTCGTCGCCATGTCTTGTAAATCCTGGAGGACAGCGATTGAGGAGGCTGCTCCGGCTTTTCTGCTTCGACAGCGGTCTCTACCGGTGTAGGAGATCTCTTGAACACCGCAGTTGGCGAGTTCCTACGCACCCTATTCAGTAGCTCAAAGCTGTTCCCAGTTGGAACAGCAGCATTAACTTCCACCGTTGGAGCTGGTGGAGTTATCCCGGAAGGGGAGTTGCCCCCAGTCTTCCTTATTCGGTGCCAGTGGCGTCGTCGGGCGCGACGAGTCGTCGGTATTGGTTCAGAGACAGAAACAGCCTCTTTTTGCCCCCTGTTCAGGTATGGGGCTGTTGTCGGCGCCAGCCTATCGAAGACTGATGTCTTTTGAGCAGCAGGAGGAGGAGTAGGAGTTGGGACGGTTAGTCTTGTAAAGACCGATCTCTTAGCAGGAGAAGCCGCCTTGACGACTTCAGGACCAGGTTTGGCTACTCCTTTTGAGGTAACCTTTCCTGGGACTGCAAGCTTCATTGCGCGTCCGCGAGAGTTTTGGCCCAATCTGGAGAAGACCGAGGCACTGGTGTTAGGCGACCCGTTGAGAGGGGCCGCGGTAACTGAAAGTCGATCGAAGACCGACTTCTTAGGAGCTTCTTGTACGGGCACGGGGGTGCCAAAGCTTGTTGGTGGAAGCATAGTTCCGAAAAACAACCCCGTGGTGGCTTGAGTAATCTGCTCCACGGGCATGGTGAACAAAGAGCCCGGTTGGGGCCCGTAGGTTATGCCCCCAGTCGAGGCCGGACGCGAGCTGCAGCTGTAGTTGGAGCACTTCGAACAGGTAGAGGCCATCGATGCTTGATTTCTGCACCAGGCAAAAGACCAAATCTTAGTAATTTGAAATCCAAAGGCAACCATTAACAAACCGCGATTCGTTCGCGAAGACGACACCCGAAGTGTGGAGTGGAAAGAGGAAAAGGTCCCACCGGGCGTGCCAGAATTTGTTCCCCTCCGAATGGCGGCGGCGACGACGTGAGGACGTCTTGCCTGAGATTCGGGACAAATGCTATATGGTTTTATCCGTCTACCTCTCCGAAGATGCCAAGTTGATTTATGACACCGTGTATCGGAGGTTTAGACGGATGCGGCCGATGTAGCAGACTTCGTCAGATTCCCCTTCGTTAGAGGGGTTTTTGATTATGGGGACGCTCTTCCCTGCAGACGCAAGCCCCTGCAGTTAATTACTCTACCGCATCGCGGCAGCCACTTTCTCCTTCTCCAGAATTTCACTTCGTATCGTGTGTGTTTGTTTTGTTTGTGGTTGCCCGTGGATTGCATACGGAGATTGAATAATGCCGTCGCCCGTAGGACGTGGATTAGTCCAAATCCGTATTTACTTAGATTTGGATTTGGTGTTTTTAGTTTAAGGATACGTTAGCCGTATTGAGGCTAAGATCAACTTAAACGTTTGTTAAGGATACGTTAGTCCTGTTTGAGACTAAGATCAACTTAACGTGGTGATCCATTATTATATGGCCGTCGGGACTCGTCACCTCTCTGACGTCGTTGAAGGATTACAACGATAGGTGTCAGAGGAGTTCAAAGATGTACCCTTGAACCAAAGTCGATTTGGAGTTTTATAGTCCATTTGAATGTTTAAGGATACGTTAGCCGTGTTTAGGGCTAAGATCAACTTAAACAGGACCGTTTAGATCCGGCAAAAGAGCATTTGGAGGCTCTATTGTTCCAGTTTAGGGACGTGGTGGTCCATCGCCAGTTTAGGGACGTGGTGGTCCATCGCCAGTTTAGGGACGTGGTGGTCCATTATTAGTTTAAGGACGTTTCGGTCCGACATTAGCTTAAGGACGTTTCGGTCCGATATTTGTTTAAGGACGTCTCGGTCCGATATTAGTTTAAGGACGTCTCGGTCCAACATTAGTTTAAGGACGTCTCGGTCCACGAGTTTAAGGACCCCGCAGTCCTTATTAATGTGTGGTCGTCGGGACCCGTCACCTCTCTGACGTCGTTGAAGGATTACAACGATAGGTGTGAGAGGAGTTCGGAGATGTACCCTCGAACCGGAGGTAAATTGATTTAGAGAGCAGCCGTGCTCAGTCAATTTAATTTGAAGACTTACGGCCACGATTGGGCTAAGTCCAATTTCAATATTCTTTTGTCTTTGGCCTATTGGACCTGTGCTAGGGCTTTGCCCCTTTTAAATAATGCACTGCATTATTTTCTTTGTTTTGGTTGGGTTCTGCCCCGTTTATAAATGATGCAGAGCATCTACTTTGTTTGGGCTCTGCCCTTTTTAAAATGCATAGCATTTTTATTATTTTGTTTGGGCTCTGCCCATTTATGAACGATGCAGAGCATCAATTTTGTTTGGGCTTTGCCCTTTTTAAAGCATTGCAATTTAATTAGGCCTACTAGGTCTTTTTGATTTGGGCCTGGCCCTTTAGAAAATGCATTACATTTGTCAGGCGCTTTGCGCCAATCAGAGAGCGCAAGCGCTTGTGGTGTTGACACGTGTCATGCAAGCGCAGTGCGCTGCGCTTGCGCTGCTGACACGTGGCGCGCTCTGGTGAGTTGCGCCAATTCTAGAGAGTAAGGCTCTATTTCAAAAGCGCCTAGCGCAGATGGCTCAGATGCTGACACGTGGCACTCTCTGGTGGCTTGCGCCAATCCAGGAGCGCAACAGCGCAGTTTGCAAGTGCAAGGCACTATAATTTGAGAATCTTTTAGAACCAATGGTTCATGAAAAAGTGCAAAGCACTGTTTGTTTTCTTTGATTTAATTAGAATCAAAGAAAACAAGTATTTCTTATTTTTCTTGTTTTAAAGAACCAGTGGTTCATAAAAAGTGCAAAGCACTGTTTATTATGTGAAGATCATTGATCTTGTTCTTAGATCAATGATCTATCAGAAGAAATTTGTTCTATTTTATGAAGGTTTTTACCTTTTTCTTGAAATTTCTTCAGAGTTCTCTCTGTTTGAAGTTCTTGATTTCTCACAAATGTTCATGCCTTTGAATTGAGGTCTAGGGTCCTTTTTATAGTGCCTATAAATTAGTTAAATTTATTAAAGAGATCTTTCTGAGTGATTTGGGGAATTTTCCCCACCGTTGGATTTTTGATCTAAGGGCTTCTGTTTTACAGAAGAAAATCTTCTTGTTTTAACAAGAACAGAAAGATTTCTTTAAAATCTTCATTCTATTTGGTGCAAATGCCCCAGCGCGTGACACGTGTCACGCAGCGCACAGCGCAGTGCAGCTGCGCTTGCGCAGCTGCGCTGACACGTGTCGCGCAGCGCCACTGCGCTAGCGCAGCTGCGCTGACACGTGTCGCGCAGCGCACAGCACAGCACAGCACAACTGCGTAGCGCATCTGCGCTGACACGTGTCGCGCAGCGCAGCGCTTGCGCAACTGAAGCGTTGCGTCCTTTAATTTTGTTTTAAATAGAGCTTTGCTCTGATTGGGCGCACTGCCTTGGGCGCTTTGCTGACACATCAACTTCTGACACGTGGCATCCTGCGTGCAGCGTAGAGGATCTGAAGCGTTGCTTCATTTATTATTAAAATTTAGATTTTCAAGGTAGAGCTTTGCTCTGGTTGGGGGAATCGGAAGCGTTGCTTCACCTGAGATATCTTTTCATCTCCTTTTTTTTAAAGTCAAACTTGCATTTCCCAAAATTTTGATTTCCCGGGTCTTGGAAATAATTCCACTGTGCACAGAATTTTCTGTGCTTGGTCTATATATATAACTCAAGGCTAAGCCTTTTCTTCTCTCATCTTCAGAGAACTTCTTCGATCATGGCTTGCAACCGCCCTCATGCCTGCCGACAACCATAGGAAGTGCCGATTCGGGACATCGTTCCCCATTTTGCTGCGCGCCTGGTGGACTCTTCTCTTACGGACGAGCAATGCGATGCTACAATGTACGAGCTTTTGACTCGTGTGGGGTCTCCTCTCCCCCCGCACTCCATTTGGCTTCGGATGATCCTTGCCTCGGTGCTCGCCGATATTCCCCCTCCTCCAGCAGAGATGTCCTCGGCAGTGCTTGATGCCGCCGAGGATAAGATCGAGTGCTTTTTCGAAGCGCACTTGATCACCAAAGCCCTGAGGGACTGCTCTTTCCACTTGCTGAGCCAGATACGGGCTCGCCGGGTTGTCATCGCCACCTTTTCTGACGAATATGGCGATGATCGTTGGATGTCTACCTCTCGGGAGGATCTCCGCTTCAATATGGTGGAGAAGACAGAAAGGGAACTGGGGAATCTTCTTCTTATCTTTGCGAACCCTTGTCTTTCTGATCCCATATTTGGTGATCTTTTTTAAATGTAATAATAATAATAATGAACAAGTATTTTTCTTTTTAATCAAGTACTTCATTATCTGTTAAGGGTTCTTTTATTTTAGTTCTCTGTTGTGCTTGTGCATCGTATAATTTAATTTGCTATTATTAAGTGCATGTGATTCTTGCAAGGATAAATTGCCTTTGGTGTTTATTCTCTTTTATGAAGCGGTGCTTTACTTTTCAGTCTTAGAAATAGAGTTTCGTTCTAATTGGGGGAAACAAGTATATTGTAAAGCTAGCCGTTTAGTCTCAATTGATCGATTACTATGAAGTTTTGATTCGGATCAAAACTCCGTCGCAATTGCGTATTGTACGCGATCACTAAGTCGGGAATCTTGTTGAATTATCCGACAACCAATTGAAAAGAGTTTTCAATTTGAGAATAAAATGCAAGTTTTATAAGTTAGGCATGAAATCCGAAATATGAGATATTCTGGGTTTATGATGTCTAAGGATATTGCGGATTCTAATTATTGTAGTTTTCTGTTTTCTTTTCTGCGACCGTAAGTATAATATGTGGGGTATCCCAATCTCGTTGCTATATGTCAACAAGTTTTAGAGATACGCATATTTTCTTACATTGATGATATGTGATATCATGTGTTGCTGTTGATATGATTTATTGGATCGTCGTGAAAGAATAGCCGGGGTTTTATGTGAGATAAGGGTTTTTATTTTCATTCATGTAAAATCTGTATGTAATATTCTTTTATTAAGACACTTCCGGGTTGAGGATGATGTCACCACCGTTGTATATTATTTACTTTTCCGCATTAGGATAGACCCAAGACGGGGATCACAAGTAAACGGGTTCTAGAGTCCGGTTGGAGACCATCTCAAGGAGTTGAGACCGGGTCTCCTATCTCTAGAATTGGCAGGGTTACTTGCCGTTCTCGTAGGGGTCTAGGGATGTGGGTTTGGCTATTCACCACGACTGTGGAATCCGTGTTTTACATTATTGGCTAAATTTAAAACACGGACATTCTAGTATATCCAATATTTCATATGTTGCTTCTGCTGCTTGATTCTGTGATGTTGATCATATAACTGCGTGAGACGAATGTAATATTATACATATGATATATAATAAACGTTGCTTATGTTTTGCACCCGCGCTAGTCCAACCCTCGCTCTGCCGGTAGTTAAGTAACCTAACGGTACATAACGGGGCCCGGTGGCGAATGCGGATGGCATAAGCGTACGTTCTATTTTCGTTTCATTTTTCTGTGATAATT
The DNA here is from genome assembly GCA_030015575.1 of Agapanthus africanus. Lineage (NCBI taxonomy): Eukaryota > Viridiplantae > Streptophyta > Magnoliopsida > Asparagales > Amaryllidaceae > Agapanthus > Agapanthus africanus. The sequence goes on along the minus strand of CM057338.1, from coordinate 474,233,204 downwards.
AGGAAACATTAAATTATGGGACTTCATTAATGAGATTAATAAAAAGAAAGAAACCAAAAGATGTTGTAGAATCAAATTTTCAAAAAGTGTAGCTCTAGTTTTTGCTTTGCATAGTGGTATTCCTTGATGAATATTCAGCACCTCATTCGATGAGGAAAGAGCCGAGATCCCTTCACCGGGAGTGACCTCTTTAGAGAAACTAGAAAATGGTAAAACCCACTCGGTTTTGTCTTTTGATTGCTTCTCTTGTTCTTGCTTTGCATAGTGGTATTCATGAATATCCAGCACCTCATTCGATGAGGAAAGAGCCGAGATCCCTTCACCGGGAGTGACCACTTTAGCGAAGCTAGAAAAGCCTCAAAGACACTCCTTTATAAAATCACTAGATTCTACAGCAATATCAAGTTCATTACGCTCATGGTTTTCTTAAAAATCCGCGTAGCCCGCCATCATTTCAGATAAGTACTATTTAGTATTCGTGCTGCGTTTGTTGACCTTGTCAAGGCGTAGTGTGTGGTAGCTGATTAGTACTTATCTACCAGCATGAGATGCAATTGGGTTAGGGTAGTCGTGCAGCCTTATTGACCTTGTCAAGGGTCGTGCGGCCGAGTTTAATTCAATCAAGAAATGACGGGTAGAACTTGACTAGCGCTTATGGTTTTTGACCTTTTCAAGTTCATAAGTGGCTAGGGGTAAAAACATTATCGAGAATTTCAAGTATTGAAATTTGCAATGAGATTGCATACCTTCTATATGATAGTTGGATCTCTATACCCACTACGAGTAAGAGTTACTCTTGGGAGAATTTTGCACTTTACAATTAGCTAATACAGTAGGTGTCTAGAAAGGTGTCAATGAGATTATGCCTCTGGGAAAACGAGGTTTATTTTAATTAGGTCCGTGCGAAAGCACGGGAACCTCCCTCGGAGTACCGATACCTGCCTGGCCAAACGATTGGCGAACCTGTAGGGTGTAATTAATCCCGGCTAATATCACCTTTTATGGTTTGAAGGAAGATTTGATAAAAACAGTGGGAGCCGTCCTGATTAGATAAGATAATAACCAATCTAATCTTGCAAAGAGCGCACGTAAACGCGTTTCCTTCTCTCTCTTTCTCCAAGCAGCAGCTAATGTCACGCCTTAATCAAGATAATAAAATGGATGTATTGACCGAACCCTCCTTTTATACAGGGCTAGGGAACGTTGGTCCCGCTCCATCTTATGAGTGTCATAAGTCTGAGCAAGGGATAGGGGAATATCAGGATTCCCGCGCCACCCGTACGAAGAAACGATATGTTGATGCATCTTCTTCGGGTGTGTTCGTTACCGAGAACTGTTTCTCAGTTTGTTCTACGTCCTGGGTATTGGATACCGGATCAGGATCCCACGTATGTAATTTGTTACATGAGCTAAAGAAAGGAAGAGAACTGGGAAAGGGTGATAAATCCCTAACAGTAGGGAATGGTGCAATTGTTGCAGCCAAGGTAGTTGGCGATTATCACCTTGTGTTACCAACTGGTAATACATTGCTTCTGAACTACTGTTACTATGTACCAAAGATGATGTGCAACATTATATCGGTTTCTTTGCTAACTAAAGAAGGATATAATCTCACATTAGAGGATAATGTTATGAACATTTTCCAGAATCAAATGTTGATTGGATCTGGTACGTTATGTAACGGTATATACGTTCTTAATCAAAGTATAGTTCTTAACGTACAGAACACAAATAAGAGGAAAAGTTCAGAAATGAACGAAGTTTTCTTGTGGTACTGTAGACTAGGTCATATCAATGCGACAAGAATGGCTAAGTTGCATAAAAATGGATATTTGAATCCGTTGAAATTTTCATCTTATGAAACTTGCCAGTCATGTCTCAAAGGCAAGATGACCAAAACTCCGTTTACTGGACACAGAGAAAGAGCTAGTGAACTCTTGGGGCTGATACATAGTGATGTATGCGGTCCTATGTCTATACATGCCAGGAATGGTTTTTCGTACTTTATTACATTCATCGATGATCTCTCAAGGTTCGGACATGTGTTCTTGTTGAAACACAAGTCTGAAGTTTTTGAGAAATTCAAGAAATATAAGTGCGAAGTCGGAAACCAAACGGGCAAAAGTATTAAAATCCTACGATCTGATCGGGGAGGAGAATACTTGAGCGGGGAATTCCGTGATTATCTAAAAGAGAATGGGATTCTCTCTCGGCTTACTCCTCCGTATACGTCACAGCACAACGGTGTATCGGAGCGGAGGAATCGCGCCCTATTAGATATGGTGCGTTCTATGATGAGTACTGCTGAATTGCCTATTTCTTTTTGAGGTTATGCACTTGAGACAGCTGCATATCTATTGAATCAAGTTCCATCAAAATCTGTGCCTAAAACACCATATAAGATATGGAGTGGAAAGAGGCCGTATCTTAAACGAGTTAAGATATGGGGTTGTCCGGCCTATGTTAAAAGGCAAAATCCAGACAAGCTCGAGGCAATGTCAGTTCTATGTAAGTTTGTGGGATATCCAAAGAATTCACATGGATATATCTTCTACCAAAGTGAGGAACAAAAGGTGTTTGTTGTTCAACATGCCACCTTTTTGGAAAAGGAATTTCTTATAAAAGACTTAGTGGCAATGAGGTAGAACTGAAAGAAGTTCCAGCTGTACAAACTACAACTGATGATTTGGTGGAACCGGAGAATCCAATAGTACCCAACGAACCCCAGCCACTCCGCAGATCTAGTAGAGTTCCTCATCCACCTGAGAGATACTACGGTTTTCTCATAGACGGTGGGGGCGAGAATTGCATCATGGAAGATGATGACCCTATTAGTTTCGAGCAGGCCATCACGAGTGGGGACTCTATGAAATGGCTGGATGCTATGCGATCCAAGATGGAATCCATGTACACCAACCAAATATGGACTTTGGAAGTTGTTCCTGAAGGGGTAAAACCCATTGGGAGCAAGTGCATCTTCAAAAAGAAGATAGGTGTAGATGGAAAAGTTGAGACTTTCAAAACTAGACTTGTAGCAAAAGGTTTTCGTCAACGACCTGGCGTCGACTATGATGAAACCTTTTCTCCTATCGCTATGCTTAAGTCCATCAGGATCCTGCTTGCCATTGCTGGATACTATGACTGCAAAATCTGGCAGATGGACGTCAAGATCGCTTTTCTAAATGGTGATTTAGAAGAGAGCGTGTACATAACACAGCCAGAGGACTTCGTAGACAGTGGGAGCAGCAGAAAGGTGTGCAAGCTTCTTAAATCCATCTACGGATTAAATCAGGCGTCGCGGAGTTGGAACATCTGTTTTGATGAAGCTATCAAAGAGTTTGACTTCATCAAAAATATAGATGAACCTTGTATATATAAGAAGGCTGTAGAGAGTAAGGTGGTCTTTCTCGTATTGTACGTGGATGACATACTCTTGATAGGAAACGATGTTCCTATACTACACTCGGTCAAGCTCTTCTTATCATTCAAGTTCTCCATGAAAGATCTTGGTGATGCCTCCTACATTCTGGGGATAAAGATCTATAGAGATAGATCTAAACGGATATTGGGATTGTCCCAATCCAGGTATATAGACACCATACTAAAGAGGTTTAATATGGAAGATTCCAAGCGAGGTAATGTACCCGCTTGTTCAGGAATCACTCTCTCCAAAGAGATGTCTCTCAAGATTGATTTGGAGAGGGCTCGCATCCAAGGGATACCCTATGCTTCGGTAGTAGGCTCTATCATGTATGCGATGTTATGTACCAGACCGGATGTAGCTTACTCACTAGGTGTAGTGAGCAGGTATCAATCAAATCCCGGGGAGAAACACTGGACAGCTGTGAAGAACATTCTTAAGTACTTGAGAAGGACTAAAGAAATGTTCTTGGTGTATGGTAATGGTGAACTCCAAGTGGAGTCCTTTACCAATTCGAGCTTCCAGAGTGATAAGGACGACAGCAAGTCGGTCTCGGGTTTTGTATTTACCCTCAACGGAGGGACAGTGTGTTGGAAGAGTTCCAAACAAGACACCGTAGCAGACTCGACGATGGAGGCTGAATACATCGCTGCCAAAGAATCTGTCTGGATGAAGAAGTTCATTACTGAGCTTGGTGTGGTTCCATCCATTGAGCATCCAATACCTGTGTACTGTGATAACAATTGAGCTGTGGCTTTAGCCAAGGAACCCAGGTCCCATCAGAGATTCAGACATATTCTGAGGCGGTATCACCTGATCAGGGAGATAGTAGATCGCCGGGAGATCGAGGTCAGGAAAGTTGACACGAAGGACAACGTAGCGGATCCACTCACAAAGGCCCTCCCCAGATACAATTTGAGAGACTTTTTATGATGTTGGGTATGAGATACTACAAAACATGGCCTTAGTGCAAGTGGGAGATTGTTAGTTATATGTATGCCCTAGATACCATTATTGTACATGTGATGTATATTATAGTAGATGCTTGGACATATAAATATATAGAGGACTTTCTTGCTTGACATGATAGTATGCTATCTGGTTACTCTTTATCTTAACATATTGACTGGTATTCTTTACTGTCTTGCTCTCACATGTTGATAAAGCCCTTAAGATATGTACTTGACTACCAGGATTATGATGAGATCATACTAGCGGGGCCAGGGTGGTCCACAAGTATATCCTTTAATCAGTTCCTAATCGTGGGAATATCGAGACCAAAGCATCGATATTCCAGTGTAGACTAGTGTGTACGTTTATTGTCCCTTAGAGGGCCATGGTTGATCCCACAACCATTGGTGTGTGACATCAAAGATTGTACACAGGTGCACTTTGGAGAATGGGTACACCGAACAAGACTCGCCGAGGACTCCTATGTGGTAGTATACCTATCGTCAGATAGCAGTCCTCTGGTGACACTCATACAGGTTAATCTGTAGACACGAGATCGTCATAGAGTTTTGTGTGGCTCCCACTGTGCTTTGATTTCCTCCGTACCATGGCTTAAAGGAGTCGTGCAAACATGTGGATTTTGGGTACAGTCTCGAGTCACATGGAGGAAATGAGCGATAGCAGGGGTTTCGTCTCTCCCGGTATTCGGGGTTGATGTTGCGCTATGCTCGATTGGCTATAACTGGAAGTCCCTGGCCAGGGCTGCTGCTGAGATTTACTGATAAGAGTTATTGTAACAACCCTAATTTTCCTATACAAATTTTTTCAAATATTTTTTTACAAAATCAATAAAGGGGTATTTTAGCCTGAGCACAAGTTACAAGTAATTATTTTGCTTTTTAATTACAAGTTAAAAGAATGTAACAACTCCATTTTTTTAGTGTACAAAAATTTGCTTGAAAATTAATGTATACTAGGGGTATTTACATTTTCTGTAACTAGTTTAAGTAATTAAATAACTCCATAATTACAAGAAGGAGCTTGTAGCTCATTAGTCATACCTTGCACTGCTGAACCAAGCCACCAGAGTTCAAATCCCATACCGCACATTATTTTTAATATTTATTTTGTTTTAAATTTTATAGAAGCCCAACAGTCAACACGTGATAACTCCAGAATTTTCCACTACACATGAAAAACTAAATATACCATAGGCTACACCAGACGACCCCCCACCTCCCTGACCTCCGACTCGGTCCGACTCGGCCGACTCGGACGGCGGATTCGGCCGACCCGGACGGCGGACCGGCCAACTCGGGACGGCGCCGCCGGCCGGACTCGGCCGGACGGCCGAGTCCCCAACAGAAAATTTCTGACTCTTGGCCTCCCCTACCCCCCTGCACACTCCATTTATTTAGATCGGTTCCATAGAAGCTGCAAAGTCCCTTTTACTCCATTTTTAATGCATTTTAACATATTTTTACATTTTTTTAAATTAAAACCCTACACCTACCCTAACCCTAGCCTAACCCTATAAATACACCCCTACCCCCTACCCTTTCATCCAAAAATTCTGAGCCCACTCTCTCAAAATTCCAAGAATCGTGTGTACTTTGAAAAACGAGCTCGAGGCGAAGCTCCGGCGAAATCTACGGTGAACTTCCGGCGATCGTTTTAGGAACTACCGGCGACGACGCAACACATCGGCGTTTTCCCTACTTCTATTTCACTCTCTTGTGTGACCTAAAACCCGTAAGTCCCAATTTCTACCAATCTCTTCTATTTAAAAAATACGGATTTACAAAACCGGACGGAATCGGAACAAATCCGATTTCCGATTCGGTTTCCTATAAAATTCCACTTCTCATTAATACAATCATACTTAAACTTCCTTATGTTGACTATTAAACACTAATCAAACAAATTGATCAAGTTTCATTACATAAAATGATAGCTATTTCCATTCATCGTATTTTTCACTTAAATACCACATTGTTTCAATTATAAATTTAACGTCATTAAACCTTGCTATACCTTTAAGTAGATCACGAGGTAACGACCTACCTCCTCACACACTCATATGCAACATAACACGATACCATCGAAAACTTAGAATACGGGAAAACAAACATTTTCATTTAAATACCCTTTACTAAATAAAGCCATTTCTAAAAGATTTAGTATTGATACACTTTTTAAATAAATATCTCTTATTATGAAAATACGATAAGTTGTGGACATCAGTCGTTTATCTAAACCTGACTTTGTGGTGTCTAGGCTAGGCAAGTGAGAAAGGTAACTTTAAAAGGCCCGTCTCACGGTGATTTGTGAGCGGATCCCTCCTTTCTTCACTTGTACTTACCTGGCCACAATTGGCGGTGAAAAGGCGATTTGAGGCATCTCACAACTTTTCTTTTGGACCAGTTAGGAATAGTCTAGTTGACTTAGGAGACCCTAAAACATAGAATATAGAAAATTGACATCTTTACAAATAAATACCATTTACTTCATAAAACTGTTTTCTAAAAGATTTAGTATTTATACAATATTTGCAAAGCGCCGCTACAACCCATTTTGGGGAACCCGTTCGGGATAGTGCGGATTATCGCACATCCTCGGGCTTAGTAGTGCGAGATTGAGACCTCCGCAAGGAGCATTCGGTCTCGAAAGATTTAAAATACGACATCTTAAGAAAAACGAGATTTCTAGAATATAATATATATATATTAAAATTATTTTCATATAAATATATGTATATGTAACATTAAAATATTATTTTGAATTATTATAAATATTCTAACTCTTTTTAAAAATGTCATAAGAATCATTTTACACAAAAATACCATGAATTCCATACAAATCAATATTATAGATAAATACCTTTATTTCTGAAAATAGGATATTTTCACTAGAAATATCACAATATAAAATCTACATTCATTACAACTCTAAAGACGATTAATAAATACTTGTGGTGTATTTTGAAAAGTATATAAAAGTATTTTTACATAAAACCCCATCAAGTTCTATAAATTACCCTAAGGACCCTAGTAAACATAGGTTTAAGTAGAACCAATCTCTTGAGCCTCAAAGAGCCGGAGAAGTGGACGCTTGCCTATCTAAGGTAGACAATTAACAAACGGTGTTACCGATAACATCAAAACAATCAGGACTTTAATTACTTTTATAATTGTCTGACTCGGGTTTGAGTCTCATTATAATCTGACTTGAATATGATTCAAGTATAATCTACAATCTATAATTTACAATATTTTAATTCAACATGAATCCATAAATCCAATTATCAATCTATACAACTTGACTGAACCGAACCATGGATATACATTCCATTTACATGATCATCCAGTTTACATGATTTTACAGTTACATCCGTTTACAGATATCATGGTTTCGGTCAGTCATCCAATTATACAATTCAATTTACAAGACATTACAATGCAATACAGTACTATCAATACAATAACTACACGGGGTATTGGGGTAGTTCATTCGTGAATCCAATATAATCTCAAGAGTCCCCCTAGATCATGAATCCATGTCTACTAACACAAGCAAGCAATCATGAGGGCCCGTGTTTCTATGCTCCTGGACTGTGTCCTATTAAGTTTGGAATACTTCGGTGACGGTCGAAGTCCCGCTACTAACATATCATTCGGGCCCGTGGTTCCCTACCCCTGGATTGTGGCATGTTGGGTTTGAGAACACTCCTGAGATTAGTTGGCATTCACCCTTGAACTTACGATAATAACAGCATTAACATATAACAATATAATACAACTTTAAAAGCTACACACTCTCTTTCTTCTCTTCTACTTCTCCCTTATCTTTGGGACTTACCGAGCGATTTTTTCGCTGACGACATTCTCCTTCTTTCTTCTTTGAATATCGTCAGGTGATCTGGACACGTCAGAGATCAAGCCTACTGTTGAAGACTTGGATCAGTTTGCTGAAGACCCAGAGCTTTAGTTTCATTATACACATTTCCTTTCAGTACTTTACATTCCTATTATGCCATTGTTTAGGCATCGCTTTTATTTCAGTTGTATTTACTTTTCATGCATTGTACAAAAGAATGTTAATAAATAAAGTTGCTGTTCAGTTCATATCTTTTGTCCCTTGTGATTTTACTTTATATTGCTTAGATACGCTTAGTGTATTTACTTCACAGTAAATACGTAGCGGACCAGTCGCGTCCCCTTCGCCGTATACCGAGAAGCGGGGCGTGACAGTTATCAGTAGTTTCTCAAACCATTATAGGCCAGACATCGGCATAACTTATCACATTACTGGGGACTGACGTTTACCACCCCTAGACATGATATGCGACATATTAGACGAAGAGACCGGACTGTATGGTAGTATTACTGATAGGCTTCATGGAGAGTATGGATGAGCTTGCTTGTTGATCTTCATATCGCTCAATACCCGGGTAGCCGTTACGTCCAGCTAGTATCGCTGACGGCTTGTAGGTGATTGATGTGATCATCACCTACTGCTGACGTATTGATGAGTCTTTAGAGTCCTACACAGAAATTTCCTGGTTCGAGCGAAATGAAGCAGGGCACATATGTTGATATGTGCGTGGGCCTGATTAAATATGAGTATGTGATACCGTATTGTAATCTGCCAGTTATCTGTTATCGGTTCGGTTATATGTGATATAACCAGATTGCTGAATCAAGTGTTGATTTGATAATATGATATACAGATGAATAATATTAGTCGATCATATGTGATATAACCGAATTATTAAATCAAGTGTTGATTTAATAATTTGATATATATTATATGTGATATAATTATATCTTAACTAATATCATTAGCTCACTAATTATTCTTCATTATATATATATATATATATATATATATATATATATATTAATAATAAAGTAAGGCATGATTTCTATTTTTGAGAAAAATAGAAAAGAGGTGGAAAATGAGAGCATGATTGCAAGCATGGGCTTTATTCATAGTTTATTCATCTTGACTCACTATTCAAGTATGGTTACAATTTTATATTGCAAAATTCCATACTTGAATGAGTGGGGGTCAAGAGTTGTCATTCATTCTAGTCTCATTCTTCATGCCTAAGCCATTTTCTTGATCTCTTGCTTCCTCTTGCTCTCTACAATTTTCATCACCTCACTTCCAAGTTCAAACCCTCACATGTGATGTGAATCATTGAACTTGTGAAAACCCTAGTGAGCAAATTAAACCCCTACTTTACCATCACATATTAGATTAGCAATTTGATGAGGAGTGTTGCCTTCACTAACGAAATTAGTGAAGAGTTAACTTGAGCTTGTGGACTTTGGGTGGATCGTCTTTGGCGTGAATATCACGAATGAGGTTCGTTCAACTCGAAGAGGAGCCTAGTAGAGTCGCGTGGACTTCAACCCGGAGTTATTGAAGAGAAGGAATCGAACTACAAAAGTTGTATGCTCTTTTCTTCTTTTGAGTTAATCACATCACAAAGGAAAACCCTAATAATCTAGTAATGATCTTGTTAGTCTAACTTAGCACTTAATAAAAATTAAAATGTGGCATGCTTGATGCCTCTAGGACCTCATGGTGGTGTTAAGGTCGACTTTCAGTTAATTCTACAAGTTTAAAGAGACTACAACCTTTGTAGTATCTTCAAGTGCTCCACATTTGTATTGGACTCCTTGTAGGCTCCATGAAGTCCAGAACAAGCTTACTCGGTGATCTCCTTACCGAAGTTGATCCACCTTGAGATAACTCCATCACAAACTATAGCTTCACTTGATCATATCAAAATGAAACAACTCACTAATCAAACTTACTAGGTATGATTAGTGAGGATGTAGATTATTATTGCTCATTAATTTTTCTTCTCTTTTCTTTCCTCACTTATGAAAAACGTGCGAGAGAGAGAGAGAGAGATGATGATGATGAGAATGGCTTGCAAAAACTAATGAGATTAAAATATTAGTCATATTTATGATTCTAGGTAAAACAAGAATTGAGTCATGGTTTCTACACACAACTAAAGAAAATGACTCATTCTTTTTCCTAAAAAAATAAATAAGTAAATCTTTTGATCTCAGCTTGTATTCAATACAATTCTCATACACACAACAATCATGTATTAGCTAAACTTGTGTGTGCATCACAAACACAACACTCATGTATACGCTAACATGATACTTATATTTATATCAAATATAAATACGTTTGAAGAGAATAAATAATAAAGTAAGCATGATATTAGTTTAATATATATTTATATCATATATATATATATATATATAACACTATTAAATCAACACTTGATTTAATAATTCGGTTATATCATATATATACCGGCTAATATCATTAAACACCCGATTAAAATACGTGTATCATATACACGTGTTTAATCGAACTCTTGCACGTATCCCCATACATGCCCTATATTGTTTTGCCTATGCTAGGAAAGATCTGTGTGGGATTCTAAAAACTCGACAATATACTGACAGTAGGTTATGATCATATCCATAGCCTACAAGCACGTCAGCGGTACCAGCTGCATGTAACGGCTACCCAGGTATTGATCGAAAGAAGATCAATGAGCAAACTCATTCGAACCTTACAAAGTTTATCAGTGACAATCACTGTACGGTCCGGTCGCTTCGTCTAAGAGTGTCGCATACCGGGTTTGGGAGGTGAAAACCATCAGACTCTCAATAACGCAATAAGTCATGTCGATTATAAACTTATAACCACTCGAGAAATTACTGATAACACTTATTAGTAAATCTCAATTGCCTTGGCCAAGGACTTATGGTTATAGTCGATCTGACACAGCACGACTTCGACTCCCTATACCGGGAGAGACAAAATCCCTTTGATCGCTCACTGCCTCCGTGTGATTCGGGACTGCACCCAACTAAAAATTGTTTGCACGACTCAGTAAAGCTGTGGTAGAGTAGTAATCTAAGTACAGTGGGAACACACACAAGACACTATGACAATCTTGCATCTACAGACTATCCTGTACTCATGTCGCATAAGAACTGCTATCTGACGATAGGTATAATACCATCTAGGAGTTCTCAGGTGAGTCCGTCTAGTGTAACTCATTCATCTAATGAGCATCTGTGTATAATCTTTAGTGTTAAACACCAATGGTTATGGTATCAACCATCGCCCCGATCGGGGTCAAGAAACGTATACACTAGTCTAATCTGGAGTATCGATGCCCAGTCTTGATACTCACTCGACTAGGGACTTTTAAGGATGTTCTTATAGACTACTAAGGCCCCACTAGTATGATTCCTATCATAATCCTGGTAGTTAAGCATTGATCCTACGGGTTTTATCATTATATATTAGCGATACGTGATAATGAGTAAAACGTATTCACATGAATGATAAAGACAAACCAAATTAATAGCATACTATCATCTCAAGTAAGATTGTTCTCTTGTATAGGTCCTCCATCAATTACAATAATTACATTAAGGGAACTTATATCCAATAATCTCCCACTTGCACTTAAAGCCAATTATTGCGGTATCACATACCCAACTTCTCTACCAACAGTTTCATAAACTGTATTCGAGAAACAACCTCAGTGAGTAGATCCATTGCAATGAATCTATCTTTATCTCTCTATATCTCAATTTTGCGGAGATCAACTATCTTCCGAATCGAGTGATACTTGCCCTAGAATTTGCCTAGATAGAAGATGGGACAAAGTTCATAAATGAACAATTTTATCTAGCAACTTCTTGGGCTGCATCCATAGCTGATTCATAATCGGCACCCTGTGCCATGACTACCCTAGTATCCTTCTTGGAACTCTTTCCAATATACTGCTCTCACTAAAGAGAGTAAACTTATAACTCGTGATAGATACTCCATCTTTTATGTCACCTAGGAAACCAAAATTGGTAACTACCTCCTAATGGAGGTTTTCATTACCATACACCAAGATCATCTACATATGTTCTTCACTGGTTTCCTTTGTTTCCCCGTGATTGGATTAATATTTGCTTACTACATCAAGTGTAAAAGTAACATCTGGTCTTGGTACATGACATTGCATGATTGATCCAACTGTCGAAGCAATTAAAAAGGCATTCATGTGAGTCCCTCTCCTCATCAATCCAAAAGACATCTCTTTAGAGAGAGTGCTTTTTCCACATGCAGGTACACTACCACGCAATGAGTCATCCATTCTAAACTGCTTTAGAATGGTGTCATCTTATCTGAGTTGGGACAATCCTAAAAACTCTTACTAAATCTATTTGTATAGATCTAGTTACCAGAATCAGTTGATATATTATCCAAATCTTATATGGAGAGACATTTGTGACAATCATAGTTTGACCGATCTATAGTGTATGAACTTCACTTCTTCTCAGGAGTTTGTCATCCACATACAATATAAGGAACATGATAGTACTCCCTAGACTCTTCTTACAACTACCAGGTTCATCTATCATTTTGATGAAGTCAAACACTTTGACCATAACATCAAAAGCATATGATCCTTTCTCTGCTATACGTGCTTTAGTCTATATATAGACATAAGTAACTTGCACACCTTCCACTGCTCCCACTCTGATTACGATAACCCTCTGGAAGAGTCATATACATGTTCACTTCCAAATCCCTATTTAGAAAGACGTTATATTCATCCACCTGCTGGATATCATAGTCATGAAGAACAGCAGCGGCAAGTTATATCCGTATGGACTTCAGCACAGACTATTAAGTAAAAGTTTCATCATAATGCACAACGGGAACTTGATGAAAATCTTTTACTACAAGTCAAGCCTTATTAGGTCAATACCTTTCCATTTGCACTGATCTCAAAAGATCTAGTTGCTCCTTATGGGTTTTACCCCTTTCAGGAGCACGCAACAAAGTCCATACTTTGTTGCAGTGCATGAAGTCTAACTTATATAACTTAGTATCCAACCATCAGTCGGAAGTCACCACTTCCTATGTCCTGCTGATATAGTAGGGTCATCATCACATGATGCAAGCCTCTCTGTCGCCGTCTACGAGGAAACCGAAGTATCTCTCGGGTAACTGAGATTACCTACTAAATCTGCGGAGTTGCTATGATTTGTCAGGTTTAATTGAATCACCAGGTTCTACAAAATCTTTAGTAAATGTTTTTGGTTCTGGAATCACATCCAGTTCTACCATACTCCCACTAATTTCTTTTACAAGAAATTCCTTTTCTAAAAAGGTGGCATGTCGAGAACAAGAGAACTTTTAATCCCGAAAATGGTATAAGTTAAACCCTTGTTAAAGCTTAGGATAACCCACAATCTTCGTATTACCGAAACGTGCCTTGAGTTTGTCCGGATTGTGTTTTTAAGTATAAACCGGATAACCCCATATCTTAACAATCTTAAGATATGTTCTATATCACATATATAATCACATGCACTAATTTAGATGTAACCATATTCAATCGGTATGCTACTGTTTCCGGTGCATATCCCTAAATGAAAAAGGCCACTCGGTATTATTCATCAAGGAGCGAAGTCTCGGATGAGTAATCTGAGAGAGAATCAAATTCTCGACAACGGAATACCTAGCATAAGTATCCACATCTTCGAACACTTCAAAAAATCTTGATATTTCCGATGTTTGGTTCTCTACTTTATTCTTATATCCTATGAACTTCTCAATATATTTAGACCTTGCATTTCAACAAGAATGCGTATCGAAAACCAAAGAACTCATAAAAAACGGAACGAAGTATGAGTACCATCCTCTAGTCCATATGGACACCAGACAATATACATCACTATGTATAAGTCCTATGAGTTCACTGACTCATACTCTGCGTGTTGTAATTTGAAAACTGTATTTTGGTTAAGAATGTACATCCCGTTATTCAATGCACTTTACCTAGTCATCAAATGATAAAGGCAAATGTTCATAATAACATGTTTTTCAAAATTTATATCCCACTTTATCAAATAAAGAGATGGATATATGAGTTTTAAAATTGGTGCATTATAATGGTTATTCAAAACCACAAGTTTGCTGATAGGAAAAACCCGGTGATTTCCTTAATAGTAACAATTGCTCCGATTTTCGACATTGAAGATTAAATCACCTTTCCCAATATTCTACTCCTTCTCATCATTTATAACAACTTACAGATGTGGGATATTAATCCGGTATCTATATAATCAAGAGTCGGAGTTAATTGGAAAATAGTTTTTGATTACAATCACTTAGAAAACATGAAACATCAAAATGTTTCAAGGGATGGCCGGGTATTCCTGGTAACACCTCTTTCAATGCCCAGGGTCATAACAGTAGTTGCATTTTCGTTTCCGCTCACTTCGACCCTTTTTGATGTCTCTCCATCTTACTTTCTGTATACTGGACGTATGCTAGTTGGTTTTCTTCTTACCTTTCCTTTTAGCTCCTGCATCGGGATTGGAAGAAGACTATCCAACAAGCGTAACTTGTATATTCTCTTTATTTAAGGAGCTCTCAAACATGAGATAAGGTAGAGAGGAGAGACAAATAAATTGTATCATATATAATTCACTTTCTCCAGAACCAGCGGCCATTCTCGACCGAAACACTTTCTTTGAGTTCGTATATAACTATATGAGACGGCCTTCCATACAATATGGATCTCTGTATCGGATACAGAGCATTCTGGAGGAAGCAGAAGGGGAAGTGGGAAGGGTAAAGACATATGCGACTATGCCGTAAAAAAAGGCAATCATGACATTCCAAACCCGTTGATTGTAAAATGGTTCGGTTAACTTGGTTTACGAGTTTTGTTTTAGGTCAGTCATGGGCTGCTGCCAAAGAAAGAAAAAAGAAACACTCAACGTGCACTCTATCCTATATTAGATTGGTTAATTAATTTATCTAATCTGGTCTCCTACTGTTTTATCAAATTCTTCTTCAAACCCTAAAAGGAGAACTAGCCGGGATCATATCCCGAGAGCAACTATTACTCATAGTAGGAATCGGGGCCCAAACCATCATGACGTGGTAACTTTGACGAATGCTAACAAGTCACCCCACTCCATAGAAGGTATGCAATCACATTGAAAGTTTGAACACTTGAAACTCCCGATATCGATTTTTAACCCTAACGACTTATGACCTTGATGGTTACCAATAAACCATAAGACGCTAGTCAAGTTCTACCCGTAATTTCTTGATCAACTCGAATCCACCCACACAAGCCCCCGACGCTTTCCAACAAAGCCGTGCGACTGTTTTGGTTAATCTCATCACATGCAAACAAAAAGAACCACTTAGCTACCGTACACTACGCTTTGATGCATGCGAACAAATGCAGCACGAATATTAAGTACTCCACTTCCTGAAATGACAGAGGGCTACGACTGGTTTTGAAGAAAACCTTTAACGTAATGAACTTGATATCATTGAAGGAACCGAGTGGTTTTGCAAATTATAGTAACATAAACTTTTGCTTAAGAGCGAACTCCCGGTGAAGGGATCAAGGTTCTTCCCTTATCGAATGAAGTGCAGGATATTTGTAACCGAATATCACTGTGCAAAGCAAAAGAATACGGCTATAATTTTCTTTTATAAAAAGTTGGTTCCATCAACGTATTCTAGGTTTGTTTTCTTTGCATTAATCCGAATTAATGTAATCCAATCAATTAGATAATCTCATATTATCAAGCATCTTCTCACACCATTACAGATAAAGCATGACATGAAAAGAAAAATAGAATGCACATATAAGCCACCCGCATTCGCCACGGGGCCCTGGGTCTTCACCGTAAGGTTACTTAACTTATGGCTGGGCAGGGGCAAGGCTAGTGCAAGTGCAAAACGTGTATGTATATATATATATATATATATATGTCATCGCAGACAGATAATCAACATCACAGGCATACGGTAAATATCATCACAGGTAGGTAAACACATTACAAGCATGCAAAGAATATCATAGAATATGGAATAGTCAGACCACCTGAGAATCCCACGTTTTGTTTAAGCCACAAGCGAAACATGAGATTCCTTAGTCGCATGAATAGCCCGTGCGAAACCAAAATCAGACCCCTACGAGTGCGGCAAGCCGCCCGCCAACCTAAGAAATGGGGCAACCCTTCATCATCATCATGAGGAAGCCACCTAGCACTTTCTTGAGTTCGGTGATTTAAGAACTTCTCCGCGGATCAAACCTATACCTTCTACAAGCGAGGCAAGCAACCCGCCAACCCTAGAATCGAGTGAGCCGGTCTCAACGTCTTGAGATGGTCACCCGCTGCAATCTAGGATCCGGTTGCCCATACGCTTCTTCATGGGGTAATTCTAAACCTATAATATTACAAAGGCAGCCACGACCGCAACCTGGTCGCGCCCCGACAAAAAATAATACAATAAGCGGTGATTACGGCCACATGTAAACCACTACGTCCCGAATAAAAGAATATACAAATTGCAGAAATGGCAGTCACAAGTTGGAGCTCGTCCCGAACAAATGAATATACAATTTGGCTTCAAGAAATGAAATGAAACACATCACAATTCCGCACGGGGCTATTGATTTCGCAACAATTCAACACATTTAAAACAAGTATCACAATATATCACAATATATACGTGCAACCCCATCGAATTGATCACATCAAATCGACGATGTTACGCACCGCGTATCGCATACGCCGATGAGTTATATCTATTAAACATTTTAATCTATTCAACTCATCGCAAATAGCCAATGAATCCCAAAAACTTCAAAGCCGAAACGTTAATTTTCAATACTTGAAAAAAACTATTCACCTCGACACAAAAATCATAACTTTTTAGCGTCGAAACGAACCCGAAACGCACCCAAATTTTTTTTGAAGCGTCGGAGAAAATTAGATCGACATTTCGAAGGCTTGGGGGGGTACCATGGCTGGAACCCACCAAAGAGTGGGCTCAGGTCATGGCTGACCTGAGAGCACCATAATGGTGCTCTTGGGTGTTCACCCTCCCTCGAGAGCACCAATTAGTGCTCCCAAGTGGGGGTGTCCTCTTCCTATCTTCCGTAACATCTCTAACTTCATATTAAACCCTTCAATTAACCGTGGACATGACAAGAAACACCAAAAAGAAATGGTTTTTGAAGCACACAAAAAACAGTTTTTAATCTGCATCATAAAATAGATTTAGGGATTCATTTCGCCACGAAAACATGTTGTAGTCATTGGACCGGCTTTGATACCACTATAAGTTCTCTATACTCTCTACAATAGGGTTTATAATATGGCAGAAGCGATAAGTTTAAAAATCTAGAGAGAAACTACAAGCAAATATAGGATCATGAACAACAACTACAACATGCAACAAAACTAGTGAGCTAATTCAACAAGTTTAAAGAGACTACAATCTTTGTAGCATCTTCAAGTGCTCTATATTTGTATTGGACTCCCTGTAGGCTTCACGAAGTTCGGAATAAGTTTGCTCGGTGATCTCCTTGCCGAAGATGATCCACCTTGAGATAACTCCATCACAAATTATAACTCCACTTGATCATATCAAAATGAAGCAACTCATTAATCAAGCTTCCTAGTAACAATTAGTGAGGATGTGGATTATTATTGCTTACTAATTTTTCTTCACTTTTCTTTTCTTTCCTCACTTTTGAAAAACTCGAGAGAGAGAAAGAGAGAGAGGAGAGAGAGAGAGAGAGATATGAAGATGAGAATGACTTGCAAAAACTAACGAGATTAAAATATTAGCCATATTTATGATTCTAGGTAAAACAAGAATGAGTCATGGTTTCTACACACAACTAAAGAAAATGACTCGTTCTTTTTCCTAAAAAAATAAATAAGTAAATCTTTTGATCTCATACATATATTCAATGCAATTCTCATACACACAACAATCATTTCTACACACAACTAAATAAAATGACTCATTCTTTTTTCTAAAAAAATAAATAAGTAAATCCTTTGATCTCATCTTGTATTCAATGCAATTCTCATACACACAAAAATCATGTATTAGCTAAACTTGTGTGTGCATCGCATACACACACCACTTATGTATAAGCTAACATGATACTTATATTTATATTAAATATAAATACATTTAAAGAGAAGAAATAATAAAGTGAGCATCATGATATTAGTTTAATATATATCTATATCATATATAAATATATATCTCACCATTAAATCAACACTTGATTTAATAATTCGGTTATATCATATATATACCGGCTAATATCATTAAACACCAAATTAAAATACGTGTATCATATACACATGTTTAATCGAACTCTTGCACGTATCCCTATACGTGCCATACATCGTTTTTCCTGTGCTGGAAAAGCTCTATGTGGGACTCTAAAGACTTGACAATACGCTGGTAGTAGGTTATGATCATATCCATAGCCCATAAGCACATCAGCGGTACTAGCTGCACGTAACGACTATCCAGGTATTGATCGAAAGAAGGTCAACGAGCAAACTTATCCGAACCTTGCAAAGTCTATCAGTAACAATCACCATACAATCCGGTCTCTTCGTCTAAGAGTGTCGCATATCGCGTCTGGGTGGTGGAAACCATCAGACTCCTAATAACCCAATAAGTCATATCGATTATAAACTCATAACCACCCGAGAAACTACTGATAACACTTATCAGTAAATCTCAATTGCCTTGGCCAAGAACTTATGGTTATAGTCGATCTGGAACAGCACGATCTCGACTCCCTATTCCGGGAGAGACGAAATCCCTTCGATCACTCACTGCCTCCATATACTTCGAGACTGCAGCCAACTAAAAGCTGTTTGCATAACTCAGTAGATCCGTGGTAGGGTAGCAATCTAAGTACAGTTGGAACACACACAAGACACTATGACGATCTTAGGTATACAGATTATCATGTACTCATGTCGCATGAGAACTGCTATCTAACGATAGGTACAATACTATCTACGAGTTCTTAGGTGACTCCGTTCAATGTAACTCATTCATCTAATGAGCACCTGTATATAATCTTTGGTGTCAAACGCCAATGGTTATGGGATCAACCATCGCCCCGGTCGGGGTCAAGAAACGTATACACTAGTCTAATCTAGAGTATCGATGCTCAGTCTCGATACTCTCTCGACTAGGGACTTTTAAGGATGTGCTTATAGACTACCCAGACCCCACTAGTATGATCCTTATCATAATTCTGATAGTCAAGAAAAGATCCTACGGGCTTTATCATTATGTAATAGCGATAACGAGTAAAATATATTCACATGAATGAGAAAGACAAACAAATTGCATACTAACATCTCGAGTAAGATTGTTCTCTTGTACAGGTCCTCTATCAATTACAATAATTGCCTTGAAGGCACATATATCCAACATCAACATAGATCTATTCACCAGAATTCTTGATACATTATCCAGATCCTGTGTGGAGAAACATCTGTGACAACCAAAATTTGACCGATTGCAGTATATGAACATCACTTCCTATCAGGAGTATGTTATCCAAATACCAGGACAGTACTCCATACATCCTTCTTACCAGGTTCATCTGTTGTTTTGATGAAGTCAAACATCTTGATTGTCACATCAAAATAAATGATCCGTCTCCGCTATTTCTGTTTTAGTCTACAAATAGATATAAGTAACTTGCACACCTTCCACTGCTCCCACTGACTACGATAAGCCTCTGATAGAGCCATATACACGTGCGCTTCTAAATTCCTATTTAGAAAGACATTATAGTCATCCACCTGCCAGATATCATAGTCATGAATAGCAGCGGTGGCAAGTTATATCCGTATGGACATCAACGTAGATACTGAAGTAAGAGTTTCATCACAATCCACACCGGGTATTTGATGAAAAACCATTTACTACAAGTCTAGCCTTATTAGGTTACTACATTTCCACCTGCACTGATCTCAAAAGATCTACTTACTCCTAATGGGTTTTACCCCTTCATGAGCATCCAGCAAAGTCTAAAATCCATAATTTGCTAGAGTGCATGGAGTCCAACTTGGATATAATGCATTTAGCCATCATTCGGAATTCACCACTTCCCACGGCATGTTGATAATTAGTATGGCCACCATCACTATGATGCTGACCTCCCTATCACCGTCTATGAGGAAACTGAAGTATCTCTCGGATGGCTGATATCACCTACTAAATAAACAGCGTGGCTATGGTTTGTCGGTTCCAATTGAATTCTTAGGTTTTACTAAATTTTCTATAATCGTTTGTGGTTCTGGAATTACTTCCAGTTCTACCACACTCCCACTAAATTCTTTTGCAAAGAAGTTCATTTTTCAAAAATTATGGCGAGTCAAGATCAAATCAACCATTAATCTTGAAAATGGTAGAAGTTAAACTCTCGCGAACGCTTGGGATAACCCATAAAATGCCATTACTGAAATGTGCCTTGAGTATGTCCAGATTATACTTTTAAACAAAACCGGATAACTCTATATCTTAACAATCTTAAGATATGCTACCATTTTATGTCCATATAGAGTCAAAGGTACTAATTTAGATGGAACCATATTCAGTTGGTATATAGCTGTTTCCAATGCAATCCACTTAATGGAAAAAAAAAGGCCATACAATATTACTCATCATGAAGCGCACCCGCGGATAAGTAATCTGAGAGAGAATCAAATTCTCAATATTACTACAACGGAATACCTAGCATAAGTATCTACATTTTCGATCAGTTCGAAGAATCTTGATACTTCCAACGTTTGGTGCTTTACTGTATTCTTATACTTATGAACTTCTCATAATCTTTGCACTTTGCATTTCAACGAATGCGTGTATAAAATCAAAGAAATTATAGGTAAAACGGAATGAAGTAAGAGTACCATCCCCTTGTCCTAAAGGACACCGGACAACATACATTACCATGTATAAGTACCAAGAGCATACTAACACAAACTCTGTGTGTTGTAAGTTAAGAACCGTATTTTGGTTAATAATGTCTACACCGTTATTCAATGCACTTTACTTTATCCTCGACTGATAAAGGTAATTGTTTTTCAAAAATTATATCTCACTTTATAAAATAAAGAGACAGATATATCGGTTTAAAAATTGGTGTATAACAACGGTTATTCAAAACCAAATATTTGTCGTTAGGTATAACTAGGTGATTTAATCCAATATCACCAATTGCTACGAATTCCGATATTGAGAATCAAATCACCCATTTCCTAATATTCTACTCCTTCTCAGCATCTGTAATATCCTACATATATGGAATTCTAATCCGGTATATATATACTCAGGAGTCAGAATTAATTGGAAAACATTTTTCAATTACAGCCACACAGAAAAACTGAAACATTAAAATGTTTCAAGGGGTGACCGGGTTTTCCTAGTAATGCCTCTTCCAATTTGCTAGATTCATGACACTAGTTGCAATTTTCTTTGACCTCACTTTAACCTATTTATATGTCGGTTCATCTTAACTTCTGTACACCATACTTAGACTAGTTGGTTTTCTTTCTTTCCTACCTTTCAGAACCGGCCTAAGCTTTGGAAGAAGATTATCCAACTAGCGTAACTGGTGTACACTCCTAATATAAGGAGCTCTCAACTCGAGAGAGGTAAAAAGAATAGACAGCAGAATTATACAATTCAATTTCTCCACAACCAGTAACCAAGCTCGACTGAAATAAATTTCTTCGACTTCGTATGTAACTATACGATGGCCTTTCTAAGCAATATAGATTCTCATTGTGATACGACGTGTTCTGGAGAAGGAAAAGGGAAAGTAGGAGTAACAGAGATATATGCGACTTTGTCGTGAATTATGACATTTCAATCCCAGATGGTAAAAATGGTCGGTTAACTTGGTTTTCGAGTTTTAGTCTAAGGTCAGTCATGGTCGCAAATCAGAGAGAGAAAAGAAACACTCAATGTGTACTCTATCAAGATTAGATTGATTAATTAATTTATCTAATCATGATGGCTCTCACTATTTTCTTGAATTCTCCTTCTAACCATAAAAGGAGAACTAGTCGGGATCATATACACCTTATAAGTTCGCTAAGTGTTCAGCTAAGCCAGTGTTAGTACTTCTGTAACGACCGTAAAAATTCATATACCTCTGTATTGCTTTTCTTTAATAACATATTGTATTTTATTCATCTTTCTATTTTTATTATTATTTCTCTTGAGCCTAAAAGACATTTTCTATTATCTAATCACTTAGCTATTCTTTCCCCTATTTATATTTTCCATCAGTTACCAAATAAACATTCTTTGTAAACCCGTTTTGTTTTATTGAATACCCAAAACAACTAACCCATATTCCCTTCTCTATTTTTATTTTAAACCATAAACCCATTAACCAAATTTTATTCATATAACCCACAACAAAACCCAAACCCAAGCCCAAAACAATTTCCATTTATTTCTTTTTTTTTTAGCCAAAACTAAACCCCAACTTTTCCCATCCTGAGTACGAACATTATCCATTACCATGGATTAAAACACCATTGTTCATATTCCCTGCCTATATTAAAACTTATCTCACTCTTTAACTCACTCCCATTACCATAACTGACCTCACCCCTTTCACCTCCCCACAACCGTCCCTTCTACTCCCCACTCCCTCTTCAATGCATGGACACCATCTCTTCTTTCCCTCTCATTCTTAACTCCTTTCTCTATCTCTACCCAATATATATATATCTATAAAGCTCATGCAACAACCTTCTCCCTCTTCTTCTCATTTTTTCTCCACTCGAGCAACTATGGCCGGCCCTTCATGGCCGAGCAACCCTAGCTCCCCTCACCACCATCAAACATCTTCATCCATCGTCGTTGTCAATAGAATCAGCTGCAACAAATAATTTAGCAACACCCTCTCGACCTTCGTTCGCCTCTTCGATACGCTCCGGGCTGAGAACTAAGGCTGCAAGGTCAGGCCAAGTCTGTGTGAGAACAACGGTCATTTCCACGCTTCCGGGTCTTCAATCTGTCGACGTTTTAAATTTTACGCGACAAAATGTCTCAATGAGATTAGGTCTTATTCTATCGCGGGTAAGTCCCCATCCCTCACTTGCTCTTGTCGTGCTTTTCATGAATTTGTCGCCTTGCCTTATCGTAATCCCTAATGATATATATTTATGTCATTAGATTGGTAATGACTATGGAATATTTTCGATAGCAGTGATACATATGCCAGCGATCTTATTGTCTTTCATGTAAAGAATTTGTTTTTTTTCCTGCAGTAGGAATATATGATGTTTCCTATATTTTTCTGTGTAAATTTTGTTTAAAATCAAGAGCTTTAGATTTTATATCCAAGGATTAGGAACTGATGAGGTAACTTCATATAAACTAGCTGGATGTTCAAGACTTTGTATGTAATCCGAGAAATTCAAACCTTGATTCATACACCTAACAAGATATTTGCATGAGATTGCATAGTCATTGTGCTACAGAACCAAACAAACTTATATGTAGATCATTTCTTATAAATGTTTTAATTTGAGCTTAACATTTTTTAAATAGGGAACAAAATAATTAAGGTTAGCATTCTACTGTTTGTTTTGGGTCTTTCAATTAAAAAAAAAAAAGAAGCAGCTCAGATAATGTGGTGGGTCTGGAAAAAAACAAAACAAAAAAAACTAACATATATATTATTCCTTTAGATTGATGTTATCTGTTCATCCCTGCATTGATTCATGTAAACCTCATTCAGCAATTGTCTATTTTTTTTGAATCCTTTGTTAAATTAATTTCATATCCTTAACCTTTTAAAAGTTAAATTGATATTAAAATACTCTCAACGTTTTAATAGTAGAATTAACTAATTCTTTTCCTTTGCGTATATTTTTTTTGCCTCATAACTCTTTTAGGGGAACCCATTGTAATGATGCGGATCATCGCACATCATGGGTTTAGTGAGTAAGATTATGATCTTTTTATGGAGCGCGGTCTTGAAATGAAAATACGTTTTTAAAAAAAAAAATTAAATAATTAAAACAATTTCTATAAAAGTTAAAATAAAAGAAAAGAAAAGATAACAAGTTCGCTTAATTTAGGGTTATCACTATTTATAATTTCTAATTAGTTAAAGGAAAACAAAGTGTTAAATTAGTGTTTTCAATAAAATACCTTAATTCTAGAAAGATTAGTTTTTACTAAAATACCCTAAGTTACCTAAAGAATATTTTTTTCAAAACACTCTAGACTTTTAAATAATTTCTTTTATCAAAACAATCTTGAGATATTAAAATATAGTATTTTACATAAATACCATGGATTTTCTAAATGACCTATTTACACATATATACCGTGTACATGATATCTTACATGACTTAACATGAATTCTTGAATACTTAACATGTTTACGTGACCACTTGATATGAGTTGTACTAAACTATCATGCTTAATCTAATTTGACTCGAAACATGAATACAATGGACATGAATCCTTACAATTGGCATGACTACATGAACTCAGTCTTGAAACTTGATATTATACATCACATTTGGTATTCATGGATTCGATCAAGACCCTTAACATTAATCGTAGACTACTATATATACGGGGTGTTGGGGTAGTTTGAGTATGAATCCAACGGAATCTCATGAGTCCCATTATAACAAATAACGTTGCTGTGGTACCGGGCTGAAATGGTACAAATAACGTTGCTGTGGTACCGGGCTAAAACGGTATATCACGAATTCATGAATGAGGGCCCGTGTTTCCAAGCCCCTGGATGTAGCCTGTTGGGTTTGGAATACTTCAATAACAATTGAAGTCCCGCTATTTTGGGCCCGTGATTCCTTGCCCCTGGACGATAGCCTTGGGTTCGAGAATACTCTTGAGATTGGTTGACATTCACACTTGAACTCACGTTAGTTAATTTTATCCATTTTAGAGACTCATTTAGGACACTTACATTCACTATACCTATACTCCACAGCTATATTATACTTGTTTACCATACTGATATAGTTGACATACACATTACCATGCATGCTACCATACTTGTTTATATGTTCATGATTTATATTCATGCTATACTTATTTACTATGCTCATGTTATAGTGCCATGCTTACATAGTTGTCATTAATATCACCATGTCTTATTTCCATTCTTACTATATCACATGTCACCTTGCATATTCATTTATATACTTTCACATCCCACCTCTCTATTGGGACTTACCGAGCGCAAGTTCGCTGACGGGCATTCCATCCATTTCCTTTGTTTCTTGGAATGTTCGTCAGGTGACTTAGGATCAGAGGAGGTGGAAGCGATTGCAGAGAATTACAACCAGTTCGCACCTGAAGCAGATTATCAGTTTTCTTTCCAGCTTTTCTTTTTAGTAAGTTACATGTTTAAACATTTTTTTTTGTTCATACTTCTTGTATCAGTTAAATTCTGTAAAGTTGAGAATGTAAATATATAAAATGGTTGGATTTTATTTCCACTTGTCTATTCTTGTCATTGTTATACTGCTTACATTACGCTTAGCGTATTTATTTCGAGAAATGACCTTCTCGGAATAAATACGTTGCGGGCTTGCCACGTCACCGTTTCCATCAACTGGGAAGCGGGGCGTGACAACTTCAAAAGAGGCCCCCCATGCTTTCGCATGGACCCAATTAAATAACTCTGTTTCTGTAGAGGTATAACCCCATTAACACTTTATAGACACCTACTGGGTTAGCTAGTTGCGAAGTGTAAATCTCCCGGGAGTAATGCTTACTCATAGTGGGAATCGGGACCCAACTATCATCTCGTGAGAACCTTGACAGAAGCTGACCAAAATCACCACACTCCAGAAAGTATGCACATACTTAGCAAGTTTCCCTTATATTTGAAACTCCCGATATGGTTTTTGCTCCAAGCATCTTATGGCCTTAACGGAGGCCTACAAATCATAAGTCGCAAGTTAAGTTCTACCCGTCATTGTCTTGATTAATTTAAACTCATCCGTACCCGCCCTTGACGAAGGCCAACAAGGATGTATGATTGTCCTAGATTAATGCATCTATATGCTGCAGATAAGTATCACTTAGCTACCGTACACTATGTCTTGATGGAGGCCAACAAATATAGCACGAATACTAAGTGCTACTTATTTGAAATGACGGAGGGCTACGGCTGGTTTTTACAAAATCCTTTAATGTAATGAACTTGATATCATTAAAGAAACTCGATGTTGGAAATAGGTACCCTCAAGGAAATTATCATAATTGCATGAATGCAATTACTAATTTAAGGAGGACCTATACGGAGAACAATTTTGCTCGAGATGATAATATGCTATCTAGTTTGTATTTATCTTTCATGTGTATACATTTTACTCGTTATCACATATCGCTAATACATGAGATAAAGCCCTTAGGATTTTTGCTTGAGTACCAGGATTAATGATAGAGATCGTAATAGTAGGACCTGGATAGTTTATAAGCACATCCTTAAATATCCCTAATAGTAGGAGTATCGAGACTGAATATCGGTGCTCTAGTTTAGACTGGTGTGTACGTTTCCTGATCCTGTTGGAGGGCGGTAGCTGATCCAACAGCTATTGGTGTTTGAAACCGAGGATTGTATACATGTGCTTATTGGAGTATGAGTTACACTGGACGAACTTACCGAGAACTCCTAGATAGTATTATACCAATTGTCAAATAGAAGTTCTCTGGTGACGATAGTACAGGGTAGTCTCTTGACCTGAGATCGCTATAGTGTCCTGTGTGTGTTCCTACTACACTTTGATTACTACCCTACTACGGCTCTACTGAGTCATGCAAACAATTTTTAGTTGGGTATAGTCCCGAAGCACATGGAGGCAGTGAGCGGTCGAGGGGATTCGTCACTCCCGGTATAGGAAGTCAATTTCGCGCTGTGCAAGCATGACTATAACCAGAAGTCAGTGGCCACTACAGTAGAGATAAACTTATAAGTGTTATCAGCTGTATCTCCGTTGGTTATGAGTCCTCTGTTAGCATAAATTATCAGGTTATCAGGAGTCTGACAGGTTCTACCCCCCCGACCCGGTATATGATACTCTTTGAAGAAGAGACCGGACTGTATAATATTCATCGCTTATAGAATATGTCGGGTCCGGATGAGTTCGCTTGTCGACCTGCTTTTATCTTGCTCATACATGGGTAGTCGTTACGTGAAGCTAGTACCGCTGACGAGCTTGTGGGTTAACCCATGAGGGGATTGAATCTGAAAGTGTTTTGGATTCACTCGGATATGATCATGTTTAACGTATTGCCAGCATATTGACAGGTCATTAGAGTCCCGCAATGAAAGTGACTTCTCAGGAAAAATGATGATATGGCGTGCGTATAGGATACGTGCGGGAGTTCAGTTAAATGTGTGATTGAATGGAACGTCCAATAATACTAGTCGGTTTAAAAGCCGGAATATTAATTCAAGTGTTGACTTAATAACCATATTTTCATATGGTTTCTAGTATTGTATATATGATACGCACTCTCTCTTCAGCATATGATACTGATGTGAAACTGGTGGCTTTTCATGTATAAGATACACGATGGGTATATGTATTGGATACATATAAATTCTCTCATTATTATGTATGTGTGTTATACGTAAGATATATACCACCATCTTATGGTTATGAATATTTATATGAGAATAATGGAGCACAAAGGCCGTAGGAGGCTGTTTCCTTAGGTGGAATGATGTGGCTCAATCGTGGGCTCTCATCATGAAGGAAAAAAGAGAAGGGTGTATTTACAAATCTTATACCTTTACCAAAAAATAAATTAATTAAACAACCCACAGACCTGGCCTTTATCTTCGCCCCGCCCCTCTCTCTCCCATTCTTATCTCTCTCTGAGATCGACCCCTCCCCTCCTCTATGTGCCCCTCCTCCGCTCCGGGCCCTCCGCTCAATCCCACTCGCCCTTCGCCTCTTCCGCCCCCACTCTCCTTCCTCCTCCACCTCAGCGCCTCCATTCCCTCCTCCTCCTCCTCCTCCCCCAGTCGCTCTCTCCTCCACCTTGTCACCTTCGCTCCCTCCTCCTCTAACCTCTCTTTCGCCTCCTTCGCTCCGACCACTCAGCTCCCTTCTTCGCCTCCTCTCCTTCACTCGCCTTTCCTATGCCTTCACCCATGCGCTATTCGACCCGATCTCCTCAACTTCCATCGTCCTCTTGTTCTTATCCATTAACAATCTCTGTTAAGAGCTCTTTATTTTCTCCCAATCGACAATAATTTCTTGAGTAAATCGATCTCTATCTCTGGGCCAACAATCCTCAATGGCTGCTACCCATCGCAGATCAAGGAAAATATTATAAATTCTCTCGGATAATTTCAAAAGATCTTGGCTTTTCTGGATTTTTAGAAAATTATTGACTTATTTTATTTCAATTTCTCTTTTTTTTAGGATTTCCTTCAACCATCTGAAATATAAAGTTTATAATAGATGTTGAATGTGATGATTTTGAGCTCAGTTACGTGGACGACGACATCTCTATGATCTGAAATACAAAATCTGTGTGCCGAATGTGATTGCTTTGAGCCTAGGGTATGTGGGTTGCTTATTCTCATCGTTGCCTAGCTCATGAAAGTTTGTTGATGCTTGATATGTACACTTTGGATGACATGCCTATGGAGATAGAAAGGATGTGTGCACTTGACATGGTTTTTGTTATGTAAAAGTAACATAAAGTTTCTTTTTACGATTGTTTCAAAAGTGTATGTTGCGAAAGCATATCAATTTTTCTGTAGAGTTGCCAATTTTTTGGCAAATGTGGAGCAAACAATAATGTATACAATTTATTTCAATATGATCAGTAAATTCCTGTAGCATTTATTTGCTTAATGTGAAGCATTTGTTTTATTCTTATGCCAATATGAAAGTTTGTTGAAATTAGAATATTTCTCATTCCTTTATTTTTTTTAGCAAATGCGGAGCACTGTTGCTGCTCGCTGCTGCTGTTTTTTCTCTGCTGCAGCGAGCCGCTGCTTCTCTGCTGCTGCTGCTGCTTCCCTGCACTTAATAAGAAATAAGAGAACACAGGGAAAGGAACTTATCAACAAAGGGAAATTAAAAAAAAAGCCCTCCACTTAATCATTGACATAAGCAAGATGCAGCTCAGTACATTACACATCAGTGCTCAGTACATGGTGTATAGAGATAATAGTGCATATTTGATAATGAAAAATTAAACAACATATTCATATGCTTAAACTATAAGTCATCTCTACTAATAAAACATCAGTTACATAATGCTAGGAATATGTATGTTCTAGAATCCATTATTGTATATTATAGTGGATGCTTGGACATATATATAAAGGACTTTCTTGCTCAACATGATAGTATACTATCCGGTTGTTCTTTATCTTAACATGTGCACTTGTTTAAGTTTACTATCTCATTAATACATGTTGATAAAGGTCCTAGGATGTTGGCTTGACTACCAGGATTATGATGCAGATCATACTAGTGGGGTTGTGTAGTCCACAAGCACATCCTTAATAGTTCCTAGTCGAGGGAGTATTGAGACAATGCATCGATATTCCAGAGTAAACTAGTGTATACGTTTCTTAACCCTGTATAGGGCGATGGTTGATCACATAACCATTGGTGTTTGACATCAAAAATTGTACACAGATGCTCATTGGAGAATGAGTACACCGAACTGGACTCACCGAGAACTCCTAGATAGTATCATACCTATCGTCAGACAGCAGTTCTCTGGTAATACTTGTACATGTTAGTTTGTAGACTCGAGATCGTCATAGTGTCTTGTGTGGTTCCCATTGTACTTTGATTTCCTCCCTATCACGGCTCAAATGAGTCGTGCAAACATGTGATTTTAAGGTACAGTCCCGAGTCACATGGAGGCAATGAGTGATAAGAAGGTTTTCGTCTCTTCCGGTATTGGGAATTGATGTTGCACTATGCTTGATTGGCTATAATAACAAGTCCCTGGTCAGTACTGATGAGATTTACTGATAGGTGTTATCAGTTTCTCGAAAGGTTATAGGTCACACATCGGCATGACTTATCGAGATATTGGGGTCGGACGATTTCACCCCCCAGACTCGATATGCGACATATCAGAAGAGACCGGACTGTATTGTAAGTGTTGCTTATAGGCTCTACGGGAGTTTGGACAAGTTTTCTTGTTGATCTTTTATTCATTCAATACCTGGATAGCCGTTACATCCAGCTAGTACCGCTGACAGCTTGTAGGTCTTTGATGTGATCATTTCCTACTGCTAGCGTATTGGCGATTCTTTAGAGTCCCATATAGAGGTTTCCTAGCTTAAGCGAAACGAAGTATGACACGTATGGAGATATGTGCGGGAGCTTGATTAAATACGAATATATGATACCGTATTCTAATCTATCTTTTTTTATATCAACCGGGTTATATATGATATAACTGGATTATTGAATAAAGAGTTGATTCAATAATTTGATATATATATATATATATATATATATAAACTAATATTAAATATTAGCCGGTTATATATGATATAACCGGATTATTGAATCAAGTGTTGATTTAATGTTTTGATATATATATATATATATATTTGTATATTAGCCGGGTTATATATGATATAACTGGATTATTAAATCAAGTGTTGATTTAATAATTTGATATTATATATATATATATATATATACATATATATATAAACTAATATTAAGCTCACTTAAGATTTTCTTTATATATGTATATATATATATATATTGTATCATGGTTGATGATATATAGAACTAGGATGTGTGAGAATCACATTTGAGTAAAGATAATGATAAGCATTTTTGAATTAAAAAGAAGAAGAATGAGTCATTGTTTAGGTGCTTGGAGAATCATGGAGAAGCCATGAATCATCTTCTTATTCTTCTTTTATTCATAGATATTTAGCATTCTCTTCATCTCATCTAATCTAATCGTTTACACTCACTTCCAAGTTCATCTTCTTCCTCTCTTCACTAAGTTTTTTCTAGAGTTAGAAAAAGAAAAAGAAAGAAAGATTTTTAGTGAGCAAAATTCCTACTTCATCAACTTACACTACTCTAGCAAATTAGTATAGCTTGTTATCTTCACTAATATCTTGATTAGTGAAGTATGAGCTTGAGTGTGAGTTGCCTCATGGTGGATCATTTTCGATGACGAAAGATACAAGAAAGCTCATTCCATCCCTCAAGTGGAGTCAAAGAAGAGTTCTAGGACCACTACTTGGAGCATTTGAAGTGAAGTATTAGACTATAAAGGTTGTAGTTTCTCTTCACTTAGCATAGAACTTGTTTTGCTAACTTTGAAACCCTAATTCTCTAGTTCGGTTCTTATTTAGTATACTTAGCCCTCTAGATTTTTTAAAATTGCATACTTGATGCTCATTAGATCCTAGTAGAGGTGCTAAGTTATACTTTCATGGTATCAGAGCCAAACTAGAGGCTTAAGAGTAGCTTAGATGAATTTAAACTGTTCAATCGACGTTTTAAAAACCAATTTTGCATGGTTTCTGTCCATTTTTTGAAACTTTGAGATTTTTGAGATTAAAAATGGTTAGAAAATCGTGTAAGTAATTTTCTGGAGGCACAAGAAATAAGAGAACATAACTCTATAAATTGGCTGCGGAACCGCCGCCTATACCATGTATTAGCCGCGGTTCTGTCGCCCAATTATAGAGTTATGAGCCAAATTTTCTTGTGCTGTTTCATTTTCACATTTTGGATTTTCTGGATATTTTTAATGAGGCTCAAGTGGTTGAGCTCTTTGTGAATTGTTGATGTTTGAAACATCGATGGAAATGTTAACATCGTCTATATTGCTTTGGTTATGTGATATAATTTTTGGAATTCACATTTATTAGTTTTACGAAAACTAGTTATCGGTTTGTAAATCTCGCATTTTAGACTCAAATGATGGATTACCACGGAGTTTGGATTTGGATCAAAAATCCGTCGTAATCTCGTATCGTACGCGAATACTTGCCGGGAGATGCTAGTAGACAGCCATGCCCCTTTGCCCCGACAAAGTGATTATAGGAGAACCCCGTAGCCAAGTGCATCCACTCGGGTACTCGCGGCTACGGCGTTCTGCCCAAGTCCACTTCGTTGATGGTCTCGGGGGTGCGGCCATCCACTAAAGTTCCCGATGAGCCTTCAAATGGGAATCTTTTTGAATTGCCCGACTTAATCTTTGAAAAAGGTTTTCAATTCGAGGCTTAAATGTAAGGTTTATAACATCAGGCATGAAATTCGGAATATGAGATAATCCGGGTTTATAATGTCTATAGATGCGGATTTAAATTATTGTAGTTTTCATTTCTTTTCTGCGACCGTAAGTGTAAAATGTGGCAGTATCCCCGATCTCGTTTCTATACGACAACGATATTAGGGATCGCATATTTACTTACGTTGATGACATGTGATGTTGTAACAACCCTAAACTTTTTGTATAATTTTTTTTCAAAATACAGAAAGGAATACCTAAGCCTGGACACAAGTTATAAATTAAATTTGCTTTTGAACATCAAGAAAGAGCTTATAGCTCATTGGTAAAAGCTTTGCACTACTGAGACAGCCCCTGTGATCGAATCCCCCCAGCCACATTATTTTTGTTGATTTTTCTTTAAACTTTTAGAAGCTCAAAAGTTTGGACGTGCACTGCACGTAAAATGAAAAGCCACAAAGTAATCAAACATGTGCACTTAGGTATACCAAGAGGCTAGGACACATGGCCAAGATCCAGAGCCTTACCCTCGGATTTGGACCGGCGAGATTCAATATTTGGCCGGCGTCGCCGGTGGAATCCGTAGCTAATGCAAAAATTTTGTTGCCCTAAAACCTTTTGGCCTACCCCATTAACCCCAGTTTGTTTGATTTCCCTGCACATTAACAGAGAAATTAAAATGAGGTATTAATCCAAATTTTAATGCATTTTTAATTCTCTTTTCAGTCACAAAAACCTAATCCTACGCTATAAATACAACCCTACACTTTGGCCCTCCTCATTCAGAAATCTAGTGTCAAAACTCTCTAAAAATTCTAAGTCCAAAAGGTTGTACAAGTGGAGTTAGCTCAAGGTCAAGTTCCGACGACGTCTCGGGACAAATCCGGTGACGAAACGACTCCCCGGCGCCTTCCTAAGTTCACCCTACCTCATCCCTTTCTTTTTAATCTATATGTCCCCTCTTCCATTCTCAATTTCTAGTCTAAAACACTCTCATTTCAAAGCTCGTCGGAAGCGGAGTTATTCCGACTTCCGATTCTCTTTTCTTTAAAAACTCAAATTTTATTAATAACAAACCTACCAATTCTTCATATATTATTTAGAAATCATAAACAAACATATTAGAACAAGTTTCATATCAAAATAATATGTACTGCAACTTCTATTTCATTTTTACGGTAAAATACCATCATGTTTACATACGACATTGTTTATTCATTTTGCTCATATTACCTATAGAAAACTCATGAGGTAATGACCTATCTCATTACAACACATATTCTTGACATAACACGATTTGGTTTTGGAACATTAGTTGTGGGAAAAATACATGTTTACAATAAAATACCCTAAACTTGCAAAACCGTATTTCTTTAAATTGTATTATCTAAATTCCATACAATTATGTCTTTACAACCCATTTTTGGGGAACCCGATCGGGATGGTACGGGTTATCGTTTGTCCTCGGGACTAGTAGGGCGGGATTTAGACTTCCGCAAGGAACATTCGAATTCCGATGGAATTTTTATTACAATTTTTAAGAAAAAACGAGATTTCTAGTAATAAATAAAATTATATTTTTAATAAATAATTATATATGTAAATATTATCAAAATATCTATTTTAAATTTATAATATATTCCATCTTTTCTAAATCAAAGAAAAGAATCGCCAAATTTCATGAAACTACCATTACAATTCAATAGAATTCCAATATTATATTAAAATACCATATACAATGCAATCTAGATTCTATTCACTAGAAAACGTTATATTCTAAAAATTACATCCATGAGAACCCTAAAGACAATAAATAAATACTTGAGGTCTATTTTGAAAATATATCAAAACTATTTTGCATAAAACCCCTCAAGTTATATTAATTTATAATAAGGACCCTAATAAATATAGGTTTAAGCGGGACCAATTCTCTTGAGCCTCAGAGAGCCGGAGAAAGTGGGTGCTTGTCTATTTAAGGTAGAAAACTAAAAACAAGGTTATCAATACGGTAATTGTCTTGGAAAAAGACACAAATCCTGCAGTCCATATACAGCAGTTACCGATAACTCCAAAACATAAATCAGGACTTCAAATTTGTTTAAGTGTCTGAATTAGTTCGAGTCACGGTCAAATCTGAATACAATATAACTGAATTCAATTCAAGTATAACTATAATACAACATGAATCCATGAATACTAGAATACAATCCATATCAACATGAACATGAATTGAATTGACCGAACCATGGATATACTTTTGATCTGTTTACATGACTATCCATTTATATCCTGATCCATTTACATGAATAATTGATATCATGGTTTTGGCAATTCTTCCATTTACAAAACAAGACAATACAATCAACACAAAAGACATTACGGGGTTTTTAAGGGGTAGACGGGTATGGAATGTGTTAGAAGTGAGACGGTCACTTTAATATACCTAACCTGAATATCCATTGCTATTGTACGATGGCTTAACGGTTCCTTGTGCTCCGTATACCTTAGTCTCCGGAATAATGGGACTCCCATCGTATACACTGGCGTATTCCATACCAAGTTACAAATAACCGTTTTAACATAATAATCAAACATTATCGGTTACATATTCTTTTATTTGCATATTATATTCCTACTTTTCTTTGGGACTTACCGAGCGATTGTTCGCTGACGACATTCCTTCTCTTTTCTTTCTTTGGAATGTTGTCAGGTGGATCTGAGTCACTAGAGATCGAGCCCAGTACCAAAAACTTGGAGCAGTTCGCAGAAGATCCCGAGCTGTAGTCATTTGTACATACTTTACTTTTCTTTCATGCCATTGTTTAGGCATTGCTTTCCATTCCTGTATTTACATTCTTAGTTGTACTTGTAAAGAAATGTTAAATAAATAAAAGTTGTTGTTAATTTACACTCATGTCTTCTTGTGTATATTTTACATTATATTACTTAGTTACGCTTAGTGTGTTTACTTCTGAGTAAATACGTAGCGGGCCTCGCCGTGTCCCCTTCCCCGTACACCGGAAAGCGTGGCGTGATAGATGTTATTGTGTTTCTATCGATATGTTATATTGGATCGTCGTGATTGAATAGCCGGGGGGTTTTATGTGAGATGAGAGTTTTTCAATTTTCATTCATGTAAATAATCGTATGTAAT
Organism: Agapanthus africanus; assembly: GCA_030015575.1. NCBI lineage: Eukaryota > Viridiplantae > Streptophyta > Magnoliopsida > Asparagales > Amaryllidaceae > Agapanthus > Agapanthus africanus. The sequence continues at coordinate 474,197,484 of CM057338.1, read as the reverse complement.
ATTCTTTTATTAGGACACTTCCGGTTTGAGGTTGTTGTCTCCATTCGATATATATTATTTACTTTATCACATTAGAATAGACCCAAAGCGGAGAGCACAAGTAATCGGGTTCTAGAGTCCAGTGGGAGGCCATCTCGGGGAGTCGAGACCGGTCGCCTAACTCTAGAATTGGAATGGTTTCTTGCCGCTCTCGTTAGGGTCTAGGGGTGTGGCTTGGCTATTCATCACGTGGAATCCGTATTTTTCGTTACTGGCTTATTCTAAAACACGGACTTCCTAATATATCCTTTATTTCATATATCTGCTTCTACTGTTCTGTGATGTGATGTGATCATATAACTGCGTGAGATGAATGCTACTTATATATATAATATATTAGTAGACACTATATATGTTTTGCATCCGCGCTAGTTCTGACCCCGCCCTGCCGTAAGTTAAGTAATCTTACGGTAAAGACCCGGGTCCTTATGGCGAATGCGGATGGCATATATGTGTGTTTTATTTTCGTTTCTTCTGTGATGTTTAGGAAACATAATTGATGGGACTTCATTAATAAGATTAATGAAAAGAAAAGAAACCTAAAAGATATTGTAGAATTAAATTTTTCAAAAAGATAGCTCTAGTTCTTGCTTTGCATAGTGATATTCTATTATGAATATCCAGCACCTCATTCGATCAGGAAAGAGTCTAGATCCCCTCACTGGGAATGACCTCTTTAGCAAAAACTAGCATATACTACAACCTACTCGGTTTGTTTTGAAAACTACTCGATTTTTAATGCGGAGCTTAAACCACTTCTTTTCAAATCACTGGGTTCTACAATGATATAAAGTTCATTACATTAAAGGTTTTCATCAAAACCAGCCGTAACCTTATGTCATTTCAGATATGTAGTGTTTAGTATTCGTGCTGTGTTTGTTGACCTCCGTCAAGGTACAGTGTACGGTAGCTGGGTAATACTTATCTGTAGCATGTTGATGTGATCGGTAGAAACAGTCACACAACCTTGTTGACCTCCGTCAAGGATTTGTGTGGGTGGGTTCGAATCGATCAAGAAATGAAGGGTTGAACTTGACCGGCGGCCTATGGTTTGTTGACCTCCGTCAAGGTCATAGGTCGTTAGGGGTAAAAACAATTATCGGGAATTTCAAGTGTTGAAATTTGTAATGAGATTGTATACCTTCTATGTGATAGTTGGATCCAGATACCCACTGCGAGTAAGCGTTACTCCTGGGAGAGTTTTCCACTTTATAATTAGCTAATTCAGTAAAGAAAGGTGTTAACGGGATTATGCCCCTGCGGAAATGAAGTTATTTAATTAGTTCCATGCGAAAACACGGGGAGACTCCCTCGGAGTACCAACACCAGCCTGGCTGACCGATTAGCGAACTTATAGGGTGTAGTTAATCCCGGCCAATCTTAACTTTTAGGGTTTGAAGGAAGATTTGATAAAAATAGTGGGAGTCATCATGATTAGATAAGATAATAACCAATCTAATCTTACAAGAGCGCACGCTAAAGTTTTTTCTTCTCTCTCTCTACAGGTAGCGACCATGTCACGCCTTAATCAAGATAATAATATGGATGTATTGACCGAACCCGCTTATTATACTGGGCTAAGGAATGTTGGTTCCACTCTATCTTATGATAATTGTCATGAGTCTGGGCAAGGGATAGGGATTGCAACGATTTGCACACAACCCTAATGAAGAAGGAGCATTCTGATGCACCTTCTTCGGGTATGTTAGTTGAGAACTGTTTCTTAGTCTACTCTACGTCCTGGATATTGGATACCGGATCAGGATCCCATATTTGTAATCAGTTACAAGGATTAAAAAGAAGTAGAGAACTAGGAAAGGGCGATATGTCTCTCAGAGTAGGGAATGGAGCAATTGTTGTTGTCGAAGCTGTTGGCGAATATCACATGGTATTGCCAAATGGTAATACATTGATTTTGAACGACTGTTATTTCTTACCATCGATGATGTGCAATATAATATCCATTTCTTTATTAGATAAAGAATGATATAATTTTGCATTAGAGAAAAATGTTATGAAATCAAGTGTTGGTTGGGTTTGGTAGGTTGTGTAATGCTTTATATGTTCTAAATCAAAACACAGTTCTAAATATACAAAACACTCATAAAAGAAAAAGTTCAAAAATGAACGAAGCCTTCTTGTAGCATTATAGACTTGGTCATATCAATGCGACCAGACTAGCTAAGTTTCATAAAAATGTATATTTGAATTCGTTCGAATTTATATCTTATGAAACTTGTTAGTCATGTCTCAAAGGTAAGATGACCAAAACTCCGTTTATGGGATACGAAGCAAGAGCTACTGAACTCTTGGGACCGATACATAGTGATGTATGTGTTCCTATGTCTACACATGCCAGAAATGGTTTCTCGTACTTTATTATATTCACCGATGATCTCTCAAGATTTGGACATGTGTTCCTGTTGAAACACAAATCTAAAACTTTTGAGAAATTCAAAGAATATAAGAGCGAAGTAGAGACTCAGACGAGTAAAAGTATTAAAATCCTTCAATTTAACCGAGAAGGTGAATACTTAAGCATGAAATTCTGAGATTATCTAAAAGAGAATGGGATTCTCTCTCAGCTTACTCTTCCGTATACACTACAGCACAATGGTGTATCGGTGCGGAGGAATCACACCCTATTAGATATGGTGCACTCTATGACGAGTGTTGCTGAGTTACCTATTTCCTTCTGGGGATTTGCGCTTAAAACAGCTGCTTATATATTGAATAGGGTTCCTACCAAGTCTATGTCTACCACTCCATATAAGATATGGAAGGGGAAGAGACCATGTCTTAATTTCATAAAGAAATGGGGTTATCCGGCTTATGTTAAAAAGCAAAATCCGAACAAACTCGAGGCAAGGTCTGTTTTATATAAGTTTATTGGATATCCCAAACATTAGCGAGGGCATATCTTCTACCACATCGAGGAACAGAAGGTGTTCGTTACTCATCACGCTACATTTTTGGAAAAGGGATTTCATGCAAAAGAAATTAGTGGGAGCACAGTAGAGCTGGAAGAAGTTCCAGATACACAAACTACAACTAATAATTTGGTAGAACCGGAGGATTCAATAGCCCCCGACAAACCTCAGCCACTCCGCAGATCTAGTAGGGTTTCTTACCGACCTGAGAGATACTACGGTTTTCTCATAGACAGTGGGAGTGAGGATTGCATCATGGAAGATGATGACCTGACTAGTTTCAAGCAAGCCATCACAAGTGGGGACTATGTGAAATGGCTGGATGCTATGCGATCTGAGATGGAATCCATGTACACCAATAAAGTATGGACTTTTCAAGTTGCTCCTGAAGGGGCAAAACCCATTGGGAGCTAGTGGATCTTCAAAAGAAGATTGGTGCAGATGGAAAGGCTGAGACCTTCAAAGCTAGACTTGTAGCAAAAGGTTTTCGTCAAAGACCAGCTGTCGACTATGATGAGACATTTTCTCCAGTGGCTATACTTAAGTCCATCATGATCCTATTTGCCATTGTTACATACGATGACTATGAAATTTGGAAGATGGACGTCAAGACCACTTTTCTAAATGGTGATTTAGAAGAGAGCGCGATATGACACAGCTAGAGGGCTTCATAGACAGTGAGAGAAGCGGAAATGTGTGCAAGCTGCTTAAGTCAATCTATGAATTAAAGCAGGTGTTGCGGAGTTGGAACATTTATTTTGATGTAGCAGTCAAAGAGTTTGACTTCATCAAAAATATAGATGAACTATATAAAAATAAAAGGGTAGTAGAGAGTAAGATTATATTCCTCGTATTGTACATCGATGACATACTCTTGATAGGAAATGATGTTCCTATACTGCACTCGGTCAAACTCTTCCTATCACAAAAGTTCTCCATAAAAGATCTGGGTGATACCTCCTACATCCCAGGGATAAAGATCTATAGGGATGGATCTAAAAGGATGTTGGGATTGTCCCAATCCAGGTACATAGACACCATACTAAAGAGATTTAGTATGGAAGATTCTAAGTGTTGGATATGTATGCTCTAGAGGCCTGTATTGTATAGGATGCTTGGGATATGTATGTACATGACAATCTTGCTCAATTATACAGTATATTATTTGTGTAGTCTTAATCATGATATGTGTATTTGTTTCTATTGATGTTTTATCTTGCTTGCACATATTGATAATGACTTGATACAGTAGTATACTATTATGGTTTGACTTTATCTTAACATGTGCATATGTTACATATGTCGGTTACATGTTGATAAAGCCCGTAGGATCTTGCTTGACTACCATCATTATGATGGCGATCATACTTATGGGAGCTGGGTAGTCCATAAGCACATCCTTAAAGGGCCCAAGTCGTAGGAGTATCGAGATCGGGCATTGATACTCCAGAGTAGACTTGTGTATACGTTTCTAGACCCCGACAAGGGGCGGTGGTTGGTCCCATAACCATTGGTGTGATCACCTAAGATTGTATACAGGTGCTCACTCGGGGTGAGTACACTGGACGGAGAGAACTTCTAGATGATACTATACCTATCGTCAGATAGAAGTTCTCAGGTGACATGAGTACACGTTATCCTTCGGACCTGAGATCGTCATTTGTCTTGTATGAGTTCCTACTGTACTTTGATCACTACCTTACCACGGCTCTACTGAGTCATGCAAACAGGTTTTGGTTGGGTACAGTCCCGAGCGACATGGAGGCAATGAGTGATTGTTAGGGATTCGTCTCTCCCGGTATAGGGAGTCGATATCGCGCTGTGTTTGATTGGTCAGGACCATAAGACCTTGGCCAAGGCAGTTTAGATTTACTGATAGGTTGATCAGTAGTTTCCCGGATTGATCCTGAGCTACATCAGCATGAATTATCGGGTTATTACGGTCTGACGTTTACTACCCCCTAGACGGTATGCGATACTCTCAGACGAAGAGACCGGACTATACGGAGATTGTCATGGATAGGCTCAGTAAGGATCCAGATGAGTTTGCTTGTCGGCCTTCCTTTTCGACAGGTACTCGGGTAACCGTTACATACAGTTAGTGCCACTGACGTGCTTATAGTTATGGATTTATCCAGTAACTCACTGCCGGCGTACTGTCGAGTCTTTAGAGTCCCACACAGAGGGTTTCCCTGGTTCAGGCGAAATGATGTAGTAGCCGTATAGGATACGTGTAGGGTTCCGATTGATTGATGGTATAGTGTACCCGGACTTTCGATCGGACGGTTGATAATACTAGCCGGCTCGGGATTGAGCCGGATTATTAAATCAGGTATTGATTTAATAATTTACATATATGTATTTCGATATGTATATTATAGTATTATGTTCTTTGTGTTATTCTATCTCTTTGGGTATTCGTATTTTTATACGAATGTAGGTATGTATATACAGTAGACTGTAACCCGTATTTTATACGGAAAAAATTCTAGAAGGTGGACACCTTATTATGTCTTTTTCCATTTATTTATAAATGGGAGATGAGGTGTAAAGTGAAGGTGAGGGGAGTATGGTGAGAACCATGCCTCAATAGTTGACAAATGAATTTTTAATTCATTTATGCTCACTATTGAAGCATGGTTGGATATTTTTATTTGTGGATATTGATATACAAAACCATTGTGAGATATTTTCTCTCACATGCTAGCCTCATTATTTTGAGCTCACCATTTGCTTCACTCCTTTCCTTTGCTCTTGTGATCATCCACCTTCATCTTCATCCTCTTTTCTACCTTCTTATTTGTGGATATTGATATACAAAACCATTGTGAGATATTTTCTCTCACATGCTAGCCTCATTATTTTGAGCTCACCATTTGCTTCACTCCTCTCCTTTGCTCTTGTGATCATCCACCTTCATCTTCATCCCCCTCTCTACCTTTTCATGAGTTGAGAATCAAGAGAGGAGGTGAGATAGAAGCACACTTTGAACCTCACACTATATCCTAAAGTTCTTAGATTGGAAATCCAAGTCCTCTTGTTGCTCCACTTGACACTTAGTGTGGAGCTGAGCCATGGACCACAAACCTCGGGTGGATCATCTTCGACTGTGGGAGACGGACGATTAAGCTCGATCATGGAGGCCACTAGGAGCTTATGAAGAGAAACAAAGACCGAAGGACACGGATCTCTTGGTGAGACTCTTTATCATAGTAGATAGCTTATCTTAGTTTGCTAATTAGGTTTACGGTAGATCCGGTTAACGGGTTATTCTAGCGCCGGTTTTTAATCGTAGAAAAAAAATTGTTCCGCAAACGGCCAAGGAAGATGGCAAGGGCGTTAGTGTAACCCAATACTAAGCGTGGTAATTTACCCGCTTATTCAGGAATCACTCTCTTCAAAGAAATGTCTCCCAAGACTGATTTGGAAAGGGCTCGCATGAACGCAATACCCTATGCTTCTACAGTTGGGTTTATCATGTACGCGATGTTATTCATCAAACTAGATGTAGCTTACACACTTAGTGTGGTAAGTAGGTATCAATCAGACCCAAAGGAGAAGCACTGGATAGCTATGAAGAACATTCTTAAATACTTGAGAAGTATTAAAGAGATGTTTTTGCTGTATGATAACAGAGAACTTCAAGTTGAGTCTTTTACCGATTCGAGCTTCCAGAGTGATAAGGATGATAGCAAGTCTGTCTCGGGCTTTGTCTTCACTCTCAATGGAGGGGCAGTATGTTGGAAAAGTTTCAAGCAAGATATCATTGTAGACTCGACGATGGAGGCTGAATATATCGCTGCCAACGATACTGCCAAAGAGGCTGTCTGGATGAAGAAGTTCATTATTGAACTTGGTGTGGTTCCATCCATTGAAGATCCAATACCCTTGTATTGTGATAACAATGGAGCTATGGCTTTGGCTAAGGAACCTCGGTCCCATCAGTGATCCAGACATATTCTGAGGCGGTATCACCTGATCTGGGAGATAGTAGATCGCCGCGAGATCGAGGTCAGGAGAGTAGAAACGAAGGACACCACAGCGGATCCACTCACGAAGGTCTTCCCACAAGCACAGTTCGAGAGACTTTTTGGGATGTTGGGTATGCAATACTACAACAACTGGCCTTAGTTCAAGTGCGAGATTATTAGGAATATGTATGCCCTAGAGGACATTATTGTATATTATAGTGGATGCTTGTATATATATATATATATATATATATATATATATATATATATATAAAGGACTTTCTTGCTCAACATAATAATATGATATCTGGTTGCTCTTTATCTTAACATGTGCACTTGTTTTAGTTTACTATCTCATTGATACATGTTGCTAAAGCCCTTAGGATGTTGGCTTGACTACTAGGACTATGATGCAGATCATACTAGTAGGGCTTGTGTAGTCCAAAAGCACATCCTTAACAGTTCCTCGTCGAGTCAGTATCGAGACAGGGCATTTATATTCCAGAGTAGACTAATGTGTACATTTCTTGACCCTGTATGGGGCGATGGTTGATCCCATAACCATTGGTGTTTGACATCAAAGATTGTACATAGGTGCTCATTAGAGAATGAGTACACCGAACATCACTCGCCGAGAACTTCTAGTTGGTACCATATCTATCGTCAGATAGCAGTTCTCTGATGATACTTGTATAGATTAGTTTGTAGACCCAAGATTGTCATAGTGACTTGTATGGTTCCCACTGTACTTTGATTTCCACCCTACCACGGCTCAAATGAGTCGTGCAAACAGGTGATTTTTGGGTACAGTCTCAAGTCACATGGAGGCAATGAACGATATGAGGGGTTTCGCCTCTTTGGGTATTGGGAGTTCATGTTGCGCTATACTCGATTGGCTATAACAGCAAGTCCCTGGCCAGGGTTGATAAGATTTACTGATAAATGTTATCAGTAGTTTCTCGAAAGGTTATAGGCCACACATCGGCATAACTTATCGAGTTATTGGGGTCTGACGATTTCACCCCCTAGACTCGATATGCGACATATCAGACGAAGAGACCAGACTGTACGGTAAGTGTTTCTTATAGGCTCTACGGGAGTTTGGACAAGTTTGCTTGTTGATCTTTTATTTGTTCAATACCTGGGTAGCCGTTACATCCAGCTAGTACTGTTGACGGCATGTAGGCCTTTGATGTGATCATTACCTACTGCTAGCGTATTGGCGAGTCTTTAGAGTCTCACATAGAGCTTTCCTAGCTCAAGCGAAACGAAGTAAGCCACGTATGGAGATATGTGCAGGAGCTTGATTAAATACGAGTATATGATACCGTATTCTATCTAGCATTTTTTAATACCAGCCGGGTTATATATGATATAACCGGATTATTGAATCAGTGTTGATTCAATAATTTGATATATATATATATATATTAACTAATATTAAATATTAGCCGATTATATATGATATAACCGGATTATTGAATCATGCGTGGCTTTAATGATTACACACACACACACATATGATATTAGCCGGGTTATATATGATATAATCGGATTATTAAATCAAGTGTTGATTTAATAATTTATATATATATATATATATATATATATATATATATATATATATATCATGGTTGATGATACATAGAACTAGGATGCGTGAGTATCACATTTGAGTAAAGATAATGATAAACATTTATGAATTAAAGAAAAGAAGAATAAGTTATTGTTTGGATGCTTGGAGAACCATGGAGAAGCCATGACTTATTTTCTTCTTCTTGTTTTATTCATAGATATTTATCATTCTCTTCATCTCATCTAATCTAATGGTTCACACTCACTTCCAAGTTCATCTTCTTCCTCTCTTCACTAAGTTTTTTCTAGAGCGAGAAAAGAAAAAGAAAGAAAGATTTTTAGTGAGCAAAATTTCTACTTTATCAAGCAATACTACGCTAGTAAATTAGTATAAGTTGTTCTCTTCACTAATACCTTAATTAGTGAAGTGTGAGCTTGAGTGTTTGTTGCCTCAAGGTGGATCATCTCCGACAACGAAGACTACAAGCAAGCTCATTCCATCCTTCAAGTGGAGTTAAAGATGAGTTTTAGGACTATTACTCGGAGCATTTGAAGTGAAGTATTAGACTACAAAGGCTGTAGTTTCTCTTCACTTAGCATAGAACTTGTTTTGCTAACTTTGAAACCCTAATTCTCTAGTTCGGTTCTTATTTAGTATACTTAGCTCTCTAGATTTTTTTAAAATTGCATACTTGATGCTCATTGAATCCTAGTAGAGATGCTAAAACATACTTTCACATAATTCATAGGGCAAATTTGCCAATAATGATGCTTACAAAATATGTCCAACACAGTCATTGTTTTTTGTGCACAAAACAAAAAAAATCACCCAAAAATGCAACGTCCCTCATTGCTTAGTTATTGTTGCTGCCGCCCACGCTTCGATGCTGCTGCTCTCTGCTTTGCTGCTGCTGCTTGTTATTACTGCTGCACAGTGCTGCTGCTTGTATGTTGCTGTTGTTTCTATGCTATTACCGCCTTCAACTTAGCTATTGTTGCTTTTTTCTCGTCATCATAATCCACAACCTGCAACAACACCAAGAACAATGACAGGATATACAACTAACACAATTATATTATTAAGAATTAAAATAAATTAAGGCAAGCTTACCAATTTTTGGTTTTCGCAAACAATTGGACATGTAGGACAACTAGTTCTATAATGACCATTTTTACCGCAGTTTCCACATGTTCGTTGCTTTGTTTCTTTTTTCTTTTGTGAAATTTCTAATCCAGATTTGTGCTTGCTAGCTGCTCGTGGACGGCCTTTACCGTCAACTGGTCTAGTACGGTCACGAATTATGATTTCTGGGATATTTGACAATGACAATGAGGGAGGGGCATTTGAACCAACATCGCTATCAACAAAATTTGTTTGAGGTTTCAATTCTTTCTCAGCATTGTGCATAAAATCCTCAAGCATATTCTCCAGATTTGATAGAAAGGGATTTGAACCGCATACCATTTCAAGTGCTTCATTAAACTTCTCTCTAAGGACCCATTACCGAATAATATCACATTGTTTTTCATAATTATTGTTCCTCATATTCATAACATTTGCAAAACCAATGTTCTGATGCCTCGCGTGAATTTTCCACCGTGGAAAAATGTAATAATCAGGAATGACTTGCAATTGTTTATGATGCATAACTTTCAAAATATGCTTACAAAGAATTCCATTCGTTTCAAACATTGCACATTGGCACATAATTTTGAGCTCTCCACTTTGATTAAAAAAACTTCGTTCCATTTACTCTTATTTTTAGTGTAATTTCTAACTTTATATATACCGATAGACGCTTCTTTTACCACTTTTTCATGGAAAAGCAAAAAACTATCGGTGAGTTCTTTTTGAAACATTTTCAAGATGGTTCTGGTGTATAATTCTCCAGCTTGTACTTCTATCGGATGTGAAATACACAATGTGGGTTGGCTGTTAAGGGTCATGAAATCTTCTTTTGACTTGGATGCTCGACGTGCTGCTATAGCATGATCATATCGGAGTACAAACTCACTAATTCAAGTCTTTGAATTTACATATGAATCAAAAAAAGCATTGATGCATTCGCTCCGTTGACTAGTTGTCATTCCGACCCAAAAAATATCTTTCAAATATGCGTTGACTCGGTACTCTCGAAGGCGATACATTTTATGCAACCAATCTCCACCTTCATCTAAAATATTAAACTTTATCTTCATCGCATCCCAACATTGCTCACATTGATCGATAGCAGAGCCATAAACCCACCGAAAGAAGTAATCCCTAAATTTTTCTCCATATAAAGCTTGCAAGGAAACTAGATGTTCAGCAATATGTTTCATAATGTGCCAAGCACACAAACGATGACGAGTGTTAAGAAAAACATTTTTAATGGCTTTACCTATTTGTGCATCTTGATCCGTGATAATAGTCTTTGGTTCTATGCCATGCATGTATTTAAGCCATTGAGTAAATAACAGCAAAAAAACTATCTTCTGTTTCATCCGCAAGTAATGCACATCCAAAAAGTGTCGATTGACGGTGATGATTTACCCCTGTAAAAAGAGCAAACGGAAAATTCTAATTATTTGTTCTATAAGTAGCATCAAAAAATAAAATATCACTAAATCTAAAATATGATGATCTTGATCTTCCGTTAGCGCAAAACACACTTCTCATTGTCCCATCATCATCGACTTCCATCGCAAAAAAGAAATCTGGATCAACTTCCTTCCGATCTTGAAATTTTTTAATAACTGATAAACATTCTTGGCCGATATTGTTGCTTCTTATTTTACTGACATGATCGACAACTTGTTACGCGGTAATCAATTCGTCTTGACTTCCAACATTAAGCACTCTAGCCATATTAGCAGGTGTCATACCTTTTGCATTCAAACCTATCATAAGATTCTTTACAACCTTTGATCGATGAAAAGGTTTTTGAGAGTAAAAATTACTCACTTTATCGGGGCTTGCTAAGTCATGATTGTGATTATCTACAAATGTAGTTACTTTCCAAGTGTTTGATGAAGTCAACTTAATTCTCATCTTCGCCATGCAACCTACTCTTGTATTTGGACGACGAGTAACAAATTTTCCTACTTCTCTCTTATCCGTCAATCTTTTTTTACCGATCTTGTTACATACAAAAAGTCTCCCCAAAATATCTTTTGATAGCTTTCTTGATTTATCTTGCGATTCTTTTCGAATCCTGAAACCTTTCGTTCTAGCAAAAGTGTTATAATAATTATACGCCTCAACATGCGTAAGAAATTTTTTTCTCTCATATGGCATAGCATCCTCATAGTGGTCGATACTCCTATCGATGGGATCTTTTTCAAGTATAGCAAGTGGATGGTTTGATTCAATGATAATATGCACAATATCGGTATTAGAAGCATTAGGTATCGAAATTAAATCATAACACATTTTCTCATCCATCATGATACTTGGAAGTAAACCTACAAAAAATCACTAAAATATTCAAACTAAAGGAAATAGAAATTGTAGGAAATTAAGAATAAAGTATTCAAAATTAATTAAATAGATTGTAAATATTACCGAATCAAATACAGAGTGGTTGAGCTATTGTTGCCATCAAACTGAGGGATTGCTCTATAACAATTTAAAGAGAGAAGGGGCGAAAAGCCGAGCATCCTTTCAACAAAAATGGAGAGGACGACAAGTGGGGGTGGAAGAGAGGAGGCCGAGGAGAAGTGGCGGAGGAGAAGAGTTTGAGTATAGCCGAATAGTTCGCTGAGGAGCAGAAACAGAGGAGAGGAGGTAAAGGATGTTGGCTATAGTGCCCTCAAGGCAATTATTGTAATTGCAGGCAGGCAATTATGATGATTGAGAGAGGACCTATACGAGTAGAACAGTCTTGCTCGAGATGATAGTATACTATCTGGTTTGTTTTTATCATCATGTACATATATTATGTGGTATTACAGATCACTATTATATGTTGATAGAGCCCATATAATTCATGCTTGACTGCCAGGGTTATTGTGGCGATTAAAATTGTGAGAACTGGGTAATCTATAAGCAAATCCTTAAATGTCCGTAGTTATAGGAAATCGAGACTGGGTATCGAAATTCCAGAGTAGACTATTGTATACGTTTCTTGACCCCGACGAGGGCCGATGGCCGGTCTCACAGCCATTGATGTTAGTTAGTCACCAAAGATTGTATACAGGTGCTCATTGGGTTATGAGTTACACTGAACGGAATCGCCGGGAACATACTAGATGGTATTATACCTATTGTTAGGCAGCAGTTCTCCGGTGACATGAGTACAGGTTAGTATGTCGACCCGAGATTGTCATTTGTCTCGTGTGAGTTCCCACTGTGCTTTGATCACTACCCCACCATGACTCTACTGAGTCGTGCAAATAGGTTTTAGTTGGGTACGTAAAGTCCCGAGCCACATGGAGGTAATGAGCGGACGTTAGAGATTTGTCTCTCCCGGTATTAGGGGTGGATATCGCGCTGTGCACAAGTGACCATTACCAGAAATCCTTGGTCAAGGTGGACGAGATTTAATGATTTGGATCAGTAGTTTCTCAGTGGGTGATGGGCTTCACACCGACACGACTTATCGCATTATTAGGGCCTGACTTTTCTCAGTGGGTGTATTGTCAAGGTGACCTGACTTTATCCAACCCTCTAGACCCGATATGTAATACTCTTAGATGAACAGACCAGACTGTACGGAGATTGTCACTTTCAGACTCAGTAGGAATACAGACGAGTTTGCTTGTCGACCTTGTTTTTGTTCAATACCTGAGTAGCCGTTACGTACAGCTAGTACCACTAACGTGCTTATGGTTAAACCCACCACTAATGTATTGTTGAGTCTTTAGAGTCCTACATAGAGGGTTTCCCAGCTCAGGTGAAACGATATAGTGTATGTATTATGATACGTACTTAGGTTCGATTAAAACACGTATTTTTGTATACGTACTTTTAATCGGAATTTTTGTTAATACTAACCGGTTTGAAAGATAGCCACATTATCACATTTGGATAAAATGTGAGTTAGTATCATATATCTCTTTTTGGTATCTTTTTTTTCGGTATTCATATTTTGACAAAATACAGTATTTATACGAATACGGGTATTTGTATAAATACTCATATTTGTGTCTTGATATAAATATGGGTATTTGTATCTTGATATAAATACGGGTATTCATATTTTATACAAATACGGTATTCATATTTTGATACGAATACGGGTGTATGTATTTGTGCCATATACTTGTATTAGTGTATGTATACATGCACGCGCGCGCGCGCGCACACATAAATGCATATGTATGCATATATAGATACATATGTATGTATATATATAAATATATAGACATATGTATGTATATGTGTACACTTGAAGTGGCACTCTTCTCTTCTCATCTCTTCTTGTATAGTTTGGAATGGTGTGAACTTATTACTCACCATGGTGAGTCACAATTCCATCCATCCAAAACAATAAAAGAAAAGAATGAAGAAAAAGAATGATGATGGATATTATTCATGCCATGCTTGCTCGTTTGCTTCACTCTCATCCTTTGCTTCTTCTTCTTCTCTCTTGAGTTTTTGCTAATTGAGAAAGGAAAAAGAAAAACATCAAATCTGACCTACAAGGTAAAGATTTGGGGAGGGGGGGGGGGCACTTAGAGATTAGCTGCTGCTACTACATCCTAGTGATTAATTCTTAGCAAGTTTTGATCACTAATTACTTCATTTTGATTATTTGTGTGAAGTTAGAGTCTAGGTTAGGGTTCCTTAAGGTGGATCGTCCTCGACGAGGAAAACCGACTCTCAAGCTTGTTCCCACGACCTAGGAGCACAGGAAGTGGATTTGATGACGAAGGACAAGACTACAAAGCTTGTAATTACTTACCGAGTAGTTAACTCCTTCTAGTGTTTTCTAGTTTAGTGTTTGGATTCAATTCTAGGTTGTAGAGTTCGTGCTCTTGATTCGAAAATTTTCGTTTTGCATTCCGCATTGGCCGCTAGTTTGCGGCACGAGCATGAGTGTCTACCAACATGGTATCAAAGCCACCTAAACACTTAAACTAGTTTAGACGATGTTTACGTTTCGAAACTAAAAATTTTCGTTTTTTTTAAACTCGAAAATTAAGTTTCTGTCGATATTTTTATGATCTCTGGAAATTTTTTAAACAAGTGCAGAGATCTTGTCATTGGATATGAAAACTTTGGAAGAAAAATGAGGACCAATGTCCACAGAAAAACCACCCAAATTTGCAAAATGCCCGATCGGGTCGGTTTTGTCTTGGTCTCTGGTCTTTTTTCTCTCCAGGTGTTTAGACTCATGAAAACTTAGTTTTCGGTTATGTTTGTTTTGGCCCATATTTCATCTAATGTTATCTTTGTATTCGAGCAACACGGAAAGTTTTAGATCAAAACTTTTGCATCGTTTATATCTTTGTGTTTTGTATTTGTGTTTGTATACGTTGTCTAATTACTATAGGTCTATTAGATGGGTGCAAACACTAGCTTCCGCTGTGATGATATATATCTTGTGATGGTTTATCAGATAGTTGTTGTGGATAGTCCCTCATCTTAGAATGTTTGTATATTTGTTTATTCGGGACCAGCGGCCAGATTGTAGCCGTCGTTACCGCTTGATGTATATTCTTTTATTGGAACACGACCGGGTTGAGGTCGATATTACCATTGTATATTCATTCATTCTTGTATTAGGATAACCCGCGGAGAAGTGCTTGAATAGCCGGGCTCTAGAGTGTGCTAGGTGGTTATCTCGCAGTGGTGAGTTCGAGCCGCCTTGCTCTAGAATTGGCGGGCTATTCGTCGTGCTTATAGGGGTTTAGGATAGACCCACGGTGGAGTGCACAAGTTACTGGATTCCATGAAGTGGCGGATGGCCCACTCATGTCATTGAGCGATGGTTGCCTCACTTCTAGAATTGACTGGTAGCTTACCGCGTTCATAGGGGTCTTTGTTTTAGGTGATGTTCGAATTATCCACGTGACCGGGGAATGTGGGTTTTCATTTGCGGCTCAAACGAAACACGGGGCTCCTAGTTTATCCGCGATTCCATCTTGTTTATCGCATGCCTGTGATGTTTATTACCTACCTGTGATGATATATATATATATATATATATATATATATATATATATATATATATATATATGTTTTGCACCCACGCTAGCCCTGCATATGCACTGCCGTAAGTTAAGTAACTTTAAAGTGAAGTCCCCGGACCTCGTGGTGAATGCGGGTGGTATATACGTACATTCTATTTTGGTTGTTTTTGTGATGCATAAGAACTTAATTGATGGGATCTCATTATAGTTTTAATGCAAGGAAAATGAACCTAAATGATATTGTCGGAACAAATTTTTAAAACTACTCTGTTTTCTTCAAAACCACTTGTTTTAAAAGTGGACCTAAACCACTCCTTTTCAAAGCTATTTGGTTTTTTCAATGATATCAAGTTCAAGACGTTCACGATTTTTTGCCAAAAACCATCCATATCCCTCTATCATTTTGAATAAGTAGCACATAGTATTCATGCAGTGTTTGTTGGTCAAAATCAAGGCATTGTGAATGGTAGCTGTGTGTTGCTTATGTAAGTCGATGTCGCGCACCCCACGTGTTCGCGGGGAGACGGAATTTGCAAAAAATGATTTTTCCGGGCTTCGCAACACCGACTAGAACCAAGGATCGTCCATAAATCCTGGTTAGCAAACAACATGAGATTTAACTACTCGGAAAGAATATTATACCTCATGATACAAGTCCTTCGGGTCTTCTCCGCTGTCCTCCTTGTCATCGTAGGCTCCAAGGATCGATCCGGATCGTAGCTCCTCGTCGGCTTCCTCGAGTCAAAGACGATCCACCCGAGAGTCTATAGTCCGAGCTTCTACCTCAAATCCGAGGTAACTACGTCTTCTAGTTCGCTAAACTAGAAGTCCTAAAGGGTGTAGAGTGTGAAGTTGGAGTGCTTTGTCTCTTGGAACCCTAGAATTCTCAACACATGAGAGCTTTTAAGGTTTTTAGTTGAGAGGAAGAAGAAGAGAAGAAGAGAGCTCACTTGAGGAAAGAGAAATGGTTTTTGATAATGATAATGATAAAAAATGAGATGGCTCGCTTGACTTGACTACAGGCATGGCAAGAAAATATCCCACCCAAAATATCTAGTGCCACAAAATATCTCACAACAAATATCTAGTCAAAGAGTCAAACCAAGTCAAATGGTCAAACCAAGTCAAGTAGTCAAAACAAGTAGCCATGCCTCAATTATCATTTGCAAAAATAACAAATACTTTCCTCCACCTCATAATTGTTTTAATCAAGTGTCACGACCCACCCCCAATACAGAGAGTATTGTCCGCTCTAACCGAAGTCGCACGGTTTTGTCCTTCGGGGCGAACCGGACCCGACCGGGGGCCACTTCCCAGGAGGTCACCCATCCCAGAACTTCCATGGCTCGAGCATGCTTAACTATGGAGTTCTCAAGCTCCTGTAGTGCCGGTTCACTTAAAAGGCGCCTCTGTATTGAAGAGTGGTATCATTCCATTTATAGTACAGATCTATTCTCTTTCGGAATGTATTCCGAAGATTCCCCATTGTTTTACAGTGGGTCCCCATGCTTATCTGGTATATATGGGTATACCGGATAATACATGAGGCATTACATTCTCCCCCTCTTAGAACAATGGTTCGTCCTCGAACCACAGACCTACTATTGAGGAACCAGCTCTGATACCATTCTATCACGACCCACCCCCAATACAGAGAGTATTGTCCGCTCTGACCGAAGTCGCACGGTTTTGTCCTTCGGGGCGAACCGGACCCGACAGGGGGCCACTTCCCAGGAGGTCACCCATCCCAGAACTTCCCTGGCTCGAGCACGCTTAACTACGGAGTTCTCAAACTCCTGTAGTGCCAGTTCACTTAAAAGGCGCCTCTGTATTGAAGAGTGGTATCATTCCATTTATAGTACAGATCTGTCCTCTTTCAGAATGTATTCTGAAAATTCCCCATTGTTTTACAGTGGGTCCCGATGCTTATCTGGTATATATGGGCATACCGGATAATACATGGGGCATTACATTTACAAAATCATGTCACGCCCCGTTTCCCAAAATACGGAATACGAGGAGTTGATAAGGCCAGCCATGCTCCTACGGTCGGGGAAATATCCCTCCGTAGTCACACTTCGGCTTCTAGCACTACGTGATAATTAGTCAACAATGCACAGGTAATGAGAAATGCAGTAACTAAATCAAAACGAATACAAAAGAACTAACCCAATGGAGATCAAGAGAGTATAGCTCAGGGTAGCCGATCAAGATGTCCGCGATGTCCTCGAGGTACGACAGGTCCTGGTCCAGACTAGATCCACTTCTCACTCTGAGCATGCATACTCAGGTCGTCAGAGCGACACGATAGCAATATATATATGTAGATACAAATGTGAACTCGTGCAATGATAACGAATATGTAACAGTAATCAGAAGAATAAAGACATGAACATGAAGTAGCCAATGTAGGTATCCAATAGAGCGGGTAAACAGTAAGGCAATAAGTAGTATGTCAAGTATGTTAAATTCGTGAGCCATACATATCAATGTCACTAACCCTATCAGTCTCTAAGTATCAATGTACAGGTCACTAAGCCTATCGTCAATCCAAGTGTGAGAGTCAACCACGCAGGAGTATCCCCCACCTAAAGGTAGGACCCAAGGGCAAGGGCACACGGGCCCGAAACATGCACGATAATAATCAGTAACTCCATCCATACAACTCTCAAAATCACGATATAAGCCGGCAATGGGACTCCCGAGATTCTGTTGAACTCACACTCAAACTACCCCACACCCCGTGGTCTACATCAAACGCCAACCATAAACTCAAATACCACTCGGTCCATGACAAGTCTACGCGAGAACTGAAGACAGGGTCTCCATCAAGCATGTCTCGACTAATACCCAAGATAAATGGACAGTGTTTGACTCCTTACCTGTAACACCCATACAAGTGCTTCCATAATTGTCCCATACCAATTATAGTCACACTTATATACGTCCCACAGACGTCGACAATGCAATAAATCAATAGGGTCCACTGATTGTGTACAAGTACGTGTCACTTTCACTTCTCCATTCATGCTTAAACACTAATGTACTTGCCACAATCAAACACTAATACCTAACACTGGGTAATGCATATGGTCACTAGGTTACCAATGCAATGACATATATATAATGTGATGAGAATACAGTAATTAAGGCATGATTAAGATATCATCAGTCGGTGTCCTACCACTTGCATAATTTATCATAAATCATACATGCAAAATTTAGCGGAACAATGTAAAAGGGGTAAACAGTGTGTTTAATTATCTATCAATCAAAATTTGTTTCACGTTAATCGGCTTTCGGGATCACTAGCTATGGCCATTTCATTTTAAACGTTCACTGCTGGAAATCCGGTTTCAGAATCGGAAGTTCGTTTCGTAACGCATTTTAATCCCAGTTGGGATCGTATTTAGGTGACGCTATAGTTGAACCATATTTAGGTCTATCAGTTAGGTTTCCCCCGCAATTGGCGGATCAATAATATATTATGGAAACAGGGAGTTATGGACAGGTTATGTTCGATGTGTAAAATCTGCCTCTGCCGAATTCAGCACGACGTATCAACATTATAAAATGAGTTAAAAATATCAAACGGTTTAGGAACCCAGTAATACTAGTGGAGTAAGAAAGCTAATTCAATTTCCTACGTAACGATATAAGGTTCCGTGCATTCTCTTATTTTAACAGTAATATACAGGGGTTTAGCAACAGGGGTTAACCGGGATTTCCATTCTGGACTGCAGTTCAGAATTGTAATCCTATGCAATTATCTCTATCATAGTTTATTAAAATTCAGTTATAAACAGTATAATGCAGTAGGTTAAACAGTTAGCTTCGATACGAGCCATCTAACGCTAAAATCCGGTGTATATACAATTTATTATAAATTTTATAGTTTGGCATGTACGAAGGTTTTCAGGTTTTACGACAGAATCTGGGACATCATTTTATGTGAGCAAACGACATAGTATTGGAACCAAAGTCTCGAGGGACATCCCTTACAACTCGGGCCATCACATTTTATATGTTGCCATCGATTTAACGGGAGTTTCCATTCGGACCGTGCGTCGAACACATGAATTATACGGTTCACGTAAAAAGGGTATGCGGCAATTATTAGCAATTATTAGTAACTAGAATTGTAACATAAAGATTTAGTATGAAGCAAGTATCAAACTTGCCTGAAGACGTTCGATGGTCACGAAGGTGATGATGACGGCAGCCTGCAGCGACGGCACAGTTAGCACAACGACATGCACACGGCTACACACGGCTGGGATTCGAGTTTGGCCTCGGTGAGGAAGGTGGAGCTTGGAGGCGACTGTAACCGGAGGCGATGGTCAAGGCCGCGACGATGAGAAGTCCGGCATGGCACCAGCAGCCGCGACGGCAGCGAGCACAGGGTGAGCCCGGTAGCGATGAAGATGGTGTCGGGATGCTGAGGTGGGGTTGCTAGTGGAGGCACAGTTGGAGTTGCCGGCGACGGTTTGGTGGCAGAGAGGATGAAGTAGGGGACGTCGGAGGGGGTCATCGGCAATGGACTCGGCCGGCGGAGGAGGGAGCTCTGGCACGGGGGTTGCAAGTGTGTGGTGCAAGCGAGGAGATGATAGCAGCTGGTGACGGTGTGAGAAGTGGGCGTGGGAGCTTGATCGTGGTGAAGAGGCTCGGGTGATGCAGGGTGGCTGGGCTCGTCGTGGTCGATGGAGGTAGCTCCGGTAGTGAGCTCAAACGGTGGGGTCGGCCGATGTGGGTTTTCTGGAGGAGTGGGGAGCTAGGTGGGGGAAGAGAGGAGGAGAAGGGAAGGAAGGCAGGGAGGTGGAGACGAGATGATAGTCGTCGTCGTCGTCGTCGGGGGTGAGGCAGGGGGTTTGGAGAGCGGAGAGGAGAGGAGGGAGAACGAGAGTTAGGAGAAGAGAGTTAGGGACGAGGTGGGGCTTAAGGAGGGTGTGCGGGCGCGCGCGATCGTGGGTCGTGGTCGCGACGAGGAGGGGACGTTGGCGACGTGAGGACGCGCGGGAATGAAAAGGAGCGGGAATTCTGAAACGAGTGGGGAAGAGGGAGTTTAATAGGCCAGGTCGGGTTTGGAGAAGAGTTGGGCGCGGCTTTAGGGGATGGGCTGGGCCGGTTGGGGATATAATTAATTTGTTTTAATTCCTTTTTCAAGGGAAAGAAATGGAGTGGGCCGGGCTGGGGAGTGGGGAAATATTTTCTGGAGTGGGCCAGAAGAGTAAAAGGGGAAAGAAAATAAAGGAAAAAGAGGATGGGAGTTGGGCTCGGGAAAAATAAGAATGAGGAAAGAATTTTGGGAAAAGAATTTGGGTGTTTGGGCCGGGCTCGAAAGAAATTAAATAAATTGGGAAGGAAGAGAGAGGTGGGCCGGGCTCGGGGTTAGGGAAATGGAAAAATATAAAATAGATAGGTAATAGGGTTTTGGTTTAGTTTAGGGAAAAATAATGAAAGAGAAGATGGAAGAGTGGTTAGGGTTTTGGGGCAAAAAATTGGGCTGGGCCAAAAATAGAATTTAGTGAAAAGAAATAGTTTTTAGGGTTTATATATATTTAATTAAATAAATTTTGGTGAAGGGGAAGTGGAAGTGGGCTGAGTTTTTGGGTAAAAATAAAAGGGAGAAAATAAAAAGGGTTTAGATAAATTAGGGCTAGGTTTTTAAAAGATAAAACAAAATAATTATAAATATGAATAATTAAATTTTGTAAGTAGCATTTTATAAAAATACGGATATTGGTGCGCAAAAGAACTGGGTATTACATTATACCACCCTTACAAAAATTTCGTCCTCGAAATTTAAAACAAGCGATAAGCTATATAAAATAACACGCGAAAAGCTACGACCTCGAACACTCACATATAGTGGTTTACTTAAAGCAGTTAAAAGAAAAGAAAAATCGAAGGTCTAAGTAAGTATAAAACAGAATCAACTATAAGGGCAAACTATCTGTACAAGAGAATAAAAAAATAGCAATAACGAACAATAACATTCGAGGCATGCTAGATAAAATCAAAATCCTAAATATACATGCATACGTATATCAAAAGAGCGCAGCTAAAATAATGGCATCAGGCATAACCATTTATAATAGCAAACTATAAGCACAATACCCGGGAAAAATAAAGTAACAATAATAAAATAGTGGATGATTTGCCGATAGGCCAAAGTATTTTAGAATAACTGTATCGATCAAACGATTTTAAAATAACTTAGGAACCCACATGGTGAAACTAAGAGACATAGAGCAAAGTAAAATGCGTGATATATGGTTGCGTTATTGAAAATATGAGGAATAGTAGAGCATCTAAAATAGGTAAAACGGAAGTTGTCAATAACACACAATTTATCGATAAATATGAAATAATGAAAACTAAATTTTCGAATGTTGATGTCCTTAAATGTAATAAAAGGAAGCACTACTGATGTATAAGGGTTAGTCAGGGTAGGGGTTACCATAAAGTAAGGCCCATTCAAAAGATCGGGGTGCGGTACTTTTTAATCTAAGCGAGGGTCAAAACAACACAAGGTGCAGGAGTGAAGGACAGTAATGAATCTCAGGAGAAAAAGAAATGTATAGGGGAAAACAGTCAAAGCATCATGTGAACCAACAATCAAAAGATTAGCGAACTCAGAAATTTTATTTCATTCCAGAAAATTCTAAACAAGGCACTCTCGAAAAGTAAAAGATGGCCCTAAACTATATATAGATTTATTTGGCCAGAGGTGACAAAAACTAGATCACGTCAGTCGCGGTTATGGGAGTTCAGCAGGTTACGGTAGGCTCGTGCGCTCAGATAGGGGCGTCCGTTTCCATAGCGCCTCACAGGGATCACCACTGGAGGTTCTCCTGCCGCGGGGTCTTGTTCTTCTGATCCTTCTTCCTCGACTGGAGATTCTTCATCGTGGTATGCGTCCTCGTGATTCGCCTCTTCTGGATCTTCTTCCACGTGATTTCCTGGCGCTGGATTCTCCTCAAGATTTTCCTCTCCTAGATTTTCTTCTATCGGGTCCTCCTCGGAATCTTCCTCTATTGGGTCTTCTTCGAGGTCTTCTTCCTCCTCGTCGGAATCACTGATCATGTCAACTTCTGGGGCTGCGGCTCCCTCGTCCTCGGAATCGCTGTTTCCGAAAATAACCTGGGGGCCGTTGATCTCGTCATCTGAACTCACCAGCATGCTGTCTAAGGAAATGCATGACTGTGTGTCTTCATCTAGATGCGGCGCTGCTCCAGGGTGGGCCATGGCCTGAAAGAAAGGGTCATGATTAGATAGTGGAACACATTAAGAAAATAATCAGGGATACGGAGTATAAGGAAAATATGCGGTAGGTAAGGACTGAAAAATCAAATTTTAGAATGCTGATGCAATGAATAGTATAAGGAAAATAAATAGCAAGGGGACGTTACATACATCACAACTCAGAATTTCATTGCATTTCAACTAAAGTTCAACGGATACAAGATCTTAAACGAAAGGAAAATATTTACAAAAGAGTGACAACATTTTTTTTTGAAAGTGGAAAGGCGATAATTCTTCTTTGATTTCCAGACTGCTGCATTCTCGTCACGCGAGTTGAATCCTGCGCCGAGTCCGCACTATCCTCGAAGCTCGAACTACGAAATAACTATCACTTAGCAGGAGTGGAGAGTATGGACGAACTTCCTCCTTTTAGCTCCTTCCTTTTAGGGCAACCCTTGACAAGGTGTTCGCTGGGTCTGTAAATCAGGTATTGCCCTTTGGCGCTGCGATAATCTCTCTGAAGGTGTCTTGGCTTCTTACAGTATCCACAATGTTGAGCCTTCCGCTGCTTCCGGGGCTGGGGAACAAGTGGGCGCTTCATCTTCACCTATTTTCCTTGTTTAACGGGGATTCCCTTATGATTGGAAGCTTCCACTGGTGCCTGAGTCATCTGCCTCCTTAATCCTTCAGCTAACAGATCGTTTGTTCGCTCCTAGGTTTCCTTCAGACCTTGCAGTACATTCAAAATCTCGACGGTCTGATCCTGGGGAGTAGAGATAGAAGAAGGGTCGTTGAAAGACATGGTCCTGTAACAACAATTTTGAGGACGATATAAGGCACAAGCTATAAGAATTAAAATACAATATGGGTTAGGCAAGGAATCAAGAATATCGGGTGTGATGAAATTCAAACAAGTGGAAATCAACAGTAGAACTTCAAGTCACTCAAACAGGGTACAGTATTGTAACTATGCTGCAGTTCAAAATTACAACCACGTAACTCTACTAAGTCACCCAAAACTCTAGCGGATGGATCAAAATGTATAGCAGAACACACTATGTCAATCAAGATCAAGGATAACAAGTTTACAATCTAGACCGAAGGATGTCTTAGATTGTCAAGCACTACACGGAAACTGCAATCCCAATCGAAACAATACCTGGCTTTGATACCAACAAAACCATGTCACGCCCCGCTTCACAAAATATGGAATACGAGGAGTTGACAAGGCCAGCCATGCTCCTACGGTCGGGGAAATATCCCTCCGTAGTCACATTTCGGCTTCTAGCACTACGTGATAATCAGTCAACAATGCACAGGTAATGAGAAATGCTGTAACTAAATCAAAACGAATACAAAAGAACTAACCCAATGGAGATCAAGAGAGTATAGCTCTGGGTAGCTGATCAAGATGTCCGCGATGTCCTTGAGGTACGACAGGTCCTGGTCCAGACTAGATCCACTTTTCACTCTGAGCATGCATACTCAGGTCATCAGAGCGACACGATAGCAATATATATATGTAGATACAAATGTGAACTCGTGCAATGATAACGAATGTGTAACAGTAATCAGAAGAATAAAGACGTGAACATGAAGTAGCCAATGCAGGTATCCAATAGAGCAGGTAAACAGAAAGGCAATAAGTAGTATATCAAGTATGTTAAATCCGAGAGCAATACATATCAATGTCACTAACCCTATCAGTCTCTAAGTCTCACTGTACAGGTCACTAAGCCTATCGTCAGTCCAAGTGTGAGAGTCAACCACGTAGGAGTATCCCCCACCCAAGGGTAGGACCCAAGGGCAAGGAAACACGGGCTTGAAACACGCACGATAATAATCAGTAACTCCATTCATACAACTCCCAAAATCACGATATAAGCCGGCAATGGGACTCCCGAGATTCTGTTGAACTCACACTCAAACTACCCCCACACCCCGTGGTCTACATCAAACGCCAACTATAAACTCAAATACCAGTCGGTCCATGACAAGTCTACGCGAGAACTGAAGACAGGGTCTCCATCAAGCATGTCTCGACTAATACCCAAGATAAATGGACAGTGTTTGATGCCTTACCTGTGACACCCATACAAGTGCTTCCATAATTGTCCCATACCAATTATAGTCACACTTATACACGTCCCACAGACGTCGACAATGCAATAAATCAATAGGGTCCACTGATTGTGTACAAGTACGTGTCACTTTCACTTATCCATTCATGCTTAAACACTAACATACTTGCCACAATCAAACACTAATACCTCACTAGGTTACCAATACAATGACATATATATAATGTGATGAGAATACAGTAATTAAGGCATGATTAAAATATCATCAGTCGGTGTCCTACCACTTGCATAATTTATCATAAATCATACATGCAAAATTTAGCAGAACAATGTAAAAGGGGTAAACAGTGTGTTTAATTATCTATCAATCAAAACTGGTTTCACGTTAATCGGGTTTCGGGATCACTAGCTATGGCCATTTCATTTTAAGCGTTCACTGCTGGAAATCCGGTTTCAGAATCGGAAGTTCGTTTCGTAACGCATTTTAATCCCAGTTGGGATCGTATTTAGGTGACGTTATAGTTGAACCATATTTAGGTCTATCAGTTAGGTTTTCCCCTCAATTGGCGGATCAATAATATATTAGGCAACAGGGAGTTATGGACAGGTTATGTTCGATGTGTAAAATCTGCCTCTGCCGAATTCAGAATGACATATCAACATTATAAAATGAGTTAAAAATATCAAACGGTTGAGGAACCCAGTAAGACCAGTGGGGTAAGAAAGATAATTCAATTCCCTACGTAACGATATAGGGTTCCGCGCATTCTCTTATTCGAACAGTAATATACAGGGGTTTAGCAACAGGGATTAACCAGGATTTCCATTCTGGACTGCAGTTCAGAATCGTAATCCTCCGCAATTATCTCTATAATAGGGTATTAAAATTCAGAGATCAACAGTATAATGCAGTAAGTTAAACAGTTAGCTTCGATACGAGCCATCGAACGCTAAAATCCGGTGTATACACAATTTATTATAAATTTTATAGTTTGGCATGTACGAAGGTTTTCAGGTTTTACGACAGAATCTGAGACATCATTTTATGTGAGTAAACGACATAGTATTGGAACCAAAGTCCCGAGGGACATCCCTTACAACTCGGGCCATCACATTTTATATGTTGTCGTCAATTTAACGGGAGTTTCTATTCGGACCGTGCGTCGAACACATGAATTATACGGTTCACGTAAAAAGGGTATGCGGCAATTATTAGTAACTAGAATTGTAACATAAAGATTTCGCATGAAGCAAGTATCAAACTTGCCTGAAGACGTTCGATGGTCACGAAGGCGATGATGACGGCAGTCTGCAGCAACGGCACGGTTAGCACAGCGACATGCACACGGCTACACACGGCTGGGATTCGAGTTTGGCCTCGGTGAGGAAGGTGGAGCTTGGAGGCGACGGTAACCGGAGGCGATGGTCCAGGCCGCGACGATGAGAAGTCCGGTACGGCACCAGTAGCGGCGACGGCAGCGAGCACAGGGTGAGCCCGGTAGAGATGAAGATGGTGTCGGGGTGCTGAGGTGGGGTTGCTAGTGGAGGCACAGTTGGAGTTGCCGGCGACGGTTTGGTGGCAGAAAGGATGAAGTAGGGGACGCCGGAGGGGGTCGTCGGCAATGGAATCGGTCGGCGGAGGAGGGAGCTCTGGCGCGGGGGTTGCAGGCGTGTGGTGCAAGCGAGGAGATGATAGCAGCTGGTGGCGGCGTGAGAAGTGGGCGTGGGAGCTTAATCGTGGTGAAAAGGCTCGGGTGATGCAGGGTGGCTGGGCTCGTCATGGTCGATGGAGGTAGCTCCGGTAGTGAGCTCAAACGGTGGGGTCGGCTGATGTGGGTTTTCTGGAGGAGTGGGTAGCTAGGTGGGGGAAGAGAGGAGGAGAAGGGAAGGAAGGCGGGGAGGTGGAGACGAGGTGATAGTCGTCGTCGTCGTCGGGGGTGAGGCAGGGGGTTTGGAGAGTGGAGGAGAGAGGAGGGAGAACGAGAGTTAGGAGAAGAGAGTTAGGGACGAGGTGGGGCTTAAGGAGGGTGTGCGGGCGCGCGCGATCGTGGGTCATGGTCGCGACGAGGCGGGGATGTTGGCGACGTGGCGACGCGCAAGAATGAAAAGGAGCGGGAATTCTGAAATGAGTGGGGAAGAGGGAGTTTAATGGGCCGGGTCGGGTTTGGAGAAGGAGTTAGGCGCGGCTTTAGGGGATGGGCTGGGCCGGTTGGGGATTTAATTAATTTGTTTTAATTCCTTTTTCAAGGGAAAGAAATGGAGTGGGCCGGGCTGGGGAGTGGGAAAATATTTTCTGGAGTGGGCCGGAAGAATAAAAGGGAAAAGAAAATAAAGGAAAAAGAGGATGGGAGTTGGGCTCGGGAAAAATGAGAATGAGGAAAGAATTTTGGGAAAAGAATTAGGGTGTTTGGGCCGGGCTCGAAAGAAATTAAATAAATTGGGAAGGAAGAGAGAGGTGGGTCGGGATCGGGGTTAGGGAAATGGAAAAATATAAAATAGATAGGTAATAGGGTTTTGGTTTGGTTTAGGGAAAAATAATGAAAGAGAAGATGGAAGTGTGGTTAGGGTTTTGGGGCAAAGAATTGGGCTGGGCCAAAAATAGGATTTAGTGAAAAGAAATAGTTTTTAGGGTTTATATATATTTAGTTAAATAAATTTTGGTGAAGGGGAAGTGGAAGTGGGCTGAGTTTTGGGTAAAAATAAAAGGGAGAAAATAAAAGGAGTTTAGATAAATTAGGGCTAGGTTTTTAAAAAATAAAACAAAATAATTATAAATATGAATAATTAAATTTTGTAAGTAGCATTTTATAAAAATATAGATATTGGTGTGCAAAAGAACTGGGTATTATATTATACCACCCTTACAAAAATTTCGTCCTCGAAATTTAAAACAAGCGATAAGCTATATAAAATAACACGCGAAAAGCTACGACCTCGAACACTCACATATAGTAGTTTACTTAAAGCAGTTAAAAGAAAAGAAAAATCAAAGGTCTAACTAAGTATAAGGCAGAATCAACTATAAGGGCAAACTATCTGTACAAGAGAATAAAAAAATAGCAATAACGAACAATAACATTCGAGGCATGCTAGATAAAATCGAAATCCTAAATATATGCATACATACGTATATCAAAAGAGCGCAGCTAAAATAATGGCATCAGGCATAACCATTTATAATAGCAAACTATAAGCACAATATCCGGGAAAAATAAAGTAACAATAATAAAATAGTGGAGGATTTGCCGATAAGCCAAAGTATTTTAGAATAACTGTATCGATCAAACGATTTTAAAATAACTTAGGAACCCACGTGGTGAAACTAAGAGACATAGAGCAAAGTAAAATGCGTGATATATGATTGCGTTATTGAAAATGTGAGGAATAGTAGAGCATCTAAAATGGGTAAAACGGAAGTAGTCAATAACACACAATTTATCGATAAATACGAAATAATGAAAACTAAATTTTCGAATGATGATGTCCCTAAATGTAATAAAAGGAAGCACTACTGATGTATAAGGGCTAGTCAGGGTAGGGGTTACCATAGAGTAAGGCCCATTCAAAAGATCGGGATGCGGCACTTTTTAATCTAAGCGAGGGTCAAAACAACACAAGGTGCAGGAGTGAAGGACAGTAATGAATCTCAGGAAAAAAAGAAATGTATAGGGGAAAACAGTCAAAGCATCATGTGAACCAACAATCAAAAGATTAGCGAACTCAGAAATTTTATTTCATTCCAGAAAATTCTAAACAAGGCACTCTCGAAAAGAAAAAGATTGCCCTAAACTATACATAGATTTATTTGGCCAGAGGAGACAAAAACTAGATCACGTCAGTCGCGGTTATGGGAGTTCAGCAGGTTACGGTAGGCTCGTGCGCTCAGATAGGGGCGTCCATTTCCATAGCGCCTCGCAGGGATCGCCACTGGAGGTTCTCCTGCCGCGGGGTCTTGTTCTTCTGATCCTTCTTTCTCGACTGGAGATTCTTCATCGTGGTATGCGTCCTCGTGATTCGCCTCTTCTGGATCTTCTTCCACGTGATTTTCTGCCGCTGGATTCTCCTCTTCTGGGTTTTCTTCTATCGGGTCCTCCTCGGAATCTTCCTCTATTGGGTCTTCTTCGAGGTCTTCTTCCTCCACGTCGGAATCACTGATCATGTCAACTTCTGGGGCTGCAGCTCTCTCGTCCTCGGAATCGTTGTTTCCGAAAACTCGACACTACGCTGGCAGTGAGTTTAACCACAGGCCGCAAGCAGTACTAGCTGCACGTAACGGTCCCCAGATAGATATCGATAAGAAGGTCGATGAGGAAAACCCACCCGAACTCCTACTGAGCCTGAATGTGCCAATCTCTGTGCAACACACAAAGAAGTTCAACAACAGAATATAGCAACTTTTGTCGATGGAATGGTGAATTTTTTTTTAAATCGCTAATTGAATACATCTTTTTAGGCTATCAATCAATCCATAAGTCAATCTGTATGATGCTATTACCTTTCTGCTTATTAAGTAATTTGAAACAGAACGGGCCTTGCCAATATTATAGTACTCTAGTAGGAAAAATTGCAATTAAATTTTGATTAAAAAAATTACTTTTTCTTGAGGAAATCGTTATATTTTTATGGTTTTTACCTTCAGCGGTCTGTTAGCTTTTACGAGAATCAAAAGCAATGAATCACAATTCTCAAATTCACAGTTTTGTTTTGGTCGTTTCCTGGAAAGTTTGTGAGATTTTTTTAGAAAATTCTTTCTGCAGGAGCAATCTAATCAAGTATCTGCTGGAGAACCAGGTTGATTATCTCGGCAACATCTGATAATAAATGAGAAGGTGAGCGAGATGGAAGATCAACTAATCATGGCCAAGACCTATTTGCAATTTGCACCCCCAAATAGCAACTCACATTTAGTAAAAGGGCTGAATCTCAGAATAAAGCAGACACAACGAGTAATTGGTCACAGCAGAGGTTCAAGTGTGCCTAGAGGGTAAGTCAGCGATGATGCTTTTCATTTGTGGGAGCTGTTTATATAATTATAAATATCACCATATGTTTCCATTGAGATAAGAAAAACTTTCCAGCACTTTACAGAAAATGAGAGCGAGGGAAGACACGTTGTCTAAAGCCCACAAGGCTTACCCAGATTGCTCTGCAATGGCATCGAAGCTGTGAGGTATGACTCAAAATGCTGAAGAACAACTCAGGGCACAGAAGAATCAAGCTTCGTTT
Organism: Agapanthus africanus; assembly: GCA_030015575.1. NCBI lineage: Eukaryota > Viridiplantae > Streptophyta > Magnoliopsida > Asparagales > Amaryllidaceae > Agapanthus > Agapanthus africanus. The sequence continues at coordinate 474,167,301 of CM057338.1, read as the reverse complement.
CTTATCCAGCTTGCTGCCAGCACATTCCCTAAAGCCTTTTGCTTCATACATGGAACAAATTTGTCATTGTACTTTTTCCTCATCTATGAGTTATTTTTAATCTAATATCATCTACTCTCCATCTTGTTTGCTAGGATTCTGTGTACTGACCTTATAACCATAGTGTTGAAATGACTTACAACTACTTTAACATAGCGCCTTCATGAGTTGTTGAGTCCAAAACATGAAGCCTCTCTTATTAATTTAAGTGACCAGTGCATTTAATGCTCGTCTCCAAAGTCTTGGAGCCTAAGAACTTAAAACCAGTGCATTTAATGCTTGCCTCCAAAGTCTTGGAGCCTAAGAACTTAAAGTCCAAAAGGGTAGTATAGATTTGTAGAGAAATGAGCTTAAAGAAAGCTAAAAGCTTGCTGTGGATATTGACAAAGGAGGCATGAGTTTTGTCTACTTAACAGACTAATAACAGACTAAGTGGACATGACACATGATTTAATGTGGTTTGGCTGCATCCACCTGCATCCACCTGCGAAGACAGCAGTCGAATTCCACTACGTTCAAAGAGGAGAATGCAACTATATAAGAGAATAACCGATGTTGAAAAATGTGTTTTATGCGGTCGCATATACGGCCGCATATGCGAATGCGCTCCCTCGGTGCATGAAAACGAGTGGTTTTCTTGGTATATGCGATGAAATTTTTTTCGTTGATGCATAGAAAATGCCGCCGCCGCATATTGCATTATGTGGGGGCATAAACCGTATAGAAATTTAATGTTGAGTTGGGTTATGAAACGGGTATTGGTTTTTTTTATCAAATATCTTAAGTACATCTAGAGATGTATACGAATACAAATAATCCGAATAGAATCTATATTCGTATCCAATTTTTATCAAATATGGATATTGATTTTCAATTTCGATGACTATTTGTATACGTATCCGATTTAATATCCGACTTTTTATATTATGTATGAATATAATGTTTATGATATTCGTTTAATATCAGTATCTGTATCCGAATTTCTTCAAATACGGATAGTAGTTTTTCGTTATCTGTGTCTGTCTTTGCATCCTTCAATAACTACCGGATACGGATATGGTTACACCTATATCCGATCTGTACCCGATCCGTTTACATCCCCATCTATAAATCATCTCTTAAAGCCAGACAAATTATTTCTATTTATTCCTCGTCCCTTTTCCTCCCTTATCAAAGTAAGGCTTCCCTTCAATCTCTTCTCCTTTACTCTCCGATGAAAACTCCGACAAAACTTCAGCAAGGCATCTTCTTTTTAGGTAAGAAACTTGAGAAAGTTCTTTTGTTTTTTCTTCTTAACAAAAAGGTATATTTTTTCTCAAAAAAAAGGTATATTTTTTCTTCTCATTTTGGTTTTTTAGAAACCCTAAAACCACGCGTATTTTAACCTTTTTTCTCAACAAAAAATTTATTACTTAATAATTCAATAATATTTATTGCATCAAAATTATGGACACTATATATTTTGAACACATGTTTAGCATTTTTCTATATTTTTTCAATTTTTATCATTAATATATATTTTTGGAATTTTTAATTTAAATAATGCAAATCCTATATGCAACCTTGCACATGCGATGCATAATCGCTAGTGCGCTATGCGGTTGGACACATGAAAACGCATATCGTATCTTATAACATTGAGTGTAACACTCTTCTCCCACTCACCGAAACATCACTACAAAAAGAACGCTCAACAAAGATAACACTCATACAAAGAGAACACTCAAAACAAAAGAAAAGAAGACATATAAACATTCTTTGTACCAAAACACTTCTGCTCTATATTTTCTTTAACACAAAGTTCTATGAAGGATGAAGCTCTCACATTTCAATTCTTCTTCTGAAACCTTCTCTTTAAGCAGACAAAACACATGCCTTCTTTGTCAACATCCACAATAAGCTTCTAACTTTCTGTAGGCTCATTTTTCTACCAACTCATGCTTGCCTTTTGGACTTTTAAGTTTTTAGTCTCCAAGACTTTCGAGGCAAGCATTATATGCACCGGTCACATAAATCAATAAGAGGCTTCATGTTTTGAACTGAAAACATATGGGTTGTTATGTTAAAATGGTTGAGTCATTTCAATAAATCTCCATCTTGATTAACAACCGCTAAATCTCCTCGGAGCAGCTCTTTTCACAGAGGTCATTATGGGCATTGCCGTTATGACCACCTATAAATCCGAGATAACATTTGAAATATGCGCGAAGGTAAAATCTTCATCACCATATTTCTCTAATTGACCGCAAAACAAAACTTTTGTTCACTCGATGATTTAACCAGTTCGGATATCTGGCTGCTTTTAAGTAGAAGCTCCTTCCCTACAGTTATAGCAGCAGTCCGTAGAGCATCATCACCATGCAAAACGCCTTGTTACTAGTAGAAGGCTTCGGAATCACAATCGATTCTGCTATGTTAGAGCATAGACAAATCAGCAATAGTATACTGCTGAAGTGGTCGAACCTCGCTTTTATCTCTCTTGGTGGAAATATTGTACTTTTGCTCTGAAGACGTATAGTCAGCTCCAGCTAAACCTTACACAATATCAACCGGTTCAACACGAGTGCGCTCATGCACTTATTTTGGAGTTGTACTTGCTAATTCTACGTGCTGGTTGATTTTCTCTCTTGAACCTATAATTACACAAACTTGTTTCTACTAATAACAAACTTGGGTTTTTTACAAACAGGATAATAAAACATATATCCTTTCACCCAGTAGCATAATCATGAAAATACACTTTCTTTGCCCCAAAGCCGAGCTTAAAATCTTCAGAATGAAAATAAAAGGACAATCAAATATTTTCAAACAAGAATAATTAGCACGATTACCACAACATACTTCTTTCGGGGTTCTTAATCGACCGTCGTAGCAACGACCAATTCTTTAACTGACAGGCTTTCTTTGGAATATGAGAGGGACAAACATTTATATGTCCTAACCGCATATGCCAGAGACGAGGTCTGAAATTGATGATGAAATAACTACAACACCTATCATCATGCTACCATTAAGGATATATAGGTTATTTTTTCATCTTTTCCTTTCATCAAAATAAGAGAGCCCTTGTTAACTCTCAAAACCCATCTTCACCTGAAAGCTTACATCCGCTGGGGTCAAATGTATCCAGAGAAATGATACTTTTTCTATACTCTGGCACATGACGAACGTAATGTAACGTGAACACTACCGTCAAATATCTGAATCTCGACCAAACCGAACCAATTCCTAATATCTTACAGGGTTGATTATTCCCTATCAAAATATTTCCACTATTAATAGATCAATAAGAATTAAGCCAATCCCAGTTAGGACACATGGTAGGAGCAACCAAATGAAGAATCCACTAATTTTCCATGCATTACCGACGGTAACAACAGACAACTTTTAATGTAGAAGTTTCTTCTGCGACAACGACCGAAGAATTCTATTTTTTTTTTTGAGATTTCTTTTCAGCATTCTCTCTAGCTTTAAGCTTTAGGACGATTGGATTTCATATGCCCAAATTTGTGACAATACCAATAATCAAGATTTTTTGAACTAAATTTCGATCTAGTAGGCTTGTCCTTAGCATCCTTAGCAGAATCACCCTTCTCCGAACGACCACTAACAAGCAAACCCTCGACTGAAAATTCACTTTCACAAACCGATATTTTCTGCCTCAACTTTTTAGAGTGCAAGGTTGATTTAACATTTTCTAAAAAACTCCACCATAGAGCATGCTATTGGCAAAGTTCTTAAAAGAATTGGCACTAAACATAATAAAATAAGAGCTTGATCTTCTTCATCAATTTTAACGTCCATATTTTTTAAAAATATTTTTTAAATTTGTAAGAAGTTGATTTAATTGATTTAAGTGGTAACAATGAGCAATAGCTCAATTGGTATGGCATTTCCTTTTTCGGGAGAGATCCCGGGAGCAGAAGTGGCCATGATTTATCGCTTTTGAGGCAAATTTGTGGGTCCCCACGGTGCGTGTGTATGATGTGTGCGTAATTGTTTACGTGGATGTGTTATGTAACTTGGGTTAGGCTTACTGGCCAGTTCAAAAAAAATTGATTTAAGCGGACGTACCTTCACTTATGCGAAGGATAAAGAAACACTGTTTCAAATAAAGTTTGCTTGTGAGAGATTTCGTTATATACAAGCTCTCCAACTCGATTCACAAACCAGCGGCCGTTTCTACATCTTTAACAGCCCGCAGAACCTCATCGACCATATAGAGCTGGATAGCACCGTATGCCTTCATCTCAAGTTCTTCTCATCTTCCGAAATGAAGGCGGAAACTTATCATTTAAGGTAGGGCTGAGCATCGGTAGGTCCGGTTAAATGTTCAGTTTCTCAAAGAGATGTAGGAGGAAAAAATCAAAGAAAAAACAACCGATCCATCAATTTTTAATAATAAGGATCACCTAAAGTTTTTCAACAATTTAAATCATGAATCATTTAAAGAAAATAGTAAGCAACACATGGAATAAAGGATTTAAACATTTACCTTGAGAAAGAGGGAAATTTTTAGATCTACAACGATCGAAGAGATGATGGTTGTCATCAAATCGATAGAGAAAACTGAAAGCATCTCCGTCGTGAGATGATTCGTGTCGAGGGCAGTCGATGGCTTCAAAGAGCAGTGCCGCCATCAGGACGAGAGAGAGAGAGAGAGAGAGAGAGCTCCGTCGTGAGAAAATTCACGTCGAGGGCAGTTGATTTCATATTCATTTATCAAGTAAATACATTCACGCTATCTATGTTATCAATATCCATCTAGATATTCTTCGATTTCTGGGGTATTTTAAAAAGGTTCTCCTCTGGCGACAGGTGACCTCTTTTCAGTGGTTGCATTGTCTAGAATTTTTCAGCTCATGTCATCTGGTTCTTGAATTTATTCCATCTCTTAGTCGAAGTTTCCTGATTTAAAGTTGTGCTCCATGATGGATTCTATTTTCTGAGAGAATATTAGGCTGATCATTGTGAAGTTCTATTTTGCATTTATTTCTTTAGATTTCAAGGTCATTTCTAATTTCTTTGGTGCTTATCGATCATTAATCACATGTCTCAAGTTTATTTGTAGGTAAACAACACTATCCAATACATGTTTTTTTTGTGGGTTTCATGAGATTATTGTCAACTTCTTTTGTGTGATTTTGGGGGATTTTGGATGCCACACAACTTATATTTATTTTTAAATATTTTTACTGTTCAAACTTGACACTCTTGTTATTCCCTTTTCTGGATTGTCTTGATTATAACATTATAGGTCATGTATGCAATGTTACTAATATGAAAATTTAAATCTGCAATAATTATCAAAGCCAGGAAGACAAACAGTGGTTGATGTAATCTCAGGCCTATATAAATGCATAGATTATTGGTTTATTATACTACAACGTACACCATTTCTTATTTGTTCAGCAGCTGGATATCCCAATTTATTAGAATATCCACTAACTTTCATGTCAAAAATGCTCCTTTAACATCTCTGCTGGGCGCGCGCGCATATATATATATATATATATAGAGAGAGAGAGAGAGAGAGAGAGAGAGAGAGAGACACGAATAAAAGAGGCCCTTGGAGGCTTTTTCGTCATGTGGTGCTAAAAAACTACGAACTCCACCATTTTATTCGACGATCGGCATCTTCCATCTTGATCTTCATCGTCTAATATAGCAAGCGATTCTCTAAACTTCCCAGCAATGAGAATGTGGTTTATAAATTATAACGAATCCACCGGGTCAAGCCATGATCGAGATACAAAATATGGATGATTTGAAATGCCTCCCTCCTGATTTTACTTCAATGATTCAACAGTCGGGCGTAAGAGATCCAAGATTTATCTCACCACTCGACCATCTTCGCTTCTATTTGCCCGATGTATTTCCTTACCTTAACAAAATTTTGATTTTGGACCATGATGTGGTGATTCAAAAAGATCTGAGGGGGTTATGGAAAATAGATATGAAGGGGAAAGTCGTCCATCTCTTCACTAAATGGCTTCAGTGTATTATTTCAAATTACAAAATTACTCAAGGCAGACATATCTTAACACACTGTATATAACGGCTGAAATAATACGGGATTATTGGGCACAATGTCGTCCACTATTTGGTAATTTTGTAATTTGAATTTAGATCGAGTTTATCCTTCATGTTATACCGTGTGTTGACACTTGTATCATACGATCTTCAGTTTTGATTATTTAGAACAAAAATTTATTTAAAGAATTCATATGTTACTAACGACATTTCCAAGTTTTTTTATTCTTGAGTACAACAAACATAATATCTCAATATCAAGCAAGACTGCCTACAATAAGATTCGCACTCAAAATGTTGATATGGTATGAAGACTCGATGAAAGCAAAGAACATAATGCAAGCTCTATCAAGATACAAAGACGTTTCAAAGTAACAAGTCAAGAAAATGAAGGCTGAAGAAGAACCAAGATGAAGAAAGTAGTTTTAAGTTTTGATTATTGAGTATAGTGTTGATCTCACAAGATTAGAAACCACTTTCCAACAATTTTCTATATTCCGGACGTCTCCTCTTTCATCAAGAGATGTTTGACATATCCGTTGGAATTCAATCTCTTCAATTTTTCTGAACTGTTTTTAAATTGTTTTGAACACCATACGTCTGGTACAAACGTCTGGTTAAGAAATTTTTTGAACACCATACGTCTGGTGAAAGGAATTTTTGAACACCAGACATCTAGACATGTGGGGAATGAAAATTCCATTTTTCAAATCTCTGTATCCATTTCACAGACGTTTCAGCAGACGTCTCCTTAAGAAATATTTGAACACCAGACGTCTGACGTTTGGCACAGACGTCTGGCTTGGCAATTTCTGACAGTAAATTTCTACTTGAAATTTTAAATGATCGGGTATCTACGCCAATTTGATTCCAAACCGTTTCCAACAGTAATTAACTGTTTTTGATAGTTATTGGCAGTTACAATAACTACCCCTTTCTACTCCTATAAAAACCCTAGAGATCAAACACTTTTCTTAATCAAGAACACATTCATTGATCAATCTATTGAGAAATTCTTGATTCTTCTTGTGCTTCAAAATTTCATATTCTTTTCCATTTCCTCCATAACCTTAAACTTTTAGTAATCTCTCAAAACAACCCCTGTGCCAAATTGGTATTAATCTTTTGAGATCATAAAATTGTGAGTGAGCATTTGATCATTGTAAACGATTGTAAATTCTTGAAGAAGGTTCGCTATTCTTCCCTACGAGAGAAAGGGTCTCTCATTGTTTGAATTGCGGATTCGGAGTGGAAAAAGAGTCTTTCCCAGATAATTGCGGATTTGAGTGGAAAAATGGTCTTTCCTAGAGAATCGCAGATTAGAGAGGAAAGATAGTAACATTTCAGAATTTCAAAAGTTTATTTTAGAATTTAAAATAACGATATAATGAGTTTTATTAGAATGATACCAATTTTTGAGGTGGGTTTGCATAATTCGGTATATATATACCTATAAAAATTGTTTTGATAAAACCAATACTTTCTTTTCTAATTAGTTCTTATTTTTGGCATGACAAACATATTTTAAATATTAATATTTTTCTATTTTTAATTTTGGAAAGACGGGGAGAAGACATGGGCTCACCATGCCTTGCCTTTCCTTTTCTTTCTTCTCACTCTCACTCTCTCAAGCTCACTTTCATTCCCACTCACAATTTCCTTAGCTCTCTCTCTCCCACAAACCCAACTCCAAACTCATCACAAACTCAACACCAAACCCAATTCCTCCAAGTAGAACCCATTAAGTCCCCAAGTCCTCCAAGTAGCTCCACACAAGCCTTGAATTTCCTTTTATGCTCAAACCTTCCAAGATAAACTATTTGGTCTCTAATCTCTAGTGTTTTGCATGAAAAACTATTCCTTTGCGTGAAAATCATGTTTTTATGGTTCCAAATCTTACAAAAGATAGGTTTTTGGAAGGTTAGATGTAGTTGTAGTGTGTTATGAAGTTTTCTTGGTGATCATAACTTGTTTTGGATGGTTGAGGGTATTTTAAAGCAAAAAGTTTTGAGTTTCAAGTTTCACAAAAGTTCATATTTTCGAAACTGAAGTTTTGATCTTCAGACGTCTGAGCTCAAAGTATCAGACGTTTGTGAGCTTTCTGTTTTTGCTTGATTTCCTTCTTCTGACGTTTAGGCTTAAAGCATTAGACGTCTGCCAGTAGTCTGTAACTGTTGGATGTTCTTCAGACGTCTGGAAGTTATTCTTCAAACGTCTGCCTCTTACACCAAACGTCTGAGACTTGTTCTTCAGATTTCCGATACTCTTTTTGGCTGATTTACTTGATGTTTTTCGTCGTATTTCGTTTGCTTGGGTTTATATCAATATGGATGGGATTTTCTCGTTTGTTTATGATTATCATTGGTTGTAGGATCGAGTGCGGATGATCCCGGGGTGACGAGGAGAGGCGCGGCAGTCGTGGGATTCGACTAGCTAGTGCCACAGTCGGTGAGTAGATTTGTATCTATGAGTGGGGAATCGGGTGGATGTCGTACAACACCCTCATGAAACATATTTAATTGGTTATTTATGCTCTTGATATGTTACGATTCATGCTACGTATATTGAAACCTGTCGTTAATTAGTAGAATTCATTAGTTTCGCTTTAGTAGGATTATCGTGAACACACTCGTTAGAACACTTACACGTTTACTAGTAATTGCCATGTGGTACAATCTTAAACTTACATGCTAACACGTACACATTACTAGTAATTGCTATGCCATTTAGAACTTGCCATGCTTTAAATGTTATATTACGATTAATGTTATAGGATGATTAATATTACGTGTGTGTACGCAACTAGATGTCCGTACTGATTGTTGGGCGAGTACGCGATTAGGGGTCCGTACTAGTCGCTGTGCGTGTACGTGACTTGATGTCCGTACCGATTGTTGAGTGAGTGCGTCGACGAGATGTCTGCATCAGTCGACGTGTGCATATGTTACTAGATGTCCATACTAATTACTATGTGTGTACGTAGACTTGATGTCCATACTAGTTAAACTGTGTGTTTGGATACGTAGACTAGATTATCCGTACCGATTATTATGATTTGATTAAATAGATTATTTGGTTGTTATCGTACGAGGTGAGATTTCGTACTGGATGAGATAATGATGGTTAGCCGAATACGACCTTTTATATCATTGACTCACGGAGTCTTGTTATTTACCCCGATTCGAAGATTATGAAAATATAAAGGTTTTACATTTTTTTCTAAATAACGATTCGTTTCATATTTTAACAGGAATAATGCTTCAAAGGATATATATTTTAAAATATCGCAGGCTACTTATTTTCAAACAACGTTTCGTTCTACTTTAAAATATATATGTGGGATTATTCGGAGGTATTTATCTATTTACAACTCTTGTTCATGCTACAGCTGATTTATATGTTATTCGTTCGCACTTTGTTTATCTTATTAGTTTGCGCGACGCTTACTTTATATGTTATCAGTTTATGCTACGCTTTATGATTCCGTTCGCGTTATGATTATGCTATCAGTTTATGCAACCCTTTATGATTTCGTTCGTGCTATGATTATGTTATCAGTTTATGCAACCCTTTATGATTTCGTTCGCGCTATGATTATGATACTGGTTCGTGCTGTGTTATGATACCTGTCTGCGGTATGCTTAGTTCACGCAGACTAAATGGGTACGATTTAATCGAGATTTACTTTATTGGGAAATACTATATTTGATCAATCCAATGAGATTGCGGATAAAATCCGAAAGAGAATTAAAGTGATCAATCCATGAGTGATTGAGATCGGAGGCACAAGATATCTTGCTGTGGATATATTGTGATCAATTCATGAGTGATTGAGGTTAGAAGGCACAAGATGTCTTCTATGGATATATGAGGGATCATTATAGATATCTTGCCGAGAATGAGATGTATTATGCTATACAGTAGACGAACATTACTGATCCAAGATACGGTACCTGTCACGCCCCGCTTCCCAGAGTGCGCTAAGATCGGTACGTGATAGATCCAACCATGCTACCTGTGGCTAGGAAACATCCTTTCACAGTCACATTACGGCTGTCTAGAAGATATCAAGAACAGGAAAATATAGTAAACTATCTAGTACATGTCCATATGCCAGAATAAACGAGTCAAGAAATAATATGCGGAAGCAATAGATTCAAGTAACAATAATAATCTGGAAAGTATGGAAATAACTGAACTAACTAGATACGAACTGCATCCTCACTGCTCGGCCTGACAGCATAAATACTCCTGATCAGTCTACGAAAAAGGTAGAGGATCTGGGTCATGCAAAACCCAGACGTCAGTGCGTCATAATATCAAAAATAATATAATCAGGGGTAACAAGGCATGCAGGCATGAATTATAAAAAGGTACATGAATGTAATAAGTAAACACGGATAAAGAACGGTGAATTGTATCGGTATGTGTGATGTGCAGTGATCAGTCTAAACTGTGCTACTGGATTATCTATTCTAAAGTTTGTTTGAAATCAATTACTGCAATCCTCCATATAACTCAAAGGATATGTCACGTTACTCCCCGGGACCACGGATCAGGAATATGTGAACCAAGAGTGGTTCTGTCCCATTACCCCTCGGGACCACGGATCAAGAATATGTAAGAGTCATGAATGGCTCTGTCCCGTTACCCCCCGGGACCATGGATCAAGTAATACCCATTTAAATAATACTTTAGTTTACACTTTTGATTTCCCCATACCCCCAAGATTATATGTTCAAGTCAGGTATTGATAAATCTGAAGCTAATACCAACACAGGATCAAGCAGGTACAAGTTTGTCTATACAGACAACAGGATGTGTCCATCGGGACAACAGGTCAAGATTGTCAACATTAGTAACAAGATCAGGTATCAAGTCAAGCAGTGGTATATCAGGTCATGACAGCTAGTGCACATGTGTCAAGCGGAGGCTCATAATAAAACTGTAGCAAGTACAGATGCACGATAAAAACATGGATGCACAAATATTTACTCGGGGTTACATCATGACTAAGTAGGATGAACAATATCAAGCATGGGGTACTAATGTAAAAAAAATGAGTTAATACGACATGGCATGCAACTGGATATAAAGAATTAATGGTATGGGTACACAATAAAATATGGATGCATAATTAACTATTAGGGATTGCAACTATAGCTCCATTACTATGTAGGATGCACATTATCTAGTATGAGGTGTCACTATAACAATAATATGTAACAATGTAATCTGGTATGCAAATAGATATAAGATTAACGGTATGGATGCACAATTATCGATTTGGGTTATACATACTGTTTCAAGACTAAATGGATGCACATTATTAAGCATGGGGTGTCACTACAATAATAACATGAATTAATATGATCTATAGATGCAGTTATATATATTTTAAATGATATGGATGCAAACGGGCATCCGAAAAAAGTAAAATTGTAAAATGGATGCACAATGTGATAAACGGGTAACATTTTACTCATATGGATGCATAATGATATACCTAACATGTAGCAAGATGAATTAGCATGTGACTGGCTATGTAAATAACGATATGGATGCAGACGGACGTCGTATAACAATAAAATTGTAAAAATTGTAATGTGGGATGTACAACTAAGCAATATGAAATGTTATTATTCAATTGGGTGCATTATATAGTAGTATAGCATGTAGCAAGATTAACTTGCCTCGATGGATCGCACGACGGGTGCGTACGGCACGTCCGATGTCGGGTAATCGTCGCAACGCACACACGGCACGCGGGACGGGTCCAGGCAAAACAAGAACACGATCACGCTGGCTGGGAACGTCCACGGGGTTGCTTGGATCGTCGGCAACGGCACGGCTCTGGCGATGACCGGAAAAATACAGAATCAAGAACAAGAAGAAGAGAAGAACGAGAAGAAGAAGAAGAAGAAAGAGAGAGGCTTCACTGTGGTCTGGTTCTATGGGGTTCTCTGGTGTTCGGTAACAGAGACGGTTAGAGGGGGCGTCGACGGTGGGTTTTTCGGCGATGGGCAGTGGCAATCCGGTGTGCAAGTTCTTGGGCTCGGGGATTGGGTTCTGCGTGGGATTCTTGCTGGGTTTGAAAGTGTAGGAGAGAGGAGAAGGAGGAGGTGATGATGACGAGGGCGATGACGGCGAAGTTTTCCGGCAAGGTTTGCCGGCCAGAGGAGTGGGCTGCGGTTCTTGAAATCGGGTGAGGATTTTTGTGCAAGGAAAATGGTCGGGAAAGAAGAAGGGGTGAGCAGAGGTGGTGTGGTGATGAGAACGATGGGGTACGGTCGTCGACGAGGTCTCCGGCGAGGTTGCGGGCGAGGTCGGGTGAAGGCAGGGATGTGAGTTGAAGGTGGCGTCTGGGGTTGCCGGGGTTAAAGGAGAAGTGAACGAGGGTGGCTATTGCGGTGTCGGAGAGGAGGAGAGGTCGACGACGACGAGGGCGTCGGGATGAGGCGACGACGAGCGACAGAGTAGGTGGCCGCAGTGGGTTCTCGGGTGTGTAGGGTTGGCTCGGATTAGGCTGTAGGGTTTGCACGGGGATGGAGATGAGGTGAGGTCGAGAAGAAGATGAGGATGGCGAGGGTGAGGAGGCGACGATGAGGCAAGGTGCGGCGATGGAGGGCGAGGCAATGGGCTCGCGCGTGGGTTTCCTCGTGGGCGAGGAGGTGGGAAGAAAAGATGAAAGGTGAAAGAAGAGAGAGTACGTGGGGGAACAGTGGATGCCAAAGCTAAAAAAAGTTTAAAGAAATTTATAAGCAGAAGAGAGAGAAGAGAGCGAGAGGGGGGAGAGAGAGAAACGGTGAGTGAGTGAGAGAGAGAGAGAAAGATTTGAACTGATAAAAAATATATTTAGTTTTAAAAAATTATAAAACGTACAGTAGATATATAAAGAATATAATATAGTTAAATTTTAAGATTTTGGCAAATACAAACTTAGTCCAAAACACGTCCGGGTCGGGTCCAAAATTACGGTTTGAAAATACGGATAATATACGTGTCAACCAAAATTAAAACAGGATATCCAGGTAACGAAAATGCATACCCCCAAGAACGGATACACGTAACGTGCACGTAGCCATCCAAACAAGTCCGTTTCACTGAACGGGACGAGAACAAGATGCGCGGATGCTACGACAGGGTTAGGGGTATCATGCAGGCCATGCAATGTATTTTTAAAATATTTTATGTGACTTTAAATGTTATATTTAAAAAATGCTGATACCAGATATATGCCAATATGCAGTATGTAAATATGGAAGTGCATGAGTCCACGTAACAAGTCAGGATAAATCATAAATATGAATCAAGACAGGTTTCAAGCAAGCAGGTCGGGTCGGATGCAAATACAAATGTCAAAATACACTATTCGCACCCAAAACACAATAAATTAGGAAAATACCATAAATAAAGGAATACTTGACTAGAACTGGTATAAATGAACTAGGGTGTTATATTATACCCAACTACAAAAAGAATTCCGTCCTCGAAATTCCAGGAACAAGAAAAGATAAACAATCAAGAATCTACAAGAATAGGTGTGGAAACATCTGTCGAATCTCGTCTTCTCGTTCCCAAGTCGATTCTCCGTGCGAGCGATTTCCCCAAGAAACAAGTACGAGAGGGATAACCTTGTTCTTAATGACCTTTTCTCTTTAATCAACAATCGACATCGGTCGTTCCTCAAAGGTTAAATCCTCCCTTACAGTCAGCTCCGAATGATCCAGCACGTGAGTTTCATCTCGAACATACTTACGGAGTTGAGATATATGAAACACGTTATGAACACTCGCCAAAGATGGTGGTAAAACCAATCGATAGGCCACTTCTCCAACACGCTCAATAATATCGAAAGGCCCAACAAATCGAGAGCTAAGCTTGCCTCGACTCCCAAAATGAATCACTACTCTAGTCGGTGATATCTTCAAGAATACAAGATCACCAACAGCAAACTCTAGAGGTCTTCTCGATGTATCTGCCCAATTCTTCTGCCGATCATGTGCTGCCTTCATGTGATTCCGGATAGTATTAACCTTCTCTACTATTTGCACGACAAGATCCGGTCCCAACAATCTCCGTTCTCCAACATCATCCCAACAAACGGGTGAGCGACACTTGCGACCATACAATACTTCCAATGGAGCCATCTGAATAGTCGCCTGAAAACTATTATTGTAAGAAAACTCCACCAAGTGTAGATGATCCTCCCATGAACCCTTGAAGTCCAACATGCAAGCTCTCAATATGTCTTCAAGAGTTTGGATCATTCTCTCCAACAGGCCATCTGTCTGAGGATGATAAGCCATGCTAAACTTCAATCGCGTCCCCAAACTTTCCTGTAAACTCCTCCATAAGTGCGATAAGAATCGGGTGTCACGGTCGGACACGATGCTCACAGGTACTCCATGCAATCTCACAATCTCCTGCATGTACCGTTCTGCCAACGCTTCCGTTGATTGACCAACTCGAAATGGTATGAAATGAGCTGCTCTGGTCAATTGTTCAATAATCACCCAAACTGCATTGTTTTCCTTTGGACTCCGCGGTAAAGCTGTCACAAAATCCATGGTTATATGTTCCCACTTCCATTGAGGAACCGGAAGTGGTTGCAATAAACCAGCTACCCTTTAATGTTCAGCCTTAACTTGTTGACACACCAAGCACTTCGCTACAAAATGAGCAATCTCCCTTTTCAAGCCTTCCCACCAGAAATGCTGTCTTAGATCACGGTACATCTTCGTGCTTCCTGGATGTATGGAATATGCGGAACTGTGCGCCTCCTTCATCACTTCTTCGCGAATGCCTCCTTTCGGCACACACAAACGGCTACCATAATGCAATGAACCATCTTCATGAATTAACAAGTCTGTTCGAAGTCCCGCTTCAACCTGTTCTCGAAACTTCTGCAATCTTGGCTCTTGTGGTTGCGCTGCTTTAATATTATCGATCAATGACGATTGTACTTGCAGCTGCATCAACTGTCCCGAAGAATGCGGTAGTACGATCTCCAATTCGAATCTTCGAAAGTCTTCGATAATCTCCTTCTCTGCAGTCAACATCCGAATTGCTGGCAACCGACTAAGCGCATCCGACACAACATTAACTTTCCCCGGATGGTACTTAAGCTCAAGATCGTAGTCAGCCATCAACTCTAACCATCTACGCTGCCTCATGTTAAGCTCTTTCTGTGTGAACACATACTTTAGGGTTTTGTGATCGGTGAATACTTCGACCCTTTCGCCCAATAAGTAGTGTCTCCAAATCTTCAAAGCGAAAATCACTGCTGCTAGCTCCAAATCATGAGTTGGGTAATTCTTCTCATGAGTCTTCAACTGTCTCGATGCGTAAGCTATAACCTTCCCATGCTGCAGAAACACATCCCAAACCTTTCCCAAATGCGTCGCTGTGAATCACCAATCCTCCAGAACCGTCTGGTACGGTCAAAATAGGAGCGGTTATCAATCTCTGCTTCAATGCCTCAAAAGCTGACGCACACTTATCCGTCCATAC
Source organism: Agapanthus africanus (assembly GCA_030015575.1). Taxonomy (NCBI): domain Eukaryota; kingdom Viridiplantae; phylum Streptophyta; class Magnoliopsida; order Asparagales; family Amaryllidaceae; genus Agapanthus; species Agapanthus africanus. The sequence goes on along the minus strand of CM057338.1, from coordinate 474,151,716 downwards.
GAACGGTACTTCCTTACGCGTAAACTTGGTCAAAGGCTCAGTCAAACGGGCAAAATTCTCCACGAACCTTCTGTAATAGCCTGCAAGTCCCAGAAAACTTCTGATCTCTTCTACACTCTTCGGAATCGGCCAATCTTGAACTGCTGCAATCTTCTCGGAATCAACAGCGATTCCATCTCCGGATACGACATGCCCCAATAACTTCACTTCTTCAAGCCAAAACTAGCACTTGCTCATCTTTGCATATAATCTTTCTTGCCTCAATGTCTGCAGTGCGATCTTCAAGTGTTCTGCATGCTCTTCTAGGCTCCTCGAGTAGACCAGAATATCATCGATGAACACTACTATAAACTGGTCCAAGAACGGTGGAAGGATTCGGTTCATCAAGTCCATAAATATTGCCGGTGTATTCGTGACTTCGAATGGCATCACTAAATACTTATAATGTCCATACAGAGTTCGGAACGCAGTCTTGCAAATATCCTCTGATTTAACTCGAACCGATGATATCCGGATCGCAAATCCAGCTTCGAGAATACCCTCACGCCACTAAGTTACTCGAACAATTCTCCAATGCGAGGGATCGGGTACTTGTTCTTAATAGTCACCCGGTTTAATTCTCGATAGTCGATGCACATCCTCCTTGTGCTATCTTTCTTCTTGACTAGAAGAACTGGAGCTCCCCGAGGTGAATTACTGCTGCGAATCCAACCCTTCTCTAGTAATTCAGTAACCTGCTTCTTCACTTCTTACAACTCCACTGGTTATCGGATAGTACGCCTTTGAGATTGGCGCTGCACCAGGAACAAGATCGATTGCGAACTCCACATCTCGTTTTGGTGGTAAACCCGAGATGTCCTCGAACGCGTCCATGAACTCTCGAACTACAGCTGGCGCTTTCTCCTTATCAACTTCCATCGACGAAAGAACACTGTTTGTAGACCTAGCCCTAAACTCGACTGGCCCGACAGAACTGCTACCTCCAGCAAAAACAAACTCCGGATGTCCGGGAATCTGGAAAATCACTTTCTTTGCCCTACAATCCATATGAGCGTGGAAAGTGCCGAGAAAGTCCATTCCCAAGACAACATCACAACTGCCGGTATCGAAAACTGTCATGCCCTGCTTTCCAGAGTACGCTAAGATGGGCACGTGACATAGCCAACCATGCTACCTGTGGATAGGAAAAATCCCTCCATAGTCATATTACGGCTGTAGAGATATCAAGAACAGGAAAGTAAACCAACTATCTAGTACATGTCTATAAGCCAGAGTAAAAGAGTCAAGAAATAACAATGTGTGGAAGCCAAAAGGTACAATAATGAAACCTGGAAGTAAGACTACATACCGACAGGAACTTCACCGCTCATTCTAACAGCGGCAATACTCCTGATCAGTCTGCAAAAAGGTAGAAGAATCTGGGCCATGCAAAACCCAGACGTCAGCGCGTCATGTCATCAAGTAATAAAATACAAACAGGGTAACAGGCAATGCAAATATAATCATGAATGAAAAGCAGGTGTAACAGTAATGTAAATCAGGGCAGTGAAGGATAGTGTGCAGTGAGTAAACTAAACTGTTCTATTGGGTTATCTATTCTAAGTCTTTGAAATCAATTTAATGAATCATCGATGTAACTCAAAAGTATCCCGTGCGTGCCCGGGACCACGGTCAAGATTCTCGGGCTGAATCCGAGACGTGCCGCTGGGCAGTAAAAGGTAGCATGTACAGATGAGTGATGTCAGTATCATCACCCCGGGGCTGGCCTAGCCCATAAGACTGATCAGAACAGGTATCAAACTGTCGAGTTACAAGTCAGGTTTCATCATTGATTTCCCCATACCCCCAAGTTATATGTGTTCAAGTCAGGTATTCAGTAATCAAGAACTAATGCCAACACAGGGTCAGGTAAGAGCAGGTTTGTCTAAATAGACAACAGGAACGGTCCGTGACGACTACATGTCAGGTTTGTTGGCATTAGACACAAGATCAGGTAACAGGTAAAGCCATGGTACATCAGGTCAGGTCAAGTAGTGTACTTAGATGTCATGTCATGTAAAGAGTGTACGGTACCATGTCAGGTCAAGTAATATGTGTAGCAAGTCATGTCAGGGTGTACAACATAACATGTGGATCCTCATAATCGACTAATATAATCATGGTGATGAATAAACAAGCATGGTGCTATCAGAGCAATAAACGGGCACAGTAACATGATAGCAATAGGTGCAGATTAAACTACTCAGTTGCACAGTTATCAGTTTGGCTTAAGAAATACTTTTAACGTTTCAGGGATGCAGTATAACACGTGTGGATGATAAAATCATATTAATATGTATTAAAACAATCTAGAGATGCAATTGAATGTGAATAAAACTAAAGGTATGCAATCGGTCGTCCGATAGGGCAAAACTACAAAAAGGGTAATATAACTAATAAACAATTGTGATTATGTGATTTACATTTAAATGTGATTATGTATGCTTAGTAACTAAATGCAATAGTTACCTTTCAAGTTCTAGATCTGAAATAATATAAACAGATGCAAACGGAATATCGAAATGTTATAAAACGATGCATGGGGTGCTAAATTTCAAACTACAGGTATGTTATATATATGGAATAGGTATAGAATGATTCAAATAGCATGTAGCAAGATTAACTTGCCTGGACGGATCAAGAACGGGAATACGGAACGTCTCACGTCGGCGGAGAACGTCGCGATGCGTGCACGGTACACGGAACGGATCCAAACCATGCACAATGTGATCACACGGGTCAGGTACGTTCGCTGGCGTGTCGGGATCGTCGACGTCACGGCAGGGTCTGGCGATTTACAAAGACAGAGAACAACCATTTACGATACAGAAGAGAAAGGAAAGAGAAGAAAGAAGGAGAGAGGGAATGCATACTGGTGTGGTGTTCTGTGGCAGAGGCGGGGCGAGGAGAGATGTGACGACGAGTCATGGGTCTCCGGTGATAGGCTACTGGCGAAGTGTAAGGGTGTGCTCGGGTTCTAGGGTTGCAGGCTCCTCGGGGATGCTAGTGCAGGGTGGCGAGAAGGAAGAGTTGAGGAGGTGGAGACGATGACGACGGGGTTGAGGGATTGCCGGCGACGAGATGTTCAGGGTGATGGGTTCTCGTCGCGGTGGGTGCAGGAGGTCGGGTGCAGGGGTTTCTAAGATGGGAGAGAAGAGAGAGAGAGAGGATGAGGAGAAGAGAGGGAGAAGTAGATGATAGAGACGAGGAGAGAAGGAGATGTTGGCGATGACGATGTGATCGGCGGCGATGGAGGTGAGTATGATGATGGGTTCTGGCCGTAGGGGGGTCCTGTGAAGTGCAGGCTCGGGTTAAGGAGAAAGAAGAAGAAGATGGCGACGACGACAAGGAGGAGGAGATGGGATGGAGGTGGTGACGAGATCGAGGAAAGGTCGAGGAAGCAAGAGGCGGCTAGGGTTCTCATGCTCGGGGATTAAATGAGGGAGACGAAGAAGGAGGGATAGAAGGGAGGTAACGTTAGGGGAGGCAGCGGTGACGGGATTCTTTCTCACTGCGAGAGGAGTGAGAGAGAGACGCGAGAGGAGAGAGGAAGAGAGAAGCGAGAGGAGAGAGAAAGAGGAGGAGAGAGAGAATTGTTTGCTAGCGGGTGAAAGAAAGAAAAGAAAGAGAGAGAGAAGAAGGAAAAGAGAGAGGGAGGGAAAAAGAAAGAGAGAGAGAGAGAAGAAGGTGGGGCCGGCGAAGGAAAGAAAGATTCTGATGGGGTGAGAAGAAGAATTAGTTTAGGGAAAAAATTGAAAAAGATTTTCTGGTGGTTATTAAAAATATATCGTGGCTTTAGAAAATCTATGATAGGCTGTGAATATAAGTTTCAGCCAGATTTTAAAGATTTAAAAGATTTAAATAAATAGGATTTGGCAAGATGCAAAATATTTCCGAATTGCACCCGGGTCGGGTCCAAGGATTTTGAATTTGAAATATGAAAATTATCAGCAAGTTCCAAAAATTGAAATGAAGGATTCTGTAATAAAAAGAGCATACCCCCAAGAACGGACGCACGCACGTGCGCGTAGCCGTCCAAACTCGTCCGTTTCACTGAACGGGACGAGAACACGATATAAGGACGCTAGCACAAGGTTAGGGGTATCAAGCAGGCCATGAAAAGCAATTTTAATTTATTTTACATGATTTAAACTGTTGTATGCAAAAGATGAGATATAGGATAAAATCCCAGTATACTAAATTATGAGGTGCACCGGTCCATGCAACAAGTCAAGGCAATCTATAATAAGAGTCAAACAAGTTCAAGCAAGCGGGTCGGGTCGAATACCTAGTAACATGTAAAATACTATTCGCACCTAAACACGCTAAATTAGGAATAGACCATGGATAAGTAGATACGGAAACTGGAATTGGTATAAATGAACTCGGGTGTTACATTATACCCAACTACAAAAGAATTTCGTCCTCGAAATTCCAAGAACAAGAAAGGATAATCAATCAAGAATCTACAAAGATAGATGAGAAATTTTCTGTCGGACTTCATCTTCTCGTTCCCAAGTTGATTCTCCATGTGAGTGATTACTTCAAGAAAACAAGTACAACAGTGATAACCTCGTTCTTAAGAACCTTTTCTCTTCGATCCACAGTTGACATCGGTCGCTCATCAAAGGTTAAATCTTCTCGTACAGTCATCTCCGAAAGATCCAATACATGTATTTCATCTCGAGCATACCTACGGGGTTGAAACTCGTCATGAACATTCTCCAAAGATTTCGGTAACACCAAACGATGCGCCACTTCTCCAATACGCCCTAAAATCTTAAAAGGTCCAACGAATCGAGGACTAAACTTTCCTCGACTTCTGTAACGGATCACCCCTCTAGTCGGTGACATCTTCCAGAATACTAAATCACCAACAACGAACTCTAAAGGTCTTCTCGATGTAACTGCCCAACTCTTTTGTCGGTCTTGTGCTGCTTTTATATGATTCCGAATAGTTTAAACATTTTCGACTGTCTGCACAACCAAATCTGGTCCCAACAATCTTCGTTCACCGACATCGTCCCAACAAACAGGTGAACGACACTTGCGACCACATAAAGCTTCGAATGGAGCCATCCCAAAAGTCGCCTGGAAACTGTTGTTGTAAGAAAACTCCACCAAGTATAGATGATCCTCCCAAGAACCCTTGAAGTCTAACATGCAAGATTTCAACATGTCTTCGAGAATGTGGATCGCTTTCTCCGACTGGCCATCTGTTAGAGGGCGATAAGATGTGCTAAACTTCAATCGAGTCTCCAAACTTCCCTGTAAGCTCCTCCAAAAGTGTACTAAGAAACGAGTGTCACGATCGGACACGATGCTCACCGACATTCCACGCAATCTTACAATCCCCCCGCTCGTACCTTTCTGCCAAAACTTCTGTTGATTGACCAACTCGAAAGGGATGAATGAGCTGCCTTGGTCAAACCGTTAACGATCACCCAACTACATTGTTGCCTTTCGGACTCCTTGGTAGAGCCGTCACGAAAACCATGGTTACATGTTCCCACTTCCACTGAGGAATTAGAAGTGGTTGCAATAAACCAGCAATCCTTCGATGCTCAACCTTAACTTGCTGACACACTAAGCACTTTGCCACAAACAGGCAATCTCCTGTTTCATGCCTTCCTACCAAAACGCTGTCGTATATCTCGGTACATCTTCGTGCCTCCTGGATGTACGGGATACGTGTAACTGTGCGCCTCCTTCATAACTTCTTTGTGAACACCTCCATTGGCACACACAAACAACTATCCCAACGAACCATCTTCATGAACCACTAAGCTCGTTCAAAGTCCAACTTCAACCTGTTCTCGAAACTTCTGCAATTTTGGGTCCTGCAATTGCACTGCTTCAATATCCTCGATCAACGATGACTATACTTGCAGTTGCATCATCTATCCCAAAGAACGTGGTAGCACGATCTCCAACTCGAATCTCCGAAAGTCTTCAATAAGTCCCCTTGGTGCAGTCAACATCAGAATTGCTGGCAACCGACTAAGCGCATCCGGCACAACATTAACTTTTCCGGATGGTACTCAAGATCAAGATCGTAGTCAGCCATCAGCTTCAACCATCTTCGTTGTCTCACAATTAGCTCCTTCTGAGCGAACACGTACTTTAGGCTTTTATGATCGGTGAATATTTTGACCCCTTTCACCCAATAAGTAGTGTCTCCAAATCTTCAAGCGAAAATCCCAGCCGCAAGCTCCAAGTCATGAGTTGAGTAATTCTTCTCATGGGTCTTCAACTGTCTCAACGCGTAAGCTACAACCTTCTCATGCTGTATCAAAACACATCCCAAACCTTTCCCAGATGCGTCGCTGTGAATCACCAATCCTCCGGAACCGTCTGGTACAGTCAAAACAAAAGCGGTTATCAAACCTTGCTCCAACGCCTCAAAGGCTGATACACACTTATTCATCCACACAAATGGTACTTTCTTGTGCGTAAGCTTGGTCAGAGGCTCAGTCAAACGAGCAAAATTCTTCACGAACCTTCTATAGTATCCTGCAAGTCCAAGAAACTTCTGATCTTTGCAACGTTCTTCGGAATCGGCCGGTCTTGAACTGCTGCAATCTTCCCTGGGTAAACGGCGATTCCATCTCCAGCTACGATATGTCCCAAAACTTTACTTCTTCAAGCCAAAACTTGCACTTGCTCATCTTTGCATATAATATTTCTTGCCTCCAATTCTGCAGTGCGATCTTCAAGTGTTCTGCATGCTCTTCAATACTTCTCGAGTAGACCAGAATATCTTCCATGACCATTACTAAAACTGGTCCAAGAATGGTGAAAAGATTCCGTTCATCAAGTCCATAAATATTGTCGGTGTATTCGTTACTCTGAAGGGCATCACTAATACTCGTAATGTCCATACTGAGTCCGGAACGCAGTCTTGCAAATATCTTCTATTTTAACTCGGACCTGATGATATCCGAACCGCAAATCCAGCTTCGAGAATACCCTCACGCCACTAAGCTGCTCAAACACTTCTCCAATACGAGGGATCGGGTACTAGTTCATAATAATCACTCGGTTTAATTCTCGATAATCAACACACGCCTTCCCTGTGTCATCTTTCTTCTTTACTAGAAGAACTGGAGCTTCCCCAGTTAAGTTGCTGCGGCGAAACCAACCCTTCTCAAATAATTCAGCAACCTACCTCCTGACTTCTTTCAACTCCACTGGTGCCATCGGGTAATATGCCCTTTGAGATTGGCGCTGCACCAGGAACAAGTTCAAGTGCGAACTCCACGTCTCGCCTCGGTGGTAAACCTGATATGTCTTCAACACGTCCATGAAACTCTCGAATATTGCCGGCGCTTCTTCCTTACCCACTTCCATCGACGAAAGAACATTGTTTGTCGGCCTAACCCTAAACTCGACTGGCCCGACAGAACTGCTTCCTCCAGCAAAACAACCTCCGAATGTCCGGGAATCTGGAGAATCACTTTCCCTTCCTTACAATCAATATGAGCGTGAAAAGTGCCGCGAAATCCCATTCCCAAGACAACAACAAACAAGGAAATGCACCAGGATTGAATAATCCTAACGCGGGGAAAAACAAGAACGAGTAAGATACCAAGATGACTTCATCCGAAGTCAAGATACTGAAGAGGGTTAACCACGGTAAACATGATTCAAGCTGGCGATGAAACAATAACTGGTACGCAATGAAACCGAGAGGGACAAGGTAGTACAACGATCATGGAACATGGAAGTGAATCAAGACCAAGACTCCAAGTTTCTTAGATAGAGTACCGCATTGTAACCATGCTGCAGTTCATGGGCACAATTACATAACTCCACCCAAGTCGCCCAAATCCTAGTATCAGAATCAAAAAACAGGGAGAAACAATAGAGAACCAAAAGATTTCAGGTTGAAATGCAATGTGGTTTGCATATCGCCCAAACAAAGGATCAAGAGAAGGATATGATTCAACAATCACGATAATCAAGGTGGCAGGACATGTTCCTAATCATGAGTATTCTGATTCGTGTATTGGGTCCAATACCCAACTACAAAAGAATCAAACCCGATTAACCTATATCCCATGGCTCTGATACCAAAAGAACCATGCCACGTCCCGCTTCCCAGAGTACGCTAAGATGGGCACGTGACATAGCCAACCATGCTACCTGTGGATAGGAAAAATCCCTCCACAGTCACATTACGGCTGTAGAGATATCAAGAACAGGAAAGTAAACCAACTATCTAGTACAAGTCCATAAGCCAGAGTAAAAGAGTCAAGAAATAACAATGTAAGGAAGCCAAAAGGTAAAATAATGAAACTTGGAAGTAAGACTACATACCGACAGGAACTTCACCGCTCAGTCTAACAGCGGCAATACTCCTGATCAGTCTGCAACAAGGTAGAAGAATCTGGGCCATGCAAAACCCAGACGTCAGCGCGTCATGTCATCAAGTAATAAAATACAAATAGGGTAACAGGCAATGCAAATATAATTATGAATGAAAAGCAGGTGTAACAGTAATGTAAATCAGGGCAGTGAAGGGTAGTGTGCAGTGAGTAAACTAAACCGTTCTATTGGGTTATCTATTCTAAGTCTTTGAAATCAATTTGATAAATCATCGATGTAACTCAATAGTATCCCGTGCATGCCCAGGACCACGGTTAAGATTTTCGGGCTGAATCCGAGATGTGCCGCTAGACAGTAAAAGGTAGCATGTACAGATGAGTGATGTCAGCATCATCACTCCGGGGCTGGCCTAGCCCGTAAGACTGATCAGAACAGGTATCAAACTGTCGAGTTACAAGTCAGGTTTCATCATTGATTTCCCCATACCCCCAAGTTATATATGTTCAAGTCAGGTATTCAGTAATCAAGAACTAATACCAACACAGGGTCAGGTAAGAGCATGTTTGTCTGGATAGACAACAGGAACGGTCCGTGACGACTACATGTCAGGTTTGTTGGCATTAGACACAAGATCAGGTAACAGGTAAAGCCATGGTACATTAGGTCAAGTCAAGTAGTGTACTTAGATGTCATGTCATGTAAAGAGTGTACGGTACCATGTCAGGTCAAGTAATTGTAGGGTTCCTAGGCACTCCCAAGAGGTCTCACAAGGCATCAACCATGCCAATTTCAAATTTTACGGTGCCGAGAAACCCTAAACTACGGATCGTTGGCTAGATGTCTAGGCGAAAGATGCAACTAGTAAACTATTTTACTAAAGGAACGGAAATACAACCTTTGTAGATCCGGTCCTCCACCTCCACGGCTCCGTGATGAAGTCATCTCCGCTGTCCAAATCAAAATCCGGGCTCTAGCGTCGGCTTCGTCGGAGAATAGGCGAGCTAGGTCGTCGATGTCCATGCCGAAGATGATCTACGTCGAGGCATCGCTAGATTAAGCTCCCACTTCACCAAGCCATGAAAACTTATGAAGGAAACACACTCTACTACTTGGCAAGAGGTAGAGGATGAAGAAATAGGAAGTGGGTTCACTTTAGAATTGGATTTCTCACTCATTTTCATCAATCACCATTGATGAAGTCAAGCTTTCATCATGAAGTGAAGAAGAAGAAGAAAGAAAGAAGATAATATTATGATAAGAATTAGAAAAATAGAAAAGAAAATCAATTCTTATCATAATTGTAACCATGGTAAAGTGTAGAGATTAAACCAAGGTTAGTTGGAATGGTTAGGGTTAAGGATAAGATAAGAATGGTTGACTTGATCAAAGGTTCAAGAAGCTTCAACATAAAACAAAATAAGCCACCATCCTTAAATAATTTCCAAAATGAATATATGAATAAATAATGGATAAAACAAAACCCTAATTTCCAACTTAACCATGGTTTAATTCTTTACACTTAACCAAAAAGCATGTATCATCAAACATGATACAATCATGTGTACAAAAGTATATCACATATACAATGTGCACAAACCAAGTGAGAAAATCCGTTTAAAGTGAACCAATACTAGTTAGTGCAAAGTAATATATCAAATATATAATTATGCATTAAATCATTAAATCAACACTTGATTCAATGATCCGGTCATGTCGCACACAACCGACTAGTATTCAATGTATCGGCTTATCGAATCAATACTTGATTCGATAACTAGGTTATATCGCATACAACCATATCGATACATCTATCGCGAGAATGGAATACGGTATCACATACACGCATTATTCTCGTTCCTGCATATATCTCATATGCGCTCCTATTTCGTTTCGCTTGAGCCAGGAAACCTCTGTGTAGGACTCTAAAGACTCGTCAATACGCCGGCAGCAGGTGATGATCATATCAAACACCCACAAGCCGCAAGCGGTCTGCTAAACGTAACTGCCACCCGGGTATTGAGCGATCTGAAGATCGACGAGCAAGCCCGCTCACACTCCAGTGAATCCAACCAGTAACACTACCGTACAGTCCGGTCTGATCGTCTGATATGTCGCATATCTCGCCTAGGGGTGGTAAACGTCAGACCCCAATAGCTCGATAAGTCGTGTCGATATGAGGTCTATAACAATTCGAGAAACTACTGGTAACACTTATCAGTATATCTCAGCAACCCTGGCCAGGGATTTCCTGTTATAGCCAATCGAACACAGCGCAACATCAACTCCCTATACCGGGAGAGACGAATCCCCTCCTATCGCTCATTGCCTCCATGTGACTCGGGACTGTACCCAAAAACCACCATTTTGCACGCCCTCTTGGACGTGGTAAGATGGAAATCAAAGCACAGTGGGAACCACACAAGACTCTATGACGATCTCGGGTCAACAGACTACTCTGTACCAGTGTCACCAGAGAACTGCCATCTGACGTAAGGTATAATACCATCTGGGAGTTCTCGGCGAGTCCGTCCAGTGTACCCAGTCTCTACTGAGCACCCGTATATCATCTCTGATGTCAAACACCAATGGATATGGGATCATCCATCGCCCATCTGTATGGGTCGAGAAGGTATACGCTAGTCTACTCTGGTATATCGATGCCCCGTCTCGATACACCCACGACTAGGGACTTTGAAGGATGTACTTATGGACTACCATGTCCCCACTAGTATGATCCGCATCATAGTCCAGGTAGTCAAGTACAGATCCTAAGGGCTTTACCAACATGTAACAGGGAGACAATCAGTGTACACGTTAAGGTAAAGATCAACCAGATAGCATACTATCATGTCGAGCAAGAAAGTCCTCCCTATATATGTCCCAGCATCCACTACAATATACATCCTATGTATAGTAATGGCCTCTAGGGCATACATATAACTAACAATCTCCCACTTGCACTAGGGCCATCTGATAGCAGTGGTTGTAGTATCTCATACTCAACCATCCCATAAAAGTCTCTCTCTGGGAACAGGCCTTTGTGAGTGGATCCGCTGTGTTGTCCTCTGAGTCTTCTCTCCAAACCTCGATCACCCTGGAGATCAACCATCTCCATGATCAGGTGACACTGCCTTAGAATATGTCTGGATCACTGATGGGACCGGCGTTCCTCGGCATAAGCCAAACTCCATTGTCACACAATGGTTGGAACGTAGTTCATCTCATGAACCAATATACACCCAAACAGCCTCTTTGGTAGCATCTTAAGTAGCGATGTATCCTGCCTTTATCTTCTAGTATGCCACGGTATCTAGCTTGGAACTCTTCCAACATACCGTCCCTCCACTGAGGGTAAAGACAATGCCTGTGACTGACATTCAGTCGTCTTTATCACCCTGGAACCCTTCCAGTGATTCTCCCCAGGATCGGTTGATACCGTCTCACTACAACTAGTGAGAGTATCCTAACATCCATTTAGATCTATCTCATAGATCCAAAATCCAGGATTTAGGAGGTATCACTTTGATCCTATATGGAGAATTATGGTGATAAGCGGAGATTGACCGAGCGTAGCATAGGAAACTCCTTCCCTATCAAGAGTATGTCATCCATGTACTCTACGAGAATCGCCACCATACTCCCTACTACCTTTTTGTATATACAAGGTTCATCTACCATTTTGATGATGTCAAACTCTTTGACTATTTCATCAAAACAGATGTTCCAACTCCGCGATGCCTGCTTTAATCCTATAAAGCATCTTGCACACGTTTCCGCTGCTCCCATTGTCTACGAAGCCCTCTGGCTGTGTACTTATAGACACACTCTTCTAAAACATCATTTAGAAAAGCAGTCATGACACCCAACCACCAGATATCGTAGTCATGGTATGTAGCCGTGACAAGTAGGATCTGGATGGACTTAAGCATAGCTCCTTAGAAAAAGGTTTCCTCATGATCCACACCTGGTCGATGACGAAAAGCTTTAACAAGTCTAGCTTTGAAAGTCTCAACTTTTCCATCTACACCAAGTAATCTTCTCAAGATATACTTGCTCCTGATGGGGATTTAACCCTTCAGATATAGCAACCAAAGTCCATACTTTGTTGGTGTATAAGGATTCCATCTCAGATCGATAAACATCCAGCCATTCTTACAGAGTCTTACTCCTGATGGCCAGCTCGAAGCTAGTTGGGTCATCATCTCATGATGCAATCCTCGCTCCCACTGTCATAGAGAAACAGAAGTATCTCTCAGGTGGGTGAGGAACCCTACTAGATCGGCGGAGAGGCTGAGGTTCGTTGGAATCTACTGAATCCTTTGGTTCTACCAAATCATCTGCTGTTGTTTGTATAGCTGGAACCTTTCCAGTTCTACATTACAGACTTTGCCTCGAGCTTGTCCGGATTTTGCTTTTAGACATAGGCCGGTCAACCCCAAATCTTAACTAGCTTAAGACATGGGCTCTTCCCTTTCCATATCACATATGAAGTGGTAGGCAACTGATTTGATTGGAACCTAATTCAATAGGTATGCAGCTTCTCAAGTGCATAACTCCCAAAAAAGGAAATGAGTAACTCAGTAGTACTCATCATAGAGCACACCATATCATATAGGGTGTGATTGCTCCGCCCCGATACACCATCGTGCTATGGTGTATTCGGAGGAGTAATGCCGAGAGAGAATCTCATTCTCCTTTAGAATAGTCCAGGAATTCCGTGCTCAAGTATTCTCCTCCTTGATCTCATCATAGGACATAATACTTATACCCGTATTTTGGTTCTCTACTTCTAACTTATATTCTGTGAATATCTCAAAAGGTTCGGACTTGTGTTTCAACAGGAACATATGTCTGAATCTTGAGAGATTTATCAGAGAATGTAACGAAGTACAAAGAACCAGTCCTGGCATATGTAGACAGGGGATCTGACATACATCAACATGTATCATCCCAAGAGTTTACTAACTCTTTCTCTGTTTTTCAGTAAACGGAGCTATGGTCATCTTATCTTTGTGACATGACTGGCAAGTTTCATAAGATGTAAATTCAAACAGATTTAAATATGCATCTATGTGAAACTTAGCTTGTCGGGTCGCATTGATATGACCTAGTCTACAATACCTCAAGAAGAATTCGTTCATTTCTGAACTCTTCCTCTTGTGTGTGTTCCGTATACTAAGAACTGTAGTTTGATTTAGAACATCAACGCTTTTAGATAACGTGCCTGAACCGATCAACTTTTGATATAGGAAATGTTCAAAACATTATCCAACAATACAAAATTTTACCGTTTCTTTACTAATAAAGAGACAGATATGATTTTGTATATCAGGTTCGGTATCTAATAACATTCGTTCAGAATCAATGTATTGTAATACAGGATGACAGTGACCAACAGACTTGGCTGCAACACTTGCCCCGTTTTCTGCCTCATGAAACTTATCACCCGTTCTCAGTTCTCTACCTTTCTGTAGCCCTATGTAACAGATTACATATCTGGGATCCTGATTTGGTATCACATACCCAGGACGTAAAGGATACTGAGAAATAGTTCTTTGTAATGAACACACCCGAAGATGATGCATCAGCATGCACTCTCTTCGTTTGGGTGGCTTAGGAATTCTGGTATTCCCCAATTTCTTGCTCTGTCTTATAACAATTATAAGTTGGAGCGGGACCAACGTTCCCCAGCTCAGTATAACAAGCGGGTTCGGTCAAAAATCCGTATTATTATCTTGATTAAGGCGTGATATGGTCGCTACCTGGAGAGAGAGAGAAGAAAACACTCAGCGTGCGCTCTTGCAAGAATAGATTGGTTATTATTTTATCTAATCAGGATGGCTCCCACTGCTTTTTATCAAATCTTCCTTCAAACCCTAAAAGGAAAGACTAGCCGGGATTAATTACACACTACAAGATCGCCAATCTTTCAGCCAGGCCAGTGTCGGTACTTTGAGGGAGGTCCCCCATGCTTTCGCACGAACCTAATTAATGTAAACCTCGTTTTCCCAGAGGCGTAACCCCGTTGACACCTTTCTAGACACCTACTTGATCGGCTAATTGTAATGTATAAAACTCTCCCAGGAGTAACACTTAATCGCAGCAGGTATCGGGATCCAACTATCTCATAGAAGGTATGCAATCTCATTGCAAATTTCAACACTTGAAATTCCCGATAATATTTTGCCCCTAACGTGCTATGACCTTGACGAAAGCCAACAAACCATAGCCCGCTAGTCAAGTTCAGCCCGTATATTTCTTGATTGAATTAAACCCACCCGCACGACCCTTGACGAAAGCCAACAAAGCCGCACGACTACCCTAATCCAATCGCATCGTATGCTAGCAGATAAGCAGCATATAGCTACCGCACACTGCACCTTGACGAAAGCCAACAAATGCAGCACGAATACTATATACAACTTATCTGAAATGACGGAGGGCTACGACAGGTTTTTCTGAAAACCTATTGCGTAATGAACTTGATATCGTTGTAGGATCGAATGAATTTTGAAATGGAGTGTTTTTGAGGCTTTTCTAGTTTTGCTAAAGGAGTCACTCCCGGTGAAGGGATCGTCGGTCCTTTCCTCATCGAATGAGGTGCGGGATATATCACATATATCACTGTGCAAAGCAAAAACTCTTAAAAGCAATCAAAAGACAAACCGAGTGTGTAGCATCTGCCAGTTATTGCTAAAGGAGTCACTCCCGGTGAAGGGATCTCGGTCCTTTCCTTATCGAATAAGGTGCAGGATATATCACATATACCGCTGTGCAAAGCAAGAACTGTAGCTACCTGTTTTATTTTGAAATTCGATTCTACAACATCTTAGGTTTCTTTTCTTTCATTAATCACATTAATGAAGTCCCATCATTTAAATACCTAAACATCACAGATAAATACGACGTACACTTATGCCATCCGCATTCGTCTCGATGTCCCCTCGTGCACCGTTAGGTTAGGTAACTAACGACAGAGCGGGGCAGGGCTAGCACGGGTGTAAAACATAAGTAACGCCTATATAATATATCATATATACTATATACAGTATCTATCACAGAACATCACATGATCACATCACAGATATCGCAGCAGAAGAAACATATGAAATATTGGATATACTAGGATGTCCGTGTTTTCAATACGAGCCAGTATAAAACACGGATTCCACGGTCACGATGAATAGCCAAACCCACACCCCTAGACCTCTACGAGAGCGGCAAGCAACCCTACCAATTCTAGAGTTAGGAGACCCGAACTCGACTCCTCGAGTTGGTCTCCCACTGGACTCCAGAACCCGGTTACTTGTGCCCTCCTCCTTGGGTCTATCCTAGTGCAGAAAAGTAAATAATATACAAATGGTGACATCATCCGCAACCTGGAAGTGCCCCAATAAAAGAATGTTACATACAAGTTTTTACATGAATGAAAATGAAAAACACTCATCTCATATAAAAACCCCCGGCTATTCAAACACGACGATCCAATATATCATATCCAGCAACACATAACATCACATGTCATCAACGTAAGTAAATATGCGCATCCCAATTGTCGTTGACATATAGCAACGAAACCGGCGATATCACATATTACACTTACGGTCACAGAAAGAAAGTGTAAAACTACAACAGTTGGAATCCGCAACCTCTTTAGACATCGCATGCCTAATCAAATGAATTACTTAGACATCGCATGCCTAACAATTATAAACCCCGCATTTTAGTCTCTTTATCGAAAACACTTTTCAATACCAAGTCGGGCAATTCAACAAGATTCCCGAAAAACTGATCGAATGCTCGTCGCAAACTTTAGTAGGCGGCCGCACCCCTGATACCGTCGACGAAGTGCACCAAGGAGGAACACCGCTACCGCGAGCACCCGAACGGATGCTTTCGGCGACGGGGTTCTCCTACAGTCACTTGGTCGGGGCTATGGAGTGAGGCTGTCTATTAAGTTTACCCGGCGAGTATCCGCGTACGCTACGTGATTGCGACGGACTTTTGATCACATCAAAATTTCGTGGCAACCGATCAAGTGAGACTAAACTGCTATGTTTATAACATTCATTCAGTTATCTCATAACTTCTTGTGAATTCCAATTATTGTATCCCATTCCAGATAAATAGAAAATGTTAAACTTTTCGATCGAACAGTCAAACTCCCAAGTTTTCCCGATACAGATCAACACATGAAATAAGTCTAACAACATTCAGTTCGTGCCTCAGTACCAACGGTCCAGCCGTAGAAGGGTCAAGCCAACGCCTCACATGTGGCACGCCGTACTGCCCCAAACCCGAAGGTTCAAAGGGCAGTTCAAGACGGTCACATAATCGAGTTAAGGTTTGTTGTCTTCTAGAGGGACCATAGCGTTACTTGCACTACTTAGAACGTCGTTAAACTTCGGAAAAATCCAACACTTGGAAATTTCCCGACAGGGGAAAAATTGGGTATTTTATATCCGGTCGAACTTTTTAACATATTCTAAAATTTATCCGGAAAGCCACATAGACAAAATTTGATACTCCGATCGAAACACCGAAACCCCAAAACAACCCCAGAAAATTCAACTCTTGAATAAATTTTAAAAATTCCCAGAAAACTCAGCATAATTTATCAGGAATTACTGTGCAAACAATGTGGGCTGACGTCACCAGATAGCCGCGGAACCGCCGCAGAAGCTAGGCTTCTGCCGCTGTTCCGCCGCAATAAATACTGTTCATTGGAAACTTTTTGCGCCGTAATTCTTATATTTCCCTGCTGAATTTTTTAGCAATTTTTAATTTGGAAAAATCCCAGTTTTTGAAAAAAGGACAGAGAGCTATTTTGGGTTGGGGTTTCGGGTTCGTTCGGGTTTCAAACTTCGTCTGGACTTCGCCTAAGGCTCTAGCTAGGCTCTGATACCACTGTAGGATTCCTAGGCACTCCCAAGAGGTCTCACAAGGCATCAACCATGCCAATTTCAAATTTTACGGTGCCGAGAAACCCTAAACTACGGATCGTTGGCTAGATGTCTAGGCGAAAGATGCAACTAGTAAACTATTTTACTAAAGGAACGGAAATACAACCTTTGTAGATCCGGTCCTCCACCTCCACGGCTCCGTGATGAAGTCATCTCCGCTGTCCAAATCAAAATCCGGGCTCTAGCGTCGGCTTCGTCGGAGAATAGGCGAGCTAGGTCGTCGATGTCCATGCCGAAGATGATCTACGTCGAGGCATCGCTAGATCAAGCTCCCACTTCATCAAGCCATGAAAACTTGTGAAGGAAACACACTCTACTACTTGGCAAGAGGTAGAGGATGAAGAAATAGGAAGTGGGTTCACTTTAGAATTGGATTTCTCACTCATTTTCATCAATCACCATTGATGAAGTCAAGCTTTCTTCATGAAGTGAAGAAGAAGAAGAAAGCAAGAAGATAATATTATGATAAGAATTAGAAAAATAGAAAAGAAAATCAATTCTTATCATAATTGTAACCATGGTAAAGTGTAGAGATTAAACCAAGGTTATTTGGAATGGTTAGGGTTAAGGATAAGATAAGAATGGTTGACTTGATCAAAGGTTCAAGAAGCTTCAACATAAAACAAAATAAGCCACCATCCTTAAATAATTTCCAAAATGAATATATGAATAAATAATGGATAAAACAAAACCCTAATTTCCAACTTAACCATGGTTTAATTCTTTACACTTAACCAAAAAGCATGTATCATCAAACATGATACAATCATGTGTACAAAAGTATATCACATATACAATGTGCACAAACCAAGTGAGAAAATCCGTTTAAAGTGAGCCAATACTAGTTAGTGCAAAGTAATATATCAAATATATAATTATGCATTAAATCATTAAATCAACACTTGATTCAATGATCCGGTCATGTCGCACACAACCGACTAGTATTCAATGTATCGGCTTATCGAATCAATACTTGATTCGATAACTAGGTTATATCGCATACAACCATATCGATACATCTATCGCGAGAATGGAATACGGTATCACATACACGCATTATTCTCGGTCCCGCACATATCTCATATGCGCTCCTATTTCGTTTCGCTTGAGCCAGGAAACCTCTGTGTAGGACTCTAAAGACTCGTCAATACGCCGGCAGCAGGTGATGATCATATCAAACACCCACAAGCCGCAAGCGGTCTGCTAAACGTAACTGCCACCCGGGTATTGAGCGATCTGAAGATCGACGAGCAAGCCCGCTCACACTCCAGTGAATCCAACCAGTAACATTACCGTACAGTCCGGTCTGATCGTCTGATATGTCGCATATCTCGCCTAGGGGTCGTAAACGTCAGACCCCAATAGCTCGATAAGTCGTGTCGATATGAGGTCTATAACAATTCGAGAAACTACTGGTAACACTTATCAGTATATCTCAGCAACCCTGGCCAGGGATTTCCTGTTATAGCCAATCGAACACAGCGCAACATCAACTCCCTATACCGGGAGAGACGAATCCCCTCCTATCGCTCATTGCCTCCATGTGACTCGGGACTGTACCCAAAAACCACCGTTTTGCACGCCCTCTTGGACGTGGTAAGATGGAAATCAAAGCACAGTGGGAACCACACAAGACTCTATGACGATCTCGGGTCAACAGACTACTCTGTACCGGTGTCACCAGAGAACTGCCATCTGACGTAAGGTATAATACCATCTGGGAGTTCTCGGCAAGTCCGTCCAGTGTACCCAGTCTCTACTGAGCACCCGTATATCATCTCTGATGTCAAACACCAATGGATATGGGATCATCCATCGCCCATCTGTATGGGTCGAGAAGGTATACGCTAGTCTACTCTGGTATATCGATGCCCCGTCTCGATACACCCACGACTAGGGACTTTGAAAGATGTACTTATGGACTACCATGTCCCCACTAGTATGATCCGCATCATAGTCCAGGTAGTCAAGTACAGATCCTAAGGGCTTTACCAACATGTAACAGGGAGACAATCAGTGTACACGTTAAGGTAAAGATCAACCAGATAGCATACTATCATGTCGAGCAAGAAAGTCCTCCCTATATATGTCCCAGCATCCACTACAATATACATCCTATGTATAGTAATGGCCTCTAGGGCATACATATAACTAACAGTAATATGTGCAGCAAGTCATGTCAGGGTGTACAAGATAACATGTGGATGCTCATAATCGACTAACATAATCATGGTGATGAATAAACAAGCATGGTACTATCAGAGCAATAAACGGGCACAGTAACATGATAGCAATAGGTGCAGATTAAACCACTCAGTTGCACAGTTATCAGTTTGGCTTAAGGAATACTTTTAACGTTTCAGGGATGCAGTATAACACGTGTGGATGATAAAATCATATTAATATGTATTAAAACAATCTAGAGATGCAATTGAATGTGAATAAAACTAAAGGTATGCAATCGGTCGTCCGATAGGGCGAAACTACAAAAAGGGTAATATAACTAATAAACAATTGTGATTATGTGATTTACATTTAAATGTGATTATGTATGCTTAGTAACTAAATGGAATGGTTAACTTTCAAGTTCTAGATCTGAAATAATATAAACAAATTCAAACGGAATATCGAAATGTTATAAAACGATGCATGGGGTGCTAAATTTCAAACTACAGGTATGTTATTTATATGGAATAGGTATAGAATGATTCAAATAGCATGTAGCAAGATTAACTTGCCTGGACGGATCAAGAACGGGAATACGGAACGTCTCACATCGGCGGAGAACGTTGCGATGCGTGCACGGTACACGGAACGGATCCAAACCATGCACAATGTGATCACACGGGTCAGGTACGTTCGCTGGCGTGTCGGGATCGTCGACGTCACGGCCGGGTCTGGCGATTTACAAAGACAGAGAACAACCATTTACGATACAGAAGAGAAAGGAAAGAGAAGAAAGAAGGAGAGAGGGAATGCATACTGGTGTGGTGTTCTGTGGCAGAGGCGGGGCAAGGAGAGATGTGACGACGAGTCATGGGTCTCCGATGATGGGCTGCCGGCGAAGTGTAAGGGTGTGCTTGGGTTCTAGGGTTGCAGGCTCCTCGGGGATGCTAGTGCAGGGTGGCGAGAAAGAAGTGTTGAGGAGGTGGAGACGATGACGACGGGGTTGAGGGATTGCCGGCGACGAGATGTTCAGGGTGATGGGTTCTCGTCGCGGTGGGTGCAGGAGGTCGGGTGCAGGGGTTTCTAAGATGGGAGAGAAGAGAGAGAGAGGATGAGGAGAAGAGAGGGAGAAGTAGATGATAGAGACGAGGAGAGAAGGATATGTTGGCGATGACGATGTGATCGGCGGCGATGGAGGTGAGTATGATGATGGGTTCTGGCTGCAGGGGGGTCCTGTGAAGTGCAGGCTCGGGTTAAGGAGGAAGAAGAAGAAGATGGCGACGACGACGAGGAGGAGGAGATGGGATGGAGGTGGTGACGAGATCGAGGAAAGGTCGAGGAAGCAAGAGGCGGCTAGGGTTCTCATGCTCGGGGTTTAAATGAGGGAGACGAAGAAGGAGGGATAGAAGGGAGGTAATGTTAGGGGAGGCAACAGTGACGGGATTCTTTCTCACCGTGAGAGGAGTGAGAGAGAGACGCGAGAGGAGAGAGGAAGAGAGAAGCGAGAGGAGAGAGAAAGAGGAGGAGAGAGAGAATTGTTTGCTAGTCGGTGAAAGAAAGAAAAGAAAGAGAGAGAGAAGAAGGAAAAGAAGGAGGGAGGGAGAGAGAGAGAGAGAGAGAGAGAGAGAAGAAGGTGGTGCCGGCGAAGGAAAGAAAGATTCTGATGGGGTGAGGAGAAGAATTTGTTTAGGGAAAAAATTGAAAAAGATTTTCTGGTGGTTATTAAAAATATATCGTGGGCTTTAGAAAATCTATGATAGGTTGTGAATATAAGTTTCAGCCAGATTTTAAAGATTTAAAAGATTTAAATAAATAGGATTTGGCAAGATGCAAAATATTTCCGAATTGCACCCGGGTCGGGTCCAAGGATTTTGAATTTGAAATATGAAAATTATCAGCAAGTTCCAAGAATTGAAATGAAGGATTCTGTAATAAAAAGAGCATACCCCCAAGAACGGACGCACGCACGTGCGCGCAGCCATCCAAACTCGTCCGTTTCACTGAATGGGACGAAAACACGATATAAAGACGCTAGCACAGGGTTAGGGGTATCAAGCAGGCCATGAAAAGCAATTTTAATTTATTTTACATGATTTAAAATGTTGTATGCAAAAGATGAGATATAGGATAAAATATCAGTATACTAAATTCTGAGGTGCACCGGTCCATGCAACAAGTCAAGGCAATCTATAATAAGAGTCAAACAGGTTCAACCAAGCGGGTCGGATCGAATGCCTGGTAACATGTAAAATACTATTCACACCCAAACACGCTAAATCAGGAATAGACCATGGATAAGTAGATACGGAAACTGGAATTGGTATAAATGAACTCGGGTGTTACAATAACCAAGAAATCTGCAAAACATGAACTGGTAAGTAATGAAACTGAGAGAACCAAGGTAATAAAACGACCATGGAACGAGGAAATGAATCAAGACTAGGACTCCAAGTTACTTAAATAGAGTACCGCATTGTAACCGTGTTGCAGTTCATAGTTACAATCACATAACTCCGTCCAAGTCGCCCAAATCCTAGTATCAGAATCGAAAGAATAAGTAGGGAGAAACAATAGGGAACTAAAAGGTTTCAAGCCGAGATGTAAAGTCATTTGCATATCGTCAAGACAAGGGTCAAGGGAAAGATATGATTCAAGAATCACGATAACAATGTGGCCGGACATGTTCCTAATTACGGGTTTTCCGATTCGTGTATTGGGTCCAATACCCAACTACAAAAGAATCAAACCCGATTAACCTAAATCCTATGGCTCTGATACCAAACAAACCCTATCACGCCCTGCTTCCCAGAGTGCACTAAGATCGGCACGTGACAGAGCCAACCATGCTACCTGTGGTTAGGAAATATCCTTTCACAGTCACATTACGGCTGTCTAGAAGATATCAAGAACAGGAAAATATAGTAAACTATCTAGTACATGTCCATATGCCAGAATAAACGAGTTAAGAAATAATATGCGGAAGCAATAGATTCAAGTAACAATAATAATCTGGAAAGTACGGAAATAACTGAACTAACTGGATACTAACTGGATCCTCACTGCTCGGCCTGACGGTAGAAATACTCCTGATCAGCCTGCGACAAAGGTAAAGGATCTGGGCCATGCAAAACGCAGACGTCAGTGCGTCATAATATCAACAATAATATAATCAGGGGGTAACAAGGAATGCAGGCATGAATTATAAAAAGGTACATGAATGTAATAAGTAAACACGAATAAAGAACAGTGAAGTGTATCCGTATGTGTGACGTGCAGTGATCAGTCTAAACTTTGCTACTGGGTTATCTATTCTAAAGTTTGTTTGAAATCAATTACTGTAATCCTCCATGTAACTCAAAGGATATGTCCCGTTACCCCCGGGACCATGGATCAGGAATATGTGAACCAAGAGTGGTTCTGTCTCGTTACCCCCCGGGACAACGGATCAAGAATATGTAAGAGTCACGAATGGCTCTATCTAGTTATCCCCCGGGACCACGGATCAAGTAATACCCTTTTAAGTTACACTTTAGTTTACACTTTTAATTTCCCCATACCTCCAAGGTTATGTGTTCAAGTCAGGTATTGATAAATCTGAAGCTAATGCCAACACAGGATCAAGCAGGTACAAGTTTGTCTATACAAATAACAGGATATATCCATCGGGACAACAGGTCAAGATTGTCGGCATTAGTAACAAGATCAGGTATCAAGTCAAGCAGTGGTATATCAGGTCATGACAGGTAGTGCACATATGTCAAGCGGAGGCTCATAATAAAACTGTAGCAAGTACGGATGCACGGTAAAAGCATGGATGCATAAATATTTACTAGGGGTTACATCATGACTAAGTAGGATGCACAATATCAAGCATGGGATACTAATGTAACAATAATATGAGTTAATACGACATGGCATGCAACTGGATATAAAGAATTAATGGTATGGGTGCACAATAAAACATGGATGCATAATTAACTATTAGGGGTTGCAACTATAGCTCCATTACTATGTAGGATGCACATTATCTAGTATGGGGTGTCACTATAACAATAATATGTAACAATGTGATCTGGTATGCGAATAGATATAAGATTAATGGTATGGATGCACAATTATCGATTTGGGTTATAGTTACAGTTCCAAGACTAAATGGGATGCACATTATTAAGCATGGGGTGTCACTACAATAATAACATGAATTAATATGATCTATAGATGCAGTTATATATATTTTAAATGATATAGATGCAAACGGGTATCCGAAAATAGTAAAACTGTAAAATGGATGCACAATGTGATAAACGAGTAACATTTTACTCATATGGATGGATAATGATATACCTAACATGTAGCAAGATGAATTAGCATGCAACTGGATATGTAAATAACGATATGGATGCACACGGACATCGCATAACAATAAAATGGTAAAAATGGTAATGTGGGATGCACAACTAAGCAATATGAAATGTTATTATTCAATTGTGTGCATTATATAGTAGTATAGCATGTAGCAAGATTAACTTGCCTCGATAGATCGCACGACGGGTGCGTACGGCACGTCCGACGTCGGGTAATTATCGCAACGCACACAGGCTCGCGGGACGGGTCCAGGCAAAACAAGAACACGACCACACTGGCTTGGAACGTCCACGGGGTTGCTCGGATCGTCGGTGACGGCACGGCTCCGGCGATGACCGAAAAAATACGGAATCAAGAACAAGAGGAAGAGAAGAACAAGAAGAAGAAGAAGAAGAAGGAGAGAGGCTGCACTGTGGTCTGGTTCTATGGGGTTCTCTGGTGTTCGGGAACAGAGACGGTTAGAGGGGGCGTCGACGGTGGGTTTTCCGGCGATGGGCAGTGGCAATCCGGTGTGCAAGTTCTTGGCTTCGGGGATCGGGTTCTGCGTGGGATTCTTGCTGGGTTTGAGAGTGTAGGAGAAAGGAGAAGGAGGAGGTGATGATGACGTGGGCGATGACGCGAAGTTTTCCGGCAAGGTTTGCCAGCGAGGGGAGTGGGCTGCGGTTCTTGAAATCGGGTGAGGATTTTTGGGCAAGGAAAATGGTCGGGAAAGAAGAAGGGGTGAGCAGAGGTGGTGTGGTGATGAGGACGATGGGGTACGGTCGTCGACGAGGTCTCCGGCGAGGTTGCGGGCGAGGTCGGGTGAGGGCAGGGATGTGAGTTGAAGGTGGCGTCTGGGGTTGCCGGGGTTAGAGGAGAAGTGAACGAGGGTGGCTATTGCTGTGTCGGAGAGGAGGAGAGGTCGACGACGATGAGTGCATCGGGATGAGGCGACGACGAGCGACATAGGAGGTGGCCGCAGTGGGTTCTCGGTGTAAGTCCACGTTACCCACCCCGGTGCTTACGGGGAGGCGGAATAGGTAAAATTCAAATTTTTTACACTTGGTAACATGGACTAAAACTTGACGATCTTTGCCAAACCATTGCTAACAAACTACATGAGGTTCTATCTACTATGCAAGGAAATTATACCTCATGCTACTAGTCCTTCGGGTCTTCTCCGCTACCCTCCTCGTCTCCGTAGGCTCTATGGGTCGATCCGGATCTTGGTCACCTCCGCGGCCTTCTTGAGTCGAAGACGATCCACCTGAGAGTCTGTAATCCGAGCTCCACCTCAAGCCGAGGTAACTAGGGCAACAGGTTTGCCATTCTTGATGTCCTAGGTGGTGTAGAAGATGGTGGTGGATTTGTTTGTCTATTTTGTTTCTATTTTTCTCAACACATGAGAGCTATAGAAAAATCAAGAAGAGGAAGAAGGAGGAGGAACCATGGGAGCTCACACTTGAAGAGAGAGAATGAGCAAGAGATAATGATCCATAAACATCATAATTACTAATCTATTATCATGATAAAGTTGATGGCTACCCTTGATTTGATCATTATCATCACAAAAATAAAACCAAAAGCAAAAGAAGGATCTAGTGCTCACAAGTAAGATCCAAGTCAACAATGGTCAAATTGTCAACATGGTCAAGCAAGGTCAAATGGTCAAAGCAATTAGTCATAACATAATTATCATTAAAAAGATTAGTAAATGATTTCCTCACCTCATAATGGTTTTGACCGAACCAACGGTCAAAACCCTAATGAGATACCTCCTCCTTCTTCGCTCCACACAACCATGCATACACACCCGCATCCGCATTCCGTAGAATGCGAATGCACAGAAGACAAAACTAATCCATCCATACAATACTAGGATCCAGCTTAAACCAAAGCCCACTAGTATTGTCTGCCCGAACAGCATACGCGCACAAGTGCACGTAAGTGATCGTAGCCCTGCCGTAAAACCATACGGCCTCTACACCTTTTGCCCAGTACAGGGAAACTCTCTGTGTGGGACTCTAAAGACTCGACACTACGCTGGCAGTGGGTTTAACCACAGACCGCAAGCGGCACTAGCTGTACGTAACGGTCCCCAGGTAGATGTCGATAAGAAGGCCGATGAGGTAAACCCATCCGAACTCCTACTGAGCCTGAATGTGACAATCTCCATACAGTCCGTTCTGTTCGTCTATGAGTATCGCA
This sequence comes from Agapanthus africanus, assembly GCA_030015575.1. NCBI lineage: Eukaryota > Viridiplantae > Streptophyta > Magnoliopsida > Asparagales > Amaryllidaceae > Agapanthus > Agapanthus africanus. The sequence goes on along the minus strand of CM057338.1, from coordinate 474,125,668 downwards.
TGTCGGGCCTAGGGGGCGGTAAACGTCAGACCCCTAATAGTGGTACAAGTTATGCCGGAGTGTAGCCCAGAACACCCTGAGAAACTACTGGAAACACTACCAGTAATTCTCGCTTGCCCTGGCTAGGGACTTTGTGTAATGCTCTCCTAGACACAGCGCGATATCAACCCCCAATACCGGGAGAAACGGATCCTATCTAACCGCCACTGCCTCCAAGTGCTTCGGGACTGCACCCAACTACTACCTGTTTGCACGACTCCTTTGAGCCATGGTAACGAAAATGCATACCCCCAAGAATGGATACACGTAACGTGCACGTAGCTATCCAAACAAGTCCGTTTCACTGAACGGGACAAGAACAAGATGCGCGGATGCTACGACAGGGTTAGGGGTATCATGCAGGCCATGCATTGTATTTTTAAAATATTTTATGTGACTTTAAATGTTATATTTAAAAAAATGCAGATGCCAGATAAATGCCAATATGCGGTATGTAAATATAGAAGTGCACGAGTCCATGTAACAAGTCAGGATAAATCATAAATATGAATCAAGACAGGTTTCAAGTAAGCGGGTCGGGTCGGATGCAAATACAGATGTCAAAATACACTATTCGCACCCAAAACACAATAAATCAGGAAAATACCATAAATAAAGGAATACTTGACTAGAACTGGTATAAATGAACTAGGGTGTTACAGTACCTGAAATATTATTTTCGCATACCGATATATAATAGAGAGGTTTTCAAAAAAGTTAGTCGTATTATTTTCCATATGTCCATAATCGACATAAGAATCTTTCAAAAGAAAACCCTTTTAAATCATTTTCAAAAGGCGTGACGTATACTTTAAACGAAATGCTTATATTGCTTCACAAATTAACTCCGCTACTTATGCCGTGATATACACAACATATGGTTATTTTGAAGGGATTTTACATACGTACATCTTTCGGCTACTTTTATAAGGTTACATATGGATGCTTGCTATATATGTATTATAGCCTTGATTGTGTATGCTTGGTCGTGTGCTATAGATATTGCACTACGGCTACAGTGATGGTGATTTGACACTATTGTATATATATGCAGTTGAGTTATTGATGAATGATGATTGTTATCGTGTCATTGCGCATTTATGCATATTACATTCATGACTCGCATGCTTTCATATGCTTGTGATTGTGCACATGCTAAAATAGCAGTACTTGAGTTGTACATGAGAGCTTATTATTATTGTTGTTCATTGCTCGAACTCTAGTTTTGATGCTTATTTATTTACCTTGATGTACATGTTTATCATGCTTTAGTTGTTTCACTGCTTATTCATGCGACTTCTATCTTGTTATGTGAATTCTACTTACGAGTTGGCCTCTCGCTCCTGTTGTGCCATAATTTTTGCAGGTTTGACCGTTTGGATCAGCAACAGCTTCGTTGGCACATTTCCTTTCTTGTGGGCGTGGTTGCACATATTTTTGAGATAGTTGATTTATAGTTCGTTTCGGCATTTGGATTTTATCTATTTTGTATGTAGAAGTTCTCTATTAACCAAGTCTAGTGTATTGGACCAAGACCTTAGATGTTGTAATGTTGTACCGAATTCGTATGGAGTCAACTTGACTTTATGTATATATAGTATTATTTGCTTTCCGCTTGTTGATCTTCGTCTTTTGGCGTCATATATTATTGCATGATTTGGTCTCCGCTGTGTGGGCGTCAAGCTAGCTCCTGTATGGGGATGCTTTTATGTATTTATCATTGTACAGGGTTTTATTCGAAATTTACAAAGGAGTTGTTCGTTTTTCAAACATCTTTGTAAAACAAGCTTTACTTTTTTTTTTTATAAAACTTTTCTTAAAACTTCACCTCCATTTTATTATATTCTATTATCTATTTGTCTTTCACATGGTTTAGATTTCTGATTTTGGCTTACTTGGGTTACGGTGGGGTCTATCGGACTTCACGTGATCCTTGTGCTGGTCACGTGTCTTTTCGGGTCGTGACAGATGTTGGGTTTCCCTTACACCTAGTCTAGGGTTTGGTGGCATCACTCATGCCACTTTAAAATTTAGAGAGGTGCAAAGCAAATAACCATGAATCTTTAAACTAGAATTTCTAGGGTAACAACAACTTGTATCACATACAAAGAAGATTCTATCACTAAGTGTTAAGATTACAACCTTTGTAGTCTCTCTTTGGTGACTCCTTAGACCTTTGAGAGTTTGGAACGGATCGCTAGCAACCTTCCAAGTTCACAATGATCCACCCGAAGTCACTTTGCCCAAAGCTCCTTGCTTTACTTGATCCATGATGAAGTGCAGCAAAACACCTTACACAAATGGGCTAGATGTGTGTAGAATGATGAGGTGGTTTGTATTCTCTAATCAAAACCCTTTCTTTTTTACTAACTCACTCAAATGAAATATCAAGAGAGAGAGGAAGAAGAAGATGATGGCAAAGCTCAAGCTCTTTTTCTTTTGTGATGAATAATAAACTTCTTTTTAGATGAGAATGAAATAATCATATTATATCCTTCTCTCCTCAAACCATGGTTAATTAATATCTAGATATTTATCATTGAGTTAAAGTCCAAAAGAGAATTAACTCATGGTTAAAGTTAGGTCAAGAATGGTCAAAAAGTCAAATGAAGATAAACATTAACCATGAGTGAATAATCTTTAATATTAACTCAAAAATGAATATATATATATACATATATACATACATACATATATATATATACATATATACATACATACATATATATATATACATATATACATACATACATATATATATATATACATATATACATACATACATACATATATATATATATATATATATATATATATATATATATATATATATATATACATATATATACACACACACACACACACTACCACGTGAGTCTTGCATTGCTACCATATAGTGTATCATCAACCATGATAACTATCCATGTATGTATGTATGTGTCCATGCACATCAACATGTGCATACATGCATGGATACAACTTCTTTAAAGAAAAGGTTTTAAATAAAGAATTAAACTAAAAGTCAAATGTTAAATCAACACTTGATTTAACAATCTTGTCATATCACATACGACTCGACCAATAGTAAAGCGCATGATTAACATACGGTATCACATACTCGCATTCAATCGGGTCCCCGTGCATATCTCATATGCACAACACATCGTTTCGCCTAAGCTAGGAAACTTCTATGTGGGACTCTAAGACTCGTCAATACGCCGGCAGTGGGTGATGATCATATCAAACACCGACAAGCCGCAAGCGGTCAGCTAAACGTAACGGCCATCCGGGTATTGAGCGATCGGAAGAAAACCAGCGAACCTGTCAAAACTCTCGTGAATCCAATCAGTAACACTACCGTATAATCCGGTCTTGTTCCCGCCAAAAAATTTCTGCGCAAAAGAGCCCAAGATATCAAATGGCAGCGATACGTTTAAGAAAATGTGAACCAATATTTTGTTAGTGTATATGCCCTAGGGGCCATTATTGTATCATACTAGGTTGTATATTACTTAATGGAAGCTTGGGATATTCACAGTTGTATATATATAACAGTCTTGCTAAAAATGGTAGTATGCTACTTGGTTTGTGTCTACTTTAATATGTGCATATGTTTCTTGTAACGTATCACTTATACATATTAGTAGAGCCCATAGGATCTTTGCTTGATTACCAGCGTTGTGATGGCAGTCACACTAGTGGGGGCTGGGTAGTCTGTAAGCAACATCATATACAGGTCCCTGATCGTTGGATTATCGAGATAGGGCATCGATATTCCGGAGTAGACTAAGTGTGTACGCTTCTCATCCCAGTTAGGGAGATGGTCTGTCCCACAGCCATCAGTACGTCATACTGGAGATAGTATACAGGTGCTCGTTAAGTTACGGGTACACCGGACATGACTCGCAGGGGAACTTTTGGTTGGTATTATACCCGTCGTCAGTTAACAGTTTCCAGGTGACATGAGTACAGCATAGTCCGCAGACTTGACACTGCTACTTCGCCTCAAGTGTGTCCCACTGTTCTTAGATTGCTACCCTACCACGGCTCAAAGGAGTCGTGCAAACAGGTAGCAGTTGGGTGCAGTCCTGAGCACTTGGAGGCAGTGGCGGTTAGATAAGATTCGTCTCTCCCGGTATTGGGAGTTGATATCGCGCTGTGTCAGAGAGCCATTACGCAAAGTCCCTGGCCAGGGCAAGCGAGATTTACTGGTAGGTTCCAGTAGTTTCTCAGGGTGTAATGGGCTACGCTCCGACACGACTTATACCGCTATTAGGGGGCTGACGCTTGCCGCCCCCTAGGCTCGATATGCGATAGTCTTAGACGAACAGACCGGACTGTACGGAGATTGTCACATCAGGCTCAGTAGGAGTTCGGATGGGTTTCCTCATCGGCCTTCTTATCGACATCTACCTGGGGACCGTTACGTACAGCTAGTGCCGCTTGCGGTCTGTGATTAAACCCACTGCCAGTGTAGTGTCGAGTCTTTAGAGTCCCACACAGAGGGTTTCCCTGCTCCAGGCGAAACGATATAGAGGTCGTATGGTTTTACGACAAGGGTTCAGACGCATACGTGTTTAAACGCACGTACGACGTTCGGACAGTTTTTACTAGCCGGCTTTGGTTTAAGCCAGATTCTAGTATCAGGTTATTGGATTTATACAGTCTAAAGTTTTTCCGTGTTTTCACGGATTGGAGGGGCGTTCTCGTAATTTTCCGGGAAGCTTCTAGAAGCACGGTGACTTGGGGGGGTAAGGTGGCATTAGCATTAAATGATATTGCGACTCATTATGTGTGATTCATCATGTCATTAATGCATTATTAAATGCTTAATGACTCACATAGTGAATCACTTATAATGCATTTATGTAGCATGATGAATAATCTCATTTTATTCATTTATTCATTATGCTTCATATATCAAGTGAGAAACAATATCATATTTCATTCTTATCATCACCTTCTCTCTCCTCAAGCTCTCTCATTCTTGAAACCCTAACCCTAACATCTCATGTGTTGAGATCAAGGGTTAGCTAGACTAATATATCCCTAAACTCACTCTATATCCCCTAGGTAGCTTAGATTAGCACTTTGAGCAACCTAGTTATCTCAAGTTAGAGATCAAGCTTGGCGTAGGAGCTCTCGGATGGATCGTCTTTGACTCGGGGAGGCCGTTGAGGTGCCGATATTCCAAGGAGCCTACGAGGAGTGGAGGATAGCGATGAAGACCCGAAGGACATGTAACATGAGGTATAACTTCGAATCCGAGTAGTTAAACCTCTCGTACTTTGCTAGTAATGGTTTAGATATGATTCATGCGCTTAAGTCCGTGTTACGAATCTTTGATAATCGTTTTTCATATATTCCGCCTCCCCGCAAGTTCGTGGAGTGCGTGACATGGACTTACATATTTTCCGGGCTGTATTTTGACAAACTCCCGAATGTGAAACAGATAAATTCTGATGGTATCGAAAGAGTCTCGAAAAAGCCTTCGATTTGATATACTATGGGCTTCATAATTTATCTGGGATCAAAAGTTATGAGCAAATATGCTATGCACGTGTAATCTAAGGAAGAAAATGCGAACCGGTATTTATCGGGCTGCATTTTAACATACTCCCGAATGAGAAATAGCTAAATTCTGATGGTATCGAAAGTGTCTCGAAAAATCCTTCGATTTGATATATTATGGGCCTCATAATTCATCCGGGATCAAAAGTTATGAGGTATCACGTACCCACACGTGACCAGGCATCACGTGCAGACACGTGATCATTTACAGGCAAAACCTGTAGGCACTGAATAAAATAAATAATTGGAAATAATTAATCAGTGGGGTCACGTGCCAACACGTGATAAGCTCTTAAACCCTCTGAAACAGTAGAATTAAATTCTAATTAAATAATTAATCAGTGGGGTCACGTGCCAACACGTGATGGGTTGCTGAGCCCTCTAAACCAATAGAATTAAATTCTAATTAATTGGTCAATCAGTGGGGTCACGTGCTAACACGTGATAGGCTCTTAAACCTTCTGAACTAATAGAATTAAATTCTAATTAAGGGAAATCAAAAACCCTGATATCTCCCTAAATCTTTCCAAACAGAAAAGATGGTGCTCTGTAAAATGGAGCACCGTTGGATTAAAAATCCAATGGTGATTAAAAATCACCAATTTATGGAAAGATTTTATACAAGGAAAGATTTCCCTGAAATATGCCAGGAATAACAGATAGAATGTCTTTCGGATTAAAAATCCAATGGTGAATAATATTCACTGAGAGATCTAAAATATCATGTTGGTTACAAAAACAACCAAAATCTTTCAATGAAAGATTGACTAAACAAATTGATTCTTTTCTTTCTCCTATAAATAGGAGCCAAGAAGAGAAGGAAAAAAGATCTTTTTGGGGGGGGAGATACAACAACAGAGAGAAAAAAAGAAGAGAATTTAATTCTCCAGAGAGAAAAGAAGATTTCCTCTGTAGAGAAAAAAAAAAAAGAAACCCTAGTTGAGAAAGGGAAAGAGATCTAAGCTCCATAAAACAAAAGAGAACTTAATTCTCAAATTAAGAGTTTAACTCTTCTGAATAAGAACTTAGTTCTTCCTTTGGTTTAAGATCTGCAGAAGCAGATCTCCTCATAAGTTGAGAATTTAATTCTCATCGGGGAGATTCTGCCATACAGATCCAAAACTTAGAGAGAATTGAGTTTAAAGAATTTAATTTCTCCAAATACTTAGGAATTTAATTCCTCCAACAGAAATAGGGTTTAACCCTTAAAACAAGAACTTAGTTTTTCTTCATGGTTGAAGATCTGCAGAAGCAGATCTCCCCATAAGTTGAGAATTTATTTCTCATCGGGGGATTCTGCCATGCAGATCCAAAACTTAAGGGGAGAGTTGAGTTTAAAGAATTTAATTCTTACAAATATATAGGAATTTAATTCCTCTAAATAAAATTAGGGTTTAACCCTACAAAAGAATTTAATTCTTAAACAAGAATTTAACTCTCCATGCACGTAAAGAGATTAATACCCAACCTGGTCACGTGGTAACACGTGACCTTCATCCTCAATGATTAGAAAAGAACGAACAAGACTAGGTCACGTGCCCCCCCTGTGACCCTTAAACAGACTCCTCAAAATGAGAAAGAAAAAGCATAAAGGCAATGCCTCACGTGCTCACACGTAGCTCTCAAAACAGAAAGGGAAAAATCCAATAGCAGGATCAATTTTGGGCGCCCTCACGTGTCCCCACGTGACCCCTAATAAACACTTTAATAAGTAATACATGGGTACCCATCACGTGCCCACACGTGATGGTCCGAAGACCAAAAGTGTTTAACAGTTATTTGAATACTCCGAGAACAAAATAAAGGAAGTCTAGCCCCATTCTCAGGCGCCTCACGTGACCCCACGTGACTACCTCCTTTCTAGTGTTTAACACTACTTTAAATGCTTCGTCCCTAGTGTTTAACACTATCTTAAGTGCATCACGTGTGAACACGTGACCGCTAAGTATCCTCTAGTGTTTAACACTATTTTAAAGCCAAGCTTAGCCCAAATTGGTTAAGTCTTCCAGAGGCAAGATTCCCTTTTGACTGAACTTCAAACAGACTTTTGTCTTCCAAAATTGGTCATCTCATATGACATTCAAAATAATTCTCAGAGCCCTTTCAATTAAATTTGGTTCGAGGGTATATCTCTTCACACCTCTGATATTTGTCGTTGTAATTCTTCAACGTCTTCAGAGAGGTGGTGGGTCCCGATGACCAATAACTGTAAGGTTAGTATAGCACCCTATGAATATTTTTGAAGCATCACATGACCCAAAGTTATGATTTTTGAGGTGCTAAACTAACACGCATATGGATCGATCCTAGAAAATTAGGGTTACTAAACTTTTAAGCTAACAAAAGTTAGGGTTTAGAGACTACAACCTTTGAAGCTCCCTTTTTGCTTGACTCCTTAGACTCTAAGGTGTTGGAAGAAGGTCCGCTTGTACTCCTCCCACGTCCACGACGATCCACCCGGAGTTTCCCGTCCAAGCTTGCAACTTTGAAAAATAAAGAGAACACTCTAATCAAGTTGGCTAAACTTGATTAGAATGATGTTGTGGCTATGGATCTCACTTCAAAATCCTATTTTTATGAGTATTTTACTCTCTTATAAGAACTAGAGAGCAAAGCATGGAGGTTGATGAAGATGGTGGAAGAAGAGAATGAATTATCTTGTGAAAGAGAAAAGAAAAATGACTATATATATTTTCTTTCTCACTTCCAACCATGGTTATATTTAAAGTTATCATTTGATTTAAGTTAAAAGCATAATAAGAAAATAAACCATGGGTTAAAAGTTAGGTGAGCATGGTTGGGTTTAGAAGAGTGTAGAAACTCTTAAATGATTTAACCCATTTTTCATTTTCTTTTGCTTTAATTTAAATCCAATGATAATCCAAAAATAACTATGGTGTAATTCTTATACATCCACCATTCTCATTGTATAAGCAACCATGATAAAAATTGATGTATGTATGCATGTGTGCTTGCACATCAATATGTGCATGAACAAGAATGAATGCATACATGCATGCATACATCCAAAATAAGCAACATAGGATTTGTAGTGAGAAACTAATAATGAATCAACACTTGATTCACCAATCCGGTCATATCACATATGACCCGACCATTAGCAAGCCGCCCAATTAATATACGGTATCCCATACACGCATTTTAATCGGGTCCAAGCGCATATCGCATATGCGCACCACAACTTTTCGCCTGGACTAGGTAACTCCTATGTGGGACTCTAAGACTCGTCAATACGCCGGCAGTGGGTGATGATCATATCAAGCACCCCCAAGCCGTAAGCGGTCAGCTAAACGTAACGGCCACCCGGGTATTGAGCGATTAGAAGAAAACAAGCTAACCTGTTACAACTCCCGTCGAGCCATCCGGCAACACTACCGTACAGTCCGGTCTCTTCGTCAGATATGCTGCATATCGAGCCTAGGGATGGTCACGTCGACCCCAATAACTCAATAAGTCGTGTCGGTGAATGGTCTATAACAGATCGAGAAACTACTGATAACACTTACCAGCAAATCTCAGCAGCCCTGGCCAGGGACTTGCTGTTATAACCAGTCGAGCACAACACAGCATCAACTCCCAATACCGGGAGAGACGAAACCCCTCCTATCGCTCATTGCCTTCGTGTGTCTCGGGACTGTACCCAACGGCCATCTGTTTGCACGGCTCAGTAGAGCCGTGGTAGGGTGGCAATCAAAGTACAGTGGGAGAACACATAAGACTCCATGACGATCTCGGGTCTACAGACTAACCTGTACCAGTGTCACCTGAGAACTGCTATCCGACGATAGATATAATTCCATATAGGAGTTCTCGGCGAGTCCGTCCAGTGTACCCAGTCAGCACTGAGCACCCGTATACGATCTTGATGTCAAACATCGATGAATGTGGGAACATTCATCGCCCATCACATGGGTCTAGTATCATATACGCTAGTCTACTCTGGTATATCGATGCCCCGTCTCGATACACCTCCGACTAGGGACATTTCAGGATATGCTTATAGACTACAAATGTCCCACTAGTATGATCTCTATCATAATCAGAGTAGTCAAGCAGATATCCTTGGGGCTTTATCAGCATGTATGAATGAATAAAAGCATGATCAAATCAACTTGTCAGATAAAGAATAACCAGATAGCATACTATCATGTCGAGCAAGAATGCAAACTGAATATATATACATGTATAGATACATCCACTATCACATAATAGCCTCTAGGGCATACATATATCCAACAATCTCCCACTTGCACTAAGACCAGTTATTGGCGTATCTCATACCCAACATCTCAAAAAGTCGCTCATGCTGTGGCTGAGGGAGGGCCTTGGTGAGTGGATCCGCGGCGTTGTTCTTTGTGTCTACTCTCTTAATCTCGATCTCGCGGCGATCTACAATCTCCCGGATCAAATGAAAGCGCCTCAGGATATGTCTGGACCGCTGATGGGATCTGGGCTCCTTGGCTAACGCCATCGCCCCATTATTGTCACAATACAAAGGTATTGGATCAATAATGGTTGGAACTACTCCTAGCTCCGAGACGAACTTTTTCATCCAGACGGCTTCCTTGGTGGCATCATTTGCAGCAATGTACTCAGCTTCCATCGTAGAGTCTGCAACGGTATCTTGTTTAGAACTCTTCCAACTCACCGCCCCTCCATTGAGGGTAAATACAAACCCTGAGATAGATTTGCTGTCATCCTTATCGCTCTGGAAGCTCGAATCGGTAAAGGCCTCCATTTGGAGATCTGTATTACCATACACCAAGAACAATTCTTTAGTCCTTCGCAAGTACTTAAGAATGTTCTTCACAGCTGTCCAGTGGTTCTCCCCTGGGTTGGATTGATACCTGCTTACAACACTAAGTGCATAAGCTACATCTGGGCATGTACATAACATCGCATACATTATAGATCCTACTGCCGAAGCATAAGGTATAATGCTCATGCGAGCTCTCTCTTCATCGGTCTTTGGACAAGAATCCTTGGAGAGAGTGACTCCATGGCAAGCGGGTAAGGCACCCCGCTTGGAGTCTTCCATACTAAACCTTTTTAGGATGGTGTTGATGTACCTGGTTTGGGACAATCCCAATAACTTTTTGGATCTATCCCTATAGATCCTTATGCCCAGGATGTATGTGGCATCACCCAGGTCCTTCATGGAGAACCTTAGTGATAAGAATGATTTGACCGACTGTAGCATAGGAATATCATTTCCTATCAGAAGAATATCATCCACGTACAATACGAGGAATGTGACAGCTCTTCCTACAGCCTTCTTATAAACACAAGGTTCATCTGGATTTTTGATGAAATCAAACTCTTTGATAACATCATTGAAACAGATGTTCCAACTCCGAGATGCCTGCTTTAACCCATATATGGATTTAAGCAATCTACATGCTTTCTCGCTGCTCCCACTGTCAATGAAGCCCTCTGGCTGATCCATATAAACGCATTCTTCTAAATCTCCATTTAGAAATGCTGTTTTAACGTCCATCTGCCAGATTTCATAGTCGTAGTGAGCAGCAATAGCAAGTAGGATCCGAATGGATTTAAGCATGGCTACGGGCGAAAAAGTTTCGTCATAGTCCAAACCTGGTCTTTGACGAAAACCTTTCGCCACAAGTCTTGCCTTATAGGTCTCTACCTGCCCATCTACACCAATCTTTCTTTTAAAGATCCATTTGCACCCTACAGGTTTTACCCCAGGGGGTACAACGTCCAAAGTCCATACTTTGTTGGTGTACATAGACTCCATTTCGGATCTCATGGCATCCAGCCACTTCACAGAGTCACCACTCGTGATAGCTTGCTGAAAACTGGTAGGATCATCATCATCCATGATGCAATCTTCTCTGTCACCATCAATGAGGAAACCGTAGTACCTCTCCGGTGGACGAGAAGTCCTACCAGACCTACGGAGTGGCCGAGGTTCTTCTGTTTCTGTTGCAACAGTCGGTTCAACCAAATCGTCATTTGTAGTTTGTGTCTCTAGAACCTCTTCTAGATCTACCACTTTGCCATCATCTTTATCTGTGAAAAACTCTTTTTCCAAGAATGTGGCATGTTGAGAAACAAACACTTTTTGTTCCTCTTTGTGGTAGAATAGATATCCATAGGAATTCTTTGGATATCCTACAAAGTTACACATGACTGACCGTGTCTCGAGTTTGTCCGGATTCTGCTTTTTAACATAGGCCGGGCAACCCCAAATCTTAATTCTCTTAAGAGATGGTCTCTTCCCATGCCATATCTCATATGGCGTGGTAGACACGGCTTTGGTTGGAACCCTGTTTAGCAGAAACGCTGCACTCTCCAATGCATGCCCCCAAAACGAGACTGGTAACTCAGCGTCACTCATCATCGACCGGACCATATCTAATAGGGTCCTATTCCGTCGTTCTGACACACCGTTGTGCTGTGGTGTGTAAGGAGGAGTGAGCTGAGAGAGAATCCCATTCTCTTTTAGGAAGTTTGCAAATTCTGTACTGAGATACTCACCACCTCGATCTGATCGAAGCATCTTAATACTCAAGCCGGTTTGTTTTTCTACTTCTTGTTTATATTCAATGAATTTCTCGAAAGCGTCGGACTTGTTCTTTAATAAAAATACATGACCGAATCTTGAGAAATCGTCAGTGAATGTAATGAAGTATGAAAAACCGCCTCTAGCCTGTGTAGACATAGGCCCATATACATCACTATGTATGAGGCCCAGGAGCTGAGTAGCTCTTTCTCCGTGTCCGGTAAACGGAGTTTTGGTCATTTTACCCTTGATACAAGACTGGCAAGTCGCATAAGATTTATATTCAAAAGAATTTAAATATCCATCTTTGTGTAACTTGTTTAGTCTTGTTTCGTTAATATGACCAAGTCTACAGTGCCAAAGAAAAGCTTCATTTAATTCTGAAAGTTTTCTTTTATTAGTGTGTTGTATACTGAAAACTGTGTGTTGATTTAGGACATATATTCCGTTATTAAGTGTACCATACCCAACCAACATTTGATTTAGGTGAATGTTCATAACATTGTTCTGCAACACAAAATTATACCCTTCATTGTCCAACAAAGAAACGGATATTATATTACATAGCATAGTTGGTACAAAATAACATGGATTCAAAATCAAAATACATCCAGATGGCAACCCTAAGTGATACTCTCCCACTGCGACTGTATGTACATTGGAACCATTTCCAACGCGGAGAGTATGGTCACCTTTCCTCAAAACCTTGCTATTTCTCAGCCCCTGCATAGAATTGCAAATGTGAGAACCTGAACCGGTATCCAATACCCAGGAAGCAGAGTTTATAGAAAAACAGTTTTCAGTCACAAACGCACCTGAAGCAGAAGCATCACCATGCTTCTTCTTGAGACTTAAGTACTCTGTGCAATTGCGCTTCCAATGTCCTGTCTTGTGGCAATGAAAACACTCGCCTTTCCCCGGGTCTCCAGCCGTGGACTTTCCCTTTCCCTTCACCTTTTTGACTACGCCCTTAGGATTAGTGGGTTTCTTCTTTTTCTTTCCCTTGGCCTTAGCTTTTGGGCGAGAAGAAGAAGACTGTCCAATGGTCATAACGGGAGTCTTTGCCGACTTCATAGTGCTCTCTGCACTCCTTAACATATTAAGGAGTTCAGGGAGGTCCTTCTCTATGCCATGCATGTTGAAGTTCACTATGAACTGAGCAAAAGTGGAGGGGAGGGACTGCAGAATAATATCTATATATTGTTCATTGTCCATTGTCCATCCAAGGTCCTCAAGCTCTTCTATAAGAGCTATCATCTTCAACACATGGTCTCCTACTGGTGTGCCAGGGGCCATTCGCATCTGAAACAGTTTCTTTGATGCTTCGTATCGTAATACGCGGGATTGCTCCCCATACAACTCCTTTGTATGGAGCAGTATCCCGTGAATGTCCATGTCCTCGTGCTGCTTTTGATGTGTGTTATCCATCGATGCAAGCGCGAGGCATGTGGCCGTGGCACAGTCAGCGTCCCATGTCTTGCGGACTTCAATGTCCGCAACTGAGGATTTTGGACATGGGACGGGCGGGGCTGAAGCCGTGAGGACATATGATACTTTATCATAAGTCAAGGCGATCTTCAGATTCCTTAGCCAGTCTTTATAGTTGGTCCCATTCAGTTTGTTTTTATCTAGTAGAAGCTTAAGTCCAGTCATTGGTATCTGCCATTAAGAGAGAGAAAAGAATACACTCAGCGAAAGCTCTTGCATAGATTAGATCGGTTTATTATCTTGTCTAATCGATGTTTCCCACTGCTTTTTATCAAGTTTTCTTTCAAACCTTAAAAAGAAAAACTAGCCAGGATTAATTACAGTCTACAACTTCGCTAACCGTTCAGCCAGGCCAGTGTCGGTACTTTGAGGGAGGTTCCCCGTGCTTTCGCACGGACCTAATTAGAGTAAACCTCGTTTTTCCATAGGCGGAGCCCCGTTAACACCTTTCTAGACACCTAATGAGTTAGCTAATTGTAAACTGTAAAACTCTTCTAGGAGCAACTATTGCCCACAGTGGGATCGGGATCCAACCATCACATGGAAGGTATGTAATCTCATTGCAAATTTCAACACTTGAAATTCCCGATGTGGTTTTTACCCCTAATACTCATGACCTTGGCTAAGGTCAACAAATCACGAGCACTAGTCAAGCTCAACCCGTCATTTCTTGATTAATTAGACCCGTTCACATGACCCTTGGCTAAGGTCAACAAAGTCATATGCCCGTCCTAATTAATCTGCATCATATGCGTTTGTAGGAAGACATCACTTAGCTACCGTACACTACGCCTTGGCTAAGGTCAACAAACGTAGCACGAATACTAAGTACTCTACTTCCTAAAATGACGGAGGGTTGCGGATGATTTTTAAGAAAATCTTTAACGCTTTGAGCTTGATATCGTTGTAGAATCAAACAGTTTTCAAAAGGAGTGGCTTAAGCTCCGCAGTTTTGAAATGTAGCTTTTTCATAAATAGCCGAGTAGTTTTTAAATCCGATTCTACAACATCTTTTAGGTTTATTTTCTTTACATTAATCACATTAATGTAATCCCATCATTTAAGTCCTAAAGCCAATCACAGAAAAGAAACGAAAATAACACGTACGCTTATGCCATCCGCATTCGCCGCAATGTTCCGTTATGCACCGTTAGGTTACTTAACTAACGGCATACCGGGACGGGACTAGCGCGGGTGTAAAACATAAGCAACGTCTACTCTATATCATATATATAATATGTCATTCGTCTCAGATATCACATAACACAGGCAGCAGAAACATAGATATAATGTGGGATATCCTAGGACGTCCGTATTTAGTACTTAGCCAGAATAGAAAATACGGATTCCACAGTCGCGATGAATAGCCAAGCCCACACCCTGGACCCCTACAAGAGCGGCAAGTGACCCTACCAATTCTGGAGTTTAGGAGACCCGGTCTCGACTCCTCGAGATGGCCTCCCACTGAACCCCAAAACCCGGTCACCTGTGCTCCCCTCCTTGGGTCCATCCTAATGCGGAAAAGTAAATAATATACAACACTGGTGACACAACCGCAACCTGGAAGTGCCCCAAATAAAAGAATATTACATTACATTTGAATTTACATGAATGAAAATATAAAACTCTCATCTCACAAAACCCCCCGACTATTCGATTGCGACAATCCTACACATCATATCTCAGCAACACATAATATCTCATATCATCAACGTAAGTAAGTATGCGTACCCCGATTGTCGTTGATGTATAGCAACGAAACCGGCGATATCGTACATACTACACTTACGGTCACAGAAAAGAAAGTGTAAAACTATAATATTTGGAATCCAGATTCTCTTTAGACATCATAAATGCGAAATATCATATATTTCGTATTGCATGCCTTAACTATATGAATTCCACATATTGTATCACATTCCAGACAAACAGACAGCATTAAAGTTTTCGAACGAACGATCAAGCACCCAAGATTCACTAAAGCTCAACACTTGAGCAGGGTTCAAAAGATCCGGAGTGTGACACAGTAGCGGCGGTCCAGCCGTAGAAGGGTCAAGCCAACGCCTCACATGTGGCACGCCGTACTGCCCCAAACCCTAGGGTTCAAAGGGCAGTTCGAGACGGTCACATAATCGAGTTAAGGTTTGTTGTCTTCTAGAGGGACCACCGCAAAAAGACTTGCACGTATCTCCAAACTATTTAAACCCCGTGAATATTGAGTAAATGATATTCGTTCAAACACTTCAATACTTTCTAGTTTACCCGGAAAAGAAAACGAAATGAAAATTCCGATCGAAACCACGAGTCCAAAAACATCTCCAGAATTTTTCAACAGCAGATTCAGATTAAACATACTCAAAATATACTATAGCAGGTAAAGAAAAACACTGTGCAAAATGGAGTAAACGACCCTCTCTTATGGCCGCGGAACCGCGGCCTAAGCCTGCTTAGGCAGCGTTTCCGTGGTCGAAAGTACTGTTCATGGCCACGAATTTTCCAGATTGTCTAATTTTTACCTGCTCTATTTTTTGAGAATTTTTAATTCTGAAAAAAGTCAGTTTTTAAAAAATTTCCAGAGAGCAACCTTAAAAGTCGTATTTTAGTTTCGATCGGAGTTTTTACTTCGCAAAAAGGGCGCCTAATGTTCAAGGTCGGCTCTGATATCAATGTAAGGTTAGTATAGCACCCTATGAATATTTTTGAAGCATCACATGACCCAAAGTTATGATTTTTGAGGTGCTAAACTAACACGCATATGGATCGATCCTAGAAAATTAGGGTTACTAAACTTTTAAGCTAACAAAAGTTAGGGTTTAGAGACTACAACCTTTGAAGCTCCCTTTTTGCTTGACTCCTTAGACTCTAAGGTGTTGGAAGAAGGTACGCTTGTACTCCTCCCACGTCCACGACGATCCACCCGGAGTTTCCCGTCCAAGCTTGCAACTTTGAAAAATAAAGAGAACACTCTAATCAAGTTGGCTAAACTTGATTAGAATGATATTGTGGCTATGGATCTCACTTCAAAATCCTATTTTTATGAGTATTTTACTCTCTTATAAGAACTAGAGAGCAAAGCATGGAGGTTGATGAAGATGGTGGAAGAAGAGAATGAATTATCTTGTGAAAGAGAAAAGAAAAATGACTATATATATTTTCTTTCTCACTTCCAACCATGGTTAGATTTAAAGTTATCATTTGATTTAAGTTAAAAGCATAATAAGAAAATAAACCATGGGTTAAAAGTTAGGTGAGCATGGTTGGGTTTAGAAGAGTGTAGAAACTCTTAAATGATTTAACCCATTTTTCATTTTCTTTTGCTTTAATTTAAATCCAATGATAATCCAAAAATAACTATGGTGTAATTCTTATACATCCACCATTCTCATTGTATAAACAACCATGATAAAAATTGATGTATGTATGCATGTGTGCTTGCACATCAATATGTGCATGAACAAGAATGAATGCATACATGCATGCATACATCCAAAATAAGCAACATAGGATTTGTAGTGAGAAACTAATAATGAATCAACACTTGATTCACCAATCCGGTCATATCACATATGACCCGACCATTAGCAAGCCGCCCAATTAATATACGGTATCCCATACACGCATTTTAATCGCGTCCAAGCGCATATCGCATATGCGCACCACAACTTTTCGCCTGGACTAGGTAACTCCTATGTGGGACTCTAAGACTCGTCAATACGCCGGCAGTGGGTGATGATCATATCAAGCACCCCCAAGCCGCAAGCGGTCAGCTAAACGTAACGGCCACCCGGGTATTGAGCGATTAGAAGAAAACAAGCGAACCTGTTACAACTCCCGTCGAGCCATCCGGCAACACTACCGTACAGTCCGGTCTCTTCGTCAGATATGCTGCATATCGAGCCTAGGGATGGTCACGTCGACCCCAATAACTCAATAAGTCGTGTCGGTGAATGGTCTATAACAGATCGAGAAACTACTGATAACACTTACCAGCAAATCTCAGCAGCCCTGGCCAGGGACTTGCTGTTATAACCAGTCGAGCACAGCACAGCATCAACTCCCAATACCGGGAGAGACGAAACCCCTCCTATCGCTCATTGCCTTCGTGTGTCTCGGGACTGTACCCAACGGCCACCTGTTTGCACGACTCAGTAGAGCCGTGGTAGGGTGGCAATCAAAGTACAGTGGGAGAACACACAAGACTCCATGACGATCTCGGGTCTACAGACTAACCTGTACCAGTGTCACCTGAGAACTGCTATCCGACGATAGATATAATTCCATATAGGAGTTCTCGGCGAGTCCGTCCAGTGTACCCAGTCAGCACTGAGCACCCGTATATGATCTTGATGTCAAACATCGATGAATGTGGGAACATTCATCGCCCATCACATGGGTCTAGTATCATATACGCTAGTCTACTCTGGTATATCGATGCCCCGTCTCGATACACCTCCGACTAGGGACATTTCAGGATATGCTTATAGACTACAAATGTCCCACTAGTATGATCTCTATCATAATCAGAGTAGTCAAGCAGATATCCTTGGGGCTTTATCAGCATGTATGAATGAATAAAAGCATGATCAAATCAACATGTCAGATAAAGAATAACCAGATAGCATACTATCATGTCGAGCAAGAATGCAAACTGAATATATATACATGTATAGATACATCCACTATCACATAATGGCCTCTAGGGCATACATATATCCAACAATAACTATTTGGTGCATTTCCAAACCCATGCTTGCATCTGAACTTGGACCGCAATAGAGCCCAAATGATCTTTTGTTGGATCTAAATGATCCTGTTAAGTAGATCTTAGTCTAAAATTAGACTAATGTATCCTTAACAAACGCTTAAGTTGATCTTAGTCTCGAACGAGATTAACGATCCTTAAATCAATCCAATTACAGATTTCCTAACCAACATTGGTTCAAGGGTACATCTCTTCACTCCTTTGATATTTGTCGTTGTAATTCTTCAACGTCTTCAGAAAGGTGGTGGGTCCCGACAACCATACATTTCATAGACTATGACGTCTTTAAACTGGACTGTGGGGTCCTTAAACCCATGGACTATGATGTCCTTAACCTCGGACTGTGGGGTCCTTAAACCCATGGACTATGATATCCATAACCTTGGACTGTGGGGTCCTTTAAACCCATGGACCGAGATGTCCTTAAACTAACATTGGACCACCATGTCCTTAAACTGGTAATCGACCGCAAAGTCCCTAAACTAAACAATAGAGCCCAAATGGTCTTTTGCTGGATCTAAATGATCCCGTTAAGTTGATCTTAGTCTAAAATTAGACTAACGTATCCTTAACAAACGTTTAAGTTGATCTTAGTCTCAAATGAGACTAACGTATCCTTAAACCCAACCCCAAACCCAAATCTAAGAAAATACGGATTTGGACTAATCCACGCCCTATGGGTGACAACATAAATTAGTCTCCGTATACAATCCACGGGCAACCAAAAACAAAACAAACACCCATGACACGAAATGACCATCTGGAGAAGGAGAAAGTGGTTACCGCGATGCGGTAGCGTAATTAACTGCAGGGGCTTGCGCCTGTAGGGAAGAGCGTCCCCACAATCAAAAACCCCTCATCATGAGGGGGAATCTGACGAAGTCTGCTACATCGGCCGCATCTGTTTAAACTTTCGATACACGGTGCCATAAATCAACTTAGCATCTTCGGAGAGGTGGACAGATAGCACCAAATAGCATCTGCCCTCAAATTCAGGCAAGACGAAGCTACGCGGTTCCGTCTCTGTGTTCGGAGGAGAACAGGTCTCTTTGTCTGATATGTCGCATATCCAGTCTAGAGGTGGTAAACGTCAGACCCCAGTAACCGATAAGTCGTGTCGATGTGAGGCTCATAACAGGTCGAGAAACTACTGATAACTCTTACCAGCAGCACTCCATATCAGCCCTGGCCAGGGATTTCCAGTTATAGCCAATCGAACACTGCACAACATCAACTCCCTATACCGGGAGAGACGAAACCCCTCTTATCGCTCATTGCCTCCATGTGATTCGGGACTGTACCCAAAAGCCACCGTTTTGCATGCTCTCTTGGACGTGGTAAGGTGGAAATCAAAGCATAGTGGGAATCCCACAAGACTCTATGACGATCTCGGGTCTACAGACTAACCTGTAACAGTGTCACCAGAGAACTGTTGTCTGACAATAGGTATAATACCATCTAGGTGTTATCGGCGAGTCCGTTCAGTGTACCCAGTCTCCACTGAGCACCCGTACACCATCTTTGATGTCATACACCGATGGATATGGGATCATCCAGCGCCTATCATATGGGTCAAGATGCGTATACGCCAGTCTACTCTGGTGTATCGATGCCCTGTCTCGATACACCCTCGACTATGAACAGTTATAGGATGTACTCTTTGACTACCCTGGCCCACTAGTATGATCTGTATCATAATCCTAGTAGTCGAGTACATATCCTAAGGGCTTTATCAACATGTGAGAACAAAACAGTAAACCAATACAAGTCAACATGTTAAGATAAAGTGAAACCAAATAGCATACTATCATGTCGAGCAAGAAATTCCTCTCTATATATATTCAAGCATCCACTATAATATATATCATATGTACAACAATGGCCTCTAGGGCATATATACAACTAACAATCTCCCACTTACACTAAGGCCAGCTGTTGTAGTATCTCATACCCGACATCCCAAAGAGTCTCCCAAATTGTATCTGGGGAATGGCCTTCGCGAGTGGATCCGCAGTGTTGTCCTTCGTGTCAACTCTCCTGACCTCGATCTCGCGGCGATCAATTATCTCCCGGATCAGGTGATACCGCCTCAGAATATGTCTGGACTTCTGATGGGATCTGGGTTTCTTGGCTAAAGCCACAGCTCCATTGTTATCACAATACAAAGGTATTGGATGCTCAATGGACGGAACCACACCAAGGTCTGTGATGAACTTCTTCATCCAGACAACCTCTTTGGCAGCATCGTTGGCAGCGATGTATTCAGCCTCCATCGTCGAGTCTGCCACGGTTTCTTGCTTGGAACTCTTCCAACAAACCGCCCCTCCATTTAGGGTAAAGACAAATCCCGAGTGCGACTTAGAGTCGTCCTTATCACTTTGGAAGCTCAAATCGGTAAAGGACTCCACTTGGAGTTCTCCGTTACCATACACCAAGAACATCTCCTTAGTCATTCTCAAGTACTTGAGAATGTTCTTCACAGCTGTCCAGTGACTCTCTCCTGGATCTGCTTGATACCTACTCACTGCACTTAGTGAGTATGCTACATCGGGTCTGGTACATAGCATCGCGTACATGATAGAGCCTACTGCCGAAGCATAGGGTATCCCTTGCATGCGAGCTCTCTCCAAATCAGTCTTGGGAGACATCTCTTTGGAGAGAGTGAGTCCAGAGATCGTGGGTTGGTTCCCACGCTTGGATTCTTCCATACTAAACCGCTTTAGTATGGTGTCAATGTACCTGGATTGGGACAATCCCAGTATCCGTTTAGATCTATCTCTATAGATCCTAATCCCCAAAATGCAGGAAGCATCACCTAGATCTTTCATTGAGAATCTATGTGATAAGAAGAGCTTGACCGAGTGCAGTATAGGAATATTATTTCCTATCAAGAGTATGTCATCCACGTACAATATGAGGAAGACAACCTTACTCTCTGCAACCTTTTTTTAAATACAAGGTTCATCTACGTTTATGATGAAGTCAAAACTCTTTGACTACAACATCAAAACATATGTTCCAACTCCGCGATGCCTGCTTTAACCCTTAGATGGATTTAAGCAGCTTGCACACCTTTCCGCTGCTCCCACTTTCTACGAAGCCCTCTGATTGAGTCATGTACACGCACTCCTCTAAATCACCATCTAGAAAAGCGGTCTTAACATCCATTTGCCAGATTTCGTAGTCATGGTATGCAGCAATGGCAAGTAAGATCCAGATGGACTTAAGCATAGCCGCTGGAGAAAAGTTTTCGTCATAATCCACACCTGGTCATTGACGAAAACCCTTTGCAACAAGTCTAGCCTTGAAAGTCTCAACTTTTCCATCTACACCAAGTTTCTTCTTAAAGATCCATTTGCTCCCAATGGGTTTTACCCCTTCAGGAGCAACTTCCAAAGTTCATACTTTGTTGGTGTACATGGATTCCATCTCAGATCGCATTGCATCCAGCCACTTCACAGAGTCCCCACTCGTGATGGCCTGCTCGAAGCTAGTTGGGTCATCATCTTCCATGATGCAATCCTCGCTCCCACCGTCTATGAGAAAACCATAGTATCTCTCAGGTGGATGAGTAACCCTGCTAGATCGGCGGAGAGGCTGGGGTTCGTCGGGAACTACTGAATCCTCTGGTTCCATCAAATCTTCTGTCGTGGTTTGTGTTGCTGGAACTTCTTCCAGTTCTACCTCATTGCCACTAATTTGTTTCATAAGAAAACCCTTTTCTAAGAAAGTGGCATGTCGAGAAATAAACACTTTTTGTTTCTCGGGGTGGTAGAAAATATATCCTTGTGAATTTTTGGGATATCCTACAAACTTACACAAGACAGACCTTGCCTCGAGTTTGTCCGGATTATGTCTTTTGACATAGGCCGGACAACCCCATATCTTAACATACTTAAGAGATGGTCTCTTCCCCTTCCATATCTCATATGGAGTGGTAAGCACTGATTTGGTAGGAACCATATTCAATAGGTGTATGGTTGTCTCAAGCGCATACCCCAGAAGGAAATAGGCAACTCAGCATTGCTCATCATAGAGCGCACCATATCTAATAGTGTGCGATTCTTCCTCTCCGATACACCATTGTGCTGTGGTGTATAAGGAGGAGTAAGCTGAGAGAGAATTCCATTCCCTTTTAGATAGTCCAGAAAATCATTGCTCAAGTATTCTCCTCCTCGATCAGATCGAAGGATCTTAATACTTTTGCCCGTTTGGTTCTCTACTTCGTGCTTATATTCCCTGAATTTCTCAAAAGCTTCAGACTTGTGTTTCAATAGGAACACATGTCCGTATCTTGAGAGATCGTCAGTGAATGTAATGAAGTAGGAAGAACCGTTCCTGGCATGTGTAGACATGGGACCACATACATCACTATGTATCAGTCCCAAGAGTTCTGTAACTCTTTCTCCGTGTCCACTAAACGGAGTTTTGGTCATCTTGCCTTTGAGACATGACTGGCAAGTATCATAAGATGAAAATTCGAACGGGTTCAAATATCCATCCTTATGTAACTTAGCTAGCCGTGTCGCATTGATATGACCTAGTCTACAATGCCACAAGAAGGATTCGTTCATTTCTGAACTCTTTCTCTTGTGTGTGTTTTGTACATTAAGCACTGTAGTTTGGTTGAGAACGTATATGCCATTATTAAACAATCCTGATCCTATCAACTTTTGATTCAGGAATATGTTCATAACATTATCTTGTACTACAAAATTATATCCTTCTTTGCTCAATAAAGAAACTGATATAAGATTGCATATCAGGGTCGGAATGTAATAGCAATCGTTCAGAACAAATGTATTACCATTTGGTAACACAAGGTGATATTCGCCAACTGCTTTGGCTGCAACATTTGCACCATTCCCTACTCTTACGGAATGATCACCATCTCCCAATTCCTTACCTTTTCGTAGCCCATGTAACATATTACTGTAAGTCCACGGTAGCGCCCCGGCCGTCTAACAGACGCCAAATGTGGAACAAAACTTTTTACAACTGGCGCTATCGTGTACCGTAACCCGGATCTGCCATTAAAGCTAAACTAACAAACTTAAAAGTGGGTAGAAGAGTTATACCGAACGATCCGAGTCCTTCGGTCTTCAACCATCATCCCACGCTTGTTGCGGCTGCTCCGATCTCCTCGATCTCCAGTCTTGTCGTCCAGGTGGCACCACGTCGACGGATCTTTAAACGGGCTCCCGCCTCTGAACCGAGGCAACTCGATCGTCAAGTTTGCTAAAAGAGACGGCCAAGATGACGTAGAGAATGAGTAGAACACTTTGTCTCATTACGTCCAAGGCTATGGATGAACGGTTTATGGAAGTTGTCTTTTGGATCGGGTGAGATGAGAAAGAGGCTACCTAATTTTTATGAACCCGAATCTATCATAACTTTTTTTTTAGTGAACAACAACCATTAGCCACAAGAGGAGGGGAGGGGGCCGGCCACTTATAGAGAGGGAGGGGGTGAGTGTAGGAGAGGGGGAGGTGATCACAAGGAAAAGATCAAGAAGAAAATATCTAAGCTCAAACAAAACCCCATTAATGAACTAATGAATCATCACCCTTAGTCATCATAATCATTAATGCTCCATTAATGCACTAATGAGTCACTATCCTCATCACCACTTCTAGAAGCAACCACACACATCTCCTCATGACTCACCAAAAAAGATAAATCCGTATTTAACCGAATGTCAAAATACGGCTGATAGAAAACTGGAAACTGGCAACTTCCAAAAGTGATCCTGAAACGAATTTCAGGATAACCCCGTAACAGTATAAACATACCCGTATTTGTATTACGACCGAATACAAATGCAACTGAGACAAAGATATTATATCTACACAGCATAATACTGGGTTCCGGCTTAAACCAAAGCCTACCAGTATTATCTGCCCGAAAACTGACACGTGCGAAAACGCACGTGCATTTTCCGAACCTTGCCATAAACGCATACGGCCTTTACAACGTTTCGCCCGAACTTGGTGTTAGTGTTTATGCCCTAGAGGCCATTACTGTATCATACTAGTTTGTATATTACTTAATGGAAGCTTGGGATATTCACCTTGTATATACAATCTTGCTCAAAATAGTAGTATGCTACTTGGTTTGTTTCTACTTCAATGTGTACATGTGTTTATTTTAGTATATCGCCTATACACATTAGTGGAGCCCTTAGGATCTTTGCTTGATTACCAGCGTTGTGATGGCAGTCACACTAGTGGGGCTGGGTAATCTATAAGCACATCCTTATCCAGGTCCCTGGTCGCAGGACTATCGAGACAGGGCATCGATACTCCGGAGTAGACTAGCGCATGCGCTTCTCATCCCAGTGTGGGAGACGGTCTGTCCGACAGCCGTCGGTACGTCGTACTTGAGATAGTATGCGGGTGCTCGTTGGGTTACGAGTATACTGGACAGGACTCGTCGGGAACTGACTAGTTGGTATTATGCCTATCGTCAGTTATCAGTTCCCAGGTGACATGAGTACAGCTTAGTCCGCTGACTTGACACTGTCACTTCGCCTCGAGTGTGTTCCCACTGTACTTTGATTACTACCCTACCCCGGCTCAAAGGAGTCGTGCAAACAGGTGGTAGTTGGGTGCAGTCCCGAAGCACTTGGAGGCAGTGACGGTTAGACAGGATTCGTCTCTCCCGGTATTGGGGGTTGACATCGCGCTGTGTCTAGGAGAGCCATTACACGAGTAGTCCTTGGCCAGGGCAAACGAGATATACTGGTAGGCTTCCAGTGTTATCTCAGGGTGTTTTGGGCTTCACTCCGACACGACTTGTACCGCTATTGGGAGACTGACGTTTACCGCCCCCTAGGCCCGCCATGCGATGTATCAGACGAACAGACCGGACTGTACGGAGAATGTCATATTCAGGCTCAGTAGGAGTTCAGATGGGTTTCGCCTCGTCAGTCTTCTTGTCGGCATCTACCTGGGGACCGTTACGCACATCTAGTGCCGCTTGCGGTCTGTGGTTAAACCCACTGCCAGCGTAGTGTCGAGTCTTTAGAGTCCCACACAGAAAGCTATTCGCCTTTAGGCAAAAGAGTAGAGGTCGCATGGTTTTGCGACAGGTCGCATGGTTTTGCGACAGGGTTCGGTCACATCCGTGCACTTGTGCACGTACAGTGTCAAGACAGTTCACACTAGCGGGCTTTGGTTTAAGCCAGATCCTAGTGTACCTTTTGGGATTGGTTTTATCCAGTATGCATTCGTGTTCCTCGGAACGCGGATGCGGGTGTGTATGCACAGTTGACGGAGAGACAGAGGCAGAGGATTCTCATTAGGGTTGTTGACCGTTGACCGTTGACTATTGACTTTTTGCTCAACCCTAATGAGAATATGATATGTGATTAACAATTATATTAATTAAGTATTATGGTGACATGGTTGTTGAGGGATTGACTTTGTTGACTTGTTGACTTTTGTTGACTTGTTGACTTTGTTGACCGGTTGACTAGGCTTGACTAGTTGACCATCATGATAACTATAGCTATCATTTCATAGCAAAGACTTTTGCTTGCTTGCTCTTTTGTGCAAAATGAGTGCATGAAATGATATGGCTATGGTTGCTTAAACCATCACATAATACTTGATTGATATGAGGTGTTATGATTGTTTTGGATTATGAGAGCCAAATGAGAAAAGTCTTCTCTGATTTTTTCATGCTCATTCTCTCTCTTGTTCTTGAGCTCTCATCTCCTCCTCTTGCTCTCCCTCTCTTGACTCTATGGTTCACTTGTCTCATGAGTTGAGAACCAAGAACCATAGATAAAATCCCATACAAACTCTTCTCTACTCACTCTAGTTCACAAGGTTTAGCAAACCGAGTGAACTAGTTTCTTCAAAGTTCGAAGAAGGGGAGCCAAAGGTTGAAGCTTTCAGGTGGATCTATCTTCGGCGCAAGGAGACGACGGGGTGAAGCCGATCCGGACAACCATCGAGGCTTGAAGACGAAGGAGTTCAAGAAAGAAAGGTATAACCCCCTAACCGAGTAGTTAAAAACTCCTAATTAGGTTGTTAGTTAGATGTTTAACAAAGATCCGGGTTTTAAGTCCATGTTACCACCTCTAGAAAATTGTTTTTCACCAAATTCCGCGTGCCCGAAAGTACCGGGAGAGGTAGCATGGACTTACAGTGGTATCAGAGCCTAGTTAAACTCTATCTAACATATTAGCAAAGTAGCTAGAAGATCGATCAAAGGAAAAGTCGCAAAACGAACCCCGTTTTTTAAACTTTTTGTCGATTTTAAAAGTGCTGGAAATTTTTTTTGAGATACACCAAAAATCGACTCAGGGTTTTCTGAAGAAACTGCAAAAATTTGACCCCCTAACTCGATCAAAGCGTCGCGGTTCCGCGGTGGGAGCTTGCTCCCGCCGCGGAACCACGGCCGAGTTGACTCGGTCATGGGGTTTCTTCTTTGCAGTTTGCTCATAGGGGTATTTTAGGATTTTTGGAATATGTATTTTCTGCCCAGATTTTCCAGAACGAAAATTTTGTGTTTGGGGCCTAAAAATCCGTATTTTTGATCGAACTTCTAAAAGACTTTAGCTGACGGGTTTTTCTGTGATGTGATATTTGTATTGAACGTCTGCTAATCTCTGTATGTCGATTAGTGGGAGTTATACAAATCTGTGATCTGTAATATTATTGGAATGTGTATATGAATTCATTGGATTATCACGGGTGAATAGCCGGGGGTTGTGAGACGAGAGTTTTCTTTTCTTTCAATTCATGTAAATTTGTAAATTGATGTAATAATTATTTGTATGGCCGCACGACCGGGTCGGGGTTGTAGCCGTCATTGTATAATTTCTTTTTACTGTTTTTGCTCCTAGGATAGACCCATGGAGGGGGTGCACAAACTACCGGGTATGCCAAAGTGCCGAGTGGCCTACTCACGGAGTTGAGGGAGGTTGCTTCGCTTCGGGTATTTGGCGGGTAGTTTGCCGCACCCGTAGGGGTCTTGGGTGGGGTATTGGCTATTCACCGCGACCGTGTAATCTGCTTTTCGTTACAGGCTCGTACGAATTGCGGATTCCTAGTATATCCAATGTGTTCATCTGTGATCTGAAATGACTTTCATTGCAATATATCTATATATGATATTATTTAGGCGTTGCTTATGTTTTACAGCCGTGCTAGCCCAGCCCCCGCTCTGTCGTTAGTTAAGTAACCTAACGGGTAATGACGGGGCCCCGTGGCGAATGCGAATGGCATAAGCGTACGTCATATTTTGGTTGTTTTCTGCAATGGTAGGATTAAATGATGGGACGCATTAAAAGAACTAATGCAAGAATATCACGCATTAAAAGAACTAATGCAAGAAAAATAAACCAAGTAAAAGTCGTTGGAACACTTTCGAAAAACCACTCGGTTCTTTTCAAAACTAACTTTTAAATGCGGAGCTTGAGCCACTCCTTTTAAAATCTATCTCGTTCCATCGATTATATCAAGTTCACTACGTTCACGGTTTAGCCAAAACCATTCGTAGCCCTCCGTCGTTTCACATGGATGGTCAATAGTATTCAAGCTATGTTTGTTGGCCAAAGTCAAGGCATAGTGATTGGTAGCTATTGGGTATTCATGTGCAGCATAGATAGATGCGTTAGTTTGGAACAGTCGTACTGCCGTGTTGGCCAAAGTCAAGGGTAGGTGCGGGTAGATTCAAATTAATCTGGAGAACGACGGGTAGAACTTGACATGTGACTTATAATTTGTTGGCCAAAGTCAAGGTCATAAGAGCATGGGGCAAAAATCCACATCGGGAGTTTCATAAGTACTGAAACTTGCTAGATTTGCATACTACTTGGAGTGTGATGATTCTGGTAGGATTCCTTCAGTTTCGTCACGCGATGATATTTGGATCCCGATCCTACTGTGAGTATATGCTACTCCTCGGGAAATTTCTCGCTAAACGATCAATGCTATAAACCTAGTAGGTGTCTAGAAAGGTGTTAGCGGGGCTACGCCCCCAGGGAAAAGAGGTTCTTGAATTAAGGAACTTCGCGAAAGCGTTGGAAAACCTCCCTCGAAGTACCGACACTGGCCTGGCTGAACGGTTAAGCAAGTATTGTGCGGTGGGATTGATCCCGACTAATTCTTCCTTTATGGTTTGAGGAGGGATTCGAGAAACAGTGGGAGCCATCCTGTTTAGACAAACTAAAAACCACTCTAAACTTGCAAGAGTATCATGCTGAGTGTTTCTTCTCTCTCTCCTAATTGCAGCGACCAATCGACATGACTGGACTTAAGTTACTTCTAGATAAAAACATACTGACAGGGCTAAACTACAAAGATTGACTCAGGAATGTCAAAATGGCAATCATTTATGACAAGCTGGGGTATCTTCTTACCACCAAAGCTCCCCCTGTCCCTGGTCCCACTTCCAGCGTCGCGGATAAGGAAATCCGTAAGACTTGGGAGATTGATAGCGCGAAGGCCAAGTGCCTCGTACTTGCCTCTATGGACAATGAACATCAGAGGAGGCACGAGAATATGGACTTGGAATCCATATTTCTTCATACAAAAGAACTGTATGGAGAGCAATCTCGTATCGCAAGATACGAAGCGTCAAAAAAGTTATTTTCGGCAAGGATGGCCGTCGGATCATCAGTAGCAGAACACGTGCTTAAGATGATCGGCTACATTGAGGAGCTCGCGGACCTAGGGACCACATTGGAGAGTGAGCTCTATACGGACTTAGTTCTCCAGTCCCTTCCTTCCACTTACGCCCAGTTTATACTGAACTTCAACTTACAAGAAAAAGAAGTTGAACTTTCAGAGCTCCTCAACATGCTGAGGAGCGCAGAGGGCACCCTACAGAAAGGTAGGGAAACATCCACTTTGTTTGTAGGAGGATCATCTTCTTCTAGGTCCAAGGCGAAAGCCAAGGGAAAGAAGAAGAAAGCCCCCGCCAAACCAAGGGACGGTGTTAGTAAAGTGGATACGAAGGGAAAAGCTAAAGCAACAAAGAAAGCGGGGAAGCTTGTGGATAAGGAAGAATGCTTCTATTGTCATAAGAAATGACACTGGAAGAATGATTGCAGGGCCTGGAAGGCCAGAACACAGGAATTGAAGCAGGTTGCAGCTTCAGCTTCAGGTGTGTATGTTATTGAAAACTGTCTTTCAATAAACTCTACTTCTTGGGTATTGGATACCGGATCAGGATCTCATATCTGTAATTCTTTGCAGGCGTTGAGAAACCGTAGTGTTTTGAAAGCAGGTGACATGACCCTCAGAGTTGCGAACGGAGCTAGCATGGATGCTAAAGCCGTGGGGGACTATCACCTGGGAATGTCAGATGGACATGTTTTGGTTTTGCGTAATTGCTTTTTTGTACCCAACGCAACTTGTAATATCATTTATGTATCTTTAGTTTCTAAAGAAGGTTATGAATTTGCGTTTGTAAGCAATGTTGTAAACATTCACCTTAATCAAGTTCTGATTGGGTCAGGTACATTGAGAAATGGTATATACGTATTAAACCAACCACAGATTTTCAATGTCCAGAATACACACAAAAGAAAGTCTCCAGAAATAAATCAGACTTTCTTATGGCATTGTAGACTGGGTCACATCAATGAGAGAAGGTTGACAAAGTTACATACAGAAGGATATTTGAATCCGTTCGAATATCAATCGTATGCCACTTGTCAATCCTGTCTCAAAGGAAAGATGACAAAGTCTCCGTTCACTGGACACGGAGTAAGAGCGAGCGAGCTCTTGGGACTCGTACACAGCGACGTGTGCGGTCCAATGTCTACACATGCGCGAAGCGGTTTTTCTTTCTTCATTACTTTTACGGATGACTTTTCAAGGTACGGTTATGTCTTCTTAATGAAACATAAGTCCGAAGCCTTTGGAAAGTTCCAGGAATATAAGAATGAAGTAGAAAAACAAACCGGCAAAAGTATCAAGATTCTAAGATCGGATCGAGGTGGTGAATACTTGAGTGCCGAGTTCCTGGACTATTTAAAAGAGAACGGAATTCTCTCTCAGTTTACTCCTCCATACACTCCACAACATAACGGTGTATCGGAGAGACGAAACCGAACCCTATTGGATATGGTACGGTCCATGATGAGTAACGCAGAGTTACCGCGATCATTCTGGGGGTATGCGCTAGAATCAGCTGCATACCTTTTGAACCGAGTTTCCACTAAGACTGTGCCTACTACACCATATGAAATGTGGTGTGGGAAGAGACCCTATCTTAATCACATTAAGACATGGGGAAGTCCAGCTTTTGTCAAAAAGCAGCATGCGGACAAGCTCGAGGCACGCTCAGTACAGTGCAAGTTCGTGGGATATCCAAAGAACTCCAAGGGATATTTCTTCTACTGCGAAGAGGAACAAAAGGTTTTTGTTTCTCGTCATGCCTACTTCTTGGAAACTGAGTTTTTGGAAAACCAGATAAGTGGGAGCACAGTAGAACTGGAAGAAATTCCAGAACCACGAGCTATTACTGAAAGCTTAGTGGAACCAGAGGGTTCAAAAGAACAGGACATTCCTACGCCGCTCCGCAGGAGTAGTAGGCAGTCTCATCCGCCCGAGAGATACTACGGTTTTCTCATAGACGGGGATAGAGAGGATTGCATCATGGATTATGATGAGCCTACTAGCTTCCAGCAGGCCGTTCAGAGCGTTGACTCAGTAAAATGGCTGGATGCAATGCGGACCGAAATGGAGTCCATGTACACCAACAAAGTATGGACGTTGGACATTGCTCCAGACGGGGTAAAACCCGTAGGATGCAAGTGGATCTTCAAAAGGAAGATTGGTGTAGATGGACAGGTTGAGACCTATAAAGCTAGACTTGTTGCAAAGGGTTTCTGTCAAAGACCTGGCTTGGACTATGACGAAACCTTTTCTCCAGTGGCTATGCTGAAATCCATTCGGATCCTTCTTGCCATTGCTGCCTTCCACGATTATGAGATCTGGCAAATGGACGTAAAGACCGCTTTTCTAAATGGAAATTTAGAGGAGTGTGTCTATATGGACCAACCAGAGGGTTTCATTCAGAGTGGGAGCAGCGGAAAGGTGTGCAAGTTGCTTAAGTCCATCTATAGACTAAAGCAGGCATCGCGGAGTTGGAACATCTGTTTTGATGAGACGGTCAAGGAATTTGGCTTTATCAAAAATCTAGATGAACCATGCATCTATAGTAGATTTGTAGCGAGAACTGTAGTATTCCTCGTTTTGTACGTGGATGACATTCTCTTAATAGGAAATAACATTCCTATACTACAATCTGTCAAGGGGTTCTTGTCACACAGGTTCTCCATGAAAGACCTGGGTGATGCCTCATACATCCTGGGGATCCGGATCCATCGTGATAGATCCAAGAGGATATTAGGACTTTCACAGTCCAGGTACATCGACACCATACTGAAGAGATTCAGTATGGAAGATTCCAAGCACGGTAACCTACCGGCTTGTCACGGGATCACCCTCTCTAAAGAGATGTCTCCCAAGACTGATTTGGAAAGGGATCGCATGTCTATTATACCCTACGCTTCTATGGTAGGCTCTATAATGTATGAGATGTTGTGTACCAGACCGGATGTAGCTTATGCACTGAGTATGGTAAGCCGGTATCAGTCAAACCCTGGGGAGAAACACTGGATAGCGGTAAAGAACATTCTCAAGTACCTGAGAAGGACTAAGGAGATGTTCTTGGTGTATGGCGGAAAAGACCTCCAGATCGAGGCTTTTGCTGACTCCAGCTTCCAGAGTGACAAGGATGATTCCAAGTCCATGTCGGCTTTTGTCTTTACCCTCAACGGAGGGGCGGTGTGTTGGAAGAGTTCCAAACAGGAAACCGTTGCAGACTCGACGATGGAAGCAGAATACATCGCTGCATCTGATGCCGCAAAAGAAGCTGTCTGGATGAGGAAGTTCTTGAAAGAGCTTCAGGTGGTTCCGTCCATTGTTGATCCAATACCTCTGTATTGCGACAACAACGGGGCTATAGCTTTAGCGAAGGAACCCAGATCCCATCAGAGATCCAGACACATCTTGAGGCGGTATCACCTGATCAGGGAGATCGTGGATCGCCAGGAGATCGAGATTCGGAGAGTCGCTTCAGACTGCGGATCCATTCACCAAGGCCTTGCCCCAGACTCAGTTCGAGCGGCTGATCAAGATGATAGGTCTTCGATACGCCAGTACATGGCCTTAGTGCAAGTGAGAGATTGTTAGTGTATATGCCCTAGAGGCCATTACTGTATCATACTAGTTTGTATATTACTTAATGGAAGCTTGGGATATTCACCTTGTATATACAATCTTGCTCAAAATAGTAGTATGCTACTTGGTTTGTTTCTACTTCAATGTGTACATGTGTTTATTTTAGTATATCGCCTATACACATTAGTGGAGCCCTTAGGATCTTTGCTTGATTACCAGCGTTGTGATGGCAGTCACACTAGTGGGGCTGGGTAATCTATAAGCACATCCTTATGCAGGTCCCTGGTCGCAGGACTATCGAGACAGGGCATCGATACTCCGGAGTAGACTAGCGCATGCGCTTCTCATCCCAGTGTGGGAGACGGTCTGTCCCACAGCCGTCGGTACGTCGTACTTGAGATAGTATGCGGGTGCTCGTTGGGTTACGAGTACACTGGACAGGACTCGTCGGGAACTGACTAGTTGGTATTATGCCTATCGTCAGTTATCAGTTCCCAGGTGACATGAGTACAGCTTAGTCCGCTGACTTGACACTGTCACTTCGCCTCGAGTGTGTTCCCACTGTACTTTGATTACTACCCTACCACGGCTCAAAGGAGTCGTGCAAACAGGTGGTAGTTGGGTGCAGTCTCGAAGCACTTGGAGGCAGTGACGGCTAGATAGGATTCGTCTCTCCCGGTATTGGGGGTTGACATCGCGCTGTGTCTAGGAGAGCCATTACACGAGTAGTCCCTGGCCAGGGCAAACGAGATATACTGGTAGGCTTCCAGTGTTATCTCAGGGTGTTTTGGGCTTCACTCCGACACGACTTGTACCGCTATTGGGGGACTGACGTTTACCGCCCCCTAGGCCCGCCATGCGATGTATCAGACGAACAGACCGGACTGTACGGAGAATGTCACATTCAGGCTCAGTAGGAGTTCAGATGGGTTTCGCCTCGTCAGTCTTCTTGTCGGCATCTACCTGGGGACCGTTACGCACAGCTAGTGCCGCTTGCGGTCTGTGGTTAAACCCACTGCCAGCGTAGTGTCAAGTCTTTAGAGTCCCACACAGAAACTATTCGCCTTTAGGCAAAAGAGTAGAGGTCGCATGGTTTTGCGACAGGTCGCATGGTTTTGCTACAGGGTTCGGTCACATCCGTGCACTTGTGCACGTACATTGTCCGGACAGTTCACACTAGCGGGCTTTGGTTTAAGCCAGATCCTAGTGTACCTTTTGGGATTGGTTTTATCCAGTATGCATTCGTGTTCCTCGGAACGCGGATGCGGGTGTGTATGCACAGTTGACGGAGAGACAGAGGCAGAGGATTCTCATTAGGGTTGTTGACCGTTGACCGTTGACTATTGACTTTTTGCTCAACCCTAATGAGAATATGATATGTGATTAACAATTATATTAATTAAGTATTATGGTGACATGGTTGTTGAGGGATTGACTTTATTGACTTGTTGACTTTTGTTGACTTGTTAACTTTGTTGACCGGTTGACTAGGCTTGACTAGTTGACCATCATGATAACTATAGGTATCATTTCATGGCAAAGACTTTTGCTTGCTTGCTCTTTTGTGCAAAATGAGTGCATGAAATGATATGGCTATGGTTGCTTAAACCATCACATAATACTTGATTGATATGAGGTGTTATGATTGTTT
The DNA here is from genome assembly GCA_030015575.1 of Agapanthus africanus. NCBI lineage: Eukaryota > Viridiplantae > Streptophyta > Magnoliopsida > Asparagales > Amaryllidaceae > Agapanthus > Agapanthus africanus. Next base: position 474,091,403 of record CM057338.1, on the reverse strand, counting down.
TGGATTATGAGAGCCAAATGAGAAAAGTCTTCTCTGATTTTTTCATGCTCATTCTCTCTCTTGTTCTTGAGCTCTCATCTCCTCCTCTTGCTCTCCCTCTCTTGACTCTATGGTTCACTTGTCTCATGAGTTGAGAACCAAGAACCATAGATAAAATCCCATACAAACTCTTCTCTACTCACTCTAGTTCACAAGGTTTAGCAAACCGAGTGAACTAGTTTCTTCAAAGTTCGAAGAAGGAGCCAAAGGTTGAAGCTTTCAGATGGATCTATCTTCGGCGCAAGGAGACGACGGGGTGAAGCCGATCCGGACAACCATCGAGGCTTGAAGACGAAGGAGTTCAAGAAAGAAAGGTATAACCCCCTAACCGAGTAGTTAAAAACTCCTAGTTAGGTTGTTAGTTAGATGTTTAACAAAAATCCGGGTTTTAAGTCCATGTTACCACCTCTAGAAAATTATTTTTCACCAAATTCCGCATGCCCGAAAGTACCGGGAGAGGTAGCATGGACTTACACTTGGGAAAGTGACTATGGGGGACTCTAATGACTCATCAACACACTGGCACTGGGTATAACCACTAGCACGTCAGAGGTACGAGCTGTACGTAACGTTTGCCTATGTATTGATTGGAAGGGAAGCTGACGAGCGAACTCATCCATAAACCCTATTGAGCCTGACAGTGACAATGTATATACAGTCCGGTCCATTCGTCTAAAGAATATCGCATATCGAGTCTAGCGGGGTGGATAAAGTCAGACCCCTAATAACGCGATAAATCGTGTCGGCATGAAGCCCATCACCACCTGAGAAACCACTGATCCAAATCAGTAATTCTCCACTACCTCGGCCGAGAATTCCTAGTGATAGCCGCCCGTGCACTGCGCGACATCAACCCCCAATACTGGGAGAGACGAATCCCCGACGATCCGCTCACTTGCCTCCAATGTGGCTCGGGACTGTACCCAACTAAAACCTGTTTGCACAACTCCTTTGAGCGTGGTAGGGTAGTAATCTAAGCACAGTGGGAACTCACATGAGACAAATGACGATCTCAGGTCGATGAACTAACCTGTACACATGTCACCAGGAAATTGCTATCTGACGATATGTATAATACCAACTAGCAGATTCCCGGCGAGTCCTGTCCGGTGTACTCATAACCCAATAAGCACCTGTATACATCTTAGGTGATCCAACTGACACCAGTGGCTTGTGAGACCGGCTACCGCCCCTTGTCGGGGTCTCGACTGTATACACTAGTCTACTCTGAAGTATCGATGCCCTACCTCGAAACTCCCACGACTAGGAACACTTAAAGGATATGCTTACAGACCCCAGCTCCCACGTATATGATCACCATCATACTGCTGGTAGTCAAGCAAGAATCCTATGGGCTCTATCAATCATGCAATAGTGAACTAAAGCATATATACGATGATAAAGACAAACCAGATAGCATACTATCATCTCGAGTAAGACTGTCATATCGGTATAGGTCGTGCCTCAATCATTGCAATCACGTACCTGCGATCCAATAATTGACTTTGAGGGCACCATCTCCAACAATCTCCCACTTGCACTTAAGGCTAATTATTGCGATGTCGCATACTCACAGCCCGTGTGATACCGAACATCCAACTTCTCTACTAATCAGTTTCACAAAGCTAGTTTGTAAAACTCTTGTGTTCGAGAAATAGCCTCAGTGAGTGGATCCGCCCTGATGTTTCTTTCTATGTCTCTCTTAATCTCAAGTTCACGGAAAGAGCCATCTCCCGAATTGAGCAATACCTGTCTTAGAATATGTCTGGATATCTGATGGGATCTAGTTCATAAATGAACTCCAAATCCAAACTTCTTAGACCATTTTGATAACTGAACCTAATCAGTATCCAGCACCATGCCTCCCACAGTATCCTCTTGGACCACCTGTCCATAATACTGTCCCTTGTCAGAGGGAAAACTATAACTCTGACAATCACTCTGTCATCCATGTCACCTTGGAAGCCTGGAATGATAACCGTCTCTCGAAGGAGGCTGCCGTCATCAAATCCGTAGAACACGCACTTATGTTCTAAAACTGCTTCCTTATGTTTCTTCAGGATTGGATTAATATAAACTTATCGCATCAAGTGCAAAAACTACATCTGGTGTGGTACTTGACATCTCATGATTGACTCAATTGCCTAAGCAAGTGATCTGCCAATCATGCACTTCCCTCTCTCCTTTAGTCTGTAAGACACCTTTAGAGAGGGTGACTCCATCACCTGCAGGTACACCACCATGCCAGGAGTCAACTATTCTAAATACCATTAGAATACTGTCAAAGTACCCACATTGGAAAACTACCCAAATCCAGATCTAAAACCATAGATCTAAAAACCAGAATGTCTGATATTATATCCATGTCCTGTCTGGAGAAACAACTGTGTGACGACCACAGTACAACCGATCGTAGTATAGGAATTTTACTTCCTACTCTGTGTATGTCATCCAAATACCAGGACATCACACCCTACTACCTTCTTAACAGATCCATCCCCTATTCTGATGAAGTCAAACCCATGACTGTCCCATCAAAATCAGATGATCTTATCTCCGCTATATCTGCTCAAGTCTATAAATAGACATAAGCTACTTGACCACTAAGCTTCCGCTGCTCCCACTGATTATGACAACCCTCTGAATAATATCTACATACACTTCTAAAGCTCGTTTAGAACGACGTTATACTTATCCTCTTGCCGGGTCTCATAGTCTGGAACAACAGTAGTGTCAAGTCTGGGTAAACAAGAACCTCCCTGTCACCGTCCTTGAGGCTCCGGAGTACCTCTCGGGTGTCTGAGGTTACCCACCATATCTGTGGAGTGGCTAATGGAATGTCAAACCTGATTGAATATATAGGTCCTATTAAATTTTCCGTAATCGTTTGCGGTTCTGGAATCACTTCCAGTTCTACCATACTCCCACTACTGTTTTCAGAAAAAAGTCCATTTTAATAAAACTGTAGCGAGTCAAGAACAATATCACTATTGATCTTCCAGATGGTAGAAATGTCAACCTTCGTCAAAGCCAGGGTCAACCCACAAACAGCCATTACAGAAACGTGCCTTGAGTTATCCAGTGTCCGGTTTTAAGCATAAGCTGGACAACTCCCCGTATCTTAACATCGTTAAAATATGAACCATTCTATATACAATATAAAAACAGAAGCACTAATTTAATTGGAACCAAATTCAAATCATGCAGCTGTCTCCAGTGCATAACAACTTAATGGAGAGAGGTTTATCAGCATTACTCAACTTAAGAATCCATCCAATTATGAGTAACCCGAAAGAGAAACAAGTTTCTCAAAGCCATTACTATCATCTGAATACCAATCACAAGAATCTACATCTTCGATCTCTTTGAAGAATCCCGATACTTGCGATATCCGGTTCTCTACTTTATTCTTATACCCACAACTTCTCAAAACTTAGACATTGTATTTCTACGAAACACTTGTCTAAAAACTAGAGAAGTCATAAGTAAACAGAACACGGTACGATGACCTACGCCTTTGTCCTGACGGACACTGGACAACATACAATACTCTGTATAAGTCCGCTGAGTCGAATAACTCAAAACTTGTGCATCGTAGGTTGAAAACTGTACCTAAGCGATTTCCTCAAATATCACCAATTACAACGAATTCCGATATAATGAGGATGATCTCCTAGTTCCCAATAACTTACTCCCACTCATCATCTGTAAAAACCATACAGATATGAGAATGAAATCTGGTAAATACATACCCTGGAGTAAGTATGTAATCGGGAAATCAGTTTACAATTAACAATGTACAGTTAAACTGAAACATGAAAATGTTTCGTAGCGGTATTCTGGTATTCTTAGTAATGCCTCTTCCATAAACCAATTCATGACTATAACCGTATATCTCTTTGCCATCTCTCCAAATTCCTTTATTTGTCTTTAGTCGTTACCTTCTGTACACCATCGTTAGGCTAAATGGTTTTCTTCCTTCCCTACCGTTCGGCACCAGCTTATGGTTTGGAAGAAGACTATCCAGTAAGCATAATAGGTGTACCCTCCTCAACCTAGGAGTACTCGTATCTTGAGAGAAGGTGATGATAAAAGACAACTGAATAATACCTTATTCTATTTCTCCCGAACTGGGGAAAAGGCAAAGGTGAAATAGGAGTAGCGATGAAGTACGCGGTTTGGTCGTGAATGATTAGCAGTCGCAATTTACTTTGCCCTCTTTCTAATCCCTTTAATTTTGTCTTTAGTTATTACCTTCTGTACACCCTACTTAGGCTAATTGGTTTTCTTCATTTCCTACCCTTCGGCACCAGCCTATGGTTTGGAATAAGACTATCCAATAAGCCTAATAGGTGTACTCTCCTAAACTAAGGAGCCCTCGTAACCTGAAAGAAGGTGATAATAAAAGACAACTGAATAAACCAATTCTGTTTCTCCTGAACCTGGATCCATCCTCGAAGAAGTCCCTTCAAGTTCGTATATAACAATACGATGGATCTATCCAATGGAAGTGGATATCCGTAGTAATACGGGGTGTTCTGAGAAATGCAAAGGGTAAAAGAAGGAGTGGCAATGTCTTATGCAACTCAGACAATCCAAAAGCCAGTATTTTAAGAAGGTTCGGTCAACTTGGTCACTGGGTCATAGTCTAGGGTCGGTCAAAGGTCGCTGCCAAAGAGAGAGAGAGAAAAGAAACACTCTGCGTGCACTCTAACCTAGATCAGAATGGTTATCACTTTATCTAATCAGGAAACCTCCCACTGTTATCTCAAATTCTCCTCCAAACCAGAAAGAAGAATTAGTCGGGATCACCCGAAGAGTAAACCAACTCATCAGTGAGAATTGGGATCCAACTATCATCGCATGATAACTTGATGGAAGCCACTCAAGTTATTACACTCCAGAAGGTATGCGCATATCTGGCAAGTTTGCTCTATGTTTGAAACTCCCGATATATATTTTTTCCCCATGCTCTTATGACCTTGACTAAGGGCCAAAATATCATAAGTCACATGTCAAGCTCTTCCCGTCATTATCCAGGTTGATTTGAACCCACCCGCACATGCCCTTGACTAAGGGCCAAAACGGCTGAACGACTGTCCCAAACCAACTCATCTATCTATGCAACAAATGAATACCCAGCAGCTACCAAACACTATGCCTTGACTAAGGGCCAAAATACATAGCTTGAATACTACTGACCATTCATATGAAATGACGGAGGGCTACGGCTGGTTTTTGCGAAAAACCTTTAACGTAATGAACTTGATCTCGTTGAAGGAAACTGATAGCTTTTTATAAAAATATAGTGGCGAAAAACCTTTGCTAAAGAGGTCACTCCCGGTGAAGGGATCTCGGCTCTTTCCTCATGGAATGAGGTGCAGGATATTCCAACTGAATACCGCGATGCAAAGCAACTTGTAATCGACTATATTGAAGTTATTACCCTGACGTAAACTTCTGCCCAAGGGGTCACTCCCGGTGAAGGGATCTCGGCCCTTGTCTCGTCGAATGAGGTGCGGGATATTCTAACTGAATATCACTATGCAAAACAAAAGGAAACATCTTTGTAATAACACCTTTTAAAATTTGTTCCAACAACATCAAATATAGGTTTGTTTTATCCTTGCATTGATAAGAATCAACGCAGTCCCATCAATCAATCACACCAGAAAAGAATGAAAATAAAATGTACGTATATACCATCCGCATTCGCCACTGGGTCCCGTCATCACCCGTTAGGTTACTTAACTAACGACAGAGCGGGGGCTGGACTAGCGCGGATGTAAAACATATACAACATCTAATAGTATATATACCAATATACAATAATCGCTCCAGGCGTGATAATATACAACATTACAGAAAAAGTAATAAGCATCATAGACAGATAATCTGGAATCCCCGGGTTTCACAGAGCCGATGCTGAAACCTGACGTTCCCCTGGTCGTGTGGATAGCCTATGCAATGAAACCTAGACCCTTACGGGTGCGGCAAGTTACCCGCCAAAACCTGAAGCGAGGTAGTCCCCACAACATAGTGAATGAAACACCCGGCACTTCACGGAATCCGGTAAATTGAGCATCCCTCCTTGGGTCAACCTGTACCCCCTACGAGTGCGGCGAATAGTCTGCCAATTCTAGAGTAAGGTCCCTTTGCCTCTCAAAGCCATGAGATACGGACCAGTTGCCCTCCAGAACCCGGCTATCCGTGCACTCCTTCGCGGGATAAACCTAGTACAGAAATAAAAATATGTACAACGGGTACATCGACCTCGACCCAGTCGTGCCCCAAAAAGAATATTATACAACAGGCAGTGACGGCAGTCCACATGTTGGACGCTCGCCCCGCAATATCAAATGTACAAATAAATCCAAACTGCACTATCATTGCACCCTGCTATCCAGCACGACATATCCGCAACATCACAGCACAACACAGAACATCAACGCGAATGTCACGTTCGCAAACCCGTCTAAAAGAACTATAGCAATCAGACGCGGTTTACCGATCAAATGACATTCCCGGTCGGAGATATAAAGTAAGTACTGCATAGTAACAAATTTAAAATTTCGATCGACAAAATTTCCCGAAGTGGGCCCCACGTACATCTGCTGTACAGTAATAAAATCTAGGCCCAAAAGATATATACCAAAAACCACAATTTCCATATATAAGCTCTCTGGAAAAAATTGGTACACTGTTCCCACTAAAGCGCCGCGGTTCCGCGATGGTAAAGTGGGATCACGTGCCCAATTTTCTGCCGTATGCTTCAAAAACCCTGCTTAATTTTCTGGGATGATCAAAAAAAATTTTAGACACTGTTTAAAATCGACAGAAACATTAGCACTTGAAAATTATGATTTCGGAAATTCCGTTCGATCGATCTTTTAAACGCGTTAGGACAAATTAGTATAGCTTAATGGTGAGGCTCTGATACCACTGTTTAAGTCCACGGTAGCGCCCCGGCCGTCTAACAGACGCCAAATGCGGAACAAAACTTTTTACAACTGGCGCTATCGTGTACCGTAACCCGGATCTGCCATTAAAGCTAAACTAACAAACTTTAAAGTGGGTAGAAGAGTTATACCGAACGATCCGAGTCCTTCGGTCTTCAACCATCATCCCACGCTTGTTACGGCTGCTCCGATCTGCTCGATCTCCAGTCTTGTCGTCCAGGTGGCACCACGTCGACGGATCTTTAAACGGGCTCCCGCCTCTGAACCGAGGCAACTCGATCGTCAAGTTTGCTAAAAGAGACGACCAAGATGAAGTAGAGAATGAGTAAAACACTTTGTCTCGTTACATCCAAGGCTATGGACGAACGGTTTATGGAAGTTGCCTTTTGGATCGGGTGAGATGAGAAAGAAGCTATCTAATTTTCATGAACCCGAATCTATCATAACTTTTTTTTAGTGAACAACAACCATTAGCCACAAGGGGAGGGGAGGGGTCCGGCCACTTATAGAGAGGGAGGGGGTGAGTGTAGGAGAGGGGGAGGTGATCACAAGGAAAATATCAAGAAGAAAATATCTAAGCTCAAACAAAACCCCATTAATGAACTAATGAATCATCACCCTTAGTCATCATAATCATTAATGCTCCATTAATGCACTAATGAGTCACTATCCTCATCACCACTTCTAGAAGCAACCACACACATCTCCTCATGACTCACCAAAAAAGATAAATCCGTATTTAACCGAATGTCAAAATACGGCTGATAGAAAACTGAAAACTGCCAACTTCCAAAAGTGATCCTGAAACGAATTTCAGGATAATCCCGTAACAGTATAAACATACCCGCATTTGTATTATGACCGAATACAAATGCAACTGAGACAAAGATATTATATCTACACAGTATAATACTGGGTTTCGGCTTAAACCAAAGCCTACCAGTATTATCTGCCCGAAAACTGACACGTGCGAAAACGCACGTGCATTTTCCGAACCTTGCCATAAACCCATACGGCCTCTACAACGTTTCGCCCGAACTTGGGAAAGTGTCTATGGGGGACTCTAATGACTCATCAACACACTGGCACTGGGTATAACCACTAGCACGTCAGAGGTACGAGCTGTACGTAACGTTTGCCTATGTATTGATTGGAAGGGAAGCTGACGAGCGAACTCATCCATAAACCCAACTGAGCCTGACAGTGACAATGTATATACAGTCCGGTCCATTCGTCTAAAGAATATCGCATATCGAGTCTAGGGGGGTGGATAAAGTCAGACCCCTAATAACGCGATAAATCGTGTCGGCATAAAGCCCATCACCACCTGAGAAACCACTGATCCAAATCAGTAATTCTCCACTACCTCGGCCGAGGATTCCTAGTGATGGCCACCCGTGCACTGCGCGACATCAACCCCCAATACCGGGAGAGACGAATCCCCGACGATCCGCTCACTTGCCTCCAATGTGGCTCGGGACTGTACCCAACTAAAACCTGTTTGCACAACTCCTTTAAGCATGGTAGGGTAGTAATCTAAGCACGGTGGGAACTCACATGAGACAAATGACGATCTCAGGTCGATGAACTAACCTGTACACATGTCACCAGGGAATTGCTATCTGACGATATGTATAATACCAACTAGCAGATTCCCGGCGAGTCCTGTCCGGTGTACTCATAACCCAATGAGCACCTGTATACATCTTAGGTGATCCAACTGACACCAGTGGCATGTGAGACCGGACACCGCCCCTCGTCGGGGTCTCTACTGTATACACTAGTCTACTCTGGAGTATCGATGCCCCATCTCGAAACTCCCACGACTAGGGACACTTAAAGGATGTGCTTACAGACCCCAGCTCCCACGTATATGATCGCCATCATACTGCTGGTAGTCAAGCAAGAATCCTATGGGCTCTATCAATCATGCAATAGTGAACTAAAGCATATATACGATGATAAAGACAAACCAGATAGCATACTATCATCTCGAGTAAGACTGTCATATCGGTATAGGTCGTGCCTCAATCATTGCAATCACGTACCTGTGATCCAATAATTGACTTTGAGGGCACTATCTCCAACAATTACATATGTGGGATCCTGATCCGGTATCTAATACCCAGGACGTAGAGTGAACTGAGAAACAGTTCTCGATAACTAACACACCTGAAGAAGATGCATCAACATGCTTATTCTTCATTAGGGCGGCGTGAGAATCCAGATATTCTCCTATTCCCTGCTCAGACTTATAACAATTATAAGTGGGAGCGGGACCAACGTTCCCCTGCTCAGTATAAAAAGCGGGTTTAGTCAATACATCCATATTATTATCTTGATTAAGGCCTGATATGGTCACTACCTGGAGAGATAGAGAGAAGAAAACATTTTAGTGTATGCTCTTGAAAGATTAGATTGGTTATTATCTTATCTAATCTGGATGGCTCCCACTGCTTTTTATCAAATCTTCCTTAAAACCCTAAAAGGTAAGATTAGCCGGGATTAATCACACCTTACAAGTTCGCCAATCTTTCGGCCAGGCTAGTGTTGGTATTTTGAGGGAGGTTCCTCGTGCTTTCGCACGGACCTAATTAGAATAAACCTCGTTTTCCCAGAGGTATAACCCCGTTAACACTTTTCTAGACACCTACTTGATCGGCTAATTGTCTTGTGTAAAATTCTCCCAGGAGTAACTTTTACTCACAGTAGGTATCGGGATCCAACTATCTCATAGGAGGTATGCAATCTCATTGCAAATTTCAACACTTGAAATTCCCAATAATTCTTCTGCCCCTAACGTGCTATGACCTTGACGAATGCCAAACAACCCATAGTCCGCTAGTCAAGTTCAACCCGTACATTTCTTGATTGAATTAAACCCACCCGCACGACCCTTGACGAATGCCAAACAACGCCGCACGAATACTCTAATCCAATCGCATCATATGCTGCAGATAAGTAATAAATAGCTATCGTACACTACGCCTTGATGAATGCCAAACTACCTTAGCACGAATACTAATTAATACTTATCTGAAATGACGGAGGGCTACGCAGGTTTTTCAGAAAACCATGAGCGTAATGAACTTGATATTGTTGTAGAAACAAGTGATTTTGAAAAGGAGTATTTTTTAGGCCTTTCTAGTTTCGCCAAAGAGGTCACTCCCGGTGAAGGGATCTCGGCTCTTTCCTCATCGAATAAGGCACAGGGTATATCACATATACCACGGTGCAAAGCAAAAACTATAGAAGCAATCAAAAACTAAACCGTGAGTTTGTAGCATCTGTCAGTTTTTCTAAAGAGGTCACTCCCGGTGAAGGGATCTCTGCTCTTTCCTCATCGAATAAGGTGCAAGGTATATCATATATACCACTATGCAAAGCAAAAAACTGTAGCTACCCTTTTTTTTTGAAAATTTGATTCTACAACATCTTTTAGGTTTCTTTTCTTTTATTAATATCATTAATAAATCCCATCATTTATGCTTCCTAAGCATCACAGAAGAAACGAAAATACAACGTACGCTTATGCCATCCGCATTCGCCACAATATTCCGTTATGCACCGTTAGGTTACTTAACTAACAGCATACCGGGACGGGACTAGCGCGGGTGTAAAACATAAGCAACGTTTATTATATATCATATATATACAATAATAAAGCATTCGTCTCACGCATATAATATGATCACATCACAGTATATCAGCAGCAGAAGAAACATATGAAATATTGGATATACTAGGAGGTCCGTGTTTTATTTCGAGCCTGTATAAAACACGGATTCCACGGTCGTGATGAATAGCCAAACCTACATCCCTAGACCCCTACGAGAGCGGCAAGTAACACTGTTAATTCTAGGGTTAGGAGACCCGGTCTCGACTCCTCGAGATGGCCTCCCACTGGACCCTAGAACCCGGTTACTTGTGCTCTCCGCCTTGGGTAAATAATATACAATGGTGACATCAACCTCAACCCGGAAGTGCCACAATAAAAGAATATTACATACAATTGACTTTGACATGAATGAAAATAAACACTCTCATCTCACATAAAACCCCCGGCTATTCGATCGCGACAATCCTGCAAATCATATCTCAACAACACATAATATCTCATATCATCAACGTAAGCAAGTATGCGTATCCCAATTGTCGTTGATGTATAGCAACGAAACCGGCGATACTCTACATACTACGCTTACGGTCGCAAAAAAGAAAGTGAAAAACAACAATTGCAATCACAGAAATCAAGACGATGTTTAACGTTTCGATCGAATCAACATACACCCACATTTTACCCCAAGAGCTCAACACTTGAGCAAAGTTACACATACCCAAAATCGCGCCACAGTGTCTATGGTCCAGCCGTACAAGGGGTTAACCAACGCCTCACCTATGACACCACGGAACTACGACAAACCCGAAGGTTCGATCGCGGTTCCGTGGGCATAGAATCGAGTTAAGCTTATTATGGTCTTCTAGAGGGCCCATAGGAACACTTGCGCGACTATTGAATACAAAGGTAACTTAGGGAAAACACAACACTTGGAAATTTCAGCGGGGTCAAGATGTGAGGTTTGAAGTTCGTTCGAACTGCTAAACATTGTCAAGGTTACCAATACAGTGCTAGAATTTACTACTACGAAGCACTACGAATTAGCCCCAAGTCTAAATAATCATCACATGAAAATTGGGCTAAGCAAACAATACTACAAAACCCAAAATGAACACAAAAGAGCACTGGAGCAATACGGGGGGGAGAGGAGCCAAGGGGGCCGGCCTCCTCGGTTTTGGGAGCCTAGGGTGTTGGAGATAGTGCCCTCAGAGTCAATTATTGGATCACAGGCACGTGATTGCAATGATTGATGGAGGACCTGTCCCAGTAGGACTGTCTTACTCAAGATGATAGTATGCTATCTGGTTTATCTTTATCATCGTGTACTGCTTTAGGTGACCTTACAGGTCACTATTGCGCGTTGATAGAGCCCCTAGGATTCTTGCTTGACTGCCAGCAGTATGAGGGTGATCATATACGTGGGAGCTGGGGTCTATAAGCATATCCTTAAAAGGTCCCTAGTCGAGCGAGTTTCGAGACAGGGCATCGATACTCCAGAGTAGACTAGTGTATACAGTCGAGACCACGACGAGGGGCGGTGGCCGGTCTCACAAGCCACTGGTGTCAGTTGGTTCACCTAAGATGTATACAGGTGCTCATTGGGTTTTGAGTACACCGGACAGGACTCGCCGGGAACATGCTAGTTGGTCTTATACCTGACGTCAGATAGCAGTTCCCTGGTGACATGTGTACAGGTTAGTTCATCGACCTGAGATCGTCATTTGTCTCGTGTGAGTTCCCACTGTGTTTTGATTACTACCCTACCACGCTCAAAGGAGACATGCAAACAGGTTTTAGTTGGGTACAGTCCCGAGCCACATGGAGGCAGTGAGCGGATCTTCAGGGGTTCATCTCTCCTGGTATTGAGGGTGAGGTCGCGCTGTGTCTAGGAGAGCCATTACACGAAGTCCTTGGCCAAGGCAGGAGATTTACTGGTAGGTATTCCAGTAGTATCTCAGGGTGTTCTGGGCTACACTCCGACACGACTTGTACCACTTTTGGGGGTCTGACTTTTACCAACCCCCTAGGCCCGCCATGCGATGCTCATAGACGAACGGACCGGACTGTACGGATATTGTCACTGACAGGCTCAGTAGGGTGTCAGGATGGGTTCGCTCATCGACGTCCCTTTTGGTCAATACCTGGTAGCCCGTTATGTATGGCTAATACCTCTGACGTGCTAGTGGTTAAATCCACAACCAAAGTATTGACGAGTCTTTAGAGTCCCCCACAGACCGTTTTCTCAAGTTTCGGGCGAAACGCTGTAGAGGCCGTATGGAGATATGGCAGGGTTCGATCATGTACGTGCGGTATTGCATGGATCATGATCGGACGGATAATACTAGCGGGCTTTGGTTTAAGCCGGATCCTAGTATAGTACAGTGTAGATTTTGTCTCATTGCATTTGTGTTCGGTCGGAATACAAATGCGGGTATGTATATACAGTCGCGGGATTTTCCTGTAATTTATTACGGGATCAGTTTTCTGAAGTTGCTAGTTTGCATTCCGTTTCGGCCATTTTCCTTTGTATCTTTCCTTGGCTGAAAATTGGTGGAGGAGAGCTTATTTGCAATTATGCAAATTAGCATTGTGGAGGGTGGTCTTTGTATTTTGTTGCATCATGATGGTTTCATGATGGTTCCACCATTCTTTGACTTTCTTTTGATCATGATTACTTGACTTCGGTGTCATGATGGTTGATGGAGTGGAGACATGGGAGTGATCATTGTTTCTCATCATCACTTGCTTGCATTATTGTTTTTCCACCCACCCCTTGGCTTTTCTCACTCTCTCTCATTCATGTAGCAAGGGGTCCGGCCATTCTTGGTAAGGGGATTTCACAATTTTAGTGTGGCATTGGTGTTTCTCATTTTGCTTGAAAAAGGCTCTCTAGTTCATCTCCAAAAGTCTATTCTTTACCTCCACCAAAATGGCAACTTCAACCCCTAGAGACACATAGTGTTCTACACTTCATCTACAGCACTTCTTGGGCACGTCGGCTCGCCAACTTCGTGCCCGAGTTGCCTCGGTCCAGAGGTGGGAGCCCGTAAAAGAACCCGGCGATGTGGTGCCCTTCCGACGAGGAGATAAAGACCAGAGATTCCGCGGGGAGATCAGGACGACGACGAGAAGATCGAAGGACACGGATCGCTCGGTATATCTCTCTACCCCTTCTCTTGTTAGCTAGGATTAGATTGATGGCCAAATCCGGGATTTTAGTGCGCGGTGGTGCCGGTTTACAGTTTAAAGTAAAATATCGTTTTCGCATTTTGGCCTCGGATTGACGGCCGGGGCGCCGCCGTGCACTTACAATGGTATCAGAGCCACGCCATTAACCTAATCTAGCTTGCTCTAGTATGTTTAAAAGCTCGATCGAATAAATTTCCAAAAACCACGATTTCTATTGCATCAGTTTCTGTCGATATTTTTTTTGGCTGGAAAATTTTTTCAGTACATTGCAGAAACACGTGCAGGGAATTATAAGCATTCTGTGAAAATTTGGTTGCGTGACGTCACCTTGCCACCGCGGAACCGCGGCCAAACCCACGCATTGGCCGCGGTTCCGCCGCCACCTTGACTGTTCATTGCACCAAAATTTTACAGAGAGCTTCTGAGTTGAAAATGGGGGTTTTGGAATATTCTGTTTGGGCCCAGATTTTCTTTGAGTGCTACAGTAGTGCTTGGAGCCCACTTCGGTAAATTTGATCGATCGAAAATTTTAAATATGTTAGTTCACAGTATTTACATTATATCTGTGACCGTGAATGTCACTTGATCGGTAAATCCTGTCTAACTGCTATAGCCCTTTTAGACGGATTTACGAATGTGACATTCACGTTGATGTTCTGTGTTGTGCTGTGATGTTGCGGATTGGTCGTGGGGGATAGCCTGGATGCAATGGTAGTACAGTTTGGTTTATTATGTACATTTGATATTGCGGGGCGAGCGTCCGACATGTGGACTGCCGTCACTACCTGTTTGTATATTATTCTTTTGGGGCACGACCGGGGTGAGGTCAATGTACCCGTTGTTTGTATATTTTACTTTCTGTACTAGGAATACCCCGCGGAGGGGTGCACGGATAGCCGGGTTCTAGAGGGCAACGGGCCCGCATCTCATGGCATTGAGACGGAGGGGGCTTTACTCTAGAATTGGCGGGCTGTTCGCCACACTCGTAGGGGGTACAGGTTGACCCAGGAGGGGTGCCCAAGTTACCGGATTCCGTGAAGTGCTGGGTGGTCCATTCACATTGCTGAAAGGGGCTGCCTCGCTTCAGGTTTTGGCGGGTAACTTGCCGCGCCCGTAGGGATCTAGGATTTCATTGCACAGGCTATCCACATGACCAGGGGAACGTCGGGTTTCAGTAGCGGCTCTATGAAACCCGGGGATCCCAGATATCTGTATTGTTCTGTGATGCTTATTACATTTCTGTGACGTTGCATTTTATCACGCCTTGAGCAAATATTATATATTGATATATATACTAGTAGATGTTGTATATGTTTTGCATCCGCGCTAGTCCAGTCCCCGCTCTGTCGTTAGTTAAGTAACCTAACGGGTAATGACGGGACCCAGTGGCGAATGCGAATGGCATATACGTACATCATTATTTTCGTTCTTTATTGGTGTGATCAATTGATGGGACTGCATTGATTCGGATCAATGCAAGCTAAACAAACCTATTCTGATGTTGTTGGAACAACTTTTCAAAAAGCTGTTATTGCAATGACGTTCTCTTTTGTTTTGCATCGTGGTATTCAGTTGGAATATCCTGCACCTCAGTCGACGAGGCAAGGGCCGAGATCCCTTCACCGGGAGTGACCCCTTGGACAGAAGTTTGCGTCAGGGCAATAACTTCACTATAGCCGATTACTTTTGCTTTGCATCGTGGTATTCAGTTGGAATATCCTGCACCTCATTCTACGGGGAAAGAGCCGAGATCCCTTCACCGGGAATGACTTCTTTAGCAAAGGTTTTCGCCGCTATATTTTTATAAAACTATCCAGTTCCTTCAACGATATCAAGTTCATTACGTTAAAGGTTTTCGCCAGAAACCATTCGTAGCCCTCCGTCATTTCATATGGATGGTCAATAGTATTCAAGCTGTGTTTGTTGGCCAAAGTCAAGGCACAGTGTTTGGTAGCTATTGGGTATTCATATGCAGCATAGGTAGATGCGTTGGTTTGGGACAGTCGTACTTCCTTATTGGCCAAAGTTAAGGGTAGGTACGGGTGGGTTCTAATTAACCTGGAGAATGATGGGTAGAACTTGACATGTGACTTATGATTTATTGGCCAAAGTCAAGGTCATAAGAGCATGGGGAAAAAATCACATCGGGAGTTTCTAAAGAAACTGAAACTTGCCAGATATGCACATACCTTCTGGAGTGTGATAACGTGAGCGGATTCCGTCACGTTATCATGCGATGATAGTTGGATCCCAATTCCCACTGATGAGTTGGTTTACTCCTCGGGTGATCCCGACTAATTCTTCTTTCTGGTTTGGAGGAGAATTTGACGGTACAGTGGGAGATTTCCTGATTAGATAAAGTGATAACCATTCTGATCTAGGTTAGAGTGCACGCTGAGTGTTTCTTTTCTCTCTCTCTTTGGCAGCGACCATGACCCGACCCTAAGACTATGACTCAGTGACCAAAATTAACCGAGCCTTCTTTAACACTGGCTTTTGGATTGTCAGAGTTGCAAACCTCATTGCCACTCCTACTTTTACCCTTTTCTCTAGGACACCCCGTATTACTACGAACGTCCACTTCCATTGGATAAAACCATCGTATGGTTATATACGAACTCGAAGAAATTTATTCGAGGATGGTTTCCGGTTCTGGAGAAAACGGATAGGACTATTCAGTTGTCTTTTCCTTTTACCTTCTCTCAGGTTACGAGTACTCCTTGGTTTAGGAGATAGTACACCTATTACGCAAATTGGATAGTCTTCTTCCAAACCTTAGGCTGGTGCCGAACGGTGGGGAATGAAGAAAACCAATTAGCATAACGATGGTGTGCAGAAGGTATTAAGTAAAGACATATAAAGGGATTAGAAGGAGGGCAAAGTAAATTGCGACTGCTATTCACGACCAAACCAAGTATTTCATTACCACTCCCACTTCACCTTTGTATTTCTCCAGGACACTCCGTATCACTACGAATATCCACAGTTTATTGGATACTCTATCGTATGGTTATATACGAACTCGAAAGGAACTTGTTCCAGTTCGGGGATGGATTCTGGTTCAGGAGAAATAGGAATAAGGTTTATTCAGGTGTCTTTTATCTTCACCTTCTCTCGCATTACGAGTGCTCCTAGGATTAGGACAGTACACCCATTATGCTTATTGGATAGTCTTCTTCCAAACCATAGGCTGGTGCTGAGCGGTAGGGAAGGAAGAAAACCATTTGGCCCAAAGGGTTGTACAGAAGATAATGACTAAAGACATATGAAGGGATGTGAAGAGATGGTATAGAAATATACGGTTACAGTTATGAATCTGATAATGGAAGAGGCAATACTAGGAATACCCGGATACCCCATCGAAACATTTCAATGTTTCAGTTTCACTGTGTACTGTTAAAAGAAAACTGATTTCCCAATTAGTCCTTACTTCAGGGTATGTATTTACCAGGTATGATTCTCACATCTGTATGGTTTTACAGATGATGAGTGGGAGTAAGTTATTGGGAATTAGGTGATCATCCTCATTATATCGGAATTCGTTGTAATTGGTGATATTTGAGGAAGTCACCTAGGTTGTTTGCCGGACGGCAAATATTTGGTTTTGAATATCCGTTGCTATGCACCAATTTCAAATTGATATATCTGTACGTCTATTTTTGTAGAGTGAGATATAACTTTTTGAAATTATGTCCATGACATTTACCTATATCAGTGGATGGTTAAGTAAGGAGCATTAAACAGCGGTGTAATTCTTCTTAACCATAAGTACAGTTTTCAACCTACGACACACAGTGAATGAGTCACTAGACTCAGGCGGCTTATACAGAGTATTGTATATTGTCCAGTGTCCATTAGGACAGAGGTGTTGGTCCTCGTACTATATTCGGTTTACTTATGACTTCTCTAGTTCTTAGACAAGTGTTTCGTGGAAACACAAGGTCTGAGTTTTGAGAAATTATAGGTATATAAATAAAGTAGAGAACCAGATATTGCAAGTATCGAGATTCTTTAAGGTGATCGAAGATGTAGATACTTGTGTATGGTATTCAGTTGATAGTAATGATTAAGAGAACTTGCTTCTCTTTTAGGTTACTCATAATTGGAAGCACTCCTAAGTTGAGTAACGCTGATCGGCCTCCTTCCATTTAGTTGACATGCACTGGAGACAGCTGCATGATTTGAATCTGGTTCAATTAAATCAGTGCCTCTGTTTCTGTATTGGATATAGAACAGTTCATATCTTAACAATGTTAAGGTACGAGGAGTTGTCCAGCTTATGCTTAAAACCAGACTCTGGACAACTCAAGACACGTTTCTGTAATGGCTGTTTGTGGGTTGACCCAGGCTATGACGAGGGTTGACTTTCTACCATCTGGAAGATCAATAGTGATATTGTTCTAGACTCGCCACAGTTTTAATAAAAATGGATTTTTTCAGAAAACAGTAGTGGGAGTATGGTAGAACTGGAAGTGATTCCAGAACCGCAAACGATTACTGAAGATTTGATAAGAACCTAAAGATTCAATTTGGTTTGACATTCCATTGGCCACTCCGCAGATACGGTGGGTAACCTCAGGCACCCGAGAGGTACTCCGGTAGTCTCAAGGACGGTGACAGGGTGGTTCTTGTTTACCCAGACTTGCCATTGCTGTTGTTCCAGACCGTGAGACCCGGCAGAAGGATGAGTATAGCGTCGTTCTAAACTGGCTTTAGAAGTGTACGTCTATATGACTCTGCCAGAGGGTTGTCGTAGTCAGTGGGAGCAGCGGAAGCATAGTGGACAAGTGGCTTATGTCTATTTATAGACTAAAGCAGATATAGCGGAGATAGATCATCTATTTCTGATGTGACAGTCATCGGTTTGACTTCATCAGAATAGGGGATGGATCTGTTAAGAAGGTAGTAGGGTGTGATGTCCTGGTATTTGGATGACATACACAGAGTAGGAAGTGATATTCCTATACTACGATCGGTTTTACTTTGGTTGTCACACAGTGGTTTCTCCACATGGGACTTGGATATAATATCAAGACATTCTGGTTACTAGATCTATAGATCTAGATTTGGGTGGTTTCCCAATCAGGGTACTTAGACAGCATTCTAAGAGTTTTTAGAATGGACGGCTCCTAGCACGGTAGTGTACCTGCAGGTGATGGAGTCACCCTCTCTAAAGGTGTCTTACAGACTAAAGTGGAGAGGGATGTGCATGATTGACAGATCACTTGCTTAGGCAATTGAGTCAATCATGAGATGTCAAGTACCACACCAGATGTTGTTTTTGCAGTAGATGCAATAAGTTGATAATAATCCAATCCTGGAAAACCAATCGGAAGCAGTTTTAGAACATAAGTGCATGTTCTTGGGATATGATAACGGTATTCTCTTTCGGGAGACAGTTATCATTCCAGGCTTCCAAGGTGACCTGGATGACAGAGAGGTTGGTAGAGTTATAGTTTTCCTTCTGACGAGGGGCAGTATTTTGGACAGATGGTCCAGGTGGATACTGAGGGAAGGATGGCGCAGGATACTGATTAAGTTCAGTTGACGATACAGTCTAAGAAGTTTGGATTTGGGTTCATTTATGAGCTAGGTCCTATCAGACATCCAGACATATTCTAAGACAGGTATTGCTCATTTCGGGAGATGGCTTTCTCCGCGAACTTGAGATAAAGAGAGACATAGAAAGAAACATCAAGGCGGATCCACTCACTGAGGCTATTCCTCGAACACATTAGTTTCGCAAACTGGTTTTGTGAGACTGATTAGTAGAGGAGTTGGGTGTTCGGTATCACACGGGCTGTGAGTATGCGACATCGCAATAATTAGCCCTGAGTGCAAGTGGGAGATTGTTGGAGATAGTGCCTGTCACGACCCGCAGGGTACGGAACGTGACTGGCACTTAAGTTTACGAAACGTCTCAAGACGTCTGTAAAGTAAGTAAGCCAAAGCCAAGAAACCAAAACCAAATAAGCAAAAGAGTGAAGAAAACCCAATCAATTGAAAGCGAGTTTATCAAATAAGTCATATAAAATCCTTTTTAAAAACAATACAAATTTTTCCGAAAATTTCGGCAAAGTCTCCTTTGTAAATACTGGCCCCCAAAATGGGTACAACAAGAATATATATGAATCCAACAAATAAGGCATCCCCAAGCGGGAGCTAGCTCTTCGCCACAAGGCGGTCACAAATCCTACGCAATAAAAAGCAACAACATGTGGAATAATCATAAGAAAGCATGAGAAAAACGGCATGTCGACTCAAGTGAGCTCGACCCCAAAATACAGCATAAAAAGTCCACAAACCTCACAGTCTCATCTCTAGGTCAATATACAACAATACTGATAGAAACAGTAGATGGAGTACACTAGATACAAAGAATATATAAGGTGGTACAAAAATAATGATATAACCCACCTAAGAGTAAAACCTCGAGTCCAGGCAAAAGAAGGAAGTGCGCCCGCCGCTACTGTACTGACGGAGCGGACCTGAAAAAGGCTGTGGCACAACGGGGGTGAGTTGCCAACTCGTGAGTAATAAATAATATCTACACAGGCTATCGAATGCATGCACACAAGCATCCTAGAATCTATAATATAGGTATGGCAGGACATAATGGCAGGTATGTATGCAATATGAATGTACTAGCAGGTATGAATGCAATGCGAATCAACTCATGATCTGAATGTGTAAGTATAAGAATCATGTTTTTCCTCTAGGAATCTCTTTTGAAATACCAGCACAATACCAATAGAATCAACAAGAACCTGTGTCCAGCAACGACACCTCAAAACTATCACAAATCTCATATATCCATGTCATAGTATCTCTGGCCTCAGCCATCCGGCTGTCCCAGCTCAATATCAAAATCTCATCATCTCGCGGCCACGGTCGGTATCCTCTGGATATCCGCCGTGCCAAACAGTCACCGGTAGGTAATCCGTCCCCTGCCAGGCTCAACGTCAACACCACATTCATCTTGCCCCGAGGTACCATACCGGGCCCACCATGTACCCGTGACGGTTCCTCCACTCCTCGACACGGATCTCGAAAACCACAGCAAACTCATGGTGGACGACACTTTACATCACTAGAAAACCGCAATTACATATTGTAAAAACATAATAAGTTTAGAAATTTTGCGGCTTTCCCCCGAAATCCAGAAATATCATAAAATCTCAAGAAATCCTCATAAGTGCATATATCAATGGTGATGAATGCATATGGTATCAATAATTAAGCTACGATGTATGATTAATAGACTAGGCATGAACAAATAATATGATGAGGTACATGCACATGAATAGCAATCCTACGATTTCATTTTAAGGAATTAAAGGCAATAGCACAAGTTTAAGCATCAATTAGTAAAAGGTTTCAAATTATAGGTTATCTAATGTGATGGCATGGCAATTACCAGGGCGTGTGTGTAAGCATGAATAGTGCTCGTGCTGCATATAAAAACCCTGGCAATGGTGCAGGTGTCCTATAAAATGGTTTCGTATATGTATGTCAATATAGGGCATGAATGTAGCAAATAATCATACAAGTATTACACCCCTAATTACTAACATTACTAAGAATCTTTTTAAGGTACTAAAACTATCGGGCGACTTGCGCCATCCAACGATAGTCCCCCGTAGATGTTACATCTACTCACCGGAATCCCTAGCTAGCTGTGTCTAATCACCGCTTTCCCCTTTCGTGCCGCGTCTGACGTCTCCGCGACCGAACCTGGAATTTACATCAATACAAAACATAAGGTTACATATCAAGAACGACACAAAACCCAAACGAAAACACTAACGTTCACAAGCTAGGTACAACGTGCACAAGGTGCGCGGAACACACGCGAAAATCGCAAAAACTGCAAAAATCGTCGATTTGGTCGCCCGGCAAAACTAAAACCCAACTACTCAAAAATCCGCACTCACACATCCTAAATGTCATAGGATATGCCAACAATATCATCAAGATATCGCAACTAAATCGCCACAATAATATAATAAAAACCTAGTAAGCTAGAAGTTTGCAAATTTTATGCAAACATCGACAATTTGCGACAAAGTGCACACATTATCACACAAATATCCAAACTAACCCACTAGCTAGCCATTACACTAATTTTAAACCATTAACTATGCATCAAACCATAATTCCAACACAAACCCTTCTCTTGATTCTTGGCAATTAGCAACAACAATGAAAATTTCACACAAGTTAACTTAGATTAGCATAACATCAAGCCACTTAAGCAAAGTAACCATATAGATTGGTTAAGTAAACAACTAGGTTAATTAAAAAGATTTAATTAACTAAAACATGGTTTCAAGAAACCCTAATTAACTCAACCATTAACTTTTAAAAAAACTAGATTAGGATTAACACTAAAATTAACACTAAACAACTAGATTAAAGAATTCTAACCATATTAACTTAAAAGAGTAGAAACTATACCTCAAATCTATGGATCTAGCAAGAAGAAATTTGCTTCAATTGATGGCCTCAAAGCATCATGATCCAAGCAAGAGAGGTGAAGGAAAAAGGGATGAAGAATGGGGTTTAATTTGTGAGTTTTAAATTTGGAATTTTTGAAGCAACTTAATGAATTTTTTTGAAGAAAATGAAAAGAACAAAGAGGTGAAGGGGGGGCTGCTGGAATTTTGGCCAGAAATGAGGGAGAGTGGATGGTGTGGGGTGTGGGAAAGAGGTCTTGGTCAACTCCTACCAACCACAAAAGACTATACCCAAAAACAAATTCAAACCTTTCTCAAAACAACCATCATTTCCACACAATAAAACAAGTCAAGGAGCATGGAATTTTTCTGGACCTGATGGTGGTGGGGCCGGCCTAGAGGTGAGGAATGAGTGAGAGAGAGTGCACAAAAAAATTTATGCAAAAAGACCCCCTACAAGTCCAAATTTGCAAGTTTAAGCTTAAATTCAACAAATTTCGTTTTCTATAATAAAAATTAGTTAAAAATCAAAATAAAATACTAAAAATTTATGTTACAACTAGATTTTAATTATCATTATTTTAGAGCTTAAATTTAGCCCATTTAAATTTGTATTTATCGCTAATTTAATGTATTTTCTTACCGGCTTAAAATAATATTAAAAATTGAAAAATTAGGGAAAATTTTTAAACGACCAGAATTTCATAAGTAACTCATTTGCTACTAAAAACAAGCAATTACCTATCCATTTTAGGTATAATTAGCCCTAAACTGCAAAATAACAAAAAAGTCGGTTTTCGGAAAAATACCGAATTTTCACCGATTTTCAGGAAAACTCCAAAACGACTTTTCAAGACGCTACAATCTTCCCCCCTTAAATAAATTCGGTCCCCGAATTTAAAAAAATATAACTACGCGTACCTTCAAAGAGATGGGGATATTTCTTCCTCATCTCGCCCTCGGTCTCCCAGGTAACCTCCTCGCTGCTCGGGCTACGCCAAAGGACCATGACGGTTGGTATAACTTTTGATCTCAACTTCTTCATCTGCCGATCCAGGATGGCCACCGGCTGCTCTACAAAAGAAAGGTCGCGCTCTAGCTGGACTGTCGGGTGCTGAATCGCATGCGAAGGGTCGTGAAGGTACTTGCGGAGCATCGAAACATGGAAGACGGGGTGAACATCGGGAAAGCTGGGTGGAAGGGCCAAACGATATGCAACAGCACCGACACGCTCGAGGATCTCGAAGGGACCTACAAATCTAGGGCTAAGCTTCCCCTTTCGCCCAAAACGCATCACGCCCTTCATCGGAGAGACCCTCAGAAAAACATGGTCGCCAACTGCGAACTCTAATCTGCGACGGCGCCTGTCTGCATAGGATTTCTGCCTGCTCTGAGCCGCTCTCATCCGGTCTCGAATCAACTGTATCTTCGCTGTCGTCTCCTCAACAAGCTGCGGCCCCAAAATACTGCTCTCGCTGAGCTCTGTCCAACAGACGGGCGATCTGCATCTCCTCCCATACAATGCCTCGAAAGGTGCCATCTGAATAGTATCCTGGAAGCTGTTGTTGTAGGAGAACTCCACTAGAGGTAAATGACGATCCCAGCTACCGCCGAAGTCTAAAACGCACGCTCTGAGCATGTCCTCGAGAGTCTGAATGGTCCGCTCTGACTGTCCGTCGGTCTGCGGATGAAACGCTGTGCTGAAGCTCAAACGAGTGCCCAAAGCCTCCTGAAGTCTCTGCCAAAGTCGGCTGGTGAACTGGGTGCCTCGATCTGACACGATACAAGTCGGTATGCCATGTAGTCGCACGATCTCGTCAATGTAGAGCTGAGCATACTGAGCGAAGCTGAAAGTGGTCTTCACTGGTAGGAAGTGAGCTGCTTTCGTCAATCGATCTACGATCACCCAGATGGAGTCGTACCCTCGACTGGTCCTGGGTAGACCCACAACGAAATCCATCGAAATCTGCTCCCATTTCCACTCCGGAATGGGTAACGGCTGTAGCTCTCCTGCGGGCCTCTGGTGCTCGGCCTTGACTTGCTGACAAGTCAGGCATCTCGATACAAACTCCGTAATGTCCCTCTTCATCCCGTCCCACCAGTAGATCTCTCTCATATCATGGTACATCTTAGTGGACCCGGGGTGGACACTATACACTGATCGGTGTGCCTCCTCAAGAATGTCGCGCCGTAATCCATCAGCATCTGGTACGCACAGTCTAGATCCATAGAGTAAAATCCCCTGATCGTCAATCACGAACTCGGAAAATCTGCCCTGACCCATCTGTGCCATGATCTCCGAGCAACGGTCGTCACTGCGCTGTGCCTCATATATACGGTCAAGCAACTGTGGGCATGCACGAACATGAGCGAGCTGTCCCCCTGTCTGAGAGAACTCGAACTCCACTCGGCTGTCGCATAAAATCTGCCAATCTGCTGACGACTGCCTCTGCACTGCGCGCAAACACGATAGACTACCCCCGGGCCTCCTGCTCAAAGCATCTGCCACCACATTCGCCTTGCCTGGGTGATATAAGATCTCGCAGTCGTAGTCTTTCACCAACTCCATCCAACGACGCTGTCTGAGGTTCAGGTCTCGCTGCTGAAATATGTACTTTAAGCTCTTGTGATCGGTGAATATCTGACACGACTCGCCGTATAGGTAATGTCGCCAAATCTTCAGTGCAAAGACCACTGCAGCCATCTCCAAATCGTGAGTGGGGTAGTTCTGTTCATGCTTCTTCAACTGCCGAGAAGCATAAGCGATCACCCGGCCATGCTGCATCAATACGCATCCTAACCCTACTCGCGAAGCATCACAGTAGACCACAAATCCGCCTGATCCCGAAGGCAAAGATAATACCGGCGCCGTAGTCAAACATGTCCGCAGCTGCTGAAAACTGCGCTCGCACTCCTCTATCCAAACGAAAGGAACTCCCTTCCGGGTCAAACCGGTCAAAGGTGCAGCTATACGGGAGAAGTCCTGAACAAAACGCCTGTAGTAGCCCGCCAGGCCTAGAAAACTACGGATCTCAGTAACCGATGTAGGTCGGGGCCACTGCTGAACAGCCTCAATCTTCTTCGGGTCCATACATATGCCGTCTCTCGTAACCACGTGACCCAAGAATCCGACGCTGTCCAGCCAGAATGCACACTTGGCGAACTTTGCGAACAGCTGGTGCTCTCTCAGAGTCTGTAACGTAATCCGCAAGTGCTGCTCGTGCTCCTCTCTGCTCCGGGAGTACACCAAGATATCGTCGATAAACACGATGATGAACAAGTCAAGATACGGCCTGAATGTACGGTTCATCAAATCCATGAATGCTGCTGGGGCGTTGGTGAGTCCGAACGACATCACCAAAAACTCGTAGTGGTCATAGCGTGTACGGAAGGCTGTCTTCGGTATATCCTCCTGTCGGACTCGCAGCTGATGGTATCCTGATCGCAAGTCGATCCTCAAAAAATACCCCGCACCCTGAAGCTGGTCGAACAAATCATCAATGCGTGGCAACGGATATCTGTTCCGAACGGTAACTTTGTTCAGCTGGCGGTAGTCAATACATAAGCGCAAACTTCCGTCCTTCTTCTTGACAAACAGGACCGGAGCACCCCACGGAGAAACACTAGGTCGAATAATCCCCTTATCTAACAAATCCTGCAACTGATCCTTCAGCTCTCGAAGCTCTGCCGGGGCCATCCGATAAGACGGTATAGAAATAGGCCCCGAGCCGGGAATCAAATCAATGCAGAACTCAACATCGCGCTCAGGTGGTAGCCCAGGTAGCTCATCAGGGAAAACATCAGGGAACTCACAAACAATCGGGACCCGGTCCAACGGAACCTCTGCAGCTCGAGTATCACAAATATACGCTAAGAATCCCTGACATCCCTTCCGCAAGAGCTGACCAGCGCGAAGAGACGAAATCAAGCTGGGAAGGGTGACGCTGCGATCTCCCTGAATAACAAGGACTGGCTCCCCCGGAAAGCTAAATCTGACTGCCTTCTCATGGCAGTCCACCGAAGCATAACAAGTGGCGAGCCAATCCATGCCCAGAAGCACATCAAAGTCCAACATATCGAGGAGAATCAAATCAACCGATGAATCCCTCTCCCCGATACGAACGGAACACAATTGAAAAACAAAACGAGCGACAAACGACTCGCCTACCGGAGTATTAACAACAAGCGGATGATCTAACGACGACGACTCACGGCCCAACATCGGTGTAAAGTGTGTAGAGACGTACGAATGTGTGGAACCTGGGTCAAATAATACCCGCGCGTCAAAAGAGCAAACTGGCAAGGTACCTGTCACAACGGCATTGGATGCCTGCGCATCCTGCGGTGTCAAAGCAAATACTCGGGCCTGTCCTCCACCGTTAGCGGGCTGACCTCGACCTCGGCCTCTGCATCCTCGTCCTCTCTGAACAGGACCGCCGCGTCCACGGCCTCTGGGTGCACCTAACTGGCGTGGAGCATCGCCGGTGGTAGGAAGTAGGGCTCTCTGAGGAGGGGGTGGTGATGGTGGTAGGGTCACAAGCGGAACTGTCGCTGCTCCCTGTCGTCTCGCCGGACAGTCTCTGACAAGATGGTGCGGACTCCCGCACCCAAAACACCCTGGCGACGGCTGCTGCCCCTGGGGATAAGAACCATATAACTTTCCCCGTCCAAATCCTCTGCCAGGCCTATCTCTCGGAAAGAATCTGGCGCGCTGCCTCTGAGACGGTACATCGGTGCAAATCCTCTTCGGCCCAGAAACGGCCGAAGTCTGTGATAGGCGTGCCTCCATCCGTAATGCCGTATCCATAGCAGCTGAATAAGTGTCGTAGTGCTGGGCGCCAATGGCAAGATATAGCTGGGCATCGAGTCCCTGTACGAACCTCTTCACCATCTTCTCTTCGGTATCCACCAAATAAGGAGCATATCGGGATAACTGTGTAAACTGGATGTTATACTCAGACACCGTCATCCCAGGTGTCTTGACTAAGGCCTCGAAGCTACGAGCTCTGGCGTCACGAACGCTCTCTGGGAGGAAACGAGCTAGAAAGACCGCTGTAAACTCGGCCCAAGTCATAGGCGGTAGACCTGCAGCTCGACCTCTCAAGACTGACTCCCACCATGTCTGCGCGAGACCCTCTAGTCGGAAACTCGCAAGCTCTACCCATCGATCATCCGAACATCTCAGCGAACGGCAGATCCTGGCTAAACTGTCAAGGAACGTCTGTGGGTCCTCCGCTGCCTCGGTGCCGGTGAATACTGGAGGTCTCAGCCTCATGAAATCTTGTAGCGAAACCGGAATGGCCACGGTGGTAGTAGTAGGAGCAGGTATCATGGTCGTCTGTGATGTAGTAGGTACGTCATCCGGCCTCGGTGTACGACTGGCTGCAACTAGGGATCCTACCATCTGACGTAGCTCCTGCATACCCCCCATCATCTGTCACAGCTCCTCCATACCAGTCTCGAGCCTATCCATACGGCCTGGGGAAGGTGGATCGGTCTGTCCCTGCGGCGTAGGCATACCACCCTGCTCAGTCCTAGTCTTGGACGAGCCAGCTCGAATCTCGTCTCGGGCGGCAGCCCTCTGTGCCCTCGTAGCCTTCGGCGGCATAGTGGCTGTTACAGGAAAACGGATAGTAAGAACAGTGCAATAGGATCATAGGATACACGGAATAGAAGAAGGAATTTTCAAGCAAGTATATCCTAAAGTCACTTAGGCGGAGTACCGTATCGCAAGTATGCCGCGGACATACACACGCTACGTTACCCTACTTAAGTTACTTACTACATCTACCAAGGGTCATCCTACACTCAAAAAGGTAAAACCTATCGCTCTGATACCAACTTTGTCACGACCCGCAGGGTACGGAACGTGACTGGCACTTAAGTTTACGAAACGTCTCAAGACGTCCGTAAAATAAGTAAGCCAAAGCCCAGAAACCAAAACCAAATAAGCAAAAGAGTGAAGAAAACCCAATCAATTGAAAGCGAGTTTATCAAATAAGTCATATAAAAACCTTTTTAAAAAAAATACAAATTTTTCCGAAAATTTCGGCAGAGTCTCCTTTGTAAATACTGGCCCCCAAAATGGGTACAACAAGAATATATATGAATCCAACAAATAAGGCATCCCCAAGCGGGAGCTAGCTCTTCGCCACAAGGCGGTCACAAATCCCACGCAATAAAAAGCAACAACATGTGGAATAATCATAAGGAAGCATGAGAAAAACGGCATGTCGACTCAAGTGAGCTCGACCCCAAAATACAGCATAAAAAGTCCACAAACCTCACAGTCTCATCTCTAGGTCAATATACAACAATACTGATAGAAACAGTAGATGGAGTACACTAGATACAAAGAATATACAAGGTGGTACAAAAATAATGATATAACCCACCTAAGAGCAAAACCTCGAGTCCGGGCAAAAGAAGCAAGTGCGCCCGCCGCTACTGTACTGACGGAGCGGACCTGAAAAAGGCTGTGGCACAACGGGGGTGAGTTGCCAACTCGTGAGTAATAAATAACATCTACACAGGCTATCGAATGCATGCACACAAGCATCCTAGCATCTATAATACAGGTATGGCAGGACATAATGGCAGGTATGTATGCAATATGAATGTACTAGCAGGTATGAATGCAATGCGAATCAACTCATGATCTGAATGTGTAAGTATAAGAATCATGTTTTTCCTCTAGGAATCTCTTTTGAAATACCAGCACAATACCAATAGAATCAACAAGAACCTGTGTCCAGCAACGACACCTCAAAACTATCACAAATCTCGTATATCCATGTCATAGTATCTCTGGCCTCAGCCATCCGGCTGTCCCAGCTCAATATCAAAATCTCATCATCTCGCGGCCACGGTCGGTATCCTCTGGATATCCGCCGTGCCAAACAGTCACCGGTAGGTAATCCGTCCCCTGCCAGGCTCAACGTCAACACCACATTCATCTTGCCCCGGGATACCATACCGGGCCCATCATGTACCCGTGACGGTTCCTCCACTCCTCGACACGGATCTTGAAAACCACAGCAAACTCATGGTGGACGACACTTTACATCACTAGAAAACCGCAATTACATATTTTAAAAACATAATAAGTTTAGAAATTTTGCGGCTTTCCCCCGAAATCCAGAAATATCATAAAATCTCAAGAAATCCTCATAAGTGCATATATCAATGGTGATGAATGCATATGGTATCAATAATTAAGCTACGATGTATGATTAATAGACTAGGCATGAACAAATAATATGATGAGGTACATGCACATGAATAGCAATCCTACGATTTCATTTTAAGGAATTAAAGGCAATAGCACAGGTTTAAGCATCAATTAGTAAAAGGTTTCAAATTATAGGTTATCTAGTGTGGTGGCATGGCAATTACCAGGGCGTGTGTGTAAGCATGAATAGTGCTCGTGCCGCATATAAAACCCCTGGCAATGGTGCAGGTGTCCTATAAAATGGTTTCGTATATGTATGTCAATATAGGGCATGAATGTAGCAAATAATCATACAAGTATTACACCCCTAATTACTAACATTACTAAGAATCTTTTTAAGGTACTAAAACTATCGGGCGACTTGCGCCATCCAACGATAGTCCCCCGTAGATGTTACATCTACTCACCGGAATCCTTAGCTAGCTGTGTCCAATCACCGCTTTCCCCTTTCGTGCCGCGTCTGACGTCTCCGCGACCGAACCTGGAATTTACATCAATACCAAACATAAGGTTACATATCAAGAACGACGCAAAACCCAAACGAAAACACTAACGTTCACAAGCTAGGTACAACGTGCACAAGGTGCGCGGAACACACGCGAAAATCGCAAAAACTGCAAAAATCGCCGATTTGGTCGCTCGGCAAAACTAAAACCCGACTACTCAAAAATCCGCACTCACACATCCTAAATGTCATAGGATATGCCAACAATATCATCAAGATATCGCAACTAAATCGCCACAATAATATAATAAAAACCTAGTAAGCTAGAAGTTTGCAAATTTGGTGCAAACATCGACAATTTGCGACAAAGTGCACACATTATCACACAAATATCCAAACTAACCCACTAGCTAGCCATTATACTAATTTTAAACCATTAACTATGCATCAAACCATAATTCCAACACAAACCCTTCTCTTGATTCTTGGCAATTAGCAACAACAATAAAAATTTCACACAAGTTAACTTAGATTAGCATAACATCAAGCCACTTAAGCAAAGTAACCATATAGATTGGTTAAGTAAACAACTAGGTTAATTAAAAAGATTTAATTAACTAAAACATGGTTTCAAGAAACCCTAATTAACTCAACCATTAACTTTTAAAAAAACTAGATTAGGATTAACACTAAAATTAACACTAAACAACTAGATTAAAGAATTCTAACCATATTAACATAAAAGAGTAGAAACTATACCTCAAATCTATGGATCTAGCAAGAAGAAATTTGCTTCAATTGATGGCCTCAAAGCATCATGATCCAAGCAAGAGAGGTGAAGGAAAAAGGGAGGAAAAATGGGGTTTAATTTGTGAGTTTTAAATTTGGAATTTTTGAAGCAACTTAATGAATTTTTTTGATGAAAATGAAAAGAACAAAGAGGTGAAGGGGGGGCTGCTGGAATTTCGGCCAGAAATGAGGGAGAGGGGATGGTGTGGGGTGTGGGAAAGAGGTCTTGGTCAACTCCTACCAACCACAAAAGACTATACCCAAAAACAAATTCAAACCTTTCTCAGAACAACCATCATTTCCACACAATAAAACAAGTCAAGGAGCATGGAATTTTTCTGGACCTGATGGTGGTGGGGCCGGCCTAGAGGTGAGAAATGAGTGAGAGAGAGTGCACAAAAAAAATTTATGCAAAAAGACCCCCTACAAGTCCAAAATTGCAAGTTTAAGCTTAAATTCAATAAATTTCGTTTTCTATAATAAAAATTAGTTAAAAATCAAAATAAAATACTAAAAATTTATGTTACAACTAGATTTTAATTATCATTATTTTAGAGCTTAAATTTAGCCCATTTAAATTTATATTTATTGCTAATTTAATGTATTTTCTTACCGGCTTAAAATAATATTAAAAATTGAAAAATTAGGGAAAATTTTTAAACGACCAGAATTTCATAAGTAACTCATTTGCTACTAAAAACAAGCAATTACCTATCCATTTTAGGTATAATTAGCCCTAAACTGCAAAATAACAAAAAAGGCGGTTTTCAGAAAAATACCGAATTTTCACCGATTTTCAGGAAAACTCCAAAACGACTTTTCAAGACGCTAAGTGCCCTCAAAGTCAATTATTGGATCCCAAGCACGTGATTGCAATGATTGATGGAGGACCTGTCCCAGTAAGACAGTCTTACTCAAGATGATAGTATGCTATCTGGTTTATCTTTATCATCGTGTACTGTTTTAGGTGATCTTACAGGTCACTATTGCGCGTTGATAGAGCCCCTAGGATTCTTGCTTGACTGCCAGCAGTATGAGGGTGATCATATACGTGGGAGCTGGGGTCTATAAGCATATCCTTAAAAGGTCCCTAGTCGAGCGAGTTTCGAGACAGGGCATCGATACTCCAGAGTAGACTAGTGTATACAGTCGAGACCCCGACGAGGGGTGGTGGCCGGTCTCACAAGCCACTAGTGTCAGTTGGTTCACCTAAGATATATACAGGTGCTCATTGGGTTATGAGTACACCGGACAGGACTCGCCGGGAACATGCTAGTTGGTCTTATACCTGACGTCAGATAGCAGTTCCCTGGTGACATGTGTACAGGTTAGTTCATCGACCTGGGATCGTCATTTGTCTCGTGTGAGTTCCCACTGTGCTTTGATTACTACCCTACCACGCTCAAAGGAGACATGCAAACAGGTTTTAGTTGGGTACAGTCCCGAGCCACATGGAGGCAGTGAGCGGAACTTCAGGGGTTCGTCTCTCCTGGTATTGGGGGTGAGGTCGCGCTGTGTCTAGGAGAGCCATTACACGAAGTCCTTGGCCAAGACAGGAGATTTACTGGTAGGTATTCCAGTAGTATCTCAGGGTGTTCTGGGCTACACTCCGACACGACTTGTACCGCTTTTGGGGGTCTGACTTTTACCAACCCCCTAGGCCCGCCATGCGATGCTCATAGACGAACGGACCGGACTGTACGGATATTGTCTCTGACAGGCTCAGTAGGGTGTCAGGATGAGTTCGCTCATCGACGTCCCTTTTGGTCAATACCTGGTAGCCCGTTACGTATGGCTAATACCTCTGATGTGCTAGTGGTTAAATCCACAACCAAAGTATTGACGAGTCTTTAGAGTCCCCCACAGACCGTTTTCTCAAGTTTCGGGTGAAATGCTGTAGAGGCCGTATGGAGATATGGCAGGGTTCGATCATGTACGTGCGGTATTGCATGGATCATGATCGGACGGATAATACTAGCGGGCTTTGGTTTAAGTAGGATTATAGTATAGTACAGTGTAGATTTTGTCTCATTGCATTTGTGTTCGGTTGGAATACAAATGCGGGTATGTATATACAGTCGGGGGGTTTTCCTGTAATTTATTACGGGATCAGTTTTCTGAAGTTGCCAGTTTGCATTCCGTTTCGGTCATTTTCCTTTGTATCTTTCCTTGGCTAAAAATTGGTGGAGGAGGGCTTATTTGCAATTGTGCAAATTAGCATTGTGGAGGGTGATCTTTGTATTTTATTGCATCATGATGGTTTCATGATGGTTCCACCATTCC
Organism: Agapanthus africanus; assembly: GCA_030015575.1. NCBI lineage: Eukaryota > Viridiplantae > Streptophyta > Magnoliopsida > Asparagales > Amaryllidaceae > Agapanthus > Agapanthus africanus. The sequence goes on along the minus strand of CM057338.1, from coordinate 474,058,393 downwards.
TTGACTTTCTTTTGATCATGATTACTTGACTTTGGTGTCATGATGGTTGATGGAGTGGAGACATGGGAGTGATCATTGTTTCTCATCATCACTTGCTTGCATTATTGTTTTTCCACCCACCCCTTGGCTTTTCTCGCTCTCTCTCATTCATGTAGCAAAGGGGCCAGCCATTCTTGGTAAGGGGATGTCACAATTTTAGTGTGGCATTGGTGTTTCTCATTTTGCTTGAAAAAGGCTTTCTAGTTCATCTCCAAAAGTCTATTCTTTACCTCCACCAAAATGGCAACTTCAACCCCTAGAGACACATAGAGTTCTACACTTCATCTACAGCACTTCTTGGGCACGTCGGCTCGCCAACTTCGTGCCCGAGTTGCCTCGGTCCAGAGGTGGGAGCCCGTAAAAGAACCCGGCGATGTGGTGCCCTTTTGACGAGGAAATGAAGACCGGAGATTCCGCGGGGAGATCAGGACGACGACGAGAAGACCGAAGGACACGGATCGCTCGGTATATCTCTCTACCCCTTCTCTTGTTAGCTAGGATTAGATTAATGGCCCGATCCGGGATTTTAGTGCGCGGTGGTGCCGGTTTACAGTTTAAAGTAAAGTATCGTTTCCGCATTTTGGTCTCGGATTGACGGCCAGGGCGCCGCCGTGCACTTACATAGGGCTCGGCCAAAATCCGAGCTCTCCCCTCCGTATTTCCCCAGTGTTCTTATATTGTCCCAAATATCACTCTGCAGTTGTTAAAAAAAAATTTAGACTTTTTATAAAATTTCCAGAGAGCAATTCTAGGGTTTTGTAATATCGTATTTTCGGAGTTGGTTTCGTTTTCATATTAGTTCTAATACTGTGTCCAGAATTCTAGCTTGGCTCTGATACCACTATTGGGTTTCCCTTACACCTAGTTTAGGGTTTGGTGGCATCACTCATGCCATTTTAAAATTTAGAGAGGTGCAAAGCAAATAACCATGAATCTTTAAACTAGAATTTCTAGGGTAACAACAACTTGTATCACATACAAAGAAGATTCTATCACTAAGTGTTGATATTACAACCTTTGTAGTCTCTCTTTGGTGACTCCTTGGACCTTTGAGAGTTTGGAACGGATCGCTAGCAACCTTCCAAGTCCACGATGATCCACCCGAAGTCTCTTTGCCCAAAGCTCCTTACTTTACTTGATCCATGATGAAGTGTAGCAAAACACCCTACACAAATGGGCTAGATGTGTGTAGAATGATGAGGTGGTTTGTATTCTCTAATCAAAACCCTTTCTTTTTTACTAACTCACTCAAATGAAATATCAAGAGAGAGAGAAAGAAGAAGATGATGGCAAAGCTCAAGCTCTTTTTCTTTTGTGATGAATAATAAACTTCTTTTTAGATGAGAATGAAATAATCATATTATATCCTTCTCTCCTCAAACCATGGTTAATTAATATCTAGATATTTATCATTGAGTTAAAGTCCAAAAGAGAATTAACTCATGGTTAAAGTTAGGTCAAGAATGGTCAAAAAGTCAAATGAAGATAAACATTAACCATGAGTGAATAATCTTTAATATTAACTCAAAAATGAATATATATATATATATATATATATATATATATATATATATATATATTAACTACCATGTGAGTCTTTCATTGCCACCATATAGTGTATCATCAACCATGATAACTATCCATGTATGTATGTATGTGTCCATGCACATCAGCATATGCATACATGCATGGATACAACTTCTTTAAAGAAAAGGTTTTAAATAAAGAATTAAAATAAAAGTCAAATGTTAAATCAACACTTGATTTAACAATCCGGTCATATCACATACGACCCGACCAATAGTAAAGCGCCTGATTAACATACGGTATCACATACTCGCATTCAATCGGGTCCCCGCGCATATCTCATATGCACACCACATCGTTTCGCCTGAGCTAGGAAACTCCTATGTGGGACTCTAAGACTCGTCAATACGCCGGCAGTGGGTGATGATCATATCAAACACCGACAAGCCGCAAGCGGTTAGTTAAACGTAACGGCCACCCAGGTATTGAGCGATCGGAAGAAAACCAGCGAAGCTGTCAAAACTCCCGCGAATCCAATCAGTAATACTACCGTACAGTCCGGTCTCTTCGTCTGATATGTCGCATATCCAGTTTAGGGGTGGTAAACATCAGACCCCAGTAACCGATAAGTCGTGTCGATGTGAGGCTCATAACATGTCGAGAAACTACTGATAACTCTTACCAGCAGCACTCCATATCAGCCCTGGCCAGGGACTTCCAGTTATAGCCAATCGAACACTGCACAACATCAACTCCCTATACCGGGAGAGACGGAACCTCTCCTATCGCTCATTTCCTCCATGTGATTCGGGACTGTACCCAAAAGCCACCGTTTTGCACGCCCTCTTGGACGTGGTAAGGTGGAAATCAAAGCACAGTGGGAATCACACAAGACTCTATGACGATCTCGGGTCTACAGACTAACCTGTACCAGTGTCGCCAGAGACTGCTGTCTGACGATAGGTATAATACCATTTAGGAGTTCTCGGTGAATCCGTTCAGTGTACCCAGTCTCCACTGAGCACCCGTACACCATCTTTGATGTCATACACCGATGGATATGGGATCATCCAGCGCCCATCATATGGGTCAAGATGCATATACGCCAGTCTACTCTGGTGTATCGATGTCCTGTCTCGATACACGCTCGACTAGGAACAGTTATAGGATGTACTCTTTGACTACCCTGGCCCCACTAGTATGAGCTGTATCATAATCATAGTAGTCGAGTACATATCCTAAGGGCTTTATCAACATATGAGAACAAGACAGTAAACCAATACAAGTCAACATGTTAAGATAAAGTGAAACCAAATAGCATACTATCATGTCGAGCAAGAAAGTCCTCTCTATATATATCCAAGCATCCACTATAATATATATCATATGTACAACAATGGCCTTTAGGACATATATACAACTAACAACAGAGAGTTTTCCCAGGGAATCGCAGACTCGAGTGGAAAAAGTTTTCCTGGGGAATCGCAGATTTAAGCGGGAAAAATGAGTTTTTCCCAAGGTGATCCTAGTGAAAAAGGATTGTGTTCTTCACATTTGAAAATAGCGGAAAATCCTAAGAAGATGTTTCATGCGGGGACTAGCCACTGGAAACAATTCTCTTGTGTTTCCATTGCTCTTGACTCTAATCTTATTTTCTGTGTTTTGATTATTGCAATTAGTTTAATTATTTAATTTGTTTAGAATATTCCGCGGAAACTTATTAATCAAAAACACAATATAGTAATTATATTTTTTTAATTTGCCATATAACACGTAGTTACTTTATTCATCCCCTCTATAGTATTTTCAATTGGTATCAGAGCAGGTTGCTCGTATTTTAAAAGATTAATATCTTGCGTTTTTAGGTCCTATAATGACAAATCAATTAGAAGGACAATTCATCACACGACCACTACTTTTTAATGGCACAAACTTTCAATTTTGGAAAACTGAAATAAGAATATTTTTATAATATATAAATTTATATTATTATTAGTTTTTGAACCCTGTGTTGTTTGAATTATTATTATGAATTGGTTCATTATGATTAATGTTATGCTTGAATTAACATTTTTTATGCTCTAATCATGTCTATTCTTATTATCAAATGAAATTTCAAGAATCAAAATTATCTATTCATGTATATTTCTTTATCCTTTGTCCTGATTTTTAACTTTTTGATATTTTTCAAAAAGGGGAAGAAAATATTCATGAATATCTTATATCATGTATACAGTGGCAATAAAATTTGAGTTATAACACTTGTCTTCATGAGTACTCCTTGAAAAATAGTATTAGTGGTATGATACACTAATATGAGTTCAAAATTTTTTTCAACTGAGCATGAATTGAGGAGGAGTATTTAACTCTAATTTATATTTTTATATATATCATGAATGCTTTAAATAAGTTTTGCTAAATATCAAAAATGAGAGATTGTGACACTTGTGTCATACGATCTTCAGTTTTGATTATATAAAACAAAACTTTATTTAAAGAATTCATTGTTACTAACGGTGTTTTCAAGTTTTTTATTTTTGAGTACAACAAGCATAATATCTCAATATCAAGCAAGGTTGCCTACAATAAGATTCGTACTCAAAATGTCGATATGATATGTAGACTTGATGAAAGCAAAGAACATGATGCAAGCTTTATCAAGATACAAAAACGTCTCAAAGTAACAAGTCAAGGAAATAAAGACCGAAGAAGAACCAAGATGAAAGTAGTTTTAAGTTTTGATTATTGAGTGTAGTGTTGATCTCATAATGTTAGAAACCACTTTACAACACTTTTTTTTATTTTCCAGACGTCTCCTTTTTCATCAAGAGACGTCTAATATATCCGTTGGAATTCAATTTCTTCAATTTTTCTAAACTGTTTTTAAAATTGTTTTGAACGGTTAAGAAATTTTTTGAACATCAGAAGTCTGGTGAAAGAAATTTTTGAATACCAGACGTCGGTGAAGGAAAATTCCATTTTTCAAATCTCAGTTTCCATTTCAGAGACGTCTCAGCAGATGTCTCCTTAAGAAATATTTGAACACTAGACGTCTGGTACACCAAACTTACCAGACGTTTGGTTTGGTAGTTTCTTGCAGTTATTTTTCGTTTGAATTTTCAAATGATCAGGTATTTGTGCCAATTTGATTTCAAACCGTTTCCAACGGTCATTAATTGTTTTTGACACTCATTGGAAGTTACAATAACTATTCCTTTCTACTCCAATAAATACCTTAGAGATCAAACCCTTTTCTTAATCAAAAACACATTCATTGATCAATATATTGAGAAATTCTTGATTCTTCTTGTGCTTCAAAAGTTCATATTCTTTTCCATTTCCTCCAGAGCCAGAAACTTTTAGTAATCTCTCAAAATAATCCATGTGCCTAATTGGTATTAATCTTTTGAGGTCATAGAATTGTGAGTGAGAATTTGATCGTTGTAAACGATTGTAAATTTTTGAAGAAAGTTCGATATTCTTCTCTACGAGAGAAGGGGTCTCTCATTATTTGAATTGGGGATTTGGAGTGAAAAAAGAGTTTTTCCTATTGAATCGCGGATTCGAGTGGAAAAAGAGTCTTTCTTAGAGAATCACGGATTAGAGAGGAAATATGATTTTCCTCGAGAATCACGGATTAAAGAAAAAAGAGAGTTTTCTCAGGGAATTACGGATTCGAATGGAAAGAGAGTTTTCTTAGGGAATCGCAGATTCAAGCGGAAAAAATGAGTTTTTCCTAAGGTGATCCTAGTGAAGAAGGATTGTGCTCACATTTGATAATAGTGGAAAACCCTGACAATTAATGTGTCTCGGGCGGGAACCGGCTACTGGCAGTGGCCAGTGAACCCTAGTCCACAATTCTCTTGTGTTTGCATTGCTCTCGACTCTAATATTATTTTATATATTTTGATTATCGAAATAAGTTTCATTATTTAACTTATTTAGATTATTCCGTAGAAACTTATTAATCTAAAACACAATATACAATATAGTAATTAAGGTTTTTATTTTAAAAATTTGCCACATAACAAATAATCACCTTATTCATCTCCATATTTTCACTGTCAATGTGGCTACACATGAGTTTATGTACTTGTTTGTTCCATCATTTGGTACTATGCCAGCACATAAAGTTATACTTACATTATTTGTATAAGATTAAATTGATGATATCAACATTATTTGTATTACATTAAACACATGTTATTTACATTAGTTACTATGCTTATGATGGAAAAATGTCAGTACAGTATCAGATTAAACGGTTGATATTTACAACAAATGGTGAATGATAGACTTGTGGGCCTATGGTTGTATCTATAACTGCACTGTTCCGGACCTATCAGCTCAAATATTAAAATTAGATCGACCGGTAATTCTTGAAAATTAATCCGCTTTAGATACGTGCTTGGTGGACCATATTCTTACAAATCCTGCCGCTGCACCAGAACTCGAAGTTATGGTGGGGGCTTGAGGGATATACTTTTTTTATTCTAACAAGTAGTAGTATAAATTTCCATGATATCGGCTGTCTGATGTCGAAACCTTTCAGCCGACATAAACTCGAAGTTATTGTTTTCGTAATTTATAAACATGCCCCAAATTAACTTCTGATATTTCTATTCTTCCATTTTCCTCCTCTAATCTTTCTCTATTGTTTAGATCTTCTCTCTTTTGCTTTTTCTCTTCCTCTTCAATGCATGAAATTTGCAATGCTGGGTATCTCTACTCAATTAATTCCTAAATTGAGATTTAACACCGTAACATTCAACACAACTGCTACGTGCATGATATATAAATTTAGGAAACTAGAATTAAACCATGGGCATCACGCAGGATTTACGTTGGAAAAAGAAAAATCTATATATTGTCTAAGGTTTATCAATGTAAAAGTCTATGGTATTTTTTATTAGTCCATGATGTTTATTTGCAAAAAGCAAAGGCCATGGTACTTATCTGAAAAATGGTTAAAGATCATATTATTTTTTTTCAAAAATAAAGTCCATGGTATTTATCTGAAATTTGTTGTAATTTCTATAATAAACAAAATTCTTGATATTTATTTGTAATAAAAAAAAAGCCAAGAAAATTTATTGTTTTTGATTTGTAAGAAAAATTCCATGGTACTTATATGGAAAAACATTAAAACTTCTTTTTATTTAATTATATTAAGCAAAGCTCATGGTATTTAGGTGAAAAATATCTGAAATTCATGATATCTTTGATATAAAAAAGTACATGATATCGATTTAAAAAAGCCAATGGTATTTATTTGAAAAAAGTTCATGTTCTCTATTTTAAAAACATGGGGAAGTTCATGGTATTTATTTGTAATAAAAAAAATACATGGCAATGTTATAAATTTTTTGAGAATACATGATATGATATTTTAGTGAAAATACATGTGTGATTATAAGTTGTGGCAAAACTGTGATTAATATGAAGTTGAGGTTGATGGAAAACTGTAATTGAAATAAAGTTTTGCCATTTCAATGATTTTCTATAATTACTCTCACAACTTCATCAAAACCTCCGGTTTACTAATAAAATCCTAATTTTATAATAAGAATGTTAAGTGAGAGTGAGAGCAAGAGTGGAATTAATAAAATTTCCACTCTTGCTACAAAATTAGTATCTTCCATTATATTATAACTAAAGTTGTGCGCAAGTAATTCTTCGGTCTTTTTTAATATGCTCTAGTGGGAAAATTATCCTCAGCCGTCCGGAATCTAAGATAATTCGCATTTGGCCCTTCAAACTAGATATACACCCGGAAAAAATCCATGTAATTTTTACTCCGCCTCCTGAATTCCATGTAAATTTGTATTTGGTCCTTCCAACTTAAAATACACCGAGAAAAATCCCTGAAATGTTTGCTTCGACTCCTAGATTTTACGTAAATTTACGTTTGGCCCTTCTTCAACTCTCTAAATCCTGAGTTAATTTTTCTCAGGCACCTACATTTCCGAAAAAATTTCGTTCGCCTGTGTGTTGGGCTCCTTGCTTGTATTACAAAGAAAGATTGGATCTAGTTCTAGCCTTGAAAACTAATAGGAAAAGCTCTCTGGGCAAAAATTTCTCATGAAAAACTCGTTGAATTTAAGAAGTAACATGTTTAAGTGCTAAAAGTACAACCGATCACTTTTTACCTTTTAATATTCCAATATTATCTTTATCAATTTCTGGTACATAATTGCTACATTTAGCATATAACTGCCATACTTAACAGATAATTGTTACATTTAACAACATTTATTAGATAACTTCTACATGTAATAAATGTAGCAGTTGTAATTTAGGTACTTAAACCTTTTATTTTTTAGGTGCTAAGAGTTTTTCACGAGAAGTTTGCCTGTGAGCTTTTCCTATTGGTTTCCGGATCTGGGGAGCTAGACCCATTTCCCCTATAAATTTAAGAACAATACTAACCTCGGTTAACGCCGCGTACTTTTTCTTGACTGTAGAATTTTTCGGTTTGAGAAATTATTAATATGGCTTAGCTGTGTACTTTATATCGGTTTAACTAAAGTTCTTAATTGGATAGTTCATCTCTTTCAACCTAGATCGGAAGGTCATTTTTCTGATCGAGAAGACCAGTGTTTGATCTGGAACGATCATTCTAAATCCCAAATCGCTAATGGTTTAGCGATTCATAGTAACACGGCTCTACTCAATTTCTAAAAATGAGATTAAACAGCAACATTCAGCAGCAATTGCTAAATGAGGTAGATTTTAGAACAAGGTTAATGCAAGGTGCCTTTCTTTACTGTTTAGAAAGGGTCCCACGCTAAAACTTAACTGAAAAATGGCCCACTCTGCCCTCTTCAACACGCCATGCATATATTCTCTTGTGTGGCCGACCATACGCCATCCCCAGATTCTCTCTGGTATATTATATTATATATACATTACAAGAGCTTGGAAACATTGTTCCAACAGAAATATTTACTATATGAGCTTAAGAGATTTATGGGTGAGTTTGCAAATTATTACTTGTTGCTTTCAAATTAGAATTATTTATTACTAGCTTGCAAGATCTACTTCTTCTCTCCATTTCCTTCTGTTTTTCTTTTTTTCTTTGTGAGTGTATGAATGTGTGGCGCAGCTGTATAATAGCATTGGAAAATCGAGTGTCATTAGCAATAGCCTACCGGTAAAACCTCTTTTCAGGTGGATAAGATGTCTGGCGTTAAAATTCTGCTTGAATCGAATTGCAGCCTATTATATTCCAAGAAAAAATTAAATTAAAAAGAAAGAAGGATTGGCAAATAGAATCTAAATATAGAGTGGCTGGTATGTAGGCTGTTTTTTTTTGGATCAAAATTGACTATATGGAGCGTAATCCGGCATGTGTAGAAATTTTGTACCGATGTTATATATATTATCCTGCAAATCTCCGTATAGCAGTACATCACACACCCCCTTAAACATTATTCAAAAAAGAAATTAATCTTTACTGGATACGTTTTGTTCGATATTTTTCCATAGCTAATATTTTAGTGTTCTCAAATAGATCCAGAATCCATTTAATATCACCATCTCAGTCGATCCAGGTGTTGAACGTTATTTGGACGAGATTAGACACCCGACCTATCTGGATCCAAAATAAGTTATATACCTGTATATAAACAGGTTTGGGCTCAGATAGTCAAAAAGGGAGGGGGGGACCCAAATCCTATCCAGCACGGTATTCTAAGTCCTTATTTTAAAGTAACACTTATCTACCAGCTTGAAATCCAATCACCATCTACCCTAGAGACAAAATTGTGGGATCCACAACACCTAGATAGTAGTGCCAAATAAGTGGTTAATGATGTTTGTATCTTGGATATGTTTTGGTAAATATTTCAAATGAATAGGTTAATCATTTTTCTTATTTTATGCCCCCTCATAGTTCTTGCCTCAACCCTCATGGAGAATCCATGTAAGCTTTTCGGATGGGGCTCTTGTTGGAGTTATGCTTGTAGGATTTGGGTCTCGTCTTATTTTGTAAGCCCACAGTGGTTGTACGTGAGTGTTTCATGTGATGTATATTTTTCCTTAATGAATTTTTCCTCACCCCAAAACTTACCGAATTCTAAATATCACCTCCAAAACTTCATATTTCCATATATCTCGCTCAAAACTCTCAAAACTATGATGCACTCCAGAAAAATACACCCATTTAACAATTTGAATCACTTTTAAAAAAATTATACTTGGCTTAGCTTGGCTCTTTCTCTCATTCTCTTCCCTTCCCTCTAAATCCATAAAGGTAACAAATATCATCCCAATCTCTTTTATTCTAATTTTATGATCCCAACAATTCCATCTCCATTCTCTTTTAATCTCATGATCCCAACAATTTCTCTATTATAACTTCAATGAGCAATAACTCTGTTGGAATGGGCACTTCCCCTCTTGGGAAGAGTGCGGGATTCGAACCTCATAAATCCCAGAAGGGGAAGTGGCCACAAATTAACGTTTTCAGGGCAAATTCATAGGTTCCCTGGTTGCGTGTGTGTTGTGTGTTTGTTTGTGATATGTGCGTGGATGTGTTGTGTGGTTTGTATGCATAGGTTATGGCTTACGAGCCAGCGCCAGAAAAAAAGGAAAAGCTTCATTCTTATTCAATTCTGACAACCCTAAACTATTTATGGCATCTTTAACAATCTCTCACTGTATCCAACTTTTAGTTCGAAAATATCCATAATCACTTCTTCAAATTCATCAAAAAATCATCCCATCTATTCCTTTAAGCTCCTCGAAACAATCAATATTTTTCATAACATTAGAAGTAATATTTGTTAGGTTTATTGATTTAAAGGGGGAAGGGCGAAGAGAAATAGTCAAGTCACCGCAAGTTTAGTTTTTTTTTTTAAATGCTTAAATGGTTGAAGGCGTGTTTTTTTTGGAGAACACTGTAGTTCTAAGAGATATATGGAAATATGAAGTTTTGAGGGTAATATTTAGAATTAGGTAAGTTGTGGGGGGGATGTATAGAAAAACATGTAACTTATGAGGATCGTTCATTTAAAAGCTTCTTTTTAATGACATGTTTAGATTGAGGATAATATATCCCTCCTTATTTCTCAAAAAAAAAAGTAATGCTATTGCCAAATATTTAAGTTGATTCAAAAGGTTTATTAAAATATCAATGCAAATGTTGATGTGTCTGTATATTAGGGTGAAGTCGTATTTTCAGACACAAAATATTGCTTATAAGAAACGGGTTATTTTTTTTGGTGAAGAGTCCTTGATCTAATGAGTGATGGATTATGGTTGCTTGTTTTGTTACAGGCATTTAGAATTCACTTTCTTTCTAAATAGATAGTTTTTTTTTTTGGGTGGATATAAGCGAAGTAATCAATGGAGTTTAAATTTTTATTTCTCTTATATTTGAATTTCTGAAAATTGAATAGCTAAAGAATTGATGATAAGCTGATTTTGCAGAATTCTCAGAAGATGAAGTCTCGACATTGACAATCAGATCGATTATTGGAGGTAGCTTTCAGTGTGTTTTTGTGTGAAATAAGTTGTTCAAGTTTAAAATGGTTGCATTATTTATTTTTATTCCGTTATCTTCTCTATTGCATTGTTTTTAAGTGCAGTTTATCACGCTTATCAATTTAGTAAAAGAAATTTAATTAGTATAAATGCCTGCCCCATCTGACAGGACGTCCCGTAGGGTCGGTCTCAATCATAACGTTCCCAGATGGACAAATATTAAACCCAGAAAGCGAGCCGTTCCCAGAATCGAGTATGAGTATGGAAACCGAGTTCCCAACTAATCCTCCACCAGAATCAAATATAAACATGTCACCACCGCGACTACAAACGCGCATGAGGGTAGTAAACGAGTTCCCAGTCGGACAACCGGCATCATCGACTAGCTCAGACAGCGAGCCGATCCCATCCACGGAGCAACCACCTGCAGCCAACGACTCCCATGCTGTCGCTTGGAGGGAACTGATCAGGACGGCCTTCCGTGGATGCATCTTACTAAGGGTTCCACAACCCACCCGTGAATGCTCGATCCACACCATCCCTCCCGATATCGCGCAGTTTGATCAGGAAGCATATAAGCCCAAGGTGGTCTCCATAGGCCCTTATCACTATAAAAACCCTCGTGCTTATCCTGAGCCTGAGAAAGAGTATATGTACATGTACAATTGGAAATGGCGCTGCCTATCTCGTTTTCTATCGCGCCACAAGTCTCGTGAGGACTCGGAGGAGATCATGATCTTCCAATGCATTGAGAAGTTGAAGAGCCATGTAGGACGGATCCGGGGCTATTACTCAAAAGGTAGAGAAAGCTGGGACGACGAGCTGCTGGCGGAGATTATGATGCTCGACGGCTTCTTCATCCTCCACCTCCTGCTCGACAGAGAGCGCGAGCAGCTAGCTGGAAGGATATGGATATGGACCCTGGTCAAGTACGACCTTTTGCTGGTTGAGAACCAGATCCCTTTCTTCGTCCTCTACCTGCTCCTCGAGGTTATTGGGATCGTGGACAATGTAGACCTCGTAGAAAAAGCCTTGGATTATTTCAAAGATGCCCATCCGACAAGGATGGCAAGATTCTCATCGTCGCCACACGAAAAAGACCAAATCCTCCACCTCCTCCATCTATTCTACATGTCTCTGCTTCCCATTAGTGATTCCTCATCCTCATCCTTGCCGCCGCCGCCTCCTCCTCCTGCATCATCGGCTCCGCTGTGGATCCCATGCGCCGCCGAACTCACGGATTTTGGATTCGATTTTAAGGAGAACGACCAAGCGAAAAGCTTCTTGGACATAAACTTCAACGCCAGAAGAGCCAGAGCCGTGATTACCATACCTTCTCTCTTGATCGACGACCAGTCGAAGAACCTGTTCCGAAACCTCATCGCTTTCGAGCAGTGCTACCCGTACACAAACTTCCACATCACCGCCTACGCATTGTTCATGGATTGCATCATTACCTCGGAGAAAGACGTGAGATTGCTGCATTCCAACGGTATTCTTGTGAATCGGATGAGCGCAGATCAGGACATAACACAATTCTTTAGCCGTCTTTGTACCGGGATCAATTTCGCGAGAGATCGATTTTATCTGGCCAAATTATTTGAGGACGTGAACAAGTATAAGGATGATAGATTCAACAAGTGTTGGGGAGAGTTCAAGCTAAGCTATTGCAGCAACACATGGGTGGTTTTCGCGGGCGTGGTCAGCGTTGTTTTCTTCATACTCACAGTTCTCCAGACCTTTTTCACAATCTTTCCTTACTATAATCCTAGAGGGTAGAAATAATTAAAGAATTGAGGTCAATTTGTACGTATTTAATTTCCACGGTTTATGTATGCATTTGATTTGAATTAATCAGCTCTTGTTTTGTGTGGTTGTAGCTAAATTACTTTTATCAGTAATTGATGAATGATTAACTGCTAGCTACTTGCTTTTTTGCAAAAAAAGAAAATTGTACTAAACTCAGCATCATTTAAACTTCAATAACTATCCGAACAATATGAACATTTAAAGTGAAATATGCACGGTCTCCTTCTATCCGGCCTTTTGCCTAATTTATTAACTAAACTAATGGCATATTGTTTGACATGAAGTAGAATGGAAGTCCCGGAAGTAAGCCCTACTTCTGATACTTTAAATATTTTCCCTTTCTTTCTTCTTGAAAATGACAAAAACTATGTTTATTTTATCCATAAATGAAGAGCAAATAGAGTAATTATCCACATGGTATATCTAAGCGGGTTATGCCATGGGAATAAATTAACCTTATGAGGAAAATATTCCTAAGGCGACGCCTTAAGACGCAATCCAAAGAGTCGTCTATATGGCATTTCATCAATGGTGCTATCTAATAAATAAATACCAGTGCAAATAATGAATGCCCATATATTTATGAGCTAAACACATTCATTAATCATTAAGTGCAAAATGGATGATTTCTTAGGTGGCACCTAAGGATGTCATTTTTAGAATTGCATATATGCATCATATCATACGGTTTGTCTGTTTATCATATGCATTTGCACATCACATTGAGTAGTCCTTTTATCCTGTTCCGTGGGAAGTTTTTGAAAGATTTATAATAGTTTCATATAGTTTTTGAAAGTTTTGATGTTAATTTCTTGTGTATTTAACAAGAATTTGGTAGTTTCTCGTAATTAGGCAAAAATATTTGTTAGATTTTTTTAGAATTAAGCCTATAAATTAATTATACGAAACTATATGGTTTGGTAATAAAACTTGTTCATTGTCATTGTTGCTGAAAGACCGGCTAAAATTATTTAAGATGTTAAACTGATTCAGCCCGATCCCAATGCAATTGATGAGTAAGTCATCAGTTATAGAGAATGACATGGTAAAGGTTAACTTGTTAGATATTAGATTGTAAATTGTTTGGATGCTAAGTACAAAAACAGCATGAGCACAAAGGAACGGACTAGGAAGGAAAATCTCAGAAAGTCTAAAAGCTATATACTAGAAAAGAAAGTATACCTTGTTAAATTGTAATGAGTTATTTCATGTACATTAAGATGCCTTGGGCACTCTACTGCATACCCAGGTTTATAAGATAATTGGGTACACAAATGTGGCAAAAGGGTGATGAACCAAAACAGATCATGAATCCAAAATAGATGTCATTTTAGCTGGGTATAGCTGGGTATAGCTGGGTAGTCTAATTAGTCCAAGGTAAATTTTAGTATTTGGAATTATGTAATTGCCTTTTCTGATTTTAGCAATTTGTTGAAAAGGGTTGAGAATTTTATTGATCAAGACAAGGTGATGATGCTCAATAGTGGCGATCTCCAAGATCAGGACACGTGGCAGACGACGTATCCCAGAACTCAAAAGAAAGGGCTCACAGGGATCGACCAGGCCACCCCTGTACCCGACCTGCAAGAACAAGCTGGCTCACCTCAGAGCCCCCTGAAAATTGACCTCCTCGACCCCTCAGTTCTCCCCGAGCTACCACAGGGCCAAGACTCCTCGGCCCTCTCGCTCGTCCCCGAGCTCCCCAGCCGAGACCCTCTTCCTCGGTCCTTCGACCGACCAACGGTACCATTCGCAGGCGTAACCGCCGCTCCGCGAATCTCGCCATGCGCGAGATCTCCGCCGGCCATTATCCCACGTTCCACGCCATTACGATCCCCATTAACGAGTCTGTCTTGCCATTAATGGGAAGATCCGCTTATCACGCGGGCGCGACGTCGGGAGTGTAACGGTCGCCGTGATTCTCGCGCCTGCCTCTGCATGCTGTCGCCGCTATATAAACCCCTCTCCCAGAGGGATCAAGTAAGCCATTTTTTACTCCACTTAGCCGTTACTCTGCTCGAATCTCGTACTAACTTGATCGTCGGAGGGTCCTCGGTGATACCAAACCACCCCGGGACTTCTTTGCAGGTACTCGGCGTAAACCCCTCAAAACTACCAATCTCCTCAAAACCCATTGAGACCCACACGCAACAGGAGATCACCGCCAAGATCCACCGGGAGATTGACGGAAGAAAACATCTGACGGAGACCCGAAAAGGACCTCCATCAGTTGGCGCTGTCTGTGGGAAACCTAAACTCCACAAAAAACGAAGTTGGCCTTTCGATCTCCATCCACATGGCAAGCAACCACCCTGAAGATCCAGGTACCAGCCGCCGCTTCCCCCTTACAAGAGGCGCGGATGAACCTCCCCCGGCGACCATCATCAACGCTCTCGCCATTCGAATAGATCGGCTACAGCCCCTCGTGGAGGCGCTCGTCCGCGTCCAAATGGCCGGGCCAGGGTCCCAGATCGCCGCTCCTCCACCTCCAGAAGGCTCTGCCCTTACCAGCATGGCTGACCACCGGCAGGCTACGACCCTTGGCCACAGATTTCATGGGCCGATACTCCCTGAGGCCCGCTGGGCGCCCCATGGCTCCACACCAAGATCTGCCGCCAGAGCGCTTCGCCTCGAGCCTCCCCACGACCCTTACCCCCCTGAGGAGATGTCGGTCACCTCACCTGTCCCCAGGCATGATCGACACCCTCTCCCTCGACGGGGTCGCACGGAAGGGGCTCGCTACGACGGCTCGAGGGCCACCTCACCCGGAGATCTGAGGAACCTCATCGAAAGGAACCGGGGCTGCGCCCAGACGCAGGTCTCCCACAGCAGAAGCCAGGGATCACAAGGCGCCGAATCCTCGGGGTTCCATGGCCGACTCGACGCCCTCGAAAAGAAGATCGAGGGTATGCACCGGGAAGGTCACCTCTCGGGCGACGGGGCTAAGTACGCCGCCGACTCGCTCACCAAGCCGTTTACCGAGGGACTGCTCGCTGTTTACGTCTCCTCGCGCAACAAGCCCCCAAAGGTCTCTCTGTTTGACGGGAAAACCGACCCCAAAGACCATTTGGATGCTTTCATTGCGGGGATGAGCTTCCAGGACCATTCCGATGCCGCCCAGTGCAGGGCCTTCCTAGCAACCTTCATCCGCTCTGGTCGGGACAGGTTCCGAGGACTCAAGCCTCGCTCAATCTCGACCTTTGACGAGCTGGTTACTCAGTTCCTCGGCCACTTCGTTGGGAACCGTCGGCAGAAGCGCACGGTCGACTACCTCTTCACAATTAAGAGCGGGGACAAGGAGACGTTCAAGGCTTGCATCACCCGCTTCTACAACGCCCTCCTCGAGGTCCCCGAGCACCGGGACGAGACCGTCATCACGGTGGTCAGATCTAGTCTTAGGCATAAGGAGTGGTTGCGCTCCTTTGCGTTAGCACAGCCTAAGACCATGGACGAGGTCAAGGCGTGGACCGAGCGCGAAGTTCAGCTGGAGTCCAAGGTGAACGCGAACCTCCCCCGAGCAGAACGGTCCGACCAGAAGAAGAGGGCTCGGGAAGAGAGGCCGGAGCGTCAGCAACCCTATCACCCGAAGTTCCAGGAGTACACCCCGCTCAACGTCTCCCTCGCAGTGTTACTAGAGGAGGTCCAGGGCGAGGGGTTATTCATGTTCCCTCCAATCCCGCGTCAGGCCTCGAAGCGAACCCGGGGCCCTTACTGCGCCTTCCACCGGACGCTGGGCCACGCCACGGAGGATTGTAAGCAACTCCGGGACTACATCGAGGAGCTCATCCGATCAGGGCACATCGCCGCCTACCTGAGGGATAAATGGCAGGCCGACCGCGAGCAGGAGCAGCGTCCCCTCCCGCCGAGCTGACCATCGGCCACATCATGCTCTTTTCTGCGGATGACCAGTCCGTCGCTCAGGGAGCCCCATACCCGGTGCCGAGCACGGAGACTAACAAGCCTCCGGGGAGCTCGGGCCACTCTAATAAGGTCATCTATTAGCATGTACTTTTCTTTTAGGGCAATGTAAACTCTTCTTAGGGTCTGCTGTTAATTTAATAAAGATCAATGGAACATTGTGAAAAAAGGGAAATGTTTCATTTATTCAAAAAAGGTATTATGGGCTCTTCAGCCATACATACAAACAGAAAAAGAAAATTACAACAGCGGGGGAAGGGGGTGCAGAGAGCACTGCTCATGGTACTCGGTAAAGATCTCCGCCAGCCGAGGCTTTGCGAAATCCAACCTCAGCCCTTGATTCCCCCCGTGCGCGTCGACCTCGAGCCTCAGTTCGTAGCACTCACAGACGAGCGCCTCAGAGCGAGCCAGCCGGTTCACGGAGATCAGGCCGAAGAGCCTCAGAGACCGTAGCTTGTCCACGGCCTCATCATAGAGCTGCTCGGACAAGGGGTTGTAAAGCCCTGATGACGCCCTCCAGATGGAGTACATCAACAACTGCAGCAGAGAGGAGCGTCGGGGGAGCAGCCGGCCGAAGTGGTCTTCGATGCTCCCATAGACCAACTGCACCGTGTCCTCGGTGCAGTTCTGGTCATAGAGGTATACATCTTCGAAGTGGATAATCTCGGGGATGGTAAAGGGGAAGTCTTGCATTCTCAACGATCTGTTTACGAAGAAGGGAAGGACGAGTGCTCCTTCAGCCTTATATAGCCCACTGCGCCCCAATGGAACTCAACAGTCGCCCGCTTTCACCTAAAAGGTCGCTGCCACGCAGCGACCATCGAGCCTTCTCTAGCGGAATCGAAACGACGCGACCCCGGCGCTTCGCCTCCCCCCACATTCAATGCGCATGCTACACGCACGTTCGCCGCGACCGTCCCTGTTCCCTATACCTGCGACTGAATGGTCGGGCGGAACCTCATGAAGAATCAGCCGAGCAGCTACCCTGCTCGGTTATCCCTGGCCGGTAGCTTCCCCACTCGCAACGCCAGGGATCAAAGCCCTCGCCAAGAGGCAACCGCGCAGCTTCACTGCCCGGTTATCCTTAGCAGGCCTCTTCAGGCCCCTCCAACGCTAAGGATTAAAGTCCTCCGTAGAGGTAGCCGAGAGGCTTCCCTGCTCGGCTATCCCTGCCCGGTAGCTTCCCTACTTGCAACACAAGGAATCAAAGCCCTCGCCAAGAGGCAACCGCGTAGCTTCACTGCCCGGTTATCCTTAGCAGGCCTCCTAAGGCCCCTCCAACGCTAAGGATCCAAGTCCTCCTTAGAGGCAGCTCAGCAGCTACCCTGCTCGGCTATCCCCGGCTGGTAGCTTCCTACCACGACCGACAGGGATCAAAAGCCCCCCCAGAGGCAGTCGAGCCCGACCCTCGCTCGGCTATCCTTCAGGATAAAAGCCTTCGCCAAGAGGCACCGAGCAGTAACCCTGCCCGGCCAAGGGTCCTTGGTAGGCTTCTTACAGCCCTTCCCGTGCTAAGGACCAAAGTCCTCCCAGAGGCAGTCGAGCCCTTGCTCGGCTATCCCCGGCTGGTAGCTTCCTACCACAACCGACATGGATCAAAGTCCTCGCCAAGAGGCACTGGGCAGTAACCCTGCTCAGTCCCCGTCCTGAAGGATCAAAGACCTCACAAGAGGCAACCGAGCAGCTACTCTGCTCGGTCATCTCCGGCTGGTAGCTCCCTACCCATGACTCCAGGGATCGAAGCCCTCACAAGAGGCATCCGAGTGGCTACCCCGCTCGGTCATCCTAGATTGGTAGTTGCCTACCCACGACGCCAGAGATCAAAGCCCTCGCCAAGAGGCAACCGCGCAGCTTCACTGCCCGGTCATCCTTAGAGGGCTTCTTACAGCCCCTCCAACGCTAAGGATCAAAGTCCTCCTTAGAGGCAGCTCAGCAGCTACCCTGCTCGGCTATCTCCGGCCTGTAGCTCCCTACCCATGACGCCAGGGATCGAAGCCCTTGCAAGAGGAATCCGAGCGGCTACCCCGCTCGGTCATCCCAGGCTGGTAGTTGCCTACCCATGACGCCAGAGGTCAAAACCCTCGCCAAGAGGCAACCGCGCAGCTTCACTGCCCGGTCATCCTTAGCGGGCTTTTTACAGGCCCTCCAACGCTAAGGATTTAAAGTCCTCCCAGAGGCAGTCGAGCCCGACCCTCGCTCGACCATCCCCAGCTAGTGGTCGTTGCTCGCAACGCCAGAAGTCAAAGGCCCTCGCCAAGGGGAAACCGAGTAGCTCCCCATTCATGCTCATTCATGCTCGGCACATATACGATGGACAGCCCTCTACCCATCACATGCAGAGGATCCGAGGGCCCAACAAGGGGAATCAGGTCTATCCAAGTCTGAGCGATCCCCCCTCGACTTCGGGGCCATGGAGATGCCTCCTTCTCAGAAACGCTTGGCACGCTTGGCAAGTGATTGAAATCTACTCGACGACCGACCGCTAGACAGATAGCCGACCTGACATGGAAGCCTAACAGTGCAAGCAGAGATATTTTACAAGCATTCTTCACAAACAGAAGATAAAGTGCAAACCGATGAAACCAAAGAAAAAAGTTTTATTACCAAAGGCAAAGTCTTTACAAAGGGTATTTTGGGCTCCTCAGCCTTACAAACTGCCCGGAGGCTTACAAAATTCCATAAGCAACAAAATAAAAGGAAGAGGAAGACGGAGGCTTTAGGCCTCGGGGCCAGGAACGACCTCGGGGTCCTCGACATCCACCACGAGACGAGCAGGGTCCTCGGCGACTTCCTCGTCAGGGATCCCTTCCCCTGCTCATCGGCGTCCGCGAGGGGGTATTCGGCCCGGAGCTCTTCGTCGGCGAACTCCGGTATCCGGGCCTTAACGGCGTTGAGGGCCTCATGCCAGATGCAGGTTGTGGCCACGGCTAGGCCATCATAGAAGTCCTTCGACTTCTTGTAGCCCTCCACCGCCTTCGTCGTCGAGAGGTCGGCCAACTTCGCCGCTCTCAGGTCGGCCGACTTCGCCGCCTCGGCCGCTGCCTCCAGCTCCTTCCGGAGGGTCTTCACCGTCTTCTTCAGGTTGCCGGCGAGCACCTGAGCGTCCTCAAGCTTAATCTCGGCGGCCACGGCGGCCTCGTGGTACCGGGCAATCTCCTGTTTCCCGGCCTCCAGGGCGGCAACCCTCGCCATCACCGCCTCCAGCTCCCGCTTGGAGCTCTCTTCCAGCGAGGCAAGCTGGTCCACAGCCTTCATCGCCGGGGCTATCACCTCGGCCTCCATGTGTAAGGAGAGGGCAACGTGCTGGAGAACCTGAAAAATAGTAAAGAGATCAGAAAGACGAAGAAGGCACCGAATCCCACAAAAAAAACCAAACACTTACCTGCACAGACTCCTGGGCGATGGACGCCATCTGGGTCGTGAGGTCCCTCGGGGACCTTACCCCCCACCGATTTCTCTATCTCATGCAGCAGGCTATCCGCGACGGATAGCCCCGAGGGCACCGTGAATTGGAGGCCTCCCTCATTTACAATGTTCGGCGAGGACGGAGCCCGGGAAAACCTCCGGGAACCCCTCTTGAGCGGCTCCGAGGGAGAGCCGATCTCCTCCTCTGAGACTGGGTCCTCCAGAATCCGAGCCCGCTTCCAGCCCGACGCTCTGCTAGGCCTCGGGGCTGGATCCGCCCCCGAGCGCTCACGGGACGCGACCACCGGAGGAGAAGGAGTCAGGGCGGGCTTCGAGCGGGAAGAGCTCGCGCCTCCAGCCTTCGTGACCTTCCTCGGCTGGCGCATGGAGGCTCGGAGCTCGTCCATATCCATGGGTCCTACACAAAACCAAATGCAAAGGAGTCAGCGACATAAGCAATATACAAGCCAAAAAAGCAAGCCTAACTTACCGACAAACTCAACGGGGCTGAGCTCGGCCCAACTCAGGACCCTATCAGACAGCAACACGTCGAATCCGGGGATGGGCTCTCACGACGCTACTCTCACCGCGACGGGGTCATTGGACTGGTTCCCCGGCAAGCATTTTTCCCTGGACCATCTGGTGGGCACAGGCCAGTCCTCGCCCTCGGGTGGGGAAACGAGGAAGAACTTCTTCTTCCAGTCATGAATGGAAGAAGGCAGAGCCACAACCCCTGTCCCGGCGGCGCCCCCTGTCGCTTTCTAAAAGAAAGGAAGACCCACCTCGGGTCGCCCGCTCGACCTCCAGGATGATTTTTGAAAACGAGGGAAGAATCGAGGAGAGAGAGGCTGAAAGGAACCGCCAGTAACTTCAGGCGGATCAAGAACCCGAGGGGAATCCTCCACGAGTTCGGCACTAACTGGCCAGGGGCTAACCCGAAGAAGTTCAGCGCTTCGACGACCTCGGGAGAGATGGGCAGGCGCATTCCACCCCAAAAATATTCCAAGTACAGGGCGATCTCCCCACCCCGTACTTGGTCTGCCCTCTCTCCCTGCTTGGCCAGACGAAGCGTGTAACGTGAGGGGATGTGGAAGTGGGCCCGAGCATTGGTGAGCTCGTCCTCATGACTCACCCAACACGAGGCGCCGGGGGAAGCATCTACCGCCTCCTCCTTGGGGGCTACCCCCGCCGCGTGATCCCGAGAAGAGTGTCCGATCCCTACTCCCCGAGAGGACTCAGGCTCAACTAAAGGGTCCCTAGAACCTACTCCTACGACCTCTACAGATTCCACGAAAGAAGACATCTAACCTGGAGAAGAGGGATCCTCGGGGAATGAAAGCAGAAGAAGGAAGATGAGCGCCGAGCAACCAGGGCTTGTAGCGAGGAAATGTGAAGGAGTAGGGACCCTGGAGTGGGCCCCACCCCTATCTATTTCCGCAATCGCCCTCATCCAAGGGCGCACTTCATCTCCCGCCAAAACACCTCCCCGCGTCCAACGGCTCCGATCGCTCCACTTGTCATTCCCACACTAGACCGCACCCCATCAGACGCCGTAGGTCTGCACACGTCGCGTCAGCCAACCGACGCTTGACACGTGGACTTTCACTTCAGTGGCAGGATGCACGAACCGGCGCACCTTCCTTAAATGCAGAGATCTCGCCCTGATTCGCTGATAGAAAAGACATCTGACAGCCCGGAGACGCGTCCCGACGAAACCTTAGGAGGGAGCTTACCCCGGGCGGCCCGGCAGTCCACTCCTGACCCGACCCGCTAGCTGGTCGGGACAAGAGTGAGGGGATAATGATGATGCTCAATAGTGGAGATCTCCAAGATCAGGATACGCGGCAGACGACATGTCCCAGAACTCAAAAGAAAGGGCCCACAGGGGCCGATCAGGCCACCCCTGTACCCGACCTGCAAGCATAAGCTGGCTCTCCTCAGAGTGCCCTTAAAATTGGCCTCCTTGGCTTCTCAGCTCGCCCCGAGCTATCACAGGGCCAAGACTTCTCGGCCCTCTCGCTCGTCCCCGAGCTCCCAAGCTGAGGCCCTCTTCTTCGGTCATTCGACCGACCAACGGTGCCACTCGCAGGCGTAACCGCCGCTCTGCGAATCTCGCCATGCACGAGATCTCCGCCGGCCACATCTCACGTTCCATGCCATTATGATCCCCATTAACGAGCCTGTCTCTCCATTAATGCGAAGATCCGCTTAACACGCGGGCGTGACGTCGGGAGCGTAACGGCCGGCGTGATTCTCGCGCCTGCCCTTACATGCTACCGCCGCTATATAAACCCCTTTCCCAGAGGGATCAAGTAAGCCATTTTTTACTCCACTTAGCCATTACTCTGCTCGGATCTCGTACTAACTTGATCGTCGGAAGGTCCTCGGTGGTACTAAACCACCCAAGGACTTCTTTGCAGGTACTCGGCGTAAATCTCTCAAAACCACCAATCTCCTCAAAACCCATTGAGACCCACACGCAACAGGAGATCACCGCCAAGATCCACCGGGAGATCGATGGAAGACAACATCTGACGGAGACCCGAAAAGGACCTCCATCACAAGGCCTTAATGATGGTTAGTGATTTAGCTAGATCTTCTGGCTGAAAGAAAATTTTCTTCAGAAGAAAATCGGTAGAGGAAAACAAGTTTGGATTGTTCGTACTCTCCTATGATCTGTGTGCATGAAATATACATATGTACACTTTAATTTTTTTTTCTATCTATATATAAATTCTTGTAAAAAATAAATATTTTCTTAGTATAATTTAAGAAAAATACCGACTTTATATCCGTTTAACTAAAGTTCTTCATTGGATAGTTCGCCTCTTTCAATCTAGATCGGAAGGTCATTTGTCTGATCGAGAAGACCAGTGTTTGATCTAAAACATGTTGATTGTGGAGCCTATATAAAAAAAAGACATCTCAAGAATAAAATCTGGTCCAGCCCAGGGAATTAACGCATGCGTTGACATGCATGCGGTCAGCGCATGCGGATGAGAACAGGCATCTGCCATAATTCCAAGCATTCTTTTCAAAGCTAATTAAAGCTTTGTCATGAGGAATTAAAAGAGAACCATAAACATAAATGCGTCTCATTTTCCAAAAAGAAAGGACAAATTGATTTTTTCCTCCTTTTCAAGTCACGAGCATTTGTTTCAAGCATGCATGGGTGTACACTTTAGGTGACGTAGATACATAATAAGCAATCATGCACAACGAAAATACATGTATCTACCATAAAAGTTTACGGTATACCTGATCCGATTGGTTGCATCATTTCTCGTCCACGTCACGTAAAAGATCTGATCTTTATCGCTTTCAAGCAACGGCCGGAGGGAAACCAATATCACGCCCCCACTACTACAATAAGGGGTTTCCCCTACGGCTTTATCCGTAGGGGCAAAGCTCTGCCCCTACGGATATATTCGTAGGGGCTAAAAAATTCTATGTAGGTGCAATGGCCGCAGGTGCAAATCTTCGCCCTGAACATGCACCTACAGAGTAAAAATTGCCCCTACGGTTTAATGCGTAGGGATATATGTCCCTACGGTGTATTCTATAGGGACAAAATATTTATTTAATTTAGTGGTTTATAAAATAAAATACTTGCCCCTCCGGTGCTATCTTTAGGGGGAACTTCCGGCCCCTACGGAGTTAGCCTTAGGTCTAGAAATAAGCCCCTACAGATATAGTCGTAGGGACAAGTGTAACATTTGTTATTGAGTCCATAGGGGAAAATGTTAGGTATCCTGATATTTTTTCCCTACGGATAAATATGTAGGGGCAAACTGTGGACTTACGGATTAATCCGTAGGTGCAACAGATGGCCCAACGGATTAATCCGTAAGGACATAATATCAGGGTTTTTTTTATATAAAAAATGGCTTCCTGATTTCCCCCCGCCCTGTGCACAATAATATATACATCATATAACCAAATACAGAAATATTCATAATCAACATCTCACGCATAATATATAAAAGAAATAGACAAACAGAATACGATATCAAACTAAATCATCATGAACAACCAAACAACCACCAACCATTATCATCCAAAATTTATACAATATGTATCAGATAAGTATATACATTCTCAAAAATATAAATAAAGCTACCCTAGCTCGGTCCAGCTCTTCCACCTCTGATAATCGCCGTAATCTGGCGCATCTGCTCCTCGGTGTAGCCCTGAGTCGTCAAAACTCGACCAATGAAGGAGCGGACTGTGCAGGAGTCTGAGCAGGATGTGGAGCTGCAGGAGTGGTCTGCGTAATCGCAGCCGAGGTAGTGGCTTACGGAGCCGCAGATGAAGGAGATGCATGTGAAGCCGCAGCCGAAGTACCATGTCGCATCTGTTCAATTTTGTGTGTAATAAATGAGTAAGAA
The DNA here is from genome assembly GCA_030015575.1 of Agapanthus africanus. Lineage (NCBI taxonomy): Eukaryota > Viridiplantae > Streptophyta > Magnoliopsida > Asparagales > Amaryllidaceae > Agapanthus > Agapanthus africanus. The sequence goes on along the minus strand of CM057338.1, from coordinate 474,033,821 downwards.
CTGTGTATTAGTCGAATTAGTTTCATTATCAGGTTATTGCGAAACCCTAATCTAAGATTAATCAAAATTAAGTCTACAACCAAATAAGCTCAGGCTACTAATATTGGATATGTTACTATCTGTAATATGATATAATATTTTACTATTAAGTAGTATACATACCATCATCTCCTTCAACTCCTAGACGGTGGTCTTCAAGGTGGCAACATCTTGCTCTAGATGTCGCTCACGGGGGGTAGGGGAAGTAACCGCCGGAGTAGAGTCCAACCTCATATGGGACCTGCTAGGACCCAGTCCTCGGCCTCTCTCCAACCTCCGTGGTGCCCTCCGTGTGTGGCGTCTAGGACTGGGGTCAGTAGCATCGGATCATTCTGTCCAGTAAAATCGATCCTCGATACCTCCGCCTGCTCCACCACCCGCTCCTACACCCACATTAACCAGTAAAATATAAGTATATCATTTAAATTTAAACTTTTCAAAACAAAAATTTCAAACATGTTAGAATAAATATTAACACTTACGCAATGCTCCTGGGTAGCGGTGTCGGGGAATCGAAGCTCACCCGTCGCGGGATCTGTGGAGGTGCCGTGGATGGCAAGATACGCGGTCAGCACGCTCGGTGTACCATCCTGCGCCAGGGTCTGAGCTCTCTGCAATTCGCAAAAAATTTACATATATTATAAAATAACTCTTAATATTACATTATATCACAGTAGGTCTATTGTAATTTACCGATAACTCCATGGCACGAGTAATATTTCTCGAGCCACCTGTATAAGTGGGGCGATCCTTCTTCGCTGACTTTCTATTCTCTTTATTTTGATCGGCCTGTTTCTGCACAACTGTAGGGTTCCTAAGCACAACAGCAAGGTTTCGGGTGGCATCATCCATACCAAATAAAAATTTTGCCATGCTTAAACAACCCTAAACAAGATCTTTAACTAGAGATTCATACGGAAAACATCGAGTAAACAACTTTACAACTAAGTGATTAGGGATTACAACCTTTGTAGTCCGTTTCTTCACTTCAATAGTTCCTTGTTGTGGTCCCCTCGCTGCGATCAATAAACTCCCGGACTTTTGAGAGGCTCCACAAGATGTATGACGCATCTGTTCATATCAGATTTTTGCATTTTTATATCGCCCATTCTTAATCACATTGCATATAAATAGGTGCTTTTGATCCATGTCTGCTAAATAGTTGCAGATTACAGGTTCTCAGCTCTTTACAGTGAGATTCATGAAAAGTCGCAACAAATATGGGACTACGACCAATAACAGATGAATACTGACCCGCATGATGCCGCATACCAGTTCAAGCGGAGTTCAAGGCAAAAGTCTACTGCTGAATATCTGGAAGAGAACATAAGAGATTTTAAGAAACCAAGTGTACCAAACAGAAGATGAAAGCAATATGGAGAAACCCTGAAGAGATGGACCCATGATTCCACCAACCGGCCGCGGAACCGCGGCCAAACAGGCACTTCTGCCGCGGAACCGCAGCCGTGTTATGCACGTGTCGGTGGCAGTGTCGGTGCTTTGACTCGGCTCTTTTGGGGTAGTTTTGTAAATTAGTGATTGGATCAAAATGTAAACCTAAGGTTTCTTATCTATAAATAGGAGAGCTCAAGGCCTTTCTTAGTGTGCCTCTTTGGAGGATGCCTATCTTTATTTTTATGCCTCTTTTAAATTTCTAGATCTAAAATTTTAAATTCAATTGTAATGTGTTCTTGAGAGGTCATCAATAAAGTAAGTCTTTTATTTTATCTCGCATTCTTCTTATCTGCAATTTATTACCTGCACTTTTATTTGTTCTTTTATTATCTGCAATTTAGATCATCAATAAAAATAAAAAAATGAATTTTATTGTTATCTTCCTAATGAGTGAGTAATTCCTCACTTATTAGGGGTAGGAGAGGGAAGGTTTGAGAGAAGCAAATCTCTCTCACTCTTTTCTTTGCCTAAATAATTTTAATATGGGCTCCCTTTAAATCAACCACAATCCGCTCACTACGACACCCTATCCTACATGATAGCTGTGATTCCCTAGTTAGACCGGCTGTGGTTGAATTAACCGGAAGTTAGGGCTAAGAGCCAAGAACGGACGGATAAGGACCAAAAGGAAGAAACTAAGTTTCTTCCTAATCGTGCTAATCCCCGTTGTTGACTATTATCCTAACACCTATATTCATAACTAAAGCATTGAAAGAAGAAAGAAGATCCCTATTTCAAACTGACCTAATCCTAACCCAAGCAAGCCTTTTTATCAACTTATTCACATTCATAGATCTTAAAACAAAACCCTACCAAAGTTAGGACTTAACTCGTTAGAACATAAAGAATAGGATTCTGTCTCCTTGTGGATCGACTCGTACTCAACCGGCTAGCTACCAAGTGACACCGTCTTGATTGTGGTAATTAAAAATTAAGAATACGCAAAAATCTCTACCAATCAAATGGCGCCATTGCCGGGGAGACGGTAATTTCTTTCTTTGTGTAATTTCGGGTTAATTAAAAATTTAAAAATAAAAAAAATTTAAAAAACCAAAATAAAATAAAAAATAAAAATAAAAAAAATAAATAAAAAAACAAAAATAAAAATCATCTTGTTATTTTTGAAAGGTTTTTGTGCAAGTGTGCAGGCTTGAAGCAAACTCTGTTTCAGATCCGGAGCAAATTCAGTAAACAAATCAATATTCAGGAGATCTAAACAGGTAGAGAAAAACCAACTTAGCACAGAGACAAAATTTGAAGCAGTCAACCTTTTGTTAGGCCGCGGAACCGCGGCAGAAGCAAGGGTTTGGCCGCGGAACCGCGGTCAACGGGTGACGTCAGTAACCAAAAATCTCTGTGAGTATCTCATTTCTTATCTCCTTTCCTCTGCACTCTACTGAAAAATTTTTCCTGCAGGTTTCTTTCCACAGATTCTCTTTCTCCTATCCAATAAATTGTTTTTGTGCAGGATTCTTTGCGCTGCCAAATAAATTTTTTTTTTGCAAGTGTTTTAGATTTTTGGTGTGTTACTGCTTTGCATAATTAATACGGAATCTAAGGGGCTATAACACCAATTAAAATTGGGCGAGGATTTCATTACCCTTTCTAAGACCCCAAAAATCACTAAAAAGCATATGCATCACCCTTAAGTTAATTAAAAAATATCTAGACTCGGCCAATTAAGGACTGTCGTGCTCATTAGGACAGAAGGTTGTGGGCATTCATTCGTTTATCTAAACCTGACTTTGTGGTGCCTAGGATAGACAAGTGAGAAAGGTAATTTTAAAAGGCCCGTCTTACAGTGATTCGTGAGCGGAACACTCCTTTCTTCATTTATGCTTACCTGGCCACAATTGGCGGTGAAGAGGCGATTTGAGGGATATCTCACAACTTGTCACTTTGGAACAGTTAGGAGCAGTCTAGTGGACTTAGAAAACCATAGCTCTAGGTTTGATTGTGCATGTTTTAACTGTGATTGTTTGAAGTAAGTCCGTATACATTCTTGCAAAACTCTTTCAAAAATTTCTAATAACAAATAATTTTAAAAAAAAAATTCACATTTTTTTTCTTCTCCTTTCTCTCATTACATCATGGGTATCCTACCTCGCAAAACTCTTGCCGAACTTTGGTACCCACAACCAGACATTACTTCCTACGGTTCTTGTTTTGGTCGAATTTCGAACGACCCCTCCATGCCCAAAATTTCTTTGAAAGATCGGATAGACGCGTCTAGGACAACCAATTAGAATCCACAATCCACCTTGTATCAACCATTTCAACCTTCATCACCTTCTTACGTTGATACTCCTTTTTCGAGTCCTGTTGTAACTCCGAAACCCATGTCTATTGCTGAACATATTGAGCAATCTCGTAACCGATCTTTCATTCCTTTCACCAATGCGAATTCTTTGGATCAACAATTCCATTCATCTTCTTATCCGTATTTTGGTCCTACCCCTGTCCAACCATTCTATTCCTATCCATCCTACCCAACTTTTACACTTTCCCTGGACATTGCTTTTACACAGCCATTTAGGAGTTTTCAGTATCCAAACAAATTTGAATTTTTTACTGAAACTCCTTCACAACCCATTTCTAGTCTGGAACAGTCGTTGGAAGACTTTAGGGTAGCGTCATGCTAACAGATGATGGATCTGAATGCATCCATGGCCGCCCTCATACAACCTAGTGACCTGGTTGCTGGTTTCCAACTAGCTCCAAATTTTCCAATGTATGATGATGCGGTTTGACAGATTGAGAATTTGAGTGGTGAGAGTGAGCTATACACCCTTCCAAATCAAACCTACCCATCCCCAATTGAATCCCACAACTCCGGTTTTGAATGTCTATCGAGTGTCCCACGTGATTCATCAATTGAAGATAGAATGAGTAATGAGTTGTGCGATTTCGTAGTGTTTGATTTGCCTAATTATGAAGGGTCCCTTTCAAGTGAACCCACACCCAATCTTTTTGACCTCTACACCTCCAATCTAGAACATGAATTAATTGATACCCATGCTTTTGATGAGGTGTCTGAGAAACTTGATTTTCACTTGATCAAGGATATTGACGCAGGGAATATTTTGGATGATGAACCAGCAGTTTTGGATGAGCTCTTCTTTCCAATTCATCATCCCGAGATGTTTCTCCCGAACTTCATACGCGTCTTGATTTTGATGAGAATTGCATAGATAAGCTAAATTTTGAGAAGAGTATTGAGGAAATTATTGAGGATGAAGCAGTTTTACTTGAGGAGTCGAATTTTCCAATTCATTCTATCCCTTTCATTGACTGCGCACACCCTCCTGAATTTTTAACTGATACCCTTCCTCAATCACTTCCCTCTATCCTCGCTCCGCCCTTGCAAGAAACCGTTACACTTTCATTTTCAATGTCTGGTTTACCAAGTTCGACGTACCCATGTTTTCTCACGAATCTTGAGGGATTTGACCTCATTTCTCAGTGGGATGATAGATTAGCACAATCGCTTTTTACACATCGGTCATTACAAATTGTACTAATTTATACACTCCATCTCCACCCTCAAGTTCGTATTCAACTTCTTTCTCCCACTTTCTATGGTTCTTCTTCTAATCTTCCTTTAATGATAGCGAGTGTTAATGAATCACAATTCAATATTTTGAGTTCGATAATTCTAGAAAAACAACTTGATTTAGACTCTTTTGAGAATAAGGTAGATGAGCCTTACGAGTTTCCTACCTCCGTAATTTTTGAAAAATCAAGTGTGTTGAATTCTGGCGCGACACTTATTGACATTGAAACGTTCAATCGGACCATCGATGAAAGTTTCGAAGATATTTTTGCCGATGAACTCGCATTCCTAAACGACACGGATTTTGTGATTAATCAACCTCCACCTGAAGAAGTCGAATCACCACCATTTCTTCTTATCCCATACGAGAATGTGACCATTCTTCCCATTCCTAATCATCTACATTCTCATTTCGGTTCACCATTATTGTTTCGTCTCTACAAATTGAGACGTAAATCTTTTCCATTACACCACTTATCTTTACCCTATTTTTTCCTGACTCTATACAACATGTTCTTCTACCAACCGGTGCGCTTCATTGATAAATTCTTCGAATGGTTGGTGTTGACTTTTGGCCTTTGCAAAGCTTGGCATTGACTAGTAACTTTGACCCCCCTCTTTAAAACACACACACACACACACACACACAGACACACACACTTAACATTGTTTAACTTAAGTTTTGGGGGGGGTTTTATAATTTGGCTCTTGAAAAAAAAAAAATATATATTTTATCAAAGTGGCGAGCTAAAAATAAGTTTGGGGGAGATTTTCACAATCATATTTCATGTCCCCGTTAATAAATTTTTCCTCCCAAGTTTACAGGTTTATGAGATTTAAAAAAAAATGGCAACAATGGAAACACTGTTTCACTTAAATTTGGGGGGGGACCTTTTTGTGTATATATTTTGTTTTCTTTCTCTGTTAATAATAATAATAAATAAATAAATAAATAATAAATAAACAAACAGGGGAGTACCGGCAATTTTGATCCTCTTGGTATAGCCTGACAGTGAGGGCACTGTCAAGTTTAAGTTTGGGGATGTGCTCGGTAAGCTTTCTTCCTTCGCATTCATATGTATATTTTTGCATTTGCATACTTATTTTTAAAACCCATAAAAATCAAAAACTTAAAAAAATTGAAAATTTCAATTTTGGCCATATTTGACTTAAGTTCAACATGACGGTTGACTAGTTAGGAAAAACTAGATCCTAAACTTAGTAAATTAAAAAACCCTAAAAATAACCTTTCTTAAAGTTTAACTGTAGAAAATATATGTCTTTGTAGTTTATTTTGAAATAGGCAAATTTTGAGTTCAGTTCTTGGGCTAAATCAAAATAAGGGAAGAGTATTGAAAGCTCTATTTGAAGTATAAGTCTGAAAAATAATTCTGAACCTTAAGTCCAAATTTTGAAAATTTATACCCTACGTTACGCACTCACACACATCTTGAAACTTGGGATAGTAGAGGATACCTTGAAATGCTCTTGTCTAAAATCCTTAGTATGAAGGAAAATAAAATAAAAGTATAAGTGGTGAATAAAGAGATAAATAAAAAAATGAACACTGGTTTTGTAATTACTTAAGGCAGCATAAATAAAAAATATAGCGAGGGTGCTTTATCACCTAGTGCCTTAGACCAACTGGTTTGGGAGTCACTGCTAAGCCTTAGGTAATGCAAGACGAGGAATTACGCCTAAATGCGCAAGCACATTTTGTAATCGGTCGTTTAGTACCTCAAGAAGTATTAACGGTCCCATGAAAGATGTGTGAGCAATTTCATCTAAAATTCACCAACTAAAAGTATTTTGGAAGATGGACAAGAGTATGACAGCTTGAATTGAATTTCCAAGTGTAGGGGGTGATAATTACACACACGTAGGGGTATATAATTGGAGTCTGGAGGAGAGATAGGAATAAAAGATATGGCTTATATCTTCAGTAGAGATGATAAAAATTCTTGAGTTAAGATTGCACCTTAGAAGGAAAACTTAGGAGATGCTAAAAGCTTTATAAATTGGCAAAACGTATATGATCTTAAGATAAATGAAAAGGAAGTATGAAAAATACAGGTCTAAATTGAAGATAATAGAATTTCTTGCTAGAATACTGAATTGAAGAATTAGAGTCAATGGCCAAATTGATCGGATTTTGTGGGTAGTATCCGCTGAAAACCCTCAGGAGACAACACTCCTCCTACTAGGGACACCTAGAGGTTTAACGGCTTGTTGCACGAGCTCAGTGCAATCGCTTTCCCTGCGAAAGTGAGGTTAGGATTTTTTGAGAATAAAATTGGTTTTGCTCGGGACGAGCAAAAGATAAGTTGGGAGGTATTTGTTCATATCAGATTTTTGCATTTTTATATTGCCCATTCTTAATCACATTTCATATAAATAGGTGCTTTTGATCTATGTCTGCTAAATAGTTGCAGGTTACAGGCTCTCAGCTCTTTACAGTGAGATTCGTGAAAAGTCGCAAAAAATGTGGGACTACGACCAATAACAGATGAATACTGCCCGCATGATGCCGCTTACCAGTTCAAGTGGAGTTCAAGGCAAAAGTCTACTGCTGAATATCTAGAAGAGAACAGAAGAGATTTTAAGAAACCAAGTGTACCAAATAGAAGATGAAAGCAACATGGAGAAACCCTGAAGAGATGGACCCATGATTCCACCAAACGGCCGCGGAACCGCGGCCAAACAGGCACTTCTGCCGTGGAATCGCGGCCGTGTTATGCACGTGTCGGTGGCAGTGACTCGGCTCTCTTGGGGTAGTTTTGTAAATTAGTGATTGGATCAGAATGTAAACCCAGGGTTTCTTATCTATAAATAGGAGAGCTCAAGGCCTTTCTTAGTGTGCCTCTTTGGAGGATGCCTATCTTTATTTTTATGCCTCTTTTAAATTTCTAGATCTAAAATTTTAAATTCAATTGTAATGTGTTCTTGAGAGGTCATCAATAAAGTAAGTTTTTTATTTTATTTCGCATTCTTCTTATCTGCAATTTATTACCTGCATTTTTATTTTTTCTTTTATTATCTGCAATTTAGGTCATCAATAAAAATAAAAAAATGAATTTTATTGTTAACTTCCTAATGAGTGAGTAATTCCTCACTTGTTAGGGGTATGAGAGGGAAGGTTTGAGGGAAGGAAATCTCTCTCACTCCTTTCTTTGCCCAAATAATTTTAATACGGACTCCCTTTAAATCAACCATAATCCGCTCACTACGGCACCCTATCCTACATGATAGCGGTGATTCTCTAGTTAGACCGGTTATGGTTGAATTAACCGGAGATTAGGGCTAAGAGCCAAGAACGGACGGACAAAGACCAAAATGAAGAAACTAAGTTTCTTCCTAGTCATGCTAATCCCCGTTGTTGACTATTACCCTAACACCTATATTCATAACTAAGGCATTGAGAGAAGAGAGAAGATCCCTATTTCAAACCGACCTAATCCTAACCCTAGCAAGCCTTTTTATCAACTTATTCTCATTCATAGATCTTAAAACAAAACCCTAACAAAGTTAGGACTTAACTCGTTAGAACATAAAGAAAAGGATTCTGTCTCCCTGTGGATCGACCCGTACTCAACCGGCTAGCTACCAAGAGACACCGTCTTGATCGCGGTAATTAAAAATTAAGAATACGCAAAAATCTCTTCCAATCAACATCCTAGCCAGAAGTCTTCAAAGTCTATGATGATCTACTTTGAGAAAACACAAACTCAAACTATCTCTTCACTAATGTGGAACTAGTGAAGCCAACACACTAAACTATATGGCTAGTATAGAAGAGGATGATGAAGTAGGAATTTTGCACACTTTGTTTTATTTTCTCATAATCTTTTATCAATTCATCACAAGGAAGAGAGCTAGAAAATGAGATGAAGAATAAGATGATTAAGTGATGAAATGAATAATTGAGATGAGTTTAGAAATGCAACCATGGTGAGTTATGCCATCCTTAACCCTTGTCGAGAATAAACCATGGCTAAGTCATTAGGGTTAGGTTAACAAATATCTTAGGTTAAAACAAAATTGGTGGACTTAGTCAATGAATCTACAAGCTTCTTCAAAGCTCATCCATGATTAATTCCATACAATTTTGAATTAACTAAAATAAATAAAAACCTAACCCTAATCACAAGTATGGTATGTAGGGTTCCTAGGCACTCTCAAGAGGTCTCACAAGGCATCAACCATGCCAATTTCAAATTTTAGGGGTGCCGAGAAACCCTAATACGGATCGTTGGCTAGAAGTTTAGGCGAAAACTAGAACTAGTAAACTACTTAACTAGGTAAACGGAAATACAACTTTTGTAGATCCGGTTCTCCACCTCCATAGCTCCGTGATGAAGTCCTTTTCGCTGTCCAAATCGAACCATGACTCTCACGGTGGTTTCATCGGAGAAAAGACCGGGCTAGGTCGTCGACTACGATGCCGAAGATGATCTACGTCGAGGCATCACTAGATCAAGCTCCAACTTCACCAAGTCAAGAAACTTGTGAAGAAAACACCCTATACTACTTGGCAAGAGGTAGAGGATGAAGAAATAGTAAGTGGGTTCACTTTAGAATTGGATTTCTCACTCATTTCATCAAGTCACCATTGATGAAGTCAAGCTTTCTTCATTGAAGAAGATGAAGAAGAAGAAGAAAGAATATTATGATAGAATTATGATAAGTTTTTGCAAATAGAAAATAAATGAATACTTATCATAATCCAACCATGGTCAAGTGTAGAGAATTAACCAAGGTTAGTTGAATGGTTAGGGTTATGAGAAGAAGACAAGAATGGTAGCTTTGGTCAAACCTTCATGAAGCTTCAATTACAAACAAAGAAAGCCACCATTCTTCTCTTTAATCCTTTCCAAAATAAATAAATAAATAAATAAGTATGAAAATCAAAACCCTAACCATTTAAATAACCATGGTTCAATCTTTACACAAACACAAGTAAACATGTATCATCAAACATGATACATACAAGTGCACAAAACTATATCACATATACAATGTGCACATGAAGTGAGAAAATCCATTTAAAGTGAACCAATACTAGTTAATGCAAAGTAATATATCAAATATATAATTATACATTAAATCATTAAATCAACAATTGATTCAATGATCCGGTCATGTCGCACATAACCGACTAGTATCAATAGTAACAACTTATCGAATCAACACTTGATCCGATAACCCGGCTATATCGCATATAACCGATCAATGTCACAAATCGCGAGAATGGAATACAGTATCACATACACGCATTATTTTCGGTCCCGCACATATCTCATATGCGCTCCTATTTCGTTTCGCTTGAGCCAGGAAACCTCTGTGTAGGACTCTAAAGACTCGTCAATACGCCGGCAGCAGATGATGATCATATCAAGCACCCACAAGCCGCAAGCGGTCTGCTAAACGTAACGGCCACCCGGGTATTGAGCGATCAGAAGATCGACGAGCAAGCCCGCTCACACTCCAGTGAATCCAACCAGTAACACTACCGTACAGTCCGGTCTCGTCGTCTGATATGTCGCATATCTCGCCTAGGGGTGGTAAACGTCAGACCCCAATAGCTCGATAAGTCGTGTCGATTTGAGGTCTATAACAGTTCGAGAAACTACTGGTAACACTTACCAGTATATCTCAACAACCCTGGCCAGGGATTTCCGGTTATAGCCAATCGAACACAGCGCAACATCAACTCCCTATACCGGGAGAGACGAATCCCCTCCTATCGCTCATTGCTTCCATGTGACTCGGGACTGTACCCAAAAACCACCGTTTTGCACGCCCTCTTGGACGTGGTAAGGTGGAAATCAAAGCACAGTGGGAACCACACAAGACTCTATGACGATCTCGGGTCAACAGACTACTCTGTACCAGTGTCACCAGAGAACTGCCATCTGACGTAAGGTATAATATCATCTGGGAGTTCTCGGCGAGTCCGTCCAGTGTACCCAGTCTCCACTGAGCACCCGTACATCATCTCTGATGTCAAACACAAATGGATATGGGATCATCCATCGCCCATCTGTATGGGTCGAGAAGGTATACGCTATTCTACTCTGGTATATCGATGCCCCGTCTCGATATACCCTCGACTAGGGACCTTGAAGGATGTACTTATGGACTACCCTGTCCCCACTAGTATGATCCGCATCATAGTCCAGGTAGTCAAGTACACATCCTAAGGGCTTTACCAACATGTAACAGAGAGACTATCAGTATACACGTTAAGGCAAAGAGCAACCAGATAGCATACTATCATGTCGAGCAAGAAAGTCCTCCCTATATATGTCCCAGCATCCACTACAATATACATCATATGTACAGTAATGGCCTCTAGGGCATACATACAACTAACAATCTTCCACTTGCACTAGGACCATCTGTAGCAGTGGTTGTAGTATCTCATACTCAACCATCCCATAAAAGTCTCTCTCTGGGAATAGGCCTTCGTGAGTGGATCTGCCGTGTTGTCCTCTGAGTCTACTCTCCTAACCTCGATCACCCTGGAGATCAACCATCTCCATGATCAGGTGATACTACCTTAGAATACGTCTGGGTCACTGATGGGACCAGGGTTCCTGGGCTAAAGCCACACTTCCATTGTCACATAATGGAAGGAACCTAGTTCATCTCATGAACTACTATACACCCAAACTTCCTCTTTGGTAGCATCTTAAGTAGCGATGTATCCAGCCTTCATCGTCTAGTATGCCACGGTATCTAGCTTGGAACTTTTCCAACATACCGTCCCTTTACTGAGGGTAAAGACAATGCCTGTGACTGACATTCGGTCGTCTTTATCACCCTGGAACACTTCCAGTGATTCTCCCCAGGATCAATTGATACCATCTTACTACAACTTGTGAGTGTCCTAATATCCAATTAGATCTATCTCATAGATCCAAAACCCAGGATTTAGTAGGTATCACTTTGATCCTATATGGAGAATCCTTGTGATAAGCGGAGATTGATCGAGCGTAGCATAGGAAACTCCTTCCCTATCAAGAGTATGTCATCCACGTACTCTACGAGGATCACCACTATACTCCCTACTACCTTTTTGTATATACAAGGTTCATCTACCATTTCGATGAAGTCAAACTCTTTGACTACCACATCAAAACAGATGTTCCAACTCCACGATGCCTGCTTTATCCTATAAAGCATCTTGCACACGTTTCCGCTGCTCCCACTGTCTACGAAGCCCTCTGGCTGTGTACTTATAGACGCTCTTTTCCAAAAACATCATTTAGAAAAGCAGTCATGACACCCAACCATCAGATATCGTAGTCATGGTATGTAGCCGTGGCAAGTAGGATCTGGATGGACTTAAGCATAGATCTTTAGAAAAAGTTTCATCATGATCCACACCTGGTTAATGATGCAAACCTCTAACAAGTCTAGCTTCGAAAGTCTCAACTTTTCCTTGTACACAAAGTAATCTTCTCAAGATTTACTTGCTCTTGATGGGGATTTAACCCTTCAGATCTAGCAACTAAAGTCCATACTTTGTTGGTGTATAAGGATTCCATCTCAGATCGCTAAGCATCCAGCCATTCTTACAGAGTCCTACTCTTGATGGCCAGCTCGAAACTAGTTGGGTCACCATCTCATGATGCAATCCTTGCTCCCACTGTCATAGAGGAACCGAAGTATCTCTCAGGTGGGTGAGGAACCCTACTAGATCGGCGGAGAGGCTGAGGTTCGTAGGTTACTATTGAATCCTTTGGTTCTACCAAATCATCAGCTGCAATTTGTATAGCTGGAACCTTTCCAGTTGTACATAACAGACCTTGCCTCGAGCTTGTCCGGATTTTGCTTTTAGACATAGGCCGGACAACCCCAAATCTTAACTGATTTAAGAGATGGGCTCTTTCCTTTCCATATCACATATGAAGTGGTAGGCAATTGATTTGATTGAAACCCTATTCAATAGGTATGCAACTTCATAAGTGCATAACTCCCAAAAGGAAATAGGTAACTCAGTAGTACTCATCATAGAGCACACCTTATCATATAGGGTGTGATTGCTCCGCCCCGATGTACCATCGTGCTATGGTTTATACGGAGGAGTAATGCTGAGAGAGAATCTCATTCTCCTTTAGAATAGTCCAGGATTTCCGTGCTCAAGTATTCTCCTCCTTGATCTCATCAAAGGACATAATACTTATACCCGTATTGGTTCTCTACTTCTAACTTATATTCTGTGAATATCTCAAAAGGTTCGGACTTGTGTTTCAACAGGAACATATGTCTGAATCTCGAGAGATTATCAGAGAATGTAATGAAGTACAAATAACCGTTCTTGGCATGTGTAGACTGGGGACCTACATACATCAACATGTATCATCCCAAGAGTTCACTAACTCTATCTCTGTTTCCAAATAACAGAGCTACGGTCATCTAATCTTTGTGACATGACTGGCAATTTTTCACAAGATGTAAATTCAAACAGATTTAAATATGCATCTATGTGCAACTTAGCTAGTCGGGTCGCATTGATATGACCTAGTCTACAATACCTCAAGAAGGATTCGTTCATTTCTGAACTCTTCCTCTTGTGTGTGTTCCGTATACTAAGAACTGTAGTTTGATTTAGAACGTCAATGCTTTTAGATAACGTGCCTGAACCGATCAACTTTTGATATAGGAAATGTTCAAAACATTATCCATCAATACAAAATTTTATCATTTCTTTACTGATATGATTTTGTATATCAGGTTCGGTATCTAATAACATTTGTTCAGAATCAATGTATTCAGGTAATACAGGGTGACAGTGACCAACAGACCTGGCTGCAACACTTGCCCCGTTTTCTGTCTCATGAAACTTATCACCCGTCCTCAGTTTTTCTACCTTTTTGTAGCCCTATGTAACAGATTACATATTTGGGATCCTTATCCGGTATCATATACGCAGGATGCGGAGGATACTGAGAAACAGTTCTTTATAATGAACACACCCGAAGATGATGCATCAACATGCACTGTCTTCGTTTGGGCGGCACGGGAATTCTGGTAATCCCCAATTTCCTGCTCTGTCTTATAACAATTATAAGCTGGAGCGGGACCAACGTTCCCCAGCTTCGTATAACAAGCGGGTTCGGTCAATAATCCATATTATTATCTTGATTAAGGCGTGATATGGTCGCTACCTGGAGAGAGAGAGAAGAAAACACTCAGCGTGCGCTCTTACAAGAATAGATTGGTTTTTATTTTATCTAATCAGGATGGCTCCCACTGCTTTTTATCAAATCTTCCTTCAAACCCTAAAAGGAAAGACTAGCCGGGATTAATTACACGCTACAAGTTCGCCAATCTTTCAGCCAGGCCAGTGTCGGTATTTTGAGGGAGGTCCCCCGTGCTTTCGCACGAACCTAATTAATGTAAACCTCGTTTTCCTAGAGGCGTAACCCCGTTGACACCTTTCTAGACACCTACTTGATCGGCTAATTGTAATGTGTAAAACTCCCCCAGGAGTAACAATTACTCGCAGCGGGTATCGGGATCCAACTATCTCATAGAAGGTATGCAATCTCATTGCAAATTTCAACACTTGAAATTCCCGATAATATTTTGCCCCTAGCGTCCTATGACTTTGACGCAGGCCAACAAACCATAGTGCGCTAGTCAAGTTCAACCTGTCATTTCCTGATTGAATTAAACCCACCCGCACGACCCTTGACGCAGGCCAACAAAGTCGCACGACTATCCTAATCCAATCTGCATCATATGCATAAGCAGATAAATACTAGTTAGCTACCGCACACTACGCCTTGACGCAGGCCAACAAACGTACCACGAATACTAACTACCACTTATCTGAAATGACGGAGGGCTACGACAGGTTTTTCTGAAAACCTATTACGTAATGAACTTGATATCGTTGTAGGATCGAATGAATTTTAAAATGGAGTGTTTTTGAGGCTTTTCTAGTTTTGCTAAAGGAATCACTCCCGGTGAAGGGATCGTCGGTCCTTTCCTCGTCGAATGAGGTGCGGGATATATCATATATATCACTGTGCAAAGCAGAACTCTTAAAAGCATCAAAAGACAAACCGAGCGTGTAGTATCTGCCAGTTATTGCTAAAGGAGTCACTCCCGGTGAATGGATCTCGGTCCTTTCCTTATCGAATAAGGTGCAGGATATATCACATATACCGCTGTGCAAAGCTAGAACTGTAGCTACCTGTTTTATTTTTGAAATTCGATTCCACAACATCTTAGGTTTCTTTTATTTCATTAATCACATTAATGAAGTCCCATCATTTAAGTACCTAAACATCACAGATAAATACGACGTACACTTATGCCATCCGCATTCGCCTCGATGTCCCCTCGTGCACCGTTAGGTTAGGTAACTAACGGCAGAGCAGGGCAGGGCTAGCGCGGGTGTAAAACATAAGTAACGTCTATATAATATATCATATATACTATATATAGTATCCATCACAGAACATCACAGATATCGCAGCAGAAGAAACATATGAAATATTGGATATACTAGGACGTCCGTGTTTTCAATACGAGCCAGTATAAAACACGGATTCCACGGTCGCGATGAATAGCCAAACCCACACCCCTAGACCCCTACGAGAGCGGCAAGCAACCCTACCAATTCTAGAGTTAGGAGACCCGGACTCGACTCCTCGAGTTGGTCTCCCACTGGACTCCAGAACCCGGTTACTTATGCCCTCCTCCTTGGGTCTATCCTAGTGCGGAAAAGTAAATAATATACAAAAGGTGACAACTTCCGCTACCTGGAAGTGCCCCAATAAAAGAATATTACGTACAAGTTTTTACATGAATGAAAATGAAAAACACTCATCTCACATAAAAACCCCCAGGCTATTCGAACACGACGATCCAATATAACATATCCAGCAACACATAACATCACATGTCATCAACGTAAGTAAACATGCGTATCCTAATTGTCGTTGACATATAGCAACGAAACCGGCGATATCACATATTACACTTACGGTCACAGAAAAGAAAGTGTAAAACTACAACAGTTGGAATCCGCAACCTCTTTAGACATCGCATGCCTAGCCAAATGAAATACTTAGACATCGCATGCCTAACAATCATAAACCCCGCATTTTAGTCTCATTATCGAAAACTCTTTTCAATATCAAGTCGGGCAATTCAACAAGATTCCTGGCATCCTGATCGAATGCTCGTCGCAAACTTTAGTAGGCGGCTGCACCCCTGATACCGTCGACGAAGTGCACCAAGGCGGAACACCGCTACCGCGAGCACCCAAACGGATGCTTTCGGCGACGGGGTTCTCCTACAGTCACTTGGTCGGGGTTATGGAGCGAGGCTGTCTATTAAGTTTATCCGGCGAATATCCGCGTACGCTACGTGATTGCGACGGAGTTTTGATCGCATCAAAATTCCGTGGCAACCGATCAACTGAGACTAAACTGCTATGTTTATAACATTCATTCAGTTATCTCATAACTAATTGTGAATTCCAATTATTGTATCACATTCCGGATAATCAGAAAATGTTAAACTTTCCGATCGAACAATCGAACACCCAAGTTTTCCCGATACAGCTCAACTCTTGAATTAAGTTTAAAAAACATTCACTTCGTGCCTCAGTACCAACGGTCCAGCCGTAGAAGGGTCAAGCCAACGCCTCACATGTGGCATGCCGTACTGCCCCAAACCCGAAGGTTCAAAGGGCAGTTCAAGACGGTCACATAATCGAGTTAAGGTTTGTTGTCTTCTAGAGGGACCATCGCGTTACTTGCACTACTTAGAACGTCTTTAAACCACGGAAAAATCCAACACTTGGAAATTTCCCGACAGGGGAAAAGGTGGGTATTTATATCCGGTCGAACTTTTTAACATATTCAAAAATTATCCGGAAGTCACATAGACAAAATCTGATAATCCGATTGAATCATCGAATCCCCAAAACAACCCCAGAAAATTCAACTCTTGAATAAATATTAAAAATTCCCATAAAACTCAGCACTGTGAAAGAGGAATTACTGTGCAAAAACTACAGGCAACTCCCTTCATTTGGCCGCGGAACCGCCGCAGAAGCTATGCTTCTGCCGCGGTTCCGTCGCACAATAATCATATCAAGGGTTAATTTTTGCATCGTAATTCTTAGAATTCCCTGCTGAATTTTTTAAGCATTTTTAATCTGGAAAAATCCCAGTTTTTGAAAAAAGTCCAGAGAGCAATTTGTTTTAGGGTTTCGATGTTCATTCGGGTTTCAAACGTCGTCTACGCATCGCCTAAGGCTCTAGCTAGGCTCTGATACCACTGTAGGGTTCCTAGGCACTCTCAAGAGGTCTCACAAGGCATCAACCATGCCAATTTCAAATTTTAGGGGTGCCGAGAAACCCTAATACGGATCGTTGGCTAGAAGTTTAGGCGAAAACTAGAACTAGTAAACTACTTAACTAGGTAAACAGAAATACAACCTTTGTAGATCCGGTTCTCCACCTCCATAGCTCCGTGATGAAGTCCTCTCCACTGTCCAAATCGAACCATGACTCTCACGGTGGTTTCATCGGAGAAAAGACCGGGCTAGGTCGTCGACTACGATGCCGAAGATGATCTACGTCGAGGCATCACTAGATCAAGCTCCAACTTCACCAAGTCAAGAAACTTGTGAAGAAAACACCCTATACTACTTGGCAAGAGGTAGAGGATGAAGAAATAGAAAGTGGGTTCACTTTAGAATTGGATTTCTCACTCATTTCATCAAGTCACCATTGATGAAGTCAAGCTTTCTTCATTGAAGAAGATGAAGAAGAAGAAGAAAGAATATTATGATAGAATTATGATAAGTTTTTGCAAATAGAAAATAAATGAATACTTATCATAATCCAACCATGGTCAAGTGTAGAGAATTAACCAAGGTTAGTTGAATGGTTAGGGTTATGAGAAGAAGACAAGAATGGTAGCTTTGGTCAAACCTTCATGAAGCTTCAATTACAAACAAAGAAAGCCACCATTCTTCTCTTTAATCCTTTCCAAAATAAATAAATAAATAAATAAGTATGAAAATCAAAACCCTAACCATTTAAATAACCATGGTTCAATCTTTACACAAACACAAGTAAACATGTATCATCAAGCATGATACATACAAGTGCACAAAACTATATCACATATACAATGTGCACATGAAGTGAGAAAATCCATTTAAAGTGAACCAATACTAGTTAATGCAAAGTAATATATCAAATATATAATTATACATTAAATCATTAAATCAACAATTGATTCAATGATCCGGTCATGTCGCACATAACCGACTAGTATCAATAGTAACAACTTATCGAATCAACACTTGATCCGATAACCCGGCTATATCGCATATAACCGATCAATGTCACAAATCGCGAGAATGGAATACGGTATCACATACACGCATTATTCTCGGTCCCGCACATATCTCATATGCGCTCCTATTTCGTTTCGCTTGAGCCAGGAAACCTCTGTGTAGGACTCTAAAGACTCGTCAATACGCCGGCAGCAGATGATGATCATATCAAGCACCCACAAGCCGCAAGCGGTCTGCTAAACGTAACGGCCACCCGGGTATTGAGCGATCAGAAGATCGACGAGCAAGCCCGCTCACACTCCAGTGAATCCAACCAGTAACACTACCGTACAGTCCGGTCTCGTCGTCTGATATGTCGCATATCTCGCCTAGGGGTGGTAAACGTCAGACCCCAATAGCTCGATAAGTCGTGTCGATTTGAGGTCTATAACAGTTCGAGAAACTACTGGTAACACTTACCAGTATATCTCAACAACCCTGGCCAGGGATTTCCGGTTATAGCCAATCGAACACAGCGTAACATCAACTCCCTATACCGGGAGAGACGAATCCCCTCCTATCGCTCATTGCCTCCATGTGACTTGGGACTGTACCCAAAAACCACCGTTTTGCACGCCCTCTTGGACGTGGTAAGGTGGAAATCAAAGCACAGTGGGAACCACACAAGACTCTATGACGATCTCGGGTCAACAGACTACTCTGTACCAGTGTCACCAGAGAACTGCCATCTGACGTAAGGTATAATACCATCTGGGAGTTCTCGGCGAGTCCGTCCAGTGTACCCAGTCTCCACTGAGCACCCGTACATCATCTCTGATGTCAAACACAAATGGATATGGGATCATCCATCGCCCATCTGTATGGGTCGAGAAGGTATACGCTAGTCTACTCTGGTATATCGATGCCCCGTCTCGATATACCCTCGACTAGGGACCTTGAAGGATGTACTTATGGACTACCCTGTCCCCACTAGTATGATCCGCATCATAGTCCAGGTAGTCAAGTACACATCCTAAGGGCTTTACCAACATGTAACAGAGAGACTATCAGTATACACGTTAAGGCAAAGAGCAACCAGATAGCATACTATCATGTCGAGCAAGAAAGTCCTCCCTATATATGTCCCAGCATCCACTACAATATACATCATATGTACAGTAATGGCCTCTAGGGCATACATATAACTAACATGGTATTATTCTCATACACCCAAGTTTGCATGTATAATCCTAGCATGTCACGATGTTATATATCACATATATAATTTGTGAACAAAAGAAAATATATATCACATATATGTTAAATGTATAAGAGAGAAAAATAAATACTTAAGTGAGCATATATTAGTTAATGCAATTTAATATATCAAATATATAATTATACATTAAATTATTAAATCAAAACTTGATTTAATAATCCGGCTATATTACATATAACCGACTAATATAATATGTAGCATTTCATCGAATCAACACATGATCCGATGACCCAGCTATATCACATATAACCGGCCGATATCACATATCGTGAGAATAGAATACGGTATCACATACACGTATCAACTTCGGTCCCGCACATCACATATGTGCTCCTACTCCATTTCGCCTGAACCAGGAAACCTCTGTGTAGGATTCTAAAGACTCGTCAATACGCTGGCAGTAGATGATGATCATATCAAACACCTACAAGCCGCAAGCGGTCAGCTAAATATAACGGCCACCCGGGTATTGATCGATCAGAAGATCAACAAGCAAGCCTGTACATACTCCTGCGAATCCAATCAGTAACACTACTGTACAGTCCGGTCTCTTCGTCTAATATGTCGCATATCCAGTTTAGGGGTGGTAAACGTCAAAACCCAGTAACCGAGAAGTCGTGTCGATGTGAGGCTCATAACGGGTCGAGAAAATACTGATAACACTTACCGGTAGATCTCCATATCAGCCCTGACCAGGGACTTCCAGTTATAGCTAATCGAGCACAGTGCAACATCAACCCCTTCTATCGCTCATTGCCTCCGTGTGATTCGGGACTGTACCCAAAAGCCACCGTTTTGCACGTTCTCATGAACGTGGTAAGGTGGAAATCAAAGCACAGTGGGAATCACATAATACTCTATGACGATCTCGGGTCTACAGACTAACCTGTACCAGTGTCACCAGAGAACTGCTATCTGGCGATAGGCATAATACCATCTAGGAGTTCTCGGCAAGTCCGTTCAGTGTACCCAGTCTCCACTGAGCACCCGTATACCATCTTTGATGTCAAATACAAATGGATGTGGGATCATCCATTGCCTATCATATGGGTCAAGATGCGTATACACTAGTCTACTCTGGAGTATCGATGCCCTGTCTCGATACACCCTCGACTAGGAACAATTATAGGATGTACTTTTGGACTACCCTGGCCTCTACTAGTATGATCTACATCATAGTCCTAGTAGTCAAGTACACATCCTAAGGGCTTTATCAACATGTGAGAGCAAGACAGTAACACAATACAAGTCAAAATGTTAAGACAAAGAGTAACCAGATAGCATACTATCATATCGAGCAAGAAAGTCCTCTCTATATATATCCAAGCATCCACTATAATATACATCATATGTACAATAATGGCCTCTAGGGCATATACATAACTAACAATCTCCCACTTGCACTAAGGCCAGCTGTTGTAGTATCTCATACCTAACATCCCGAAGAGTCTCTCAAATTGTATCTGGGGTATGGCCTTCATGAGTGGATCCGCAGTGTTGTCCTTCGTGTCAACTTTCCTGACCTCGATCTCTCGGCGATCAACTATCTCCCGGATCAGGTGATACCGCCTCAGAATATGCCTGGATTTCTGATAGGACCTGGGTTCCTTGGCTAAAGCCACAGCTCCATTGTTATCACAATACAAAGGTATTTGATGCTCAATGGACGGAACCACACCAAGTTCAGTTATGAACTTCTTCATCCAGATAGCCTCTTTGGCAGCATCGTTGGCAGCGATGTATTCAACCTCCATCATCAAGTCTGCCACGGTTTCCTGTTTGGAACTCTTCCAACAAACCGCCCTTCCATTGAGGGTAAAGACAAATCCCGAGTGCGACTTAGAGTCGTCCTTATCACTCTGGAAGCTCGAATCGGTAAAGGACTCCACCTGGAGTTCTCCGTTACCATACTCCAAAAACATCTCTTTAGTCCTTCTCAAGTACTTGAGAATGTTCTTCATAGCTATCCAGTGACTCTGTCCTGGATCTGGTTGATACCTACTCACTACACTTAGTGAGTATGCTACATCGGGTCTGGTACATAGCATCGCGTACATGATAGAGCCTACTGCCGAAGCATATGGTATCCCTTGCATGCGAGTTCTCTCCAAATCAGTCTTGGGAGATATCTCTTTGGAGAGAGTGAGTCCAGAGATCGTGGGTAAATCCCACGTTTGGATTCTTCCATACTAAACCTCTTTAGTATGGTGTCAATGTACCTGGATTGGGACAATACCAGTATCCGTTTAGATCTATCTCTATAGATCTTAATTCCCAAGATGCAAGAGGCATCACCTAGATCTTTCATTGAGAATCTTTGTCATAAGAAGAGCTTGACCGAGTGCAGTATAGGAACATCATTTCCTATCAAGAGTATGTCATCCACGTACAATACGAGGAAGACAACTTTACTCTCTGCCACCTTCTTGTATATTCAAGGTTCATCTAAGTTTTTGATGAAGTTAAACTCTTTGACTACCACATCAAAACAGATGTTCTAACTCCGCGATACCTGCTTTAACCCGTAGATGGATTTAAGCAGCTTGCACATCTTTCCGCTGCTCCGACTGTCTACGAAGCCCTCTGGCTGAGTCATGTACATGCACTCTTCCAAATCACCATTTAGAAAGGCGGTCTTAATATCCATTTGCCAGATTTCGTAGTCATGGTATGCAGCAATGGCAAGCAGGATCCGGATGGACTTAAGCATAGCCACTAGAGAAAAGGTTTCATCATAATCCACACCTGGTCTTTAACGAAAACCTTTTGCAACAAGTCTAGCTTTGAAAGTCTCAACTTTTCCATCTACACCAAGTTTCTTCTTAAAGATCCATTTGCTCTCAATGGGTTTTACCCTTTCTGGAGAAACTTCCAAAGTCCATACTTTTTTGGTGTACATGGATTCCATCTCAGATCGCATTGCATCCAGCCACTTCATAGAGTCCCCACTCGTGATGGCCTGCTCGAAGTTAGATGGGTCATCATCTTCCATGATGCAATCCTCGCTGCCACCATCAATGAGAAAACCGTAGTATCTCTCAGGTGGATGAGGAACCCTACTAGATCGGCGGAGAGGCTAAGGTTCGTTAGGAACTATAGAATCCTCTGGTTCTACCAAATCTTCTGTCGTATTTTGTATAGCTGGAACTTCTTCCAGTTCTACCTCCTTGCCACTAATTTCTTTTTCAAGAAATTCCTTTTCTAAAAAGGTGGCATGTCGAGAAACAAACACCTTTTGTTCCTCGGTGTGGTAGAAGATATACCCGCGCGAATATTTGGGATATCCAATAAACTTACACAGAAAAGACCTTGCTTCGAGCTTGTCCGGATTCTATGTTTTCACATATGCCGGACAACCCCATATCTTAACATAATTAAGATATGCTCTCTTTCCTTTCCATATCTCATATGGTGTGGTTGGCACAGATTTGATGGGAACCATATTCAATAGGTCTGCAGCTGTCTCCAGTGCATATCTCCAAAAGAAAATAGGTAACTCAGCGGTGCTCATCATAGAGCGCACCATATCTAATAGGGTGCGATTCCTCCGTTCCGCTACACCGTTGTGCTGTGGTGTATAGGGAGGAGTAAGCTGAGAGAGAATCCCATTCTTTTTTAGATAGTCCTGGAACTCATTGCTCAAGTATTCTCCTCCTCGATCAGATCGAAGGATCTTAATACTTTTATCCGTTTGGTTCTCTACTTCGTGCTTATATTCTTTGAATTTCTCAAAAGTTCCAGATTTGTGTTTCAACGGGAACATATGTCCGTATCTTGAGAGATCGTCGGTGAATGTAATGAATTAAGGTAAAGAGTAACCAGATAGCATACTATCATATCGAGCAAGAAAGTCATCCCTATATATGTCCAAGCATCCACTACAATATACATCCTATGTATAGTAATGGCCTCTAGGGCATACATATAACTAACAATCTCCCACTTGCACTAGGGCCATCTGATAGCAGTGGTTGTAGTATCTCATACTCAACCATCCCATAAAAGTCTCTCTCTGGGAAAAGGCCTTTGTGAGTGGATCCGCCGTGTTTTCCTCTGAGTCTACTCTCCTAACCTTGATCCCCTGGAGATCAACCATCTCCTCGATCAGGTGATACTGCCTAAGAATATGTATGGATCACTGATGGGACAGGGCGTTCCTTGGCATAAGCCACAACTCCATTGTCACACAATGGGAGGAACGAAGTTCATCTCATGAACTAATATACACTCAGACTGGCTCTTTGGTAGCATCTTTGGTAACGATGTATCTTGACTTTAATCGTCTAGTATGCCACGGTATCTAGCTTGGAACTCTTCCAACATACCATCTCTTTACTGAGGGTAAAGACAATACCTGTGACTGACATTCAGTCATCCTTATCACTCTGGAACCTTTCCTGTGATTCTCCCCAGGATCGATTGATACCATCTCACTACAACTAGTGAGTATTCTAATATCCAATTAGATCTATCTCATAGATCCAAAACCCAGGATTTAGTAGGTATCACTTTGATCCTATTTGGAGAATCCTTGTGATAAGCGGAGATTGACCGAGCGTAGCATAGGAAACTCCTTCCCTATCAAGAGTATGTCATCCATGTACTCTACTAGGATCACCACCATACTCCCTACAACCTTTTTGTATATACAAGGTTCATCTACCATTTTTGATGATGTCAAACTCTTTGACTAACTCATCAAAACAGATGTTTCAACTCCGCGATGCCTGCTTTATCACATAAAACATCTTGCACACGTTTCCGCTGCTCCCACTGTCTACAAAGCCCTTTGACTGTGTACTTACAGACTCTCTCTTCTAAAACATCATTTAGAAAAGCAGTCATGACACCCAACCGCTAGATATCATAGTCATGGTATGTAGCCGTGGCAAGTAGGATCTGGATGGACTTAAGCATAGTTACTTAGAAAAGGTTTCATTATAATCCATACCTGGTCAATGATGCAAACCTTTAACAAGTCTAGCTTTGAAAGTCTCAACTTTTCCATGTACACCACGTAATCTTCTCAAGATATACTTGCTCCTGATGGGGATTTAACCCTTCAGATTAAGCAACCAAAGTCCATACTTTGTTGGTGTATAAGGATTCCATCTAAGATCGAAAAGCATCCAGCCATTCTTACAGAGTCCTACTCCTGATGGCCAGCTCGAAACTAGTTGGGTCATCATCTCATGATGCAATCCTCGCTCGCACTGTCATAGAGAAACCAAAGTATCTCTCAGGTGGGTGAGAAACCCTACTAGATCGGCGGAGAGGCTGAGGTTCGTTGGTTGCTATTGAATCCTTTGGTTCTACCAAATCATCAGCTGCAGTTTGTATAGCTGGAACTTTTTCCAGTTCTACCTCATGCCCTTAAATTTCTTCATAAGAAATTTCCTTTCACAAAGGTGGCATGCTGAGTGACAAAACATCTTTTGTTCCTCGGTTAGGTAGAAGATATTCCCTTGCGAATGCTTGGGATATCCAACAAACTTCCACAGAACTGACTTTGCCTCGAGCTTGTCCGGATTATGCTTTTAGACATAGGCTGGACAACCCCAAATCTTAACAAACTTAAGATATGGGCTCTTCCCTTTCCATATCATATATGAAGTGGTAGGCATTTGATTTGATCGGAACCCTATTCAATAGATTTGCAACTTCATAAGTGCATAACTCCCTAAAAGGAAATAGGAAACTCAGTAGTACTCATCATAGAGCACACCATATCTAATATGGCGTGATTGCTCCGCCCCGATACACCGAGGTGCTGTGGTGTATACGGAGGAGTAATGCTGAGAGAGAATCTCATTTTAAGAATAGTCCAGGAATCCCGTGCTTAAGTATTCTCCTCCTTGATCACATCAAAGGACATAATACTTATACCCATTTTTGGTTCTCTACTTTTAACTTATATTCTGTGAATATCTCAAAAGGTCCGGACTTGTGTTTCAACAGGAACATATGTCTGAATCTTGAGAGATCATCAGAGAAGGTAATGAAGTACAAAGAACCGGTCTTGGCATGTGTAGACAGGGGACCTTCATACATCAATATGTATCATCCCAAGAGTTCACTAACTCTTTCTCTGCTTCCAATAAACAGAGCTATGGTCATTTTATCTCTGTGACATGACTGGCAAGTTTCACAAGATGTAAATTCAAACTAATTTAAATATGCATCTATATGTAACTTCAGCTAGTCGGGTCGCATTGATATGACCTAGTCTACAATACCTCAAGAAGTATTCATTCATTTCTGAACTCTTCCTCTTGTGTGTGTTCTATATACTAAGAACTGTGGTTTGATTTAGAATGTCAATGCTTTTAGATAACGTGCCTGAACCGATCAACTCTTGATATAGGAAATGTTCAAAACATTATCCAATCAATACAAAATTATATCCTTCTTTATCTAAATAAAGAGACTGATATGATTTTGTATATCAGGTTCGGTATCTAATAACATTTGTTCAGAATCAATGTATTCTGGTAATACAGGGTGACAGTGACCAACAGACTTGGCTGCAACAGTTGCACCGTTTTCTGCCTCATGAAACTTATCACCCGTTCTCAGTTCCCTACCTTTCTGTAGCCCTATGTAATAGATTACATATCTGGGATCCTGATCCGGTATCAGATACCCAGGACGCAGAGGATACTGAGAAACAGTTTTATGTAATGACGCAGGACGCAGAAGATGATGCATCGGTATGCACTTTCGTTGTTTGGGTGGCACGGGAATTCTGGTAATCCCCAATTTCCTGCTCTGTCTTATAACAATTATAAGTTAGAGCGGGACCAACGTTCCCCAACTCAGTATAACAAGCGGGTTCGGTCAATATATCCATTTTATTATCTTGATTATGGCGTGACATGGTCGCTACCTGGAGAGAGAGAAGAAAACACTTTGCGTGCGCTCTTGCAAGATCGGATTGGTTATTATTTTATCTAATCAGG
This sequence comes from Agapanthus africanus, assembly GCA_030015575.1. Lineage (NCBI taxonomy): Eukaryota > Viridiplantae > Streptophyta > Magnoliopsida > Asparagales > Amaryllidaceae > Agapanthus > Agapanthus africanus. Next base: position 474,007,221 of record CM057338.1, on the reverse strand, counting down.
ATGGCTCCCACTTTTTTTTCAAATCTTCCTTCAAACCCTAAAAGGAAAGACTAGCCGGGATTAATTACACGCTACAAGTTCGGCAATCTTTCAGCCAGGCTAGTGTCGGTACTTTGAGGGAGGATCCCCGTGCTTTCGCACGGACCTAATTAAAGTAAACCTTGTTTTCCCAGAGGCGTAACCCCGTTGACACCTTTCTAGACACCTACTTGATCGGCTAATTGTAATGTGTAAAACTCTCCTAGGAGTAACAATTACTCGCAGTGGGTATCGGGATCCAACTATCTCATAGAAGGTATGCAATCTCATTGCAAATTTCAACACTTGAAATTCCCGATAATTTTGCCCCTAGCACCCTATGACCTTGACGGAGGTCAACAAACCATAGGCTACTAGTCAAGTTCAACCCGTCATTTCTTGATTGAATCAAACCCACCCGCACGACCCTTGACGGAGGTCAACAAAGCCGTACGACTACCCTAACCCAATCTGCATCATATGTATAAGCAGATAAATACTAGTTAGCTACCGCACACTACGCCTTGACGGAGGTCAACAAACGTAGCACAAATACTAAGTAGGACTTATCTGAAATGACGGAGGGCTACGACAGGTTTTTCTGAAAACCCATTCCGTAATGAACTTGATATCGTTGTAGAATCAAATGATTTTAAAATGGAGTGTTTTGAGGCTTTTACTAGTTTCGCTAAAGAGGTCACTCCCGGTGAAGGGATCGTCGGCTCTTTCCTCGTCGAATGAGGTGCAGGATATATCATATATATCACTGTGCAAAGCAAGAACTAGAAAAGCAATCAAAAGACAAACCGAGTGGTGTAGCATCTGCCAGTTATTGCTAAAAGGGTCACTCCCGGTGAAGGGATCTCGGTCCTTTCCTTATCGAATAAGGTGCAGGATGTTCTACAAGGAACACCACGATGCAAAGCAAGAACTGTAGCTACCTGTTTTTGAAAATTCGATTCCACAACATCTTTTAGGTTTCTTTTCTTTCATTAATCATATTAATGAAGTCCCATCATTTAAATCACCTAAACATCACAGATAAATACGACGTACACTTATGCCATCCGCATTCGCCTCGATGTCCCCTCGTGCACCGTTAGGTTAGGTAACTAACGGCAGAGCGGGGCAGGGCTAGCGTGGGTGTAAAACATAAGTAACGTCTATATAATATATCATATATACTATATACTGTATCTATCACAACATATCAAAGGATCATATCACAGATATCGCAGCAGAAGAAACATATGAAATATTGGATATACTAGGACGTCCGTGTTTTTAATACGAGCCAGTATAAAACACGGATTCCACGGTCGCGATGAATAGCCAAACCTACACCCCTAGCCCCCTACGAGAGCGACAAGCAACCCTACCAATTCTAGAGTTAGGAGACCCGGACTCGACTCCTCGAGTTGGTCTCCCACTGGACTCTAGAACCCGGTTACTTGTGCTCTCCTCCTTGGGTCTATCCTAGTGCGGAAAAGTAAATAATATAAAAATGGTGACAGCAACCTCAACCCGGAAGTGCCCCAATAAAAGAATATTACATACAATTAAATTTATATGAATGAAAATAAAAACTCTCATCTCACATAAAAACCCCCGGCTATTCAAAACACGACAATCCAATACAACATATCCAGCAACATATAACATCACATGTCATCAACGTAAGTAAATGTGCGCATCCCAATTGTCGTTGACATATAGCAACGAAACCGGCGATATCACATATTACACTTACGGTCGCAGAAAAGAAAGTATAAAACTACAACAGTTGGAATCCGCAACCTTCTTAGACATCGCATGCCTAACAATTATAAACTCCGCATTTTAGTCTCTATATCGAAAACACTTTTCAATATCAAGTCGGGCAATTCAACAAGATTCCCGGCATCCTAAACGAATGCTCGTCGCAAACTTTAGTAGACGGCCGCACCCTCGATACCGTCGACGAAGTGTACTAAGGCGGAACACCGCTGCCGCGAGCACCCAAACGGATGCTTTCGGGTGAATTTGGCATGGTAGATTCCTTGTGGAACCTCTTGAGTGTGCCTAGTAACCCTACAGTCCTACAGTGGTATCAGAGCCAAGCGTGTAGCTTGAGTGTGCCAGAGTAGACTAGCGTGTAGCTTCTTGACCCATATAGATGGGCGATGGATGATCCCATATCCATTGGTGTTTGACATCAGAGATGATATATGGGTGCTCAGTGGAGACTGGGTACACTGGACGGACTCGCCGAGAACTCCCAGATGGTATTATACCTTACGTCAGATGGCAGTTCTCTGGTGACGCTGGTACAGGTTAGTCTGTAGACCTGAGATTGTCATAGAGTCTTGTATGATTCCCACCGTGCTTTGATTTCTACCTTACCACGTCCAAGAGGGCGTGCAAAACGGTGGTTTTTGGGTACAGTCCCGAGTCACATGGAGGCAATGAGGGATAGGAGGGGTTTCGTCTCTCCCGGTATAGGGAGTTGATGTTGCGCTGTGCTCGATTGGCTATAACAGGAAGTCCTTGGCCAAGGCTGCTTTGGGGATTTACTGGTAAGTGTTACCAGTATTTTCTCGACCCGTTATGAGCCTCATATCGACACGACTTATCGAGTTATTGGGGTCTGGCGTTTACCACCCCTAGACGAGATATGCGACATATTAGACGAACAGACCGGACTGTACAGTAGTGTTACTAATTGGATTCACAGGAGTGTGAGCAGGCTTGCTTGTTGATCTTCTGATCGCTCAATACCCGGGTGGCCGTTACGTTTATTTTGTAGTCATTGTTTCGATCGGAATATTTAGTTTCATTTGGATATTTATCCTATTGATTCTTTTCTTCTTCTTCTTCATCATCAAGCTCCACAAAAGCTTGCTTAACTCAACCATGGTGCCATAATTAAAAGGATAAGTTTCATTTTATTCTATTATTCTTTTCTTCTTCTTCTTCATCATCAAGCTCCATAAAAGCTTGCTAGCTCCAATGGTGCCATGAGAAAAAGAGTGAGAAATCCAATTCTAAAGTGAACCCACTTCCTATTTCTTCATCCTCTACTACTTGCCATGTAGTATAGGGTGTTCGCTTCACAAAGTTTTTGACCAAGTGAAGGAATAGCTTGAGTTTAAGTCTCCCCGACGTAGATCATCTTCGGCCTCAAAGTCAACGACCTAGCCCGCTCATTTATCCGACGAAACCAACGCTAGAGTCCGGGATACCGATGATCGCAGCGAAGGGACGTCAACACGGACCCCACAAAAGCTTGCTAGCTCCAATGGTGCCAAGATGTTGCGCTGTGATTCACTTTAGTAGACGGCCGCACCTGTAGCGTTTTGAAAATCGTTTCGGTGAAATTTCGAAAAAACGGTAAAATAAGGGGGTTTTCTGTAAAAAGTCAAAATGCAAATATCTTTATTATAAAATTAAATATACATATTCTAGCTATGTAATTGCTAGTATTTGGTGTTTATTGAGCCACTGGTCAAATTTCAAATTTTCTGAAAAAAAAAAATTATTTTATTACTATTTTAAGCCGTCACTAATACATTTAATTAGGGAAAATTACAAATTGGAATGAGTTGAAACAAATTTTGTGCATCATAAAACATTAAATAAAATTTTATCATGTGGTTTTTGAAACGAAATCGTTTGCCAATATGGTTTAGAAAATATCGAAGAAAAAGGCTTTTTTTAGTGTAAATGGATGTTTGGGGTATTGTACTTGTCATTTTCCATCACCCCACACCTATACCCACACTCACACACCCCCATTTACTTCTCCCCTTGGCTGAATTCAGCAGCCCCCACCTTTTTCCCCACTTGAATTTCAAAGAAAAGAAATGAAAGAAAAGAAAAGAAAATGGATAAATGAGTTTGGACTTAGATGTTGTTTCTGTGCATATGTATGGCACATATTTGGATTTTGATTTCCGTGCGCATCAGACGCACGTAGTATTCATACGCGTATTTCGGGATTGATTTTTCTTATAGAGCAGTACGTGTTATGATATTTGCTATGTGTCTTCGTACTGGGCAGGACTAGTCAGAGGACAGTACCTGAATATATTTGGCATTCATTTCCTTCAGCTATTTACATATATAGATTTGATATTTACGTGTATAGTTTCGAGTTATATCATATTGGTTTTGTATTAGATTTGACATTTATGTCTTTACCATGACTCCGATGATTGCGGGATGCTTGACGAAGTTTTGATTTGAGTTATATGCTCATTGCTCATGCACATGCATTGCGCTATGGTGCATATTATGTACTTATGGTTTTGGAGCCCCGACGACTTGATGGTTTTGCTTAAATGTTTTTGTATTTGGGGGGAGTTTTAATTTAAATTCGGGGACCGAATTTTTTTTAAGGGGGGAAGATTGTAGCGTTTTGAAAATCGTTTCGGTGAAATTTCGAAAAAAACGGTAAAATAAGTGGGTTTTCTGTAAAAAGTCAAAATGTAAATATCTTTATTATAAAATTAAATATACATATTCTAGCTATGTAATTGCTAGTATTTGGTGTTTATTGAGCCACTGGTGAAATTTCAAATTTTCTGAAAAAAAATTATTTTATTATTATTTTAAGCCGTCACTAATACATTTAATTAGGGAAAATTACAAATTGGAATGAGTTGAAACAAATTTTGTGCATCATAAAACATTAAATAAAATTTTATCATATGGTTTTTGAAACGAAATCGTTTGCCAAAACGGTTTATAAAATATCGAAGAAAATGGCTTTTTTTAGTGTAAATGGATGTTTGGGGTATTGTACTTGTCATTTTCCATCACCCCACACCCATACCCACACTCACACACCCCTATTTACTTCTCCCCTTGGCTGAATTTAGCAGCCCCCACCTTTTTCCCCACTTGAATTTCAAAGAAATGAAAGAAAAGAAAAGAAAAGAAAATGGATAAATGAGTTTGGACTTTTGACTTGTGTTGACTTGGACTTTCCTTACTTGTTATTCCTCACCTCACTCTCTCTCTCCTCCACCTCAAAAAAATTCTGGCCGAGCTCCCCTTGTTCAGCCCCAAAAAAAATTCCCATCTCTTTCCATCAAAATTCATCAAATTTCAATCAAAATTCAAGTTAAAACTCAAATCCAACTCCTACCCATTTTCCCTTAGCCCACCTAGCATGGATTTTGGTGCAAAAATTTCAATTTGGAGGTCAAGTTATATGCTTGATCCATGGTTCTTGAGGTATAAAATTTTGACTCTTTTGTTAATTGTTTGTTATTACTTTAACTCATCTAAATTAGATGTCAATTATGGTTGTTATTGCAAGGTTTAACCTTCATAAGAAGGGTTTCTAAAATTCTAGTTAGGGTTTTTACCTCACCATTTGGGGTCACAACATGTAGTTTGGCTTATTAGGGTATGTAAAATTTAGGCTAGTTGTTAGATTTTGCAAACTAGTTGTTAATTGGTTAAGTGTTACTTTTAAATGGTATTAATGGTACAATTTTGTAAACTAGATTTTTATAAATCACATATATTGGTGAGATAAATTATGATGAGGGTTTCTACCATTAAATTATGGTTTTAATGAGGAGATTAACATGTTATTGGAATGCTAAAACCAAACCTTGTAGCTAGATGCAAATTGTTATTTCAAAATTTTGCTAATTAAGCAAGTGTAAACTAGAATTTCGGGTTAATGAAAGACAGTGAGATTAAAAATCTAATTAGGGTATCCATGGTATTATTAACATTTTAAATTGTATTTTAATATTTTAGATCATGCAAATCCAAACTAAATTGTTGTTTATGCATTTTTGCTAAAATGGTTGAAATTTGGGTAAAATTGCTAACTAGTTTTTTTTTGAACGTATATAGTTTGATGAGAATAAATTGTGGTTATGGGTTATATGACTTATTTAAGTTATTTAATGAATATTATGGCCGCTAGAATTGTTTAAACGTCGAGTTTTGTACTAAAACGGGAAATCTTGCTTGCTAGTTTTTCGGAAAAACGGGGTTTAAAGTGAATTTGGGGTTTTTGTGAGTTTTAACCTATTATATATATAAATTAGTGTTCGTGAATGTGCAAATGAGTGTATTTGGGTTTTTCTCGATGGTCTGGCGTTTGTACGCCGATGTCGAGGGTTTTTGGGTTGATTTGTGAAAGCAACCATAGGTTTTGACCTATGTGGGATTCGTGTGTCGTTTTGGTCATGAGTCGGATTTTAATGCGATGCGTTATGATATGTAGGTACCCCCATGTGGACTTCAAGACGACAAGCAAGCGCGTGGCGACGTCGGCACCGGCGAGCGAGGACCAGGTGAGTAGATTTATATCTACGGGGAGAAGTCGGGTGGATGGCGTATAGCACCCCCGCAGTCCGTGGTGGTGTATACGGATGCGTATACACACCAACAATTATTATATGTTGTTTGGGATTAATAACGATGTTAGGATGGATATTGGTGTATTGGATTACTTTAGTGTTGCGAACCCTAGGGTAGTGTTGCACTACACATACACACATACATACTTGCATACATTCCTATTTATATGTGCTACTGGGAATCTTTATAGTTATGTGTTCACATGGGTATGGGACTATGTGTTCATATAGGGATTTGAGGATGATACTTGGGATTGAGCTGAGTCGATGAGATTTGTTTTGTGGTTGTGATATCGGTGATATGGCAGGATTCGTACTTGAGGTACGTCCTGGTGTTATAGCGGATCTTGGGGCGGCGATACGGGTGAATAGTGTTATAAATAAAGTGGTCGACATGTGATCGTGATTTGAGGCATGATATGCTAGGATATTGATATTAGGCCGTATTGGGCGATGTATACTCCTTGATGATGATATGTGCCGACGATATCGGTTTGTACGAGATTGTCGATCGGTAGTCAGATCATGAGTATATTGAGGATATTAGTATTGTACTAGACATAGGTCAGTACCCTAGACTATGATCTTGGATAAAGAGGATACCAGAGGAATAGTGTGAGGAATATGATATTGACCCGTACCCAGATTTGGGATGCCGTACGACGGATTTACGTACGAGCTATATTGATGATTGATCCGCACTCTTGACTTGGGATGCCTGCTTATAGATATGGTATCGGATATGATATTATTGAGGCGGGATCACCGACTGTATATATACATGTATGTATATGTATCGACTCAGATGATAGGCGGTTTCCTTACCTGTAGTTCAGCTTGTTAGTTCAGCCGTATAGTTTAGTGTAGTTGTTAGATTAGATTAGACCCCTACCTATTTCAAAACTAGCGGATCGTGGGTATTTTAAAAGACAGGTCAAGGGATCTACGGATATTTCAAAAGACGTATCCTTTCTTAAAAACCACCGTAGCCCCTATTTTCAAAACCCAGCGATTCGTATTATTTCAAATGGCACCATTGTTTAATATTTAGCTCCCGCTCATTTTGGTTGCTCGCTCCGCATCGCATATTTACATTGTTATTTCATATTGCATTGTTGACATTATGCTGTTAGGACACCAGCACCATTACCGATGATGCGTATGTACCACATACACCTACTTGCCGGCTCACACACATCTTCATCGGTAATTGCCATGTCCCGTACACCTTAGAAAATATTATTGCTTAACTTAGCTTGATAGCCAGTAGTTTGACATAATATTAGTGTACATACCTTATATGCCAGCTTAGATATTGTAGTTATTACTTGTCGCTTCATGCATACTGTTATTCATTCTCATGCTTATATTCATGGTTTTACATGCTATTGACGATTCGGATTTCCATGATATTTTCTGGATTTGGAGGAAAACCGCAAAACATATATAAACTGCTTCTCTCTTTTTAAATAAAAATGCGGTTTTCCCATGATGTATGAGTCGTCCACCATGAGTTTGCTGATGGATTTCGAGACCCGATTCGAGGAGTTGGATGAACCGTTTCGGGTACATGGTGGGCCCGGTAAGGTACCCCGGGGCAAGAAGCTCGTGGTGATGACGATGAGCCTGGCAGGGGGAGACTACCTACCGGTGATTTTACCCGACGCGTCGGATATCCGGAGGATACCGTCGTGGTCTTGAGATGGATGGTAGGGGCCGGTCTGGACTGACGGCGCCCTAGATATTGTGATTGAGACATTGAGATTTCGAGATATTGAGGTACAGAGACTGTGATACAGAGATATCGAGATATTGGGATTACGTTTTGTGCCGATGCTAGGCACTGTTTTATGCTGATTTCATTATGATACCTCATTTTAAAAATACAAAGGAAATCTCACTAAATTATGAAAACAGTTCTTCACTTACATGTATTCTGTTTTCATGCATTCATACCTCATTCATATGATATATTGCTACCTGAGGCACTGACACGGGCACATGAGATTACACTCGGGTTAGATATTTACCCTGGCCTTGTTATAGGTTGCATGTTATATATATAATTGAGGATATATTATGATCATTGACCTAGGTTGCGTTATTTATGCGATTTCTTTCCGTAGATGTTTTTCTATTCACGAGTTGGCAACTCACCCCCGTTGTGCCCCAGTTTCTTGCAGGTTTGCCGTACAGGTTTCATTACGGCTTGCGGGCATAGTTTCCTTCGGGTGATTTGCTAGTAGGTGGGTTTACTTATATCGTACCCCTCATTATATAACTTGTATATTATTACTCTGTTGTATCTAGAAGTTCCATCAACCAAACATGTATTTACTTTTGATATAGAGACCAGTGATGTTATTCTTTCGACCTTAGAGTCGCGCGTTATATTTCTGTGGTTTTCTTGTGGTTTTGAGTTTCCTTTTGAGTTTTGATCCTCGCCCTTGGCGTTGTATATATTATTGCTTGTGTGGTTGTGTCCGTCGTTTGACGAAGAGCTAGCTCCCGCTTGGTGATGCCTTTTTATTGATTTCGTATACTATTCATGTTGTATCCCGTTTGGGGGCCAGTATTTACAAAGGAGACTCTGCCGAAATTTTCAGGAAATATTTGATGTCTTTAAAAACGCATAATTCGGCTTATGCTATTAAAACTACTTAATTTAAATTGGTTTTCCTTCACTCTACTACTTTTCTTGGTTTGGATTTCTGGGTTTTCGGTTTACTTAGATTACGTACGCCTCGAGACGTTTCGTAGTTTATGTGCCGGTAATGTTCCATACTTTCGGGACGTGACAAAGTTGGTATCAGAGCGTTAGGTTTTACCTTCGGAGCGTAGGATGACCCTTGGTTGATGGAATAGGTGACTAAAGTAGAGTGACGTTCCGTAGGTATGTTCCGCGGTATATTTACGATATGCTACTCCACTTAAGAAGCCTTAGGATGTACATTTCTTTGCTCAGTATTATATTCATTCCGATCTAGCCTCATCAATACCAGTTATGGTTTTGCTGCCACGATTACGGCCAGGGAGAGCTACAGCTAGAGTTGCGGTCAGCACGAGCTCGTCACGAACGAGGACTGACCAGGTCAGAATTCCGGCGACACACGATTGTAGAGATGTATCTTTTGATTGTGATTTCGCGGCCCGAGCGTTGGATGGATCACTGTATGAGATTACTTGGACATGCCGATCAGCACTAGAGGATTGAGCCAATGATAGAGGCCAGCCAGATTTTGATGACCGTTGGTGTGTTGCTTACTCCTGATGATTGAGGCACCGTTCAGCGTGCAGACGAGCGAGCCAGTTATTGCTGCGAACGACGAGATATTGCCCCAGATGCTGGCGTTAGTGCAGAACGAGTTGTACTAAGAGATGATAGAAGGTCACTAGTCATCGAGGATGAATGACTAGGACATGTGGATCGTTCGCCTACCCCGATGCGAGATCATCAGATAGATTGATTCCAGTTAGAGACGACTTCACGCGGAGACGTTGGGAGTCGACAGAGACGATCGAATGTCAGAAACCTATTATTCCAAGTTTAAAGTAGTCGGAAAGACATGCAGGCAATTCTATGGTTCCTCTAGAAGAATGAAACCCTAACTCGACTTAATGACCGTGTGAAAGCCTTTGAACCTTCGGGTTTGCGGCAGTTCTACGGCGCCATTAGTGAGGCTTGGGTTTGCCCTTCTACGGCTGGACCACCGATGCTGTGGTATGTACTCGATACTATTAAACGGTGTCCAAGATGTTGAGCTCTTGGGGGATTATGAGGTTTTGACAACTCGATCGGATGGCTCGACTTAATTCGGATGCTAGGTGGTGAGATGCATTTCTTGGGAGACTCCAGGTACGAGGATAGCCGTTGGAGCTCCGTCCATGCAGCCGCGATGAGACGAGTCCGAAGCAGTCGACATTAGAGAAAAGTGGAGTAAGAGGTTCGTACAAGATCTGGATATGATGACGTTCCACTCCGCCGACATCAGAGATGCGATGCACATGCCGAGGCATTGTACTTGGATATACCTTCCAGAAGCAGTCGTGATGAGTATGCAGCTGTTCCAGAGCAAGAAGCAGATGTAGTAAAGGGCGATGACTTCCGGGCAGTTAGGCAGAGACGAGACTTGGATGAGACCTTGAGCAGGAATCCTTCCAGGCCACTGATGCAATGATATTTGCACCTAGGATCAGATGTATCATGTGCATTCAGAGAGCCAGAGGCCGACGCCAGTGATATGCTGCCTTGACAGGGCCGATGAGCCAATGGATCGTGAGATTGGTAATCCACAGAGAAGACTTGGACCCAGGAGTGGTCATGTTACGCACACCAGCAGGCCAGAGTTCATGATCATCGACGAGACGTCCCACTAGTGACCGCGACAGTTGGCCCGAGATTCTTAGAGGATGCACTTGAGCGGTACTATTCCGCCATTATTGATTTCGATGTTTTGGGTGATTTATTCTTATGATTTGATTTTGATGATTGAGGATTTACGATCTTTGCACAGTGTTGCCCTTGATATAGTTTTCGTGCTTTGGTTTCACATGTTTGTGATTTTACGGTTTTAGACATTTGAGTTGATTTTGTGCGTATGCACGCGCACGATTTGGTTTTTGGCACTCGGTATAGTTCATATATGCTTGCAGTGCAGTGTTACGTATGTTGTGCATTTAGATGCCCTGGACTTCGATTTCGATGGTGATGTTCGATATTTGTTTTGTGCACCTTGTGCACCTGATTGGATTTTGCGTATATTCGGCACTTGATATTGGATTTCATGTTTTCGTGCATGTCAGATGCACCTGATTTTGTTGTCAGGCACGCATGTTGCCTACGACAGATGTTTCGTGCACACCCGATGCACTTAGATGTTGTTTCTGTGCATATGTATGGCACATATTTGGATTTTGATTTCCGTGCGCATCAGACGCACGTAGTATTCATACGCGTATTTCGGGATTGATTTTTCTTATAGAGCAGTACGTGTTATGATATTTGCTATGTGTCTTCGTACTGGGCAGGACTAGTCAGAGGACAGTACCTGAATATATTTGGCATTCATTTCCTTCAGCTATTTACATATATAGATTTGATATTTACGTGTATAGTTTCGAGTTATATCATATTGGTTTTGTATTAGATTTGACATTTGTGTCTTTACCATGACTCCGATGATTGCGGGATGCTTGACGAAGTTTTGATTTGAGTTATATGCTCATTGCTCATGCGCATGCATTGCGCTATGGTGCATATTATGTACTTATGGTTTTGGAGCCCCGACGACTTGATGGTTTTGCTTAGATGTTTTTGTATTTGGGGGGAGTTTTACTTTAAATTCGGGGACCGAATTTTTTTTAAGGGGGGAAGATTGTAGCGTTTTGAAAATCGTTTCGGTGAAATTTCGAAAAAAAGGTAAAATAAGGGGGTTTTCTGTAAAAAGTCAAAATGCAAATATCTTTATTATAAAATTAAATATACATATTCTAGCTATGTAATTGCTAGTATTTGGTGTTTATTGAGCCACTGGTGAAATTTCAAATTTTCTGAAAAAAAATTATTTTATTATTATTTTAAGCCGTCACTAATACATTTAATTAGGGAAAATTACAAATTGGAATGAGTTGAAACAAATTTTGTGCATCATAAAACATTAAATAAAATTTTATCATGTGGTTTTTGAAACGAAATCGTTTGCCAAAACGGTTTATAAAATATCGAAGAAAATGGCTTTTTTTTTAGTGTAAATGGATGTTTGGGGTATTGTACTTGTCATTTTCCATCACCCCACACCCATACCCACAGTCACACACCCCTATTTACTTCTCCCCTTGGCTGAATTCAGCAGCCCCCACCTTTTTCCCCACTTGAATTTCAAAGAAAAGAAATGAAAGAAAAGAAAAGAAAATGGATAAATGAGTTTGGACTTTTGACTTGTGTTGACTTGGACTTTCCTTACTTGTTATTCCTCACCTCACTCTCTCTCTCCTCCACCTCAAAAAAATTCTGGCCGAGCTCCCCTTGTTCAGCCCCAAAAAAAATTCCCATCTCTTTCCATCAAAATTCATCAAATTTCAATCAAAATTCAAGTTAAAACTCAAATCCAACTCCTACCCATTTTCCCTTAGCCCACCTAGCATGGATTTTGGTGCAAAAATTTCAATTTGGAGGTCAAGTTATATGCTTGATCCATGGTTCTTGAGGTATAAAATTTTGACTCTTTTGTTAATTGTTTGTTATTACTTTAACTCATCTAAATTAGATGTCAATTATGGTTATTATTGCAAGGTTTAACCTTCATAAGAAGGGTTTCTAAAATTCTAGTTAGGGTTTTTACCTCACCATTTGGGGTCACAACATGTAGTTTGGCTTATTAGGGTATGAAAATTTAGGCTAGTTGTTAGATTTTGCAAACTAGTTGTTAATTGGTTAAGTGTTACTTTTAAATGGTATTAATGGTACAATTTTGTAAACTAGATTTTTATAAATCACATATATTGGTGAGATAAATTATGATGAGGGTTTCTATCATTAAATTATGGTTTTAATGAGGAGATTAACATATTATTGGAATGCTAAAACCAAACCTTGTAGCTAGATGCAAATTGTTATTTCAAAATTTTGCTAATTAAGCAAGTGTAAACTAGAATTTCGGGTTAATGAAAGACAGTGAGATTAAAAATCTAATTAGGGTATCCATGGTATTATTAACATTTTAAATTGTATTTTAATATTTTAGATCATGCAAATCCAAACTAAATTGTTGTTTATGCATTTTTGCTAAAATGGTTGAAATTTGGGTAAAATTGCTAACTAGTTTTTTTTGAACGTATATAGTTTGATGAGATTAAATTGTGGTTATGGGTTATATGACTTATTTAAGTTATTTAATAAGTATTTTGGCCGCTAGAATTGTTTAAACGTCGAGTTTTGTACTAAAACGGGAAATCTTGCTTGCTAGTTTTTCGGAAAAACGGGGTTTAAAGTGAATTTGCGGTTTTTGTGAGTTTTAACCTATTTTATATATAAATTAGTGTTCGTGAATGTGCAAATGAGTGTATTTGGGTTTTTCTCGATGGTCTGGCGTTTGTACGCCGATGTCGAGGGTTTTTGGGTTGATTTGTGGAAGCAACCATAGGTTTTGACCTATGTGGGATTCGTGTGTCGTTTTGGTCATGAGTCGGATTTTAATGCGATGCGGTGCGTTATGATATGTAGGTACCCCCATGTGGACTTCGAGACGACAAGCAAGCGCGTGGCGACGTCGGCACCGGCGAGCGAGGACCAGGTGAGTAGATTTATATCTACGGGGAGAAGTCGGGTGGATGGCGTATAGCACCCCCACAGTCCGTGGTGGTGTATACGGATGCGTATACACACCAACAATTATTATATGTTGTTTGGGATTAATAACGATGTTAGGATGGATATTGGTGTATTGGATTACTTTAGTGTTGCGAACCCTAGGGTAGTGTTGCACTACACATACACACATACATACTTGCATACATTCCTATTTATATGTGCTTCTGGGATTCTTTATAGTTATGTGTTCACATGGGTATGGGACTATGTGTTCACATAGGGATTTGAGGATGATACTTGGGATTGAGCTGAGTCGATGAGATTTGTTTTGTGGTTGTGATATCGGTGATATGGCAGGATTCGTACTTGAGGTACGTCCTGGTGTTATAGCGGATCTTGGGGGCGGCGATACGGGTGAATAGTGTTATAAATAAAGTGGTCGACATGTGATCGTGATTTGAGGCATGATATGCTAGGATATTGATATTAGGCCGTATCGGGCGATGTATACTCCTTGATGATGATATGTGCTGACGATATCGGTTTGTACGAGATTGTCGATCGGTAGTCACATGAGTATATTGAGGATATTAGTATTGTACTAGACATAGGTCAGTACCCTAGATTATGATCTTGGATAAAGAGGATACCAGAGGAATAGTGTGAGGAATATGATATTGACCCGTACCCAGATTTGGGATGCCGTACGACGGATTTATGTACGAGTTATATTGATGATTGATCCGCACTCTTGACTTGGGATGCCTGCTTATAGATATGGTATCGGATATGATATTATTGAGGCGGGATCACCGACTGTATATATATAGGTATGTATATGTATCGACTCAGATGATAGGCGGTTTCCTTACCTGTAGTTCAGCTTGTTAGTTCAGCCGTATAGTTTAGTGTAGTTGTTAGATTAGATTAGACCCCTATCTATTTCAAAACTAGCGGATCGTGGGTATTTTAAAAGACAGGTCAAGGGATCTACAGATATTTCAAAAGACGTATCCTTTCTTAAAAACCACCGTAGCCCCTATTTTCAAAACCCCGCGATTCGTGTTATTTCAAATGGCACCATTGTTTAATATTTAGCTCTCGCTCATTTTGGTTGCTCGCTCCGCATCGCATATTTACATTGTTATTTCATATTGCATTGTTGACATTATGCTGTTAGGACACCAGCACCATTACCGATGATGCGTATGTACCACATACACCTAGTTGCCGGCTCACACACATCTTCATCGGTAATTGCCATGTCCCGTACACCTTAGAAAATATTATTGCTTAACTTCGCTTGATAGCCAGTAGTTTGACATAATATTAGTGTACATACCTTATATGCCAGCTTAGATATTGTAGTTATTACTTGTCGCTTCATGCATACTGTTATTCATTCTTATGCTTATATTCATGGTTTTACATGCTATTGACGATTCGGATTTCCATGATATTTTCTGGATTTGGAGGAAAACCGCAAAACATATATAAACTGCTTCTCTCTTTTTAAATAAAAAATGCGGTTTTCCCATGATGTATGAGTCGTCCACCA
This sequence comes from Agapanthus africanus, assembly GCA_030015575.1. Taxonomy (NCBI): domain Eukaryota; kingdom Viridiplantae; phylum Streptophyta; class Magnoliopsida; order Asparagales; family Amaryllidaceae; genus Agapanthus; species Agapanthus africanus. The sequence goes on along the minus strand of CM057338.1, from coordinate 473,991,971 downwards.
TGAGTTTGCTGATGGATTTCGAGACCCGATTCGAGGAGTTGGATGAACCGTTTCGGGTACATGGTGGGCCCGGTAAGGTACCCCGGGGCAAGAAGCTCGTGGTGATGACGATGAGCCTGGCAGGGGAAGACTACCTACCGGTGATTTTACCCGACGCGTCGGATATCCGGAGGATACCGTCGTGGTCTTGAGATGGATGGTAGGGGCCGGTCTGGACTGACGGAGCCCTAGATATTGTGATTGAGACATTGAGATTTCGAGATATTGAGGTACAGAGACTGTGATACAGAGATATCGAGATATTGGGATTATGTTTTGTGCCGATGCTAGGCACTGTTTTATGCTGATTTCATTATGATACCTCATTTTAAAAATACAAAGGAAATCTCACTAAATTATGAAAACAGTTCTTCACTTACATGTATTCTGTTTTCATGCATTCATACCTCATTCATATGATATATTGCTACCTGAGGCACTGACACGGGCACATGAGATTACACTCGGGTTAGATATTTACCCTGGCCTTGTTATAGGTTGCATGTTATATATATAATTGAGGATATATTATGATCATTGACCTAGGTTGCGTTATTTATGCGATTTCTTTCCGTAGATATTTTTCTATTCACGAGTTGGCAACTCACCCCCGTTGTGCCCCAGTTTCTTGCAGGTTTGCCGTACAGGTTTCATTACGGCTTGCGGGCATAGTTTCCTTCGGGTGATTTGCTAGTAGGTGGGTTTACTTGTATCGTACCCCTTATTATATAACTTGTATATTATTACTCTGTTGTATCTAGAAGTTCCATCAACCAAACATGTATTTACTTTTGAGATAGAGACCAGTGATATTATTCTTTCGACCTTAGAGTCGCGCGTTATATTTCTGTGGTTTTCTTGTGGTTTTGAGTTTCATTTTGAGTTTTGATCCTCGCCCTTGGCGTTGTATATATTATTGCTTGTGTGGTTGTGACCGTCGTTTGACGAAGAGCTAGCTCCCGTTTGGGGATGCCTTTTTATTGATTTCGTATACTATTCATGTTGTATCCCGTTTGGGGGCCAGTATTTACAAAGGAGACTCTGCCGAAATTTTCAGGAAATATTTGATGTCTTTAAAAACGCATAATTCGGCTTATGCTATTAAAACTACTTGATTTAAATTGGTTTTCCTTCACTCTACTACTTTTCTTGGTTTGGATTTCTGGGTTTTCGGTTTACTTAGATTACGTACGCCTCGAGACGTTTCGTAGTTTATGTGCCGGTCATGTTCCATACTTTCGAGACGTGACAGCACCCCCGATACCGTCGACGAAGTGCACTAAGGCGGAACACCGCTGCCGCGAGCACCCGAACGGATGCTTTCGGCGACGGGGTTCTCCTACAGTCACTTGGTCGGGGCTATGGGGTGTAGCTGTCTATTAAGTTTACCCGGCGAGTATCCGCGTACGCAACGTGATTGCGACGGACTTTTGATCACATCAAAATTCCGTGGCAACCGATCAATTGAGACTAAACTGCTATGTTTATAACATCCAAATCAGTTATCTCATAACTACTTGTGGATTCGAAATATTGTATCACATTCCAGATAAATAGAGAATGTTAAACTTTCCGATCGAATGATCAAACACCCAAGTTTTCCCTAATGGTTCTCAACACTTGAGGGGGGTTTAAAAACATCCATCCCATGCCACAGTACCAACGGTCCAGCCGTAGAAGGGTCAAGCCAACGCCTCACATGTGGCATGCCATACTGCCCAAACCCTAAGGTTCAAAGGGCAGTTCAAGACGGTCACATAATCGAGTTAAGGTTTGTTGTCTTCTAGAGGGTCCATTGCGTAACTTGCACGATTTAGACGTTCTCAAACAACGGAAAAATCCAACACTTGGAAATTTTCCGGGTCGGGGAAAAAGTGAGTTATTGATGTCGGATCGAACTTTTTAACAGTTTCTAAATACCCGGAAAAACCCAACGAAATTAAATATTCCGATCGAAACAACGACTACAAAATAAACCCCAAAACACTCAACACTTGAGTCAGATAAAAATACCCATAAAATATCAGGGAATTAAAAAGAAACATTACTGTGCAAATTTATGAGGGTGACGTCATATTATGGCCGCGGAACCGCCGCACGAGCCATGCTCGTGCCGCGGTTCCGCGGCGCCTTTGGCGCCAAACAGTGTCGTTTTGCACAGTGTTTCTTATAATTGCCTGCTGATTTTTTTAGGCATTTTTAATTCAGAAAAATCCTAGATTTTAAAAAATGTACAGTGGGAGCCATCCTGATTAGATAAAATAATAACCAATCTGATCTTGCAAGAGCGCACGCAGAGTGTTTTCTTCTCTCTCTCTTCAGGTAGCGACCATGTCACGCCTTAATCAAGATAATTAAACGGATATATTGACCGAACCCGCTTGTTATACTGAGCTGAGGAACGTTGGTCCCGCTCCAACTTATAATTGTTATAAGACAGAGCAGGAAATTGGGGATTACCAGAATTCCCGTGCCACCCAAACAAAGAAAGTGCATACCGATGCAACATCTTCGGGTGCGTTCATTACACAGAACTGTTTCTCAGTATCATCTGCGTCCTGGGTATCTGATACCAGATCAGGATCCTAGATATGTAATCTATTACATAGGGCTAAAGAAAGGTAGGGAACTGAGAACGGGTGATAAGTTTCATGAGGCAGAAAACGGTGCAACTGTTGCAGCCAAGTCTGTTGGTCACTGTCACCCTGTATTACCAGAATACATTGATTCTGAACAAATGTTATTAGATACCGAACCTGATACACAAAATCATATCAGTCTCTTTATTTAGATAAAGAAGGATATAATTTTGTATTGATTGGATAATGTTTTGAACAATTCCTATATCAAGAGTTGATCGGTTCAGGCACGTTATCTAAAAGCATTGACGTTCTAAATCAAACCACAGTTCTTAGTATATAGAACACACACAAGAGAAAGAGTTCAGAAATGAACGAATCCTTCTTGAGGTATTGTAGACTAGGTCATATCAATGCGACCCGACTAGCTGAAGTTACATATAGATGCATATTTAAATTAGTTTGAATTTACATCTTGTGAAACTTGCCAGTCATGTCACAGAGATAAGATGACCATAGCTCTGTTTATTGGAAGCAGAGAAAGAGTTAGTGAACTCTTGGGATGATACATATTGATGTATGAAGGTCCCCTATCTACACATGCCAAGACCGGTTCTTTGTACTTCATTACCTTCTCTGATGATCTCTCAAGATTCAGACATATATTCCTGTTGAAACACAAGTCCGAACCTTTTGAGATATTCATAGAATATAAGTTAGAAGTAGAGAACCAAAAACGGGTATAAGTATTATGTCCTTTGATGTGATCAAGGAGGAGAATACTTAAGCACGGGATTCCTGGACTATTCTAGAATGAGATTCTCTCTCACCATTACTCCTCCGTATACACCATAGCACCTCGGTGTATCGGGGCGGAGCAATCACACCCTATTAGATATGGTGTGCTCTATGATGAGTACTACTAAGTTTCCTATTTCCTTTTAGGGAGTTATGCACTTATGAAGTTGCATACCTATTGAATAGGGTTCCGATCAAATCAAATGCCTACCACTTCATATATGATATGGAAAGGGAAGAGCCCATATCTTAAGTTTGTTAAGATTTGGGGTTGTCCAGCCTATGTCTAAAAGCATAATCCGGACAAGCTCGAGGCAAAGTCAATTCTGTGGAAGTTTATTGGATATCCCAAGCATTCGCAAGGGAATATCTTCTACCTAACCGAGGAACAAAAGATGTTTTGTTACTCAGCATGCCACCTTTGTGAAAGGGAATTTATTATGAAGAAATTTAAGGGCATGTGGTAGAACTGGAAAAAGTTCCAGCTATACAAACTGCAGCTGATGATTTGGTAGAACCAAAGGATTCAATAGCAACCAACGAACCTCAGCCTCTCCGCCGATTTAGTAGGGTTTCTCACCCACCTGAGAGATACTTTGGTTTCTCTATGACAGTGGGATCAAGGATTGCATCATGAGATGATGACCCAACTAGTTTCGAGCTGGTCATCAGGAGTAGGACTCTATAAGAATGGCTGGATGCTTATCGATCTGAGATGGAATCCTTATACACCAACAAAGTATGGACTTTGGTTGCTTAATCTGAAGGGTTAAATCCCCCTCAGGAGCATGTATATCTTGAGAAGATTACTTGGTGTACATGGAAAAGTTGAGACTTTCAAAGCTAGACTTGTTAAAGGTTTGCATCATTGACCAGGTATGGATTATAATGAAACCTTTTCTAAGTAACTATGCTTAAGTCCATCCAGATCCTACTTGCCACGGCTACATACCATGACTACGATATCTGGCGGTTGGGTGTCATGACTGCTTTTCTAAATGATGTTTTAGAAGAGAGAGTCTGTAAGTACACAGTCAGAGGGCTTCGTAGACAGTGGGAGCAGCGGAAACGTGTGAAAGATATTTTATGTGATAAAGCAGGCATCGCGGAGTTGGAACATCTGTTTTGATGAGTTAGTCAAAGAGTTTGACATCAACAAAAAAGGTAGATGAACCTTGTATATACAAAAAGGTAGTAGGGAGTATGGTGGTGATCCTAGTAGAGTACATGGATGACATACTCTTGATAGGGAAGGAGTTTCCTATGCTACGCTCGGTCAATCTCCGCTTATCACAAGGATTCTCCAAATAGGATCAAAGTGATACCTACTAAATCCTGGGTTTTGGATCTATGAGATAGATCTAATTGGATGTTAGAATACTCACTAGTTGTAGTGAGATGGTATCAATCGATCCTGGGGAGAATCACAGGAAAGGTTCCAGAGTGATAAGGATGACTGAATGTCAGTCACAGACATTGTCTTTACCCTCAGTAAAGGGACGGTATGTTGGAAGAGTTCTAAGCTAGATACCGTGGCATACTAGACGATTAAAGGCAAGATATATCGTTACCAAAGATGCTACCAAAGAGGCAGTGTGAGTGTATATTAGTTCATGAGATGAACTTCGTTCCTCCCATTGTGTGACAATGGAGTTGTGGCTTATGCCAAGGAACGCCCTGTCCCATCAGTGATCCATATATATTCTTAGGCAGTATCACCTGATCAAGGAGATGGTTGATCTCCAGGGGATCAAGGTTAGGAGAGTTGACTCAGAGGAAAACACGGCGGATCCACTCACAAAGGCCTTTTCCCAGAGAGAGACTTTTATGGGATGGTTGAGTATGAGATACTACAACCACTGCTATCAGATGGCCCTAGTGCAAGTGGGAGATTGTTAGTTATATGTATGCCCTAGAGGCCATTACTATACATAGGATGTATATTGTAGTGGATGCTTGGACATATATAGGGATGACTTTCTTGCTCGATATGATAGTATGCTATCTGGTTACTCTTTACCTTAACGTGTACACTGATTGTCTCTCTGTTACATGTTGGTAAAGCCCTTAGGATGTGTACTTGACTACCTGGACTATGATGCGGATCATACTAGTGGGGACGTGGTAGTCCATAAGTACATCCTTCAAAATCCCTAGTCGTGGGTGTATTGAGACGGGGCATCGATATACCAGAGTAGACTAGCATGTAGCTTGTCGACCCATATAGATGAGCGATGGATGATCCCATATCCATTGGTGTTTGACATCAGAGATGATATACGGGTGCTCAGTGGAGACTGGGTACACTGGACGGACTCGCCGAGAACTCCCAGATGTTATTATACCTTACGTCAGATGGCAGTTCTCTGGTGACACTGGTACAGGTTAGTCTTGTGTGATTCCCACTGTGCTTTGATTTCCATCATACCACGTCCAAGAGGGCATGCAAAAAGGTGGCTTTTGGGTCCAGTCTCGAGTCACATGGAGGCAATGAGCGATAGGAGGGGTTTCGTCTCTTCCGGTATATGGAGTTGATGTTGCGCTGTGCTCGATTGGCTATAACAGGAAGTCCTTGGCCTAGGCTGCTTTAGGGATTTACTGGTAAGTGTTACCAGTAGTTTCTCGACCCGTTATGAGCCACATATCGACACGACTTATCGAGTTATTGGGGTCTGACGTTTACCACCCCTAGACGAGATATGCGACATATCAGACGAACAGACCGAACTGTATGGTAGTGTTACTAATTGGATTCACAGGAGTGTGAGCCGGCTTGCTTGTTGATCTTCTGATCGCTCAATACCCGGGTGGCCGTTACGTTTAGAAGACCGCTTGCGGCTTGTGGGTGTTTGATATGATCATCACCTACTGCCGGCGTATTGACGAGTCTTTAGAGTCCTACACAGGGGTTTCCTGGCTCAAGCGCAACGAAATAGGAGCGCATATGAGATATGTGAGGGACCGAGAATAATATCAGTATGTGATACTATATTCTATTATCGCAATTTGTGACATTGATCGGTGGTATGCGATATAGCCGGGTTATCGGATCAAATGTTGATTCGATAAGTTGTTACTATTGATATTTGTCGGTTATATGTAATATGACCGGATCGTTAAATCAAGTGTTGATTTAATGATTTAATGTATAATTATATATTTAATATATTAATTTACATTAACCAGTATTGGTTCACTTAAGTGATTTTCTCACTTGACTGTGCACATTGTTTATATGTGATATATGCAAGTGTACATGTTTGTATCAGCTTGATGATACAAACAAGTTGTGTGTATGAGACTTATACCAAATCAAGGTTAAATTAGGGTTTACTATTTTCTTAACAAATAATAAAAGAGTGAGACTTTGGTCAAAGTTTTCAAGCTTCAAAAAGCTTGAAGAAACTTTGACAAAGTCAAATCTTTTGTCATTTCCTTAGGATATTAGTTAACCCAACCCTTAACCTAATACTTTGGTTAATTCTCTACATGAGTTAAGCATGAGAGATTAACTCAACCATGGTGCCATAATTAAAAGGATAAGTTTCATTTTATTCTATTATTCTTTTCTTCTTCTTCTTCATCATCAAGCTCCAAAAAAGCTTGCTAGCTCCAATGGTGCCATGAGAAAAAGAGTGAGAAATCCAATTCTAAAGTGAACCCACTTCCTATTTATTCATCCTCTACTACTTGCCATGTAGTATAGGGTGTTCTCTTCACAAAGTTTATGACCAAGTGAAGGAATTGCTTGAGTTTGAGTCTCCCCGACGTAGATCATCTTCGGCCTCGAAGTCAACTACCTAGCCCGCTTATTTCTCCGATGAAACCAACGCTAGGGTCCGGGATCCCGATGATCGCAGCGAAGAGACGTCAACACGGAGCTATTGCAGTGAAGGACCGGATCTACAAAGGTTGTAATCCCTTTCACTTACTAGTAAAGTAGTTTGCTAGCTTTTCGTTTCGCCTAATCTCTAGTTAACGATCTTGCATAGAGTTGTTAGGCATATAAAAATTTGAATTTGGCATGGTAGATGCCTTGTGGAACCTCTTGAGTGTGCCTAGTAACCCTACAGTGGTATCCCCGACTTATCTGAAATGACGGAGGGCTACGACAGGTTTTGTTGCTACGACAGGTTTCGTTTTGCCTAATCCATTTTTCTCAATTAAAAATGCTTAAAAAATTCAGCAGGGTTTTATTAGAATTACCATGAAAAACGGTCACCCAATACCTCCACATGGCCACGGAACCGCGGCAACAAGCCACTTTTGGCGGCGGTTCCGCGGCAATGTAAGGGTATTAGTGACGGTTTTTTGCACAGTAATACTTTCCTCTGTTGTTTCTATTTTCTGGGTATTTTTAACAGTGACTCAAGTGTTTAGTATTTTTGGGGTTTATTTTGTATTCGATGATTCGATCGGAATATTTAATTTCGTAATATTTTCCGTATATTTAGAAAATATTAAAAAGTTCGATCCGATATCAATAACTCACTTTTTCCCCGACCCGGAAAATTTCCAAGTGTTGGATTTTTCCGTTTGTTTGAGAACGTCTAGATCGTGCAAGTTATGCAATGGACCCTCTAGAAGACAATTGTTAGTTATATGTATGCCCTAGAGGCCATTACTATACATAGGATGTATATTGTAGTGGATACTTGGACATATATAGGGATGACTTTCTTGCTCGATATGATAGTATGCTATCTGGTTACTCTTTACCTTAACGTGTACACTGATTGTCTCTCTGTTACATGTTGGTAAAGACCTTAGGATGTGTACTTGACTACCTGGACTATGATGCGGATCATACTAGTGGGGACATGATAGTCCATAAGTACATCCTTCAAAGTCCCTAGTCGTGGGTGTATCGAGACGGGGCATCGATATACCAGAGTAGACTAGCGTGTAACTTCTCGACCCATATAGATGGGCGATGGATGATCACATATCCATTGGTGTTTGACATCATAAATGATATACGGGTGCTCAGTGGAGACTGGGTACACTGTACGGACTCGCCGAGAACTCCCAGATGGTATTATACCTTATGTCAGATGGCAGTTCTCTGGTGACACTGGTACAGGTTAGTCTGTATACCCAAGATCGTCATAGAGTCTTGTGAGATTCCCACCGTGCTTTGATTTCCACCTTACCACATCCAAGAGAGCGTGCAAAACAGTGGTTTTTGGGTACAGTCCCGAGCACATGGAGGCAATGAGCGATAGGAGGGGTTTCGTCTCTCCCGGTATAGGGAGTTGATGTTACGCTGTGCTCGATTGACTATAACAGGAAGTCCTTGGCCAAGGCTGCTTTAGGGATTTACTGGTAAGTGTTACCGGTAGTTTCTCGACCCGTTATGAGCCTCATATCGACACGACTTATCGAGTTATTGGGGTCTGACGTTTACCACCCCTAGGCGAGATATACGACATATCAGACGAACAGACCGGACTGTACGGTAGTGTTACTGATTGGATTCACTGGAGAGTGAGAAGGCTTGGTCGTTGATCTTCTGATCGCTCAATACCCGGGTGGCCGTTATGTTTAGCAGACCGCTTGCGGCTTGTGGGTGTTTGAAATGATCATCACCTACTGCCGGCGTATTGACGAGTCTTTAGAGTCCTACACAGGGGTTTCCTGGCTCAAGCGAAACGAAATAGGAGCGCATATGAGATATGTGCGGGATCGAGAATAATACCAGTATGTGATACTGTATTCTATTCTCATGATTTGTGACATTAATCGGTTGTATGCGATATAGCCGGGTTATCGGATCAAGTGTTGATTCGATAAGTTGTTACTATTGATATTAGTCGGTTATATGCAATATGACCGGATTGTTAAATCAAGTGTTGATTTAATGATTTAACGTATAATTATATATTTGATATATTAATTTACATTAACTAGTATTGGTTCACTTAAGATTGATTTTCTCACTTGAATGTACACATTGTTTATATGTGATATATGCAAGTGTACAAATTTGTATCATACTTGATGATACATACAAGTTGTGTGTATGAGAACTAAACCAAATCAAGGTTAAATTAGGGTTTACTATTTTCCTAACAAATAATAGAAGAAATGAGACTTTGGTCAAAGTTATCAAGCTTCATGAAGCTTGATAAACATTGACAAAGTCAACCCTTTTGTCATTTGTATATGATATTAGTTAACCCAACCCTTAACCTAATGATTTGGTTAATTCTCTACATGAGTTAAGCATGAGAGCTTAACTCAACCATGGTGCCATAATCAATAGGATAAATATCCAAATGAAACTTATCCTTTTAATTATGGCACCATGGTTGAGTTAAGCTCTCATGCTTAACTCATGTAGAGAATTAACCAAAGCATTAGGTTAAGGGTTGGGTTAACTAATATCCTATACAAATGACAAAAGGGTTGACTTTGTCAATATTTATCAAGCTTCATGAAGCTTGATAACTGTTCATATCAGAAAACTGCATTCTAATACCGCCCATTCATTATATATTTGTTGTATTTATCGGTATTATTAACCAGTGTCTACTCAGTATTACAGATTACAGGTATCCATGACAAAATACTCGAACTGCATCCAAAAGCACGGATATATCACTTGAGGGGAGACACTGCGACCAGAAACGCAAACCGAACAATACTTCAGGAGTTCCTTTACGCAACAAGTTGTGTACACATTTTTTTTATCTAAATGGTCCAACACAACTAGTGTGTACACAAGACTTTTAAGCACTTGTGGATATGATTTTATATGCATTCAAGGAGATGATTTTATATGCATTCAAGACTAAAAAGCATGTGTTCAAATCAAAAGGAATCAAACAAATCAACATGAGCCATAATGGGGCAGCCATGAATCAAGCCGCATGTGGGAATGGAGTAATGAGCATTTAATGGTGAAGATTATGTGTGTGATTTAAAGATTCAAATTTCCTTCCAAAACTGAGTGCAAATCAAATTCAAATAGACAAATCAGCATAGACCATGATGAGGAAGACAAGAATCAAGGCACAAATGGACATGAAGTAATGTGCATTCAATGCTAAAGATTTTGTGTTGATTTAAAAATTCGAATTTCCCTCCATTCTTCAGAGCCTATAAAAGCAGGCAGTGGGCAAAGGTTCAAGGGTCATTCTTTAGTTTTGGACTGTCATTCTTTGTCCAAGTTTTCTTTTCTCTTTTCTTGTAAATAGATTAGTCCCCTTGAAGTCTTAACCTTCTCTTGATCCTTCAACCTCTTCATTGAGCTTGAAAGTTTAAGGGTTGGTTATTGATCTCAAGGGGTTGTATCATTCTTGAAGTTTAATAAAGTGTTCTTTTGTGTTTCCTTCACCATGAGTTCTTTGCCCTCTCTTGATCTTGCAACCTCTTTATTGAGCTTGCAAGTTTAAGTTTGGGTTATTGAACCCATGTCTTGCAATATGTTCGTTGGTTCCTAATCTTTTACTTACTTACATTTTATTCTTGCTCTTTTAATTCTCGCACTTAAATTCCATGCACTTTAATTACTTGCTTGTAATCTTTTCTTTTCTTTGTTCTTCTCTTTTGTTATCTCCTTTTGGTTTGTTTTGTGAATGGTGTGAATATTGTTGTTAGGAAAAGAGAAAGATATTGTAAGTTAACATTTCGTTTTTCATTTCCTTTTCCCGCCTTTTCCATTGGAAACTCTGCCCAAACCTTACGCAAGCGCTCCGTTAGGCACTGATCAGTCGAAAATACTGCATTTCTAACACGACAATTTCCCTACCTTTTGCAGTCATGTAAAGGTATCCGGTATTCATATCGCACATATTTGCAAAACACATGTAAAATACTGGATCACTTGTATTGTTAGTTGTATGTATGCCCCAGAGGCCAGTATTGTACAGATGATGTATATTATATTGGATGCTTGGACATATATAGAGATGACTTTCTTGCTCGATATGATAGTATGCTATCTGGTTGCTCTTTATCTTAACATGTACACTAGTCTCTTTAAACTGTCTTTCAGTTACATGTTGGTAAAGCCCTTAGGATGTGTACTTGACTACCTGGACTATGATGCAGATCATACTAGTGGGGACATGGTAGTCCATAAGTACATCCTTCAAGGTCCCTAGTCGTGGGTGTATCGAGACGGGGCATCGATATACCAGTGTAGACTAGCGTATACGCTTCTCGACCCATGAGATGGGCGATGGATGATCCCATATCCATTGGTGTTTGACATCAGAGATGGTATACGGGTGCTCAGTGGAGACTGGGTACACTGGACGGACTCGCCGAGAACTCCCAGATGGTATTATACCTCACGTCAGATGGCAGTTCTCAGGTGACACTTGTACAGGTTAGTCTGTAGACCCGAGATCGTCATGGAGTCTTGTGTGATTCCCACTGTACTTTGATCTCCACCTTACCACGTCCATGAGGGCGTGCAAAACGGTGGTTTTTGGGTACAGTCCCGAGTCACATGGAGGCAATGAGCGATAAGAGGGGTTTCGTCTCTCCCGGTATTGGGGGTTGATGTTGCGCTGTGCTCGATTGGCCGTAACAGGGAAGTCCCTGGCCAGGGCTGATCAGAGATTTGCTGGTAAGTGTTACCAGTAGTTTCTCGACCCGTTATGAGCCTCACATCGGCACGACTTATCGGTTATTGGGGTCTGACGTTTACCACCCTTAGACTTGATATGCGACATATCAGATGAACAGACCGGACTGTACGGTAAGTGTTACTGGTTGGATTCACAGGAGTGTGAGCGGGCTAGCTCGTCGATCTTCTGATCGCTCAATACCCGGATGGCCGTTACGTTTAGCAGACCGCTTGTGGCTTGTGGGTGCTTGATATGATCATCATCTGCTACCGGCGTATTGACGAGTCTTTAGAGTCCTACACAGAGGTTTCCTGGCTCAAGCGAAACGAAATAGGAGTGCATATGAGATATGTGCAGGACCGAGAATAATGCGTGTATGTGATACCGTATTCCATTCTCGCGAAGAATATATCGATTGGTTATATTCGATATAACCTAGTTATCGAATCATTGATTCGATAAATCGATACATTGTATACTAGTAGGTTATGTGCGACATGACCGGATCATTGAATCAAGTGTTGATTTAATGATTTAATCTATAATTATATATTTGATATATTATTTTGCATTAACTAGTATTGGTTCACTTTAACTGGATTTTCTCACTTGATGTGCAAGTTGTATATGTGATATACTTTTGTGCACATCTTTGTATCATGTTTGATGATGCTTGCTCATTTGGTTAAGTGTAAAGAATTAAACCTAGGTTAAGAAAGTGATTAGGGTTTTAATTATCCATTCTTTTATTTATTGATTTTGGAAAAAGAATGGGATAAGAATACAAAATGGTTGCTTTCATTCTTGAACCTTTGTGAAGCTTCATGAAGCTTTGACCAAAGTGACCAATTTGTCTTCATGCTTAACCCTAACCACTCTTCTAACCTTGGTCAATTCTCTACACCTAACCATGGTTCCTATTATGATAAGTATTCATTTCTTTTTCATTTTTGATTGACTTATCATAATATTTCCTTCTTCTTCAAGAAAGAAAGCTTGATGCCATCAATGGCAACTTGAGTTCTAAAGTGAGAAATCCAATTCTAAAGTGAACCCACCTCCTATTTCTTCACCCTCTACCTCTTGCCAAGTTGTTTTGGGTATTTTCTTCACAAGTTTCACAAATTTGTGAAGTCGGAGCTTGAACTTATGATGCCTCGACGTAGATCATCTTCGGCACGAAGCCGACGACCTAGTCCGCCCATTTCTCCGATCAAGCCGACGATTGAGTCCGAGATTCGAGATGGACAGCGAGAGGACGCCTACATGGAGCTAAGGAAGTGGAGAACCGGATCTACAAAGGTTGTAGCCTCTCTCCTTTAGTTAAGTTGTTAACTAGATTCGTATTTCGCCTAAACTTCTAGTCAACGATCCGTATTAGGGTTTCTCGGCACCCGTAAAATTTGAAATTGGCATGGTTGATGCCTTGTGAGACCTCTTGAGAGTGCCTAGGAAACCTACAGTGGTATCAGAGCCTAGCTAGAGCCTTAGGCGAAGTCTAGACGACGTTTGAAATCCGAACGAACATCGAAACCCATTTCCAAAATGCTCTCTGTCCAATTTTTAAAAATATGGATTTTTCAATATTAAAAATATGCAAAAAATTAAGCAGGGTTTTTTATGAATTACTCTGAAAAACGGAGACCTAACTTCGTCATAACGCCGCGGAACCGTGGCCTAAGCCCACGTGGCGCAGCGGTTCCGCGACCATGATGTTGACTCTTTGACTCCTCTTTGCACAGTAATGTTTATAATTAATTCCTGTGTTTTCTGGGTAATTTTAATATATACTATACAGTTGAGTTTTCTGGGGTTGTTTTGGGATTTCATGGATTCGATCGGATTGTCTAAACTTGTCTATGTGTTTTCCGGATAATTTTTGAATATGTTAAAAAGTTCGACCGCATGTAAATACCCAATCTTTCCCCTATCGGGAAATTTCCAAGTGTTGGATTTTTCCGTGGTTTAAAGACGTTCTAAGTAGTGCAAGTAACGCGATGGTCTCTCTAGAAGACAACAAACCTTAACTCGATTATGTGACCGTCTTGAACTGCCCTTTGAACCTTCGGGTTTGGGGCAGTACGGCGTGCCACATGTGAGGCGTTGGCTTGACCCTTCTACCGCTGGACCGTTGGTACTGAGGCACGAACTGAATGTTTTAAGACTTGTTTCATGTGTTGAGCTGTATCGGGAAAACTTGGGTGTTCGATTGTTCGATCGGAAAGTTTAACATTTTCTGTTTATCTGGAATCGGATACAATAATTGGAATTCACAAGAAGTTATGAGATAACTGAATGAATGTTATAAACGTAGCAGTTTAGTCTCACTTGATCGGTTGCCACGGAATTTTGATGTGATCAAAAGTCCGTCGCAATCACGTAGTGTACGCGGATACTCGCCGGGTAAACTTAATAGACAGCCTCACTCCATAGCCCCGACCAAGTGACTATAGGAGAACCCCGTCGCCGAAAGCATCCGTACGGGTGCTCGCGGCAGCGGTGTTCCGCCTTGGTGCACTTCGTCGACGGTAACGGGGGTGCGGCCGTCTACTGAAGTTTGCGACGAGCATTCGATCAGTTTTTCGGGAATCCTGTTGAATTGCCCGACTTGATATTGAAAAGTGTTTTCGATAATGAGACTAAAATGCGGGGTTTATAATTGTTAGGCATGTGATGTCTAAGTATTTCATTTGATTAGGCATGTGATGTCTAAAGAAGTTGCGGATTCCAACTGTTGTAGTTTTACACTTTCTTTTCTGTGACCGTAAGTGTAATATGTGATATCGCCGGTTTCGTTGCTATATGTTAACGACAATTGGGATGCGCATATTTACTTACGTTGATGACATGTGATGTTATGTGTTGCTGGATATGTTATATTGGATCGTCGTGTTTGAATAGCCGGGGGTTTTTATGTGAGATGGGTGTTTTTCATTTTCATTCATGTAAAAACTTGTATGTAATATTCTTTTATTGGGGCACTTCCAGGTTGCGGAAGTTGTCACCGTTTGTATATTATTTACTTTTCCGCACTAGGATAGACCCAAGGAGGGGAGCATAAGTAACCGGGTTCTAGGGTTCAGTGGGAGACCATCTCGAGGAGTCGAGTCCCGGTCTCCTAACCCTAGAATTGGTAGGGTTGCTTTCCGCTCTCGTAGGGGTCTAGGGATGTGGGTTTGGCTATTCATCACGACCGTGGAATCCGTGTTTTATACTGGCTCGTATTGAAAACACGGACGTCCTAGTATATCCAATATTTCATATGTTTCTTCTGCTGCGATATCTGTGATGTGATCATGTGATGTTCTGTGATAGATACAGTATATAGTATATATGATATATTATATAGGCGTTACTTATGTTATGCACCCGCACTAGCCCTGCCCTGCTCTGTCGTTAGTTACCTAACCTAACGGTGCACGAGGGGACATCCAGGCGAATGCGGATGGCATAAGTGTACGTCATATCTATCTGTGATGTTTAGGTATTTAAATGATGGGACTTCATTAATGTGATTAATGAAAGAAAAGAAACCTAAGATGTTGTAGAATCAAATTTTAAATAAAACAGGTAGCTACAGTTCTTGCTTTGCACAGCGGTATATGTGATATATCCTGCACCTTATTCGATGAGGAAAGGACCGAGATCCCTTCACCGGGAGTGACTCCTTTAGCAATAACTGGCAGATGCTACACACTCGGTTTGTTTTTGATAGCTTCTATAGTTTCTGCTTTGCACAGTGATATATATGATATATCCCGCACCTCATTCGACGAGGAAAGGGCCGACGATCCCTTCACCGGGAGTGACCCCTTTAGCAAAACTAGAAAAACCTCAAAATCACTCCATTTCAAAACTTCATTTGATTCTACAACGATATCAAGTTCATTACGCAATAGGTTTTAAAAAAAAATCTGTCGTAGCCCTCCGTCATTTCAGATAAGAACTGTTTAGTATTCGTGCTGCGTTTGTTGGCCTTTGTCAAGGCGTAGTGTGCGGTAGCTGAATAGTGATTATCTGCTTGTGCATGTGATGCAGATTGTTTCAGGGTAGTCGTACGACCTTATTGGCCTTTGTCAAGGGTCATGCGGGTGGATTTGATTCAATCAAGAAATGACGGGTTGAACTTGACTAGCATGCTATGATTTGTTGGCCTTTGTCAAGGTCATAGGACGCTAGGGGCAAAATATTATCGGGAATTTCAAGTGTTGAAATTTGCAATGAGATTGCATACCTTCTATGAGATAGTTGGATCCCGATACCCACTGCGAGTAAGAGTTACTCCTGGGAGAGTTTTAAACATTACAATTAGCCGATCAGTAGGTGTCTAGAAAGGTGTCAACGGGGTTACGCCTCTGGGAAAATGAGGTTTTACATTAATTAGGTTCGTACGAAAGCACGGGGGACCTCCCTCAAAGTACCGACACTGGCCTGGCTGAAAGATCGACGAAATTGTAGGGTGTAATTAATCCCGGCTAGTCTTTCCTTTTAGGGTTTGAAGGAAGATTTGATAAAAACCAGTAGGAGCCATCCTGATTAGATAAGATAATAACCAATCTGATCTTGCACGAGCATACGCTAAAGTGTTTTCTTCTCTCTCTCTCCAGGTAGCGACCATTTCATGCCTTAATCAAGATAATAATATGGATGTATTGACCGAACCCGCATGTTCTACTGTGCTGGGGAACGTTGGTTCCGTTCTTTCTTATAAGAGTTATAGGAATGAACAGGACATAGGGGAATACCAGGATTCCCATGCCACCCGATTGAAGAAATTACATGTTGATGCATTTTCTTCGGGTGTGTTCGTTATAGAGAACTGTTTCTCCATTTGCCCTACGTCCTGGGTATTAGATACCGGGTCAGGATCCCATATATGTAATCAGTTATATGGGCTTAGAAAAGGTAGAGAACTAGGAGAAGGTGATAAAGACATTAGAGTTGGAAATGGTGCAATTGTTACAGCTAAGACTGTCGGGGAATATCACCTTGTGTTACCAACTGGTAATACATTGGTTCTGAACGAATGCTATTACATGCCGAACCTGATATGCAACATTATATCGGTTTCTTTATTGACTAAAGAGGGATATAATTTTGTATTACAGGACAATGTTATGAACATTTTCCGTAACCAAAAGTTGGTTGGATCAGGCACGTTGTGCGATGGCATTTATGTTCTAAATCAATCAACAGTTCTGAGCATAACAAACACACACAAGAGGAAGAGTTCTGAACTGAACGAATCCTTCTTGTGACATTGTAGACTGGGTCACATCAATGCGACACGACTAGCTAAGTTGCATAAGGATGGATATTTAAATCCATTTGAATTTTCATCTTATGACACTTGCCAGTCATGTCTCAAAGGCAAGATGACCAAAACTCCGCTTACGGGACACGGAGAAAGAGTTACTGAACTCTTGGGACTGATACATAGTGATGTATGCGGTCCAATGTCTACACATGCCAGGGATGGTTCTTCGTACTTCATTACATTCACTGACGATCTCTCTAGATTCGGATATGTGTTCCTGATGAAACACAAATCAGAAGCTTTTGAGAAATTTAGAGAATATAAACAAGAAGTCGAGAACCAAACCGGAAAAAGTATTAAAATCCTACGATCTGATCGAGGAGGTGAATACTTGAGCAATGAATTCCTGGACTTCCTAAAAGAGAATGGGATTCTCTCTCAGCTGACTCCTCCATATACACCACAGCACAACGGTGTATCAGAACGGAGGAACCGCACCCTATTAGATATGGTGCGCTCTATGATGAGCACAGCCGAGTTACCTATTTCCTTCTGGGGACATGCGCTGGAAACAGCAGCATACTTATTGAATCAAGTTCCGACTAAATCTGTACCTACCACACCATATGAGATATGGAGTGGGAAGAGACCATGTCTTAAACGAGTTAAGATATGGGGTTGCCCGGCCTATGTCAAAAGGCAGAATCCGGACAAACTCGAGGCACGGTCAGTTCTATACAAGTTTGTGGGATATCCCAAACATTCACATGGATATCTTTTCTACCATACAGAGGAACAAAAAGTGTTTGTTTCTCGACATGCCACCTTTTTAGAAAAGGAATTTCTTGCAAAAGAAATTAGTGGGGATAAGGTAGAATTGGAAGAAATTCCGGCTACACAAACTCAAACTGAAGATTTAGTGGAACCAAAGGATTCAGTAGCTCCCAATGAACCTCAGCCTCTCCGCCGATCTAGTAGGGTTCCTCGCCAACCTGAGAGATACTACGGTTTTCTCATGGATGGTGGGAGCGAGGATTGCATCATGGAGGATGATGACCCAACTAGCTTCGAGCAGGCCATCATGAGTAGGGACTCGGTAAAATGGCTGGATGCTATGCGGTCCGAGATGGAATCCATGTACACCAACAAAGTATGGACTTTGGAAGTTGCTCCTGAAGGGGTAAAACCCATTGGGAGCAAGTGGATCTTCAAGAAGAAACTTGGTGTAGATGGGAAAGTGGAGACTTTCAAAGCTAGACTTGTTGCAAAGGGTTTTCGTCAAAGACCAGGTGTGGACTATGACGAAACCTTTTCTCCAGTAGCTATGCTTAAATCCATCCGGATCGTGCTTGCCATCGCTGCATATCATGATTACGAAATCTGGCAAATGGATGTTAAGACCGCCTTTCTAAATGGTGATTTAGAAGAGTGTGTGTACATGACTCAGCCAGAGGGCTTCGTAGACAGTGGGAGCAGCGGGAAGGTGTGCAAGCTGCTTAAATCCATTTATGGATTAAAGCAAGCATCGCGGAGTTGGAACATCTGCTTTGATGTCGTTATCAAAGAGTTTGATTTCGTGAAAAACCCAGATGAACCTTGTATTTACAAGAAGGTGGCAGAGAGTAAGGTTGTCTTCCTCGTATTGTACGTAGACGACATACTCTTGATAGGAAATGATATTCCTATGCTGCAATCGGTCAAGCTCTTCTTATCACAAAGATTCTCAATGAAAGATCTTGGTGATGCCTCCTGCATATTGGGAATTAGGATCTATAGAGATAGATCCAAACGGATACTGGGATTGTCCCAATCCAGGTACATTGACACCATACTAAAGAGGTTTAGTATGGAAGATTCCAAGCGTGGGAATTTGCCCACGATCTCTGGAGTCACTCTATCCAAAGAGATGTCTCCCAAGACTGATTTGGAGAGAGCTCGCATGCAAGGGATACCCTATGCTTCAGCAGTAGGCTCTATCATGTATGCGATGCTATGTACCAGACCCGATGTTGCATACTCATTAAGTGTAGTGAGCAGGTATCAAGCTGATCCTGGAGAGAGTCACTGGACAGCTGTGAAGAGCATTCTCAAGTACTTACGAAGGACTAAAGAGATGCTCTTGGTGTATGGTAACGGAGAACTCCAAGTGGAGTCCTTTACCGATTCGAGCTTCCAGAGTGATAAGGACGACTCTAAGTCGCAGTCGGGATTTGTCTTTACCCTTTACGGAGGGGCGGTTAGCTGGAAGAGTTCCAAGCAGGAAACCGTGGCAGACTCGACGATGGAGGCTGAATACATCGCTGCCAACGATGATGCCAAAGAGGCTATCTGGATCAAGAAGTTCATTACTGAACTTGGAGTGGTTCCATCCATTGAGCATCCAATACCTTTGTATTGTGATAACAATGAAGCGGTGGCTTTGGCCAAGGAACCCAGGTCCCATCAGCGGTCCAGGCATATTCTGAGGCGGTATCACCTGATCCGGGAGATAGTTGATCGCCGGGAGATCGAGGTCAGGAGGGTTGACACGAAGAACAACACGGCGGATCCACTCACGAAGGCCATTCCCCAGATACAGTTTGAGAGACTCTTCGGTATGCTCGGTATGCGATACTACAGCAGCTGGCCCTAGTGCAAGTGGGAGATTGTTAGTTGTATGTATGCCCTAGAGGCCAGTATTGTACAGATGATGTATATTATATTGGATGCTTGGACATATATAGAGATGACTTTCTTGCTCGATATGATAGTATGCTATCTGGTTGCTCTTTATCTTAACATGTACACTAGTCTCTTTAAACTGTCTTTCAGTTACATGTTGGTAAAGCCCTTAGGATGTGTACTTGACTACCTGGACTATGATGCAGATCATACTAGTGGGGACATGGTAGTTCATAAGTACATCCTTCAAGGTCCCTAGTCGTGGGTGTATCGAGACGGGGCATCGATATACCAGTGTAGACTAGCGTATACGCTTCTCGACCCATGAGATGGGCGATGGATGATCCCATATCCATTGGTGTTTGACATCAGAGATGGTATACGGGTGCTCAGTGGAGACTGGGTACACTGGACGGACTCGCCGAGAACTCCCAGATGGTATTATACCTCACGTCAGATGGCAGTTCTCAGGTGACACTTGTACAGGTTAGTCTGTAGACCCGAGATCGTCATGGAGTCTTGTGTGATTCCCACTGTACTTTGATCTCCACCTTACCACGTCCATGAGGGCGTGCAAAACGGTGGTTTTTGGGTACAGTCCCGAGTCACATGGAGGCAATGAGCGATAGGAGGGGTTTCGTCTCTCCCGGTATTGGGGGTTGATGTTGTGCTGTGCTCGATTGGCCGTAACAGGGAAGTCCCTGGCCAGGACTGATCAGAGATTTACTGGTAAGTGTTACCAGTAGTTTCTCGACCCGTTATGAGCCTCACATCGGCACGACTTATCGGTTATTGGGGTCTGACGTTTACCACCCCTAGACTTGATATGCGACATATCAGACGAACAGACCGGACTGTACGGTAAGTGTTACTGGTTGGATTCACAGGAGTGTGAGCGGGCTAGCTCGTCGATCTTCTGATCGCTCAATACTCGGATGGCCGTTACGTTTAGCAGACCGCTTGCGGCTTGTGGGTGATTGATATGATCATCATCTGCTACCGGCGTACTGACGAGTCTTTAGAGTCCTACACAGAGGTTTCCTGGCTCAAGCGAAACGAAATAGGAGCGCATATGAGATATGTGCAGGACCGAGAATAATGCGTGTATGTGATACCGTATTCCATTCTCGCGAAGAATATATCGATTGGTTATATTCGATATAACCTAGTTATCGAATCATTGATTCGATAAATCGATACATTGTATACTAGTCGGTTATGTGCGACATGACCGGATCATTGAATCAAGTGTTGATTTAATGATTTAATGTATAATTATATATTTGATATATTATTTTGCATTAACTAGTATTGGTTCACTTTAAATGGATTTTCTCACTTGATGTGCAAGTTGTATATGTGATATACTTTTGTGCACATCTTTGTATCATGTTTGATGATGCTTGCTCATTTGGTTAAGTGTAAAGAATTAAACCTAGGTTAAGAAAGTGATTAGGGTTTTAATTATCCATTCTTTTATTTATTGATTTTGGAAAAAGAATACAAAATGGTTGCTTTCATTCTTGAACCTTTGTGAAGCTTCATGAAGCTTTGACCAAAGTGACCAATTTGTCTTCATGCTTAACCCTAATCACTCTTCTAACCTTGGTCAATTCTCTACACCTAACCATGGTTCCTATTATGATAAGTATTCATTTCTTTTTCATTTTTGATTGACTTATCATAATATTTCCTTCTTCTTGATCTTCTTCTTCAAGAAAGAAAGCTTGATGCCATCAATGGTAACTTGAGTTCTAAAGTGAGAAATCCAATTCTAAAGTGAACCCACCTCCTATTTCTTCACCCTCTACCTCTTGCCAAGTTGTTTTGGGTGTTTTCTTCACAAGTTTCACAAATTTGTGAAGTCGGAGCTTGAACTTGTGATGCCTCGACGTAGATCATCTTCGGCACGAAGCCGACGACCTAGTCCGCCTATTTCTCCGATCAAGCCGACGATTGAGTCCGAGATTTGAGATGGACAGCGAGAGGACGCCTACGTGGAGCTAAGGAAGTGGAGAACCGGATCTACAAAGGTTGTAGCCTCTCTCCTTTAGTTAAGTTGTTAACTAGATTCGTATTTCGCCTAAACTTCTAGTCAACGTTCCGTATTAGGGTTTCTCGGCACCCGTAAAATTTGAAATTGGCATGGTTGATGCCTTGTGAGACCTCTTGAGAGTGCCTAGGAACCCTACATGTACTTTATACTAAAACCGGCACTTTTAGGGAAATTGTGTGTTTTTCATGGCATCGCATCACCCTTGTATTGCGCAACTCTTGTCTTGGGGTCTAATGCAGGAAATTCCAGAAGCAGAGCCTAAATTGGAAAAAGAACTGATAAAAGACACGCCTATTCAAAGGCTAAAGATCTGGAGCAATACAGAAGGCCAAATGAGATTTCACATATTGTATAAAGGCCCACCAGGAAGCCCAAGAATTACCATAAAAAATAAAGCACCAAAGGCCACTAAAGGACCACGGATCCGCGGCCCAAACCCCCTTGGCGCCGCGGATCCGTGGCCATATAATGAGATCAATGCTCCAAATTTTGCCACATGTTCTCCTATAACGTCCAAATCTTCCAGAAGACCCCAGAATCTCCACGTGGCGTATTTAGAAGGCTCGGCTTAACAAACTATTTCTAGAAGGATCTCTTAACAAACTTTTGGAGGGAAATTCAAATCTTGTGCTAACTAACTTGTGGAGGGAAAATTCAAATTTCAATCCTAGATCTAGAATTTTGAGGTCTATAAAAGAGAGCCTAGAGCTAGGGTGAAAAGTGTTCAAGAATCATCACCATCTTCAACCCACAAGTTGAGTGACACGACTTGTGCCTCAAATTCAAACCCCAATTCAACTTCAAGATCAAGATCCCGAGAGCAATTCAAGCAAGAGAGCCTTCAACCTTTAGCAAGCGACGCCAGATTTCAACGGAGCAAGAGATCCTCGCCGATCCACGACTCAAGGAGCCGAGCGAAGCCGAAATCAACGATCTAGTTCCTTCCTTTTGTAAATTCAAGAGAGTTGTAACGAAATTTGTCGATAAATAAAGGTGAATTTTCTATATTCTTGTTTATCTTTTAATTCAAGCATAATGATTATATCTCAATTTGTGATTGCGTTTGTGATCATGATGTTTGAGTAATCTCCGCTCGTGTAGGGGTTGTGACGATCTTTTAGATGATGATGATTTAGATATTTTTACAATTCTTAAATCCTATAATGTTTGGAAATTCTAGTGAATCAAATGATCAATGACCTAGTTTCGAGATGATGCTTTCTTGATCATGTTCACTCGAAACTAGGGAACAACTATTGACCATTTGATTAACTAGAAGCTAGAATTTGAATGCGATCCATTGAAAGGACAAAGGATGAGTTGCGAAATCCCTAATTTCCTCGCAAGATCCTTAAACCTCGATAAATTTGCATCGATCTAGTATCAATTCATTAATGGATAAGAATTAGTAATCTTTAGATCTCATCATATCTATAGATCCGATCTACTCCTACGAGCCATACTTCTAATCTTGATTGTTGGTTGGAAATTATCACACATCTCAATTCTTGTTTTTAATGTCTTTTCTAGATCTAGATTTTTCTTATTTCTTGATCTTCAAATGCAAATCATGAATTGTTTTCTTTTCTTTTCCTTAAATTTTCAACTCATCTAATTCGGAAATTGAATGGATTACACTTTCCCTGTGGACGATCCGCACTCGCTAACGATCTACATCCGACACCGTTATTGATTACGGTCAAAATATTTTTTTGGTTGTGATTTCTCTACATAATTTTCATACTACACAATCCGAAATCGTTTCAATCAAAATGGAGCCGTTGCCGGGGATCGAACCCGGGTCACCCTACCTTACCAAGGTAAAGGTGATTCCTAACCGTGACCGGTTGCATTCGGTTTGGCCGGAGGCGAAAGCAAGAGACAAGAACGGACGGACAAGGGTCAATAATCCGGATTCCATGAATACCGTGCTTATGTCCCCTAATCCACATTGTTGCCGATTGCTCTAGCTTCATTGGTTGGGTTCGGCTCAAAATACTTGAATACGGAATCCATTAACTTACATTATCCTATCGTTTCCTAACAAGCCTTATACTTGAATATAACACATAGGTTAGATAACGAACAAATCCGCCACGCTCATTAACTCGTTAAACCAAGAACGTAAAACTTACCATCTCCCTGTGGATCGACCCGTGCTCATCGCGGCTAGCTGCAAAGCGACACCGTCCTGATCGCGGTTAAACTTTAGAACTCTTAAATATCCGACACGCTTTTGGCGTGCGATCAAATGGCACCGTTGCCGGGGAGACGGTAACGTTTTTATTTTTGTTATTTCGGGTTAATCTTGTTAATATCCATCTAACCCTATTTTTCAAAACAAACTAAAAATTCAAAAAAAAAAATTCAAAACCAAAACAAAAATTAACACAAGCTAACCATTTTGTTATCTGGATTTTATACCTGCTTGCACTCTGTAACTAAAATAAAAAGATAAACAATACCAGTGTGATATTAGTAGAACACTGAGACTACTGTTGAAATTTGGAGCCCTACCTCATCAAGTTGGCCGGCGACATCATAACCAAATCCGGCGACGCCGGCCCTTTCACCACCTCTTGCCTCCAATTTCTCCTCTGAGCTCCAGTGTTTCTATTTTTGTCCTATTTTTATTGTTTGTTTTTTTATAATTTTTAGTGTGCAGGTATTTGGGCATTCGTATCGTTTTTCCACACTAATATCCATTTTTTCCCGACATTTCAGATTTTACGGATTTGCGAACGGCGATTATGGGGAGCAAAGTGTACGTTCAAAGCTAGGGTGATTACGAAATACAGTGCCAAAGATCCGGGTAGTTTGACCCGCGCAAGCGAACTTTTCAAGCTACTTGGATTCGATTCAACGGGGGTTTCTTAACCCACAACTTAACGGTACGTACTTTACTAACACCTTCTCAAATCCGACGCTTCCAATATAAAATATTTGCAGGATTCTTTGCAAGTTCGCTAGCAAACGCCAAAAATTAACTAACCCGTATTTGTTGCAGTGCAGAGCTTAAACTAAAAAAAAGAAGATTGTTTGATTCTTTGAATAAATTTTTTGCATTGAATTGCGCATTGCATATATTAATACGGACTTAAGGGCAAGCGAACCCCACAACATACGATAAAGGATTTCATCACCTTTTCCGTGGCCCACAAATCACGAACTTGAGCATAACGTTTACCCGCACAAATTTTAAAAGAAATTAGACTTTAAGCCTTAAGGACTTCGCGCTCACTAGGAGAGGTTAATTGTGTTTAGAACACCGCTTAACGGTATATTGTTTACGGGGTGTCTAGGAAAGTGTTAACGGCGAAACCGCCAAAAGAGAAAGGGTTATTTAATTAAGGACTTTCGCGAAAGTGTCGGAAAACCTCCCCTTATCTCTGCACTTACCTGGCTTCGTGATCAGTATATCTTGAGCCCTTTTCTTGACACAGTTTTACTTCGACAATCAAGTTTTTGAGCAGGTCTAGTTGACCTAGGTGAACCCTAGAACGATTAGGTGTGTGGTATTTTTGTGTCGTGATTGTTTTTGGTCCAGATTCTTTTTGTGTGTATATTTCATTCTTTTGTTAATAACTAACAAAATAAATAAATAAATAAATAAATCACATTCTTTTTCCCCTCCTTTTCTCTTCCTTCCTTTCTTTCTCTCTTCATAACATGGGTACCCCACCTCGAAAAACCCTTGCCGAACTTTGGTACCCACAACCAGACATAACTTCCTACGGTTCTTGCTTTGGTCGAATTTCGAACGACCCCTCCATGCCCAAAATTTCATTGAAAGATCGCATAGACGCGTCTAGGACAAACACTTGCACTCCGCAATCCACTTTGTATCAACCTTTTCAACCTCCCCCACTCTCTTATGTTGATACCCCTTTCGCAATTCGTCCTTTGTCCATCGCTGAACATATTGAACAATCCTGTAACCGATCTTTCGCTCCTTTCACCACTACAAATTCTTTGGATCAACAATTCCATTCACCTTCTTATTTGTATGTTGATCCTACCCCTATCCAGCCTTTCAATTCCTATCAGTCCTACCCGACTTGTACACCTTCCCTGGACATTGCTTCTGAACCGTCATTTGGGAGTTTCCAGTATCAAAACAAGTTTGAATCTTTTACTGAAACCCCTTCACAACCTATGTCTAGTCTAGACCATTTGTTGGAAGACTTTAGGGTAGTGTCATGCCAACAGATGATGGATTTGAATACGTCCATGGCCGCCCTCATACAACCTAGTGACCCGGTAGCTAGTTTTCAACTAGCTCCACATTTTACAATGTATGATGAAGCGGTAGGACAGGATGAGAATTTGAGTAGCGAAAGTGAACTGTACACCCTTCCTAATCAAACCTGCCCATTGCAAATTGAATCACACAACTCCAGTTTTGAATGTCTATCTAGTGTCCCAAAAGATTTACCGATTAAAGATAGAACGTTTAATGAGTTGTGCGATTTTGTAGTGTTTGATTTACTAGATTGTGAAGGGTCCATTCCAAGTGAAACTAATCCTAAACCTTTTGACCTCTACACTTCCATCTTAGAACCAGAATCGATTGAAATCCATGCTTTTGATGAGGAGTCTGAGAATATTAATTTTCACTTGATTGAGGATATTGACGCATGGAGTATTTTGGATGATGAACCCGTAGATTTGAATGAAATTTTCTCTCCAATTCATCATCCCGAGTCATTAAATGTTTCTCCCGAACTTCATATGCGTCTTGATTTTGATGAGATTTGCATGGATGAGATAATTTTTAAGGAGAATTATGAGGATAGTATTGAGGAGAGTATTGAGGATGGTATTGAGGATGAACCATTTTTGTTTGATGTGTCGGATTTTCCAATTCATCCTCCTGAATCTTTAACTGTTATACTTCCTAAATCACCCTCCATCCTTTCCATCGTTCCGACCACGCAAAAGATCATGCAGGAGGACTGTGAGTTTGAAAAATTTCTATTCAATCACAACACATTTGACGCCACTAGTGCGTTCCTCCTTGAATCTGACACTCTTCTCACAACCGATAACGATTACGAGTGTTTCACATTTTCGGACGATGTTGAAGGCTCACCGCCCGAGTTTGAGTCCTTTGAATTTTCAGACGAGTTAGTTGAACCATCAAACTCGGTTGCTCACAGTCATTTCGAACTATTGATAGAATCTTTCGAGTTCGAGATAGTTTACTTAGGTGAGAATAAGACTATCCCTAAATCACTCCCCTTCGTCCCTTCCATCGTTCCGACCTTGTAAGAAACTGTATCACTTTCACTTCCTATGTCTGGTTTACCGAGTTCGGCATACCCATGTTTTCTGACGAATCTTGAGGGATTTGACCCAATCTCTCGACGGTTTGATAGATTAGCACAATCGCTTTTTACACATCGGTCATTACATATTGCGCTAATTTATTCACTCCATTTTCACCCTCAAGTTCGTACAGAAATTCTTTTTCCCTTTCACCATTCTTTCGCTCATATACCGAGACCATATCCCGCTTCTATCTCCATACGATCTCGCGTATTCTCCATTTCTTTTCTTTTCATCTTCTTTCACCAACCGCATATTATCATGATAGAATTTTTGAATGGTTGGTGCTCACTTTTGGCCTTTGTAAGGCCTGGTATAGATTGATACTATTCTCTTTCCCCCCTAATCCTGAACTTCAACGCTTAACAGTGGAAACACTGTTTTACTTGAGTTTGGGGGGGGGGGACCTTTTGGTGTACATATTTTTTGGTTTTTATTTTTTTATATAAATTGTTTTTGGGGAGGCACCGACAATTTTGACCCTCTTAGTGTAGCCTGACAATGAGGGCACTGTCAAGTTTAAGTCTGGGGGTGTGCTCGGTAAGCTTTCTACCTTCGCATTCATTTGTATATTCTGCATTCGCATACTTACTTAAAAACCCATAAAAATCAAAAAAATTTCTAAAAACATAAAAACGGTTTGTTTGATAAGATAAGAATAACTAAATCATATTTTTAGATTTTGAAAACCTGAAAGATAACTCTCCTTTGAAGTTAACTATAGCTGATATACGTCTTTACATCACACTACACGTGTCGTGAGTTTTGAAAATTAGATGACAAGTCTATTATGTCTGAAAACTTTTAAATGGATAAATTATTTTCTGAGGATCAAATAGGTTTGTTCTGAAATAAGTAATATCAAGAATAGTTTATGAAGTGAAGCGGATATGAAGGGATGTTATTGATGCCTTAATTAGAACTAATTCTGAAAAATAACTCATCTGGAACTTGATTGGAATGATTACACACCTAACCCACTAAACACGTCTTTTATCCAAAAAAATAATTGAACTACCGGTTATATCTCCGTTCGCATTAAATCGTCATGATTTTCACGCTAAAATTGTCTTTTGTTTTTGGGCCTAGGTAACTTGAGTAATTAAGTCCGCTGGGGTGTCTCTACACCTAATTCCCTAAAACCAACTGGTTTGGGAGCATTGGCCCATAGCTCTCTAAGAAGCCTAGAAAGTCCAAATTAAAACAAAGTCAAGCAAGTGTTCTCTCCGAGTTAAAATTCCTAACGGTTCTTTGTGTGAGAATAATCTTGACAAAAGACAGATTTTTATAAAAAAGTATTTCTAGCGGAGATATGAAGGTTTCATTCTATGATAAAGACTATTGCACGTTCACAAAGGTGTGTATGAAATGAAAACAAGAAAAAGGTGGAGTGAAAAATAAGACCTAGTTTTCTGTTAAGGAAGATAGAAATTCTGAATTTGAAACCTTACTGGAAAACGAAACTTGAGAAATACTTAACTCTTTATAAAACTTATGTGATCCTTTTTAAATTTTTATCTGGGCTTTATTTTGTGACATGACTTTAATCGATCCTTTTGAAACTTAACGACACTATTTGCACTGCACGTAAAGAAATATAAAATCTTAAGTTAAAAGAAAAGCGAGGTGTGAAAAATAAAGGTTAGATAGTTCTAAATTTAGGATAATAGAATTGTTATCTTTTAAACAAAACCTTAGGGTTTGAATCATAGTCATTTCGCAAAACTAGATTGACGGGATTTTGTGGGTAGTATCCGCTGAAAACCCTCAGGAGACAACACTCCTCCTACTAGGGACACCTAGAGGTTTAACGACTTGTTGCACACGATCAGTGCAATCGCGTTCCCTGCGAAAGTGCGGTTAGGATTTTCTTTTGTGAATAAATGGTTTTTCTCGGGACGAGCAAAAGATAAGTTTGGGGGTATTTGTTCATATCAGAAAACTGCATTCTAATACCGCCCATTCATTATCTATTTGTTGTATTTATCGGTATTATTAACCAGTGTCTACTCAGTATTACAGATTACAGGTATCCATGACAAAATACTGGAACTGCATCCAAAAGCACGGATATATCATTTGAGGGAAGACACTGCGACCAGAAACGCAAACCGACCAATACTTCAGGAGTTCCTTTACGCAACAAGTTGTGTACACATTTTTTTTTATCTAAATGGTCCAACACAACAAGTGTGTACACAAGACTTTTAAGCACATGTGGATATGATTTTATATGCATTCAAGGAGATGATTTTATATGCATATGATTTTATATGCTTTCAAGACTAAAAAGCATGTGTTCAAATCAAAAGGAATCAAACAAATCAGCATGAGCCATAATGGGGCAGCCATGAATCAAGCCGCATGTGGGAATGGAGTAATGAGCATTTAATGGTGAAGATTATGTGTGTGATTTAAAGATTCAAATTTCCTTCCAAAACCGAGTGCAAATCAAATTCAAATAGACAAATCAGCATGTACCATGATGGGGAAGACAAGAATCAAGGCACAAATGTGTCACGACCCGAAAGTACGGAATGTGACCGGCACTTAGCTTACGAAGCGTCTAGAGGCGCCACGTAACCTAAGTAAGCCGAAGCCCAGAAATCTAAACCATAAAAGAAGAAAAAGAAGAAAAGAAAAGAAAACAAGTATAAAAACATCAGCAGATTTTACCAAAAATTTCGGCAGAGTCTCCTCTGTAAAAACTGGCCCCCAAACGGGTACAACAAGTATAATATGAATAAACAATAAAAAGCATCCCCAAAACGGGAGCTAGCATCACGCCAACAGGCGGAAACAACCACAACAAGCACAATAATATACAACGCCAAAGGGCGAGGCTCAAAACTCAAAAGAAAACAAAAACCACCAGATCAGAATAATACATGCGCGACTCTAAGGTCGAAATAAAAGACTGGTCCAATAAACTTATCAAGTAATACAAATATGGTTGATGGAGCTTACTAGATACAAATGAGTGAATAAAAGTACAATGGTGGTTCGGATACAAGTGAACCAACCTACCGTGCAAATCACCCTGAAGAAAAGATGTGCCAACAAGCTGCCACGGAAACCTGTACATCGAACCTGTAATAAAATTTGGCACAACGGGGGTGAGTTGCCAACTCGTGAGTAGAAGACATGTACGAAAAGAAATCGAATGCACGACGCTATCCTAGGTCATAATAATACACTACTATATCTCAATCATCTAGTAATAGCAGGGTAATACTACGTGTAAGTGCAAATACTCCGTGTCGTGTCAGTGCCTCATATAGTACTATGTCATATGAATGGATATGCATGCACCATGAATGTAAAATAAACAAATCCTGAAATCCAGGTATATCGGTATAAGAAAATCTTTAGCTGTTATCATAGTAAAACGGGTATAGAAACCGGAAATATCAACAATGGAATACATGGAAATCCGTGTCAAGCATCGACACAAACATGTAAATCTCAAGTCTCATAGTCTCAAAATCTCGGGCTCCGTCAGTCCGGATCGGCCCATATCATCAAATCTCACGACAATGGTCGGTATCCTCCGGATATCCGCCGCGCCAGACATCACCGGTAGGTAGCCTTCCCCTGCCAGGCTCATCGTCTACAACTCGATCTTCTTGCCCCGGGGTACCATACCGGGCCCACCATGTACTCGAGACGGTTCATCCACTCCTCGAATCGGGTCTCGAAATCCAACAGAAAACATGAAATACTCATGGTGGACGACACATACATCACGAGAAAACCGCATCTTATTTTAAAAAGAGAAGAGGAGAGAGAGAGAAGTTTTTATATATTTTTGCGGTTTTCCCCAAAAATCCAGAAATCTCATAGAAATCCAATTCTCAAAATCATGAGTAACTATATGATAAGTGTCGGCATATGCCCATAATACTGCATGATAACATGAAAATATGAATGCATGAATGTCTAAGTAATGAATATCATGTCTTATACTAACATCAGAGAGTGATCACAATATTATATCGGTTTAGTTGTTAACTGATTCTATCAATAAAAGATAATATGATCTAAAGTGTACGTGACATAGCAATTACCGATGATGATGTGTGTGAGCAGGCAAATAAGTGTGCGTGGAATATGCGCATCATCGGTAATGGTGCTGGTGTCCTAACAGGTAAAGTTTATATTGATTATAGCAACATATAAAAGAACATGCACCATGATGATTATAGTATGAATGTAAATACAGGTGTGCATTATCCACTCCTCTGCGAGATACGAGTACAACTACCACTATGTGAGTCGAACCTAAACCAGTGTCCATCTAACATCCTAAGGAACTAAACCTAATAGACTAGTCAGTAAGAAACTAGAGTCTACCTAAGGTCTAAATCAATATCTCTAATAGTCGGCGATCCTGCCTCCATAGCGTCACGTACGTAGTACGGCTTCCTCGAATCAAGAGTGCGGATCGATCATTAAATCTAAGCCTCGTACGGTAAAATCCATCGTACGGCATCCCAATATCGGGATACGGTCAAGTATCTCCTAGGTGTCTCCTCATTCGTATAATGTCATCATCAGCACATCTCATGATCAAGGTTCTAAACTGTGATCGCATACATCAATCATATATCATTGCCATTATGATAAGCATCATTAGTTTATCCTCAGAAATATCAGGTCATATGTATCATATTGATTAAGTCATACTTATATGATATCGGCATCAGGTCATACCAATATAATGTCGTAATCAAGTTATACATATATCATATCGTGATCAGTCACAAGTTACAGTCCGGGTACTATTCTAGCGTCCCATGTACATCAATATCACCACCACTCTTTATGATTTATATATTCATGTTCATTATCTCATTCTCTAATGATCCGCTAACACTTTAATACGACTGTATAGCCAAGAATTTCGGCATCAAGCCCAGTTACATTGTTTCATCATATCTCGGATATCATATCACATCAATGAATCACATATACGTGTTGTATATATATGTATATACCTATGCCTCGTTCTATATATATACATATACACGTATGCCCCATGTCGAGTTTCAGTGTGTGTGCGTGGGTGTGTTTCTATCTGAAACCTACGAACCTCTTCCAAGGTACTCATTCTCGGATATGGTTTTCCTAAATCAGTCTAGTCCAGCCTAGGGTCAATACTAGGGTCCTACTAGGGTCACATCTGATTTCCTAATGTCAATAAGTACCATTCCTATTCTACGTTGCGGGGGTGCTAAACGCCATCCACCCGACTTCCCCCCGTAGATATACATCTACTCACCTGGTCCATGTCTGCCGAAAACGGTGTCGCCATCCTCCTCTTCATTGCCCGCAGTCCACGTGGGGGGGGGGGGTACCTAGACGCAAACATATAAATAGCATCGTAAACTGAATCACATACGAAAGTCAAATGATCTAAAGGAGCAAGCATAGGTTAAAACCTATGTCCCGTCCACGCAAAAGAACCAAATACCGCTCGATATCGGCGTACAAACTCCGATGGATCGAGATAACATCATCAACAACTTGTAGTTTTAAAACACATTACTTTTACCATAAAACACGATTAAATCCATCGAAACCCTAAAATCCATCAAACCGCCCAATTTCGCAAAAAAAACTGAAATTGCCAATTTACCGTTTTTCATCAAAACTTGACATTTAAATGAAACTAATTTTCATAAAACTCATTAAATAGCATTACTAGACTATACAAACCATTACTATATTTTTATTACACAATTTTGCATTTATTTGAAATTTCTAGTTTGCAACTTTTAACAATTTTAACATTTTTCAAGCAAAACACCACAATTCCACCACAAAACATGATTTTGCATAAATTAATGACTTAAACCACAATTCATGATGATAATGATATAATGAAACCATAATTATATTTTTAATCACATTTATTTAGAAATTCCTAAAATCTAGTTTACAAAATAATAGCATTTTATTACTATTTTTCCAATTATCAAAGTAATCTAGTGATCAAACTAAGTTTTTCATTCAATTTACATGCTAATACTCTCACTAAGACTACAATCTAATGATATCAACTTTAATTGGAATTTTATATTACCCACAAACACATTTTAGAAAAATCTAGTTAGCTAATTCCCTTATTTAAAACAATTTTAAATGAAAATTTTACAATTTAACTACCATGCAATATTTTCCAATTCTAAAAGTGTTAAACTAACTATTATAACCCTAATTAATTATTAAAAACCCTAACTTGAATTTACAACCCTAACTTGCATTTTAAAAAAAAACATAGAATTAATTCATTAAATCTAATTAAGCTTAAATGATCATCTAATAACAATAAATCAAAAGAAAGAAAATTATACCTCCAAAATGTGAAATCCAAACAAGAAATGAGCCTCCAAAATACATACTTTCCCACTCCAAAATCCATATAAAAAAAGTAGAGAATAAAGGGTATGAAGAGATTAGGATTTTGTGTATTTTTTGTTGAATTTTTGATGTAATTTGATGGATTTTTGTGCAAAAATGAGGTGGAAATGGGGGGGGGGGGGCAGCCATGGAGGGTTGTGGCCGGCCTTGAGGGAGTGAGGGAGAGAAAGAAGTGAGTGTGAAAGTGTGTGGAACTTTCAAGAGAAGAAAACATCACATAAAGTCTTTTCATGCTTTATTTAATTATTTATTTATTTGTTTACTATAGCAACTCAAGAAAGCTCTAGAAAATAGGGAAAATTTGCAAATAATTTTTGCATGATACATACTAAATTCTAACATGCCATGGTTCATTTTTAAAAATTAAAACCATTTAAATTTGTAATTTACACTAATTTAGTGTAAAAATAAAGTTTATGTTAATATTTAAAATAATTAATTTAGGATTTTTTTTAATTAAACTAAAAATTTATAAGTGGCTAAATAAACACTATTTACCAGTAATTACATAATTAAATAGGTATTTTTGAATTTATAATGAAAAACAATTGCGGTTTGATTTTACGAAAAATAGATTTTGTTTTACCGAAAATCATAAAATTCACTTAAACAATTTTATTCATTTAATTATTTATTTAATTATTTTTAAAACGTTACAAAATGGACATGAAGTAATGTGCATTCAATGCTAAAGATTTTGTGTTGATTTAAAAATTCGAATTTCCCTCCATTCTTTGGAGCCTATAAAAGTAGGCAGTGGGCAAAGGTTCAAGGGTCATTCTTTAGTCCTGGATTGTCATTCTTTGTCCAAGTTTTCTTTTCTCTTTTCTTGTAAATAGATTAGTCCCCTTGAAGTCTTAACCTTCTCTTGATCCTTCAACCTCTTCATTGAGCTTGAAAGTTTAAGGGTTGGTTATTGATCTCAAGGGGTTGTATCTTTCTTGAAGTTTAATAAAGTGTTCTTTTGTGCTTCCTTCACCATGAGTTCTTTGCCCTCTCTTGATCTTGCAACCTCTTTATTGAGCTTGCAAGTTTAAGTTTTGGTTATTGAACCCATGTCTTGCAATATGTTCTTTGGTTCCTATTCTTTTACTTACTTGCATTTTATTCTTGCTTTTTTAATTCTCGCACTTAAATTCCATGCACTTTAATTACTTGCTTGTAATCTTTTCTTTTCTTTGTTCTTCTCTTTTGTTATCTCTTTTTGGTTTGTTTTGTGAATGGTGTGAATATTGTTGTTAGGAAAAGAGAAAGATATTGTAAGTTAACATTTCGTTTTTCATTTCCTTTTCCCGTCTTTTCCATTTGAAATTCCGTCCAAACCTTACGCAAGCGCTCCGTTAGGCACCCTACCCTACCAAGGTAAAGGTGATTCCTAACCGTGACCGGTTGCATTCGGTTTGGCCGGAGGCGAAAGCGAGACAAGAACGGACGGACAAGGGTCAATAATCCGGATTCCATTTATACCGTGCTTATGTCCCCTAATCCACGTTGTTGCCGATTGCTCTAGCTTCATTGGTTAGGTTCGGCTCAAAGTACTTGAATACGGAATCCATTAACTTACATTATCCTATCGTTTCCTAACAAGCCTTATACTTGAATATAACACATAGGTTAGATAACGAACAAATCTGCCACGCGCATTAACTCGTTAATACAAGAACGTAAAACTTACCATCTCCCTGTGGATCGACCCGTGCTCATCGCAGCTAGCTGCAAAGCGACACCGTCCTGATCGCGGTTAAACTTTAGAACTCTTAAATATCCGACACGCTTTTGGCGTGCGATCAATAACTTTGACCAAAGTCTCATTTCTTTTGTTATTTGTTAGGAAAATAGTAATCCCTAATTTAACCTTGATTTGGTTTAGTTCTCATACACACAACTTGTATGTATCATCAAGCATGATACAAACTTGTACACTTGCATATATCACATATAAACAATGTGCACATTCAAGTGAGAAAATCAATCTTAAGTGAACCAATACTAGTTAATGTAAAGTAATATATCAAATATATAATTATACATTAAATCATTAAATCAACACTTGATTTAACGATCCGGTCATATTGCATATAACCGACTAATATCAATAGTAACAACTTATCGAATCAACACTTGATCCGATAACCCGGCAATATCGCATACAACCGATTAATGTCACAAATCGCGAGAATAGAATACAGTATAACATACTCGTATTATTCTCGGTCCCGCACATATCTCATATGCGCTCCTATTTCGTTTCGCTTGAGCCTGGAAACCCCTGTGTAGGACTCTAAAAACTCGTCAATACGCCGGCAGTAGGTGATGATCATATCAAACACCCACAAGCCACAAGCGGTCTGCTAAACGTAACGGCCACCCGGGTATTGAGCGATCAGAAGATCAACGAGCAAGCCTTCACACACTCCTGTGAATCCAATCAGTAACACTACCGTACAGTCCGGTCTGTTCGTCTGATATGTCGCATATCTCGCCTAGGGGTGGTAAACGTCAGACACCAATAACTCGATAAGTCGTGTCGATATGAGGCTCATAACGGGTCGAGAAACTACTGGTAACACTTACCAGTAAATCCCTAAAGCAGCCTTGGTGAAGGACTTCCTGTTATAGCCAATCGAGCACAGCGCAACATCAACTCCCTATACCGGGAGAGACGAAACCCCTCCTATCACTCATTGCCTCCATGTGACTCGGGACTGTACCCAAAAACCACCGTTTTGCACGCCCTCTTGGACGTGGTAAGGTGGAAATCAAAGCACAGTGGGAATCATACAAGACTCTATGACGATCTCGGGTATACAGACTAAGCTGTACCAGTGTCACCAGAGAACTGTCATTTGACGTAAGGTATAATACTATCTGGGAGTTCTCGGCGAGTCCGTCCAGTGTACCTATTCTCCACTGAGCACCCGTATATCATATCTGATGTCAAACACCAATGGATATGGGATCATCCATCGCCCATCTATATGGGTCGAGAAGGTAAACACTAGTCTACTCTGGTATATCGATGCCCCGTCTCGATACACCCACGACCAGGGACTTTGAAGGATGTACTTATGGACTATCATGTCCCCACTAGTATGATCCGCATCATAGTCCAGGTAGTCAAGTACACATCCTAAGGGCTTTACCAACATGTAACAGAGAGACAATCAGTGTACACGTTAAGGTAAAGAGTAACCAGATAGCATACTATCATATCGAGCAAGAAAGTCATCCCTATGTATGTCCAAGCATCCACTACAATATACATCCTATGTATAGTAATGGCCTCTAGGGTATACATATAACTAACAATCTCCCACATGCACTAGGGCCGTCTAATAGCAGTGGTTGTAGTATCTCATACTCAACCATCCCATGAAAGTCTCTCTCTGGGAAAAGGCCTTTGTGAGTGGATCCGCCGTGTTGTCCTCTGAGTCTTCTCTCCTAAACTCGATCCTCTAGAGATCAACCATCTCCATGATCAGGTGACATGGCCTTAGAAAATGTCTGGATCACTGATGGGATGGGCGTTCCTTGGCAAAAGCCACAACACCATTCTTACACAATGGGAGGAACGAAGTTCATCTCATGAACTAATATACACCCAGACTTCCTCTTTGGTAGCATCTTTGGTAGCGATGTATCCAGCCTTTATCGTCTAGTATGCCACGGTATCTAGCTTGGAACTCTTCCAACATACCGTCCCTTTACTGAGGGTAAAGACAATGCCTGTGACTGACATTCAGTCATCCTTATCACTCTGGAACCTTTCCAGTGATTCTCCCTAGGATCTATTGATACTATCTCACTACAACTAGTGAGTGTCCTAACATCCAATTAGATCTATCTCCTAGATCCAAAACCCAGGATTTAGTAGGTATCACTTTGATCCTATATGGAGGATCCTTGTGATAAGCGGAGATTGACCGAGCGTAGCATAGAAAACTCCTTCCCTATCAAGAGTATGTCATCTACGTACTCTACGAGGATCACCACCAAACTCCCTATTACCTTTTTGTATATACAAGGTTCATCTACTATTTTGATGGTGTCAAACTCTTTGACTAACTCATCAAAACAGATGTTCCAACTCCGCGGTACCTGCTTTATCACATAAAACATCTTACACACGTTTCCACTGCTCCCACTGTCAACGAAGCCCTCTGAGTGTGTACTTATAGACGCTTTCTTCCAAATCATCATTTAGAAAAGCAGTCAAGACACCCAACCGCCAGATATCGTAGTCATGGTATGTAGCCGTGGCAAGTAGGATCTGGATGGACTTAAGCATAGCTACTTAGAAAAGGTTTTCTCATAATCCATACTTGGTCAATGATGCAAACTTTTAACAAGTCTAGCTTTGAAAGTCTCAACTTTTCCATGTACACCAAGTAATCTTCTCAAGATATACTTGCTCCTCATGGGGATTTAACCATTCAGATAAAGCAACCAAAGTCCATACTTTGTTGGTGTATAAGGATTCCATCTCAGATCGATAAACATCCAGCCATTCTTACAGAGTCCCACTCTTGATGGCCAGCTCGAAACTAGTTGGGTCATTATCTCATGATGCAATCCTCGCTCCCACTGTCATAGAGAAACCGAAGTATCTCTCAGGTGGGTGAGGAACCCTACTAGATCAGTGGAGAGGCTGAGGTTCGTTGGTTACTATTGAATCCTTTGGTTCTACCAAATCATCAGCTGCAGTTTGTATAGCTGGAACTCTTTCCAGTTCTACCTCATGACCACTAATTTCTTCACAAGAAATCCCCTTTCATAAAGGTGGCATGCTGAGAAACAAAACATTTTTGTTCCTCGGTTAGGTAGAAGATATTCCCTTGCGAATGCTTGGGATAACCAACAAACTTCCACAGAACTGACTTTGCCTCGAGCTTGTCCGGATTATGCTTTTAGACATAGGCTGGACAACCCCAAATCTTAAGAAACTTAAGATATGGGCTCTTCCCTTTCCATATCTCATATGAAGTGGTAGGCAGTTGATTTGATCGGAACCCTATTCAATAGGTATGCAACTTCATAAGTGCATAACTGTCTAAAAGGAAATAGGAAACTCAGTAGTACTCATCATAGAGCGCACCATATCATATAGGGTGTGATTGCTCCACCCCGATACACCGACCTGCTGTGGTGTATATGTAGGAGTAATGCTGAGAGAGAATCTCATTCTTAGAATAGTCCAGGAATCCCGTGCTCAAGTATTCTCCTCCTTGATACATCAAAGGACATAATACTTATACCTGTTTTTGGTTCTCTACTTCTAAATTATATTCTGTGAATATCTCAAAAGCTTCGGACTTGTGTTTCAACAGGAACATATACCTGAATCTCGAGAGATTATCAAATAATTTAATGAAGTACAAAGAACCGGTCTTGGCATTTGTAGACAGGGGACCTTCATACATCAATATGTATCATCCCAAGAGTTTACTAACTCTTTCTCTGTTTCCAATAAACAGAGCTATGGTAATCTTATCTTTGTGACATGACTGGCAAGTTTCACAAGATGTAAATTCAAACTAATTTAAATATGCATCTTAATGTAACTTTAGTTAGTCGGGTCGCATTGATATGACCTAGTATACAATACCTCAAGATGGATTCGTTCATTTCTGAACTCTTCCTCTTGTGTGTGTTCTATATACTAAGAACTGTAGTTTGATTTAGAACGTCAATGCTTTTAGATAACGTGCCTGAACCGATCAACTCCTGATATAGGAAATGTTCAAAACATTATCTAACAATACAAAATTATATCCTTTCTTTACTAATAAAGAGACTGATATGATTTTGTATATCAGGTTCGGTATCTAATAATATTTGTTCAGAATCAATGTATTCTGGTAATACAGAGTCACAGTGACCAACAGACTTGGCTGCAACACTTGCACCGTTTTCTGTCTCATGAAACTTATCACCCGTTCTCAGTTCATTACCTTTCTGTAGCCCATGTAATATATTACATATGCGGGATCCTGATCCGATATCAAATACCCAGGACGTAAAGGATATTGAGAAACAGTTCTGTGTAATGAACACACCCGAAGATGATGCATCGGTATGCACTTTCTTTGTTTGGGTGGCACGGGAATTCTGGTAATCCCCAATTTCCTGCTCTGTCTTATAACAATTATAAGTTGGAGCGGGACCAACGTTCCCCAGCTCAGTATAACAAGCGGGTTCGGTCAATATATCCGTTTTATTATCTTGATTAAGGCGTGACATGGTCGCTACCTGGAGAGAGAGAGAGAAGAAAACACTCTGCGTGCGCTCTTGCAAGATCAGATTGGTTATTATTTTATCTAATCAGGATGGCTCCCACTGTTTTTTATCAAATCTTCCTTCAAACCCTAAAAGGAAAGACTAGCCGGGATTAATTACACCCTACAACTTTGCCAATCTTTCAGCCAGGCCAGTGTCGATACTTTGAGGGAGGTTCCCCGTGCTTTCGCACGGACCTAATTAAAGTAAACCTCGTTTTCCCAGAGGCGTAACCCCGTTGACACCTTTCTAGACACCTACTTGATCGGCTAATTGTA
Source organism: Agapanthus africanus (assembly GCA_030015575.1). NCBI lineage: Eukaryota > Viridiplantae > Streptophyta > Magnoliopsida > Asparagales > Amaryllidaceae > Agapanthus > Agapanthus africanus. The sequence continues at coordinate 473,951,697 of CM057338.1, read as the reverse complement.
ATGTGTAAAACTCTCCCAGGAGTAACAATTACTCGCAGTGGGTATCGGGATCCAACTATCTCATAGAAGGTATGCAATCTCATTGCAAATTTCAACACTTGAAATTCCCGATAATTTTGCCCCTAGCACCCTATGACCTTGACCGAGGTCAACAAACCATAGGCTACTAGTCAAGTTCAACCCGTCATTTCTTGATTGAATCAAACCCACCCGCACGACCCTTGACGGAGGTCAACAAGGCCGTACGACTACCCTAACCCAATCTGCATTATATGCATAAGCAGATAAATACTAGTTAGCTACCGCACACTACGCCTTGACGGAGGTCAACAAACGTAGCACGAATACTAAGTAGGACTTATCTGAAATGACGGAGGGCTACGACAGGTTTTTCTGAAAACCTATTGCGTAATGAACTTGATATCGTTGTAGAATCAAATGATTTTAAAATGGAGTGTTTTTTAGGCTTTTACTAGTTTCGCTAAAGGGGTCACTCCCGGTGAAGGGATCGTCGGCTTTTTCCTCGTCGAATGAGGTGCTGGATATATCATATATATCACTGTGCATAGCAAGAACTAGAAAAAACAATCAAAAGACAAACCGAGTGGTGTAGCATTTGCCAGTCATTGCTAAAGAGGTCACTCCCGGTGAAGAGATCTCGGCCCTTTCCTTATCGAATAAGGTGCAGAATGTCCTACAAAGAACACCGCGATGCAAAGCAAGAACTGTTGCTACCTGTTTTTGAAAATTCGATTCCACAACATCTTTTAGGTTTCTTTTCTCTTTCATTAATCACATTAATGAAGTCCCATCATTTAAATTACCTAAACATCACAGATAAATACGATGTACACTTATGCCATCCGCATTCGCCTCGATGTCCCCTCGTGCACCGTTAGGTTAGGTAACTAACGGCAGAGCAGGGCAGGGCTAGCGCGGGTGTAAAACATAAGTAACGTCTATATAATATATCATATATACTATATACAGTATCCATCTCAACATATCAAATGATCACATGTGGCACGCCGTACTGCCCCAATAAAAGAATATTACATACAATTAATTTTACATGAATGAAAATTAAAACTCTCATCTCACATAAAACTCTTGGCTATTCAAAACGCGACGATCCAATATAACATATCCAGCAACACAGAACATCACATGTCATCAACGTCCATGCCGATGTTTTACAGACTAAGCTGTACCGGTGTCATACAAGACAGTTAACGATCTTGCATAGAGTTGTTAACACCAACAAAACTTGTCTATATACTATATAGACGTTACTTATGTTTTACACCCGCGCTAGCCCTGCCCCGCTCTGATACCACTGTAGGGTTACTAGGCATACTTAAGAGGTTCCATAAGGCATCTACCATGCCAAATTCAAATTTTTATGTGCCTAACAACTCTATGCAAGATCGTTAACTAGAGATTAGGCGAAAACTATGAACTAGTAAACTACTTTACTACAAGTGAAAGGGATTACAACCTTTGTAGATCCGGTCCTTCACTTCAATAGCTCCGTGTTGACGTCCCTTCGCTGCGATCATCGGGATCCCGGACTCTAGCGTTGGTTTCGTCGGATAAATGAGCGGGCTAGGTCGTTGACTTCGAGGCCGAAGATGATCTACGTCGGGGAGACTTAAACTCAAGCTATTCCTTCACTTGGTCAAAAACTTTGTGAAGCGAACACCCTATACTACATGGCAAGTAGTAGAGGATGAAGAAATAGGAAGTGGGTTCACTTTAGAATTGGATTTCTCACTCTTTTTCTCATGGCACCATTGGAGCTAGCAAGCTTTTGTGGAGCTTGATGATGAAGAAGAAGAAGAAAAGAATCAATAGGAAAAATATCCAAATGATACTTATCCTTTTAATTATGGCACCATGGTTGAGTTAAGCTCTCATGCTTAACTCATGTAGAGAATTAACCAAAGCATTAGGTTAAGGGTTGGGTTAACTAATATCCTATACAAATGACAAAAGGGTTGACTTTGTCAATGTTTATCAAGCTTCATGAAGCTTGATAACTTTGACCAAAGTCTCATTTCTTTTGTTATTTGTTAGGAAAATAGTAAACCCTAATTTAACCTTGATTTGGTTTAGTTCTCATACACACAACTTGTATGTATCATCAAGCATGATACAAACTTGTACACTTGCATATATCACATATAAACAATGTGCACATTCATGTGAGAAAATCAATCTTAAGTGAACCAATACTAGTTAATGTAAAGTAATATATCAAATATATAATTATACATTAAATTATTAAATCAACACTTGATTTAACGATCCGGTCATATTGCATATAACCGACTAATATCAATAGTAACAACTTATCGAATCAACACTTGATCAGATAACCCGGCTATATTGCATACAACCGATTAATGTCACAAATCGCGAGAATAGAATACAGTATCACATACTGGTATTATTCTCGGTCCCGCACACATATGCGCTCCTATTACGTTTCGCTTGAGCCAGGAAACCCCTATGTAGGACTCTAAAGACTCGTCAATACGCCGGCAGTAGGTGATGATCATATCAAACACCCACAAGCCGCAAGCGGTCTGCTAACGTAACGGCCACCCGGGTATTGAGCGATCAGAAGATCAACGAGCAAGCCTGCTCACACTCCTATGAATCCAACCATAACACTACCGTACCGTCCGGTCTGTTCGTCTGATATGTCGCATATCTTGCCTAGGGGTGGTAAACGCCAGACCCCAATAACTCGATAAGTCATGTCGATATGAGGCTCATAAAGGGTCGAGAAACTATTGGTAACACTTACCAGTAAATCCCTAAAGCAGCCTTGGCCAAGGACTTTCTGTTATAGCCAATCGAGCACAGCGCAACATCAACTCCCTATACCGGGAGAGACGAAACCCCTCCTATCGCTCATTGCCTCCATGTGACTCGGGACTGTACCCAAAAACCACCGTTTTGCACGCCCTCTTAGACGTGGTAAGGTGGAAATCAAAGCACAGTGGGAATCACACAAGACTCTATGACTATCTCGGGTATACAGACTAACCTGTACCAGTGTCACCAGAGAACTGCCATCTGACGTAAGGTATAATACCATCTGGGAGTTCTCGGCGAGTCCGTCCAGTGTACCCAGTCTCCACTGAGCACCCATATATCATCCCTGATGTCAAACACCAATGGATATGGGATCATCCATCGCCCATCTATATGGGTCAAGAAAGAACACGCTAGTCTACTCTGGTATATCGATGCCCCGTCTCGATACACCCACGACTAGGGACTTTGAAGGATGTACTTATGGACTATCATGTCCCCACTAGTATGATCCGCATCATAGTCCAGGTAGTCAAGTACACATCCTAAGGGATTTACCAACATGTAACAGAGAGACAATCAGTGTACACGTTAAGGTAAAGAGTAACCAGATAGCATACTATCATATCAAGCAAGAAAGTCATCCCTATATATGCCCAAGCATCCACTACAATATACATCCTATGTATAGTAATGGCCTCTAGGGCATACATATAACTAACAATCTCCCACTTGCACTAGGGCCATCTGATAGCAGTGGTTGTAGTATCTCATACTCAACCATCCCATAAAAGTCTCTCTCTGGGAAAAGGCCTTTGTGAGTGGATCCGCCGTGTTGTCCTCTGAGTCTACTCTCCTAACCTTTATCCCCTGGAGATCAACCATCTCCATGATCAGGTGACACTGCTTTAGAAAATGTCTGGATCACTGATGGGACGGGCGTTCCTTGGCAAAAGCCACAACTCCATTGTCACACAATGGGAGGAACGAAGTTCATCTCATGAACTTATATACACCCAGACTTCCTCTTTGGTAGCATCTTTGGTAGCGATGTATCCAGCCTTTATCGTCTAGTATGCCATGGTATCTAGCTTGGAACTCTTCCAACATACCGTCCCTTTACTGAGGGTAAAGACAATGCCTGTGACTGACATTCAGTCATCTTTATCACTCTGGAACCTTTCCAGTGATTCTCCCTAGGATCTATTGATACTATCTCACTACAACTAGTGAGTGTCCTAACATCCAATTAGATCTATCTCATAGATCCAAAACCCAGGATTTAGTAGGTATCACTTTGATCCTATATGGAGAATCCTTGTGATAAGCGGAGATTGACCGAGCGTAGCATAGGAAACTCCTTCCCTATCAAGAGTATGTCATCCACGTACTCTACGAAGATCACCACCATACTCCCTACTACCTTTTTGTATATACAAGGTTCATCTACCATTTTGATGATGTCAAACTCTTTGACTAACTCATCAAAACAGATGTTCCAACTCCGCGATGCCTGCTTTATCACATAAAACATCTTACACACGTTTCCGCTGCTCCCAATGTCTACGAAGCCCTCTGACTGTGTACTTATAGACGCTTTCTTCCAAATCATCATTTAGAAAAGCAGTCAAGACACCAAACCGCCAGATATCATAGTCAGGGTATGTAGCCGTGGTAAGTAGGATCTGGATGGACTTAAGCATAGCTACTTAGAAAAGGTTTTATCATAATCCATACTTGGTCAATGATGCCAACTTTTAACAAGTCTAGCTTTGAAAGTCTCAACTTTTCCATGTACACCAAGTAATCTTCTCAAGATATACTTGCTCCTCATGGGGATTTAACCCTTCAGTTATAGCAACCAATGTCTATACTATGTTGGTGTATAAGAATTCCATCTCAGATCGATAAGCATCCAGCCATTCTTACAGAGTCCCACTCTTGATGGCCAGCTCGAAACTAGTTGGGTCATCATCTCATGATGCAATCCTCGCTCCCACTGTCATAGAGAAACCGAAGTATCTCTCAGGTGGGTGAGGAACCTACTAGATCGGCGGAGAGGCTGAGGTTCGTTGGTTACTATTGAATCCTTTGGTTCTACCAAATCATCAGCTGCAGTTTGTATAGCTGGAACTCTTTCCAGTTCTACCTCATGACCACTAATTTCTTCACAAGAAATCCCCTTTCATAAAGGTGGCATGCTGAGAAACAAAACATTTTTGTTCCTCGGTTAGGTAGAAGATATTCCCTTGCGAATTCTTGGGATATCCAACAAACTTCCACAGAACTGACTTTGTCTCGAGCTTGTCTGGATTATGCTTTTAGACATAGGTTGGACAACCCCAAATCTTAACAAACTTAAGATATGGGTTCTTCCCTTTCCATATCTCATATGAAGTGGTAGGCAGTTGATTTGATCGAAACCTTATTCAATAGGTATGCAACTTCATAAGTGCATAACTCCCTAAAAGGAAATAGGAAACTTAGTAGTACTCATCATAGAGCGCAACATATCATATAGGGTGTAATTTCTCCGCCCCGATACACCGACGTGCTGTGGTGTATACGGAGGAGTAATGCTGAGAGAGAATCTCATTCTTAGAATAGTCCAGGAATCCCGTGCTTAAGTATTCTCCTCCTTGATCACATCAAAGGACATAATACTTATACCTGTTTTTGGTTCTCTACTTCTAAATTATATTCTGTGAATATCTCAAAAGCTTCGGACTTGTGTTTCAACAGGAACATATGTCTGAATCTCGAGAGATTATCAAAGAATTTAATGAAGTACAAAGAACCGGTCTTGGCATTTGTAGACAGGGGAGATGCATACATCAATATGTATCATCCCAAGAGTTTACTAACTCTTTCTCTGTTTCCAATAAACAGAGCTATGGCCATCTTATCTTTGTGACATGACTGGCAAGTTTCACAAGATGTAAATTCAAACTAATTTAAATATGCATCTTAATGTAACTTTAGCCAGTCGGGTCGCATTGATATGACCTAGTCTACAATACCTCAAGAAGGATTCGTTCATTTCTGAACTCTTCCTCTTGTGTGTGTTCTATATACTAAGAACTGTAGTTTGATTTAGAACGTCAATGCTTTTAGATAACGTGCCTGAACCGATCAACTCCTGATATAGGAAATGTTCAAAACATTATCCAACAATACAAAATTATATCCTTTCTTTACTAATAAAGAGACTGATATGATTTTGTATATCAGGTTCGGTATCTAATAACATTTGTTCAGAATCAATGTATTCTGGTAATACAGGGTCACAGTGACCAACAGACTTGGCTGCAACACTTGCACCGTTTTTTGTCTCATGAAACTTATCACATGTTCTCAGTTCTTTACCTTTCTGTAGCCCATGTAATATATTACATATGTGAGATCCTGATCCGGTATCAAATACCCAGGACGTAAAGGATATTGAGAAACAGTTCTGTGTAATGAACACACCCGAAGATGATGCATCGGTATGCACTTTCTTTGTTTGGGTGGCACGGGAATTCTGGTAATCCCCAATTTCCTGCTCTGTCTTATAACAATTATAAGTTGGAGCGGGACCAACGTTCCCCAGCTCAGTATAACAAGCGGGTTCGGTCAATATATCCGTTTTATTATCTTGATTAAGGCGTGACATGGTCGCTACCTAGAGAGAGAGAGAAGAAAACACTCTGCGTGCGCTCTTGCAAGATCATATTGGTTATTATTTTATCTAATCAGGATGGCTCCCACTGTTTTTTATCAAATCTTCCTTCAAACCCTAAAAGGAAAGACTAGCCGGGATTAATTACACCCTACAACTTCGCCAATCTTTCAGCAAGGCCAGTGTCGGTACTTTGAGGGAGGTTCCCCGTGCTTTTGCACGGACCTAATTAAAGTAAACCTCGTTTTCCCAGAGGCGTAACCCCATTGACACCTTTCTAGACACCTACTTGATCGGCTAATTGTAATGTGTAAAACTCTCCCAGGAGTAACAATTACTCGCAGTGGGTATCGGGATCCAACTATCTCATAGAAGGTATGCAATCTCATTGCAAATTTCAACACTTGAAATTCTCGATAATTTTGCCCCTAGCACCCTATGACCTTGACGGAGGTCAACAAACCATAGGCTACAAGTCAAGTTCAACCCGTCATTTCTTGATTGAATCAAACCCACCCGCACGACCCTTGACGGAGGTCAACAAGGCCGTACGACTACCCTAACACAATCTGCATCATATGTATAAGCACATAAATACTAGTTAGCTACCGCACACAACGCCTTGACGGAGGTCAACAAACGCAGCTCGAATACTAAATAGGACTTATCTGAAATGACGGAGGTACAGCTTAGTCCGTCATTTCAGATAAGCAGAGAACTAGTCAAGTTTTGTTGGTGCATTAGCAACAAAACCTGTCGTTTTAGAATTACTTAAATATAAAAACCTAACCATTATAATTATAATCGTGTATGCCTCATACACCCATGTAGTGTGTATCAACAACCATGATACAAAAAAGTGAACACAAATAAATATATATATCTCATATATATTAAGTTGTGTACAAGTGAGAAAAATAAATGCTTAAGTGAACCAATGTTAGTTAATGTAAATTAGTATATCATATATACAATTATACACTAAATTATTAAATCAACACTTGACTTAATAATCCTGCTATATCTCATACAACCGACTAACATTCAATGTATCGATTTATCGAATCAATCCTTGATTCGATAACTTGGTTATATCGCATACAACCGATCGATACAAACATCGCGAGAATAGAATACAGTATCACATACACGCATTATTCTCGGTCCCGCACATATCACATATGCGCTCCTATCTCGTTTTGCCTGAGCCAGTACAACCTCTATGTAGGACTCTAAAGACTCGTCAATACGCCGGCAGTAGGTGATGATCATATCAAGCATTCACAAGCCGTCAGCGGTACTAGCTGGATGTCACGGCTACCCGTGTATTGAGCGATCAGAAGTTAAGCAAGCAAGCCCGCTCCAACTCCTGCAAAAAGCCTGACAGTGACACTACCGTACAGTCCGGTCTCCTCGTCTGATATGTCGCATATCAAGTCTAGGGGTGGTAAACATCAGACCCTAATAACCGATAAGTCATGCCGATATGAGGCACATAACAGGTCGAGAAACTACTGGTAACAATTACCAGTATATCTCTAAACCAGCCCTGGCCAGGGACTTCCCTGTTATGGCCATTCGAGCATAGCGCAACATCAACCCCCAATACCGGGAGAGACGAAACCCCTCCTATCGCTCATTGCCTCCATGTAACTCGGGACTGTACCCAAAAACCACCGTTTTGCACGCCCTCTTGGACATGGTAAGGTGGAAATCAAAGCACAGTGGGAATCGCACAAGACTCTATGACGATCTCGGGTCTACAGACTAAGCTGTACCAGTGTCAATAGAGAACTGCCATCTGATGTAAGGTATAATACCATCTGGGATTTCTCGACGAGTCCGTCCAGTGTACCCAGTCTCCACTGAGCACCCATATATCATCTCTGATGTCAAACACCAATGGATATGGGATCATCCATCGCCCATCTGTATGGGTCGAGAAGGCATACGCTAGTCTACACTGGTATATCGATGGCCCGTCTCGATACACCCACGACTAGGGACCTTGAAGGATGTACTTATGGACTACTATGTCCCCACTAGTATGATCCGCATCATAGTCCAGGTAGTCAAGTACACATCCTAAGGGCTTTACCAACATATAACAGAGAGACAATCAGTGTACACGTTAAGGTAAAGAGCAACCAGATTGCATACTATCATGTCGAGCAAGAAAGTCCTCCCTATATATGTCCAAGCATCCACTACAATATACATCCTATGTATAGCAATGGCCTTTAGGGCATACATATAACTAACAATCTCCCACTTGCACTAAGGCCATCTGACAGCAGTGGTTATATTATCTCATACTCAACCATCCCATAACTAGCCTCTCTGGGAAAAGGCCTTCGTGAGTGGATCCGCCGTGTTGTCCTCTGAGTCTACTCTCCTAACCTCGATCCCCTGGAGATCAACCATCTCCATGATCAGGTGACACTGCCTTAGAATATGTCTGGATCAGTGATGGGACAGACGTTCCTTGGCATAAGCCACAACTCCATTGTCACACAATGGTAGGAACGAAGTTCATCTCCTGAACTAATATACACCCAGACTTCCTTTTTGGTAGCATCTTTGGTAGCGATGTATCTAGCCTTTATCGTCTAGTATGTCACGGTATCTCTCTTGGAACTCTTCCAACATACCGTCCCTTTACTGAGGGTAAAGATAATGCCTGTGACTGACATTCAGTCATCCTTATCACCCTGAAACCTTTCCAGTGATTCTCCCTAGGATCGATTGATACCATCTCACTACAACTAGTGAGAATCCTAACATCCAATTAGATCTATCTCATAGATCCAAAACCCAGGATTTAGTAGGTATCAGTTTGATCCTTTATGGAGAATCATTGTGATAAGCGGAGATTGATCGAGCGTAGCATAGGAACCTCCTTCCCTATCAAGAGTATGTTATCCACGTACTCTACGAGGATCACCACCATACTCCCTAATACCTTTTTGTATATACAAGGCTCATTTACCATTTTGATGAAGTCAAACTCTTTGACCACCACATCGAAACAGATGTTCCAACTCCGCGATGCCTGCTTTATCACATAAAACATCTTGCACGCATTTCCGCTGCTCCCACTATCTACGAAGCCTTCTGACTGTGTACTTATAGACATTCTCTTCTAAAACATCATTTAGAAAAGCAGTCATGACACCTAACCGCCAGATATCGTAGTCATGGTATGTTGCCGTGGCAAGTAGGATCTGGATGGACTTAAGCATAGCTACTTAGAAAAGGTTTCATCATAATCCATACCTGGTCAATGATGCAAACCTTTAACAAGTCTAGCTTTGAAAGTCTCAACTTTTCCATGTACACCAAGTAATCTTCTCAAGATATACTTTCTCCTGATGGGGATTTAACCCTTCAGATAAAGCAAACAAAGTCCATACTTTGTTGGTGTATAAGGATTCCATCTCAGATCGCTAAGCATCCAGCCATTCTTATAGAGTCCCACTCCTGATGGCCAGCTCGAAACTAGTTGGGTCATCATCTCATGATGCTATCCTCGTTCCCACTGTCACAGAGAAACCGAAGTATCTCTCATGTGGGTGAGGAACCCTACTAGATCGGCGGAGAGGCTGAGGTTCGTTGGAAACTATTGAATACTTTGGTTCTACCAAATCATCAGCTGCAGTTTGTATAGCTGAAACATTTCCAGTTCTACATAACAGATCTTGCCTCGAGCTTGTCTGGATTTTGCTTTTAGACATAGGCCGGACAACCCCAAATCTTAACAAACTTAAGATATGGGCTCTTCCCTTTCCATATCTCATATGAAGTGGTAGGCAACTGATTTGATCGGAACCTTATTCAATAGGTATGCAACTTCATAAGTGCATTACTCCCAAAAGAAAATAGGTAACTCAGTAGTACTCATCATAGAGCACACCTTATTATATAGGGTGTGATTGCTCCGCCCCGATACATCGACGTGCTGTGGTGTATACGGAGGAGTAATGCTGAGAGAGAATCTCATTCTTCTTTAGAATAATCCAGGAATTCCGTGCTCAAGTATTCTCCTCCTTGATCACATCAAAGGACATAATACATATACCCGTTTTGGTTCTCTATTTCTAACTTATATTCTGTGAATATCTCAAAAGCTTCGGACTTGTGTTTCAACAGGAACATATGTCTGAATCTTGAGAGATTATCAGAGAATGTAATGAAATACAAAGAACGGTCTTGGTATGTGTAGACAGGGGACCTACATACATCAACATGTATCATCCCAAGAGTTCACTAACTCTTTCTCCGTTTTCAGTAAACGGAGCTATGGTCATCTTGTCTCTGTGACATGACTGGCAAGTTTCACAAGATGTAAATTCAAACTGATTTAAATATGCATCTTAATATAACTTGAGCTAGTCGGGTCGCATTGATATGACCTAGTCTACAATACCTAAAGAAGGATTTGTTCATTTCTGAACTCTTCCTCTTTTGTGTGTTCTGTATACTAAGAACTGTAGTTTGATTTAGAACGTCAATGCTTTTAGATAACGTGCCTGAACCGATCAACTCTTGATATAGGAAATGTTCAAAACATTATCCAACAATACAAAATTATATCCTTCTTTAATAATAAAGAGATTGATATGATGTTGTATATCAGGTTCGGTATCTAACAACATTCGTTCAGAATCAATGTATTCTGGTAATACAGGGTAATAGTGACCAACAGACTTGGCTGCAATACTTGCACCATTTTCTATCTCATGAAACTTATCATCCGTTCTCAGTTCTCTACCTATCTGTAGCCCATGTAACAGATTACATATGCGGGATCCTGATCCGGTATCTCATGCCCAGGACGTAAAGGATACTGAGAAACAGTTCTTTGTAATGAACACACCCGAAGATGATGCATCAGCATGCACTTTCTTCGTTTGGGCAGCACGGGAATTCTGGTAATCCCCAATTTCCTGCTCTATCTTATAACAATTATAAGTTGGAGCGGGACCAACGTTCCCCAGCTCAGTATAACAAGCTGGTTCAGTCAATACATCCGTATTATTATCTTGATTAAGGCGTGATATGGTCGCTACCTGGAGAGAGAGAGAAGAAAACACTTTGCGTGCGCTCTTGCAAGATCAGATTGGTTATTATTTTATCTAATCAGGATGGCTCCCACAGTTTTTTTTTTATCAAATCTTCCTTCAAACCCTAAAAGAAAAGACTAGCCGGGATTAATTACACCCTACAACTTCGCCAATCTTTCAGCCAGGCCAGTGTCGGTACTTTGAGGGAGGTTCCCCGTGCTTTCGCACGGGCCTAATTAATGTAAACCTCGTTTTCCCAGAGGCGTAACCCCGTTGACACCTTTCTAGACACCTACTTGATCGGCTAATTGTAATGTGTAAAACTCTCTCAGGAGTAACAATTACTCGCAGCGGGTATCGGGATCCAACTATCTCATAGAAGGTATGCAATCTCATTGCAAATTTCAACACTTGAAATTCCCGATAATTTTGCCCCTAACGTGCTATGACCTTGACGAAAGCCAACAAACCATAGCCCGCTAGTCAAGTTCAACCCGTACATTTCTTGACTGAATTAAACCCACCCGCACGACCTTTGACGAAAGCCAACAAAGTCGTACGACTACCCTAATCCAATCGCATCGTATGCAGCAGATAAGCAGCATGTAGCTACCGCACACTACACCTTGACGAAAGCCAACAAATGTAGCACGAATACTATATACAACTTTTCTGAAATGACGGAGGGCTACGACAGGTTTTTCTGAAAACCTATTGCGTAATGAACTTGATATCGTTGTAGAATCAAATGATTTTAAAAGGGAGTGTTTTTGAGGCTTTTCTAGTTTTGCTAAAGGGGTCACTCCCGGTGAAGGGATCGTCGGCCCTTTCCTCATCGAATAATATGCAGGATATATCATATATATCACTATGCAAAGCAAAAACTCCAAAAACAATCAAAATACAAACCGAGAGGTGTAGCATCTGCCAGTTATTGCTAAAGGGGTCACTCCCGGTGAAGGGATCTCGGCCCTTTCCTTATCGAATAAGGTACAGGATGTTCTACAAGGAACACCGTGATGCAAAGCAAGAACCGTAGCTACCTGTTTTTGAAAATTCGATTCCACAACATCTTGTAGGTTTCTTTTCTTTCATTAATCACATTAATGAAGTCCCATCATCTAAGTACCTAAACATCATAGATAAATACGACGTACACTTATGCCATCCGCATTCGCCTCGATGTCCCATCGTGCACCGTTAGGTTAGGTAACTAACGGAAGAGCGGGGCAGGGCTAGTGCGGGTGTAAAACATAAGTAACGTCTATATAATATATCGTATATACTATATACAGTATCTATCACAACATATCAAATGATCACATCACAGATATCGGAACAGAAGAAACATATATAAAATATTGGATATACTAGGACGTCCGTGTTTTCAATACGAGCCAGTATAAAACACGGATTCCACGGTCGCGATGAATAGCCAAACCCACACCCCTAGACCCCTACGAGAGCGACAAGCAACCCTACCAATTCTAGAGTTAGGAGACCCGGACTCGACTCCTCGAGTTGGTCTCCCACTGGACTCCAGAACCCGGTTACTTGTGCTCTCCTCCTTGGGTCTTTCCTAGTGCGGAAAAGTAAATAATATACAAATGGTGACATCAACCTCAACCCGGAAGTGCCCCAATAAAAGAATATTACATACATATAATTTTACATGAATGAAAATAAAAACTCTCATCTCACATAAAACCCCCGGCTATTCAGAACGCGACGATCCAATATAACATATCCAGCAACACATAACATCACATGTCATCAACGTAAGTAAATATGCGCATCCCAATTGTCGTTGACATTTGGTATTGTTGGATATAAGTACATAGTCAGAGGGCTTCATAAATAGTGGGAGCAGCGGAAACGCGTGCAAGATGTTTTATGTGATAAAGCAGGCATCGCGGAGTTGGAATGTCTGTTTCGATGTGGTAGTCAAAGAGTTTAACTTCATCAAAATAGTATATGAACCTTGTATATACAAAAAGGTAGTAGGGAGTATGGTGGTGATCCTCGTAGAGTACGTGGATGATATACTCTTGATAGGGAAGGAGGTTCCTATGCTACGCTCGATCAATCTCCGCTTATCACAATGATTCTCTATATAGGATCAAACTGATACCTACTAAATCCTGGGTTTTGGATCTATGAGATAGATCTAATTGGATGTTAGGATTCTCACTAGTTGTAGTGAGATGGTATCAATCGATCCTGGGGAGAATCACTGGAAAGGTTCCAGGGTGATAAGGACGACTGAATGCCAGTCACAGGCATTGTCTTTACCCTCAGTAAAGGGACGGTATGTTGGAAGAGTTCCAAGAGAGATACCGTGACATACTAGACGATAAAGGCTAGATACATCGCTACCAAAGATGGTACCAAAAAGGAAGTCTGGGTGTATATTAGTTCATGAGATAAACTTCGTTCCTACCATTGTGTGACAATGGAGTTGTGGCTTATGCCAAGGAACGTCCGTCCCATCAGTGATCCAGACATATTCTAAGGCAGAATTACCTGATCATGGAGATGGTTGATCTCCAGGGGATCGAGGTTAGGAGAGTAGACTCAGAGGACAACACGGCGGATCCACTCATGAAGGCCTTTTCCCAGAGAGAGACTAGTTATGGGATGGTTGAGTATGAGATACTACAACCACTGCTGTCAGATGGCCTTAGTGCAAGTGGGAGATTGTTAGTTATATGTATGCCCTAGAGGCCATTGCTATACATAGGATGTATATTGTAGTGGATGCTTGGACATATATAGGGAGGACTTTCTTGCTCGACATGATAGTATGCTATATGGTTGCTCTTTACCTTAACGTGTACACTGATTGTCTCTCTGTTACATGTTGGTAAAGCCCTTAGGATGTGTACTTGACTACCTGGACTATGATGCGGATCATACTAGTGGGGACATGGTAGTCCATAAGTACATCCTTCAAGGTCCCTAGTCGTGGGTGTATCGAGACGGGCCATCGATATACCAGTGTAGACTAGCGTATGCCTTCTCGACCCATACAGTTGGGCGATGGATGATCCCATATCCATTGGTGTTTGACATCAGAGATGATATACGGGTGCTCAGTGGAGACTGGGTACACTGGACGGACTCGCTGAGAACTCCCAGATGGTATTATACTTTACGTCAGATGGCAGTTCTCTGGTGACACTGGTACAGGTTAGTCTGTAGACCCGAGATAGTTATAGAGTCTTGTGTGATTCCTACTGTGCTTTGATTTCCACCATACCACGTCCAAGAGGGCGTGCAAAACGGTGGTTTTTGGGTACAGTCCCGAGTCACATGGAGGCAATGAGCGATAGGAGGGGTTTCGTCTCTCCCGGTATTGGGGGTTGATGTTGCGCTATGCTCGAATGGCCATAACAGGGAAGTCCCTGGCCAAGGCTGGTTTAGAGATATACTGGTAAGTGTTACCAGTAGTTTCTCGACCCGTTATGTGCCTCATATCGGCATGACTTATCGGTTATTGGGGTCTGACGTTTACCACCCCTAGACTTGATATACGACATATCAGACGAGGAGACCGGACTGTACGGTAGTGTCACTGTCAGGTTTTTTGCAGGAGTTGGAGCGGGCTTGCTTGCTGAACTTCTGATCGCTCAATACCCGGGTAGCCATTACGTCCAGCTAGTGCCGCTGACGGCTTGGTAGTGCTTGATATGATCATCACCTACTGCCGGCGTATTGACGAGTCTTTAGAGTCCTACATAGAGGTTGTACTGGCTCAGGCAAAACGAGATAGGAGCGCATATGTGATATGTGCGGGACCGAGAATAATGCGTGTATGTGATACCGTATTCTATTCTCGCGATGTTTGTATCGATCGGTTGTATGCGATATAACCAAGTTATCGAATCGAGGATTGATTCGATAAATCGATACATTGAATGTTAGTCGGTTGTATGAGATATAGCCAGATTATTAAGTCAAGTGTTGATTTAATAATTTAGTGTATAATTGTATATATGATATACTAATTTACATTAACTAACATTGGTTCACTTAAGCATTTATTTTTCTCACCTGTACACAACTTAATATATATGAGATATATATATTTATTTGTGTTCACTTTTTTGTATCATGGTTGTTGATACACACTACATGGGTGTATGAGACATACACCATTATAATTATAATGGTTAGGTTTTTATATTTAAGTAATTCTAAAACAAATGGATAATGAGCTCACATACATGAAGCTTCATGAAGCTTTTGGATGTTTTGACTTATTCCACTTGTTTTGTTTTTCTTAATATATTTACTAACCTAACCACTATAATTAACAATGGTAAAGTCTCTACATGAGTTAGTATATGATACTCACTCACCATGGTTAGTTCACTCTCTCTCTTGATCATTATCTTTTCTCATTTTTGAGTTCATCTTCTTCCTCCTTCATCTTGATGCTAGGGTTTGAAAAAGAGAGATACAAAGTGAGAAATGAAATTCTAAAGTGTACCCATTTCCTATCTCACCATTCTCTACTAGACTAGCACTTTAGTTTAGGGTGTTTGCTTCACTAATTCTTTGGTTAGTGAGGTAGAAGCTTGAGTCCGTATTCCCTCGACGTAGATCATCTTCAACGTCGAAGACTTCAAGCGATCCCGTTGCAATTTTCTCATGGAGCTATCCGAGAGTCCGGGAGTTGGATGATCGCAGCGAAGGGACTACATCAAGGAGCATATGAAGTGAAGGACCGATCTACAAAGGTTGTATTTCGTATCCCTTTAGAGTAAAGTTGTTTACTTGCCATATAGTTTCGCCTAAACTCTAGTGAACGATCTTGCTAAGGGTTGTTCGGCACCTAAAATTTTTAATCCGGCATGGTCGATGCCTTGTAGAGCCTTGTTAGTGTGCCTAGTAACCCTACAGTGGTATCATGGCTTTGTTGTTGCTACAACAAAGCCTTGTTAGAGTGCGTGTTCAAATGATCACATGTGGCATGCCGTACTGCCCTAATAAAAGAATATTACATACAATTAATTTTACATGAATGAAAATAAAAACTCTCATCTCACATAAAATCCCCGGCTATTCAAAACGCGACGATCCAATATAACATATCCAGCAACACAGAACATCACATGTCATCAACGTAAGTAAATGTGCGAACCAAAGTCCGCACCCTACTAAGGTGTGGACTATGACGAAACCTTTTCTCCAGTGGCTATAATCCATCCGGATCATGCTTGCCATCGCTGCATATCATGACTACAAAATCTGGCAAATGGATGTTAAGACCGCCTTTCTAAACGGTGATTTAGAAGAGTGTGTGTACATGACTCAGCCAGAGGGCTTCGTAGATAGTGAGAGCAGCAGGAAGGTGTGCAAGCTGCTTAAATCCATTTATGGATTAAAACAAGCATCGCGGAGTTGAAACATCTGCTTTGACGTCGTTATCAAAGAGTTTGATTTCGTCAAAAACGTAGATGAACCTTGTATCTACAAGAAGGTGGCAGAGAGTAAGGTTGTCTTCTTCGTATTGTACGTGGACGACGTACTCTTGATAGGAAATGACATTCCTATGCTGCAATCGGTCAAGCTCTTCTTATCACATAGATTCTCAATGAAAGATCTAGGTGATGCCTCCTGCATATTGGGAATTATGATCTATAGAGATAGATCTAAAAGGATATTGGGATTGTCCCAATCCAGGTACATTGACACCATACTAAAGAGGTTTAGTATGGAAGAGTCCAAACGTGGGTTTTTACCCACGATCTCAGGGCTCACTCTCTCCAAAGAGATGTCTCCCAAGACTGATTTAGAGAGAGCTCGCATGCAAGGGATACCCTATACTTTGGCAATAGGCTCTATCATGTACGCGATGCTATGTACCAGACCCGATGTAGCATACTCACTAAGTGTAGTGAGCAGGTATCAAGCTGATCCTGGAGAGAGTCACTGGATAGCTATGAAGAGCATTCTCAAGTACTTGCGAAGGACTAAGGAGATGCTCTTGTTGTATGGTAACGGAGAACTCCAAGTGGAGTCCTTTACCGATTCAAGCTTCCAGCGTGATAAGGATGACTCTAAGTCGCTGTCGGGATTTGTCTTTACCCTTTACGGAGGGGCGGTTAGCTGGAAGAGTTCCAAGCAGGAAACCGTGGCAGACTCGACGATGGAGGGTGAATACATCGCTGCCAACGATGCTGCCAAAGAGGCTGTCTGGATCAAGAAGTTCATTACTGAACTTGGAGTGGTTCCATCCATTGAGCATCCAATACCTTTGTATTGCGATAACAATGGAGCGGTGGTTTTGGCCAAGGAACCCAGGTCCCATTAGAGATCCAGGCATATTCTGAGGCGGTATCACTTGATCCGGGAGATAGTTGATTGCCGGGAGATCGAGGTCAGGAGGGTTGACATGAAGAACAACACTGTGGATCCACTCACGAAGGCCATTCCCCAGATACAGTTTGAGAGACTCTTCGGGATGCTCGGTATGCGATACTACAGCAGCTGGCCCTAGTGTAAGTGGGAGATTGTTAATTGTATGTATGCCCTAGAGGCCAGTATTGTACAGTATATGTATATTATATTGGATGCTTGGACATATATAGAGAGGACTTTCTTGCTCGATATGATAGTATGCTAGCTGGTTGCACTTTACTTTAACATGTATACTTGTCTCTTTATACTGTCTTATCGTCACATGTTGGTAAATCCCTTAGGATGTGTACTTGACCACCTGGACTATGATGTGGATCATACTTGTGGGGACATGGTAGTCCATAAGTACATCCTTCAAGGTCCCTAGTCATGGGTGTATCGAGACGGGGCATCGATATACCAGAGTAGACTAGCGTATATGCTTCTCGACCCATGGGATGGGCGATGGATGATCCCATATCCATTGGTGTATGAAATCAGAGATGGTATACGGGTGCTCAGTGGAGACTGGGTACACTGGACGGACTCACTGAGAATTCCCAGATGGTATTATACCTCACGTCAGATGGCAGTTCTCTGGTGACACTTGTGCAGGTTAGTCTGTAGACCCGAGATCGTCATAGAGTCTTGTGTGATTCCTACTGTGCTTTGATTTCCACGTTACCATGTCCATGAGGGCGTGCAAAACGGTGGTTTTTGGGTACAGTCCCGAGTCACATGGAGTCAATGAGCGATAGGAAGGGTTTCGTCTCTCCCGGTATTGGGGGTTAATGTTGCGCTGTGCTCGATTGGCCGTAACAGGGAAGTCCCTGGCCAGGGCTAATATAGATATTTACTGGTAAGTGTTACCATTAGTTTCTCGACCCGTTATGAGCCTCACCTCGGCATGACTTATCGGTTATTGGGGTCTGACGTTTACCACCCCTAGACTTGATATGCGACATATCAGATGAAGAGACCGGACTGTACGGGAAGTGTTACCGGCAGGCTTTTACAGGAGTTGGAGCGGGCTTGCTTTCCGATTTTCTGATCGCTCAATACCCGGGTAGACGTTACGTCCAGCTAGTACCGCTGATGGCTTGTGGGTGCGTGATGTGATCATCACCTACTGCCGGTTGATCGCAGCGGAGGGACGTCATCACAGAGCTAAGGAAGTGGAGGACCGGATCTACAAAGGTTGTAGTCACTTTCACTTGTAGTTACGTTGTTAACTTGCATTGTTTCGCCTATTCTCTAGTTAACGATCTAGTTTAGGGTTTCTCGGCACATGAAAAATTTGAATTGGACATGGTTGATCTATTGTAGAACCTCATGAGTGTGCCTAGGAACCCTACAGTGGTATCTATTGTTAGTTATATGTATGCCCTAGAGGCCATTAATGTACATACGATGTATATTGTAGTGGATGCTTGGACATATATAGGGAGGACTTTCTTGCTCGACATGATAGTATGCTATCTGGTTACTCTTTACTTTAACGTGTACATTGATTGTCTCTCTGTTACATGTTGGTAAAGACCTTAGGATATGTACTCGACTACTGAGACTATGATGAGATCATACTAGTGTGGCTACGGTAGTCTATGAGTACATCCTATAACTGTTCCTAGTCGAGGGTGTATCGAGACAAGGCATCGATACACCAGAGTAGACTAGCGTATACGCATCTTGACCCATATGATGGGCGATGGATGATCCCATATCCATCGGTGTTTGACATCAAGGATGGTGTACGGGTGCTCAGTAGAGACTGGGTACACTGGACGGACTCGCCGAGAACTCCCAGATGGTATTATACCTCACGTCAGATGGCAGTTCTCCGGTGACATTGGTACAGAGTAGTCTGTTGACCCGAGATCGTCATAGAGTCTTGTGTGATTCCCACTGTGCTTTGATTTCCACCTTACCACGTCCAAGAGAGCGTGCAAAACGGTGGCTTTTGGGTATAGTCCCGAATCACATGGAGGCAATGAGCGATAGGAGGGGATTCGTCTCTCCCGGTATTGGGAGTTGATGTTGTGCTGTGTTCGATTGGCTATAACCGGAAATCCCTGGCCAGGGTTGCTGAGATTTACTGGTAAGTGTTACCAGTAGTTTCTCGAACTGTTATAGACCTCATATCGACACGACTTATCAAGCTATTGGGGTCTGACGTTTACCACCCCTAGGCGAGATATGCGACATATCAGACGACGAGACTGGACTGTACGGGAGTGTTACTGATTGGATTCACAGGAGAACTATCGGGATTGCTTGTTGATCTTCTGATAAGTACTACTGAGTTTCCTATTTTCCTTTTGGGAGTTATGCACTTGAGAAGCTGCATACCTATTGAATAGGGTTTAAATCAAATCAGTTGCCTGCCACTTCATATGTGATATGGAAAGGGAAGAGCCCATATCTTAAGTTTGTTAAGATTTGGGGTTGTCCAGACTATGTCTAAAAGCAAAATTCGGACAAGCTCGAGGCAAGGTCTGTTATGTAGAACTGGAAAGGTTCTAGCTATACAAACTGCAGCAGATGATTTGGTAGAACCCAAGAATTCAATAGTAACCTACGAACCTCAGCCTCTCCGCCGATCTAGCAGGGTTCCTCACCCACCTGAGAGATACTTCGGTTTCTCTATGATAGTGGGAGCAAGGATTACTTCATGAGATGATGACCCAACTAGTTTCGAGCTGGCCATCAGGATTAGGACTCTGTAAGAATGGCTGGATGCTTAGCGATCTGAGATGGAATCTTTATACACCAACAAAGTATGGACTTTGGTTGCTTTATCTATATAGCAACGGAACCGACGATCTGTAGACTCTCCGAGAACCTACAGTGGGAATCAAAGCATTTTCGGCAGCTTTTTCGGTTACGACAGGTTTCGTTGCTACGACAGGTTTCGTTTGATTCCCACTGTAGGTTCTCGGCGAGTCTACAAAGTATGGACTTTGGTTCCACAAGGCATCTACCATGCCACTGTAGGGTTACACCATGCTTAGCGATCTGAGATGGAATACTTACACACCAACAAAATATGGACTTTGGTTGCTTGAGTATGCCTAGTAACCCTACAGTGGTATCAGAGCGGGGCAGGGCTAGCACGGGTGTAAAACATAAGTAACGTCTATAAAAATTTGAATTTGGCATGGTATATTGTTAGTTATATGTATGCCCTAGAGGCCATTACTATACATAGGATGTATATTGTAGTGGATGCTTGGACATATATAGGGATGACTTTCTTGCCCGATATGATAGTATGCTATCTGGTTACTCTTTACCTTAACGTGTACATTGATTGTCTCTCTGTTACATGTGGGTAAAGCCCTTAGGATGTGTACTTGACTACCTGGACTATGATGCGGATCATACAAGTGGGGACATGATAGTCCATAAGTACATCCTTCAAAGTCCCTAGTCGTGGATGTATCGAGACGGGGCATCGATATACCAGAGTAGACTAGCGTGTACCTTCTCGACCCATATAGATGGGCGATGGATGATCCCATATCCATTGGTGTTTGACATCAGAGATGATATACGGGTGTTCAGTGGAGACTGGGTACAATGGACGGACTCGCCGAGAACTCCCAGTTGGTATTATACCTTACGTCAGATGGCAGTTCTCTGGTGACGCTGGTTCAGGTTAGTCTGTAGACCCGAGATCGTCATAGAGTCTTGTGTGATTCCCACTGTGCTCTGATACCACTGTAGGGTTACTAGGCACACTCAAAAGGTTCCACAAGGCATCTACCATGCCAAATTCAAATTTTTATGTGCCTAACAACTCTATGCAAGATCGTTAACTAGAGATTAGGAGAAAACTATAAACTAGTAAACTACTTTACTACAAGTGAAAGGGATTACAACCTTTATAGATCCGGTCCTTCACTTCAATAACTCCGTGTTGATGTCCCTTCGCTGCTATCATCGGGATCCCGGACTCTAGCGTTGGTTTCGTTGGAGAAATGAGCGGGCTAGGTCGTTGACTTCGAGGCCGAAGATGATCTACGTCGGGGAGACTCAAACTCAAGCTATTCCTTCACTTGGTCAAAAACTTTGTGAAGAGAACATCCTATACTACATGGCAAGTAGTAGATGATGAAGAAATAGGAAGTGGGTTCACTTTAGAATTGGAATTCTCACTCTTTTTCTCATGGCACCATTGGAGTTAGCAAGCTTTTATGGAGCTTGATGATGAACAAGAAGAAGAAAAGAATCAATAGGATAAAATGAAACTAATCCTTTTAATTATGACACCATGGTTGAGTTAAGCTCTCATGCTTAACTCATGTAGAGAATTAACCAAAGCATTAGGTTAAGGGTTGGGTTAACTAATATCCTAAGGAAATGACAAAAGATTTGACTTTGTCAAAGTTTATTCAAGCTTCATGAAGCTTGACAACTTTGACCAAAGTCTCACTCTTTTGTTATTTGTTAGGAAAATAGTAAACCCTAATTTAACCTTGATTTGGTATAAGTCTCATACACACAACTTGTTTGTATCATCAAGCATGATACAAACATGTACACTTGCATATATCACATATAAACAATATGCACAGTCAAGTGAGAAAATCAATCTTAAGTGAACCAATACTAGTTAATGTAAAGTAATATATCAAATATATAATTATACATTAAATAATTAAATCAACATTTGATTTAACGATCCAGTCATATTGCATATAACCGACTAATATCAATAGTAATAACTTATCGAATCAACATTTGATCCGATAACCCGGCTATATCGCATACAACCGATCAATGTCACAAATCGCGAGAATAGAATACAGTATCATATACTGATATTATTCTCGGTCCCGCACATATCTCATATGCGCACCTATTTCATTTCGCTTGAGCCAGGAAACCCCTGTGTAGGACGCTAAAGACTCGTCAATACGCCGGCAGTAGGTGATGATCATATCAAACACCCACAAGCCGCAAGCGGTCTGCTAAACGTAATGGCCACCCGGGTATTGAGCGATCAGAAGATCAACAAGCAAGTCTGCTCACACTCCTGTGAATCCAATTTGTAACACTACCATACAGTCCGGTCTGTTCGTCTAATATGTCGCATATCTCGTCTAGGGGTGGTAAACGTCAGACCCCAATAACTCGATAAGTCGTGTCGATATTAGGCTCATAACGGGTCCAGAAACTACTGGTAACACTTACCAGTAAATCTCTAAAGCAGTCTTGGCCAAGGACTTCCTGTTATAGCCAATCAAGCACAGCGCAACATCAACTCCCTATACCGGGAGAGACGAAACCCCTCCTATCGCTCATTGTCTCCATGTGACTCGAGACTGTACCCAAAAGCCACCTTTTTGCACACCCTCTTGGACGTGGTATGATGGAAATCAAAGCACAATGGGAATCACACAAGACTCTATGACGATCTCAGATCGACAGACTAACCTGTACCAGTGTCACCAGAGAACTGCCATCTGACGTAAGGTATAATACCATCTGGGAGTTCTCGGCGAGTCCTTCAGTGTACCCAGTCTCCACTGAGCACCCGTATATCATCTCTGATGTCAAACACCAATGGATATGGGATCATCCATCGCCCATCTATATGGGTCGAGAAGGTACACGCTAGTCTCCTCTGGTATATCGATGCCCCGTCTCGATACACCCACGACTAGGGACTTTGAAGGATGTACTTATGGACTATCATGTCCCCACTAGTATGATCCGCATCATAGTCTAGGTAGTCAAGTACACATCCTAAGGGTTTTATCAACATGTAACAGAGAGACAATCAGTGTACTTGTTAAGGTAAAGAGTAACGAGATAGCATAGTATCATATCGAGCAAGAAAGTCATCCCTATATATGTCCAAGCATCCACTACAATATACATCTTATGTATAGTAATGGCCTCTAGGGCATACATATAACCAACAATCTCCCACTTGCACTAGGGCCATCTGATAGCAGTGGTTGTAGTATCTCATACTTAACTATCCCATAAAAGTCTCTCTCTGGGAAAATGCCTTTGTGAGTGGATCCGCCGTGTTGTCCTCTGAGTCTACTCTCCTAACCTTTGTCCCCGGGAGATCAACCATCTTCATGATCAGGTGACATTGCCTTAGAAAATGTCTGGATCATTGATGGGACGGGCGTTCCTTGGCAAAAGCCACAACTCCATTGTCACACAATGGGAGGAACGAAGTTCATCTCATAAACTAATATACACCCAGACTTCCTCTTTGGTAGTATCTTTGGTAGCGATGTATCCAGCCTTTATCGTCTAGTATGCCACGGTATCTAGCTTGGAACTCTTCCAACATACCGTCCCTTTACTGAGGGTAAAGACAATACCTGTGACTGACATTCAGTCATCCTTATCACTCTGGAACCTTTCCTGTGATTCTCCCTAGGATCTATTGATACTATCTCACTACATCTAGTGAGTATTCTAACATCCAATTAGATCTATCTCATAGATCCAAAACCCAGGATTTAGTAGGTATCACTTTGATCCTATTTGGAGAATCCTTATGATAAGCGGAGATTGACCGAGCGTAGCATAGGAAACTCCTTCCCTATCAAGAGTATGTCATCCATGTACTCTACTAGGATCACCACCATACTCCCTACTACCTTTTTGTATATACAAGGTTCATCTACCATTTTTGATGATGTCAAACTCTTTGACTAACTCATCAAAACAGATGTTCCAACTCCGCGATGCCTGGTTTATCACATAAAATATCTTGCACACGTTTCCGCTGCTCCCACTGTCTACGAAGCCCTCTGACTGTATACTTACAGACTTTCTCTTCTAAAACATCATTTAGAAAAGTAGTCATGACACCCAACCGCCAGATATCGTAGTCATGGTATGTAGCCGTGGCAAGTAGGATCTGGATGGACTTAAGCATAGTTACTTAGAAAAGGTTTCATTATAATCCATACCTGGTCAATGATGCAAACTTTTAACAAGTCTAGCTTTGAAAGTCTTAACTTTTCCATGTACACCAAGTAATCTTCTCAAGATATACTTGCTCCTGATGGGGATTTAACCCTTCAGATTAAGCAACCAAAGTCCATACTTTGTTGGTGTATAAAGATTCCATCTCAGATCGATAAGCATCCAGCCATTCTTACAGAGTCCTACTCCTGATGGCCAGCTCGAAACTAGTTGGGTCATCATCTCATGATGCAATCCTTGCTCCCACTGTCATATAGAAACCAAAGTATCTCTCAGGTGGGTGAGAAACCCTACTAGATCGGCGGAGAGGCTGAGGTTCGTTGATTGCTATTGAATCCTTTGGTTCTACCAAATCATCAGCTGCAGTTTGTATAGCTGGAACTTTTTGCAGTTCTACCTCATGCCCTTAAATTTCTTCATAAGAAATTCCCTTTCACAAAGGTGGCATGCTGAGTAACAAAACATCTTTTGTTCCTCGGTTAGGTAGAAGATATTCCCTTGCGAATGCTTGGGATATCCAACAAACTTCCACAGAACTGACTTTGCCTCGAGCTTGTCCGGATTATGCTTTTAGACATAGGTTGGACAACCCCAAATCTTAACAAACTTAAGGTATGTGCTCTTCCCTTTCCATATCATATATGAAGTGGTAGGCATTTGATTTGATCGGAACCCTATTCAATAGGTATGCAACTTCATAAGTGCATAACTCCCTAAAAGGAAATAGGAAACTCAGTAGTACTCATCATAGAGCACACCATATCTAATAGGGTGTGATTGCTCCGCCCCGATACACCGAGGTGCTGTCATGTATACGGAGGAGTAATGCTGAGAGAGAATCTCATTCTAAGAATAGTCCAGGAATCCCGTGCTTAAGTATTCTCCTCCTTGATCACATCAAAGGACAT
Source organism: Agapanthus africanus (assembly GCA_030015575.1). NCBI lineage: Eukaryota > Viridiplantae > Streptophyta > Magnoliopsida > Asparagales > Amaryllidaceae > Agapanthus > Agapanthus africanus. Next base: position 473,925,877 of record CM057338.1, on the reverse strand, counting down.
AATACTTATACCTGTTTTTGGTTCTCTACTTCTAAATTATATTCTGTGAATATCTCAAAAGCTTTGGACTTTGTTTCAACAGGAACATATGTCTGAATCTTGAGAGATTATCAAAGAATTTAATGAAGTACAAAGAACCGGTCTTGGCATTTGTAGACAGGGGAGATGCATACATCAATATGTATCATCCCAAGAGTTTACTAACTCTTTCTCTGTTTCCAATAAACAGAGCTATGGTCATCTTATCTTTGTGACATGACTGGCAAGTTTCACAAGATGTAAATTCAAACTAATTTAAATATGCATCTTAATGTAACTTTAGCCAGTCGGGTCGCATTGATATGACCTAGTCTACAATACCTCAAGAAGGATTCGTTCATTTCTGAACTCTTCCTCTTGTGTGTGTTCTATATACTAAGAACTGTAGTTTGATTTAGAACGTCAATGCTTTTAGATAACGTGCCTGAACCGATCAACTCCTGATATAGGAAATGTTCAAAACATTATCCAACAATACAAAATTATATCCTTTCTCTACTAATAAAGAGACTGATATGATTTTGTATATCAGGTTCGGTATCTAATAACATTTGTTCAGAATCAATGTATTCTGGTAATACAAGGTGACAGTGACCAACAGACTTGGCTGTAACACTTGCACAATAATGTTTCTTTTTAATTCCCTGATATTTTATGGGTATTTTTATCTGACTCAAGTGTTGAGTGTTTTGGGGTTTATTTTGTAGTCGTTGTTTCGATCGGAATATTTCATTTCGTTGGGTTTTTCCGGGTATTTAGAAAGTGTTAAAAAGTTCGATCTGACATCAATAACTCACTTTTTCCCTGACCCGGAAAACCTTAACTCGATTATGATACCACTGTAGGGTTACTAGGCACACTCAAGAGGTTCCACAAGGCATCTACCATGCCAAATTCAAATTTTTATGTGCCTAACAACTCTATGCAAGATCGTTAACTAGAGATTAGACGAAAACTATAAACTAGTAAACTACTTTACTACAAGTGAAAGGGATTACAACCTTTGTAGATCCGGTCCTTCACTTCAATAGCTCCGTGTTGACGTCCCTTCGCTGCGATCATCGGGATCCCGGACTCTAGCGTTGGTTTCGTCGGAGAAATGAGCGGGCTAGGTCGTTGACTTCGAGGCCGAAGATGATCTACGTCGGGGAGACTCAAACTCAAGCAATTCCTTCACTTGGTCAAAAACTTTATGAAGAGAACACCCTATACTACATGGAAAGTAGTAGAGGATGAAGAAATTGGAAGTGGGTTCACTTTAGAATTGGATTTCTCACTCTTTTTCTCATGGCACAATCGGAGCTAGCAAGCTTTTGTGGAGCTTGATGATGAAGAAGAAGAAGAAGAAAAGAATCAATAGGATAAATATCCAAATGGAACTTATCCTTTTAATTATGGCACCATGGTTGAGTTAAGCTCTCATGCTTAACTCATGTAGAGAATTAACCTAAGCATTAGGTTAAGGGTTGGGTTAACTAATATCTTATACAATTGACAAAAGGGTTGACTTTGTCAATGTTTATCAAGCTTCATGAAGCTTGATAACTTTGACCAAAGTCTCATTTTATTTGTTATTTGTTAGGAAAATAGTAAACCCTAATTTAACCTTGATTTGGTTTAGTTCTCATACACATAACTTGTATGTATCATCAAGCATGATACAAACTTGTACACTTGCATATATCACATATAAACAATGTGCACATTCAAGTGAGAAAATCAATTTTAAGTGAACCAATACTAGTTAATGTAAACTAATATATCAAATATATAATTATACATTAAATCATTAAATCAACACTTGATTTAACGATCCGGTCATATTGCATATAACCGACTAATATCAATAGTAACAACTTATCGAATCAACACTTGATCCGATAACCCGGCTATATCGCATACAACCGATTAATGTCACAAATCGCGAGAATAGAATACAGTATCACATACTGGTATTATTCTCGGTCCCGCACATATCTCATATGCGCTCCTATTTCGTTTCGCTTGAGCCAGGAAACCCCTGTGTAGGACTCTAAAGACTCGTCAATACGCCGGCAGTAGGTGATGATCATATCAAACACCCACAAGCCGCAAGCGGTCTGCTAAACGTAACGGCCACCCGGGTATTGAGCGATTAGAAGATTAACGAGCAAGCCTGCTCACACTCCTATGAATCCAATCAGTAAGACTACCGTACCGTCCGGTCTGTTCGTCTGATATGTCGCATATCTCGCCTAGGGGTGGTAAACGTCAGACCCCAATAACTCGATAAGTCGTGTCGATATGAGGCTCATAACGGGTCGAGAAACTACTGGTAACACTTACCAGTAAATCCCTAAAGCTGCCTTGGCCAAGGACTTCCTGTTATAGCCAATCGAGCACAGCGCAACATCAACTCCCTATACCGGGAGAGACGAAACCCCTCCTATCACTCATTGCCTCCATGTGACTCGGAACTGTACCCAAAAACCACCGTTTTGCACGCCCTCTTGAACGTGGTAAGGTAGAAATCAAAGCACAGTGGGAATCACACAAGACTCTATGACGATCTCGGGTATATAGACTAACCTGTACCAGTGTCACAAGAGAATTGCCATCTGATGTAAGGTATAATACCATCTGGGAGTTCTCGGCGAGTCCGTCCAGTGTACCCAGTCTCCACTAAGCACCCGTATATCATCTCTGATGTCAAACACCAATGGATATGGGATCATCCATCGCCCATCTATATGGGTCGAGAAGGTATACGCTAGTCTACTCTGGTATATCGATGCCCCGTCTCGATACACCCACGACTAGGGACTTTGAAGGATGTACTTATGGACTATCATGTCCCCACTAGTATGATCCGCATCATAGTCCAGGTAGTCAAGTACACATCCTAAGGGCTTTACCAACATGTAACAGAGAGACAATCAGTGTACACGTTAAGGTAAAGAGTAACCAGATAGCATACTATCATATCGAGCAAGAAAGTCATCTCTATATATGTCCAAGCATCCACTACAATATATATCCTATGTATAGTAATGGCCTCTAGGGCATACATATAACTAACAATCTCCCACTTGCACTAGGGCCATCTGAAAGCAGTGGTTGTAGTATCTCATACTCAACCATCCCATAAAAGTCTCTCTCTAGGAAAATGCCTTTTTGAGTAGATCCGCCGTGTTGTCCTCTGTGTCTACTCTCCTAACCTCGATCCCCTGGAGATCAACCATCTCCATGATCAGGTGACACTGCCTTAGAAAATGTCTGGATCACTGATTGGACGGGCGTTCCTTGGCAAAAGCCACAACTCCATTGTTATACAATGGGAGGAACGAAGTTCATTTCATGAACTAATATACACCCAGACTTCCTCTTTGGTAGCATCTTTTGTTAGTTATATATATTCCCTAGAGGCCATTACTATATATAGGATGTGTATTGTAGTGGATGCTGGGACATATATAGGGAGGACTTTCTTGCTCGACATGATAGTATGCTATCTGGTTGCTCTTTATCTTAACGTGTACACTGATTGTCTCTCTGTTACATGTTGGTAAAGCCTTTAGGATGTGTACTTGACTACCTGGACTATGATGCGGATCATACTAGTGGGGACGTGGTAGTCCATAAGTACATCCTTCAAAGTTCCTAGTCATGGATGTATCGAGACGGGGCATCGATATACCAGAGTAGACTAGCGTATACCTTCTCGACCCATAAAGATGGGCGATGGATGATCCCATATCCATTGGTGTTTGACATCAGAGATGATATACGGGTGCTTAGTGGAGAATGGGTACACTGGACGGACTCGTCGAGAACTCTCAGATGGTATTATACCTTACGTCAGATGGCAGTTCTCTGGTGACACTGGTACAGGTTAGTCTGTAGACCCGAGATCGTCATAGTGTCTTGTGTGATTCCCACTGTGCTTTGATTTCCATCATACCACGTCCAAGAGGGCGTGCAAAAAGGTGGCTTTTGGGTACAGTCCCGAATCACATGGAGGCAATGAGCGATAGGAGGGGATTCGTCTCTCCTGGTATAGGGAGTTGATGTTGTGCTGTGTTCGATTGGCTATAACCGGAAATCCCTGGCTAGGGTTGCTGAGATTTACTGGTAAGTGCTACCAGTAGTTTCTCGAACTGTTATAGACCTCATATCGACACGACTTATCGAGCTATTGGGGTCTGACGTTTACCACCCCTAGGCGAGATATGCGACATATCAGACGACGAGACCGGACTGTACGGTAAGTGTTACTGGTTGGATTCACAGGAGTGTGACCGGGCTTGCTCGTTGATCTTCTGATCGCTCAATACCCGGGTGGCCGTTACGTTTAGCAGACCGCTTGCGGCTTGTGGGTGTTTGATATGATCATCAACTGCTGCCGGCGTATTGACGAGTCTTTAGAGTCCTACACAGAGGTTTCCTGGCTCAAGCGAAACGAAATAGGAGCGCATATGAGATATGTACGGGACCGAGAATAATACCAGTATGTGATACTGTATTCTATTCTCGGGATTTGTATCATCGGTCGGTTATATGTGATATAGCCGGGTTACCGAATCAAGTGTTGATTCGATACATTGATACACTTGATATTAGTCGGTTATATGCGATATGATCGGATCATTAAATCAAGTGATTGATTTAATGATTTAATGTATAATAATATATTAGATATATTACTTTACATTGACTAGTATTGTTCACTTAAGATTGATTATCTCACTTGATTGTGCACATTGTATATATGATATATGTTTGTGCACTAGTTTGTATCATGTTTGATGATACATGCAAACTTGGGTGTGTGTATGTTTTAAACCATAGTTTAGGTTAATGGTTAAGGTATTATTTATTTATTTAATTTGGTAAGAAATAAAATGGTGGCTTGTTTTGTTTTATTCTTGAAGCTTCATGAAGCTTTGAAAGTCTTAACCATTTTATTTCTTTCCTTAACCTAACCATTTACCAAAACCCTAGTTTAGTCTCTGCATGAGTTTATCTTACCCATGGTTGCAAGATGATAGATATCACTTGAATTTTCTTTTTGGTATAATTCTTTTTCTTTCTTCTTCTTCTTCTTCATGAAGAAAAGAAAAGCTTGCTAGAAAATTCTAAGTGATTAAATCAAGTGAGAAATCCAAATCCAAAGTGAACCCACTTCCTATTTCTTCATCCTCTACCACTTGCCATGTTGTATAGGGTGTTTTCTTCACAAGGTTCATGACCAAGTGAAGATGGAGCTTGAGTTTGAGTCGCCTCGACGTAGATCATCTTTGGCACCGAAGTCAACGACCTAGCCCGCTCATTTCTCCGATGAAACCGACGCTAGAGTCCGGGATCTCGATGATCGCAGCGGAGGGACGTCATCTCGGAGCTAAAGAAGTGGTGGACCGGATCTACGAAGGTTGTAATCCCTTTCACTTATTAGCAAAGTAGTTTGCTTGCTTGTCGTTTCGCCTATCCTCTAGTTAAAGATTTATATTAGGGTTTCTCGGCACCTAAATTTTTGAATTTGGCATGGTTGATGCCTTGTGGAACCTCTTGAGTGTGCCTAGTAACCCTACAGTTGTATCAGAGCCTAGCTAGAGCTTTAGGTGAAGTGTAGACGATGTTAGAAATCCGATCGAATCCCGAAACCCTAACTCAAACCCTTCTCTATACATTTTCTGAAAATGTGGATTTTTCCAAATTAAAATTATCCAAAAAATTCAGCAGGCTATTCTAGGAATTACTGTGCTTCACGTGCTCCCAGATAAGCGCCGCGGAACCGCGGCCCCACCCTGGGTTCCGCAGCGGTTCCGCTGCCATAATGATGATTCAAAGCACGTGATTTGCACAGTAATGTCTTTCTGCAAGTGCTGTGTTTTTTGGGAATTTTTAAATTTTACTCAAGAGTTGAGTTTTCTGGGTTTTATTGGGAGTTCGTTGTTTCGATCGAAAGTTTAATTTCGTCTAAGTGTTTTTCCGGGTAATTTTAGAACATGTTAAAAAGTTCGACCGGATATAAATACCCAATTTTTCCCCTGCCGGAAAATTTCCAAATGTTGAATTTTTCCGTGGTTTAAGAACGTTCGAAGTAGTGCAAGTAACGCGATGGACCCTCTAGAAGACAACAAACCTTAACTCGATTATGTGACCGTCTTGAACTGTCCTTTGAACCTTAGGGTTTGGGGCAGTACGGCGTGCCACATGTGAGGCGTTGGCTTGACCCTTCTACGGCTGGACCGTTGGTACTGTGGTATGAAGTGAATGTTTTTAAAATTATTTCATGTGTTGAGCTGTTTCGGGAAAGGTTAGGTGTTTGATTGTTCGATCGAAAAGTTTAAGAATTTTCTATTTATCTGGAATGTGATACAATATTTGGAATTCACAAGTAGTTATAAGATAACTAATATGAATGTTATAAACATAGCACTTTAGTCTCACTTGATCGGTTGCCACAGGATTTTGATGTGATCAAAAGTCCGTCGCAATCACGTAGCGTACGCGGATACTCGCCGGATAAACTTAATAGACAGCTACACCCCTTAGCCCTGACCAAGTGACTGTAGGAGAACCCCGTCGCCGAAATCATCCGTTCGGGTGCTCGCGGTAGCGGTATTCCGCCTTGGTGCACTTCGTCGACGGTATCGGGGGTGCGGCTGCCTACTAAAGTTTGCGACGAGCATTCGATCAGAATGTCGGGAATCCTGTTGAATTGCCCGACTTGATATTGAAAAGTGTTTTCGATAATGAGACTAAAATGCGGGGTTTATAATTGTTAGGCATGCGATGTCTAAGGAATTCATTTGGTAAGGCATGCGATGTCTAAAGAGTTTGTGGATTCCAACTGTTGTAGTTTTACACTTTCTTTTCTGCGACCGTAAGTGTAATATATGATATCGCCGGTTTCGTTGCTATATGTCAACGACAATTGGGATGGGCATATTTACTTACGTTGATGACATGTGATGTTATGTGTTGCTGGATATGTTATATTGGATCGTCGTGTTTGAATAGCCGGGTTTTTTTTATGTGAGATGAGTGTTTTTCATTTTCATTCATGTAAAAAAAACTTGTATGTAATATTCTTTTATTGGGGCACTTCCAGGTTGCGGAAGCTGTCACCGTTGATGTATATTATTTCCTTTTCCGCACTAGGATAGACCCAAGGAGGGGAGCACAAGTAACCGGGTTCTGGAGTCCAGTGGGAGACCAACTCGAGGAGTCGAGTCCGGGTCTCCTAACTCTAGAATTGGTAGGGTTGCTTGCCGCTCTCGTAGGGGTCTAGGGGTGTGGGTTTGGCTATTCATCGTGACCGTGGAATCCATGTTTTATACTGGCTCGTATTAAAAACACGGATGTCCTAGTATATCCAATATTTCATATGATATCTTCTGCCGCGATATCTGTGATGTGATCATTTGATATGTGATGATAGATACTGTATATGATACATATGATATATTATATAGACGTTACTTATGTTTTGCACTCGCGCTAGCCCTGCCCCGCTTTGTCGTTAGTTACCTAACCTAACGGTGAACGAGGGGACATCGAGGCGAATGCGGATGGCATAAGTGTACGTCGTATTTATCTGTGATGTTTAGGTGATTTAATTGATGGGACATTCATTAATGAAATTAATGAAAGAAAAGAAACCTAAGATGTTGTGGAATCGAATTTTCAAAAACAGGTAGCTACAGTTCTTGCTTTGCATCGCGGTGTTCCTTGTAGAACATCCTTTACCTTATTCTATAAGGAAAGGGCCGAGATCCCTTCACCGGGAGTGACCCCTTTAGCAATAACTGGCAGATGCTACAACCCTCGGTTTGTCTTTTGATTGCTCCTATAGTTCTTGCTTTGCACAATGGTATATAAGATATATCCTGCACCTTATTCGATGAGGAAAAGGCCGGCGATCCCTTCACCGGGAGTGACCCCTTTAGCAAAACTAGAAAAGCCTAAAAAACACTCCATTTAAAATCACTCGATTCTACAACGATATCAAGTTCATTACGCTCATGGTTTTCTTAAAAACCTGCATAGCCCTCCGTCATTTCAGATAAGTACTAGTTAGTATTCGTGCTACGTTTGTTGACTATGTTAAGGCGTAGTGTGCGGTAACTGATTAGTGCTTATCTCTATAAGCATATGATGCGATTGGATTAGGGTAGTCTTGCGACTTTGTTGACTATATTAAGGGTCGTGCGGGTGGGTTTAATTCAATCGGGAAATGACAGGTTGAACTTGACTAGCACTTATGATTTGTTGACTATGTTAAGGTCATATAGCTGCTAGGGGCAAAATATTATTGGGAATTTCAAGTGTTGAAATTTGCAATGAGATTGCATACCCTCTATGAGATAGTTGGATCCCGATACCCGCTGCGAGTAAGAGTTACTCCTGGGAGAGTTTTACACATTACAATTAGCCGATCAAGTAGGTGTCTAGAAAGGTGTCAACGGGGTTACGCCTCTGGGAAAATGAGGTTTACTTTAATTAGGTCCGTGCGAAAGAACGGGGAACCTCCCTCAAAGTACCGACACTGGCCTGGCTGAAAGATTGGCAAACTTGTAGCGTGTAATTAATCCCGGCTAGTCTTTCCTTTTAGGGTTTGAAGGAAGATTTGATAAAAACAGTGGGAGCTATCCTGATTAGATAAAATAATAACCAATCTGATCTTGCAAGAGCATACGCTGAGTGTTTTCTTCTCTCTCTCTCTCCAGGTAGCGACCATATCACGCCTTAATCAAGATAATAAAACGGATATATTGACCGAACCCACTTGTTATACTGAGCTGGGGAACGTTGGTCCCCTCCAACTTATAATTGTTATAAGACAGAGCAGAAAATTGGGGAATACCAGATTTCCCGTGCCGCCCAAACGAAGAAAGTGCATATGATGCATCTCCTTCGGGTGTGTTAATTACAAAGAACTGTTTCTCTGTATCCTCTACGTCCTGGGTATTTGATACCGGATCAGGATCCCATATATGTAATCTGTTACATAGGCCTACAGAAAGGTAGAGAACTGAGAACGGGTAATAAGTTTCATGAGACAGAAAACGGTGCAAGTGTTGCAGCCAGGTCTGTTGGTCACTGTCACCCTGTATTCCAAATACATTGATTCTGAACGAATGTTATTAGATACCGAACCTGATATACAAAATCATATCAGTCTCTTTATTAGTAAAGAAATGATAAAATTTTGTATCGTTGGATAATGTTTTGAACATTTCCTATATCAAAATTTGATCGGTTCAGGCACGTTAGCTAAAAGCATTGATGTTCTAAATCAAACTACAGTTCTTAGTATACGGAACACACACGAGAGGAAGAGTTCAGAAATGAACGAATCCTTCTTGAGGCATTGTAGACTAGGTCATATCAATGCAACCCGACTGGCTGAAGTTACATTTAGATGCATATTTAAATTAGTTTGAATTTACATCTTGTGAAAACTTGCCGGTCATGTCACAAAGATAAGATGACCACAGCTCTGTTTATTGGAAGCAGAGAAAGAGTTAGTGAACTCTTGGGATGATACATGTTGATGTATGTAGGTCCCCTGTCTACACATGCCAAGACCGGTTCTTTGTATTTCATTACATTCTCTGATAATCTCTCAAGATTCAGACATATGTTCCTGTTGAAACACAAGTCCGAACCTTTTGAGATATTCATAGAATATAAGTTAGAAATAGAGAACCAAAACGGGTATAAGTATTATGTCCTTTGATGTGATCAAGGAGGAGAATACTTGAGCACGAAATTCCTGGATTATTCTAAAGGAGAATGAGATTCTCTCTCAGCATTACTCCTCCGTATACACCATAGCACCTCGGTGTATCGGGGCGGAGCAATCACACCCTATTAGATATGGTGTGCTCTATAATGAGTACTACTGAGATTCCTATTTTCTTTTAGGGAGTTATGCACTTATGAAGTTGCATACCTATTGAATAGGGTTCTGATCAAATCAGTTGCCTACCACTTCATATATGATATGGAAAAGGAAGAACCCATATCTTAAGTTTGTTAAGATTTGGGGTTGTCCAGCCTATGTCTAAAAGCAAAATCCGGACAAGCTCGAGGCAAGATCTGTTATGTAGAACTGGAAATGTTCTAGCTATACAAACTGCAGCTGATGATTTGGAAGAACCAAAGGATTCAATAGTTACCAACGAACCTTAGCCTCTCCGCCGATCTAGTAGGGTTCCTCACCCACCTGAGAGATACTTCTGTTTCTCTATGACTGTGGGAGTGAGGATTGCATCATGAGATGATGACCCAACTAGTTTCGAGCTGGCCATCAGGAGTGGGACTCTGTAAGAATGGATGGATGCTTATCGATCTGAGATGGAATCCTTATACACCAACAAAGTATGGACTTTGGTTGCTATATCTGAAGGGTTAAATCCTCATCAGGAGCAAGTATATCTTGAGAAGATTACTTGGTGTAGATGGAAAAGTTGAGACTTTCAAAGCTAGACTTGTTAAAGGTTTGCGTCATCGACCAGGCGTGGAAAATGATGAAACCTTTTTAAGTAGCTAAGCTTAAGTCCATCCAGATCCTACTTGCCACGGCTACATACCATGACTACGATATCTGGCGGTTGGGTGTCATGACTGCTTTTCTAAATGATGTTTTAGAAAAGAGCGTCTATAAGTACACAGCCAGAGGGCTTCGTAAACAGTGGGAGCAGCGGAAACGTATGCAAGATGTTTTATGTGATAAAGCAGGAATCGCGGAGTTGGAACATCTGTTTTGATGTGGTAGTCAAAGAGTTTGACATCATCAAAATGGTAGATGAACCTTGTATATACAAAAAGGTAGTAGGGAGTATGGTGGTGATCCTCGTAGAGTACATGGATGACATACTCTTGATGGGGAAGGAGTTTCCTATGCTACGCTTGGTCAATCTCCGCTTATCACAAGGATTTTCCATATAGGATCAAGATGATACCTCCTAAATCCTGGGTTTTGGATCTATGAGATAGATCTAATTGGATGTTAGGATTCTCACTAGATGTAGTGAGATGGTATCAATCGATCCTGGGGAGAATCACTGGAAAGGTTCCAGGGTGATAAGAACGACTGAATGTCAGTCACAGGCATTGTCTTTACCCTCAGTGGAGGGACGGTATGTTGGAAGAGTTCCAAGCTAGATACCGTGGCAAACTAGACGATAAAGGCTGGTGACATCGCTATCAAAGATACTACCAAAGAGGCAGTTTGGGTGTATATTGGTTCATGAGATGAACTAGGTTCCTACCATTGTGTGACAATGGAAGTGTGGCTTTGGCCCAAGAACCCCGGTCCCATCAGTGACCCAGACGTATTCTGAGGCAGTATCACCTGATCATGGAGATAGTTGATCTCTAGGGTGATCGAGGTAATGAGAGTAGACTCAGAGGACAACACGGCGGATCCACTCACAAAGGCCTTTTCCCAGAGAGAGACTTTTATGGGATGGTTGAGTATGAGATACTGCAACCACTGCTACAGATGGCCCTAGTGCAAGTGGGAGGTTGTTAGTTATATGTATGCCCTAGAGGCCATTACTATACATAGGATGTATATTGTAGTGGATGCTGGGACATATATAGGGAGGACTTTCTTGCTCGACATGATAGTATTTTATCTGGTTGCTCTTTATCTTAACGTGTACACTGATTGTCTCTCTGTTACATGTTGGTAAAGCCCTTAGGATGTGTACTTGACTACCTGGATTATGATGCAGATCATACTAGTGGGGACAAGATAGTCCATATGTACATCCTTCAAGGTCCCTAGTCGTGGGTGTATCTAGACGGGGCATCGATATACCAGAGTAGACTAGCGTATACCTTCTCGACCCATACAGATGGGCGATGGATGATCCCATATCCATTGGTGTTTGACATCAGAGATGATATACGTGTGCTCAGTGGAGAATGGGTACACTGGACGGACTCGCCGAGAACTTCCAGATGGTATTATACCTTACGTCAGATGGCAGTTCTCTGGTGACACTGGTATAGGTTAGTCTGTAGACCCGAGATCGTCATAGAGTCTTGTGTTATTCCTACTGTGCTTTGATTTCCATCATACCACGTCTAAGAGGGCGTGCAAAAAGGTGGCTTTTGGGTACAGTCCCGAATCACATGGAGGCAATGAGCGATAGGAGGGGATTCGTCTCTCCCGGTATAGGGAGTTGATGTTGTGCTGTGTTCGATTGGCTATAACCGGAAATCCCTGGCCAGGGTTGCTGAGATTTACTGGTAAGTGTTACCAGTAGTTTCTCGAACTGTTATAGACCTCATATCGACATGACTTATCGAGCTATTGTGGTCTGACGTTTACCACCCCTAGGCGAGATATGCGACATATCAGACGACGAGACCGAACTGTACGGTAAGTGTTACTGGTTGGATTCACAGGAGTGTGAGCGGGCTTTCTCGTTGATCTTCTGATCGCTCAATACCCGGGTGGCCGTTACGTTTAGCAGACCGCTTGCGGCTTGTGGGTGTTTGATATGATCATCACCTGCTGCCGGCGTATTGACGAGTCTTTAGAGTCCTACACAGAGGTTTCCTGGGTCAAGCAAAACGAAATAGGAGCGCATATGAGATATGTGCGGGACCGAGAATAATACCAGTATGTGATACTGTATTCTATTCTCGCGATTTGTATCATCGGTCGTTTATATGTGATATAGCCGGGTTACCGAATCAAGTGTTGATTCGATACATTGATACACTTGATATTAGTCGGTTATATGCGATATGACCAATCATTAAATCAAGTGATTGATTTAATGATTTAATGTATAATAATATATTAGATATATTACTTTACATTGACTAGTATTGTTCACTTAAGATTGATTATCTCACTTGATTGTGCATATTGTATATATGATATATGTTTGTGCACTAGTTTGTATCATGTTTGATGATACATGCAAACTTGGGTGTGTGTATGTTTTAAACCATAGTTTAGGTTAATGGTTAAGGTATTATTTATTTATTTATTTATTTAATTTGGCAAGAAATAAAATGATGGCTTGTTTTGTTTTATTCTTGAAGCTTCATGAAGCTTTGAAAGTCTTAACCATTTTGTTTCTTTCCTTAACTTAACAACTTACCTAAACCCTAGTTTAGTCTCTACATGAGTTTATCTCACCCATGGTTGCAAGATGATAGATATCACTTGAATTTTCTTTTTGGTATAATTCTTTTTCTTTCTTCTTCTTCTTCTTCTTCATGAAGAAAAGAAAAGCTTGCTAGAAAATTCTAAGCGATGAAATTAAGTGAGAAATCCAAATCCAAAGTGAACCCACTTCCTATTTCATCATCCTATACCACTTTCCATGTTGTATAGGGTGTTTTCTTCACAAGGTTCATGACCAAGTGAAGATGGAGCTTGAGTTTGAGTCGCCTCGACGTAGAACATCTTCGGCACCGAAGTCAACGACCTAGCCCGGTCATTTCTCCGATGAAACCAACGCTAGAGTCCGGGATCCTGATGATCGCAGCGGAGGGACGTCATCTCGGAGCTAAAGAAGTGGTGGACCGGATCTACAAAGGTTGTAATCCATTTCACTTATTAGCAAAGTAGTTTGCTTGCTTGTCGTTTCGCCTATCCTCTAGTTAACGATCTATATTAGGGTTTCTCGGCACCTAAATTTTTGAATTTGGCATGGTTGATGCCTTGTGGAATCTCTTGAGTGTGCCTAGTAACCCTACATCTTTGGTAGCGATGTATCCAGCCTTTATCGTCTAGTATGCCACGGTATCTAGCTTGGAACTCTTCCAACATACCGTCCCTTTACTGAGGGTAAAGACAATGCCTGTGACTGACATTCAGTCATCCTTATCACTCTGGAACCTTTCCTGTGATTCTCCCTAGGATCTATTGATACTATCTCACTACAACTAGTGAGTGTCCTAACATCCAATTAGATCTATCTCATAGATCCAAAACCCAGGATTTAGTAGGTATCACTTTGATCCTATATGGAGAATCTTTGTGATAAGCGGAGATTGACCGAGCGTAGCATAGGAAACTCCTTTCCTATCAAGTGTATGTCATTCACGTACTCTACGAGGATCACCACCATACTCCATACTCCCTACTACCTTTTTGATACTACTGTAGGGTTACTAGGCACACTCAAGAGGTTCCACAAGGCATCTATCATGCCAAATTCAAATTTTTATGTGCCTAACAACTCTATGCAAGAACGTTAACTAGAGATTAGGCGAAAACTAAAAACTAGTATACTACTTTACTACAAGTGAAAGGGATTACAACCTTTGTAGATCCGGTCCATTACTTCAATAGCTCCGTGTTGACGTCTCTTTGCTGCGATCATCGGGATCCCGGACCCTAGCGTTGGTTTCATCGGAGAAATAAGTGGGCTAGGTCGTTGCCTTCGAGGCCGAAGATGATCTACGTCGGGGAGACTCAAACTCAAGCTATTCCTTCACTTGGTCATAAACTTTGTAAAGAGAACACCCTATACTATATGGCAAGTAGTAGAGAATGAAGAAATAGGAAGTGGGCTCACTTTAGAATTGGATTTCTCACTCTTTTTCTCATGGCACCATTAGAGCTAGCAAGCTTTTGTGGAGCTTGATGATGAAGAAGAAGAAGAAAAGAATCAATAGGATAAATATCCAAATGATACTTATCCTTTTAATTATGGCACCATAGTTGAGTTAAGCTCTCATGCTTAACTCATGTAGAGAATTAACCAAAGCATTAGGTTAAGGGTTGTGTTAACTAATATCCTATACAAATGACAAAAGGGTTGACTTTGTCAATGTTTATCAAGCTTCATGAAGCTTGATAACTTTGACCAAAGTCTCATTTCTTTTGTTATTTGTTAGGAAAATAGTAAACCTTAATTTAACCTTGATTTGGTTTAGTTCTCATACACACAACTTGTATGTATCATCAAGCATGATACAAACTTGTACACTTGCATATATCACATATAAACAATGTGCACATTCAAGTGAGAAAATCAATCTTAAGTGAACCAATACTAGTTAATATAAAGTAATATATCAAATATATAATTATACATTAAATCATTAAATCAACACTTGATTTAACGATCCGGTCATATTGCATATAACCGACTAATATCAATAGTAACAACTTATCGAATCAATATTTGATCCGATAACCCGGCTATATCGCATACAACTGATCAATGTTACAAATCGTGAGAATAGAATACAGTATCACATACTGGTATTATTCTCGGTCCTGCACATATCTCATATGCGCTCCTATTTCGTTTCGTTTGAGCCAGGAAACCCCTGTGTAGGACTCTAAAGACTCGTCAATACGCCGGCAGTAGGTGATGATCATATCAAACACCCACAAGCCGCAAGCGGTCTGTTAAACGTAACGGCCACCCGGGTATTGAGCGACCAGAAGATCAACGTGCAAGCCTACTCACACTCCTGTGAATCCAATCGGTAACACTACCGTACAGTCCGGTCAGTTCGTCTGATATGTCGCATATCTCGCCTAGGGGTGGTAAACGTCAGACCCTAATAACTCGATAAGTCGTGTCGATATAAGGCTCATAACGGGTCGAGAAACTACTGGTAACAGTTACCAGTAAATCCCTAAAGCAGCCTTGGCCAAGGACTTCCTGTTATAGCCAATCGAGCACAGCGCAACATCAACTCCCTATACCGGGAGAGACGAAACCCCTCCTATCGCTCATTGCCTCCATGTGACTCGGGACTATACCCAAAATCCACCTTTTTGCACGCTATCTTGGACATGGTATGATGGAAATCAAAGCACAGTGGGAATCACACAAGACTCTATAACGATATTGGGTCTACAGACTAACCTGTACCAGTGTCATCAGAGAACTGCTATCTGACGTGAGGTATAATACCATCTGGGAGTTCTCGGCGAGTCCTTCCAGTGTACCCAGTCTCCACTGAGCACCCGTATATCATCTCTGATGTCAAACACCAATGGATATGGGATCATCCATCTCCCATCTATATGGGCCGAGAAGCTACATGCTAGCCTACTCTGGTATATCGATGCCCCGTCTCGATACACCCACGACTAGGGACTTTGAAGGATGTACTTATGGACTACCACGTCCCCACTAGTATGATCCGCATCATAGTCCAGGTAGTCAAGTACACATCCTAAGGGTTTTATCAACATGTAACAGAGAGACAATCAGTGTACACGTTAAGGTAAAGAGTAACCAGATAGCATAGTATCATATCGAGCAAGAAAGTCATCCCTATATATGTCCAAGCATCCACTACAATATACAACCTATGTATAGTAATGGCCTCTAGGGCATACATATAACTAACAATCTCCCACTTGCACTAGGGCCATCTGATAGCAGTGGTTGTAGTATCTCATACTCAACCATCCCATAAAAGTCTCTCTCTGTGAAAAGGCCTTTGTGAGTGGATCCGCCGTGTTGTCCTCTGAGTCTACTCTCCTAACCTTTATCCCTTGGAGATCAACCATCTCCATGATCAGGTGACACTGCCTTAGAAAATGTCTGGATCACTGATGGGACGGGAGTTCCTTGGCAAAAGCCACAACTCCATTGTCACACAATGGGAGGAACGAAGTTCATCTCATGAACTAATATACACCCAGACTTCCTCTTCGGTAGCATCTTTGGTAGTGATGTATCCAGCCTTTATCGTCTAGTATGCCACGGTATCTAGCTTAGAACTCTTCCAACATACCGTCCCTTTACTGAGGGTAAAGACAATGCCTGTGACTGACATTCAGTCATCCTTATCACTCTGGAACCTTTCCTGTGATTCTCCCTACGATCTATTGATACTATCTCACTACAACTAGTGAGTGTCCTAACATCCAATTAGATCTATCTCATAGATCCAAAACCCAAGATTTAGCAGGTATCACTTTGATCCTATATGGAGAATCCTTGTGATAAGCGGAGATTGACCGAGCGTAGCATATGAAACTCCTTCTTTATCAAGAGTATGTCATCCACATACTCTACGAGGATCACCACCATACTCCTTACTACCTTTTTGAATATACAAGGTTCATCTACCATTTTGATGATGTCAAACTCTTTGACTAACTCATCAAAACAGATGTTCCAACTCCGCGATGCCTGCTTTATCACATAAAACATCTTACACACGTTTCTGCTGCTCCCATTGTCTACGAAGCCCTCTGACTGTGTACTTACAGACTCTCTCTTCTAAAACATCATTTAGAAAAGCAGTCATGACACCCAACCGTCAGATATCGTAGTCATGGTATGTAGCCGTGGCAAATAGGATCTGGATGGACTTAAGCAAAGTTACTTAGAAAAGGTTTCATTATAATCCATACTTGGTCAATGATGCAAACTTTTAACAAGTCTAGCTTTGAAAGTCTCAACTTTTCCATGTACACCAAGTAATCTTCTAAAGATATACTTGCTCCTCATGGGGATTTAACCATTCAGATAAAGCAACCAAAGTCCATACTTTGTTGGTGTATAAGGATTCCATCTCAGATCGATAAGCATCCAGCCATTCTTATAGAGTCCCACTCTTGATGGCCAGCTCGAAACTAGTAGGGTCATCATCTCATGATGCAATCCTTGCTCCCACTGTCATAGAGAAACCGAAGTATCTCTCAGGTGGGTGAGGAACCCTACTAGATCGGCGGAGAGGCTGAGGTTCGCTGGTTACTATTGAATCCTTTGGTTCTACCAAATCATCAGCTGCAGTTTGTATAGCTGGAACTCTTTACAGTTCTACCTCATGACCACTAATTTCTTCACAAGAAATCCCCTTTCATAAAGGTGGCATGCTGAGAAACAAAACATTTTTGTTCCTCGGTTAGGTAGAAGATATTCCCTTGCGAATTCTTTGGATATCCAACAAACTTCCACAGAACTGACTTTGCCTCGAGCTTGTCCGGATTATGCTTTTAGACATAGGCTGGACAACCCCAAATCTTAACAAACTTAAGATATGGGCTCTTCCCTTTCCATATCATATATGAAGTGGTAGGCATTTGATTTGATCGGAACCCTATTCAATAGGTATGCAACTTCATAAGTGCATAACTCCCTAAAAGGAAATAGGAAACTCAGTAGTACTCATCATAGAGCACACCATATCTAATAGGGTGTGATTGCTCCGCCCCGATACACCGAGGTGCTGTGGTGTATACGGAGGAGTAATGCTGAGAGAGAATCTCATTCTAAGAATAGTCCAGGAATCCCGTGCTTAAGTATTCTCCTCCTTGATCACATCAAAGGACATAATACTTATACCCATTTTTGGTTCTCTACTTCTAAATTACACGCTACAAGTTCGCCAATCTTTCAGCCAGGCCAGTGTCGGTACTTTGAGGAAGGATCCCCGTGCTTTCGCATGGACCTAATTAAAGTAAACCTCGTTTTCCCAGAGGCGTAACCCCGTTGACACCTTTCTAGACACCTACTTGATCGGCTAATTGTAATGTGTAAAACTCTCCCAGGAGTAACAATTACTCGCAGTGGGTATAAGGATCCAACTATCTCATAGAAGGTATGCAATCTCATTGTAAATTTCAACACTTGAAATTCCCGATAATTTTGCCCCTAGCACCCTTTGACCTTGACGGAGGTCAACAAACCATAGGCTACTAGTCAAGTTCAACCCGTCATTTCTTGATTGAATCAAACCCACCCGCACGACCCTTGGCGGAGGTCAACAAGGCCGTACGACTACCCTAACCTAATTTGCATCATATGCATAAGCAGATAAATACTAGTTAGCTACCGCACACTACGCCTTGACGGAGGTCAACAAACGTAGCACGAATACTAAGTAGGACTTATCTGAAATGACGGAGGGCTACGGCAGGTTTTTCTGAAAACCTATTGCGTAATGAACTTGATATCGTTGTAGAATCAAATGATTTTAAAATGGAGTGTTTTTTATGCTTTTACTAGTTTCGCTAAAGAGGTCACTCCCGGTGAAGGGATCGTCGGCTCTTTCCTCGTCGAATGAGGTGCAGGATATATCATATATATCACTGTGCAAAGCAAGAACTAGAAAAGCAATCAAAAGACAAACCGAGTGGTGTAGCATCTGCCAGTTATTGCTAAAGGGGTCACTCCCGGTGAAGGGATCTCGGCCCTTTCCTTATCGAATAAGGTGCAGGATGTTCTACAAGGAACACCACGATGCAAAGCAAGAACTGTAGCTACCTGTTTTTGAAAATTCGATTCCACAACATCTTTTAGGTTTGTTTCCTTTCATTAATCATATTAATGAAGTCCCGTCATTTAAATCACCTAAACATCACAGATAAATACGACGTACACTTATGCCATCCGCATTCGCCTCGATGTCCCCTCATGCACCGTTAGGTTAGGTAACTAACGGCAGAGCAGGGCAGGGCTAGCGCGGGTGTAAAACATAAGTAACGTCTATATAATATATCATATATACTATATACTGTATCTATCAAAACATATCAGATGATTACATCACAGATATCGCAGCAGAAGAAACATATGAATATTGGATATACTAGGACGTCCGTGTTTTTAATACGAGCCAGTATAAAACAC
The DNA here is from genome assembly GCA_030015575.1 of Agapanthus africanus. Taxonomy (NCBI): domain Eukaryota; kingdom Viridiplantae; phylum Streptophyta; class Magnoliopsida; order Asparagales; family Amaryllidaceae; genus Agapanthus; species Agapanthus africanus. Next base: position 473,906,264 of record CM057338.1, on the reverse strand, counting down.
GGATTCCACGGTCGCGATGAATAGCCAAACCCACACCCCTAGACCCATACGAGAGCGGCAAGCAACCCTACCAATTCTAGAGTTAGGAGACCCTGACTCGACTCCTCGAGTTGGTCTCCCACTGGACTCTAGAACCAGGTTACTTGTGCTCTCCTCCTTGGGTCTATCCTAGTGTGGAAAAGTAAATAATATAAAAATGGTGACAGCAATCTCAGCCCGGAAGTGCCCCAATAAAAGAATATTACATACAATTAAATTTACATGAATGAAAATAAAAACTCTCATCTCACATAAAAAACCCCGGCTATTCAAAACGCGACGATCCAATACAATATATCCAGCAACATATAACATCACATGTCATCAACGTAAGTAAATGTGCGCATCCCAATTGTCGTTGACATATAGCAACGAAACCGACGATATCACATATTACACTTACGGTCGCAGAAAAGAAAGTATAAAACTACAACCGTTGGAATTCGCAACCTCCTTAGATATTGCATGCCTAACAATTATAAACTCCGCAATTTAGTCTCTATATCGAAAACAATTTTCAATATCAAGTCGGGCAATTCAACAAAAGAAATGAGACTTTGGTCAAAGTTATCAAGCTTCATGAAGCTTGATAAACATTGACAAAGTCAACCCTTTTGTCATTTGTATAGGATATTAGTTAACCCAACCCTTAACCTAATGCTTTGGTTAATTCTCTACATGAGTTAAGCATGAGAGCTTAACTCAACCATGGTGCCATAATTAAAAGGATAAGTTTCATTTGGATATTTATCCTATTGATTCTTTTCTTCTTCTTCTTCATCATCAAGCTCCACAAAAGCTTGCTAGCTCCAATGGTGCCATGAGAAAAAGAGTGAGAAATCCAATTCTAAAGTAAACCCACTTCCTATTTCTTCATCCTCTACTACTTTCCATGTAGTATAGGGTGTTCTCTTCACAAAGTTTTTGACCAGGTGAAGGAATAGCTTGAGTTTGAGTCTCCACGACGTAGATCATCTTCGGCCTCGAAGTCAATGACCTAGCCCGCTCATTTCTCCGACGAAACCAACGCTAGAGTCCGGGATCCCGATGATCGCAGTGAAGGGACGTCAACACGGAGCTATTGAAGTGAAGGACCAGATCTACAAAGATTGTAATCCCTTTCACTTGTAGTAAAGTAGTTTACTAGTTTATAGTTTTCACCTAATCTCTAGTTAACGATCTTGCATAGAGTTGTTAGGCACATAAAAATTTGAATTTGGTATGGTAGATGCCTTGTGGAACCTCTTGAGTATGCCTAGTAACCCTACAGTGGTACTACTGTAGGGTTGCTGGCACACTCATGAGGTTCTACAAGGCATCAACCATGCCAAAATCAAAAATTTTCATGTGCCGAGAAACCCTAATGCAAGATCGTTACTAGAGGTAAGGCGAAAGCAAGCACGTTAACAACTTTAACTACAAGTGAAAGGGATCACAACCTTTGTAGATCCGGTCCTCCACTTCTTTAGCTCCGTGTTAACGTCCCTCCGCTGTGATCATCGGGATCCCGGACTCTAGCGTTGGTTTCATCGGAGAAATGAGCGGGCTAGGTCGTTGACTTCGATGCCGAAGATGATCTACGTCGAGGCGACTCAAACTCAAGCTCCATCTTCACTTGGTCATGAACCTTGTGAAGAAAACACCCTATACAACATGGCAAGTGGTAGAGGATGAAGAAATAGGAAGTGGGTTCACTTTGGATTTTGATTTCACACTTGATTTCAACACTTGGAAATGTTCAAGAATGGTTTCTTCACTTGAAGAAGAAGATGAAGAAGAAGAAGGAAAAAGAATTATCTTGAAAATAATAAATCAAGTGAATCTTATCATAATGCAACCATGGGTGAAGTAAACACATGTAGAGAATAAACTAGGGTTTAGGTGTAATGGTTAGGTTAAGGAAAAAGCAAAATGGTCAAACTTTTCAAAGCTTCATGAAGCTTCAAGTAAAAACCAAAGAAAGCCACCATTTTATTTCTTGCCAAAAATAAATGAATTAAATAAATAAATAAGTTAAAACCTTAACCATTAACCTAAACATGGTTTAAAGCATACACACATCCAAGTTTGCATGTACCATCAAACATGATACAAACTAGTGCACAAACATATATCATATATACAATGTGCACAATCTAGTGAGAAAAATAATCTTAAGTGAACCAATACTAGTTAATGTAAAGTAATATATCAAATATATAATTATACATTAAATCATTAAATCAACACTAGATTTAATGATCCGGTCATATTGCATATAACCGACTAATATCTAGTGTATCAATGTATCGAATCAACACTTGATTCGGTAACCCTGCTATATCTTATATAACCGTCCGATGATACAAATCGCGAGAATATAATTCAGTATCACATACTGGTATTATTCTCGGTCCCGCACATATCTCATATGCGCTCCTATTTCGTTTCGCTTGAGCCAGGAAACCTCTGTGTAGGACTCTAAAGACTCGTCAATACGCCGGCAGTAGGTGATGATCATATCAATCACCCACAAACCGCAAGCGGTCTGCTAAACGTAACGGCCGTCCGGGTATTGAGCGATCAGAAGATCAACGAGCAAGCCCGCTCACACTCCTGTTAATCCAACCAGCAACACTTACCGTACAGTCCGGTCTGTTCGTCTGATATGTCGCATATCTCACCTAGGGGTGGTAAACGTCAGACCCCAGTAGCTTGATAAGTCATGCCGATATAAGGTCCATAACAAGCATGAAACTACTGATAACACTTACCAGTAAATCAGTGCAACCCTGGCCAGGAATTTCCAGTTATGGCCAGTCGAGCATAGCGCAACATCAACCCCCAATACCGGGAGAGACGAATCCCCTCCTATCGCTCATTGCCTCCATGTGAATCAGGACTGTACCCAAAAACCACCTGTTTGCACGACTCAGTAGAGCTGTGGTAGGGTGGAAATCAAAGCACAGTGGGAGACACACAAGACTCTGTGATGATCTCGGGTCAACAGACTAAGCTGTACCAGTGTCACCAGAGAACTGGTCGTTAGGAGGGGTTTCGTCTCTCCCGGTATAGGGAGTTGATGTTGCGCTGTGCTCGATTGGCTATAACAGGAAGTCCTTGCTAGCTCCAATGATACCACTGTAGGGTTACTAGGCACACTCAAGAGGTTCCACAAGGCATCTACCATGCCAAATTCAAATTTTTATGTGCCTAACAACTCTATGCAAGATCGTTAACTAGAGATTAGGCGAAACGAAAAGATAGCAAACTTCTTTACTAGTAAGTGAAAGGGATTACAACCTTTGTAGATCCGGTCCTTCACTGCAATAGCTCCGTGTTGACGTCTCTTCGCTGTGATCATCGGGATCCCGGACCCTAGCGTTGGTTTCATCGGAGAAATAAGCGGGCTAGGTCGTTGACTTCGAGGCCGAAAATGATCTACGTCGGGGAGACTCAAACTCAAGCTATTCCTTCACTTGGTCATAAACTTTGTGAAGAGAACATCCTATACTACAAGGCAAGTAGTAGAGGATGAAGAAATAGGAAGTGGGTTAACTTTAGAATTAGATTTCTCACTCTTTTTCTCATGGCACCATTGGAGCTAACAAGTTTTTGTGGAGCTTGATGATGAAGAAGAAGAAGAAAAGAATAATAGAATAAAATGAAACTTATCCTTTTAATTATGTCACCATGGTTGAGTTAAGCTCTCATGCTTAACTCATGTAGAGAATTAACCAAAGCATTAGGTTAAGGATTGGGTTAACTAATATCCTAAGGAAATGACAAAAGATTTGACTTTGTCAAAGTTTCTTCAAGCTTCATGAAGCTTGACAACTTTGACCAAAGTCTCACTCTTTTGTTATTTGTTAGGAAAATAGTAAACCCTAATTTAACCTTGATTTGGTATAAGTCTCATACACACAACTTGTATGCATCATCAAGCATGATACAAACATGTACACTTGCATATATCACATATAAACAATGTGCACAGTCAAGTGAGAAAATCAATCTTAAGTGAACCAATACTAGTTAATGTAAAGTAATATATCAAATATATAATTATACATTAAATCATTAAATCAACACTTGATTTAACGATCCGGTTATATTGCATATAACCGACTAATATCAATAGTAACAACTTATCGAATCAACATTTGATCCGATAATCCGTCTATATCGCATACAACCGATCAATATCACAAATCGCGAGAATATAATACAGTATCACATACTGATATTATTCTCTGTCCCGCACATATCTCATATGCGCTCCATTTCGTTTCGCTTGAGCCAGGAAACCCCTGTGTAGGACTCTAAAGACTCGTCAATACGCCAGCAGTAGGTGATGATCATATCAAACACCCACAAGCCGCAAGCGGTCAGCTAAACGTAACGGCCACCCGGGTATTGAGCGATCAGAAGATCAACAAGCAATCCTGCTCACACTCCTGTGAATCCAATTAGTAACACTACCATACAGTCCGGTCTGTTCGTCTGATATGTCGCGTATATCGTCTAGGGGTGGTAAACGTCAGACCCCAATAACTCGATAAGTCATGTCGATATGAGGCACATAACGGGTCGAGAAACTACTGGTAACACTTACCAGTAAATCCCTAAAGCAGCCTTGGCTAAGGACTTCCTGTTATAGCCAATCGAGCACAGCGCAACATCAACTCCCTATACCGGGAGAGACGAAACCCCTCCTATCGCTCATTGCCTCCATGTGACTCGAGACTGTACCCAAAAGCCAACTTTTTGCACGCCCACTTGGACGTGGTATGATGGAAATCAAAGCACAGAGGGAATCACACAAGACTCTATGACGATCTCAGGTCTACAGACTAACCTGTACTAGTGTCACCAGAGAACTGCCATCTGACGTAAGGTATAATACCATCTGGGAGTTCTTGGCGAGTCTTTCCAGTGTACCCAGTCTCCACTGAGCACCCGTATATCATCTCTTATTTCAAACACCAATGGATATGGGATCATCCATCGCCCATCTATATGGGTCGAGAAGCTACATGCTAGTCTATTCTGGTATATCGATGCCCCGTCTCGATACACCCACGACTAGGGACTTTAAAGGATGTACTTATGGACTACCACGTCCCCACTAGTATGATCTGCATCATAGTCCAGGTAGTCAAGTACGCATCCTAAGGGCTTTACCAACATGTAACAGAGAGACAATCAGTGTACACGTTAAGGTAAAGAGTAACCAGATAGCATACTATCATATCGAGCAAGAAAGTCATCCCTATATATGTCCAAGCATCCACTACAATATACATCCTATGTATAGTAATGGCCTCTAGGGCATAGATATAACTAACAATCTCCCACTTGCACTAGGGCCATCTGATAGCAGTGGTTGTAGTATCTCATATTCAACCATCCCATTAAAGTCTCTCTCTGGGAAAAGGCCTTTGTGAGTGGATCCGCCGTGTTTTCCTCTGAGTCTACTCTCCTAACCTTGATCCCCTGGAGATCTACCATCTCCTCGATCTGGTGATACTGCCTAAGAATAAGTCTGGATCACTGTGTAGGGTTGCTATGCACGCGCACAAGGGTCTACGAGGCATCAACCATGCCCGATTAAAAATTTAGCCGTGCCGAACAACCCGATACAAGATCTTTAAACTAGAGATTAGGTGAAAACTAACATGTTAACAACTTTAACACTAAGTGAGAGGGATTACAACCTTTGTAGATCCGGTCCTTCACTTCATATGCTCCGTGTTGTGGTCCCTTCGCTGCGATCATCGGGTTCCGGACTCTCGAGAGGTTCCACGAAGAGAAAGATGCGACCTTTGCTTCCGATCTTCGATACTAAGATGATCTACCTTGAAGTTTCGTTAACACAAGCTAACACTCATCAAATGATGTGAACACCCTCATCTAAATGGCAAGGGAAGATGAGGATGATGAAGTAGGATTTTTGCTCTCTTTATTTATCTTTTTCTCATATTTATTCATCACTTTTATCAAAGCAAGAAAGCTTTTCAAGAAGAACTCAAGGAAGAAGAAGATGAATAATGTTAAGAATCCTTTTGTGATGAATAGGAAAAGAAATGATATGATGAATAATGTAACCATGGTCAAACTAACCCTTGTAGAGATTTGACTAAGGTTATTGGTTTGGTTAGGTTAAGGAAATATCTAGCAAAATATCTTTTCCAAAACAAAAAAAGAAAGCTTCAAGAAACTTCTAGAAAACCTTAACCCTAATCAAACCCTAACCATGTTTAATCTCTACTAAACAAGTTGCATTAGTTATCATATCATGTTACAATATTATATATCACATATATAATATTTATCGTAACAAAATAAAATAATACAATTAACATATATCGCATATATATTAATGTATTACCCGAGTGAGAAAAAGAATCTTTTAGTGAGCTAATATTAGTTGATGTAATTTAATATATCATATATATTATTATACACTAAATTATCGAATCAACACTTGATCCGACAATCCGGCTATATCGCATATAACCGACTAATATTTATCCGTACCGATTCATCGAATCAACACTTGATCCGATGACCCGGCTGATATCAAATATCGCGAGAATATAATACGGTATCACATATCGCATTATCCTCGGTCCCGCACATATCACATATGTGCTCCTACTCCGTTTTGCCTGTGTCAAGAAACCTCTGTGTAGGACTCTAAAGAATCGTCAATACGCCGGCAGTAGGTGATGATCATATCAAACACCCACAAGCTGCAAGCGGTCAGCTAAACGTAACAGCTATCCAGGTATTGAGCGCTCAGAAGATCAACAAGCAAGCCTGTACATTCTCCTGTGAATCCAAACAGTAACACTCCCGTACAGTCCGGTCTCGTCGTCTGATATGTCGCATATCTCGCCTAGGGGTGGTAAACGTCAGACCCCAATAGCTCGATAAGTCATGTCGATATGAGGTCTATAACAGTTCGAGAAACTACTGATAACACTTACCAGTAAATCTCAGCAACCCTGGCCAGGGATTTCCGGTTATAGCCAATCGAATACAGCACAACATCAACTCCCTATACCGGGAGAGACGAATCCCTTCCTATCGCTCATTGCCTCCATGTGATTCGGGACTGTACCCAAAAGCCACCTTTTTGCACGCCCTCTTGGACGTGGTATGATGGAAATCAAAGCACAGTGGGAATCACACAAGACTCTATGACGATCTCGGGTCAACAGACTACTCTGTACCAGTGTCACCGGAGAACTGCCATCTGACGTGAGGTATAATACCATCTGGGAGTTCTCGGCGAGTCCGTCCAGTGTACCCAGTCTCCACTGAGCACCCGTACACCATCCTTGATGTCAAACACCGATGGATATGGGATCATCCATCGCCCATCATATGGGTCAAGATGCGTATACGCTAGTCTACTCTGGTGCATTGATGCCCTGTCTCGATACACCCTCGACTAGGAACAGTTATAGGATGTACTCGTCGACTACCATGGCCCCACTAGTATGATCTCATCATAGTCCCAGTAGTCGAGTACATATCCTAAGGGCTTTATCAACATGTAACATAGAGACAATCAGAGTACATGTTAAGATAAAGTACAACCAGATAGCATACTATCATGTCGAGCAAGAAAGTCCTCCCTATATATGTCCAAGCATCCATTACAATATACATCGTATGTACAGTAATGGCCTCTAGGGCATACATATAACTAACAATCTCCCACTTGCACTAGGGCCATTTGTTGTGGTATCACATACCCAACAATTAGCTGTGGTTGAAGTATCTCATACTCAACCATCCCATAAAAGTCTCTACTGGGAAAAAGGCCTTTGTGAGTGGATCCGCGCTGTCGTCCTCTGTGTCTACTCTCCTAACTTCGATCTTCCTGGAGATCAACCATCTCCATGATCAGGTGATACTGCCTAATAATTATATCTGGATTTCTGATGGGACAGTAGTTCCTTGGCTGAAGCCACAACTCCATTGTCACACAATGGTAGGAACGAAGTTCATCTTATGAACTTATAAATATCCAGACTGCCTCTTTTGGTAGCATCCTTGGTAACGATGTATCTTGCCTTTAATCGTCTAGTATGTCACGGTATCTGACTTGGAACTCTTCCAACATACCGTCCCTCCACTGAGGGTAAAGACAATGCCTGTGACTGACATTCAGTCGTTCTTATCACTCTGGAACCTTTCCAGTGATTCTCCCCAGGATCAATTGATGTCATCTCACTACAACTAGTGAGAATCCTAACATCCAATTAGATCTATCTCATAGATCCAAAAACCTAGGATTTAGAAGGTATCACTTTGATCCTATATGGAGAATCCTTGTGATAAGCGGAGATTGACCGAGCGTAGCATAAGAAACTCCTTCCCTATCAAGAGTATGTCATCCACGTACTCTACGAGGATCACCATCATACTCTCTACTACCTTTTTGTATATACAAGGTTCATCTACCATTTTGATGAAGTCAAACTCTTTGACTACCACATCAAAACAGATGTTCCAACACCGCGATACCTGTTTTATCATATAAAACATCTTGCACACGTTTCCGCTGCTCCAACTGTCTACGAAGCCCTCTGGCTGTGTACTTATAGACGCTCTCTTCTAAAATATCATTTAGAAAAGCAGTCATGACACCCAACCACCAGATATCGTAGTCATGGTATGTAGTCGTGGCAAGTAGGATCTGGATGGACTTTAAGCATAGCTTTGAAAGTTTCAACTTTTCCATGTACACCAAGTAATCTTCTCAAGATATACTCGCTCCTGATGGGGATTTAACCCTTCAGATAAAGCAACCAAAGTCCATACTTTGTTGGTGTATAAGGATTCCATCTCAGATCGATAAGCATCCAGCCATTCTTACAGAGATCCACTCCTGATGGCAAGCTCGAAACTAGTTGGGGCATCATCTCATGATGCAATCCTCGCTCCCACTGTCATAGAGAAACCGAAGTATCTCTCAGGTGGGTGAGGAAGCCTACTAGATCGGCGGAGAGGCTGATATTCGTTGGAAACTATTGAATCATTTGGTTCTACCAAATCATCAGCTGCAGTTTGTATAGCTGGAACATTTCCAGTTCTACATAACAGACCTTGCCTCGAGCTTGTCCGGATTTTGCTTTTAGGCATAAGTCGGACAACCCAAATCTTAACAAATTTAAGATATGGGCTCTTCCCTTTCCATATCACATATGAAGTGGTAGACAACTGATTTGATTTGAACCCTATTCAATAGGTATGCAGCTTCTCAAGTGCATAACTCCCAAAAGGAAATAGGAAACTCAGTAGTACTCATCATAGAACACACCATATCACATAAGGTGTTATTGCTCCGCCCCGATATACCATCGTGCTATGGTGTATACGGAGGAGTAATGCTGAGAGAGAATCTCATTCTCCTTTAGAATAGTCCAGGAATTCCGTGCTCAAGTATTCTCCTCTTTGATCTCATCAAAGGACATAATACTTGTACCCGTATTTTGGTTCTCTACTTCTAACTTATATTCTGTGAATATCTCAAAAGGTTCGGACTTGTGTTTCAACAGGAACATATGTCTGAATCTTGAGAGATCATCAGAGAATGTAATGAAGTACAAAGAACCGGTCTTGGCATGTGTAGACAGGGGGACCTTCATACATCAGCATGTATCAATCCCAAGAGTTCACTAACTCTTTCTCTGTTTCCAATAAACAGAGCTGTGGTCATCTTATCTTTGTGACATGACCGGCAAGTTTCACAAGATGTAAATTCAAACTAATTTAAATATGCATCTATATGTAACTTAGCTAGTCGGGTCGCATTGATATGATCTAGTCTACAATACCTCAAGAAGGATTCGTTCATTTCTGAACTCTTCCTCTTGTGTGTGTTCTGTATACTTAAGAACTGTAGTTTGATTTAGAACGTCAATGCTTTTAGATAACGTGCCTGAACCGATCAACACTTGATATAGGAAATGTTCAAAACATTATCCAACAATACAAAATTATATCCTTTCTTTACTAATAAAGAGACTGATATGATTTTGTATATCAGGTTCGGTATCTAATAACATTCGTTCAGAATCAATGTATTCAGGTAATACAGGGTGATAGTGACCAACGGACTTGGCTGCAACACTTGCACCGTTTTCTGTCTCATGAAACTTATCACCCGTTCTCAGTTCTCTACCTTCTTGTAGCCCATGTAACAGATTACATATGCGGGATCCTGATCCGGTATCACATACCTAGGACATAAAGGATACTGAGAAACAGTTCTCTGTAATGAACACACCCGAAGAAGATGCATCGGCATGCACTTTCTTCATTTGGACGGCACGGAAATTCTGGTAATCCCCAATTTCCTGCTCTGTCTTATAACAATTATAAGTTGGAGCGGGACCAACGTTCCCCAGCTCAGTATAACAAGTGGGTTCGGTCAATACTTCCGTATTATTATCTTGATTAAGGCGTGATATGGTCGCAACCTGGAAAGAGAGAGAAGAAAACACTCAGCGTATGCTCTTGCAAGATTAGATTGGTTATATAATATATCTAATCAGGATGTCTCCCACTGTTTTAATCAAATCTTCCTTCAAACCCTAAAAGGAAAGACTAGCCAAGATTAATTACACGCTACAAGTTCGCCAATCTTTCAGCCAGGCCAGTGTCGGTACTTTGAGGGAGGTCCCCCGTGCTTTCGCACGAACCTAATTAATGTAAACCTCGTTTTCCCAGAGGCGTAACCCCGTTAACACCTTTCTAGACACCTACTTGATCGGCTAATTGTAATGTGTAAAACTCTCCCAGGAGTAACTCTTACTCGCAGCGGGTATCGGGATCCAACTATCTCATAGAAGGTATGCAATCTCATTGCAAATTTCAACACTTGAAATTCCCAATAATATTTTGCCCCAAGCCTCTTATGACCTTGACAAAGGTCAACAAACCATAGGCTGCTAGTCAAGTTCAACCCGTCATTTCTTGATTGAAGTAAACCCACCCGCACGGCCCTTGACAAAGGCCAACAAGGTCGTACGACTACCCTAATCCAATCTGCATCATATGCATAAGCAGATAAGTACTATTCAGCTACCGCACACTACGCCTTGACAAAGGCCAACAAACGCAGCACGAATACTTAACAGTCCTTATCTGAAATGACGGAGGGCTATGACGGGTTTTTAAGAAAACCCTTTGCGTAATGAACTTGATATCGTTGTAGAATCGAGTGATTTTAAATGGAGTGTTTTTGAGGCTTTTCTAGTTTTGCTAAAGGGGTCACTCCTGGTGAAGGGATCGTCGGCCCTTTCCTCATCGAATAAGGTGCAGGATATATCATATATACCGCTGTGCAAAGCAAGAACTATAGAAGCAATCAAAAGACAAACCGAGTTTGTAGCATCTGCCAGTTATTGCTAAAGGGGTCACTCCCGGTGAAGGGATCTCGGCCCTTTCCTTATCGAATAAGGTGCTGGATGTTCTACAAGGAACACCGCTATGCAAAGCAAGAACTAGAGCTACCAGTTTTTAAACAAGTTTCTACAACATCTTAGGTTTCTTTTATTTCATTAATCTCATTAATGAAGTCCCATTTTATTATGCTTCACAAGCATCTCTTTTGAAACGAAATCTGCAATATAACATATATCTCATATATATAATATAAATATTCATCTCAGGCAGTAATATGATCTCATCACAGAACATTGCAGCAGAAGAAACATATATGAAATATTGGATATACTAGGACGTCCGTGTTTTAAATACGAGCCTGTATAAAACACGGATTCCACGGTCGCGATGAATAGCCAAACCCACATCCCTAGACCCCTACGAGAGCGGCAAGCAACACAGCCAATTCTAGGGTTAGGAGACCCGGTCTCGACTCCTCGAGATGGTCTCCCACTGGACCCTAGAACCCGGTTACTTGTGCTCCCCGCCTTGGGTCTACCTAATGCGGAAAAGTAAATAATATACAACGGTGACATCTTCCGCTACCTGGAAGTACCCCAATAAAAGAATATTACATACAAATGAATTTTACATGAATGAAAAAGAAAAAACTCTCATCTCACATAAAACCCCCGGCTATTCAAACGCGACGATCCAATATAACATATCACAGCAACACATAATATATCATATCATCAACGTAAGCAAGTATGCGTATCCCGATTGTCGTTGATGTATAGCAACGAAGCCGGCGATACACCACATACTACGCTTACGGTCACAGAAAAGAAAGTGTAAAACTACAACAGTTGGAATCCGCAACCTCCTTAGACATCGCATGCCTAACCAAATGAATTCCTTAGACATCACATGCCTAACAATTATAAACCCCGCATTTTAGTCTCCTTATCGAAAACTCTTTTCAATATCAAGTCGGGCAATTCAACAAGATTCCCGACGTCCTGATTGAATGCTCGTCGCAAACTTTAGTAGACGGCCGCACCCCCGATACCGTCGACGAAGTGCACCAAGGCGGAACACCGCTACCGCGAGCACCTGAACGGATGCTTTCGGCGACGGGGTTCTCCTACAGTCACTTGGTCGGGGCTAAGGGGCGTGGCTGTCTATTAAGTTTACCCGGCGAGTATCCGCGTACGCTACGTGATTGCGACGGACTTTTGATCACATCAAAATTCCGTGGCAACCGATCATCTAAGACTAAACTGCTATGTTTATAATATTCAAATTAGTTATCTCATAACTACCTGTGGATTCCAAATATTGTATCACATTCCAGATAAATAGAAAAAGTTAAACTTTCCGATCGAATCATCAAACACCCAAGATTTCCCCAATGTATCTCAACACTTGAAATCAGTTTAAAAACATCCATCACATGCCACAGTACCAATGGTCCAGCCGTAGAAGGGTCAAGCCAACGCCTCACATGTGGCACGCCGTACTGCCCCAAACCCTAAGGTTCAAAGGGCAGTTCAAGACGGTCACATAATCGAGTTAAGGTTTGTTGTCTTCTAGAGGGTCCACTGCGTTACTTGCACGACTTAGAACATTTTTAAACTCGAGAAAAAATCCAACTTTTGAAAAATTTTCCGACAAGGGAAAAAGTGAGTTATTGATATCCGTTCGAACTTTTTAAGAGTTTCTAAAATTATCCGGAAAACCATATAGACAAAATCTGATACTCCGATCGAAACACCGAATCCCCAAAACAACCCCAGAAAACTCAACTGTAGAATAAATATTAAAAATTCCCAGAGAACTCAGCACTGAATAAAAGAAGTTACTGTGCAAAATTGAGTAGGTGACGTCATCATTTAGCCGCGGAACCGCCGCATAAGGCATGCTTATGCCGCGGTTCCGCCGCGCTTTTTACTGTTCATCAAAAAATTTTTGCACCGTAATTCTTAGAATTCCCAGCTGAATTTTTAAAGCATTTTTAATGTGGAAAAATCCCAATTTTTAGAAAATTTCCAGAGAGCATGTTTCGGGTTAGGGTTTTGGTTCGATCGGACTTCAAACTCCGTCTAGACTTCGCCTAAAGCTCTAGCTTGGCTCTGATACCACTGTAGGTCAGGCAGCCACCCCATCCAATGGGGTCGCCGTGGCACCAACGGGTCCCTCAGCCGCTACTTTTTACGCATGCCCCCTCGCGAGGACTACAACCCGCCGGAACACCTTCCGGTCTCGGGACACCCTGGGGGTAAGAGCCTATGCTTCGCCACACTGTCACACAGTGAGAACCCCCCATAGGTCGACATCCAATGCCTAGTAGCTTTGATACCACTGTAGGGTTGCTATGCACGCGCACAAGGGTCTACGAGGCATCAACCATGCCCGATTAAAAATTTAGCCGTGCCGAACAACCCGATACAAGATCTTTAAACTAGAGATTAGGTGAAAACTAACATGTTAACAACTTTAACACTAAGTGAGAGGGATTACAACCTTTGTAGATCCGGTCCTTCACTTCATATGCTCCGTGTTGTGGTCCCTTCGCTGCGATCATCGGGTTCCGGACTCTCGAGAGGTTCCACGAAGAGAAAGATGCGATCTTTGCTTCCGATCTTCGATACTAAGATGATCTACCTTGAAGTTTCGTTAACACAAGCTAACACTCATCAAATGATGTGAACACCCTCATCTAAATGGCAAGGGAAGATGAGGATGATGAAGTAGGATTTTTGCTCTCTTTATTTATCTTTTTCTCATATTTATTCATCACTTTTATCAAAGCAAGAAAGCTTTTCAAGAAGAACTCAAGGAAGAAGAAGATGAATAATGTTAAGAATCCTTTTGTGATGAATAGGAAAAGAAATGATATGATGAATAATGTAACCATGGTCAAACTAACCCTTGTAGAGATTTGACTAAGGTTAATGGTTTGGTTAGGTTAAGGAAATATCTAGCAAAATATCTTTTCCAAAACAAAAAAAGAAAGCTTCAAGAAACTTCTAGAAAACCTTAACCCTAATCAAACCCTAACCATGTTTAATCTCTACTAAACAAGTTGTATTAGTTATCATATCATGTTACAATATTATATATCACATATATAATATTTATCGTAACAAAATAAAATAATACAATTAACATATATCGCATATATATTAATGTATTACCCGAGTGAGAAAAAGAATCTTTTAGTGAGCTAATATTAGTTGATGTAATTTAATATATCATATATATTATTATACACTAAATTATCGAATCAACACTTGATCCGACAATCCGGCTATATCGCATATAACCGACTAATATTTATCCGTACCGATTCATCGAATCAACACTTGATCCGATGACCCGGCTGATATCAAATATCGCGAGAATATAATACGGTATCACATATCGCATTATCCTCGGTCCCGCACATATCACATATGTGCTCCTACTCCGTTTTTCCTGTGTCAAGAAACCTCTGTGTAGGACTCTAAAGAATCGTCAATACGCCGGCAGTAGGTGATGATCATATCAAACACCCACAAGCTGCAAGCGGTCAGCTAAACGTAACAGCTACCCAGGTATTGAGCGCTCAGAAGATCAACAAGCAAGCCTGTATATTCTCCTGTGAATCCAAACAGTAACACTCCCGTACAGTCCGGTCTCGTCGTCTGATATGTCGCATATCTTGCCTAGGGGTGGTAAACGTCAGACCCCAATAGCTCGATAAGTCGTGTCGATATTGTAAGTCCACGTTGCGACCCCCGGTTTTTGCGGGGAGGCGGAAACGGTATGAAAATCAAGTTTTTAGCGCATGGGGCAACATGGACTAACAAAGTTGGGACCTTTTCCTAAACTAAACTAGCAAACATGCAGAGGAGAGTTAACTACTCGGCAAAGAGGTTATACCTAACTTGAACTCCTTCTTCTTGAAACCTAGTAGAGGTTGATGGTTCTTTCCTCGTTGCCTTCTTCCGTCAAAGATGGATCCACCTGAGGGTTCAACCTTCGGGCTCTTTCTCGAACTTAGAGTGAACTAGGATCTCCGGCTTGCTAAACCTTTAACCCTAGAGAGAGTAGAGAGTGTCTTTGGGGTGTTTTTCTTTCAAGGAGAGGGATTCTCAACACATGAGAAGGATTCTCCTTGAGCTAGAGGAAGAAGAAGATGAAGTGAGGAGAGAGAAGCAATATGATAGAATGAGCTTATTCTTTTCATTTTTTGCAACCATATCACAAATGAAAAGAATTATCAATTAACAATAATAATAAAATGAAATAGTTGATGGATGGTTTGGAATGACCATTATCATTACATTCTTTAAATGGTTTTGCAAGAATCAAAAAGCATCTTTCTTTTGTAATGATGATGGTCAAACCTTCAACCATGGTCAACAAGTCAACCATGGTCAACAAGTCAACAAAATCCAACCATGACACAATTTCATTTGATTAATATTATTAATAGATATATCATAATTCCATTAGGGTTTGGAAAAAGACGACTGTCAACTGTGCATACGCACCCGTTTCGAAACCCTAATGAAAATCCTGTTCCTCCGCCTCAATCAACTGTGCATACACACCCGCATTCTTGTTCCGAGGAACATGAATACCAAGAGATAAAATCAACCCCAAAACATATACCAGTATCTGGCTCAAACCAGAGCCTACTAGTAATATCTGTCCGGACTCCAAACGTGCACAAGTGCGTGGATGAGAACGAACCCTATCGCAAGACCATGCGACCTCTACTCTGTTTTGCCCAGAGGCGAATACCCTCTGTGTGGGACTCTAAAGACTCGACACTACGCTGGCAGTGGGTTTAACCACAGAACGCAAGCGGCACTAGCTGTGCGTAACGGTCCCCAGGTAGATGCCGACAAGAAGGCTGACGAGGTGAACCCCATCTGAACTCCTACTGAGTCTGAATGTGACAGTCTCCATACAGTCCGGTCTGTTCATCTAATACATCGCATGTCGGGCATAGGGGGCGGTAAAACGTCAGTCCCCTAATAGCGGTACAAGTCGTGTCGGAGTGAAGCCCAAAACACCCTGAGATAACACTGGAAGCCTACCAGTATATCTCGCTTGCCCTGGCCAGGGACTACTCGTGTAATGGCTCTCCTAGACACAGCGCGATGTCAACCCCCAATACCGAGAGAGACGAATCCTGTCTAACCGTCACTGCCTCCAAGTGCTTCGGGACTGCACCCAACCATTACCTGTTTGCACGACTCCTTTGAGCCGTGGTAGGGTAGTGATCAAAGTGCAGTGGGAACACACTCGAGGCGAAGTGCCACTGTCAAGTCAGCGGACTAAGCTGTACTCATGTCACCTGGGAACTGATAACTGACGATAGGTATAATACCAACCTGTCAGTTCCCGACGAGTCCTGTCCAGTGTACTCGTAACCCAACGAGCACCCGTATACTATCTCCAGTACGACGTACTGATGGCTGTGGGACAGACCATCTCCCACACTGGGATGAGAAGCGCATACGCTAGTCTACTCCGGAGTATCGATGCCCTGTCTCGATAGTCCTGCGACTAGGGACTTGTATAAGGATGTGCTTATAGATTACCCAGCCCCCACTAGTGTGACTGCCATCACAACGCTGGTAATCAAGCAAAGATCCTAAGGGCTCCACTAATGCGTATAGGTGATATACTAAAATAAACACATGTACACATTGAAGTAGAAACAAACCAAGTAGCATACTACTATATTGAGCAAGATTTTTTATACAAGGTGAATATCCCAAGCTTCCATTAAGTAATATACAAACTAGTATGATACAGTAATGGCCTCTAGGGCATATACACTAACAGATATGAGGTCTATAACAGTTCGAGAAACTACTGATAACACATACCAGTAAATCTCAGCAACCCTGGCCAGGGATTTCCGGTTATAGACAATCGAACACAGCACAATATCAACTCCCTATACCGGGAGAGACGAATCCCCTCCAATCGCTCATTGCCTCCATGTGATTCGGGACTGTACCCAAAAGCCACATTTTTGCATGCCCTCTTGGACGTGGTATGATGGAAATCAAAACACAGTGGGAATCACACAAGACTCTATGACGATCTCGGGTCAACAGACTACTCTGTACCAGTGTCACCGGAGAACTGCCATCTGACGTGAGGTATAATACCATCTGGGAGTTCTCGGCGAGTCCGTCCAGTGTACCCAGTCTCCACTGAGCACCCGTACACCATCTTTGATGTCAAACACCGATGGATATGGGATCATCCATCGCCCATCATATGGGTCAAGATGCGTATACGATAGTCTACTCTGGTGCATCGATGCCCTGTCTCGATACACCCTCGACTAGGAACAGTTATAGGATGTACTCATCGACTACCATGGCCCCACTAGTATGATCTCATCATAGTCCCAGTAGTCGAGTACATATACTAAGGGCTTTATCAACATGTAACATAGAGACAATCAGAGTACATGTTAAGATAAAGTACAACCAGATAGCATACTATCATGTCGAGCAAGAAAGTCCTCCCTATATATGTCCAAGCATCCATTACAATATACATCGTATGTACAGTAATGGCCTCTAGGGCATACATATAACTAACACACTGATGGGACAGGGCATTCCTTGGCATAAGCCACAACTCCATTGTCACACAATGGGAGGAACGAAGTTCATCTCATGAACTAATATACACCCAGACTGCCTCTTTGGTAGCATCTTTGGTAATGATGTATCTTTCCTTTAATCGTCTAGTATGCCACGGTATCTAGCTTGGAACTCTTCCAACATACCATCCCTTTACTGAGGGTAAAGACAATGCCTGTGACTGACATTCAGTCATCCTTATCACTCTGGAACCTTTCTTGTGATTCTCCCCAGGATCGATTGATACCATCTCACTACAACTAGTGAGTATTCTAACATCCAATTAGATCTATCTCATAGATCCAAAACCCAGGGTTTAGTAGGTATCACTTTGATCCTATTTGGAGAATCCTTGTGATAAGCGGAGATTGACTGAGCGTAGCATAGGAAACTCCTTCCCTATCAAGAGTATGCCAACCATGTACTCTACTAGGATCACCACCATACTCCCTACTACCTTTTTGTATATACAAGGTTCATCTACCATTTTTGATGATATCAAACTCTTTGACTAACTCATAAAAACAGATGTTCCAACTCCGTGATGCCTGCTTTATCACATAAAACATCTTGCACACGTTTCCGCTGCTCCCACTGTCTACGAAGCCCTCTGACTGTGTACTTACAGACTCTCTCTTCTAAAACATCATTTAGAAAAGCAGTCATGACACCCAACCGCCAGATATCGTAGTCATGGTATGTAGCCGTGGCAAGTTGGATCTGGATGGACTTAAGCATAGTTACTTAGAAAAGGTTTCATTATAATCCATATATGGTCAATGATGCAAACCTTTAACAAGTCTAGCTTTGAAAGTCTCAACTTTTCCATGTACACCAAGTAATCTTCTCAAGATATACTTGCTCCTGATGGGGATTTAACCCTTCAGATTAATCAACCAAAGTCCATACTTTGTTGGTGTATAAGGATTCCATCTCAGTTCGATAAGCATCCAGCCATTCTTACAGAGTCCTACTCCTGATGGCCTGCTCGAAACTAGTTGGGTCTTCATCTCATGATGCAATCTTTGCTCCCACTGTCATAGAGAAACCAAAGTATCTCTCAGGTGGGTGAGAAACCCTACTAGATCGGTGAAGAGGCTGAGGTTCGTTGGTTGCTATTGAATCCTTTGGTTCTACCAAATCATCAGCTGCAGTTTGTATAGCTGGAACTTTTTCCAGTTCTACCTCATGCCTTTAAATTTCTTCATAAGAAATTCCCTTTCACAAAGGTGGCATGCTGAGTAACAAAACATCTTTTGTTCCTCGGTTAGGTAGAAGATATTCTTTTGCGAATGCTTGGGATATCCAACAAACTTCCACAGAACTGACTTTGCCTCGAGCTTGTCCGGATTATGCTGTTAGACATAGGATGGACAACCCCAAATCTTAACAAACTTAAGATATGGGCTCTTCCCTTTCCATATCATATATGAAGTGGAAGGCATTTGATTTGTTCGGAACCCTATTCAGTAGGTATGCAACTTCATAAGTGCATAACTCCCTAAAAGGAAATAGGAAACTCAGTAGTACTCATCATAGAGCACACCATATCTAATAGGGTATGATTGCTCTGCCCCGATACACCGAGGTGCTGTGGTGTATACGGAGGAGTAATGCTGAGAGAGAATCTCATTCTAAGAATAGTCCAGGAATCCCGTGCTTAAGTATTCTCCCCCTTGATCACATCAAAGGACATAATACTTATACCCATTTTTGGTTCTCTACTTCTAACTTATATTCTGTGAATATCTCAAAAGGTTCGGACTTGTGTTTCAACGGGAACATATGTCTGAATCTTGAGAGATCATCAGAGAAGGTAATGAAGTACAAAGAACCGGTCATGGCATGTGTAGACAGGGGACCTTCATACATCAATATGTATCATCCCAAGATTTTACTAACTCTTTCTCTGCTTCCAATAAACAGAGCTATAGTCATCTTATCTCTGTGACATGACTGGCAAGTTTCACAAGATGTAAATTCAAACTAATTTAAATATGCATTTATATGTAACTTCAGCTAGTCGGGTCGCATTGATATGACCTAGTCTACAATACCTCAAGAAGGATTCGTTCATTTCTGAACTCTTCCTCTTGTGTGTGTTCTATATACTAAGAACTGTGGTTTGATTTAGAACGTCAATGCTTTTAGATAACGTGCCTGAACCGATCAACTCTTGATATTGGAAATATTCAAAACATTATCCAATCAATACAAAATTATATCCTTTTTTATCTAAATAAAGAGACTGATATGATTTTGTATATCAGGTTCGGTATCTAATAACATTTGTTCAGAATCAATGTATTCTGGTAATACAGGGTGACAGTGACCAACAGACTTGGCTGCAACACTTGCACCGTTTTCTGCCTCATGAAACTTATCACCCGTTCTCAGTTCCCTACCTTTCTGTAGCCCTATGTAATAGATTACATATCTGGGATCCTGATCCGATATCAGATTCCCAGGACGCAGAGGATACTGAGAAATAGTTCTGTGTAATGAACACACCCGAAGATGATGCATCGATATGCACTTTCTTTGTTTGGGTGGCACGGGAATTCTGGTAATCCCCAATTTCCTGCTCTGTCTTATAACAATTATAAGTTGGAGCGGGACCAACGTTCCCCAGCTCAGTATAACAAGCGGGTTCGGTCAATATATCCGTTTTATTATCTTGATTAAGGCATGACATGGTCGCTACCTGGAGAGAGAGAGAGAGAAGAAAACACTCTGCGTGCGCTCTTGCAAGATCAGATTGGTTATTATTTTATCTAATCAGGATGGCTCCCACTGTTTTTATCAAACCTTCCTTCAAACCCTAAAAGGAAAGACTAGCCGGGATTAATTACACGCTACAAGTTCGCCAATCTTTCAGCCAGGCCAGTGTTGGTACTTTGAGCGAGGATCCCCGTGCTTTCGCACGGACCTAATTAAAGTAAACCTCGTTTTCCCAGAGGCGTAACCCCGTTGACACCTTTCTAGACACCTACTTGATCGGTTAATTGTAATGCGTAAAACTCTCCCAGGAGTAACAATTACTCGCAGTGGGTATCGGGATCCAACTATCTCATAGAAGGTATGCAATCTCATTGTAAATTTCAACACTTGAAATTCCCGATAATTTTGCCCCTAGCACCCTATGACCTTGACGGAGGTCAACAAACCATAGGCTACTAGTCAAGTTCAACCCGTCATTTCTTGATTGAATCAAACCCATCCGCACGACCCTTGACGGAGGTCAACAAGGCCGTACGACTACTCTAACCCAATCTGCATCATATGCATAAGCAGATAAATACTAGTTAGCTACCGCACACTACGCCTTGACGGAGGTCAACAAACGTAGCACGAATACTAAGTAGGACTTATCTGAAATGACAGAGGGCTACGACAGGTTTTTCTGAAAACCTATTGCGCAATGAACTTGATATCGTTGTAGAATCAAATGATTTTAAAATGGAGTGTTTTTGAGGCTTTTAATAGTTTCGCTAAAGAGGTCACTCCCGGTGAAGGGATCGTCGGCTCTTTCCTCGTCGAATGAGGTGCAGGATATATCATATATATCACTGTGCAAAGCAAGAACTAGAAAAGCAATCAAAAGACAAACCGAGTGGTGTAGCATCTGCCAGTTATTGCTAAAGGGGTCACTCCCGGTGAAGGGATCTCGGCCCTTTCCTTATCGAATAAGGTGCAGGATGTTCTACAAGGAACACCACGATGCAAAGCAAGAACTGTAGCTACCTGTTTTTGAAAATTCGATTCCACAACATCTTTTAGGTTTGTTTCCTTTCATTAATCATATTAATGAAGTCCCGTCATTTAAATCACCTAAACATCACAGATAAATACGACGTACACTTATGCCATCCGCATTCGCCTCGATGTCCCCTCGTGCACCGTTAGGTTAGGTAACTAACGGCAGAGCGGGGCAGGGCTAGCGCGGGTGTAAAACATAAGTAACGTCCATATAATATATCATATATACTATATACTGTATCTATCACAACATATCAAAGGATCACATCACAGATATCGCAGCAGAAGAAACATATGAAATATTGGATATACTAGGACGTCCGTGTTTTTAATACGAGCCAGTATAAAACACGGATTCCACGGTCGCGATGAATAGCCAAACCCACACCCCTAGACCCCTAAGAGAGCGGCAAGCAACCCTACCAATTCTAGAGTTAGGAGACCCGGACTCGACTCCTCGAGTTGGTCTCCCACTGGACTCTAGAACCCGGTTACTTGTGCTCTCCTCCTTGGGTCTATCCTAGTGCGGAAAAGTAAATAATATACAAATGGTGACAGCAACCTCAACCCGGAAGTGCCCTAATAAAAGAATATTACATAATATTAAATTTACATGAATGAAAATAAAAACTCTCATCTCACATAAAAAACCCCGGCTATTCAAAACGCGACGTTCCAATACAACATATCCAGCAACATATAACATCACATGTCATCAACGTAAGTAAATGTGCGCATCCTAATTGTCGTTGACATATAGCAACGAAACCGGCGATATCACCTATTACACTTACGGTCGCAGAAAAGAAAGTATAAAACTACAACAGTTGGAATCCACAACCTCCTTAGACATCGCATGCCTAACAATTATAAACTCCGCATTTTAGTCTCTATATCGAAAACACTTTTCAATATCAAGTCAGGCAATTCAACAAGATTCCCGGCATCCTAAACGAATGCTCGTCGCAAACTTTAGTAGATGACCGCACCCTCGATACCGTCGACGAAGTGCACTAAGGCGGAACACCGCTGCGGCGAGCACCCGAACGGATGCTTTCGGCGACGGGGTTCTCCTACAATCACTTGGTCGGGGCTATGGGGTGTAGCCGTCTATTAAGTTTACCCGGCGAGTATCCCGTACGCAACGTGATTGCGACGGACTTTTGATCACATCAAAATTCCGTGGCAACCGATCAATTGAGACTAAACTGCTATGTTTATAACATCCAAATCAGTTATCTCATAACTACTTGTGGATTCCAAATATTGTATCACATTCCAGATAAATAGAGAATGTTAAACTTTCCGATCGAATGATCAAACACCCAAGTTTTCCCTAATGGTTCTCAACACTTGAGGGGAGTTTAAAAACATCCATCACATGCTACAGTACCAACGGTCCAGCCGTAGAAGGGTCAAGCCAACGCCTCACATGTGGCATGCCGTACTGCCCCAAACCCTAAGGTTCAAAGGGCAGTTCAAGACGGTCACATAATCGAGTTAAGGTTTGTTGTCTTTTAGAGGGTCCATTGCGTAACTTGCACGATTTAGACGTTCTCAAACAACGGAAAAATCCAACACTTGGAAATTTTCCGGGTCGGGGAAAAAGTGAGTTATTGATGTCGGATCAAACTTTTTAACAGTTTCTAAATACCCGGAAAAATCCAACGAAATTAAATATTCCGATCGAAACAACGACTACAAAATAAACCCCAAAACACTCAACACTTGAGTCAGATAAAAATACCCATAAAATATCAGGGAATTAAAAAGAAACATTACTGTGCAAATTTATGAGGGTGACGTCACATTATGGCCGATGAACCGCCGCACGAGCCACGCTCGTGCCGCGGTTCCGCGGCACCTTTGGCGCCAAACAGTGTCGTTTTGCACAGTGTTTCTTATAGCTGCCTGCTAATTTTTTTAGGCATTTTTAATTCAGAAAAATCCCAGATTTTAAAAAATGTGTAGAGAGGGTTTTATTTTGTCGTGTTCGGGTTCGTTCGGAGTTTTAACTTCGTTAACACATCGCCTAATGCTCTAGCTAGGCTCTGATACCACTGTAGGACTGTAGGGTTACTAGGCACACTCAAGAGGTTGAATTTGGCATGGTTGATGCCTTGTGGAACCTCTTGAGTGTGCCTAGTAACCCTACAGTCCTACAGTGGTATCGGAGCCTAGCTAGAGCATTAGGCGATGTATTAACGAAGTTAAAACTCCGAACGAACCCGAACACGACAAAATAAAACCCTCTCTGTACATTTTTTAAAATCTGGGATTTTTCTGAATTAAAAATGCCTAAAAAAATCAGCAGGCAATTATAAGAAACACTGTGCAAAACGACACTGTTTGGCGCCAAAGGCGCCGCGGAACCGCGGCACGAGCATGGCTCGTGCGGCGGTTCCGCGGCCATAATGTGACGTCACCCTCATAAATTTGCACAGTAATGTTTCTTTTTAATTCCCTGATATTTTATGGGTATTTTTATCTGACTCAAGTGTTGAGTGTTTTGGGATTTATTTTGTAGTCGTTGTTTCGATCGGAATATTTAATTTCGTTGGGTTTTTCCGGGTATTTAGAAACTGTTAAAAAGTTCGATCCGACATCAATAACTCACTTTTTCCCCGACCCGGAAAATTTCCAAGTGTTGGATTTTTCCGTTGTTTGAGAACGTCTAAATCGTGCAAATTACGCAATGGACCCTCTAGAAGACAACAAACCTTAACTCGATTATGTGACCGTCTTGAACTGCCCTTTGAACCTTAGGGTTTAGGGCAGTACGGCGTGCCACATGTGAGGCGTTGGCTTGACCCTTCTACGGCTGGACCGTTGGTACTGTGGCATGTGATGGATGTTTTTAAACCCCCCTCAAGTGTTAAGAACCATTAGGGAAAACTTGGGTGTTTGATCATTCGATCGGAAAGTTTAACATTCTCTATTTATCTGGAATGTGATAAAATATTTGGAATCCACAAGTAGTTATTAGATAACTGATTTGGATGTTATAAACATAGCAGTTTAGTCTCAATTGATCGGTTGCCACGGAATTTTTATGTGATCAAAAGTCCGTCGCAATCACGTTGCGTACGCGGATACTCGCCGGGTAAACTTAATAGATAGCATACTATCATATCGAGCAAGAAAGTCATCCCTATATATGTCCAAGCATCCACTACAATATACATCCTATGTATAGTAATGGCCTTTAGGGCATACATATAACTAACAATGAAGTATGAAGAACCATTCCTGGCATGCGTAGACATGGGGCCACATACATCACTATGTATCAGTCCCAAGAGTTCAGTAACTCTTTCTCCATGTCCACTAAACGGAGTTTTGGCCATCTTGCCTTTGAGACAAGACTGGCAAGTTTCATAAGATGAAAATTCAAATGGATTCAAATATCCATTCTTATGTAACTTAGCTAGTCGTGTCGCATTGATATGACCTAGTCTACAATACCACTAGAAGGATTCGTTCATTTCTGAACTTTTCCTCTTGTGTGTGTTTTGTACATTAAGAACTGTAGTTTGATTTAGAACGTATATGCCATTATTTAACGAGCCTGATCCAATCAACTTTTGATTTAGGAAGATGTTCATAACATTATCCTGTACTACAAAATTATATCCTTCTTTACTTAATAAAGAAACTGATATAAGATTGCATATCAGGGTCGGAATGTAATAGCATTCGTTCAGAATCGATGCATTACCATTTGGTAATACAAGGTGATATTCGCCAACCGCTTTGGCTGCAACATTTGCACCATTCCCTACTCTTACGGAATGATCACCCTTTCCTAGTTCTCTACCTTTTTTTATCCCATGTAACATATTACATATGTTGGATCCTGATCCGGTATCTAATACCCAGAACGTAGAGTTAACTGAGAAACAGTTCTCGATAACAAACACACCCGAAGAAGATGCATCAATATGCTTATTCTTCGTTTGGGCGGTATGGGAATCCAGATATTCTTCTATTTCCTGCTCTGTCTTATAAAAATTATAAGAAAGAACGGAACCAACGTTCCCCTGCTTAGTATAATAAGCGGGTTCGGTCAATACATCCATATTATTATCTTGATTAAGGCTTGATATGGTCGCTACCTGGAGAGAGAGAGAGAAGAAAACACTTTAGCGTATGCTCTTACAAAATTAGATTGGTTATGATCTTATCTAATCAGGATGTCTCCCACTGTTTTTATCAAATCTTCCTTCAAACCCTAAAAGGTAAGACTAGCCGGGATTAATTACACCTTACAAGTTCGCCAATCTTTCAGCCAGGCCAGTGTTGGTACTTTGAGGGAGGTTCCTCGTGCTTTCGCACGGACCTAATTAGAATAAACCTCATTTTCCTAGAGGCATAACCCCGTTACCACCTTTCTTGACACCTTCTTGATCGGCAAATTGTGATGTGTAAAATTCTCCCAGGAGCAACTCTTACTCGCAGTGGGTATCGGGAAAGTATCTTATAGAAGGTATGCAATCTCATTGCAAATTTCAACACTTGAAATTCCCGATAATGCTTTTTCCCCTAGCATGCTATGACCTTGACGCAGGCCAACAAACCATAGTCCGCTAGTCAAGTTCAACTCGTCATTTCCTGATTGAATTAAACCCACCCGCACGACCCTTGACGCAGGCCAACAAAGTCGCACGACTACCCTAATCCAATCTCATCTTATATTACAGATAAGCACTAGTTAGCTACCGCACACTACGCCTTGATGCAGGCCAACAAACGTAGCACAAATACTAAGTAGTACTTATCTGAAATTACGGAGGGCTACGCAGGTTTTCAGAAAACCTTTTGCTTAATGAACTTGATATCATTGTAGAAACAAGTGATTTTGAAAAGGAGTGTTTTTTAGGCTTTTACTAGTTTCGCTAAAGAGGTCACTCCCGGTGAAGGGATCTCGGCTCTTTCCTTATCGAATATGGTGCTGGATATTCTACAAGAAATACCGCTATGCAAAGTAAGAACTATAGAAGCAATCAAAAACAAAACCGAGTGACTTGTAGCATCTGCTAGTTTCACTAAAGAGGTCACTCCCGGTAAAGGGATCTCGGCTCTTTACTTATCGAATAAGATGCTGGATATTCTATAACGAATACCGCAATGCAAAGCAAAAACTAGAGCTACCCTTTTTGAAAATTTGATTCTACAACATCTTTTAGCTTTCTTTTCTTTCATTAATCTCATTAATGAAGTCCCATCATTTAGCTTCCTAAGAATCACAGAAGAAAGGAAAATACAACGTACGCTTATGCCATCCGCATTCGCCACAGTGTCCCGTTATGCACCGTTAGGTTATTTAAATAACGACATACCGGGGCAGGACTAGCGCGGGTGCAAAACATAAGCAACGTTTATTATATATCATATATACAATAATAAAGCATTCGTCTCAGCATATAAAGTGATCACATCACAGAATATCAGCAGCAGAAGATAACATATGAAATATTGGATATACTAGAAGGTCCGTGTTTTATTTTGAGCCTGTATAAAACACGGATTCCACGGTTGCGATGAATAGCCAAAACCACATCCCTAGACCCCTACGAGAGCAGTAAGCAACCCTACCAATTCTAGAGTTAGGAGACCCGGACTCGACTCCTCGAGTTGGTCTCCCACTGGACTCTAGAACCCGGTTACTTGTGCTCCCCACCTTGGGTCTATGCTAATGCGGAAAAGTAAATAATATAAAATGGTGACATCATCCTCAACCCGGAAGTGCCCCAATAAAAGAATATTACATACATTGAATTTTACATGAATGAAAACAAAAACTCTTATCCCACATAAAAAACCCGGCTATTCAAATCACGACGATCCAATATAACATATCACAGCAACACATAACATCACATGTCATCAATGTAAGTAAATATGCGTATCCCAATTATCGTTGACATATAGCAATGAAACCGGCGATACACCACATATTACACTTACGGTCGCAGAAAAGAAAATGTCAAACTACAACATTTGGAATCCACAATCACCTTAGACATCATAAACCCGAAATATCACATACTTCGCATTTAATGCCTAACAATATGAATTCCAAATATTGTATCACATTCCAGAAAAAGCTATACGATGTTAAACATTCCGATCGAATCAAAAAACACCCGAAATTTCCCAAAAGCTCAACACTTGAGCGTAGTTTAAAAATACTCAGTACATGCCACAGTACCAATGAACCAGCCATAGAAGGGTCAACCAATGTCTCACCTGTGGAGCCGCAGAACTACCGCAAACCCTAGGGTTTAGCGGCGGTTCTTACGGTCACATAATCGAGTTAGGGTTTCATTTTTCTAGAGGGTCCACCGCATCACTTGCACAATATTAGAATGTTCTTTAACTATGAAAAAATCCAACTCTTGGAAAATTTTCCGGCAAGGGTTAAAGTGGGGATTTGATATTCGATCGAACTTTTTAATACCGTCTAAATAACCCGAAACAAAACTAGAATTACGAATACGAAACACTCCGAATATCCAATGCAAAAAGATAACATCACATGCAAATTTAGTAAAAACAAACAACACCTGAAATACCAAACCCCAGAGACTGGAACACAGTACAAATTTCAACCCTGGACTCCACCAAAAACCGAGCAGGCCGGTTTTGAACGCAGTGTGGCCGGCCAAAATCCGAGGTCTTAGGTTAAATTTTGTACCGTGTTCATGTTGCATCTCATATAACATTCTGCAGTTGTTTAAAAAAAATTTTGACTCTCAGAAAATTTCGACAGAAACTAGGGTTTCTATTCGGGTATTTTGAAGTTTTTTCGGTTTCGTAATCCTACATAGTCCGTCTAATTCTCTAGCTAGGCTCTGATAACACTGTAGGGTTCCTAAGCATGACAACAAGGTTTCGGGTGGCATCATCCGTGCCAAATAAAATTTTTGCCATGCTTAAACAACCCTAAACAAGATCTTATACTAGAGATTCATACGGAAAACATCGAGTAAACAACTTTACAACTAAGTGATTAAGGATTACAACCTTTGTAGTCCGTTCCTTCACATCATGTCACGACCCGCAGGGTACGGAACGTGACTGGCACTTAAGTTTACGAAACGTCTAAAGGCGTCCGTAAAATAAGTAAGCCAAAACCCAGAAAACAAAACCAATTAAGCAAAAGAGTGAAGAAAACCCAAACATTTGAAAGCAAGCTTATCAAATAAGTCATATAAAACCCCTTTTAAAAACAATACTAATTTTTCCGAAAATTTCGGCAGAGTCTCCTTTGTAAATACTGGCCCCCAAAAATGGGTACAACAAAATATATACATGAATCCACAAAATAGGGCATCCCCAAGCGGGAGCTAGCTCTTCGCCATAAGGCGGTCACAAAATCCCACGCAATGTAAATGACAATAAGCATAATAATCATAAGGAAGCATGAAAAAGTAACATGTCGGCTCAAGTGAGCTCGACCCCAAAATACAGCATAAAATCCACAAACCTCACAATCTCATCTCTAGGTCAATATACAATAATCTGGTAGAAACAGTAGATGGAGTACACTAGATACAAAGAATATACAAGTGGTACAAAATGATAACATAACCCACCTATGAGCAAATCTCGAGTCCAGGCAAAATAGGCAAAAGAAGCAAGCGCACCCGCCGCTACTGTACTGACGGGGCGGACCTGCAAAAGACTAGGGCACAACGGGGGTGAGTTGCCAACTCGTGAGTAATAAAGAACATCTACAAAGGCTATCATATGCATGCACACAAGCATCCTAGCATCTATAATACTGGTAAGGCAGGACATAATGGCAAGTATGTATGCAATATGGATATACTAGCAGGTATTATACAGCATCAGTGTACGAATATGTATGCAACATGAGTATCTGAGGTCTCAATAGTATATATATATATAAATATTTTTATCTCTTTTTGTTTTTGAAACTCTTTTAGAATGCCAGCATAATATCAAAGAATCGACGAGAACCGGTGTCCAGCAACGACACCTAAAAGCTGTCTCAAACCTCATAAATGTATCTCTGGCCTCAGCCGTCCGGCTGACCCATCTCAAATATCAATATCTCATCATCTAGTGGCCACGGTCGGTATCCTCTGGATATCCGCCGTCCCAAACAGTCACCGGTAGGTAATCCGTCCCCTGCCAGGCTCAACGTCATCACCACATTCCTCTTGCCCCGGGGTACCTTACCGGGCCCACCATGTACCCGTGCCGGTTCCTCCACTCCTCGACACGGATTTCCAAAGCCACAGCAAACTCATGGTGGACGACACTTACATCACTAGAAAACCGCAATTTACATGTTTTAAAAATATCATAAGTTTGGAAATTTTGCGGCTTTCCCCCGAAATCCAGCAATATCATAAAATCTCAAGAAATCCTCATAAGTGCATATATCAATGCTAATGAATGCGTATGATATCAAAAATCAAGTTGCGATGTGTGATTAATGTATTAAGCATGAACAATGAATATGATGAAGTACATGCACATGAATAGCAATCCTACGGTTTCATTTTAAGGAAATGGCACAATTTAAGTATCAATTAGTAAAAGGTTTAAATTAAAGGTTATCTAGTGTGGTGGCATGGCAATTACCAGGGTGTGTGTGTAAACATGAATAGTGCTCGTGCTGCATATAAAAACCTGGTAATGGTGCATGTGTCCTACAATTGAGTTTGCGTATATGGGTATAACCTATTGATCTAATTGCAGCAATTATCATGCCAGTATTATTATTCTAATGTCACAAGTGGTTATCCAGTTACTATTTTATTTTCAGTTTACTAAATCTATCGGGCGACTTGCGCCATCCAAACGATCGTCCCCCCGTAGATGTTAAATCTACTCACCGAAATCCCTGGCTAGCTGTGTCCAATCACCGCCTTTCCCTTTCGCGCCGCGTCTGACGTTTCCGCGACCGAACCTGGAATTTACATCAATACCAAATATAAGGTTACATATCAAGAACGACGCAAAACCCCAACGAAACTACTAAGGTTCTCTAGCTAGGTACAACGTGCACAAAGTGCGCGGAACACACGCGAAAATCGCAAAAACTGCCAAAAACGCCGATTTGGGTCACCCGGCAAAACTAAAACCCGACTACCCAAAAACCGCACTCACGCATCCTAAAAGTCGTAGGACAAGCCATTACAATCATCAAGATGCCACAA
Source organism: Agapanthus africanus (assembly GCA_030015575.1). Taxonomy (NCBI): domain Eukaryota; kingdom Viridiplantae; phylum Streptophyta; class Magnoliopsida; order Asparagales; family Amaryllidaceae; genus Agapanthus; species Agapanthus africanus. Next base: position 473,875,222 of record CM057338.1, on the reverse strand, counting down.
TTAATTCATCACATAGCTTTTATAAAAATCTAGTAAGCAGAAATTGCAATTTGATGCAACATCGACAATATAGCGACAAAGTCAACACCACCCAACACCAACATCCAAACTAACCAAATAGCTAGCCAATACACAATTTCTAAACCATTAACTAAGCTTAAAAACCTAATTTACATAACAAAACCTTCTCTTGATCTTTGTACTTAGCAAACATAAACCAAACTATATATGAAAAACCTTAATTTAACACTATATTTTAGCCTACTAAGCAAATTAACCACTTAGATTAAGGTTAGCAAAACACTAGATAGCAAATTAGGTTTAATCACTTAAATAATGCTTTCAAAAACTTAATCCACTCACTAATCAAGCTTCACAAACCAATACCAACATAAACCCTCTCTTGAAATTTCAAAACAACAATTCCACCCTTCTAAAATTAACTAATTTAGCAAAATTGAAAGCTATATCAACAAGGTAACTATATAGATTAGTCATTAACAACTAGATTAACTATAAAATAACTTAATTAACTATTATGGCTTTCAAACCCTAGTTAGAATTTTCAAACAAAATCTAAGAAAACTAGATTAAACTACACTAATTTAACACTAAACCATAAAACATAAGCACTTAAACAAGGAATTTAACAAGATAGAAATTATACCTCTTGATCAATGGATCAAGCAAGAAAGTTTGCTCCAAAAATGCCTCCTTTCCACATGATTTCAACTATATTAGGCTTGAGAAGAGGTAGCACAAGGATTTTATGTTGAAAAAGAGAAGGATTTGTGGATTTTTATTGAATTATGTTGCAAATTTTGAAGAAAATGAGAGAGAAAGAGAAGGAAAATAATGGAGGTGGGAAATGGTGCAGGTTTCGGCCAGAATGGAGGGATGGGGGAGGGTGTGGGCAAGTGGGGAAAGTCATGGTCAAGTTTCCAAAGTCAAAAGTATCATATATTATCCATTTTAATTAAAATAATACCATAAACTATCAAATTAACTCAAGAAACAACCAAGGAAAAGAGAGGCCAGAAATTTCTGGTCTTGGCCAAGGTTTGGGCTGTTCTTGGGCTGAGGGAAAAGATAGGGGGGTTTTACAAAAGAAATTTTATGCAAAAAGGCCCCCTACAACTCAAAAATTGCAAGTTTTAGCCCAAAATTCAATAAATTCGTTTCAATTCATAAAAATTTGTTAAAAATCAAAATAAATTACTAAAAATTCATGTTATCACTAGATTATAATTATCATAATTTTAGAGATTAAAATTAGCCCGGAAAAATTTGTATTTATCGCTTATTTAATGTATTTTCTTACCGGCTTAAAATAATATTAAAAAAATGAAAAATAGGGAAAAATTTTTAAATGACCAAAATTTCATAATTAACTCATTAGTCACTAAAAACAAGTAATTACCTATCCATTTAAGGTATAATTAGCCCTAAACTGCAAAATATCGAGAAAGACGGTTTTCGGAAAAATACCGAATTTTCACCGAATTTCAGGAAAACACCAAAACGACTTTTCAAGACGCTACACATCAATAGCTTCTTGTTGTGGTCCCTTCGCTGCGATCAATAAACTCCCAGACTTTTGAGAGGCTCCACAAGATGTATGATGCATCCTAGCTAGAAGTCTTCAAAGTCTATGATGATCTACTTTGAGGAAACACAAACTCAAGCTATCTCTTCACTAATGTGGAACTAGTGAAGCCAATACACAAAACTATATGGCTAGTATAGAAGAGGATGATGAAGTAGGAATTTTTCTCACTTTGGATTTTATTTTCTCACAGTCTTTTATCAATTCATCACAAGCAAAAGAGCTAGAAAATGAGATGAAGAATAAGATGATTAAGTGATGAAATGAATAATTGAGATGATGTTAGAAATGCAACCATGGTGAGTTATGTCATCCTTAACCCTTGTAGAGAATAAACCATTGCTAAGTCATTAGGGTTAGGTCAACAAATATCTTAGGTTAAAACAAAATTGGTGGACTTAGTCAATGAATCTACAAGCTTCTTCAAAGCTCATCCATGACTAATTCCAAGCAATTTTGAATTAACTAAAATAAATAAAAACCTAACCCTAATCACAAGTATGGTATTATTCTCATACACCCAAGTTTGCATGTATAACCCTAGCATGTCATAATGTTATATATCACATATATAATTTGTGAACAAAAGAAAACATATATCACATATATGTTAAATGTATAAGTGAGAAAAATAAATACTTAAGTGAGCATATATTAGTTAATGCAATTTAATATATCAAATATATAATTATATATTAAATTATTAAATCAAAACTTGATTTAATAATCCGGCTATATTACATATAACCAACTAATATAATATGTATCATTTCGTCGAATCAACACTTGATCCGATGACCCGGCTATATCACATATAACCGGCCGATATCACATATCGCGAGAATAAAATATGGTATCACATACACGTATCAACCTCGGTCCCGCACATATCACATATGTGCTCCTACTCTATTTCTCCTGAGCCAGGAAATCTCTGTGTAGGACTCTAAAGACTCGTCAATATGCCGGCAGTAGATGATGATCATATCAAACACCTACAGCTGCAAGCGGTCAGCTAAATGTAACGGCCAGCCGGGTATTGAGCGATTAGAAGATCAACAAGCAAGCATGTACATACTCCTGCGAATCAAATCAGTAACACTATCGTACAGTCCGGTCTCTTCATCTGATATGCCGCATATCCAGTCTAGGGGTATTAAACGTCAGACCCCAGTAACCGATAAGTCGTGTCGATGTGAGGCTCATAACGGGTCGAGAAATTACTGATAACACTTACCAGTAGATATCCATATCAGCCCTGGCCAGGGACATCCAGTTATAGCCAATCGAGCACGGCGAAATATCAACCCCTAATACCGGGAGAGACGAAACCCCTCCTATCGCTCATTGCCTCCATGTGATTCAGGATTGTACCCAAAAGCCACCGTTTTACACATTCTCATGAACGTGGTAAGGTGGAAATCAAAACATAGTGGGAATCACACAAGACTCTATGACGATCTCGGGTCATCAGACTAACCTGTACCAGTGTCACCAGATAACTGCTATCTGACGATAGTAATATCATCTAGGAGTTCTCGACGAGTCCGTTCAGTGTACCCAGTCTCCACTGAGCACCCGTATACCATCTTTGATGTCAAATACCAATGGATGTGGGATCATCCATCGCCTATCATATGGGTCAAGATACGTATACGCTAGTCTACTCTGGAGTATCGATGTCCTGTCTCGATACACCCTCGACTAGGAACAATTATAGGATGTACTTTTGGACTACCCTGGCCTCCACTAGTATGATCTACATCTAGTCCTAGTAGTCAAGTACACATCCTAAGAGTATTATCAACATGTGAGAGCAAGACAGTAACACAATACAAGTCAACATTTTAAGACAAAGAGTAACCAGATAGCATACTATCATATCGAGCAAGAAAGTCCGCTCTATATATATCCAAGCATCCACTATAATATACATCATATGTACAACAAAGGCCTCTAGGGCATATACATAACTAACAACAAAACATTCAGATTTATTTTTCTAATTAAGCAACACAAAAAAATAAATTATATACTAAACAATGAATTACATTTAAATTACAAACATGTTTGCGCCGAGAGTCGAAATATTGGCACAAGAGAGGCCATGTATCTACGTCGACTCTCGCAAATGCCGGAGTATGTAGGAGAGCCGCTCTCTCTGCCTTGGGGGTCGCCATCCACAGGGAATAGCAGTCGATCTTCAGCTCGTTCCTATTGTATCGGACCTTTGATTGCATGTTCTTCAACAGGCCATGGTATAGAGCGTGAAGATCGAGCACTCTCTCAGGGTGATCAGGGTCGGGTACAGGCTGAAAGTCGTAATCCAACTGCAAATACAAAAAAAAAACAATGTTATTAAATTGAAAGTGTTAAATAATAATAAATAGATTGGGTAAGTCAAATGAAAATATATATTAATACCCGATCCTGATCCCAGAAGAGGGCAAATGAGCGCCGGTGCTGGTCTCCCCACTCAACGTGAAGTGGATACTTCTTCACGAGGTGGCTCTCATCCCCCATATATCGCCCGAACCTCTCGGCATAATCGCCGGTATAGCGATAATCAGGGGTAAAGAAGTGGGGGAATGCTGCCTCCCCCTAGCTCTGTCGGGCCTCAGCCTGTGGAACTGATTCGGGCCTCGAGTCCCCCTCTCGGGATGGGGATGCCCTGCATCTACAAGAAATATCAAGACAATCAATATTAAGACAAAGTGGTATTAAGAAATCAAGATTTAACGAAAATTGAAGTGTGATATATACCTCCGGCGACAGAAGCATGAGCCTGGGCCTGGGCAGCAACACGAGCGGGACGATAGTTCCTCCGGTGAGGAACATCCGGTGACCCGGACGTGGACACATCTCCAACTAGCAATATAAATATTGATAAAATTACATGAAGTTCATGTTTATTCTTAAAGGATATGTAAAATGAATAAATATTTTATATTTATTCATACAAACCTGCAGACTGAGCGGAGGGTATGGAAGTGACTGGAGTGGCCCCTGCATCAGACGTGGACGCACCACCAATAATTAGACAATCAAACATTGACTATATAAGTAATTGCAAAAAGAATGTGTATATCAATAATATAACATTCTAAATCAACATGTATACACTATAAGATATATAAACATACCCACAGGTGCGGTGGTGGCCTCTACCCGAGATGTAAGTACGTAAGAGCAAAAAGAATATATGTATATTTATGATATAGCATTCTAAATCAGTATACATTCACTATATGATATATAAACATACCTGGAGGTGCGGGAGTGGCCTCTGTCTCTGATGTGGACACACCACCAACAGTTATACAATCAAACATTGACTTTATAAGTAATTTTGACATGAATATGCATGTATATATATAATATTACATTCAAAATGAATATGCGTTCAATATAACTGGAGGTGCGGCAAATTCCACACGGAAGGAGGCATCCGAAGGGGTCTTCGATCGTGGTGCAAGACCGGCCCTCTGAAGCTCCCTACGCAGCTCTCCGGACGACAGAACCGCTCTGCCTCTGCCTCTGCCGGTACCGCGGCTGGAGCTCCTGCCGCCCCTCGCTGCTCCCGTCACGTCATCAAATCTAGATAAAACGGTTCGTGGACGCATTAGACAATCATTACATATGCATTCTATATATGTATAAATCGTAAAATGTGAAGTAATAATATAACATTACTGATAACCTTTTTCGTTTCGTGGACGCATTAGACATATTTACTTGGATTTCATCATCGATATCATTTCTAACCAACGTAACTTCATGATCAGCCGAAGACAACCCGTCTTTTGAAACAGACGGTCGGAGCACTCTAAGTCTTCTCTCTTCTTCATCCTATGCTACATTCGGTCAAATCTAACTTATCACTAAGGTTCTCCATGAAGGACCTGGGTGATGCCACATATATTCTGGGCATTAGGATCTATAGAGATAGATCCAAGAGGTTATTGGGATTGTCCCAAACCAGGTACATTAACACCATCCTAAAACGGTTTAGTATGGAAGACTCCAAGCGGGGTGCCTTACCCGCTTGCCATGGAGTCACTCTCTCCAAGGACTTTTGCCCAAAGAACGATGAAGAGAGAGCTCGCATGAGCATTATACCCTATGCTTCAGCCGTAGGTTCTATAATGTATGCGATATTATGTATACGCCCAGATGTAGCTTATACACTTAGTGTAGTAAGAAGGTATCAATCCAACCCGGGGGAGAATCACTGGATAGCTGTGAAGAACATTCTTATGTACTTGCGAAGGACTAAAGAATTGTTCTTGGTGTATGGTAATGGAGATCTCCAAATGGAGACCTTTACCGATTCGAGCTTCCAGAGTGATAAGGACGACAACAAATCTATCTCTGGGTTTGTATTTACCCTCAATAGAGGGGCGGTGAGTTGGAAGAGTTCCAAACAGGATACCATTGCAGACTCTACGATGGAAGCTGAGTACATTGCTGCGAATGATGCCGCCAAGGAAGCCGTCTGGATGAGGAAGTTCGTATCGGAGCTAGGAGTAGTTCTAACCATTATTGATCCAATACCATTGTATTGTGATAATAATGGGGCTATGGCGTTAGCCAAGGAGCCCAGGTCCCATCAGCAGTCCAGACACATCCTGAGGCATTTTCATTTGATCCGGGAGATCGTAGATCGCCGCGAGATCGAGATTAGGAGAGTAGACACAAAGAATAATATTGCGGATCCACTCACCAAGGCCCTCCCTCAGCCACAGCATGAGCGACTTTTTGATATGTTGGGTATGAGATACGCCAATAACTGGCCTTAGTGCAAGTGGGAGATTGTTGGATATATGTACGCCCTAGAGGCCATTATATGATAGTGGATGTATTTATACATGTATATATATTCAGTTTACATTCTTGCTCGACATGATAGTATGCTATCTGGTTCTTCTTTATCTGATATGTTGACTTGATCATGCTTTTATTCATTTACACATGTTGATAAAGCCCTGAGGATATTTGCTTGACTACTGTGATTATGATGGAGATCATACTAGTGGGACGTCTGTAGTTTATAAGCATATCCTGAAATGTCCATAGTCGTAGGTGTATCGAGACGGGGGATCTATATACCAGAGTAGACTAGCGTATATGATACTAGACCCATATGATGGGCGATGGATGTTCCCACATCCATTGATGTTTGACATCGAGATCATATACGGGTGCTCAGTGGTGACTGGGTACACTGGACGGACTAGCCGAGAACTCCTATATGGTATTATATCTATCGTCGGATAGCAGTTCTCAGGTGATACTGGTACAGGTTAGTCTGTAGACTCGAGATCGTCATAGAGTCTTGTGTGTTCTCCCACTGTACTTTGATTACCACCCAACCACGGCTTTACTGAGTCGTGCAAACAGGTGGCTTTTGGGTACAATCCCGAGACACATGAAGACGATGAGCGATAGGAGGGGTTTCATCTCTCCCGGTATTGGGAGTTGATATTGTGCTGTGCTCGATTGGCTATATCAATAAGTCCCTGGCCAGGGCTGTTGAGATTTACTGATAAGTGTTATCAGTAGGTTCTCGATCTGTTATAGACCATTCATCGGCATGACTTATTGAGTTATTGGGGTCGACATTACCATCCTTAGACTCGATATGCAACATATCTGACGAAGATACCGGACTGTACGGTAGTGTTGCCGGTTGGCTCGACGGGAGTTGTGACAGGTTCTCTTGTTTTCTTCTGATCGCTCAATACCCGGGTGGCCGTTATGTTTAGCTGACCTCTTGCGGCTTGGGGGTGCTTGATATGATCATCACCCACTGCCGGCGTATTGATGAGTCTTAGAGTCCCACAATGGAGTTACTTAGTCCAGGCGAAACGATGTGGTGCACATATGAGATATGCGTGGGGACCCGATTAAATGCGCGTATGTGATACCGTATATTAATCGGGCGGTTTGCTATTGGTCGGGTCGTATGTGATATGACCGGTTTGCTAAATCAATTGTTGATTTATCATTGATCATTAGCTTTTTCACTTTAAACCCTTCTTGTCTTCTGCTGTATGCATGCATGTTTGCATTTATTATCATTGATGCACATTTGGATGTGCATGCATACATACATGCATACACATGTGTGTCATGGTTGTTGATACACTAGATAGTGGTAATATAAGACTTACATGTTAGTAAATATATACATATTTATTTTTGAGTGGAAACAAATAGAATAATTCATGGTTGATTTTTCTTCTCTCCATTAACCTTTCCACTAACCATGAGTTAACATTCTATGCTTGTTTTGTGCTCCAAAATAAATATCTAGATATTTATTAACTTATGGTTAAAGATGAGAAAGAAAAAATATATATGTTTTTCTTTCTCATTTTAATCATCTTGATCATTATCTCTTGAGCTCTTCATCTTGCCATCTTTTTCCTCCTTCACTCTCTTGCTCTCTAGCTTTTATTAGTGAACAAAATAGTGATCAAGTTAGGGTTTTGAAGTGAGAAAACAAACCACATCACCATTCTACACTACTCTTTCCCATTAGTTTAGAGTGTTGGCTTCAACTTCTTCTCTTGATCTAGTGAAGCATCTAGCTTGGACAAAGAGGACTCCGGGTGGATCGTCGTGGACCTAGAGGATCTCAAGCGAGCCTTTTCCAACTCTGAAGTGGTCATGGAGTCTAGCGTAGGGAGCTACAAAGGTTGAATTCTCAAACCCTAGCCTTTTACTACTTGTGTTTGAGTTAAAAGTTTTGTTACCCTAGCTTTTTTAATTTGATCCTTAGGATGTTTCTTTGGCATCCTATAAAATTTTAATATGGCATGTGTGATGCTACCAAACCCTAGTAGCAGAAACCCCTTCACAAACTCAGGTCGTCAGAGCGACACAATAACAATATATACATATATAATGTACAACGATGATAAACATAAAGCAGTAAGCATAGAGTAATGACGTGAGTGTGAAATAACCGGTACAGGTAAACAGTAATGTATGTGTATCGAATCAGTAATCAATGCAATATCCATGTCACTAATCTTATCGTCAGTTCGAGTATGAGCGTCAACCACCGCAGGAATATTTCCAAACCAAGGGTAAGCCCCAGGGGCAGGGAAACACGGGCCCGAATCACAATAAGTAAGAACCAGTAACACGATCAGTAATAATACCATGAAATCACTAAATATACCAGCAATGGGACTCCTGAGATTCCGTTGATCGAACCCACACTCAAACTACCCCACACCCCACGGTATACATCAAACACCGACCACGAATCTAAATACTAGTCGCTCCATGACAAGTCTATGGGAGAATTGGATACAGGGTCTCCATCAAGTATGTCTCAACTAGTATCCAAGAAAAGTGGACAGTTCCCGATATCTTACTTATGAAACTAATATAAGTGCTTCCATACCCATCATATATCAATTATAGTTACACTTATATATGTCCCATAGGCGTCGACAATGCAATAATTAATTGGTTCCGCTGATTGTATACAAGTACGAGTCACTTCTCTTATTCAATCACGCTTTTACACTAACGTACTTGGCACAATCCAATCACTAACATTTATCACTTGGTAATGTAATACGGTCACTAAGATATCAATGTATATGGTCCCTATTCAATGAGGGTATAACAGTTATAAGATATGGTAAGGATGCATTCAAATATGATACGAGTAAAAATATGGCAGCCAATGTCATATAACTTGCAAAATTTACTATAAATCACATGCGCAGAATTGAGCTAGACAATATAAAAGGAGTAAGCAGTATATTTAATCATCTCTACAAAAAAATTGGTCTCGAGTCAATCGGGTTTCAGGTTTGTGAGTTACGGTCATTTCATTTTAGTGTTCATTGCTGGAAATCCAGTTTCTGAACTAGAAGTCCGTTTTGTAACACATTTTACTCTTTGTCGGAATCATAATTAGGTGATACTACAGTTAGATAATATTTAGATTTATCTCTTATGTTTCCAACGCATCAGACGGATCAATATTATCTACTGTATATAGGAAGATATACGCTGTCTAAGGTTAAGGTATACGTTCTGTTTCTGCATGAAACTGCAGTACACATCGACGGTTTAAAAGATGTTATAAATATCAAACGACACTGGAATGCAATGGGACAAGTATTGTTAGAAATATAATTCAATTATCCACGCTTCCATATATGGTTCCGCACACTTGAGCACTTAAACAGTGAAAAGTATGGGTTCTAAAACAGGTAAAGGTAGAGATTCTTCCTCTGGACTGCAGTCCAAAGCCATGAATCGCCCCAGTTTTTATTGTCGTAATTTATTAAGATACAAAGATTAACTATGGGGTGCTATAGGTTTTTCTGTTGGCTTCGATATGAGCCATAGAATGCCAAGATCCGTTATATAAATGATTTATTATGATTTTAACCATTCATCTTGTCCGAAAAAATTCAGCTTTTGCAAAGGTTATCGAGGGTAACGTTTCATGGGTGAAACGGCGTCGTTTTGCCGTCCAATTTCTACGGGGTATTCGTTAAAAGTAATTGGGTATAATGATCATAGATTACACCATATTATCTTAAGTTATCACATAGGGTCCTATACCGAACACTTAAACTGTGCAAACAGTTATCGATCGAAATATCGATTCCTTTTACCCGATCAACACGAAATTAATTCATGGGTTACTATATGACATTACTGCGGTGTAATCGAACCAATTCGGGACTCAAACACTAAAATTTTCGTTGAAGGGACTTGTTCGATATTCACTTCGCAAACAATGTATATGAAAAATGTCTATACTTATACATATATCATCACATATTATATCTAGAAATTACTATAACATGATGAACAAGTGAAGGGATTCACTTGCCTTCGGTCACTTGATATAGAAGCGACACCACGTGCAGGATCCATATCGACACATAAGATGGTGTGATGCTGGACACGGTGCGTGGCGCATGCACGATGCACGGTGACCCGGTACTGGACACTGTCTTAGCTCAGTGCATGGTGCGGGTGTAGCATGACGCGACACGGCATGGGACGTGACGCTGGTGTGGGAGTGGGCATGGTGCGTGCACTGGATCGGGGCACGATTGGCACGGAGGCTGGCACGATTGGCACGGAGGCTGGCGTAGCGTGGCATAGGGAGTTCACCGAGGGTCGCCGACTGTGGAGGTCGGTTTGGATGGCAGCGATGGTGACGACGAGGGATGATGATGACGAAGTGGCTCGGGGTGATGGTGGAGGTAGAGGTGAGGAGCTGTGGGATGTTGGTGAAAGCGACGGTCGTCGTCGGCGAAGCCTCTTGTGGTGGGGGAAACCGTGATGGGTTGGGTGGGTGAGTTTGGAGAGAGTAGGGAGATGAGAGGGGGAGAGAGAAGACGGGGGGCGATGGAGGTGGTGACGGGGACTTCGGATGCTGGAGGAGGAGAAATGGAGCTCGTGGTGGCGTAGGTGGTCGGTGCAAGGTGACGGTGGCCAGGGATGCTCATCGGTGAGGGGTGGCGTCGCGGTGGTGGTCGAAGGGGAGCCGGAGGCAGCCGAAGATGGCAGGGGAGGAGCTTCGGGGTTATGGCGGTGGTAGGGAGAGAGGAGGTATTGGCGATGGTTTGGACGACGAGGTAAGGAGATAGAGAGAGGGAGGTTAGAGGGGTGAGTATTGAGAGGCCGGGGATCTCGGGTAGTTGCGGCGAGGGCGCGGTCGTGGAGGAGCAGTTGCGAAGGAGGAGGGGGCTGGGATCGAGAGGAGAGAGAAGGAGAAAAGAAAAGAGAGGAGAAAGAAAGAGAGAATGTTGGCTATAATGCCCTCAAGGAAATTATCATAGTCGCAGGCAGGTGATTATGATGATTGAGGGAGGACCTATACCGGTAGAACAGTCTTACTCGAGATGATAATATGCTATCTGGTTTGTTTTTATCATCATGTACAACATTAGGTGGCATTACGGATCATTATTACATGTTGATAGAGCCCATAGGATTCTTGCTTAACTACCAGGATTATGATGACGATCATATACATGAGAGTTGGGTGGTCTATAACGACATCTTTAAATGTCCCTAGTCGTGGGAGTTTCGAGACTGGGCATCAATACTCCAGAGTAGACTAGTGTATACTGATCGAGACCCCGACAAGTGGAGGTGGCCGGTCTCACAAGCCATTGGTGTCATTTTGTTCACCTAAGATGTATACAGGTGCTCATTGGGTTATGAGTACACCGGACGGACTCGCCGGGAACATGCTAGTTGGTATTATATCTATTGTCAGATAGAAGTTCCCAGGTGACATGTGTACAGGTTAATCTATCGACCTGAGATCGTCATTTGTCTCGTGTGAGTTCCCACCGTGCTTTGATTACTACCCTACCACGGCTTAAAGGAGTCGTACAAACAGGTTTTAGTTGGGTACAGTCCCGAGCCATATGGAGGCAGTGAGCGGATCGTCAGGGGATTCGTCTCTCTCGGTATTGGGGGTTGATGTCGCGTTGTGCACGGGTGGCCATCACTAGAAATCCTTGGCCAAGATAGTCGAGAATTACTGATCTAGGATCGGTAGTTTATCAGGTGGTGATGGGATTCATATCGACACTAAATGTCGCGTTATTAGGGGTCTGACTTTATTCACCCCTTAGACTCGATAAGCAATACTCATAGACGAATGGGCCAGACTGTACAGATATTGTCACGGTCATGCTCGGTAGGGGTTTCAGGATGAGTTTGCTTGTCGGCCTCCCTTTCGCTCAATACCTGGGTAGCCGTTACGTACAGCTAGTGCCGCTGACGTGCTTGTGGTTAAACCCACTGCCAGCGCATTGACGAGTCTTTAGAGTCCCACACAAGGGTTTCCCTGTTTCGGGAGAAACGATGTAGAGGCCGTATGGTTTTGCGGCAGGGTTCGATCATATACGTGCACTCGTGCGTGTATCATGATTCGGACGGATAATACTAGTGATCTTTGGTTTAAGCCGGATCCTAGTATTATATTGTTGGATTATTTTCATCTCATTGTATTCGTATTCTTCGGAATACGGATGCGGGTATGTATATATGGATGATGGGTATTCTTGTAATTTCTTACAAGATTACTTTTAGAAGATTACACCTCATTATGTTTTAAACCTTTTTGGATTAAAAGGTTTATGAGGTGGATGATGAGGTGTTTATTGCATTTTATTGTGGCATGGCTTAGTAGTGACTTATGGTTACTATTCTAGCATGCTTAGTTTTTGTTTGTTGTGAGATTTTTGTTGACTTAAGATATTTTGGAGACATGGGATATTTATTTGGATGGCTCCATTATTTCTCCACACTCTCACAACACATAAAAACACTTAGCCATTATTCATTCTCTCTCCTACAACACTCTCATCCTCATGGCATCTTCTTCTACCCTCACCCTACAAGTTTCATGTGTTGAGAAACCTAGGGTGTCTTGAGACAAATTAATCCTTCATCACTCTCTACTTCTTGTAGGCTATCTAGTATAGCGATCTAGGTACCCTAGTTATCTCAGCTATGAGGTTGGAGCTCATTTCATAGACTCTCGGGGTCGATCATCATCGATGGAGGGAGATCGGAGATCAATCTTGATGAAGGAGGCCTCTAGGAGCTTAGGATGATGGTTCAAGACCGAAGAACATAGATCATTCGGTATAACCATTCTCAACTCTCTTTACATATTGCTAGTTTAGGGTTAATGGTAGATCTGTAGAAGCGGGTTGAGGTAGCACCGGTTTTTATAAATTTTTGTTCCGCAATCGGCCACGGTTTGATGGCCAGGGCGCAGCCGTAACCCAACATGGTATCAGAGACAACCCATTAACCCCATACTAGCTAGTTTGCACAATGTTAGAATATGGATCGACCAATTTTTCTGAATCAAATTTCCATTTTCATGTGTTTTCTGCCGATTTTCAAAAGTGTTCGAAAAATCTTTCTAAGGGTGTTAAAAATACGTGCAGGCATTTATATGGGGCCACAAGAAATTTAGGCAAATGAACCATCAAAATGGACACGGAAGCGCCGCAATAAATGCTTATTTGCGGCGGTTCCGCGGCTGTTTGTGGCCAAATTGCACCAAAATTCTTGTGGCACTCTCTGACATGGAAATTTGATTTTTGGTACATATGGTTTTGGCCCAGATTTGTTTGAGTGCCGGATTTGCATTTGGGGCCAATCGGGAAAAGTTAAGTCGATCGAAATTTTAATTGTGTGGTTTACAGTACATATATTACTATCTGCGACCGTGAATGTCATTAGAGCGGTACAACTCGTCTAATTGCTATATGTCTTTTAGACGGATTTGCGAACATGACATTCACGTTGATGTTTTGTGTTGTGCTGTGGTTGTGGCTAGATCGTCGTGGTAGATAGCCAGTGGTGCAATGGTGGTACAGTTTAGATTCATTTATACTTTTGATTATTGCGGGACGAGAGTCCGACATATGGACTGCCATCTCTGCCAGCTTGTATATTAATTGTTTGGGGCACGACCGGGTTGAGGTCGATGTTACCCATGTGTATATATTTTCTTTTCTGTACTAGGATTACCCCAAGGTAGAATGCACGAATAGCTGGGTTCTAGAAGGCAACGGGTCCGCATCTCATGGCGTTGAGACAGAGGGGACCTTACTCTAGAATTGGCGGGCTATTCACTGCACTCGTAGTGGGTATAGGTTGACCCACTGAGGGGTGCTCAAGTTACCGGATTCCGTAGAGTGCCGGGTGGCCCATTCACTTTGTTGATTGGGGTTGCCTCGCTTCTGCGATTGGCGGGTAACTTGCCACACTCGTAGGGGTCTAGGTTTTCATTGCACAGGCTATCCACATGATAGGGAACGTCGGGTCTCATTTGCGGCTCAAGTGAAACCCGAGGCTCCAGGATTATCCACCACTCTGTGTTGCTTGGCTGAGATTCTACGATGTTGCTTTATATCATGCCTGAGATGATTGTAATATATATATATATATATATACTACTAGATGTTGTATATGTTTTGCACCCGCGCTAGTCCAACTCCCGCTCTGTCGTTAGTTAAGTAACCTAACGGGTGATGACGGGGCCCAGTGGCGAATGCGGATGGCATATACGTACATTTTTATTTTTCATTCCTTTATCTTGTATGATATGTTTAATTGATGGGACTGTGTTGATTTTGATCAATGCAAAGATAAAACAAACCTATTTGATGTTGTTGGATCCAAGTTTTTTGAAAACAGACATTACATACGTTTTCTTTTGTTTTGCACAGTGGTATTCGGTTATGAATATTCTGCACCTCAATCGACGAGGAAAGAGCCGAGATCCCTTCACTGGAAGTGACCTCTTTAGCAAAAGTTTGCGTCAGGGTAATAACTTCACTATAGTTGATTCTTTTGCTTTGCATCATGGTATTCAGCTTGGGATATCCTGCACCTCATTCGATAAGAAAAGTGCCGAGATCCCTTCACCGGGAGTGACCTCTTTAGCAAAAGTTTTCGCCACTATATATTTGTAAACCCACTTAGATTCCTTCAACGATATCAAGTTCATTACGTTAAAGGTTTTTCGTCAAAAACCAGCCGTAGCCCTCCGCTATTTCAGAGGGTAGCGTCTAGTATTCATGCTGTGTTTGTTGGCCTTCATCAAGGCATAGTGTATGGTAGCTATGTGTTACTTTTCTGTTGCATGGATTTGCACTAATCTAGGACAGTCGTACAACCTTGTTGGCCTTCATCAAGGGTGAGTACGGGTAGGTTTAGATTAATCTGGACAATGACGGGTAAAACTTGACTTGCGCCTTATGATTTGTTGGCTTTCGTCAAGGTCAAAAGACGCTTGGGGTAAAAATCATATTCGGAGTTTCAAAAATACAGGAAACTTGCCAGGCATGCGCATACCTTCTGGAGTGTGATAACTTGAGTGGCTTCCATCAAGTTATCATGCGATGATAGTTGGATCCCGATTCCCACTGATGAGTATGGTGTTACTCCTCGGGTGATTTTAGATGATCTCGACTAATTCTCATTTCGGGTTTGGAGGAGAATTTGAGGAAACAATGGGAGACATCTTGATTAAATAAAGTGATTAACCATTCTGATCTAGATTAGAGTGCACGCTGGGTGTTTCTTTTCTCTCTCTGGTAGTGACCATGGCCCGACCCTAAACTAAAACTCATGAATCAAGTTAACCGAACCTTCTTAAAACACATTGGCTTTTGGATTGTCATAGTTGCATATATCATTGCCACTCCTACTTTTACCCTTTGAATTTCTCCGGAACATTCCGTATCACTACGGAGATCCACATTTATTGGATATGACCATCGTATAGTTACATACGAACTCGAAGAAACATGTTTCAGGTTTGAGGATGGTTTCCGGTTCTGTAGAAATTGAATAGGACTATTCAATTGTCTTTTCCCTTTCCTTTCTCTCAGGTTGCGAGAGCTCCTGATATTAGGAGAGTACACCTATTACGCTTATTGGATAGTCTTCTTCCAAACCATAGGCTGGTGTCGAAGGTAGGGAAGGAAGAAAACCAATTAGCCTAAGTGTGGTGTACAGAAGGTAATAAGTAAAGACAAATAAAGGGATTAGAAAGAGAGCAAAGTAAATTGCGACTGCTATCATTCATGACGAAACCGCGTATATCATCGCCACTCCTACTTCACCTTTCCATTTCTCTTGAACATTCCGTATCATTACGATGATCTACATTTATTAGATAATACATTGTATAGTTACATACGAACTCGAAGAAACTTGTTCCAGTTCGAGGATGGATTCTGGTTCAGGAGAAATAGAATAAGGATTATCCAGTTGTCTTTTCCTTTTACCTTCTCTCAGGTTGCGAGGGCTTCTGGTATTTAGGAGAGTACACCTATTACGCTTATTGGATAGTCTTCTTCCAAACCATAGGCTGGTGCCGAAAGGTAGGGAAGGAAGAAAATCAATTAGCCTAAGTGTGGTGTACAGAAGGTAATGAGTAAAGACAAATAAAAGGGTTGGAGAGATGGAAAGGAAATATACGGTTATAGTCATGAATCTGGATAGTGGAAGAGGCATTACTAGGAATACCCGGATACCCCTTCGAAATATTTTTGTGTTTCAGTTTCACCCTGTGTTGTTAATTGAAAATTGATTTCCCAATTAGATTCTTACTCCAGGGTATGTATTTACCAGATATGATTCTCACATCTGTATGGTGTTACAAATGATGAGTGGAACTAAAATATTGAGAATTGGGTGATTATATCCTCAACATATCGGAATTCTTTGTAATTGGTGATATTTGAGGAAATCACCTGGGTTTTTGCCGGACGAAAAATATTTGGTTTTGAATATCCGCAGTTATGCGCCAGTTTCAAACTGATATATCTGTACGTTTATTTTATAGAGTGAGATATAACTTTTTGAAATTAAGTTTATGACATTTACCTATATCAGTTGATGGTTAGGTAAGGAGCATTCAACAACGGTGTAATTTTTCTTAACCATAGTACAGTTTTCAACCTACGACACACGGGGTTTGAGTTATTAAACTCAGGGGACTTATACAAAGTATTTTATGTTGTCCAGTGTCTATTAGGACAAAGGGGTTGGTAGTCATACTATTTTCCATTTACTCATGACTTCTCTAGTTTTAGACAAGTATTTCGTTGAAATACAAGGTCCAAGTTTTGAGAAGTTATAGGTATAAGAATAAAGTAGAGAACCATATGTTGCAAGTATCAGGATTATTCAAGGTGATCGAAGATGTAGATACTTATGTTAGGTATTCCGTTGATAGTAATGGTTTTGAGAACTTGCTTCTTTTTCCGGTTACTCATTTGTGGATGCACTCCTAGATGAGTAATGCTGCTTGGCCTCATTCCACTCAGTTGACATGCACCGGAGATAGCTGCATGATTTGAATCTGGTTTCAATTAAATTAGTGTCTATGTTTCTATATTGTATATAGAATGGTTTATATCTTAATGATGTTAAGGTATATGGAGTTGTCCGGCTTATTCTTAAAACCAGACTCTGGATAAACTCAATGCACGTTTCAGTAGTGGCAGTTTGCGGGTTATCCCTGGCTATGACGAGGGTTAACTTTCTACCATCTGAAAGATCAATAGTTGTATTGTTCTTGACTCGCCATCAGTTTTAGTAAAATGGATTCTTTTCAGAAAACATTAGTGGGAGTATGGTAGAACTGGAAGTGATCCCAGAACCATAAACGATTACTGAAAATTTAATAGAACCTAAAGATTCAATTGGATTCGACATTCCATTAGCCACTCCACAGATATGGTGGGTAATCTCAGACACCCGAGAGGTACTTCGGTCTTCTAAAAAACGGTAACAGAAAGGTTCTTGTTTACCCAGACTTGCCATTGCTGATGTTCTAGACTATGAAACCTAGCAGGAGGATGAGTATAACGTCGTTCTAAACTAGCTTTAGAAGTGCACGTGTATATGACTCTGCCAAAGGGTTGTTATAATCAGTGGGAGCAGCGGAAGCATAGTGGGCAAGTAGCTTGTGTCTATTTATAGACTAAAGAAGATATAGCGGAGATAGATCATGTATTTTTTATGTGACAGTCATAGAGTTTGACTTCATCAGAATAAGTGATGGATCTGGTAAGAAGGTAGTAGGGTGTGATGTCCTGGTATTTGGATGATATACACTTGATAGGAAGTGAAATTCCTATATTACGATCGGTTATACTATGGTTGTCACACAGTTGTTTCTCCACATAGGATATGGATATAATATCAGGCATTCTGGTTACTAAATTTATGGTTTTAGATCTAGATTTGGGAAGTTTTCCAATTTGGGTACTTTGACACTATTCTAAAGGTGTTTTAGAATGGACGACTCCTAGCATGGTGGTGTACCTTGTTAGTGTATATGCCCTAGGGGCCATTATTGTATCATACTAGTTTGTATATTACTTAATGGAAGCTTGGGATATTCACATGTATATAACAGTCTTGCTAAACATGGTAGTATGCTACTTGGTTTTTCTATCTTAATATGTGAGTATACGTATTGATAGAGCTCTTAGGATCTTGCTTGACTCCAGCGTTGTGATGGCAGTCACACTAGTGGGGGCTGGGTAGTCTATAAGCACATCCTTATACAGGTCCCTAGTCGTAGAATTATCGAGACAGGGCATCGATACTCTGGAGTAGACTAGTGTGTACGCTACTCATCCCAGTTGGGGAGATGGTCTGTCCCACAGCTGTCAGTACGTCGTACTGGAGATAGTATGCAGGTGCTCGTTAGGTTACGGGTACACCGGACAGGACTCACAGGGAACTGTTGGCTGGTTTTATACCAGTCGTCAGTGAACAGTTCCCAGGTGACATGAGTACAGCATAGTCCGCAGACTTGACACTGCTACTTCGCCTCGAGTGTGTCCCATTGATCTTAGATTGCTACCCAACCACGGCTCAAAGGAGTCGTGTAAACGGGCAAGCGAGATTTGCTGGTAGGTTCCAGTTGTTTCTCAGGGTGTAATGGGCTTCGCTCCGACACGACTTATACCGCTATTAGGGGACTGACGCTTGCCGCCCCCTAGGCCCGATATACGATAGTCTTAGACGAACAGACCGGACTGTATGGAGATTGTCACATCAGACTCAGTAGGAGTTTGGATGGGTTTCCTCATCGGCCTTCTTATCGACATCTACCTGGGGACCGTTACGTACAGCTAGTGCCGCTTGCGGTCTATGGTTAAACCCACTTCCAGCATAGTAGTCGAGTCTCTAGAGTCCCACATAGAGAGTTTCCCTATTCCAGGCGAAACGATATAGAGGTCGTATGGTTTTACGACAAGGGTTCGGACGCATACGTGTGTTTACGCACGTACGACATCCGGATAGTTTTTACCAGCCGGCGTTGGTTTAAGCCAGTTTCTAGTATCAGGTTATTGGATTTATACAGTCTAAAGTTTTTCCGTGTTTTCACGGAAAGGAGGGGCGTTCTCGTAATTGCGCGAGAAGCTTCTAGAAGATGGTGACTTGGGGGTTAAGGTGACATATGTATTAAATGAGATTAGGGAGTCATTTGAGTGATTCATCCATGTCATTAATGCATCATAAATGTTTAATGACTCATCGAGATGAATCACCCTCTTGTATTTATTAAGCATGATGATTAATCCTTTATTTTCTTTTATTGGATAAATGATAATGCTTTATATATATTATGATAGCTCATTATCTCATCTCATTCTTTTGCTCACTTTCTCTCTCCTCAAGCTCTCCCTCTTCAAACCCTAATTCTCCCCTCTCATGTGTTGAGACCAAGAATTAGAGTAGACTACTTAATCCTTAACTATTCTCTATATCACCTAGGTTACTTAGATTAGCGATTTAAGAAACCTAGTTACCTCAAGTTAGAGGTGAAGCTTCTAGTAAAGCTCTCGGGTGGATCTTCTACTACATAGAGAAGGCCGGAGAGGACGTGGAGAACGACAAGACGAAGGACTCGGTTCTTTAGGTATAATCACTTATCATAGTAGTTAACTCTTCTATGGTTTCTTGCTAGTTATTGTTTATGCAAAGATTCTCGGTTAGTCGATGTTTACGCCTAAAACAAGATCGTTTTTCATTATTCCGCCTACCCGCAAGTCATGGGGTGTTGTACATCGACTTACAGTGGTATCAGAGACTCGCTAAACAATAATTAACTCATTAGCAAAGTCATAAGTATTTCGAACACAAAAAGAACCGGAAAGATCATCGTGTTAACACAGTTTCTGTCGAATTTAAAACTGGCCCTAAAAATTTTTCAGGAACCTTCAGATTAACATGCATAGAATAATAGGGCTACTGAAGAAATTTGGACTCCTGACTCGGCCAACTCACCGCGGAACCACGGCGGATCCATGCGATCCGCCGTGGATCCGCGGCCGAGTTGGGGCCGAGTCAGCCCAAATTCCTTCAGTAACTCTCCTGTGTTAATAGTGATGTTTCTGGGATATTTTATTTTCTGCTCATGTCTCAGGTGCACAGAGAAGTTTTGGGAGTAGAATCTAAAGTGTTTGCTCGATCGAAATTTTACGATGTTTGCTAATTTGATTATATCTGTGTTTGTATAATGTGTTCGTAAACCTCCCCTAACTGCTAGTATGTCGGTTGGCAGGGGGTTGCACATTTCTGTAATGGTTTTTACTGTTTGTGGTTGTGAACTGTATTGGACTGTTGTGATGTTTAGCCGGGGTTTTAGATGGGTTGTTATATTCATTCATTCAATGTAATTGTAATATGTTGTAATATTATTTTGCGGGGCGCATCCAGGTTGCGGTTGTAGCCACCGTTGTATTATTTCATTCTACTGTTTTTGGTCCTAGGATAGACCCAAGGTGGGGTGCACAAACTACCGGGTACTTTGAAGTGTTTAGTGGACTACTCACTTTGTTGAGGGAGACCGCTTCACTTCGGGTATTTGGCGGGTAGTTTGCCGTACCCGTAGGGGTCTAGGGTGGGGTAATGGCTATTCATCACAACTATGTAATCCGTCTTTTGTTACAGGCTCTAAACAAACACGGATTGCTTGCAAATCCAATAAAGTTCATATGAGATCTGGAATGCCTATTATTGCGTCTGACGAATGTACAATATCTATATATGATAGCTATTTAGACGTCACTTATGTTTTACACCCGCGCTAGCCCAGTCCCCGCTCTGCCGTTAGTTAAGTAACCTAACGGGTGATGACGGGACCCCATGGCGAATGCGGATGGCATAAGTGGACGTTGTATTTTCGTTGTTTTCTGCAATGATAGGTTAATGATGGGACGCATTATTTATAATGCAAAGAAAATAAACCAAAAGATGAATCGTTGGATTAATTTAAAAGAAACCACTCGGTTATTTTAAAACAGATGATATTTTTTAATTGCGGAGCTTTAACCACTCCTTCTAAAAAGCTATCAGGTTCCTTCGGTTATATCAAGTTCACTACGTTCACGGTTTCGCCAAAACCATTCGTAGCCCTCCGTCATTTCATTTGGGTATTCAGTAGTATTCAAGCTATATATTTTGACCAACGCCAAGGCATAGTGTTTGGTAGCTGCTAGGTATTCATTTGTTGCATAGATAGATGAGTTGGTTTGGGACAGTCGTATTATCATTTTGGCCAACGTCAAGGATATGTACGGATGAGTTCAAATTAACAAGATAATGATGGGTAGAACTTGACATGTGACTTATGACATTTTGACCAACGCCAAGGTCATAAGAGCATGGGGCAAAAATATATATCGGGAATTTCTAAAGAAACTGAAATTTGCAAAGAGTTGCATACCATTTGGAGTTTGATGAATGTTGGTAGGATTCCTTCAACATTATCATACGATGATATTTGGATCCCGATCCTACTATGAGTATATGCTACTCATCAGGATATTCGTCACTTAACAATCAATGCTATAAACCAAGTAGGTGTCAAGAAAGGTGTCAGCGGGGTTACGCCCCCAGAGAAAAGAGGTTATTTAATTAAGGAACTTCGCGAAAGCATTGGAAAACCTCCCTCGAAGTACCGACACCAGCCTGGCTGAACGGTTAAGCAAGTATTGTACAGTGAGAATAGACCTGGCTAATTCTTCTTTTATGGTTTGAGAAAGGATTCGAGAAACAGTGGGAGCCATCCAGTTTAGATAAATTAAAAACCACTCTAAATTTGCAAGAGCATCATGCTAAAGAGTTTTCTTCTCTCTCTCCTAATTGCAGCGACCCTGAAAATGACTGGACTTAAGTTACTTTTAGAGAAAAATATACTGACAGGGCCAAACTATAAAGATTGGCTGCGGAATGTCAAAATGGCTTTGACCTATGACAAATTGGGGTACGTCCTCACCGCTAAGGCACCTGCAGTCCCAGGTACCAAATCCAGTAATGCGGATAAGGAAATCCGCAAAACCTGGGAGTATGATTGCGCGAAAGCCAAGTGCATCGTGCTTGGCTCGATGAACAATGAACATCAGAGGAGGCACGAGGATATGGAACTAGATGCCATATTTCTCCATACAAAGGAACTTTATGGAGAGCAATCTCGTATAGCAAGATACGAGACCTCTAAGAACTTGTTTCGAGCGAGGTTGGCTATCGGATCATCGGTAGGAGAACATGTCCTAAAGATGATTGGCTATATAGAAGAGCTCGCAAACCTTGGGTCGACTTTGGATAATGAGCTCTATACAGACCTTATTCTCCAGTCCCTTCCTTCCACCTACGCCTAGTTTATTTTGAACTTCAATATTCAAAGAAAAGAAGTTGAACTTCCGGAACTCCTTAACATGTTGAGGAGTGTAGAGGGCACCTTGCAGAAGGCAAGGGAAACACCCGCTATGTTTGTTAGTGGTGCTTCTTTTTCCGGGTCCAAGGCTAGGGCCAAAGGAAGGAAAAAGAAGGCCGCCTCCAAACCTAGAGGAGGTGTAAGTAAGGTGGGAGGGAAGGGAAAGAAAAAGTTTGCGGTACTGTTAGTGGGCCAGGATGAGTGCTTCCATTGTCACAGGAAATGGCACTGGAAGAAAGATTGCAAGGCGTGGAACGCCAAGAACCAGGAACCGAAGCAAGCTGTGGCTTCGACTTCAGGTGTGTTTGTAATTGAGAATTGTCTGTCAATCAACTCTACTTTCTGGGTATTGGATACCGGATCAGGATCTCATATTTGCAATTCATTGCAGGCACTGAGAAACCGTAGAATGCTGAAGGAAGGTGATATGACCCTGATGGTTGCTAACGGAGCTAGCGTGGGAGCTATGTCCGTAGGGGATTATCATCTGGGATTGACGAGTTGACACATTTTGGTTTTACAAAACTGTTTTTGTGTACCCAGCTTAACGTGTAATATCATATCTGTTTCCTTGTTATCAAATAAAGGTTATGATTTCACGTTTGTAAGTGTTGCGCCACGGCAGCGCCCCGGCCTTCTACTCGAGGCCAAAGTGCGGAATCAAAATTTTTCTTTAACTTTAACCGGCGCTACCG